>OY728153.1:1236983901-1241983901 GCA_963277665.1 Viscum album
TTTCATGCTTTAGGAAAATGATCCATAAGTCATTTGTGACATGTAAGAATCAATTGAACCTCAATCCAATGCACGGTGTGAATGATATGACTCCAAGTGTGTCTTTTTCTTTTTAATTGACATTAATTTTAGCAATAAGAACAAGTGACGTACTGAAAACCAAACAAACACATTTGGATTGTTTTGATAATTTAGGGAAATGTTTCATGAGTCATTTGTGACGTGTAGGAATGACTCACACCTCAATCTGATGCACGATGTGATCGGTATGACTCAAAGTTCCCGTTATCAGTTTAAAATTGATATTTTAATTCAAAACGCGTGTCACTCAATAAAAACCAATCAAATGTGCTCTGATTGTCTTGATAATTTAGGACATCAATTCATAAGTCATTTGTGACATGTAGGAAGTAGTCTCATGTCAAACTGACACACGATATGCCCCGTATGACTCAAAGTGCGTGTTTCTAGTTAGAAATGACATTTTAGTAGAAAACACAAATGACATACTGAAAACTGAACAAATGCATTCAGATTGTTTTGATGTTTTAGAACAACAATTCTTATGTAATTTGTGACGTATAAGAATCAACTGCAACTCAATCTCACGCACGATGTGATTGGTATAACTTCAAATGCGTCTTTATTTAAAATTGACATTAATTTCATTAAAAAGAACGAGTGACTTACTTAAAACCAAACAAACACATTCGAATTTTTTTGATACTTTAGGACAACGATCCATATCTTATTTGTAACGTGTTGGAATCAACTGCACATCAATACAACACACGGTGTGACTGGTATAACTCAAAGTGTATCTTTTTATTTAAAGTTTACATTTTTAATGTATTCGTTCATATTAATATTTAATTTATTTCTTTATATTGTTACTAACATAAGATTTGTTTTATTATATAAGTGGATTCTTTTGTTTAGGTTGAAGTGATTTGTTCATCAAGGAATACCATGGGTGAACCTTTTTGAGAGAGGATCACGGGTGCCAAAGACAAACATTTATGTTATAAATTGTTTATGGATAGTAATTGTAAATGTAATTAGACAAAACATTGTTTGAAATGTATATAATAGTGTTTTTTTATTCGTGATGTAAAATTTATTTCAATTAAATTGTATATTTTGTGTACATGTTATCGGAGGTTGTTGCAGTGTGTTGTTATACAAACAACCCATTGCAGTAGATGGAGCATTTATTAACGCTATTTCTAGCGATGATAAAGAGGATCGCATTTAACGATGTTTTTTTAGCATTGTTAAAAGCTTTTTTACGCGTTGTTAAATGGTATATTTGTAGCAGTGAATGAACAGTCATAATTAAATAATCCATATAAAAAAATATTATAAAAGATGTGTTAAAAATGATAAATAAAAAGATGCGAGTGGAGGTGACGTGCCCAACTAAACGAGAGATCAATGATTTTTTCAAGTAAAAATAGAACAATCTTAATATCATTGAGACCTTTGTAAGAGGGATTGTGAAAGAGTATGAATGCATCTATTGATATTTATTCACACTTATATTTTTCGTGTGATTGTTATTTGATAATCCAAAGAAATAAATTGATTGAATGACATTAGAAATGTGACACTTCCAACTACATCGTATTTTAACTTATTTTCCTATTGTTCTTCCTTTTATTTTATTTTTTATTTTTTTTTGAAAACCGCGTCGAATTTTAAATACAAAAGAAGCACAAAATGCACGTTCTTTTATATCGAATTCACAGCTTACACAACGACGTTTGACGACTGAACAATCGCACGGCAATAGAACGTCTAAACTCAAATCTTCACCGCCATCCATGACCAGAGCTCCTCTCCTACCCCGCTCCGCCGCTGCCGCCGCTGCCGCCGCCGAAGCATAAAGATGAATCCAGCCACCCCGCCGCCCTCGCCCGTTCCACATAAATCCCAAACTGCTCCGCCGCATCCGGCACATCCAGAGCCAAGTCGTCCAGCGCCTCCGCCACCCTCCCAAACCCCTTCGCCATCTGGTTCATCGTCACCAACCCCGTCGCGAAACACTCCCCCAGCAGCCCCCACATCCGATCCCCGCCCTTCCTCTCCATGTCCGCCACCACCGCCTTCTTCACCACTTCATGATGAAAAAATGGCATCCCCAGCTCCTTTATGCACCGGCACGCCTCCCCCACTTCCCCCCCGCACCCAAACTCCTCCAGCAGCTTCCCGATCTTGTCCTTCGCGTCCTCGATCGCACGCTCGCTCCCCCCGCCGCCCCAGCACCTCAGAATCCGCTCCCCGGCGAGCGGCGCCCTCAGCAGCGCCCCCGCCATCTGCAGCACCTTCCCCCCCACCGACCCCACCCCGAAGCTCTGGTTCCCGATCTCTTCCAGATGCTTCGGTGCGATGGCCTCATCCACCACCGCCCTGGCTAAGAACATCGCCAGCTCCTCCACCACCACCGGAATGTCCAGCGCCGTGTCGTCCGCGGATTCTATGAGCAGCACGAACCCGCTGGCCACGTCATCGTCCGGGACGCTCAGCGACGACAGCAGAACAGACGCCATCTCCTTCTCCCTCTTCTTCCGATCCATCGCCAGCGTGATCAGTTTCTTCACAAACATCGCATTGAGCTCCGGCGAGCACGAATCATTCACCTGTTCCAGACACCTGATCACCTCTGCAACATCACCGGAGACAAAATACTCCTGGACGATCGCCTGTGCCTTGAGCTTAAACCCCCTCGCTTCGTCCTCAGACAGGGACGCCTTCACTGGCTTCGGCGAGAGCGGCTTCAAAGACGACGCGCACAGCCACCCGACGGACGTCGCCCGGGAGATCAGTGACCGGAGGTGCGTCCGTGCATTCGGGATGTCCAGCGACAAATCGTCGATCAGCTCGATCAACCGTCCGAAGCCCTTTGATAGCTGGCTCAAATTGATCAGACCTTCGTCGGCTGTCTTCTCCAGCAGCTCCAGCAGCGTCCCTTCGTGCTGCGGCCGCTCCATCGCCATCACCAGAGCCCGTTTCACGATCTCGTGATGGAAGAACGGCGCCTTCAGATCCTTGATGCATCTGCAGGCCTCCTCTTTATCGCCAGAGCTCAGATACTCCACCAGCAAATCGGTGATCCTCGCCTTCAGATCCTCGGCGGTTCTGCTCTTGCTGCCGCCCCACCGCCGTTCGATGATCTCTGCGTGGAACGGAGCTGCCAGAAACTTCTCCGCCCTTCTCAACACTTCAATGCCCTTCGAATCCTTCGGCAATGTTGCTGTTTGTTTTGTCAAGAACGCCGGCGGGAGTGTGTCGTCAACCACGGCGCGGGCTACGAACTGTGCAATGACATCAACTGCGTCGGGTATGTCCACGGCCAAATCCTCTGAAGATTCCAGCAAAGCTCTGTAGCCCTTGCAGACCTGAGGAGGATCCATGACGTCGCAGTATATGGAAGATAACAGAACAGCGGCCATTTCTTTCTCTCTATCGTGCCTGTCCATGGCCATGGATATGAGTTTCTTCAAGAAATAGTAGTTATAGCCAGGCATCCCCAGTTCTTTTAATTCGTTGGCAGTTGTAAAAAGGTCGTCATTGGCAAAGTACTCCTCCACTATTACCGTGGCCTTCTTTTTGTACTCGTGAAACTCTTCGTTTACTTTTCTTGCATTCGAAGATTCAATTTCCTGCAAATGATTCAACCAGATTCTGTAACCAAATTACAGAGACAGCAAGAAGATCAAAACCCATTTCACAGATTACCTCATAGCTATCATAGTTGAGATCATTTGGGTCAAGAACATGACTGCCTTCTGTATCAAGCAGCCCTCCCCAAGTCCCCTTGCCCCCGCACCCACCTGCAAAATGACACTGCATCACTGAAGAACCATGGACCAACCAAACAGGCCATTGATTTTAAACATCCTAAAAAACTAAAAATGTCAAGAACTTTTTCCTGTTATTTAAATGGGGAAAGTTACATGTGGATTTACCTTTTTTAGGACGCCCGTCTCTTGAAGAATGAGAATATCTGTCAAGCTTAAGTAGGCTACCCTTTTCTGTGTAATGCTTCTCATGGTGCGCCTTTGGGGAGGATGAAGACTTCGGGGTTCTTGGAGATTTGGGTGAGCTTCGAGATTTTGGGAACCCCGGAGACTTTGGAGATTTCGAGGACATCGTGGCCTCCAGTGGACTATCGGGCTCAGAATACACAGACTCTTGATCCTTGTAATCCAACAAATACAGAATTCGATGCTCCACGTGTCATCAACAAAATATAGTTATTTTTCTGACTAAAACCGCAGCCAGAGATCCAGTTAACCAACACTTCGGTGGAGGCAGTGCAATTTTTTGGACTGCTATCTCCAGGCTCATCAAAGTTTCTTCACTCCAGTAAATCTCTTCAAGTATGTTGCTCAGCTAGTACTCTCCACCTGTAAAGAACAGCAATGAATCTTCATTGTTTTAAAGAAAACTGCATAATAACAATAACTGTAATGTATACACGCGAACATACTTCAAGATGATTGGAAAGGGAAATAATCTCATTGCCAAGTCCAACACAAAATGTTTGGTCAGTTTCTATTTGAAAAGCAAATAAGAAGAAAGGTGAGGAAGCTTTGCCATTTTCAGAAAAATCAGGACATCATGGAACAACCGGCGACACAAGAAAACAGCTGTGTCTCATATGAAGCCTCGAAAACAAACTCAAAATACATACATCCGCGTAAATAATCATTAAACTAATAAACAAATTATAAAAAGGAACATAGGATTAGGGATTTCATGCAATACGATACGGAATTTCGTCCAACACTAAACAATTTCGTTTTTCCTTTGTTAATTATCCCGCACGTAATTGAATCCAAGGCCCCGATTCTTGCCCTCGAATATCATGTGCATCAACACTTCTTGTTGATCAAATAAAAATGTAATTACACTCCCTCTCCGGGGTTGATTCTGATTCAAAGCAACACAGTGTGAAAAAATGAGTATACGTGTATAAGATGCTCAAATTCCTGTCGATACGAAAGAACAAAAGATCATAAACCACGGGAGACATCATTTGTTTCCGTTGGATCGAATCAATCATCAGCATCAAGAAATCATATCGGACTAGAAGAAGGAACAAATTCAGCGATAAAATTAAAGAACCGTCAATTGCAACCGGATTTCATGAAGCAGAAACGGGAAGCGACCTTCGAGAAGTTAGTCCATCGGCATCGGGAGAAGAAGCGCCGGCGGCAGTCGGAATGAGCCCCGACTCGGCTCCTCTCACTTTGGTTTGCGGTTCCGGTGTTCCGTTTGGCCAAGACGTCGGGCAGTTTTGTACGGCCATCGGCCATGGCGTGGGTTAGTTACGGTGGGTCTGAATCGATCGCCGGGAGGAGTTTCCTGATCCGACGGCTGAGGCGCCGCGCGATTCTCACGGGTTTTGAAGCAGGAAAAAGTCCCCGCCAAAACCCGTCGCCGAAGGCGCTCTCTCCGGTTTATTGCCACCCGGCGGCGCGTCCTCCCACCTCGCTCACTTGTACAACTGTTATATTGAAAAAAATAAATAATTTTTATATTGTATTTTTTTTACATTCATATTTTCATTTTAAAAAAATATTGTAGATAATTGTAACAATCTGAACTTTTGAATAATATTTGATTTCTAAATTTATATGTTATTTCATTTTATAATCCACAAAACTATATCCTTTAATTAATGAAGTGAATATAATTAAATAAGACTGTTGGATTTTGACAGTTATATGATCGTTGGAAACTAAACTCTTAACATTACAATTATTGTTTATAAATACAAGTGATCTTGGTTAATTAATATAGAAAGAAGAATCGATGAGCTCATCCAGTGGACTCGGGCCGTACAAAGCTCATCTGTCAGAACTTGGGAAGGAGGTAGCATCTTTGAGTTTTGCTCTGAACCAATCCCAAGCTGAGCTTCAACATGTGAAACTTGAACAGAATTACATAAGGGAGAAGTTCAAGCTGATTGAAATCACCACTCGGGCAATGTTGTCTGAACTGCCCCAAGATTTTATCACCATAGCACACCTTAAACTTAGATCCTATGCAGGTGTTATAAGGGGCTATGTAACGCGACCATAGTTACTTGTGTAAACATTTTGTATAAATAAATTTGTTATTTCTTATTGTGGAAAAGTTGGTGAATTTCAAATATTCGGATAAATGTAGGATGAATTTATAGTTCCATATTACTAATGAAATTTGGAAGAAAAAGGGTATTTTAAAATATTAATGTAAACTTTAAATAATTAATAATGTGAAATGATTTTCAAAAAACGGTCTTCTACAATTGTGATCAGTAAGAAAATTAGAGTCTAATAAGATCAACTTGATTTTTTTAGTGAATAGTAAAGTATGAATAGTAACATACCCTTAAGAGTAGTAATGAAAAGTAAATCGGTCAGAAAAAAATAGAAACTTCTCTCATGAATGTATAAATACAATTTAAGCATCTTAAAAGTGAAAAAAACGACCATAGTATACGTTTTGGTATTTTTGTATGTCATAAAAATTTTATTTACAATTTTATAATTAATTTAATAATTTAAAATGAAAATGTATTTTCATAAAATGTAATCATAAATTGTTATTTTATTATCTTATGGTTATACAATAATTTTATGGGACCTCGATTATTTTTTCAAGGTGTTACAAAACAAGTTATAGTTTTAGAGTTGTTTTTTTCATAAATAGTGATTTTATTTAAAAATTAAATTAAAAATATTTAGAAAATTATTTTCATAAAATGGAGTTCATTTTTGAATTCAGAGCATTGATATTAGGTTAGGGTAAATTTTTGGGATTTTTCTGAAACAGTTGAATTTTCGATGAATAGTAAAAATACAGTTTTGAGTTTCAGATGTTTAATGACATCATTGATGATGTAATCATGATGTAACAAATCTGGTTGACTTGTGAATAGTAATATATCTTATGAGGTGTCTCAAGTGACCAATACCATAGGCAAATACCATGGGCAAGCCAATGGTTTTGCAAATACTACCGATGAGGTGCCCCTTAGAAATTAATTAAATATTCCCTCACTTTTCCTATAAATACCAAGTCATTCCCTCATTCATTTCATTCTAAAATCCTCCTCAATGAAATTCTGATCTTTTTGCCTCCTTAGAAGTCCTCCCAAGGTGACTTCAAGCCCTCAAGGTCCCAACCTTCTAGCTTTCGAAGTCACTCTTTAAGGTAAGAGAACCTTTCACCCCCCCTCTTTTAAGTCATGACTTCCTTTATGTTATGTCTTCTAGTTTTCATCTTATTATGTTGGGGTATAGTTCTTATATATACTTATTACTATCCATTTCATTTCCAAATGATGAGATACCCTCTCCACTCTCATCAATTGATTTTCTGAATTTTTAAGTGACGTCGTTAGGCTGCCAAATTTTCGTAAAAGAAGTCGCATTTCCTCTTTTCTTTCAAGTTTCATTTTCATTTGGTATGTTATTCAAATATCCACACCATGATTTTATTTCAATTTTATTTTGTCCCTCTACTGTAAAATGATTCATTTATGGATGATAGACCCTTGTCCCCTCTCTTTTTATTGTTTTCTAAAACCATGTTATATAGTTGTTATGCTGCAGAAATTTCGTCTCAAAATTTCTCTCTCTTTCTCTCAATAAATTCTCTTATCTTATTTATTTGAATAACCAGACCTATTTCGTTTCTTTGGGTGTTCATAAATACATATAAATTATATTTTTGATTCTGTAATTGACATACATATAACCCTCACTCACTTTCCATGGGTTATAAATGACATAATGGTCTTATTTTTTAGCACTTTTAAAGCGTCACGATTTTGAAGTGAAACCCATTTCTTTTAATCTATTTGAGTTATTTATGAAATGTATGATTATTATCTATGTAGATCACATGAAATTAAAGACATATTAAGGGTGTGACCTGATAGCGCTTCAATGCATTGAGTAAATAATTTAATCTCTAAAGATGACAAGTTTCACGATACCTTGGCGAATAACCTTGGTAATTTTTATGACACCTTGGGGATGAACCTTGGTGATATGTTCATGAATGTCTAAATTAAATGTTGTAGCCACATATTCATATTATGATTCATGTTCTTTTTATTATGATATTCCTCTTTTTCCATTGCTCATGTCTTATGTTTTTCATCAAGTTCTTATTGATATCACAAGTAAACTGATTCCCTTGCTTTCCTTACTGGGACTTCAGCTCACCCTTTCCTTTGATATATGTCTCCAGGTTATGAGATGTAGTAAATATACATAGGATGAACTTTTCAAGAAGCTTTTCAAGGGGATTTAAAAGAGTGTTTTAAGTTTTCAAGTATTTTGTTCATGATTTCCAAGACACTAGACTTTAAAGGTCCTCTGTTTGTAAAATGTAATGAAAAGTTATGTTAAAAAGGTGGGATGACATAGTTGGTATCGAAGGATAGTTTAGTTATTTATGGAAATTAGGATATGAAAACTTTAGGAAGAACCCTATAGAAAATTTTAAATATAGAAAAACTTCCTGGTATTTTGGTGAGTATTGAGTAAGTGGTTTATCAAGCAAATACATCCCCGTCTGGATACGAGCAGGTAGAGGCGGCTCAGGCACAAATGTACCTAGGAGTGAAAACTCTGATAAGGAGTTTCGGCCTTGACCCAGAGTATCTTGGTGCACGACAACAGTCATTACTGTACTCTTGGTTACGACACTCTCAGGGGATATGTTTGGTTAATCATAAGTTTTTTATGAATCATTATGAAGAATTTAGAGAAATGTAATTGTTTAAAGCATGAAGTTTTAAGACATAAAATCCTTTACAGTTAAAAGATTCATAAATGAAATAATCTTCTCACTAAGTGTCACGACCCGTCCTCGGGGCCCGTGCCGTGACTACCCCAAGCCCGCCTTCCATAGGCCAGGGGCTGACGACTAGCACCAAGGCGTAAATCCTGGAAAAAGGGAAGACATTGCCTTTGAAAAGTAAACAAGCACCACAGAGTAAGCAAGCGGAAAAGTAAACACTAAGTAAAAACTGTAACAAGCTGTGCTGAAAGTAAAGGGGCCGGAAATACAAGCCCAACTGTAAAGTACAACTGAAAGGGGAAAACAACAACTGAAAAGAAAAGCCGCAGCGTCGAGCCGTCCTCTAGAAGTCCCACCTGAAGGGTGGGTACAGATAGCCTACACTGCTCCTCGGGTCCACCTGACCGCTCCGAGTACGTCCCGCCCAATGGTCCACCTCCAAGTACCCTCCTGCTCCGCACGCCTCCACCACGATCAGCGCTGTCCGTCGTCTACAACCAACACAACGTAGTGCGGGCATAACCTGTCCAGGGGTGAGTATAAGCTACTCAGTAGGGACCCTGAGACCCCCGAAGGTCTCCCGAAATCCACAAAGGATAATCCACAAAGGAAAGATACAATCACGAAGTAACAACCGACACTGCTTAGGTATATGCCCATACATATACCTAAGTAATCAATTCTCGTTCGGCTCCAACGTCCGAGCCCAAGCACAACCCAGTCCACACAGGAAAGCAAAAACGTATACCCACACAGGATAGCACAACACAATCCACATGGAGAGTAAACAGTAATCCACGTAGGATAGCTCAACACAATCCACAAAGGAGAGTAAACAGTAAATCCACACAGGATAGCTCAACACAATCCACAAAGGAGAGAAACACAAGATTCAGCTCACACAGGTATACTTCTTCGGATGACGATAAAGATGATCATTGATCCATATAAGTCGTTGGACCCACAAAGGATCGATAGGTAACTAACCCCCGCAATGACCCACATAGGATCGGGCCCACACAGGACCTGTAGGCGCTAACTCACACAGAACCGCTGAGCGCTGACCCACACAGGATCAGACCCACACAGGATCGGGCCCACACAGGACCTGTAGCACTGATCCACATAGGATCGCTGAGTGAAGTAGTCGTCGCAGTCCACTGAGGATCTCTGCATAGTCGTCGCCGTAGTCCACTGATGATCTCTGCTCAGTCGTCGCTGCAGTCCACTGAGGATCTCTGCACAGTCGTCGCTGTCGAAGTAGCAGTCGCAACCAGCTCTAGGGTTCTCGCACACAGCAAGCTCGTTCGGGAGGGTCCGCTCCACGAGCCGAGAGTCCGATACATCAACTGTCACAAAGTCCAAAGTTGATGTATCCAAAAGTTCCGTATCGTCAACAGGAACTCAACGTTGCAGACGGCGCGTCAATCGGACGCCCGATCTGAGAGTTATTGGCTTTTTCATCCCAGGGGCTCGGTTGGTTTTTAAGGCAAAACCAACCCGACCATACTCCACCTGCGTCCAAACCTCGGGCGGAGTGAGCCAAAAGATCCATCTCACATAGAGGAATTCAACGAAGTCGACAGCACGTCGATCGGACGTCCGTAGCTCAAGATATGAGCGTTTCTGCTCCGAGGGCCCGGTTGGTTTCATGTACGAACCAACCCGGCCGAACTCAAAGTATTTAGAAACCTTGAGTGCGATATACCGAAATGACCGTCTCGATCCAAGGATCACGTTTCCGCTGACGTCGCGTCGTTTGGAGGCCCGTAGCTCAAGTTACGGGCATTTGACCGAAACGGTCCGAAGACGGGGGGTCCGGGCCCGGGCCGACCCGGCCCGACCCCCCTGGGTCGGCCGAACCGGGTCGACCCGACCCGGCCGGACCCGGTCCGGCTCGGCCAAGCGACGCGGGGGGGAGCCGCCGCCCCCGCGTGACACCCCCGCGGCACCCGCGGGGTGTCGCCCTGGACGACCCGGGTGACGCGGGGGGGGGGGGGGGGGGAGCCGTCGCCCCCGCGTGACAACCCCGCGGCACCCGCGGGGTGTCGCCCTGGACAGCCGAACGCGGCTTCAGCCGCGTCCCGTGCGCGCCGGACCCGCGCGGCCGCGGGTCAGCGGGCACCGCCGCCTCCGGCCGCCGGCGCCGCCGCGCCGCCGGAGTCGCTCCGGTGGTCCGATTATGTTCCCGTCTGTGCCGCTGCTCCTCCCGGGACTCGTTCTTCACTGCGGAACCATCAAATTTCCGTTGCGGCACGTTCCGTCGTCGCCTGTCAAATCCGCACAACAACGAAGAACGACGAAAGGTTGTCGGGCCGTGTTCGTTTGGCCCACACCCTCCGCGTTAGAGATAAACAACGGGAGAAATATATTCAACACATGAATCAACAATTTTAATGGATTAAAATTTTTATTATTGTCCGGTTCTTCAGTTTTAAAAGAAACGATCACGGGAAAAAGGAATTATTCACAACAACCCCTACCTCGTAGTCGTCGTCGTACGTACGTTCTTCGCGGATTTGTTCGTCGCGGAAGGAGGGGATCGTCGCGTCGTCGCGGAAGGGCGTCGCGTCGTCGCGGAATCCGGTGTTGAGTCGGTGAACTCAACGGACCAAGAAACAACAGATTTAATTTAATTATATAAAATTAAATCCGTGTTTTGGTAAAAAAACACAAGGGAGATTTAAGCGAATCCCGAAGTCTCTTACCTCAAAGAGCTGATCGGAGATTTCGTTGCGGAGGAAGAGACATCGCAGAAGAACGTTGCAGGAAGGGAACGTCGGCGTCGCGGAACACAGCGTCGCGTCGTCGACTCCCGCGGGTTCGGCGTTCTTCGTCGGAGGCCGGCGTTCTTCGCGTTCTTCGCGTTCTTTGTGAAGGAGGATGAAGGCTCAAGAACTCTGACAAAACCTCTCAACGAGTAATCCTCTAAAAAGACTTCTTGATCTTATTTTATTATTACGCCAACAAACGAAAAAGGTAAGTAACGACCCATCAATTCGTTGAATTAATTCAACGAAAGAAACCACCCATTTAATTCACGAAATAAAACACCCAATTAAATGGTGCGTTAAGGATTTAAGAAAACGCATCAGTTGACTTTCATAATGACGGGTTTTCGCGGGTGCGTTACTTAGCGGAAAGAAACGGCGGGGCTCATGTGGGACCCACCTCAAAAATATCCTACCAAGGGGGTAGGATATTTCTGGATAGCACCCTATCCGTTTTAACTCAGTTTAAGTGGCTTTCAAGTGGCTTCAAGTGACTTAAGTGAAATAAAATAAAGTTTGTCGAACAAATTATTTTATTTCTAAACTTTAAGCCCAAAAATTAAAAACCACACCCGAGCAAACGCAACTCCGGAAGAGGCATTTCTAAGAAAATACCGGCACTTCGATTTCATAGGTTCCCTCATAATTCGATTCCGGGCACCGGTTCAAAAGTTAGAAAAACCCGCTTGTCCGTTCACTGAACGTACCCGAGCCAAACTTCGGAAAATGATTCCGGGCACACCGGGCCTCGGAATCAGGTGCCGTCAGAAACTGCGTTCTTGTAAAATTCCAAAGAAAATTAAGAAAAAAATTTCCTTGAAATTTACGGGTCTTTACATTACTCCCATCTCAGGGCTTTACGTCCCCGTAAAGATACATCATAAACTAGGGAAACAAATGTGGGTACTGAGCACGCATCTGAGCCTCCCGCTCCCATGTGCTCTCCTGGAGGTTCCCGTGCTGCCATCTGATGCGCACAAGAGGAATCGATCGCCCACGTAGGACCCGCTCCTTTCGATCCTCTATCTCCACTGGGACCTCCGCAAAAGTCGCCCCATCATCCACGTCTAGCTCCCCATGGTCGATGATGTGTGTCGGGTCGTGCACGTATCTCCTCAACTGAGATATGTGGAAGACGTCGTGCACCCGGTGCAACTGAGGTGGTAGAGCCAGGCGATAAGCCACCTCGCCAACCCTACTGAGGACCTGGAAAGGCCCGATGAAGCGTGGAGACAACTTGCCGCCTCGGCCAAATCTCCGCAAACCACATCGAGGCGAGACACGCAAGAAGACGTGGTCGCCATCCTCGAACTCTAGTGGCCTCCGCCTCCTGTCAGCATATGACTTCTGCCGGCTCTGAGCTATCCTCATCCGCTCCTGGATGACCTGGAACTTCTCTGTCGTGGCCCGAACCATCTCTGGTCCCACAAGTGTTGACTCCCCAGGGTCTGTCCAGCACAAAGGAGATCTGCAAGGTCTGCCGTACAACGCCTCGTATGGTGCCATCCCGATGGTGGAGTGGTAGCTGTTGTTGTACGCGAACTCCACCAAGGGTAGGTGGTCCTCCCAGCTGCGACCAAAGTCAAAGACACATGTGCGGAGCATGTCCTCGAGAGTCTGAATGGTCCTCTCCGTCTGACCATCCGTCTGAGGGTGAAAGGCGGTGCTCAGACGTAGCCGCGTCCCGAACGCCTCCTGCAACCCCTTCCAAAGCCGGGAAGTAAAACAAGCATCCCGATCGAAGACGATAGTCGATGGCACACCGTGAAGCCGTACAATCTCCTGAACGTAGAGACGCCCCAAGATCTCCACTGAGCCCTGCTCTATGATGGGTAAGAAGTGTGCCGACTTGGTGATTCAGTCAACAATCACCCAAATGGAGTCGTGACCTCTGGAAGTGCGTGGAAGTCCAGTCACGAAGTCCATAGATATCCCGTCCCACTTCCACTCCGGGACCTCCAAGGGCTGTACCAAGCCTACTGGTACCTGGTGCTCTGCCTTCACCTGCTGGCAGGTGAGGCACCGTGAAACGAACTCTGCCACAACCTTCTTCATGCCCGGCCACCAGTGTTGTCTTCTGAGGTCCTGGTACATCTTCGCCACTCCAGGATGTACCGCCAAAGGAGAAGTGTGAAACTCTCTCAGCACCTCCTCTCGTAAAGCGACTGGCACCAAGGTACGTCCTCTGAAAAGGAAGTCGTGCTCTGCTCCAAGGGAGAAACCATCAGGTGCCTGTCCCGAGGATATCTGTGCATGCCGCGTCTCACAGTCAGCATCCTCACGCTGTGCCTCTCTGACCTGCTGTAGTAGTGGAGGGGTGACTGTGAGATACTGAAGGAAGGCTGCTCCATCTCTATCCATGAAGGATATCTGCAAGGCGGCTAGCTGCTCTGTCGCCTCCTCAAGTAGCTGGATGCCTGTCCTCCTGCTGAGGGCATCGGCTACCACGTTCCCCTTCCCAGGAGTATAGACTATCTCAAAGTCATAGTCCTGGAGGAACTCGATCCATCGCCGCTGTCTCAGGTTCAGGTCCTTCTGAGAGAAGATGTACCTGAGACTCTGGTGGTCAGAAAAGACTGTAAAGCGCTCACCCATCAGATAGTGCCGCCATGTATTCAGAGTGAAGACCACTACTGCTAACTCCAGGTCATGGGTAGCGTAGTTCTGCTCATGCGGCCTCAACTGACGTGATCCATAGGCAATAAAAGCCCGCTTCTGCATTAGGACACACCCGAGTCCGGTCCCTGATGCATCGCAGTATACTACATATCCAACTCCCTCCTCAGGCAACCTCAAGATAGGTGCGCTGGTCAATCTCTGTCTCAGCTCCTGGAAGCTCTGATGACATCTGTCTGACCACACGAAGGGTTTCCCCTTCTTCGTCAAAGCTGAGAGTGGCGCCGTAACTCTGGAGAAGTCCGGCACAAATCTCCGATAGTATCCGGCTAGACCCAAGAAACTCCGCACCTCCGTCACGCTCCTGGGTGGCTCCCAAGCTAGCACTGCCTCGATCTTCGCGGGATCCACAGCAAATCCCACCTCAGAAATGACGTGCCCCAAGAAGTGGACCTCACGTAACCAGAACTGGCACTTCGAGAGCTTTCCATAAAGCTGGTGCTCTCGGAGTGTGTCCAGTACAACCCGCAAGTGGTAGGCGTGCTCCTCCTCCGTGGTCGAGTACACCAAAATGTTATCGATGAAGACCACGACAAATCGATCAAGGTATGGTTGGAAGATCCTATTCATGAGGATCATGAATACTGCTGGAGCATTGGTTACACCGAAAGGCATAACCAAGAACTCATAGTGGCCATACCGACACCTGAAGGCCGTCTTCTTCACATCCTCGTCTCGAACTTTGAGCTGATGATAGCCTGACCTGAGGTCTATCTTCGAGAACCACCGTGCTCCCTTGAGATGATCGAAGAGGTCATCAATCCTCAGTAGCGGATACTTATTCCTCACTGTCACCTGGTTCAGACGACGATAGTCGACGCACAGTCGCAAGCTCCCGTCCGCCTTCTTGGCGAACAATATCGGGGAAGCCCAGGGTGAAACACTGGGTCTGATGAACCCCTTGCCCTGCAAGTCCTCCAACTGTACCCGCAGCTCTCGAAGCTCAGCGGGGGACATCCGATATGCTGGAGTGGATATCGGGGCTGTCCCGGGGTACATTTCAATATAAAAGTCTACCTCTCTGCGAGGAGGTAGCCCTAGAACGTCGTCGGGGAAGACGTCCGCATACTGATCCACCACTGCAGGAAAACTAGGACTCCGCACGTCAACTGCTCCAAGGATGAGGCTAGCCAACTAATGAGTGATGGGCTATCCTCTCCTCTGCGTGAGTCCATCCTGTGCTGCAAAGGCTCCCTTCTCGCCGGTGAAGGTGAACCTTCTCCCATCGGTGCGCACACATCACACCTTGCGCCTAAAATAGTCAATCTGAGCATGGACTGTAGATAACCAATCCATGCCCAAGATGACGTCGTAAGGCCTCGACGCTGCTACAAGAAGATCCCAGCCGAAGCTCTCGCCTCCTAGAGTAAGCTCGCACTGCCGGCACTAGTGCGTAATCGTCGAGTCTTCTCCCGTAGGAGTCTCTAGCCGTAAGGATCGAGCCAACGGCTCTGTCGGAATCTCCGAGCTCCGAACAAGGGCAGCGACTATGAAAGAGTGACTCGCTCCTGTGTCTATAAGAACTGCAGCAAGGGTGGAATAGACACAGATCGCACCTCGAATCATCTCTGGCGCGCCGTGGTCGTAGGCCTCCACTGCCTGGAGCTGTGCCTGTCTCTTCCCGCCAGCTCTCTGTGGTCGGGGCGGACCTCCTGGTGGTGGTGGTGGCAAAGCCTCAAAGCGTCGCCCACCACCTGCTGCTCGGCCAGCTCCCCTGCCTCGTCCGCCTCCTCCCTGCGGACCACCACGGTCGACCCTCTGCCTCTGCCTGGGTGGCCCCTCCACCATCTGCTGCTCCTCGGTACGGCGGGTCGGGCAGTCACGGTCCATGTGGCCCTGCCTGCCGCACGCGTAGCACTGCCTGCCTCTCGGAAGACTGGCCCTACGCTGTGTGCCCCGCACTGCTGAGCCAGTGTCCTGAGGTCGTCTGCCAGAAGGTCTGGTCTGCCTGGAACCCTGAGTCATCCGTCAGCTACTAGCTGCCGAAGACTCTGCTACCTACCGCCCTGCGGTAGGTCTCGCTGTGGACTCATCCAGAAAGCTCTCGATCAGAAGGGCTCGCTCTAGCACTCCTACCTGGGTCGGGATTCCGAGGGAGATCAGCGATGCCCTGATCTCGTGTCTCAATCCCTGCTCGAAGGTCCAGGCCCGGAAGAAGGGGTCCCGTACCATGTCGGTCGAGTAGCGAGAAAGATCGGTGAACCTCACCGCATACTGGGCGACCGTCAAGCTGCCCTGCCGCAGCTGAAGAAGCTCCTGGATGCGCACCATACGGAGGGTGGTCGGGACGAACTCTGAGTGGAAGAGGCTCTCGAAGTCCGTCCAGATGAGAGAGGCCTCATCGTGCACCTGGAGCATCAGGCTCCACCATCGTCCTACTGCTGCGTGCAGTAGGCTCGCCGCGAGGATCACCATGAGGTCTGCTGGTGTCCTCACTAGCCTGAAAACTCGAACGACCGCCTCCAGCCAGTCCTCGGCTGCCTGGGGGTCCGTCTCCCCATGGAACCTGGGTGGTCGCTGGCGCTGGAACTCGTGCAGAGCTTCGAGGCGACGTGCATCGTCAGCGGTCGGCGCTGGAAGCATCAAGGGCTCGGCGGGTAAAGGTATCGTCGGTGCCTCTGCTATCAACGGGCCCTGTACCGAGGCCTTGTCGCTTGGCGGGCTGTCGTCGCGCTCTACTATCGGAACCCTAGATGGCTGCTGTCGTCGGGCCATCCTGAAAAGGAAACAAGTGCGCCACTGTCAGAACAGTATATGTGGTTAGCTGACACAAGTAATCACAAAGAAAACTTGAAACACACATGCAATCAATGTTTTTGTGTATTAAGTCGGAAATCAGAAGTCAGGGTCCTGGTGTACGGATACGTCGGCCGCCGCACCAACACTGGACTCCCTGGACTGATAACCACACCCAATACGCTAAACACTATTGCTTCTCATAGAAGAAAGATCAGAGTCTGCGGTAGAACCGACCACCTCTGATACCAATTTGTCACGACCCGTCCTCGGGGCCCGTGCCGTGACTACCCGAAGCCCGCCTTCCATAGGCCAGGGGCTGACGACTAGCACCAAGGCGTAAATCCCGGAAAAAGGGAAGGCATTGCCTTTGAAAAGTAAAAAAGCACCACAGAGTAAGCAAGTGGAAAAGTAAACACTAAGTAAAAACTGTAACAAGCTGTGCTGAAAGTAAAGGGGCCGAAAATACAAGCCCAACTGTAAAGTACAACTGAAAGGGGAAAACAACAACTAAAAAGAAAAGCCGCAGCGTCGATCCGTCCTCTGGAAGTCCCACCTAAAGGGTGGGTACAGATAGCCTCCACTGCTCCTCGGGTCCACCTGACCGCTCCAAGTACGTCCCGCCCAGTGGTCCACCTCCAGGTACCCTCCTGCTCCGCATGCCTCCACCACGATCAGCGTTGTCCGTCGTCTGCAACCAACACAACGTAGTGCGGGCATAGCCCGTGCAGGGGTGAGTATAAGCTACTCAGTAGGGACCCCGAGACCCCCGAAGGTCCCCCGAAATCCAAAAAGGATAATCCACAAAGGAAAGATACAATCACGAAGTAACAACCGCCACTGCTTAGGTATATGCCCATACATATACCTAAGTCATCAATTCTCGTTCGGCTCCAATGTCCGAGCCCAAGCACAACCCAGTCCACACAGGAAAGCAAAAACGTATACCCACACAGGATAGCACAACACAATCCACAAGGAGAGTAAACAGTAATCCACATAGGATAACTCAACACAATCCACAAAGGAGAGTAAACAGTAAATCCACACAGGATAGCTCAACACAATCCACAAAGGAGAGCAAACAGTAAATCCACACATGATAGCTCAACACAATCTACAAAGGAGAGTAACACATGATTCAGCTCACACAGGTATACTTCTTCGGATGACGATAAAGATGATCACTGATCCATCTAAGTCGTCGGACCCACAAAGGATCGATAGGTAACTAACCCCCACAATGACCCAAACAGGATCGGGCCCACACAGGACCTGTAGGCGCTGGCTCACACAGAACCGCTGAGCGCTAACCCACACAGGATCGGACCCACACAGGATCGGGCCCACACAGGATCGGGCCCACACAGGACCTGTAGCACTGATCCACGTAGGATCGCTGAGTGCAGTAGTCGTCGCAGTCCACTGAGGATCTCTGCACAGTCGTCGCCGTAGTCCACTAAGGATCTCTGCTCAGTCGTCGCTGCAGTCCACTGAGGATCTCTGCACAGTCGTCGCTGTCGAAGTAGCAGTCGCAGCCAGCTCTAGGGTTCCCGCACACAGCAAGCTCGTTCGGGAGGGTCCGCTCCACGAGCCGAGAGGCCGATACATCAACTGTCACAAAATCCGAAGTTTATGTATCCAAAAGTTCTGAATCGTCAACAGGAACTCAACGTCGCAGACGGCACGTCAATCGGACGCCCGGTCTGAGAGTTATTGGCTTTTTCGTCCCATGGGCCCGGTTGGTTTTTAAGGCAAAACCAACCCGAACGTACTCCACCTGCATCCAAACCTTGGGAGGAGTGAGCCAAAAGATCCGTCTCACATAGAGGAATTCAACGAAGTCGACGACACGTCGATCGGACGTCCGTAGCTCAAGATATGAGCGTTTCCGCTCCGAGGGCCCGGTTGGTTTTGTGTACGAACCAACCCGGCCGAACTCAAAGTATTCCGAAACCTTGAGTGCGATATACCGAAACGACCATCTCGATCCAAGGATCGCGCTTCCGCTGACGGCGCATCGTTTGGAGGCCCGTAGCTCAAGTTACGGGCATTTGACCGAAACGGTCCGAAGACGGGGGGTCCGGGCCCGGGCCGACCCGGCCCGACCCCCCCATGGGTCGGCCGAACCGGGTCGACCCGACCCGACCCCCCCATGGGTCGGCCGAACCGGGTCGACCCGACCCGGTCCGACCCGGTCTGACACGGCCAGGGCGCGGCCCGGCCGGTCGGACCGGCCTGGCTTGGCCAGCCAGGCCCGACTCGGCCGAGCGGCCGAGCGACGCGGGGGGGAGCCGCCGCCCCCGCGTGACACCCCCGCGGCACCCGCGGGGTGTCGCCCTGGACGACCCAAGCGACGCGGGGGGGGGGGGGGGAGCCGCTGCCCCCGCGTGACAACCCCGCGGCACCCACGGGGTGTCGCCCTAGACAGCCGGACGCGGCTTCAGCCGCGTCCCGCGCGTGCCGGACCCGCGCGGCCGCGGGTCAGCGGGCGCCGCCGCCGGCTTCCGCGGGCCACCGGAGTCGCTCCGGTGGTCCGATTCCGTTCCCGTCTGCGCCTCTGCTCCTCCCGGGACTCATTCTTCACTTCGGAACCATCAAACTTCCGTTGCGGCACGTTCTGTCGTCGCCCGTCAAATCCGCACAACAACGAAGAACGACGGAAGGTTGTCAGGCCGTGTTCGTTTGGCCCGCACCCTCCGCGTTAGAGATAAACAACGGGAGAAATATATTCAACACATGAATCAACAATTTTAATGGATTAAAATTGTTCTTATTTTCCGGTTCTTCACTTTTAAAAGAAACGATCACGGGAAAAAGGAATTATTCACAACAACCCCTACCTCGTAGTCGTCGTCGTACGCACGTTCTTCGCGGATTTGTTCGTCACGGAAGGAGGGGATCGTCGCATCGTCGCGGAAGGGCGTCGCGTCGTCGCGGAATCCGGTGTTGAGTCGGCGAACTCAACGGACCAAGAAACAACAGATTTAATTTAATTATATAAAATTAAATCCGTGTTTTGGTAAAAAAAACACAAGGGAGATTTAAGCGAATCCCGAAGTCTCTTACCTCAAACAGCTGATCGGAGATTTCGTTGCGGAGGAAGAGACGTCGCAGAAGAACGTTGCAGGAAGGGAACGTCGGCGTCGCGGAACACGGCGTCGCGTCGTCGACTCCCGCGGGTTCGGCGTTCTTCATCGGAGGTCGGTGTTCTTCGCGTTCTTCGCGAAGGAGGATGAAGGCTCAAGAACTCTGAAAAAACCTCTCAACGAGTAATCCTCCAAAAAGACTTGTTGGCCTTATTTTATTATTACGCCAACAAACGAAAAAGGTAAGTAACGACCCATCAATTCGTTGAATTAATTCAACGAAAGAAACCGCCCATTTAATTCACGAAATAAACCGCCCAATTAAATGGTGCATTTAAGATTTAAGAAAACGCGTCAGTTGACTTTCATAATGACGGGTTTTCGCGGGTGCGTTACTTAGCGGAAAGAAACGGCGGGGCTCGTGCGGGCCCCACCTCACAAATATCCTACCAAGGGGGTAGGATATTTCTGGATAGAACCCTATCCGTTTTAACTCAGTTTAAGTGGCTTTCAAGTGTCTTCAAGTGGCTTAAGTGAAATAAAATAAATTTTGTCGAACAAATTATTTTATTTCTAAACTTTAAGCCCAAAAATTAAAAACCACACCCGAGAAAACGCAACTCCGGAAGAGGAGTTTCTAAGCAAATACCGGTGCTGCGATTTCATCGGTGCCCTCAGAATTTGATTCTGGGCACCGGTTCAAAAGTTAGAAAAACCCGCTCGTCCGTTCACTGAACGTACCCGAGCCAAACTTCGGAAAATGATTCCGGGCACACCGGGCCTTAGAATCAGGTGCCGTCAGAAACTACGTTCTTGTAAAATTCCAAAGAAAATTAAGAAAAAAATTTCCTTGAAATTTACGGGTCTTTACACTAAGGTTTTATTATTTTAGAAAATGGTGGACAATAGGAGGAACTATGCAAATGGTGACCGCAATGGACCATGCGCTGACGACCCTCCGATGGAAGCCGGAATGGAAACTTTCATGCGAATGATGAACCAACTGACTCAAGTTATGGGAAATAACTTTAATCAAGCTGAGAGACCGATCTCACCATGAAGGGAACAAATTTCTGTTGAATCCTTTATGCATCAATGACCACCAACCTTCAGTGGAACTACCGACCCATTGATTGATGAATAGTGTATTAGCTCTATCGAGAAGATCTTTTTTGTGCTCCGCTGTTCTAAACAAGAGAAGGTTACCTTGGTTGTTTATCACTTAGAGGGAGAAGCTGATCAGTGGTGGGAACTAATTAAAAAACACAAGGCCAAGAGTGTAAGTTGAAGCTATGGAGTGGGAAGAGTTCAAAGGGATATTCTTCAACAAGTATTTCCCTCGATCGATGAGAACAAGAATGAAGGAGTTTCTTGAGCTGAAGCAGAAGGAGAATGAATCTGTGGGAAGCTACGAGATGAACTTCACCAGACTTTCTCAATATACCTCTAGCTTTGTCATGGATCCAAATGGTAAGGTTGATAGATTCTTCGGTGGACTGAGACCTCATCTGTGGAAGAATCTATCCAACCGAGACTATGATAGCTATGAGGAGATTGTGCGAAGTGCGATGAAAGTTGAACTGGAGTTTGGTGAAACACAGTGGTCTCATAAATCCAATGACAAGAAGAGATCGATGAATCCAAGATTAGGGAGGAGATTCAATCAAGGAAGAGGAGGAAATCAAGTGCAATGTCCCACGTGTAATAAATGTGGGAAGAAGCATTCAGGGAACTGCCTGCTTGGGAGTGGGAAGTTCTACAAGTGTGGTAGAGATGACCAAATTGCACCGAATTTTCTTAGTGAGGTAAAGACACAACTTCCCAACACTAATGATAAGGGGAAGATAGTGCATGCCCTACCTAATGTCCAATACTACAAGTGTGGACAACTTGGACACTTTTCTAATCACTGTCCAAATCCGAGGGTAGTGGAGGGGAATCACCATCAGCCTCTGTAATGACCAAGGGGAACAAATTCATACTTTTTCAATCACTACGGCTGAAGTTGAAGCACCAAATGATGTGGTGGAAGGTACTCTTATTGTTCTCTCAAATCTATCAAGTACTTTGTTTGATTCTGGTTCCACACATTCCTTTATTACCTCCAAGTTTGCAAAGAATTTAGAATCAACCCCCAATTTTCTAAAAGTAGAGTTATCATTCAAGACTCCTAGTGGGATTATCCTATCATCGACAGTATTTAGAAACTCTAGTATTTACTTTATTGAGAACAATATTATCGCAAATCTAGTAGTCATTCCCATGCTAGAATTCTACATTATACTAGGGATGGACTGGCTCTCAAAGTATATTGCTAAGATCAAATACAGAAGCAAGGAAATCTCAGTAGTCTTGAATGGAAAACCTACAATTATCTTCCAAGGAGAGATATATCAACTTGATCTTTGTTTATAATAACCTCATATATCATTCTTTATGGAGTTGATCAGCGAAGAAGAAGAAGAAGGAAATGAGAGTTTGAGGATAGAAAATGTCCCCATCATCTAGGAATACATTGACATATTTCCTGAGGAGTTACCCTGACCTCCCCCAGAAAGAGGGGTATATTTCTACATTAAACTTATACTTGGATCCAATCCAATATCAAAGAACCTGTATAGGATGGAAAATGTGAAGCTAGAGGAGTTAAAGAAACAACTCCAAGATCTTTTGGAGAAGGGTTTTATCCGACCAAATGTGTCTCCTTGGGGAGCACCTATTCTCTTTGTAAAGAATAAAGATGGATCAATGCGGCTATGCATCAATTATAGAGAACTGAACAGGATCACAGTAAAGAACAAATACCCTATTCCAAGAATTGATGACTTATTTGACCAACTTTAGGGGGATCAATTATTCTCTATGATTGATCTTCGATCTGGTTATCATCAATTGAGGGTGAAGAAAGAAGATATTCCAAAAACTGCCTTCCAATCAAGATATGGGAATTATGAGTTTGTTATTATGCCCTTCGGACTGACTAATTTACTTGAAATTTTTATGGATTTGATGAATATAGTCTTTAATAACTACCTTGGTAACTTTGTGGTAGTTTTTATTAATGATATTATGATATATTCCAAAAGTCATGAGGAACATGAGGATAATCTAAGGGTTGTTTTAAAAACTCTATGGAAGGAGAGGATTTTTGGAAATTTTAGAAAATGTGAATTCTGGTTACAATAAGTTCCTTTCTTGGGGCACATTGTTACCAGTGAAGGAATCACAATTGACCCTACAAAGACAAAAGTTGTAGAGGAGTGGCCTCTGCCTAAAACAATAACTGAGATTCATATTTTTCTTGGATTAGCGGGATATTATAGGAGGTTTTTGAAAAACTTTTCACGACTTTCTAATCCATTAACCAAGTTAACTCAAAAAGGGGTCAAGTTCATCTAGACAAAGGAGTGTGAGGAAAGTTTCCAAGAGCTGAAGAAGAGATTGGTTACTGCACCCGTGTTAACTCTTACCTCAAGTGGAGAATGATTTTTTATTTTTAGCGATGCATCTTTGAAAGGGCTTGGGTGCTTCCTCATGCAAAATGACAAAGTCATTGATTATGCATCTCGATAGTTTAAGACTCATGAACAGAACTATCCTACGCATGATCTGGAGCTGGGTGCAGTTGTTTTTGCTCTGAATATATGGAGGCACTATCTTTATGGGGAGAAATGTGATATATACACAGACCATAAAAGTTTGAAGTATATTTTCACAAAAAAGGGATTGAACATGAGATAGAGAAGATGGTTGAAACTTATCAAAGACTATGATTGTTCAATTCATTATCACCCTAGAAGAGAAAACAAAGTCGCTGATGCATTAAGCAGGAAATACCCAATTGTTCTTTCCATGATGAGGATTTAAAGAGATAATTTGATCAATGAACTAGTAAATATGGACATGGAAATTATAAGGGAAGGGACATCATCAACCCTAACCCAAATGATTTCTCAACCGTCATTACTAGAGAAGATCAAGAAAGATTAGAAAAAAGATCCTTTGTTACAGAAGAAGTTTGAGGCTGTGAAAGATGGAAATTTTCCTAAGTTCAATATTGATCAAGAAGGCGTACTAAAATTTCATACAATACTATGTGTTCAATCTATTCCGAAAATAAAGAAGGAGCTGATGATGAAGCTCATAGCTCTACTTTCTCTATACATCCTGGAAGCATAAAAATGTATAGGGACATTTGTGATCTTTATTGGTGGGATAATATGAAAAGGGAGATTGCTGACTACACTTCAAGGTGTCTGGTATGTCAGCAAGTGAAGGCAGAGTGACAAATTCCTAAAGGGGTATTACAACCACTACCCATACCGTCATGGAAGTGGGATGATATCACTATGGACTTCATCACTGGTCTTCTAAGAACTTCTAAAGGAAACAATGTGATATGAGTTATTGTGGACCGTCTCACCAAGACTACCCATTTTATCTCTATCCAGGAAGATTTCTCTCTTGATCAATTTGCTAGGATTTATGTGAAGGAAGTGGTAAGGCTGTATGGAGTTCCACTTACTATCGTATCTGATTGTGATCCAAGGTTCACATCAAAATTCTAAATAAGTATTCAACATGCTCTGAGAACTGAATTGAATTTCAGTATGGCCTATCACCCCCAAAATGATGGCCAATCTGAAAGTACTATTAAAACACTTGAGGATATGCTGATAACATTCTCAATAGAATTTAAAGGTGGATGGGATCAACATCTCCCTTTAGTTGAGTTCTCTCACAACAATAGCTTCCAATCGAGCATTCAAATGGCACCCTATGAAGCTCTATATGGTAAGAGATTTAGAACTCCTACTTGTTAGCATGAAGCTGGTGAGAGAAAGCTTCTTAGGCCTGATCTTGTGCAAGAGATAACAGAAAAGGTCCATGCCATCGAGCAACACATTAAGACTGCTCAGAGTCGGCAAAAGAGCTATGCCGACAACCATCAAAGGGACTTGGAGTTTGATGTTGGTGACAAAGTCTTTCTTTGAATTTCACCTTGGAAGAGATTCATGAGGTTTGGGAAGAAAGGGAATCTCATCCCTAGGTTCATTGGACCCTATGAAATCCTTGATCGCATAAGATCAATGGCCTATCAGCTTGCACTTCCTCCAAATCTAGCACAAGTTCATGATGTATTCCACGTATCCCTCTTGAGAAAGTACATACCTAATTCTTCACATATACTAAATCCAAAGGTGGTACAATAAGAACATGACCTCTCTTATGAGGAGAAACTGATGGAGATCTTGGATCGTAGAGATAAGGTTCTACGCAACAAGACGACCCACCTTGTTAAGGTGTTGTGGAGGAACCACAAATGTGAAGAAGCCACATGGGAACCAGGGGAGTCTATGAGTCAGAAGTACCCACACCTTTTCTCTTCTTAGGGTATGAGTTAAAATTTTGGGGATGAAATTTCTTAAGGGGATAAGAATGTAACGACCCAAACTTTTGAATAATATTTATTTCCTAAATTTGTCTGTTATTTTATTTTATACTCCACAAAACTATATCCTTTAATTAATTAAGTGAGTATAATTAAATGAGACCATTGGGTTCCAACAGTTATATAACCATTGTTCAATATTACCCTTGGAAACTAAACTATTAACATTACAATTATTGTTTATAAATTCAAGTGATCTTTGTTAATTAATACAGAAAGAAGAGTTGATGGCCTCATCCAGTAGACTCGGGCCATACGAAGTCCATCTGTCAGAGCTTGGGAAGGAGGTAACATCTCTGGGCTTTGCTCTGGACCAAGCCCAAGCTGATCTTCAACATGTGAAGCTTGAACAGAATTGCCTAAGGGAGAAGTTCAAGCTGATTGAAATCACCACTCAAGCACTGTTGTCTGAGCCGCCCCAAGATTATATCACCATAGCACACCATACACTTAGGTCCTATGCAAGTGTTATAAGGGGCTATGTAACACGACCTTAGTTACTTATGTAAACCTTTTGTATAAGTAAAATTGTTATTTCTTATTATATAAAAGTTGGTGAATTTAAAATATCCAGATAAATGTAGGATGAATTTATAGTTCCATATTAATAATTAATTTTGGAAGAAAATGGTATTTTAAAATATTAATGTAAACTTTAAATAATTAATAATGTGAAATTATTTTCAAAAAATGGTCTTTTACAGTTGTGATCTGTAAGAAAATTAGAGTCTAATAAGATCAACTTGATGTTTTAGTGAATAGTAAAGTATGAATAGTAACACACCCTTATGAATAGTAAATCAGCCAAAAAAAATAAAATCTTCTCCCATGAATGTATAAATACAATTTAATCATATTAAAAGAGAAAAACGATCATAGTATAAGTTTTGGTATTTTTGTATGTCATAAATATTTTATTTATAATTTTATAATTAATTTAATAATTTAAAATGAAAATGTATTTTCATAAAATGTAATCATAAATTTTTACTTTATTGTCTTATGGATATATGATAATTTTATGGGACCTTGATTACTTTTTCAAGGTGTTACAAAACAAGTTATAGTTTTAGAGTTATTTTTTTGAATAAATAATGATTTTATTTAAAAATTAAATTAAAATTATTTATAAAATTATTTTCATAAAATAAAGTTCATTTTTGAATTCAGAGAATTGATATTAGGTTAGGGTAAATTTTGGTATTTTTCTGAAATAATTGAATTTTCGGTGAATAGTAAAAATACAGTTTTGAGTTTCAGGTGTTTAATGATACCATTGATGATGTAATCATGATTTAATAAATCTAGTCGACTTGTGAATATTAATATATTTTATGAGGTGTCCCAATTGTCCAATACCATGGGAAAACCCATGGTTTTGAAAATACCACCGATGAGGTGTCTCTTAGAAATTAAGTAAATATTCCCTCACTTTTCCTATAAATACCAAACCATTCCCTCTTTCATTTCATTCCAAAATCCTACTCAATGAATCTCTAGTATTTTTGACTCTCAAGGAGTTCTCCCAAGGTTCCATAAATCCTCTAAGGTCCCAACCTTCTAGCTTTCGAAGTCACTCTTCAAGGTAAGGGAACCTTTCACCCTCCTCTTTTAAGTCATGACTTCCTTTATGTTATGTCTTCTAGTTTCCATCTTATTATGTTGGGGTATGTTATTATATATCCTTATTAATGTCCATTTAATTTCCAAATGATGAGATACCCTATCCACTCTCATCAATTTATTTTCTGATTTTTTAAGTGACCCCGTTAGGCTGCCAAATTTTCGTAAAAGAAATCGCATTTCCTCTTTTCTTTCAAGTTTCCTTTTCATTTGGTATGTTATTCAAATATCCACACCATGATCTTATTTCAATTTTATTATGTACCTATACTATAAAATGATTTATTTATGTATGGGAGACCCTTTTCCCCTCTCTTTTTATTGTTTTCTAAAACCATGTTATATAACCGTTGTGCTGCAGAAATTTCGTCTCAAAATTTCTCTATCTTTCAATCAATTAATTATATTATCTTATTTATGTGAATAAAAAGACCCATTTCGTCTATTTTGGTGTTCATAAATACATAAAAATTATATTCTTGATTCTGGAATTGACATACATATAACCCTCACCCCCTTTCCATGGGTTATAAATGACATAATGGTCTTATTTTTTTAGCACTTTCAAAATGTCATGGTTTTGAAGTGAAACCCATTTCTTTTACTCTCTTTGGGTTATTTATGAAATTTATGATTATTATCTATGTGTCTCACATGAAAGTAAATAAATATTAAGGTTGCGCCCTGATAGTGCTCCAATTCATTGGGTAAATAATTCAATCTCTAGAGATGGAAAGTTTCATGATACCTTGGTGAATAGCCTTGATAATTTTTATGACACCTTGGGGATGAACCTTGGTGATATATTCATGAATGTATAAAATAAATGTTTTAGACACATATTCATGTTATTATTCATGTTATTTTTATTATTATATTCCTCTTTTTCCATTTCTCATGTCTTATGTTTTTCATCAAGTTCTTATTGATATCACAAGTAAACTGATTCCCTTGCTTTCCTTACTGGGCCTTCAGCTCACCCTTTCCTTTGATGTATGTCTCCAAGTTACGAGATACAGTAAATAAACATAGGATAAACTTTTCAAGAATCTTTTCAAGGGGATTTAAAAGAGTGTTTTAAGTTTTCATGTATTTTGTTCATGATTTCCAAGACACTAGACTTTAAAGGTCCTATGTTTATAAAATGTAATGAAAAGTTATGTTAAAAAGGTGGGATTCCATAATAATCATGGTCAAATATTATTCACATGGGTGCTCACAAGTAAATCCCACAAATACATCAATGTATTGACCCACCATTCACTCACCAACCATATAATACCACACATAATCCTCAAATAGTGATGTACTTCTTCTTTTTTCTCAACTCATGCACTACTCATTAGATGTGGTCAAATCCATGTGCTAAACACTTTTTTCACCTGACATGTTTCATTTGGTTTTAAAGTTCAAGTTTTCAAACCACATTTTACGATGCTTATACCCTTTTATTATCATTGATATTAATAATCAAGATCTTACGTTGGTGCAGGTGGTTTGAGTGGGGTGAAGACAAGGTGCACGTCATGGGTTCAACCCCAGACTTCCTTGTATTTGTGTGTGCAAGATTTAATATAGCTTGATTAATAATGATGAATCAAATTCATGATTATGAATTACTCAAGAAAAAAATATTTTGTATGATTTTATCATCCATGTGTTTGTTTAATCATGTTCATTTTTCTTGTTTAATCATACTCATTTTTTCTAAGACAAATATAAGCATGAGAGACATATATTGTCAATTTCATTTAGTTTACCTCATGTATTGACCAATTCCTTGAGCATTATGATGAAATAATATTTTATGAATTTTGAAATGAATTGACTTGGGGAACCTTTTCTCCTGAATCAAATTATCACTGACCTCAAATGTGTTGTAATGACCCATGCTGGTTCATGT
Source organism: Viscum album (assembly GCA_963277665.1). NCBI lineage: Eukaryota > Viridiplantae > Streptophyta > Magnoliopsida > Santalales > Viscaceae > Viscum > Viscum album. The sequence continues at coordinate 1,237,012,957 of OY728153.1, forward strand.
CAAGTGGAGTTGAAGAAACTGAGTTTCAGTGGAAGTGGAACTAGGGGCCAATTTGAACTTTTGGATTCAGATCAAGAATTGACATTATATGTTGAGTTAAATGATTTCTTTCATATCCTTTATTTTGAAAATAACAATATACTTTATGTTGAGATTGATTTACCTTGAAATTTGTTGTTTATGTTTTTTGTGCACATATTATAACTTCATATTGTTTAAGTTCCGAAGAACTAAAGTGACCCACCTAAATTTTGAAACACAGAGAAGTTGTGCTGAACTGTTTCATTGGAAGATTGACCTGCTTCTGATGTTGTTACAATTGAACCTAAACAACTCAGATATTATCATTGGAAGTTTGTTACGACGATTTCAATAAACTGAACTGAGCCTTGAGGAACGAAAGATACTGAGATACTTGAAAACGATGAATTGTGAAACTTGCATCATCTCACTACCTTGAGTGATCATGATTGTATTTTACTTTTAGTGTTTTTATTAGAGCTTATGTTATGAGGAACTGCATAGTAAAAGCTCCAAGTTTTTCCTTTGTAATCATTTTACATTCGATCATATTAATCGATGAGATTGTAATAAGGGATCTACTGCTTTAGATCCTGCACGATAAAAGAGTCTCTGGGGCTAGGAAACTGTTTCTTTCGAATGGGTGTGTTCGATGAAGTCCAAGGTGATGGGTTTAGGGAGATCATATAATGATCAATGATAGTAGAAGAAAAACCATATGTTCCTGATCTATCTTCAACAAATTCAACATGAAATAAAACAAAGAACATATCATACCTGGAAATAATTAGTATCCTCTATCTTTTACTCTTCGATGCATGCTTGATAATGATCATGGAAGCAAAAAATGAAAGATTCCTATTGCTATGGGAATACACCATCCTTGGATCCTCAATCATATTGTGAGGACTCCTGATCACCTAAGGGGTTCTAGTGCCATCACTGGGTGATAAATAGTGATCTAGGGAGAAGATAGCTTCAACAGTGTTCGCATGCATACGTGTACACCAACAAAAACCCCTCCCTTATATAGGCATCCTAAACTCTATTCATTTAATGAAGAGTGTTGGCTATACTAGTCATATTGGTTACCATCTCATGGAATTTATACATTACAGGTCATTGGAGTGTTCTTCATTAAAAACTTCAATGAATGTGTGCCATGGAATAAATTGGCATGACCCCCTCCCTCCAAAAGGTTCCCCTCTTAGGTTTAAAATAGAGGAAGAGAGATAACGACCCCTAGTCTCATCTTCAGTAGGCCCTAGGTTGGCGACTAAGACTGAGGGTATAAACATCTCATGAATGGAAGGCATTACCCTCAATAATAAGCATAGGAACAAGAGATATGATATCAATCACTAAACAAATCCATCACAAAATATGGAAGATAAGAAACCAAACCATTCCAAAATACACGTATAATGTCAAAAATTACACATAAAGGTCTCTAAGTGAAAACCCAAAAGACAATTCCTACAACAATGACTCAATAGTGGCCCCAACATTTATGCCAGTAATGCCTAGTTTGGTCCCCAAAGTCCTCATGGAAACCTGAAAAAACAATTTTTATATATGTAGGGTGAGAATAACATGTATACTCAGTAGGACCATACCTAAGGTATCTCATGAACATGTAAAAAGAGCATAATAATGCACCGGTGGGAAAACAACAGAATCAACACGCACCTAAATAGGCCAACTAACCAATATCATCCTCACCATGACACACTCACCAAATAATATATCAAATATAGTAACATAATAAGAAGCATATCGATAAAGGGCACCATGCACTACTTTGCCACTGATTTGTCACTCTCACACCCCAACTTTGTTCTTTATGTCACTCTAGTCCCTTCTATAATAACCATGCCCGAAGATACTTGGGCAGCAACATTACAACTCACCCAAAGACACCTGGGAAACCACATAACATCCACATCATACCTTAACCACTTCCATATAACTAAAATAGTAGGGTATCAGAAACATAAAGGACATCAACCTCATACCCTCATCTTACCATACACGACCCCAACTAGGAACCACCTTATCCTCTCATCAAACACCACCTCTAATTCACTTTTTAATTATGGACATCATGACCCATTCATATCAATCTTACTTAGAAGAGAGAGCGGGGAAGAGGGGGTAACTAGGCATTCATCCTCACCATCATGGATGTTTGGGAAAAACACCCACAACCCAAAAACTTTGGTCATTAGGGTAAACACAGGACTTGGGTGGGGTGCATATATAAAATAACACAAAAGTACATGATAGAGAAATAACACACAAGTCCAACCTAGGGGTTCAGAATAAGAGCACCAACTTATCTCACAACATCACCATAAAGTTCGAAAACCTCCATTACTATTGTTGCAACCTCTAAATGCACCACACCACACAAGCAATCCATACACACTAGACACATTTTGTTTTCCTTTAAAAATAACCCATTTATAGATTTTCTAATTACCAATCATATTCATTTATCAATCTCATTCATTTCATATTTAGATCCATCCTATTCATTACTCATTATATACATTACTTCATTTACTACACACATTAATTTCTATTAGAAACTCATTATTTTAATGATAAAAAATCATGATTGTTATGTTTTTAACAAGCTCAATGTTTTATGATAGTAAATCATTTTCTAAGTAAATTTGTGAGAAAACATGGTTAAGTGTTGATCTACTATTAGTTTAATGGATATACTATTAGTTTAAGAAGATCTACCACTGGCTATGCTTATATACCATTAGTTCAAGAAGATTTACTATTGGCTATACTGATCTACCATTAGTTCAAGATGATATACCACTAAACATATACCATTGAAGATATACTACTAAACATAAACTACTGATAGATATACCATTGATAGATCTACTAAAAATAGATCTACCACTAAATATCTACCACTGAAATATCTATCATTGAACATCTACCACTGATAGATTTACCATCAACACATATACCATCAGAACTGATCTACTGTTGTACTGTGCTACCACTAGGATGTGCTATTGACAGAACTCATATATTTCTAGTGAGCATCCACCACCAGAATAGATCTACCGTTTAGAGATTTATTGTAAGAATTTTACCATTAGTTCAATAGATCTACCATTAGTTTAAGAATATCTACCACTGGATATGCCTATATACCATTAGTTCGAGAAGATTTACTGCTGACTATACTGATCTACCATTAGTTCAAGATGATCTACCACTAAACATATACCGTTGAAGATATGATTCTGAACATCTTCTGTTGATAGATCTACCATTGATATATCTACCGCAAACAGATCTACTGCTGAACATTTACCACTGAAAGATATATCGTTGAACATCTACCACTGATAGATCTACCATCAACACATCTACCATCAGAACTGATCTACCATTGGACCGTGCTACCACCAGGATGTGCTATTTCTAGAACTCATCTACTACTAGTGATCATCCACCACCAAAATAGATCTACCATTTAGAGATATACTGTCAGAATTCTACCATTACTATCCAGACTCTTATTCGAATTTAATTCCCACAATGGCGAGTTTAAGGAATTAAATGCAGTCATCCACATGTGGATTTAAGAATCATTATTCTTAAACTACTCCATGGATGCATTAAAGAAAATTTTATACATTTTCATGATTTTGTGCTCAGTACGAGGATACAACGGATAATTAGACCTACAACTATATAAATTCTTTATAACTTCCTTGAGCGCGTGTTGTAACCAATAATAGTGACACATGCACACAGAATATATACTTTCATACACTAAATCAAGAGAATTCCAAATACACCCATGTGTGGAAGGATTATGAACATATACAGATCAAAAATAAAAGGACTTTCTAGACCTTCATGAAACTTTATTTTCCTGCATATTCTAAGAAACCTGTTCGAGGTCCTTTAACATAAAAATTCAAGGACCTTTGAACATGTGAAGCTATTCAAATCAAGAAACATCTCTTTTTTCTATTTATAATCATTATCTCTCTCTATTTATGATTCATATTTGAGATGTGTTTTTCAATCCATTTTATCTGGAAAACATAGTCTCCTATACCTAACTGGAGAGTGATCAACACTCTCTAAAATTACTTCATTTTTACACACATGATAATTGTGGAAGAGGTCATGTGTGACCAGTAGTTATTTTTATCCCATGTATTACTGTGGAATAAGCTTTGTGCCTATATAGCCTTGTGTTATATTGTGTGTAAAATCCAATCCAGGATGTGGATCAAGTTTATTGTTTAATAAACTACTTATTAGTAGGTGATTTCCAAGTGGTGGGGATTAAGTATAATCTTGATATTGAACCCCTTGTTTTAATTCCATTATGTGTTTTATTAGTTTTGTTTTCTGTATTTCAAATTTCATAACTGTATCCATTTTAAAATCTGTATCAAAAATTTACTCTGATAGTTAATATTAATTTGATTTTTATATAGGGTGTTTGATCAAGTAATTATTTTTCAAAATTTAAAGTGATTTCAAATATTATTTTAACTGAGTATTGATCCCACTTTGAGAAGCTATTTAAAAAATAAAATTACATATTTATACTATTTTTATTAACTGGATGTTTTTTTAATTGTGTGATTTAAGTTTTAATTTATTTTTAAAGAAATTTTTTATTAGGGACTCAATTCACCCCCCTCTTGAGTTAATCACTCCAACTAACATTTTGTATCAATTGTTTTTCCTAATATCCTTTTACTGTGATCTAGTTGTAATTTAAAGATCTTAATTTTTTGTTTTTTCTAAATTTATATCTTTATGGATAACAATAGACAAGAGGGAACTACCACTAAGTATCCTCATTATTTTAATGGAACTAATTATACTCAATGGAAGATTAAAATGAAAATGCATATTGAAATCATGGGATTTGAAATTTGGACTGTCATTGAGGATAAATATGAACTACCCATTACAGCTAGAGTTAAATGGAGTGATACTACTGAAGCATCTTATAACAATAAATTTAGAGATATGAATTCTTTATACTATGATTTAGTAAATGAAGTGTTTAATAGAATATATACCTATACCCCTACATTTTATATTTGGGATACCTTAGCTATTTCCCAAGAAGGAATTTTAAATGTCAAACAAATGTGTTTGAATACTTATACTTTAAATATGATAACTTTAAGATAAAACCTGATGATTTAATTTCAAATATGTATATTAGGATCAATGAGATTGTGAAATTGATGCATTCACTCAAGAAAACAATTATTGACAAAGATCAAGTGATACACCTACTGAGATGTTTACCAGGCAAATAAAGTGGAACTTTAGTTTCAATTCAAGAGTCATGTGATATAAGTAAGTTAACTATTAAAGAGATAACATGAAAGCTCATGATGTATGAAGAGTAACTAAAAGTTAATAGAGAATAAGAAGATAAACCAAAGTGGAAGTCACCAGCCTTCAAGAATTCTGAATCAAAGTAGAAAAGGAATATTAAAGAAGACAACTCATGTGATAGATAATCATCTTCAGATTGTGATGAAGAAATAACTCACTTAGCCAGTCGATTCAAGAAATTTAAAAAAAGGAATAACTTCATCAAGAATCCAAACTATAAATTTAAGTATGAAAATAAAGGTAACTAAAGAAAATAATGGAAAAAGGATGATACTACAAATGAAATAGTCTGTTATGAATGTAAGAGAAAAGGTCCTATAAAAGCATATTTTCCTAAGTTAAAATTTAAGAAAAAGTATGATGAAAATGATAATAGGTATAAAAAGGCTATGAAGGAAACTTGGAGTGATTAATAAGATATTTCAAGTGAATCATATTCAAGTAGAGAGGATAAGCATGATAAATTCACTATGTGTTTTATGACAAACATATATGAGGCATATAATATTTTTTCTGCATCTCTTTTTCATAATTATAACCTTTATGAAAATGAAAATATTGAAGAAAACATGTCAAGTGAAGAATTTTTTTAATATTTTAATATACTGTAGGACACATTAAATTAACTTAATGAAAAATATAAAAGTTTTAAGAAGCAACATGCCTTGTCTGCTCACTTTAAAATAGATCTTAATATAGAAAAGGATAAACATGATCAACTATTGAAAGAAAATAATGAGCAAAAATTATCCAATGAACAATTAAAAAAAGGATTTGAAGAAATTAAAAAATTGAAGAAATACTTTAACCAAGATGCTTGGAATGAAAACTACACCTAAGTATTCCACCAGAATTGGATACCAACCTGACAGAGAAAGACCAACAAGACTAAATTTATCTCTTGTTATAATTCTTTAAGTTCTGTAAATAATTCCTATTCTTATGGATATAAAATAACTTATTTCTAAAAGTCTCAAATATCCTTATAAGAAACATGTTAAACAATTATGTATTCCAAAAACCCTTATTACTAACATCTCTGGACCTAGAAAGATGTGGGTACCAAAGAAGTTTTTGGTTTAAATCTACTTTAAAGGAAACCCACTTAAAAATCTCCAGTAAGCACTTATGGTATATGGATAGTGGCTACTCTAGACACATGTTTGAGGATTATTCAGGTTTTAAGATCCTAATCAAGGTTTATGGTGGACATGTCACCTTAGGTGACAATACCAAAGGGAAAATAGTTGTACTTATAATACTATTTTAATTTCAAAATTTTTATTTATAGATGGATTAAAGTATAATCCTATTAGCATCTCATATTTATGTGATAATGGTTTCCATACCATAAATTTCCATGAGACCCTCCCTCCAAAAGGTACCCCTCCTTGTCCGACAATAAAGTAAGAGAGATAATGACCCCTAGTCCCATCTCCAGTAGGCCTAGAGTTGACAACTAGGACTAAGGGTATAAACATCTCACTTATAGAAGGCATTACCCTTAATAATAAGCATAGGAACGATAAACATGATATCAATCACCAAACAACTCCATTATAAAATATAAAATAAAGGAAACCAAACCATCCCACAATGCATTTACAATGTGAAAAATTACACATAAAGGTATCCAAGTGAAAACCCAAAAGGAAAGTCCTACGACAACAACTCAACAACGACCCCAACATCTAAGCTAGTAATGTACAATTTGGTCCCAAAATTCCTCATGGAAACCTAAAAAATAGTTTGTATATATATAGGGTGAGAATAATATATATACTCAGTAGGACCATACCCAAAGTCTCTAATGAACATGTAAAAATATCATACTAATTCACCTATGAGAAAACAACTGAACCAACATGCACCTAAACAGTTTAATTAACAAATCTCATCCCCACCATTACACACTCACCAAATAATGCTTCCAATATAGTAACATAATAAGAATCATATCAATAAAGGGTACCCTGCAACACTTTCCCACTTATTTGTCACTCTCATGCCCCAACTTTGTACGTTATGGTGCTCTCATCCCTTTCGTAATAACTATGACCAAAGAAACCCAAGAAGCTATATAACAACTTGCCTGAAGACACCTGAGAAACTACATAACATCCACATCCTCATTTAACTACTTCCATATAAACAAAATAGCATGGTATCATGAAAATAAAGGAAATTAACCTCTTACCCTCCTCCTACCATGCACAAACCCCACTATGAACCACCTCATCCTCTCATTAAACACCACCTATAGTACACTTTTTTACTTCTATCCATAACAATCCATGCATATTAATCTCTATTGTAAGAGAGAATGGGGAAGAGGGGGTATCTAGTCATCCATCCTCACCATCATGGATGTTTTGAAAAAACACCCAGAACCCAAAACCTTTGGGTATTAGTGTAAACACACAACTCGGGTGGAGTGTATATAGAAAATATCATAAAAGTACATGATAGATAAATAACACACAAGACCAAACTAGGGGTTCACAACAAGAGCACCAACGCATCTCACAACATCACTAGAAAGTATCACAACCTTCATCACTATTACAACCACCTCTAAATGGACCACACCACACAAGCCATCCATACACACTAGCCACATTCCATTTTACCTTTCAAAATAACCCATTTCAAAATTTTCTAATTACCAATCATATTCATTTATCAAGCCCGTTCTTTTCACATTTAGATCCATCCTATTCATTACTCATTCTATACATTACTTAATTTACTACACACATTAAAATATATTATCACATCCTTATTTTAATGATAAAAAAATATGAATGTTATGTTTCTAAATAGCTCAATGTTTTATGATAGAAAATAATTTTTGAAGTAACATTGTGAACTAACTTGGTTAAGTGTTGATATACTGTTAGATCAAAAGATCTACCATTAGTTTAAGAAGATCTACCGCTGGATATGCTGATCTACCATTAGTTCAAGAATATTTACTACTGGCTATATTGATATACTATTAGTTCAAGATGATCTTACACTAAACATTCATCGTTAAACATCTACTTCTGGACATCTACTATAACACCCCAAAAATTTTATAGTATGTTTCTCTTAAATACTTTCAATTCATTAGATAGCCTATATTTCATGAAGCACTGAGTCTATATGAAACAAAACTTGGTTATTTATAGGATATTTTCATAACTTATCCATTAAACTTAAATTTTCCACTTCCTTGTTTTGAATTTCGAAAAACAGACATACACGGTTGCGATCAAGGTGATATTTGGAGTCTGATATAATCAACATAATTTTTGATGAATAATAACTTACCCGTATGAATATTAACTCACCCTTATGAATAGAAACCCACCTTTATTAATAGTAATATGTCCCTTATTAATGGTAACCTTACCCATGAAAGTATAAATAAAATTTAGGCACCTTAAAAATGAAGATGAATATTTAAGTGTTGGTATTTTTCAATTAAATGATGATTTTAATTAAAAATTAAATTTCTCATATTTATAAAATTATTTTTGAAAATGGAGTTAATTTTTGGATTCTACACATTGAAAAATGTTTAGGGTTAATTTTTGGGATTTTTCTAAAATACTTGAATTTTTGGTGAATAGTAAAATACGGTAATTACGATATAAATACATTATGAGATAAATACACTATTCCTTGCATCATGGATGATGTAAGCAAACATTATTTTGAACTCACATTCACTTATTACTATTTTTGGTCATATAATAATCACTATTTCTTGTCTTAGAGGAAAAATAATAAACTAATGATTAAAATATTAAGAAAACCCTCCTCCCCTCCACTATAAATACCACCCATCACACCCTCATTTATTCACACCTCTCAAGCTTCAATCCTTGCCTAAATTCTGATAAAATATCCCCCTAAGATCCTCCACCACTCCCAAAATCCTTTGGTCTCCTCAAAATACCAAATCCTCTCCCCTAAAGAGGCTCTCAAAGGAAGATAGATTCAAGAGGTAAATTCCATTTTTCAATTCTTTTGTTTTTTTTCAAGTTCCTTTGTTATCTTTTCTATTATCACATATTCTCATCCAAATTTTATGAAAAATACAGTACCTTATATGTACCGAATTTTTTTTATGATAACATAATATTCCATCATCATCTCTTCTTTTCTATTCTTTTATACTATAAATGAAAACACCGTCTGAGATGTGTTAATTATCACGTTCAAGGAAGACGGGTTTTCAATTTTCATTACTATATTAAAGACTGGTCATGAAACCATTATAATGGTTTAAGTAGATCATAATATATGTATTTTATATTATTTAATGTTTTTTAATCCTTACACACTCATAATATAAAATAATAATACAAAACAAGGTCATTATGCACAAAACTGCCAAGTTAATCCAAGCGTTTATCATTAACTTTTATCTAATGAGTCATCCTCATGGTATATAACCAAAATCATTATAAGATCAGTTATATATATATGTAATTTCACTAACAATATATATTAACAATTATGTATGTTTAACCACATTTCAAATGAACTTCCATTCATGAATAGAAGTAAACCAATCATGAAAACCAAGGAAGAAAGTGATTCCAAAACAATAAAATTAAACATCTTAAACCCATCAAAAAGGATATTAATGAAAATAAAAATGTTAAAATAAATCAATTACATGTATATAGGGTTCTGTAATTATTAATTAATTAATCTAAATTTTACTATTCAGGTTATTAAGATCAATTGAAGAACACATTTGGGCATAAGGTAAGGGGTCTCTCATCTCACTTTTGTTTCCGTTATATTTCTATTGTTCATCAGTTATTTATTGTATGTGGTGTATGTTTACTAAATTTTGGGATATAATATAATTATTATCTTTATATTCATGGTATTAGGTGATTCAATTGATGATTATTAACTCAATTGATTAAAATGTTGTAAGGGACTTTGTCTCAATTTCTATTTCATTGTGATTTACTTGGTATTGTGAACCTAATCATTCTTATGTGGTGTATCTAATACCCCTTTGAGATAATTTTTTATTTTAAAATTGTAATTATATTATATATCCATATTCTTGTTATATTTATATGACTAACGTCTTATCCGTATACCATTTTACATACGGTGTTTATTTGGAATGTTACTTTAACTATGAAAATATCGATGAATCCGCATCCTCTACTCAATACGGATATTGAAAAGGCATATTTTTATTGTATTAAATATTTGTATAAATAATTATTTGGACCAACAGTGATGGGTGGGACCCTCTATAGCCCCTCGATGCATCGACAGGTCTCACGAGACAAATTAGTTGGCGACAAACCCTTCGAGTTTGTTTCTAAAAATAAGATAGGTTTCTACCCACACACTTAAACCGTCTCAATGGTATAATGGTTCATGTGATAGATAAATAATGTCCAAATAATAATAATCCTATTTATTCATTATTTAGTTATTAATATCCATGAGCTTTTCACTATGAAAAAATCTATGGATGCATTTTTATTCCTAGCTTATTGTTGGCAAGTGTTTTCATTTATTCATCAATCCATATTAGTTATGTCTAATTAATCATGATTAAGTTATTATTGATTTATGATTCCACTATATGTAATCCTTATTGGTCATTTGAGCTCACCCTTATTATGTTTCCTTTCCCTAGGTTATAAAGAATAGAACCTTGAATAATCTTTCAAGAAGGTAGTTTATTTCAGTTTATTATGTATCATGTTGTATTTTCTATCTTTCCAAATATACTTTGGGTGTAATGTATGTAATTTGGTCTTCCAAAACTGCTAAAATAATCAGTCCTTTTAGATTTTATTCCTTTTAATCCTACCAACACAGAAAAGTAATACACCAGATCCAGTTTTATGGGGTCGGGGTGTTACAATTGGTATGAGAGGAAGTTTAGCAGCAACCTTGGAAACTAGATTTAGGAAACATTGTTTAGAGAACATAACCACAAGATAAACTTTGAGGATAATAATAAAGTAACATCCATGAATTTTGGTAAGGTAGAGACTATGTGGATATTCCTACCAAATACATCCCTTTCTGGATACTACAAGTGGACGTGGTTCTGACATAGATGTACCCAGGAGTAATAACTCTAACAAGGAGTTTCAGGCTTGACCTGGGGTATCCTGGTACATGACAATGGGCCTTACTGCACACCTGGTTTGACACTCCTATGGGATATGCTTAGGATAATTCACATTTTATTTACAAAACATTATAAAGGATTTAAAAGTAAATAGAAACCATGTTTATGATTATGAGATTAGATTTGCATAAATTTTCAAATTATGTTAAGTGTTTTATAGTTAGAAATTATTCATTATAACCTAATTTAGTGTATGCCATTATTTAGTGATGGAACCAAATGGAATAAAGGCAATCAATGCCCATGGACAATATAGATATTTCCCCACTAATCAAGTCAACACATTCAGTGTTGGAGTAGATTAGATCATGACCATATTGGGACAACTAACTCAGGCTATGATGAATAACCATGATACACCTGTATTGGATCATTTCATGTGGCAGAATACTCCATCTTTTAGTGGGACTACTAATCCGGTGGTAGCTGAGCAGTGGATCAAGTCCCTTGAAAATATATTTATAGCCTTGAGATGCAATTAAAATGAAGATTTATTACTATCATTATATTATCTTAAGGGAGATGTTGATCAATGGTGGTCCTTGATCCATAATACCACAAAGGAAGAAGAAATAGAAGATATGGAATGAAGAACTTTTATGGAAACATTCTTCTAAAAATATAACTCCCATGAACAATAAACTGAAATGAAGAGGAAATTTCTTTGCCTAAAGAAAAGGGAAGAAGTGAGTGTTGCGGAGTATGATGCTACCTTCACAAGATTATCCAAGTATGCTGTAGATTACATACGTGGTTCATAAGACAAGATTGATCATTTATTTAAGGTCTTAAGCCAAGTTTTTGAAGGGCACTGACTTCTCAAACATTTTAATCATACGATGAAATTGTATTAAGTCCTATCAAAATAGAGATGGAATTTTCTATATCAAATTTGTTCATGGGAAACCAAGATAATAAGAGGTACTCTGATAACCATGTAAAATGTGAAGTACCAAAGAAGAAGATGGGGAATAAAGAAATTCCCATCATGCGAGAACTATGGAAAGAATCATCCTAGGAAATGATTGAAAGGCATGAGAGTTTGCTATAAGTGTGGAGAAAAGGGTCATCGATATAATGAATGCAAGGGGAAAAAAATTCAATGAAATTAAATGCTACAATTATAGAGATATGGGACACTATATGAATGAGTGTCCTAATAACCAAGGAAACTTTCCTAAAAAAAGGCCATGAGATCAAGGGAATGCTTATCTGATTACAACTATGGAGGTTGAAGTTTCTAATGATGTAGTGGAAGGTACTTTAATTGTTTCCTCAAACTTATCCAATGCTTTATTAGATTCTGGATCATCATATTTTTATATATATTCCCATTCCAAGAAAATTATACATTTCCAATTTGATTTAATAAAATATTTGTCAGTTAAAAATCCTAAGGTAAGTATCATTGCAACAAAGATGTGTCAGTCAACCCCCTTTGGGACACACAAAAACACTTTAGTTTCTGAACTTATCATAATACCTGTGATTAAATTTGACATAATTCTTGGTATTAATTGGATTTAAAATTATGATGCGAAAATATATTACAAGAAGAAGGAAGTTACAATTTTTGAGAACGATGTAGAATCCCTTACCTTTAGAGTAGGAAAACCATCATTTGAATCTCATCTAGATACACCTTCAGTAGCTCTTCTAAATGAAATTCTTGGTGAGTAAGAGAAAACATCATCTATGGATATTCAAATTGAATAATTACCTATTGTGAAAGAATACATTGATGTTTTTATAGAGGATTTACCTGGACATCCTCCAGAGTGGGAAGTTGAGTTCTCTATTGATTTAATTCTTGGTGCAAGACCTATATCAAAGACTCCTTATAGAATGAACACTGTGGAATTAGTGGAACTCAAGAAAAAACTATAGGAATTGAGTGATAAAGGATTTATCCACCCTAGTGTTTCTCTATGTGGAGCCCCTATTCTCTTTTTCAAGAAGAAAGATGAATCTACGAGGCTGTGCATTGACTATAGGGAGGTCAATGCTATTATGATTAATAAAAAGTATCCTCTTCCTTAAATTGATGATTTATTTGATAAAATTCATGAAGCCCAATATTTTTAGAAGATTGAACTTCGATCTGGATATCATCAGTTGCGTGTGAGGAAGGAATATATTCCAAAGACATCATTTCGAACCAGGTATGGGAATTACGAGTTTAAAGTAATGCCTTTTGGACTAACTAATGCACCCTCTGTTTTCATGGATATAATGAATAAAGTTTTCAAGGAATATATTGATGATTTTTTTGTGGTTTTTATCAATGATATCTTGGTATACTCCAAAATCTACGAAGACCATGAGAATCACTTGCGAATTATTATAAAAAATATCTGAAGAAATGAATTATATGAGAAGTTTAGAAAGTGTGAATTTTGGATTCAATTAGTTTCTTTTCTTGACCATATTATCTCTAAGGATGAAATCTTAGTTGAAACTATGAAGAAAAAGTCAATCCAAGAATGACCCATGCCAACGAACATAACTGAGGTACGTAGTTTTATTGACTTAGCAAGTTACTATCGGCATTTTGTTCAGAATTTTTCCTGATTGGATAACCCGCTAACCAAGCTCACACATAAAGGGTTAAGTTTGTATGGATGAAAGAATGTACATAATGATTTGAATAATTGAAAATAAGATTGGTCAATGCTCCAATTTTGACTCTTCCATTTGGAAATGATGGATTTGTGATATACAATGATGCATCAAAGAATGGACTGGGTTGTGTCCTTATGAAAAAATGATAATGTTATTTCTTATGAATCAAGGAAGTTGAAGACTCATGAGAAAAATTATACAACTCATGATCTTGATTTAGCAGTCGTAATCTTTATTCTAAAAATATGGAAACATTATCTCTATGGTGAAGACGTGAGATATATATATCACAAGAGTTTGAAATATATTTTTACACAGAAAGAACTCAACATGAGGCAAAGGAGATTACTCAAGAAACTCAAAGATTATGATTGTTCAATAAACTACCATCCATGAAAGGAAAATAAGGTGGAATATGCATTAAGCATGAAAGATCATGGACTTCTGACCCAAATGAGGATTGATAGAGATCCTATATTCATGGATCTGCTAAAGATGGATATGGGAATTGTTAAGGAAGGGGAAACATATTTACTTTTTCAAATGATTGCTAAAATATCTTTAATAGGGAAGATAAAAATCTCTCAATATGATGATGAGAATATATAAAAGAAAATTAAAGATGTTAAGGATGGAAGATTGGAAGACTTCGTGTATGAGGATGGAGTTCTGAAAATTGGGAAGAGGTTATGTGTTCCATCAGTACCTGAGCTAAAAAGGGAACTATTATATGATTTTCATAGCTCAAATTTCTCTATAAACCCTAGTAGCACCAAGATGTATAGATATATGAAAGAACATTTTTTGTGGGATAACATGAAGCGAGAAAATACTCACTATGTGTCAAGGTGTTTAGTTTTTCAACAAGTAAAGGTCGAGAGACAACATCCTAGAAAGGTAATGCAACCTCTACCTATTCCTAAGTGTAAGTGGGATAAAATTACAATAGAATTTTTCATAGGACTACCAAGAACACCTAGAAGGAATGATGCAATATGGATAATTGTTGATCGTCTCACAAAATCGGCACATTTCCTTGCTATAAGAGAAAATTTACCACTTGAGTGCCTGACAAGAATTTATATTAATGAAGTTGTAAGACTTCATAGTGCACCTCTATTGACTGTGTCTAATCGAGATCCTAGATTTACATCAAAATTATAGAAAATTATCCAAAAGGCTTTGGATACTGAGCTTCATATGAGTACTGCTTATCACCCCCAAACTGATGGATAGTCTGAAAGGACTATTTAAACACTGGAAGACATGTTTAGATCATGCTCTCTTGACTTTCAAGGTATGTGGGATCAGTACTTTCCTTTGGTGTAATTTTACTACAATATTAGTTTCCATTCTAGCATTCAAATGGCGCCATATAAAGCATTATATAGAAAGAAGTGTTGAACTCCAACTTATTAGGATGAAGTTGGTGAGAGGAAACTTATAGGCCCAGAACTTATCAAAGAGACAACTGCAATGGTAAAGAAAATTTAGGCCCATATTAAAGAAACCCAAAGTAAGAAAAAGAGTTATACTGACAATTAGAGAAAGGATTTGGAATATTAAGTAGGAGATCATGTCTTTCTAAAATTATCTCTGTGAAATAGTGTCTTAAGGTTCGATAATAAAGAAAAACTGGGCCCTAGGTACATCAGACAGTTCAAAATTCTAGAAAGAATTGGAGATGTAGCTTAGTGTTTAGTAATTCCACCAAGTCTCACCAAAGTTCATAATGTGTTCCACATGTAATTGTTAAAGAAATACATGCCAGAACCAACACATGTACTCACCTATGAAGAAATAGAGCTAGAACATTATTTGTCTTACTGTGAAGAGCCTATTGAGATTCTTGACACTAGAGAGAAAGTATTGAGAAATCTGATGACTCGTCTAGTAAAAGTTTTTTTTTGAGAAAACTTAAAATAGAGGAAGTAATGTGGGAACCTAAGGATGTTATGAAGAAGAACCACCCTCATATTTTTAGAGGGCTTTATATATGAAAAAAATTTGAGGATGAAATTTCTAAAGGTGGGAAGAATATAACACCCCAAACATTTTATGGTATGTTTCTCTTAAATACTTTCAATTCATTAGATATCCTATATTTCATGAAACACTGAGTCTCTATGAAATAAAACTTTGTTATTTATAAGATATTTTCATAACCTATCCATTAAATTTAAATTTTCCACTTCTGTGTTTTGAATTTCAAAAAATAGATATACACGGTTGCAATTAGAGTGATATTGGGAGTCTGATAGAATCAACTTAATTTTCAGTGAATAGTAACTTACCCTTATGAATAGTAACTTAACCTTATGAATAAAAATTTACCCTTATGAATATTAATATGAACCTTATGAATGATAACCTTACCCATGAAATTATAAATAAAATTTAGGCACCTTAAAAATGGAGATGAATATTTTAAGTATTGGTATTTTTTGATTAAATGATGATTTTAATTAAAAATTAAATTTCTCATATTTTAAAAATTATTTTTGAAAAATGGAGTTCATTTTTAGATTCTGCACATTGAAAAATGTTTAGAATGAATTTTTGGGATTTTTTTTTGAAATACTTGAATTTTTGGTGAATAGTAAAATATGATAATTACTATATAAATACATTATGAGATAAATACACTATTAATTGCATCATAGTTGATGTAAGAAACCATTAGTTCGAACTAAAATGAACTTATTACTATTTTTGGTCATGGAATCATCACTATTTCTTGTCTTAGTGAAAAATAATATACTAATGATTAAAATATTAAGAAAACCCTCCCCCTCCACTATAAATACCACCCCTCACACCATCATTTCTTCACACCTCTCAAGATTAAATAATTGCCTAAATTCTACTCAAATATCTCCCTAATATCCTCCCCCACTTCAAAAAGCCTTTGGTATCCTCAAAAGACCAAATCCTCTCCCCTGAAGAGGCTCTCAAAGGAAGATAGATTCAAGAGGTAAATTCCTCTTTTCAATTCTTTTGTTTTCTTTTCAAGTTCCCTTGTTATCTTTTCTATTCTCAAATATTCTCATAAAAATGTTATAAAAAATACAGTACCTTATATGTACTATAATTTATAATGTAATGTTCCATCATCATCTCTTCTTTTCCCTCCTTTTATACTATAAATGAAAACACCGTCCGAGATTTGTTAATTGTCACGTTCAAGGAAGACATTTTTTCAATTTACATTAATATCTTAAAGACTGGTCATGAAACCTTTATAATGGTTTAAAAAGATCATAATATATATATTTTATCTTATGTAATGTTCTTTAATCCTTACACACTCATAATATAAAATAATAATGCAAAACAAGGTCATTATGCACAAAACTGCCTAGTTAATCCAAGCATTTATCATTAACTTTTATATAATGAGTCATCCTCATGGTATATAACCAAAATCATTATAAGATCATTTATATATCTGTAATGTCACTAATAATATATATTAACAATTCTGGATGTTTAATCACATTTCAAATAAACTTTTATTCATGAATACAAGTAAACCGATCATGAAAATCAAGGAAGAAAATGCTTCCAAAACAATTAAATTGAACCTATTAAACCCATAAAAAATGACATGAATGAAAAAAATAAGGTTAAAATAAATCAATTAAATATATATTTAGTTCTGGACTTATTAATTAATTAATATAAATTTGATTATTCAGGTCATTAAGATCAATCGAAGAACACATTCAGGCATAAGGTAAGAGGTCTCTCATCCCAGTGTTGTTTCCGTGAGATTTCTATACTCGCCACTTATTTCTTGTATGTGGTATATGTTTACTACCTTTTGGGATATAATATCATGATTATCTTTATATTCATGGTATTAAATGTTTCAATTGATGATTATTAACTCGATTTATTACAATGTTGTAAAGGACTTTATCTCAATTTCAATTTCATTATGATTTACTTGGTATTGTGCACCTAATCATTCTTATGTGGCATATCTACTACCCCTTAGAGATAATTTTTCATTTGAAATTGTAATTATATTATATATCCATATTCTTGTTACATGTATATGACTAACTTCTTAGTCGTATACCATTTTATATATGGTGTTTATTTGGAATGCTACTTTAACTGTGAAAATATCGATGAATCTATATCCTCTACTCAATACAGATATTGAAAAGGCACATTGTTCTTATATTAAATATTTTTATAAAGAATTATTTGGACTGGAAGTGATGGGAAGGGCCTACTATAGCCCCTTGATGCATCAATAGGTCTCATGAGACAAATCAGTTGGCGACAAACCCTTTGAGTTTGTTTCAAAAAATTAGATGAGTTTCTACCCACAGAATTAAACCGTCTCGACTGTATAATGGTTCATGTGCTAGATACATGACGTCCATATAATAAGTATCCTATTTATTCATATTAAATTTATTACTATCAATGAGGTTTTCACAATGAAAAAATCTATGGATGCATTTTTATTCTCAGCTTATTGTTGGTAAGTGTTTTTATTTATTCATCATGCCATATTAGTTATGTCTAATTGATTATGATTAACTTATTATTGATTCATGATTACAATATATGTAACCCTTACTGATCATTTGAGCTCACCCTTATTATGTTTCCTTTCCCCAGGCTATAAAGAAGAGAACCTTGAATAATTTTTCAAGCAGGTAGTTTATTTCAGTTTATTATGTATCATGTTGTATTTTCTATCTTTTAAAATGTAATTTGGGTATCATGTATGTAATATAGTCTTCCAAAACTACTAAAATAATCAGTACTTATGGATTTTATTCCTTTTAATCCTACCAATACAATAAATTAATGCACTGGTACTAGGTTTCTGGGGTCGGAGAGTTACATCTACTGCTGACAGATCTACCACTTAAAAATATACTGAAAATAGATCTACCTCTAAACATCAACCACTGATAAATTTATTGTTGAACATATACCATTGATAGATCTACCATCAAAACATCTACCATTATAACTGATCTACCCCTAGACCATGCTACCGCCAAGATGTGTTTCTTTCATAACTCATTTACTACCAGTAAGCATCCACTGCTAGAATTGATTTACCATTCATAGATCTACTATCGAAATGCCACCATTTCTTTCCAGATTGTTATTCTAATTTAATTCCTCCAATAATTAGTTTAAGGAATTAAATATATTCTGAAACACATGGATTTAAGAATCATTATTATTAAACTACTCTATGGATGCATTAAATAAAAAAATTAGACCTTTCCTGATTTTATGCTCAGTATGAGGATCCAATGGATAATTGGACCTACAAATGTATAAATTCTACAAAACTTCCTTGTGTGTGTCTTGTACCCAATAATAGTGACACATGCACAAAGAATACATACTTTTATATGCTGAACCAAGATAAATCCAAATACACCCGTGTGTGGAAGGATTCTGATCATATACAGACAAAAAACAGAAGGACTTTCTAGACCTTCATGATGCTATATTTTCATATATATTCTAAGAAACCCATTCAAGGTCATTTTAAAGAAATATTTAAGGACCTTTGAACATATAAATCTATTCATATTGAGAAACATCTATTTTTTCTATCTCTAATCATTTTCTCTCTCTGTTTATGCTTTATATTTGAGTTATGTGTTTAACTCCCTTTTTTCTGTAAAACACAGTCTCCTATACTTAAATAGAGAATTATTGAAAATATCTCTCAAATTTATTCATTTTTATACACACGATAACTGTGGAATAGGCCATGTGTGAAAATTATTTTTTTATCCCATGTATAACTATGGAAGAGGCTTTGTGCTTGTACATCCTTTTATGTCGTTGTTTGTAAAACCTGATCCAGGTTGTGGATCAATTTTATTGTTTAATAAACTTCTTGGTAGTATGATATTTCCAAGTGGAGGGGATTAAGTATTAGTTTGAGACCTAACCCCTTGTTTTAATTCCATTGTGTGTTTTATTAGTTTTTTATGTATTTCATAGTTCATAACTATATCTATTTTAAAATCTGTACCAAAACTTTTACTTTGATAGTTAATCTTCATTTTTGTTTTATATAGTATGTTTTATCAAGTAATTCAATTTCAAAAGTTAAAGTGAGATGAAATATTATTTTAACAAAGCATTGATCCTGTTTTGAGAATCTATTTGAAAAATAAAATTATATATTTTTACTATTTTGATTAACTTGGCATTTTTATTAAATTAGAGGATTTAAGTTTTAATTTTTTTAAATAGAAATTTTATTGGGAACTCAATTCACCCCCATATTGAGTTACTCAATCTGACCTACATTTGGTATCAAAGGTCTCTTCAAAAGATCCCTTTTTTGTGATCTAGTTTCAATTTAAAGATCTTAACTTTCTATTTATTCTAAATCTAGATCTTTAGGGATAATAATAGACAAGAGGGAACTGCCGCTAATTAGACTCCTTATTTTAATGGTATTAATTATGATCAATAGATGATTAAAATGAAAATTCATATTGAAAGTATTATATTTGAAATTTTTACTATCATTGAGGATACAAATGAACTACCCATTACAACTAGAGATGAGGGAAGTGATCTTACTAAAGCATCTTATAAAAATAACTTTAAAGTTATGAATGCTTTATACTATGATTTAGGAAATTAAGAGTTTAATATAATATTTTCCTATACCACTACATTTGAGATTTGGGATACCTTGTCTATTTCTCAAGAAGGAATTTTAAATTTCCAAGAAATACATTTGAATAATTATACTATTAAATATGATAGCTTTAATATGAAACCCGATGAGTCAATTTATAATATGTATCTCAGGTTCAATGAGATTGTGAACATGGTGTATTCACTCAGGAAACAAATTATTGAAAAGATCAAGTGATGCACCTATTGAGATGTTTACCAGACAGATGGAGAGGAACTTTAGTTTCAATTCGAGAGTCATGCGATATAAGTAAGTTACCTATTAAATAGATTATAGGAAAGCTCATGATGTATTAAGAGGAACTCAAAGTGAACATAGAAGAAGATAAACCAAATAGGAATTCAATAGACTTTAATACTTATAAATCAAAGTAGAAAGGGAAGATTAAAGAAGACAACTTATGTGATGGAGAATCATCTTCAAATAGTGATGAAGAAATAGATCACTTAGACAAATGATTCAAGAAATTTTACAGAAGGAATAAATTATTCAAGAAGCCAAAATAAAAAGTTAAGTATGAAAATAGAGACAACTGGTGAAAAGAATAGAAAAAAGGATGATACTACAAATGAAATAGTCTTCTATGAATGCAAGTGAAAAGGTCATATCAAAGCAGACAGTCCTAAGATAAAGTTTAAGAAAAAGTATGCGGAAAAAGATAAGAATTATAAAAAGGATATGAAAGGAACTTGGAGTGCTTCATAAGATATTTCAAACAAATTAGATTCAAGAAGAGAGGATAATCATGATAAATCCAATATGTTTTTTATAAAAAACACATATAAGGCATATAATATTTTTTCTGCATCTTCTATTCATAATTCTAACCTTTTTGAAAATAAAAACAGTGAATAAAACATATCCAGTGAAGAAATGTTTAAATACTATAATATAACAGAGGACACATTCAATGAACTTAAAGATAAATATAAAAGTTTAAAGTAGTAGCATGCCTTGTCTGTTCACTTTAAAACAAATTTTAATACATAAAAGGATAAAAATGATCAACTAATGAAAGAAAATAATGAGTTAAAATTATCCAATGAAAAATTTAAAAAGTATATGGATAAATAAAAAATGGAAGAAATAATTTAACCCATATTCTTGGAAATAAAACCAAACCTAAGTATACCACCAAAATTGGATACCAACCTGGACAGAGAAATACCAAAAAGACTAAGTTTATCTCTTGTTAGATTTTTTTTTCAGTTTTATGAATAATTCCTATTCTTATGGACATAATGATTTTTTTAATTATAAAAGTCTCAGATCTACATATAAGAAACCTATTAAACAATTATGTATTTTAAAATCCATTATTACTAACATCTCAGGACCCAAAAAGATATGGATACCAAATTCATTTTTGGTTTAAATCTATTTTATATGAAACCCACTTGAAAATATCTAGTAAGAACCTATGGTATCTAGATAGTGGCTGCTCCAGACACATTACTAGGGATTATTCAAGTTTCAAGAACCCAATCAAGGCTGATGGTGGACATGTCACTTTCAGTGACAATACCAAAGGAAAAATAATTAGACTTGGTCAAATCGGTAACTCTAGTACTATTTTAATTTCTAAAGTTTTATTTTGTAGATGGATTAAAGCATAATATTCTTATCATATCATAGTTATGTGATGATGGTTTCCATTTTAAGTTTGAAAATAATTCCTATAAAGTTTTTAATTCAAAAAATTCTTTAGTTTTCACTACTTTGAGAAATGATAATATATATGATATTTATTTAGATT
This sequence comes from Viscum album, assembly GCA_963277665.1. Taxonomy (NCBI): domain Eukaryota; kingdom Viridiplantae; phylum Streptophyta; class Magnoliopsida; order Santalales; family Viscaceae; genus Viscum; species Viscum album. The sequence continues at coordinate 1,237,035,652 of OY728153.1, forward strand.
CCTTGTTTTCTCAAAACATTTCCTGTCTAAGTGCCTTTCACAAAGAGTATTTACTCTAGCATAGAAGACTAGTCCATTACAATATACGTTCTCTTAAAAATATAACTAGGAAAGTGTTAGTTAAATACCTAACTAGACTAGAATTCCAAAATGATAAAGTTTGTATCCATGTTAAAAATGGAAACAACACAAAATATCTTTAAAACCAAATAAATAAGTTTCAACATATCAACCCCTAGAGTTGGTTCACATGGATTTTTTTGGACCCTCTAGAGTTTTTATCCTAAATTGGAAGCACTATATTTATGTTCTAGAAGATGAATTTTCTAGATACACATGGGTATTCTTTATAGCACACAAAAGTAAAGATTGTATCTATTTTTATAAGTATGCTAAATCTATAGAAAATTTAAGTGGACTTAGAATTAATACCTCAAGAAGTGATCATGTTCATGAGTTTGAAAATCAATATTTTGAATAATTATGATCACAACATGGATATAATCATAACTTTTCTTCTCCTAGAACCCCATAGTATACTGGTTTAGTGTAAAGGAGAAATAGAACCCTTAAAAATATCACTTGGACTATGATCAATGATTATGAACCACATATTTATTTTTGGATAAAAGTTGTGAATGTAAAATATTATATAATCAATAGAGTTCTTATAAGATCACTCTTAAAGAGAACCCAATATGAATTATAGAATGGAAGAAAACCAAAGGTTAATTACTATAGAGTTTTTGGTTGAAAAGTATTTATTCTAAATATAAAGGATAATATTGAAAAATTTGAATCCAAGAGAAATGAATGAATTTTACTTGGATATTATACAACTATTATGTAATATAGGGTATTTAATAAAAGGACTAAGATTTTAGAGGAATTTGTACATGTCAAACTTGATGAAACAGATACACATGAATCTAAGACTCCTTTAGAAAACCTTGAATATGATCTATCTAATTTAAATATAAATGCCAAACCTTCTGAAAGTTCTGTGAAACATACAGAAAAATCTTCCAATTCTGATGAAATACCTAAATCCAAACCTGTAACGTCCCAAATCGGATCACCAATAAACCGATGGCCAGACCGGTCGCCACATGACCTCAAGCATGTATCCCCATCGCCAGAGGCTGCCGACTAGCAGTGAGGGTCTATGGATAGTCACTAGGGAGAATATACCCTCATATCAGAGTTCAATAATAGACAATGACAATAAATAGAGGATTCCTTTGAATAAATGATAAATCAGTGGAAGGCATATTTTATAAATCTTGTACAAAACAAATGGCCAACACCAATTATACAACAGATGCATGCATGACATGCTAATGATAAAAAAATAGAAAACAATGAACAAAATAGCATGATTTACATTCCAATATATAACTAAATAATCAATGACTCAAATCCCCAAGAGAGGTCTTCTCGAGCATCCCGAGATTCCGCTCGGTCCTCTACTCATATCTCCCAAGTAAATTCAAACAACACAATCCTGCAACCAAATAGAATCTACTTGGGTACCCCAATGCAATGGCAGCCTGAGTAGGGTGGGAGATATAAATCTCAGTAGTCCGAGACCACTAGTGTCTACCCCAAATTCAGAAATTTAATAAATAATTTAAACCGTGTGAAATCATGCATTAATAAAGTAATCAGTACAAAGTAACTTTATACCCAAGTACCTGCTTCAACCCTCAGCTAGTGTCTGAACCTGCATTATACATTTTTCATGCATAGTCAACAATCATTACACAATCATTTTCATTTATCAATTATTCAAACCTCATTAAATTATGAAAGTCTTGAGATTCGGCCTAAGCCTGACATCCCTCGTATAAGTCACTCACCACATATGTCTCTAAAGACCATATAAGTAATCAAAGTAAAGACCGAATCCAAGCTTGTGATTTGTCTTGGATAACATGTCATAATATATTAAATTTAATCTTTCATCTAATATAACCGAGACTGTCCAATAAAAATATTGATTCGCTCCTGGGTCCATCCACTAACAGTGATTCACCCAATTCATTAACAAGTCCGAACCCTTTATCATATTCAATTCACAAAACATTATGTCACAACAGTTTTCATTAACCATTAATTCATTTCATGTAGGACCAATTGGAACCACAATCCAATGTCAATTAATGGGTGTAGAACATCATGTCTAGCACCCTCATGAGTATTTGTAGCATCAGTCCTTGTCTCAAAACCCATGGGTATTTGGAGAATCAGTCCCTATCCCATGAAATAATATTTGCATGAAAGATGGGTGTAGAACGTCATGTCTAGCACACCGTGAGTATTTGGAGCTTCATTCCTTGTCTCACAACCCATTTATCAATCATACATATATATTTTTCATTGGTGTATAACACCATGTCTAACACCCCAAAACCATCCATTAATTAATTCATAAATTAATTAATCCAATCTATTAATTAATTCAACAACTAATTAACAACATAAATTTCCCGTCAAATAAGTCAACAATTATTGAACCATTCAACATCTCAACTGTAAATAATTAATTAAAAATTAATTATTCTTAGAAATCTAACTAAATAATTAACTCAACGTTTAATTATCCAAATTCTTTAACAAGTCTGAACCTGTTCACTCAAACAGTGATTCATCCAGGATATTAAAAATTTACATGCATGTTATAATCATCTCAAAACATACTGAACAAATCCCAGATATTTAGCAACCATCTCACACAACATATCATATTTTTAAACTACTCCATCCAAGACAACTTAAGGCATGGAAAAATAACACGCATCAAAAGGTACCCTTGGCCAACAGTTGTAATAAACTTTTAATTCACAATATTAATTTAAAGCATGCAAATTAATTAATTCAAAAATTAATTAATTAAATATTATTACTTTAACCAATCATAAATTAATTAACCATTTACCATTAAACATGTAATAATTAATCCATCCATTAATTATTACCAGTTTTCAATTTATATTCCAAACATGTCAAATATTTAATATTCCCAATAATCAATAAAAGCTAAAATTTTATTCTAACTCATGAATGGATAATTAATTATATAATTAATTACCCTATTACCCATTCTTCCCATCCAAATCATTTAACTATTTAATTATATCACTTTAACCAAATTATCAAAACATACTTAAAATCAACACATGTTAAAGTCCTCATTTATCTCATGTGGGAGACATCATTTAATAACATCAAAAGTGTCATGAATTGACATATCATAATCAAGGAAAATCACATTCTAAATTTATTTAAAGAAGATATAATTCTTAAATAAAGTGTTAAAGATTTGGAACCCTACCTCGGTGTGGCACCATTTTTATTCTGCAACGCTTTAATGTACTTGGAAGAAACTAGTCCACAACTGGTCCGCAGTCGCATGCACACACACCTTCATATATATATATATATATGTGTGTGTGTGTGTGTGTGTGTGCACGTTTTATACATTGATAAAAAAATCAATATATTAAATTGGTACCCAAAATCAAAGTATTAATGAACAACGTACCTCTAACATGGTATTATGGACTCATAAAAAAATAACAGGCCTTAATATAACCAGTGAAAAACTAAACAACAGTTTTGGAAGCTGACCTGAACCAATGAAGACAAAAAAATCGAGACCATCCACCTCGCCTATGGTGGCAGATACTGGATTATAGACCAATGGGTCCCGAGTCAACATTCACATATCTTAAAAATAGAGGAACACAACGATCAGATTAAACCCTAACCTTAGGGTTTTGTCCAAGAAAATAAGGAAAGATAGAGGAGTTAAATGGATGATGCGAATCACGAGTTATATGTAGACGAACTCACCTTGAAGAGGTAAACAAGATTCATGAAGAGTCCGAGAGGAATCATCGCGCGCAAAGTGGAGTCCTGGAGAGGGGGTGGTGTGCCTCTAGGTACTACCTGGAGGGGGGTCGTGCCACGGGGGTCACGCGCTTCAGGAGCTCTGCCTGGGTGTCGCGCTGCTGCAGGGAGGGTTTCCCGGGGGTTTCGTGCTACTGGAGGTCCTAGAAAGGAGGGCCGTGTGGAGGAGGAGGCTGAAGATTATTCTGCATCGTGTATGGAGGAGGAGAAGCATGGGGTGTCATGACACTTTCAGGTCGCGCCTCCCCTTTTTATAATTTCCCCCCTTCAATTAATCCATTTAATTTAATGTAATAATTAAAATAATAATACTCATTTTATTATTATTATACACATTAAAAACTTATATAATAAGTGAAAAACTCCCCATTTAATTAAAAATGCTTCTTCATTTATTATTCTATTAATAAACGTTTCATAATTAAATATAAAACTACCTATTGATCATTAAATTCTCTTAACATTTATTTAACTAAATAAACACAAAAATAATAATAAAATCATCATTATTATTATTCAAAATTTTATTTATTTAAAACCCAAACCCCCAATTTATTACAATATCATTAATATGATAAAAACTCTAACCCATAACCCCTAATTTAATTGCCATAATAATAAAAATTATTACCTTCATAAAACTAAAATAATAATAATCTCATTATTATTATTTTTGAAACCTTTAATAAAACCAACACCACTATTTAATAACAACGCTTCATTAAATCTGAAACTCCTCATTTTATTAAATGTTTCTTTGAGAAGCTCAAAATCCACATTAAATTCTCATAAATGATACACTCCTTTAACATGAAATTAAAATCTCAAAGCATTAAAATAATTTATGACAACAACATAATAATAATAAAATTATTATTATTAACAAATTTCTCCATTTAATACTAATTAGTCCTTTAATAATTCTAAAACTCTTTATTTAATTAAAATAGTTCTTTGATAAACCCCAAATCCACATCAATTTCTTCAATTGTCATTTAATTAATTCTTTATCATTAATTTAATTAAACAACCACAATAATAAAATAATAACCTCATTATTATTATTAAAACTTTATTTTAATTAATAACAATCTCTTATATAAACTTATTTAATTTAATTAAATAATTTATTAAACTGGATAAACTGCACGGGTTGGACCGCAATCGTGCGCTGCCCATGCATATCCATTAAAGTGGAATTTTCTGGATCCGGTGCTCCTGAGACTCATCGAGACACCCGCTAAAATTATAGGGTAATTAAACAAGTCCAAAAATGTTACCTTTAGGTGTTCCAATACTCAGAATAAAATTATGAAACTCAGTTTAAAAATAATGACTCGTCGATAAACTGATTTTTTTTGAAAACCTTCGTATTTTAAACCGGTTAAAAAACTCGGAACTTTAAAAAAATATAGTGGATAATGAAATATCCAACACATATTTTAATAAAACCTTTAGGATTCATATATATGATCCATTATATGTTGTAGTTAGATACCTAGATAAAAGAACACCAACTATAGGTTCTTTTATAAATCAGTTTGAACATCAAGATTTTTTGTGTCATCTTGAACCTAAGAACATCAATAATGCAATTAATGATGAATTCTGGGTATTAGAAATTCAAGAATAACTCAATAAATTTGAAAGAAATATGGTGTAGTAACTAGTATATAGAATTAAAAACATTATGGACATTGGAACTAAATGGGTATTTAGGAATAAAGTGGATGATTCCGGAACAATAGTTAGAAAAAAATCTAGATTGGTTGCACAAGGATATAATCAAGAAGAGGGTATTGACTATGAAGAAACCTTTTTACCAATTACAAGACTTGAATCTATTAGAAATATGATATCCTATGTAACCCATTTTGAATTTCAATATATATCCGATGTATATTAAGAGTCAATTCCCAAATGGTTATATAGTTGAGGATTTTTTTGTAGAAAAACCCCCTGGATTTCAAAATCCCCATTTTCCAAATCATGTTTTTAAGTTAACTAAATATTTATATGATTTAAAATAAGATCCTAGAGCTTAATATTATATGATTATCTCTTTTATAATCTATAAAGGGTTTTCAAAAGGTATATATTACCCTAATTTATCTATAAAAATAATTTAAAAAGATGTTTTAGTAGTTAAAATTGATATTGATGATATAATCTTTTGATCTTCTAGAAATTATTTATGTACTAATTTTTCAAAAATGATGAAATATTAATTTGAAATGTGTTTCATGAGTGAGTTAAAATTCTTTCTTGGTTTTCAAAATTTTCAAAATAAATATGGAATTATTTTAAATCAAAGTAAGTACAACAAATACCTTTTAAAATGTTTTGGTATGGATAACACAAAGAACAGTGATACTCCTACGAGTACAACCTTTAAACTAGATCCTGATGAAACTCGAAAATAAGTTGATCCAAACAATTAAAGATGTATTATTATAAGATTACTATATTTAACTTCTATCCAAATAGATATTATTATTAGTGTATTTATGTGTGCTTGTTTTCAATAAAATCATAAATAATCACATTTACTTGCTTTCAAAAGAATTTTTAAGTACCTCAAGCATAAAACTAATTTAGGGATGTTTTATCCTATAGAACAAAAATTTTATTTAGTAAGTTATTCAAATGTTTATTTTGGTGGTTATAATTAATATATAAAAATAACCTTTGGAACATTCCATATTTTGGGTATGTCACTATTTTCATGGTCTAGTAAAAAACAATAATCTGTTGCACTGTCTACTGCTCAGGCTGAGTACATAGCTATAGGAAGTTACTGTGCACATATTCTATGTATGAAACAAACTTTACTAGATTATGTATATCTATTTAACCATGTCCCTATAAATTGTGATAATATAAGTGTGATAAATATCTCTAAGAATCCTATATCTCATTCTAGAATAAAACGTATTGATACAAGACATCACTTTTTAAGAGATCATTTCCAAAAAAGGTAATATAAATCTTAAATTCATTAGAACAGAACATGAGTTTGTAGACATATTTATAAAGCATTTGAATTATTAGAGATTAATCTATATCAACATGAATTAGGAATGATAAACTTTGATTAGTTATTTTTCTTTAGTTTTACTTTTTTGGTGATCTACCATTAGTGATCTACCATTGGCTATCTAACATTGGTTATCTAATATTGGTGATCTACCATTGGTGATACTTCATTGGTGATATATTATTGCTGATATACCATTGGTGATCTATTGTTGATGATCCACCATTGGAGATCTACCATTTGAGTTTGATACCGCTTTTGTTTTCTATGATTAAATTTTTATTGGATTTATTTATGTTTATTTTTATATGTTTCAATTATAAATTCCAAAATGATAAAATCAACTTAAATCAAATTTTGAGAAACCTATCTCTCATGCCTCTTTTGGACCTTCCTTCTCCTTTCTCTCTCAACCTACAACCTTCCTTACATGCACCCTTCTTCCTTTGAACCAGTACAAAGATGGTGATATTGAAACATGCCTCAATTTTATCTTCTAAAGGATTATATCCCTCAAAGAAATTTCAAGGTGAATCTAGTTGGACCACTATTTTAAAACTGGAGAACCAATAACTCTAAACTCAAGTTATTTATGATGAAAAGGAGATAGATTATTAATGGTTAGTTTTAAACAAGTGTCTAGTGATGAAAGTGATCCAAGACCAAGGATGTATTGAATATTTTTTGAGGAATGATTAAATATTCCATCCTAGGTCTATTCACCAGTTTTATCAGTATGCTGAGTATGATTTTAGTAAGAAAAAATATGTTATTAGAGGTATGATAATTGGAAAATAAGTGATCATTTTGTCAAAACAATGAGCCAAATGTCTTAGTGTACCTTATAAAGGAATTTCTTACTATTTCTAGAATACATTCCCTATAATATTGTGTTTTTCATATATGAGGATGCCTTAATAGATTTGAATAGTAATGATGTTGTGTGAAGGCCTTCTTTTTCAAAACTTTATGGGGAGTGAATAATTTTGTTTAAGTTTATCTAACACATGATTTTTCCTAGGAAGGGGTACTTTAACACCATGAGGTATCAAGATGTTTTTTTCTTATTTATTATGAAAATAGAAGATAAGATAAATCTATGTAGATATTTGATGGTCCACATTATGGAGATGATAAATACATCATCTAGATCTAATTAATTGATCTATACCTATTTCACCTATGTTGGAAGCCAAAAATCTAGTACCTGAAGATGAAGTGGTTGTAATCATTTATGAAGGTTTCTATTTAATTCAGTTTACTTGCAAAATAATTAAATTAAATTGGAAACATTGTCTAAATATATAGTTGGATGAAAATGAAAATATCTATGACATTTTGAACCATGTGCAGTACCCTTCCAAACCTGAAGACTTGTTTGATCCAAGATTGGATCAAGTTGAAGTTTTAGTTTATTCCTTTGATGAAGAAGTTAATGAAGAATAAGTTGAAGCTAGAGAATAAGAGTTAGTGGACATTTTAGTAGAATAAGGAAATGAACCTAATGTGGTTAGAAGCCTAAATATTTACTATGAACCTACTAGTCTATCTCTTCATCTTCCTTCTAAAAAAATATTTCTAAGTGTAGGTAAAGAATCTGAGGATACTGAGGTCTTAGGTGAAGAACAATATGCAATTTCTTCAAATATATCAAGAGAAATAGTTGAAGTATCTGATGGTTATATAAATGGTAATGATGATGGTGACATAGATGAAAAAGAGTAGTAACATCACTTTCCTGGTGTTTCTATTTTAGGTAAGTCTGGTGAAGAGGGTTAGGATTCTGTAATTTAGATAGTTGAGCCAATAGTTTCTAAGAATCAAACTAAGGATGTAGTTTCTGATATATCCAATGAGAGATCATCTATTATAGGGGAGAAATCACCATGAGATTCTTAGCTAAGTATTGACTATTCAGAGTCAAAATATAATGATGGTGATGATCATGGTTGTTTACTTAATCATGGTGTACTAGCCATCTTTTTTGATGGATAATATCCTAAGGGATCTCTATTTGAACATATAGGTTAAGTGGGTTAGTTGGAAGCATTTCTCTCAGGTGATCATGCAGATGAATATGCACATATGAAGGTTGACCTATGTAGCCAAGAGATTATTCTATCTCCTTTACCTTTGGATCCTATATCTTTTGTTTATGTAAATAGAGATTATATTTACAATTTTAGAGTGATGATTCTATTAGATATCAGTGGGATCCTTAGATCCACACCCCCTTAAGAAACTAATCCGAGTAAAGCTGATAATAGAGAGATTTTTGAGTTAGTGATCTCTCATATCTAGCCTAATATTATAATACCAAAATATTTCATAGTATGTTATATCTTTAAAGTAATTTAATAGCTTATATTTCATGCAACACTGACTTGGTTTGCGTTATACGCAAGATTGAGTTTCTGCGAAACAACTCATTGGTATTATAATTATTTAAATGATATATTTATTTATCAATTAAATATTGTAATATGAATAGTAACAAATAAATTCTAAATGTTATTTATAGTGTTTTCACATAAATAAAACATATTTATAATGAAATGTATAAGTTCTATTAAAATAGTTATATATTTAGAAAAACAATTTTCTTAAAAGAACTACTTTTTATGTCCTTTTGTGAACAATAATAAAATTAATTTCAGACACTCCTAAAAATTTAATTTGGTAAAATAAACTTCATTTTTGAATTCAGAATATCAAAATTATCTTAGGGTGAATTTTTGGTATTTTTCTAAAAACATTCATTTTTTAATGAATAGTGAAAAATACTACATAGTACATAAAACCGACTTTTTCATTTAAATAAATATTTTTATTAATTTTTTTTCTTAAAGTCAAAATAGATATATAATACATATATTAGTCAAATGTAATTCATTTGATTCATTTTATAATAAGATTGGATATATAAAATTTAATTGAACTTTTTAACGTCTTTTACCCACCTTCTAGGCACATTTGCAAATTTGCATAAAACATAATTTTAGCACATCTGTGAATTAAAATTTAAAAATACAATAGACGCGATTTTCATCAGTAAGTAAAATATGGTTCAATAGGATGCAAATAATTTTTCATGAATAGTAACTTTTGATTTTTATTTACCACGGTTAAAAGTAAATAGGGCAATTAAAAGTAAAAATAATATTATAATATTATAAAATTACCCCAAAACATTTCCTAATTCTATTGGATAATTTTTTTTGACCAAAATAAACCTTAGGAAAAAAATAAGAGCCTTTTTGATACATTTGGGTTAGATTAGGACATTTATTATATTTTATTTAAAGAAGAGTTAAAAGTGTTAAATATAAATGTTAACAACTAAATTTTTTTTAATATAGAGTTATACATAAGATAAATTCAAATATAAATATTTATTAGAAATATAAAAATATTTCCTACATCATAGTATTTTATTTATAATTTTTAGACATTAATTAATTAAATTTATTTATGACACAATGATGATGAAATAATTACCCTATTAATGAAAGATTAAAATAATTGATATTATAAATATTAAAATAAATTTAAATTGAAACTTTTGATGACATACACAAATTTTATAGGTTAATATGACATGTTAGGGTTTATTAAATTTATTTTTTCTATGGAATCAAGTTTTTATGACTTTCAAAAAAACCAAATACTAAATAGTGTCAAAATTGACATAAATGAGTTTTTAAAACAAATACTATTTTATTAAATGATATAATATTCCTAAAAATCTAAGATTATGAAAAATGACTTAGATAATGTTATATATGTCAATAATTAACCAATTGAGATTCTCTTGTTATTTTATAGTAACTATATTAACCAAGTAGTATAAAAATACAAGAAGACATGGTAAAAGTTAAACTATTTAACTAAGAGTTAAATCTAAAAGATAAGGTTAATATAGCGACCTAAACTTGTCTAAAACCTATTGGTTGAAAGTATTTTGAGCCACCCCACATTATCCTCAAAATAAATCCATTTGGATCTATTAGAAACTGAAAATAATTTTATAATAAATTAACATTTCAATCTTTTCCCAAAGTTCCCCTCACATCTCTTATAAAAGGGTACTTCCCCTTCTCTTAAATTCACACCTCCAAATCCATTTGAATCGGCCAAAACCTGCTCAAATATCCTCCCAAATACCCTCAATTCAACCTATAGTCCTTACTTTTATCATAAATCCAACCTAAGGAGCCCTTTTGTTCTAATCAAAAGGAAGCACCCGAAGAAGAGGTAATTATTTTATCACCTCTTTCAAAGTTCTTTTCTTCTTCTAATTCCTCTTTATTTGTTATTTCCATACTAAAATAATAAATCTAGTACCTTATACATACCGATATTTCATTAATATGGTACAACCATATTCATTATTCTATCCATCCTATGAATGACAAAGTTACCATACGTGCGTACGTAGGGCTTACCGTCTCCACGTCGTGGTGTAGTTTGTTATTCAACACTTCATTATTTGGATGAGTATAATAATGAGTATAATTTCTGTAAATAATAAATATAACATGTTAATTATTCTTTATATATAATATACCATCCAATTAAACACCATTTCACCATCAATAGAATGATATTTTCACTCGTGCGTACGTACGGTTTACCGTCTCCACGACGCGGTGAGATTCATCTTCAACGATCACCATTCAAGAATTTTTTATAAATATATATATATTGATTAATTAAGAGATATATGAAATAATATTGATACTATAATAATATATATTTATGTAGATAAATATATGTTGTGTACTTACTTCCATACTATACGATAAGAAAATGAAAACAACGTTCATGCGTACGTACGAACTACTGTCTCCATGAGCGGTGTTTCCATTTCATATATCTATCTATTATACATATTTATATTCTGAATATATATGATATATAAATAATTTTTTATATTATGGAATTATTTAAATCATGATCTAAGTGATATGATCAATAATAACTAGTTAAAACACGTACGATAAAGAAAGCAATTATTACCCGAAATGTTACTTTAACATGGAAATTATTATTAAATGGGTAGTATAAAGTCATAAATGAATAATATATGATATCATAAATATGAATATGGTTCTGGTATAATAAAATAACATACTATGGTCATTATACAGGAGGTTAAATGTACCCTCGACTAAAGGAATGTACACAGTAAGGGTTAATTCCTCAATCTCATAATTATTTGAGATTGTTTATGTGTAAGTATTTATTGGGACATATTTATCATCCATGTACATGTTTCAAAAGGAATATTTTAATGTTTTATGGAAGGATATCTTTAACTATATCATCAATTTAAATGTTTTAAATATTTATTTTTCTAAATCTATTTAATTAATGTCTATGCTTTCAAAATGATTTTAAGGATTTATTAATATGGACACGATTGTTTTAAAATGTTAATTCCTTTAAAAAGTTTCAAAGTGGTATGGGAAACAATGATTAAAAAATATATTTTGAATTACTTCCTTTATATATTGTGTGACTTTTAAATGATTTCATGAAAAAGGGATATTTCTCTCAAAGAGTTTTACTTATCATTTTCAACTATGTCAACATCCTTTACTGGATATTATTTTTGATTAAGGTTGATTTATTATAATAAAATATTCCATATTTTATTGAATGAGTTATGATACATTTGACAATGGATGTGCTATTTTTATACCATTCATGGTTTATGGTTAAGGTATTGACATTTCATATGCTAGTTTTAATACGAATGATTATATTATATTTCACCCTTTTTATAAGAGGATTTCATTAGACTTAGTAAGTGACAGGAGGGGCCTACTATAGCCCCTCGATGCATCGGTAGGTCTCATGAGACAAACTAGTGTCTTGGCACAAGTCCTTGAAAGAATATTTTCGAATGGTTTTGAAACAAGGCCTTGACGTAGTAGTTATTATGTATGAAATTATGCATTCCCTCGTTATGAAATTAGTTATTACATGTGATTATTAGACTAGTAGAATATCCATGTTCATGTTTTTATGATAATGTTTGACTTATTTTTACCATATTATTCTCAAGTTTTATGTTTAAAATGATGTTATTTTTATTATACATCTTTCCTTAAAATTTTATAGCTTCTGCTAAATTATTTACCCTTACTGAGCATCTGTGATCACCCCTTTCTTATGTTTTATTTTCCCATGATGAAAAGAAGTGAATTATGATTGATATGAAGGGTTAATATAGGGTAATAATGGTATTCTCAAAGAATTATTTATGCTGTGTTTTATGTTAGAAAATGTAATTTAATATTCATGTATGTAATATATTTTTGAAGACTGATAAACTGATCGATCCCTAGGGACTTAATTCCTTGTAATCATGCCAATGTATTAAAATAATGCACCAAATCTGGATAACTAGGGTCAGGGAATTATAGTTGGTATCATAGGAAGTTCAAAAACAACCTTGTAAATAGATTTATAAAACTATGATTAGGGATCATAACCCTAAGATAGAATTTGAGGATAAGTATTGAAGATAATCTTAGAATTTTAAAATAGAGATTATGTGGGTATTCCTAGAAAATGCATCCCGGTATAGATACTACAAGTGAACGTGCTTCTATAACGGATTTACCTAGGGGTGAAAACACTGACAAGGTGTTTTGAGCTTGACTCGGGGTAACCTGGTACATGAGAACAGGGCTTATTGGGCACCTAGTTTGACACTCCGGGGGGATATTCTTAGGATAATTCACATTTTCCTTAAAAATCATTATGAAGTATTTATGATTAAATATGTCCACAAAGAATCCATTTTTATGATTATGAGATTAGATATGCATAATTTTTTCAATTTATGTTAAGTATTTCACTATTTTAGAATCATGAATTATGATTCATAACCTAATCTAGTGTATGAAATTTTATAGAAATGGCTCCTAGTAGAAGGAATGACTACCCCACCAATGCACATGTTCCAAAGAGTAAAAAGGATCATATATTTAATGGTCTTAAGCCAACATTTATAAGGTAAATATCCTCCCTTGTATTCTTATCATATGAGGAAATAGTATCATGTGTTAACAAGATAAGTAAATAATTCTCTGAGTCCTATGGATTTAAAGGGAAGCCAGAGAAAAAAAAGGATGACATAGAGAAAGATGGATAAATGGAAGAAGGGAAAGAAGGATTTTCCCATATGTGATAACTATATAAAGAATCACCCTAGGAAGTGATTGAAAGGACTGGATGTTTGTTATAAGTGTGGAGAAAAGGTTCATTAGGAAAAATAATGCAAAGGGAAGAAAGAAAATACTAATATTCAGTGTTTCAACTATAGTGAAATGGGGCATTACATAAATAAATATCCTAAGAGTTAAGGAAATATAGCTCAGAAGAATAAAAAAGATCAAGGTTAAGGATAAGCTATTACTATAGTCGATATGGAATAATTAATGTATTAGTATTTCTAGATTGAATAATTATTTCATTTGAGTGTTGTATCAATGATGCACTGGTTATATGAATTATGGAAACAAATAAGGATTGTACTGCAACACTATTTTTTTGAGGATTTGAGATTGTATGGTACTAATAAAAGTGACTCAATATAAAGTTAAACTTTTTTGAAAATACATTGTTGAGGGAAAGATAAACCTTAATATGGTCCTAATACTAAGGTAGTGATTTTGGAATAAGAGATAATTGATTTTGATAAATTATATTGGATATTCTTGACTACCTTGGAACTAATTAATTGTTTTTTTATTCCATCATTGTTGGAGTTTTATTTTTTTGTATTTAAGGAGTATATTCAGTATTTTATAAGGAATAAGGGAGTATGACTGTATTCAATAAGGTTTTATGATAATTCAAGGCGTTACCATGTTTTAAGAGAATACATGATGAAGGTATTCACATGTTATTATGTGGAAAAAAGAGATATTCATTATGTTTACCTCCCATATAAATTTTTGGACTATGAGTTTGGACATAAGTATTTTGGATAAGTATAAAGTTTGTAATGGAGTAAGTTGAACACTTGATATTTTGTTTGAGGTTAAAGTATAATTTATTGGATAATTTGACCTAACCTTTTGGATTTCAGTAAAAATATAGAGGATTAAGGAAATACTTGTGGACCTTATGATTTATCAAATGCGCTTCAGGAATAAAAAAAATCATTTTTTACATTCATTTCCTAGTGTAAGGGATGAAGTGAAAATAGATTGAAGTACAACCAAATGATGAGATTATGAATATGATAGGTAATTAAATCAATTATGTTTTCTTGAGTTATTATCATGATAGTAAATTAATACCTCCTCTTAAAAAAAATTAACTAAAAAAATGTGTTATCCTAATACCTTATGTTTTATTGAACCAATGATACTTTAAATCATCATAGATTTATGGCTTTGAGGCCCTCAATTTTCCATTTATTATTCACTTGTTTTTGATTGATGAACTCAATCACTCCCTATAAATATTTACGTTTTCCCTCTAATTATGTATCTCTAATTTCCACCAATGTTTTCCTATTCAAAATCCTAATTTGTTGGTGACTTTTTCATTTCCATTTCCATCTTATTAATACTAAATTTTATTAACCCTATATTCGATGTGGGTTTTCCACAAAGGTATTTTCTATTTTCAACCTTTTATTTTTGAATAACAATTTCAAATTGAGAGGATGAAATTTATTGAAGGAGGGTAGAATGTAACACCTCAATATTTCATAGTACGTTATCTCTTTAAATTAATTTAATAGCTTATATTACATGCAACACTGACTTGTCTTACGTTATATGTATGATTGAGTTTCTGCGAAACAACGCATTAATATTATAATTATTTAAACAATATCTTTATTTATCAATTAAATATTATAATATTAATAGTAAAAAATAAAATTTAAATGTTATTTATAATGTTTTCATATAAATAAAACATATTTATAATGAAATGTATAAGTTTTGTTAAAATAGTTATATATTTTGAAAAATTATTTTCTTAAAAGAACTACTTTTTATGTCCTTTTGTGAATAATAATAAAATTAATTTTAGAAACTCCTAAAAATTGAATTTGGTAAAATAGACTTAATTTTTGAATTTTGAATATCAAAATTATCTTATGGTAAATTTTTGGTATTTTTCTGAAAACATTCAATTTTTGATGAATAGTGAAAAATACTGCATAGTACATAAAAACTGACCTTTTCAATTAAATAATTATTTTTAATTAAAATTTTTCTTAAAGTAAAAATATACTTATATAATATATATATTATTCTAATTTAAGTCATTTGAGTCATTTTATAATAAGATTGGATCTATAAAATTTTATTGAAATTTTTAATGTCTTTTACCCACCTTCTAGGCACATTTACAAATTTGCATAAAACATAATTTTACCGCTTCTGTGAATTGAATTTAAAAAATGATATAGACATGGTTATCATAAATAAATAAAATGTGGTTCAATAGGATGAAAATAACTTTTGGTGAATAGTAACTTTTGATTTTTATTTTCCATAGTTAGAAGTAAATAAGAAAATTAAAGGTAAAAATAATATTATAATATTATAAAATTACCCCAAAACATGTTCTAATTATATTTTATAAGTTTTTTTCGACCAAAATAAACATTAGGACAAAAATGAGATTCTTTTTGATCCATTCGGGTTAGATTAGAACATTTATTATATTTTATTTAAAGAGTTAAAAGTGTTAAATTCTAATTTTAATAACTAAACCATTTTTAATATAGGGTTATACAGAAGATAAATTAGACTATAAATATTAATTTTAAATCTAAAAATATTTCCTACATCATAGTATTTTATTTATAATTTTTAGACATTAAATAATTAAATTTATTTAGGACACAATGATGATCCAGTAATTACCTTATTAATGAAAGATTAAAATAATTGATATTATAAATATTAAAATAAATGTAAATTAAAACTTTTTATGCCAGAAAAGAATTTTATAGGATAATATGACATGTTAGGGTTGATTAAATGTATTTTTTTCAAGGAATCAAGTTGTTATGACTTTCACAAAAACCAAATACTAAATAGTGTCAAAATTGACATAAATGATTTTTTAAAACAAATACTATTTTATTAAATGATATAATATTAATAAAAATATAATATTCAGAAAAATGACTTATATAATGTTATATATTTAATTAATTAACCACTTTATATTCTCTTGGCATTTTATAGTAACTATATTAACTATGTAGTATAAAAATACAAGAAGGCATGGTAAAAATTAAACTATTTAACTAAGAGTTAAATATAAAAGATAAGGTTAATATGGTAACCTAAACTTGTCTAAAACCTATTTTTGAGAGGATTTAGACCCATACCCACCTTATAATTTAAATAAATTCATTTAGAGCTATTAAAAACCGAAAATAATTTTATAATAAATTAATATTTCAAGATTTTTCTAAAGTGCCCTTCACCCCTCTTATAAAAGATTACTTCCCCTTCTCTTAAATTCATACCTCCAAATCCATTTTTCTCATCCAACCTCTGATCCAATATCCTACCAAATACCCTAAATTTAACATAGATACCTTACTTTGATAATAAATCCAACCTAAGGAGCCCTTTTGTTCAAATCAAAAGGTAGCACCCGAAGAAGAGGTAATTATTTTATCACCTCTTTCAAAGTTCCTTTCTTCTTCTAATTACTATTTATTTGTTATTTCCATACTAAATAATAACTACAGTACCTTATAAATACTGAGATGTTATTAATATTCTATAACCATATTTATTATTCTATCCATCCTATGAATGACAAAGTCACCATACGTGAGTACGTACGGCTCACTGTCTCCACGTCACGGTGTAGTTTGTTATTCAACACTTCATTATTTGGAATGGTATAATAATAAGTATAATTGATGTAAATAATAAATATAACATGGTAATTATTATTTATATATAATATATCATCCAATTAAACATTGTTTCACCATCAATAGAATGATATTGTCACTCGTGTTTACGTACGGCTTACCGTCTCCACGACGCGATGAGATTCATCTTCGACGATCACCATTCAAGAAATTTTTATAAATATATATATATTGATTAAGTATGAGATATATGAAATAATATTTATACTGGAATAATATATATTTATTTAGATAAATATATGTTTTTTACTTACTTCTATACTATACGATACGAAAATGGAAGCAACGTTCATGCGTACGTACGGACTACCGTCTCCATGAACGATGTTTCAATTTCAAATATTTATTTATTACACATATTTATATTTTGAATATATATGATATATAAATCATGTTTTATATTATAGAAGTATTAAAATCATGATCTAAGTGATACTATCAAGAATAATAAGTTAAAACACGTACGATAAAGAAAGTGATTATTACCCGAAATATTACTTTAACATGGAAATTATTATTAAATGGGTAGTATAAAGTCATAAATGAGTCATATATGATATAATAAATATGAATATGGTTCTGGTATAATTTAATAACATACTATGTTCATTATACAAGAGGTTAAATGTACTTTCGACTAAAGGAATGTACAAGGTAAGGGTTAATTCCTCAATCTCATTATTATCTGAGATTGTTTATGTGTAAGTATTTATTGAGAAATATTTATAATCCATGTCCATGTTTCATAAAAATGTTTTCAAAAGGAATTTTTTAAGGTTTTATGGAAGGGTATCTTTAACTAGATCATCAATTTAAATGTTTTAAAGATTTATTTTTCTAAATCTAATTAATTAATGTCCATGATTTCAATATGATTTTAAGGATTTATTTATATAGACATGATTATTTTAAAATATTAATTCCTTTCAAAATTTTAGAAGTGGTATGGGATACATTGATTCAAAAATCTCTTTTAAATTATTTCCTTTATATATTGTGTGACTTTTAAATGATTTCATGAAAAAGGTATATTTCTCTCAAAGAGTTTTATTGATCATTTTCAACTATGTCAACATACTTTACTAGATATTATTCTTGATTGAGGTTGATTTATTATAATACAATATTTGATATTGTATTGAATGAGTTATGATATGTTTGACTGTGGATGTGATATTTTTATACCATTTATGGTTTATGGTTAAGGTATTGACATTTTGTATGCTAGTTTTAGTACGAATGATTATGTTATGTTTCTCCATTTTCATAAGAGGATTGCATTGGACTTAGTAAGTGATGAGTGGGGACCTCTATAGCCCCTCAATGCATCGGTAGGTCTCATGAGACAAACTAGTGTCTTGGCACAAATCCTTGACAGAATATTTGTGAATGGTCTTGGCACAAGGCCTTGACATAATAGTTATTATGTCCGACATTATGCATTCCCTCGTTATGAAATTAGTTATTACATGTGATAATTTGACTAGAAGAGTATCCATGTGCATGTTTATATGGTAATGTTTGAGTTATTTTTATCATATTATGCTCAAGTTTTATGTTTAAAAGGTTTCTGTTTTTATTATACATCTTGCCTTAAAATTTCATAGCTTCCACTGAATTATTTACCCTTACTGAGCATCTGAGATCACCCCTTTCTTATGTTTTATTTTCCCAGGATGCCAAGAAGTGAATTATGATTGATATGTAGGGTTAAGGGAGGGGAATAATGAAATTCTAAAAGAATCATTTATGCTGTGTTTTATGTTAGAAAGTGTAATGTAACATTCATGTATGTAGTCTATTTTCTAAGACTACTAAACTGATCAGTTCTTCCAGACTTGATTCCTTGTAATCATGCCAATTTATTAAAATAATGCACTGACTTCGAGTAACTAGGGTCAAGGCGTTAAAAATATGATCTTTAAAATGAAAGAACTGGATGTTGAGAACAAGTAGTTAGCTAATGAGATATAATAATTCAAATCCATCATGCAGGAGATGAAAGGGATATTTTTTGAAGGGAAATCATATCTTCTGGAGATATGGGATTCTTTACCTACAACCAGTGCTTCCACTTATATTACTATACCTTATTTTGCTTCAATCGATGTAGATTATATTAATTACCTTTTTAAAGAATATCTGAATACTATACTTAAAAAAATATTTATTTATATCACCAAGAGGAACTTTTGAAGATAAAGGCCCCTGGTGAGCATATTTATATGATGGTTAGAGAATTATTGAATGAGGCTAGGAGTGATAGAGAGACTATCACTAAATCCATTAAGTATTAACTTTCCCATATTTATACCAACATGAGTTCAATTCACACTTAAGTTTCTTTATAATAATTTAAGAATGCCTCTTATGACCAGGGCATTCAAGGAGCAAGTGAATTAGGTCAAGGTTTTGACCCCTTTTAAAAATATTTTCATGGAGAATAAGAAGGATTTATTTAAGTAAATGGATCATGGTGGAGACATCATCATAGATTTTTTAACTTAATGAAATCATTTTTATATGCCTCTTGAACTTCAGTGGTGGTACCTCAAGCTATACCCTTGTCTACTATCACTTATGCACCCCTGCATCTATAATTTCAATCGTTTGACATGAATACAGTAGAATCTATTCGACATCTCTAACTTTTCATGATTAGGGAACCTCCTCCACCTACTCTTATACACTCTACTTCCACCTATGTAGCTCTTTTTTCTAGAAAAGGAAAGGATCTAATGGTTTATCCATCTCATCAAGCAGAGAGTAGTTCAATTTTTTATTAGTCTTTAATAAGGCTTGTAATTTTACCTTTTATTACTTTGTGGGATGTAATATTTTGGTTTTTAATGTTGAATTTGGTTCCCTAGAACCAAATTATGTGTACTTTATGATAACCTGAATTAATATTTTTGAATATTAATAAACTAATTATCCCATCATGATTTTTCTTTTGTGTAACATAGTATGTGATGATGTCCTAAGAGTAGATGTCATAGTAAAAGGTCATAGCAGTTATCCGCTATGATGAGAACCCAGAAGTTCCAAAATAACATTCTTAAATATATATTCTATAGTCAGATGATATCATTTTATGGACAAAAATGATACACACTATCAGGGTTAGAGACTCATAGGACTTTGATGAACCTTCTTATGGTATACACCTTTGGTAATATTCAGTATAGGATATAATGAGAATAAGAGCTTCTAGTAGGAAATCAACATTTATATGTGTCATTGGATGTTCCTATCTACAAATGTATTTTTTGATCCTTATACTTTAATATTATTATTAGGAAGTGTTATCAGTCATGTACTTTTATGTAATGATGAAAAACATAATGACATATGTTCGTGGTGAGGTAGAATATTTTTGGTGTGCCATGAGTAATATTTCATTAATTAATAATGAGAGAAAGTATTTTTCCCTTCTGTTCTTTAAAGGAAGTTGATATCTCATTCCCTTTGATGGAAATTATATAGCCTAAATAAATCCATAACCATGGTGTTCTATAATAAATTTCGACTTCTATAAATTCAAAAAATGATACATCAAGCACATAGGTTGATGGAACAAGCACGCAATCAACTTTATTAGAGATATCACAATAAATGGATTATATTACACATTAAGAATCTGTATATGGTATTATGTCATTGTGGTATTAACTTCTTTCTATATAGATGGATTGGGGTCTTTCTAGACACTAACCTTGGAATTTATATTAGTTCACCTAATGCCATCGAGAAAGAGGCCTAGAGAGTCACACACTAAGTGTATCCAGACTCTTATTTAAATAATATATTTTTATTTATTATTTAACAAGTTGAATAAATATTATTCCCACACTTGTTTAATATTTATTCATTTTTTCTTGATTGTATATATTCCATCACTAGTTATTCGAGAGAATATTATGTGAGAGGAATATTCAAATAAATATTTATTTTCTATTTAGTGAATATGATATTTATTTATTTATTAGTGAATAATGTAGTGATATTTATTTATTAAATAAATATCCATTATTAAAGGCCTGAGAAATATTGTGGAGGAATGAAGGACTGAGTTTATAGGTCTGGTGAGAAATAATATATATATTGAATATTATTTGATTAAATAAAATTTATTATAATTCACAAGTTAAGAACATATCAAGAAATAATAATAATAATAATATTATAGATATTAGGTTCAACATAGATTAAATAAATATTAAAGGGTACTTGTAAAATTATTTATTTCTAACCCTAGAAATATATAAACCCAATTATATTATTTTTTTCAATAGATCCAATTCATTTTTTTGTGCATAATGAAATCTAGATAATCCTCTCAAAGTCCTAGAGAGATTACTTATCCAAAGACACTCTCAAGAATGGAGAGAGATATTCCTCTAAATTATACTCTCGAGTTAGGAGAGATCTTCCATGCTAGCACTCGGAGATTCCTATAACAACATTTAAATATTTTTGGAACATGTGTGGATTATCGCTAGAGGGAATCTAATCTTGATTCTTATAACACAATGAAATTATAACATAGATCCATTGTTATATCCATCAACAAAGTTACAATTTCACATAACATAAATCTTTAATTTCTTAAATTAATTATAAATAATATGTGATGATCCTGTGCTACAATTACAACTTTTATCCATTTTCTATATTCTTTGATTCAATTCCATTCATAATGGCATTTATCATCGTATAAATCTTGGATTAATCATCGATCTCGACAAAAAAGAAAAGTCGGGCACAACCCATCCAACACTTCTATTGCACCCAGAACCTAATAGTGGTATCAAAGGGGTCACATAATTAATTATAATTATTTAAATATTTTTTGATTGATTTATGAATTTATTATTGGTTTTCAATTATAGTTTAATCATTATTTAATCCAAATTAAGATATATGATTTCTTTCACTTTGTTTCTCATAAATATAATAAAACCGATCAATTTTATAAATAAAATAAATTTGAATATATCATCCAGAGGTGCCAAAAAGTATAGCCAGATAACACAAGAGTACACGCCATATAACCCAAAGATATGCATGGTGTACTAGTGTTTAATGAACCCAAAACTAATTTATAATTAATTCAAGTCATGTGAATTTATTATATGTGGTGAATTTAATTATACACCACATGTTGACCGAGTGGGCCTAGCACACGATCATTAGAAGTACACGCCGTGTAACTTTAGTACATGACGTGTGGTCCTTTAGTCACAGACGAGTTGTGTATATTATTACATGACCTGCATGATGGGTGTCTATGTAACTCATATTCCACATGTCATGTAACCCATGTACACACCATGCACTCTAAAATTTTTTGAGGAAAAGTTACGCATCGAGTCCCTATGCGTGTGTCACAGATAGACAGTGATAATAATACACATATTGTATCTTAAATGTACATGCCATGTACTTTTACCAAATTACACATAATTAAAATTAATTTATTATACTTTTCAAAACTTATCAACATATACTTTCATGTGATCATTAAGTTGATAGGACACACCATCTAACATGTTTTTTATATATATAAATGTTTAATTAATTTCTATGTAATGTTCAGATCCACATACCATGTATAAGTCATATTATAGTTATTACTCTATGCGCATTGAAGAATTACATGCTATGTATGAATAAAAAAAACCATGTAAACGGTGTGATAATTAAGTTTATAGTACACATCATGATATTACTTGATAATTAATGTGTTCCACATATTTCAAGAGTAAACAATATATGAGTATAATACATATTGGATAGTTCGAATAAATACTCATCATGTTGCCTCCAAGGTACATTTTTGTAAACATTTAATTTTAAATATTTTTTTAAAAACTATAATGGATGAGAATCTCAAGGAAATTAAGATGATAATTAAGATAAAATAATTGACTAATTAAAGAAGACAATTAATTGATTCTTGCATGATTTATCTTAAATAAGAATGATTAGAATTGAATACTAGTTTTCTTAAATACACAATTCATTAAATTCATGTGGATAATGGTTAGTTTATCATTCACTAAATAAAATAACCACTAGTAAAAGATGATGATAATACCACTTTATTATTTCATTTCTATCAAGTTTCATGGTTATTTAATTATGGATGTTTTTCCACGATCACATGAATTAATGAATTAATAAGCAGACATGAAATAACTAAAATAAAGTGGCTTATGCATAAATATTATCTGAGATATGGTTTATCACTTAAGTAAATACAATTAATATTAAAAATCATGTAATAAATATATTAATTTTTAATTTATGCATAAAGATAAAATCCCTCAATTTTATATATTAAGTCGGTATAAACTTCCACCACTTTAGTTAAAATTGAACCATAGTTTAAAGTGATTGACCAACCAAAGTTAAGGTGCTTTCAATTATTGGGGGATTATAAATTATTTTTTTGGGTTTAATTAACTTAGTTCACATAAAGGGTTGATTATGAAAGAAGAAATTGGTGTAACTAAGAGGAAAAGGCTGAGGAAATTCAATTAAGGATTTCAGGATTGGGAAGTCCACTCAACAGATCAAGGAATTGCGAGTTAATGTAGTTGGAATTTGTAATGACTACCTAAAACCCTTCAAATTTCTTGACTATCCAAAGTTAGGTTGACAATAAGTAGAATATGGATCCTTCCCAATATAATTTATAAGAAATAGGATATTCCAAATCTAATGGTGAGGGATATTGGGTTTCAATAAAATAGCGAGATATTTATAAGTAGAATATATTTATTTATTTGTCTAAATTTTATCAAATAAAGTACTAAAACTATAAACATATTATTTGTAGAAACAATAATAAAATTAATTCAAACATATCATAGTGATCCATACTTGATAAGGATAACCTTATCACCAGTACACATTTCTAAAGAGTGGCAGACACTTACACATTATCCTATGCCATGAAAGAAAATTGTATATGCTGGAAGAACCTATTCCTGATTCTCCTGGTAATGTGGATAGTGAATAAGAGTTATCTCTCTATAATAAACATTTGAATGCTACTATAAATGTTCAAATTTTCATTTTATCATCCATGAGTAATGATATTTTTAAGAAACATGAGGATATGGATGCCTATAGTATAATGTATTAGCTTTAGGATATCTATCAAGAGAAGGTGAGACAAGAGAGATATGAGATCTCCAATACTCTATTTACAACTAATCTTGGAGAGTTTTTACCAGTTGGGCCTCATTAAGTCAATATTATTGTCTATATTTAATGCTTAGACATCTTAGAGATTAAATTCCCGGATGAGTTTCACACAAATCTCATATTTTTCTCACTACCCAAGTCCTTCTCTAGATTTATTATTAATTATAACATGGGAAATAATGAAAATGGTATTTCAATAATTATTATTTTGATTCACCAAGTGGATAAGGACATGGGGTGTGACAAACCCACAGTCCTTATAGTGAATAAGAAAAGGATGAACAAGGAAAAGGGGCCTAAGACTCATAAAAATTCTAAAGCTCCTAAGAACTTTCCTTCCAAGAAGAGGAATATCCATAGGTAGGTTAAGGAAAATGAGGTAGTATGTTTTTCATGTGGCAAGAAGTCCACTGGAATAAGAACTGTACTCAAAATTAAGGGGAAGCTAAAGGTGAATTAATTATCGAGTGTACTATTTCAATATCTACACATTGGGTGTTAAATATCTATTTTGGTGCTCAAATATATATTAAAATGTAGGAATTAAGTAGATTTTGAAATATTGATAGAGGATAAATGGATTTATGAGCTGATAATGGTGTGAGGATTCCTACTCTAGCCATTGGTGACTACCACCTTTCATTACCAACATGAATGATATTGGTTTTATGGAATTTTTATTATGTACCAACTATTACCAAGAACATAATTTCTTTGTCATGACTAGATACATATGGTTTTATTTTTATCTTTGGAAATAAATGTTTTTTATTTTATAAATAAAACATATGTTATGGTATGACACATTTAAATAATGGTCTTTATGTATTAAATTACGAAAACCAAGTATTAAAAATAAATAAAGAATCATGTTCACATGACTCATATAACACCCAGTTATGGGATTAACTTCTTGGTAATGTAAATGACAATCATTTGACAAAGATCTATAAAGATGGTCATTTAGACTCTTATGAGATAAACCACTTGAAATATGTTATGCTTGTTTACAAGAAAAAATGACCAAACAACCATTTGGTGGATAGGGTGAAAGGGACACAAAGATTATAGGATTGGTACTCATTGATTTGTGTGAACTATTTATCATATAATATAGAAGTGGATATTCTTACTTTATAACTTTTATTGATGACTTGAGTAGATATGACCATATCTACTTAATGAGGTATAAGTTTGAGTCCTTTGAGAAATTCAAAGAATTCAAGAATGAAGTAGAGAATCAACTTGGAAAGAAGATAAAGAAGCTTCGATCAGATCATGGTGGTGAATATATTAACCAATATTTTATAGAATTTCTACAAGAGTTTGGGATTCTATATCAACTCACCCCACCTTACACACCATAGTGGAATGGTGTTAGTGAAAGTAGGAACCATAACTTTTTATACATGGTAAGCTCGATGATGAGTCATGAAGATATTCTATTATCCTTTTGGGGATATGCATTAAAAAAAACATATAAATTAAAAAGAGTACCAAATAAATTAGTAAAAAAAATTCCCTTTGAGTTATGGAGTGGAAAGAAACCTGTTTTTTATATACATGTGTATGGGGTTGCGAGGTGTCTGTTAAGGCCTTCTTAGGAAACAAACTTGCACCCTGGGGAAAAAGTGTATCTTTATAGGGTATCCTAAGGAAAAAAGGGATAAAAACTATAAAAAATCTTAGACAAAAAGTTTCCATTTCCAAAAAAAAAATCTTGATAGTAAGAACATCCTAAAAAAGGATAGTGGGAGAAAGATTGACTTTGATGAAATTGATGTTCAAGATACACAATAGCTGGCACAATAATATATTCCACTGGTCCCCATGGAAGAATATATACCTAAAACACAAGTACTATATAGGATCACTAGATAGGTAATAGAAAAATATATATATGGTTTTCTAATCACTGAATATGGTGACTCATTATTGGTTAACAATAATGAACCTATCTCCTACAAATAGGAAGTATAAATCCAAGAAGCTGCAAGATGGAAAGAAGCCACAAATTTTGAAATGGATTCCATGTATTAGTTTCAATTTCGGGTTCTAGTCAATTCACTAGTTGATGTAAATCCTGTAGGGTGAAAATGGGTATTCAATAGAAAACTGGACATGGAAGGTAAGGTAAATTCCTATAAAGTAAGGCTAGTGGATAAAAGGTTTAAACAACATCTAATAATTAACTATGATGAAACCATTTCACCAGTTTTTATGTTTAAATATATCAAAGTTTCACTTACTATAGAAGATTATCATGACTATGAAATTTGTAAGATGGATGTTGGAATAGATTTCCTTAATGGGAACCTTTAGGAAGAGGTCTACATGACACAACTAGAAGGGTTTGTGACTCTAGGTGATGCTGAAAATATTTTCAAGTTATAGAGAACCATTTATGGATTGAAGCAAGCATCTAGGTCATGGAAAATTCAATTCAATGAAGCTATACAAGAATTTGGAATAAATGTGAGCCATGTGTTTACAAGAGGTTTAGATGGAATGTAGTTGTTATCCTAGTAGTGTATGTTTATGACATATTACTTATTGAAAACAACATACTAGTCTTTCAATCTGTCAAGGACTAGTTGAATACGTGTTTATCCATGAATTACTTAAGGGAATAAGCCTATATTCTAGGGATAAAGATCATTCGTGATAGATCCAAGATGCTGCTTGGATTAAGTCAAAGTATATATATTGACTAGATACTAAAGATATTTAGTACGAAAAAATCTAATAGAGGATTGGTTATAGTGTCACATGGCATACATCTTTCTAAGAAATTTTTTTCCTCAAACACAAAAATATAAAGAGAGAATGAGTATGATCCTATATGATTTAGAAATAGGATCAATCATCATGTTATGTATTATAATTGATGTTGCCTATGCATTGAGCATGGTAGGCATATATCAACCAGTTCTAAGATAATATAACTGGTCTGCTATTAAGGATATCCTTAATTATTTGAGAAGAACTAAGGGTATGTTTATATTGTATAAAGGATACAAAAATCTAGTCATTAGACTTTATATTGATGATATTTTTCAAATAGATTATAATGATCTGATGTCATAGCTAGGATATGTTTTATGTCTCAACAGAGGATCCATGAGATGAAAGAGTTCAAAGAAGCTAGTTGTCACTGATTCTACCACGAAGTTTGAGTATATAGTGGTTTTTGATGTATCCAAGGAAGCCTTTTTTGATATGAAAGTTTTTCTAGGATCTTTATTTGGTACCTAGAAATAAATACCCTATCACATTATATTGTGATAATACTTCCATGATAGATCTTAAAAAAGAGACAACTTCACATCAACAGAAAAATTAAATACTCTAGAAGTATCAAATCTTGATGAATTTTTATCAAAGGGGTAATGTTTCAGTAATAAAAGTTCCCACAAAATAAAATGTAGAGGACCCCTTGACTAAATGCCTATCTCAGTAGAAGCATGAGTATCATATAATAACTAGTGGACTGAAGGTTGTTATTAGTTGGATCTAGTGTAAGTGGAAGTCTATTTGAGTTGGTTCCCTAGAACCAAATTCAGTGTACTTTATGATAACATATATTCATAGTTTTTAATATTAATAAACTCATTATCATATCATCATTGTTATTTTATGTAACATATAATGTGATAATGTCCTAAGAGTAGCTGTCACATTAAAAGATCACAACAGTTCCCTACTATGATGATAACCTAAAAATGCCCTGATAGTATTCTAAAATATATGTTCTATATCCAGATGATTTAATTTGAGGGAAAAAAATGATACAAACTATCAGGGGTGGAAACTCATAGGACTTTGAGGCACCTTCTCATGGTGTACGCCCTTAGTAATATCCACTGTAGGATATTATGAGAACATGAACCACTGGTAGGAAATTTACTTTTATATGTGTAATTGAATGTTCCAATCAATGAATGTGTGTTTTTATCCTTGTACTTTAATATTATTATTAATGAGTGTTATAATTTTCCTACTTTGATGTGTTGATGAAAACCATGATGACATATGTTCACAACGAGGTATGATGCATTGGGTGCATCATGAGTAATACTTCATTAATGAATAATTCAAAAAAGGATTTGTACCTTATGTTATTTAATGGAAGTTAATATATTAGTACCTTTTATGGAAATGATATATCCTAAATAAATCTATGACCATTGTGTTCTATAGGTAAGTTTGATTTTTAGAAAGTCAAATAAAGAGACATCGAGCATATAGTTTAATAGCAACAACATGCAATTTTCTTGATTAGAGATATCGCGATAAAGATATTATATTACATAATAAGTGTCTATATGAGGTATTATTTCATTGTGACATTAATGACATTATCTATGGGTACCTTAACGTGTTTATAGACATTAAACTTGGACTTTAGGTTGCTTCGCCTAATGTCATTGAGAATGAGGCCTAGAGGGTCACACATTAAGAGTATCCAAGATCTTAGTTAAATAATATATTATTATTTATTATTTAAATATTTGAATAAATATTATTCCCACATTTATTTTAATAATTATTCATGTTTTCTTGATCATATAAATTCCATCACTAGTTATTTGAGATAATATTATGTGAGAGGAATATTCAAATAAATTTTTATTTTCTATTTAGTGAATATGATATTTATTTGTTTATTAGTGAATAATTTAGTAATATTTATTTATTAAATAAATATTCATTATTCAAGGCCTGATAAATATTGTGGAGGAATGACAGACTGATTTTATAGGTTTGGTGAGAAATAATATATATATATATTGAAAATTATTTGATTAAATAATATTTAATTTAATTCGTAAGTTAAGAACATGTCAAGAAATAATAATAATAATATTATTATATATATGGGGTTCTATAGGTATAAAATAAATATTAAAGGCCACTTCTGAAATTATTTAGTTATAACCCTAGCGGTATATAAACCCAATTATAATATTTTTCCAATAGAGCCAATTCATTTTTGTTGTGTACAAAAAAATCCGGAGAATCCTATTGAAGACACAAAGAGATAGCTTACCCAAGGATTCTATCAATAATAGAGAGTGATCTTCCTCCACCTTCCACTATTGAGTCAAGAGAGATCAAAGAGAATTTTTGGAAGTGATTCTCAAGGATATCAAAGGTGAAATATGCAAGTGATAGGATCTATTGTACTAGAATTTGAAGATTCCTACAATTATTTTTGGAGATATGTGGAAAATGCGTGTTGGTATCACCCAAATTTACCTAAGTTTTAAGGGTTAAGTAGTTGTCTTTAGTGCATCTTGGGTTGTTAACTCCACAGATACCTAAGAATAAACCTACAAACATGTACATTCTATGGATTGTTTTTGGATATTAAGTGGACAACTTTGGGTTGATTTTAGATGAGTATAAATGATAACTAATATAACTAAGTGAATTTAAATTATTATAATGGGTTGATCCTAGGTTATTACAATGGATAGATTTGATGAATTTATTTTTAAATTATTTCAATTTCATTAACTCGAGAAGGATTAATTCAATGAAATCAATATAACCTCATCAGTTACTGATTTAACACCTTCACATACACATGATAATCACCTAGGATCATTTTCATGATTAGTCCTAGGTAAAGGATCTTATAAGTACATGAAAAGTGTGGCGATAAAATTCAATAAGGAATAGGAAGCGAGAAAATTGTTGAATGAAAAACTCAAATAAAATAAATTATTAATAATTTATGGAGTGATAAATAACATCCAATCCCGAACCTGGATACTCCCTTTGATCAACCCATAAGAGGGTTATCCCTCCATTGATACTATTATCTCAATGTAAGTGTAAAGTAGACTCATGAGGGAAGAGTTGAATAAGTGAAAAACAATGAAATAACGATCACTCCACCATTGTGTGAAGCATTTCACAAGGTTTGATGTGAATAAGTTCAAACCTTAAAGTAACAGTATCAACGTAATATAAATAAGAACATAATAATAGGATAATAATAACTTTTATTAATAAACTAAGTTGATTTGAACAACTTACAATTTTAGAAATGCGATTACAACATCAAATTGGCATCATAATATTAAAATGAAAACAACACACCAAGATCCCTAAATCCTCTAATACTACTACCTTAAATAAGAATTTTTGGATCCTTGGTTAAATCCTCCAATAGTGGAATTCACCCTAATTAATGGTGGTAGGCCTAGGTGGGTAGAAATTTAATGGAGAAAATACTTTTCCACCCTTGGAAAAAATCCAAACCAACTTGCATCCACCAAATAGAGGCGCCAAAATGGAATTCTATATGGCCGAATTGGGGTGGGCCATTGAAGAAGAAAATGAATATATAGATTTATACTGACATCTTGTAAAATTTAATCCCAAATGGATCTTGGATTTTCAAGATATAGTCGAAATAGTGGGATATTTTTATGGGCCACCCAATTTGGTCTAGAATTTCATCTTCAGAATGGGCCTCCTGGAACTCCATTAAATCATCATAATTAACTCTAGAAATTGTTTAATGAATTTTTTCCCATGATGTTCTATAACTATAGTTAAAATTTGATCATAATTGGTCATGGATATTGTCCTTTATAATAATTTTATTGGGTTTCTATCCAGTTCACTTCACCCAAAATGTGTTGTCCTGAAAGCCCACTTCAGCCATCTTCTAAGCGATTCTTTAAGTAATCCAGAAGAATGAAATATTCCCAATGTAATGAGAAATATGAAAATTAAATATAAAATTAAAATAAATATCATTGGTGTATTAACAATGTCTATCAAAATTTATTGAGTAATAGTGCACTTTTAGAAATAATTTCAATCATGATTTGAAATAATGTTCAAATTGTAAAATGAACTAAAAATGGTGTTTAAAAATAATGAATAACATGAATATTATAATATATACAATTATTATTATCCTCTTTCAGTGAATAATCATGTGGATCAACACTAGAGGGAATATAATCTTGATTTCTACAATACAATGAAGGTATAATGTAGATTCATTGTCAGATCCATCAATGAAGAAATAATTTCACATAAGGTAATTCTTTAATTGATTAAATTAATTATATTTAATATATGATTATCCTATGCTTCTGTTATGGAATTTTTCCACTATCTATATTCTTTGATTTAATTCCATTGATAATGGTGTTTATCATCATTTAAATGTCATATTAATCATCAATCATGAAAAAAAGAAAAGTTGGGTATGCCGCTATTCCTAGAACCTACATTTATATCTAATGATGATTATATTTTATTCATAATTATATCTTGACTTGTATTTTATTTTTTTATTTTTTTGATAATCCAAAAATGGGGAGTATACTTGAATGGAATTTAATATGGTAATAATCATATTCATACTTTGAAATGTTAAAAAGAAAATTATTCATATTCATCAATACTTATATATATATTTGTTTTCATATACATGGTTATAAATTCTATGATTTGTGATCATAAAAAGGGAGATATTGTTAGAAAATCTTTCTTTTAATGATAAAAAATCATGATTATTATGTTTTTAACAAGATCAATGTTTTATGATAGTAAATAATTTTCTAAGTAACTTTATGAACAAACTTGGTTAATTATTGATCTACCTTTAGTTCAACAGATCTACTATTAGTTCAAGAAGATATAACAGTAGCTATGATGATCTACCATTAGTTCAAGAAGATTTACCTCTGGCTATACTAATCTACCATTAGTTCAAGATTATATACCACTAAACATTTATCGCAAAACATATACTACTGAACATCTACCACTAACATATCTACCACTGATAGATATACTGTTAACATATTTATTGCCAAACAACTACTGATGAACATCTACCATTGACATATCTATCATCATCACATCCACCGTCAGAACTGATCTACCACTGGACTATGCTACCATTCACTGATGCTACCATGAGTATGTTCTATCACCATAACTCATACACAGCCAGTGAGTATCCACCACCAGAATAGATCTACCATTTAGTGATCTACCAATAGAATGCTATCATTATTGTCCAAACTCTTATTCAAATTTAATTATTCCAATGAATAGATTAATAAATTAAATGCAGTCAACCACATGTGGATTTAAGAATCATCATTCTTAAACTAATCCATGTATTAATTAAAGAAAAAGTCAACACTTTCTTGATTTTTTGATCATTACGAGGATCCAATGGATAATTGGACCTACATATATATAAATTTTATAGAAATTACTCATGCGCATGTTTTAACCAATATTAGTGACCATGAATAGAGAATATAGAATTTCATAAGTTGAATCAAGATAAATCTAAATACACTTGTATATGGAAGGATTATGGAAATCAGTACACAAAAAGTAAAAGTAATTTATAGACCTTCATGATGCTATGTTTTCTTGCATATTCTGAGAAACCTTTTTGATCTCCTTTCAAAGACAGATTCAAGAACCTTTGAACATCTTAAGGTATTTAGATTGAGTAGCATCTATTTTTTCCTATCATTAATCATTCCCTCTCTCTTTTTATACTTTACATTTGAGATATGTTTTGTTTTACTCTATTTTATCTATAAAGAAAAGTCTCCTATACTTAAATTGAGATTGATCTACACACTCTCTCAAATTTATTATTTTGTATACCCATGAAAATGGTGGAAGAGGTCGTGTGTAACCTATAGTTGTTTTTATCCCACATATAACTGTGGAAGAGGCTTTGTGTCTGGACAAACTTGTGTTCTGTGGTCTATAAAACTTGATCCATATTATAGATGAAGTTTATTATTTAATAAACTTCTTGGCAGTAGGTGATTTCCAAGTGGAGGGGATTAAGCCTCGGCTTAAGACAAAACCCCTTGTTTTAATTTCACAGTGTGTTTTATTAGTTTTTTATGTATTTCAAAGTTCATAACTATAACTATTTTAAAATTTTTATTTTAGCACCCTGAACTTATTTTCCACTCAACAATTCTTCTGGATGGCTGGCCACTGGGCCTTAGGTGCACCTCCCCATACACTAAATCCTACTGAAAACAGCTAGGGTTTAAATAGGTGATAGTGGGGAGACTATATCCTCTAGTGGTGATAATGATAATGATCTATAAAATTATAATACAATGGAAAATAAATTCCATAAGATGATGAGACCAGTAACCCTCTATAGAAAAAGCAAATTAAAATAATAAAAAATAATTTCAAATACCATTTTTAGAAAATAAACACCACAAGATACCAATTGTATAAAATTCATCCAAAATAGGTCATATAAGATAATAAAATAAGGAGGGTCACACATGGAAAACCTCAGTACATACATATATAAGCATGTTGATAAAGAAAGAATACTCAAAAGTAACTCTAAATAATGAAAGAACCTCAAGGTCCCTTTCTATCCATCCCATGAAAAGGTTCTGATGAAATCGCTAAGATACATCTCCCGAGCCTGAACCCTTACTTGGTTAAAAATATATAAAGTCTACATGCATCCCAAAGTACTTGTGTAGGGTGTGAGAATAATCTCATTTGGTCAAAAAAATGTGTACCTATCTTCCATATATGGTTATATAGGTGTATACTAAAATAAATAAACATCTCATGCACATCATATATACAACCTTCTTTAGCCAACGTTGATATAACTATAGTGGAGAGGATCCTTAGCTTAAGACCAAGGCATCCCCTGGTGAGAATCAACCAAGGTGAACCCTTAGGTTCCACCACTAATATAATCACTTGAAACCTTGTTCCAAATGAAACCCCATGTCCAAAAAATATCAAACATCTCAAAAGAATACCCCAATCAAGTAACTAGTCCCACAAAACTCATCTCATAAGAAACCCCATCGGCTCAAAGCATGACGTATGAGAAACAACTATATCTATCCTCCAAATAATAAAACTATCAGTGCAATAACTGATGTCTTAAGGAATGATGATGCCCATCATCCCAAATGGTCTTGGCCTAATGCCCTAAAATACGGCAAGCCTCATCCCCAACTAATGGTATCAACACCATCAACTGATGGATTCTCACCATCCCCATGGATTTCTATGGAAATCACCTCCAACCACAAGAAGTATCTAACAGAGGAATCTACCCAAAAAATTGGTCAATACCACCTCATCATCTGAGTCCTAATATATGCACATGAATCCAAATGGTGCATTGGACAACATAGGTGAGAAGAAATCACCAACTAAGTACATAAGACACACCATTCCGACACCTCATACCCCTGCGACCATGTCACCCAATCTGATAATCATCACCATCCAAAATCACATAAGCCTTTTCCATAACCTGATGACCTCATCACCCCATTATGTTGACCATGTCGCCCAACATGTGATTATCATCACTAATCAAATCTGGGCCTTGCCCAACCCGATGATTACATCACCTCATACCAGATAGCCAACGCCATCTCAATCCTCAGGATAAGTATATCATGTTCCCATGGAACCATCATAATCATAAAATTTAATAAAAATAATTTAATTTAAATAAAAAACACCCCAGTCTACTCTTACCATGGTTTGAATCCTCTCACTAAGATCATACCATTTATAGATTTGGAAAACATGACCATAGGCATCCCATGTGATAAATTAATTAATTTAAAGACAAGGAATTAATTAAATTGGTTTTTTCTCATTCTACCTAATGTAAAACTCAAGATAGAACCCCCAAAACAACCAAAAAATCATAGAGAAAGATAAGCATAAAATACCTCATGTTGGTAGATGCTCGCACATCCGATATTAGCCTCTAACTTGAATTGATTTGGAAGAAATTGGTTATAAAAACCCTATTCTTTATTACACATTTAAACATGATTTATTACATATATTTTCACTTAATAAAACTCAGAATATCAATAAGTCTAGTGTCTTGTGGAATTAGGAACATTAAATAAAAACTTAAAACATGAAATATAACATCTTTATTGAAAACTTATTTTACATGACCGCAACAGTCCTTCGTACATAACACTGCATGGGATAAACCGAGGACATACATAAGAAAGTGGTGATATATAAATCCCAATAAGGGAATAAACATTTCATAACATGAGGATAATAATGCATGCCTAACAAGGCATATCACTGAGACATGAAGGAACATGAATATAAAGGCATGATATAACATGATAATCATAACATGGAAATGTGGGAACAACTTAAAACACTACGTCATAAAAAAAGGAATCAGGTAAACCTTGTACCAACATGGTGGATAAAATTCCCATAAAATAATTAGGTAAACCCCTATCTCAACATGATGTATCATAATACTAACCATTACCCAATGCATTAGAGTGCTATCTGGGCGCACCCTTCACAATTATTTTAATCTCATGCTTAAGTGTGCCACATAGATCATATAACTTGGATTCATTCAACATCATAATTTATTACATGATCAAAGAATGTAGAATAAATACATGTAAGTCCTAAATAAACAAGTATACGTTCATAAATATGAATAACCTTGATAGAGGAATGTGTATGGTATTCACTACAAGATGATATTGGCATGGAAAATCGCGGTGCAATTTCGACCGCATAACGATGTCATATGAAAATTAATAAAATGGGTTGATGAGATAGAAAGGTGTATATAATAATTTATACATGAAATGGATAGTAAGGGGATCATGGAACATAATATCCCAACATATGAAATGGAATTTAATATGCATAATATAAAATAAGTGCTTTATTGGGAATGAGGAGAGAGAAATCCCTTACGGAATTTCGACATGGTAACAAGTGTATATAAAGGATCATGAATGGATTAATGAGAGAGTAAAGAATATATAATTATTTATAAATCAAATGTAAAGTAATGGGAGAATGTATGAACATATACCAACACATGAAAATTGAAATTAAAAGGCATATCACAAAATGAGTGCTTGATAAAAGAGGAAAGTGAAAGATCCCTTACTTGGATGTGTGAATCCAAAGGCTTGGGAGAGTCTTCTTGGGAGCTTTGGGGAACCTTTGGAGGACTCTAGAGAAAAATGGTAAAAGGTTTTTCTATATTTAAAGAGTTTGAGTGAAGAAAAATGGGATCTTGGGTGGGTTTATATATGAAATGATATTTCTTTATTATTTTGGTTTTGGACACTACACAATAAAATATTCAAAACCACAAAAAATCCCATGGTTTTTGACCATGGTTTCTAGAAACTTGGAGTGGTATAAATTATTATATAAGGTTAAGGTCATAAGATATTAAAATATTTCACTTTGTTATGTGAAGGTGAGCCATACATTCAAGGAAATGATTTTCAAATCTTAAAATATATTATATGTTTTGGAGGATTTACTAAGGCTTTATAAATGAATAAAATAAACTTAAATTTAAATTATTTTAATGGAAAAATATATTTGTACAAATATACCTTTTATAATATTTATTACATCACTATTGGGTCATTATGATGTCATAAAACACACTATATATTTATATGGTATTTAATTTTCACCAAAAAATTCGATTATCTTAGAAAATTATGAAAAACTCACCATTAGATAATTTTGAATTTTTGAATCCAAAAATAATATTAATTTTTTCTAAATAATTTTCTAAATATGTGAATTTTCAATTTTAAAATAAAATACTGACATTTATTTAAAATTGATGGGTTTTGACAATTTTTTGTTCAAACCATAATAAAAATTACATTTAACTTCATAAAAATTATATGATCATTTATATTTAATAAAATAAATTTAATAATAATATTTTATTATAATATTATTTATTTCAAAAATCTATTAATTCATCAAAATATTTTTCTTAATTGAATTTTAATATTAACCAAAAATACTATTTGTGTTTTAAAAATCATTTACAAAGTAACAATAATAGAATGAAAGTATATTCATTATTCTATACAAAATAATGTACATAATAATAATTAAAGGGTATTGTTACACATCCTATTATTACACCATTATATTCCCTAAGAGTAAGGTGTGAGATGGTGTGGGGCTTTCATGGGGCCGTTCGAAGAACATGGTTTGGGCCGTGATCTCGATGAGATTGAAATTCTATCGTAAATGGTTTTGATCATGTTTAAGTTGTTGGATATAAGTTTGGTATTAGTCTAGGAAAAATCCTAGAAATGATATCTCCCTCAGAAGCTCTAATAAATGGGCTTTATAGGGAACGATCCTACTAGTTGAGGCCATCACTTTATTTGTCTATGCCAAAAGGATTTTTTAAAACCCTATATTTATACTAGTCATGAGATCA
The DNA here is from genome assembly GCA_963277665.1 of Viscum album. Classification (NCBI taxonomy): domain Eukaryota; kingdom Viridiplantae; phylum Streptophyta; class Magnoliopsida; order Santalales; family Viscaceae; genus Viscum; species Viscum album. The sequence goes on from OY728153.1 coordinate 1,237,074,043, forward strand.
CTATTCAATGGCTATATTATAAATGATAATGATATTTAATGGTCATTTAAATCCAACCGGATATAATAAAAAATACTTTCACGTGTCTTCTATATCCATAATACATTTAATTAAATAAAAAAGTTTAATTTTATTCACAATAGTTTGGGTCATTACAACATTCCCCCACTTAAGAAATTTCACCCTCAAAATTTCATTTTCCAGTACTAAAACAGATGGGGGTAACTCTGCTTCATCACCTCCTCTGGTTCCCATGTTGCTTCTTCAAACTTTTGATTTCACCACAACACTTTGATGAGGGACATTGTCTTAGTTCGTAGAACTTTTTCTCTATGATCAAATATCTTCACCAACTAATCCTCATAGGAAAGGTCATTCTCCAATGTTACCACCTATAGATTGAATACATGTGATGGGTCTGATATGTACTTTCTTAATAGGGATACATGGAATACATCGTGTACTTGAGACATGTTCGGTGGGAGTTCTAGTTGATAAGCCACTACTTCGATGCGATCAAGGTTCTAAAAAGGTCCGATGTACCTTGTAATAAGATTTACATTATTCCAAAATCTCATCACTCTCTTCCCTGGAGATATATAGAGGAATTCCATATCTCCAACATCAAAATCTAGGTCATGTCGACGATTGTCAGCACAACTATTTTGTTGACTCTGAGAAGCTTTGATGTGATGATGGATGGTTTTAACCTTCTCCACCATTTCTTCAACCATTTCCATACCTAGAAGTTTTCATTCCTCAACATCATCCCAACATTCCAGTGTTCTACACTTCTTCCCACAGATGGCTTCATAAGGGGCTATTTGGATGCTCGAATGGAAACTGTTATTGTAAGAGAACTCTACCAAAGAAAGATATTGGTCCCATCCAACTTTGAAGTCCACTAAGAAAGCTATAAAAATGTCCTTAGGTGTTTGGATAGTCTACTTAGATTGACCATCAGTTTGAGGGTGATAAACCGTACTAAAATTCAGCTCAGTGTTTAGAGCATGCTAGAGACTTTTCCAAAACATAGAGGTGAATCTTAGATCTTGATCAGACAAAATTGATAGTGGTACTCCATGCATCCTTACCAATTATCTAATGTATATCCATGTTAGTTGATCTAGTGAGAAATACTCTTAAATCTAAATGAAGTGTGCAGTCTTTATAAGACGATCCATAATAACCCAAATATCATTATTTCCTTTGGATGTCTTTGGAAGACTAGTGAAAAAGTCCATGGTAACATTTTCCCATTTCCACATTGGTATGGGTAATGGTTGCATCATCCCCTTAGACATCTACCTATCAGCCTTCACTTACTGGCATACCAGGAACTTTCATGTATATTCAGTGATCTCCTTCTTCATGTTATCCCACCAATAGTGCTCCTAGAGATCTCGATACATATTTGTGTTTCCTGGGTGAATGTAGAAATTCTAACTATGTGCACCATCCAAAAGTTATTTATTTAACTCAGGATTTGATGGAACACATAACCTTGACCCAAATCTCACAATTACTTCTTCATTAACACCAAACTTTGAGGATTTACCTTTTATGATAGTTTCCACTTTCTTCTTAATTCCCTCATCATCTTTTTGAGAATCCTTTAACCTTTCCAAAATAGGTGGTTGGACAATCATTTGTGAAAGGATTGATGATTTTACCTTCTTTATGATTCCCATATCCATATTCATCAAATATAAGAAGATTGGATCCTTTTCAATTCTCATCAATAATAGAATTGTGAGGTCCTTTCTACTTAAAAAATATGTCAGCTTGTTCAATTTCTCAAGATGGTAGTGGATTGAGTAGTCGTAATACCTGACGAGATCTAACCATCTTTTTTAGCGCATATTCATCTCTTTATGTGTGAATATATATTTGAGACTTTTATTATCCATATATATTTTACACTTATCCCCAAAAAGATAATGCCGTAAAATTTTCTACACAAATATCACAACTGCTAACTATAGATCATGCATGGGATAGTTTTTATCATGAATTTTCAACTGCCTTGATGCATAAGCAATGAATTTTTCATTTTGAATCAACACACATCCCAAACCCTTCTTTGAAACATTGCTAAAGATTACAAAAATATCCCCACTTGTGGGAAGTGTGAGCACAAGGGCAGTTATAAGCCTCTTTTTCAACTCCATGAAGCTTTATTCACATTAATCATTCCAATAAAACTTGACTCCCTTATGAGTTATCTTGGTAAGAGGGTTTGATAATCGTGATAAATTTCTCACAAATCAGTGATAATATCCAACTAATCTAAGGAAGCTACGGATATCCTTCATAGATGTTGGTCTTAAACATCCCTCAATTGCCTTTTTCTTGGAAGGATCCATAGATATCCCATTGCTCGTGATGATATACCCTAAGAATGAGACTTACTTCAACCAGAACTCAAAATTTCTATACTTTTTATAGAGGTTATCATTTTGTAAGGTATCTAGCATAATTATTATATTATTCTAATACTCCTCCTTGGTTTTAGAGTATATTAGATATCATCTATAAATACTTCCACAAATTTTTCAAGGTAATATATAAAGATTATATCCATCAAGTTCATGAAGATTTATAAAGCATTAGTGATTCCGAATGGCATCACTATGAACTCATAATGATCATACCTTATACAAAAAGTAGTCTTGGGGATATCCTCCTTATTCACCCTTACATGGTAATATCTTGGCCACATATCCACCTTGGATAAGTATTGTTCTCCACATATTTGATCATATAAGTCATCAATTCATGGAAAATGATACCTTTTCTTTATCTTGCTTTTGTTGAGCTCACGATAATCAATGAAAAGGTACATTAACCCATCCTTCTTCTTGATGAAGAGGAATTGTGCACCCCATAGTGAAGAAATTGGGTGTATAAAACCTTTATCCAAATTCTCTTATAGTTGTTTCTTCAGTTCCTCAAGTTCCACAACTACCATTCTATATGAAGTCTTGGATATTGGAAATTCCCTAGGTATAAGATCAATCGAGAATTCAACACCTATGCTAGGAGAAAGACCAGGAAATTCATCTAGAAACACATTAGCAAATTCCCTCACAATAGGCATGTTTTCAAGGGTGGTTCCTTCCTTAGAATCAATCATATAAGTAACATACACATACTCATAGGGAATTAATATCCATGCTTGGGATGATGGTTCTATAGAAGATTCACCATCCTCCTTGAACTTTTATAGAATCAGGGTTCGATTCTCCATATATAGAGTGATTTCCCTCTCGTAGAAATTTATGTTGGCTTTATATAGTAAAATCCAATCCATGCCCATAATTGCATCAAATTCCACCAAGGGTAGTATAACAAGGTTTACTAGGAAGTTCAATCCACAAATGATGATAGGGGAGGATTTATATTGATGGGATGAAATAATTGACACATTTACCATCTTCACCTACATCTCTACTTCAATTATTTGTGGTGGTGTTTGAATTGTTCTACTAAACTTTCAAGATATAAAAGAATGCATAGAAACAGAATCAAAAATTACATTCAATATTATTGAATGAATAAATAGCATACCTATCACCACTTAATTGTCAGGATTCACTTTGATAGTGATGTAAAAAGCTCACCATGCTTCCTTGGAGGTTGTTGGTTTCCTCTTAAAACCCTTATCTTAGGGCACTGATTCGCAAAGTGCCCTGGTTCCTTGCAGTTGTAGCAATGAAAAATGCATTGAGGATTGATCGGAGTGTTCTTTTACTCTATCAAATTTGTGAGTTTCTCCTTTCAACAATCATTGGATAGGTTCCCTTATATTCTACACCTAAATAATTTCCTCATTCCCCTTAGTCAATTTCTGGGGTGCTTATTTCCGTACCTTTGACAAGAGGGGTGCTGGAATTTATTAGCATCATTGTATTTATCAATCGTACCACCAGAATTAAATTCAAATTTCTTCTTCTTATCCCCATTATACCCCTAATATTCACTAATATCCAACTCAACTTTTTGGGAACATCATACAATTTCCTCATAGCTATCAAAATCAAAGATTTCCAAGGATTTTCATAGGCTTGGATTTAGCCCACCAAAGAAGCAGTCAATCTTGCATTCTAGGGTAATGAAAAAACTGAAGGCATATTGTGTAAGTATTATAAAGTTTTATTTGTATTCCCTAACAGATTAATCATCATTTTTCTTGAGTGTAAGGAAATATCTTTCCACCTTAAGATAGAAGGTTCATGGAAAATATTTATCAAAAAACATTTTCTGGAATTCCTTCCACTCCATTTCTTCGATCTCTTCCTTAGGCTTTGTATTCTTGAACAATGACCACCACTAATCAACTTCACCCTCCATATGATAAACATCCATAAGAACCTTATCTTGTTCATAACATTAAATGATAGAGAATATCTTTTTGATGGAATTGATCCATTGATCCATAATTAAGGGATTAGATTATCCATTGAACAAATGAGGCCTTTGTCACATGAAGCTATAAACTATGGGTTGATATCTCTTGGGGGGGGGGGTTATGAAATCCTATTGATCTAGGTTTAGATTCATAACTTGAGTTAACTGAGAGAGTATCATAAAAATGTTTTCAATTCCCGCTCCTATCTGGCTGGGCATCTTGTTAGGGGCAATCCTTACACTACCCTTCACATCAATTGTTAACATGATTCCTCCTATTACCAACCATTGTCTAGAATAAAAGGAAAATTAGGGATGAGTATCTTAGAAAGTTAAACACATAAATGGAATCCAATTAAATTGAAGGGATAACTTATAAATTACATTTATCTCCTTAACTTATGAGTTTCTAGGCTTCAGTCTAAGTTATCCATGATCTACTTCCTAACATATATTATTATGGGAATTTTTTTTATCCCCATAATAATGGTTCGTATTGAGATTATGAATTTATAAAATCATATCCCCTAGGAGTGTCAAACCATGAGTGTATGAAGGCCCATTTTTTTGCACCATTTCCCATTCGACTCTAGCTTAAAGCGGTGTTTTTGGGTTTTACTCCTAGATACATCTATGCCAGAGCCACATCCACTTGTTTGTATTCATACAGGGATATATTTTCTTGATAAACCACTTACTCTATGGTCATTGAAAATATAGGGATGTTTTTATTATACTTAGTCTTATCCCTAAGGGTTTTCTAATCCTAATCCCCCAAAAAACTAAACCTATCCTTTGATACGAACTATAACAACCCTACTATTTATTACAAAAATTGAACATGATTTATTACATAGAGTTTCACTTAATAAAACTCATAAGATCAATAGGTCTAGTGTATTTGGAAATTAGGGACATTACATAACATCTTAAAACATGAAATACAACATATTTATTGAACACTTCTTTTATATGACCACAAAATTCCTTCGCACTTAACACTGCATGGGATAACCTGAGGACATACATAAGAAATGGGTGAGATGTAAATATCAGTAAGGGAATAAAAATGGAATAACATGAGGATAATAATACATTTTATACAAGTAATATCAATGAGGTATGAAGGAACATGAATATAAAGGCATGGTATATCATGATAATCATAACATGGAAATGTGGCAACAACTTAAAACAATGCATCATAAACAAAAAGGAATCAATTAAAACCATATCCTAACATGGTGGAAAAAATTCCCATAATGGAATCAGGTAAAACCCTATCTCTAAATGACATATCATGATACTAAACATTACCCAATTCATTGGAGCGCTATCCGAGTGCACCTTTCATAATCATTTCAATATCATGCTTAAGTGTTCCACATAGATCATATAACATGGATTCATTCAACATCATCATTTATTCCATGATCATGTAATTTGGAATACATACATTTAATTCCTAAATCAAAAATTATATGTTCATAATAGTGAATACCCTTGATAGAGTAATGGGTATGGTATTCACTACACGATGATTTTGGCATGGAAAATCGCGGTGCAATTTCAGCAGCATAACGACGTCATATTGAAATTCATAAAATGGGTTGATGAGAGAGAAAGAGGTATATCATAATATATACATGAAATGGAAAGTAATGGTATCATGTAACATAATATCCCAATATAGGAAATGGAATTTAATATGCATAATATAAAAGAAGTGCTTTAATGGGAACGAGGAGAGAGAAATCCCTTACGAAATTTTAGCATGGTAATGGGTGTATATAAAAGATCATGAATGTATTATTGAGAGTGGAAGGAAGATATAATTTTTTATAAATAAAATGGATATTAAGGGGAGTATTTATGAAAATATCTGAATATATTCAAATTGAAATTAAAAAGCATATAACAAAATAATTGCTTGATAGAAGAGGAAAGTGAAAGATCCATGACTTGGATGTGTGACTCCAAAGGATTGGTATATGCTTCTTTGAAGCTTAGGGAAACCTTGTGAGGACTCTAGGGATTAAGGGTAATAAGGTTAGTCTAGCTTAAAAGAGTTATAGTGAATAAAAATGGGATCTTGGGTGGGTTTATATAGGAAAGGAGGGGGATTTCTTTATTATTTTGGTTTTGGACACTACATAATAAAATATTCAAAACCACAAACCATCCCATAGTCTTTTCCCATGGTTTTTGGAAAAGTGGAGTGATATACATTATTTTACAAGGCTAATGATCGAATATATTAAAATATTTTCCTTTTTCTATGTGGAGGTGAGTCATACTTTCAAGGAAATGATTTTAAAATCTTAAAATATATTATATGTTTTGAAGGATTCACTAAGGCTTTATAAAATAAATAAAATAAACTTAAAATTACATTATTTTAAAGGAAAAAAAATATATTTATCTGAATATACTTATTATAGTATTTATTACATCACTATTGGGTCATTATTATGTTATAAAACACAATATATATTTATATGATATTTAATTTTCTCCCAAAAAATCGACTATCTTAGAAAATTATGAAAAAATTATAATTGGATAATTTAGATGTCCTGATTCCAAAAATAATATTAATTTTATATAAATAATTTTATAAATATGTTAATTTTCACTTTTAAAATAAAAAACTAACATTTATTTAAAATTGATGGGTTTTGACAAAAACAGTTTTCAAACCTTAATAAAAATTACATTTGGCTTCGTAAAAAGTATATGATAATTTATATTTAATAAAATTTATTTAATAATAATATTTTATTACAATATTATTTAATTAAATAATCCATCAATTCATCAAAATAGATTTCTTAATTGAATTTGAATATTAACCAAAAATACTATTTGTGATTTAAAAATAATTTACAAAGTAACAATAAAAGAATGAAAGTATATTGATTATTATATACAAAAATAATTTACATAATCATAATGATAGGTTCTTATTATATATCCCTTTTTTACACTAGCATACTTCCTAAGAGTAATGTGTTTGATGGTGGGGATTTCATGGGACCGTTCGGTGAACATGGTTTGGGCTGTGATCTCAATGAGTTTGAACTCATTCCGTAAATGGTTTATCTCATGATTAAGTTGTTGGATCTAGGCTTGGGATTGGTATAGGGAAAATCTCAAAAATGATATCTCCCTTGTAAGCTCTGATAAATGGGTTTCATAGGGAATGATCCTACTGGTTGAGGCCATCACTTCCTTTATCTATGCCAAAAGGATTTGTTAAAAATCTATATTTAAAATAGTCATGTGATCAATGTTAAATGACTATATTATAAATGGTAATGATACTTAAAAGTTATTTAAATCCAACTGGATATAATAAACAAAAGATGTTCACATGTCTTATGTATCCATAAGACATTTAATTAAATCAAAAAAGGGGAATTTTATTCATTACAGTTTGGGTCGTTACATTGGCATTTTAGAAGAAGGATATGAAAATATGGTAATTCAACTCAAATAGATTTAGCGCACCGTGAGGTGAGAGAAAAATAAAAGAGAATAAATAGGAATATAGATCTTAGTGATACACATCCAACATCGCAGACGGATGAGAAAAATAGCTTAGATGAGAAGATCGACTCAACACCTAGGGGAGAAAGAAAATGGGAGATTCCCTCTATTGGGTGTGACAAAAGGAGGAGAATAGAATAAATAGGGATCATGGGTAAAATGGTAATTTAACACTTTTAAGTGGGCTATATGGTTAGCACACATGATTTTTCTAACCGTGCACAACTCGTACAGTAACCCCTGTTTAAAAAATTCACCTATCATGGCCATGACTCATAGTTTACCAAACCGTGCACCTATCATTCGAATCCCCTATTCCAAAAATTATAGAGGTGCCTCACGGCCATGAGACCCCTCCAAAATGGTTTGAAAATCAATTTCTATTAGACCTAGAGGGCTATATAGTTACACTTGGGAGGCTGTACAATTTTTCCAAAATGTGCACCCCAGTCTGCGCACCATATAAAGTTTGGTGTTTAGCCTCCAACACACCTAAAACTTAACTTAAACCTAAAGGTAATTACTGATCCTATAAAACCATAAAAAAACAAGGTCTGGGGTCAAAGGAAACTCAAAATTATGCTCCATTAATCAAGAAAAGAGTTAGTCTACCCACCAAACTATGAAAATTCCAAATGGGAGCAGAATTCGACCAGCTCCAAAAAACCCAAGACATTATAATCTACCCACATTAACATATCTCATCCCCGATATATAAAAAAACCCAGAGATTGTATTGAACATACCCATATCTTTTAAAACCAACCTGGTCTACCCCAATCATCAATTCATAGGTAAACTCTCTCTCACAACACTCCATACCTTAGTAGTTACCTAACCTCATCACTTCCCAACCCAAAATGTAAATAAAACTAATGGTCCACCGACCATCCCTAAAATCAAAGTCGTCCCTTGATGCAACATCACTCCTACACCTCATTAGGTGCTCACATCATGCCTGTGTTATATCTGACACCCATTTAATACTACATCTCATCAGATTCCCGCCTTGTTCCCATGTCGCACATGGTACATATGAGGTTCTTCATCTCCTTAGATGCCCAAAACAAGTCTTGGTTCCTCACACCTCACATAGAGCCAACGTTGCATCGATGACCAGATACCTATGCTCCTCAAAAAAACCTACATTTCATTAATTGTTGTAGAAAATCACGGTGCCACATACCACATAAATAAATAAATATATATATGTAGCACATTTGAGTTTATGCCAACCTACTAACCAATGTCTGGTTAGTCCAAAAGTACATCCTGTTCACTTAGCGCACCCAAAATAGACATGTCTATATAAAGGTACATTCTAAAATAAAAATAGAACCTCGATCAAAACTATAGTGAACCTCTAGCTATCATCGACTCACCAGCCTACTTTGACTCGGACAGCTCAACAACATGCACCTGGCCTGAAGCTCGACTACCTGAAGCTTGACCTCTCTGCGGTGCTGCACCAGATACCAGACACTGACCCCATTGATGGGTCTCACTTTTTCTACCATTACCTCTACATGTAGCTGAATCTTGGATACTAGCTCCTGGTACCACTTCAGGTCTGACCTCAGAACCCTGAGTCTGTCCTGGTTCCTAACTGTTGGCTATACAAGAAGGACTCCTATAGAACCTCTTGAGATACCCGATATGGCCTCAGGATTGACACTCCTTCAGCGCTCGACTGCTCTATGTCCTCACATCCCCCGAATTCCCTACATTTAAAGTACACCATCAATGACCCACTCCTTGGTGGTCTACTCCAGTCTCTGGTCTGAACACCATGTTGAGACTCATCTTGGTCTTGCTTCCTGCTACCTGAAGCATCACCATTGTAATCACCTGAAGCCGTCACCGACTCGAGTACAACTGGTCTATGAAATTTCCACCATCTTTCAGAACTTTATTCACCACCTATGAGAATGAGGACATACTAAATATGTTTACCTATACTTGAATGGCGTGTTTTAAACTATCCTATAAATTATTTACCCTCAAGATTTCATCTCCCACCATACTAAGTTATAAATGAGACAACTCAGTGAATGTTGTTGCATAGTCTATGAAGAAAATGTATCCCTACTATAGGCTCAATAAATCATGATCTCTCTCTACCCTCAATTTCACCAAGAAGAAGTTATCAAAGAACCTGGCCTCAAATTACATCCAATTCAGTCCCTCGTGTCTACCTACCTACACCTACACATCCCACTAGCATTTAACTGGTCCTATGATCATGTAAGTAGATAGCTTCACCCTCTTCCATGGGGGTGTTTCAAGCTACTCGAAGATTATATACATTGACTCTATCTAATTCTCATCCACCATTGGTCTGTACTCACCTTTAAATGGAATTGGGTGTTGATATTAGAACTCTCGAGTTAGGTATTCTTTGGAAGACTCTAATTCCCGAGCTCCCTTGTCAATCGATTAAATAATACATACCCGGATCGCTCTGAGTTTCTTGTTAAACCACGACCCAAAATCTGTCAAATCTAGTGGTTGAATCACCTATACTTGAGCCTATAATTATGTCTCATGATATGAATAACCCTCTAGGGCCTTAACCCGACCCTCAGGGGTCTTGAACTATGCACGCTTGTGACACACCAAATCACCACCCTCATGATGATCCACTTGATACTGTCAAGGTGGTATTCCTATGAATACCATTAATATGGTCAAAAAAGACACAATAACACAAACACACACACACTTATATAAAGAATATAGGGAAATTAAAAAAAACATAATTTTAGTGAAAATGAGATGAATTATGTTGGTAGAATATAAATTTTCTAAGTTTCTATAGAGAGAAGTTGTTAGCACTATTGTACACATGAAAAAAGTAATTTTATTGAGACAGGATCAAAAAAGACTTCCTGTAAAATGTTTTTTTTTAAAAAAACCTTCATTTAAATACTTTAAAGTTTTTAGAAGCCCCTATTTACTAAAAAAACCCCCAAATCTTGGTAAATTTTATGAAAAAGATGAAGAAGGAATTTTCATGAGATATTCACCCAATGAAAGAAGTTATAAATGTTGAAAAAAAATGTTTAAAAATTTAGTAGATTCCTATAATGTGAAATTTATTGAAAATTTGAATTCCTTAACAAATAATGTTAAAAATATCGAGGAAGACAAACTAAAGATTCCCAATGAAAGTGAAAGTGATTTAAAATAGACTTATCAAGATTCATAATAATCATATGATGAGGAAAGTTAAGTTGGAAGAGAAATATTGAAATTTAATACTTTACTAAAACATATTGAAAATAAAAATATTACTGGGAATGAGAAAGCACCAGTTTTGAAAAGAAGAAAATTGAGATCATAAAATCAAACACCACACATTTTAAGAATTAAACTAGAATCAGTTTTATAAACTGTTGAACACAAATAATGGGTTGATGTGATTAATAAAGAGTTGGATCAGATTGAGAACAAAAAGAATTGGGAACTTTTTCTATATCTAGAAAATAGAAATGTTATTAGAACAAAATATACTCATAGAAACAAGTTGAATGAACATGGAGAAGTTTCAATATAAAGAAATACATATTTCCAAAGGCCATGGATAAGAGGAAGGTGCATATTTTGAAGAAATATTTTCTCTTGTTACAATATTATAATCCATTATATTTTTTCTAGTAGTGTCTACAAATAAAAATTATAAATTTTATCAAATGGATGTAAATTCATTTTCCTTAATGTTGAGATTAAATAATAAGTTTAAATTGAAAAACCATGTGGGTTTGTACTTGATAATAATGTAATTTTGTTTTTTTAAATTGAAGATATCCATGTATGCATTAAAACAATCTGTATGTTATTGGTATTCCAAACTTGAAAGTTGCTTGAAAAAGTTAAATTTTTATAAAGTAATAGTTGAAAGTAATTTGTACATAAAATAAGTCAACTTTAGTACCCTAATTGTAATTTTTTATATTGATGATATTTTTTTACTAGAGATGAAGAATAAGTTTGTAAAGAATTTGATAAGGAAATGAAGAAGAACTTAGGGATATCGATGTTGAAATAATTAACATTATTCTTTGGTTTACATGTTAAACAAAAGGAAAAATACATTTTCTTATCTCAAGAAAAGTATTCCAGGGAATTTTTACAAAATTTTGGTATGAAAATGTCACAAACCAACCCATGTTTACCCTGAGCCAGCCCGTAACAAGGTTCGAGAGGCATACCCAATACTCCTAGGACAAAAACTATTTCTTAGCATAATATAAAACTCAGTTGGTAAAGATTTATCCTATAAAAGACATATAAATAAACAATAATAAAATAAAATAAAAAATTTTAAATTAAAAGATAAATAAAAGAAAATAATTAAACATACCTATAAGTAACCTCGTGGGTCACCACCAACTACTGAACCACACTCACTCTGAGAGAGATACAAAACTATAGGAACCTAAAACATAAAATATAGGTTTGGTATGAGAATAAAGATGCTTAGTAGGGATTCAAAAAGAAGAACCACACCTTATGACTTACCTTTAAAAGGAAAACCATGTCATACTACTTTGAAATAAAAATATTTAAAGTAAGGTTTTTATTTTCCTTTTAAAACAAGTAACAAGATAAGAATTTAAAAAGAACCATTTACCTATATTTTTTATAAAATGGTTTCCAAATAATGAAAGGTTTTACAATAAATTATTTTAGAAAGAATAACATGTGGTTAAGGAAATACCTCAGTGAAAAACAAGAAGTGGAAAGAGGAGTAAAACTAAATAAGTTCTGTTATAAGAACTACCAGTGAAAACATAAAATTTGAAATAATTTTATTAAAAATATCACAAAATGAGGGAAGGTAGAATAAATGTGAATTAGATATCATGGGATATACCTTGTCACTAAGTTTAAAGACCCTATAAGTGCTCAGTTCGAAATCCATCCTTCGGTTTATCGATGTGATCCATAGTCAATAACCAACTTGATTATTCTCAACTAGCCACACTAGTGGCACAACCCACATGGACTTTCCCCACCATCGGGATCTAGTCCATATAATCTAGACTATATAGAAACTTTCACTCAACTACCACTAAGACACCTTGGATCCCATTAAAGTAGCATAAAGGAGAAGCAAGGAGGTCATCACACACTTTAAACTAACATGAGCTCCGATGTGAATGCCTTGACCAATTCTTGACACCTTCCATGTGGATTCCCTATCTAATTAGAGGAAAAACATGGGGGTGCACATCATACAGAAAATATTTCAAAGGTGTTAAACAGGCCTACACATCATTAGAGGTCAAAACCATTTTCCAAGAAGTACTTAAAGAGGCCAAAAAAACCTTACCACTTTTAATGAAACATGATTTAGAAAACCAATAGAACCTTGAAAATACTTTAAATTTTATAATACAAGGTTGAAAGCATATATTAACATGAAAAAACAATGTTTCTAGTTTAGGTAAATTTTGTGAAATGAATGAAATTACCATTTTTAAGTGCCAAAACTAATTTTCATAGCATATAATTTCTATATAACAATGAAAACATATTTTTAAAACAATCAATTAATTATGGAATTAAAATTAAATGGTTAAGCATATAGAACCTACCTCAAAAGGGAGAACCAAGCCAAAACTCCTAAGCACTTGATGCCCTCATCGGAAACCACTCAAATCTTCCATTTTTCATTTAAACTCATATCCACCTTCACATATATATAAGGACACCTATACCCAATGTACATATTATCATGTCCATGAATATATATAAGGGGTCCTTATATATAAGGATATACTTTCATATACCCCTTTACACTTAAACATGCATGCATTATATATATATATATATATATATATATAAGAACACCTAGCCCCAATATATATATATATATATATTCACACTACCATGAGTGAATATATATAAAGAAGGAACTGATATATATATGCCCACCTATGCATACACATGTAAGTCACCTTTGACAATGGTGGATCAAATCCACCTCAATGAGGTCCAAAATGAACTACAAAATTATAGAGAACCCAAATATCATAAAATACCTAACTAAAATTTGTCCAAAGAATAAAATCGGAATTTTTTTTTACGTGAAACAGATGTCAAACCTACTTACTTCAACGTATGTGGCTATAATCAGCCCCAACAAGACCCAAGGACCCTATAAAAGAAGAAGCAACAAGAAAAACGCCCAAAATGGGTTAGGGTTTGGATAGGTCATGCGTGGAACATGGGGGAAGATAAATGGTGCAATGAAAATTGAAATAAAATAAAGTGGAGGAGGAGAGGGACTCACTAGAGAAGATCATACTAAGAAATCAGAGGCAGTAGTGGTCAGAACAAATGAAAGAGGAGAGAATGGAGGTGCACAAGGTGGGGGGAGGGGCTTCGATGGTGAGTGTGTCAAGTGAAATTGAGGGGGGGGGGGTCACGTGACCTAAGGAGGGGGGATAAGAAATAATAATAATAATAATAAAACATTTTTTCAAAAGCTTATAAACCGTGCATGGTATGGATGCAAAGTTGGCCAAACTATGTACCAATCATGAGCCTTTATTGGGGGAATTGGACACTCCACAAAAGCAACCACATGATTTTCCAAACTGTGTGCTGGCCGTGTGATTTAGATCTTCCAAAATTATATACTCCCTCATACGGTCTGTGCACGATTTCTTCTAACTTTTTCCAACCGTGCACCTATGTTGAAGACCCCAAAATTTTAAAATTTAAAACTATTTTGAACCTAAACTCAATAAAACAAATTCTAATTAAATAATTAATAAATCATAGTCAAGGAGACACAATTATCTCCACCATTAACACTTTCTACCCCCAAAAATTCCCAAAATACTTAATTGACCATGACATGAATCAAAAGAAACCCATCAATTTAAATGAATCCTACATCACCTAATGTTTGAAGATTGAATACTCAACATTCTCATAATACTCTGAATCCAAAGAGAGACTAAAGTGGTTAATCTAAAAGAAACAGACCCAAAAATAGAAGATATAATGAATGAGACCTAAATAACTTGAATCATATGACAAAATACTCAATTAAAGAAACTCGAACCTTAAAAAATAATCTCAAAACATGGAACACCCTAACCCCTAACATAGAATCACCATGGAAACCCACTGTAATCTATTTTGGATCTCCAGGAGCATCCGTCACATGACCCGTCATCCAAGCCATCCGAACTACTATGATCGGGGTCAGGTTAGGCAGAATCAAATAATCATATAGGAAACTAGAATTAGAAATTCCCATGAAGAAAACAATAAGGACTCGATAAAAACTCTAAAACCCATTTTTCCTCTTAACATTCCAAGTCACACCTAAAAATCTTAAGGGAAGACATCAACGAGACCCATAGTGGGTCTCCCCTCCATTTAAAATTCAACTATCACATACCAAACCCCAACTCGAGAAGAACCCAACTAATAATAATCAAGTAAAGATCCAAAACAAATTGTGATTCATAATTTCTATAAGAAAAAAGAATCTCAAAAACAGGTACAAGACAAGGAATTATCCCAAAACTCTCACATAAATCCCAAAAGAATAAGGCCACCAAAACCTCTGAAATAAAGTGGTTCAAAATCAAAGAACCACCACATGAAAAAATAAAGTAGATTTATATCTAACATTGGATATAAAAAGTTGGATAAACACCCCCACACCTAAAAATTCCCTGAAAATCTTCACTTATGGACCTATGGATAGAGCCCTGATGTCTTGAATCATCTACTTCCCCACAGTCAAGGACCTCCAACCTCAAACTGAGGCATTATATTGTAGAAACATAAGTTATAGAACTTCTCCCTAGACACACTGTCGACAAGAATTCATATGATAATGGAAAACAACTTAGAGTGTCTGAACTGACCACATTGGAAGAAAACAAGTGAGTGATCTAATGAATAATATGCAAACACTGACAAAAGAGACTTCTTAGGACGAATAACCCACTTGAAGAGAGGTTCTTTCAACTAATCATTCAACTCTATTTCTAGAAAAGAAGAAACTACCTCCTTAAATTGGTCAACCTACTCCTTCACTGATAGTTGGCCTTGTTGAACACCCATGATCTCAACCATCATAAAACCCATAAAGATCCTTGAACACCATGGGAAATAGGTAAAAAATTAAAATAACTCAACCCCACCACTCCACTTGGATTTTGGGAAAAAACAAAAACTGTAAGATACCCCTCATAAACCTATGGAAATTTTTGGGAAACATACTCTAAATAATATAAAAATGACTAACCAAATCAACTTTGAACTAAAACTCAGCCAAATAACATTTCAAACCAAACACCAATCTCATAAACCAACACATCACAAAACCAAATAAAAAACAAAATAAAATCCCAACCAAAACTAAACCATAACACCACTAAAAAAACCAAAGAAACCACTTTTAAAAACCAAAATTTCCAAAACAATCCCATGAAACAAATCCCATTTTAAAATCTAATCTCCATTTCAATTACTATTGAAAAAAATCATTCCAACACACCCAAATAAACAAAACTAAAAAAATTCCAAAAAGGAAATTTCCAAAACTCATGAGAAAACATTAAAAAATTACTCAGTAACTTTTCAAAACATCGAAATATCCCCTTTTGAAAACCATTTTCAGAAAACATAACAATCCTTAAAAACCAAACACCTTCCATTGGTACTTTATGAAGCCTCACATATATACATCCCTATTCTAGCTCAAGAACCCATCCACACGTACCAACAACCATATACTTACCACATACATACATCCATCCATATATGTGAGTATTCATAGGGATACTAGGTCAAAATAATATATTTTCATTTCCAAAATAAAACATCCAACCCAGAATTTAAACTCCCAACCAATTTTGAAAGACACCTCTTATCATTAAAGCACCAAATTTCCAAATTCCCCTGAAAATTTCATTTTCCATTTCAAAAAATATTTAAAAAATCCCAATTTTTTTTTTCTAAATCCATTTTTGATTCAATTTTTATAAAACCTTTCAAATATCCAAAAACAATTCCCAAAACACTTTCCATTAATAACCTATTTCATCTTAAAAAAATCAAAGGTTTTCATTTTAGAAATCCAATTTCAATAAACCAATTACCGTTTTTAAAACCCAAGGGAAATACCCCCATACCAAATCAAACCACTACTAAGAAAAAACAAAGGCAACCTAATCACTCATCAGATCAAAATACTAAAAATATAGAAACACATTCGATACACATATCTTGGTCCCATAGTTTGGAAAAATATGTGCCAATATTGTGAGTAAAATGGAGGTCAAAAGATGTAGTTATATGGTCTTCACATGGTTTTCCAAACCATGCGTAGTCACTATGGACCATCTAAGTCCCTCCAAAAATCCATTCCAACCTCTAGAGTTCCTCAAAACAACCAAAAAAATCCTCAAAATCAACCAGAAATTCTAAATAAAATAAAGAACCTTGAAAACATATATGAAACAGGCTCATATTTTTAGTTACAACCATCTTAGACCACCCTGGAAATTTAAGCATCCTTTCGAATAGGTGGTGATCAAGAACCCACCTATGATTGACCACTTTAATTCTTAAAATTATATCTATGAGCTACTTAACAACCCCAAATAACAAGGTATAACCTGGATTTATTACCATTTTTTGGCGAACGGACCTGGATCAACCTCGAGACAGACGATAATAAGGCCCAAGAGGAATTACCAATCCTCCCATGCTAGAAACTAGTGTCATACATCAGATAATACTTAGTTGGGAATGATTTTTCCCATAAAATTCTGATAAATAAAAAATAATAAATTAAAAGAACAAATTGGAAAGGAAAAAAGAAATAAAACTAAATGGTTAAACATACCTCCAAGTGACCTTGTGGGTCACCACCAATCACCAAACCATGCTTGCTCTGAGAGCATTCTATAATTAGAAGAACTTAAAATTGAAAAGATAGAGTAGGTATGAGCATCAAGATGCTCAGTAGGGTTTCCAAATGAAGAACCACAACCTATGTGTTACCTTTAAGAGGAAAACCATGTCATACTAGTTTGAAATACAAATATTTAAAATAAGGGTTTTCAATTACTTTTTAAAACAAGTAACAAACTAAATTTTTTAAAATAAACATTTAATTATATATTTTTTTTCAAAACAGTTTCCAAAGAATGAAACATTTTCTAATAAATTATTTTATTATTAAGAACATGCAGTGAAGGAAATACCTCAGTGAATAACAAGTAGTGAAAAGTGGAGTATAAGTAAATAAGTGTTGTTATAAGAACTACTAGTGAAAAAATAATTGTTAAAATAATTTTATTAAAAACATCATGAAATGAGGGAAGGTAGAATACATGTGAATCAAATATCATGGGATATACCTAGACACTAAGTGAAGAGACCCTGGACACACTTGGTTTAAAATCCATCTACAGGCCTATCGATGCAATCCATAGTTAATACCCAACCTGGATACTCTCAACTAGTCTCACTAGTGGCACAATACACATGGCCATTTCCTACTATGGGGATCTAGTCTGTCTAATTGGGATTAAATAGAAACCATATCTTGACTCCCACTACAATGCCTAAGATCCCATCATAGTAGCATAAAAGAGCAGTGAGGAGGCCATCACACGATTAACACTAACACGGGTGCCAATGTGCATTCCTTTCCCACTTCCCAACACCATCCATGCAGATAAACTCTCTAACTAGAGGACAACCATGGGGGTTCCCATAATAAAAAAACATTTTGAAGGTTCTAATTGGCCCTACACATCATGATAGCTCAAAACCATTTTTCATTAAGTACTAAAAGATTCTAAACAAGCCTTACAAAATTTAATGAAACATGATTTATAAAACCAATCAATCATTGAAAATAAATTACATTTTCCAATACAAGGTTGAAAGCATATAATAACATGAAAAACTCATGTTTAAAGTTTAGGTAAATTATGAAAAATGAATGAAATTACAATTTATAAGTGAGAAAACTAATTTTCATAGTATATAATTTCTATATAACAATGAAAACATATTTTTAAAACAATTAAAAAGTTATAAAATTAAAATTAAAGGGATAATAATAGGGAACCTACCTCAAAAGGGAGATAACCAAGATGAAACACATCAGAACTCGGCACCCTCATCGAAAAACAATGTAATCTTATCTTTTTTGCTTACACACATATGCACCTTAAAAAATATATAAGAGTACCTAGCCCCAATGTACATATTTTCATGGCCATGAATATGTAAAAGGGGGTACTTATATATATACTAATACTCATATATACCCCTTTACACTTATACATATATGAATTTGTCACACACATATATAATAACACCTAGAACCAATATATATATTCATACTTCCATGAGTGATATATATAAAGGGGGAACTTATATTTTTATATTACTACCTATGCATACACATGTAAGTCTCCTTTGAAAATAGTGGCTTGAATCCACCTTAATGAGGTCCAAAACACACTAATTTTTTTAGGGAAACCAAAAATAAAAAAAATCCCTAATTAAAATTGGGAGAAAGAATAAAATTATAAGAAAGCTTACCCAAAAAATATTTCAAAACCACTTCCTTCAATGACCATGAATATAATCATCCCCACTAGGACCTAAGGAATCTAGACAACAAGAAACAATAAAAAAATACCAAAAAATAGGTTAGGGTTTGGATGGGTCATGCTTTCCACATGGTAGAAGAGAAATGGTGCAATAAAAATGAAAAGAAAATGAAGAGAAAGAGGATAGGGACTCACCAGAGAAAACCACACTAAGAAATTAGAGGTAGTGGTGGATGGAACCCATATAGGAGGAGAGGAGGGAGGTGCACGGGGGTGGGGGCTTCGGCCATGGGGGTGTCGCGTGACATAGAGAGGAAGGGGGGATTTAATAAGAACTAATAATAATAATAATAATAATAGTAATAGTAATAATAATAATAATAGTAATAATTTTTTTTTAGAATCCTATAAACCATGTATAGTTTGGCTGCATAGTTGGACAAACCATGTGCCTCTACTAGAGGACCTGGACACCCCACACGGGAAGCCACACAATTTACAAAACCATGTGGTAGCTGTGCGATTTGACTCTATCAAAATTATAGATTCCATTGCATGGTCTGCAAATAGTTTCTACTAATCATGCGCCAAATGCACACCTATCATAAAGACCCCCAAATTTTAAAATTTAAAATTGGTTCAAACCTAAACTTACAAATCCAATTATAATTAAATAATTAATAAATCATGGTCAGGGCATGATAGACATAATCCAAAGAAGGTTCAAATAATATTTCAATAAGTATAAAGTTGTGTAAAAATGAACTTATAAAAAGTGTAAACCAAAAAGATTTTGGAAAGATGATAAGAAGTTTTCTTTATCTCAAATACTGAAGACCTAATGTTGTTTATTCTATATCTTTGCGTTATAGACATAAAATTTATCTGAAATAATCTCATATGTTGTCATCCAGGATAATTCTAATATATGTTAAAGGAACAACTTCATATGGGCTATTATTCAAAAGTAGTTGTGAGATAAAATTTCATGGTTATACTGGTGCTGATTGGGATGGAGATTGCAATGAAAAAAAAATCAATTTCTGGAGGAAAATTTTTCTTGGGAGAATGTTGTGTGAGTTGTTATAGTAAGAAACAGAGTTTATTAATGTTGAGCACATTGAAATCAAAATATATTTCAGATACCTAGATATGTACTCAAATGTTGTAGATGAAGTTTCAGTTGTAAGATTTAAAAGATGAAGTTTTCAAACCATTGAAGATAATTTGTGATAATTAGAGCACAATTTACCATTCTAAAAATCCTATCCAACACTCAAGATCAAAACACATTGATATTAAGTTTCACTTCATAAAATAATGAGTTGATGGTGGAGATATTTTGATAGAATATATTTTAACAAAGTATCAAATTATTAATATCTTCACAAAATCAACACTAAAAGAGAGGTTTGTGGAATTAAGGCCACAACTTCTTGTTCAACCTCCATTGAAGTCTTCCTAAACATATAAATAACCCCCACTGTGATTTGGATTATATTGAAAAAGGAAGATATTTTTTACCACTTTATACTATTTTGGAAAGATAAGTAATTTTTCTTAATTATATGAATCTAAAGCTGTCGCTATCATAAAATGGAGGTGAGAAAAAGAAAAGTTATTATAAAAAGTGAGATTAAAAGAAAAAAAGTAAGGGGGGTTTATCTTAACATGGACTCAAATTTTCTTATCACAGAGGGAAAGAATTCCATTAAAGACTTTGCTTTATCTTTTAGTATTGTGTCAGGACACTCTTTTTGAGAAAGGATATTTTTTAGTAAATATTCAAAACTGAAGTTGTTTATAGAATTAAGTTGTGAAAAAAATGATTGTTTAAAAATGTTTAGCTGAAAAATATTAAGTTGATAAATTTGTTAACGAGAGTTTTTAACAAATCCAAAGATAAAGATTAAAGATCATTTGTGATGTTTCTGTTTTTATTAACAAATAATTTTTTGTAAAATATTTTTTTCAAAATTAGGTGAAATATGGGATGTTCTAAGTTTATGACTTTTTTTTGATAATTTATTGATAATTTTTTTTGAAAAAAGTGTTTTTCAAAGTTGCAAATCAGACATTACATCAGACACAATCCATCAGATTGAGATTTTGTTGAAAATTAAGAAGTCATTGAAATGATTAAAGTAGTAAAGTGAGATAGTTAGAGAGTTGGGAAGTAATAAAACTATAAAAATAAAGTCATGTGATTATTTTCTATTCATTAAAATTCCTAAAACATCATAAATAAGTCATGATACAAGTTGAATTTTTTAGAAGAAAAGAGAAATTAGAATTTATGGAGTTTCTAAAATTGAAGTGTTTCAATCATAGTCTATTAGATCGAGAAGTACCTGTCATAGAAGTTATCAGAAGACTAGAAGAATTATTTTGATGAAGTTGAAAGTATCAAAAAGTTTTTGATCAAATGCACAATCAAATTCACCCTAATATGCACAATAAAATTCACCATTGGATGCACCATCAGATGTGAATGCAATTTATAAGTCCCGAGTTGTTGTAGTGTTGCAAATATAAATGACATATAAAGAGGATTTAGATGTAAAATTTGAATTTATGAGAAAAGAAAAAGTAGTAGATCATATTTTATATCAACCAAAAATATGAATATTTTTGAATTTGTATCACCAATAAAGTTGATCAAATGTAGAAGTTGTTGAAATATAGAATGGTCTAAGTTTGATATCAGATAGATATGATCAATACAGAGGCTATTTCTGAGTTAATTCAAAGGGAAGTTTTGATTTGAGGAATTAGATGTAGATACTGATCTATCAAACTAGCTACAGGGATCCATCGGATGATCATTTGACACCAATAACTCATTAGATGTAGAGTCAAATCAGACTGAAGAGTAGATAAATGGATGGAGAAAGTATATGAAAATTTAAGACATATTTAAAAGTTTTTACCAAATATTCATTATAGATTTTTGATTTCATTAAAAGTTCAATAGTGTAGTAAACCATTTTTAGTTGTCTTAAGGCATCAGAGAGAGCAATCATATATTTGTTTTTAGTGGTTCTAGTTGTTTTGTTTCAATTGGGTCAAGAAAATCAGAGTGTACAATTGTGTTTTTGTATTTCATTTGTGTCTAGAGAACTAGAATGACGAACAAGAGTATAAACTGAGATGTTATAGATTTTCAATTTCCTAATATAGAATTTATAAATTATGAGATGATGGTTGAGAGTGTTTTAATTTGGTCAAGACTATTATATAGATGAAAATTTTTTTGGATCACCATTTATGTACTGATGTTTTGAAATTCAAGAAGAGTTGTGAAGGTTAAAGAAGTTTTGAGAAGTCACCAGAAGAGATTTGAAGATTTGAAATGGTCAAAATTAAGCTCAAATGAATGTGAATTTCAAAGACTTGGAATTTGGGTAAGAAGGAAAATATTTTAGTTTCCTACCTTTACTACTTCTATATCAACCATAAATATAGGTGAAAAGTACAATGAAACTTAACAATGTTCACCCATATATAAAAGTTGATACTATTACTATTTGGTGTCAGAATTTAGTTTTCCAATAGAAGTTATTTCATGTTGAAGAAGAATTTATAGATATATATTTATGATCAAAAGATCAGACTGGAGATAGTTTATATTACAAGACAGAGGGTTATTAGTTTAAGAAAGATCAGATTGAGTATTTGGGTAGAGGTTTTAAATGTGTAGTTTTTGTAAACAGGTATATCAAGAAATTTTTTAATAGGTTAAAACTAAGAAAAGGTGAATCAAACCAAGTCTATTGGACTGAATTCATTTGACTGAGGAAATTGGAGCTAGGTACATCAGATTGAGGTTCTGGACAGATCATTATGGAGTAGAAAGTTTCTTTGTTTCATTTTATTTTGTAGCTCAAATTTTGTAATAATTTTTGTTGTAAAATAACAGGAGTCAACATAAACCATAGTTGGTGCATTATTTTAATACATTGGAATGATTATAAAGAATCAAGTCCTGAAAGATGGATCAGTTTAGTAGTTTAGGAAAATAGATTACATACATGAACGTTACATTAAACTTTCTAACATACAACAAAAAAGAAATAATCTTTTGAGAATTCCATTGTTCCCTTATCTTAACCTTGAATCTTAAACATAAAACACTTATTGGGATACTGGGAAAATAAAACATAACAAAGGGGTGATCCCAGATGCTCAGTAAGGGTAAATAATTTAGTGGAAGCTATAAACTTTTAAGGCAAGATGTTTAATAAAAACAACATCCTTTTAAACATAAACTTGAACATAATATGAAAAAAATAAATAAAAAATTACCATATTAATGTGCACATGGATATTCTACAAGTAAAATAATCACATGTAATAACTAATTTAATAATGAGGGAATGTATAGTACCAGACTTTAATTTATGTGTCAAGGCCTCGTTCTAAGACCTAGGGGCTAACTGTAACCAGACCCCAACCCGGAGAGCCTCTGTAACCTGACTCCAACCCAAAGAGCCTTTGTAACCGAACTCCAACCCGGAGAGCCTCTGTAACCAGACTCCAACCAGGAGAGCCTCTATAACTAGACTCTAACCTGGAGGGTCTTCTGTAACCGGACTCCAACCCTTAGGGCTTACTTTTACCGGTCGCCAACCCGAAACATACTAGTCCAACACATTCATCTTAAGAAGAGGTTGAAATATAACATAAACATTCGTATTAAAACTAGAATACGAAATGTCCATAATTTAACCATAAACCATGAATGGAATAAAAATAACTCATCCATAGTCAAACATATCACAAAACCTTAAATATAATATGGAAGATTTGTATCATAATAAATCAACTTCAAACAAGTGTAAAATTTATCAAAGGATGTTGACATGGATGAAATCATAACTATTTGAGAGAAATATATCTTTCTATTTTGAAATCATTTAAGAGTCAAATAATTATAAAGAAAAAATTTATTTTGAAAATATTCTTATAAGATTGTATGGGAAGCTTCAACGATGTTATAATGGCAGAAAATAGCGGCACCCACCGTATAAGTTAAAAAAGACATTCTTACCTTAATTTTGTCGAAAAGGTTACAAAGTACCTTGTTTAGAAAACAACAAAAATATTCCTTTCAAAAAAATATAAGGTCCAATAAGGGTATAAATTAATTTAACCCATTGTCTAGTAAATAGAAAAAATGTTTTGAAATACATTTTAAGAAACATGGATGTGGATGATAAAGAGGTCCCAGTGGATAATTACGTATAAACAACCTCGGATAATGAAGAGATTGTGAAATTAACCCTTACCTTGTACTTTTACTTTGTAGAGGGTATGTTAACCTCCTATATAATAGTTAAATAATTGTTATTAAATTATACAAGAACCATATACATAATTATGATATCATATATGATCTTATAATAATGCTTTGTTAATGATATTTTAGTATTATCGTCATTGCGGGTGTTAACTGATTCATTTTCCTTTATATTATTTGTTACATGAGTCATGTTTTTTATGTATGGGATGTTTTTTATTCATATCCAGAAATATATCAAGTCTTTAAACATTATTTTTAATCATAAAATGAAAATTATTCTTGAATGGTTACGATGGAGAATGAATCTCATCGGGTTCGTGGAGATGGTAATCCGTACGTACGCACGAGCGACAATATCATTAATTTGATATTAAAATCATATATAATTGGATGGTATATCATATATAAAGAATAATTATCATTATATATTTATTATTTACATCAATTATACATCATTATTATACCCATCCAAATAATAATATATTGAATAACAACTACACCACGACATGGAGACGATAAGCCGTATGTATGTATGTATGTATGGTGACATGTCATTAAAAGGATGGATAGAATAATTAATATGGTTGTAACACATTTATAATAACATCAAAATATATAGAAAATTATTTATTTATTATTTTATAATATAAACAACAAGGAAAGAAGAAGTGGAAGAAGAAAATAACTTGAAAGAGGTGATGAAATATTTACATCTTCTTTGGGTTCTTCCTTTTGATTTGATCAAAAGGTCTCCTTAGGTTGGATTTATGAATACATTAGGGACTCTAGGATTAAGGTAGGACAGTTGAGAGGATATTTGGTCAGGGGTTGGCCGAGCCAAATGGCTTTGAAGGTGTGAATTTGAGAGAAGAGGGAGTGCCCTTTTATAAGAGGGGTGAGGGGCACCTTAGGAAAATATTAAAATATTATTTTATAATAAAAACATTTTCGGTTTCTAATGGCTCCAAAATGATTTATTTAGAGTATAAGGTGCGAATGGATTGAAAAATACTCAACCAATAGATTTTAGACAGGTTTGAGTTACTATATTAAACTCATATTTTAGATTTATCTCTTAGTTAATTAGATTGACATTTACCATGTCTCTTTTTATTTTTATATTATATGGTTAATAAACTTACTACAAGCTTTCAAGAGAACCTCAAGTAGTTCATTAATGACATATATAATATTATTTAAGACCTTTGACTGAACCTTAGATTTTTAGGAATATAATATCAATTAATAATATAATATTTGTTTTAAAAACTCTTTTATGTCAATTTTGACACTATTTGATATTTTGTTTTTGTTAAATTCATAATAGAATTATTACTTCGAAAAAAATTCATTTAATCAACTCAAACATGTCGCATTAACCTAGAAAATTATTTTAATTCATAAAAAGTCTCAAATTAAATTTATTTGGATATTTATAATAACAATTAGTTTAATATTTAATTAATAAGGTAATTACTGTATCATCATTGTGTCATAAATAAATTAAATTATTTAATGTCTAAAAACTATAAATAAAATACCATTATGTAGGAAGTCTTTTTATCTTTCCAATGAATATTTATAGTCGAAAAGATAACTTATATAACCTCATGTAAAAATTTATTTACTAAAAGATATTTGTTTATGTCATTTTTGCCTTTACTTTAAGTTAATTAAAATAAAGTGTCATTATCATTCATAAGTGGCTCAATGGGGTCCCAAAATCGACCCAAGGATGACCAGGGTCGGAATTGACTAATAAAATAAGATTAGGAAAAGTGTTAAGGTAATTTTGTATTATTATAATATTCTTCTTACCTTCAATTACCCTATTTACCTTTAACCGTAGTAAATAAAAGTCAAATGTTACTATTCACAAAAAATTATTTTCATCTTATTGAACCACATTTTAATTACTGAGGTTAACCATGTCTCTCAGATTTTTGAAATTCAACTCATAGAAATGGTAAAATTAAGTTTTATGCAAATTTGTAAATTTTCCTAGGAGGTGGGTAAAAGACGGTAAAAAGTTCAATAAATTTTTTATATATCTAAACTTATTATAAAATGACTCCAATTAATTATATTGAACTTATATAGGTATTATGTATCTATTTTGACCTAAAATAAATTTAAATAAAATAAATAATTATTTAAATAAAAAGTCGGTTTTAACCAATAACTTAGTGTTTTTCACTATTCATCAAAAATTGAAAGTTTTCAGAAAAATACCAAAATTTCACCCTAAGATAATTTTGATATTATGAATTAAAAAATTAAAAATTAAAAACATATAAGTTTCATTTAATAATTTAAATTTAATTCCCATTTTCAAAACCAAAAAGTGTGTTTTTAAGAAATAATAACTAACATAAGATTGATACTTGTTTATGTTCAATTTCATAGTGAAATTATTTCCAATGAATAACATTGGATTAAATGGTAAAAATATAATCTATTTATACTTCCAAAACATTAAAATGTATAATTTTACACTGCAAATTATTTTGATTTAAAAAGTTGTTTTCAGTTAAAATATAGTATTTTTAACTATTCATCCAAATATGAAAGTTATCAGAAAAACTCCAAAAATTTATTGAAACTAAATTCTTATGTCCCAATTCTAACGAAGAAGTTTATTTTGTCAAATTTAATATATAAAAGTTTCAAATATTGGATTTAAAAAGGGTTCTCCATTAAAAGGCGGTAAAATTGATCTTTTTTAAAAAATACCTATTTTATCTGAAAAAATGAATTTGTTTTTTTAATTATGTCTAATAAACACGTAATATGGATTCTAAAATTATAAGGATTATATAAAGTTCAAAATTTAGTTAATACTATTAATAACTTATTTTGAACGGCTAGTTTGGTAAGTCGTGGTGCGCTTGAACTCTGTATTACTTGTAGTGCAAGTTATTGAATTACTTTGAAGAAATAACGTAATATGAAATCTTGGGGTGTTACATTCTTCCCTCCTTAAATAGACTGCATCCTCACAATTTTAAATTGTTCTTAGAAAATAAAATGTTGAAAATAGAAAATACCTTTGTGGGAAAACCCACATCGGAAATTGGGTTAATAAAATTTAGTCTTAATAAGAGGAAAATGGGAATGAAAAAGTCACCACTAAATTGTGATCCCTATTAGGAGAACATTGGTGGCATTTAGAGATACATAATTGGAGGAAAAATGTAAATATTTATAGGGAGTGATTGAGGTCATCAGTCACAAAAAAATTGCAGAATTGAGGGCCTCAAAGCCATCAATCTATGATGATTTAAAATATCATCAGTTCAACAAAACATAAGGTATTAGGATAACGCATTTTTAGTTTTAAGATCCCTTACCTAAAGTTTAAGAATTAATTTCTTCATAGAATAATAGAAGAAAAAAAAATACTTGACAAGTAGAGTTCCATCCTTTAACTAATTTCTACCACAAACTCATCTTTCACTCTAAAAGATAATAGAACATAAAAAAATATTCTATTTATCCTATTCGTATAGGGATCCAAAAAAATGAATTTATAATTCACCTATAAGAACCTTTAAAAAAAGAAACTACATTATACAATCCAGGGAATTCACGTAGTCTAGTGGTAGGCGATAAATCCCAATCGCACTATGGTTGTGGGTTCGATTCCCGCAACTTTGTTCGACGCGATGAGTTGTCACACAATCTGTGTGTTGTCCTTTTTATAAAAATCCAAAAATAACCGTAACAATAGTATCCAATTTTAAACTTAATCTATTCCAACATTTAGAATCATCCAAAATACTTCTATCCAGACTCACAGTCCAAAATTTATAAGGAAGTTAAACATAATGAACATCCTTTTTTCCACATAATAACATGCGAACACCTTAATCATGTATTATTTTAAAACATGGTAACAACCTGAATTACCATAAAAACTTATTGATTACATTCATTTTCCCTTATCCTTTATATAATACTGGATATATTCATTACATCCAAAAATATTGAATATTCCAATAATGGTGAAATAAAAAAACTATTAATCAGTTCCAAAGAAGTCAAGAATACCCAATATAATTTATCCAAATCAACCATCTCTCATTCCAAAATCACTACTTCATTATCAGGACCATGTTAAGGATTACATTTCCTTAAACCATGTATTTTTCCAAAAAGTTTAGCTTACTATTAAGTCACTTTTCTTAGAACCATATAATCTCAAATCCTCAATAAAATAGTACTGCAGTACAATCCTTATTTATCTCTATAATTCATATAACTAGTATATTGTTGATATAACACTCAAATGAAATAATTCTATAATAACAACCTAAGAACACTAGTCATTCTATTCATTTGAGGTAGTATCATAACTTTATTATTATTCAACAATATCATTTAAGGTATAATCTGATGACTGTGACATTGATTCTCATAGTGTCCCAATGCCTTTTAGATGAAACATTGTACATTTGAAACTTTTTTCTTACCCTTGAAATCACGTACTTGGTGTCCTTTTTCTCTACACTTATAACAAACTCCCATTACCTTCAAGCATTTACCATGGTGATTCTTTCTACAGTTATCACATATGGGAAAATCCTTCTTTTCCCTATTCCCTTTATCCATCTTTCTCTCTTCCATCCTTTTATTCTCTTACTTCCCTTCAAATCCATAGGACTCAGAGAATTATTTACTTATCTTATTAACCCATGATACTATTTCTTTATATGTTGAGAATACATGGGAGACTATTTCCCTTCTTACTGTTGGCTTAATACTGTGAAAGATATGATCCTTCTTACTCTATGGATCATATGTATTTCTGGAGTTCACATTCCTTCTACTGGGCGCCATTTCTATATAATGGAATACACTAGGTCAGTTTATGAATCGTAATGAATAATTCCAAACTTGTAAAATACCTAATTTAAATTGAACAGTTTATGGATATAATCCATAATCATAAAAAAATTTTATTTGAGGAGGTATATACTCATAAATCTTTCATAATTATTTGTAAAGAAAATAAGAATTATCCTAAGCATATCCCCTGGGAGTGTCGTAACCAAGAGTGTAGAAATACCCATTGTCATGCACCAGTTCTCATTCGAGTCAAG
Source organism: Viscum album (assembly GCA_963277665.1). Taxonomy (NCBI): domain Eukaryota; kingdom Viridiplantae; phylum Streptophyta; class Magnoliopsida; order Santalales; family Viscaceae; genus Viscum; species Viscum album. The sequence goes on from OY728153.1 coordinate 1,237,104,015, forward strand.
CTCAAAGCAGTGTTTTCAGGTTTTACCCCTAGGTACATTTGTGCCAGAGCCACCTCTACCTACTCGTATCCAGACCGGGATGCATTTTCTTGGAAAACTCACAAAATCTCTACATTACCAAAATTATAGGAAGTTATTCTATACTAATCCTCAAAGTCTATCTTAGGGTAATGTGCTCTAATAAGAGTTTATCTAAATATAGTTTTCAAGGTTATTACTGAACTTCCTATGATACCAACCGTAATGCCCCAACCCTAGATTCCCAGAGTCAGTGCATTATTTTAATATATTGGAATGATTACAAGGAATCATGTCCCGAAAGACTAATCAATTTAGAAATCTTGGAAAATAGATTACATATATGAATGTTACATTACACTTTCCAACATAAAACACCAAAAATAATAATCTTTTGAGAATTCCATTGTTCCCTTAGCTTAACCCTACATCTTAAACATAAAACACTTCTTGGGATCCTGGGAAAATAAAACATAAGAAAGGGGTGAGCTCAGATGGTCAGTAAGGGTAAATAATTTAGTAGAAGCAATAAACTTTTAAGGAAAGATGTGTAATAAAAACAACCGCCTTTTAAACATAAACTTGAACATAATATGGAAAAAATAAATAAAAAATTACCATATTAACATGCACATGGATATTATAATAGTAAAATAATCACATGTAATAACTAATTTCATAATGAGGGAATGTGTAGTACCAGACTTTAATTTATGTATCAAGGCCTCATGCCATGACTTAGGGGCTAACTGTAACTGAACCCCAACCCGAAGAGCCTCTGTAACCGGACTCCAACCCGAAGATCCTCTGTAACTGGACTCCAACCTGGAGAGCCTCTATAACTAGACTCCAACCCGGAGGGTCTACTATAACCAGACCCCAACCCAGAGGGCTTATTTTTACTAGTCCCCAACCCAGAACATACTAGTCCAACACATTAATCTTAAGAAGATGTTGAAATATAAAATAAACATTCGTATTAAAACTAGCATATGAAATGTCTATAATTTAACCATAAAACATGAATGAAATAAAAATAAATCATCCATAGTCAAACATATCACAAAACCTTAAATACAATATGGAAGATTTGTATCATAATAAATCAACTTCAAACAAGTGTAAAATTTATCAAAGGATGTTGACATAGATGAAATAAAAACTATTTGAGAGAAATATCTCTTTATATTTTGAAATCATTTAAGAGTAACATAATTATAAAGAAAAAATTTATTTTGAAAATATTCTTATAAACTTGTAAGGGAAGCTTCGATGATATTATAACAGCGGAAAATAGCTGCACCTGCCGTATAAGTTAAAAAAGACATTCTTACCTTAATTTTGTCGAAAAGGTTATAAAGTACCTTGTTTGGAAAACGACGAAAAGATTCATTTCAAAAACATATAAGGTCAACTAAGGGTATAAATAACTTTAATCCATTGTCTATTAAATAGTAAAAATGTTTTGAAATAAATTTTAAGAAACATGGATGTGGATTATAAAGAGGTCCCAGTGGATAATTACATATAAACAACCTCAGATAATGAAGAGATTATGAAATTAACCCTTACCTTGTACTTTTACTTTGTTGAGGGTAAGTTAACCTCCTATATAATAGTTAAATCATTGTTATTAAATTATATAAGAACCATATACATAATTATGATATCATATATGATATTCTAATAATTCTTTGTTAATGATATTTTAGTATTATCGTCATTTCAGGTGTTAACTGATTCGTTTTACTTTATATTATTTGTTACGTGAGTCATGTTTGTTATGGATGGGATGTTTATTATTTATATACAGAATGATATCAAGTCTTTAAACATTATTTTTAATCATCAAATGAAAATTATTCTTGAATGGTTATGATGACGAATGAATCTCCTCGCGTTCATGGAGACGGTAATCCGTACGTATGTACGAGCGACAATATCATTATTTTGATATTAAAATCATATATAATTGGATGATATATCATATATAAAGATTCATTATCATGTTATATTTATTATTTAAATCAATTATACATCATTATTATACCCATCCAAATAATAATATATTGAATAACAACTACACCTCGACGTGGAGACGGTAAGCCGTACGTACGCACGTATGGTGACATGTCATTAAAAGCATGGATAGAATAATTAATATGGTTGTAGTACATTTATAATAATATCACAGTATATAGAAGATACTGGAGTTATTATTTTATAATGGAAACAACAAGGAAAGAAGAAGTGGAAGAAGAAAAATACTTGAAAGAGGTGATGAAATATTTACCTCTTCTTCGGGTTCTTCCTTTTAATTTGATCAAAAGGGATACTTAGGTTGGCTTTATGACTAAAGGAAGACCTCTAGGATGAATTTAGGATAGTTGAGAGGATATTTTGGTAGGTTTTGGACGATCCAAATGGCTTTGAAGGTGTGAATTGGAGAGAAGGGTGAGTGCCCTTTTATTAGAGGGGTGAGGGGCACCTGAGGAAAAGATTGAAATTTTATTTTATAATAAAATAATTTTCGGTTTATAATGGCTCAAAAATAATTTATTTTGAGGATAAGGTGGGTATGGGTCGAAAACTACTCAACCAATAGGTTTTATATAGGTTTGTGTCACTATATTAGCCTCATCTTTTAGATTTAACTCTTAGTTAATTAGTTTGACATTTACCATATCTCTTTGTATTTTTATATTATATAGTTAAAAAAATTACTTTAAACTTTCAAGAGAACATAAAGTGGTTCATTAATTACATATATAATATTATTTAAGACCTTTGGTCAAACCTTAGATTTTTAGGAATATAATATCAATTAATAATATAATATGTTTTTTAAAAACTCTTTTATGTCAATTTTGACACTATTTTCTATTTTGTTTTTTTAAATTCATAAAAACATTATTAATTCTAAAAAAATTAATTTAATCAACCATAAAATGTCATATTAACCTATAAAATTAGTTTAATTAATAAAAATTCACTAATTACATTTACTTGGATATTTATAATATCAATTATTTTAATATTTCATTAATAAGGTAATTACTTCATATTCACTATGTCATAAATAAATTAAGTTATTTAATGTCTAAAAAATATAAATAAAATACCATTATGTATAAAATATTTTTATCTTTCCAATTAATATTTATAGTCTAAAATATGACTTATATAACCCCATGTAAAAATTGATTTACTAAAAGATATTTGTTTATGTCATTTTTGCCTTTACTTTAAGTTAATTAAAATAATGTGTCATTATCATTTATAAGTGGCTCCATGGGGTCCCAAAATCGACCCAAGAATTCCCATGGTTGGCCATGAATAATACAATAAGTTTAGGATAAGTGTTAAGGTAATTTTGTATTATTATATTATTCTTTTTTACCTTGAATTACCCTATTTACCTTTAACCACAGTAAATAAAAGTCAAAAGTTACTATTCACAAAAAATTATTTTAATCTTATTGAACCACATTTTACTTACTAAGGTTAACCTTGTATCTTGGATTTTATTAATTCAACTCACAAAAATGGTAAAATTATGTTTTATGCAAATTTGCAAATTCTCCTAGGAGGTGAGTAAAAGACGGTAAAAAGTTCAATAATTTTTTTATATATCTAGACTTATTATAAAATGAATCCAATGAATTATATTGAACTTATATAGGTATTATGTATCTATTTTTACCTAAAATAAATTTAAATAAAATAAATAATTATTTAAATAAAAAGTCGGTTTTAACCAATAACTTAGTGTTTTTCACTATTTATCAAAAATTGAAAGTTTTCAGAAAAATACCAAAATTTCACCCTAAGATAATTTTAATATTATGAATTCAAAAATTAAGTCTATTTTACCAAATGAAAAACATATAAGTTTCATTTATTAATTTAAAATTAATTCCCGTTGTCAAAACCAAAAAGCGTGTTTTTAAGAAATAATAACTAACAAAAGATTGATACTTGTTTTTGTTCAATTTCAAAGTGAAATTATTTCCAATGAATAAAATTGGATTAAATGGTAAAAATATAATCTATTTATACTTAAAACCATTAAAATGTATAATTTTACACTACAAATTATTTTGATTAAAAAGTTGTTTTCAGTTAAAATATAGTATTTTTCACTATTCACCTGAATATGAAAGTTATCAGAAAAACACCAAAAATTTATTGAAAATAAATTCTTATTTCTTGATTCTAAATAAGAAGTTTATTTTGTAAAATTTAATATATAAAAGTTTCAAATATTGGTTTTAAAAAGGTTTCTCTATTAAAAGGCGGTAAAATTGCATTTAAAAAAAAATACTTCTTTTATCTGAAAAAATGAATTTGTTTTTTTTCATTATGTCTATGAAACTCATAATATGGATTATAAAATTATATAGATTATATAAAGTTCAAAATTTAGTTAATACTATTCATAACCTCTTTTGAACGGCTAGTTTGGTAAGTCGTGGTGCGCTTGAACGCGGTGTTACCTGTAGTGCAAGTTATTGAATTACTTTGAAGAAATAACGTACTATGAAATCTTGGGGTTTTGCATAGTTTATAAGGTAGAAACTTTAAAAAGTTGTAGGGGTTAAATTTAGAGAAGTTTAAAATTGTAAAAATGAAACAACTACTTCAACCCCCCCCTTCTAAGTTGTTCTTCGATAATTTGGATCTTCAATTTTCAAGTGTATTCTCACAAAAATCCATGATTACATGTGAAATAAATCTATTAGGAGGATATATGTTCTTAACATTTTTCATAGGTGGTGAGTTAAATAAAAAAATGAAAATGACACGTAAATCTTAACATAAGTCAAATTCAAAAAAAACAACAAGCATGCATAACCATATAGGTAAAAAAATAAAAAGAACAAGTAAATCTCAAGCAACTCCTCCCGTCACATTTAATTTCAATTAATCAACTTAATTATCTTAGTTAATATGATATGTATCATTTAACCAAAGGAATTAAAAGGCATGATATCCCCACATATACATCTAAATAAGGGGGTATGAAGGATTCCCTACCTCTTAGAGAAGAAAAACCTTCCATGCTATAGAACTAAAACAGAGGAGAGAGAGAGAGATTTTCTTCAGTATAAAAAATATGAGAATCACTGAATGATTTTTCATAAGGCTTGTAAATCATTAATAAGGGAGTTCATATCACTCAGACTAGGAATAAAGTGATAAATACTTAAATAAGGGATAATTTTTATTTTATAATACACAAATATAGTCCCCACATGAGATTTTAATTCACATTAAGTTTCATATTAAAAATGTTTATGTTTAATTCATATTTAGATTTAATATTAATTGAGATCTATTTAATATTTTTTAAAAAATGTAAAATATAATTTTAAATGAGTTAAGGAGAATTTAAATCATTTATTTTTAGGTAAAATAAGATACATATATGTAACAGAGAGAAAATGATTTTTTTAAATTTTTTAATGTTACCCCTATGAACATATTAGAAAGATTGATATACCTTTATACAACTCATGAAAAAACTTTTTAACCTTTTCATAGTGGTGGAGATACCCTTACAAAGAGAAGGAAAAATAATGGTTACCTTTACATAACTAAGAGAAAACACCACTTACCCTTATGTACATAGTAGAAACTCATGGTTACCCTTACCCAATTTAGAACATACCTTTACACATGGTATAAAAAAACCATGAATTTCCCTTAAACACCATTTTTAAAAGAAGTGTTACCCTTAGAAAGTATCATTTTTATGCATAAGGGTAAGAATAAAATTAAAAGTATTTAATTTTATAAAAATAAAAACTTATAAATGATTAAGATAAGATTTTCATATCATTTCAATAATCAAAAAATACTTCTAAAATATTTTAATAACTTTAAAAAATTCCAAATTAATTTGTAAAATCTACTTTCAAAACCATGAAATTACTTTCATAATTCATAAAACCATTTAAATTTAAAATAATTATAAATAAGCAATAGAAACTACTTTAACATTTAAAAAATCATTTAGAAAAATATGAAACTTATTTTGAACCACTAGAAAGCGTATAATGAAAAAGGAAGGCTTGCGAATATTACAAACCTTTATATTATATTCCTATAGAAAAATTGTCTCGAGTATTTAAAAAAATGAGAAGAGAGATGGAAAATATAGGGAATAAATCAATCAACCCATGAGATACCTTTCAATGATCTCATTATATCTGGAATACAAAAATCGCTCTAGAGGAACAAAGTGTAAATCTAAATAACACTTTAAAACACCCTCAAAATAATCTCATGGGGGAGATACCTCTCAAATAGGAAAAATGTTTTTAACAAAACATTTCATCAAATGAGAAAATAAACCCCATATATCATCATGATATTAGATATTTCATCCCAAAAAAACAAGTATTAAAAAACATAGGATATAGAGAACACATAAGTGACTTTTATTCCCAATTAAAGTCACATAAATAGTAAAAAAACTAGTAATAAATGAATATCCAATCAAATATATATTAAAAAAACAACTCTATAGAAGGTAAAACCTTTAGAAATAATTAGTTCACATAATTTTAAACAAAATCAGAGAACTTAATTTAGTATAATACATTTTTATACTTGGTGTTTCAATAATTTCTCTTGGGAATTCTATCAAATGTAAATCTATAAATTCTTTATTTTCCTTTACCATGATAGAAAATGTCATTTATAAAACTCTAAAATTATCATGCTTAACATGTCATGATCAAGGTATACTAGTGTTCCTTTATAATAATTTATTCACAATCTTAGATATGTGACTTAAAACAATTCATTATGTCTTGATGGTTAAGGAGTTCAAAACATAAACATTATTTTTAAGCAATTATTTACTTTCTAGAAATGTTTTACAACATTTAATATTAAAACACGTTAAGTTCAAAAAAATTCTGATAATAAAAATTCACCAAGTATCTTGTATTTAAAATTAAGTCAGTTAGAAAACCTTTAAATAAAAACCTTTTTAATTCTTCTTTATGAAAAAACTTTCAATAAATTTTGTAAAACTTGTTTTAAAATAAATGTATGTTTCATAAAATAAATGTTTTAGTTTATTTAAGAAAACTTATTTCCATAAAATAAATTTTTATAAGTGATTATCACTAAACATTATTACTCATATTATCAAATATCATAAAGATAACTTATAAGGATAAAAAATTATAAGGATAACAAAAACAAAGTGATTTTTCTTTTCCAAAAACATTTCATAACTAGTTAAAAACTAAGTTATTGATAATATAACTAAATAAGTTTTTCACGACTTATAGAATTTAAATAATCCACCCAATACTATAATTATATGCTCAAACATGTTTCATGTTAAAAAAATTACAAGAAAAAAATTCCAAGCATGATATTTAGCCTTCCATTTTTAATATGATTTATGAAATAACTTACATAAATAGAAAAGTTACACGTTTTCATCAAATTATTTTTGTTGAACTAACATAGCTCTACCATGGTCTATACTAAGTTAATATCAATATAAATAACTTAAAAATTAGATAACCCAATTTAATATATTAAATTCATCATAAAAAACATGATTATTGTATAATACTCTTTTTTCCAAAAGTAAAATTTTCAAATTTTGTTAACAAAACATCATTTACCAGGAGCACACTCAAGAAAAAATTATAAAGGATTTAACATTTCAATTTCCATTTACCACAGGTGTATAAAATTACTTTGAATAGTTTTAAATTTAACACCACATAACATTTTTTTACAAACACAATCACTTATATCAATATAAAAAGAGTTGTTTCATACAAATCAAATGAACCCACCCAACGCACCATGATACTGCCCACTTTGGGTGTCACTGATTAGACCAAATGATTTTAAAATACTTCATAGAATAACACATCTTGATGGGGTAAAGGGTTTCCATATCTTCACATGATTTAATCCATAAAACATGCCTCCAACATGGTATAAATCACAAAAAAACTAAACAATAAGATAACAGTTAAATACTTTCATCACATCTTTCATAATAATTTAGGTGCGAAAAGCAAGATTATTTTCATCAATTAAGAGATTTCACAAAAAACTTTTTTTTTCTATTTGGATTAAAGTGATTTAAATTTTTTGGGTGGTGGGTAATTCTATCAATACAACCATAGAACAACACATAATCATAGTAGGGATACATGTTCAAAACAACAAGAGACATTATCTCAAGGATCACATATTTTTCCAAGTTAAGAAATATAAAAGGGATCATAGATTAAGCTTCATTATGGAACATATTCTTCTTAAATATCCTCTAAAAAATTATCTTATAATTAAATAACATGATTTTATAAAGGAATATAAACAATTTAATGTAAAAAATTGATAAACAAGGAAACCATAAATAATAATTAACATTTTTAATTCATTTTAGGGAAACATCCTACCTTTATTTTAAATAACTTCAACATGTAGATAAATTAAATATGAAAAATGCACATTCTATGGTAATACAAATCAATCTTAATATACTTATTCTAACCACTTAATCTCAAGTGAAACATGCTAATATACTTCAATAAGGCCAACATGATTTTTCTTCCATGTTCAAATTCTACACAATCAGTACATGACATGTTTCTATATTCAAATTATAAAATACTAAACATGATACATGCTCAATATCCACATGCTAGTAATTTCATAATAGGTTGTACAAATGTTTTTAACTTTTGACATGATCCTATGATACATTTAATGACATACTTATGTTTCAATGCTCAAATATGACATGTTTATTTATATTTTAATTCATACACATGGAATGATACTCATGAATTAACATGAAAAGGAATAATTATTTTAGTAATTTTTATTAATATGGTTAGAATAGACTCAATCATGTAAAATTGTTTCTTGTTTCAATAGGTTTCCATAAATCATGTCCATCATTTTCGCATAATTTAAACAAATAATCACAATTTCTTCTTATAATAAAATTCTAAGGCATGAAATATACATATCAAAATTAGAAGGAAAACACACAACATGAAATTCACACGTGAATGTTAAATAACAAAAACCATTTAGTATAATAAAGACTTTAACCATGCTTATAAAATGAGATAGTTTTGCTGGTTTAGAGAAATTTTAAATTTTTAATGATACCCTCCCTATAAAGGCACCCCTCTTGGGTAATCAAATGAAGAAGAGGGATAATGATCCCTAAGTACCACCTTTAGTAGGCCCTTGGTTGGTGACTAACACTAAGTGTATAAAAATATCACATATAGAAGACATTACCCTCAATAATAATCTAGGATTGGGAGATAGGATATTGATAACCAAACAAATCCATCACAAAATATAAAATAAATGAAACCAAAACATCCCAAAATTCATGCACAATGTCTACAATTAAACATAAAATTATACTTGTAAAAACCCAAAAAGACAAATCTTACAACAACGAATCAACAATGGCCCCAACGTCCAAACTAGTAATGTCCTGCTCAAATCCCAAAGTTCTATTGGAAACTTGAAAATTAGTTTGTATATATGTAGGGTGAGAATAACATGTATAATTAGTAGGATCATTCCCAAGGTATCTCATAAACATGTGAAAAGAGAATACTATTGCACATGTGATCAAACAATAGAACTAACATGTACTTAAAATGGTCCACTTATCAATCCCATCACTACTATGGAATAATAACCAAATAACACATCCAATATATTAACATAATAATAATCATATTGATAAAGGTAACTTGCACCACATTCCCACCGATTTACCACTCTCACACCCTAAGACACCTGGGCAACTAAATCACATACCTCCTGAAGACACCTTGTAAACCACATAACATCTATATCCTCTCTTAAACATTTAAATATAACCAAAATAGCAGGGTATCATGAACATAAAGGAAATAATCATCATACCCTCCTCCTACCATGAATGACCCTCACTGTGAACCACCTCACCCTCTCATCAAAAATTGCCTATAATACACTTTTGACTTCTTTCCATTATAGAATATGCATTTAAATCTCGCTTGGAAGAGATATCGGGGAAGAAGGGGTAACCAACCATCCATCCTCACCATCATGGATGTCTAGAAAAAACCCCAGGAACCAAGAAAATGAGGCTTCAATGTAAACGCATGACTCAGGTGGGGTACATATATAAAATAACATAAGAGTATATGATAGATAAATAACACACAATCCCAACCTAAGGGTTAAAAAAAAGAAATAACTTATCTTACAAGATCACCAAAAAGTATCACAACCTATGTCAATATCACTACCACCTCTAAATTCACCACACCACACAAGCAAGCCATACAAAAAAACACATTCTATTTTTCCTTAAAAAACAATGAATTTCTAGATTTTTAATACCACTTTTATCAGGAATGTTCATTTTATATTTAGATTTATCCCATTAATTACTTCATTTTCTATAAATTTTTTTTACACCCATGTTAATTCCCATTTTAACATTTTAGGTTTATTTCATAACTACCAGGTAACTATAGAACACAAAAAACCCATTTATCTCAATCTAACGAACCTTTCTTCACAACCAACGCACTTCAAAACCACCACATATCTCATGAACTACACTTCACAACCAAAAATCACCACCACCACACAACACAAACACCACACCTTTCACTTTACATTTGACAAAGGGGTTTCATCACAATTGACTATTTTCAAGTGTATTCTCACAAAAATCCAATATTATATGGGAAATCAATATATTATCCATATATACATTCTTATTCTTTTTTTATATGTGGTAAAATTAATCAAACAATCACAATAACAAATCAATATCAACTTAAGTAAAATCTGATAAAACAACAAGCATGCACAACCATATAGGTAAAAAATCACAAGAATAAGTAAATATCATGTGGATCCTACCCTCCCCTTTAATTTGAATTAAGATGATTAATTATCATTATTAAGATGATACATACAATTTACAAAAAGGAAGAAAAAATCATGATATCCTCACATGTCAATATAGAGAAGGAGAGATGAAGGATCCACTAACTTTTACAAAATATGAAGCTTCCATGCTGCAACACTAAAATAGGGGGGGTTATTCAGTTTGGAAAATAGGATAAGCCTCAGATGATTCTATAGAAGGCTTGAAAATATTTAATAATAGAGTTTGTATTTGTAATAATTGGTCCAAGTTAACCTAACATTCCACTCGATCCATCCCACCATAAGTCCCCAAGAATGCCTCCCTACACACTAGAGAACGCTGATTAGTGGAGATGGTCTAATAGATATAGTGGGGAGAATATACCCTCTTTTCAAAGTAAATTAAAATAATAAATAACCAAAGAATATACAAGGATAAAAAATAGAGCATGCATAATAAATAAACTAAAAAAAATATGATATAATAAATGAAATGTGGCATAATGTCATATAGACTCAAGGAATGCGGAAAAAATGGTCGGTCTCCCATTGGGCCGACCACATATGAAAAATAGACAAAATGAAATAAATACATTAAAATCTACTACCAACTATGAGTTGAACCACATACCCAATCTCTATGACTCTTGAGCTACACCAGTCCGATCCTGTGACTCTACACAAGCGACCCTACTCGATCAAGCAACATTGGGCCTCCACCCGATCCATTGCACAACTCCTGCTCCATTAATGAAACTCATAATTTAAAATATTTTATTATATAATCAAATGTTATAATACAAAAAATTTAATATTTTATGGGTAATTATCATATTTTTTTGGGTTTTCAAAATAATATGAGTTAAATTTGTGAATTTGAAGAAAACTTATGTTTATTCATTTTTAGGTCCACTGTAGTTTTTTATCATAAAATATTATAAGAGATGAATATTTTCATGAAATTATGTGGGATGATTCTAAAATAATTTTTATACATTTTCCATTTAGAAAATAAAATATTGATCTACCATTTTAGGGTAAAGAAATGGCCATGAATTCAATGCTGATGTGGACCAGATTAGATGGGCCCACCACAATAATTCATCTATAACATTTTTCATAGGCTTGTATTTTCTTGAAATTTTGAATGCAATTATAATAAATTATGTGGATTATTTCATCCAATTGGAGAAAATTCTGGTTTTCAAGTTATCATGGTCGAAAATGGGAGTGAAGTCAATGCATTCAGATTCAATGATTCTACCAGGATGTAAATATTATAATCAATGATTCAACAATAACTCATTCAATATGTGACCAAATAATATGTAATTATAAGGATAAATGATAAATATTTCTTGTAACAAGTTTACAATAGTCCAAACTGCAATATTCAGCCATTAAAATATCCAAAAGTGCATGGAATTTTGGTACATTGAATCTGGATAGTCTAACTGGATTCTTTTTCTTTAATTATTTAGCCATAATGTCTTAAATATGTGACAAAATAATATATAATCTTAAGGAATAAATGAGAATAAATGGAATAAAAACTTTCTTGAATACAACATATCCATATTTAGAAATTTAATGGTCAAAAAACACATAATATTTTAGAGGATAGAATTTAATAAAATGTTTTCCACATCTTGTGCCTATCAATATGTAATTATTATCCCCTTAAAAGGAGAGTATTTTTGTATTGATACTTTTTATTGGATTTTTTTTGTTTTTTTCTAATGAAACCGTTCTTTTTTGTTTTATTTATTTATTAGTTTATATCCTCTTCATCCCTCTTTTATTTTATTTTATTTTATCTTTTGTGTTTCCCTCCACTGTGCTCTGTCTCAACTCCATGAAACTAGAGAACTTACCTTGTCACTTATTCAAAGAAGATATTAGTTATGCTTTGAGTTTTATTCAATTAATTATATTTTATTTATTTTATTATAATAATTTCAATAGTAGTGAAACCTATTTTAGTGTATAGTTCACATGAATTTCTTTACGATTGTGTTCTTCTTCACATTCATCTATATTTATCTCTATCGTTATTATAATATTTCATACAGAGGCCCATTGAAACATTTTATTAATGATATGAGAGATATTATATTACATGTATAGGGTTAGTTTGGAATAATAAAATTCAAATAGGAGGTTTTTAAATGACAGGGTTGACTTTAAAATTTGATAAAATAATGAGATTAATTTTTTAAAGAACAATGATTACATCATCATGAACTCCTAAGAATGAAAACATGTTCCCACTAACATCTTTGTGTGTGTTTTCTTTTATATTTTTCAATAATTATATATATATTATATATATATATATATATATATTTAAATCATTCATTTCACAAACCCCCCTTAATTATATTATTTTATTATTTAGTATCATATTACTTATAATATAATTATAAAAATAGGGAAAAATAGTGTGTGTGAGTGGCCTACTTAAGAGATTGACCCTAGGGTTTCAATATATTTCCTTCTTAGGTATTTTTTTTATTAAAGTGGGATTCAATAAAAACACTACACATCAATTTGACACAGTTTTTAGGGTGACCAGTCACTTTCAAATATTTTTTTCAATAGAAAATTTCAAAAAACCATAAATTAAAAAAATTTAAAAATAGAAATTCATTTCATATCTTTTATTTCTTAGATAAAGATGTATTTTTATTGTTATTTTTATTATTCTTGGTATTTTGATATTCAAATGTATGAGATTTTAAAGGATAATTATTTAAGGATTCAATTTAACAAAAAAAAAATTAAAATTGATTGAAAAAATTCTAAGATACTTAAAGACATTAGAAACAAAATAAAGATCCTTTTCACTTCTCTTCAAGAAATAAAGTCTTTGAGATTGAAGCAACAATAAAAATAGATTGAATATGGGTAAAAATTGTTCCCCCAAAATTAATAGTTGAAGAACTCGATGAGGTCTTGAAGCAATACATATAAGGTCAATTTTCCCTTTCACAAAAATTTATAGAGGAGGTCTCTGATGAAGACATTCCCACCGATGCAATTTTGGGAGATCAATATGATTTGGATGAATACTGGTTAGAATTTGTAAAATAATAAAAGTTATGTAATTATACCATATTTGATAATGAAAAATAAGAACCTCTTACCTCTATATTTCATTATAATAAGATGAAGAATATTCCCCTATAGAGATCATGTTCCTGGTGGTCTTACCTGAATAAATTAAGTATTGAGCTTGCCTACTTAAGGGGGAATATTTATTTATTTATTCATCATGTTTTAATCACATTAAATTTTAATTGTTTTATAACTTACCATTTTATAAAATTTCAGAAACAATAACACCTGATCAAGCCCCAAATTTTGAAGTTGAAGTATCTACACAAGTATTAGTAGTAAATAAACATGACCCGTTATCTCTCTTTACCCTGACATTCAAGTTATAATACACTACTAAGGTGATGGATTTTTTTACAAAATCCATGGAGTCCTCTACAACCTTTGTGAATGAGTGGTCATTGGAAGTAGAAGGATGTGGTGGTTCAAATTACATAAACCAAATCCATCACTTGATTTTGGATGAAAATTGTAACTTCCAACTAAAGGCAGTCAAACAATAGTACCCATTTGGGGGGTCCAAACCAATCTCTATTCCTTTTATTATTTCCATTTTTATTTATTTTTATTTACTTTAAATCTAATAAAAATCTTATGTTTTTTATATTTATTTATAATTTTTAAGTGGTAGTAGATAATATCTTAACTTACAACTATTAAAAAAAAAATTTAGATGGTGTCTTTTCTTATCTTGGGGTTTTATGCCCTTAACCATTTTTTGTTGAGCATAAATGAAGGGAAGTTTTATTTAAGTGTGGGGGGAGTTTCAAACAACTTATGAGTATTTGTTTCTTTTATTTTTTTTAATTTGTTTAAGAATTTTTTGCTTTAGTGAATATTTATTTCATTTTTTATCACTTGAATTTATTTTGAGATAGTTTTCTTGATTTTTTATATAATGAATTTTACATGATTTTTTATGTGGAAAATCTTTCTTAGATTTTTATTTTCTATCATTTTTATAAGTTTGGCCAATTTTTTAAATCCATTTCCATGAAACAATGACTCAATTTTTTTCATCCAATGAGGTATTTTTAACCCTTATGATATATTATTCCTCATACCAACACTTTATTGAGATAAAATTGGATTTTGTGTGAAAAGTAGAACTTGTTATTATTCTCTCCCAATAATATGGAGTTCATGTTTTTTTTGATGTGACTGGGGAATTTTTTTTGTCAAGACAAATTTTTAACTTGATACCCACCTTTTATATTAATCCTTTTTAGCCCTTATAATCCATGAATTGAATTATAGGTTTAATATACATTACATGTTAATTTTTTCTTACCCACCTTAAATATTTATATTTTTTTCATGGATATTTAACGTTTGAGTGTGGGGGAAGGTCCTTTTGTGTGTATTATTTAGGATGAAATTTATTTTAGGGTGTGTGAGGTATGATTCGTTATTTTTATAAGTGGATAGATAGAAATGGGAGTGAGTCAATATTCATTGTATTTCATTTTTATCATCATATTATAAAAAAAGATAATAAGAAAAAAACATTGGATTTTTCTTGTGTAGGTCAAAAATCACCATTACCAGACCGATGGTCTTAAGATCATATGGGATTTAGTGGTGTATGTGAGATATATTCTAAGTGAAACTTTTGAAAAATATAATAAAAAGATGGAGATGATATTGAATTATTCATTTAGATTACATGATTTTTCACTCACAATATTTCTTTATCATCTCATATTCCATGAAAAAAAATAATTTAAAAAATGAAAAAATAGATAAAGAGGGAGAATTGGGATGAAATAATTCATTGTATTAACTTTTTAGTTCATGTATCTTGAAAAAGGGGGTGTTGTGTTTCACGTATAATGGGAATTGAGTGACGTATATTTCTTGTGTTTTCACTTGAATATTCATGTATTTGTATTTAAGAGTTTAACCTCATTTTGAGCCTCCTTTTATTCATTTCCCACCAACCTTAAGCCTTAGATACATATGAAACTTAATAAAAATACCTCACAATTGAAAACATTTATATGTATCATGGTGTATAGATATGATATTTTTCACAATCATATGGTGAAACTTCCACTTTCCAAGTATGAGCATAACTTGAGATTTAATTTCTCTTGACTGAAGAGTGAAATGAATTTCACTGTGAGGTAGGTGTGGTTGGGAAATAGATGGATTTTGTTTGGATAAATGAATTTTAATGTAAAAAAATAAAATGAAAAGGAATTGTTTTTCCTATATGAGACACAATGAAATTCCATTTCGGAAAATATCTTGAATTTTTTTCCTTTTTTGATTTTTTGTGTAGATTTAGATTCAAATATTTAATGATTTCTCAAGAGTGTAATTTTTAAATGTATGGGAATGATGAAACTCATAATTTCATATATTATATTATGTAATTAAATTTTATAATACCAAATTTTTTAATATTTTATGGGTAATTATCACATTTTTAGGTTTTTAAAATAATATGAGTTGAATTTCTGAATTTGAAAGAAAATTCTGTTTATGGATTTTTAATTACACTATAGTATTTTTATCATAGAATTTTATATTTGATGAATATTTGCAAGAAATTTTATAAGATGATTCTCTATTAATTTTTATAAAATTTTCATTTAGATAAGGAAAGATGTATTCACTATTTTATGTTTGAGAAATGCCCATGAAGTCAATGCTAATGTGGACCCAACTATATGGGTCCCTCAATAATAATTCAGGCACAAAATTTTATCCCATGCTTGGATTTACCTAAAATTTGGAAAGTAGTTATAAGAAATTATCTGTATCATTTCATCCAACTAGATCAACTTTTGGTTTTCAAGTTATGATGGTCGAAATTGGGCATGAAATCGATGCATCCATATTTAATGTATCTACCATGATAGAAATATTATTATAAATGATTCGATCATAGATCATTAAATATGTGACCAAATAAGCTATAATTTTAAGGGTGAATGTGAAATACATTAGGAAGAAAGTTAAAATAAGGACACACTCTAATATTTTATCATTAAAATATCCAAAACATATGGACATTTGGTACATTGAATCTGGATAGTCTGATTGGAAAAAATAATTTTATTTAATGATTCCACTACAAAATCTTCAATATATGGCCAAATAAGCTAAAATTTTGCATAATAAAAGAGACTTCATGTAATAAAAACTTCCTTGAAGATAAAATGTCCAAATTATTCAATTTAATGGTCCAAAAAATGCATAAAACCCTAGAGGAAATAATTTAAGAAATTTTTTTTCACCTCCCTTGCCTATAAATTGGAAATTCATCTCCTCTTAAAAGGAGTGTATTTTTATAATGATCAAATTTTTAGGATTTATTTGTTGTTTTTATGATGTAATAGATCTTTTTTGTTTTATTTATGTATTAGTTTCTCTCCTATTCATCCCTATTATCTTATCTTTTCTTTTATCTTTTGTGTTTCCCTCCACTATACTCCATCTCAACTCCATGAAAACAGAGAACTAACCTCATCACTTATTCAAGGGAGGGAGTGGTGATAATTTGAGTTCATTTCACTTAAATATATTATATTTTTATTATTCTAATAATTTGAATAGTAGTGAAACCAGTTTTGGTGTAGGGTTCACCCCACTTTCTCTACTATTGGGTTCTTCTTCCCGCTCATCTATATTCCTCTTTTACATTGTTATAATATTTCATACAGAGGGTCAGTTAAAAATTATAATAATTATGTAAGAGAGATTATCTTTCATGAAGTGGGTCAGTGTGGGATAATAACAATTCAGAATATAGGGTGTTAAATTATAGGGTTGATTTTAACATTGGATAAAATAATGAGATTAAATTTTTAAAGAATAATGATTTCATCGTTGAGAACTCCTAATAATGAAAAAATATTCTCACTGACATCCTTTTGTGTTTTGTTTTATTTTATATTTTTTGATATATTTATATTATATATATATTTATATCATTCATTTCAAAAACCCCATTCATTATATTAATTTATTATTTAGTATTATATTAGTTATGATATATTCACAAAAAGAACAAAATAACATGTGTGAGTGGCCCCTTGAGAGATCGACCCTAAGGTTTCACTATGCTAAATTCTTAGGTAATAAAAATTTATTTAAGTGGGATTCATGAAAAATATCATGCATCACCTATCTAAAAGAATAAATAAGGTATGCATGCACACTAAGGTGAACCTATAAGGGGTGAGAAATAAATCTCAGTAAGATATCCCCAATGGTGAACATATAATTCTCTATTATATACAATTGAATTCACTTGAGATATGCTTATAATAACTGAAAAATTATAACAGATAGCATAAAATAAACAGTTATATAAAAATAAATGGGGATAAAAAATAAATAAAACAGATGACCGCATGTTCTTTCTTGACACCCGAGATAAATTTACCCCTACTCTGGCCTATGATAAAGGATTTATAGCATGTGAATGACCCCACTACATGAAATTATACATGTCCTCAAGATCTATACAAGAGATCCAATAAGTTTAAATGTAAAGGAATGAATGTTGGTCCCTAGTGCATAACCATAGTCACTTACATGATAACAAACAACTATTGAGATTTAAAACTCCAGTTTCATGATCGAAACTAGCGATAGGTTTCCATGCTGAACCCTAGAGAACCCTTTATGTCTAAAAAGTTCTACAGAATAAATCGATCTCCAAATTAGGTCCATATAATATAAACCACCCATGGGTCCCTCTATCCTTGGTCCCAATAGATAAACTATCCCAAGGGTCCCATCCATCCATGGTTATGATAAATACACTATCCCAAGGTTCCCATCAAAGTAGTTTGAATCACTCATCATACACGATAGGTAACCTCTAGCCAGTGCGTAACTCTCAACTAGAGGGGTGCACTCATCCAGATTTCTCATTAGCTCCCTAAGCTTGTCTAACCAAAACCAGAAAATAGAGTAGAGAACCAGATCAAAACTTAGGGCCAACATCAAGTCCAATATGTCCCAAGGTACACCTCAAACCTAGTCGTGAGAATAAACTACCTTAAACATCTTTTACAAAGGACACCAAAACATGGGTGGATCCAACACTCAAAATCGATACTCAAATCAGTTGAACTAATAGTGCTGATCATATATCGGCTAAAGGAAAAAAGTGGATTTATCCATATATTTAATCAAACAACTTGGGGCTGTTATAGTCCTCAGGGTCACATCATGAAGTGACATCCTACTAGGGATTCCCCTGTCACACCTGATCTCTTAGGCCACACAAGTAAAATGATACTCAAATGGCCAGAAGGCTAAAGAAAGAGTAGGAAACCTAAAAAGGGGTTCCTAAATCTCATCCAAATTGTGGGAATATAATAGCTCTGATTTTTCCATGTATTACTTTAGAACATTATATGGATTGTTTTTGAACTAGGTGCTGAGATGGTGTGGGATTTCAAGGTTTGGTGATCCAGGAATTAATTTTTGAAATAAATTAAATATTTTAACTGAATGCACATGCAGTTTTATTGAAACATTGGAATAAATTTTAAATGGAGGCTTAGATCAGAAATATAAGTCCACTTTTGAGTTCATAGAGTGATCTTTACCCTAGTAAAGACATAATCTTTGTCAGCATCGGACGTTTGATTAAAATCCACCGCATGAATATAATAAAAAAAATAAGTTAAATTATTAATTTTTTTGATGCATTAACCTATTTTACTCCATAAATACACAATTATGAGGAGATATCAGCATTTTTGGAATATGAAATTAGATCATATCTTGATCAAGGATCATCATGCCATTAGGATTCAAGGATTTCACCAATAACAACAATGTGAATTATTTCTTCATCAATGATCAATCCATATCAAGGTAGAACATTTTTTATGTGGGTTTATCCCTATTTTATTATTCCTATGATGAACATAAATAAATACACTAACTAATTGATTCATGGATCGAGTATATTGTAGGAAAAAGTTAGATTAATTTGGGATGGGGGATTTCTATTGTTGATTATGTTATATATCTTCATTCATAATTCTAATGAAAAAAATTGTGGCTAACACAAACATTGGTTGAGGTCCATTACTCATTTTTGTGTTTTGTGCATTTATTACCCTATTCTTCATTCATCATGGGTAATTACTTTGACTCTAGGTTCAATGAATACCTAGAAATAAATCATTTCACACTCGTTTCTTAGCATAATGAATTGATATCACAGATCTAGGTTTGGTTTGATGATGAGATCGAGATATGATGGAAAAAAATTGGATTGAGATCAGATTTTGGGATCCCTAATTGTGGTTTTGGCATGAAAAAGTGAAATTAACTGATGAAAAAGGTTTATTGAACAATTTTTATGACCGATGATCAGATCTTTGGTGAAGATTTAGCGCGGTTGACTTAGGTCCACATTTTGTAGTGAAAATCATGGAGGAAACTAGCGTGATAGCAGAGGAGGAGGAATCCTCATGAAGAACCTATAGTTTCTATGAAATTATGCAGTGTACGGTGTGTAACACATGAAAACACACCATGTATAGGGCCTTGTAGGTGGCTATAAGGTTCCGTATAGTGTTAAGTATCACATGACATGTGACCCCTATCACATAGTGGGTGAAACTTACATGGAGAATCAGTGTGCACCTAGGGAGATACATGGGAATTGACACAACTTTCTAGACCCATACACAACCATCTAGACATGGAAACAACCTGGAGTACATAGGCAAATACACATAGTGTACTCATACATAGAAATGAGTAGGGACTATGATATATGGGAAGAACCTGATGTCTTAGGGACATGCCGTGTACTTCCAGTACACACCATGTGCTTCCAATACACACCGTGTACTTCCAGTGCACACTGTGTACTTATCCAAAGAAGGATTGGATCCCTTGTCCTCTTAAACCTAGATAAGTTTCATTAGGTTACGTTCCCTTGATCCTTTCTTTAAGGGTTTAGTATGGAGTCATGTTCTATGCATAGGATGGTGATCCCCTATGATGAACTTTGATCTTGGAAAGAGTTGTTAGAATCCTTCCACAAGGCTTGGAGTGAGATCCTCTATCATCATCATCATTTCCGTAGGTGGGGTTTTTAGTATCATCATGACCAACACTATGTAGGCATCAATTCTATACTAAGAGCATTAATCTAGACTCGATTTTTGGTATACCCCATAGCCTTGGGTTTGATTACCAAATGTGCATCGATCTCTTTAAAAAACCGGCCTATACTACTTATGGAGAGATCCAATGATCATGAAATCTCAGATGGATTTCATCAGTGATATCTAACTCATGGAGTGTGTTATCCCATACGAGTGTTATATGAAGCCTTCGAGCAGGAATCCTAGGTTGGATTTATGGTTGTGATCTTACCTTGAGACTGTGTGTTTGTTATGAGTATATATGTATGTTATTATTATATATATTTTTGAAATATACATATTATGAGATGACTATTATTCTTGATGCTATAAGATTAGTGATTTCAGAGTTTCCTACTATGTATTTTTATACTCACACTTGTATGGGATTTTCCCACATGTGTCATGTCTTATGCAAATGGATGACACTTTGATGGAGTCTTAGAGGTACCAAGACCAAATAGAGCTTAGTGATCCAAAAAGATTGAGGTATGTTCTAGTGGTTACATTGATAGTAGTTCACTCTTACTTCACAGGTTAGACTTGTTTTCAGTTTCTTTTGGTGGGCTTGTATTTGGACCTTTTTCTTTCTAGTACTTATTGTCATACTCTGATGGTGGGATTTTAAATGTACGCATGCATGGTTATTGTTTTTTTTCTTCACATTTTAGTATTGTATGATATTGGGGATGTGTGTGTGTGTGTGTGTATAGGTAAATTAGGATAATTCCTTCCATGTGTGTGATATCCCTACTTGGTGATGGTCTCTAGCCCCTAGCCTATCATAGGTGGGCTTGGAGTAGTTGCAGCACATGCCCTGTTGGGCCGTGTCATGATGGAGTGGTATGAGAGGAGTATGTTCTACCTTAGGACCAGAGTCTATGAGATAGTTTGGCTTTTATAGAATCAATGTTATGTTTTTGAGATCATCTCTCTATCTAGAGACTCCAGTGCTGGTGCGGTGGTTGACATTTCCATTCACCAGGACTCTGACTCCCTGCCTATCGAATCAACACATGTAGGCACTAGTTTTAGGGAAAAAATTTGGTACATGCATCATATAATAATGGGTTGTGTTTTCTATGTCCTTATTGAGTTTTCTCTCCACATATACTCATTTAACATTGTGCATCTTGTCTATTTTAGCATACCTTCATGTCATTTTTCAGCTAGGATTTTGTATTAGGATCATGAGGATGATTCACTCAGTGATGATGATTTGATAAAATTGATTGTTTAGGAGTTATCCCCTCCAGATGGTCACTAGTATGACTAATAACGTTCGAGTAGATGATGGTGATGAAAGTACCAACAGATGAGGTGAGCAGGCTGATCATTCTTCAAGAGTTTTAAGGACAACTACCCCTTAAGTTCTGTGGTGATCCCAACCCCCAGGTGGCTAAGGACTAGCTTTAGGCAATGGTGTGAGTCATTTTTCTTTCCAGGACACCAGAAAACTAGATGGTGGTCCTGGAAGCAAGCCATCTCTATGGCTCTATAAGATGATGGTGGGTCTTGGTGAACCATTTGTACAACCAAGAAACTCTTGCATGGTTAGAGTTTGATTGATTTTTTATCTAGGGGTTTTCTCTAACTACATTGAGGGATATTCTTATATAGGATCTTCTATAGATTTAGTAAGGCATCATTATTGTATATGATTATTCATAAAGGTTCACTAACCTATATTTATACGCAATGGATATGATGTGAGTAAATTCTTTCTTTCCACTTATTTGGTTCAAGACTTAGAGATTTTGTTTGAGCCTTTGACTCAACCCTTTTTCTTAGAGACTCATACTGAAGGTGACTCAGTGATCAAAAACATCTACTGATGATGTGACCTAAATCTTAGATGTGAGAGTTTATTTTGGTACCTCTTTGTAGTGGAAATGAGGCCTTATGAAGTTATCTTAGGTATGGAATAGTTATCTACAATTTATTTCGGTATAGACTGTTTGAGGTGGAGAATGAAGTGTGTCTGTAGTGATGGGACAAAGTTTTTCTTTGTGGGTGAAAAGGAACCCTAGGCAGGGCAGGGTGGACTCATGTGCAGAAGGGTGTAGCCGATTACTCACTATTTGAATAACATGAACCTTGGTGTAGTAGATACTATGAGTTTTCAGTTTTTTGCAGTGGTGGTGGGGTATAAGGATATCTTTCCTGAGGATGTTCCGGGATTGCCTCCCCAATTATTGATAGACTTATTAATTGATATACACCATAGGGAGGCCCCAATATCTTCAACATCATATCGTATATCTCTCACAGAGATTCAAATGATAAGGTTATAGTTGGAGTACTTATAGAGGAAGTATTTTTTAATACTTAGTGTTTCACTATGGGTAGCCCAAATATTTTTCACTAAGAATGCGGAAAAAATCTTGAGGTTTTATGTGGAAAACTATCACTTAAACCTAGTGACCATGAATAAAAAGTATCCACAACTAAGGATTGATAACCTCTTTGATCATTTTAGAGGGGCACAATGGTTCTTGAAGATTGAACTCAGATCAGGCTATCGAAAACTATGAGTATGGGATGAGGATATATCAAAGATGGATTTTCAATGATGTTACAACCATTATGAGTACTTGGTGTTTCCCTTCAGTGTGATGAATTACTCAACATTGTTCATGGGACTCATGAACTAGATATTTCAGCCTTTCTTATAACAGTTTGTGGTTGTATTCATTGATGATATCCCATTGAACTTGAATTCTGAGGAGAAGCATTAGGGACACTTGAGGATAGTTCTAGACATAATCTTAGATCACTAACTTTATGGGAATATCTTGAAGTTCCAATTATAGATTCAAGAGGTCCATTTTCTTTGGAATGTTATCTATATAGAGGGTGTTGAAATGGACCAGAAAAAGGTCAAGAATGTGTTAACTTGGGAGCCACCTAAGAGCGGGACATAGGTGTAGATATTCCTTGGGTCTGAAAGCTACTATTGAAGATTTATACCCAATTTATCCAGGATATAAGATCCCTTGAAATATTTGACCTAAAATGGGTATCCTTTTGTATGGGTTGAGAGGTGTTATTAGTATTTCTAGGAGTTGAGGAAAATATTGAAGAGAACACCAATCTTGAGATTTCTAGAGGAGGGTGTCAAGTATGTTGTGTTTTATGATGCATTAGGGGCTGGGCTTGGATGTGTTCTAATGTAGAGGTAGGTGGTGATTTCCTATGGTTCAAATCAGTTGAGACCACATGAGAAGAAATACATGACCCAATATCTTGAGATAAAAATGGTAGTCTTCACACTGAAGATGTGGATACACTACATTATGAGTGAAAAATTTATTGTCTATTCTGAATATAAGTGTATCAAGTATATATTATCTTAGAAGGATCCTAACTTGAGATAGAGGCAATGAATAGAGTTCCTCTAGTACTATTAATTTGAGATTTTTTATACTACTAGGAAGGGAAAAATGGTATTAAATTCTCTTTGTAGGAGATCTAGTTCATAGATACTAAGAGAGGAATCCAATAATTTTTACTTGTTATAGTTATCCTTTATGGATGGGGATGGAGAAAATTAACTCCAGTCGATGGTTGTTACCCCTCCACTTGTATAGAGAGTCTAAAAGTAAAAGATTGGGGATACTAACTGTGAGACCCTATGTACTCAGATATCAACTGAACATGCTCTTGATGGATTTTCTAAAGTTGAGGAGTATATCATTTTTAGAGTATGGACAATGGTACCAGTTAAGCTGAGAGAGGAGGTGATAAGGGAGTTTCATACTCCACCCTTAGATGTATATCTAGGTGTGGTGAAGATATACCAAGGTATTCATAAAAAATTATTTTGGCTAGGGATAAAGAGGTGTGTTGAAAAGTTTGTATCTCGATTCCTTACTTGTCAACAAGTGAAGGTTGAGCACCAGGTTATAACGGGTTTAACTAAACCCCTTAAGGTACTAGAGTGGAAGTGGGATGTGATATCTATGTACTTCATGATAGAGTTACCATGTACATCTAGAAGAAATGATACCCTCTAGGTGATCATATATTGACTCAGCAAGTCAGTTCACTTTCTAGCTATTCGAGAGCAGATTTCAATAGAGTACTTTTGATGCTTATATATGCATGAGATAGTTTGAATCCATAGTGTTCCCTCAATGATCGTTTTTTACTATGATGATCACTTCAAATATCAGTTATGGAAGGGATTGCAAGAGGCCTTTGGGACTTAGTTATGTTTGAGAATGGTGTTGCAACCCCATAATGATTGCTAGATTGAGCAGACTATTTAGTTCCTAGAGGACATGTTGTGGGATTTCACATTGTAATTTTCCCATAGTTGGGAGGATAACCTACCATTGGTTGAGTTTTCATAAAACAATAGCTATCATTACACCATTGGTATGAAACCATTTTAGGCTTTGTATGGGAGACCCTACAGGTCACCAATACGCTGGACCGACCTCATAGATTCAACACTTATTGGCTTAGAGTTGGTGCGAGCCATGATAGAGAAGGTACAGATCATCCAGGAGTGGATGAGGACTACACAAAGCCATCAGAAGTCTGACGTAGACTAATAAAGAAGGCCATTTGGAGTTTAAGGAGGGATACCATGTGTTCCTAAATTTCTCAACTTGACATGGGTTACAAATATTTGATCAAGGTGGAAAGCTATGTATGAGATTCATTAGACCTTTCCAGGTACTTGTTAGTGTTCGTGAGGTGGTTTACCAATTGGATCTACCCCCATAGTTGGATCGGGTACATGAAGTATTCCATGTGTTGCAGTTTATGAGGAACATGAATGAACCATCACATGTTATCGACTAGGGTAAGATAGACATCAAGGATGGTGATACCTTTATTGAGTACCTAATAGAGATTGAGGATCAACATAAAAGGATACTCCAAGGATGAGTGATTCTTTTAGTGTGTGTCTAGTGGAATTATAAGAGTCTTTAGGAAAATACATAGGAGTTGAAGACCGAAATGCATGATCAGTACTCACATATCTTTATGTATCCTTTTTTTCTTTCCAAGACATAAATCCCTGAGGTGGAATGTAAAAACTCTAATTTTTTGATGCCTTACTTTAGAATATTATATAGATTATTTTCTGAGTCAGGCATTGAGATGATGTGGGATTTTGAGGTCCGACGAGACCATGATTATTTTTTGAAATATATTAAATATATTAATTACACATGCACACAGTTTTCCTGAAAAAGTGGAATAAATTTTAAACAGAGGATCATATTAGAAATATGAGTTCGATGTTGAGTTCAGAGCCTGAGATTTAGTCTAGGAATGATATAATATTTTTCGATGTCAGAAGTTTGGTTAAAAAATTTCATAGGTGTAAATAATAAAATAAATAAAATAAATTATTATTTTTTACTTTTTTTACACAACAAAATTTTTTCCTCTATAAATACACAGTTGTGAGGAGATATCAATGTTTTCCGTTTAATCTTGGATACTAACAGGACTGTTGGAGGAGATCGTTCTTGGTGGATGATATCTGATTAGATTGAGATCGAGGATCGTCATGCCATCAGGATTCAAGGATCTCTCTAACAAAAACCACATGGGTTAATTATTTTCCAGTGATTGATGCATCTCAAGGTAAGGCATTTTTAGGTGGATTTATACCTGTTTGATTATTCCTATGATGAAAATGAATCAATGAACTAATGAATTGATTCATGGATCGAGTGTATTATAGGCATAATATAGATTTATCCAGTATTGAAGATTTATATTATTGATTATGGTATATATCTTCATTAATCATTATAATGAAAACAAATTTTGGCCAATATGTACACTAGATAAGGTCTATTCTTCATGTTTATGTTTTTTTCATTTGTTCCCCCATTATTCATTCATCGTGGGAAATTCCTTTGGCTTGGGATTTGATGAATACCTGGAAATCAATCATTGCACACCTGTTTCTTAGTGAAATGGATGGATATCATAGATCTGAGTTTAGTTTTATAATGAGATCAAGCTATGATGGAGAAAACCATGGATCAAGATTAGATATTTGGATCCCCAGTTGTGGTTCTGGCATGAAATTGTGAAATGAACAGAATAAGAAGATTTTACAAATGATTTGGATGATCAATGATCGTATCTTTGGTGGAAATCAAGTGCAGTTGAATCAGATCCATATTTTTTGGTGATAATCATGAAGGAAAACGATGTGGTAGCTCTGAAGGAGGAATCCACATGATGAATCTATGGGTTCTGTGAAATTTTGTACTATAAAACATGTAATTCATAAACACACTCTATGTATGGGGCCTTGGATATAGTTCTAGGGTTCCATGTAGAGTTAATTATCAGATTGTGTGTGACCCCTATCACATGGCATGTGACCCTTAGTTGGAGGCTTGGTGTGTACCCATGGAGATACACAAACATGAAAATGGATAGATGGACATATAAATTGCCAGCTAGACAAGGAAATGACTAGGAGTACATGGGCATGAACATGATGTGTACTCATACACAAATATGGGAATGAGATGTGATACACGGATAGAGCTCTATGCCAATGGTACATGTCGTGTACTTCCAGTACATGCTAAGTACTTATCCAAAGAAGTATTATAGCCCCTGTATTCTTCATCTTGGAAAATCTTTGTTAGGGCATGTTCCCTTGATCCCTTCCCTTAGGGTTTAGTATGGAGTCAAATCCTATGCATAGGTTGATGATCCCCTCTGAGGAACTTTAGTGTTGGATAGAGTTGTTGGAATCCTTCTTGAGTCCTAGAGTGAGATCCTCTATCATCATCATTGTTTCCATAGGTGTAATTCTTAGTATCATCATGACCAACACTATGCGAGTGTCGATCCCCTACTTAGGTGGTTAATCTATATTGGGTTGTTGGTATACCCCATGGCCTTGGGTGTGATACCTATCTATGCATCGATCTCTTTATACTTCCTATATATATTTCTTATAGAGAGACCTGACAAGCATGAAATCTTGGATGAACTCCATTTGTGCTATCTAACTCAAGGAGTGTGTTCTCCTAGATGAGTGTTATATGAAACCTTATAGTATGAATACTACGATGGATTTAGAGTAGTGATCTTACCTTAAAATTGTGCATCTATTATGAGTATATCAAGATTTTATTATTATATATTCCATTGACATATACCTATTATGAGATGACTATTATTATTGATTCTATATGATTAGTGATTTCGAGTTGACCTAATTGGTATTTTTATACTCACCCTTACATGGTATTTTCATGCACATGTCATGTATTATGCATATGAATGAACTTTTAACGAAGTTCTAGAGGGATGTGGACTAGGAAGAGCTTAGTGATCCAGACAGACCAAGGTGTGTTCTAGTGGTTAAATTGATAGTAGTTAACTCCTAATTCATAGGATGTACTTGTTTTCATTTTTTTTGGTGGGATTGTATTTGGTCATTTTTCTTTACAGTAATTTTTCCCATACTATGATGGTGGGATTTTATATGTATGCATGCGTGGCTATTGATTTTTTTACATTTCAGTATTGTATGAGATTTGATATGTATTCATGTGTGCAGGTACATTAGGATAAGGCCTCTTATGTGTGTGATATGCCAACTCGACGCTGGTATCCATCCCCTAAACTAGGTAATGTGGGATTAGGGTATTCTCTACCTAGGTCCTATTGGTTTGGGTTATGACATAGACAAGACTGACATGAAAATAACTCCAAGTGGCCCTCAAAGGCCTCCAATTGATCCTCGATCAACAAAAGGCCCGAAATGGAATCTAAATAACAAGCATTCTTATAAGGAAATTATAAATGGTCC
This sequence comes from Viscum album, assembly GCA_963277665.1. Classification (NCBI taxonomy): domain Eukaryota; kingdom Viridiplantae; phylum Streptophyta; class Magnoliopsida; order Santalales; family Viscaceae; genus Viscum; species Viscum album. Next base: position 1,237,133,040 of record OY728153.1, read on the forward strand.
TCCTGACCACCTTTAAGGAAATAAACCCTATAGGGGGATCCTCAGAACTAGAAAAACCTTGGGGTAAATAGCATGAAAGAGAACTTCATACAACCTCCCCATAAAACAACCCATCCTTAGGTACTATCTGGCCTATAAGGGAATCCAAATGGGTCCCTCAGACCCATATCAACATATCTTCTATAGATCCCAATCATACCCGACAACCCATGGTGTTAACCCAACCCAAATGATCCAATAGAATTGATTCTTGAACACCAGATCTAAATCCTCAAGTGAGCGGTCTGGAACCTCAACCACTCAAACCTCAAGCAACTGTGATAAAAATCCTCAATCCAAGACATCACTGGATCCTATCTTTGGGAACTATCCAAAGGAAATTAAAAATATAATTCCTTATAATAATAAATCTAGGATGGTCACCAATATCACAACCCTCATTTGGGCCTCACATCTCACAACCCAACCCGCATGAGGATTCTGAACCCAAACCTCCAAGAAATCATCATATAAACACTCAAACAATCCAAAACACCATACAGATGACCTATAAACGCCAAAAGGATTCCACGATCATGATATTTATAGAAAAAAATAAGAATGGACTACTCAAGGGTCCAATTTTGAATCCAAGAAGATAAAATGAGAAAAATGACACAAAAGGAGAGGTACACAACATGTACCACATGTACATGATGTGGACCACTATCCAATAATCCCGACTGTGTACCTACAGCCAACTAGAAATTTACTTACCGAAGTACACAACATGTTCCTATGATACATATCATGAAATACAACATGGTGTACCTAGTTTTGTACATAGTCATGTCCCCCCCAAATGGGGTTAATCCAAATACAGTACATGGTTACTGGCTGTGTACCGCACACGGGATCTGGCCGCATTCCCTACATGACCATGTTCCCTGAAATGGGGTTTTTGTCCATTACTATGGCCACACCCTAAGGCCCCCATACAGATCATGTCCCAAACACACATGCCATGTAACATATTCTTCTTAACCTCGAATGAAAGTAAGATCACATGACATGTGTTCTCTAAACTACATGCCATGTAAACAGGTTTCTCGAACAGAAATCCCTTATGATCTCCTCAAAACCCCAAAATTGATCTGAAGGACCATAGATTGACCCCCAAAGGGTACCAAAAACCCATATAAGGATTTAACTAATTAAAAAATATATATAGGTATTAGGGTTAAAAACACTAAAACAAGATAACCTCAGGGTGGAAACCACTGTAGCTACCCACTGGTTCTGCGCCACGCACCCGCCAATGCTCGATCTACCTCCGAACATGCTCCACAGGTGACAACTCATCCTCTATCTCCCTATTATATCTTTCTCCCTCTATTAACCACATGACATAGGAAACCCAAGGGACATATTATATAATCCAAAGGTAATAAAATAAAAGAAATAAAGACAAAATAAAAAAAAGGAAAAAGAGAAAAATAAAAGGGGCATGAGCCTGAACTTGACACCCATGAAATAATTATGCCTCACCTAGGAAAAACCCCCATTATGGACTCAACCATAAAGAAAGAATCTCAATATTATACTTCATTTAAAATATATAACTGAACAAACACACATGAATAAATTAATATTTAATTAATTAAATATTAAAATTTCAGTGAAATTCAAATAGCTCAGATTTCAACCAAACATCATTACTAGGGTAAAAACCATATTATGAGACTAATTGGGTGGTAAAAAAAATATATTTGAGATCATCTCATAGAAGGAATTACTATTTTTCATCTTAAACACTTTTAGAAAACAAAATGTTCAAATTTCTCCCGATTTTATATAACCTTTGATGAAGCAGGTTATCATAAACTCCCCACCATAAACACTTCTCGCACTCAAAAAGCCTCAATGGACAACTAGAATCCATGAAATCAATCCAAGAATTGGCATAACTGATGCTATGAATACTATCCAATGACTAATATTATAGTGGCCACAACTCTATCCCAATACAAGAGACATTCAACCGTGACCGATCTAATACTACCAAACATAGAAGTATCCTTATCATTTACCTACCTCCCAATTGAAAAACTAAATGGTCCATGATAAATCCATCATTGAACACAATGGATAGACATAAAAAAAATACTCACACTTGAGCTCCAACATGAAACATGCAAAAACCAATGCCCATTCTTGGCTCACCATGAACAAAAACCTCTGCACTCAACAAACAAATTAAAATGAGGATCATGAACTCCAACATCTTATGGTTCCCTTCTCACCATAAGGATTTCTTTAGACCACTCATGAACATAAAATAAGATCATGATCACACATGATAAGTCCTTATAAAGCTAGTATAACATGACTAAAACCACTGACCATAATCCTCATGCTAGTTAGTTCCAACAAATCAAAGTACCCCCGACACTCCACTTCAAAATCAAGGCATCTACCCAATTCCAAGATCAAAATCATGACCAACATACACTCAGGCATTGATCAAAAACCATAATAATCCAACCACACTATCATCGGGCTAACCAAAGCACAACTGAAATGAATAGGACCCGGTGTCCAATAAAACCTTCCCTATCAAGCCATCCATGAGACCAGAAGAACTCCTAACACACCACTTCTAAAATACCAAGAATATTTATACCTAAACACACCTTGGAGATAGAAGACATCAATATAACCACCAAGGAATAACAACCATGCCCACCCAATACACCAGTGATAGCAGGAACCCAGGCCTCCCTACAAGACTCGGTAGATAACACATGGAAAGAGCAACTACTTGTCAAGAAACTCAAACCTAGGAATTTAGGGAACCACCACCTCATGGAAACTTGATCCAAATCCAAAAATATCATAGCCATCCTTTCCCCCATCTAGCCAATAATATGAAACACAAATCCCACACCTACCCACAAGGGTCTCCATGCATACCTCAATGAAGGGACTACATAAAAATAACCGAAGAACATCTCACCAAAAGATCCATATGACCTACCATAAAAATAAAATATGTTCATGTGGTTCAGTTGAGAAGAATGAAACCAAGGATCTGTATGTGACACACTATATAGGTCATTGTGGAAATTTTAAATAACCAAACCTCCACCATCAATAATAACACCATATACTTACATATTTCATACGAATAATAATTTCCTAGAATGATGCATAAACACTAAAATCCTACCCATGAGTCAAGATCCAAAAACTAGAATAAACCATAAATCCACAAACCCAAGTGTTTCACACTAGGTGAAATCACATAATCGTAGAAATAGAAAAAAACAATCCCATACCATACACACTTGGACTTCAGATCAACAAAGGTGTTTACTACACACCAATTAGATATCCATCACAAGTTCTCACAAATTCCTAGAACACCTTTCTACCAACTCCCCAAATAATAAAACCAAACCTCCACTAATACCATTTTTTAGAAAACTTGTATGAGTCGAACTAACACGTCACCTGATCTAGCCCATAAAAAGGCCTCAAACGTGCATCCCCGTATGCCAGAGGCTACTGAATAGTGGTGAGGATAAAAAATATATAGCGGGGAGACTATACCCTCTGGTTTGAGTAAAAGAAAAGCATAAATAACCAAAACATCTACAAGGATAAACATTAATGTATTCATAATAAATAAACAAAAACAAAATAATGCTATAATAAATGAAATGCGGCATACATTCATACAGACTCAAAGCATGTGAAACAAACAAAAGTCAGTATCCCTCTAGGATGACCACATATAAAAAATTAAAAACTAAAAATAAATAAATCATGATATACTACCAATTATGAGAAAAACCACATACCTGATATCTATGACTCTCAAACTGCACCATCTCGATCCTGAGACTCTATATGAGCATCCCTACTTGATCAAGTAACACTAGGACTCTACCCAACCCATTTCAGAACTTGTGATCTATCTAAAATAATAAAAATGGTCTTCATGCACACTGATATGCATGTGTATGGGGTGAGAAATAAATCTTAGTAGGCCACCCCCAATGGTGAACCTATAATCAACTATCATATACAAGTGCATGCACATGTGATATGCCCAGCCAATCTGAAAACTAATAATAACTAGAATAAAATTTACAATGGAATAAGAAATTAATGGGGATAAAAAAACCAACTGAGGGTTCTAACATATAACCTAAGGTTAATATACCACCAATTTGGACCACACCAGAGGATTTATAGAACATAGATCATCCCACCACATGAGATCAGGCATATATATCAGATCTACATAGGAGATCCAAGATATCTAAATGAAAAGGCATGAATTATGGACCCTAGTGAGTAACCCTAGGAATATACATGATAACACACAACTACCAGGCTCTAAGAATCCAATTTCATGATATGGACTAGATAAAGGACTCTGTAGTAGACCCTAGATAACCTTTCATATCCCAAAAGTCATACAAAATGAATTAGGCTCCAAAAAGGTCTTGATATTAAACACAACTTTGGGGTTCCCTCCATCAATTTTCCTAATAGATATAATGCACCATGGGTCCCATCCATCCATGGGCTCAATAAATACATTGTCCCATGGGTCCTTTCCAAATATCTTGAAGAACTAAGCATCCATGATAGGTAACCTATAGCTAGTGCATAACTCTCAAATAGAGGGGTGAGCTCATCTAGATCACCAATTATCTTCCTAAGCCCATCTTACCATAACCATACAATATAGGATGGTACTAGATAAAAAATTAGGTCCAACACATGGTCTATGATATCCTAAGGGTGTACTCTTCAAACCAAGTCCTGAGTGGAAATTGTGTCCAACATCTTGGCTAAAGGCCACCATAATGTGGGTTGTTCTAACTCTATAAACCAGCACCCAAAAGGCAGAAATAATAGTTCCAATCAACTATTGGATAAAGGCCAATAGAACATGGGTCAATCCAACTCTTTAATCACAAAACATAGGGATTCCATGGTATCTAGGGTTATACAATAAGGTGACATCTTACTAGGGACTCCCTTACTACACTTGAGCTCTCAATACATTCCCATAAAATGATCCTCAAATGGAAAGAAGGACAAAGAAAGAGTAGGACACCTAAAAAGTCATTCCTCCATCTCATACAAATCATACAAATAACTCCATCTGTCCCTCAGTGGCATCCAAAAAATCCTTGATAAAAAAATTTACCCGAAAAGGAATCCAAAGGACAAGCACGTCTACAAGAGCACTCTCAATGATCCTCACAACCACCTCCAAGGTAGTAAAACCTATATCATGATATTTAAAAATATAAAAACCTTAGTGAAAATCCCACAAATGGGAAACTCATACATCCTCCATGAAGAAAAACCCATCCTCATATACTATCTCACCCATAAGGGAATTCAAATGGGTCCCTCAGACCCGTATCAACATCTACTATATGGATCCCAGTCATACCCAACTCCCAAAAGTGTCAACCCATCCTGAAGGGTTCAACAAAATCAATCTTCAAACACCAGATTTGAAACCTTAAGAGAGTTTTCTAAAACCATGAACATTAAAACCTCAAGAAATAGGGATAAAAATCCTCTATAAAATAGATTATTGGACCCCATCACTTGGGAACTTTTCCAATTTTATAGTCATGGTAGGTAGAGATGGAACTCATGGTAACTTGGACTTCATCATGTGGGAAATTTGTTCCTTTGGAAAATTTCCCCTCTTTTGTTCTGTTAGAACACTCCACATTTTTTCTTATAGTTAGTTGGAATGTGTTATTATAGTAACATCATCACTTTTATAAATTTCTATCACTATAGGGTGAAGTTGGTCATATATTCAGTTGGGGATTTTCCATTTTTTTCTGCATGTGGTTAGTTTAATGACCATGGACTCTCTTCTTATGGTTAATTGAAGTGACGACACATTTACTTTGAAAACAATATTATAGTAAATTAAAACAACTTCAGAACTTGGTTCTTATAATTAAAACACTAAATTAATCAAAGAATTTTTAAAAACATACTTTATACAAAGAATTTAATTTTAAATTCAAATTAAATAAAAATGAATTATATAATTGAATTAATGATTTTTTTTGGAATTAATGAAATATTTAATTTCAAAAATTTTAAAATTATCAAAATTTATTCAAGAACATATTTTTATTAAAAAATAAAAAATGGTTGTTCTTTAAAAATAAATAGAAATTCACATAATGAATAATTGAGTAAATAAATCTCCAAAAAACATTTATTTTCACATGATATTCAAAGAATTTTGTCTTTATCACATTTTATTAAATGTTCAATAATTTCTCATTAAAATCACAGTTCAACATTAAGAACTAAACTATTTTTCAAAAAAGTGATGTGTCCAAATGAATAAAAAATAGTTCAAATAAAATTTCCCAACACTTAGAAATTTGTTTTTCCTTAAACAATCCATGTTTTTTACTTTATATGTAGGAAAAAAAGATTTAAAAAATTAACTGACACTGTAGCATGTTAAAAAAATGATTTACATAGAAATATGATTTTGAGTTGTTCCAATTTTTTTCAAATTATTTTTTACAAAGGGACTACCCAGATTCAAACACAAAAAATAGAAATCAAGGAAGAATAGACTCATCCATCATTGAAAATTCCATGCATACTATATGAAAACCAATCACTACCTTATTTAAATTTAAATTGAAATTCTAGTTTTGGGAGTGTAGATAATTTAGATTTAAGTGGAATTAAAACTATAACAAGAAGCACTTCCAATTATCACTCTTCCCTAGGTTTCTCAAACTAAATATCCTATTCCCACTTCATTGATACAACTAAAATGATTTTCCTGTAAGTTAACTTCATACTTATTTATTTTATTTCAATATTTTTATCACCTTAATGAATTCATTTTTGAAAATTAGGCACTTTATTTGAACTTTTTTCTCAACCAGGATTTCTGCATAGCACTTATTGAATTTACAAATGTTTTTTATTTATTTACATCCACACCGAGTACCTAATATCTCAGAGATTCACCATGGGATCCTAATTTCCCATTTTAATCTAGTTTTAAAGGACTTATATGAATATATTTTAAGTTATCACCCTAAGGTGTTCTATTTCACAATGTCCAAGTTACTAGGTTCAAGTTAAAACATCTAGTTTCCTCAAATTCTAATTCCAATTCCAAAAATATCAATCCTTTTACACTCCCTTTACTATTTCTAAAAAATAATTTCCATAAAAACAATGGGAAAATATCACTCAACAACCATACAATTCAAGTATTTTTTATAATTAGTGAAATCACTAAAACTAGGATGCAATTATTCTCTAGGTAAGACAACATTTTTAAAGAAAATTTAATCCCAAATACACTCAAAATTTTGGAATTTTTTGAATTTGTTTGAGGAATTTTGTGATATGCATAAATTATTAAAGAAAATATATGCACGGTGAAAGATTCACTCTCCTAGAATTTAAAAACAACATTTTCCTAAATGTTGAATCCTATGGGGGGTGAAAATTTTAAACCATTTTATTAAAAAATATATTTGTAAATTACTTGTGAAAATAATGATAAAGAGGTAAAATATTTTTCAAAGAAATATTTCTTTATCAACCAGAATAGCCAATTTTTTTTAAATTTCATGCTTTTTATTTTAAGAACATGAAAAAAATTTGTGTAATAAATATTACAGAATTAGAATGTTAATCATTATGAACAGAAACAAATAGAATTTTAATTCAAAAGTATTATTAGGGTGTAATAAAGGTTTGAAATTCAGTTCCAAATGAACTCTATATTCTAGATATCAATAAGCTAAACACCAAGTAAGCAAGCACAAGTTCACTCAATTGAGTTTAAAATATAAATGGAGAAGTACCCCACACCTAATTTTTAGAAAAAATTACAAATAATAATTAAGTAAATAGATTATAACATTTACCTCAAAATTTGGAGATTTTATCATTGATGTTCAGCCATATGTAGTCTTCTTTATGTCATTTAGAATCTAATTTTGTTAGTAATCTCTAGTTCCTAGATAATGAATAGATCAATATAAGATTTCTAAATTTGAAATTTGGGGAAGAATTTAACCTTAGGTTTGAGTTTAGGATTAGTTTATCCAGAAATATCTTGGATAAAACTCCTTTGAGACTTTGAGAGAATCTAAAATTTCTCAAGGAGGATCTCTTCTTACGGTTTCTCCTTTCCTCTTATAGCTGGTTGAACTACCGTATGACCACTTGTTCACGATTATTCCATATACCACACAACCAAAAAATGCACTGTCACTTGAGGAAATTAATCACATGGAGACGTTTATAAGGTCTTAGAGTAGAGCAGTGGGAATTATTCTTATAAAAAAAGTAATTAAAAGAAAACAATAATAAGAAATCACGGGTTATCTCTTATAAGCACTAAATTTATAGTCCTCAGTTAAACACATTGATTGATCATTATTTAAGAAAGGATATGTCAGCTAATACCTTTGAATTCCCTTTAAAATAGTGCTTAATTATCTTCCCATTAACCATGAATGGTATCTCTAAAAAATGAAATATCCCCATTAATAAGAACTATCAAATTGGTGAAAGCTTTAGACCATTTGCTCTTCATTTTTCCTAGAAAAATCATTAAATTAGAATTAAATAGAAAAACACTTTGTCTAACATTGAAATCCTTACTCTGAATGATAGAATCATTAAAGGATTTTCACACTCTTTGTAAATTTTAGTATTCTCATAGGATTCCCTTATAATTTCTTCTAACTCACTCTGCTTAAGTAACATTCTTTCACTAACAATTTTAATGTAAAAATTTAGAGATTTCACAACCCAAAAGGATTTATAATGAGGTTACACAAGAAAATGACTTGTTTTATCTAAATAAATCCTATATAGAGACATCCCTATGGGAGTATTTTAAGAAGTATTGTATTCCCACAATGCTTTATCCAGTTTGACTGAACAATCCTTCAAAGAACTATACATTGTCTTTTACAAAATTTTCTTTAGCTCTATATTAGTATTTTTATCTTTTCCAATAGTATTTGGGTTATATATAGTTATGGTTTTATGAGAAAACCTATATTTCTTCATTATATTTTTGAACATATAATTTTTGAAATGATTTCATTATCTTTGATGAATTCTATAGGCACCCCAAATCAAAAAAAAATATTTTTTATTGTTGAATTTTAAAAAAATTGAAAAAAATGTTGTTCATGTAACACCCCGATATTTTATGAGATATATTATTTTTAATTTCTTTGATGTCTTCTATTATACACTACACCAAGATTAGCTTGTACTATACGCAACACCGTATTATCTTGTAGTATACACAACACTATTCTTGGCTCGTGTTACACACAATTTCAAGTTCATTTTGTGGAAATTATTCTACGCAACATTAATTATAGACTTTGTTTAATGTATAAATGAAATAAGTTTTGATTATCTTATACGCAACACCAAACAGAGCGTTCACTACACGCAGCCCTGACCTGGCTTTCATTACACCCAATCAAGACCTTTTTCGATAGCGTCTGTAGTACGCAATACCGAGTTTCACTAAATGAGATATTATTGTAATATTATTATGAACTAGCCATTATGAATAGTAATACCCAATTTTTTAATTTTTTTAAATTTTATCTTTAAAAATGGACTTCATTTTTGGATTCAGAATATCAAAATTAGCCTAGGTTGAATTTTTGGTATTTTCTGAATACTTTCAATTTTTGATGAATAGTGAAAACACTGGGTTACTATTTAAAAATTGACTTTTTATTTAAATTTATTTTAGGTCAGAATTGATAAATAATACCTATATAAGTTCAATGTAATTAATTGGAGTAATTTTATAATAATTTTAGATATATAAAAATTTTATTGAACTTTTCACCGTCTTTTACCTACGTCATAGGAGCTTTTTGCAAACTTACATAAAACTTAATTTTACCACTTCTGTGAGTGGAATTTCAAAAAACCGAGAGGCACGGTAAACATCAAGGAGTAAAATGTGGTTTAATAAGATAAAAATAATTTTTGGTGAATAATAACTTTTTACTTTTATTTACCACGGTTAAAAGTAAATAGGGTAATTAAGGGTAAAAATGATAATATTATTACCCTAAAACATGTTATAATTCTATTGGATAAGTATAATTCGACCAAAAACAACCATAGTAATATAATATTATCATTTAGGTCCACTTGGATTAGATTAGGACATTTATTATTATTTAATTCAGAAAAGAGTTAAAAGAGTTAAAATCAAAGTTTAATAACTAAAACATTTTTAATATAGGGTTATACAGAAGATAAATTCGACTATAAATATTCATTAGAAATATAAAAAGATTTCATACATAATGGTATTTTATTTATAATTTTTATACATTATATAATTTAATTTATTTATGACACAATGATGATGCAGTAATTACCTTATTAATGAAATATTAACATAATTTATGTTATAAATACCCAAATAAATGTAATTTGAGACTTTTTTATATATTAAACTAATTTTTTAGGTTAATATGACATTTTAGTATTGATTCAATTTAATATTTTCGAATTAATCATGCTGTTATGATTTTCACAAAAATCAATTACCAAATAGTGTCAAAATTGACATAAAATAGTTTTTAAAACAAATATTATATTATTAATTGTTATTCTATTCCTAAAAATCTAAGGTTCAACCAAATTACTTAGATAAGGTTATATATATTAATAATGAACCACTTGGGGTTCTTTTGGTTGTTATAGTAAGTTTATTAACCATATAGTGTAATTAAACAAGAAGACACGGTAAAAGTTAAATTATTTAACATAGAGTTAAATCTAAATGATGAGGTTAAAATAGTAACCTAAACTTGTATAAAATCTATTTTATGAGAGGATTTAGACCCATACCCACTTTATCTTTGAAATAAGTCACTTTGGAGCCATTATAAACCGAATATGACTTTATTATAAAGTAATATTTTAATTTTTTCCTAAAGTTCCCTTCTCCTCCCTTATAAAAGGGCACCTCCCCCCTCTTATCTTCACACAATTTTGAGCCTTCAAGCTTGGCCAAAACCTGCCCATTTCCATTCTAAAATACCCTATAAACATTATATAGGTTCTGGTCTCCTAAAAAGACCAACTCTAGTGCCTTAAGAGGAATCTTAAAAGAGGTGCGTCAAAGAAGAGGTAATCTCTTCTACGGATTCTTTCAAGTTTATTTCTTCTTCAACTTCTTCTTCTTTAGTTGTTTCAATATAAAGTAATAAAATAAGTATCACTAATATACTAATATGTTATTATAAATATTAAACAAACCCATTTCACCTTCTATCCATCCTATGGAAAACGAAATCACCACGCGTGCATACATACAGAATACCATCTCCACGCCATGGTGTAATCTGTTTTTCCACCACCACCTTACTTGGATGGGTATAATGGTGTAAATAATAACTATATATAATTATTATAACATCATAATTATTCTGAGATATTATATCATCCACTCTAATTCTATTTAATAATTATGGTAACGATATCATCGCTTGTGCGTACGTACGGACTACCGTCTCCACGACGCGATGAGATTCATTCTCCATGTTAACCATTCAAGAATGATTGTACAGTATATATAATGAATAATAATGAAATATATTACATGATAAAGCTAATGTATATATATATATATATATATTTCATCTACTTACTTCCATTCTAGTCAATAAGGAACAGAAAACAGCGTTCATGCGTACGTACGGACTACCGTCTCCATGATCGGTGTATTTAATTTCATTTATCTATTTATTATATATATATATATATACTGAATATATATGATATATAAATCATGATTTATATTCTGAAAGTACGTAAATCATGATATATTTAATAATGATATCAAGAACAACAAGTCCAAACACGTATGATAAATAAAACGCTTTTACCCAAAACGCTGCTTTAACATGGAATTTAAAAAAGAACGGGTAATATAAAGTCATAAGTGAACCATATATGATATCATAACAATTAATATGATTCTGTAATAAGTTAATGACATTATTTAAATCATTATACAGGAGGTTCAGATACGTACGAAGGATATCAGACCTAAGGTAAGGGATAACTATTTCAATCTCATTCTTATCTGAGAATGTTGATTCGTAAGTATTTACTAGGGTTATATTTTTAATCCATGTCCATAAAAATGTTTTTAAATGTATTTTTAAATTCATTTTTATCCCTATTTGTCTTTTAAATTTTGTTATGGAAGGAATCTTTCTTTTGTGTACCATACGTGGTATTTTTTTACTTTTCCGTTAAAAGTACGAGGAGAATGTTTTTTTAACTTATACGGCATGAACGGATTTTTACGGTTTCATAACTCTAAATTTTCATGAAGATTAATCTACAAGATTTCATGAATATTTTCAACAAAATACTTTTATTTTAAAATTATATGTCATTTTCTGAAAAGAAAATGATTTTGAAGAATAATGGATATTTTCCTCAAGAATTCATTTCAAGTGTTTTATCAAAAAAATTTTCTATCCATGATGACATTATTTCATATGTGTATGTTTCAAGTATAATGTCTCTATGATTTACATGGTTCCCCTTTTCTTATGATGAAATTATATCCATTTGTTTTATATGGATTATTTTATGATGGGATGATGTTTGTGAAACCCATTTTATTCTTTGGGTTATGATGAAAGATTTTTGTTTATATTGTGGAACACGTAAGAATGATTTCAATATGAGATGGGTGGGACTATATATACCTCCAATGCATTGGGTAAAGATTTATATCTCATGAGATAGACATGGATGGAACAGTAAGTTAATCTGATTCAGTGATACAGGACTGGAACGAGTAGTGAACTCGATTCAGAAAGGGACTTTGTCCGCTAAGATGGTCTTGGCAGAAATGCCTTTGCTACTATGGAAATAATATACTGTGCTTAATGGTTTTCCACAATTACATGTTTTATTACCATGATATTTTATCATGATTGATGTTCCTTTATGATATATTCCTTACGTATTTCCAAGATTTATGTCTTTGCTCAATATTTTAATGTTTAGATTTTTTGTTCATGTTTTTACATTCAAATGTTTATGGATTGTTTTATGTTCTCTATGTTTACCCTTACTGAGAATTTGAGCTCACCCTTTTTATGTTTTCTTTTCCCCAGGATATAAATAAAGGTTTTAGGTAAGAAAACAAAAGGGGAAGATCTTTATGGGATATGTTGAAGATCTTTCACCATGATTAGAAGATTATTTTTATGAGTTTCCAAAGACACTAAACTATTACGGTCCTTGTGTGTTTGTTTTTATTATGTATTAAGTATTCCGAAAAAGTAATGTAATTTCCATGTACCTCAATATTGGGTCTCTATAGTTGGTATCAGAGGAAAGGTTTAGTTAACCTTTGGAAACTAGGATGCGAAAACTTTAGTGAGATCCCTAGAACATATTTCTAAGGTATGTCTAGGGATGTCCCTAAGGTTACGTATAAGTATAGGTCATAGTCTTAGAATTATGGTAACGATCTTAGAATTTAACCTAAGATGTTATATATTGAAGGTAATCTCCCTTGATTATGATTTTTTACTCTCACACTATTCTTTTGGGGTTTTAGAAAATGGCTGGAAATAGGAAGATTCACGATAATGGAGGATATGATGAACAATGGAATGATATTATTCACGAGAAACCAAATGAAATTGGATCTGGAAGTACACATATTGTTATTATGCCTAATCAAAAATCTCATAATATGATCAATAATCTCAACTTTGGTAATTTTCCTGAATCATCTAATAAGAGAAAGACGAAGTTTCATGATGATCATAGAGGAAAGAAAGTTCAATTCCCCTCATGTAAATCATGTGGGAAGAGGCATCAGGGAGAATGTTTTAAAGGAACTGGAAGATTATTTGGGTGTGGAAAAGAAGGAAACAAGCTAGTAATTATAAAGGAAAAGGTTCAGTTAATACCATGGATAAGGATAATGGTATTGCTAAGACATCAACAACGGTTAAATGTTTTAAATGTGGAATGTATGAGAATTATGCAAACCAATTCCCTAAGGGAAAATCTCATGAAGAGAATCATCATGGTCATATGGGTAGTATTTATGTGGATGATGATGAAGAGACTACAAATGATATATGAGATGAAATAAATGATGAAGCTCAGTCAATGGTTTAAGAAGGTGGTGGAATGATTGTATGTTTATCAAGAATAATATATGGTACTATGGAATAAAGAAAAATCTAAGGATTGTTACACTGTTGTCTTTCCTTAAGTTTTTGAAAGTATATGATGAATGGTACCGCTAACCATGAAAGGTTATTCAAATATTTTTGGAAGGTAGATTATATGTGCATAATGAAAGGATAAGGAGATAAGGAGATGTTTGATATTATTAATGAGCTCATGACTGGTATAAGGTCAAAGTGATATCATAGTTTGAGTATACATAATTTTGGGATTTTGGTATGTGGAAAGAGTTAACTTTTGACAACATTCATGTTTTTACTAAGGTTCAATGGGTACTCATGTTTTAAGAGAATACATGATTAAGGAATTCAAATGTTTGGAATGTGACCAACAAAATATATATATATTTTATGATATACGGGCGATAAATGATTTTATTCAATGCTTGGTAGATGACCTTTCTAATAATCGTTTTATTTATACTATGAGATTGGACATAATTATTTTGGATAAAACTAAAGATTGGAATATATTAAGTTAGACATCAGATAGTATTGTTTAAGGCTAGAACTTTTTGTTATGTTATAATAGTATAGTTTTAGAAAAAGGACAACCTATAGGATGAGCAACAACCCATCGCGTCGAAAAAGGATGCAGGAATCAAACCCATAACTGAAGTGCGACATGCCTTTATCACCAACCACTGGCCTACAAGAAATCCCTGGTTAACTAGTTTTATTTTATTAAGCGCTATGATAGATGAATTATAAATCCATTTTTGGAACCATATACGATTAATCTCACCATAAGATGGACTTATAAATTTTTTTAACCTTATGTTTGAGATAGATGGAATGACCTATCATTCCATCTCATGATCTACTAATAATTTACAGAATACAAATTCAACCTCATTTCATTAAGAGATGAAGTGGAAATTGTTCAAGGCACAAACAACAGTAAGATTGTACCAAAATCAAGAAAGTATTTCTTCTAATTCCAATTTTTTCAACTTTAGGGAAATGATCTTGAAAACCAAAAATGTTGTCCTATTTCCCCCATATCTAATGAATCAGATGGTACCTTAGATTATCACAAATTTATGGATTTGTGATTGTTGGATTTTTCATAGCCATGTTCTCTACCACTCTCCATCAGAACTGGATGGTTAGATTTCTCTTCCATATCCATATTTTCAACTATGTTATCCTATGTGGAACCTCAGGGATAAGTTAATTTGGTTATCCGTTATGTTTCTAATGTTCCTTTTTAAAATGATGTTTTAGTATTCCTTTTTACTATGTGGGTTTCTATGAATAAAACTTTCAAGTACTAAATGATTTATAACCCCGACGAATTTCGAGGGCGAAATTCATTTTAAGAGGGGTAGAATGTAACACCCTGATATTTTATAAGATATATTATTTTTAATTTCTTTGATGTCTTCTATTATATACTACACAAATATTATCTTGTACTATACGCAACACCGTATTAGCTTGCAGTATACGCAACACTATTCTTGGCTCGTGTTACACACAATTTCAAGTTCGTTTTGTGGAAATTATTCTACGCAACATTAAGTATAGATTTTTTTAATGTATAAATGAAATAAGTTTTGATTATGTTATACACAACACCAAACAGAGTGTTCACTACACGTAGCCCTAACTTGGATTGCATTACACACTATCAAGACCTTCTTCTATAGCGTGTGTAGTACGCAATACCGAGTTTCACTAAATGAGATATTATTATAATATTATTATGAACTAGCCGTTATGAATAGTAATACCAACTTTTTGAAATTTTATAAATTTTATCTTTCAAAATGGACTTCATTTTTGGATTCGGAATATCAAAATTAGCATAGGGTGAATTTTTGGTATTTTTCTGAATACTTTATATTTTTGATGAATAGTGAAAACACTGGGTTACTATTTAAAAACCGACCTTTTATTTAAATAATTTTTTATATTATTTAAATTTATTTTAGGTCAAAATTGATACATAATACTTATATAAGTTCAATGTAATTCATTGGAGTAATTTTATAAAAATTTTAGATATATAAAAATTTTATTGAACTTTTCACCATCTTTTACCTACCTCCTAGGAGATTTTTGAAAACTTACATAAAACTTAATTTTACTGCTTCTATGAGTCGAATTTCGAAAATCTGAGAGACATGGTTAATATAAAGGAGTAAAATGTGGTTCAATAAGATAAAAATAATTTTTTGTGAATAGTAACTTTTTACTTTTATTTACCACGGTTAAAAGTAAATAGAGTAATTAAGGGTAAAAATGATATTATTATTACCCTAAAACATGTCCTAATTCTACTGGATAAGTATAATTCGACCAAAGAAAACCATAGGAATATAATATTATCATTTAGGTCCCCTTGGATTAGATTAGGACATTTATTATTATTTAATTCAGAAAAGAGTTAAAAGAGTTAAAATAAAAGTTTAATAACTAAAACATTTTTAATATAGAGTTATACATAAGATAAATTCAACTATAAATATTCATTATAAATCTAAAAATATTTTATACATAATGATATTTTATTTTTAAATTTTTATACATTATATAATTTAATTTATTTATGACACAATGATGATGTAGTAATTACCTTATTAATGAAATATTAACATAATTTATGTTATAAATACCCAAATAAATGTAATTTGAGACTTTTTATAAATTACAATAATTTTTAGGTTAATATGAAATGTTATTATTGATTCAATTAAATTTTTATGAACTAATCATGCTGTTATAATTTTCACAAAAATCAATTACCAAATAGTGTCAAAATTGACATAAAATGGTTTTTAAAACAAATATTATATTATTAATTGTTATTCTATTCCTAAAATTCTATGGTTCCACTACATGACTTAGATAAGGTTATATATATTAATAATGAACCACTTGGAGTTCGTTTGGCTTGTTATAGTAAGTTTATTAACCATATAGTGTAAGAAAACAAGAAGACACGGTAAAAGTTAAATTATTTAACTTAGAGTTAAATCTAAATGATAAGGTTAAAATAGTAACATAAACTTGTATAAAATATATTGGTTGATAGGATTTAAAACCATCCCCACTTTATCTTCTAAATAAGTCACTTTTTATCCATTATAAACCAAATATGACTTTATTATAAAGTAATATTTTAAGTTTTTACTAAAGTGCCCCTCTCCTCCCTTATAAAAGGGCACCTACTCCCTATTCTAGTCACACAATTTTGAGCCTTCAAGCTCAGAAAACCCCTGCCCATTTCCCTTATCAACTTTCCTAGAAACATTATAGAGGTTCTGTTCTCCTCAAAATACCAACTCTAGTGCCTTAAGAGGAAGCTTAAAAGAGGTGCGTCGAAGAAGAGGTAATCTCTTCTACCGATTCTTTCAAGTTTATTTATTATTCAACTTCTTCTTCTTTAGTTGTTTCATCATAAAGTAATAACATCAGTATCAATAATATAATTATATGTTATTATAAATATTAAACAACCCTATTTCACCTTCTATCCATCCTACGGAAAATGAAATCACCGCGCATGCGTACGTACGAAATACCGTCTCCATGCCGTGGTGTAATCTGTTTTTCCACCACCACCTTACTTGGATGGATATAATGGTGTAAAGAATAACTATATATAGTATAACATCATACTTATTATGAGATATTATATCATCCACTCTAATTCTAATCTATAATTATGGCAATGATATCATCACTCGTGCGTACGTACGGACTACCATCTCCACAACGCGATAAGATTCATTCTCCATGTTAGCCATTAAAGAATGATTATAAATTATATATAATGAATAATAATGAAATATATGACATTATAAAGATACTATATTTATGTGTATATATATATATATATTTCATCTACTTACTTCCATTCAAGTCAATAAGGAAAGGAAAACATCGTTCATGCATACGTACGACCTACCGTCTCCATGAAGGGTGTATTTAATTTCATTTATCTATTTATTATATATATATATATATATATACTGAATATATATGATATATAAATCATTATTTACATTATGGAAGTAATTAAATCATGATATAAGTAATAATAATATCAATAACAACAAGTCCAAACACGTACGATAAATAAAATGATTTAACCCAAAATGATTCTTTAACATGGAATTTACAAAATAACGGGTAATATAAAGTCATAAGTGAACCATATATGATATCATAACAATGAATATGATTATGTAATAAGTAAATGATTTTATTTAAATCATTATATAGGATTTTTTGATACGTACGAAGCATATCGGACCTAAGGTAAGGGATAACTATTCCAATCTCATTCTTATCCAAGATTGTTTATTCGTAAGTATTTACTGGGGTTATATTTTTCATCCATGTACATAAAATTGTTTTCCATGTATTTTTAAAGTCATGTTTATCCATATTTGACTTTTAAATTGTGTTATGGAAGGAATCTTTCTTTTTTTTACCATACATTGTACTTTTTTTACTTTTCCGTTAAAAGTACGAGGAGAATGTTTTTTTAACTTATACAGCATGAACATATTTTTACGGTTTCATAACGCCTAATTTTCATGAAGATTCATCTACAGTATTTCATGACTATTTTCAAAAAAATCCTTTTATTTTAAAATTACAAGGCATTTTTTGAAAAGAAAATTATTTTGAAGAAGAAAGGATATTTTCCTCAATAATTCATTTCAAGTGTTTTATCAAAACCATTTTCCATCCAAGATGACATTATTTCATATGTGTATGTTTCAAGTATAATGTATCTATAATTTACATGGTTCCCCTTTTATTATGATGAAATACTATCCATTTGTTTTATATGGATTATGTTATGATGGGATGATGTTTATGAAACCCATTTTATTCTTTGGGTTATGATGAATGATTTATGTTTATATTGTGGAATGCGTAAGAATGATTTCAATATGAGATGGGTGAGACCTATATCTCCCTCCAATGCATTGGGTAAAGATTTATATCTCATGAGATATACATGGCTGGAATGGTAAGTTAATCCGATTCAGTGATATAGGACTGGAACGAGGAGTGAACTCGATTCAGAAAGGGACTTTGTCCACTAAGATGGTCTTGGCAGAAATGCCTTGGCTAATATGGAAATCATATCATGTGCTTAATGGTTTTCCACAATTACATGTTTTATTCCCATGACATTTTATCATGATTGATGTTCCTTTATTATATATGCCTTATGTACTTCCAAGATTTATTTCTTTGCTCTATATTTTGATGTTTATATTTTTTGTTCAAGTTTTTGCATTCAAATGTTTATGGATTGTTTTATGTTCTCTATGTTTACCCTTATTGAGCATTTGAGCTCACCCTTTTTATGTTCTATTTTTACCTAGGATATAAAGAAAGGTTTTAGGTAAGAAAACAAAAGGGGAAGATCTTTATAGGAGATGTTGAAGATCTTTCACCATGATTAGAATATTATTTTTCCAAGTTTCCAAAGACACTAAAATACTACGGTCCTTGTGTGTTTTTTTTATTATGTATTAAGTATTCTGAAAAAGTAATGTAATTTCCGTGTACGTCAAGATTGGGTCTCTACATTTCATATGTGCTACACCCTCATCCCACTTAGAAAATAGTTCAAAAAAATAAGAATATACTCATTCCCATAATATGATGAAAAGGTCCCATTAAATACAACCCATAAACATAAAAAACTTTTACCTCAAAAATATATTTTTACTGTAACTCCCACTTCCTACCAACATTTCCAAATAATTGACATTAAAAAAAAAATTCTTGGAAGTTCTGTCTAGGAAAAAATATTGAAAACCTTCCTTTAATACTTTCTAGGAAGTTCGGTCTCTCCATGGTGTCCACCTTAAGGTAATTAATGAAAACTATTAGGAATTGGAAGTATATCCTCCTCAACCACACATGTACTCAAAAAATATTTCATTATAAAACCTTCTAAAAAGAAAAGGAAAATACAAACAATAATACTTTAAGTTAGAAATTAATATTTTTATTTGGTTCTGTGAATGGTATTTGGGCATGAATACTACAAATATAAGATTGCAATAGTCAATAAACCAGGCATACTACTTAGCTGAAGAAGAAAATAGTTATTCATCAAGATATGAATTATTAATCTTTCTTGGTTCCTTAATTTGAGAATTGGGAAACCCAGAAAAGTGTCCATCACCACATTTTCATATCCTTTATTATAATTTATTTCTAGATCAAAATAATTTAACTGATGAGTCTATCTCATAATCCTTGGTTTGGATTCTTTCTTAACAAGAAAATGCTTTAGAGTAGAATGGTATGTGAAAATGAAAACCTTATACCCTATGAGATATTGAGTAAAATTTTATAGGGAAAACAAAATAACAACCAAATCATTTTTATTTGTGGTTTATTTATTTTGGGATTCATCCCACAAATTACAAGCATAATAAATCACATGTGGGTTATTCTCTTTCCTTTACCCTAAAACAAAACCAACAACTACATCACTTGAATCACACATAAAATCAAAAGGTAATTTACATTATAGGGTAGTAATAATGGGTGAATATCTGAGTTTCTCCTTAAAAAGATTAAATTAATCCAATAAATTTTCATTAAACACAAAAGGAGAATCCCTAAAAAATATTGAGTAAAGGGGCCTGATGATTTTGGAAAAATATTTGATGAATCTCTGATAGTAACTGGCATGACCTAGAAGGATCCTAATTACCTTAAAATTTTTAAGAAGGGATATTTGTTGGATCAAATTAATTTTAGTATTATATAATTAAATCCACCTCTTTGAAAATTTATTAACTAAGATAATACCTTCCATGACTATGAATTGACACTTTTCTCAATTTAAAACAATATATGTTTCCTGAAACCTCTATAATAAATATTTTGGATTTTTCAAAAGTCACTTAAATGTCTCAAATAGATGTGTGAAAATTGTCATATCCTCATCATCAGGAGCTATGAAAATATGTTTGTAACTAGAATAGACATCAAGGAAACAAAAAAATTAATTTATAACAAACCTCTAAAGAATTTGGTCTAAAAATAGAATTAGGAAATGGTATTTTCTTTTGGAATATTTTAGTTTTCAATAATCAATAAAGGCTATGTATTTGTTCACCAATCATGTTTGAATTTTATCATTGTTCTCATTTATAAATTTTTTCAACTAACTCCTCTTAGGGAATATTTAAACAAGACTCACCGATGAGGTATCAAAAATTGGGAAAATTATTCTAGCATCAATAAATTTGATAAATTCCTCCCTAACCACCTAATTTATGTTAGTATTCAACTTTATTTTCACCTCAACTCTTGGTTTGTGGTCAAGATCCATTGTAATTTTATGCATGTAATAATAAATACTTATACCATCAATGTCACATATGGACCATAAAATAATATATTGAAACTTCCACAAAATATCCAAAAAAATCTCCTCTTAACTACCCTTTAAATTGGATGAAATGATCAAAGGTATTAAAGAATAATAACCCAAAAAATAGAATTTCAGGTGAATAGGAAAAAGTTTGAGTTCCAAATTTGGTGTTTTTAACTTGAAAGAAGACACTTGGTCTTGGGAGGTACAAGATTTAAAACTTCCTATTGAAGAAGGAAATTTATAAATCCTCTATACCCTCTCTAAAAAAATGCTTTACATACTCAAAATATAATAACATATTTAGATTATTTTGTAGGGTAAACTCATCTAAGTGTTCTATGATCTCTCCAAAATACTTATCAAAGTGTTCCTATTCATTTGAAGAAGTAAATGGATCCTCAAAATCTATTACAAATTCTTTAAGATATGAGATAGAGAATTTATCTTCAAAAAATCTAATCTCAGTAGAAAAAACACAGTTGTCCTTCTCTAGAAAACAATAAACTTTAATATTCTCAAAATATTAGAGGCACTTATTTTCAACTTCAAAAGGGGTTACAATAAAAAATGAATGTTTTACAAATTTTAATTTATTATGATAAAATGATTATTCAAATTCAATAAAATTTAATCTTGAACAATTCTCACTTAAATAAGGTTCTTTATCATTTTTGAAGACATTTAAATCCCTTATTTTCACTCCAAAATTAAAAATAAGATTCTATTTAGAAACATCAATGATACCTTCCCCTTGTGGATATGAAAGGCATATCTATAAAAAATGGTACATCCATGTCACACTATATATATAAAATTATAAAATCAATAGGAAAATATAGCTCCCCTTCTATAATTAATAAGTCATCACTCTCCCAATTGGGCGAGTAATGGACCAATTTTCTAATTTCAAGACAAAATTGGTGGGTTGTGGTTATTATAGCACAAATTTTTGGAACAATGATAAGATAATTAGATTAATAATTTATCCAAGTGAACATAAACATCCTATCATACTAATTTATCCAACAGTGTAAGGGATGGATAAACTTATAGGATCTTAGAGTTTATAAATTATCCTATTTTACAAGATAACACTAGACTCCTATGTGATATTGTACGTTGCAAACTATTCAAAGGTTTAATTATTAAAATTTTTACTCAATTTTTTAAGATAATGTTGAATTTTAGTTAAGGATTCCATGAATGATAAATTGATATGATGTTTGTTAACAAGTTTTAAAATTTTGAGATGTTCTATTTAATGATTCTTCATTTTAGTTATTTTAGGAAAATGAATTTATGGGGAAAAATTATTTAAAATTGTTTTCCTTGACTTAAATATCTTCTTAATGAATTTTATTTCCCTAATTATATTTAATTTTTAATACCTTTTTGTGGTTTTTTATCTAGAACCACAATTTTCAAATAGTTTTTAAGGCTGCTATCCAAATTTCTAGTTTCATAAGTTTCCAGATTTTAGTTTTATTTTTTATCTATATTTTTATTTTGAGTAGCTTTAGGATAATTTATATATTTATGGTGAGTTTGAAGAGCACTCCTAGTTGTGACAACCATTATATTCACTCTACGAATTAATTCACTGGTACTTGATAGTTTACCCTTGTCTCTACCTTCGAAATCTCTAGCTAATTACCCCATTTTTAACTCTATATTATTCAACCTAGAATCTTTTTATGATTTATTTGAATCATTACGGGTATTTTGTGAATCCAATTTACCTATTAATTATTGAAAAATTCCCCAAAATCCATCTTTATAATTAGATGTTTAAACCTTGTATTGATTTTGATGTTGTGGTTTAAGATGTTGTTGAAATCTAGGGGGAGAAGCAGGTCTAAGCACTCTATACTCTCTCTAAGAAAGGTTATGATGTTTTCAATATTCATGGTTTTATTTATTTGAAAATATATCATCCTTAGGTTTCATACTAGGTCAATATCTAGCAAAAAATTCATTTTCATGTGACTATTCTGGTATATCAAAACCAGGACAACAAGATTATGAATGACTGAACATGCCACATTAGTGACATTTCTCTCTAAATGTTCTTGGATTATTTTCATTGGAAAAACTATCATATTGGAGATCATATTATTGAGTAGAATTAATTTACTTTCTAAAAATGGATCTTATTCTTTAGTACTTATACTATGAATTTTGTACCAGTGTGTTAAAAATTTGTTTGAGTTCCTCATTAGTTTTTTTCACTAAAGTCCCCTAAAAAATATTAATCAAATAATGTTTGGTGATATGGAGTGAGACTATTATAGAATATTACCATGGAAAATTATGGTAAGAATTTTTGATTTATACAATACCTAAGTAACCCATTGAATCTATCTCAAGCTGCATAAAATAGTTCACCCTCATCCTAAAAAAATATAGTGATTTATACCTTTTTTTAGTGATCGTTCTCTTAGTATACAATTATGTTAAAAAAGTTTTATAAATTGGTCACATGTATCAAATATTTCTTCATCCATTTATTATATCCAAGATTTTTCATTTCTATTGAGAAAAAATGGGAAAACTCTCAGCTTCAATTCTTCCTCAGCTAACCCTCTCAATGGTAGTTACTGCACCATAAAATATAAGTCCTTAATGAATTCAAAAAAAATTAATTGGGAATTCCATTAAACAATGAAATCATAGACAAGGGTGATTTTTTAATCTCATAGTTGTGAGATATAGGGGTTTTTTCTAATGTAGGATGGGTTTCTTGATTCTATAGGAACTTGGAGATCCCCGAGTCTAACTCTCTTTATAAAATTATTTCCTGGATGATTTAGATTGACAGTTTTAGGTTGTTCATTATCCCAGTCCTCCCCAGTATCTTCCATTTTTTTCAAATAATTTTTATGTTTTTCAGTTTTTAAACAAAGGGATCTAAAGTTTCACTAGAATACCTAGTTTTAATTCACTACCATATTGGTTTCTTATTCTTATTTTTTTTTAATTTTATATTTGTTTTTTAAATATATCTTTTTAAAAATAGATCAGATGTCATAAATTATTTTAATTTTTTTGTTGAAATTTTATTTTTTCTACACTTCTTGACCGAACACATATTTCCCAACAACAATGCTAAAATTTGACTATGATTCCCAGGTCTTTGACTTGACTTAGGTTAAATTAATTATTTATAACCCCATTAAAAACTAGTTTAGTGGTGGATAAGATTCTATCCATTGGGAATAACTTCTATTTTGTGTGAGATACTAAGAAAGTGCTTAAAATACATAAGAAAAATAAACCAAACATAGATAAAAAAATTGAAAAAGAAGTGATGATTGAGGTGAATTAAATGAAACAATAATAAGGTATAGGAACAAATCAAAAGGGGGTACACAGATGACAAAAAAGTAGGAACATTCAATATATGAGATATGGGAATTTGATTGGTAAGTTTCAATTAGATCTTTCTTCATTCATTCACTATGAGAAAAAAACTAGAGATGAGATGAAAGTGAGTGGCCAATTATTTTGAGTGACCAACATATGAGTAAATGAATTATACAATTCTTTAACTAAATCATCCAATCATTAAAACTATTATAAAATTAGACCTGCATGAAGATAAACTTTTCAGTTGATCCCAGTCTTCTACCATCAATGAGAAGATCCATTTTTAAATGGATTATTAAATTCATATATAGTTTGAAAATAAATCCAACTATGATTTTTTTTCACTAGTTACTGATGTTTTTGAAAAATTTTACTATGTAAGATATAAATATGAGATAATATTATAGAAATAAATCACACATGAATGAATTAAAATAGTTTACCAACACAATATAATTCCATACAATTATTTAGATAATGTCCATGTTCATAATATTAAAATATTCCAGTAAATACATAACAAACATAATAATAGTGAAATAAAGTGTTGAACTCTCTCTGAGATGGTTATTTTAATAATCGCAAATCATTTTTGTATTTATGACAATTTAGTCTTTTGTTAAAATTGTTCTAAATATGTTTATATTTGTTTAATTAATGTTTACATATGTTTATCTATGTTAATTTATGTTTTAATGTTGACCTGGAAGTATTCTGGAATCAAACAGACACTTTGTGAAAATTCCATGTTTTGTCTCACCGTTAGTTATATTCTTGAGGCACTGATGAAGAGCAAGTCACCGATGAGGAACAGTCGCACCAATGATGAACGGTCGCACCGATGATGAACGGTCGCACCAATGATGAACGGTCGCACCGATGATGAACGGTCGCACTGATGATGAACGGTCGCACTGATAATAGGAACTGTCGCACCGATGACAACAGTCGCAACATCACTGGTCGCATCAAGGAGCTACCGATACTGATGATCAATGAACTACTGATGCTGATGCTACCGATACTAATGCTACTGATACCGATGATAAATGAGCTACCGATGCTGATGCTACTGATACTGATGCAGATTCAAAATGATTTACCGATCTCACGACTCAACGATAGTCATGAAAACTGTTTGAATTTCTATAAACTCTTATTTAAGTCCAACGGTCATAATTGATGTTTTTAATGAAATTAATGATATTTAATGTTAGTTGTTGGAATGTCAGGGGACCGTACCTCATACCTATGAAAAGGTAATCATTCCCATTACCGGAGCTCATGGAATAAAAATGAAGATCGAGCTGCAGTAAATATAGTGTGTGTGGAAAAGGTATAGAGAGAGAATTCTTCCATGCACATACATAAAAAGAAGAACACACAAGGAACTCGAAGAAGGCATTGAAATATATTCAACTAACTCTCATGCATGCAACCCAGCACTACTAAAGAGCACACGTAGAACACTGGAAATCAGAGAACATACTCACTTATGAATGACACCAAGCTGAACCATGATACTCTGATTTTCAATAGAAAAACTAGAGAAGGACTGAGAAGCATTTCTACTGAATCCAACGAGTCCAGAGCTGCACTACTAATCTCTAGAGCATTTTAAACTCTTATCTACTCTCTCTAAGTGATTAATTTATTTACATTTTGAGCAGTGTGTGTACTCTGTATACTTTACAAACACACTGTCTCCTATGCGAAATTGGAGGATACTAAATCCTCATTCCAAACTTCATACATCATACTGTATCCCACTGAGGATAGTATTATAGGTCAAGTGTGACCTAGATAGCCTGTGTGCTGTTGTCTTTGTTTTCCCATGAAGAAATGTGGTAGAGGTCTTAGGACCTGGACAATATTGTATTGTTGTTAACCCTGATCTAGGGTGTGGATCAAATTTATATAAATTGTTTGAGAGGACTAAGTCTCTTCTTGAGACTGAACCTCTTGGTTATATCTACTATGTCTTTTAGTATAAGTCTAAAATATACTACATATATCTTTTTATATTCCTCTGCTATTACTTTGAAATACAAAATTATTTTAAAGTTACTTTGATAGTTAAATTAGCAAGTGTTTATACTTTTTGTGAACCAGTAGGTTAGCTTCAAAAGCTAATTTAATCCTGTGATTAAATTGAATGAGATCTAATCAATCTTTAAGAATCCAATTGAACATTTACAATCTGTATAAATTCACTACAGTTTAACTTTGTTTTAAATTGGGGGATTTTAATAGAAACTATTTTTAACAGAAATTTTAATTGGAACTCAATTCACCCCCCCTTTTGAGTGTACACTCTGACCAACATTTGGTATCAAAGGATTTGTTTTGTTTATCAAAGTTTTCAAATAATCTATTTTGAAACTGTGATTTTAGTTATATTTTAAAGATCTTAAATTTCTGTTAGTTCTAAATTTTATCTCTTTTTAAATTTATTTTCTAAACTCTAGTTATGGATAATAGAATATAAGGTGCTGCTACCAATAGGACACCTTTTTTAATGGCACAAATTATGCTCAGTGGAAACTGAAAATGAAAATTCATTTAGAAAGTATGTGATTTGATATCTAGACAGCTATAAAAACTGAATATAAGATTCCATCAACTGTTAGAACTACTTGGGATGAATCTACTAAGACAACTTACAATAATAATTGTAAATCTATGAATGCCATGTATTGTGCTTTAGGAGATGAAGAGTTTAATAGAATATCTGCTTGTAAAACTGCCTATGAAATATGGGATACTTTGAGTGTTTCTCATGAAGGAACAACTAATGTTAAAGAAATGAGATTGAATACATATACTATTAAGTATGATAATTTTAAAATGAAGACTGATGAACCTATCTCTGTCATGTATCTCAGGTTTAATGAGATTGTCAATACAATGATCTCTCTTGGAAAAGATGTCACTGTTAAGGAAAAAATCATGAGAATATTTAGATGTCTACCAGATCGATAGAGAGTCACTTCTGTTTCAATTAGATAATCATGTGACATAAGCAAGTTAGCAGTCAAGGAGCTCATTGGTAAGCTTATGGTGTATGAGGAAGAACTCAAGGTGAATAAGGAGGATGATGATGAACCTAAAAGGAAGTATGTAGCTTTTAAATCTACTACTTCTAAGAGAAAGGACAAAGACAAAGTTCAAATACAAACTGAAAGTTCAACAAGTGAAGATTCAGACTCTGACAGTGATGCTGAGATAGCTCAAATAGCCAGGAGATTCAAGAAGTTCTATAGGAAGAATAAATTCTTCAGAAAATATAATTACAAAGGAAATTATGACAAAAAAGGTCATTGGAAGAAGGATTGGAAAAAGCCTGACAAGAATTATGAAGTTGTCTGCTAGGAATGCAAAAGTAAAGGTCACATTAAACCAGACTGTCCAAAACTAAAGTTCAAGAAGAAACATGACTACAAGGACAATAAGTATAAGAGAGATATTAAAGCTACTTGGAGTGCTTTAGAAGATATCACAAGTGAATATGAAGTTTCTGATTCTGAAAAGAATCATGCCAACATGTTCTTCATGACCAATACCTCTGAGGTACCTGTTACTTCTATGCTGAATGATTATTATACTGAAACTGATTCTGAATCTGAAAACATGTCTAGTGAGGAACTATTTGAATATTGTAATATGATAGAAGAAACATGTAATGAACTTAAGGACAAGTATAAATCCTTAACGAAATAGCATGCTCTCACTGCCAATGTTAAATCTTCACTTGATATAGAAAAGGAAAAGAATGCTCAACTGTTAAAGGAAAATACTGAACTGATTTTTTCTAATGATCAATTAAGGAAAGACCTAGAAAAATTTACAAATGGAAAGGATACACTAACTCAAATGATAGGAAAAAAAGTGGCACCAAAATATACCACTGGAATAGGCTATCAGCCTGGACAGAGACAACTTACTAAGACTAGATTTATTCCTAAATCTGGATAAAATTGTGCTAGTTCTAGTTCTGGTAATTCATATGCCTGAACTAGTTATTCACATAGTTATGGATCAAAAAGAGTTTATCTTTCAAAATCTGGTGAATCTCTTAATTATATGAGACCAATAAGACAAATTTGGATACCTAAAGCTTTGATTTCTAACCTATTTGGACCCAAGAAGATATGGGTACCAAAATCATTTTCCATCTAAATCTGTTTTGTAGGAAACATGTTTGAAGAGTTCTCACAAGAAGATATGGTACTTGGACAGTGGATGTTCAAGACATATGTATGGAGATTACTCATGATTAAAGATTCTAATCAAATTTGATGGAGTCCATGTCACCTTTGGTGATGATTCTAAAGGGAAAATCATCGTCCTAGGCCAGATTGGTAACACTGATTTAGTTTTGATTTCTAAAGTGTTATTTGTTGATGGACTTAAAATATAATCTATTAGTATTTCTCAATTATGTGATGATGGATTTAATGTGAAATTTTAAAATTATTCCTGTAACATTTTTAACTCTAAAAATGTTTTAGTATTCTCTGATTTGAGAAATGAAAATGTTTATGCTGTTGATTTAAATTATTTATCCAAACAAAATTTTACTTGCCTAAATGCTTTTCATAAAGAATCTTGGCTATGGCATAAAAGATTAGGACACTACAACATTAATTCACTTATAAATATGACTAGGAAGAACTTGGTTAGAGACCTAGCCAAACTTGAATTCCCAAATAACAAAGTGTGTAATCCCTGTCAAAAGGGAAAGCAATATAAAGTTTCTTTTAAATCAAAGAAAGAAGTCTCAACTTCTCAACCTCTCGAGTTGGTTCACATGGACTTGTTTGGAACTTCTAGAGTTTCTAGTTTAAATGGGAAGCACTATGTCTATGTCCTAGTAGATGACTTTTATAGATATACTTGGGTATACTTTTTAGCTCACAAGAGTGAAGCTTGTTCTTACTTTATTAAATAATCCAAGTCTGTAGAAAACCTTATTGGACTTAAGATTAAAACCTTGAGAAGTGATCATGGCCATGAGTTTGAAAATTATGAATTTGAATCTTATTGCTCACACAATGTCTATAGTCACAACTTTTCTACTCCTAGGACACCTCAATAGAATGGTGTAGTAGAAAGAAAAAATAGAACCCTGCAAGAAATAGCAAGCACCATGCTTAATGAATATGACCTACCTGGTTATTTTTGGGCTGAAGCTGTCAGTACAGCTTGTTATGTCATCAATAGAGTCTTGATCAGACCAGTTTTCAAGAAGACCCCTTATGAATTATGTAATAATATAAATCCTAATGTTAGTTACTTCAGATTCTTTGTTTGCAAAGTTTTTATTCTCAATAATAAGGATAATCTAGAAAAATTCGCACCCAAGAGTGATGAAGGAATATTTTTAGGATATTCTATCTCTATAAAAGCCTATAGAGTCTTTAATAAGAGAAACAAGTGTGTAGAAGAATCTGTTCACATCAAGTTTGATGAAACTGATCTACATGAACCTAGACCATCTCTTGAGAATCTTGAATAAGATTTATTTGTTCTGAACCTTAATGATAAAATCAATAAAATTGTTGTAAAGACAACAAGTTATGGAAATGTTCTAGAATCCACTTCTGTAGAACCTAAACCTAGAAAAGATCCTGAAATCTCTAGTACTACCTTTACTAGATCAACTAGGATTCTAAAGAATAATCCTTTAGATGCCGTTGTTGGTAATCTTGATAGAGGGACACAGACTAGAGCTTCTCTAAGAAACCAGGTTGAACATCAAGCTTTTGTTTCACAGTTAGAACCTAAAAATAACAATGATGCTATCAATGATGAATTTTGGGTAATGGCTGTATGAGAAGAACTAAATCAATTTTAAAGGAACAAAGTCTGGGAATTAGTTGACAGACCTAAGGACACTTTGACCATAGACACTAAATGGGTTTTAGAAATAAAGTTTATGAGTCTGGAAACATAGTTAGAAACAAAGATAGATTAGTTGCACAAGGATATAGTCAAGAGGAAGGTATAGACTATGAGGAAACCTTCGCACCTGTAGCTAGATTAAAAGCTATTAGGATTCTACTTGCATATGCTGCTCATCTGAATTTAAAGTTATATCAAATGGATGTTAAAAGTGATTTTATAAATGGTTTTATTGTTGAAGATGTTTTTGTTGAACAACCACCTGGATTTATTAATCCTCATTTTCCAAATTGAGTTTTTAAACTTTCTAAAGCTTTATATGGTTTGAAACAAGCTCCAAGAGCTTGGTATGATAGACTTAGTAGTTTTCTTATTTCAAAAGGTTTTAATAAATGGATTGATAATCCAACTCTTTTTATTAAAATAATTTCTAAAGATGTTTTGATAGTACAAATCTACGTTGATGATATTATTTTTGGATCTTCTAAAAATGCTTTATGTACTGATTTTTCAAAAAGTATGCAAAATAAATTTGAAATGAGTTTAATGGGAGAACTCTAATATTTTCTTGGATTTCAAGTTTTTCAAATTAAAATGGTATTATTTTGAATCAAAGTAAATATAAAAAAGATATTTTAAAACATTTTGGCTTGGATAGTATTAAGGAAAGTGATACACCAATGAGTACTGTTTGTAAATTGGATGCAGATGAAAATGGGAAACCAGTGGATCAAACCAATTATAGAGGTATGATTGGAATCTTACTTTACCTTACTGCTAGTCGACCAGATATTATGTTTAGTGTGTGTATGTGTGAAAGATTTCAAGCTAATCCTAAAGAATCTCACTTGCTTGCTGTTAAAATAATTTTCAAATATCTTAAACATACTACAAATTTAGGTTTGTTTTATCCAAAAAGACAATATTTTGACTTAATGAGTTATTAAGATGCTGACTTTTCTGGTTGCAAGTTAGATAGGAAGATCACATCTAGAACATGTCATCTTTTTGGAAAGTCCCTGGTATCTTGGTGTAGTAAGAAAAATAACTCTGTTGCATTATCTACTGCTAAAGCAGAATACATTGCTGCTGGTAGTTGTTGTGCACAAATTTTGTAGATGAAACACACTCTTTTGGACTATGGATATGATTTTAAGCATGTTTCAATCAAATGTGATAACACTAGTGAAATTAAAATTTCAAAGAACCCTGTGTCTCACTCTAGAACCAAACACATTGATGTAAGGCACCACTTTTTGAGAGATCACTACCAAAAAGGTGATATAAATCTTGAGTTTATAGGTACTGAACATCAATTAGCTGACATTTTAACCAAGCCCTTAAGTTATGAAAGGTTAGATTTGATTAAACAAGAGTTGGGTATGATAGATTTGTGAAACCGATCTGTCAAAATGATCTGTGAAACCGATCTGTCAAACCGATCAGTCAAACCAATCTGTCAAATCGATTAGTGCTACCGATTGGGTTGTACTGTTTTTTAAAATAATTATTTTCTATTTAAAACGATTCTATTTTACTTAATCGATATTCTATTATTTCGCAACCCTAAATGATACAAATAATGACCCGCAACTATTTCTTTTTCTAAGAGACTTTTGACCTTCCATTTCCCACCGAACTCTCTCTTCTCTTTCCTGTAACCCAAGCCTTTTGAATCTTTCCAAGACTCTCGATTGTCTCAAACCTCAGAATGACAAAGAAAAAGCAACAAGGCAAGGAATCTGAAGGATCTTCACCTATCAAGAGAGCTCGAGGTGAGTCGAGTAGTACGACACATAGGTCTGTGAACCTAGAGATAGAAAAATGGGAAGTTATAGCTGAAAAGGAAATATTTTCATAATGGGTTTTATCGAGCAAGTCTGCTCTGTTAAAAGTGTTAGAAATGCAAGGTTGGAAGAATTGGTTCTGCGATAATAATATATTCTTTTACCCAAAGTTGTTGCATGATTTCTATTTAAACTTGAGTGTAGTTTTGGATAGAGTAGAGGCTGCGAGATTGTATTCGATAGTAAAAAGGAAAAATATTACTTTTTCATCGAAAAAGTGGGATGAATGTTTGGGAGTACCTCATAATGGAAGATATGAGGATTACGTTGGTAATATCCCTCCTACTACTGATTACTTTTCTTATGAGCTAGCCCTGGATTTATTGATTGGGAAGTCTGAATCGAGAAGGATATCTACTACTGAGTTGGATGGTGAGAGTAGAATCCTGTTCAAATTTATTCAACATCAAATATGTCCTAGAAAAGGTGACTTTGCTTCAGTAAAGTATTATGGTGTATTTCTGTTATTCATTTTGTTGAATGGTGAAAAGATCAATCTATGTAGATATTTTTCTGAGCATATTGTTGAAATGATAAAACCATCAAAGAAAGCTACTACTTTGTTTTATTCTAAGAAAATTTCTGCCATGCTGAAATTCTTGGGTAGTGTATCTCATCAATTAGATTCTGTTTCCACAAGGTTATCTGTAAGAGGATGAAAATAAGTTGGAACCCATGGAATAAATCTTGGTTTGCTGATGAGGAAAAGTTATATGAGTCCTTCAATCCTACTGATCATCCAAGGAGACCAAAGGGGATAAGAGATCCAAGTTTAAAACCTGGTGAGGAAGTGGTTTATTCAGATGAAGAAGAGGAAGCTGTAGTTCCTAAGGAAACTAGTGAATCTAGTAAGAAGGGAACATAAGAAGAAGAATCTGGTGATAATCTGAATACTGAATAGGAGGATGAATCATCTCCTGATGAGAGGAGTGATCTTGATACTGTTAGCCCAAAGAAAAGAAGAATGGAATTTGGACCAGCTAGTCCACCTCTAAACCTACAAGAAATTGAACCTCTTTTAGATGATGATGATGAAGAAGAAGTTGAGATTGATGAATCAACATCTGAGGAGTATGAATCTGGTAGTACAGGAAATTCAAGTGAGAGATCAGTTAATAATGATGATGATTAAGGAAATGATGGTGATGAGGGTGATGCTGTTGGTGATAGTGATAGTAGTAGCAGTGACAGTGATAGTGGTGATGCTGATGATGCTAATTCTCGACCTATAGAAGTTCATAATGTAATCCAAGATGATCCTCAACCCCAACCAAATTTTCAAGAAAATATCCCTGAGGCAGAGAGAACAGAACAATTGGATATTGATAAGAATGAGGAAGTCCCTCCTGAAATTTCTGGAAGAGCTCAGTTTGTGAAACCTATGTATCCATCATGAAAAGCTGTATGGGAAGAACATACAGGTCTTACTGTTCTGAGATTAGACTATCCAGAGGAAGAGGAAGAAGAAGGAATGAATATTATTGGAGTAAGTGACTTAGTTAAGGCTAGATTAGTTGCTGAATTTATGCAAGTGACAATAGACAGACCAGGTCCTTCCATTTCTCAATCCGGACTTGATCCTTCTGTTTCTCAAGCTAGATCTTGTCCTGCAGTTTCTCAATCTGATTTTGACAGATTTAAGGTTGAGTTGGTTCAAGCAGTTAGAGATTCTATGAAAGATGAGTTATATCATGTTCCTGCTCCTGCACCTATGACTTTATCTGAGGCTTCTATGGATGATTTGGATCAAAGAGTGGTAAGACTTATCAAACAAGAACTATGTAATTATAGTGAGTCGATTGGAAGTAACATTACCTCTTTGAATCAAACACTCACGGATTTAGGTAGTAATTTGGTTTCTCTATCAGCAGAGTTTATAACAACCATCTCTGGTATGATGGAAGTGTTAAGAAATCTGATAGAACATCTAAAGAAGGAATATTTGAGGAAGTTGAAAGCTGAGATCACTCAAGTTGTTGCTCAGGCTAGTTCCTCAAAGGTGATCAAGATTACTGGTCATGAGATTAATACTTTAAAGGATGTTATTAAAGAATAAATGGAAGCTCTTGGAAAGATTTTGGATTTGGATTCTTTGAAAAAGATGAAAGAGCATAGTGATCATATTCATAAAATGGTGCAGTTGTATTCAACCGATGATACCAAGGCTCAAAAAGAGATTAAGGTGAAAGTGGATCACTATTTCTCTAAGATTTACACCAAGCATGAATTGAATCATCATTTTAAAGTGCTAGCTGACAATTTGAGACTCCCTCCAGTTACTCAAGCTTTTAAGGCTCAAGTTCAGTATTTGAAGGATTTTACTCCTACTTTGGAAAGTTTCATGCAGAATAAGGATGATTTTGAAAAGGCTATGAAGTACGGTGGATAAGTAATTTGGGACTTCATCAATTTTCTCAAACCCTACCTTCATGTGCAAGCTAAGGCCATTGTTTTTCCTACTGCTGAGCCTCTTACTTTATCAGATGTTGCTCCTGGTCAGAGTTCTATCTCTCAAGATCTCTCCAATATTCGGCCAGTCTTTCAACAGAATCCTTCAGAAAGATCTTCCACTCCTCAGCAGGTGACCTTAGAACCCACAATTCATCCAGCTAGAGTCATACTGCCTCCTTTCTCCATCCGGGCAGTTCAACCTTCCACCCAGCCATCTTTTGGACCATCCATTCCTCCAACTGCCAAAGGAAAATCTCCATTGCACTCTAAGAAATAGCTGTATCTGTCAATTTTTGATAGGGTGTCTATTTCTTGTACTTTTCACTTTTGTCTGTGATTTTTTTACTCATTTTCAAACCTTATTTTTCTGTGGAATCTTATTTCTCATCTTCTTTATCTATTATTTTTGATAATCCCAAAGGGGGATAAATCAGGGAGATCATGCATCTGAATGGGTGAACTGAATGTGCATATGAGCCCATGCTGGCTATTTACTGCATGCATGCATACACAGGGGGTGAAATAATGCCCCTGTATCTCCGTGGGAGTAATGATGAAAGGAGAGAATGATTTTTATTATCTAACTTATATTATATGGGGTGAATGACTCAGTTATATAAGTTCTGTTTTCTATTCTAACCCTGTTTTATCTTTTGGTATATATTATTTTTATATAGGGGGAGAATACTGAATGACATACTATCTTCCCTCTTTATTTATGTCATTTATTTTTGATTATCAAAAAGGGGTATATTGTTGAACTCTCTTTGAGATGATTATTTTAATAATCCCAAATCATTGTTGTATTTATGACAATTTAGTCTTTTGTTCAAATTGTTCTAAATATGTTTATATTTGTTTAATTTATGTTTACATATGTTTATCTATGTTAATTTATGTTTTACTATTGACCTGGAAGTATTATGGAATCAAACAGACACTTTGTGAAAATTCCATGTTTTGTCTCACTGTTAGTTATATTCTTGAGGCACCGATTAAGAGAAAGTCAACAATGAGGAATGGTCTCACCGATGATGAACGGTCGCACCGATGATGAATAGTCGCACCGATAATAGGAACTGTCACACTGATGACAACAATCGCAACACCACCGGTCACATCAAGGAGTTACCGATACCGATGATCAATGAACTACCGATGCTGATGCTACTGATGATGATTCTACTGATACCGATGATCAATGAGCTACCGATGCTGATGCTACCGATACCGATGAAGATTCAAAATGACTCACTGATCTCATGACTCACTGATAGTCATGAAAACTGTTTGAATTTCTATAAAATCTTATTTAACTCCAACGGTCATAATTTATGTTTTTAATGCAATTAATGATATTTAATGTTAGTTGTTGGAATGTTAGGGGACCGTACCTCATACCTATGAAAAGTTAATCATTCCCATTGCTGGAGCCCGTGGAATAAAAAGGAAGATCGAGCTGTAGTAAAGATAGTGTGTGTGGAAAAGTCATAGAGAGAGAATTCTTCCATGAACATACATGAAAAGTAGAACAGACAAGGAAATCGAAGAAGACATTGCAAGATCTTCAACAAAATATCATGCATGCATCCTTGCACTACTAAAGAGCACTCGTAGAACACTGGAAATCAGAGAACGTACTCAATTGTGAAGGACACCAAGCTGAACCATGATACTATGTTTTTCAACAGAAAAACCAAAGAAGGACTCAGAAGCATTTCTACTGAATCCAATGAGTCCAAAGCCGCAATACTAATCTCTAGAGCATTTTAAACTCTTACCTACTCTCTCTAAGTGATTCATTTATTTACATTTTGAGAAGTGTGTGTACTCTGTATACTTTACACACACACTGTCTCCTGTGCTAAACTGGAGGATACTAAATCCTCATTCCAAACATCATACATCATACTATATCCCACTGAGGATAGTGGTAGAGGTCAAGTGTGACCTGGACAGCCTGTGTGCTGTTTTCTTTGTTTTCCCATGAAGAACTGTGGTAGAGGTCTTAGGACCTGGACAGTATTGTACTATTGTTAACCCCGATCTAGGGTGTGGATAAAATTTATATAAATTGTTTGAGAGGAATAAGTCTCTGCTTGAGACTGAACCTCTTGGTTATATCTACTGTGTCATTTAGTATAAGTCTAAAATATACTACATATATGTTTTATATTCTGATACTATTACTTTGAAATAAAAAATTATTTTAAAGTTACTTTGATAGTTAAATTGGCAAGTGTTTATACTTGTTGTAAACCAGTAGGTTAGCTTCAAAAGCTAATTTAATCCTGTGATTAAATTGACTGAGATCTAATCAATCTTTAAGAAGCCAATTAAACATTTATAATATGTATAAATTCACTACATTTTAACTTTGTTTTAAATTGGGGGATTTTAATAGAAAATATTTTTAACAGAAATTTTAATTGGAACTCAATTCACCCCCCCTTTTGAGTGTCCACTCCGACCAACATAAAGTATTAGGGAGAGATAAAAGTTCTCTGTTAAAGAGTTATAAAAATATTCTAAAGCTCTAGTAATTCTTTATTTCCTACTCATCATCCATAGATTGCTGTGATTAGTCATGATCCTCAAGAATATTTTAGATCTCTTGACCATATTACCACTTTTTTCATTATTAATTCTCCAATTAATAATAATATTATTCCAATTCCCTACCTCCACTCAAATTCATAGCTCTGAGGTTTTTTCCCTAGCCTCCACATGGTTCTTTTACTATATATCTTCCACCTTTTGAGTGACACACGCCAGTCCATCCTAACCAAATGTGCTTCCCCTCAAATTTTCGTGATAAAAAATTACTATAATCTCAAATCCATATGGCCTCCAAATAGAGGGTTCAAGGGTTATGATTAAATGAAGGGGGATTCACTTAAATATTTCACCAGTTCCCATTATGTCTATCACCTTCACTTATTATTGTATTTCCCAATTCAGTCAAACAAAAAATACAAAGATGAATTTGAGATAATCTTATCAATTTTTGAAATAATATTTGATCTTATGTTCCTTATATTAGCTTCTAATTATTTAATTTTAGAATTTTATTTTACCTGTGGGATTTTTATATTATTTTTTAGTAAGATGCATTAGGGTTTTCATAAGGCTAAATTGGGTTTATTTATTTCTTAGGTGTAAGTGAAATAACCTTGGGCCTGGGTTGTAAGACTTCAAAATTAGGCATGAAAGACGTTAAATGTCTTCAAAAGTGTTGACATGGCACCCTAAATCTTGGATTTGGGTACATGGTGAGTTTTCCCAAACATTCCTTCGATCTAATTTTTTCTTCACAAATGCATGAAGCTTTATTATGGGGTAAATACTCAAACTTAGGCATGAATCCTTAATATGGGTATCTCTTAAAAAAAAGTCGCAAAGCTTGACACTTGATGATAAAGTCTTATGATGATCATGAGAAATTATTATGCTCAACTACCTTTATAGTTTTTTTCTTCTAATTCTTGACATCCAGAATGCATCAACTTGAATCTCATACTCAGAATCTCACTCTTAAAAAATAATTTTAAATCCAAAAATAAATAAAAACCAATGAATCAATTCTTTCCTTTATACTTGGTCTACATGATTTGGTTAGGTGGTCTCTGACTCATATAGTATCTTGAAGATTATTCTTATGGGTTTTTATACATTTCTCTTGTGGTTGGTTGGTATGTTTTTATGCATTCACTTAGAAAATTTGATAATTTTAAAGTCATGGTAGGTAGAGATGGAACTTGAAGTAACTTATCCTTTATCATGTGGTAAATTTATTAATTTTACAATTTTCCTCTCTTATAGTTAGTTGAAGAACACATACTGTTTTCTTATGGTTATTTGGAATTTGTTATTTTGGTAACTTCATATCTTGGAAAAATTTCTCTCATAGCAGGGTGATGTTGGTCATGTAGTTAGTTAGGAAATTTTCGTTTTTTTCCACATGAGGTTAGTTGAGTGACTATGGTATATATTCTTCAAATTATTTAAAGAGACCACATGTTCACTTTGATACTTATCTTAAGGTCAATTGAAATGCTTCAAAAACTAGTTACTATAGTTAAAAAACCAAATTAATCAATCAAATTTGAAAAACATACATCAAACAGAGAATTAAATTTTTAAATGAGAATAAAATAAAAAATGATCCAAAAATTTAATTAATGAAATAAAAATTTAGAATTAATGAAATAATTAAGTTAAATAATTTAAAAATCATAAAAATTTATTCAATGACATATTTTCATTGAAAAATAAGAAAATGGGTTTTCATTAAAGATAAATAGAAATTCACATCAATGATAACTGATAAAATAAATCACTAAAAATAGTGGTTTTGAAAAGACATTTAAAGGAATATATCTTCATCAAATTTTATTAAATGTTCAACAATTTCTAATTAAAATCTCAATTTGACATTAAAAACTCATCTATTTATTAAAAATTGGATGTGGTCAAATGAATAAAAAATGATCGACATAAAATTCCCTTATACTTATAATTTTTTTGTCATCATAAAATCTATGATTTTACTTTATAAATAGATAAAAAAATTGTCACAAATCAGTACACAATGTATCATGATAAAAAATTAATTTATATAAAAGCCAGATTTTGAGTTGGGCTAAAGTTTTTAATTTTTTTTACAGAGGGACTGCCTAGATTCAAATACACACAAAAAAAATTATGGAAGCATATACATAACCATAATTGAAAATTTCATACATATTTAATGAAAATAAAGTGCTTCCCCACTTCAATTAAAATTTTTGTTCTAGTTTTGGGAGTGTAGACAATTCATATTTAAGTGGAATTAAAACTATAACAAGAGTCACTTCCAGTTATCATTTTTCCCTAGGTTACTCAAGCCAAAGATCATCTTCCTAATTAATTGATACAACTCAAAATATTTTCGTATAACTAAATTTTCCCTTATTGAATTGTGTTCAATATTCCCCCACCTCAATGAATTCATTTTTTAAAATTAGGAACTTTATATTAATTTTTTCCCAACATTGATTTATGCATAATTTTTTTTAATTTACTATGGCTTTTATTTATTTACACACACACCCAACCAATGCCTAATGCATCAGGGATTCACCTAGGATCCCAATTGCCTATTTTACTCAATTTTCAAAGGAATTACATGACTATATTTTGAGTTGTCTCTCTGAAATATTTTATTTCAAAAATTCCAAGTTACTAAGTTCAAGTTAAAATATATAGTTTCCTTAGGTTCTATGTCCAATTCCAAAAAGATATATCCTATCACACTCCCATTACTAGTTCCAAAACATAATTTCCATAAAAATAATGGAAAAACATCACTCAAAAATAATAAAATCATATAATTTTTTTTATAATTGGCACAAACCATCAAACTAGATTCAAATTATTCACTTAGAAGGATATATTTTTTTATGTAAATTGAATCCCAACGACCCAAATTTTTTTTATTTTTTTTGTTGAATTTTGTGATATGTATAAATAATTGAAGAAAAAAATTACAGTAAAAGACTCCACTCCTCGAAAATTAAAAACCAACATTGTATCCAATATTTAATCCTATAGTGGGAGAATATTTTAGACCATTTTATTCAAAACAAATTTTTAAATTTTAAGTAAAAAAATCATATTGAAGTGGTAAAATAATTTTCAAATAAATTTTACATCATTAACTAGAATATCAATAAACAATTTAAAAAATTTCATGATTTTTATTTTAAGAACATACCTAATATTTTTTCAATAAAGATCAAATAATTATCATGTTCATTATTATAAAAAAAATTAAATCCAAAAGTATTTTTATGATGTAAGAAAGTTCTGAAATTTGGTTCCAAATAATTTCAACATTCTTGAAATCAATAAGATAAACACCCAGAAATGAAGCACAGATTCACTCAATTCAGTTCAAAACAGTAAAGGTGAATTCCACCACATTTAATTTTTTGAAAAATTACCAAAAATATTTAACCAAAAATATTATAACACCCCCCTTGAATATACATATTTTACCATTGACATTCATCCATATACAGTCTCATATCTGTCATCAAGAAGTTACTCTAGTAAGCAAGATCCAATTCTTGGACAATGAACATATCAATATAATATTCCTAAATTTTAAATTTGAGAATGGAAATGACCAAAGGTTTGAGTTTAGGAGAATTTATCTAAAAATATCCTAGATGAAAATCCTTTGAGACTTTGAGAAAATCTAAAATTTATTAGGTAGGATCCATTCTTATGGCCACTCCTTTCCTCTTATAGTCTATTGACCTACCACATGACCACTTATTCACAGTTACTCCATCTACTTCATGACCACTTCAGTACATGGACACTTGAGGAAACTAATAACCTCAAGTTGTTTACAAGATATTTTAGTAGAGCATCATGAATTATTATTATAAAAAGATGAAAATAAAATAGAAACAAGAAACCATGGGTTAGCTCCTATGATGAAATGAATTTATATTACTCGGTTAGAATCGATGATGGATCAACTTTTAAGAAAAGAGATGGAAGAGAATCTCTTTGGCTACACCCCAAAATAGTGCTTAATTATTTTACCATGGAATTGGAAACTTGTGTTCTCCATGATGACAAATTTAACAGCTCCATTAAAAATAAATCATAGAATGGTGAAGGGTCTAGACTCTTTGGTCTTATTTTTATTGGAAAAATATTTATCCTAGAATTTAATAGAAAAAACCTTGTAAAAACATAAAATACTAACTTTAAACGATATTATCATGAAATGATTTTGTTCTATATTTAAAATTTTATAATTATCATATGATTACATTCTATTTCCTCTAATTCACTCAACTCCATCATCCTTTTTTCATCAGTATTTTTAAAGTCAAAATTCAATGTTTTTAGAGCCCAAAAGGATTTATGATAATGTTCTATAGGAAAATGACATGATTTCACAAAAATAAGTCTATATGGAGATATGAATATGAGAGTTTTATAAGAAATATTTCAATCCCACAAAGAATTATCCAATTTGATTTACCAATCCTTTCTAGAAATAGACATAATATTTTCAAAGATTTTATTAATCTCCCTATTAGAAATGTCACCCTATCAATTAGACCACAGGTGATGCTTGGTTCCTATTCTGTGAGAACATCCAAATTTATATATTAGATGTTTTAACTTATAATTGTTGAAATGAGTTCTATTATCTATAATTAATTCCTTTGACCCTAAAAATCTGGAATAATATTTTTCTTGATGAATTTAACAACACTTGTAGTAAGTTTGTTCATAAGTGATACAACCTCAACCCACTTGGAAAAATTGTTTACAAGAATAAGAATATACTCATTCATATAAGATGATGGAGCTTTTACTGTGAATTATAATCCCCAAACATAAAAAAATATATCAATAATCCATTTTTGTGGTAACTCTCACTTCCTATGAACATTTCCCAATCATTGAAAATTTTCATAGCCTATAAAAAGACTTATAGTATCCTCAAATAAGGCAGGCTATTATAATCTAAACAGTAATAATTTTTGGGTATTTATCTCTGTAACATGGTGTCCACTTGAAGGTGATTAATTAAATCTATCAATAATTGAAAAAACATCCTCCTCATCAACACATTTCCTCAAAATTCTATTAGCTCACCTTTTAAAAAATAATAGATCATCCCAAAATAGTAGTTTAAATTATAAATGAATCTATTTATTTGGTTATATGAATGATCTTTAGGCATGAATCCTACAATAAAAAACTTATTATAGTCATTAATCCAAGAAGATATATAACTAAATCAGCAAATAGTTGTTTATCAAGAAATGGAGTATTGATCTCTCTTGGTTACTCTATTTTAGAATTGGGTAACCTATAAAAGTAGATAATAACTGTATTTTTTGATCCATTATTATCCTATATTTCTAATAAAT
This sequence comes from Viscum album, assembly GCA_963277665.1. Lineage (NCBI taxonomy): Eukaryota > Viridiplantae > Streptophyta > Magnoliopsida > Santalales > Viscaceae > Viscum > Viscum album. Next base: position 1,237,176,238 of record OY728153.1, read on the forward strand.
ATTATACAACTGAAGATTTCATCTCATGATCATTTATTTGTATTATTTCCCTAAAATAATATACTTTATAGTAAAATGGTCTATAAAAATGGTAACCTTAGAACCTATTAGATATTGCCTAAATTTTTCTAGTCAAAAAAAAAACAGCAGCTAAATAATTTTTAGTAATGGTGTAATTATTTTGGGAATCATCCAATATATTACTATCATAATAAATCACATTTAATTTATTCATTTATTTTTCCATAAAACAACGAAAACATCCACATCACTTGCCTCACACATAACATCAGATGGTAATTTTTAGTCCGGGGTAGTAATAGTGGTTAAATCAATGATTTTATTATTAAGTATATTAAATTAATCCAATAATTTTTCATTAAAATTAATCATATTATTCTTGACAAGTAGTGAGTTAATGTGCATGATGATTTTTGAAAAATCCTTGGTGAATATCCAATTGAAACCAGAATGGCCTAGAAAGCTCATAATTCCCTAAATATTTTTAGAAGGGATAATATTTTAGATCAAATAAATTTTAGAATTATAAACTTCAATAATTATCTTTTGAAATATTATGATCTAATAAAATTCCTTACATTATAGATATTTGACATTTTTCTTAGTTTAAAACATAATTTATTTCCAAAAAACTCTCCAAAACGACTTCTAGATTTTTCAAAAAACCTTCAAATGTGTTCTAAAAAACTATAAAAATCATCCATAAATAAAATTTTAATACTTTATATCATATATAATAAAATTTACATCATACATCTTAGAAAAGTGGCAAGATCACCACATAGTCCAAAGATAATTCATTGATATAAAAGTTTCCCAAATGGACCCATGAAATTAAACTTCTCCAAATATTCAGAAGATATGGAAATATGGTTGTAACCAATGTATACATCAAGGACACAAAAAAATCATTTCTTGTCAACCTCTCTATTATTTTGTCTAAAAATATAATATGAAAAATGGAATTTTATTTTGGAAGCATTTAGTTTTCTATAATAAATGAAGATTGTCCATTTATTCACTATTCGAGTTTAGATTTTCACATTTTTCACATATTCACCAACTATCACTTCACTCTTCTTAGGTAATATTTGAACATGAATCACCTATAGGCTGTCTAAAATTGGTAAAATTATTCTCGTATCAAGAAATTTGTTAATTTTCTCTCTAACCACCTCTTTTATTTTGGGATTCAAACTTTCCCCCCTTAACACTATGTTTTTGTTCATGCTTCATGAGAATTTTATGCAAGTAGTATAAAGAAATTATAAACTTAATGTTAGTTATGGACCACCCAATAATAGATTGGAACTTCCTAAAAATATAAAAAAACTATACTCTTGAATCGCATATAAATTAAATGAGATACTAATAGGAAGTAAAAAAAGAATCATCAAGAAGATAGTATTTCAAATGAACAGGAAGTGGTTTGAGCTCAAACCCTGGTGCTTTTTGACTTGAAGGAAGTCACTTGGGCCTAAAAATTCTAAGATATTCAAGATACCTATTGAATAAGGCACTATATAAATATTATTTTCCATCCCCAAAATACTACTTCCCATACTCTGAATCTAAGATCAAGTTTATAATGATTTGTAAGAAAAACTCATCTATGTGTTCTATTTAGTATCCCAAAAATTCCTCAATTTTTTTATATTTTTTAGCAGGAAAGGGATCCTCAAAATCTCCAAAAAATTATTTAATCTTATAGAAAAATAATTCATCTTCTAAAAATATTATCTTAGAATAAACAATACCATTATCCTTCTTTGAAAAAATATATAGATTCTCATCTTTAAAATTATCTAAATGTTGGGGACAATTATTATAAAATTATAAAGGGGTTTCAACAACTAATGATATTATAGAAACCCAAGATTAGAATACATGTATATTATGTCATTTTAGATGAATATTAAGTACATTACAAAAATACATTCCCAAGGACCATAATAATTTAGTGTCTTTGGAAACTTCGAAAACAAAATCTTCTATCCTAGTAAAATATCTTCAACATCTCCCATAAATATCCTCACATTTATTAATTCTACCTCAAACCTTTATTCATAACTTTATGAAATGAAACCTAAAAATGGGTGAGCTCAGACACTCAGTAAGGGTAAACAAGGGATACATGTAAGCATAATCATGAACATAAGGTTAAGATAATTTGATCGTAACATTAGGAGATCATAAGCTTCATATAAGAGATCATAAACATGAGTTATGGGATAAATATTGGTAGTTCATAAGGCATAAATCATAATTAAATAAACATCATGATCCATAAAATCATAAATCTGGAATAAGACATAGAATTTTTGGAATACATATAATAATATAAAATTTTATGTCAAGGCTATATACCAAGTCCTTTATAACATGTTAGGATTGGGATATAACCCATGTACCTGCTTCAGGGTTGGGATAGAAACCCATGCACCCTTATTCTTTTAGGCTTGTGATATAACCCATATACCTTCTTGTTTTATTTCTTGGTCTATAACCTATGTACCCTTTTTCTTTTAGGATTGGGCCACAACCCAAGTACCTTCTTGTTTTTGGTCTTGGGATACAATATGTGTACCCTATTTCTTTTAGGCTTGGGCTACAACCCATGCACCATTTTTTAGGGATTGGTATGCAAATTGTGTACCCTTTGAGCTCATATAAAACTTACCATTACCTAATGCATTGGAGGAAGATATAAGTCCCACCCATCTTAAAATGAAATCATACATACATGCGTCACAAGATAAAAAAACTTCCATCATATCATGACCCATAAAAAGAGATAGGTTTTATAAACATCAAATCATAAAACATGAAATGAAATGGGTATCATTAACATTTAATCACATCATAACCTATGAAAATATATAGTTTTCATAATCACTTCATGAAAGCATAACCCATGAAAAGAAGCGAGTTTTAAAAGAATAAAACCCATGGAAGTGAAATGGGTGTCTTAAAATTAATTCCATAAAAACTTAAAACACTCAAGAAAGAGTATGAATGAAACCTTTGGATCATTTCCTATAAGTGTATGAGTAACATAAATGGATGTTATCATATATATATAATAACTTGGAAGCATATTTTGAAAACATTTCTTGAGGTAAATATCTTTTCTTCTTTGAAAAAGGCTATTTAAAATATAAAACCTTTTGAAATCCATTTTCATTAAAAAATTATAAAAGAATCTTGAAAACCTATTGAAAACTATTTCCTTGAAAATATCTTTTAAAAAAATTTATTAAAAATTAACCTTTTAAGCATGAATATAAATCTTCTAATAATTTACGGTGGGTAAATCCATACATGTCATATGAGGTAAAAATAAAGTTCCTTTGCACGGTAAAAATGTTAGAAAAAATTACTCATACATAAGGTGAAAAGAATATTCCTTTTATAACATAGTTAAAATAAAAAAATGGGTATAAATATCTTTTAAATATTTTCGGATAATAATATAATATTCTTGGAACCTTTTTAGAAAACATAGATTTTCGACCGAAGAGAGGGTAAAGTCACGATTTCTTAAAAATACTTTCTTAACTATATTATGTAACAAAGAGCAAAAATATAGTACCAATACATGAATATATCATGAGTAACCAAATCAGAATAAATTTCATGAATTTTATTGAGAGATATATTATAATATTTCATCAAAGTAAGCATAAGCATAAACAATCTCGAAAAGTGATGAGATTGTCTCAATGCACTCTTATAACTTGGTAACTTGGGATCATACATTCCATGTAAGAAAAGGAAATTAAAGTAAGATTAAAATATCATGAAAATAATAAATTTAATTATATAACATGTAAAATTTGAGTACATACACCTTGAAAAAGAATTTAGGTGCATAATAAAACTTGAGTCTCAAAAGTAAAGAGTGGAGAACATAGCATGTATCTCACAGAAATAAAAAATGAGATGAAATCCCCTTACCTTGTGTCTTGAATCTCATTGTAATCAGTAAAAACACATGTATAATAAATATAAATTTATTATAAATATTTTAAATAACCATATTTTTATACCTAATACCATATATGGTTTTATTATGGCATTATATTACCCTCTATTTAACCATCATATGTTAAGGTTTCACTTTGGATAATATTGTATTTTTTCTTCACATGTGTATTAATTTTTTATATACTTGGTAATTATATTTATATCATGATTATAGAATGTAAAAAATGATATAAATATCAATTATATCTATAATATTTTTATTATAATAATCTATATAATATAGAAGTATGAAATGTAATACACTATTTATAGAGATGGTAAGCCGTACGTACACACGAATGTTGTTTCCCTTTTTATTGTCGTATTGAAAGAAAGAAAGAAAATGACATATATGTATATATGTATATAATATAATTAAAGTATAATTATAATTATATATATATATATAATATAAGTTCTCTAAACCCATTCTTAATACATTTCATGTATTGTGTGAACGAATCACATCGCTTTGATGGGTCAGTAGTCCACACTTCTTCAAAAGAAATTATCATTTTAACAAAAAATGAAATGTAAAAAGATATGTGTTTTAAAAGGAATATAAAAGATTAAAGATATAATATATAATATATATAAACATAGTTTCCATAATAATTTTCACCATGATATTCGATAAGGAAAATTGAACAATCATCATTTTGTGAGGCGAAAGTTCGTCAAACACATAAACATTATGTTCATTACCCATTAGACGGAGGTGTGTGTAAATATAGGTAGAATAATTAGCATGAAAATAATATTATATTTATGATAATGTTTTTTTATAAAATAATTTAATAAATAGAGTGGATGGGGTGAAGGAAAATAAAATAAAAGAGTTTGAGAGAAGACGTTACTTTTTAATTAGGTAACTCCTTTTAGTTTTGGCCAAAAGGATTCCTTGGGGGACTTTCTTCACAATGGGAGGATTCAAGGAGGAAGGATGGGATTTTGGGAAGTGTATCGGTCAAATATTGGAAAAAAATAAGTGGTTTGAGAGGTGTTAAGAAGAGGTAGAGCTGGTGGCCTTTTATAGGGATGGAGGAGTGGCACTCTTGTAAATATTTGAAGAGAGAATTCCCCCCACGTTTTTCATATTGCAAGTGGATCCAATAATGATCCAAAGTATATAAAAAGGAGTATAGGGTCAAAATATGTAAATAAAATGGATTTTGTACAAGTTTATAGGCCATTTTGGCCCCTAAGATTAAGGTTTAGTCCTTAATTAATCTTAATTTGACCTTAATCTCTGTGATTAATTTTAACCACTTTTACTAATAATTTTGGTCAAAAATTAAGTTGATCTTATTAGAATAAAAATAACATACTTATTAAAATGGTATATTTTTTTTAAATTCAATTCACATAAGTGAAAAAATTAAGATTAATTCTAATCCCACATACGGGAAAAAATTATGGGTTTTAAAGTAGAAAGAAGTTTAAAATTTTATTATGTTTTTATATTCAATTTCAAAATGGAATTGATTATAATGACATATATTTTATTAATAGATGTATAATTGATCTAATTTTACCTTAAAATAAATTTAAAATATAATTTAACATTAATAATTGTTTAAAAAAAGGGACCTTATAACTAAAAAACAGTATTTTTCACTATTCATCAAAAATGAAGTTTTTAAGAAAAATACCAAAAATTCTCCCTCAGATAATTTTAGAATTATAAATTAAAAAATTAATTTTATTTTATAAAATTAAATTTATATATGTTTCTAAAATTAATTTTATTATTTTTCATAGAAGGACATGAAAAGTAGTTTATTTGAGAAAATAATATTTTTAAATATATAAGGTCTTTAACAAAAATTATATCATTCATTATCATTATGTTTTATTTCTATAAAACCATTATAAAAAATATTTGAAAAGTAGTTATTAGTATTTTTATTAATAAGTTTAATGTCTAGGTTATAATTATCTCATTTAAATAATTATAACTATAAAATGATGTTTCATAGAAACATCAGTGTTGCGTGTAATATACGTCAAGTCGGTGTCGCGTGTAACATATTCCAAGTCATGGTTTCTTGTAACATACACTGATTAGATGTTCTAATTGAAAGTAATATTTGAATTAGTGTTTTAATATATATATATATATATATATATATATAACTATTTCCAGTGTCATGTGAAATAAAAAATCTAAAAAGGTAAATTAATTTGAAAAAAAAATATTTCAAAAAATATAGGGGTGTTACATATCTTTTATCCAATTATTATTTAATATTATAAAATAATCCCAAAAGTTTAGGAAAATATACTATTGAATATTTCTCTCTTAAAGGAGGTTTCTTATCATTTTTAAATACATTAAACTCCTCTCTTTTCTCCCAAAAATTTAAATTGATGTTTCCTTCAGAAACATCAATGAAACCTCCCTCTATGGATAAGAAGTTTCTAATTAGAATAATTGGTAATTTCATGTTACAATATATATATAATGAGAAAATAAATAGGAAAATACAACTTTCCTACTCTCACCCGCAATTTATCAACTTCCTAATTGGTCGAGTAATGAACCAATCCACTAACTACAAGACAATGATGGGTTGATGTTCTATTAACCTCAAGTGTTTAAAAAATGAAAAGAAAATCAGATTAATAATCACTACAATATCACAAAAATAGTTTATTGGACCACTTTATCCTAGAGTTAAAGTGATGATAAAACTTCCGAGATCTTGGCGTTTGAGAGGTATCCAATTATACAAGATAATAGTACACTCCTCTATGATATTGTATGTTTCAAATTATTCTAAAGTTTTATTATTATATAAAGTTTTACTCAGGTATTTAAGATAAGTTAGAAATTTAATTAAGGATTTTAGGAAAGGTAAAGTGATATGATGTTTGTTAACAAGTTCTAAACATTTATGATGTTCTATTTCACAATTCTTCTTTTTAATTATTTCAGAGAAAGGAATGTTTGGGGAAATATTATTTGAAATTATTAAAATTACCTCAATTTACTATTCAAATATTTTCTTCCCTTTATTAGATTTAATTTTCAAGTATTTTTTTGGTGTTTTTTTTCAGTGGGAACAATATATTTCAAAGAGTTTACAATGCTGTTATACAAATTTACACTTCCAGATTTTGTTTTTTTATGATTTTTTTTATTTTTAGAAGGTTTGTTATCATTTATATCTTATTAGTGAGTTTTAAGACCTCTCATAGTTGTTATGACCATTATATTCTCCCTAGGATTCACTTTAGTGGTACTTGACAATTTACCCTTGTCTCTACCTCTAAAATATCAAGCCAATTTTTCTATTTTCAACTCTAATTTTTTTAAACCGAGCATCTATTTGTGATTTATATAAATATTTTCAGGGGACTTTATGAATCAATATTACCTATAAATTATTAAATCATTATACTAAATTACTATTGATAAATAGATGTTTCAACCTTATATTTAGTTTGATATTATGTCTTAGGTTATTGATGAAATCCTATGGGTGTATCAAGTCTAACTATTCCCTACTTCATTCAAGAAATGTTCAGATGGTTTTGGTATCCAGGGCTATAGTTATTTGGAAATATATCATTATTATGTTTTACTATAGGTATATATCCAAAAAAATTATCATTTTCAAGTGATTGGATGGCATATAAATATTAGGGTAGCAAGATTATGAATGATCAAAAATGAAAAAATGGTGAAATTTCTCTTTAAGTGTGTTTAGTAATTTTCACTATTAAAACTAGTATATTTGACCTTTTCTTATTGATAATAGTTATTTTCCTTCCTAATAATGGTTCCTCTTCTTTAGAACATTTATTTGGTATTTTTTTCTAGCGTGTTATAATTTTTTTTGAGTTCCTTGACCATTTTCTCACTATTTCCCCCTCTATAATATTTATTAACTAATGTTTAGTGATATGGAATTAGAATATTATAGAACATTTCCCTGATAAATTTTGGTGGGAATTGGTGATACAAAAACGGCTTATATAAACCTTTGAATCCATCCAAATCCTTATGAAATAGTTCACTATCATCCTGAAGAAATCTAGTGATTTTATGCATTATTTCAGTGTTCATTCTCCTAGGATAAAAATTTATAACAAAATAATTATACAATTGGTCCCATGTATCAATTATTTCTTTATCTATTTTTTGGAACCATTTTTTTCATTTCTCTTGAGACAAAAGAATAAAACTCTCAACTTCCATTATTCCTCACTCAACCCTCTTAGTGGTTTCTCTATTCCACATAATATAAGTCCCTAATTAAGTTAATAAGATCTTAATTGTGCATTCCATAAAATTATTACAACATGGAAAAGTGTGATTATTTTATCCCATAGTTTCAATACCTAGGGATTTGGATAATGCAAGATGGGTTTCTTGAAACCATATGTACTTTGATCTCCATAATTATAACTCACCTTTTCAACTCACTTCTAGGTTTAGGTGGATTAACATTTTCAACATTTTCATTATTTTGGTTCTCCCTAGGATCATCCATTTGGGGGTTTTATTTTAATTCACTAGGATGATTTTTAATTTCTAAAACAAACGGCTCTAAATTTACACTAGAAAACCTATTGTTCATTCACCAACCGGTTGGTTTCTTCTTTTTTATTTTTTTAATTTTATACTAGTTTTTTTTAAATTTTAGTTTTAAAAAATATTTGAGAAGTTATATTTTTTAAAATAATTTTCTTGATATGATTTTTTATAAATTTCTTGGTCACATGTGACTTAGAAAATAAACCAATATTTAACACTGATTAATTGGTTATTTACTAGTCTCGGGTTAAATAAATTATTTATAACCCTATTAAAATCTAATTTATCGATTAATAGAGGTTTATCGATAGGTAAAGATTTTTATTTTGTGTGTTATTCCAATAAATCAGTTAAAAACACCCAAGAAAATTAAACCAAATGCAAATTCAGTTGTAAAGAAAGAAGTGATGATTGGGGTAAAGTAAATGAAATAGTAAAAAGGAAGAGGAAAAAAGTCAATATAGTGTATACATATCACAATAAATTATAAAAAATAAAGCTATGAGATAGGGGATTATATTGGTTGGTTTCAAATAGATTTTACTTTATTCATGATCTATAAGAAAAACACTAAAGACGAGATGAAAAAGGTGGCATATTCTTTTGAATGACCAAACTATGAGTGAATGAATTATACAGTTCCTCAGATTTATAATGTAATTAACAATTTAATGATGAAATCATCCCTTTATCAATATTATATTTTCATTTTATCCCAATGTGTTACCTTCAATGATCAGATCCCCATTCAGATGGATTCTCAGATACTTAAGTAGTTAAAAAATAAGTCAAATCAAGATTATTTTTCATCTGTTCGCAATGTTTTCAAAAATATTACTACCAAAGATATGGATATGTGGATAGTTTTTAGCAAAAAACCATACATTAATAGATAAAATAATTTACTAATACAATCTCATTCCTGTGAAATAGTTTAAAAAATGACCATGTTTATAACATTAAAATATTTCCATAAATCCATAACAAACATTATAAATGGGAAATGGAGTAGTAGTGGGAGATAAAAGTTATCTATCAAAGAGAACCAAAAATCATATTATGATCTAGTAATTCTCTATCTCCTACTCTTCATCCCTAGCTAACTCTGATTAGTTGTGATCCTCTAACCATTTTTAAATATCTCATCTAGCTTCCCCTTTTATTCGTGATGAAGTCTTAAATTAACAACAATATAAGCTCAATTCCCCAACTACACTCATAGTCATGACTCTAATATTTTCTCTCTAGCCTTCATGTGGTGCTTTCACTTTACATATTCCTCTTCATTAGTGAAAACAATTCAACTCCTCATGCCTGAATGCACTTTCCCTCAAATTTCCATGCTCAGTGGTGACTATGATGTCAATTGCAGATGGTCTCTACATAGAAAATTAAGGGTCCTGATTAACATAAGGGGGTTTCACTAAAATATTCCAACTGTTCCCATAATCTCCCTCATCTTTAAATGTAATCATCTTTTTTGATTCCACCAGAACAAAAAATAAAAATAAAAATGAAAAGATGACTTTGAAATGAGATGCTCAATTTGGGAAATAATATTTGATTATCAGTTCCTTAGCTTGGATTTTATTTTATCAATTTAAAAATTCTAGGGTACCCATGAGATTATAATTTTATTTTCTAGTCTGATTCATGATGGTTTGTATGAGGTTGAGTTGGGATTATTGAGTTTATGGTCCAAATTGAAACACTATTGGTCTTGGGCAGGTAGAATTCAAAATTGGGCATAGCGGGCTTTGAATGGATTCATAAGTGCTGATGTTGAACCCTGAGGATTTTATTGAATTACCTGGTGAGTTTTTTGAATCCTTACTTTGATATCCCATTTTTTAACAAAGGCATGAATCCTTATTATGGGTAATTGTATTAATCTCAGGCATAAATCCTTACGATGGGATGCTCCTTAAAAATGGAAAGGTCTTTGAGCCTTATGCTCAGTTCCAAAGTCTTACAATGATGGGAAAAGTATTATACTACATAAAGACCCTAACCCCAACAGCCTAGAGTCGGTGATTAATTTATTACATTGGTATAAGATGTAAGTGTTCTCATACCAAAGGATTGAATAGTTTAATAGTCTTGATAAACTAGATACATACTTTAATCTCACATTACATTGGAAAACATAAAACATGACATAATATTTTCTTTGAGAACACCACTATTACATTTAGTATATCCTTGAATACCAATCACAAAACACTTTCTAATATCCTTGAACTTATTCAAAGAATACTTATTCATATCTCATTGAAAGTAAAAAAAATCATGGGTGAGATTAAATACTCTATAAGGGTTATATACAATAAATGATTTCATTATCAAATAAGGCATACTCAATATGGAAATATAAATAACTAAACACACATTCCATTTAATCAATAACATTATCATGAATAATAATATGACAGGAAGAAATGTTGTTCAAATAATTCCATTTAACTAATCAAATGAGCATAAAACTTCTCTATGGATATCATAACTATTCAAATAATCACATGCACATCAATAAATAATCTCAAAATTATGGAATTCATAATTCTGTATGTCATAAACATACCTCCATGTATTTTTTCCAAGAAATGTTGCATAAATGGGTAAGACCTTAGCCAAATACCTTAATTATTTTGTCTCGTGAGACCCATCAATGCATCGAGGGGATACAAAGACCCATGACCATCACTTACTAATCCCAATTCATTCATCATATGAAGAGGTAGAAAGATAATCATTGTAAAAATTTTTATTGAAAAACTATCATACTAAATGTTAATAATTTCCCTAATCAATAAACATAATCATAAACTATCTAGAGTAATATAGTGAATGGTATCAAAATAGTCCATCCCGAGTCAAACTGATCATAAAACATATGAATAAATAATAAGGATGGTATCGTTACACATATCCCCAATGTAGCATAATTATGATAAGGGTTTTTTTCATTCATGAATAGAAATATGATAAAATTTTATTAAATACAATCTGCAAAAAAACCCTTTTAACATTGAATTTCACCTTTTAAAAAAATAATTTCAATAATATTAGGAAAATCATTTTCTTTTGAATGGATCATTAAAAATTGTAAATAAATATTTAGTGTAACGAGTGGTCATGATGGTGGAAAATTTTGTTTATGATGAGTATGTTAAAACAAAGATTCTTTTCACATTTTTGGTAAAAAGTAAAAAAGTACCTTATTCAGAAAATGAAAAGAAGATTCCTTTTAAACCATTTTATAAAAATTAAAACATGGTAAAAAATATATTAAACAAACAAGTAGAGAATATTAAATATATTCTGAAAATGTTTTTAAGGAAAATATGGATATGGAAGAAAAATCATTTTTAATCAAAAAAGAAATAAAATCGGCTTCTCTTAAAAACATTTTTTCTATCATTTTACATACCAAAGAGAGGAAAATGGTACTATTACTTGAACATTTCAATAATAAATAGATGAAAATATAATTATTATTTTTATTATATAATGATCAAATAATTTACTTCAATGGAAATTTAATCATAAACTATATCGATTAAAATGAAAATGAAGTATAAACCCTTACCTCTTTGGTTAATTTTGAATCATAAACCCCATGAAAGAAATAACTTCAAATGAAACATTAAATACCATGAATATAAATATATTAAAGATATAATATATCAAAGTGGTAGTAGATACACTGTATAAAAAATAAATAGGTGCATAATACCAAATATGTCTCAATGGAGTAGAAATTGAGACAAAATCTCTTACAAAGATCATACCATTGAATTGAGAATAAATCAATGAATTGATTATGTGTATCAAATATAAATACAAAGATAAAAAGTGGAAATAGATCATAAAATAATAAAAATTTATTACACATATAATTTTAGAATATCAAAGATGATGAAGAAGTAATATAACCCAATGAAATAAAACTGAGTCATGAAACCCCTTTCCACTTAGAAACTTTCAATTCAAAACCCCTCAGATGAAATAATTTTAATTTAAAATTAAAATAACATTATTTATGAATTATTACTGATATAATATGTAAAATGTAAGTATATAAATCATATAAGATAAATTAGGTGGATAACATTGAAATATTCCTCAATGAAATTAAATTGAGACATAATCCCTTACGTCAAGATCAACTTCCTTCGTATGTGTCAGAACCTCAAATATAATAAATATAGATTTATTATAAATATATCATAGAACCATAATCATATGTATCACACATTATATTATTTACATAAATCTTTTTTCACCCATTTATTAACAATTCTTTAATTAAATCATTGTTTCAGGTAATAAATGCTTTATCTTTTATGTATGTTTTGGTTTGGTGTTTTTCCTTCTAAATTGATCATGGTTTTATCATCTATATAATGATAACCAAGATATAAATATTATATATATTCATTATATAAGTATTTATAATATTTTATAAAATTTCAAGATAGAAAAATGAGTTATACTATACATAGAGTTGGTAGGTCGTACATATGCATAAATAGTGGTTTCATTTTTTTGATGGATGTAACGAAAAAAATTAAATAATAATTCACCTTTAAAGAATCAAAATTTTATCATATTGACTCACACTTTTCATGATGTGTGGTAAAAATAAATTTCTATATTTATTATAATGTAACACAATGGATGGCCATGGTCGTCTCACTTGAGGAGCTTTATAGTTTTTTCACTTATTAATTCTAATTCAGATAAGAAATAACTATTTTGGTTTTTTTTATTATTTTAGGAAAAAATGTACTTTTAGTTTTTTTTATTACTCTAAAAAATACTAAAATGACTTAAAATTCTAATCTACCATAAAATTCAAATAGAATGAGAATTAAGAAAAAAAGAACATAAACTTTTAGGTTTGGTTTATAGTTTTTATCATTATTGTTCTTTCTATGTTTAAATTTTAGTTTTATAGCTCAATCACGAGATATAAATTATGAACTAATAATATTTTATTTATTGGTTATGTAATATCAAATTATTAAGAAATCTAAATTCCACCTCATTCTGTAATCAAGGCTGATGGAACACATCAATTGAGAGTGTGAAGCCTTCCAGGACTCAACTCCATCGTATGTAATTTTATCCATCAAATGGATAAACTATACTGTATAAAGAGATTATGTAAAACAGAAGGAAGGGAAAAGATAAAAATAAAAAAATATTGAAGTGGAATTTTGTTTCAGGTCATGGTGTAAAATCTACACACCTGTGCATGTCACTCACATTTACCATAAATATAAAATAAAACATTAATAATTTAAGAACAGAATTCAAGAACACCTAACCTCCCCCAAGGCCAAGCCTTGAGTCAACCTCCCATTATTGGGAGTAACAGATCAATGGAGGTAGAATGCGAAGATAAGAAAAAAAGAAAAATAAAATAAAAATAATAAGAGAGGGAGAGTGAGAATAAAATAAAATAGAATATAATGATAAAATAAAAAGAAAATAAACATATGAAACATGAAAAATAAAAAAATAAGAGGAAGTGAGAGAGAATAATAAAATAAAATAAAATAAAAAGAATAAGAATAAATACATAATGAGAATAATAATAAAAGAAAATGAGAATAAGGGAAACATAGTGGAAGAATAATTAATGTAATACTTGAATTAAAACATGCATGATTACATAATATATATATATATAACAAATAAAAAATCTACAGTAGAAATAAAAAAAGAAACAACAATGACAGTCTATCCCTCTCCTCCATAGTGGGGTGATGCCTCTCGAAGTGGTGAGGGACTCATATTTTTATAGGTATAAGGATTATTCTCACCCTCTATATATCTTTGGGTGTTTTTATTAATTTAAAATCACAAGATTCATCCCAAAGACTTGGGGTATCCAAAAATACATGAATATATTAGGGTGTCAAATCTTTGTAGTAATGTGGAGAAAATATTGTATGGTAGATTCCTTCTTTTGTGCATGGCATGTATGGCTCATGTCAGTGTGTCATGAACCACCATGGGTGCACTAGTGGAAGTAGAAGCAAAGGTAGTAGTGAGGTGGATCCTCAAATCATCCATCCTTCACAATTTCTAGATGAAGCTTCAAAATATATATATCCAAGGTCATCTAAGGTCCTTGATGTAACAGCCCAAGATTTTATAAAAAAATATTCTTTTTAATTTTATTAATGTCTTGTGTTGTACGCTACACCAAAAGGATCTTGCACAACACGCATCCTTGTCTTGCCTTGCATTACACGCAATCGCGACCTTTCTCGATAGCGTGTGTAATACGCAATACCGAGTTTTGCTAAACAACGATATGCTATTAAGATATTATTAAAACTAGCTGTTGTGAATAGTAATAACCACTTTTTGAAATTTTGTAAATCTTATTTTTCAAAATGAACTTCATTCTTGGATTCGGAGTATCGAAATTAGCTTAGGGTGAAATTTTGGTACTTTTCGGATAACTTTCATATTCTGATGAATAGTGAAAAAATTACTAAATTATAATTAAAAACAACTTTTTTAATCGAAATAATTAATAGTGATAAATTATTAATTTTAGTGGTTTTAAAGTATATTTAGAATATATTTTTACAATTTAATACAATGTTGGTCATTGGATGTAATTTCACATTTAAACTAGACATAAACAAGTGTTAATCTTTTGATAGATATTGTTTCTTAAAAACACGCTATTTGTTTTAATAGCGGGATTTAATTATAAAAATAATTAATGCAACTTTTATGTTATGATTTTGGTAAAATAGACTTCATTTTTGAATTCGGAATATGAAATATAGCTTAGGATGAAATTTTGGCATTGTTCTGAAAAACATCAATTTTTGATGAATAGTGAAACTACTAAGTGGTAGTAAAAAAACTGAATTTTTCATAAAACTTAATTTTGCCGCTTCTGTGAATGGAATTTCGAAAATCCGAGAGACACGGTTAATATCAAGGACTAAAATGTGGTTCAATGAGATGAAAATAATTTTTTGGTGAATAGTAACTTTTTACTTTTTTTACCGCGGTTAATAGTAAATAGGGTAACTAAGGGTAAATATGATATTACTATTACCCTAACACATGTACTAATTCTATTGGACAAGTGTAATTCGACCAAAAACAAACTTAGGAATAAAATATGACCATTTAGGCCCACTTGGATTAGATTAGGACATTTATTATTAATTTATTTAAAGAAAGGGTAAAATAGTTAAAATCAAAGTTTAATAAGTAAATCATTTTTAATATGGGGTTATACATAAGATAAATTCGATTGTAAATATTCATTAGAAAGCTAAAAAGATTTCCTACATGATGGTATTTTATTTGTAATTTTTAGACATAAAATAATTTAATTTATTTATGACACAACGATGATGCAGTAATTATCTTATTAATGAAATATTGACATAATTGATGTTATAAACACCAAAATAAATGTAATTTGAGATTTTTTATGAATTCCACTAATTTTCTAGGTTACTATGATATATTATTATTTATTTAATCAACTTGGTTCGAACATTTAATTCTGTTATGACTTTCAAAAAAATCATATATCAAATAGTGTCAAAATTGACACAAAATAGTTTTTAAATCAAATATTATATTATTAATTGTTATTGTATTCCTAAAAATCTAAGGTTCGGCAAAATGACTTAGATAAGGATATATATATTAATAATAAACAATTTGGGGTTCGTTTGGCATGTTATAGTAAGTTTATTAACCATATAGTGAAAGAAAACAAAAAGACACGGTAAAAGTTAAATTATTTAACTTAGAGTTAAATCTAATTGATAAGGTTTAAAATAAGATCCAAACATGTCTAAATTTGATTGGTTGATGATATTACAACCCTATCTCATCTAATCTTCGAATATGAGTCATTTTTGGAGGTTTTTAAGTGGGGTTAGATTTATTATAAATTAATATTTTTAAGAATTCCTAAGGTGCCCCTCTCCTCCCCTATAAAAGGACACCTCCTCCCCCTCCTCCTCACACCAATTTGAGCACTCAAGCTCGGCCAACCCCTGCCAATTTCTCCTCTCCACTTCCCTAGAAACATCCTAGAGGTTCTGGTCTTCCTCAAATACCAATTTTAGTGCCCTAAGAGGAGGTCTCAAAGAGGCACTTCAAAGAAGAGGTAATTACCGTTACCAATTCTTTCATCTTTATTTCTTCTTCCACTTCTTCTTCTTAGGTTGTTTCATTATGAAGTAATAACATCAGTATCACTCATATACTGATATGTTATTATAAGTATGAAACAACCCTATTTCACCAATCTATCCATCCTACGGAAAAAGAAATCACTGCGCGTGTGTACGTACGGAATACCGTCTCCACGCCGTGGTGTAATCTATTTTCCACCACCACCTTACATGGATGGGTATAATGGTGTAAAGAATAACTATACATAGTTATTACAACATCATATTGATTCTGATATATTTTATAATCCACTCCAATTCAATTCAATATTTATAGAAATGATATCATCGCTCGTGCGTACGTACGGACTACCGTCTCCACGAAGCGATGAGATTCATTCTCCATGTTAACCATTTAAGAATGATTATAATATATATATAAGAAATAATAATGAAATATATGACATTATAAAGCTACTGGATTTATGTATATATATACATATGTATGTCATCTACTTACTTCCATTTCAAGACAATAAGGAAAGGAAAACAGCGTTCATGCGTACGTACGGACTACCGTCTCCATGAACGGTGTTTTTCATTTTATTTATCTACCTATTATATATATATATATATACTGAATATATATGATATATAAATCATATTTTATATTCTGGAAGTAAGTAAATCATGATATAAGTAATAATGATTTCAAGAACAACAAGTCAAAACACCTACGATAAATGAAACGATTTTACCCAAAACGCTTCTTTAACATGGAATTTACAAAAGAACGGGTAATATAATGTCATAAGTGAACCATATATGCTATCATAACAATGAATATGATTCTGGAATAAGTCAATAACATGATTTAAATCATTATACAGGAGGTTCGGACACTTACAAAGCAAGTCGGACATAAGGTAAGGGAAATATCACAATCTCATTTTTATCCGAGATTGTTTATTCGTAAGTATTTACTGGGGTGTTTTTTATCATCCACATCCATGTTCCCTCAATATGTAATATTGTTTCCATCCACTTAAAATAGTTTAAATCCAATTTTTACCCTTCGGTGAGTTTTTAGTAATATCTATGAAAGGAATCTTTTGTCATACGAGGTACTTTTTGACTTTTCCGACAAAAGTACGAAGAATGTTTTTTTTAACTTATACGGCATGAATGGATTTTTAAAACATTATTTCCAAGAAGCTTCCTTTACAAGTTTTCAAGTTTATTTTTAATCAACTTCTTTTATTTTAAAGTTGTATGACATGTTATGAAAGGAAAAATATTTTTGAAGAAGAAAGGATATTTTCCTCAAGAATTCAATTCAAGTGTTTTATCAAAATTATTTTCCATCTAAGATAATAAAGGGTTCTGTTTCTATCCATATTTTTACATTGGTTTGACTATGTTGTGATGGAATTATGTTTATGAATTCCTTTATCATATATGAATTGATTTATGATTTCATGATGTTTCAAGAATCCCATTTTTGTTACATGTGTTATGCGATGATGCATGTTTTATGATTATGTGGCACACATAAGAAAGGATTCATTATAAGATGGGTGGGACCTATATCTCCCTCCAATGCATTGGGTAAAGATTTTATATCTCATGAGATAGACATGGCTGGAATGGTAGGTTATACCGGTTCAGTGAAACAGGACTGAAACGAGGATTACTCGATTCAGAAAGGGACTTTGTCCACTAAGATAGTCTTGGCAATGAGTCTTGACTAACAAGAAATGATTCTCTATGATTATGTGTGTATGCCACAATGAGTAATGTTTTATGTTATTATTTCATTTCACTACTATGATTTATCCCATGTTATGAAATTATGCTCTCTTTTGCAGGTTAAGATTTCCAAAAATTTTATGTTCTTATGAAAATTATGTGATTGATATTTCTTTTGTTTACCCTTACTGAGCATTTGAGCTCACCCTTTTATGTTTTCTTTTCCCCAGGATATAAAGAAAGGTTTTAGGTAAAAAAAAAGATCTTTATGGGAGATGTTGAAGATCTTTCACCAGGATTAGAAGATTATATTCCGAGTTTCCAAAGACACTAAACTATTACGATCCTTGTGTGTGTGTTTTTGTTATGTACTAAGTATTCCGCAAAAGTAATGTAATGTCCATGTACGATAAGCTTCGGGTCTCTACAGTTGGTATCAGAGGAAAGGTTTAGTCAACCTTTGGAAACTAGGATGCGAAAACGTTAGTGAGATCCCTAGAGATATTTCTAAGGTATGTCTAGGGATGCCCCTAAGGATAAGTATACGTATAGGATATAGTTCTAGAACTATGGTAACGATATTAGATTAAACCAAAGATGATAGATATTTAAGTTACTCCCCCTTTATTATGATTTTTGCATCTAACACTATTCTGGTTGGGTTTTAGAAAATGGCTGGAAACAAGATGATTCACAATAATGGAGGATATGATGGACAATGGAATGATATTCTTCATGAGCAACCAAATGAAATGGGATTTGGAAGTCCAAACATCATTATTATGCCGAATCAGCAATCTCATAATATGATCAATAAAGTAAAATTTGGTAAGTTTCCTGACTCGAATAATAAGAGAAAGATGGAGTTCCATGATGATCATAGAGGAAAGAAAGTTCAATTTCCCCAATGTAAATCATGTGGGAAGAGGCATCAAGGAGAATGTTTCAAGGGAACTGGAAGATGCTTTGGGTGTGGAAAATAAGGACACAAAGCAAGTAAGTGCAAAGGAAAAGGGTCGGTTAACACCATGGATGAGGATAATGGTAATGCTACGACATCAAAAATGGTTAAGTGTTTTAAATGTGGAATGTATGGGCATTATGCAAACAAATGGCCTAAGGGAAAGACTCATGAAGAGAATCAGTATGGTCATATGGGTAGTATTTATGTGGATGATGATGAAGAGACTACAAATGATATGTGAGATGAAAGAATTTTTGAAGCTCGGTCAATGGTTTGAGAATGTAGTGGAATGATTACATGTTTATCATGTGTAATTTTGGAATAAAGAGACATCTATGGATTGTTACACTGTTGTCTTTCCTTGTGTTTTGAAAGTGTATGATTAATGTTACCAGTATCCATGAAAGGTTATTCAGATATTTTTGGAATGTAGATGATATGCGCATAATGAAGGGATAAGGAGAAAATTAAATGTTTGATAGTATTCATGAGCTCATGATTGATATAAGGACTAAGTGATATCATGGATTGAGTATATAGAATTTTGAGGATTTTGGTATGTGGAAAGTGTTAACTTTTAACTGCACTCATGTTTTCACTAAGGTATTCAAGAGAATACACGATTAAGGACTTTGAATGTTTGGAATGTGACCAACAAGACATATCTTATTATATGTGGGGATCAACGACAGTATTAAATCTCTGGTAATCGATGTCACTATATTATGAGAGTGGACTGCAGTATTATGTATAAGCCTAAAGATTAGACTGGATTATGTTGGACATAAGTTAGTATTGTTTAAGGATAGAAGATTTTTGATATTATTGATGGGATGTTATAGTAACGTAGTTTTAGAAAAAGGACAACCTTCAGGACGGGCGACAGCCCATCGCTTCGGACAAGGCTGTAGGAATCGAACCCACAACTGAAGTGCGACTGGCCTTTATCGCCTACCACTGACCTACAGGAAGTCCCTGTTTAGTAGAAACTAGTTTTATTATATTAAGCAGTATGATATATGAAGTATAAGTCCATTTTAGGAACCATATATGATTAATCTCACTATAGATCGATTTATGCATATAATTTTTGCTAACCTTTTGTTTGAGACAGATGGAATGACCCGTCATTCTATCACATGATCTGCTATCACTTCACGAATAACAAATTCAACTTCATTTATTTAAGAGATGATGTGGAAATTGTTCAAGGCACGAACAACAGTGAGATTATACCAAAATAAAGTAAGTATTTATTCTAATTCAAATTTTCAACTTTAGGGGAAATGATATTGAAAACCAAAAATGTTGTCCTAGTGATCTTATACCTGATGAATCAGATGGTACCTTATATCATCACAAATCTATGGATTTGTGATTACTGGCTTTTCCATAGCCATGTTCTCTACCGCTCTCCATCAGAACATGATGGTTAGATTTCTCTTCTATATCCATATTTTCACCTATGTGGAAACCCAATGATTAGTTTATTTGGGTAACCGTTACGTTTCATACTTTTGTTTTTAAAGATTGGTTTTGATATTCCTTTTTACGATGTGGGTTTCTATTAAAGAAACTTTCGAATAGTAAACCATTTATAACCCCGACGAATTTCGAGGGCGAAATTCATTTTAAGGGGGGTAGAATGTAACAGCCCAAGATTTTATAAAAAAATATTCTTTTTAATTTTATTAATGTCTTGTGTTGTACGCTACACCAAAAGGATCTTGCACAACACGCATCCTTGTCTTGCCTTGCATTACACGCAATCGCGACCTTTCTCGATAGCGTGTGTAATACGCAATACCGAGTTTTGCTAAACAACGATATGCTATTAAGATATTATTAAAACTAGCTGTTGTGAATAGTAATAACCACTTTTTGAAATTTTGTAAATCTTATTTTTCAAAATGAACTTCATTCTTGGATTCAGAGTATCGAAATTAGCTTAGGGTGAAATTTTGGTACTTTTCGGATAACTTTCATATTCTGATGAATAGTGAAAAAATTACTAAATTATAATTAAAAACAACTTTTTTAATCGAAATAATTAATAGTGATAAATTATTAATTTTAGTGGTTTTAAAGTATATTTAGAATATATTTTTACAATTTAATACAATGTTGGTCATTGGATGTAATTTCACATTTAAACTAGACATAAACAAGTGTTAATCTTTTGATAGATATTGTTTCTTAAAAACACGCTATTTGTTTTAATAGCGGGATTTAATTATAAAAATAATTAATGCAACTTTTATGTTATGATTTTGGTAAAATAGACTTCATTTTTGAATTCGGAATATGAAATATAGCTTAGGATGAAATTTTGGCATTGTTCTGAAAAACATCAATTTTTGATGAATAGTGAAACTACTAAGTGGTAGTAAAAAAACTGAATTTTTCATAAAACTTAATTTTGCCGCTTCTGTGAATGGAATTTCGAAAATCCGAGAGACACGGTTAATATCAAGGACTAAAATGTGGTTCAATGAGATGAAAATAATTTTTTGGTGAATAGTAACTTTTTACTTTTTTTACCGCGGTTAATAGTAAATAGGGTAACTAAGGGTAAATATGATATTACTATTACCCTAACACATGTACTAATTCTATTGGACAAGTGTAATTCGACCAAAAACAAACTTAGGAATAAAATATGACCATTTAGGCCCACTTGGATTAGATTAGGACATTTATTATTAATTTATTTAAAGAAAGGGTAAAATAGTTAAAATCAAAGTTTAATAAGTAAATCATTTTTAATATGGGGTTATACATAAGATAAATTCGATTGTAAATATTCATTAGAAAGCTAAAAAGATTTCCTACATGATGGTATTTTATTTGTAATTTTTAGACATAAAATAATTTAATTTATTTATGACACAACGATGATGCAGTAATTATCTTATTAATGAAATATTGACATAATTGATGTTATAAACACCAAAATAAATGTAATTTGAGATTTTTTATGAATTACACTAATTTTCTAGGTTACTATGATATATTATTATTTATTTAATCAACTTGGTTCGAACATTTAATTCTGTTATGACTTTCAAAAAAATCATATATCAAATAGTGTCAAAATTGACACAAAATAGTTTTTAAATCAAATATTATATTATTAATTGTTATTGTATTCCTAAAAATCTAAGGTTCGGCCAAATGACTTAGATAAGGATATATATATTAATAATAAACAATTTGGGGTTCGTTTGGCATGTTATAGTAAGTTTATTAACCATATAGTGAAAGAAAACAAAAAGACACGGTAAAAGTTAAATTATTTAACTTAGAGTTAAATCTAATTGATAAGGTTTAAAATAAGATCCAAACATGTCTAAATTTGATTGGTTGATGAGATTACAACCCTATCTCATCTAAGCTTCGAATATGAGTCATTTTTGGAGGTTTTTAAGTGGGGTTAGATTTATTATAAATTAATATTTTTAAGAATTCCTAAGGTGCCCCTCTCCTCCCCTATAAAAGGACACCTCCTCCCCCTCCTCCTCACACCAATTTGAGCACTCAAGCTCGGCCAACCCCTGCCAATTTCTCCTCTCCACTTCCCTAGAAACATCCTAGAGGTTCTGGTCTTCCTCAAAGACCAATTTTAGTGCCCTAAGAGGAGGTCTCAAAGAGGCACTTCAAAGAAGAGGTAATTACCGTTACCAATTCTTTCATCTTTATTTCTTCTTCCACTTCTTCTTCTTAGGTTGTTTCATTATGAAATAATAACATCAGTATCACTAATATACTGATATGTTATTATAAGTATGAAACAACCATATTTCACCAATCTATCCATCCTACGGAAAAAGAAATCACCGCGCGTGCGTACGTACGGAATACCGTCTCCACGCCGTGGTGTAATCTATTTTCCACCACCACCTTACATGGATGGGTATAATGGTGTAAAGAATAACTATACATAGTTATTACAACATCATATTGATTCTGATATATTTTATAATCCACTCCAATTCAATTCAATATTTATAGAAATGATATCATCGCTCGTGCGTACGTACGGACTACCGTCTCCACGACGCGATGAGATTCATTCTCCATGTTAACCATTTAAGAATGATTATAATATATATATAAGAAATAATAATGAAATATATGACATTATAAAGCTACTGGATTTATGTATATATATACATATGTATGTCATCTACTTACTTCCATTTCAAGACAATAAGGAAAGGAAAACAGCGTTCATGCGTACGTACGGACTACCGTCTCCATGAACGGTGTTTTTCATTTTATTTATCTACCTATTATATATATATATATACTGAATATATATGATATATAAATCATATTTTATATTCTGGAAGTAAGTAAATCATGATATAAGTAATAATGATGTCAAGAACAACAAGTCAAAACACCTACGATAAATGAAACGATTTTACCCAAAACGCTTCTTTAACATGGAATTTACAAAAGAACGGGTAATATAATGTCATAAGTGAACCATATATGCTATCATAACAATGAATATGATTCTGGAATAAGTCAATAACATGATTTAAATCATTATACGGGAGGTTCGGACACTTACAAAGCAAGTCGGACATAAGGTAAGGGAAATATCACAATCTCATTTTTATCTGAGATTGTTTATTCGTAAGTATTTACTGGGGTGTATTTTATCATCCACATCCATGTTCCCTCAATATGTAATATTGTTTCCATCCACTTAAAATAGTTTAAATCCAATTTTTACCCTTCGGTGAGTTTTTAGTAATATCTATGAAAGGAATCTTTTGTCATACGAGGTACTTTTTGACTTTTCCGACAAAAGTACGAAGAATGTTTTTTTTAACTTATACGGCATGAATGGATTTTTAAAACATTATTTCCAAGAAGCTTCCTTTACAAGTTTTCAAGTTTATTTTTAATCAACTTCTTTTATTTTAAAGTTGTATGACATGTTATGAAAGGAAAAATATTTTTGAAGAAGAAAGGATATTTTCCTCAAGAATTCAATTCAAGTGTTTTATCAAAATTATTTTCCATCTAAGATAATAAAGGGTTCTGTTTCTATCCATATTTTTACATTGGTTTGACTATGTTGTGATGTAATTATGTTTATGAATTCCTTTATCATATATGAATTGATTTATGATTTCATGATGTTTCAAGAATCCCATTTTTGTTACATGTGTTATGCGATGATGCATGTTTTATGATTATGTGGCACACATAAGAAAGGATTCATTATAAGATGGGTGGGACCTATATCTCCCTCCAATGCATTGGGTAAAGATTTTATATCTCATGAGATAGACATGGCTGGAATGGTAGGTTATACCGGTTCAGTGAAACAGGACTGAAACGAGGATTACTCGATTCAGAAAGGGACTTTGTCCACTAAGATAGTCTTGGCAATGAGTCTTGACTAACAAGAAATGATTCTCTATGATTATGTGTGTATGCCACAATGAGTAATGTTTTATGTTATTATTTCATTTCACTACTATGATTTATCCCATGTTATGAAATTATGCTCTCTTTTGCAGGTTAAGATTTCCAAAAATTTTATGTTCTTATGAAAATTATGTGATTGATATTTCTTTTGTTTACCCTTACTGAGCATTTGAGCTCACCCTTTTATGTTTTCTTTTCCCCAGGATATAAAGAAAGGTTTTAGGTAAAAAAAAGATCTTTATGGGAGATGTTGAAGATCTTTCACCAGGATTAGAAGATTATATTCCGAGTTTCCAAAGACACTAAACTATTACGATCCTTGTGTGTGTGTTTTTGTTATGTACTAAGTATTCCGCAAAAGTAATGTAATGTCCATGTACGATAAGCTTCGGGTCTCTACACTTGAGGTGACCTATGGTGGCCCTGAGCTTTAGAAGTTGAAGATGGATTAAGCTTGAGGTTGATTAGTGGTGATAATGGTGTTTCCCAATGATTGTAGATGGTGTTTGGCAACATTGGGCAGTATAACATACAATGTCGATTGATGTTGAAATGTTTGAGGCTGAGGGTATCGTGCGACTGGGGTGGGATGACTTTGATTTAATAAAAATGATCAGTTCCCACCTCAATGCATCCCATATCAAAATTGAAAATAGATTCCAAACATGAATATTTTGAAATAAACTGCATCCCCAGCTCAGAAGCTTGCTCTGAGGATGGGTTCACAATACACTTCACTCACTATACATGGGTTGTTTCACACCACATGGGCCACATTAGATTTGACCCACCTATGCACTGTGGGCTCCTCCCTACTGGTTTACTCCATACCTACCACTATTTGTGCCTTCTCTCTGGATCTTCTTGGATGATCGGGCTTAGTTGGGACTACCTAAGTGTCTTGAAAGCTTGAGATTGAGGGTTATCCTAGTTAACCAATATTGTTTACCTAAAAATATTAAACAATGAAAATATTTCAAAAAATAACTTCTAAGTCCAAATTCAAAATTAATATTTAAATTCCAAATTTCAATATCATAATTTTTTTATCCATTTAAATCAATTTCAATTATTTAACTTAAATTATACATATTTTATTATAACATCTAATTTTATGGGAATATATGTTAAAATCCTTAAATTATGTTTAAAAATATGCATGAAATATGAGTATGTCAAATATCACCACACTTAAACAATTATTTTCCTCAAGTATTGAAGAGGGCACACATTCTATAAATATTTAAATTTCAATGTAATAAATTAAATAATTATCAATAGTAAACCAAAATTTCAAATTCCACATAAAATATAAATTTAATTTCAAATTTTCTAAAAGATCAACCAATTCAAAAAGTTTACTTTCTACATTTTAAAAAATGATAGAACCTATCCTCTAATTTATTCAATATTCTCAATTCATTATTATTAAACATACCAAGTCATGATTTACCTCACCTTTTAATCTTTTCACTCATCACTCATGTTACAAATACAAGTACAGTTATGCTCATATCCTAAGAACATGCTCCTTATCCATAGGGTTAAAAATGAACTATTTTCTCTATAGTGTAATGAAAAAAATAACATAAAATCATTATAGATTTTCAATCAAGGTTCTAATGACTTTGAGGATAATGTTTTCTAGTAATTGATATGAAAAATTAAGGCTCAAAGAGTAGGATTATCACTTAAAGTATAAATCATGATATCAAAATCAAAAGTGTAATGAAAATATATCCTTCAAAATAAAGGCTCCCACTTCCCAAGATCAAAGTAAAGTTTCTGAAAAATGAAATCATAATGAATGATGTTAAACTTATTTAATTATCTATACTTTTTTAAATTTTTTTCAAAGTACTTTTTCATTTTTTTGTTTTAATAAGGGAAAAAAATAAAGTATGATGAATGGATCAAAAAGCTTTCTTAATACCCACAATTAAGAAACCCAAATGTTTTCCTTACAATGTAATGCATTACTTTCACCATGAATTCCCTCACCCCCACACTTAAAATTTAAAATATCATTAAAATATTAAGATAAGAGTTGGAATGGATAAAAATGGCTTGAAATTTAGCTCATCCCTATCAAGGCCATTCATGGTATCTATGGAATAAACAACGATAAATATATAAGGTGATATCAAGGATAAGGGATTTATTAATGAAAATACCTCAATCATTTTAATTGTTTTTTACAATCATTATATTTGAAAAGTTTCAATGTAAGTTATAGTAGGTGGAATGAACCAAGATCAATCAAGAAATATGCTCAAGATTAAATAGGAAGTACTTGGTCTGAAAATCCTCTCGAGAATGGAACATGTGGTATTGGAAAATCACTCCTAACATGAATAATAATAAACAATTAGTTCACAAGAATTTTTGAAATTCAAATAATGAAAAATGATAGAGAAATTTCATTTATATGAATCTACTAATTACCTCAAATCATGAGTCCTAGTTTTAATTTCCATGCTTCACTCAAATAATTCAATTCTCCACCATACTCATTCAATCTCATTATTATTAAAATATAAAACATGACATCACGAGGTTTATAAGAAACTCATGTATCCTAGATATTTCAAGTGAATCATAAATTAAAATACGGGCATGAAAATTCTAGTTTAAATCTCAAAATATATTTTTAGACAAAATGTAAGGAGTTTGAAAGATAAAAATTAAAAGTGAACTCCCTTCTGAAATGAATATTTAATAATCTTCAATCAAATTGTTCTTGGGGGTTTCCTTGTACCATCATGGAACTAAAAAAGATAATAAATCATTAAAAATCAGGGAATATGTCATTAAAGATAAAAAAAGATAAGGTATTGGGGATGTATAGTTGTCTAATTAATAATAAAACATAAAAAGTTTCTAAAAATAAAGTGAAGGGATCAATATTGGTATGATCCCTCCAAATGGACCCTGTATTTTTACTAATTATAGAGGGAAATACCATCTTTCATCTATAGTTAGTTTGTTGATGGATCTTTTTATATTTTAACCACCAAACATGTATTTTCCCAGCTTGTAATTATTCTTTGTTGTTAAGGAATAATCCATGGATAGAACACACCAAATCCACTCCATTAAAAATTAGGTACAGTTTGGATAGAGGAGATAGGATGAAGCATGGAACATCCCCCTTATTGGTTAATACTTGTGAAAACTCTTCCATTTTCAGTTCTTTCTCAAATTGGAAATCATGATTTTGATATTTAAAGGGTAAATGAGAAGGTAAATTAACTTGAATAAAATTTAAATGTTAATTACTAATATGAAAATTCTCCATTTAAAAGCGAGAAGCTCGTGTCTTGTTTTTATTAGGCTCAATAACTTTTATTTCTTCACGGGATTCCTAAAATACAAGTTTATCAAAATTAGGTAGCTCCATGCATTCCTCAGTAGGTGTATTTGTTGGTTTCTCTTACTCCTACAAGTCAAAACAAGGATTTTATAATCTAAAAAATTAGAATAATGGTATTTAATACCAAATGAATATTGAATAAAATAAAATGGAAGATAGTTTAAGATAAGATCATATCCCTACCTAGATTTGACTTCAATCACTTCTTCTGTGGTAAGTTCTTCTTGAAGTTAGATCTCAATGGATAGAGGTAGGTAGTTGGGTTGCTCTATTTTTTCTTAAAATTCCACCACATGGGTGGTTTCTTCTTCATGAAATGCTAGAGATAAATTAAATTGTGATAGATCTTCTACTTTTTAAGGAATAGGTAGATCGTGATGTACCTTATATGAATTCCATAAGTTGTCTAGATCATGTTGATCTCCCACATGTATCTCATCAGGAAAGTATTACTCATTATTAATACACTCTATCTCATAATGGTCATTTTGGATCTGGTTCTTCAAATGGTTAGGTTGTTAATATTCTTTGAGATTGGCCTCAAATTCTTGGATGTATTTCGTGAAATTGGGAAAAACCAGTGGAACTTCCTCCTTGGAATCCTTAGGTTCTTGCTTAGGTTATAGTTGTTCCATTAATGCCTAAACATATTAAAATACTCTTTCAACTTTTATATTCAATTGGTCTATGCATTTTCAAAGTTATTGCTCCTCGGATTTATCATAATCAATATCTTCTTCTTGTTTCTCCTTCACCTATGAGTAGTTGTTTCGTAATTCCTTGAAATGTGTGTTCTAGTTTTAAGAATCACTGTTTCCAGGTGGTTTCCATTGGATTTATTTATGGAACCAAAAACTTCCAATAATTCTTTATCCAAAGGGGGCCTTCTTTCCAAAGGTAGGCATTTGTTAAGTTTGAACTTTACGATACTTAAGAATGTTCATTGGTCGAGGCGATGGGAGTTCAGACTCATCACACCCTTTTGGGGGAAATTATTGTCTACTCCAGGACTCTCTTTGTAAATTTAATATATTTTCATGAATCCTTATTAATTCACCAAGTATATCATAAGTATCCCTTGGAATTTACAATCACTTATTAACATGTGTAAAATTTAGAATCATCAGTATTTATTCAAGGTTCTTCATTAATGAAAAAATCCATATGTATTAGAGGTTTTTAATAAATTTTATCCTCTAATATACTAATTTGAGATTATTTTAATCATTGCTGCGATGATACTGGTTTATAATCCACTCAGTGGGGCACACTTGAATTTATTATCATCTAGGGAGACGAAGGTTTGTTTTGATCTTGGTATCGTGCCCGTAAAATGGCCTACCTACACATCCTTGTGAAAGTAATTAGAACCCTCATACTTCAGTGACGCTGAATATGACACATCATACCTTTTAAGGTCATGTGATAAGTACCTATAAGCGAAAGGTTCTTGGTCAAAACTTAGCATTGGACTTATGCTGAAGCAGCCCAAGGAACTTGGAAAGGATATGGGTTTCCAAGTAATATTAGACCATTTTGGGAATATAGCCCAAGGAGAACAAGTTTGATTTGAAGTTTTGGGTTTAAACCTCAAGGAGGATTCCTACATATCCCATATGGATGGAAATCAAATCCCACATAGCTTTATAAGTCTCATAGGAGAGTATGGTCCTTTGAGAGAGATAAGTTTGGGATTAATTCCTGAAAAGGATGCCTTGATGATTTGAGGTTTTAATTTGGGGATTATTCCTAAGGAGGATGCCTAGTGAGCTCAGGCCATGAAAAGGTTTCCTACATATCCTAGTTCGAATAGGAATTAGAGTTCTTGTAGTTCATTCGATTGTGAAAATTTTGTGACCGTGAAAAATCTCTAAGCCCACATGAGTCATGCTTGGTGTGAGAAACTAGAGTATGTCAAAGATTCAACAAAGGCATTCACACTTTAAAATTATTCCTCCTATGCTGGTAGAAGACCTCGCACCTGTGGTGTCCAAGGTGAACAAGGTCGAGGTGACCCAGGAAGAGGGTGAGGCGATGAACCCTCCCACTATTATCTTCAAATTGGACAAGGGTCCAATAGGAGGAAGAAGGGATGGAGGTTAGGGGCTTACAGCAGGATGGCTACCCATGAAGACAAAGCACAACGGGGGAGGGAAAGGGTAACAAGAGTCCTTGTGACCATCTCCCCTTTGGTCTTTGGCACCGAAGAAGGGAGGAGGAGTAATGATTCTACCTCCTGCAAGAAAATATAGGGGCTTACGCCAAGCTGGTTGACCTAAAATTGATTCTAGTAGGGGAAGGGAGACTTCTCCTTTATTTTTTAAAAGGAAAAGTAGGCATGAAATGTACCTTCGCTACCAGAGACCTGAGGTTCTGAGTCATCTCTCCTATAAGGGAGAGGCCAGGACCCAACCCTCATCCAAACTGGGAACTTTCTAACACTGTTTCTGGGAGAAAGGTCCATGTGACTGTGGATATAAAAACCCAAAAACACTCCATGAGTCATAACCCCATTGTGAAAAAATGTGGTAAACCTCTGGTTGTGGAAATATAAACCCAAATAGGAGACACACTGATGTACCTTTCCAAAAGTTTTGATAAGTTAGGAGGTTTTGGTGGAGGTATCAACAAAATCCCTTTCAGACAAGGGAGAAAATGAAGAAAAAACCTTTCCATGAATGTTTTTTATGAAGGATTGATGGCTTTTAGACTGAAGAGAGTGAATAAAGTAAGTGAATCAAAAATGGGCAGCCAAGTAGATAAGGGCACGCAAGTATGGGTGCACAAGTAGGTAAGGGCGCGCAATTAAGGGTGCACAAGTAGGCTTGGGCGACCTGATATTCACATAGGAAATGAACAACCTATATGGTAATACATGGGTGAGACCTTTCTCCATTCTTCAAGAGTATTCACAGGCGATCCAAGAAGTGGGGAACTCAAGTTCCTTTGAGAGGAATGGGTGGTGCACAAGTATTTCTGACTTGGGAAGGTTGGGCACTTTAGGCACACAAGTGTTCTGGTTTTCGAACACTAAAAGGACTTAAGTCCAATGATCCTCCCTTAAATCCTCCGCTTAAGGTGTTTAAGAACTACCTTGAAAGTTTTGGAAGACTCGGGAAAAGTACAAGGGCGACCAGAGTAGCAATTAGGCTTCAAGAAAATTTGTTCGAATAGATGGGGGCCCCAAGGGTCTATTTATAGGCAAATAAATGACATTGGGTGAAAATAAGTTGGGCGCACAAGTGACTTGCATTCCAAATTGGTGTGCGCAAGTTCCTTGTACACCGACATTACTTTTGGCTAGACTAGGGTGACACCTTTAGGACATATCCAAAATTATAATTTCATTCATGTCCAGCATGGTGGTGCATAAGTGGGATGCATGAAAAATAGGGGTGCACAAGTAGGATGTGCGCCCAATGAGTTTTGGCTAAACTAAGGCAGCTAAAAACTTATGCCTTTGAAAATATTTTAATTTTCTTTATGCATTCCCTATTTTCTTCCTAATAGATTCTCTTCGTCATGCTTTTTCAACTCTTTGATGGAATGGAGTGTCAAAAAAACCCCCCCATCAGAATTGGATCAAAAAATGAAAAGAGGATCCTATGCCGAGGTAAAGAAATGAAGGAGAGGGTGAGAAGAAAAAGAAAAGAGCACTGGGGCGTGCAAGTGTTGGTTCTCAAGTGGACTTGGGCACATAAGTTTCCAACGCGTAAGATTTCTGGCGCACAGGGTGACACACGTCGCTTATATATACCAGCTTCACTTCCGCAAAAGTTCTCACAACTTATGAATTTTCAGCTCTAGGTGCACAAGTCTTCTTTTATTCAGGCACTTTTGTTTCACTGCACTTCTTCTTTACGTTTTTAGTTGTGCGCTATAAGTGGGGTTCCATAATTGCGTGCCAAATTATACTTGCGCACCAAGTTTTAAACTTGCGCTCCTTAATGACTTTGCTATTTTTTTTGTAAAACACAAAAAATGAATTTACTTTTAAAAGAAGATCTCTATATTTTTTGCAGGTTCAATGGATCCCAAAAGAATTGGAATTACTGATGAGATATCCAGCAAGAGGATTTATGACATGATTAATGTCGTTGGTCATAATTATTTTGAAATTTGCGGAACCACTCTTCTAGACTTAGCAAAATATTTTAAGAAGTATCATCTCAAATTTCCTCAAAGCACCTATCTGCCTTTGTATAGCTATGTCCATTTGTAGGATGCTAACATTACAGATCTAAATAAATATGTCCCACATTCTTGGTTTCAGGATTATACCAACTTTTCTTCGGCCAATGATTCCATTGGGGGATCATTTGATAATGCTGATATAGTAGAGAAAGCTCATATTATGCATAATAGCACCTGTGCTCCAGATTTGAAGGCACACACACCCAAGTTGCAACCACACTACTACTCATCCATCTTTTGAGATTCTCAGATAGATTAGTCCAAGGGCTGGAAGAAAAGTTGGGACTTCCACCCAGGAGGAGGTGTAAAACCTGCATGGATGTGGGCATACTAGGTGCAAAAGACATGTGCAAAATTTTCATATTATTTGAGAGTTGTTGGGATTTATGAGGCTGTCTGGGTTGGATCAACCTACGTGTATAGGAATGTTGATTTCATGCAAGAATTATTAATTTGGTGGAGTCCAGAGCCAATTCCTTCCATTTAACAAATGGAGAGGTAGGTATCGGCTTGTGGGACATTTAAAATATTTCTAGAGCTCCAATCCTTAGAGACATATATGATGAGTTTATTCCTCCCAAGGTGACATAGAATGATTCATAGAAGACACCATATTTGGTTCGTGAGTTGATGAAAATATTTAACAAACTCAAGAATTCAATTAATATGAAAACATGCACCAGGAGGGATATTAATCCAGAGGAATGGATGGAAATATTTTTGATAAAGAAGAAGGAAAAGGGTCCCAATTACACCCGTCCATATAGCATCCCGCCTTTTTGTCACATAAACTTTCATTACATTATACAAAACTGAGGATCTTTAAGGTTTAGTGTCTTGGAAACCAGGAACTTAATACATGAAACAAAAAAAAACATTCTTCTTAAACACTTGAAAGGATTATCCTTATGTTCATCCTAGGTTCATTACGGCATCTCATAACCTGGGGACATACATCAAAAGAAAGGGTGAGAAAAAGGCCCAGTAAGGGAAATAAGAGAAACTTTTTACATGTGAACTTGAGATACTTCAATAAGGTCATGAAAAGAACTTTAAGGCATGAGAAAGAAATCATGAGGCATTTCATAATAAAAATAACATTTTTCATAACTTGAAGATGTGGCTACATCATTTAACATATAAAATCATGAACATATCACCAAGGTCCATCCCCAAGGTGTCATTTGAAAATTACCAAGGTTATTCACCAAGATATCGTGAAAATTGTAATCTCTAGTGGTTACATCATTACCCAATGCATTGGAGTGCTATCAGGGCGCACCCTTAAATTTGCCTTTATTATCATGTGAACCACATATATCATCATCAAAAATTTCTTAAATAACCCATATATCATAAAATAAATGGGTTTCATTTCATAATCATAACATTTTAAAAACTGTTTTAAAGACAGGATCTTTACGTCACTTTAAACCCACGGAAGGGGAGAGCGGGTATCATGTATGTAAATCCCAGAACATAAAATAGAAAATTTTGATATATATGTGAATACACCTATAGAAATAAGATCTTTGATTATTCACTTTATAACATAAAATAATTTTGAGAAAAGAGAGAGGCATTTTGACACGAAAATTCTGCAGCATAATGGCTACGTTTCGGGGTTTTAGAAAACATTGAAAAGAGAGGGGACATGGGTCAAACATTCATAAATGACCCATAAAATAGTAGAGGGATATAATATTAAGGATATATGAACATGGTAATGAAATTATAAAGATTTACCATATGAAATTAAGAACATGAAAGGAAGACAAAAATACGATTTCTCTTATGAAAATTCGGCAGCCTAACGTCGTCACTTAAATTTCAAAAAAGAATTGACGAGATAAAATAGGGTCTCTCATCATATGAACATAAGAGATAAGTATGATATATATAGAGATCATACCCCCAAATAATAAAAAGGAACATGAAAGACTTTACATGAAAGTAGAACTTCAAAACGAGAAGGGTGAAAGAACCACTTAAAAATTCGGCAGCCTAACGGCGTCACTTAAAACTTTAAAATACTGAATTGAAGAGACCAAACAGGGTCTCTCATCATATGATCATAAAAGATAAGTATGATAGATATATAGATCATACCCCAACATAATAAAAATGAACTTGAAAGATTTGACAAGAAAATAGAACTTGAAAAGCAGAAGGGTGAAAGAATCTGTTACAAAAATTTTGGCAGCCTAACGGTGTCACTTAAACTTTCATAAAATGAAATGATGAGAGTAAGAAGGGGTCTCTCATCATATGAACATAAAAAGAAAAATAATATGAATATAGAAGAACATCCTCCAACATAATAACTTGGAGTATAAAAGAAATGACATAAAAGAGATTATTTGAAAAGAAAGAGAGAGGTTGGATCCCTTACCTTAAAACGTAACTCTAAATACTCAAAGGTTTGGACCTTGAGGGCTTGAGGGAACCTTGGGAGGACTCATTGGGAGGTAAAGAGACCAGAACATCGTTGGGGGAGAGTTGGGAGTGAAAACTAAAGGAGGAAAGGGTGGGTATTTATAGGGAAAGTGAAGGGACAAGGCATTAATGGCCAAGGGACACCTCACAAGTGCTTTTCTCAAAATCATGTGCTCTCCCATGGAATTTACCATGGAGTTAGGCCACATGGGGCCCCCAATATAATAATTCATCACCTTTGGTCGGAAAACCCTTAAAATATCTCATGACATCATCATGACACAGTTATGATGTCATTAAACATACCGAAACCCTAAAACTGCATTTTTACTATTCACTGAAAAATTCACCTTTCTCAGAAAAATCTCAAAATTTCACCTTAACCAAATATTGATGCTCTATTACATTTATGAACTCCATTTTATAAAAATAATTTTCTAAATATTTTTAATTTAATTTTTAAATAAAAACACTATTCATCAAGAATTCATTTTTTTCAGAAAAATCCCCAAAAATTACCATAACATAATATCGATGCTCTGAGTTCAAAAATAAAGTCCATTTTATAAAAATAATTTTTTAATTATTTTTAATTAAACTTTTTATTAAAAAAACACTATTCACTTGAAAAAACTAATACTTGACTAATAATTTATGAAACCGTTATTTACCCATTTTATTGAATCTCATTACTTAATCAAGGTGTCTAAATTATATTAAAACTTTCTTTAAATGAGATTACCAATCCATTTGGTCACATTACTAATCCTAAGTGTAAAATAACTATTCATAATATACTATTCATCAAAAATTAAGTTGATCTTATTAGACTCTAAATTTTGTATTGAACATAATTGTAGAAGACCATATTTTGAAAATCATTACACATTTTTAATTATTTAAGGTTTACATAAACATTTTTTTAAAATATCCTTTCTCTAAAATTCACCAAAAATATGCATACTATATTTATCCGGACATTTGAAAAGTCATAAACATCATCATAAGAAGAAATCCCAAATTTTATTTAAAACAAAGGATTACACAAGGCAGTTACGGTCTCCTTACATAGCCCCTTATCACACCAGTATAGGACCTAAGTGTAAGGTGTGCTAAGGTGAGAGAATCTGA
Source organism: Viscum album (assembly GCA_963277665.1). NCBI lineage: Eukaryota > Viridiplantae > Streptophyta > Magnoliopsida > Santalales > Viscaceae > Viscum > Viscum album. The sequence goes on from OY728153.1 coordinate 1,237,212,297, forward strand.
TGGAGGCTTGGCTAACATCGCACGAGTAGTAATTTCTATCAGTTTGAACTTCTCACAAAGGCGATTCCATTATAGATTCACACGATGAATTTCGGCTTGGGTTTGGTCCAGAGCAAAGCCCAGTGGTGCTACCTCCTTCCCAAGTTCTGTTAGATGGGCTTCGATCGATCCAAGACTACTGGGTGAGGCCATCAAATATTCTTTCTATATTAATTAACCAAGATTACTTGTATTTAGAGACAATAATCAAAACGTTTAGTTTCCAGCGGTCATATTGACCAATGGTCATATAACAGTCAAAACCCAATGATCTCATTTTAATTATACTCATGTTATCAAATGAAACATTTTTGTTGAGTATGAAAAATAAAATAACACACAAAATTAGAAAACAAGATTTATTCAAAATTTCGGGTCGTTACAATCTTGACCCCTTAAGAAATTGCATCCTCGCAATTTTTTAAAATTTGGGTTTTGAAATTTCATTGAAAGTCCCACATCAGAAAAAGAGTCAGTAACACTATTACTTTAAAAGATAGAAAAGGAAGTACAAAGGTCACCCGAGTTAACCCATACTAGGATTCCATGTAGGAAAACATGGATATGAAAGAAAAAACAAAGGGTCAAGTTCTGAGGGAGAGTGATAGAGAACATGATTAGGAGAAAGTTAACAATAAGAAAATGCCAAACTTGTGATGTGTGTAAACAGTCTTTGATTACCTATTAGGAAACGTAAACCAACAACGTTTTTGTTTTACATTCTTTTTCATAATTTTGAGGAATTCATTTACTACATAGAACAAAAACATAAGAAAATATACCTACCTTCAAGTAGAGTTTCATCCTTTAATAAGTCTCTACCAAAACTAATATTTTCTCCAAATGATGAGAATTCAAAAACACTTGGTCTCATTAAAATCACAAGAATCATCTTCTAGAGAATCACATAATCCACAAAATATTAACTATGTATTTCTTCATTCTTTAAACATTATCCCAAAAACAAAAAGGTTAAGGTAAAACAACTCTTCAAAAAGAAAGAATCCCATAGGAATGGAAACTACTTTTAAATCTTCAAAGTTCCATGGTACTACCCAAAGTTCATCATAGACCATTCCATAAATAACGATCCTTAAAATTCCTCAAAATAAACCAAACTAAGATTGAAACCCAAATACAAGAAGGATTTGATAACATTGTCTTCCAAAATAAACTTCATTGTTCATCTCCAAACAACATCAACCACTCCTAACATCTTATAACAAAAGTAGCTAACCTAAACATATTTTACCCAAGATAGGTTAATCATTTCCATAAGTAACCTAAATTACTATAAGTCCGCCTTAAATTCATCGATTATTCAAAATATAAGTAAACCATTACTCTTCAAAGAAAATACCTTAGTAATCTATTTACCTTGATCAAATAGGGTTCCCAAAATAGTGAACGTCTTCCAAAATAATAATCATCTTTTAATCCCCCAATCACCTTTTTTTAAAGAAGAACAGCTTCACTACATAAACATGTGGTGCATAACAATAGATGTCTTCCTTAATGATATAAAATAATCTTAGGTAGTGTCTCGATGATATTAGAAAAAATAAAGGATATGCTCATAGAGCACGAACTAAAATACAACATGACATAGACAATTATTGCGAAGAAGTTACATGTACTTCATTCATCATGATCCATCGCAGCATAGGACTTGCATCGTTCCCTTGTCCTCTAAGATTGTTGATGCTCATCATGCTTCTCACCCATTCCAAGAGAGCATTCCCTTGGATAATGTCTAACTTCTCCACATTTATGACATCGAAATGTATAAGGTACATTAGATCGAACCTTATCTACACTCATCACATTATCCATTTTTTTAAAGAAATTGGATACTTTATGCCGTATCTTCCCACACTCAAAACATCTCTCGGTTCCTTTGTGACATTCTCCTTGGTGCCTCTTCCCACACTTTTTTCAAAAAAGAAATTGGGTCTTCTTTTCCTTATCAACTTTATCAGATTAACATCCTAGAGACTTTGTCTTCTTCTTCCTTGATGAATTTGGGCATTCAACTAGGTACCAATTATTAATTGTGATTTTTGATAGCTGGTTTGGCATAATCACAATATGTTCAACTTGATCTCTCATCATCTCTGTTACATTAATAGGGAAATCGTCACATTTCCTATCACATTGGTTGTTGGGACATGCTCTTCCATTTCCCGCCATTAACTAAGAAAAGAACGTATAATTAGGGGGCTTAAATACTTAGCCAATAATCATGAAAAGGAAACTTAAGCATAAAAGGATAAACTTGTAGAAGAAAAGTATACCCTAACTTGTGATCCCCTAGGTTCCAATCTAGGTTCTCCATGATCAGATATTCTTATGTGAATCTTTATTTTATTTTATCTTTGTTCCTTTAATAATGGTTCATACTAAGATTATGAATTTACCAAAGCATATCCCCTGGGAGTGTCGTAACCAAGAGTGCAGCAAGGCCCGTTGTCGTGTACCAGTTCCCGTTCGAGTCTAGCTCAAAGCGGTGTTTCCGGGTTTTACCCCTATGTACATCTGTGCCAGAGCCACCTCTACCTGCTCGTATCCAGACAGGGATGTATTTGCTTGGCAACCCATTACTCAATACTCACCAAAATACTAGGAAGATTCCATATATATAAACTTTTCTATAGGCTTATTCCTAAAGTTTTCATATCCTAATTTCGAAAAATAACTAAACCATCTTTTGATTCTAACTATAGTATCCCACCTTTTTATCACATAAAATTTCATTACATTATATAAAACTGAAGATCTTTAAGGTTTAGTGTCTTGGAAACCAGGAACTTAATACATGAAACAAAAAAAAAACATTCTTCTTAAACACTTGAAATGATTATCCTTAGGTTCATCCTAGGTTCATTACTGCATCTCATAACCTGGGGACATACATCAAAAGAAAGGGTGAGCAAAAGGCCCAGTCACTACTACAACCTGCGCCTTTATCAGCGCCAAAAACCATCATTAACAGCACTAGAAAAGCGCTGTTAATTCCGGCGTAGATAAAGGGGGGGGGGGTCCCCTTTATCAGCGCTCCGAGAAGGGATAATATAATGGACCTTTATCAGCGCTAATGGAGCGCTGATAAAGGTCAACTATATCAGCGCTTCTCGTAGAGCTGATATAGGTTCCTTTATCAGTGCTCCTTTAGCGCTGATAAAGGTCCCAACGCCTGCACCTAAAAAACAGTACCTGCACAACTGCACACCAGAATACCTGCACAAAGTATCACATGCACACCTGCACACCATAGCACCCACACCCAATATTTTGACTGACAACGGTATATACATTTACTTAACATCATGAATACAAAAAAACGCATTGCTATATACATTTCAAAAATTGTTTTACATGGTTACATTTACAATTATTCAACAACAGTTATAAACATTCATGTTTCATCCTTTGATATCTGTGATCCTCTCTCGATGGTATTTGTTGCCGAACAAAGCATCCGAACTCAAGGAAAAAAATCACCTATATAAGAAAACAAATATTATGTTAGTAATGCAATAATGAAAGAAATTAAAACAGAATATGAAAGAATACATTAATATGGAAATGTGAAACTAAAATATTAAATTTTAAACTCAAAAGTTTTCATTTTCATAACAATGAAAGGGAATAATGTAAAATCAATATGTTTTTGATTGATTTATCTCATTTAATAAATACTGATTCTTTATCTAATGAAAATATTTACCGGTCACACCGTGCGTCGGATTGAGGTGCGGTCGATTCATACGCATCACAAATGACTCGTGGATCGTTGTCCTAAAGTATCAAAACAATCCGAAGGCATTTGCTCGGTTTGGCGTATGTCATTGGTGTTGTTTTCCAAAGTTTATCTCATTTTCAAACTGATATCAGACACTTTTAGCCATAACAGTCACACCGTGTGTCGGATTGAGGTGCGGTCGATTCGTACACGTCACAAATGACTCGTGGATCGTTTTCCTAAAGTATCAAAACAATCATAAGGCGTTTGCTCGGTTTGGCGTATGTCATTGGTGTTGGTTCCCAAAGTTCATGTCATTTTCAAACTGATATCAGACAATTTTAGCCATACCGGTCACACCGTGCATCGGATTGAGGTGCAGTTGATTCATATGCGTCACAAATGACTCGTGGATCGTTGTCCTAAAGTATCAAAACAATCCGAACACATTTTCTCGGTTTGGCGTATGTCATTGGTGTTGTTTTCCAAAGTTCATGTCATTTTCAAACTGATATCAGACAATTTTAGCCATACCGGTCACACCGTGCGTCGGATTGAGGTGAGGTCGATTCGTACACATCACAAATGACTCGTGGATCATTGTACTAAAGTATAAAAACAATCCGAAGGCGTTTTCTCAGTTTGGCGTATGTCATTGGTGTTGTCTTCCAAAGTTCATGTCATTTTCAAACTGATATCAGACAATTTTAGCCATACCGGTCACACCGTGTGTCGGATTGAAGTGCGGTCAATTCGTACGTGTCACAAATGACTTGTGGATTATTGTCCTAAAGTATCAAAACAATCCAAATGCGTTTGCTCGGTTTGGCGTATGTCATTGGTGTTGTTTTCCAAAGTTCATGTCATTTTCAAACTGATATCAGACAATTTTAGCCATACCGGTCACACCGTGCGTCGGATTGAGGTGCAGTCGATTCATACGCGTCACAAATGACTCGTGGATCGTTTTCCTAATTTATAAAAACAATCTGAAGGCGTTTTCTTGGTTTGGCGTATGTCATTGGTGTTGTTTTCAAAAGTTTATCTCAATTTGAAACTGATATCAGACACTTTTAGCCATACCGGTCACACCGTGCGTCGTATTGAGGTGCGGTCAATTCGTACGCGTCACAAATGACTCGTGGATCGTTTTTATAAAGTATCAAAACAATCTGAACACATTTTCTCAGTTTGGCGTATGTCATTGGTGTTGTTTTCCAAAGTTCATGTCATTTTCAAACTGATATCAGACAATTTTAGCCGTACCGGTCACACCGTGCGTCGGATTGAGGTGCGGTCGATTCGTACACGTCACAAATGACTTGTGGATCGTTTTCCTAAAGTATCAAAACAATCCGAAGGCGTTTTCTCGGTTTGGCGTATGTCATTGGTGTTGTTTTCCAAAGTTCATGTCATTTTCAAACTGTTATCAGACAATTTTAGCCATACCGGTCACACCATGCGTCGGATTGAGGTGTGGTCGATTCGTGCACGTCACAAATGACTCTTGGATCGTTTTCCTAAAGTATCAAAACAATCCGAAGGCGTTTGATCAGTTTTTCATATGTCATTGGTGTTGTTTTCCAAAGTTTATCTCATTTTCAAACTAATATCAGACACTTTTAGCCATACCGGTCACACCGTGCATCAGATTGAGGTTCGGTCGATTCTTACACGTTACAAATGACTCGTGGATCATTTTCCTAAAGTATCAAAACAATCCGAATGTGTTTTCTCAGTTTGGCGTTTGTCATTGGTGTTGTTTTCTAAAGTTCATGTCATTTTCAAACTGATATCAGACAATTTTAGCCATACCGGTCACACCGGGCATCGGATTGAGGTGCGGTCGATTCGAACACGTCACAAATGACTCGTGGATAGTTGTCCGAAAGTATTAAAACAATCTGAAGGCGTTTGCTCGTTTTGGCGTATGTCATTGGTGTTGTTTTCCAAAGTTTATCTCATTTTCAAACTGATATCAGACACTTTTAGCCATACTGGTCACACCGTGCGTCGGATTGAGGTGAGGTCAATTCGTACACGTCACAAATGACACGTGGATCGTTTTCCTAAAGTATAAAAACAATCCGAAGGTGTTTTCTTGGTTTGGCGTATGTCATTGGTGTTTTTTTCCAAAGTTCATGTCATTTTCAAACTGATATCAGACAATTTTAGCCATATCGGTCACACCGTGCGTCAGATTGAGGTGCAGTTGATTTTTACGCATGAAAAATGACTCGTGGATCATTTTCCTAAAGTATCAAAACAATCCGAATGCATTTTCTCGGTTTGGCATATGTCATTGGTGTTGTTTTCCAAAGTTTATCTCAATTTGAAACTGATATCAGACACTTTTAGCCATACCGGTCACACCGTGCGTCGAATTGAGGTGCGGTCGATTCGTACGCATCAAAAATGAATCGTGGATCATTTTACTAAAGTATCAAAACAATACAAAGGCGTTTGCTCGGTTTGGTGTATGTCATTGGTGTTGTTTTCCAAAGTTTATCTCATTTTCAAACTGATATCAGACACTTTTAGCCATACCGGTCACACCGTGCGTCAGATTGAGATGCGGTCGATTTGTACGCGTCAAAAATGACTCGTGGATCGTTTTCCTAAAGTATCAAAACAATCCAAAGGCGTTTTCTCGGTTTGGCATATGTCATTGGTGTTGTTTTCCAAAGTTCATGTCATTTTCAAACTGATATCAGACAATTTAAGCCATACCGGTCACACCGTGCGTCAGATTGAGGTGCGGTCGATTCGTACATGTCAAAAATGACTCGTGGATCGTTTTCCTAAAGTATCAAAACAATCCGAAGGCGTTTTCTCGGTTTGGCGTATGTCATTGGTGTTGTTTTCCAAAGTTTATCTCAATTTGAAACTGATATCAGACACTTTTAGCCATACCGGTCACACCGTGCGTCGGATTGAGGTGCGGTCGATTCGTACGCGTCAAAAATGAATCATGTATCGTTGTCCTAAAGTATGAAAACAATCCGAACGTGTTTGCTTGGTTTGACATATGTCATTGGTGTTGTTTTCCAAAGTTCATGTCATTTTCAAACTGATATCAGAAACTTTTAGCCATACCGGTCACACCGTGCGTCAGATTGAGGTGAGGTCGATTTGTACGCGTCACAAATGACTCGTGGATCGTTTTACTAAAGTATCAAAACAATAAAAAGGCGTTTTCTCGGTTTGGCGTATGTCATTGGTGTTGTTTTCCAATGTTTATCTCATTTTCAAACTGATATCAGACACTTTTAGCCATACCGGTTACACCGTGTGTCGGATTGAGGTGAGGTCGATTCTTACGCGTCACAAATGACTCGTGGATCGTTGTCCTAAAGTATCAAAACAATCCGTACGCGTTTTCTCGGTTTGGCGTATGTCATTGGTGTTGTTTTCCAAAGTTCATGTCATTTTCAAACTGATATCAGACACTTTTAGCCATACCGGTCACACCGTGCTTCGGATTGAGGTGCGGTCGATTCGTACGCGTCAAAAATGACTCGTGGATCGTTGTCCTAAAGTATCAAAACAATCCTAAGGCCTTTGCTCGGTTTGGCGTATTTCATTGGTGTTGTTTTCCAAAGTTTATCTCATTTTCAAACTAAGTAGTAGGAATTCACTAATCTAAGGATATTAAACATAAGAAAGGGAGATCATAGATGCTCAATAAGTGTAAAGGGAGATATCAATGACCATATAAAGATAACATAAGTATTAGGAATTCACCTTCATTGTCCTATTTGTTTACATTCTCCGATCAGGTACGCTGCCCATTCGTTTCTAAAGACATTTATATCATCTTCTGAATAGGAGTTTTTGCGACAATCATAGTAGTACTGAAAAAATATAAATACACAAGGGATTAATAATTATTTTAAATAAAGTAGTAATTATTTTCAAAAATACCTCTTCAGGGATTCTAGTTTGTCCATGAAATACGATCTCTTTCATAAATTTACAAACATAATAACCGCAGTCCTTGTCATTTGTTTGTTTCAGACACTGCAGAAACATCGAGAAAAATAAGTAATTTGTTTTGATATGTATTTGTATAGTGAAATATAATTATATATACCCAGATACTTCTCCATTTGTAGATCTTGTGGGCATTGTCGTCCTTACGCCTTGGATTCATTCCAGCCTTTAGACGATATTCATACACCGCCCTATCATAACAAAATCCTCATTAAAAGATAATATAAATTATATAACTAGATATTTAGTTCTAAAATGTTGGATCTAGTGTATTACAAATTTACAATCGCCATCATGTGTGGCCGGTTAGTTGGATATCCATGCAGTGAATCCAGAAAATAAATCTTTGGAGTATCCAAATTGACTGCAATGAGCATCCAATGTTCCCTAAAAACACAAAAAGAAATAAGTACTGATAGAAATGAAAATATAATTGATATGATTAAAATGTATAGTTTTACCCTTGCATCGTTGGTATTAAAAAGAGCCTGTTAGTCGTAATTCTTCTTTGAAACGTTCTGAGCAGATTTGACATGAATTCAGCCTGAAAATTAGAATCTATTTCTGTTTGTTGTGTAGAAATGGTGTGAGGACTAACGAGTCCAAATTTGTATTCATGGGAAAATCCCTTCAACTGTTTTTCATATATACGCCTGTGAAAAATATGAGATGTATTTATGCATAATTATCAAAGTATATCAGCTTCTGTAAAATCAAATCATGAAAACATACCTCATGTATACATTTATAACTGAGGCGCCTAGCCAGTCGTATGTGATGATCTCAGAAACAGTGTCTGCACTAACGAAATCCATTGTTTCCTCTCCGTACATATCTTTTTCACAAACAATTGTATGATTCTTTCCGTCTTTCATTTTCGTATCCACATGAGCTTTCAATGATATTAAATGTGGATATAGAACGGGCGGGGTGAACGTGCTCTCAGTAGATCATTTTGATCGATTGGTTGATCCAATCTTGGAGCCGCTCTTTCGTTTTAGCTTATCCATTTTATCCTTCTATAATAAAATTCATCGGTTAAGCCATTTTCTAATTTAATGTAAAGGTTCTGCTTGAAAAATGAACTAGAAATGAATACCTCCTGATCGACGTGTTTTTTTACAAGATTCGACGGCCATGCAACGAATGTTCCAATAGCTTTTTCCACCGTATGAATGTCGTCATCGTCATTTGGCATGGGTAGCTCGGTGCTCGGCTCATTAGCTACGTTAATCGACACTTTTCCATGACCGGTTGGAAGTGGTCTGGAGTGTAGCGTGTCATTCTGCATATTGAACACCGTAGCCCTCGCTACAAGGCTATGGGTGGGAGTTGACAGATATAAATCACAGTCATTTTCACCCTGTAGAATATCATTAAATGAAAGGTATCAGTGTCTATGTGATTCACATCTCACAAAAACGAATATTATAACATTGATTACCTCGGTTAAGTCAGGTCTTTGAGGGGAATGGCTCGCCTCAAAGCTGGTGAGCGGTGGATCTTCTCGCAGGGGTTGTTCTTGAGTTGTTTGTTCTCTTCGCCTCTCCTCCATCAAACTCTTTAGCATCTCTTCCTAAGTTTGGATTAGTTCTTCAAGGGTAGCTACTCTATCTCTCATTACATGAAATTCTTTAGTTTTTTCATCCTCTTGTTTTTTTTTCTTAAAATATGTCTTGGGTGACACCCCAAAACCCACACCTCTGACGCGGCCATATTGTTCTGGCTGTTTCAAGGCCGTTGAAAGTATGTCTGCATCCGGTGCGGGTGTTGATGTTTCCTGTGACTATGTCAAGTAGAAAATATGAAAAAATAAGTAAGCATCGTTATGTAATAGTGATTTAAAGCAAAACAAGTTTATATTATGTCATACTTACACATGTTTCCCACACTTTTTGTGTGTTTTCATCTATCAGTTTCCCCTCTTTATTAACACGAGCCTCCTTCCATAGCACATGGCGTGGAATGGAAGTGACTTGAGATTTTTCTTCATCAATCTGCTTATAAACAGAGAAACATGGTTACAGTGTTGTTTTATGTCACATAAAATTATTACAGTACTTTTAAAATATATACCAATTGTTTTTCAATTGAAGCGTACCCCAACCTTGCTTTACGGTAGGGGTACGCTGGTTTTGCTGCCCGTTCTTTATTTCCAGCACTCAGTTGCTATTTCATAAATAAAAACCTATCAATCAATGTGATGAATACAAGCAACGTTACACAACGTGTAACCAAACACAATGTACCTGAAAATTCTTTTCCGTACGACGGTTGCAAAACGCATCCCACGTTCCTTGGGATATCAAGTGTGCATAAAGAGGAGGAGGGTGCGACTTGATTTTCCCTTCGGCATCTTTCAGATGATTTTTCGTTAAAATGGTGCGAAAGTCTCTATGAATCCTTCTTGCCAGTCTGAAAACATATTCTTTGTGCGAAACATCTACTATAAATTCACTCTGCAAGAGATGATGAAGGGTTAGTCAATATTTCAATATTTTATTTTATTTTAATAAATTAAATAGATGATATCGTAATGTTACCGTAATATCTTCTCACATTAATGTTTTCAACCCACTGAAAACATGGTGCCACGACTCTACGTCAATCGGTATGCGTTGTCGAGTGACGATTCCAATGTAGCTACTAAACATGGCTTTGTTGGGGGTTTACATGCTGGCCTAGCTTATTCCATCCCACCTCAAATTTAATGCCTTTTTCTTTTGCCTTAAGGATTTTTTCTAAAACTGTCAAAGTACGGCGCACCTATTTTTTTTGTGTCGTTGGGGTTTCATCGCCTACCATTTCCTCAGTTTCTGCATCATCATTATGTTTCTCCGAAACACTAGCTTCGACACTGACACCAGCTGCAACAGGTTGAGAGACCTGTTGTACGTCAGCAGTGGGACCAGCTGCAACAGGTTGAGAGACCTGTTGTCTCTCAGCAGTGGGACCAGCTGCAACAGGTTGAGAGACCTGTTGTACATCAGCAGTGGGACCAGATGCAACAGGTTGAGAGACCTGTTGTCTCTCAGTAATGGGACCAGATGCAATAGGTTGAGAGACGTGTTGTGTCTCAGGATTGGGTGCATCAGCAGGTGAAGAAGTCATTATCTACAGAACTGGTTTAAAATTTAAGTTAGATCACATAAAAGCAGCAACGAACAGATAATAACATAATGTAACACAATCTATATTACAATAAAAATCAATAACCTGATTATTGAACTCCTTTTTTTTTAAAAGGCTGAAAGGATTTGACCCCTATATCAACTATCAATATCCCTTCATTGTGGTCTCCTCTGACATACAAAACATCATCTACATTGAGACCACTGTGAAATGATTGCGAAATCCCAATGAAAGGATCATCTTCCGTTGAATTTTCATCTGACCCTTCAGCTGTTTTGGTCGATAACAGAACAATTGACCAGTTTCGGTTTGCGGGATCGGGAACATAAAATACTTGCACTGCCTGTGATGCCATTATAAATGGTTCGTCTTTCTCCCCTTCCTTACTAAAATCAACTTTCACAAATCCCAAATCATCTATTTTAACAGCACTCCTGTTATCAACCCACTTGCATTGAAATATCGGAACTTGAAATTCCGTATAATCCAACTCCCATATTTGTTTGATGATGCCAAAGTATGACATATTCTCATAAATTGGATTTCTGTCCTTAGCACCAGAAACATTCATCGCTTCAGCCACAAGTGTAACCCCACTATTCTGCATGGTACTGTCTTCATCATGTTCATTAGTATAAAATGTATAACCATTAACTACATAAGCATTGTAAGATAATGCATACACACTTGGTCCTCCAGCTAGCCATCGAAGTCGTTCCGAAATAGACTTTGGATTTTCATCTGACTTCTTAAAAATATGATCTCGAAACCATCCTATAAACTATCGATTATGTGTATTTGATATCCATTTTTCAGCCCTTGATGGATTCAATTGCCTAAGAATTTCTTTGTGGATTTCAACATATGGGTCAACGTCCAAACTGTTATGCAAAACATAAAGGTGAGCCTACTCCCGATCTGTAATATTGATTGTGACAACCTTTCTTCCAGAAATTCCTTCACCCTCTAACCGCCCAGTGTGACGAGATTTTGGTAAGCCAATGATCTCCACACCAGACAAGTATTCGGTATAGAATTCAACGGCTTCCTCAACAATATATCGCTCTGCAATACAACCCTCTGGCTGACTTCGATTTTTGACATACCCTTTCAAAATCTTCATATACCGTTCAATGGGGTACATCCATCTGTAATGTACAGGACCACATAGTCGAATCTCTCTCACCAAGTGGACCATCAAATGAACCATCATATCAAAAAATGAAGGCGAGAAGAACATTTCTAATTCACATAATATGACGGCAATTTCTTTTTCCATAGCTGGAAATTTCGCCGGGTCTATAACTTTGCTGCATATAGCTTTGAAGAAGAAACACAGTTTCGTTAATGTATGGTGGACATTCTTGGGCAAAATGAAACGTAAAGCAATTGGAATGAGATTTTGCATCAAAACATGACAGTCATGTGATTTCAAACCTTTTAACTTCAAGTCTCTCATTGACACAAGGTTACTGATATTTGACGAATACCCCTCTGGAACTTTTACGTCATCAAGAATTTGAAAAACTGATATCTCTCCTGCCTGGAAAGAGTGTAAGCAGCAGGAGGAAGAAATGTTCGTTTTTCACCCTTTACTGGTGCCAACTCTTCTCGTATTCCCATCTCAACCATGTCCAACCTAGCCTTAATTCCATCTTTTTTTTGCCAGATGTATTTAGCAACGTGCCGATAACACTGTCAAATACATTTTTTTCTACATGCATAACATCAATAAAATGTCTTACATACATACAATTCCAGTATTGTAATTCAAAAAAAATTGATCTCTTTTTCCAACCGATTTTCGTAAGGTTTTTCGAAGCCGGTTTACCAAAAGTAGTGTCCAAATTTTTAACTTTCTCAAAAAATTGATCGCCTGTTAGTGGAGACGGTGTTGTACGTTCTTCTGAACTTCCATCGAATGATGTCTTCCAAGAACGGTACTTATGTCGTCGCGGTAGAAATCTACGATGTCCTAGAAACACAGTTTTCAATGAATGTTTCAACCTAATTGATTGTGTACCTTCTTCGCAAACGGGACAGCCTTGAGTTCCTTTAATACTATATCCTGACAAATTTCTATATGCTGGGAAGTCATTTATCGTCCCATACAACATGACTCTCAAAGTGAAATCTTCCTTTCTGTAAGCATCATACAATGTAACACCTGAATCCCACAATAATTTCAAATCTTCGATCAATGGAGCTAAATAAACATCAATATCATTACCCGGTTGTTTTGGTCCTGATATAAGCATAGATAACATGATGTATTTTCGTTTCATGCATAACCACGGTGGTAAGTTATAATTTATCAACATAACCGGCCATGTACTGTGATTGCTGCTTTGAAAACCAAAAGGATTCACTCCATCTGTAGATAACGCAAGACGAAGGTTTCTCGACTCGTTTCCAAATTCAGGATACTCATGATCGATTCTCTTCCACTGAGGAGAGTCTGCCGGGTGACGTAGTATCCCATCTTTAATTCTTGTATCTGCATTCCATGTTAATTGTTCTGCAGTCTCCTCACTTCCATATAGGCGTCTAAACCTTGGAATGATTGGAAAGTACCATACAACTTTAGTAGGACTGGATTCATCTTTCTTGTATCTAGAAGCACCACAATTTGGGCATTCTTTAAGTGATTTGTGGTCCTTGCGAAACAGTATATAGTCATTTAGGCAGGCGTGTACTCTTTCAGAGATCATACCCATAGAGCGTAGCATTCTTTTGGCATCGTATGTTCGGCTCGGGAGCTCATTGTCTTCTGGGAGAATGTCATTCAAGAGGGCGAGTAGTTTTGTAAAACTGTCGTCACTCCACCCGTTATCTGCTTTCAAATTATACAGCTTCAGTACGGTTGACAATGCTGTATATTTAGTGCAACCAGCATACAATGACGTCTTTGCACAACTTTTTAACTTCTCAAACAATTTTGGGCAATCACGAAGTTCATCTTCGAAGGTCCTTGTCATTTTCTCAATACGATCTTCATCATCATTCACATCTGTAATCACATCCTCCATTAGGTCATCTTCATTGTTCATGTTTGTAATCATATCAGATGATCCATAAAACACAGTGTCACCCCATTCACTACCTACATTCGTTGTTTCCCCGTGTTTATTCCAACATGTATAACTTTGATCTATTCCGTGACAGATCAAGTGTTCTTCCAACTCATCTGGACTAATTTGTTTTGAATAACAACAGCGTAAACACGAACAAAGGATTTGATAAGAGTCACATGCATGATCTATTGCAAACTTGATAAATTCTTTCACGCCTTCTTCATACTCTTTTGTCAACCGATTGGCATTCATCCATTCTTTATTTATATTCATCCTATTTAAAATCCATAGGATAAGTATATAGGTTAAAGGAGAAGGAATATGAGTATAATTTAGATAAAAAACAAGATACTTCAAGGAAATAAAGGAATAAATAAATACCAAAATAAAAAATATATTGGGAACCACTACAATCCCCAAGCCTCACATCAATATGATACCACCATGCGCCAGTTGAATCACCCATAAAACCTAATCTAGATAAATAAAAAATCAATAGAAACTAAATATAAAGAATAAAATGGAAAGGAAGATGGTTAAATCACTTGAGGCACCTCTCAAACCGCGGTGGAGGAGGAGGCAGCAGAGTAGGCAGAGGAGGAGGAGGAGGAGGTGCCGGTGGAGGAGGAGGATGAGGCAGCGGACTAGGAGGAGGAGGAGGAAGCGCCGGTGGAGGAGGAGGAGGAAGAGGCTGCGGTGGAGGAGAAGGAGGAGCAGGAGGAGGAGCAGAGGAGGAGGAGGAGGCGGAGGCAGCAGAGGAGGAGGAGGATGAGGCCGGTGGAGGGGAGGAGGAGCAGGAGCAGAGGAGGAGGCGGCGACCGCGGTGGAGGAGGAGGCAGCAGAGGCAGCGAAGGAGGAGGAGGAGGTCGCGGTGGAGGAGGAGGAGGCCGCGGTGGAGGAGGAGGCACCGGCATGACCGCGGCGTGACCGCGGTGTGACCGCGGCGTGACCGCAGTGTGACTGCAGCGCGCGGAGGAGGAGGAGACGTGGAGGCACTGGCAGCACCGGCGGAGGAGGAGGAGGCATCGGCGGAGGAGGAGGAGGCCGCGGTGGAGGAGGAGGCATCGGAGGCACCGACGGCAGCACGGAGGCAGGGCGGAGGCAGGGCGGAGGTAGCGAAGGCAGCGGAGGAGGAGGAGGATGAGGCCGATGGAGGGGAGGAGGAGCAGGAGCAGAGGAGGAGGCGGCGGCCGCAGAGGCACCGGCGTGACCGCGGCGTGACCGCGGCGTGACCGCAGAGGAGGAGGCGGCCGCGGAGGCACCGGCAGCACTGGCGGAGGAGGAGGAGGCATCGGCGGAGGAGGAGGAGGCCGCGGTGGAGGAGGAGGCACCAGCGACAGTGTAGAGGCAGGACAGAGGCAGGGCGGAGGCAGCGGAGGTAGCAGAGGCAGCGGAGGAGGAGGAGGATGAGGCCGGTGGAGGAGGAGGAGGAGCAGGAGCAGAGGAGGAGGCGGCGGCCGCGGCGTAGTAAGAGGAGGCAGCGGCCGCGGAGGCACCGGGGTGGCCGCGGCGTGACCGCGGCGTGACCGCAGCGTGACCGCAACACGCGGAGGAGGAGACGTGGAGGCACTAGCGGCACTGACGGAGGAGGAGGAGGCATCGGCGGAGGAGGAGGAGGCCGCGGTGGAGGAGGAGGCACCGGCGGCAGCGCGAAGGCAGGGCGGAGGCAGGGCGGAGGCAGCGAAGGCAGCGGAGGAGGAGTAGGATGAGGCTGGTGGAGGGGAGGAGGAGCAGGAGCAGAGGAGGAGGCGGCGGCCGCAGAGGCACCAGCGTGACCGCGGCGTGACCGCGACGTGACCGCGGCGTGACCGCAGAAGAGGAGGCGGCCGCGGAGGCACTGGCGGCACCGGCGGAGGAGGAGGAGGCATTGGCGGAGGAGGAGGAGGCCGCGGTGGAGGAGGAGGCACCGGCGGCAGCGCAGAGGCAGGGCGGAGGCAGCGGAGGCAGCGGAGGAGGAGGAGGATGAGGCCGGTGGAGGGGGAGTAGGAGGAGCAGGAGCAGAGGAGGAGGCGGCGGCCGTGGCGTAATAGGAGGAGGCGGCGGTCGCGGAGGCACTGGCGTGACCGCGGCGTGACCGCAGCGCGTGGAGGAGGAGGAGACGTGGAGGCACTGGCGGCACCGGCGGAGGAGGAGGAGGCATCGACGGCGGAGGAGGAGGCCGCGGTGGAGGAGGAGGCACCGGAGGCACCGACGACAGCACGAAGGCAGGGCGGAGGCGGGGCGGAGGCAGCGAAGGCAGCAGAGGAGGAGGAGGATGAGGCCGGTGAAGGGGAGGAGGAGCAGGAGCAGAGGAGGAGGCGGCGGCCGCGGCGGAGGAGGAGGAGGCAGCGGAGGCAGCGGAGGAGGAGGAGGAGGCCGCGGTGGAGGAGGAGGAGGCCGCGGTGGAGGAGGAGGCACCGACGGCAACACAGAGGCAGGGCGGAGGCAGGGCGGAGGCAGCGGAGGCAGCAGAGGAGGAGGAGAATGAGGTCGGTGGTGGAGGAGGAGGAGGAGCAGGAGCAGAGGAGGAGGAGGCGGCCGCGGCGGAGGAGGAGGAGGCGGTGGCCGCGGAGGCACCGGCGTGACCGCGGCGTGACCGCGGTGTGACCGCAGCTTGACCGCGGCGTGACGGCGGAGGAGGAGGAGGCCGCGGAGGCACCGGCGGAGAAGGGGGAGGCCGCGGAGGCACCGGCGGCACCAGCGGAGGAGGAGGAGGCATCGGCGGAGGCAGCGGAGGAGGAGGAGGATGAGGCCGGTGGAGGAGGAGGAGGAGGAGTAGGAGCAGAGGAGGAGGCGGCGGAGTTTTACTACTCGCTTATTATATTTTTAAGAACGCATGCATAATGTGTTATTTTATAGGTAATGGTACTGGATATGATAGTGTTGGATGGAAAAAGAGAAAACGGGCGAATGCTATGTTTTATGGACAGTGAAATAAAATGGTATTGAAAAAGATCGCACCTTTTAGGATGAGGAAGATACGGTATTTGGACCCCCCATTATACGCCCCACCTACATGTTCACCCACTAAACATCTCCCCCACCTAAACACCCCCACCTAAACACCCCCCACCCACTACACCCCAGCACCTACACCCCCCACTTAAAATAAAATTGATTCACACAAATCATGATAGTTGAAATATAGAACAAAAACAAAAAAAAGTAAATTACAGGAATAGCATACCGCACAATGGAGGAGGAGGAGGCCGCAGAGGAGGAGGAGGCCACGGAGGCACCAGCGGAGGAGGAGGAGGCCGCGGTGGAGGAGGAGGCCGCGGTGGAGGAGGAGGCACTGGCGGAGGAGGAGGAGGCACTGGCGGAGGAGGAGGAGGCCACGGTGGAGGAGGAGGCACCGGCGGCAGTGGCGCAGAGGAAGGGATGAGGCAGGGCAGAGGCGGCGGAGGCACCAGAGGAGGAGGAGGAGGAGCAGAAGAGGAGGAGGAGGCGGCGGCCGCGACAGAGGAGAAGGAGGCGGCGGCAGCGGCGGCAAAGGCGGCAGCGGCGCAGACAAGGGCTTCCGCGAGAGCTTGATTGTGTGCGGGGAGGAGGAAGAGGACCCGCAGGTTTTTAATAAATCTGCGGGACCCTTTATCTGCGCTAGTAAAAAGCGCTGATAAAGGGTGTATTTATCAGCGCTAAAATGAAAAGCGCTGATAAACACAGACTTTATCAGCGCTAGAAAAGCACTGATAAAGTGGACCTTTATCAGCGCTTTTCCGTTAGCACTGATAAAGGCAGACCCATGCCTTGCCCAGTTTTGTGGTAGTGAGTAAGGGAAACAAGAGAAACTTTTTACATGTGAACTTGAGATACTTCAATAAGGCCGTGAAAAGAACTTTAAGGCATGAGAAAGAAATCATGAGGCATTTCATAATAAAAATAACATTTTTCATAACTTGAAGATGTGGCTACATCATTTAACATAGAAAATCATGAACATATCACCAAGGTCCATCCCCAAGGTGTCATTTGAAAATTACCAAGGTTATTCACCAAGATATTGTGAAAATTGTAATCTCTAGTAGTTACATCATTACCCAATGCATTGGAGTGCTATCAGGGCGCACCCTTAAATTTTCCTTTATTATCATGTGATCCACATATATCATCATCAAACATTTCATAAATAACCCATATAGCTTAAAATAAATGGGTTTCATTTCATAATCATAACATTTTAAAAACTGCTTTAAAGATAGGATCTTTACGTCACTTTAAACCCACGGAAGGGGAGAGTAGGTATCATGTATGTAAATCCCAGAACATAAAATAGAAAATTTTGATATATATGTGAATACCCCTATAGAAACAATATATTTGATTATTCACTTTATAACATAAAATAATTTTGAGAAAAGAGAGAGGCATTTTGACACGAAAATTCTACAGCATAATGGCTACGTTTCAGGGTTTTAGAAAACATTCAAAAGAGAGAGGACATGGGTAAAACATTCATAAATGACCCATAAAACAGTATAGAAACAGAATATAAAGGATATATGAACATGGTAATGAAATTCGAAAGATTTACAATATGAAATGAAGAACATGAAAGGAAGACAAAAATAAGATTTCTCTTATGAAAATTCGGCAGCCTAACGGCGTCACTTAAACTTCAAAAAAGAATTGACGAGATCAAATAGGGTCTCTAATCATATGAACATAATAGTTAAGTATGATAGATATAGAGATCATACCCCCACATAATAAAAAGGAACATGAAAGACATTACATGAAAGTAGAACTTCAAAACGAGAAGGGTGAAAGAACCACTTAAAAATTCGGCATCCTAACGACGTCACTTAAAACTTTAAAATACTGAATTGAAGAGATCAAATGGGGTCTCTCATCATATGATCATAAAAGATAAGTATGATAGATATAGAGATCATACCCCAACATAATAAAAATGAACTTGAAAGATTTGACAAGAAAATAGAACTTGAAAAGCAGAAGGGTGAAAGAATCTGTTACAAAAATTTCGGCAGCCTAACGGCGTCACTTAAACTTTCATAAAATGAAATGATGAGAGTAATAAGGGGTCTCTCATCATATGAACATAAATAAGGAAGTAATATGAATATATAAGAACATCGTCCAACATAATAACATGGAGTATAAAAGAAATGACATAAAAGAGATTACTTGAAAAGAAAGAGGGAGGTCGGATCCCTTACCTTAAAACGTAACTCTTAAAACTCAATGTTTTGGACCTTGAGGGATTGGGGGAACCTTGGGAGGACTCCTTGGAAGGTAAGGAGACCAGAACATCGTTGGGGGACAGTTGGTAGTGAAAACTAAAGGAGTAAAGGGTGGGTATTTATAGGGAAAGTGAGGGCACAAGACATTAATGGCCAAGGGACACCTCACAAGTGTTTTTCTCAAAACCATGTGCTCTCCCATGGCATTTACTATGGAGTTAGGCCACATGGGGCCCCCAATATAATAATTCATCACCTTTGGTCGGCCAACCCTTAAAATATCTCATGACATCATCATGACACAGTTATGATGTCATTAAACATACCGAAACCATAAAGCTGCAATTTTACTATTCACTGAAAAATTCATCTTTCTCAGAAAAATCCCAAAATTTCACCTTAACCAAATATCGATGCTCTAATTACATTTATGAACTCCATTTTATAAAAATAATTTTCTAAATATTTTTAATTTAATTTTTAAATAAAAACACTATTCGTCAAGAATTCATTTTTTTCAGAAAAATCCCCAAAAATTACCATAACATAATATCGATGCTCTGAGTTCAAAAATAAAGTCCATTTTATAAAAATAATTTTTTAATTATTTTTAATTAAAAAAAAACTATTCACCCGAAAAAACTAATACTTGACTAATAATTTATGAAACCGTTATTTACCCATTTTATTGAATCTCATTACTTAATCAAGGTGTCTAAATTATATTAAAACTTTCTTTAAGTGAGATTACCAATCCATTTGGTCACATTACTAATCCTAAGCATAAAATCACTATTCATAATTTACTATTCATCAAAAATTAAGTTGATCTTATTAGACTCTAAATTTCATACTGAACATAATTGTAGAAGACCATTTTTTGAAAATCATTACACATTTTTAATTATTTAAGGTTTACATAAACATTTTTTAAAATATCCTTTCTCTAAAATTCACCAATAATATGCATACTATATTTATCCGGACATTTAAAAACTCATAAACATCATCATAAGAAGAAATCCCAATTTTTATTTAAAACAAAGGATTACACAAGACAATTACGGTCTCCTTACATAGCCCCTTATCACACCAGCATAGGACCTAAGTGTAAGGTGTGCTAAGGTGTGAGAATCTGATGGAGGCTCGGACAATATCGCACGAGTAGTAATTTCTATCAGTTTGAACTTCTCGCAAATGAGATTCCGTTCTATCTTCACACGATGAAGTTCAGCTTGGGTTTGATCCAGAGCAAAGCCCAGTGGTACTACCTCCTTCCCAAGTTCTGTTAGATGGGCTTCGATCGGTCCAAGACTACTGGGTGAGGCCATAAAATCTTCTTTCTATATTAATTAACCAAGATTACTTGTATTTAGAGACAATAATCAGAACATTTAGTTTCCAGCGGTCATATTGACCAATGGTCATATAACAGTCAAAACCCAATGATCTCATTTTAATTATACTCATGTTATCAAATGAAACATTTTTGTTGAGTATGAAAAATAAAATAACACACAAAATTAGGAAACAAGATTTATTCCAAATTTCGGGTCATTACAATCTTCCCCCCTTAAGAAATTGCGTCCTCGCAATTTTTTTAAATTTGGTTTTTGAAATTTCATTGAAAGTCCCACATCGAAAAAAGAGTCAGTAACACTATTACTTTAAAAGATAGAAAAGGAAGTACAAAGGTCACCCGTGTTAACCCGTACTAGGATTCCATGTAGGAAAACATGGATATGAAAGAAAAAACAAAGGGTCAAGTTCTGAGGGAGAGTGATAGAGAACATGATTAGGAGAAAGTTAACAATAAGAAAATCCCAAACTTATGATGTGAGTAAACAGTCTTTGATTACCTAGTAGGAAACGTAAACCAACAACATTTTTGTTTTACGTTCTTTTTCATAATTTTGAGGAATTCATTTACTACATAGAACAAAAACATAAGAAAATATACCTACCTTCAAGTAGAGTTTCATCCTTTAATAAGTCTCTACCAAAACTAATCTTTTCTCTAAATGATGAGAATTCAAAAATAGTTGGTCTCATCAAAATCACAAGAATCATCTTCTAGAGAATCACATAATCCACAAAAGATTAACTATCTATTTCTTCATTATTTAAAAATTATCCCAAAAACAGAAAGGTTAAGGTAAAACAACTCTTCAAAAAGAAAGAATCCCATAGGAATGGAAACTACTTTTAAATCATCAAAGTTCCATGGTACTACCCAAAGTTCATCATAGACCATTCCATAAATAACGATCCTTAAAATTCATCAAAATAAACCAAACTAAGATTGAAAACCAAATACACGAAGGATTTGATAACATTGTCTTCCAAAATAAACTTCATTGTTCATCTCCAAACAACATCAACCACTCCTAACATCTTATAACAAATGTAGCTAACCTAAACATATTTTACACAAGATAGGTTAATCATTTTCATAAGTAACCTAAATTACTATAAGTCCGCCTTAAATTCATCGATTATTCAAAATATAATTCAACCATTACTCCTCAAAGAAAATACCATAGTAATCTATTTTCCTTGATCAAATAGGGTTCCCAAAATAGTGAACGTCTTCCAAAATAATAATCATCTTTTAATCCCCTAATCACCTTTTTCTTAAATAAGAACAGCTTCACTACATAAACATGTGGTATATAACAATAGATGTCTTCATTAATGATATAAACTAATATTAGGTAGTGAATCGATGATCTTAGAAAACATAAAGGATATGCTCATAGAGCACGAACTAAAATACAACATAACATAGACAATTATTGCGAAGAAGTTACATGTACTTCAGTCATCATGATCCATCGCAACATAGGACTTGCATCGTTCCCTTGTCCTCTAAGATTGTTGATGCTCATCATGCTTCTCACCCATTCCAAGACAGAATTGCCTTGGATAATGTCTAACTTCTCCACATTTATGACATCGAACTTTATAAGGTACATTAGATCGAACCTTATCTACACTCATCACATTATCCATTTTTTTAAAGAAATTGGCTACTTTATGCCCTATCTTCCTACACTCAAAACATCTCTCGGTTTCTTTGTGACATTATCCTTGGTGCCTCTTCCCACACTTTTTGAAAAAAAGAAATTGGGTCTTCTTTCCCTTATCAACTTTATCAGATGAACATCCTCGAGACTTTGTCTTCTTCTTCCTTGATTAATTTGGGCATTCAACTAGGTACCAATTATTAATCGTGATTTTTGATAGCTGGTTTGGCATAATCAAAATATGTTCAACTTGATATCTCATCATCTCTGTCACATTAATAGGGAAATCATCACATTTCCTATCACATTGGTTTTTGGGACATGCTCTTCCATTTCCTACCATTAACTAAGAAAAGAACGTATAATTAGGGGGCTTAAATACTTAGCCAATAATCATGAAAAGGAAACTTAAGCATAAAAGGATAAACTTGTAGAATAAAAGTATACCCTAACTTGTGATCCCCTAGGTTCCAATCTAGGTTATACATAATCATATATTCTTTTGTGAATCTTTATTTTATTTTATCTTTGTTCCTTTAATAATTTTTCATACTAAGCATATGAATTTACCAAAGCATATCCCCCGGGAGTGTCGTAACCAAGAGTGCAGCAAGGCCCATTGTCGTGTACCAGTTCCTGTTCGAGTCTAGATCAAAGCGGTGTTTTTTGGGTTTTAACCCTATGTACATCTGTGCCAGAGCCACCTCTACCTGCTTTTATCCAGACATGGATGTATTTTCTTGGCAACCCATTACTCAATACTCACCAAAATACTAGTAAGATTCCATATATATAAACTTTTCTATAGGATTATTCATAAAGTTTTCATATCATAATTTCCACAAATAACTAAATCATCCTTTGATACCAACTATAGCATCCTGACTTTTTATCACATAAACTTTCATTACATTATAAAAAACTGAGGATCTTTAAGGTTTAATGTCTTGGAAACCAGGAACTTAATACATGAAACAAAAAAAAAATCTTCTTAAACACTTGAAAGGATTCTTCTTATGTTAATCCTAGGTTCATTACTACATCTCATAACTTGGGAACATACATCAAAAGAAAGGGTGAGCAAAAGGCCAAGTAAGGGAAACAAGAGAAACTTTTTACATGTGAACTTGAGATACTTCAATAAGGTCATGAAAAGAACTTTAAGGCATGAGAAAGAAATCATGAAGCATTTCATAATAAAAATAAAATTTTTCATAACTTGAAGATGTGGATACATTATTTAACATATAAAATCATGAACATATCACCAAGGTCCATCCCCAAGGTGTCATTTGAAAATTACCAAGGTTATTCACCAAGATATCGTGAAAATTGTAATCTCTAGTGGTTACATCATTACCCAATGCATTGGAGCGCTATCAGTGCACACCCTTAAATTTTCCTTTATTATCATGTGAGCCACATATATAATCATAAAAAATTTCATAAATAAACCATATAGCATAAAATAAATGGGTTTCATTTCATAATCATAACATTTTTAAAACTGCTTTAAAGACAGGATCTTTACGTCACTTTAAACCCACAGAAGGGGAGAGCGGGTATCATGTATGTAAATCCCAGAACATAAAATATAACATTAGTATATATATGTGAATACCCCTATAGAAATAATATCTTTGAGTATTCACTTTATAACATAAAATAATTTTGAGAAAAGAGAGAGGCATTTTGACACGAAAATTCTGCAGCATAACAACTACGTTTCGGGGGTTTAGAAAACATTTAAAAGAGAGGGGACATGAGTCAAAAATTCATAAATGACCCATAAAACAGTAGAGGGACATAATATGAAGGATATATGAACATGGTAATGAAATTAGAATGATTTACCCTATGAAATGAATAACATGAAAGGAAGACAAAAATAAGATTTCTCTTATGAAAATTCGGCAGCCTAACGACGTCACTTAAACTTCAAAAAAGAATCGACGAGCTCAAATAGGTTCTCTCATAATATGAACATAAGAGTTAAGTATGATAGATATAGAGATAATACCCCAAAATAATAAAAAGGAACATGAAAGACTTTACATGAAAGTAGAACTTCAAAACGAGAAGGGTGAAAGAACCACTTAAAAATTCGGCAGCCTAACTGCGTCACTTAAAACTTTAAAATACTGAATTGAAGATATAAAATGGGGTTTATTGTCATATGATTATAAAATATCAGTATGATAGATATAGAGATCATACCCCAACATAATAAAAATGAACTTGAAATATTTGACAAGAAAATAGAACCTGAAAAGCAGAAGGGTGAAAGAATCTGTTACAAAAATTTCGGCAGCCTAACGACGTCACTTAAACTTTCATAAAATGAAATGATGAGAGTAAGAAGGGGTCTCTCATCATATGAACATAAAAAGGGAAGTAATATGAATATAGAAGAACATCCTCCAACATAATAATATGGAGTATAAAAGAAATGACATAAAAGAGATTACTTGAAAAGAAAGAGAGAGGTCAGATCCCTTACTTTAAAACATAACTCTTAAAACTCAAAGGTTTGGACCTTGAGGGCTTGGGGGCACCTTGGGAGGACTCCTTGGGAGGTAAGGAGACCAGAACATAGTTGTGGGAGAGTTGGGAGTGAAAACTAAAGGAGGAAAGGGTGGGTATTTATAGGGAAAGTGAGGGGACAAGGCATTAATGGCCATGGGACACCTCACAAGTGCTTTTCTCAAAACCTTGTGCTCTCCCATGGCATTTACCATGGAGTTAGGCCACATGGAGCCCACAATATAATAATTCATCACCTTTGGTCGTCCAAACCTTAAAATATCTCATGACATTATCATGACACAGTTATGATGTCATTAAACATACCGAAACCCTAAAACTGCATTTTTACTATTCACTGAAAAATTCATCTTTCTCAGAAAAATCCCAAAATTTCACCATAACCAAATATCGATGCTCTAATTACATTTATGAACTCCATTTTATAAAAATAATTTTCTAAATATTTTTAATTTAATTTTTAAATAAAAACACTATTCATCAAGAATTCATTTTTTTCAGAAAAATCCCCAAAAATTACCCTAACATAATATCGATGCTCAGAGTTCAAAAATAAAGTCCATTTTATAAAAATAATTTTTTAATTATTTTTAATTAAATTTTTAATTAAAAAAACACTATTCACCCGAAAAAACTAATACTTGACTAATAATTTATGAAACTGTTATTTACCCATTTTATTGAATCTCATTACTTAATCAAGGTGTCTAAATTATATTAAAACTTTCTTTAAGTAAGATTACCAATCCATTTGGTCACATTACTAATCCTAAGCATAAAATCACTATTCATAATTTACTATTCATCAAAAATTAAGTTGATCTTATTAGACTCTAAATTTCGTACTGAACATAATTGTAGAAGACCATTTTTTGAAAATCATTACACATTTTTAATTATTTAAATTTTAAATATTTTTTTTTAAAATATCCTTTCTCTAAAATTCACCAAAAATATGCATACTATATTTATTCGGACATTTGAAAAGTCATAAACATCATCATAAGAAGAAATCCCAATTTTCATTTAAAACAAAGGATTACACAAGGTAGTTATGGTCACCTTACATAGCCCCTTATCACACTAGCATAGGACCTAAGTGTAAGGTGTGCTAAGGTGAGAGAATCCGATGGAGGCTCGGCCAACATCGCACGAGTAGTAATTTCTATTAGTTTGAACTTCTCGCAAAGGTGATTCCGTTCTAGCTTCACACGATAAATTTCGGCTTGGGTTTGGTCTAGAGAAAAGCCCAGTGGTGCTACCTCCTTCCCAAGTTCTGTTAGATGGGCTTCGATCAGTCCAAGACTATTGGGTGAGGCCATCGAATCTTCTTTATATATTAATTAACCAAGATTACTTGTATTTAGAGACAATAATCAAAACATTTAGTTTCCAGTGGTCATATTGACCAATGGTCATATAACAGTCAAAACCCAATGATCTCATTTTAATTATACTCATGTTATCAAATGAAACATTTTTGTTGAGTTTGAAAAATAAAATAACACACAAAATTAGGAAACAAGATTTATTCAAAATTTCGGTTCGTTACAGTCCAACTAGCTGTCCAAGGGCAGAGAAGAGAGGCACTCTTGAAACCTTTTGTCCAACATTGGAGAAAGGAGAATTTGATAAATGGGGATATGATATCAGCCCAAAAATTCATATAAAGACATGTCTGGCAGGTTTTTGATCCATGTGGCTCAGCATGTATTTATTACCAGTTCGAGACTCCAAAGGATGCGTGGGGTCGGGGACCTTTGTTATTTCAGCTAAGCTGGCGGAGAAAAGGATGGTTGGGTTGGCTACTCCTGTTTTGGCCAATATTAATAAGAGTTTGTTGCATGTTTACAAAGGGAAGTCTCCCTTTAGAATAGCAGGACCATTCTGAGTGTTGTGGGGATGAATTGTTACACACTTTAGAACTTATGCTGTACAAAATGAAGTACAAGTTTTTGGAAGTTCTTTCTGACAGTCTGTTCAGGCCTTTTCTAGTATTTCACCCTTGTCTTTGAATGCTTATGACAACAAGGCTAGATTGAGAATGCATACGGAATTATATTTATTTACTTATGGGAATCCACCTACATGGTGATTCATTGATGATGGTACTGCCAGTTTAAAACTGAGGGAATATATGCTACCATGTAGAGATGGAGTGTTGGATACCGGAATTAATGGATAAATCATATGTGAGGCCTATGCTCCTTATATATTTGCGCATAATTTCAAATGTCTACAACAAAATACTGTATCCCCTTCCGTGGATGTCAAATTAGAGAAACACCCAATGGTTTCCCGACAACTATGGTTGTTGACATCTACAGAGATGACTGGGGTAGTATTTAAATTACCCGTTGCTAATGCAGTAAGTAGATTAACCATATGGTATGCTGAAAACTGAGTTTCATCTTACACTAAAGGGGTATTATATCATTCTGTTCCTCGAGTGGGGATAAAGATAAGTAGAAGGAAGAAACCCCATCATTTGAAAGATAATTATTCATCATCAGGGGCCAACTTGCAAGAATCAGAGGGTGGAGGTGATGATGTTACAAATTCACCGAAGAGACCTTGTACCAGATATAACCCTCCTATCAGAAATAAGAGCACTAATCCATTAATCCCTACTGAATTTGTATAAAGGCTATTTGGTTACCATCATTCTGAAGAGTGGAAAGTTCCATTTTCTAATCCTTCATCTATGACTGTGGGTGCTGGGAAGAAACTCAAGTCCAAGGTTATAGGATCCCCCTCACAACCCTTAGACATACATTCTAAATATATATGACCAGAGGCTGTTCAAACATGGCAGAATCTGTACTATGATGCTGAAGACATGTGGATGGATCTATTCAAAGGACTGCATATTTTAGGAGTAGGGGGTTTGCGGGCTTCTTCTAGCATTATTTTTAAGGATAAACTCAACGAGGTGAGGAACTAAATTTGAGAGATAGAAATGATCCTATATGCCATTGATGAATCAATTCCTACCACAAGGAGGGTAAAGGAAATGATAGATCATGATATCATTGAAGATATCAATCCTTCATTAGATGAAGAGTGGCGTGACTTTGTAGAACCTGAGGATGTAAGTTTCCTTTATCTATCATTATCTTCCATTTTGCAACTTGAAATTTAGTCAAAACATTGTTACTTAAAATAAAAATCATCTTTACTTACATTTGGGTAAAAGGAAAAACAACTGAAGTTCCTTCACCACAGTATATCCCTGTAGGAACTGATCTTGGAGGTATTGGGTCACCCTATGAATTGGGAGAAATATCTCCAGGCCAACAGGACATAGAGGAGAAAATAAAGAGGGTATTGGAATCTCCGATACCTGTCTTTAGAGATGATGATGCAATACCTCCCCAAAAAGTGAAGAAACAAAAGCACCAAAGAAAGAAGACCATGGTTAAGAACTTTATTAGGAGTGATAAGTCTCCCTAATAATCATGAATTTTATTATTTATTCATAAAAAAGTGTTTAAAATTTTTAAGATTACAGGGGATTCTTTTGTTTCTTCTTTGTAAGAAACTATTGATAAGATTCAAGGATCTGTAGAAGGTGTTTCGGAATAGACACAAATTTCTGAAAATCCAGTGGTTTCTGAAGAGGCATTGAAGCCAAAGGAACCAAAATCTATTCCCAACACTGCTATGATTCCTACTATCAGAGGAGAGGAAGCTTCTGGTAAATCAATAATACTACATAAAGCATCAAATGCAGAAATATATAACTTCCATTATATGATACTTTTAGGTTCATCACATGCACCAGAACATCTGGAAACAACTAACATTGAACCCAAAACTGTTGCTGAAGAAGATTTTTGGGGTCATAGGTTACTAGAGGAAGGTTGTAAAGCAAACACGCCAAGTGCTCCCACAGGTGAGACTAACCTAGGATCTAGGATATCATTGGATGAAATGACGAACCTTGGCATGTATTTTGAATAACTATTAGAACATGTTAATATATAAAATGCTTTAGAAGATTTTGGAGTTCCTTGTATAGAATCAACTAGACGTGAGTTCTCATTATTCATCCTGTTAATCTTCTCATGATTAACCTGCTAACCATGATTGATTGAAATATACAGTTCCATATAAATAAACTACTACTTTAATAATAATTGAAGGAAGTGTTGATATTAATGTCAACCCCACCATTGTGGAGACATTAGCTCAGGTGGATCTTGAGATAGTAGGTCTTCTTGAGATTCACTCTAAAAATCCTGAGTGTATTACAGATAGCACTCCTCATCCAGAGACATCAAACAAAATTGATGAAATTGAGAACATTGGGGAGGATTCTTCTCAAGATGTTGACCTACTTCTAGGTAAGAGATACTGATATTGTGATTACATTCAATTTTGTTATCTATTGAATATAACCATAATTCTTTATTTACCATATAAGGCTATCAACTTCAATGGATAAGTCTGGAGTTGAAGCCTCTGCATTAGCTCAAAAAACATTAGAAGGTGGAGAAACTATTGTCCAAGAAGGAACAAAGTAGGGTACTTCTTTAAGTGAATTAGTCCCATAATATATCCCTCCTTATGACAGTGATTCTGAATCAGACCCATAACTGCAGAAGGCTCTTCATCTTTCTCATTTCAAAGCAAGAAAAAACATCTGGAAGATAATATCTAAGATGTCCATTAGGGAACTAACTTCAAGAATTCCACTACTTTTATATTTTTTTTATCATGCTAGGAATTGGTGGTTTTGAATACCGTGAAATTCATACTATGGTGAAAGAGATTATCCAGAGGAGGGAGCAAGAGAAAAATATTCAAAAAGACTTGATAAAATACAAACTGTCAATCAATATTGAAGAGTTCCAAGTAGAACTATCCCAAGATGAGGCTAATCATAATGAAAAGTTGAAGGGGATGAAGTATACAATTAAAGAAAAGACTATTCAGCAACTGCGCCTTCAATAGGAGTTAGATAACATTACAGGGGAGATTGAACTACTTCATAGATCATTAAGATAAGTTTATAAGGATGGTGAAAAAGATATCATAGATGATAGAGAAGCACTTCATCATGCTAAAGAGAGCGAGGCTGGTCAAATAGACAAACTCCAACAAGCAGTTGATGGGGATCAAGAAGCTGTCAAACAAATGAGGAATTATATAGAAATTATTTTGTAATTTTTGAGAGAGAGACTCCAATTTGTGGATGCTATTATGTGAATTTTTTTTATAAATGAAAAGTATTTTGTGTTTAATCATTTATGTTTTCACTTTCGTTAATTTATTTTGTTTTACCTAGGCCATTGGGACCAATAGGCATAATATAATTTTTTCCCAGGGTTATATAGAAAGCCCCACAAAATTTATATCTCTTGACTTTTTATTGCTCAATATTACCTAAACCATACAAAATGCACATTTAGTGAGCTGGTACTTGACTTTTGTTCAAAGTTCCCTTTGTGGGTTCTCAATATAATGAGTACTGAGTCTTTTGTTGTTTGGTAGTTTAGAGTCATGCATGTTGGACTATAATGGGATAATATTTAGGGTCGAATAGCTTTGACCATAAAATTTTAATTAGATAAAAAACACTGTGGCTAAGAATTTATTTAATATTTTATAAATATTTTCAAGGAGGATCTTGAGCCATGATTTTTATGGTCACCAAATTTAAAACCTGTATCAACATAAGTGGTGTCTTTTCCAGGAATAAAGTTAACATTATTTAAAAAACTCATTATGGGGGCTGTGTTATGTAGGGCCAACTGGGGCATATGATACATAGCCTAATAGTGGCATCTTTTGATTGACAGACCTATTATGTAGGAAACTTATGCAAGGCTGCCTAAGGGCATGTGATACATAGTAAAACAAAAGAGCTCTTTGAAGTTTAACATTTTGTTATTGATGGATAGGGGAAAATAATATTTGGGTGACTCAAGACCAAAGTGGGTGGTTTCTCCAAGGAAAGAAATTTTAATAATGAAAGGGCTATTTTAAACCGACATATGTCATGAATAGTAAAACCATCATTATACAAATTTGGTGTCAAAGTAATGGTTAAAATTTATCAGAAAGGGGAATTTATGATATCATATTTTCTAGTTTTAAGTCATGCAATGAAGACATTGGTACTGTGCAGTTTTAATTCATGCAGTGTGGATATTGGTACTGTGTAGTTTTAAGTCATGTAGTGAGGACATTGGGTGGCTTCAATTTAAGGTCTTTAGCTCTAACCAAAGATATGAGAAAACTCTCCCAATTTCTTGATAATTTGTTTAGAAACATACTATCATATTCAGGTATGTAAAGGAATATTGTAAACTACGATTTGGGAATTTCTGGAACTGAAGAATGACATGGGAAAAGTGCTAAAAGCATTAGAGGAAGTCTTTTCCAAGAACGAAGTTACCATTATTTGAAAAACCCGTTATGAGGGTTGTATTATGCAGGGAAAACTAGGGCATATGATACATATCCAAATAGTGGCATCTTTTTATTGATAGGCCTGTTATATAGGAAAATTATGCAAGACCGCCTAAGGGCACGTGCTGCATAGTCAAACAAAAGATCTCTCATAAGTTCAACATTCTATTGCTAACAGCCGAAGAAAGTTTATGGAGATTCAGATTTTCTGAAGCACAGAGTTTGATTTACGAAGAAAAGGTACCTAAATATGGAAAGGGTATTTCTACCCAATATGTCCAAAGAATCAGAGGAATAGGACACTTACGAAGGTCTAACCCAAACGTAAGAGGTATGATGTCTGTAGTTTTAGGTTATAAAACTAGGACCAGAAATGGAAACAATATATAATATGTGGCCAAGTGATTTCAAGGTTATTTCATATTGTATTGAACACATGGTGAGGGAAATGTGTAAACCATGGTCTTAAAGACTTTCAGATTGTGAGAAAGAAATAGGACAAGTATACTTTAATGACTATTTTAAAATAAAGATTCTTGTATATTGTCTTCAAATATTAAAGGGGACAAAGATACTATAACCAAGAATGAAGTTACCATTATTTGAAAAACTCATTATGGGGGCTTTGTTATATAGGGACAACTGGGGCATATGATGCATATCCAAATAGTGACATATTTTGACTGAAAGGCCTGTTATGCAGGTAACTTATGCAAGGCCACCTAAGGGCACATGCTGCATAGTCAGGCAAAAGATCTCTTAGGTATTAGAAACTCTATCACCAGAAACCGTAAGAAAGATTATGAGGATATAAAAATATTCAATATTAAGAGTCTAAAATATGGAAGGGGTTTATGTACAATGCATACGGTAAATATTTCAACCAATATTGGTCATGGGTTTGACGTCCTTTACATAGATCTAACTTATATGTTAAATGGATATTTTCTTTGTTTCCTCTGAATTAATATTATGATGTGCAGTTTAAAGTCATGCAACGAGGAAATTATTCTGTGAAGTTTTAAGTCATGCAGTTAAGACATTAATAATCCCATAATAAATTGAGACACCGTATTTATATAAAGAAGCCATTTACCCAATTCCTAAGCCTACATGATCTATGCTTGGTGTGAGAAACAAGGAGTAGTAAGGGTTTCTTTTACAATGAAAAGGTGACGCATGTGAAGAATAGGGATGATATATTTTCATGCAGTTTAACGTCATGTGGTAAGGATGAAGATAAACCGATTTGAAAGGAAAATACATTCTGTAACTGGGTTGAGGGATAAAACCCAAGTGTCATTATATGTCTTTTCTAGGGAAATAATCAAGTCATACATAGTTCTTAAAGCATTCCCTATGCAGATTTGACTCTTATACAAGAAATAAATGTTTTTTTATCATGGATGGGCCCAATATTTGAGATCTAGGCATCTCTAGGTATCTCATTGAAAGATGATAATCAATCCATACGTAGTTCTTGAAACAATCATTTCTCATGCCAATCGAGTTTGACATGAAGAATGAGAACTTTTGACACATTTTGAGAGAATGGTAAATCTTAAGACATAAAATGGTATAAGGACCAAATAATATATCTTAAAGAAACAATCTATATAAATATGATTCATATATAGGAGGAGAAAAAAATAAGAAGATTTTGTGATTGTGGTTGGGCCCAAAATTGGATATTTAAGCGTCTCTACGTATCTCATTAGAAAATGAGAATCAAGCCATATGTAGTTCTCAAAACGAGGTCTCTATGCAGATATGACTTAGACATAGGAAAGATACTGACTCATATATTACTAAGGAGTAGCGATTATTTCAATTATGTTTTCTTATGGAAGCTTCTAACATCAAAATAGGTAAAACTTTAGTTGTACATATGATGTCACGCAGTTTAACGGTGTGCGACAAGGACAAATATGCTACGCATTTTACCGTCACGCAGTGGGGATGCTTATAGTTGTTATGCAATTTAATGTCTTGCAACTAGGACATGGGGGGTTGTGCAGTTTTATGTCTTACAGCAAGGACATGGTACTGTACATTTTAAAGGCTTGTAGTGAGGATGTTGTACTGTGCAGTTTAAAGTCTTGCAGTGATGACGTTGTACTGTGCAGTTTAAAGTCTTGTAGTGAGGATGTTGTACTGTGCAGTTTAAAGTCTTGTAGTGAGGATGTTGTACTTTACAATTTATAGTCTTGTAGTGAGGATGTTGTATTGTGTAGTTTGAAGTATTGTAGTGAAGACATTGTACTGTGTAGTTTAAAGTCTTGCAGTGTGGACGTTGTACTGTTCAGTTTACAGTCTTGCAGTGAGGATGAATGTGCACAACTACACAAATTATTTCTTCAAGAATCTCGCATTGGTTGGATTTTTAATAAGCTCTCCATCCATTGAGATTAAGGAAAAATCTCCATTTGAATAGACATTATGTATGTAATATAGTCCTTCCTACTTTGGCTCAAGTTTTGGATGTTTCTTTCCTAGTTTCATTGGAGTCCTAAGGACCAATACCAATTCTACTTGAATAAATGAATAGAGGTGAATTTTTTTGTTAAACGCTCATGCTATTCTATTATGACAGGCTTCTAAATGATGCAAAGTATTCAATCTTTTCTCATCTAATCGTTCCAACTCATTGAACTGTTTCTGAGACCTCTCATCTGTAGACGACTGATCACAGATTGCAACTTTGAGTGAAGGCAATTGCATTTCAATTAGAAAAACTACTTCAGTTCCATATATCAATGAATAAGAAGTTTCTTGGGTAGCTGTACGAGTAGTTTTTTGATAAGCCCATAAATCATTAAAAAGTTTATCAAGCCATGATTTCTTATCTTTATCCACCATTTTCTTGAGTATATTTTATAGGGTCTTTTTGAATGCCTCTATATGTCCATTGGCCACCGCATGAAAGCGAGATGAATGGTTGAATTTGATATTATGTTTCTAATATATCTTTTTTTACCTCAGTAGAACAAAAATTGGTGCCATTGTACATCAAAATAGTATGAGGGACACCAAATCTAGTGATGATATTAGTTTTTGACAAAACTAACAATGATTTTGGCTCCAAATTCCTTGAGAGGTATTGTTGCAACCCATTTAGGGAATAAGTCAATAGCAATGAGAATATACTTGAACTACTTAGTCGTGGCTGGAGGATAAGGCCCTATTACATCCATTCCCCTTGTGGGAAATAGCCAGGAGTATTTAGCTATATGTAGAAAATCTGGGGGTTGATAAATGAAGTTGGCATGAACTTGGAAGGAATGACATTTTTTAGCAAAATCTATACAATCCTACATCATTGAAGGCCAAAAGTATCCATGACTTCAGATCTGATCAGAGAGTCTATGCCCAAACTAGTGGGAACCACAAACTCCTGAATGTACTTCATTCATGAAAACTGCAATCTCTTCTCCATCAATACATCTGAAAATGATTCCATTAAATCCTCACTTGTAGAGGATCTTTTGATGGTCTGAACTATCATAAAGAGTAAAATTAGCCACTTGTTGTTAGATCTGTTCTTTTTCAGCCCTATCTGGTGGAAGTATCCCATTTTGAAGATATTCCATGATGGATGTTCTCCATCATGTGGTATGACCATATGGTTCAAAAATAATTCAAATTTCATTAATTTCCTCCATTATGGATTGAGAAAAGGTGATACCACATGGTGATGAGCTATGCTAATGACTTTCTCATTCTGGTTTGGATCTGCCAAGGCTGTAGCTTCATTAACTAGTGCATCTGCTTTGGAATTTTATGATTGCGGGACATAATACAATATCGAATCTGAGGAAAATTCAGCCATTAACCCTCTGAAGTAATCACAAAAATAGATTAAATCTTCTTTTCTAATATAATATTCCCCATTGATTTGTTTGATTTCTATTTATGAATCACCATTCACTTTTAAATAATCCATTTGCACCTGAAGGGCCAATTCCAAACCTGCGATGAGAGCTTGATATTCTGCCTCATTACTGGTACCACCTTCTGATAATAATAAGGAATAAGTAAATAATGCCTTTTCTGGGGAAATAAGGATAATTACTAACTCAACTTTGTTGAGTTTAGGGTTTTTCATTCTCTTTTCTTTTGGACTTTTGGAAGAACCTTCAAAATACATTTCCCATGTTTGGGAATTATCATTAATAGAGAAGACCTATTCATTAGAAAGTTTAGTGTTAAATGATGTATCTTCTGTAGATGGATTCTCATCAAGGAAGTCATCCAGAGTTTGGCCTTTTATTTCCCTTTGAGGCACAAACTGAATATCAAACTATTGCAAAATAACTGCCCACCATGCGAGACACCCTGTGAGAATAGGACGACTGAGGATAAATTTGAGTGGATTGTTGCGAGATATCAATTGGACCTCATGATGTTGTAGGTAGTGCCTCAATTTCTGAACTATAAAGATTAATTCCAGACATCACTTTTAAATACATGAATATCGAGTTTCCTCATCAAGCATAGTTTGACTGAGATAGTAAAGGCTGTTTTCATTCCCATCATCATTCTTTTGGGTGAGGAAGGCACCTACTAATCACTCTAAATCTGTCACATAGAGAATAAGTGGTCTT
The DNA here is from genome assembly GCA_963277665.1 of Viscum album. Lineage (NCBI taxonomy): Eukaryota > Viridiplantae > Streptophyta > Magnoliopsida > Santalales > Viscaceae > Viscum > Viscum album. The sequence goes on from OY728153.1 coordinate 1,237,248,051, forward strand.
CCTTAAAAAAGTTTCATTAATACTAGTGTTATCAAGAGATATTTCTTGAGGGTATCAAATTCTTCTTGACAATATTCAGTCCATTGGTAGGTAACTCCCTTCTCCATTAATCTGGTGAAGGGAAAACACTTGCCTACCAAATTGGAAATAAAGCACTGAATATAGGCCAAGTGTCCTTGGATTCCTCTTAATTCTTTCAAATTTCAAGGATGTGACATACCAAGGATTTATTTTTTTCTTAGGATCAACTTCGATACCACGATGGAATACAACGAAGCCAAGGAACTTTCTTGAGGTTACCCCAAAATCACATTTCAAGGGGTTCATCTTCAAATGGTGTTGCCAAAGTTTATGGAATATGGTTTCCAAATCATCCAAGTGATTGGAAAATTGTCTAGATTTTACCACTAAATCATCCACATAACATTCAAAAAATTTCCCTAAGAAGGGTTTGAAGATATGGTTCATGGCACGCTGATACATTGCACCTGCAGTCTTTAAGCCAAAGGGCATTAACTGATAGCAAAACACACCTTGAGGGGATATGAAGGCTGTATATTATTAATCCTCTAGGTCCATAAGAATTTGATTATACCCAAATTATCCATCCATGAAGGAAAGAGCTTTATAGCTAGCCGTTGCATCAATTAAAAGCTATGTAATCAGAACTGTAAAATCATCTTTGGGACAATGCCGGTTAAGATCTTTGAAATCAATAAAAAATATAATTTTCCCATTCTTCTTTTTCAATGGGACAATATTGTCTAGCCATTTGGGATACTAAACTTCCATGAAAAATTTAACCTTTATTATCTTATCAACTTCAGCTTCAATTTTAGAGGCAAGAGTTGGGTGTGTTCTTCTTGCTGTCTGTTGGAATCCATGATGTTCTTTTGGAAAACCCAAATGATGGGTGGCCACATCAGGATTAAGACCTGGAATTTCTATATAATTACAAGTAAATATATCTTGATGTTGCTTTATAAATGAATTATAAACCTATTTCTCTTTAGAGTTTATGGCCGCACTAATTAGATTGGGACATGGATCTTCTTCTATACCCAGATTTGTTTCTCTGAGATCATGCACAATGGTAGAGACACCTTCCTCAAATGTTGGAGGAGCATCCCAGAGATCTTACCCTTCTTCTTCATTATGCGTTACCTCTTATGTTTCCATTTTCATAGTAGATGACGAGGCAAAACTCCCAGAGATAGAGGGGAAATCAGTATTTGAACATCCCAAAGAAGAGGCCACAATATCTGACCCTACTGACGATGAAGGGTCTTTCTATGGTAGTAAAGAGGGATTTATGGATTGAGAATCAACATATTTATCCTTATCTAGAATTTCTACAATCTCTTATACTCTGGTTGATAAAGTAGAGTCTTGTTGTAGTTTAGTGGATGAAATAAAGACATCTCCATTTAGGATTTCATCATTGCTTGGTGGATCAAAAATTTCTTCCATGTTTTCAGGCTCAATTTCCGTAATTGAAATTATCAGGATTACTAGATTAGTTCCCAGATTTAGGTTTAACTTTTCAATTTGATTGACGGGAAACACATAATATGTACTCATATGTATGAATGGATTTGGTGGGATCTTTTCCAATCCATTTAGAGCATTAACTCTGGTTAATTCTGTTGTCATGGACTTTGTTCCTTTTGTGTGATAAAACTCTACCTCAATGTATTGAGATTCACATGTTTTTAATGGATCCTTGTCACCATACAATGTACCAATTTGACCATTGAAACAGTAATTAAGACATTGGTGGTATGACGAAGGTATGGCTGTATATTGATACAACCAAGGCCTTCCAAGCAGAATATTAAAGGTTGTGTCCTGACGAATAACCATGAAATCTAAATTAGACACAAGATATCCAAACTGAGTTTTGAGTGTAATCTCACCTAGAGGTTCTTGTTCATTCTTATTATAAGATCTCAACATTAAAGTCGAAGAAGATAATTCAGATTCAGTCAAGCCCAATCGATGAAGTGTATGAACAAAAATGAGGTTGACTCTAGATCCATTATCAATAAAGGCTCATCGGATGTCTATGTCATTGACCTTTCCATACAAATACACGGGTTTAATATACCCATTCACCACATCATTTTCATCTTCATCTGTAAAATATATGAATGCAAGACATTATGCAGAATCATTATCTATACGATACACCTCAACAAGAGCAACTTCAGTTCCAAACTCTTGAAGACTTGACAAAGCCTCAATGAGTGATTATCAAAGATCTTTTTACAGATTCAAAGCATCTAGAATTGACAACTTGGCCAGTACTTGGGCCAATTATTTTAAGAAATCATACTTTTGGTGCAAAGGTCTGCGTTTCCTAGCATGGAGATGCAGTTTTGTAGGTGCTTTGGAAGTTGATGCTTCTGATGTAGCCATATTCTATGTTGGAGCAGAAGTTGGAAATACTCCTAGCTTTGGTAAATTAGACCGATTAGGTCTATTTATTTGCTGAGAAGAAGACGATGTGACTTCGAACCGATCTTCCAAAATAATTGTGTCAAAACTGAACCTATATTTCATGGAAGAAAATACTTGTTCCTGTTGAACCTGAAGAAGGGCTCTTCCATGATTTTCTGCCGCATATATGGTTTGAGCAGGGGTAGAGTTAAAATGGTGGCTTCTAGAATTCCCACATCTTCCCCTGTATCCTAGACCTTGGACTCTTCCTCTTGTTCTCCAATTAGGTACAAGGAACTCATTCTCACTATAATCAAAATCACCATTGGCATAAGGATCTGTTAAATGGATAACATTAACAGAACCAAAGATCAATTCTACATCTGAAGAAGATTCTTGTTGACAGGTTAATTCTGGTTGTGCCGCTTAGCGGGGCGGTGCCTGTTCTTTTCAAATAGATGGCATAAAATCTGCCAGGGTCAATGAAAACTTTGTCCTTGACATGAGATCATATTCTTCTGACTGCTCTTTGTCCTTGTAATCACTTTTCTTTATTGAGGAATGAACTTTTGATGAAGGTAGTTTTGCTGTGGCAGGAGTGGCATAAGACACAATTGGTTGTTTCAACTGTGTTCGTAAAATGTAATGAGTCTGGTTGATTGTTTTTCTAATCATCCAATCATCATATTTATACAAATTTTTACTTTTGACCTCTTTCCATTTTCTTTCTTTCTCTGGATCAGTAACAGTAACACATTCTACTTGAGATGATGAAATTTTCAGTTTTACTTGTCCAGAGTCTACCATCTTTTGAAGAAGTTCTTTGAAAACAAAACACGCCTGAATGGGGTGCCCCAAAATCTAGTGAAATGAACAATAATTCGAAAGATCTTCATCTCCATATTTATTTGGATTATTTTTCCTTGGAGACTGAACCAAATTGTTTTCTAAGGCTGAGATGAAGTAACCAGAAACATGTTCATTTCTAAAAGAATAAACTTTATTCTTTAATTCCTCAAACCCTTTCTTCCTTTGATATCTTTGATAATCTTGAAGAGTCAGTCATTGTTGCTAATGATCAGAAGGAAGATCCCTTCAGTATGATGAAGGTCTTGAAGTTGAAGCAGGTACATGTGCCTGTTTTAGTGTGACTATAGTAGCTTCTGCCTTTCCTATCCTCTTACCTAGAGATGATGAAATTACATTAGTTTTATCCTTAGTTTCTATAATAGCGTCTTCTATATGTTGATCAATTTAAGTAAGGTCTCGAAACACTCCTGTGTATTTCACTGGGATCAATGGTGTGTGTAATTCATCATGCAGATTTTCCACACAAATTGGTAGAAACTCTTCTTGAGGGAGTTCTAGACTTATGGAATATGTTAATCCTTTCCATCATTCAATGAAATCTGAAACTATTTCATTCTCTATTTGTTTAAAATTTTTAAGATAAAAAACTGTCATCTTTGGTAGCATTGATCTAAATTGAAGAAGGAATTTCTTACGGAGATCTTCCCATCCAGTAATTGATCGAGATTTTAAACTTGTATACCAAACAAGATCTGGTCCTTATAATGACTGCACAAAACACCTAAGCTTAACTGCTTCTTGTTGTTGAGAAGTTCCCATCATGGGATCACAACGAGAAACAAAATGTGTTAAGTGTTGTTTTGGATCTCCCAAACCATTAAATATTGGGAATGTGGTATTCACAAAATTTGGTGGGGGAGGAATTGTATATACCCATTCATTGTAAGCTCTATTTTCCGTCTGAACTAGTGCACGTCGTCCTTCTATAGCTTCCAATCGAGTATTTAATGACTCAATTGTGTTCATAAGCATTTGTGGGACATCCAGATGAGCTGGAACTTGTATAGGTATAGAAACTAGAGCTTGAGATGGTGAAATGACTAACAAAACCATTGATGGTGGTGCTGATATCTTCCTTGGATAACCCACATGAACATGCCTATCAGGATGTGTTTGATCCTGCCTTGATTGTGTACCCAGGGGAGGGAATTAATTATCCGCATCTATAGATACTACAAATCCTCTTTGCAGAGGATATCCTATAGGATTTTCAAGTTGAGTACCTGTATGGGGAGTATGTCTAGCAGAAATGTGTTTCGAAGTAACTATATATTGAGTCTTTTCAACTCCTTCATTTCCTCTTCTGGCTGTGAAAATCTCTCTTCAAGCGAAAGAGATTGAACTTCTCCAGTGGAAAAGTGAGATGCAGTCTAACTTTTTTCCTTTCCCCTTGTTAGATTCCTTTCAGAGAGGGGGGGGGGTTGGTTATTTGAAGGCATACTTAGATTCTGGGAAATCCTTTGATTTTGGGTGCATAGACCTTCTTCATTTTCCTCAGTGTGTACCATATTATGGACAAGAACTTCATCTTCTTATTCCCATGAACTAGACTTATTTTCTGGAGGATCTTCTGCAATAGTGTTAATGAAATTTTCTGACGCGTAATAAATTGATGGCATTCTGTCAATTTTTTTCAAGATCATCTTTTTTTTGTGTCTTTCCTGAGACTTCGTTCCCCTATATGATGAATTCCTTGGAACTGTTTGGTGGATAGTAACCTAAAGGGAATCCTTGGATAGTTCAGTTGTATACATTCCTTGTGGATTATCCCCTAATTGGGAGAAAACTAACTTCCGTTGAGGAGGGTATTGAAGATGTGAAAAATCCCCCAGCCCTGCATGCTAAGGCTATTCTAGTTCTTCTTCTTTTTAAAATATTTGAACTTTGTTGAATTAAATTGAATATTGAATTAAATGATCCCCAACCTTACAAGGTGGGATTATTCTTAAATTAATTTGGCTGAAATTTGTGCGACTGCTCTTCTGATTTTATGGATTTTGGTTTGGACATTAACTGGGTGCATCATCCGACAATCATTTAAATCACCTGTTTTGGAAGATCGCCGTACTATTTCAGACATTTTCATTCTTTGACGCCTGAAATCCTCTAAGCGGGACGCCTGCTCAATATTCTTAGATGCTTGATGTAAAAGTAACTCAACAACTTTTTTTCTTTGGGCCTAATTATGATGAGAACTAGTTAAGGAATGTTCTTGAGCATACATCCGATTACATACAAAATCTATTGATTGTCGCCGACTGTGGGAAATAACATTGCATGAGACCGCTTTTGGCAGGCTTTGCTGATTTTGGAGTGCAGTAAAATGCAATGGTCCATATGTACCCCATCCTCTGATAAAAACACTATATGGGGAAACAAAAATTAACCGGCATAGTCTCTTTAGAGCATTGAGACATGCACGTTGAAGGGTTATATACTATTTTTCAACCCTTGGATGTTGGGAAACTGAGAGAGATGCCAAGTAAATTTGGTGTTTCAACCCTTCTATTACCTTTACATGATTTTGATATTCATCATATGGTGATACATTTGTTTTCAAATGATGAAGAGTTCTCCATAAGTTGAGGCAGATATCATGAATTCAATCTTCTATCATCAATTCTGGAATGTTATTCTGAGAATTTTCCAAAGCCCACAACATGACTGGTATTTCTACTTTAGCTAATTGTTTCCTCATGTTTAAAACATCTTCATAATATTTCACTAGAGGTTTCTCCACTTGGTCTTACCAAAGTTGATGCTCTGTATTAGAAGATAAATTACCCAAGGGAGGTTTAGAGAATGACCGTTCCCTTAAGACGTCTTCTGGTTGATAAAGTGTTTCACCTGTAAATGACAATGCATCGGACATGACTAGCCCTGTGTTTTCAAGTGTCTCAAGATAGGAGGGATTTTTTGTTGCTACATTATCAATTATGGAATCGTATTGAAAATGTGAAATACTGCTGTAGAGAGGACTTTCGTAGCAAATTCCATCATAGGGAGGATCACAAAGATGGATTATAGCAAGGGATAAATCTTCTTTCTCCTTGGTCTTCTGGCCACATGAAGGGTTTCCGTGGATCTCATATGGAGATAATCACTCTGGATTGACCAAATTTTCATGAAGCATCTTTTATGATGAAGTGTCTGATGAGGAACTTCATAATTACAACTACCACGCCCATAATTTGGTAATACGAGGGTAGGATCTTGATCTGCAATAGATGAATGTCTGAGGGCTTCAAGAACTCCAACATTAAGAGGAGCCAAATTGCATCTTGACTCTTGATTTTCCAATAGTTCTTGGGGAGAAATCATTTTGGATGTTCTCTTATACTTAGTTGGGGGAACTTTCTAGGAAGAGTGGTTATCATAGGCAAGTGTATATGCCTCCTTTATAGTGGTTACCAGAACGAACTGATTACCTCTGATTGGAAATGGTGTATGTTCCCGATATTGTTGTCTATATGATATGGGGGAGTATGCCCCATGACCCTCCTGGACTAGAACAGAGGTGTGCATCTTCTCTGGTATGGAATGCCTATGTGTCATTCCATGTGTGGGGATAGATTTATGTGTATTTTCCCCTAATAATGTTGAGATATTTGTTAAAATATCATGACATGCTTCCAGAATATGGGTAGGGATATGTGTCTTCCCTTTAACCATTGATAAGATGTGTTTGGTGACTTCAGTGGCCAGAATGGGAATAAACATCCATTCCGTATCTAAATTAGGTGTATGTACCTGCTCTTGTCCCCCTTTTACTGTTAATGGATATTGAAAGTACTCATGTACAGGGGTAGAGAGTTGGGTCTGCCCCAAATTTGTTGTTGGTGCCTTCCAACTAACTTCTCCGAGTGCTACCAAATGAGACTATTGGTAGGCTTGATGAACATTGGAAGGTGTATGTGCCTTCTGGATATTTTCCGTCAAGTATGGTTGATGAAATTCCTTCAATACTTGCAGAAGAGACTACTGATAGAATTGGTGATTGTAAATAGGTGTATGTTCCTATTTACCTGTTTGCACCACATTAGAATGGCGGGCTTCTTTAAATACAGTCAGACAAGCCTGCTGACCAGCTGATGACTTATAAGAAAGTGTATGTTCCTGTTCACGGCACTCCACAAGGTTTATATTATGGGATTGAAGGGTTGTTTTCAGATGAGTTTGATGAACAACAAAATTAGGAAGAATGGGAATATGTGCCCACACATTTTTTTCCATCAAGTTAAATTGATGGACTTCTCCGAAGGAGGCAGAGGTGAGAACCTGCTCCCTGTTAACCGGATTTTGTCCCTGTTGGTTCGTCTTGCGTTCCCAAGTCTAAGAGACCTAGGCCAAACGTCTATAGGCAACACCCCCATCATGTTGGGGGTACACTACCACATGATTCTAGCAGTGACTGTTGGTGGGAGTCCTCAGGAAAGACTCCTGCATTCTTGAATTGAGGCTTTGAGTGACCTCTTGATCTACCTCCCTATAGTACGGAAGGGAATGATTATTTTGTTTTGGGGATAAGAAATCTAAATGGTTGGAAACAGTGGTTGGAACCGTTTTCTTCTAGATAATTGGTTTTCATTGTCCAGATGATTGAGGATTGTTATTGACCTGGAGGGCCTGTTGAGCAGCCTCCAAAGTCGAGATTGTACCACACTGGCGATATTCTTTTACCAACACATTAGAGACCCAACGTTGAAGACACTAAGTTGGTGATGAAATTATTTCCATGGATAGAGATCCATCTTGAACAGTGTTCGAGAAAGTTCACAGATGTTGTCTTGGAGAAATCCATTTTTGGAATAAAAGGAATTCTAAGAAGAAAAAACTTGAAAGACAACCACAAACTCCATTAAAGAAACATATTTTTAGATGGATACATGAATGATTGATTCCTTTTTCTGGCCTTCCATTATCAATTGATAGGGGCCTAACTAGTGTGTAACATTATTAACTTGGTTAAGGATTCACGTCGGGTTCTCCATTTTTGTTTCGTAGTTCTTTGAAACATGTGTTCTAGTTTTAAGAATCACTATTTTTAGGTGGTTTTCATTGGATTTATTTATAGAAACAGAAACATCCAATAGTTCTTTATTCAAAGGGGACCTGATTTTCAAAGTCAGGTGTTCATTAAGTTTGAACTTTACAATACTTAAGAACATGAATTGGTCGAGAGTATGGGATGTCAAACTCATCACACCCTTTTGGGGTGAATTATTGTCTACTATGGGACTCTCTTTGTAAATTTAAGATATTTTCATGAATCCTTATTAATTCACCAAGTATATCATAAGTATCCCTTGGAATTTACAATCAATTATTAACATTTGTAAAATTTAGAATCATCAGTATGTATTCAAGGTTCTTCATTAATGGAAATATCCATATGTATTCGAGGTTTTTCATCAATGGTATCCCCTAATATACTAATTAGATATTATTTTAATCATTGTTGCGATGATGCTGGTTTCTAATCCACTAAGTGGGTCACTCTAGAATTTATTTTCATCTAGGGAGATGAAGGTTTGTTTTGATCTTGGGATCATGCTTGTAAAATGGGCTACCTACGTATCCTTGTAAAAGTAATCACAACCCTTGTAGTTTGGTGTTGCTTAATAGGTCACATCATACCTTTTAAGGTAATGTGATAAGGACCTCTAAGTGAAATGTGCTTGGTCAAAACTTAGTGTGGGACTTATTTTGAAGCAGCCCAAGGAACTTGGAAAGGATATGGGTTTCCATGTAAGATTATACCCTATTGGGAATATAGCCCAAGAAGAAAAGGGTTGATTTGAAGTGTTGGGTTTGGACCTCAAGGAGGCTTTCTACGTATCCTATATGAATGAAAATCAAAGCCCACATAGTTCAATGAGTCTTATAGGAGAGTATGATCCTTTTAGAGAGATGAGTTTGGGCTTACTTCTTGAAAAGGATGCCTTGATGATTTGATGTTTTAATTTGGGGATTATTTCGATGGAGGATTCCCAGTGAGCTCGGGCCCTGAAAAGGCTTCCTACGTATCCTGGTTTGAATAGGAATCAGAGTTCTCGTAGTTCATTATATTGTGAAAATGTTGTGACTGTGTCAAATCTCTAAGACCACATGAGTCATTCTTGGTGTGAGAAACAAGAGGATGTCCAAGATTCAACAAAGGCATTCACAGTTTAAAATTTTTCCTCCTCTACTGGTGGAAGACGTCGCACCTATGGTGTCCAAGGTGAACAAGGTCGAGGTGAACCAGGAAGAGGGAGTGGTGACGAACCCTCCCTCTGTTCTCTTCACATTGGACAAGGGTCTAATAGGTAGAAGAAGGGATGAATGTGAGGGTATTACACCAGGAGGACTTCACATGGTGACAAAGCACAAAGGAGAGGGAAATGGTAATAAGAGTCCCTATTCCCATATCCCCTTTGGTATTTGGCACTGAATAATGGAGGATGAGCAATGATTCCACCTCCTACAAGAAATACTAGGGGCTTATGCTAAGATGGTTGCCCTAAAATTGATCCTGGTAGTAGAAGGGAGAATTATCCTTTAGTTTTTAAAAGGAAAAGTAGGCATGGACTATACCTTCCCTACCAGAGACCTGATGTTCCAAATCATCTCTTTGAGAAGGGAGAGGGAATGAACCAACCCTCCTCCAAACTAGAAACTTCCCAACACTGTTTCTAGAAGAAAGGTCCATGTGATTGTGGATATACAAACCCACAAACACTCCATGAATCCTAACCCCATTGTGAAAAAAATGTGGGAAACCTATGACTATGGAAATACAAACCCAAATAGAAGACACACTGATGTGACTTTCCCAAAGGTTTGATAAGTCCGGAGGTTTTTGTGGAGGTCTCAATAGAAACCCTTTCAGACAAAGAAGACAATTAAGAAGAATCATTTCCATGAATGGTTTTGATGAAGGATTTATGTCTTGTAGACTGAAGAGAGTGAAGAAAGTATGTGAATCAAGGAGGGGTGACAAAGTAGATAAAGGTGTACAATTATGGGTGTGAAAGTAGGTAAGGGCATGCATGTAAGGGCGCACAAGTAGGCTTGGGTGACCTGATGTTCACTTAGGTGACAAACAACCTATATGGTAATACTTGGGCGAGATTTTGCTCAAGCCTTCAAGAGTATTCATAGGTGATCCAAGAAGTGGGTCTCTCAAGTTCCTATGAGAGGAATGGGCAGCACACAAGTATTTCTGACTTTGGGATGTTGGGATCTTTAGGCACGTAAGTGTTATGGTTTTCAAACACTAAAATGACATATGTCCAATGATCCTCCCTTAAATCCTCCACTCAAGGTGTTGAAGAACTACCTTGAAAGTTTCTGAAGACTGGGGTGAAGTACTAGGGTGACCAGAGCAGAAATTAGGATTCAAGGAAATTATTCCATACAAATGGGGGCCCCAAGGGTATATTTATAGGAAAATAAATGACCTTGGGTGAAAATAAGTTGGGCGCGCTAGTGACTTGCATGCCAAATTGGGGCATGCAAGTACCTTGTGCACTGACGATGTTTTTGGCTAGACTAGGGAGACACCTTTAGGACTTAGCCAAAATTATTCTTTCATTCATATCCAGCATGGTGGTGCATAAGTGGGATGTGTGACATATAGGGGCACACAAGTAGGCTATGCACCCAATGAGTTTTGGATAAACTAAGGTGGAAAAAAACTTATGCCTTTGAAAATCTTTGGCTTTTCTTTATGAATTCCCTCTTTTCTTTATAATGGATTCCCTTCATCTTGATTTTTAAACTCTTTTACAGAATGGAGTGTCAATAGTAGTATAACAATTCATAATAATACAAATTTTAATACATCATGGGAAAAATAGTATAATAATTTTTTATTTTTTTTAATTTATAAAACAATGAAAAGAAATATATATTGTGAAAAAGAATAAAAAAAATAAAATAATGATTGGATCCCATGAAATGAAGTCTATTTTTATGCACACTTGTTATGGGATTTGACAAAAGTAAATTTATATATTTTTCTTAGTGCAACAAAGTGGCTGACCAGGGACATATCACTTGAGGATCTTCTCAATTTGTTCACTTACTTATTCTAATTCACCTAAGAACAAATTATTTTTCTTTTTTTATTATTTAAAAAAAATAATGGATGTTAAGTTTTTGTGATTATTCTATAAAATATTGAAATGACATGAAATTTTAAGCTACCATGCAATGAAAATAGAATGATAATTAGGAAAGAATGAACTTGGCCTTTTAGGTTTGGTTTATGGGTTTCACCATTATTCTTTTTTATTTGTCTAAATTTCATTTTTATATCTCAATTGTGAGATATAATTAATGAAATAATAATATTTTATTAATTTATTGTGGAATATCAAATGAATAAGTAATCTAAAATCCACCTCCTCCTATAATAAAGGTTGATGAAACACCTTAATCAAGAGTGTGACACCTTCTAGGACCCAACTCCATCATATGTTTCTTCATCCATTGAAGGATTAAACTCCACTGTATGAATATAAAATGTCCAACAGAAGGGAGGTAAATAATAAAAATAAAAGAATATAAGTATAATTGAGTGGCATGTTATAGTGAAAAATTACCACACCTATGCATGTCACTCGCATCTAACACAAACATAAAATTAAACACTAAGAATTTAAGAACAGAATTCAAGAACACCTAACCTCCACATGGCCATGCCTTGGGCTAGCCTTCCATTATCAGGAGTAAGAGATCACTATAGTCAAATGAGAAGAGAATAAAAAAATAAAACTAAAATAAAAATTATAAGATATAGGTAGAGAGAATAAATTACAATATAATAGAATGAAAAAATAATAAGAAAATAAACACCTGAACAAAAAAATAAAAATAGAAGAGGAAGAGAGAGAGAGAGAATAATAAAATAAAATAAATAGAAGAATAAGAAAAGTAGAACGAGAAGAAGAAGAATAGAGGAGAATGATAAAAATAGAAACACATTGGATAAATATTCAATGGAATACATTAATTAAAACATGAATGAATTACATAAAAAATAAAATATAACAAAGAAATAAAACTACAATATAAATAAAAAATAAGAAGTAGAGTAAGTGCAACCCTCTCCTCCTAAGTGGTGAAATGCCCCTTGTAGTGGTGAGGGCCTCCCATTTTTATAGTCATAAGGATCATCCTCATCCTCTCAATATCTTAGAGTGTTTTTATTAATTTAAAAACAAAAGAGTCATCCCTAAGACTTAGGGTATCCAAAAATACCCAAAGATATGGGGGTTACAAATCTTCACAGTAATGCGGAGGAAATCCAGTGAGGCTGTTTCTTGATTTTTTTCATGGATTTCATGGCTCAGGGAAGAATGGAATGAACTACGGTGGGTACAGTAGTGGTGATAGAGGTGATGGCAGTGGCGAGGTGGCTCCTCAAATCACCCAGCCTTCACACTAGATGGATGAAGCTTTGAAATAGATATATCCGAGGTAATATGAGGTTCCTAGGTTGATTTGCAGAGGCCCCGATCTTCGGTAGTGGAAGAAGGATCAATCTCAAGCTCAAGTAGTGGCAGAAATGGTGTTCTTGGAGGTTGTATATTGTTTCTGATGATGTTGAGCGACATAGAGGGTTGTGAAAAGCTGTGCAAAAATTTCCTTGGTCAAGGGTGTTGTATGATTGTGGAAAGATGCCAACATTTTGGTAAAAATGAATAGTTCCCACCTATATGCGTCCCACATTTAAATTGAAGGTGGATGCTGAACTTGAATATATTGAAATGCGCTACATCTTTGGCTCAAAATCTTGCCTCGAGGATGGGCTCCCAGCACACTACACTCATTATACATGGGTCGTTCCACACCACACAACCAGTATGGGATTTGGCCCACCTATTCACCATTGGATCCTCCCCATGGAATCTCTCTAAACATACCACTGGGTAGGCCTTATCTTGGGTTTTGCTTGGTTGGTTAGGCCTAGTTGGGCCTACCCAAGTGGTTTTCTAGATTGAGATAAAGGTCTAACCCAATTGACCAATATTTTTTTACATAAAAATTTTAAATAATGAAAATATTTCAAACAATAACTTGCATTTTAAAATTAAAAATTTATAATAAAATTACAAATTTTAAAATCACCATTTTATCTATTTAAATTAATTTCAATACCTTATCTTAATTTCTATATATTTTAATAAAACATTTAATTTTATGGAAATATATGTTAAATTAATTTAAAAACCCTTAAATTATGTATAAAATGTGAATTAAATATGATTTTTTGGCATATAAATAATATATTTATATAAAATCCATCCTTATTACCATTTATGTCAAAATAAAATGAAAAAAATCGCATCTCTTTGTGTAGGAGATAGTCCACACATACACATGAGCACCATTATCATTTTACAATAGATTATAAGGTAAAAAGGTAGATGTGATATTATAATTATATAAGTATAATTATGTCATAGATATAATATATATACATTGAATTATTCATTATAACCATCAATGAGAGGCGTTGATAAAAAATGAATTACATCGGCTCGCGAGGAGGTAGTCTACCGTACACATGATCAATAGTTTTGTTTCCCATTTGATGGAAGGGGAGATGGATATAGTTCATAAAATCAAAATAATAAAATCTCATAATATTATATATAATAGATTTATTATATTAAAATTATTAATATGTGAATGAAGGTGGTGGGAGAATAAGTAAAAAAGAAAGAGTTTTGATAAGAAAATTACCCTTAGAAAAACCTCCTTTGGATATCTTATTAAATACCATAGGGTTGGTATTTTTGGAAGACTAGAAGCTCTAGAATGTGATTAAGTATTTTTTAGATATTTTTTAGTGTTTTTTCAAGATAAATGGATTAAAATGTATGAATAATTTATAGAAAGTGGTTCCCTTTTATAATTGAGGAGAAGTGAAATTTTTTTAAATACCCCAAACTATTCAATAATGGGAAGTCACTCTCAACCTAAGTGCCTAAAAAGTTATTAAATAATATATTATAGGGAATTTCAGGCCAATAAAAACCTCCACCACAAAAAATAAACATGTATTAAACATGTTATTCCATTATCCTCTAAATTTACTTACTTTTACTATTTTAGTTTTCACCACAGTAACTAGTTTTTTTATTTACCTAGGTAATTTATCTTTTAATACTAAAAATAAATGAGCCTTATTATATAATTTGTACCCAATTATTGTAAATATGAATTATAATTTGTCAAATAAAAGTCTTATGTGTGTATAAAATTAATTTTAACATAGGCTAATGTAATGTGAAAAACCCTATTTTAACCTTAAACGCTATAATTAATTTTTACTATATATGCCATTAATTATTAATAAACTTTTTTACATATTACATAATATTAATTATTCTGATTCCAAATACGAAATCCATTTTATCAAATTTAATTTAAAAAATTGGCACAATTTAATTTAAAATTAAACCTGAAAGTGTGATGAAAATGCGGTTCTCCAAATAAAATTCTCTTAAGTACTAAAAGTTTTATTTAATAATTCAACATAAATTTGATTAAAAAGAACTAAAATGAATTAATAATTATATAATTTAACTATTTTTTCTTTTAAAATAATTTTTAAATTAAATTTAAATATGTAAATAATTAAATGAAAATGTAATTTTCAATAAAAATTAGTATCTTTCATTATACATCAAAAACAAAAATTTTCAAAAAATTCAAAATATTTCAGTCTAAGATAATTTTGAAATTTTTATTTAAAAAATTTAGTTCATTTTTTAAAATAAATTTTTTAAAAGTGGTCAAAATTAATTTTCAAATAAGTGTGTAATACACAACAGAACAATTTTTAGTAAAATATAGTTTTCAAGTATAAAATTAAATTTATTCCAATCCCATTCTTAGAAAAAATATTAGATGAATGATAATTTTTTATTGAATATAAAAAATATAAATTTCATCAAAATAATTCACTAATAGTGATTAATTTAATTTATTAATATAAAACCACATTTCACTAATAAAAATGTTTTTTAGAAAAACATTTCTTTTACTTTCAAATGATTTTTATTTTATTTTAATTTATAATAAATTTATAACTAAAGAATTTATTTTATACATGTGAAAAACATATATTTTTGAAAATTTATTTATTTTTATTCATATCCACCAATTTAACAGCTAGGTTATAATTATCACATTCATTTGAACTCAGTGATTCATGCAATACAAGATATAATTTTTTTAAAGAGGAATATATTATAAGATATCAGAGTGTTACATTTTAATCATATTAAATAAATTTCATCCTTGCAATTTGAACTTGTGCTATGAAATAAATGGTTTGACATTGTAAAATTCCTTTATGGAAAATCCAAATCGTAAAACTGTTAATAAAAGTTTCTATTAAAAATAGGTAAAAGGAAGTATGAAGGTTATGTAGAATGAAAAATAACCAGGTTTCCAAATTTGAAAAAATTAGTGGGAAGTGAAAATATAGACATGGATGAAAAGATTAATGCCCAAATAATTATGGTGAGCGATAGAGGTCATTTATCATAGAAAAGCGATTGATCAAGACAAAGTTAATGACCATAAAACCATAAATCTATGATGGGAGAAAATGCCATTGATTCATAAGAAATGAAGATCAATGTATAGAATCTTTATTTCAAGTTCATTTTAAAACATTTGAGGGATTATTTTACTATCAAGATAGAGAACACTATAAAATATACTTAATTTATATATTTTTATTTCATAATCAAAATTTCATCCTTTTTTTGTGCTTCAATCAATTTACACATCATTTATTACTCTAAGAAATGAATATTCAAGATGAATATTTTATTCCTTATTTACTAAAATTAACTTCTAAAAGACAATGTAATTCATAAAACAATAACAATCTATTCCTCCTATCTTTACTAAAATCATAGTGTAAGGTAATAGTGAAAATGAATAAACTTTAATACAATAATCTCCAAAATTCAATAATAAAAAAAAGGGTTTGACATAGATAATTACTTTGATAAAAAATCCTATATCCTAAATAACCCCAAAAAACTCAACATGAAAGAAGTTTTTAACCTCAAAATTTATCACATACCCTTCATCTTACATCTACAAAAATTTAATAGAATTCTTCCCAAATAATACTTTATATTGAGCCTAATGGTTATATATAACTCAACTCAATAAAAAATCCCATAAAATTTATTTAATCATATGAAAATCCCATCACTTAAAACATCAAAAAGGGTGTCTAAGACTTTGAACTTATGATCAAACTTAATCTAAGAAACCCATATTGGTATAAATAACTCTTAATTAATCTTATATGAAGACATATGAGATTCCAAAAATCAACAAAACCCTTATATGTTTCATGAATATTATAACCAAAATACCATTGATAAAAATAATTCCAAAACATAATTCTTGAATCCAAATACATAAACAATTTAACCCTTTTACATCAATGATTATTATAAAATAGTTTATTCATTGGTATAAGAGTTAAATTTTAAAAGTGGTAATTGAATCATATAATCCAAAAGATTCCCACATTTAATAAAACAAACTATAAATGGATCTCTAGGATGAAATTTATTTCTCTCCATTGAACTGATCACTTTTACTTATAAATTCATTACATTATACTCCTCTATTACACACATAAATCATTTTCCTATTCTATTGAGACATGATCTTGGGTGTCACTTTTTTCATTTCTTACATGAAAGAAATTGAGACTTTTTTCCTCAAAGGCCTCAACCACCAGAGCTGTTAATGAACTCCATTATTCTCTTCTTTGGTGAGTCTAAGTGTTAGTTAGGGTGTAGTTTGTTAATCATATATCATGATAACTAATTTGGAATAATCACAATATCTTTCACTTTAGTTATCACCCCATTTGGATTCTCATAATCACCACATTGTCCATCATATTCAATGTTAACACAACTCCTTCAGGTTCCATCCATTGACATAAAAATATTAGTGTGAGGAACAAAATCATATTGTAATACCATATAATCATTTATAGGATGTCTATATCATAATACCTTATTTTCATTTTTTGAAACCTTAGTTTTAACCTAGTACATTCATTTTCATCATTTATTAAAATCCTTTATAATGGTTCATAAAGAAAATATGAATTAACCCAAGAATGTCCCCTATGAGTGTCAAAATAAGTGTGCAGAAAGGCCCATTGCCATGCACTTGGTGACGATTGAGTAAAATCTCAATGCACCCTATTTAGAGTTATCACCCATAGGTATAAATATTCTAGGTTCATTTCTACTTATGGTATCTTGAAAGGGATATAATTCTAGGAAAACAACATAATATTTTCCTTAATAAAACTTTAGGATGTTATCATATACTTAGACTTATCCTCAAAGTCATACATAGGGACATATCCCCTAATCTATGTATTAGATTAGACAAGAAAATCCTTATTTTAATGATCTGAAATCATGTTTATCTTTTTATTAATTATTTTCATTTTTTTTGTTAGAAAACGATTTATTAGAAAAAATTTAAAACACTTCGAGTCTAGAGCTTGCTGTGCCATATTAACATGTGAAGGTCAAGTGATCACGTCACCTTACCTCATGTTATAATTCACCTTACCGTAAGAATAAAATTATTACCATGAGTCATATTTAAAAAATTTGTCTAAGTCATGAACTGAACATACATTAAAGAAACAACTTACCACATGAATTCATGAACATACTGCATGTGAAAATAAGCTTACCATATGAAGATATGAGTCCACCGTGTCATATTGCCACATTAACTTACCATTTCATGTTTCTATGAGCTCAAATAACCATGTTTTAAGTGAATATAAATTTCCTTGTCTAACTCAGGAGTGGAGGTTTCAAATCTCCAATGGATAGTTTTAAATAATTAAATGGATCATCAATGCATTTAATGAAGAATTATTATCCTCCAATAGCTACTTCTGATGAATATCTATTTAATATAAATATGAAATCATGTGTAGAAGTATAAAATTATAAGAAACTTTTTCTATTACACATATAATATAGATAATACTATACGATGCTCTATTTTATATAATTTACTGAGAAACTTTTCTAATATATTTCTAAAGATAAATTCAAGGAATCTAGATAAGAAAAGATACTTTGATCAAGATTCTTTACATTTTCTCATTACAAATATCTTTCTATTTTAATTTATGCATAAAATTTTGATATGTGTTTTATATTACTTTATTTATCTATAAAAATACAGTATCCTATAATAAACTATAGAATACTCGATATTATCTCAAATACATTTATTTTAATTCTCACAAATAACTATGGAATAGGTCCTTTGTGACTTGGTATCCATTTTATCCCACGTATAACTGTGGAAGAGGCTCTATGCCATGAAAATATTATGTATTTTTTTAAACATGGTTGAGGTTGTGTATTAGGTTATTCCTTAATAAATTTATTATAAGTAGATGATTTCTAGGTATAAGGGATTAAGTCTTAGGTTTAGACCAAACCCCTTCTTTAAACTCTGCTATGTGATTTTCCAGTTTTTTGTTTTAATTTATAAATTTATTTACATTTTATAAATTGTAACAAAAAATTAATTTGATAGTTTGTATTAATATTTGTTTATATAAAGTGATTTATTAAGTAACTTAATTTAAAAAGTTAAAATATTGAAAATATATTTTTACTGATCCTTGATCCCACTTCGGAGAAATTATTTGAAAGATAAAATTTATATATTTTTTATATTTTGATTAACTGGGAGTTTTTATTAAATTTGGGGTTTAGTTTCTAGTTTTTTTTCTATATAAATTTTATTAGGAACTAAATTCAACCTCTCCCATTGACTTACTCACTCCGACTAATATTTAGTATTGGAGGATTTTCAAACATTTTTTTAACCATGACTTAGTTATATTTAAAAATATAAAATTTTTATTTTGTTTAAATTTAATTCTATGGGGATAATAATTGACAATAAGTAATTGACACCAATTAAAATCCTCATTTTAATGTAAATAATTATACTCAATGGAATATTAAAATGAAAATTCACTTAGAAATTATGGACTTCAAAATCTAGATTGTAATTAAAGATAAATATGAAAACCTCAAACTGCTAGAGATTCCTGGATTGATGATACTAAAGCGGTATATTTTTTTAATTGTAAAGCTATAAAATCTTTTTTCTATTCTTTAGAAAAATATAAATTTAATAGAATATATTCCCATTATACTACTTTTGAAATTTGGTATACCCTCGTTATTTCTCATGAATTAAAATCTAATGTTAAAGAAATTAATTTAAATAATTACACTGTTAAAATAAATTCTGATAAATGTATATTAGACTTGTATCTGAGGTTAAAAGAGATAGTTAACATGATTCATGCATTGGGAAATAAAATTACTGACAAGGATCATTCCATTCAACAACTTAGGTGCTGACTAAAAAATAGAGAGAAATATTTATATCTATAAGAGAATCATGTGACATTAGTACACTTCCAATAAAGGAACTAATTAGAAATCAAATGATGTATGAATAATAACTTCAAGTAAAAAAAATAGGAAGTGTATGAACTAAAAAGAAAGTTTGTATATTTTAAGGCTACTAACTTAAAACAAAAAGACAAGATTAAGGATGAAATATCAAGTGATGAAGAATCACCTATTGATAGTGATGAGGAATTGGAACATCTGACTAGGAATTTCAAAAAGTTTTACAAAAAGAATAATTTCTTAAAGAAACCAAATTATATTGGTTAGTATGATAAAATTAATTGGAGGAAATATTAGAAAAATTATGATTCTTCAATAGAAATAATATATTATGAATGTAAAAGGAAAGGATACATCAATGAAAACTATCCCAAGTAGACGTATAAGAATAATATTAGGACAAATACAAGAGATATAAAAAGGATTGGAAATAAAATTAGAGTGCCTCAAAGGATAGTTCAAGTGAATTAGATTCAAGAAGAGGTGAAAGAAGTGAAAAAGCTAATATGTGTTTTATGAAAAAGATATCTATGGTATTAAATGTTTTTACTAATTTCCCTACGCACATTTCAAATCATTTTGAGACTAAAAATGATTCAAAAAATATATCCAGTGATGAATTATTTGAATATTTTAACATTATGAAAGAATCATTTAATTAATTAAAATATAAATATAAAGGTTTTCAGAAGAATCATGCTATGTCTTCTCACTTTAAAACTGATTTTATAGTAGAGAAGGATAAAAATAATCAAATTATTAAAGAAAATAATGAGATAAAATTATATAATGAAAAATTAAATAAGGATTTGGAGAGATTTTACAATAGAATAAAAACACTTACTCAGATACTTGGTAAATATAAACCTCCTAAATATACCACTGGAATAGAATTTCAACTAAGAAAAAGAAGAATTATTAAAAATAAATTTATTCCATGATCCAATTTTGCTAGTTCTGTTAATAGTTTTTATTCCACTGGACAAAATAAGGTCTTTATTTTTTTAAATTGTTAGGTATTGTTATAGAAAATCAGTAAAACAAATATAGATTCCAAAATAACTTATTAATAACATCTATAGACCAAAGAAAATATGGGTACCAAAATCATTTTTTGTTTAAATCCATTTTGAAGGAAACCTACTTAAAGAGTTCTAGTAAACCACCATGGAACCTAGATAGTGGATGCTCTAGATACATGACTGGTGACTACTTAATCTTAAAAAACATGATTAATGTTGATGGCAGACATGTCACTTTGGGTAAAAATGCCAAATGGATTATAATTATACTTTTCTAAATTGGTAACTCTATAACAATTTTAATTTATATTTCATTATTTGTAGATGGATTGAAATAAAATCTAATTAGAATTTCACAATTTTTTGATGATGGATTTCATGTTAAATTAAAAAACTATGATTATAATTTTTTTGATTCAAATCAATCTTTATTATTATTGCTTTGATAATTGAAAATGTTTAGGCTATAAATTTAAATTCATTATTTTCTCAAAAATGTTTCTCGTTTAAGTGAATTTTACAATAAATATTGTCTTTGGCATAGGAGACTTGGACATTGAAATATTGACTCTCTTAGAAATCTAACTAGAAAATATTTAGTTAAGGATCTACCAAATGTATAATTCTCAGCAGAAAAAGTATTTAATCCCTATCAAAAGGGAAAGTAGCATAAAATCTATTTCAAATAAAAGAAAGATATATCAACTTCTCAACCTTTATAGTTGGTTCATATGGACTTGTTTGGACCCTCTAGAGTTTCTAGTTTAGCAGGAAAACATTATTTTTATATTTTAATGGATGATTATTCAAGATACACAAGGGTATACTTCATTACTGTTATTTCATGTTTTTCCAACTATTATAGATCTTTATAAAATCATAGTAGACTGAGAATTAAAACCTTAAGAAGTGATCATGGTATTGTGTTTAAAAACAAATAATTTGAATAATTATTATCACAACATGTTTATAATCATAAATTGTTTTCTCCTCAGACCCTATAGAATAATGGTGTAGTAAAGATAATAAATAGAAACCTTAAATAAATTACCCGGACCATGCTCAATTAGTATGATTTACCTGTTTATTTTTTAGAAGAAGCTGTGAATATAACTTGTTATATAATTAATAGAGCATTAATTATACCAATCTTAAAGAGGACCCCTTATGAATTATGTAATGGTAGAAAACTAAAGGTTAATTAATTTAGAGTTTTTTGTTGTTAAGTCTTTATACCAAATTAAAATGAGACTTTATAAAAAATTTCTTCTAAGAGAGATGAAAGAATTTTACTTGGATATTATATGACTTGTAAATCTTATAGGGTGTTTAATAAAAGGACTATATTTTTGGAAGAATGTGTTCATGTAAAATTTTATGAAGTAGATCCAAATGATCCTAAGACCACTTTTGGAATTCTATAGGATTAAATTTCTAGTATGGATTCAAATTCTAAACCTGGTGTCAATTAAGTAAGACCTCTAGTAAAGAAATCACCTATTTTTAATGAATATATTGAAACTAAACTTGTATATGAGAATGGGGTTTCAGACACTTCTATTCTTAGAGCTATTATGACTCATATATATCATCCCTTATATGTTATAGTAGGTGACCTAGATAAAGTATATCAAACTATATCTTCTCTAAGAAATCAGTTTAACATCAAGATTTCTTATCATAACTTGAACCTAATAACATAAATAGTATAATTAATGATGAATTATGGGTAATTAATATACCAGAAGAATTAAATTAGTTTTAAAGAAACAGAGTCTAGGAACTAGTTGAAGTACCCAAAGACTACCTAACTATTATAACTAAATGGGTGTTTAGAAACAAGGTTTAAGAGTCATGAAAAATAGTAAGAAATAAATATATATTGGTTATACAAGGATATATTTAAGAAGAAGGAATTGATTATGAAGAAACATTTTCACTAGTATCTAGAATTGAATCCATCTAGATGTGTCTTGTATATGTAGTACATTTTCATTTCAAATTATATAAAATGGATGTCAATAGTGAATTCTTAAATGTTTATATTATTGAGGATGTTTTTTTTGGAACAAACCCTAGGGATTAAAAACCCCCACTTTCCAAATAATGTTTTTAAATTAAAAAATATTTACATTATTTAAAATAATATCCTAGAGCTTGGTATGATATGATCAACTCTTTTCTAATTTCCAAAGGTTTTTCTAAAGGAAAACATGAACCTAATTTATTTATTAAAATAATTTTAAAATATTTTTTAGTGGTACAAATTTATGTTAATTATATCATTTTTGGATCTTTAATAAATTCTTTGTGTATTGAATTTTCAAAAATTTTGCAAAGCGAATTTGAAATGAGTTTGATGGGTGAACTTAAATTCTTTCTTGGTTTTAAAAATTTTCAAATTAAATAAAGAATTATTTTAAATCAAATCAAGCACAAAAAATATCTTTTAAAACATTTTTGCATGGATTGTACTAAGGTTAGTGATACTCCCATGTTCACTAGCTACAATTTTGATCTTGATTAAACTGGGGAATCAGTTGATCAAACTACTTACAGAGGTATGATTAAAAGTTTACTATACTTAATTTCTAGCCATCCTATTATAATTTTAGTGTGTATATATGTGATAATTGACAAGAAAACACAGTAGAGTCGCTTCTAATAGTTGTGAAAATAATTTTCAAATACAAAAGAATACAACCAACTTAGGATTGTTTTACTCTAGAGTAAAAGAATTTGATTTGGTCAATTATTTCAGATACAGGTTTTGGTGGTTATAAGTTAGATAGGAAAATAAATTCGGGAACATGTCACGGTTTGGCCAAATATCTATTGTAATGTTATTGTAAAAAATAGAAATATGTGGTGTTACCCACTGCTAAAGATGAGTACATAGTTATAGGAAGTTGATGTGCACACATTTTGTAGATCAAACACTCATTACTATAATATAAATATAAATTCGAATATGTCCCTATAAATTGTGATAATAAAAGTGTGATAAATATTTAGATGAATCCTATATCACATTATAGAAAAAAATATATTTATGTTAGACATCACTTTCTGAGAGATCATTACCATAAAGGTGATATAACTCTAGGATTCATTGGTACTGAAAATAATATTACTGATATATTTTTAATGACTTTGAATATTTAGTTAATAGATTATATAAGACATTAATTGGGAATGATAAATCATTTAAAAAATTTCAAATTTATTTTTACTTATTAATTCATAAGTTTAAATGTTTTAAACTTATGTTCTCCATAATTTCCTATAAGTAACCATGAAGTATGCTTCACATGGTTAGTTGGATAATGGTGAGTTTTTGTTCACACAGTCAAAATGACTTCCACGAACACTTACTCATGTGGTTACCATAAAAACCATGATTATTTACTAATATGGTCTCTGTGTTAACCATGAAAACATTTTCATACTAATGGTACTTACTTATCATGAATATCTTGGTCATTCGATTAGCATACCTACCATAATGTTATAAATAGAATGCCTACAGTGGTTATTTTATTTAAATATATAGTACTAAAAGACTTACTATCTCTATATAATTTTATTTTTTCATAAAAATCTTTGAGAAGGGTTTCTTTTAAGTTTATTATTATTTCAATCCCTAAATGATTTAAATTAAAATTCAAATCAGAATCTGAATCATTACATGTATTTTACCTTAGATATTATCTATCCTTTTAAGATCTTTTGAGCAGATTGATTTATATCAACTCTAACCTCTTGATATATCTAATTGAAAACTCTTTGTTTTACTTCCCATTTCTGAACCTTCAGAGATATAAAATCAAATTAAAATGATGAGGATAAAGTGAATGTCAAAAATTTCATTTCTTATTTTGTTTCCTCCTTCAAGTAAGTAAAAATCCATCTAAAGTGCATTAGTGAAGCCTAAGAATCCACATATTAGTGATCGTCTAGTTTCAATGGAAAAGTAATTTGATTCATAGTGGTTGATGTCATGTCAATCACTGGTTTAGAATGTGATTCGAGAATAAGGATGAGTTGATTGTTTAAATAAAATGGTATACCTTTTATCCGAATATAGTCACGAAGTTTTATGGGAACCTTAAGTTATTCCCTAGAGAGAAGAGGGATACATTAAAATAATGGATAAATGGTAAAGTTTTTGAATTCTCTTAGAAGCATTTGGAAATGTGTTTGGGTGTGCCACACAGTGGAGAATATGAAAATTATCAATGTCTATATCCTATTAATCATATGCACTTTTAATTTTAAAATGAGTTAGATGGTATCACTGGTAATGGGACACCTAAAAAACCCACTATTTTTGAATTGAGTGGTGAATATAGTCTCCTAGTTAAATTTATTCATCATTTAATATTCCCAAGAAAAGGATAATTTAGTATCTTGAGGCATATGAACATGTTTTTATTATTTTTGATGAATAATCTTGTTCAAATTAGCCTTTGAAGATATGTTATGAGACAAATGGTTGAGTTATTGAATCCAGCTTAAAGTTTCAATTATTTAACCTATCCTAATCTTATTTCTACCTTTCTAGAGTATAGAGGATTAGTTCCTCCGGGGGTGGAAAAGAAAACTACATCTGATACATATTGTCTTACCCAAAATATTTATATGAAAATGAAATTCAATTTGAATACATGGAAATAAGAATAGGTGGATGACCTAGATAAATTGTATAAATAGTTTAACCTAGTAACATATCATATTAGACCTAGGGATATAGTAGATCTAGGTCTTAAACCTAATGAGGTCATGGAATATTCAGATGATAATTCTTCTACTTATAAATAATAATAAGAGGAAATAACTGTGGATGAAGAGGAAGAAAAATAAGAAAAAAAAATCTACAAACCTTAATAAGGAAGCTATATTAGATTATGAGTATGATCCAAAATGGGATTAGTTAGTTGGATTTGATTAAGATAGGGATAGATCATAAGGATATACTATTATTGGGATTTACCCTAGAAAACCTATACCCGATGGACCTTATAAGAGGGATAAGTCTACTAGATCTCTTATATTAGGCTTATAATATCCTGATTCTGATGATGAAGATCACGGAGGTAGTATAACTGGACATGGTGGACTAAACATTATCTTTATTTAATGAATTAGAAGGTTTTTTTATTACTGAGGTTGATATTGGGGAGATAATAGAGGATTCTTAGCTTGTTATTCATGAGGAAATTATTAAATATTCTTATAAAGATGTATTTGAAACTATTAATTGTTCTAAATATTAGACTATGAGATCTAGATATGTAGATGATTCTCTTGAGTTAGATGGTAGGCATTTGACTAGTGATCCATTTCCCTATATTCCTTCAACCTCCATTCCACATTATTCATATTTCACTAAAGATGACATGGTTGTGTTTAAATTAGAGATTTAATTTATATTAATACATGAATTTGTTAATTTTGAAAACAATTTAAAACAAGTGATACGATCTTATATTTATGAAGTGGTTACTTTGATAATCAATCATATTCATACAAGATTTAATTTTAAAATATAAATGATGCAGAATGAGATTACAGATTTGAGATCTTAGGTTAGTGATATTTAGGGTGATCTATCTAACATGATGATTTAGTTAGACTAGAGGTTCATGAATTATATGTTTCATCCCACTCCTATGTCTTTTTACCCTCCTTTTTAGTCAGTTATTGATGAAGAAAAGATCAAATAGTTCAATTGGAATGAGTTGAAAGTCTTGTTTGTAGAGTAAAAAAACACTCATAAAGACGTGTTTTATGGGTTTTATACCTATGATTATACGACCCTAACTTTAGTTCATGAGTATTTTAGACAAGATGGTGAATACTTAGAAACAATTAAGATAGAGATTGATTGTTATATGATAAGGATCTTCACAAAGTCTGTTTTGAATGGGATATTTAGAACTATGGATTTGGATTTGAAGATTCCCCCTTTGACTCAAGATTTTAAGTCAGAAGTTGAGAATCTTATAGCTATGAATCCTATTTTGTAATCTTTCATGGATAATCAAGATGATTTCCTTAATGCTTTGAATTAAGGTTCATGGGATATTAGTGATTTCACCTGTTTGATGGAACCCTATCTTTATACCTCTCATATAGCTATCATATCCCATCACATATTCCTTTATCTTAGAATATTACATCCTCTACCATCAATCCTTTTTTCTTAACTCCTATTAAATCCTTTTAACAGATTATAACAATTTACATGTGTGTAGTTATTAGAGACCCCGCCTCCTCATCTTCTCTTGAGGCTAATTTTCCAACTTCCTCTACATCGAAAGGAAATGATCCCATCCTTACTAAAAAAAATCATAGATAACCATCAATATTATTCAAATTAGGATTTATGATAGGGATTTATTATAATCTATTTATACCATTTTTTGCAATAAATTTTTATATATTAATTACATACACTCTTTTATTCTCACATGTATTTTATCTTATTTCTTATTTTGTTTCTTTTTGATAATATCAAAAGGGGGAGTAATAATTAATGGGTGTGATAAATTAAAATTAATTTAATTAAATGGAAACTTTTTCATGTTTTCAAGAACTTATTATACAGTAATTTCAATCCTTTGAAAATATACTTTTGATATATATAAATCATTTCAATTTAAATTTCATGATTTTTTTATCTTCAAAAGGGGGATATTTTTGTATTAGACAAGAACCTGCTTATTTTAATGATCCCAAATCATTTTTATCCTATTATTAATGATTTTAATGTTTTCTATTAGAAAATATTTTATTAGAAAAAATTGAAAAAATTTCAAGTCTGAAGCGTATCGTGCCATATTATAGTGTGAAGGTCAAGTGATCATACCACCTTACTAAACATTATACTAAACATACTACATGAACATACTAATTACCATGATCCAAATAATTTTTTTTTGTCTAAGTAAAGAACTGACTTCACATTAATGAAATAACTTACCGCATGAAGTTATAAACTTACCACATGTGAAAATGATATGGCAACATGAATATATGAACCGAACACATCACCTTGTCATATCAACTAACTGTGTAATGTTTCCTTGAGATAAAATAACTATTCTTTAAGTGGAGAAAACTTTCCTTGTATAACTTAGTAGTGGATCATTTAAAATATATAATGGCTAATTCTGAATCATTAAATGGAGCGTCAATACATTTATCGAAGAATTATTATTCTCTAGTAGCTACTTCTAATGAATATTTCATGCGCATAATGAGGGAATTACTAAAAACATTTTTTCTTATATAGATAATATCATAAGATACTTTATGAAAGAACCTATACAAAATATAACACTCTATGATGCTCTATTTTACTAAATTTATTAAGAAAATTGTCCAATATATTTCAAAATACAAATTTAATGACTTTGAATAAGTGAATCTATTCAGATCAAGATTATTTACATTTTCTCATTCCTAATCTCATGCTCTTTTCATATATGATTAAAATTTTGAGTTGTGTTTTATATTGATATATTTATTTGTAAACAAATAGTCTTCTATGATAAACTATATAATAGTAAATATTATCTGAAATCCTTTTAGTTTTATTCCATGAATAATTTTGGAAGAGGTCCTATATGTCCTATTATCTTGTTTAGAAAACATATAACTTTAAAATATGATATGTGCCTCAGAAGTATCATGTACTATTATTTTTGAAACATGATCTGGGTTTTGGATTAGTTTATTAATTAATAGACTTCTTAGAATCAGGTGATTTTCCAGTGGACAATATTAAGTCTCAGTTTGAGAAAAAACCCATTGTTTAAATTTTACCGTGTGACCTCTAGTTATGTTGTTTTAATTTAAAAATCGATTTATGTTTTCTAAAATATAAGAAAACTTTAATTTGGGTTTTATTCTTAATTTGTTTTTATATAAAGTGTTTGACGAAGTAACTTAATTTCTAAAGATAAATTATATAAAAAATATTTTAATTGATCCTTGAACCCACTTATTAGAAATTATTTGAAAGATCAAAATTATATATTTCTACTATTTTGATTAACTAGGAATCTTTATTAAATTGAGGATTTAGTTTTCAAAAAAATCATAAATAGAAATTTTATTGGGAAATAAATTCAACCCTTTCTTAAGTTACTTACTCCAAATAACAATATATTTTCATAAATATAGTTCTCAAGGTTTCTACTAAAACTACTCTAACACCAACTATAAATACCCAAGCCTTAGTAGTTTAGAGCCGGTGGTTAATTTATTACATTAGCGTAAGATGAAAGTGTTTATATTCTGAAGGAATGAATTATTTAGTATTATTGGTAAAATAGATACATACTTTAATATTTATATTTTAAAACTTAAAATACAACACAATATATTTTCTTTGAGAACACCACTATTACCTTTATCATATCCCTACATATCATTCATAAAACACTTCCTGAATTCTTTAAACCCATTTAAAGATTTCTTATCCATATATTGGGGAAAGAAAACAAAACAAGAGGTGAGATAAAATACTCAGTACTTGTTACCTGTAGAGGAATATATCATGATCAAATATAGAATACTTAATATGGAAAGGTAAATAACTAAAAACACATGCCATTAATCAATAACTTGATCATGGATAATAATATGGAATGAGTAAATTTTTAACTAATAATTCCACATAACAAATCACATGAGTGGGAAACTTATCCATGGACATAATAAATATTCAAATAATCACATTGACATCAATAAATAATCTCATAATGAGGGAATGTATAATTTCAGACATCATAAACATACCATCAGGGCCTTATTTTAAGAAATTTTACATAAATGGGCAAGTCCTTACCCAAATAACCAATCTAGTTTGTCTTATGGGACCTATCGATGCATCGAGGGGATATAGAGGGCCCCTCAAATAAATTTCTAAGTCCAATTAAAAACCTCATATGAAAGGGTAAAAGCATAATCAATGTGAAAATTCATATTAAAAAGCCAACATAAAAAATGTTAACAATTTTCCCAATCAATAAACATAATCATAGACCATATAGAGTAATATGGTGAATGGAATCAAAATAGTCCATTACCAATAAAAATAATCCAAAAACACATCTAGAAATAATAATTATGGTATCATTACATCATATCCCCCATGAAGCATATGTAATATAATTGATATTTTCATATATGAATAGAAATACTGTAAAATTTCATTAAAACCATTATTGAGGAAAGTACATTTTCACTATGAAATTGACCTTTAGAAACTAAGAATTTATAGAATATTAGGGAAAAAAATTATTTGAAAATGATCATGGAAATTCATAATGAAATATTCAAAGTAATTAGTGTCCATGATGGTTGGAATTTCTGTTCATGCCGAGTATGCTAAAAAATATTCCTTTCACAGTTTCAGTAAAAATTCAAAAAGTAACTTATTTAGAAAATGAATAAAAGATCCCTTTTCAAAAATTTTATACAAAAAACATGGGTAAAAATGTATTTAATAAATCATTGGATAATTTTAAAAATATTTTTTAAAACATTTTATGTAAAATATGGATTTGAAAGAAAAATTATTTTTGACAGAAAAGGGAAATAAAGTTGTATTCTTAAAAACATTTTATAAATAATTTTATATACCTAAGAGTGGAAAATGGAAATATTAGTTGAAAAATTCATGAATAAATATATGATAATAAAATTAAATTGTTTTACTATACAATGATTAAATAATTTCCTTCAATGTAAATTCAAGCATAAGAAATCTCGATTAAAATTAGATTGAAGCATAAACACATTCCACATTAAAAACTTTTGAATGATAACCCTCATGAAATAAATAAATTCAAATGAAACATTAAATACCATTAATATAAATATATTTATGATATAACATATCAAAGGGGCAATAGATACACATTATAAAAATCAATAGCTGCATAAAACCAAATATGTCTCAATGAAGTAGAAAATTAAGATGAAATATCTTACAAACTCATACAATTGAAGTGAGAAGTAATCAATGAATTGATCATATTTATTAAATTTAAATATATATAAAACAAGTTTAAATAGAACATAAATTAATCAAATGTTATTACACACATAATCTCATAATATCTAAGATAATGAAGAAGTATAATAACCCAATGAAATGAAATTGATTTATGAAACCCCTTACCACTTGGTAACTTTCAATTCAAAAACCCTTAGATGAAATAATTTGAATTAAAACTTAAAATACCATGATATATGAATTATTCATGATATAATATTTAAAATTTTTTGTATATACACTATATAATATAAATTTGGTGGATAATATTAAAATATGCCTCAATGAAAGGAAATTGAGACGGAATCACTTGCCTTAGGTTATATTTCTTTTGTATGTATTTGAAACTTCTGTATAATATATATATATATTATAAATATATTACATAACTATAATAATGTGTATCACACCTTATATGATTTAATTATAATCTTTTATCATCTGTTTATTAATAATTCTTTGTTAAAATCACTATTTTAGGAAATAACTACTTAATCTTTAATGTATGTTTTGTTTTTGTAGTTTTAGTTATTGTAATTTTATAAAGTTTACATCATCTAAATAATTTTAACCATTATATAAATATAATATATATTCATTATATAATTATTTTGAATAGTCCATAAATGTTAGATATAGAAAAATGAGTTACATCGTTCATGGAGATGGTAGACCATACATACACATGAACGTTGTTTTCATTTTTTTGATGAATGGAATGAAACAAAGATAAATAATAATTCAAATTTATAGAATCATTATTATATCATTTATATAATACATTTTAGTCAAATACATACTTATTACCATCCATGTCAAAATAAAATAGAAAATCTATCACATTGTTTCATGGAGGCAATAGTCTACATGCACACACGAGTGACATCATCGTTTTCCTATATATCAAGAGGTAATGATTTAAATGTGAAATTATAAATCCATAAATATCATATATATAAATTAAATCCATCATTATATCTATATATTAGTGGTGGTGATGGAAAAATAATTACATCAGTTCGTGATGCGATAGTCTGCCATACACATGATCAACTGTTTCATTTCCCATTTGTTGGAAGGGGAGATGGATATTGGTTATTACATCAACATAATAACATATTATTATATTTTATATACTTATGTAATTATATTTTAATTATTAATACATGAATGAAGGTGGTAAGAGAAGAAAAAAATAGTTTAGAGAAGACAATTACATTTTTTTTAGAAAAACACCCTTTGGATAACCTATTAAGGACTATAGGGTTGAAATTTTGGGAATAAAAACATCTATATAATATGTATAATTATGTTTGGGAGATATTTTTGTTGGTTTTTTTCAAGATAAATATCTTAATTTGTGTGAATATGTGAGGGGAGGGGGTTCCCTTTTATAATTGAGGAGTGACATTTTTGTAAATACCTAGAACTATTTAATAATGGGAAGTAACTCTCAACTCAAGTTCCACAAAAATTGATAAATAATAGAGTTTAGGGAATTTAAGTTCTATAAACACCTAAAAAATGAAAAAATAAACTTTTTTGAAACATTTTATTCCCTTATCCTCTAAGTTTAATTACTTTCACCATATTAGTTTTCACCACAATAACTAGTTTTTTTATTTACCTATGTAACTTATCCTATAATTATCATAATAAATGATCCTTATTAGATAATTTGGATTCAATTAATATAAATATAAAATCAAATTTATTAAATAAAATTATTATGTGTGCAGAAAACTGATTTTAACATCGGTGCGTGTAACGTGAAAAACCATATTTTAACCTTAACCACAATAAATAATTTTTACTCTATTTAATATTAATTATGAATTAAAATTATGTTTAACTTATTACATAATATTAATTTTTCTGATTCCAAACATGTAATAAATTTTAACAAATTAATTTCACAAAAATTGGTAAAATTTAATTTAAAATTAATCCCATAAGTGTAACGAAACTACAGTTTTCTAAAGAAAAGTTTTATTAATTAAAAAAGTTTTTACATCAAAATTATACCAAAAATTTATTAAAATAAATTAATTTGGATTAATAATAATATAATTGAACTTATTTTACTTTTAAAATAATTTTAAAACAAAATTGAACTTTGTAAATTCTTAAACGAAAATGCATGTTTCAATAAGTATCAGTATTTTTAACTATTCATTGAAAAAAGTATTTTCAGAAAATTACCCAAAATTAACTCTAGTATAATTTTGACACATTTATTTCAAAAATTAATTTAATTTTTTACATTTAATTTTATCATTATAAATTATTTTATAATATGTGCACAAAACGTGACTGAACTACTTTTTAGTAAAATACAATTTTATGTATAAAACTTGATTTATTCTTATCCCATACATAGAAAAAATATTATATGAATGATAAAACATATTATAAAATATATAACATATAAATTTAATTAAAATCATTCAAAAATAATGATTTATTTAGTTTATTAAAATATACACACATTGTGCACAAAAAAAGTTTTTTAGAAAATAATTTCTTTTAACATCAAATGATTTTTATTTTATTTTATTTTTTAATCAACTAATAACCAATGAATTTACTCTATCCATGTAAAACATGCAATTTTAATAACTTAATTAGTTCTATTAATACCCTCTAATTTATTGGTTAGGTGATAACTGTCACATTAAATAATAATATTTTGAAAGTTTATCGCGGTTTGTTTTAACTTGGTGTTGCGTGTAATGAAAGACATCGAATAAATATAATATATCTAAAGAGTAATATATTCTAAAATCATAGGTTTTAAATTTTTTTATAATGGTAGTTTTTTACACTTAGATACCTTTTTAATTTTTTCTAATTATCAATATCCAAAATGTGCCACCATAACTCCAATTCTCTGAAACTCACCCTTCAAAAATACTTATAAACCCCCAAACAACAAAAATTAGTGAATTTTTTTTTTATTTAAATTTGGCCTAAAATATTTGGTTGGGTGGTGTCTTCTTAATGCAGTAGATTGAATCTTATTCTTGTGGTAGGTCATTCCATGCTCCTACGGTTTTATGGTACGTGTTCATCTAGTTACTTGGGAATTTTGAAAATTTTACAGGCATGATAATCCAATATGGAACTTTTAGTAAATTTTCCTTCATCATACAACCAATTTGCTCCTTTTCTAATTTCCCCTATTATGGTTAGTTGAAACACCCATCTTTTTGTCTTGCGGTTAGTTGGAATTTTTCTTTGTGGTGAATTCCTCACTTTTCCAAATTTATCTCATAGTAGGGTGAAGTTGGTCATGTAGTTAGTTAGGGGCATTGCCATTTTTTCCAAATAAATTTAGTTGAGTGACCATTGACTCTATTCTAGAATTTAGTTGAAGTAACCACACATTCACTTTTATTCTGGTCTTACTATCTATTGAAACGACCATACAATCTAGTTTCTATAGTTAAAACACTAAATTAATTAATCAAATTTAAAAAACATACTTCAAACACCAAACTAAATTTTCAAATGATAATTAAATAAAAAATGAATTCCACAATTTAATTAATGAAATATAAATTATAAAATAATGAAATAATTGATTTCAATAATTTCAAAATCATTCAAATTGCATCAGGAAAATATTTTCATTGAAAAATAAAAAATGGTTATTCTTTAAAAATAAATGGAATTCATATCATGAAAAATTATGAAAATAAATCCCTAAAAGACAATTATTTTAACAAGATCTTAAAATGATTGTATCTTCATCATATTTTTTGAAATGTTTAATAATTTCTCATTAAAATCATAGCTTGTAATTAAAAAATTAGTTATTTATAAAAAATATATATGTACAAATAAATAAAAATGGGCCACATCAAACATGTAGCTCTTGTAAGCACTATGTAACTTACTGTACCTCATTTAATTAATTTAACATGGAGATAAAAATCAATGATATAATTAAACATATTCACATGTGTTTCATGTGTCGTTTATTTGAAACACATTCCATGGGTTAGGATTATTTTTTATATATTAAATTCCTTTCCATATTAAATTATGTACTACAAGACGTGTATGGTCTTTACTTGTATTTTAATTAATGTTCATTAATAACATTAATTTTTTCTTAATTTACATATTATCATGTGTTATTTATTAAAAAATTCATGCCTTGTAATTACAATCCTTGATATATATTCTAAAAAGAATGTGAATAAATAGTTTAAGGACAATGACGAGTAGTTTGGATGGGTATATACCATTGCGTCCAAGTAAAATTTTGTATTTTATTAATTTTAAATTAAATTAAATTATTTAATTTTTTAAATTATGAATGATGTAAATTTCATGATGGTTTGGATGGAATTCAGAGAAATTGAATTAATTAATTAATTGAATAATTAATTGGATTAATTATAGGTCTTTATATTAATTGGATATAAAATTAATGTAATTTTTAGCTATATTTAAAATTTATATTCGTTGCTTATGCATGGAATATTATAATATTAGACCAGTCCTATGTATAAAATTGATATATTTTAATTTAATATTAATATTAAATTAAATTAAAGGCATGTGTGTCATCCCCTCCTCTCAATATGTAAGGGATTACATTCTCATGTTTTATTTTATGTAAAACCTTAAGACAATTCTTTGGTTCCCCTCGCAAGAGTGTGAGTAGATATTATGAAATGTATAGATCTAAGAGGAATGAATATGTGGTTCAAGTTTGGAGCCAAGGTGAAACCAATCCATAAGGTTCATAGGATCATAGGTGGAATGTTGAAGCTCGAACCAGTGTAAGTTCAAGGAGTTATTTCCCTAAAGTTAGAGTTGGTTTTTCATCCTATAAATAAACCAACTATTAGATAAAGATCATGATCATACTTCTTAATTTATTTACATCTATCATTTGTATGGTAAATTATTTATTTTAATGTACGATGTTCACATTAAATTAATTAATTAAGAAATCATGTGAAGTAGAATTAAATAGTTGGATTATGCATAATTATAACAATACATGTTAAATAACTTAAGTAAATATACTTAATATTAATAATAATGTAATAAAGATAAAATGACCTATTTATGTATCAAGATAAAATCCCTTAAATTAAATATTAATTTGGTGTAGCATTTTACTACTTAAGTTAAAATCATATCAATAGTTCAATGTTCTTGACTGGACCAAGTTGAGGTGCATTCAATTATCCGAAAATTTTAGCATGGATTTTTGGTTGACTTAAAATTAGTTTAGATCAATGGTTGACTACCCAAGAAGGACTTGGTGTAACTAAGAGGCAAGATTTTAGGAAATTGTTGTCTAATATTTTAAGATTAGGGAGTCCACTGAACATAATAAGGAGCTGCAAGTTAATGTTGTTGGAAATTTACACCTACCTAAAACCCTTCAAACAACTTGTGAGACCCAAGTATGGGTTATGATAAGGGGAATATAGATCCTTTACACTATAATATCCATTCTATAGAATATTCTAAAACCATTGGTGGGGATTATTGGGTTTCAACAAAATAGTGGGAGCTGAATAAAAAAATAAATTAAAGTTTATTATCTGATTTTGTAATTCAGATAAAGTACTAAAATTATATTCTTATTTATTAGAGAAATGAAAATCTAAATAACTTTGACTATAGTGAAGGATAACCTTCTCACCAGATTAAATTTATAAAAATGGTATAGGCACCTATGTGTTATAAATTTCTATGAATCGAAATTATATATACTGGAAACCCACTTCCTATGTCTCTTATTAAAGAGTCTAGTGAGGAAGAAGTATCTCTATACCTGAAATATATGTATGATATGATCTATGACCATTGTTTCATTCTATATTCCATGTCTAGTGAGATTATTAAGAAATATGGGGATATAGATGTGCATAACATCCTATAATATATTCATTTTCTTTATCAATAGAAGGTGAGGCAATAGAAATTTGAGATCTCTAATGCACTATTCATGTGCGAGTTTAGAGAGTTAGAACTATATGGGCCTCATGTAGTCAAGATGATTGGTTACATAGAGTGCTTAGACATATTGAGGTTTAAGACCCCTAATGATCTATTCACATATTTCATTTCATCCACACTACCCCAAGGATTCTTGAGTTTCATTATGAACTATAATATAAGTAATAGTGAGAAGACTCTTTCAGAACTTCTTCCTCTTATTCACAATGTTTATAAAGATATGGGGCATGAAAAACCTACGGTTATTATGGTGAATAAGAAAAGGAATAATATGGAAAAGGTACCTAATACCTATTCCAAGTATAAGGATCTTGTGAATGTCCTTAATAGATGAATAATAACCAATATTAAGAAAAGTAACAAAACAATATGTTTTTTCATGTTGAAATAAAGGACACTAGAAGAAGAAATGCACCCAATTGAAGAAGCAAGGAGAATATTGTGATTCATTCATTCTTGAGTGCAATATTTCTATATCTAGATATTAGGTATTAAATACAACTTATGGCGGTCACATCTATATAAAAATATAATAACCAAGTAGATTCTAGGTTATTTCTAGAGTGGTAGATCTTCAAACATACAATGGAGTAAAAATTACTACTTTTTCTATAGGATAATACTACCTTCCATTTCCAACATGGATGATTTTGGTTTTAAAAATTGTTATTATGTGCCAACCTTTACCGAGAACACAATTCTTTATCCTATTTAGATATAGATGGTTTTATTTTCAGGTTTGGAAATAATATGTATTTTTTATAAAGAAAACATATGTTATGGTATGACACATTTAAATATCATAAATTAGATATTAAATTACAAGAACTAAGTATTTTTAATTGATAATCAATTGAGTTTTCATGATTCATTTAACACCCAATTTCAATATCACTATCTTGGTCATGTAAATGATAAGCATATGAAAAATCTTAATCAAGATGGATATTTTGACTCTTTTGATATAAAATAACTTGAAATATGTGAGTCTTGTTTACAAGGTAAAATGAAAAACCATTATTTTTTGGATAGGGTGAAGGGTCAATAGATCTTTTATAATTGGTAAACACTAATGTGTGTGGACCTTTCTAGTAGAAGATATAAGTGGGAATTCTTAATTCATAAATTTTAATGACGAATTGAGTAGATATAGCTATGTTTAATTGATGAGGTATAAGTTTGATTCCTTTGAAAAATTATAAGAATTCATGAATTAACTATAGAATCAACTTGGGAATAATATAAAGATACTTTGATTTGATCGAGGTGTTGAATATCATAGCCAAGATTTTATTAAATTTTTATGGAAGTTTGAGATTCTATCTCAACTCACTCCACTTTATACACCACAATGTAATAGTGTTAGTGAAAGTAGGAACTATAACTTTATTAACATAGTAAATTTGATGATGATTCATGTAAATCTTCTATTATCCTTTTGAGTATATTCATTAAACACTATAGTGTACATTCTAAATCAAGTTCCAACAAAGGAAGAAAGGGGAATACTATATTAATTAATATATTGAAAGAAACCTGTGTTTTCACATAATCATGCATCATGATGTATAGAGTTTGTTAAGGCCCACTCAGGGTAGCAAACTTACACCTTGAGTTTCAAAGTGTATCATTATTTGGTATCCCAAGGAAACAAGGGGATTCTCTCTATACAACCTAGGTGGTCATCATAAGATAATACATTTTTTTTGAGAGGGAGTCCATCCTAAATAAGGATAATATGAGTGTTACTGACTTTAATGAAGTTAATGATCAAGATACAAAATATATGGCACAAGAATAGATTCCATAGGTCCTTGTAAAATATTTTGTTCTTGAAACACAAGTACATCATAGGAGCACCAAATATTTTAGAGAACCAAAAAGATATAGTTTTAAATTCTAGTGACTTGTTATTGGTGGATAATAATGATCCTATTTCCTATAAAGATTAAAAATAGAAATAAAAAACAATAAGATGGAAAGAATCCATGAATAACGAGATAGATTCTATATATCAGAACCAATTTTGGGTTATTTTAGAAGCATTGGTTGATGTAAAACCCATTGGTTGTAAATGATTATTCCAGAGAAAAATGGACATGCAAGGTAAAGTGAATACCTTTAAATCTTGTCTAGTGTATAAAGGGTTTAAAAAATATCAATTCATTTACAATAAATAAAACTTTTCTCTAATTTCCATGCTTAAATCCATCAAAATTATACTTAGTATAACTAATTTCTATGACTACGATATTTAGCAGATGGATGTTAAAAAAACTTTCCTTAATGAGAACCTTTTAGAATATTTCTACATGACACAACTAGAAGTTTTTGTGACTAAAATTAATTCGAAAAGGGTATGAAAGTTTCATATATCAATTTATTGTTTTAAGTAAGAATCCAGTTGTAACGCCCCGACCCCAATTACCCAGAGTCGGTGCATTATTACATAACATTGGCATGATCACAAGAAAGATCAAATCTTGAAAGACCGATTAGTTGGGTAGCCTTGGACACACTAGATATATTTATAAAGTTTTACATTACATCATAAAAATGAAAACTATAACAACATAGTCTCCATAGTCCACACTCTTATCTCCTCATACTATCCCTGCAGGTCATTCATAATTTACTTCTTCACATCCTGGAAAAAATACAACATAGAAAAGGGGTGAGCTCAAATTCCCAGTAAGGATAACAATATAGCAGAAACTTTCATAAATAAGAATAAAAATTTAAGGCAATGTATAACTAAAACAAAAGCCTTTTAAACTTGAACTTCAACATAGTATGGAAAAAATAAAATGAAATAATGCCATTTACTTATTCACATGAATATTCTACTAATCGAATAATCACATGCAATATCAATAACCACTTTCATAATGATGGAATGCATAATTCCAGACTATCATAACCACATAGACAAGGCCTCGTGCCAAGACTACAAATAATATTTTTCCAAGGCCTTGTGCCAAGACACTAGTTTGTCTCATGAGACCTACCGATGCATCGAGGAGCTATAGCTGGCTCCACCCGTCACATATTAAGTCCAATGCATTCCTCATATGAACAGGTTTAAAAATAACATAAATATTCGTATTAAAACTAGCATAGGAATTGTCAATACTTTCTCCATAAACCATTAATGGTATAAAAATAACACATCCACAGTCAAAAAAATCAAAAAACCTTCAATACAATATGGAAGTTTTGTATCATAATAAATCAATTTCAAATAATCTTAAAATTAATCAAAGGATTTTGACATAGATGAAATCAAAACTATTTGAGGGAAATATCCCTTTTTTTGAAATCATTTAAAAGTCACATAATTATAAAATAAAACATTTACTTTGAAAATTTTCTTATAATCTTGTAAGGGAAGCATTGAAGATTTTATAATGGTGGAAAATAACCGCACCCTCCGTAAAAGTTAAAAAAACATTCTTACCTCAATTATGTCGAAAAGGTTAAAAAGGACCTTGTTTGGAAAACGATGGAAAGATTCCTTTATAAACCACTTATAAAAGTCAACAAGGGTATAAATTACTTTAACCCATATTCTAGTAAATAGTAAAAATGTTTTGAAATGCATTTTTAAGAAACATGGATCCGGATGATAAAGAAGTCCCAGTAGATTATTACGTATAAACAAGCTCGGATAATGAAGAGATTGCGAAATAAACCCTTAGCTTGTACTTTTCCTTGGTTGGGGGTAGGTTAACCTCCTTTATAATGGTGAAATAATTTTTATTAAATTATATAATAATCATATACATCAATATGATATCATATATGATCTTTTAACATTGATTTGTTAATAATATCTTAGTATTATCGTTGTTTCAGGTGTTAACTTACTCGTTTTCTTTTATATGTTTTGTTACGTAAGCCATGTTTTTCATGGATAGGTTGTATATTATTCATAAAAAAAAAATGATATCAAGTCCTTAAACGTTTTTTTAATCATCAAATGAGAATTATACTTGAATGGATATGATGGAGAATGAATCTCACCGTGTTCGTGGAGACGGTAGTCCGTACGTACGCACGAGCGATAATACCATTCTTTTGATATTAAAATAATATTTAATTGGATGGTATATCATATATATAGAATCATTATCATGTTATATTTATTATTTACATGAATTACACATCATTATTATAACCATCCAAATAATAATGTTTTGAATAACAATTACACCACGACGTGGAGACGGTAAGCCGTACGTACGCACGTATGGTGACATGTCATTCAAAGGATGGATAGAATACTAAAATATGGTTGTACCATGTTTATAATAACATCAAAGTATATATAATATACTGGATTTATTATTTTATAATGGTAATAACAAAGATAGAAGAAGTGGAAGAAGAGGGGAACTTGAAAAGGGGTGGTGAAATCATTACCTCTTCTTCGGGTTCTTCCTTTTGATTTGATCAAAGGGATCCTTTGGTTGGATTTCTGATCAAACTAAGGCCTCTAGGTTGTAGTGAGGGAAGTTGAGAGAGTATTTGGTCTGAGTTTGTCCGAGCCAAATGGTTTTGAAGGTGTGAATTATTGAGAAGGGGGAGTTCCCTTTTATAAGAGGGGTGAGGGGCACCTTTGGAAAAGCTAGAAATACTATTTAATAATAAATTCATATTCAGTTTATAATGGTTCCAAAGTGGATTATTTAAAGGTTAAGATGAGGATGGGTCTAAAACTACTCAACCAATATAATTTAGATAGTTTTTTCAATATATTAACCTTATCTTTAAGTATTAACTCTTAGTTAATTAGTTTGACTTTTACAATGTCTCTTTTTATTTTTATATTTTATGGTTAATAAAATTACTATATACATCCAAGAAACTCCCAAATGTTCCATTAATGATACACCTATAATGATATAAGTCTCTTGGACGAACCCTATATTTTTAGGAATTGAATATCAATTAATAATATAATATTTTTTTTAAAAACTCTTTTATGTCAATTTTGACACTATTCAATAATTGATTTTTGTAAAAATCATAACAAAATGATTACTTCAAAAAACATTAATTACGTCAATCCTAACAAGTCATATTAACCTATAAATATAGTTTAATTCATAAAAAGTTTCAAATTATATTTATTTGGGTAATTATAATATCAATTAATTTAATTTTTCACTATTATGGTAATTACTACATCATCATTGTGTCATAAATAAATTAAATTATTTATGGTCTAAAAATTATAAATAAAATATCATTATGTAGAAAATATTTTTAGATTTCTAATGAATATTTATAATCTAAAATCCAACATATATAACCCTATGTAAAAAAATGTTTTGCTAAAAGATATATGCTTATGTCATTTTTGTATTTATTTTAACTTAATTAATATAAAGTGTCATTATCACTTACAAGTGGCTCCATGGGATCCCAAAACCGACCCAAAGATGACCATGGTCAGACATGTATCAACCAATAAGGTTAATACACGTTTTAGGGTAATTTATTATTATTATAATATTATTTTTAACCCTTATTTACCAGATTTACCCTTTAACCATGGTAAATAAAATATTTACCGAAGTAATTATTCAAAATGTCTAAAAATAAAAGTTACCTATTTACACCATTTGAACATCCTGATTCCAAATATGGAATCCATTTTTCCAAATTCAAAACACAGAAGTGGCTGAAATTAATTTAAAATTAATTCCTGTTGTTAAAACAAAAAGCGTGTTTTTAAGAGATAATAACTATCAAAAGATTGACACTTGTTTATGTACGGTTTAATTGTAAAATTATGTACAATGACCAAATTGTATTAAGTGGTAAAAATATATTCTAAATATACTTTAAAACCATTCAAATTAATAATTTATCAATATAAATTATTTCGATTAAAAAAGTTGTTTTTAATTAAAATTTAGTAATTTTCACTATTCATCAAAATATAAATGTTTTCCAAAAAGTTCCAAAATTTCACCCTAGGATAAATTCGATATTCCGAATACAAAAATGAATTCAA
The DNA here is from genome assembly GCA_963277665.1 of Viscum album. Taxonomy (NCBI): domain Eukaryota; kingdom Viridiplantae; phylum Streptophyta; class Magnoliopsida; order Santalales; family Viscaceae; genus Viscum; species Viscum album. Next base: position 1,237,290,978 of record OY728153.1, read on the forward strand.
ATTTGAGAGATAAATTTTATAAAATTTCAAAAATTAGGTATTACTATTCATAACGATTAGTTTGATTGGTTGTGGTGTGTTAGCACTCGATGTTGCGTACAACACACGCTATCGCATTATTTAAAGAGAAGCATACCGTAGAAGCTTGGGGTGTTACATTCTCCCCTCCTTCAAATAATTTCATCCTTGAAATTTCTAGAATACTACCGCATGAAAAGACTCAGGTGGTTCTTCATCATAAGTTCCTCGGGTTCCCACGTTGCCTCTTCCATCTTATGGTTTCTTCACAAGACTTTTCTCAGACGAGTTGTCCGGTTTCTCAGTACTTGTTCTCTCGTATCAAGAATCTTGACGGGATCTTCCCAATAAGACAGATTAGGTTCCAGTTATAATTCCTCACAGGTGAGTACATGCGTTGGGTCAGGCATGTATTTCCTCAACAGAGATACATGGAACACATCGTGAACTTTGGAGAGAATTAGCGGCATTGCCAATCGGTAAGCTACAACCCCAATTTGATCTAGAATTTCAAAAGGTCTGATGTAACTGGGACTCAATTTACCTTTCTTACCAAAATGTATGACTCCCTTCCATGGAGATACCTTCAGGAAAACATGATCACCGGCTTGAAATTCCAAATCCTTCCTTCGATTATCGGCATAGCTCTTCTGCCTACTTTAAGCTGCTTCGATATGGTTTTGGATTACCTTCACCTTTTCCATCATTTCCTCCACCAGTTCTGGGCCTACAAGTTTTCTTTCACCAACTTCATCCCAACAGGTTGGTTTGCGACATCTCCTTCCATATAACGCTTCATGTGGTGCCATCTGAATACTCAAATGGAAGCTATTGTTATAGTAAAATTCTACTAGAGGTAAATATTGATCCCACATACCCTAAAAGTCAAGTGAGTAGGATATCAACATGTCTTCTAAGGTTTGAATAGTTCTTTCTGATTGTCCATTTGTTTGAGGGTGGTAGGCAGTGCTCAAATGAAGTTTAGTATCCAAGTCTTTCTGAAGAATTTTCCAGAATCTTGACATAAAACGGGGATCACAATCAGAAACAATCGATAGGGGTTATCCATGAAGTCCCACCACTTCATAAATATATAGTCTTACTAGATTTTCCAGTGGTATATCTTCTCTTATAGCAAGAAAATGTGCTGACTTGGTAAGACGATCAACAATGACCCATATTTTATCATTCCTTCTAGGAGTCTTTGGTAGCCCCATGACAAAGTCCATCGTAATATTGTCCCATTTCCACTTCGGTATGGGAAGAGGTTGCATGAATCCTCCAGGCTATTTCCTTCCAACTTTCACTTGTTGACAAACCATACATCTTGACACAAAATCAGCAATCTCCCTCTTCATGTTGTCCCACCAAAAATGTTCCTTCAAATCTCTATACATTTTGGTTTTCCCAGGGTGTATAGAGAAATTGGAACTATGAGCATCGTCCAACAATTCCCTTTTTAGATCAGATATATTGGGAACACAAAGTCTCTCCCCAAATTTCAAAATTCCTTCTTCATACACAAAGTCTCTCAATCTCCCATCATTCACAGCTTTAATCTTCTTTTGAAATTCTTCATCATCAGTCAGAGAACTCTTAATCCTTTTTAGTAAAGATGGTTTGGCAACCATTTGAAAAAGAATTGATGTTTCACCTTCCATGGTTATTCCCATGTCCATCTTCACTAGATCCATGAAAATTGGATCCCTTTCAATTCTAATATTGTTCAAAAATACATGGTCTTTTATGCTCAAATCATCTGCCACCTTGTTTGCTTTCCCCGGGTGGTAGTGTATCGTGCAATCATAATCCTTGAGTAATTCAAGCCATCTCCTTTGCCTCATGTTGAGTTATTTTTGTGAGAAAATATACTTAAAACTCTTGTGATCAGTATAAATCTCACATTTTTCACCATATAGGTAGTGCCTCCATATCTTCAAAGAAAAGATCACAACTGCTAACTCGAGATCATGAGTAGGATAGTTTTGTTCATGAATTTTCAACTGTCGTGATGCATAGGCAATAACCCTATTATTCTGCATAAGGACACAACCAAGTCCTTTCTTCGATGCATCACTATAAATAACGAACCCATCATTCCCTGATGGTAGGGTCAATATAGGAGCATTGACTAATATTCTCTTCAGTTCTTCGAAACATTATTCACACTCTTTTTTCCAAACAAATTTAACCCCTTTACATGTGAGCTTTGTTAATGGGTTAACCAACCAGGAAAAATTCTGGACGAAATGTCGATAATAACCTGCTAAACCAATAAAACTACGTACCTCAGTTATACTCATCGGTGCGGGCCATTCTTGGATTGCCTTGGTCTTAGAAGGATCAACCGAGATTCTATCTTTAGAGACAATATGGCTAAGAAAAGAAATCTCCTGAAGCCAGAATTCACACTTGCTAAACTTCCCATATAATTCATGTCTTCTCAAAGTCTTCAGGATAATGTGCAAGTGATTTTCATGATCTTCGTAGCTTTTGGAGTATACCAAGATATCATCAATAAATAACACCGCAAATTCATTGAGATATTTTTTGAAAACTCTATTCATCAGATCCATGAATACAGAGGGTGCATTAGTCAATCCAAAAGGCATTACTGTAAACTCGTAATGCCCATACCTGGTTCGAAATGCTGTCTTTGGAATGTCTTCCTTCTTCAAACATAACTGATGGTATCCAGATCGAAGGTCAATCTTTGAAAAGTATTGAGCTCTATGAAGTTGGTCAAATAAATCATCAATGCGAGGTAGGGGATACTTGTTCTTTATTGTTATAGCATTGATCTCCCTATAGTCGATACATAACCTCATAGATCCATCTTTCTTTTTAACAAAAAGAACAGGGGCTCCCCATGGAGAAACACTAGGTCGAATAAATCCTTTATTACTCAATTACTCTAGTTGTTTCTTTAGTTATACTAATTCCACAGTGGCCATTCTATAAGGGGTCTTCGATATAGGCCTTTATCTAGGAATTAAATCAATGGAAAACTCAACTTCTCGTTCTGGAGGATGTCCAGGTAAATCTTTCGGAAACACATCTACATATTCTTTCACAATAGGTACATCCTCTATTTGAACATTCCTTTCCTCACCCACTATAATTTCATCCTCTTCCTCCCCAATAATTGAATTTAGTTGAGCTACTGGGGGTGGATCTAGATAAGAATTAGGTGGTGATGATTATGCTCTAAAGATAACGTGTTCCTTATCATCATCATCAAAAATCGTAACCTCCTTCTTATTAAAATAAATCTTCACATCATGGTCCGAAAGCCAATCCATACCGAGGATTATATCAAACTCAATAATAGGTATGATGATGAGATCAGTGGATAAAGAACATTTATGTGCTCTAATAGGGACTGATTCACAAAACTTTGTTGCAATGATAATTCCCTTAGAAGTTTTAACTGACAACTCCCTTGTTAAATCAAATTGTAAATATCTAATTTTCTTAGAAAACTGGGAAGATATAAAACAATGCGATGATCCAGAATAAAATAATGCATTTTCTAAACTTAAGGAAACCATTAAATTACCTGCCACTACGTCTTTCGGAGATTCTACCTCAGCAGTAGTGATAACATAAGCTTGGCCTTGATCCCTTGGCCTTTTCTAAGGTAAGTTCCCCTGACGCTTAGTACATTCATTTGCATAATGTCCCATCTTCCTGCAATTGTAGCATTAGACATCAGTAGCTTCCTTTTTCCCCTTACAATCACGAGCTTGGTGGCCTTTTTCACCACACTTGTAACAGACTCCCGTTCCTTTTAAGAAAGTACCGGGGTTTTTCTTCCCACATTTACTGCAGGATGGATATTCAAATTTTACCTTCTTCCCTTTATTTCCATTCCCAGATTGATCAACAGATCTCTTCTTCTCTTGCTTTGCTTTAAAGTCATATGACTTAGAGAATTCTTTCTCTGCCTTGATAGCACATGATACAATGTCTTCGTACAACGAGAAGGATTGTGAGACTAATGCACGACAGAGAAATGGTTTTAACCCATCAAAGAAACGATCAATATTACTTCTTGGGCTACGTATATAATCTCCAACATACCTTGCTAACCTTGTAAAGTTAGCCTCATACTTTGCGACATTCTCATCCTCCTTTTGTCTCAGACTCAGAAATTGCCTTTCCATATCTGCTCGATGGTCACGAGGAAAGTATTTTTCTAAAAACAGATCTTTGAACTACCTCCATTCCATATTTGATACTTCATTATCTTCCTTTGTGTTTTGAATCAAGGACCACCATTGATCAACATCTCCAGTGAGGCGGTAAACTGCCATGATAACTTTTTCCCTTTCACTACTCCCCAAAGCCTGAAATATTTTCTCTAGGGAATTTATCCATTGCTCAGCTACTAAGGGATTTATACTCCCATTGAACATTGGTGGTTGTTGCCTCATGAAGCGATCTAACATTGATCCTCCACGTTGTGGATCAGGGTGCTCCATACAGGTAAGGTTATTATTCACAACCTGAGTGATTTGTCCCAGTATAATGATTAGTTGATCAACACCAGTTGTATCACCAACTCCACTATAATTATCTTGAGCAGGAGGGAAATCCCTACATGGAGTGCGTGCAATGATACAATTTCCATTTCTTCCACTAGGTTCTATTTCTAAACAATGTCATAAACTAGATCAATTTATGAATCAAAATACATAATTCCATACTTATAAAACACTTAACATAAATTGAACTATTTATGGATATAATCCATAATCATAAAAATGTTTTCTTTGAGGAAGTATATACTCATAAACCCTTCATAATTATTTGTAATGAAAATGAGAGTTATCCTAAGCATATCCCCCAGGAGTGTCGTAACCAAGAGTGAAGCAAGGCCCGTTGTCGTGCACCAGTTCCCGTTCGAGTCCAGCTCAAAGTAGTGTTTTTGGGTTTTACCCCTAGGTACATTTATGCCAGAGCCGCCTCTACCTACTCGTATCCAGACAGGTATGTATTGCTCGGAGAACTCACAAAATCTCTACAATACCAAAATTTTAGGAAGTTCTTCTATACTAATCCTCAAAGTCCATCTTAAATCTATGTGCTCTAATTAGAGTTTATCTAAATCTAGCTTCCAAGGTTTGTACTAAACTTCCTTTGATACCAAATGTAATGCCCCGACCCCAGTTACCCAGAGTCGGTGCATTATTACTTAACATTGGCATGATCACAAGAAAGATCAAATCTCTAAATACCGATTAGTTTAGTGTCCTTGGAAAAACTAGATATATTCATAAAGTTTTACATTACATCATAAAAATGAAAACTACTACAACATAGTCTCCATAGTCCACACTCATATCCCCTCATACTATCCCTGTAGGTCATTTATAATTTACTTCTTCACATCCTGGGAAAAATAAAACATAGAAAAGGGGTGAGCTCAAATTCCCAGTAAGGATAACAATATAGAGGAAACTTTCATAAATAAGAATAAACATTTAAGGAAATGTATAACTAAAACAAAAGACTTTTAAACTTGAAATTCATCATAGTATGGAAAAAATAAAATGAAATAATGCCATTTAATTATCCACATGGATATTCTGCTAATCGAATAATCAAATGCAATATCAATAACCACTTTCATAATGATGGAATGCATAATGCCAAACTATCATAACCACATAGCCAAGGCCTCATGCCAAGACTACAAATAATATTTTTCCAAGGCCTTATGCCAAGAAACTAGTTTGTCTCATGAGACCTACCGATGCATCGAGGAGCTATAGCGGGCTCCACCTATCACATATTAAGTCCAATGCATTCCTCATATGAATAGGTTTAAACATAACATAAACATTCATATTAAAACTAGCATACGAAATGTGAATACTTTCTCCATAAACCATGAATGGTATAAAAATAACACATCCACAGTCAAACAAATCACAAAACCTTCAATACAGTATGGAAGTTTTGTACCATAATAAATCAACTTCAAATAAGCTTAAAATCCATCAAAGGATGTTGACATAGATTAAATCAAAACTATTTGAGAGAAATATCCCTTTTTTTCAAATCATTTAAAAGTAAAATAATTATAAAATAAAACATTTACTTTGAAAATTTTATTATAATCTTGTAAGGGAAGCTTCAAAGATTTTATAATGGTGGAAAATATCCACACCCGCCGTATAAGTTAAAAAAACATTCTTACCTTAATTCTGTCGAAAAGGTTAAAAAGGACCTTGTTTGGAAAACGATAGAAAGATTCCTTTATAAACCACTTATAAAAGTCAACAAGGGTATAAATGACTTTAACCCATATTCTAGTAGATAGTAAAGATGTTTTGAAATACGTTTTTAAGAAACATGGATGTGGATGATAAATAAGTCCCAGTAGATTATTACGTATAAACAACCTTAGATAATGAAGAGATTGCGAAATAAACCCTTACCTTGTACTTTTACTTGGTTGGGGGTAGGTTAAACTCATGTATAATGGTGAAATAATTGTTATTAAATTATACAAGAATCATATACATTAATATGATATCATATATGATCTTTTAACATTTATTTGTTAATAATATCTTAGTATTATCATTGTTTCGGGTGTTAACTTACTCATTTTCTTTTATATGTTTTGTTACGTAAGCCGTGTTTGTCATGGATAGGTTGTATCTTATTCATATCCAGAATGATATCAAGTACTTAAACATTATTTTTAATCATAAAATGAGAATTATACTTTAATGGATACGATGGAGAATGCATCTCATCGCGTTCGTGGAGACGGTAGTCCGTACGTACGCACGAGCGACAATATCATTCTTTTGATATTAAAATAATATTTAATTGGATGGTATATCATATATACAGAATCATTATCATGTTATATTTATTATTTACATGAATTACACATCATTATTATAACAATCTAAATAATAATGTTTTGAATAACAATTACACCAGGATGTGGAGACGGTAAGCCGTACGTACGCACGTATGGTGACATGTCATTCAAAGGATGGATAGAATACTGAAATATGGTTGTACCATGTTTATAATAACATAAAAGTATATATAATATACTGGATTTATTATTTTATAATGGTAATAACAAATATATAAGAAGTGGAAGAAGAGAGGAACTTGAAAAGGGGTGGTGAAATCATTACCTCTTCTTCGGGTTCTTCCTTTTGATTTGATCAAAGGGCTCCTTAAATTGGATTTCTGATCAAAATAAGGCCTCTAGATTGTAGTGAGGGAAGTTTAGAGTGTATTTAGGAAGAGTTTGGCTGAGCCAAATGGCTTTGAAGGTGTGAATTAATGAGAAGGGGGAGTTCCCTTTTATAAGAGGGGTTAAGGGCACCTTTGGAAAAGCTAGAAATATTATTTTATAATAAATTCATATTAGGTTTATAATGGCTCAAAAGTGGATTATTTAAAGTTTGAGGTGGGTATGGGTCGAAAACCACTCAACCAATATAATTTAAACATTTTTGGGTCAATATATTAACCTTATCTTTAAGTATTAACTCTTAGTTAATTAGTTTCACTTTTACAATGTCTCTTTGTATTTTTATATTATATGGTTAATAAACTTACTATATACGTCCAAGAGACCCCCAAGTGGTCCATTAATGATACAAATATCATGATATAAGTCTCTTGGCCAGACCTTATATTTTTAGGAATTGAATATAAATTTATAATATAATATTTGTTTTAAAAACTCTTTTATGTCAATTTTGACACTATTCAATAATTGATTTTTGTGAAACTCATAACAGAATGATTACTTAAAAAAAAGTTGATTATGTCATTCCTAACATGTCATATTAACCTATAAAATTAGTTTAATTCATAAAAAGTCTAAAAGTATATTTATTTGGGTAATTATAATATCAATTAATTTAATTTTTCACTATTATGGTAATTACTGCATTATCATTGTGTCATAAATAAATTAAATTATTTATTTTCTAAAAATTATAAATAAAATATAATTATGTAGGAAATTGTTTTATATTTCTAATGAATTTTTATAATCGAAAATCAAACATATATAACCCTATGTAAAAAATGTTTTTCTAAAAGATACATGCTTATGTCATTTTTGTATTTATTTTAACTTAATTAATATAAAGTGTCATTATCATGTACAAGTGGCTCCATGGGGTCCCAAAATCGACCCAAAGATGCCCATGGTCGGACATGTATCAAAAAATAAGGTTAGGAAACGTTTTAGTGTAATTTTTTATTATTATAATATTATTTTTTAACCCTTATTTATCAGATTTACCCGTTAACCATGGTAAATAAAATATTTTACCGAAATAATTATTCAAAATGTCTAAAAATAAAAGTTACCTATTTACACAATTTGAACATCTTGACTCCAAATATGGAATCCATTTTTCCAAATTCAAAACACAGAAGTGGCAGAAATTAATTTAAAATTAATTCCCATTGTTAAAACAAAAAGCGTGTTTTTAAGAGATAATAACTATCAAAAGATTGACACTTGTTTATGTCCGGTTTAATTGTAAAATTATGTACAATGACCAAAATTGTATTAAATGGAAAAAATATATTCTAAATATACATTAAAACCACACAAATTCATAATTTATCAATATAAATTATTTTGATTAAAAAAGTTGTTTTTAATTAAAATTTAGTGATTTTCACTATTCATCAAAAGATAAATGTTATCCAAAATGTTCCAAAATTTCACCCTAGGCTAAATTCAATATTCCGAATCCAAAAATGAAGTCCATTTTGAGAGATAAAATTTATAAAATTTTAAAAATTAGGTATTACTATTCATAACGGCTAGTTTGATTGGTTGTGGTGTATTAGCACTCGATGTTGCATACAACACACGCTATCACGTTATTCAAAGAGAAGCGTACCGTAGAAGCCTGGGGTGTTACACCAGTCAATGTAACATTTAATTAAATGAATCTATAAAATAATTTTGATTCACTAAGAATTAATTCATACCATGTGTTTACAAGTAGTTCATTTGGAGTGAAATTTTTATCCTAGTAGTATATGTTGATGCTATATTACTTATTTTAAATGATATACCAATATTATAGTTAATTAAGGACTAGTTAAACAAGTTCTTATCTATGAAGGAATTTGGTGAAATAGCCCACATCCTTGGAATCAAGATTATTTGTGATAGATCAAAGTATCTTCTTGAACTAATTCAAGATATATACATTTACTATACACTAAATATATTTATAATAGAATAATCTAAGAGGAGATTGGTTCTAGTGTCACATGGTATACATATTTATAAGAAAATGTATCCTCAGACACTACATAAAAGAGAGAGAAATAAGATATTATATACTTTTATGATGGGATAAATTATGTATTCGATGTTATGTACTAGTCTTTATGTTGCCTATGCCTTGAGAATGATTGGTGGATATCATGCTAATCTAGTTGAATAACATTGGTACAATGGTCAAGCTATCCTTAAGTATCTAAAGCGAACTAAGGATATATTAATGATATATAAAGAATATGATGAACTAATTATTAGGGGTTATATAATATAAATATTTTAGATAGATCATAATGATCTAAAGTCATTGTTAGGATATGTCTTTAGTCTCAATATAGATGTTTTGAGCTGAATGAATTCAAAGAATCTAGTTTTCACTAATTATATAGTGGAGTATAGGTATATGAAATTTTTTTATGCTTCCAAATAAGCTATCTTGACATGCAACTTTTTACAAAATCATGATTTGGTTTCTTGTATTGAAGTCCATATCACATTATATTATGATAAAACTACATCAGTGGCACTTACAAAGGATCTAATGTCACACCAATAGACAAGGTACACACTCTGGAAGTATCACCTCTTGATGGGTTTTTCTTAGAGGGTCGAAGTTATGGTGAGCATAATTTCTATTTGAGAGAATGAAGTGTATCCCTTAACTATAATATTATTTTAGTAGAAACATGAGTATCATGTGAGAGCTAGTGGACTGAAGGCTGTTTTTTGTTGGCACCAATGAAAGTGAGAGTCTCTTGGAGTTGGTTCCCTTAAGACCTCTTATTTATAATTTATGATTACCTACATTAATTGTTTTTAGTATTAATAAAATTATTATGACATAATGATCATTCTTCTATGTGATATAGTATGTGATAAAGTCCCAAGAGGAACTATCTCAATGAAAGGCTATAATAGTTCCCCACTCTGATAAGAACCTACAAGTTCTGTTACAACATTCTTAAATATTTTTTATATGGCCAAATGATATCATTTGATGTGATACTATATTTATATGTGTCATTGGATGTTAATATCAGTGAATGTTTGTATTTATCCTTATATTTTATTATTATTATAAGTGGTTATTATTATTTGTATAATTCTATGTATTGAATAAAATCATGATGACATATGTTCATGATGAAGTAAGATACATTGGGTGCATCATGGGTGATATTGGATTAATGAATAATGAAAGAAAGGGTTTGTTCCTTATATTCTATAATGGAAGTTGATATCTCAAGACCTTTGATGGTAATGGAACAGCCTAAATAAATCTATGTCCATGGTGTTCAGTGGGAAGGTTCAATTCTAGAAAGTCAAATAAAAAATTTTGAGCTTAAAGGCTAATGAAACCAACATGAAACATTCTTGATTAGAGATATCATGATAAAGGGATTATATTACACAATGATACTTTTTATGAGGTTTTATATTTTTATGAAATTAACATCTTTTTATTTGAGTGCCTTGGAATGTTTCTATTTGATAACGTTATACATTAGTTATATTATCCTAATTCCATTAAGAAAGGGGGCCTAGAGGGTTACACACTAAGGGTATATGTAATATTAGTTAAATTATATTTGAATTTAATAAGTAAAAATAAATATCAGTTACCCCTAGTGGTTTAATAATTATTTGGTATTGGTTAATTGAGATGATTTAATCAAGAGTTATTTGGAAGAATAAATATGTGAATTAAATAATAATAAATATTTTTTTCACAAGATTTAATGAATAAAATGTTTATAATGTTAATGATAAAATAATATAGTGCTATTTATTTACTAAATAAATATAATCACTTAAGTCCTGATAAATATTGAGGATGGTTGCAAACCGAGTTTAATGGTATGAATGGAAATGATATATTAAATATCATTTAGATAAATACCAATTTATTTAGTTAACAATTTATATTTATTTATCTGCAGATGTTGTGCATGTCAATAGAATAATAATATTATTTATATTATTATTATACATGGGGTTCAATAAGTAAAAAGGGAATGTATAAGGGACATTTTGAAATTATCAACCCTAGAATAGATTTATAAATACCTAGGTATATAAATTTTTAGGATTAGACGCATGGTGTACACAAAAAACATAGAGAAAATTCTCTCAAGCCCTAGAGAGAATCCTCTCAAGAACATGTTCAAGGATTAGTTTTCCCATCCTCCTATATTTTCTAAATACATTAAGATAAAAAAATTAATCCTTTATCTATGAAGAGATTCTTTTTGTGATCAATGATGAATGATGCATGCAATTAGAATCAACCGTACTAGAACCCAATGATTCTACGATGAAATTTTGAGATTTTAGAGCATGTGCCGATCATTGCTACATAGATTCTTAACTTGAATCCTATGACACAATGATTTTATGATGATAAAAATCCACCAAATCATTAATGAAGAAATAATTACTAGATAAGGTAATTCTTAAACTATCTATAAATTAATTATAAATTATATGTGATGATCCTACTTTCTTAGTTATGGAATTATCAAGTTAATAAATCTTGATTTATTTCTATTTATCATGATGTTCTTTATCATGTACATCTTATATTACCCATCTATTATGACAAAAAACTAAGTTGGTTATGCTCAATAGGATCTTCCGTTGTTCCTAGAACCTACATTAACAACTTACCCAACTACACCCCGATTAGCTAATCTACAATGGATTACTTAAGAAAGGTATGAAATTATGAATGTTGTCATTCTATGTATCATTCCAAACTCAGGAAAAAATGATGGAAAATAATCATACACCTCGGATTATATCAATGAATTTACGCCATTCCATGGGATATACTTAACAAGTTAGTCCAAATAATAAGTCTCTAGTTATTATCTCACAAGTATAATACTCATGCTAATAATAATTTATCATTATAGCCCATAATAATCCATGATGATCATAAATTAAGGACAAATAAGTGTTGAATTTTGAGGTGATATTATCATTCCACTAATCAGGTAATGTAAATTGCAGTACACATAAATGAATGATAATTAGAGGTTTCCTTTATTATAAATCATGATACATTATGAAACCATTACCTAAATATCTTAACTATAATATAATAATAGTATTAATAAGACCCATTCTTATACCGAACTAATGGTTTCATGCCATGAAACATTGGTAAAATATCATTTTAGAGTTCTCCATACTAAAACACTTTATTAATTTACTGATAAATGTGTTCTTACTTAGTCCAAGAATACTTTTAGAAAAATCTCTATAAATATTCACATAAATTATATAGGTTGCTTCACTTATTTCTTTCATAGAGAATAATTTACCCAACCAAATATTCATGGAGTGAAGATTCGGGATTTCATTTCCAATAAGTATTATATCATCTGCATAGAATATTAGAAACACTACATCACTCCCACTAATCTTGTTGTATACACATGAATCATCCAAATTATTGATGAAACCAAACTCTTTGATTATATCATTGAACTATATAATTTATCTCTGAGAAGCTTTCTTCAATAAATAAATGGACTGTTGCAAATTTCACACCATAGAATGATTATTTGGAACTTAAATACCTTTATGTAGTATCATATACACATCGTAAAATAAATTATAATTAAAGGAATCATTTTTTACACCCATTTGATATATCTCATAATCAAAGTGAGATGATATAGAAATAAATATTTGAATGTAATTTATCATCGTTATAGATGAAAAGGTTTTTTTATAGTCAATTCCATGATTTTTTATACCATTATACTACTTGGATAGATTTATAGGTAAAAAATATACCATCTATGTCAATTTTATTATAGAAAATACACTTTCACTCTATGGGACTCACCCATTTTGGTTCATTCATCAAGTTCTAAACTTGGTTAGTGTACATGGATTTAATTTTATATTCCATAACATTTAACCATTTCTCAGAATTATAACTCTCAATGGCCTCTCTATGGGTGGTAGGCTTATCTCATATAAACAATACCTCATAATCATTAGCAAAAAAACCTTATCTGCGTAGATCTTGAAAAATCCTACCATACCTTCAAGTTTCTTGTGTAGCTTGAGTCATTTCTTCTTCTAAAACTCTTTATGTAATCATGTAATGACTCAAGATTTTGGATCCTCTAAATTAATAATATCTTCAATAAAATGTTTCATACACAACACCAAACCAATGAAACTACCAACTAAAATGAACCATAACATATTAAAATTATATGAATAATATAATCAGTAGTCGATAAATAGATAATAATCAATTAAAATAATTACATATTATTATTTTCTGTTGATCAATATTTTTAAAAGGACTCTTTTTGAAGAAACATTTAAATAAAAAGGTATTGTATTTTAACTTAACCAATTAAATTGATCACTGTTAAAAGTTTATTATAATATTTAATATTTATAGTTAAAAACTAATATATTAACATACAATAATTTATAATTTTTTATGAAATAATATTAGACACTTGAAGTTTAAAATGGTTATTTTTAATAAAATTAGTTTTTATTCATATGTTCTATATTCATTTAAAAGATAAATTTATAAATTTTAGAATTTTAATTTAATAAAATTAACTTAATTTTTATATTAAATATTCCAATATTATCTTAGGATTAATTTTTGGCATTTTTATGAAATAATTGATTTTTAAGTGAATAGTGAAAAATATAGTTTTTACCAAAATTGTAAATTTTAGGACTATCAATTTATGAGAAAGACCTAGAAGTTTATAAAACCTTTTAATTGATTAAATATTTATTTAAGGAGTAAAACTATGTGTTTTTAAATATTATTTTATACTTATAAAATCTGTGTTAAACATTTTTGAACATAAGTAACATATCATTCTAATTTAAAAAATGTTTTTAATCTGTTCATTCAGCTAAACATTTTAATTTTAATATCTAGTTATGGATTTATTTTTAATACACATAACTGAAAATTTTATTTATAATAACCCAATTTATATCTTAACATTTAATGACAAAGTTTAATTTATATTACATATAAATTTCAATCTTAATAAAATTGTTCTAAAAACTATTTTTATGTGCTAATATTAAAATTAACTCTTCTAGAATTTATATTTTTTTTGATAAAATTATTTTACCATTTCAGATATATATTTTTTATTTAATAAGGGAAATTTAAATTCAAGGAATAAAGTTATGCCTACTAGGATTAAAGATAATTATCACGATAATGACAAAAATTTTATTTTCAATGAATTGTTTTATTAAAATTCTATGATTTTTATGCAATAAAATAAATAAATCCACTCTAAAAAATTTATTTAATATAATTTTTAAACCAATATATAAATATATTATCACTCATTATATTGGTAACCAATACTAAATAATATTAAGAATGATTCATGCTGAAAACAACATTTTTTTCTATAATTGTTTTTCTATATATTAAATGTTTTTTATTTAAAATAATATTTTATATTATTTATAAATTGATTTAGATTATATAGGGATTAAATTTAAGTTCAAAACACCCAAATATTGTAATAGGGGTTACCACATATTTTTAATAAAGTAGAAACTACTAGGGTAAAAACTAGTTACCAAGGTAAAAACCAAAGTGGTAAAATGTAAAAATAAAGAGGTAAGAGGATAGAAACAATTTTAAAACATGTCGTAAAATAGGCGTATGAGTATTTATCAACCTTATATGACCCCCAAATCCATTATTTATCACTTTTGGAACTAGTTACCCTTTAATAGTTTCATTCTATTATTGAAAAATATTGGGAATTCACAAAATTTCTATTCTTTTCAATTATAAAATGGGACACTTCCACCAATTCATACCACACCAATTCCATAGAATTTATTCATAAAAATATACCATATTTTTTCTCTTAGAAACCTATATTAATTTAATATGCCTCTATTCTGAATTAATTATCCTAATCTTTTTATTTCAAAGGATACTTTCAAGATAAAGTTCAAGATCCCAAAGTGAATATTACACAGTCCTCATATTTTATTCTTATCTTTCCCATGAAAATTTATCCTAACCATAGTTATATAATTAATTAATTATTAATAATATATTGTATTATTATTATATTAATGTAATAAACTTTATTTATTTCCTTTAAACCTGCTTGGAAAAAAATAATGTTGATCGTGCGTTGTTCGAACTGCCGTTTCCATGAAGTGACATCTTCAACTTTTCATAAACACCACTATTTTCTAGTTATAAGTATGAAATTAAAAAAATAAAATCTAAATACATAATATAATAATGAATATTAAGAGAAAAATTATAATCCACCTTCATTTCCTCTCATTCTTTGGTAAATGAAAACGTTAACCATGCATTGTGTGGACTACCGCCTATATAAAGTAACATATCTCATTTTTCATATAGTTAATTTATTATTTGTTAAATTCACATAAAATATGATTCATTATATTAAAAGTATCAAAATAGTATCATCATTATTCTATAATAATGATATTATTCTCAAAATAAACCACTTTTATAATCATAATCATCCATTGATTATGGCGTGTTCATGTTTGGGTCAGTCTAACCACATACTTAAAAAATGATATAAAACTATATCATGGATAACTAAGGGACCATAAATACTAATATCATTATAAATAAATAATAAAATAATTATTGTTTTTTAGTTATATAAATGTTATATTATGTATTTAACTTATTATTAAAATATTTTCTTTGATCGCTAAAATTACTAGAATAGGATGACATTGATTCCATTTTAAAAAAATATAAATAAAATTTTGATAGAATGAAATAATAGTTTTATGAATCAATATAAGATATCTAATATAGTAAAAAAAATTATCTAAGAATTATTAACATTGGGAGAATAATATAAAACAATATCTCTATTATGAAACTAGTTTAAAATGATCACAATAACTCAAAACTGATATTGAAAATAGATAATAACTAACTAATATATAAGTAGAGAATAATTATAAATTAATTTTGTAAAAGGTTATATATTGGAATAAGGTTCTTAAATAGGTTATTAAAATTTTTATGTTTATTATAAAGGTGGTTAGAGAGTGCTCTAGTAATAGAGAATACAAGGTAATGGTTCCTTGTCTGAAATTTTAACCCCTTGAGACATGTTTCTCAATATACACCATATTTTCTTTGGAAGGTTGCATCTACCGAAACATTATTTTTTTTTTGTCAGAGTAGGAGAATAAATAGAGGGTGGGGGTGAATTTTGTTCCTAATTAAAATTTCCATTTAAAATTGATTTTAAAAAATTCCCCCAAATTAGAATAAAAGATAACCTAGTTAACAAAGTGGTAGATTTATAAAAGTTTTGGTCTTTTAAAAGATTTCTCAAAGAGTGATTAGTTCTCAATTAAAATAATTTGAAATACCGTTTTTTACTTTTGAAGTCAATTTACTAAATCAAATTCTAATATAAACACTATCTAAGATTAACTATCAAAGTGAAATACATGTTTTCAATTTTAAAATGATAGAGCAGTGAAAATAGAAATTTAAAGGGAACAAAAATAATAATAACAAGAGGTTCAGTCTCAAGCCAAGACTTAGTCCTCTTTACTTGGTGATCAACTGTGACCAATCAGTTTATATAAATATAAACTTGATCCAAAACCTAGATTGAGGTATTCAATAGCACATACAATGTTGTCCATGTCACAAACCCCTCTTCCACAGTTTTTTGTGAGTAAAAAAATGACAGGCCACACAGGGACCTCTTCCACTATTATACATGGGAATATAAGGTGTAAAAATATAAGTTGAGAAGATATCTGTGTATCCATCAGTTATGTACAAGAGTGAGTGTGTGTTCATAAAATTGAGATAATCACACACTAATTATAATGTAATATAATGTACACAAATAGAGAATATAAAAGAGTAGAAGGGATAGCGTTTCTCTATGTGATATGTTTTTTAGCTTCTTGACTCCTTGAAAGTTTCTTGAAATGAGGCTTGAGTCATTTTTCATAATGTTGTTGTAAAATAAAGTATTGTATAAGATTCTGTCTTATGGTGTATGAGTGATCCAAGTATGCATCAATATCTTTATTTATGTGTTCTTTGAATGCTTGAAGTAGAAGCTTTCACACATGAAAACGACTTTATTTCATTTGACACACTTGTTGAATTGTGTTTTTTTCTCTACTATCACTAGTGTCTTCTTCTTATTTTATTTTGAGATCTTTTTTATCTTTATAATAGACAGAAATCATGTTCTTGATCGTGTTCTGATACCTCGTATCTAATACTTCAACCTAACATTGATCTTAAGTTTATCTGTAAAAGGTCATTAAAATAATTAGTAGTATTAAATTCCACAAATATGACCGTTAGAAATATTGAATTAAAAAATGATAAAGGAAAGGTAGTGGTGAGTCTTTTGGGTAGTGACTATATAGAGTAAGTTGAATCAGCAGTGAATCAAGTTCTGGTGGTAAGTAGATTCAACATTGACTCATGGATTGCAGTGAATCATTCTTGGTGGTGTTAGGCTAGTGGTGTCTTTGGAATGACGAATCTTTGGATAAGTGACTCAAAATTAGTAGCGAGTTAGGAGAAGTGAGTCTAGAGAAGGATCTAGATGAGGATTCAGAGCAAGGAACAATCACCAGAGTAGATCCAATTGATTTGGATGAATTTGAGGGTATGGAAATTTCCATCAAGTCTATTCTTTTCATGCACAAGAAGGCTATCTGAGCACCCATGAAAAGGTGGAGAGGTGAAATCCTGATATAGATTCTAGGGAGGTGAAATTTTAAGTATTTATAGTTTGGATGATTTCATATAAGACCTTCATGTCATGTAATTTCATGAATCATATGATCCATTTAAGGGTTCCCCTTCAACCCTTAAAAGGGGAATTATCACAAATGAATAAAAATAGAAGGTCTTCAGGCCATTCAGGAAATGTGGTAGAATATAAAAGAAAAAAATGAAAATTCAATTTTTTAGAGAACAAGAAATAAAATAAAATTCATATACCATAATGATATTCTCCCCTTTGGGATTATCCAAAATGTAAAATAGATAAAAAACATAAGGAATGATCAAAAAAGGAATATATATATTGATAATATTTTCTAGGTACATCCCCATAAAAAATAAAAATAAATCTAAGTTTAGGTATTCTCAATGGTAGGATCTAGAGGTTATTTCCCTTTATCATATGTACTTGGAGAATATGATGAAGGCTTAGGGACAACTTCTGACACTATAGGAGGAGATGATTTAGTTGAGGAAGGTAATTCTCTATAAATAATTAGTCTAAAATTTCTAATTTCCTTAGTAGGATTAATAAGAAAAGGTTGAATTCTATGAGGTAAAGGTGAAAGAGGATTGGTTACAAAGGAATAAATGTTTTGTGGATGAGGAGAAGGGTACATAGGTACAATAGTGAGTCCATCAGAAGTTGAAGGAATGGGAAAGGCATCTGAACATACAACTACAATGCAATGAACATGAATATAAGGCTTCAATAGATTAATAAAATTCATAATAACCCAGCCTCACTTTTCCATATCCTTATATAATTCATCCTTATTTTCCATAAAATATTGAAGGGTAGGATTAATTTATATTAGTTTCTTAACTTGATATCTAAAGACTTGTGTGACTGGTGGCATCCTTAGATTTTCATCCAAAAACATAAAATGTCTATTCAATTGATGGTTGGGTGTAAATTATATTAAATTAGAAATATATTTTCTTGGTGATCTATTCTTGATAAGCAGTGTCCTCTTTGGAATTAATCTTGACCATGAAATGTACATGATCACTATTTTTTATTAATAGTCTACAACTCTTCTCTTACAACCAATCTGAGCAACTCAACATTCAATGATTTAGAAGGATAAGGAGAAGTAGAAGTAAATGAAGAACTTAACTCATCTTTAACAACTGATCTCAACTGATCACCATCAAAAACTAGAGGAGGAGGTGAAACAGATAAAGAATACTCTAAAAAATAATCTCCAAGAATTTTCACAGTATCTTTTAGAGATGCTTTATAATCAGGTTTCATTCCTTTAACCAAATATTTTAGAGTTTTCAGTTCATCACTTATCTTCCTATTCTCAATTTTACTTACTAAATTTAATGAATCATAATTGGTTGAATTTTCTAAGGATTTTATTTAGAATAAATGAAGCATCTCTTTCACTAAGATTTGTTTCATGTGTAGGGTGTTATCTAAAAAGATCTCCAAACCAGAATAACAATTTCTCTCCAAATATTTTAATTCATCTTGACTTACATATTTTGAAGTTTTCTGATTAGTGGTAGGAGTAAATTCTTTAACAGATACTGGATTTAGCTAAAATTATTTTGATAAGTCAATTTTCTTAATTAAGGATCTCTGAGAGTCATTGGAAGCTGGATAACCCAAACCAAAAATGATATAACAAGGGTATTTGTACCATTAATCCATAGATTTTGGATCTAAAGGGTTGGGTATATCAACTCTTACCAAACTGGGGATTTTCTCCTCCTTAATAGATGATCCCGTTTTATTATCAACTGATTCTATCAATTGAATATCACCATTTCCATCCACCGTGTCAACCATATTTTGAGGTTACCCTATTTCAACAATACCTTTATTTTACCCTTAACCCAATTAATCTTTATTTATAGAAGATAGAGGAGCATCTATTGTATCAGATCTTTATTGATCCAAATGATCTGAGTTATCATCATCGCTTTCCTTTTCTTCCTTATCTCCTTTATTTTTATCAATTTTTTATTCTCCATATTCAATATTTTCTTATTCATGTTAATTTTCATCATCCTCATATTTATCATCATAATCAAATTCTTCTCCATATTCTTCTTCACTTTCATTTTCAGTATCCTCTTCTTCATCATCATAATCAACTTCCTATCTATATTATTCTTCACTTTCACTTCCATTTTCCTCATCATCATCATATTTTTCTATAAGAGTTTCTATTTCATTAGATTTACTTTTATATTCAATGATTTCTTCCTCAGTTTCATCATCATCATTATCCTTGATAAGATTTTCTTTGGAGGGGTGAGCTTGTAAAGGTCTCTGATATTCATGTGAAGTTTCTTCATGTTCTTTAGGAAAATATGGATCAATTACATCATCATTAGATACATTCTGTTCTTTAGTTCTAGAGGAATTATCCTCTTTTTCTTCATCAAATTCTTACATTACTTCATCTTGTTCTAAACCAGAATCAATAATATCTTTTGGTCTTTCGGGATGGTCAATAGGGTTGAAATATTAATAAGTATTTTCATTTTCTACTACACATTGTTTCTTTCATGGATTCAAACTTATTTTCATCTTCTAAATATAACTTTGGTAATGAAAAAACCACCATAATATATTATAGACTTTTAATTTTCTCTTACCAATCCTTTTCCTTTTAACATAACAGAAATGACCTTTGAATAAAATATTAAAGTGAATCTTGAAGTGGGTTTAGTAATATCACACATATGAAAAATGTGTTATTTTCAAAGATTGACATTATATCATTTCTTCATAAGATATATAAAATATACATCCTGATATTTCAAGGTGGAAAAGTCACATTTTCTCAGAAATAGGTTTTCTAGGAATTCTATATTTAGTTAAATATGTGAAAGCCTCTTCATAATAGAAAATGTCACTGTCAGAAGGGGAAATTCCCTAATGTTCTTCAAAGATACCATCATGAGGTACTCTTAAACATATTTCCCATAGACTTGAGGAGAAGAAACATCTATTCCTGTTTATTATTCTTATTATCAAGAAATAATCTCCTTCATTCAAAGAAAACACAATATTTTGATAGAACTCAAACACTACCTTTGGATATAGGGGCCACTTATTATTAAAAAACCATTCCAAACAACCTTTCTCTTTCAAAACCCTTTGTATAAGAGACTTACTTATGAGAATCCATTATTTATTGATCTATTTTTATGATACAACAACTTGGTTCTCATGTTATGGATTCAAAGGTTCCTTAGTCATTTGGGTCGATACACTTTTCTTCTTATTTGATGGTTTTATTTTTTCTGGAAATGATTCAGATGGTATCTTTTTTCTAACCATCATGAGCATTTGGGAGATTTCTAAGGTAATGGAGGGAAGGCACAATGATTGGAAATGGAGTTTGAAAATAGGATTTAAAGGTTGAGAGGCCTGATGAAATTAGACAGGTTCCGATTTTATCATTTAGAGATTCTAAAATCGAATATAATAAATACATAAAATAATAAATAATAATAATAATCAATATCTTAGTTAGATAATGTTTTCAATAGAAAAACAATGGTGAGACAAACCGATGGTGAGATACTCAATGTTGAGACATCAACGATGACAGATCAATGGTGAGACATCAACAACGGGACATAAATAGTGAGACATCAATGGTGAGTCATTAATGGCGAGTCATCAATAGTGAGACATCAACTGAGTTTTACTTAACTAAAATTAATCATTAATAACTCATATTTTATGTAACTCATTCTCTCATAATTAAAAGTCTTAGTAAAAATATCAGCAAGATGATGTTCTATGCTAATGTATTTAAGAGTTATATCACCTTTTTGATAATGATCTCTCAAAAAGTTATGTCTTACATCAATATTTTTTTTCTACAATGAGATATTGAATTTTTAGAAATGTTAATATAACTTGTGTTGTCACAATTAATAGGGTTATGTCAGAATTGATATCCATAATCTAGTAATGTATGTTTCATCTACAAAATTTGAGAACAAAAACTACCAGAATCTATGTATTAAGATTTAGTAATATATAATTCAACAAAATTTTGTTTCTTCCTAAACCATGATACTAGTGACTTACCCAAAAAATAACATGTTCCATAGGTACTTTTTCTATCTAACTTGAATCCACCAAAATCAGCATTAGAATAACTAACTAAATCAAATTCTTTTCCTCTAGGATAGAACCATCATAAAGTGGTAGTATATTTGAGGTATTTAAAAATACTATTAACAACAGGTAAGTGTGTCTCTTTTGGGTTTGTTTGAAAATGATCACACATACAAACACTAAACATAATTTCTGGTCAGATAGAAGTTAAGTATAGATACCTTTTGGTCATACCTCTGTAATTTGTTTGATCCACCAGTTTCCTAGCCTCATCAAGATCTAACTTATATGTGGTTGTCATGTGAGTATCATTATGATTAGTTTTATCCATACCAAAATTCTTTAGAAGATATTTAGTATATTTACTTTGATATAAAAATAATTCCTTCTTTGTTTTGAATGATTTTAAATTCAAGAAAGAATTTATTTTCACCCATTAAACTCATTTCAAAATCAATTTGCATCATTTTTTCAAAATCAAAACATATAATGTTTTTATAAGATCCAAAGATAATATCATCTACATATATTTTAACAACTAAAACATCTTTTGAAATTATTTTTATAAAAATGTTAGGGTTAGCTATACCTTTTGTAAAACATTTTGAAATAAGAAAAGATATTATCCTATCATACCATGCTCTAGGAGATTATTTTAAACCATATAATCCATTTTTTAATTTAAAAACATGATTTGGAAAATGGGGATTTTGAAAACTAGGGGGTTGTTAAAAAAATCCTCAATGATATATCCATTTAAGAATGTACTTTTGACATTCGTTTGATAAATTTTGAAATTTAGATGATCTTTAAAAGATAGAAGGATTATAATAGTTTCAAGTCAGGCTATAGGTATAATGGTCTCTTCATAGTCTATGAATTCTTCTTGACTATAAACTTGTGCAATTAATCTTCCCTTATTCCTTACTATAGTTCCAGCTTCACCAACCTTATTTCTAAACACCCATTTAGTTCCTATAGTTAATGTATCTTTAGGTATATCAAAAGGTTTATACAATTTATTTATTTCTAAATAATTTAGATCTTCTTGTGTAACCGTTACCCAAAATTCATCACCGATTACCTCATTAGTGTTCTTAGGTTGAAGCTGTGACAAAAAGACTTGATGTTCAACCTACTTTCTTAATAAATCTCTAGTTTGTGAACCTTTGTCTAAGTCTCCAACTACAACATCTAAAGGGTAATTTTTAAGAGTCTTAATGCCTATAGAAAAATATGGATTAGTTTTCTCTATGTCTTATACAGATTTGGGTTATATAGGTTGAGGTTCTAGAAATTTTCTAGAACTAGATGATTTTTCTATTTGTTTGATATTAGAATCAGAAGTTTTGGAGTTTGAGTCCAGATTTGATAGATCATACTCATGGTTTTCTAGATGGTTTTTAGGCTCAAGTGGATCTATTTCATCAAATTTAACATGTACAAATTCTTCCACACATTTAGTTTTATTATTAAAGACTCTATAGGATTTTCTAGAAATTGAATAACCTAGGAAAATTCTTTCATCACTTTTGAAGGAATATTTTTCAAGATTATCCATAGTATTAAGAATAAAGACTTTTTAGCCCAAAAATATAAATTATTTAACCTTATTCTTCATATTATTCCAAAGTTCCTAAGGAGGTTTCATCAATATAGGTATGATTACAAATATATTTATTACATAGAAAGCTGTATTCACATACACTTCCCAAAAATAGATAGGTAAGTTATATTCATTGATTACAGTCCTAGAAATCACTTGAAGGGTTCTATTTCTTCTTTATACAACTCCATTGTGATGTGGTGTCCTAGGAGCAGATAAGTTTTGAGTATAGCCATTTTTTGAGAAAAATGTTTTGAAATCTTGATTTTCAAACTCAAGGCCATGGTTACTTCTTAAATTATTAATTTTAAGCCCACTTAGATTTTCAATCGATCTAGAATACTTGGTAAAATATGAACTAGATTCACTTTTATGAGATAAAAAGACCCATGTATACCAAGAAAAGTCATCTACAAGTACATAAAAGTATTACTTCCCATTTAAAATTAAAAATATAGATATTCCATACAGTTCCATGTGAACCAACTTGAGAGGTTGATAAGTTTAAACTTATTTTTTTGTTTGAAAGATATGTTGTGTTTTTTCCTTTTTGACAAGGATTGCATAATTAATTGTTTGGAAACTCATGTTTGGATAGTATATTGACTAAACCATTTATAAAAAGTTCTCTAAGTTAGTTAATGTTACAATGGCCTAGTCTCCTATTCTAAATCCAAGTTTCTCTATGAAATAACTTAAGCAAGAAACATTTTGTGAAAGTAAATAATCTATATTAACAGCATAAAAATTTTCATTTCTATAGGTAGTAAAAACTAAATCATTTATAGAGAAAAAAAACTACATGCATTATTTTTAAATTTGACATGAAAACCATCATCACATAATTGTAAAATTATAAGAATATTATACTTTATACCATCAAGAAAAAGTAATTTAGAAATTAAAAATGAATTGGTGTTACCAATTTGGCCAAGACTAATGATATTTATTTTATCATTGTCACAAAAGGTGACATGTCCACCATCAAACATTATTAGATTCTTGAAGTTTTAGTATCCTCCTATCATATGACTTGAACACCCTATATCTAAATACCATAAGTTCTTATAGGAGTTTTTCAATTTTATTTCTTACAAAATAGATTAGACAAGAAAATATTTTGGTACCCAGATTTTCTTGGGTCCAGAAATGACACTAATCAAGGCTTTAAAAACCCACAACTGCTTAATGGGTTTTCTGTAAGCAGTTTGTAAATTTGTAGAGAAATAAAATCTATTAGGTCCTCTAGTAAAATATCTTATAAAGTTATTTTTAGGAATTAATGTAGTAGAAAAATTTTCAGAACTGGAACTAGCATAATATTTTCCATATTTTAGAATAAATGTGTTTTTAATTATTCTCCTATATCCATGTTAGAATAATAGACCTATAGTGTATTTTAGATCAATTTCTTCTCCAAGAATTAGTGTTAAATATTTTTACCATAATAGGATTTTTCTATAACTATTCATTAGATAAATTAAGTTCAAAATTTTCTTTAAGTAACTAAGAATTTTTGTCCTTTTATATAGTAACTTCATATTTAACAGAAATAGGAGTTTCATTCTATTTTTTATGTGTTTTGTATTTTCATTTTAGCTCATTAAATGGGTCCTCAAGAATGTTTCAATTTTTAGAATATTATTCTTTAGTCATGTTCTCATCAGTATCATTTTTATTTTAATCTTAGGAGTAATGAAAGTTATTTCCAAGAGATACATAAGTTACCTTAGATGAATTTCTCATAAAGAACATATTGGATTTATCATATTTTTCATCATGAGATGAATCAGAGTCACTAAAGGAGTCCTTAGAAGAATTATGGGTAGATTTCATAGATTATGTGTACTTTTGATCCTTATTATCTTATTTATTATTGTACTTTATTTTTGGATAGTCAGCCTTCACATATCCTTTTCTCTTGCATTCATAACATATAATGTCATTTGAATGATCATATTTCTTCCAATCCCTTTTCCACTTCCCATGATTATCATATTTTACTTTTTAGTTAGATTTCCAGAATAATTTGTTCTTTCTATAAAATTTATTGAATCTTATAGCTAGCTAAAATATTTTTTCATCACTGTCAGTTGATGAATCATTATCACGCGAAATTTCATCTTGAAATTGAGCTTTCTCCTTTTCTTTTTTTCTTTGATGCAGTGGTTTTGAAAGAAAAATATTTTCTACTTGGTTTATCATCTTCTTCTTTATTAAACTTTATCCCTTCCACATAAATCATCAATTGTTATATAAGATCCTCTATAGGTAGTGTATTGATGTTACAAGATTCACTAATTAGAACATATTTCCCTCTCTATCTTTCTGGAAGACATATCAAGAGTCACGTGACATTTGCTTTTACAGTAACTAGCTTTCATAGTAAGCTCATTGTATTCATGATATCGGTGAACCTAAGATACATGTCAGATATAGGTTTATTAGTATTTATCTCAAAATTATAACATTTAATAGTGTAAGTGTTAAGCCTCATTTCTTTAACATTTTTAGTTCCTTCATGTGAGATAGCTATAGTATCCCATATCTCATAGGAAGTTTTATATATAGAAATTATATTAAACTCTTCATCTTCTAAGGCATGGTATAAGGCATTTATGTCTTCATAATTATTATTATAGGAATCCTTATTTGGATCATCCCAAGTACTTATAAAAGTAGTTGTAATTTTATAATCATTTAATATGGAAGACTAGATTTCAAAACCCATAATTTCAATATGCATTTTAATTTTTATTTTCCATTTGGAATAATTATTCACATTAAGATATGAAGTTCTGTTAGTAGAAACACCTTCATATTTTTTATCCATATTAAAAGACTAAGAAATAAATATAAAGAACTGAAAATTTAGAAATATCAGAAATTTTAAGATCTTTAACGCACACATATAATCAAAATTAAAAATGATTTGAAAATATTTTTACTCCTTTTATACTAAATGTTGGTTGGAGTAAGATACTCAAGGGGTGAATTGAGTTCATAATTAAAATTTATATTTAAAATGGATTTAAAAAACCCCCCCAAATTAGAATAAAATATAGCCTAATTAACCAAAATAGTAGATTAATAAAACTTTTGATATTTTAAAATATTTCTCAAATATTGATTAGTTTTCAGTTAAAATAATATTAAATACTATTTTAATATTTTAAATAAATTTACTAAATCAAATTCGAATATAATCACTATCTAAGATTAACTATCAAAGTGAAATAAATGTTTTAATTTTTAAAATTTTAGAGTAATGAAAAAAGAACTTTAAAATGAATAATAGAAATAATAACAAGAGGTTCAGTATTAATATGAGAATTAGTCCTCTTCACTTTGTGATCGCCTGGATCCAAGTAGTTTATATAAATATAAACTTGATCCACAACATAGATTGAGGTATATGAAAACAGATACAATGTTGTTTAGGTCATAAAGACCTCTTCCATAATTTTCATGGGAGTGTAAAAAGTGATAGGCCACACATGGACCACTTACACTATTATCTAGGAGAATATAATGTGTAAATATATAAGTTGAGAGATATCTATATATATTATATTTATTAATAGGAGTCAATGTGTGTTCGTAAAACAGATATAATCACACACTGCGTGTAATGTAATAAAGTACAAAATAGAGAAAATATGTCATGACCCCCTACCCATGAAGTGTATCCCTCCTAGGACAAAATTGAGAGGAGAGAGATAGCGGCACCTAATTCCTACCTCCAATAGGCCCCCGGTTGGTGACTAGCACCGAGGTTATAGAAATCACATAAATGGGAGGCATTACCCTCTAAGAGAACACATTAGAAAGATAGAGATAAGA
This sequence comes from Viscum album, assembly GCA_963277665.1. Taxonomy (NCBI): domain Eukaryota; kingdom Viridiplantae; phylum Streptophyta; class Magnoliopsida; order Santalales; family Viscaceae; genus Viscum; species Viscum album. Next base: position 1,237,318,648 of record OY728153.1, read on the forward strand.
TAGACACCAACTAACTGTAACTCAGAGTGAAATATAAAATAAATCCCAAGTACACATATGTAATGTCATGAAAGAACTTATACGACTAAAAGTGATAACTACAAGTACCAAAATAAATTAAAACAACATCAACCATGAATCCCAAACAGCTCTGTAACCCCAAGATAGTAGTAACCAGCCTGATCTCAAACCAGATCCAAGTGACCTAAAAAATAGTTTATATATATGTAGGGTGAGTATAAAAGTATACTTAGTAGGATTCTACTCATATCCTTTTGTTCAAAAGTAAAGAAAGTATGCTAAAGCACAGTGAACAACAAGTGAAACTAACTCATCACTAAAATATATATGCTATGTTCCCAACCTCACCATGACCACTCTCACCAAGTATCACACACAAGAGTATATAATATAATAAATAATATCAAGGGTAACCCACTACCACTTCCCCACTAGTTTTCCACTTTTCCTCAACATCGCATGTCCTAAGCATCTCTCTCTAAAAAGGATTTCCTGTAGACACCTGGATGTAGCACCACAACAAGCACAATATGCAACACAACCACTATGTCCACATAACCAAAGTATCCAGTTAGTTTCTAGGAGACACCACATCTCTCATAACATGTATCATACGTCAGATATTATACCTCAAGCCATTACAACCCATACACTGAGTAAGGATCCTCAAGCCATCATAGCCTATACATGTTACACCAATAGTAGTCCATAGGAAACTATATCTAGAATATATTTGTATGAATAACCATAGGCCATTACATCTCTCTACACACATATATGGGGAAAGCTTACCATCATGCCTACCAGCAAAATAACTACCAAGAGAAGAGTGTGAGGCTTAAGGGGGTAGTCATCCATCCATCCTCCCACCGGAATGTTGGGGAACCCTCCCCCCCAAGTCTCAGAATCTCCAAGTTGTTAGCTACCCTAACCAATAGGGTAGGGTAGCATATAGAAACACAAAAATTACAAGATTTAATATAACTCACAACCACACTATGGGCATAACCTAGTATTATACTCAACTACATCTAACATTACTCGGACTCCCAACTTCCACTGCTAAGACAAGATATACTATAAGCACATAACCATTCAAAGATATTTATTAAATTACTTATCCTTTTTTATCAATTTCATTTTACATTACTTAATTCTTCAACGATTAATTAACCATTATCATTTCCACATTACATTTCATTAGTATCACAACAAATTTCCATGCCCTCCAGGCATAACCAACCAAGTCCACCATTCTTTTTAATTGTAACCTCAACATTTCATCCCAACAAGATCCAACCCCACAGTTTAAAATAATTTATTAAATCATTTATTAATAGCATTATTACATTACCATATCCCAAATAATTCTATAAAATCATTCTATGATACCAAACACAAGGGGATCAACATGAAGAGTAGGTTAACTACTTATCGATTCTTTACCACCTATAGAAAAAGTGCGGACCCATCCATCCTCAAGAAGCTAAACATGGAAAGAATGTGGAATAACCCACACATATTCAACTATTTTTTAAGGAGGGTAATCAATACTAGCTACCTCAAGTTGTGGGGAATGTAAATCAGATAATAAAAAATAGGTTCAACAAGCATTCAACATTCACATACAACTCGTTCCATCATATACGATTTCCTCCCCGACACTCACAAGAATAAACCAATGCATCTAGCCGCTTTAGGAATAAAATGTTTCCATAAAAACACTGGGCCTCCCTACCCCCACATAACAAAAAATTCCTCCTGGATCGACCATCATGTGCTTACACAACAACATAAGAATCATTAAACAAATAACATAGAAATTGGTCTCTTGGACCTAAACATGGCATTCAAACTTCACAAACAATGAGCACTTACATCACAAAAGAATAATATGTTTTGACTTTAAATGAAAGAGGGTAACTCAGCACACTTCGAGTAATTATCTTTATCACACAACTGGTCCTTTATTCCATATTGAATTAACCGATTCAATGAAACATGAAAAACTACATCCATTTGATTATCATCAAATTAAAACAACCACTGGATTCATTTACGTGCCTCTTTGTCTTTAAACAATAAATTTATAATTAATCTTGACTTTATGTTCTTTACCATTACATCAAGAATGAAATTATAACAAGAAAATCATAGATATCACTTGATCAAGAAATCAAGAGGAAAATCATTATCACAGAATAAAGAAATATCACACGTTTGATTATAATTCATTAATCCAGTTAAAATATTTATTATCTCGATTTCATTTTGATCCAGTGGATAAAACTTGAAAACTCTTTGAATACACATAAATGAATATAAAATCCATGAATCACCTACCTCAAAATCTTTTCGATGTTCTTTTCATGAGAATGTTTGAACACAACAGATTACGATCACCTCTCCCGCAATGACTGCATTTTCCTGAGGATGCCACGATACAACCATATCAATCAACACCCAAGAAAGTTATATTATAAAAATAAAAATCACATTCTGTAATATGGAAAGGATAATGGGAGGAAATATATAGAAGAACACATAATAACAGAGATAGAACATACCTTCCATCGAAGATGAATCGACACTTTCTACTTGCACCAAAATAAGGGCGCACAGGAAGGGAAAACTCAGTCCAAGGCTACATAAAAATCAAATAAATCCTCAGTAAATAAAGGTTTGGGGAATCTCGTACCAAGTAAAACAAGATGTAAGAATAAGGCAGAATGTATCTCTGCCTCTTGAAAATCTAAACAGGGCAGTGATTTAGATTTTCCATTAAAAGTGGATCTCATCAATACTACACGGTTTGACCGAGTAAAGGCACCTAGTAACTTAGGAATATTTATTTAGGAGTTATTGTATTTGAATAAAACTCAAATCAATTAAAATAAGATTTATAACGCATTTTACATCAAAGAAAATGTCAAATTAGTGAAACTGTAGGAAGTTGGAAACACTATTCACTGTTTGATCTAGAAATACTATAGCACCTACTAAAAGATAAAGATGACTCACTGACACCAATAGTTAAATATGACTCACCAACAGATGACTCAATGATAGTTAAAGATGACTCACCGATAGATGTCTCACGAAAAGTTAAAGATGACTCACCCATATATGAATCACTAACGGTTGAAGATGAATCACTGATAGATGAATCACCGACAGTTAAAGATGACTCACTGATAGATGACTCACGGATAGTTGAAGATGACTCAACGAGAGGTGACTCACTGAGATTTGAAGATGAATCACTGATTGATGAATCATCGATAGATAAAGATGACTCACTGATAGTTAAAATGACTCACTGATAGATGACTCACTAATAGTTGAATATGAATCACCAATAGCACTATTCAAAAAACTGGAAACCCTATTCAAAGAATTGGAAATTTGGAAAAATGTTATAAATAAGTCACCTTGGCCTCCCAAAACACCTTAAACACCATATGTTTATAAATGAATGGATTGGAGAGGTCTTGACCATTGCATAAAATACCTATGAAAACATTCTCATCCTCGAGAATCCAAAACCAACATAGAGAGGAAAAAGAAAAATGGTCTAAATAACCTCCCTTTGAGGTACCTCTCAAGGCTCTCACCACCAAAATAGATCAAAAAATTCCTCAAAGGATCAATGAAAAACCATGTGAAAACTATAAATAGATCCTAACAACTCTCCCAGGGGAGATACATCTCAAAAGAAAGAAATCCATAGAAAGCATCAAGATAAAGCCATCTCATTAATAGTGTAAACCATCTATAATCTTAAAGACATGTTGGGCTCTTCTATCCAAGATTTTGGAGGTTTTTGGATGAGGAACTTACCCTTGGTAATTTTTTCCTACAACAATAGTTTCCACTCCACCATCGGTATGGCACCGTTTGATTCCTTGTATGGCTGAACATTCAATTCTTCAATGTGTTGTATTGGGGTCAGAGAGTCAGCAATTATCGGGTCAGAACTGGTATAGAACACAACATAGATTGTTTAGGTGATTCGTGAGAGATTGAAGGTAGTGAAGGATCATTATAAATCATATGCAGATCATATGAGGAGACCTTCATAGTTTGAAGTTGGGGATCACAAGTTTTTGAAGGCGACTCAGCATTGTGGGCAGTGAAGGTTTCATCATGGGAGTAAGCATTATCCTCTGTTTGATGGGGCTTTTGAGGTGTTTTCTAATGTTTGAGCCTTGTCGTATCGAGTAACTCTTCACCCAAAGACGAGCTAGATACACGATGTTTTTCACATGTCGCAACTCTATCATTATCTTCATGATGACTCTCACATCATTGATTGGGGTGAGATCGATGTTGACAATGATGCAACCTTCAAGGAGCAGCCTATAGAGATCCATGATCAGAAGGAGAAGGTGTTGCATGGGCGTGCTATCCCATTGGTTCATGTCTTGTGGAGTAATGGTGGAATGGAGGATAATACTTGGGAATTTGAGCCATTGATATGTGCTTAGTACCTAGAGATGTTTGTTTTTTAGCTCTTTTCTTGTAACGATATTACTTTTTTAGTTATAGACCTTTCCTGTTTAAGAGATGACTTTCTCTTATTACTTCTGGTGGATTAATCTCTTTTGAGAGGTATCTCCCCTTGGAGAGTAGTTAATACCTAGTTATAGTTTTCACATGGTTTTTCATTGTTCATTTGATAAAGTGGTTGAGATCCTTTGGTGGTGAGAACCTTGAGAGGTATCTCGAAGGGTAGTTGTTTAGAACCTTTTTCTGTTTCCTCTCAGGGTTGGTTTTGGATTCTCCTAGAAGATATTGTTTTGAAAGGTATCTAATGTAATGGCCCGTAAATCTCCAGTCCATTCCATTGTGAAAATATGGTGTTTGAGGTGTTAGGGGAGGCCAAGGTGACTTATTTCTAACACTTTTCGAAATTTACAGTTCTATGAATAGTGTTTCCAGTTCTGTGAACAATGCTATCAATGAGACATATGCGAAAAATGTTATCAGTGAGTCATATGTAGGTGAGTCATATTCAACTATCAGTGAGGCATCTATTGTTGAGTCATATTCAATTTTGGGTGAGTGATCTGTCAGTGAGTCATCTTCAATAGTCAGTGATTCATCTGTCGGTGAGTCATCTTCAACTTTGGGTGAGTCATCTTTTAGTGAGTCATCTTCAATTATCGCTGAGTCATCTGTTGGTGAGTCATCTTCAAATATCAGTGATTAATCTTCAACTATCGGTGAGTCATTTTTTGGTGAGTCATTTTCAACTATTAATGAGTCATCTTAAACTATTAGTGAGTCATCTTCAACTATCTATGAGTCATCTTTAACTATCAGTGAGTCATTTGTCGGTGAGTCATCTTCAACTATCGGTATGTCGTCTGTCAGTGAGTCATATTCAACTATAGGTGAGTCATCTATTTATGAGTCATCTTAAACTATCAGTGAGTCATATGTCAGTGAGTTATCTTCAATTGTTGGTGTCAGTGAGTCATCTTCATATGTTGGTAGGTGTTACAGTGTTTCCAAATCAACCGGTGAACAATGTTTCCAGCTTCCTATAGTTTTACCCATTTAACATTTTCTTTGATGTAAAATGTGTTCAAAGATTTTTTAAGGGATTTTAGTCTTATTTAAATCCCATAACTGATATATTAATATTCCTAAGTGTCTGAGTGCCTTTACTCGGTCAAACCACATAATCTTGATGAGATCCACCTTTAATGGAAAATCTGAACTGTTGTTCTATTTAGATTTTCAAAAGGCCAAGATACATTCTTCCTTGTTCTTCCATCTTGTTTTCCTTATAATGGGACACCCCAGACCTTTATTTCTCAAGGATAGGTGCGATTTTGATCTAGACTTGGACCAAGTTTTCACTTCCTTTGCGCCCCTATTTTGGTGCAAGAAAAGAGTGTCAATCTATCTTTTATAGAAGGTATGTTCTATCACTATTCTTGTGGGTTATTCGATTTGTTTCCTCCCATTATCCTTTATATTCTATGACATGTGATCTCCATGTTTCTAATAGATCTTTCTTGGGTGTTTATTGATGTGTTTGTGTCACGGCATCCTCAGGCGGATGTAGTCGTTGCAGGAGAGGTGATCGTAATTTGTTGTGTAGGAATGTTCTTGTGAAAATAACATCATAAATATTTTGAGGCAGGGGATTCATGGATTCTATATTATATTATGTGAAGTCATAGAGTTATCATGTTTTAGCCACTAGATCACAATGAAATTGACATAATAAATATTTGAACTGGATTAAATAATTTGAATTGATCATATGTTATTTCTTTATACCATGATATTAGTTTTCCTATTGATTTTTATATTTTGTAACATCAATGATTTTCTTGTTAGCATGTCATTCATAATGGAATTGGTAAAGAACGTAAATCTAGGATTAATTATAAATTAATTGGATAAAGATAAAGAGTCATGTAAATGAATCCAGTTTTTGTAGTTTGATGATAATTAAATGGATGTAGTTATGCATGTTTAATTGAACTGGTTAATTCAATATAGAATAAAGGATCGACTTTGTGATAAAGATAATGCATCAAAGGGTTATGAGTTACCCTATTGCTTTTAAATTCCAAGCGCCTTATTCTTTAGAGATGTGAGTGCTCATTGTGTGTGAAGGCTAAATGCCTTGTTTAGGACCACGATCCCAGTTTCTATGTTGTTTATTCCCTACTAATTATGTTGTGGTGTGAACCTGGGATGGTTAGGCTAGAGGGCTGTTGTGTTATGTGGGGGAAGGGAGGCCTATTGGTTGTGGTGGTAGCAGTTGATGCCTAGAGTGGGGAGATGAATTAGTTTATGTATGTGGGTGTCGGGGAGGATACAATTGATGATGAAACGAGTTGGATATGAATGTTGGATTCTTGTTGAACCTATTATTTTTTATCTGATTTACTATCCCACTTCTTGAGGAAGTTGGGTTTTCTTACTCTCCTTCTAAAATAGGCGAAGATGTGTGAGGTATTCCACGTGATTTCTATGTTTAGTTTCTTGAGGATAGATGGGTCTATACTCTTGTTATATGTGGAAAATACTCTAGGAGTAGTTAACCTACACACCGTGTTGAGCCCCATGTGTTTGGTATGTTAGAATGATTTTCTAGAATTTATGGGGATATGGGAAAGTAATAATGTTGTTAATAAATGACTGAATAAATGATGTTAACCCATGGGTTTGGATCTTGTTAGGATGAAATGCTGAGGTTACAATTAAAAGGAACTGTGGACTTGGTTGGTTATGACTGGAGGGCATGAAATTTTTTTGTGATGCTAATGAAATGTAATGTGGAATTGATAATGGTTAATTAATGGTTAAATAACTAATTAACATAAAGTGAAATTGATAAAAAGGGATAAGTAATTTAATAAATATATTTGAATGGTTGTGTGCTTATAGGATATCTAGTCTTAGCAGTGGTAATTGGGAGTCCAAGCGACTTTAGCTGTAGTTGAATCTATTACTAGGTTATTCCCATAGTGTGGTTGTGAGCTATATTATATCCTACACTTTTTGTGTTTCTATATGATACCCCAACATTTTGGTTAGGGAAACTGACACCTCGGGGATTCTGAACCTTAGGGGGTGTTTTCCCCAACATTCCAGTGGGAGTATAGATGACTGAATACCCCCTTTGGCTCCACTCTCTTCTCTTGGTAGTTATTGTGCTGATAGGAATGATGGTTAGATTTTACCATATTTTTCTAGATCTATTTAATGGATTTTGGTTATTCACACATATATATTTTGGATATAGTTTTCTATAGACTACTATAGTTGTAACATGTATCGGTTATGATGGCTTTATGACCCTTACTCAGTGCATGGGCTATAATGGATTGAGGTATAATACTCGATGTATGATACATGATATGCTATATGTGGTGGATCTCAGAAACTACCTGGTTACTTTGGTTACATATACATAGTGGTTGTGTTGCATGAGGTGCATGTTTTGGTGCTACGCTCAGGTGTCTACAGAAAATCCTTTTTAGAGAGAGATGCTTAGGATGTGCGACACTGGGGAAATGTGAAAAACCAGTGGGGAAGTGGTATCAGGGCACCCTTGATATTCTATTTTATATTATATAATCTTTTATGAGATACTTGGTGAGATTATTCATGGTGAGGCTGGGAACATAGTATACCTATTTAGTTGATGAGCTAGTTTCACTTGTTGTTCACTGTGATTTAGCACACTTTCTTTAATTTTGCACAAGAGGCTCCAGGGAGGATCCTACTGAGTATATTTTTATACTCAACCAAAGTATATATAAATGGTTTTTAGGTCACTTGGAGTAGGTTATAGATCAATATGATTACTACTAGCTTGGGGTTGCAGGAGCTGTTCGGGCTTCATAGTTGCTGCTATTTTACTTTCTTTTGGTACTTGCAGTTTTCTCTTTAAATGGTAGTAATTCTTGCATGACATTACATATGTGTACTTAGGATTTATTTTATATTTTATTTTGAGTTGTATTTGGTTGGTTTCTATCTTATCTATCTCTTTCTCATGTGTTCTCATAGAGGGTAATGCCTCTCATTTGTGTGTTTACTATACCCTTGGTGCTAGCCGCCAACATGGGGACTGCTTGAGTTGGGAATCAGGCGTTACTATATTTCTACTCTCATTTCTAGCCCATGAGGGGTACAATTTTTGGGTAGGGGGTCATGAAAAGATAAATGAGTAAAATTAATGGTGTTTCTCTATGTGATATGAGTTATAGCATCTTGACTCCTTGAAAGTAGCTCAAAATGTGGCTCCAGTCATTTTTTAGAATTGTTTTTGTAAAAAAGAGTATCATAGAAGCTTATGTATTGTGGTTTACGAGTGATACAAGTGTACAAAAATATTATTATTCTTTTTTTCTTCAAATTATTGAAGTAGAATAATTCACACATGCAAATGACTCTGTTTCATTCAAAAACACTTTTTGAATCATGTTTTTTATCATCTATCACCAGGTGTCATGTTATTATTTTATTTTGAGATTTTTTAGATTTATAGTAGACATAAATCATGTTCTCAATCATGTTATAGTACCTAATACCTCATAATTAATTCTGAAATTGATTTTAATGTTGTTTTCAAAATGTTATTAAAATAACCAGTAGCATTAAATTACAAAAATATGAGTGTTAGAAATACTGAATTCAAAATTTTTAAAGGAAAGGTAGCAGTGAGTCTTTTGAGAGGTTACTCTATGTAATAAGTAAAATTAACGGTGACTTAAGTTCAGGTGGTAGGTTGATTCAGTAGTGACTCATGGAAGGTAGTGACTTATTCTTGGTGGTTTCAGGCTGTCAATGTCTTTAGAAGAGTGAATATTTGGAGAGTTGACTCAGACTTTGTGGTGAGTCAGGAGTAGTGAGTCAGGAGTGGTGAGTTAGGAATGGTGAGTCAGCCTTATCGGTGAGTCAAACATAGTAGTGAATTAGAAGTGGTGATTTAGGAGCGTTTTTTCAAAAGTGGTGAGTCATGCTAACAGTGACTCATACTTAGAACATTATAAAAATATTATTTATAATTCCAAATGATAACATAAAAAAGTAAAATCATTAGAAACATAATCAAGCATGATGTGTGATTATTAAAACTAGGGTAGGTAAAAAATTATTTAATATCATTATTATATCATTTTTCTTGTTTTCTCAAAGAATTTATTTTCTCCTTTTTTATAAAATAGTTAATTTGAAATTCCTTCCAAAGATTAAGGATATTTTCTATTTACAAATTTTTTTTATAAAACACAAAAACGTTATTCATATAAATAAAGGTTTTTTTGACACAAATTATACTTGATCAAGTACATTATTTAAATTTTTCCAGCTAACTTCTTTCTCTAGTTCACTTGTGTAATGTTCTTTTTATAAAAAAATGACCCATAACTACCTTAGTCTTGACTAACCATCCACTGTGAATAGGCATAACACTTATTCCTGTATCTTTACTTGGTAAATAGCCCATTTTTTGACTCCTTTAATTTTAGGGTGTTCACCTAGATTCTTTACATCAATTTATTAGGGAAATTATTAACTTAACCGCACGCTATCTATCTATGCAGTGTAAATACCATATGATTTATCTTGATTGTATGGTATTTTCCTAGAATCTTAATTGATTTCATTGGATACCCAATTATTTTATATGGGTTTATAATGTCGTGATTATTGATGTATTTATGAATGATTCCTTATTTGAATCCTTTTTGAAAAGGATATGAAACCCATTTTATTTCAATGAGATATTTATGATATGATTATGATTTATTTTATGTGGAACACATATGTATGGATGATGATGGTTGGGGTTGTATGTCACCCAAAAATGTATTGGTTAATGTTTTATATCTCATGAGATATAGTAGCATGAGACTTCTTTGATAAGCTCAAAAATTAATGTATTATGATCTTGGATATTATCACAAACTAAATAATGAGCCTTATTGGATATGATAATAAACTTAAGCATTGACCTTCATGAATATTATCACAATATGATGATAACCAATGATTATGTTTATTCTATAGTATTATATTTATTATTATAAATATATTATACTCTCATGAATCATGTTTATTGACTCATTTTCCCACAATCTTGATTCATTTATTATGTTGTTACATGAATTATTCCATGGATCATATTTTATGATCTAATTCTTAATAGGTATGATTTTATTAAGTATCATTATTATAACCATATTCCCATCTTATGCAATCTTATGCTATTTGATTTTTATAACCTATGTTTACCCTTACTGATCATCTAAGCTCACCACTTTCTTATGTTACCATTTCCTCAGGTTATGAAGAAAAGTAATATGTATTATGTGTCTATAAGAGTATCCCATGTAATGATTTTTTTGGGAAATATTGAATATTTTTTATGGGTTAATAAGTTTCTTATATAGAAGGAATACATTCCTTTTGTTGAAAAAGACATGAGTTTTGTTAGTTAATGTTTTTTCCTAATTCTATAAAACTCTAAAAATAAAATGTATTTGAAATGTATTTTAATTAAATATTTATTTTAAGTTATTTAGTTTATATGGTCATGTCTGTGGGTTTCTATAGTTGGAATCAGATAAGGGTTCAGATAAGCTTATAGGTTACAATGTTAGTTGGGGATAATTTAAGGGTTGATAAGTTAAGATTTATTATAATTTGAAATGTATCAATAAACCTTTAGGTTATTTGAGTTAATATTGAATATTTTATTAATTAGTAAAAATATATTTTGTGAAAAGTCTATTTATAATTCTAAGGGATATGTCTAAATATAGAATAAAATCTCAATGTTTTGGTAAAGTAGATATTGTATGATTCTCCAATAATTACATTCCTATATAGATACTAATAATTAGATACGGTTATGGAACATATGAACATAAGAGAAATCACCCTGAAAAAGGCTGGTTGAGTGTCAACTCAATCTTTACTCTGGTTCATGATCCGTGGTCCTAAGACTACACACCTAGCTAGGAACTCCCGAGGGATATTCTTTGGTTAATTTATATTTTCTTTATGAACCACTATGAGGGATTTAAAAATAGTTAGGTTTGACAAAATAATAAAAAAGTGACCATGCAAACCTTAGATTAAAACATAGTGATTCAAAAGTTAAGTTACATATTAATTAACATGTTCTTTCTTAGATAAAGTGTAAGTTGGATTTTGAAAGTATAGATTTCAATTATTTTCAATTTATAATATTGTAAGAAAGTTCATGATAATTTTGGGACAATTATTTTTTGTATCATGTTAAGAAGTAAAAGGGAACCAAACTTTAACCAATGTAGATTGAAATAAAAGAATCAAATGATAAAAAATGTGACATTAAATAGGCCATATTAGGGTTGAGTTTTTATATTATATGATCATTTAATATAATTTTATTAATAACCATTTCAGGTTTTAGTACTAGGTTGAAATAAGATCATAGAAACAAAGATGATAGAGATATATATCAAGAAAAAACTATGTCTTATAACCAAATAATAGATTATACTTAAATGTTTGAGAATATTTGGTTATTTATATTTTTATTTAAATGTTTAGTTTCAGAGCCTTACCTAAAATAGTATGGTTGATGCCATAATAGAAATTAAATCATAATAATCTTAGATATTTTCATTAGTGAGTAATTTTTATCGATGACATTCAGGTATATTATAAAATTTATAAAAATTATGTGAAACATATAAGGATTTTATTTTATTATTTTTTCTTTAAATTTTTGGAAACATATATGAAATGGTATCAATAAACATAAAAACTGATTTTATGATAAGGTTATATTTTTAGGGATAATTGTTATAGAACACATGATTGAGGTATGGAAAACTCTTAGGTTTAATATATGATTCATTTTAAGCTAATAAAGGGTTGATTAATTTTGAAAAAAAGTGAGTGAGATAGTATTAATATCGTTTTAAATGCTTATTTATTTAATGAAAAATAGATCCATGATAATTTTTGTGATTTTTATCTCATTTTTGGGTTTATGATATATATTGACTAGTGTGTGACTTTATGAAATAGTGGTTGAAGATAAGAGTTAACTTTTGGAGGAATATATGTGTTTGTTGTGGTTTAATGTCTTGGAGAATAAAATAGTTTTGAGAATGTTATGTTATAGATAATATGTGAATAGAGTATATACATATTGGGGTACATGATGGTATGAATGATTGATATTGTTTGAGGAAAGATAAGAAACTTAATATATAATAAGTGGGTAACATAGATTTCATATTAGAAGTTATATCCAAAATGATAAATATGTTAAGAATACCCTCACAAATTTTCATCGATGGTTAATAATTTAAATTGCGAGGAATCATTTTATTTAAGGGGGTAAAATGTAATTACATGGGATTTTGGATCCTTTAAATCAATACTATATTCAATAGCTTGTGTCAGAGACAACACCAAACTAACACAACACCTAAATAAAATGAACCATAAAATATTAAAATTACATGAATAGTACAATCATTAATAGATAAAAAATAATAATCAAATAATTTTTTTATATATTATTATTTTTCTTCGATTAATATTTTAAAAAGGATGCATTGTGAAGAAAAATTAAAATAAAATTTATTGTATCTTAACTTAATAAATAAAATTTATCATAGTTAAAAGTTTATTATTATAATTAGTGTTTATATTTAAAAACTAATATATCAACTTTAAATAATTTATAAATTTATATTAAATAAAATTAAAGACACTTGAAGTTTAAAAAGTTAATTTTTTTTAATAAAATAATTTTCTATATATATTGTATATTCATTTAAATGATTAATTAATAAATTTTAGAATTTTAATATTTAAAAAATTAAATTCATTTTTGGATTAAACATGTAAATATTATCTTAGTATGAATTTTTTATATTTTATGAAATAATTGATTTTAAAATTAATAGTAAAAATACAAATTTTTCCAAAATTATAAATTTCATAGAATGATCAGTATATTGTAAAGAACTAGAGGTTTATAAAATCTTATAGTCGATAAAATATTTAGTTAAGGGGTAAAACAATTTATTTTGAAAATATTATTTCTAACTTATAAAACCCATTTTCAAAATCTTAGAACCTAAGTAACATTTTATTCTAAATTTAATTTTTTTTTTCAGTATTTTCTTTTAATTTTAAATTATAATGGTAATATTTGATTACTAATTATGTTATACGACACATAAATATTATTTTTCTATAATAAACAAATTTATATCTTGAAAGTCAATGGTATTGATAAATTTATACTACACAGAAATTTTTAGCTTAAAAATACAATATTTCTTAAAATATTTTTTATAAACTAATATTAAAATTAAATATTTTGAAACTCTTGAAATTTTATTTGATAAAATTATTTTAACATATTTGTTTAAAATTTTCATATTATGTAATAATTTTAATTTAATTTATTGAAATAAAATTATGATTACTATAATTAATGATAAATACTGTGAAATGATAAAACTATTTTCTTCTCAGAATATCATTATTAACAATATAAATTTTTTATTAAAATAAATAAATTAATAATTTATAAAAAATAATTTAAGATAATGTTTAAACCTATATATAAATATATTATAACTCATTCAATTGGTAATAAATACTAAATAATATTAAGAAACTTAATGGTGAAAAAATATTTTTTCTATATATTAATTTTTTTAATATAAAACTATTTTTTATTATTTATAAATTTAATTATATTATATAGGGTTTAAATTTTTATTCAAAACCACAAAATTTTGTAATATTAATTGCCTTATGTTTCTAATAAAACATAAACTACTAGGGTAAAAACTAGTTACCAAGGTAATAACCAAAATGGTAAAAATGTAAAAGTCAAATGGTAAAAAGCTTGAAAAATGTGGGAAAATGGTATATGGAGTCTTTATAAATCTTATATTACTCCAAATTCCATTATTTAATAATTTTGGAGCCATAAACTCATGAATGTTTCCCTCCATTGTTGAAAAATAATGTGTGTTCACAGAAGTTAACTTTTATTCACTTACAAAAGGGGACACTTAACCCATTAATGCCACACCTATTCCTTTGAATATATTCCTAAACCTATAAAATTTTTACCCTCCTACACACCTATATCATGTTTATAAGACTCTAATCTCAATTTATTATCCTAATCCTTTCATTGATAAGATAGTTTCAAGAGAAAGTTCAATGTCCCAAAGTGAGTATTACTTAATCATTATTATTTATTCATATTATTTACCATAAAAAAGGACAAAAAATTAGTTATATAATGGAATAATTATCATTATTATACTTATGTGCTATTATATTAATGTTAAAACCATTATTTATTTCATTTCAATCCACTTAGAAAAACAAAAGAATGCTGATCAATCATTACGTGGACTACCGTGTAATGACTCATATTTTTTAAAGTTATATTTTTATAAATTAATTTGGAAAATTACAAGACCAGGAACTAAGATGACATGAGATTCCAAGGCCCAGTGTGCTTGAAATGGTACAGTAAAAAATGTTATGTTTTTAATAAATCGCACGAAAAATTTATTCTTTAAATGAGAATAACATCTAAAGAGATACCCAAATTAGAAATATGAGGGCACCATTGTTTTCAAATTAGTGAATTTACATTAGGTAGGGACTAACATCGATCAGTGCAGGTCAACTATGAAAGCTAGAAATTGGATGTACCTTTCATTAAAATATTTTAATAAAAATATTTTATTTGATGTTATGTTGGTTTATTTTAATTAATTATTATTGTCATGAATCCAGAGTTATCACCATAACCTTGGAAATTTCTCTTAGGCAAGGAGATAAAAACCTATCTAACGAATGATGACGAACACCAAAAAATCGAGGATTGACGATGACATAGAACACCATTCTTCGTCAATGACTGATCCAACCTCAAGGTAGGGTGTTGATATATTTGTGATTTCCTTTATCCTCTTAGATTCAAATGATGAACACAGACCAATCCATGAACAAGTTGATCCATGATTCGTTCATTATTTTAGGATAGATTTTTTTGCGGGGATTAAAGGGATGATAAATATTTGTGAATATCAGTTTATTTTTCTTTGTTAAACCTCCTAACATGAATAGATCAAGGATGAAAAAGACAAGGATAAGATCAAGACTTTGGGGTGTTCATGTGCTTTGTCTCTTTCCCCAATCTCCTGTATTTCTCATTCCTTGTTCCTTGTGATTTATGATCAAAGGATCGTTGTACCTTCGATCCATAGTTCAGCATTCCAATACCAGGGGATCTGATCCTGTGGTGGAAGCTCTGGATGGTTCACTAAGAGTGCGGTAGGGCAAGGCCTCTAGTGGGGTGACCTGTGACCGAGGCAGAACTGGACCTGCAGGGGCAGTGGGGCCAGGTGGGGTGCGGTAGGAACATGCCGCCCGTAGGGTGGTTGGAGGTAGTGGCGAGACGTGGTCCAGGTGGGACTATGTCGAAGGAGGCCCACAGTGGAAGAGGCCATGGGTGGTGACCCAGGGCCACAGTAGGAGGCCACAACGGTGACTAGCAAGACACGACTAGGAGACGTGTTGGTCAGATGGAACCCACAATAGAGATGATGACATGGGACCAGGAAGATGAGGCGAATGAGCCCTGTTGACCACATGAGATGATTCCCCTGCGGTCGGGTGACCATGTGGACTAGAGGGACACATTAGGGCGGGCCGTGTCCGACGGAGTAGAACTAGCCTGCACGATGTAGGTTGGGTTAGAGAATAAGGTTGTTTCAGCAGCCCAATAGGCTGGACCTCATAGACTAATGATACATGCCAGTTCGGTCCGTCCTAGACCGACTAGGTTGGGTTGGGTCAGATGAAATGGGTCGAGTGAGGTTATCCAGATTGGGCTGGGTCGGGCCCGGACTAGAGCATACCCTTTTTACTAAATTAACTGTATATTTCAAACAGATTGTCCATTTGACAAACCATCTGTGGAGTTAGGACCCTTGAAATGAGACATTACTTTTGAAGTACTATATGTGAGTTTTTTAGAAGTTAGCATATGGTCTAATGGCTCATGGAGTCGGTGCACCCGGAACAAGCACGCTTCGAGCAAAATCCTATGGCTAGCTATGACTATGTGATCTTGGTGACTATGTGATCTTGGTGACTATGTGATCTTGAAGACTACATGATATTTATGAATACGTAACTTAGGGGATGAATGACCCATCGATTCTCTATGAACCATCGGTGCTCCATGCCCCATCGATGCTCCATATGCCATTGATGCCCTGGGTGCCATTGCCGCTCCCAGCACCATTGACAGTATATGTTCCATTGAGGCACTGTGCACCATTGATGCTCCATGATCAATTGATGCTCAGTGTTCTGTTTAAACTTCTAGTGTTATGAAGACTTAGAGACTTGTAGACTAAAACTGGAAATCCTTCTCTTCGTGGTTTAGACTTATACTTGTGTGAGCTGACTGTATTGAATGTACATCGTGTGCTTCATTTATGGTTTACTTCATGTGTTTCCTTTGTGGTGTACTTCATGTATTTATTTTTTGGTGTAATTCTTATATTTATTAGTGGTATTTTCCTTTGTGGTTTCAGGGAATCCTATTGAGTATTGTTTTACTCACCCCTGCATGGGATTTTCTCGCATATATCGTGTATTGTGCAGATGACCGACTCTTTGACAAAGATATAGGTGGACTAGAACTATGTGGTTCTTGAAGGGATCAGAGAAACGTTTTGTGCTCCTATTAATTCAAATTGATTCCCTACACCTACCCTTTAGGTAGGGTTTTTTGTGGATGACTTTCAAGAAATTTTGTATTCACTTGGAAGACTCTTTATTTTAGAGAGCTTGTATTCTAGCCCTTTTTACTTTTTGGATTTCCTACTGTCATACTCTGTGGTTGGTATCTTAGTGTCTGAATTTATTATCTACTTAGTGTTTTTACATTTCTTCATTTTGGTCTTGGATATGCTTGTGTGTGTACAAGTACTTAGGCCAATGCCTCCCATTTATGGGATATGCCTACTCAGTGCTATTCGCCAGCCCCTGGCCTATCAGAGGTGGGATTGGGGTAGTCACGACATGGGAACCTATGGGTTAGGTCATGACAGAGTGGTATCAGAGGTTTTCAATTCTACCTAATTAACCAAGAGTATGTGAGATTGGTTTGGGGAAATAGTGTTAAGTGTTTCAAGTTCAAATTTCAAACTAGGGACTTCGTTGTTGGTGAGGCGGTCAACATATTCAATCATCAGGACTTGGAATTCTGATTTTTCACTTGGAACATGAAAACAATAGTTGAAGGGACAATAAATGGAACATGCATCATATCAGAGTTTGAGTGTGTTATCATGTCCTTCTTGAGTCAACTCACCAGGTAAAGTCTATTGATTGTGATGCATCTTGATCTATTTTAGGATTCCCTCACATAGACAGCCCTCCAGGATTCTAATTCATGATCATTAGGATGATATTTTTAGTGGTGAGGCATCAGTAAAGAACCAGTACTGGATATAGCACCCCCGAGTGGTGTACCAGTGATACCATCACGTGTAAAGTAGAACTTACTACCAGTGCTATTAGTATTAGATGTATGCTGGATGAGTGGATTTCATGAGTTCCATAGGTAGCAAACTCCTAGGTTCATTGGTGATCAAGAACCCTAGGCAGTTGAGGATTGGTTGGAGGTAGTTACATGTGACTTCTTACTAGTGAGGATGCCTCTTAACCAGATGGAGGTCCTTACCGTGAGTCTTCTACAGGACTCTGCGGGGAGATGGTGGAGCTTAGTGATTCAGATAAATTAGGAGATGTCCCTCACTTGGAAAGACTTTGAGAATATCTTCATAGAGGAGTTCTTTCTGTAGACATTGTTCTCTATGAATATAAAAGATCTACTACATCTATAACAAGGCATCCAAATAGTACCAGAGTATTCAATGATATTTACAGATATTTCTTACTACTATAAGGATATGGCGTGGGACCCATTATTCAGGGCTCAGACCTTCAAGCATGGGTTATTATGGGAGATTAGGGTATCTGTGATATCGCTTATCATACCTATATATGCTGGGGTACTGGATAGAGCCCTGTTAGTGGAGAGATTTCTAGTCTAGGAAATAACAATAGTAGGAGCTACCGGCAGGCACCAGGTCGCCGAGTCTTCGACAATGGGTAGCCGAAAGCATACAGAGAGACCCAAGAGGTTCAATAACTTTAGGGGATGACTGTAGGATATAGGATGAGTGATGCATTTCTCCTAGGGAAAATCGAGTCAGCTAAAAGATAGTCTATGTTACTAGTGTGGTAGTCGGGGACACATGGCTAGAGATTTCCCAACTCTCCATACAGATGATCAACATATGGTTGAGGAACCACCGAGGAAGATGAGGAGGCAAGAGAAGAGTGGTTCGTAGGGTGGAAGCTATGGAAGAGGAGTAGGTCAGGAAGCAGGAGGTGTGCAAAGTTTTGAGGTACTACCACCACCACCCCCAAGTGGGCCACCATAGGCTTAGGGAGTTGGTGGACAGTGATGAGGCTGGATTCAGGTGATGGAGGCTTACTACCCCAATGCTCCAAAGATGATTAGTGCTAAGGTCTTTGTATTTTTCACCATAGATTTAGTTTTTATAGACACAGGTGGAAGTCACTCTTTTCTTACCACAACCCTTATTCAAGACTCAGAGATTCCATTAGAATTTTTGACTTGATCCCTACATTTAGAGACTCCTATGAGAGAATATTCGACAATCAAAAACTAGTGCTAACAATGTTCCCTTAATCCAGGGGAAGAAATTTTCGATTGGAATATCTTGGTGGTAGTGTCTAGGCCTTACAACGTCATTCTTGGTATGGACTGGTTATCCATAGTTCATCCCCATATTGACTATTTAAGGTGCATAGTGCAGTGTGTCTGTTGAGATGGGGCCATGTTTTTATTTGTGGGTGGAAAGGAAACCCAAATAGTGCAGGATGGACTCGAACATAGGAGGGTGAAACTGATCACACACCAATTAGATAGCATGACCCTCAGTTAAGTGGATGAGATGATTTCTCAGTTTCCTATAGTGCTGGATGATTACGAGGATGTCTTTTCAGAATATGTTCCAGATTACCTCCTCATAGGGAGGTGGAATTCTACATTGATCTGTACACCAATAGGGCAGTGATATCTACACCTATATATCAGATGTATCCTGTAGAGATTTGTGAGTTAAGGGTAAAACTAGAGGAATTGTAGATGAAAGGATTTATGAGACCCAATGTTTCACCTCGGTGGCCCCAATTTTGGTTTTCGAGAAGGTAGATGGGATCTTGAGATTATGTGTGGACTTTTGGCACCTAAAATAGTTGACCATGAAGAATAAGTATCCACTACTGAGTATTGAAGACCTCTTCGATCAACTTAAGGGAGTGAGGTGGTTCTCAAATATATCCCTTAAATATAGCTATCATCAGCTTCATGTACAAGATGAGGATGTACCGAAGGTAGCCTTCAGATGTTGGTATAACCACAATGAGTACTTAGTGATGATTCTTGGCATTACGAACACCCTGAAAATGTTCATGGGACTCATGAATAGGAACTTCTAGCGTTACATAGACCGATTATTTATAGTTTTCATTGCTGACATCCTAGTGTACTCATCGTCCGAGGAGAAGCATGTGATACACTTGAGGATGGTCTTGGACACACTTTGAGCGTACCATTTTTATGGGAAGCTCTCAAAGTGTCAGTTCTGGATTTGGGAGGTCCACTTTATAGAACACTTCATCTCGGAGGTTGGAGTTGTAGTAGATCTGAAGAATATTGAAGCAGTACTTTCTTGGGACCCACCTAATAGTGTTATCGTGGTGCGGAATTTCATATGTTTGTATGGGTACTACCAGCGGTTTTTCAAAAACTTTCTGGATTAGTAGCACCCTTGAAGGCTTTTAAATTTAAGGTTAATCATTTTGTGTGCACAGAGAAGTGCCAACAGTTCTTTTAAGGGTTGAGGAAAATATTGACGGTCACCCCCATCTTGAGATTACCAGAGGAGGGTATTGAGTACATGGTGTTCTATGATGCATCAGGGACCAGAATTGGTTGTGTCCTAATGTAGGGGAAAGTGGTGATTGCCTATGGTTCATACCATTTTAGGTAGAATGCGAAGAACTACACAATCCATGATCTTGATCTAGCAGCAATAGTATTTTCATTGAAGATGTGGAGACACTACCTAATGGGCGAGCAGTTTACCATCTACTCTGACCAAAAGAGTCTCATGTATATCTTCTCTCAGAAGGATCTGAATATGAGACATAGACGATGGATAGAGTTCCTCCAGGACTATGAATTTGATATTGTCTATACTTCTAAGAAGGGGAACATAGTGGCGGATTCTCTAGGCAGGAGATCCAACTTATGGTTTTTGAGTGAGGCTTTATAAAAGTTGGCTGCATTGCAGATATCCTTTGTGGATTGGAATGGAGTATCTTACCTCTAGTTAATGGTTTTTAACCCTATACTCTTATAGAGAGTCAGGGAGACACACCTCTGAGACACCAACGTGAGATATTACATGCTTAAATGTCCAAAATGCATTCCCCTGATGGATATTCAAAAGGTAGGGAACATGTCGTTCTCTTTAGAGGGCACACAATAGATCTAGTGACATTCTAGAAGAATATCTTGAGGGAGTTCCATAATTCCCCTTTGGCAGTATATCCAGAAGAGGAAAATATGTATCGAGACCTCTGATTCTAGTTTTGTTGGCTAAGGATGAAGTAGGTGGTGGCAGAGTTTGTTTCTTGATGCCTCACTTGCCATCAAGTGAAGGCTGAGAACCAGGTTCTAGTGGGCTTGACCCAACCACTTGAGGTGCCAGAGTGGATGTGAGATGAGATATCTATAGACTTTGTGATGGGTTTACCATGCACATCCAGAGGGGAAAATACCATCAGGGTAATCATTTAAGGACTCATCAAGTCATCCCACTTCCTATCGACCCCTGAATAGATATCAATAGAGAGCCTGTGACGCCTCTACGTGTAGGAGATGATTCGACTCCATGAAGTCCCGTCGATGATAGTCTCGGATCATGATGCTCGCTTTACATCCCAGTGGGGGAAGGGATTACAGGAGGTGTTTGAGACTCATTTGTGCTTGGGAATGGTGTTTCATCCCCAAACGGATGGCCAGACCGAGAGGACCATCTAGGTTCTATAGGACACACTACATGCTTCCATCCTAGACTTTGGCCGAAGTTGAGAGGACCACCTACATATAGTGGAGTTTTCATATAGGAACAAATACCACTGCAAAATTGGTATGGAACCATTTGACACCTTTTATGGGTGACCATGCAGGTCACCAATGTGCTGAAAAGTCCCAGGAGAGTCAGTACTCATGACTCTAGAGTTGGTATGGGCTACCACCGAGAAGGTGTAGATCATCTAGGAGCAGATGAGGACTGCACATAGCTAGAAAAAATCATATGTTGATAGGAAAAGAAGGTCTATAGATTTCATGGAGGAAGACCATGTGTTCCTTTGGGCCTCACCTCGACATGGATTACAAAGATTTGGCTGGGGCGAAAAGTTATCTCTAAGATACATCAACCCTTTTTAGATTCTGGGTAGAGTTTTCGAGGTATCATACCACTTAGCTCTACCCCCACAGTTGCACCGGGTGCATGATGTCTTCCATGTGTCATAACTAAGGAGGTACGTGCATGATCCATCACACATCACCGACTGGGGAGGGATGGACAATGACTATGGGGATATTTTTGGAGAGTTCCCAGTAGAGATCGAGGATCAATAGGAGAAGATCCTTCATGGGTGGTTGATTCCTCTGGTGCACATGCAGTGGCAACATGAGAATCTCAAGAAGATCACTTGTGAGTGGGAGGCTCTGATTTGTGCTCATTACCATCGTCTTTTTATTGAGTATACCTTGTTTTGGATTTCGGGGACGTAAATCCCTAAGGTGGGGAGAATTTAATGAATCTAATTTTCTCTTGTTTTATTTTTATAAATAAATTAGGAAACTTTGAAGACCAGGTGCTGAGACAATGTGGGATTCTAAGGCACGGTGTGCCTGAAAAGATACAATTAAAAATGTTAAGTTTTTAATAAAGCGCATAGACAATTTCTTCTTTAAATAGGAATAACATCTAAACGAGTCCTCATATCAGAAATATGAGGGCACCGTTGTTTTCAGAGTAGCTACTTTACATTAGGTATAGCCTAACATCGACCAACAAAGGTTGATAGTGAAAGTCTGAAATTGGAGCAACCATAATTAAAATATTTTAATAAAAATATTTTATTTGAAACTGCATTGGTTAATTTTAATTAAGGCCTATTATTAGGAATCCAAGGTTATCATTATAACCTTGGAAATTAATTTGAGGCAAGGAGATAGAAACCACTCCGATGAATGATGATGAACGCTGGCGGATCAAGGATCAACAATGACACAAAACCCTGTTCTTCTTTAATGACTGACCCAAACTCGATGTAGGGTGTTGATCTTTTTGTGATTTCTTTTCCTCTCTTAGATTCAAATGAAAAACATAGACCAAACCATAAATAGGTTGATATGTGGTTCATTCCTTTTTTCCAGATAGATTTTATTATGGGGATTAAAGGGATGATAAATCTTTGTGAATATCGGTTAATTGTTATTTATTAAACCTTCTAACATGAACGGATCATGGAAGACATGAACAAGGCCATGATTTTTTTCCTTTGGGTAGTTCATGTGATTTGTCTCTTTCCTTAATCTCCTTTGTTCCTCATCCCACGTTCCTCATGAATTATGATAAAATGATTATTGTTCCTTTGATCTATGGTGCAATGGTCTGAGACCTGGGGATCCAATCCCGCGGTGGTGCAAGGAAGTGGTCGGAGGTGGTGGCTCTGGACAATTCAAGAAGAGCGTGGAAGGGAAAGGACTTCAGCATCATAGGGAGCACTAACCCAACAGGGGTGGTTAGGCCAGACGTGGTGTGGCAGGAACATTCCTTCAATAGGGTGGATGACAGCGGTAGTGAGAGGTAGTCTAGGAGGGTCCACATTAGAGGAGGCTCATAGTGACCATGGGCCATGGAAGGAGGACACTATAGCAACCAGCGGGATGTGGATCAGAGCACCATCGGTCAGACGGAACCCACGGTGGTGGCGTGGCTGTGGGACAAGGTAGAAAAGGTGGGATGACTTCATGAAATGCGGTCCAACACCACATTGACATAGGGATCTGGCTGACCACACAGTTTGGCGAACACGTGGACCAGAGGGACATGACCAGGGTGGGATGTATCTGATGAAGAAGAATTGGCCTACGTGACAGAAGCCAAGTTGGAGAACCGGGCCACTTCGGTGGCCTGGCGGGTTGGACCGCATGACCCAATGGGCCAGACCGGTTCGAACCATCCCAGATCGACCGGGTTGGGTCGGCCCAAACCAGACCCTTTTTACTAAATTGACCGTATCTTTCAAACATAGTGTCTCTTTGATTATCCATCTGTGGTGTTAGGAAACTTGTGATGAGGCGGTCCTTTTGAGATACTCTAAGTGAGTTTTTTTTTGGAATTTTTCATACATACTAATGGCTCAAGGTGGATATGATACCAAAATGAGCGTTCTTCGAGCAGAATCCTACGATAGGCTATGACTATGTGATCTTGATGACTTTGTGATCTTGGTGACTATGTGATCTTGGTGACTATGTGATCTTGGTGACTATGTGATCTTGGTGACTATGTGATCTTAGTGACTTCATGACTTGGGAGTTACAAGACCCATTGACACTACGTGTTCCATCGATGCTCTGTGTGCGATTGATGCCCCATGCAACATCGCTGATCTGGGTACCATTGACACTTTGTGCACCATTGAAGCTTCATGTGCCATTGAATATCTATACTCCATCGATTCTCTATGCGCCATCAACACTTCTAGTGACATGGAGGCTGAGAGAGATTTAGACTACAACTGAAATCCTTCTCTTCAGGCTTTAGACTTATACCTATGTGAGCTTATCATATTGAATGTAATTTATGTGTTTCCTTTATGGTATACTTTGGGTGTTTTATTTGTGGTGTACTTCATGTGTTTCTTTTGTAGTGTAATTTGTGTATTTCTTAGTGAAATTTTTCTCTGTGATTTTGGGGTGTCCTACTGAGTATTTTTTTACTCACCGTTATACGAGATTTTCCCACACGTTTTGTATATTGTGAAGATGACTAATGCTTTGACGGAGTTCTAGGTGGACTAGGACTAGGTGGTTTTTAGTGGGATTAGATAGACATGTTGTTCTCCTACAGCTTAAGAAAACTTCTCTACACCTACCCTTCAGGTAGGGTTTTCTATGGATGAGTTTTGAGAACTTATGTATTCACTTGGAAGACTCTTTCTTTTAGTGGGCTTGTATTATGGCCCTATTTACTTTCCAATTTTCCTACTATCATACTCTATGGTTGGTATCTTAGTGTATGCATGAATTGGCTACTTACTGTTATTACATTTCATCATTTTGGGCTTGGAGATGTGTGCGTGTGTGCAGACACATAGGAAAATGCCTCCCATTTACGGGATATGCCTACTCGGTGCTAGTCTCTAGCCCCTGGCCTATGAAAGGTGGGCTTGGGGTAGCTATGAAATGGGCCCCTCTAGGACGGGTCATGAAATACCTCCTCAATGAGGCAACATATTTGGTTTTTTTTCACTACTTATATAGGCTAGTTATAAGGATTGAATTGAGAAATAATGGTAAAATATATAATATAATTATTAATATCAAGAGGAAAATTATAATCCACCTTTATTTCCTCTTAGTCATTGGGAAATTAAATCATTAACCATGCACTGTGAAGACTACCACCTCCATAAAGTAATATATCTCATTTTCCATCTATTTTCATTCTTATTTATTAAATTATTCTCAAATACAATTCCCCACCATAAATGTATCTACATAATATCATTATTCTTATGTAATATTGAAATATTCCCAAAATAAACCACTTTAATAGTCATAATCATCCATTAATTATGGTATGTTCATGATTGGGTCGATCTAACCACCTACTTACAAAATTCTATAAAACTCTATCATGGATGACTATGTGAACTTAAATACTAATATTGTTATAAATTCATAATAATATAATTATTTTTTATTTTTATAGAAATGTTTTATTAAGTATTTAAATTTTTATTAAAATATATTCTTAAATCATAAAAATTACTAGAATAAGACAACACTGATTCCATCCAACGTTACGATTTTTATTAATGAAACAAAGGCAACAAAGAAAAGAAAAAAAAAATAAAAAAGAAAGAAAAAAGAGGGGGGGGGGGCAGAGGGTCCACCTAGGGGGGGAGAAATTAATGTAAGCCAAGGTCATCGCCCCGTACAACACCAGTATTACGAAACCATTTCAAAATGACCAAGATAACTCACACTAGATATTGAAAATAGATAATAACTAAATAATATATATTTATATAATAATTAGAAATGAGGTTTGTAAGTGGTTATAGATATGAATAAGGTTCTGAAATAAGTAATTATGATAGTTATTTTTTATTTTATAGGAGGTTAATGAATGTTCTTGTAAGTGTGAATAAAAGGTAAGTGTTTCTTGTCTCAAATTTTCACCCCTTGAGACCTATTTCTTATTTTAAACCATGTTTTATTTATAATGGTTTATTAGTTACACCTTTAATATTTTGTATTAGGATCCTCTCATTTTTCATGGTTTATAAAATAAATTATTTTTCTCCAAGTTTTATAAAAAAATTATCTAATATTGTTTCAAAATATCATGGATATTTATTTTTTCCAAAGGGATTTTTATAAATCACCAAAAACTTATTTTCATCTAAATCATGGAATTTTTCTATACATTTTTCTTGATCAAAGAAATTATTTAAATTTTACCATCCACCTTATTTTTCTATATGGATTTTGTAATGTTATTTTATATCAAGGAAATTAACCACCACAAAATTTTTCTTTCTTAACCACGCACTATGAATATGCATAAATTTTATTCACATGCGTTTACTTTATGAATACCCTATATTTGATTTCTTTGATTTAAAGGTGTTATCCTATATTCCATCCATCGATTGATTGGGGAAATTATTGACTTAACCATACAACCTTAATCAACATGGTATAAATACCATATGGTTTATCTTGATTCAATGGTATTTACCTAAAATCATACTTAATGTAATTGGATACACATATATTTTCTATGGGTTTATCATGTTATGATTATTAATGGATTTATGAATGATTCCTTATGTGAATCCATTTTGAAACGGATATGAAACCAATTTTATTTCCATTAATTATTTAAGATATGATGATGATTCTTTATGTAACACAAATATGTATGGATAATGATGGGTGGGGTCCTATATCACCCTATAATGTATTGGTTAATTTTTTATATCTCTTGAGATAAGTTAGCATTATCCTTCTTAGATATGATCACAAACTAATGGGTGAGCCTTTGTGTACATGTTCAAAAAATAAAGTGTGAGCCTTATAAGATATGATCACAAACTAAATAATGGGCCTTCTTAGACATTCTCATAATTTAATGATACCCTATTCTTATTTTTACATCATATTCTAATGCCTATTCTTATGACTATGTTATGATATCATAGATTATATTGATTGAATCATGTTTCCACACTCTCTTGATTCATTTCTTAAGTTATGTCTTCTTATATCATGAATCATGTTTTATGATCTAAGCTATGTTGGGTATTATGAAATCCTCAAACAGTTTATCCCTCACATGACCAATATGGGTAGTTATGTGACCAAAATAACCCCCCCCCCCATATTCCATAGGTTAACTACTAATAGTGATGGTCTAGAGAATATAGTGGGGAGACTATACCCTATGGAAGATGGAATCGATAAAAAATAAAAACTAAAACAAATAAATCATTACATACAACTCAAGAAGGTAACAAATGAATACCAAAAATCCAAATAATAATAATAAAACATGTCATGCTATACTATATTCCAAACTAAATGTCTTGTTCAAAGTCATACAAGTAAAACAACTAAAAGATAGAATCCAAAATTAGGACTCCCTAAGGCCATTCAAGAACCTCATTCCTAGTCTCATCTACATAATTTCATCCCATCCAAAAAATAAAACCATCAAGCATAGGTCCCATTTCAATTACATATACTTGAATCCATGAATTCATATTAGTTACTAAACTATGGCCAAACATGGTGTGAGTAAAATTTAGTAGCTCAAAACCCATGATGTGTAAAAAATCCATTCTAAATAAATTATGACTGCAATAGTATAATAAACTGGTGAATTAATTCACAAATTGGTGTAGAATATAAAATAAACTTTCCAACCCTCTAGCTTCATGTTGACACCTAGGATCATCCAAATTCACTTTGGCACAATGTCAGATATCTATATCCATGTGAAAATTCTCCGTCCTAGGATGAATCACCCATATCATGTGTCTCCCCCTCAGGTATCATGTAACCAAACATATCTACCTCAGGAATCTTGTTTATATATATACTATACTCTATGAAAATTCCCATTCTAGAGATTTTTATGTGTTCTAATTAGTGAAATACAATACCATGGGAAAAAGTATTACTGGGCCAAGTTTGAATTCCCATGTTAGGGCCACTTATATGCTCCCATGGTGCAATGCCATACCAAGGGAAAACTTATTATTGGACCCAATGTGAATTACAATTCTAGGTCAACTTATGTGTTACCATGTCTCATTACCCATTATATGGGTGAATTATTCATTTCACAACAAAAGAAACAATATATAAATCATTCCAATCCATCCAACATTCCAAACATGTTTTGATATTCCATAATGGTTAATTTATCCAAGTTAAAATAATTTCATCCATTTATTCACTTATTACAAGTTAGCAATTATCATAATAATTGTAACAATTATATTACTCAAATAAGTTATGCCCAATTACAATTCTAACTCCATTATATCAATATTATATCATGTTATCATGCTAATACTAATTATATTCCAATTTACCACTTTCAATAAAAGTAGTTCATTATCAAGATAAAAAAATAAATTCACATGAAAAGCCAAATCATTTTGTTAACCTAAACTATAAAAAATTTCCAATTCAACATAGGGATACCAGTTCATACATTCTAAGTTCCAACCTAGCGTCATGGGTTAGCACACCTTTGAGTGGCCGTAAGTCTCTCTCTCAAATCTAATGGAGCCAAAGTGTTCCATGTGAGGTCTAATAATATGGATTAAAAAATTTTAGTGGGTTATGTATTAGGATATTTCATTCACATGAAATTCTAGTGTGATCACACAAGTTTCACATACTAGAGAAGAAAAACTAACCTTAGAGAGTTGTTTTAGACCACCCACCTCAATAGATTAAGAAGAAGGAAACCAAGTTCAAGAACTTTATCAATATGATAAACTAAAATCCCTTATGGATAGTGATTTTCACACCTCATTAAGGATTATTAATGGGTTCCAAGAAAAAACAATATGAAGACACCAATTCCAAGAAGAACTCACCATTTCAAGTTGTACAGATGAAACTAGAGATTAAAAAACCAAGGGAAGCTGTTAGGGAAGCCTAAAGAGACTTGGAGAACCATTCAAATTCAGAAAACCCATATTAGGTTCAAATTAAGGGTAATTAAGAGATAAAAATATATCTTTTACCCTTATATCTTTGGCCTAGCTAGATGCCACTATCCAGCTGATGTTGTCCAGCAATATGCTTACATGAATGGGAACCCCACTGGATGGATGAAGAGCCTTATCTATGAGATAAATTATACCTAAACCCATTATATAGATAGTAGGACTCATTAGATACCTGGTGAACCTCCTCTAAGATTATTGGGCTTCTAGGAAGCCCACTAGATAGCCGATATACTACACTGACTAGTCGTTCGGATGAAGCATTTCAGTTACTATACACCATCTTTAGCCTCCTGCAAGCTCAGATTCTGATGTTCCTAAACACATGTGAAACACGATTTTAACTAAAAAACAGGGCTTGATTAACAAGGTTAAAATGGTTTAACAAAACTTTAAGGAAGATGCATACCTTTAGAAAAGAAGGATCATACAACCTCCCCATTAAATAACATCTTGTCCCTGAGTTTTCCTCCAAAGAATCAGTGAGAGGTATTGATGAACAAATCAGGCCATTGTTCTTGTGTCTCAGAATCCCTCTCTCAGATATCATCCTAAAAAACACCTATTATTACACTACACATACACTAGTTGAACAATATTTTCTTGAAGATTATTCTCATTATGGTCTATAATAAAGATTGAATACTCCTCAAAGTCCGCATTTACATCAAGATCAATAACATCATAATCTATGACATGAGAATGATTGTGGTAATATATCTGACACTGTGACACATGAATCATGTCATTTATGTCACCGTACCATTATGGAAGAGAGAATTTATACACCACTGGACCAAACTTATCCACTATCTCAAATGACCTATTAAACCTGGGTGGTATCTTTCCCTATTTCTAGAAGTGGTGTTTCCCCATCCCAGGAGACACCTAAAGAGAAACTCGGTGACTAACATCTAACTAAAGAGATCATATATGATAGTCAACATATGATTTATGTCTACTATTCATGGTTATCAACCACATTCTAATCAACTATACTTTGTTAGAGTTCTCTTTCCCAATACTAGGTCCAACGAGCACTAACTCACCTACCTCTAACCAACACACAGGTGAATGAATTCAACTTCAATATAAATCCTTAAAAGGATCCATTATGATCAATAAATGGGAGGTGTTATTATAAGATAACTCCATGAATACCGAATACTACTCCCAAGAAGCACCAAAATACAAAATACAAGCACCTAACATGTCCTCCAGAATCTAAATCATCTACTTAGATTATCCATAAATCTAATTATATTATTCTATGCTATAAAGAACCAATGATACCAACTTCTTATGAAGGAAATTCTAGAAACATGAAATGGAATGAGGATCTTGAATAGAAATTATAGTCATAAAAATCCTTGAAGTTGAACTATATAATATATGTAGAGATTACCCAGATCATTGATGGAGAAGGTCTCTATTATAGGAAATAAGTGGGATACCTTCATTAGTTGATTCACGATCACCTGTACCATATCGTTTTTACAAGGTGTCATGGGCAATCAAATCATGATTTCCAGGGTGATATCATTCCATTTTAATTATAAAATGGGAAAAGAATAAAATAACCTAGTAGGAATCTAATGATTAGGCTCACCTGATGACTGGTGAAGCATCTCACCATAAAACCTGCTACCTCCTTCTTTATCCCCAACCAATAGTATTTCCTATGGAGATAACATTAAATATTTGTAAAACTAGGATATAATGCCCATTTAGAAGTATGTAATTCCCACAGTAGCTCCTAGAACAAGCCTGCAGGTACCCATATATGGATATATACAAGAAGAACATCATTAGTTTTAAGAGACCAAACTTTTGTTTCCTTCCAACCATATTAGATATCCCTTATGGCTAGACCTTCCGGATTGGATAAATACCACATCTTTATTTGATCTAAAATCAAAATAAGAATAGATGTGGATGTTAGAGTCTCTATCCCATGATACTTTTGAACATCCAAATGCATATCCAAAAATAGGGCCATTATCCACTATTCATTACAAGATTACCACACTACCTTTGTCCGTGTCTTCCTACTTAAGGTTCTAGTAATGATAGTTCCCTTACCTGAAGTGTATTCCAACTAGAAGTATAAATAAAATAGATAATCAAACCAAATAATCTTATAAAGGTTCAAGTCACACTATGAAAAGATGTACTTGAGGATCTTGTGATCCGTGTACACCCAAAAACCATTACCCAAAATATAATGCCACCACAATCTTAGGACATATACCACTGTAGATAAATCCAGATCATGAGTAGGATACTTCCTCTCATGTAACCACTACTCTCTAGATCTATATGAAACCACTCAATCCTCCTACATCAGAATAGCTCCAAGACCAACTCCTGATGTGCCACAGTACACGGTATATTCTTTAACCTATATAAGTATGGTGAAGATCAATACTAAGGTCAAACCGCTCTTTAATTTCTAGAAAAACCCCTTACAAGTATCATGTCACACCCACTTTTTTAATTATTTTTTATCTTATATTGGCTCTGGGTCCTCGCGCCAAGGGCCGAGCAGGGTCCCAGATTAAATTTTTTGTCATTTAGTATATCCACTAGGTTTCGGACCTGTGCACGGTCACCGCGCAGTTGGCAGCGGCCACGTGGCCGGCCTAGGGGTCTGGAAATTTCTAATTATCATCATTATTATTTTCATTATTATTATTATTCTTTTTCTTTTTATTTTTATAATTATTATTTTATTGTTAATAAATTTATTAATATTATATTATTATTTATTATTTATATTATTATTATTTTTTATATTATTATTGTTAATAATAATAATAATATTATTATTATTTTGGGTTTTATATTTTTATTTTTTATATTATTATTATTATTATTTATATTATTATTGATGTTATTATTATTATTATACTTATTATTATTGTTATTATTATTATTATTTTTATTATACTTATTATTATTATTATTATTTTAATTATTATTAGTATTATTTTTATAGTTATTTATATTATAGTAATAATATTATTAATATAATATAATGGAAAAAAAGACCAAACCCTACACTACCCGTGGCCCCTTCCCCATACCCACGAGCCGGCACCCCCTTGCTCCCTTACCCTCCTGTAGCTGCCCCACTCTCCTCTGCCTGTTTGCCCTCCATGTTCCCTCGTTGCTCCCAGCAACTGCCTTTACTTCTGTCACCCCACATAGGCCCCTCATTCCCTGTCTGCCTCACCCCGCTGCATGATCACCCTCTGTTTTCGGCCAGCCACCTCACCCCGTCGTGTCTCCGACTAGGCTGTGCTTCAAACTCACCCCCTCACCGCACTTCTGGCCAGCCGCCCCTCCGCGATCTTCTCCAACAAACCCGATACTGGTGACCCACAACTCCATCCCTTCCAATAATCCTATTCTTGGTATATTTCTTCCTTAGTTTGGAGTTTTTATTTAATTCTGTTGAAACGCTTATTCCGCGGTTGGTAATTCGTGTGTTTTCTCATCGTTTAGGGCATGCGATTGGTTCGAAACATTTCACTATACTTCCATATAAGTTCTGTTGCATCCACACTTATTTAAGGTAGGAAATTTCCAAATTCATTCTTTCCAACACAACCCACGACACTTGTGTTTTAGATAAATATTTTTTTAATATAATCTGCATCTCAATAAGTGGCGTTGCTAAATTATTTCAGTGTTTTGTGTTGGTTAAAATTGTGAAGAAATAGATTTGGAATGTGTCTATTTATGTATAGGTGATTCTATATATAATAAAGTTATTTGATGAACTATTCAACTTTTCCATCTGGTTTATCTGTTTTATCATGTTTAGAATGATCTGTAATTAAAATGCTTGGTTTAACTGTTTATCGGGTTGAGTATGTTTTAGCGTTTTAAGCCATGCATTAATTCTTAGAACTGTTGAATATTTTTTTATATAGTGTTTTGTTTAATTATGAAAATGTTTTCTTTAGTTGTGCAAAAGTGCATTTGGTTGTGCGTGTGGTGTAGATTATGTTTTGAAAGGTGCGAGAGTAGTTTTTAAAAGGTTTGGTCATGCAATGAGTTATAAAATGGAATTCACTTGTGAAGTTGGTGAAATTGCGATGAAAGATTTTGTTTGAACCTATTTAAATAATTTACTAAATGATTAAATGTTTTGTTAAAGGATGTTTGGATTGCGAATCATGGGTGAAAAATTTTTCAGCGTGTGTTTTGGGTTTTGTTTGAAATGGGGTGGTAAGTTTGTGAAAATGATTCTTGATTTCTAAATAGATTTGGGTTGTTTGTGTGGTTTTTGAAATGGCATGAAATTAAGTCTTTGAGCATGTGACTATTTAACATTGGAGATGAAAAAGCGTTTTTGTGTGTGATATTTTGGGTAATGTTTTTGTTTATGTAAAGCTAATGGTCTATTTGGAAACACTTGTGTTTTCAAAGGAGTTATTTAATTATGTAAGTAATGCGGTGACCCACTTGGTACCTCCAACTCAAACAATGATATTTGTATAAACTTAGAAAAAA
This sequence comes from Viscum album, assembly GCA_963277665.1. Classification (NCBI taxonomy): domain Eukaryota; kingdom Viridiplantae; phylum Streptophyta; class Magnoliopsida; order Santalales; family Viscaceae; genus Viscum; species Viscum album. The sequence continues at coordinate 1,237,352,446 of OY728153.1, forward strand.
ACATTGGGCATTATTCATTTAGAGTTTGAAATGTTTTACTAAAAATGAATTTGAGACTTTTGAATTAAAGGCTTGTTTGGCACTTTCCACTTTGGCATAATGTTTGTGTTGATTCTTTGAAATGACGACGTTTTGATTAATATATGCCCATCTAAAAACTTTTTAATTTTTAAAAAGGTTTCAAATGGTTTTAATGTTTTTCATGGAATGATATCCCAATTGGCACTTTGTTAATGTGAGATGACTGAATGTGTATATGAGGCACTCCTGTCTAGTGTAACCCTTTATGGGTGAACGTATAGGAAGCGTCCGTGTTTGGGGAAGGCAAGTGCGGTGAGATGATTCACGCGTGCGAGGGCCTTCCTACCTACACAGTATTATTATAACCACCATGGGTTCTTGGGTGTCTTTTATATGATCGAGTGATGGTTACAGATCAACCCTGATTAGACGGGTTGGTACCCCATGGATTTGTTGTTAGGCCAGGTGGGATTTTCCACTGGATTGGTCAGTTTAGGTCGGCTAATTGGTTATAGACATAGGAGCTTCACCATATTCTGGCAGGTGAATCTAAAACTGGGTACGTCTAGGGGGCTTTTAGGGATGTTTAGGATCACTCATGGTTACTAGATTATTTATATATCTTGTTTAACTTTCGTTGCACTAGTTTATTTTTAGTTTCCACCTTTTTACTTGTTTTACTCTAGCCCAGCTGCAGTATTTTCTATTTTGGACTTTATTTATAAAATGAAAAATGATTTTGGAAATGGTATGTATCATGTGTTGAGTTTAATTTAAACGGAAAAAACATGTTTCTTATTTTCAAATGTGAAAACCCTACTTTTATAATTGTATTTCAAACTTGTGTTGGTGGATTGTTTTGGGAAAGGAGACATTGGATTCTGTGGTTTAACTTGACAACTATACTGAGAATTTTTAATGCTCACGCCTATTTATATTTTCAATTGCAGGTTCAGTCTCTTGTTTGGGTTTTCTTGGCTGAGTTTCTCATTATAGGAGCAAGGTCAGCCTTTGGTCGGTAGGTGACCTGAAAGGTCACGTGGAGGTATGTTCTGTTTTATTTTCTTTCCACTGCTAATATTATGTTTATCGACTATTTTTATTTATCTATTTTTTTGTCCATAGGCCAAATCATTCCTAATGATTAAAATTTTGATTCCCGACACTAGTTTCTAGCCCGTGGGGATCAGGAACGCCCCTCAGGCTATGTCGTGGACCGACTCAGGTGACCGGTTCAAGGTCGACCTGGGTTGGTTTGTGAAAAAATGGTATCAGAGGGGACCTTGTTATTTGGGATGTTTGGTAGATGGAGATTAGAACTGTTGGGACTCGAGAGGTAGGTATGAGAAGTATGTCATGAACCCTCTCCTATTCCGAACCTCGAGTCGCCAGGGGTAGTCTAGGAATTGAGTTCTTATCTCGTTCTGATTTGTTTTGGATTGAGTTATGACAACAGAGGCAAAACGATGTTGCATCATGATTTTACATAGAGTAGTGACCCATGTGGAGTTCGTGTACATGGTTTAAGTTCCTTCTAGTCATTAACGCTTACTTAGGGCACGTCCCACTACCATGTCTCTAGGTTAAGCATGACTAATATTCCCTCCCTTCTGTGATTTGATGCATGTTAAGTGTCATATTGGTTTTGGTTGGTGTAAGTGAACTTTTGAAAATGAAAAGGGGTTTTTGAAATGAGAATTACATCTTTTAAATGGCTTTAAATTTGTGAAATGGGTTTTTAAAACTGAATGCTCTTGGTCTAAGAATCCAGTGGTTTCTTGGAACTGGTAGAGATATGGTTTGGGTGTACCCTTGGGTACTCTTTATGAATGTTTGCACATATGATGGAATGAATGGGAAGTACGTGTTGGTGCGTATGGATGAAAGCGAATGAAGACTTGTGCAATAGTTCATGGGATTACTAGGGTGTGTACTTGGAATTAAAGGCTTGAACTTGTTTTACTAAAGTGATTTTAAAAATGGAAAATTATTTTTGGAAATTTAATTTGGTTTGAAAAGTGGACTTGGTATTTGGATAGTGGCCTTGAGGGAAGGCGATTTTAAAATTTAAAATGGAAAGGGGATTTTGAAAGAGGAATTTTTGAGTTGTGCTTATTTTTCTTGTTTCTTTTCAGCTGGTTGTTTTTGGATGAAGTTCCTTTCTTTGATGTTTATTTGGCCTAATGTTAGTTTTGTATCTATGTTTTATATGTTATTTAGAAAATGATGTCTAGAAAGGTTTCCAAGGTTTCTAATAAGTCATGCCCAGTTTTTGGTCCTTCTCGGACATTGCTTATCCTTCACGATAATCGGGGTCTGTTAGAAGCAATAGAGTGGCTCAAAGAGGTCGAACACGTCTTCAGGGTATTGGGAACTCCCGAAGTTGTCCATGTGCATGCTGTTTTGGGGTCATTTGAAGGTCCAACTCTGGATGAATGGAAGTTGGTCACCCCTCCATCACTGCAAGTTAAAATGACGTAGGATGTCTTTAAATCCGTCTTCATCCAATGGTTTATACCTGAAGAGGTGAAGACGAAGAAAACAGAGGAGCTCATGCATATTCAATAAGGCCAATGGATGATAAAGGCATATGTTGACCATTTCAAGGATCTTGTGTCCTTTTCTTCAAAGGTAGCATCATAGGATTTGATGAAGAATTATCTCTTCATCAGCGGTCTTCGTCCAGAGATCAAGGAGTGGGTGCTCCTTTTTAAAGATCATCATTTTGAGAAGCTGGTGGATGAGGTGTTCCGATATGAGTTGGTCTCCAGAGTGTAGGTTCTTTGTAATCCAGTGAATCTAGTTACTCGTGAAGGTTCCCCATCTGGCGAACTTGGTGTGCCAGAGGGACCTATTTCTAAAGAGTCCTCTGCAGTGGTTCTGGATTCCATTTCGTCGGATCGTTTAGTGGTGTACCACCAGTGTGTCTGGTTCGGGCACGTGAAGTCGTCATGTCGCATCCCCCCCGAAGATGTGTCATCATTGCGGCTGTCTCAGACATCTAGAGAAGTTCTGAAGGAAGCGTCACCTGAAGAAGACACTGTAACCGAAGGATTTCATTACCTGACTATGAGGAAGGAGATGCTTCAACCATCAGAGCCCTAGCCATAGGTCTTGTGGTGAAGCTCACGTGCAATCAGGAGTTGTGGGAGGTGTGAAGCCTCAGTCTGGGTTTTGTGTTTTGTGTTGGCAGTGGAACATTTAAAGTCTTTTCTCTCTTGTTTTTTTTTCTACTGTTAAAATTTTGACATCGTTGTAAGTTTATTGCTTCATCATGGAGTAATAATAGACATGTTCTATTATAATCCAACAGTTTTGTTTGTCGGATTATGGTTTTATGAATCGTGCATTTTTCTCAAAAGTGTGCTTAACCCTTATATTTGTTGATCTTGGTTTAGCTATATTTGTTTGACGATGTAAGTGCCTGTGGAAGAATTGATTCTTGTGGTTATGCTCGAGGTTACTGTCTGAGTTAAGTTCTGCTTAGGGGTTTTTCTCCAGTATTCAGAGTTTTGTTCTAGGTCCAGATATTCAAGGTTCAATGGGTGTGTTCCCTCTTGCTATAGAATATAGTTTGGATTGGTTGGGAGTTCCCGTGTCGCACCCCTCCTGGGGTAGTATGTTTGGGTGTTAAAAATTCCACACTAGTTGAGTTTTTGTGGTGGGGAGAACCCTCTTATGTTCTCCCATTCTCTTTTGTTGTGGTTTCTTTTGGTTTCATTTGGGAATGGATTCTTGTTTGGTCCATCGTTCGGTTAGGTGACTTTCTGGGGGCATAAAGTGTATGTGGTGGGGAGAATTGTCACACTTTATTTTTTAAATTAATTCTTATCTTATCTTGGCTCCGGGTCCTCACGTCAAGGTCCGAGCAAGGTTCCAGATTAAAGTTTTTGTCGTTTATTATATCCACTAGGTTTTGGACCTATGTACAGTCACCGCGCGGTTGGCGATGGCCGTGCAACCAACTCAGGGGTCAGGCAATTTCTAATTATCATCATTTTTATTTGCATTATCATCATCATCATTATTATTATAATTATTATTATTATAATTATTATTATTATAATTATTATTATTATTGTCAATAAATTTTATTAATATTATATTTATTATTAATATAATAATAATTATTTTTTGTATTATTATTGTTGTTATTATTATTATTATTTTGGGTTTTATATTTTTATTATTTATATTTATATTTTTATTATTTTTATTATTATTGTTACTATTATTATTATTATACTTATTATTATTAGTATTATTTTTATAGTTATTTTTATTATTTTAATAATATTATTATTATAATAGAATGACAAAAAAAGACTAAACTCTAAACTACCTGTGGCCCCTTCCCCATACCCGTGAGCTGCCACCCCCTTGCTCCCTTTCTATCCTACAGCCACCCCGCTCCCCTCTACATGCTTTCCCTCCCTATTCCCTCGCAGCACCCAGCAACCACCTCAACTTCCTTCACCCCACGTCGGGCCCTCGTTCCCTGTCCGCCTCGCCCCACCACACACTCACCCATTGTTTTCGGCCAACCGCCTCACCCCGTCACACCTCTGGCTAGGTTGTGCTTTGAACCCGCCCCCTCGCCGCACTTCCGGCCAACCGGCCCCTCTGCGATCTTCTCTGACGAACCCGATCCTGGTGACCCACAACTGTATTCCTTCCGATAATCCTCTCCTTGGTATATTTCTTCCTTAGTTTGGAGATTTTCTTTAATTTTTTTAAACCCTTATTTTGCAGTTGGTAATTCGTGCATTTTTCTCCTCGTTTACGACGTGCGATTGGTCTTCGATGTTTTTCTCTCCCTCCCATTGAAGTTCTGTTGCGTCCACACTTGTTTGAGGTAGGCAATTTCCAAATTATTTCTTTCCTACACAACCCATGACACTTGTATTTTTGATAAATATTCTTTTAATATAATCTGCATCTCAATAAGTGGCATTGCTAAATTATTATAGTGTTTTGTGTTGGTTAAAATTGTGAAAAAAATAGATTTGGAATGTGTCTCTTTATGTGTAGGTGATTCCGTATATAATAATGTTATTTGATGAACTATTCTACTTGTTCATCTGGTTTAGCGTGTTTAGCATGATCTGCAATTATAATTCTTGGTTTACCTGTTTATCAGGTTGAGTATGTTTTTTCATTTTAAGCCAGGCATTAATTCTTAGAACTGTTGAATATTTCTTTACATAGTGGTTTGTTTAATTACAAAAATGGTTTCTTTAATTTTGAAAAAGTGCATTTGGTTGTGTGTGTGGTGTTTATTATGTTTTGAAAGGAACGAGAGTATTTTGAAAGGGTTTGGTCATGCAATGAGTTATAAAATGGAATTCACCTGAGAAGTTGGTGAAATTGCAATGCAAGACTTTGTTTGACCCTTTTTAAATTCTTTAGTAAATGAATAAATGTTTTGTCACACCCATCTTTTTTTTATATATATATTATTTATTTTATTTTATTTTTCTGTTGGGAATTAGATAGTTTGGGTCAAGGCCGAACTTAAATTTTCTGAGTTTTATTTTGAAACACACTTTTTGGCTTTTTCGGTGCTAAGCGCACCGTTGTTAAAGCCGCACGACCTCGCTTGGGTAGCCGCATGACCTCGCCCAGCTTACCGGGTGACCTTCCGATATCTAATTAACTAAATGGAATGAATTAATAATGACCAAATAAGATGATAAGAGTTGGATACAATTAAAGTTAATTGTTTTAATGGTAATAATAATATTTTTATTTGAGAATATTATTATTATTATTATTCCAATTTTAGTTTACTACAATTATTTTGTTTTGTTAATTTTATTATTATTATTATTAGTTTCTTTTTATTTATTTTGTTTTTACGTTTTCCCTCTCTTTTTTTTGGCTAGGGTTCGGACCCCCCCTTCTTGTGCGTCGTTTTTTTTCTCCCCCTCCGGCAGATCGCGGCTCTCTCCCCCTATCGCCCCGCCACCGGCTCTCCAACCATCAACCGACCTCCTTCCCCTCTATCCCGTCGTGCGTCCCCTGCCAGTCCGCCTCAACAGGTCGCCGCACCTCAGCCTGCCTTGGATCGCTGTCGCACCCAGCCCCCCTTCCCATCTCTTCTCGCCGCGCCGCCCGATGGAACCCCGCCGGATCTCCCCTTCGGCGCACCCTCCGATCTGCCGCCGCCCTCTTCCCCTTCCTGGCCCGCACCGCTGCCACGCACCCCACTCATCGGACCGGTCACAGCCCTCCTGCTGGCCAGCTCCTCGGCCAACCCCAACCACCGAACCTCCCTCCCTTGAGTCTGTCCCCCGTCTGCGCCGCCTCTGGAATCGCATCGGACCCCTCCTCCTGTGAAGCAGATCAACGACTCCTCCTTTTTCCAGCCCGGCGGAACCCACTGCCTTCCCCCTTCCTGGCCGACCCCCTTCAGTTAAGACTTTTGCTCTTGCTACCATTTTTCCTTTTGAGTTTTGCTTGTTTGTCTTTTTTGTTCCAGCGGGTTTAAGTATATATTTTAGGGTGTGATCTTAATTTGTCTTGGTTCAAATTCTTATTTATGGTTCACCTTTGGTTCTTTTATTGTGCGCATTGGGTGCGGTTGAAGAGTTCCATAAATTTCTGGGTTAATTCTTGATGTTTTGGTTCAATTGTTTGTTTAGGGTCGATTTTATTTTGTTGAGTTGCAGTTGATGTGCGACGGACGTTGCACACAACAGTTGTGAAGTCTGCGATGACAAGGTAGGTGGTTCCATGCCATAACATCTCTAGATAATTTAATTGTTCATTAATTAAATTATAATGTGTTCTAGTGATAAATTGCATGATGCGAATTTTATTTTTTTTGACGTGCTTCGATATGCATATTGGTGAATTTGAGTTGTTGTTAAGTAAATGCCAATGTTTTCATGTGCGTTGTGTCGTCGAAATGTTCAGACGCGTTATAGTTAATTGTTTAGGTTGTGCAAATTGTGTTTTCAAGTTCTTTGAGGTGTCTGTGTCATTAAATGTAGATTTTCAACCAAAATGAGTCACTTTGGGTGTGTTTGCCGTGTGGCGTACTTTTGGAACTAAATTGAAAAATTGTTTGAACAATGGGAAAACATGTTTTAGTTTGTATAAGCTGCACTTTGGTTTTAAAGTGATGTTCGTATATGAAATTGAGTTTGTCGTTCTGGTGCAAACCTTTTCTTTCTAATTTTAAGTGTTTAATAAATTGTTAATTGCACTTATTAAATTATATGTGGAGCGCGAGAGTTGTTTTTGACAGAATTATGTGTGCGTTAAGTTTTAAAGGTATTCTTACTTGTGAAATTGGACATGTCTCATGTGAAAACTCCTATTGTGCTATTTTGAAATGTTCTTCTAATTGTTTAAATAGTTTATCAAGTCATGCAAGTGATCTAGACTATGTGATAAAATGGTTTTGGTGTGCGTGTGTTTTTTTATGGTGTTTCGGTATGCAAATGGTGACGTGTATGTGTAATGTTTTGTTTGGTTCGAGATATGTGGAAGCGATATACATTATGTGAATGTGAAACTTATTTGAGCACAAGGGAAACCCTGGGTATCTAGGTGGGAAGACTAGAACTAGTGTGCTAGTGAACCGGATGGGTATCGTCCCTATTTCACTTAGCTGGATTGACGATTGCAACACTAACTAAACATATGATATCTGAGGGTAGTGTCCTTCTAAGCCACGTGTTCTGAGGGTCGTGGCCTTCTAAGCCACGTTTTCTGAGGGTCGTGGCCTTCTAAGCCACGTTTCACCGAGACACGAGGTTCTAGGGTCCCACTTGAGCTAGATGAACCTTAGGGGATTTACCCGTAGTGCTCTACCATCTTTGGCGTGGTGCCTTCCGTCGGCACATGGAAGACCACTTGTGTATGTGTGTGTGTGTGTGTGAGTGTGTGTGTCTGTGTGTGAGCATATGTGTGTGTGTGTGTGAGTATGTGTGTGTGTTTCCATATTGGGCATTTCTCTTCCCCTTTAAGAGACGTGTTTGTTAAATGAGTTCTTTTTAATGTTCTTCTTTTAGCGTTTAGCTTGTAAATGTTTTCTTTAAAAGAATTTTTTTTTAAATTAAAATTTTGAATAAGCACTTTAAATTGTCTTTTGATGTTGTGACATGGAACCATTTCTCGGTGGCGTCCTACTGGGCTTTTAGCTCACACCCTGCATACACCCTTGGGTGTATGTAGTTTCTGTTTCTTCTGTCTTCCAGGTTGCGACTTCGTGCTCAGTGATGGTGGTTCAGGTTGCAGTTGGTCTTCTCATGTAGAATGGTGTTGATGTGGTCTCACTTCTGCCGGGAGGTTGGGTATGAGTTTTAGTTTCCGCTGTCGTTTTTTTCTTTTTAGTTATTGTTTCGAGTTGTAGACCTTAAACTTGTTCATAGTTTAAAGGCACGTTTCGTTGTCTATTCCTAATCTCAGTTTATTTATCTTGTTAGCTGGTTTATCTGTCTTGTATTTCAGGCAAAACTGTTCCCACTTGTTAAACATGATACCCGGGCACTTGTGCCAGCCCGTGGGGATCGGGAACGCCCTTCGGGCCTTGCCGCGGACCGGGTCGGGCGCCAGGCCGGATGGCGACCCGGCTTGGTTCGTGACATGTTTTGTTAAAGTAATTTGGATTGCGAATCATGGGTACAAAATGTTTCGGCGTGCATGTTGGGTTTTGTTTGAAAGGGGGTGGTAAGTTTGTGAAAATGATTCTTGATTTATATATGTATTTGGGTTCTTTGTGTGGTTTCTGAAATGACATGAAATGAAATCTTTGAGCATGTTACTTTTTAACATTGGAAATGAAAAAGTGGTTTTTGTGTGATATTTTGGGTAATGTTTTTGGTTATGTAAAGCTAATGGTCCATTTTAAAACACTTGTGTTTTCAAAGGAGTTATTTAATTATGTAAGTAATACGGTGACCCATTTGGTACCTCCAACTCAAACGATGATATTTTTATGCACTTAGAAAAAAAACATTGTGCATTTTTCATTTAGATTTTGAAATGTTTTACTAGAAATTCATTGGAGACTTTGGAATTAAAGGCCTGTTTGGAAATTTCTGCTTTGGTATAATGTTTGTCTTGATTCTTTGAAATTACAACGTTTTGATTACTGTATGCCCATATAACAACTTTAGTATTTTGAAAAAGGTTTCAAATGGTTTTAATTTTTTTCATGTAATGATAACCCGATTTGAACTTTGTTAATGTGAGATTACTAAATGGGTATATGAGGCGCTCCTGTCTAGTGTAACCCTTTATGGGTGAATGTATAGGAAGAGTATGTGTTTGGGGAAGGCAAGTTCGGTGAGATGAGCCATGCGTGTGAGGGACTTACTACCTACATAGTATTATTTACCACCATGGATTCCTGGGTATCTTTTAGATGATCGAGTGACGGTTGTTGATCAACCCCGATTAGACGGGTTGGTACCCCCAGGATTTGTTGTTAGGATAGGCGGGCTTAGCCACTAGATTGGTCAGTTTAGGGTGTCCAGTTGGTTATAGACTTAAGAGCTTCAACATACTCCGGAAGGTGGTTCTGAAAGAAAGTATGTCCAAGGGTATTCTAGGGATGTTTTGGATCACCCATGGTTACTGTATTATTTACATAGCTTGTTTACTTTCCGTTTCACTAGTTTATTTTTATTTTTCACATTTTTTCTTGTTTTACTATCTCCCAGCTGCAATATATTCTTTTTTGGACTTTATTTATAAAATGAAAAATTATTTTGGAAATGGTATGTAGCATGTGTTGGGTTTACTTTAAAAGGGGAAAACATGTTGCTTATTTTCAAAATTAAAAACCCTAATTTTATAATTTTATTTCAAACTTTTGTTGGTGGATTGTTTCAGGAAATGAGACATTGGATTCTGTGGTATACCTTGGCAACCCTACTGAGTATTTTTAATGCTCACACCTATTTATATTTTCAGTTTCAGGTTCAGTCTATTGTTTGGGTTTTCTTGGATGGGTTTCTCATTATAGGAGCAAGGTCGACCTTTGGTCAGGAGGTGACCTGAAAGGTTATGTGGAGGTATGTTCAGTTTTATTTTCTTTCCGCTGCTAGTATTATGTTTATTGAATATTTTTATTTATCTATTTTTTTCCATGGGACAAATCATTCCTAATGATTAAAATTTTGATGTCTGACACTAGTTTCCATCCCGTGGGGATCAGGAACGCCCCTTGGTCCATGTCGCAGACCGGATCGGGTGACTGATTTAGGGTAGACCTAGGATGGTTCGTGACATATCATAACAAACAAACATAACACCTTTCTTGATCATAATGTACATCAAATATTTCATATGGGATAATTCCTAGATGCAATTTTAGTAATTTTATATATGTACCAAAAATATATAAATATAAAAGATGTTCTTAAGTCATTTCCAAGATACCATGACTGGAACCTTCTATGGGTCCATTAACACTATAGCCTCTAAGATAAGGTGACCCAAGAAATGCATTTTTCAATAAAAAATTGATATTTAGATAGATTTATATATATATGATGATCTTAGAATAATCATAAAGAACCATGATGCTAGGCCTGATCATTTATAGACTAGAAGTACACCAATATTTCTTTAATAAAAAAACTACAAAATAATCAAAAAACTGATGGAAGATCCAATTAATCAAGTCCATGAATACTGTTGGTGCATTCATCAGACCAAATGGCTTTACCAAAAACTCATACAAGTCATACATTCTCCTAAAATAAGCTCAGATTAGGTCATATGGTCTCACCCTCAACTAAAGGTACCCTGACCTCAAGTCAATCTTGTAGAAAATCCATTTACCTCTCAATAGATCAAAGAGATCCTCGATTTATGGAAGTGGATACCAGTTCTTTACCATCATCTTGTTCAATATCTATAAATCCACATATATCCACAATGTTTCATAAAATTATAATTGAAAACCATAGGATAACCCCATGGTTAAGTACTAGGATACCTGAACCCCTTAACTTCCATATTTGCCAACTATACATTCATCTCTCAAATCTCTATTGGTGCCATCCTATAATGTGATATTGAAGCAAGATTGGATCCTAGAATCATCTCAATGGTGAACTTGATATCCAATTTGGGTGGTAATCCATATAACTCTTTAGTAAATAAAACATGAAATAAGTACACTAATTGAGAAAAAGTACTCTACTATAACTTTCCATAAACTATAAAAAGTATTTCCACTTGTGCCACAAGACAATCCAATCTACACTGAATTAGTCCTACCTAACCAACCTGAAGATCATATTCAACTGAGTGAAAATATATTCCACCTTATAGATTTTTAAAAGTAAATCTCCTTTGATAATAGTTCATATTATCCTAGTACAAAACTATTCAATACATATCTAAAATAAAATTGAATCTTTCCATTTCAAACACAAACAACTCCTAGAGGATATGGTAGCCACCAACTTCTAGAGAACACTATTTACAGTGTCTGATAACCTCTGATCGTATCCCCAATAGTGCATCAATGGTTATAAACTCATCTAATATATCCACATCCAAACCAAATACATTAGAAAAATGAGAATATATAAAGGAATTAAACACCCCTCTATCAAAAAAATGAAGGTAAGGGTGGATGACACATGAATCATACCACTAATAGTAGAAGTTACCACATCTAGACTGGTTAGAGTAGTCTGTATGGAGGGCCTCTAAATTTCTCCTCTACCCTATTTTAGAGTCCAAATATCATTTTAATCTCCCTCTTACTGATAATTTCTCTCCTAAATTGGGGTGCCACATATCCTACCCCAACCTGAGTGATAGATGGAACTCTCGCTACATATCTACCAAGGGGTAAATGAGTCCTTTATAGACTAAAGTATCTTGCATGATCCTCTTCCACTACCGGACTACCAAGTGGTCCTACAGAACCTCTGTATATGGTCTATCTTCTACCCTAGTTTTCATTATTAATCACATGTAAATCTCCCTCCTGATGATATTTTCTATATGATATTTGGGTACCACATCTCCTACCCCTACCTGAGTAATTGGTGGACCTCTAGCTACCTATTTTCTGAGGGGTAGCTAAGTTATTTATAGACTACAGTTCCTTGCATGATCCTATTCCACTACTCTACTACCAAGTGATCCAAAATAACCTATGTATATTTTCTATCCTAAAAAAACATGGTACTTCAATTTAGGGAATGTACACTATATGTTCCTATTTCTAACCTTTCCAAATTGAAATCATTACCCCTAGACATTGTCATTTGATAGTTTTCCACTTCTCTAGCTTCTCTAACACCACTAACTTGGTGCTAAATTTCATAGAGACACTTATTTCCACCTGAAGAAGATCTAATCAATCATCTTGGTAAGACTACCCCCTTGGGGTCTGACTTAGGTTCCATTTGGTGATGTGGGACTAATTTATCATGTTAGAGAATTTAATCAAGTGAAAGGTGTTGACCTGTGACTTTATCACCTAATAAAGTCCATCCTAGAAGTTCTTTTCCCAAGTTATCTCATCATCTTCCAAATATTTATCAAAACACAACAGGTCAGTAAAATTTATAGCATAGTATATCATTAAAATGATCCCTTGTTTATAGTGTATGAACTTCCATGTCCTCTTATCTCTTAGTGTCTCAAGATAAAAGAGACTCAGAAAATTATCATCAATGTCTTTCCAGGATTACTCCTCTTACTATCCAGCTTTATCTATAATATACTACCAAAACCTAGATAGTATTTATAGAATATAACCATCAGGATTCAACCTCTTATCCATGGGTGTCTTGACATGTTTATAGATCATCCATATATACACTATCCAAAACTCATATTCTTAGGGTTCTCTCTACATAGTGAACATTTAAGGGTGATGCAACTAAAACTCTCTCGACAGATCAGACATGAAAGGCACAAAACAATCTCTCCATGGATTTCATGACCCATAGAAAAATATCATGAAACTAATCATCCATCTAGTTTCCTAGATACGTAGAATACTTCAACTCAAATTCATGAGGTGTGTGCTAATTACCAATCCCATGATGCTCAAACTGAAGATGAAATAAATAAATTTTCTTTGCAAAGTCCAATACACTCCTCAGATCATATGATACACAACATGATCAAACTCAAGAGGATAAGACAAAAATAGATAACTGATGACAAAAGGTTACTACAAACATGGATTAACAAGGAAATTTTAATGTTACAACAATTTATTTTATTAATTTTCATCAGATATTACAAAGTATTATATTTCAAAATTTTATAGACAATTATATCACATGTAATAAATATTTCCTTAGAATGAATGATGATTGTCAATATATTTCCCCTATGAAACTACCACGATGCATGAATATTGACCTCGTACCGTATCGAACCACATGTAAAATCTCATAAAATAGTAACATCACACAACAAGTGAATCACCCAAGGTGAAATAAAATCTCAACTTTAATAAGAAAACATTAAAAATCACAATACCATCCCTAGGAACTTGGGTTTCCCCCCACACATGGGTTAACCGATCCCATGAACGAGCTCACTTCTAAGACATGTCATCTCATAGTCTTCTATATACCTTCCCTAAATAGTAAATAAATAGAAAAAACTTAGCATTGATACCAATTTTTAATACCCTCAACTCAGTTCTAACTCATGTGACTGAGATTGGATGTCACATAACCTCAAGCATGCTTCTCCATATTCTAAAGGCTTCAAAATAATAGTGAGAGTATAAAGAATATAGTGGGGATAATATATCCTCTAGAATATAGTAACAATCAAAACAAAAATAAAATCAATCAATCAAAACATAAAACTCAAGTTGATAACAAATGAATATAAACAATACAAATATTAATAATAAACCATGTTATTATATAGTGTTATCTAAACTAAATGTTGTGTTGAAAGTTATAAAAGTAAAATAAATAAAATTCAGATTCCCAAATAAATACTACCTAAGAATATTCAAAAACCCCATGCTTGGTCCTATTTCCATGATCTATTACTATACATAAATCCTACCAATCTAGCATAGGGACCCTTTCCCTTATCTAGACCCATATCCATTATGTTTTCCTGGGTACTAAATGACACCTGAAGAGGGTGCGAGTGAAACTCAGTACACTGATACCCATCTAGTATGAAAAAATAGTGCATGAAATATTATGATAAAAATTATAATTAATTTATAAATTGGTGTATAACATCAAATAACCCTACAAACCCTCAAGCTATGGGTTGACACTAGGGACAGTTAAACCTGCTTCAGCGTGATTCCAGATATCTCTAGCTAGTGGTGTATTCTCCTACATAGGATGAATCAACCATATTATGTATATCACCCTTAGGAATCAGGAAACCAAACATCACACCATCAAGTATCCAATTTCTATTCATACAATAATCTACGTGAATTACCATCCTAAATTATCATATATGTTACCATGGTTCGATACCATAACATGGGAAAAGTATTACTAGATTGAGTGAAAATTTCCATGCTTAGTCCACTAAAGTGTTCCCATGGTGCAATGTCATACCAAGGTAAAATTTATTGCTAAAACCAGTATGAATTTTGATAATAAGGAAACTTATGTGTTCCCATGGAGCATTACCCATACCAATGATGAAGTATCAATTTTACAATAAAAGAAACAAGAGCCAAATCATTCAAATTAATCAAACATACCAAACATGTTAAGATATTATATATTGGTTAATTTATTCAGATTACTAATTATAAACCATTTATTTTATTATTCAAAGTTACCAATTACCAAAATAATTATACCAATTCTATTAAACATATCAATTAATCCCAATTTCTATTCTAAATCCATTATATCTATATTATATCATGTTATCATTGAAATTCCAATTACATGAAAATTAACCACTTCCAAGATAAGTGATTCTTTATCAAGCCAATAACATTAATTTACATGATATTCTAATTAAAATTATTAAGTTGAACCATAAATTATTTCTAATTCAACATAGGTCTCTAGGTTCATATGTTCCATGTTCCAACCTAGGGTCATGGGTTGGAACACCTCTTAGGTGGACAAAAGTCTCGATCTTAATTGAAACCAACTGAATAGGATCCATGGGAGGTCTAAGAATATGGATTATAAAATTTAAGTGGGTTACCAATTCAGACAGGTCAAACACATGGCGTGTCAGTATGATCACACAATTTTCACATAATATAGAAACAAAATAGACCTTAGGGAGTTGTTTTAGACCACCCAACTCAAGTGATAATGATGTTGGAAACAAGATCGATCATAGGATCAATGAGAAACACTATGATACCCAATGGATAGTGATCTTCACAACTGTTCATTGTTGAAAGAAGGGTATCTGTGAACAAAAGCAGGGGAAAACACCAATTCAAAAAATAACTCACAATTTTAAGTTTTACGAATTGAACTATGGATCGAAGAACCAAGGAAAGGTGTTAGAAAACACTCATTATCCTTGGAGAACTAAAATTACCAAATTATATATTAGGATGATATTAGGGATAATTAGGAGTTTAAAAATGGTTTTTTGGGAAAAAATATGACTACCCCCTTGCTGCTCCAGCCTACCCTAACACTATCAACTAGCCATTAGTGTCCACCAATGCACTTGCATGGCTGGGAACCCCACCATCTAGATAGTGGATCTATTTTAGAATAAATATTATTCCCAATACCATTAAATATATAGTGGGTCTTAATAGCTATATGGTGATCCTCTTATTGTCTTACTAGGCTTCTGTTCCACCCACCGACTAGCCAGTGGACTACACAAGTGATCTAGTGGTGCTATAGTTTCTCCATTACTATGAACCACCTCTAGACTCATGATAGATAGAATTACCAAGTCATTAAAACCTCAAAAACAATTATTTAACCGGAAAAAAATTCTTAATTACCTAGGTTAAAATGGTTTAACAAAACTTAATGGAAGAGAAATACCCAGAGGAAAAGTGGGATCTTTTAGGTATGGTTTTCTTATGTATCTTTATTATACCCATGTTATAATCTTATGATAAGTTATTATCTTTGATTATTATCACCTATGTTTTCACTTAACAGGAATATGATCTTACTACTCTATTAGGTTTGCACTTCGACATGGTATAAGGAAAAGTAGTATGTATGATGTGCCTAGAAGAGTATATTTTTTGAAGATTTTGTGTGAAATATTTATGACTTATTATGGATTAAACATTTTTTATATAGTATGAAAATTTCAATTTAGTTTAAAATAAATGAGTTTTGTTAGTAAATTTTTGGTCTAAATTCTCAAAAACTACAAAAATAAAAGGTATTTGAAACTTTTTGTAAGGAATTTTTTAAGTTATTAAGTTGTGATAGTAACATCTATGGGATTCTGTAGTTGGTATCGGCAATGGGTTTAGATAACTTAAGTGGTTAGGATGTTAGTTGAGGATAATTTAAGGGTTAATAGGTTATGGTTTATGATAATTTCAAAGTTATATATATCCATTTAGGTTATTTGATTTAATTTTGAATATTGTAGTGAATATGATAAGATAAATTTAGTTAAAACCCTTAGGATAAGTCTATGCATAGGATAACTGCCCAAGGTTTTGGTAAATTAGATATTTTGTGGTTATATTAGTACTTACATCCCGGATTGAATAATAGAAAGTGGATTCAACTATGAAAAAGACACACCTTGAGGTAATTAACTAAAAAAATGGCCGTTGAGCATCAAGTAAATCTTTGCTCTGGTACACGATGAGTGAGCCTAAGATCAAACACTTGGCTTGATACTCCTAGAGTATATGGTTTAGTTCGATTACATTCTATTTATGAATCATTATGAGGGATTTGAATATATTTATTCAAGATAAATTAATCAAAACATGACTATAGATATGTTACATTAAAACATAGATATTCATAAGTTAAGATATATATTAATTGATATATTATTTCTTTGATTAATGGTAAGTTAGATTTTTAAAGCATAGTTTTCAATGATTTTGGGGTTTATAATACTATAAAAATGTTCACGTAATTTTTTATAGATATTGTTGGGATTAGGATAAGAATTTCAAGATATCCTAACTTCAATAAAATCATATTGAACTAAAAGTATCAAAGGATGAATAGAAGGTGTCATTAGAGAATAAATCATAGGATTTATTTTTCATATACATATGATCATTTACTATAATTTTTTAATAACCATTTTGGGTTTTAGAAATTGTCTAAAATAGGATAACATAAATGAAGCTAATAAAGTTATGTATCTAGAAGTAACTATGTATTATAACCCAATAAGAGAGTATACTTAAATGATTGAGAATTTTAGTGTATTCCTATTATTATAGAAATGTGAGTTTCCTAGTCTTAGAAAAGTTAGTGAGGTTGATATCATAATAGAAATAAAATGATGACACTCTTAGATATTTTCATTAGGGATTCATATTTATTGATGATATTTTGGTATATTCTAAAAGTTATGAGGGTTATGTAAAAAACGAAGGATCGTTATTAAGTAGTTATTATTTAAAGGTTTGGAAACATATATCAACTGGTATTAATAAACATAAAAAGTTATTTTATGAAATGGTTATATTTTCAGTGATAACTATTGAAGACCACATGATTGAGGTATCGATAACTATTACATTTAATATATACTTCATGTTGTGGTAATGAAGGGTTAATTGATTTTTTGTAAAAAGTGAGTTAGATAGTATTAATATCCTTGAAAATTATTATTAATTTAATAAAAAATTGATCCATGATATATTTATTGATTATTACCTCATTTTTTGGATTATGATATATATTGGCAAGTGTGTAGCATTATGAACTAGTGGTTTGAGATAAGAGTTAATTTTTGGAGGAAAATAATATTTCATTATGGTTTAATGTATTATATATTCAAATGGTTTTGGGGAAGTTATGTTATGGAGAATAAATTAATAGGGTATATACATATGGGGGGGGGGGGTGCATTATTGTATGAATGATTAATGTTGTTTTAGGAAAGATAAGTAACTTGATATACACTAAGAGAGTAATGTATATTTCATATTAGAACTTATATACCAAATGATGTATATGTAAAAAAATCCTCACTTACTTTCGTCAATGAATAATAATTAAAATTTAAAGGGGGTAATTTATTTAAGGGGTAGAATGTAACGACCATGGATTTTGGATCCTTTAAATTAATACTATCTTCAATAGCTTATGTCATACAAACCACCAAACTAATGAAATAATAAAATAAAACAAATCAAGAAATATTAAAATTACATGAAGAATATAATCATTAGTAGATAAAAAGATAAAAATCATTTAAAATAATTACATATTATTATATTTATTTGATTAACATTTTTAAAAGGATTCATTTCAACGAACAATTTAAATAAATGGAATTGTATTTTATATTAAGAAATTAAAATTTTCAAAGTTGAAAGTTTGTTATAATAGTTCATATTTATATCTATAAACTAATATGTCATAATTAAATTAGTTATAAATTTATATGAAATATTATTAAAGACACTTCAAGTTTAAAAAAGTTATTTTTTAATAAAAAATACTTTTATTTATATATTGTATATTCATTTAAAAGATAAAATTATAAATTTTAGAATTTTAATTTTAAAAAATTAACTTCAAATTTGGATTATACATTTCAATTTTTTCTTAGGATATTTTTTTTTATTTTTATAAAATAATTAATTTTTAAATGAATAATGAAAAATATATTTTTTTTACCAAAACTATAAATTTGATGACATTATCAATAAATGAGAAATAACTATAAGTTTATAAAAACTTTTAATAAATTAAATATTTATTTAAAGAGTAAAAATAAGTTTTTTAAAATATTATTTTGAAATCATGAAACCTATGTTTAACATTTTAGAGCCTAAGTAACAATTTATTCTAATTAAAACACATTTTGGTCTTTTATTGTAACTAAACATTTTAATGGTAGTATTCAATTATATATATATTTGGAATACCCCTAAATATTATTATTTTTATAATAAATAAAATTATATCATGAAATTTAATGACATAGATAAATTAATTCTACACATAAATTTTAATCATTAAAACATACTTTTTCTAAAAATGATTTTTATGATTTGATATTAGAATTAACTATTCTAAACTTTAGAGATTTTATTTGATAAAATTATTTTCATATTTTAGATTAAAATTTTCATATTATGTACTATGGTTGATTTCATTTCTTGGAATAAAATTATAATTATGAGGATTAAAGATAATTACCACAATAATGAAAAAACTATTATATTAAATGAATTATTTTATTTACATTATATAATTTTTATCTAATTTAATAAATTAATTCAATTTCAATAAGGAATTTAATATTATTTTTAAACATATATATATATATATATATTATCACTATAATTTTTAATCAATAATAAATAATACTAAGAATAAATAATATTGAAAAAACATTTCTTTTCTACAAAATAGTTTTTCAATATGCTAAATGTTTTAATTTAAAAGTAAAATTTATCTTATTTATAAATTAAATAATATTATTTGGGAATTTTATTTAGGTCCAAAACACCCAAATTTAGTTATATGGGTTAACTTATATTTTTAATAAAATACAGAATACTAGTGTAAAAACTAGTTACTAAGGTAAAAACCAAAATTCTAAAATATGAAAAACATGTAGTAAAAGGCCAGAAACATGTTCAAAACATGGGGGAAAATGGGTGGTAGAATATTTATTAACTCTATCTAACCCAAAACGCAATTATTTATCACTTTTTAAACCATTGACCCTTAAATAGTGACAAATCTATTATTTTTATAAATTTTATATGTATTTAAATGATTTAATCACTAAAAATTTGTTAATATGAGCTCTATTACATTATTTTTGATTTTTGTACTGAATTTTGGGAATTATTGTAAAAATTGATTAATTCTAAATTTTTTATAGTTTTTTTCACTTTGGTATTTTAGGCGTAAATTTTCCTAAAATGATTTAGATTTACAAAGTAATTTTTATAGGATTCCATGGTTATTAGGATTCATTTTCTTTAACTAGACCAATTAATAATTTAGACCCAAAGAGGCCCAATAAAATCATACAATTTGGAATCCTTTTGGGATGATAAACTTGAACATGCCTCAATAAATGAGGTATATTTTGGGCTATAATAATTTAGATGAGTTTATTCCAATTTTCACTAAATATTACTAAGAGGAACTCATTTAAATTAATTTTATTAGATAAATTTTTTCATTAAGGTAGATGATTCCTACATAAAATTAGAGGAATATGAAGTGTATGTTCAGCCAGAGAAAGTGATATTTTCTAATTCATTCATAACATTTTATACACATTTCACATGAATCTAAAATTTTGTGTTAAAAACAAAAAATGAATAATAAGAAATTTATATAAGATAACTTATCAATAATCCATTACCTATTTGGTAAAATATACTTAATCTTTTGAAGGAAAAAAACAGGAAAGAAACATGCCTCACCCTTTATATATAAATAAGATTATCCACTTTTATTTTAAGATTTATAGAAGTTTATATGGGATATGTGATTAATAATTCATATACTGGAGTATTTCTTTAATTTTATTCATTTTTTTCAACACCTCTCACTTCCCCTTTCTTCTCTGTGACCCCTCGAATAGAGGGGTAATTATTATGTGATTGGGGAAGGGAGGAGAACCCTTTTTATAATTATTGAGACTTATTTTTTAATTAAAATTATATTTTTTTATTTAATTATTTCTATTTACGTTAGTTCTAATTTATATTAATGGTATTTTATTTAGGGTTTTATTATTATTCATTATTTATAGTTCTGGTTGAAGTTTTATAAACTCCCACCACCCAGTGGAACTTGTCTCAATTTATGAGACTATGCTGGGTGGTGAGTATCTAGAGATTACTAGAACATGCGTGGAAGTGGTGATTTGTTTCTAGATTTATAAGGAGAAATAATTCCTAATTGGTATTTCCCTTGATATTTTAAGAATAGTGTACTAAATTTTTGCATAATGGAATGATTTCTATTATTTCATTTAACCAAGGATGATTGGAAACTCGATCTATGAGTCTTTCATTTGTCATTATAGTAGAGGATAGGTAAAACAAATTTTAAGACTATGATGGAATTGAAAAATTTAATCTAATCCTAACCCAATCACTTACTTCATCAATTTATTTTAAACCATTGATTCATTATATTCTTTTGTTTTTAGAATAAGAAAAAATACCCCTTTCCCTTTAATTTAAAGTGAAAAAATGGATTATTGTGCACTCATCTATTGATTAAACCTTAATTATCTACTATTTTATATTTTAACATAGGATATAATTGATTTTTCGAAACCTTATTATATAAATGTTTAAAATAGTTTCATTCCATTCTGGAAAAATAATGGGTGTTCACAAAAGTTCAATTTTTAACTTATAATAGGGGAAAATTACTCCCCTTCACACAACACCCATTAATTTGAATTTATTACCAAACATTTACCATTTCTGTCCTCCTAAAAACGTCTCACATGTTTATAGTACTCTTATTTTAATTAGTTATCCAAACCCTTTCATTTTAATGTATACTTCCAAGAAAAATTTGAAGGTCCAAAAGTGAGTATTACTTAATACTTATCTTTTCTTCTTATTAATTCCCATTTAAACCTATACTAACCATAGTTATATAATCATCTTAGTATAATTGTTATTATTAATTGTTATTATATTAATATAACATACATTATTTATTTCCATTCAATCCACTTAAAAGAAAATAAATGAACATTGATCGTGCATTGTGAAAACTAATGTCTCCATGAAGTGATATATTGTGTTTTTCATGAACTCATATCTTTACTAATTATAAGGATGGAATTGAAAATTAAAAGATAACACAAATATTATTTTTATGAATATGAATAGAAAAATTATAATCCATGTTCATTTCCTCTCATTCATTGGTAAATTAAAACATTAACCATGCGTTGTGGGATTTCACAAACCCAGCTTCCTTGTGTCCTGTGTCCCGAGTGTAGTTGGCCACATGACCCCTTGTGAATCTTCCCATAATCCAAGGGATTCTGACTATAAGAAGGGGTTTAATGGTGAAATCAATTGGGAGACTTTACCCCATGTTAGAGTGTATAATGAATATAACACCAATAAGAATTAGAAGAAGCATAATCAAAAGACAGAATAAGTAAATAGTGGAAGACTAAATTAAAAATACAATGAACGATTGAAGAATAATTACAAGGGACTCATAGGTAGTGTATGATACAAGTATTCATTCATGGAATTGTAGTACTAAATGGGAACAATAACCGGAAACATGCATGCATAGTGCAATACTACAAAAGTAAACAAAAGTCAAAAACTACTCCAAGCATCTTGAGCCTAAGCTCGATCCTCTACTCCTAAACACTGTCTAATAAAGAGTAAACAACTTGAAGAGTGGTGATTTCCTTTATCTGTACCTGTAAGCAAAAAAGTCTACTCAGGTGCCAAAGGTGACCCAAATAGGGTGTGAGATAAATCTCAGTAGGTCACCACTAATGGTGTCTATGTGTAAT
Source organism: Viscum album (assembly GCA_963277665.1). NCBI lineage: Eukaryota > Viridiplantae > Streptophyta > Magnoliopsida > Santalales > Viscaceae > Viscum > Viscum album. Next base: position 1,237,375,084 of record OY728153.1, read on the forward strand.
CCGAGTGGCACTTGTAAGTAAAAAATGTGAAACTAATAGAAGGAAAGTAAAAAAATACAAAATAAACATCTAAACTCCTGCTCATGTTCTGAAGGAAACCTGGTGGTTCTACCTTATTCAGATCAATGATGGCATGTCTGCGTATGTCACCTGGTACAAATACATATTGATATAAATGGAACGAGGCTATATTGCCTACCACCTACATGTGAGAGAATGAAAATGATCTATAATTCCTACCACCCAAATTTTATAGAATAGCTCAAGGTTATAATGCCTATTGCCCACATTTAACAGAATCGCTCGAGGCTATAATGCCTACTTCCCACATTTAATAGAATGGATCAGGGATATAATGAATACCGTACAATTTTAATAGAATGGATTGGGTCTATAATGCCTACTGCCCCACTTGTAACAGAATCCACAATCATACCAATTATAAAGAAATTCAAAATATGAAATTTAAGTCAAACCATCTTATAAAATTTCAAATTAGATAGGAAACAATTATGAAAAACCTTGAATGACAAAACAAAACAAAGTATATGCCATGTCACCCCTTAGTGAATTCCATTTGAGCCACATATTTTATAAAGTTTTACGCTTTCTTATTCTAAACAACCAATACAAGCCATCTATTCAATTTTCCTAACTGGGAAATTCTATTTAAAAGGCTCAAATCTAGGAAAAAGGCCAAGTCAAATAGTCACATGGTCAATTTATAAATTCCAAGCCATATAGGTCCAAACACCCATGGGGTGTTTTAGATTAGTCAAGATACATGTGAGACAAATACCAAAATAATTTAATACCCATTCTATAACCCTTAACCCATAATTGAAATTTTGGTAAAATTGGCCTAAAGTGGCCAATTTCGGTGGATCACCCCTTGGGTGTCCGTATTGAGAAAAATGATTACGAAACCCCTAAATACGAATCAATTAACCCCATTCATCACTCTAGGGTCAATTTGGCATGAAGGAAACAAAAAATTAAAGTCTCTGAACAAAGGAAGGACCACGATACAAAGAGTTTAACTACGAAACGACCAAATCCCAAATGGAAAACGATGTGACTACCTACCTTAGGGGCTGTAGACATTGACTTGCTAAATATAGACCTTATATTTATAGTAGTTTAGAGTATATTTGAGTTTCTATCCAACATTTTAAAAATAGGGTGAATGATATTGCACCAAAATAGCACAATTAATAGTAAGATTTCGTAAGGAAGAAGGGGAATAAGAGGTTAGCCTTACTGAGGCCTATCCAATGCTTTTGATGGAATGAGGATCAGACACTAGATGAAGGTGAAATATATTGTTAAAGAAGATGATCTCTTGGAAGATCAAATAGGAGAATGTAAGGATGATATATGCAAAAGGAATGAGGAAAAAGGATATTAGAAACTTAAAGGGGTGAGGAAAAAATGGTCATTTTCCCTTAAAACTGGCTAGAATGATTTCCACACATGATTTTCCAAACCATGCACAAACCATGTAGACCCCACTACTTCTATGGTCACATTGCATGAAATATGCACACAATTTCATTAACCATGCAAAGAACATGAAAAGGGGTTATAGACACCCTCTGCAACCAGCCACATGACCATGCGCCTGGGTCACACGATTGTAGACAAACCATGCAACCCAGCCTATTTTCACCTTTTTGGAGCTATGGGATCCAAAAACTCCCCAAACTCTCCCTTGACCTCCTTATCTTGATTAGGTGACTTTATTAGGACTATTTAAGACATTAAAAAGAAAAAAATAATGATATGTACCTTAGACAAAGAGTTGGGTCATTACAACCTCCCCTCCTTATAACAACTCATCCTTGAGTTTCCCTTATGAGGGTAAAGAGGTACTATCAGCAAGAAGTTCTAGATATTGTAATCGTACATTAGCTTGTCATTCCCATGTCTCCTTTTGTACTCAACGGTGCTATTATAACACCCGTACAATAGGAACATACCTACCTTAGAGTGTCTTCATGCCCCAATCAACAATACTAATTGGATAATCCTCTAAGGAAGAATCCATATCCTACTCAACCTCATTAGGCTGAAAGACATGAGATGGGTCTGGATAATACCGATGAAGTTGAGATACATGAAAGGCATCATGAATTGACTGATATATCTAAGGAAGTTCCAACAGGTAATCCATTGGCTTGATCTTCTTCATAACCTCAAAGGGTCCAAGGAATCTCATTGATAGCTTACCATTCTTCTGAATACGTCTATACCCCAACATGGGTGAGAATTTCAAGAAAATTAGGTCTCCGACCTCGAACTCAAGAGGTTGCTGACACTTGTTGGAATAAGACTATTGTCTAGAATTAGCTTTCAACGTACGCTTCTGAATCAGCCAGACTTTATATGAATTCTCCTATACAAGATGAGGCCCAAGGACAATTGCTTCCCCTGCCTCCAACCAACATAGAGGAGAGAGACAAGGTCTACCGTACAAGGATTCAAAGGGAGCCATCTCAATGGTGTCCTAGAAGATATTATTATAAGAAAACTCAATGATGGGAATTTTTTTCTCCCAAGAACCCCCAAAGTCGAGAACGCATGCATGAATCATATCATCAAACACTTGTTTAATATGCTCCATTGACCATTGGTCTGAGGGTTATAGGCCGTGATAAAAAGTACCTGTGGACCCAAGTCATTTTGCAATCCCTTTCATAACTGTGACATAAAACGAGAATCTCTTTTAGAAATAATAGAACGAGGTGCTCCATGAAGATGTACCACCTCCATAACGTACAATCTTCCTAGATCATCAAATAAAAAGTCCTCTCACATAGGTAAAAAGCGTGAGACCTTCATAATTATATTATAAAAAACATACACTACATCATTTACAAAAGGTGATCTAGGTAAAATAGTCACAATGTCCATCGAGATGTTGTCCCATTTCCACTCAGGAATGGACAATGGCTATAGAAACCCAACCAAACACTGGTGTTCCACCTTAACCTACTGAAAGGTAGATAATCTCGTAATGAAACATGCTATCACACATTTCAAGTTGGGCCACCAATATTAGTGACATAGATATCAATACATTGTGGTGACACCAGGGTGAACTTCCCATGCTGAGGTGTGGAAATACCCCATCATATTATCTCAGATGTCAGATGGGACCCAAAAATTCCCACTAAATAGAAGAGTATCATCCCTACCAAATTTCAAACTAGAAGATGTATTGTCACCCAATATAATCTCCCATAGGACAAGGCCTTCAGGATCAGATAGTTGTCTCGACCTTACTCATTCAAGAAGATAATATGTCATCGATAAGGATGAGAGGATAGTCTAACCATGGTCTTCTCAAAATTCAATGATCATATACAAGAATAATTCCATAAGATTCCATTCATCACTATACTATTGAACTACCTATGTCTGAGTCTTTTGGCTCGGATAATTAGCTACTGAATTCCCTTTCCTTGGCGTGTAGTAAAGTTTGAAATCAAAAGAGTGCAGGTGATCGACCCACCTACACTACTTGAGATTCAGATCCCACTGTGTGAAGATAAATTTGAGTATTTTTCTCTCTATGAACATTAAAAAACACTCTACCAATAAATAGAATCCCCAAAAACGTAAGGCATGAACTATAAAAGCAAGCTCGAGGTTGTGAATCAGGTAATTCGGATCCTAGAGCCTCAATTGACAAGAACCATATGCAATGACTCGCTCATCCTACATTAGAACAGCTCCTAGCTTGTTACCTGATGCATCTTAATAAACTATATAAAACCATCCTAGATCTGTAAAAATCAGTATCGATGCTGAATTAAGTCTTCCCTTCAGATCCTGAAAGGATAATTCAAAAGTTCTTGACTATTTGAATTTCACACCCTTTTTTGTTAAACCTTTAAGCGGCACTGCAAGGTGTGATAAATTATGGATGAAGTGTCTAGAGTATCCAGTAAGCCCCAAGAAAATCAAAATATAAAATATGTTTCTGGGATGCTCCCAAGAAACCACAACTCTCACTTTTTCTAGGTCAATAGAAACTCCTGACTCTGAGATGATATGACCTAGGAAGTGGACTCTATCGATCTAGAAGTGGAACTTATTGATCTTTTCATAGAGCCGATGCTCTTTTAGAATATTTTGCATGATCTCAAGATGGGTTTCATGGTCGTGTATCAAGATATAGTACAAAATGATATCATCTATAAATAAAACCACAAATGAATTTAGATATAGGTGGAAAACCCGGTTCCTAAGATCTATAAAGACAACAGGTGAGTTTATAAGTCCCAACAACATAACCAGGTACTATAAAACACCATACCTGCTCCTGAAAGCTGTGTGAGGTATGTTTGATGTCCGGAAACACACTTGATGATAGCCGAACCTCATATCTATCTTTGAAAACAACTTTTCTCCTTGAATCTAGTCAAAGAGGTTGTCTATTATAGGAATGGGGTACCGATTCTTGATAGTCAATTGATTCAAACAATGGTAATCTACACAAAGCATAAGGGTAATGTCCACCTTCATAGAAAAGAGGATATGTGAACTTCAAGAAGAAGTATGGGAGAATATAAAAAATTTCTCCATCAGATTCTACAATTGATTTTTGATCTACAGAATCTCCTTAGGTGCCATCCTATAAGGAGGAATGGTCACATGTGATGATCCTAGAACAAGATCAATATAAAAAACTACATATTTCTTTTGAGGTAGATCAGAGAAGTCATTAGGAAAAAATTATTTGAAGAACTCTACTATGGGGGAAAAAATGGAAAGTTTCAACCCCTGATAATCAAGATAAAGACTAGAAACCTGTGTCATAACACTACTGAGCCTCTTCTTATCGGGTCCTGCTTGAGTCGCACAAACATCCCATTTTACCTTATAAATGTGTGTAATTCCATTTAGTGATTTAAACGTCACAATCTGATGATAGAAGTCAATATGGGCTCTGTAGGGAACTAACCAATCCATCCCAAGGATTACGTCAAAAATAGTCATCTGAAGAACCTACAAGTTCCATTTGAAAAGGTTACCATCTATCTCAAGGGGATAGTTCTGACAGTGGTGAATGCCCTCTAAATGGATACCTAAGGGCGTATCTAGCATCATGACTCCATGATAATATTCAACATTGAGGCCCATACTCTTATTTATTACCTCATACATGAACAAGTGAGAAGAACCTATATCAAAAAAAGTAGTCACTAATGTGGAGGATACTAGAATAGTTACTCATATAGTAGAAGGTATGATGCTTTACTCTTGCAGCATAGGCTGAACTGCTTGTAACTAGCCTATACTGTGGCCCTGAGTCATTGCCTGACTACCCTATGAAATCCCAATCTACAGGCATTGAGAATCATACACTAAATTCTATTTTCCTCGACCACCACATCAGCCTAATTGACCTGTGGTAATCTAGCTGCCTAACTGTCGTGATCCTACTGACCCTGCTCTTGGCCGAAGAGTAGGTGCAGATCCTTCCTCACTAGGCACTGGAGGGAGAAATCTATAGAAATAGTGGAGGTGAACCATCCTTCCACAACCTCTATATTCAACTATATCTCACATTCACTACCTCTTTTAATTCCATGTCACTACGCACTAGTGAAAAACAATATAAATTCTAGTGGATGGAGCCTGAACACCATCACTTCCACGAGATTCCCCAAAACATCGCTTTCCCCTGAAGAAGATCCATTAGAATCTTTTGGTGCCAAACAACCATGTATTACACACTCAGCATCTCTCATATTATTCTTTGTAATTAGGGCCTGGTTGACAATCTCAAAAATAGTCTCTAGCCTAAAAACATTGACCTGCGACCGGACAGTGTAACACAATCCATCCTTCAATCACCTAGCAGCCATAAGGTCATCAGCGACTAAAGAAGGATTGAAATGCTGCAGCTTAGTGAAATGGGACAAGTAATCTATTAATGACAAGGTCCTCTACTACATATTCATAAACTCTCTAGCTTCGTCAGACCTCAGAGTATAGGGAAATAAGTAGGCATATAAAATAGTCTGAAAGTCAGCCCAAACCATCTCTCTATACTCGCCTGCATGGGTGATGACATCGCACCATGTCTTGGCTGAGTTGCATAACATGTAGGCATATAGATTGACCCTCCACTCTAGAGGCATATCTAGGTGCTCTAAGATAAAAATGATTTCTTCAATCCAGTATTCCATAGCAAAAGGTCTGATATCCCTAGAGAAAGTAGGAGGATGTTTCTACTAGAACTTACGAGTCAACTCTGCCATGATCAGGGCAGGTCACACTCTGCCTTTCATATTCTATATCATATGAAATAATCCCTCTCAAAATTGTATATCGTCACCCAATTAGGGTATAAGAGAAGGGACCACAGGTGACTCATCTGAAAGAACGACTAGTAGCATAGGGCCTGGAACCTAAGGAACATTGTCGCTGTCGCCTTTAGGGTGCACGACTAGAGGATGTTGTGGCAGCATAATAATACAATGCCAAACAAATGTCTCACAAAATATTTAACACTTTAGAGAAAATCATCTAGGAAAATAGGATAGGCATGAAATCCTGCCTAAAAGAATGACCATTCCTCAATGCCTGCTTCTAAATCCAGGTCTAGACATTCGAACAGTCTGTAACATGCCATAAAAATGAAGGACACCATCTAACCACTAATAAGGCTTGGTTTAGGTCAAGTTTATAAGTTATGAATGTCTAAAAAGTATGTTCTCAAATTATAAGTCACTTTAAATAGTTGAGTCTAATGATATGTCATTTTTCAGCCCATAAGGGCCCATACACCTTATGATTCAAAAGATAGAACTAACATGGATGTAAATTTTCTTTTAAATATTTCTTATAAATGTGATTATATCATTCCCCAAATGGTTGAGCTAGTTGGAATGAAATTTTTTGATCCATAAGGGTCCATACACCTTATGAATCAAATAGTAACGCCCACTAAACTCACACCATAGAATGATCCAATACCTAAAGAAACACGTCAGCACAATTATATCCATGTAATAAGGCACAACAATATACAATAGGTAATGCTCTATGAAAATTTAAATGTGACATGAAAAAATGAATGGCTTACTCATACTATACCTATTGTGATGCATGTTCTAACACATAACTCTCATTTCCTTGGGTCAAAAAATGAAATCATAATTTAAATATCATCAATATCAATAACACTACAAGAAATGTGAAGGACCTAAGGGTGAAATGATTTTAACTATAATAATAGAATCAATAATAGTAATAAGTAAAAAAACATAGCCTCTACCCCATACATGGGTTTGTGATTCCCAAGAATGACTCATGACTAAGTCCTTAGGGATTCCCAATCTCCATTCTATTGTCTCCAAATAGGAAAGAAAGGAAATAAATTCCACTCTGATACCACTTTGTGACATTGAAAACCCAGATGCCACGTGTCCCGTGCCTTGAGACTGGTTGGACACATGACCCATGGAACATATCCCCATAAGCCAAGGGCTTCTAACTAACATTGGGGATTTAATGGTGAAATCAGTGGGGTGAATTTAAGCCCATGTCAGAGTGCAAAACGAATATAGAAACAATAAGAAATAACAGAAGCATAATCAAAAGGAAGAATAAGTAAACATAGAAATACTGGATAACAAATATAGAAGAGTACTGAAGAATAAATACAAGGTCCTCATAGGTAGTGTATGATACAAGTATGCATGCATGTAATTCTAGTACAAAATGGGAAAAAAGTAGGAAATAAGCATACATAGTACAATACTAAAAAATTAAACAAAATTCAAAAATTTCTCCAAGCATATCGAGCCTAAGTCTGGTCCTCTGCTCCTAAACACCATCTAAGAATGAGTTAAAAACCTGAAGAGTGGTTCTTGCCTCTATCTATACCTACAGGAAAATAGTCTATTCGGGTGCCAAAGGCAGCCTGAATAGGGTGTAAGATAAATATCAGTAGGCCTCCACCAACGGTTTCGTCACATAATCCTAGTGGCGTTCATAAGAAAATAGTGTACAACTAACAGGAAAAAAGTAATTCAATACAAAATAAAAAACATACCTCCCACTCAGGTTCCAAAGGACACCTGGTGGTCTATCTACATCAGCTCATTACTGGCACGTTCGAGTATATCACCTGGTATAAATACATATTTATATAAATGGCACGTGGCTATATTTCCTACCACCCACAAGTGATATAATTAAAAAAATCTATAATTCCTACCACCAGCATTTTACAGAATGGCTCGAGGCTATAATGCATACCACCCAAGTTATACAAAATGGCTCGAGGATATAATGCTTACCACACACATTTAACAGAATGGATTGGGGTTATAATTCCTACCATCCACATTTAATAGAATGGATCAGGGATATAATGACTACCACCCACATGTAATGGAATCCACAATCACAACAATGATAAAGTCATTCACAATATGAAATGCAAGTCAAACCATATTACAAAATTTTAAATTAGACAAGCAGCTATTATAAAAATTCTTTAATGATAGAACACAACAAAGGAGAGTCCATATAATCCTTTAATAAATTCTATTTGATCCATATCATTTACAAGGTTTTAGGATATCTTATCCTATCCAACCTATATAAGTCACCCATTCCATTTATCTAACAGGACAATTCTATTTACAGAGGATCAAATCAAGGAAAAATGCCAAGTCAAATAGTCACATAGTCAATTTGGAAATTCCAAGCCATATAGGTACAAACACACATGGGGTGTTTTAGATTGGTCAGAATACACATTATATAAAGACCAAAATCATTTGAAAACAATTCCATAATCCATAAACCATAATTAACATTTTGGTAAAATTGGCTTAATGTGGCCAATTTGGGTGGATTACACCTTGGGTGTCCATAATGAGAAAGGGTGATAATGAAACCCATAAACGTAAATCAATTAACCTAATTATTCACTTTAGGGTCAATCAGACATGAAGGAAACAACACATTAAAGGATCTCGTCAAAGTTCGACCCATGACATAATGAGTTTAACTATGAAATAGCCAAATCTAAAATGGAAAATGACGTGACCACCTACCTTAGGTTCGTAGAAAATGATTCACTGAGTATCAACCTTATATTCAAAGTAGGTTAGAGTAGATTTGAGTTTCCATACAATTCCCTAAAAATATAGAGAATGAGCCTGCACCTAAATAGCACAACCGATGATATGATTTAGCAAGGAAAAAGGGTAATAAGAGGTTAGTCTTACCGAGGCCTATCCAATTCTTCTGATGGAATGATAATCAGACACCAGATAGAGGTGCAACAAACGGTTGAAGAATATGATCTCTTGGAAGCTCAAAGAGGAGAATGTAGGGATGCTATGAACAAAATGGAGGAGGAAAAAGGAAATTAGATACATAAATGGGTGAGGAAAAAATGGTTATTTTCCCTTAAAACTGGATCAAATTATTTATGTGCATGGTCTTCTAAACCACGTAAACCATGCACACCCCACTGCTTCTCAGGGAACATCACATGGCCTCTAAACACAGTTTCATGAACCGTGAATAGACCATGTAGAAGGGTTATGGACACCCTCTGCAACCAACTGCATGACCATGCGCCTAGTTCACATGTTTGTAGAAAAATCATGTGGCCCATCCTATTTTCTCTATTTTGGAGCTACAGGCTCTGGAAACTGCCTGGATGCTCCCGTAACCTCCTTAGCTTGATTAAGAAACTCTGTTAGGACCATTTAAGATATTAAAAAAGAAAAACTAATAATCTGTAACTTGGAAAAAGATTTGGGTCATTACACATTGTATATCGTGAAACTTCCCAATAATTTATAATATATAAAATTTAATTGATAGATTGTGGCGCACACACCATCGAACTTAAACGAACAGTGATATACTATTAAATATTATTATTTTAACACGAATGTTATAACCTAGAAATTAAATTAGAGGGTGTGAATAAGAATAACTATATTATGAAATATATATAAAGGTAAAATTAAATAAAAATGTATTTATTAATTCTTATGAAATAAATAAAAAATTTATTAGTAATGCCATTTTATTCTTAGAATATATATTTTCTTCAAAAACTGATTTTTATTGCATTCTATGAGAAAATAAATACAATTAACTCTTGAAACTTTTTGAAAATTTATTTTATAAACTTAACTTAATTTTTGAAATTATCATATCAAAATTAGCTTATGGTGAATTTTTGATATTTTTTTGGAAAAAAATTGTCTTCTAATGAATAGTGGAAAATATTATTTTTATTTAAAACCGTATTTTTATTTCAAGTATTTAAAAAGTAATATTTTGTTTAAAAATGGTTTCAAAGTAAAATTGACCATATTATATTATTAAAAATTCAATTAAGTTCATTGGAATCATTTTTAGGGTTGTATTTGGTATAGAGACATTTTTGTACTTAAAAGATATTTTTTGGAAAAATTATTTTTCGTTGCATTTTGTGTCTTTAATATTAAATTAATTTCTAACACTTTTTGAAATTGAATGTTGATCAATAGATTCCATATTTTTAACCAGGATATCTAAATTTAATAGATATATCCCTTTCATTTTTGGTCATTATGAATAGTAACCTTGATAATTTTTATTAGCACAGTAAATGGTAAATTGGAAAATTTAGGATAAACATAAAATGACAAGAACCATCAAATGACACAAAAAATAACATTTTTTATGAATAATTTTCATCCATAATATTTCAATGTTTGGTTATATGTCCATTTATTTCCATTTATATGAGACTATGACCTTTATAATATTTTATTTAAAGAAAAGTCAAAGATGCCACATTGCTATTTTTAATAACTATAACATTTTTAATATGGGGTTATCTAGAGGGTATGTTTGAATATACATAGTTATTTTAAACATAAAATATTTAACTAAATCATGGTAATTTATTTTTAATTTCAATTTAATAAATAATTATGTTAAATTCTTACACAATAAGGATGTAGTGATTATTAAATTTATAGAAAAATAAAATAAATGATATTAGAAATGTTAAAAGTAATATAATTTGAATTAATTAAGGATATTCATTAATTTTTAGATGAATATGATATATTAGGGAATTATTAATCATTTGTTTGAATTTATCTTATTGTATTGATATTATTAATGTTAAAGCAATGAATAGTGTCAAAATTGACAATAATGGTATTTCATGAATATAACGTTTTATTAAATTATTTAAAAATCATTAATTTTTTAAATACTATAAATGGGGATAATATATGGTCTAAAATGAATCCCCTCTGCATTTAAAGTCTATTTTAATCATTTTCCTCTAAATTAGTATTATTTTTTTATATTTTGAAAAATTCCAATAGTGCCCCTCACCTCAATTATAAAAGGGAACCCCTTACTTTACTTATTAACGCCAATTTGTGCCATAAAGATTGAACAAGACCTACCCATTTATCTTATAAAAATAATTATACATGTTATAGAGATTTTATTCTTCCAAAACACCAACCTTATATCCCTTAAAAAGATATCTAAAGGAAGTTCGCTGAAAAAGAGGTAATCGTCCTTGCCAACTCTTTCATGTTTATTTTTTCTTCTAATTACAATTTAAATGTTGTTTCCATAATAATTTAGTAAATACATTGCAAAATATATTCTTAAAATTTATTATGATTATGAGACAACCATGTGCCACCTTTTATATATCCTATCAAAAACGAAAGCATCGTGCGTGCCCGCACATGACTTACTATCTCCATGTAGGAGTGTAATTTTTTTTCATCACCAATTCACTTGGATGAGTATAAATATAAAAACAATAGATATATATGATATATATAATATAATAATGATTTTTAAGGTTAATTATTCTCTACCATTCCTTCATTCCATCCATCTAAAAAAGAAAACAATATTCATGCATACGTACAACCTACCATATCCATGAACAAATGTAATTCATTTTTCTATGTCGACATTTATGGATGAATATAAATATATATATTTAATATGTATGATACTTAAACCATAAATAGTATTATATAGATGATGTAACTATGATAAAACCATAAGTATCAGAGCTACTGAATCAAAACATACATGAGAAATGAAGTAGTTACCATTTCAAACAGTCAATTTAATAATGAATTGATAAAAAATAGGTAATAAAAAATTATAAAAAAATAATATACAGTATGATATATATGAAAATTGACTTGGAATATATTTATAATAAATCAATATCTATTATAAATGAGGTTTAAACATGTAGAAAGGAAATTGAACCCGAGGTAAGGGACTTCGTCTCAATTTTCTTTCATTGAGACATATTTTGATGTTATAAACATATATTCTATTCTATGGTGTATATAAGACCCCTTTGACATGTTATATCAGGAATTTATTTATTTTCATGATATTTAAAGTTTTTTTAAAATTTTATTTATTCATGTCACATACGATTCAACTGATCACAATGTGGTAAGGGTTTCTCATCTCACTTTTACTTCCAAGAGACATATTTCATATTCACCAATTATTTATTTGGTGTGATTTATATACTACCAATTTTATATATTATATAATTAATCTATTTGTATTCATGGTATTTAATGTTTCATTTGAGGCTATTTCTTTCACGGGTCTTACGATTCAAATTAAACTGAAGTGAAAAAGGTTTATTTCACAATCTCAACATTATTCATGACTATTTATTTTCAAGTATTAGTCAAGTAATATTTCTATTCAATGTCTATGTAATCTAAAAATGTTTTATTTTTTTTATTATTCTCCAATTATTTTTTGAAGTCATTTTTACCCTTTTTTACTTTTTATAAAACGTTTTAAAAGGAATCTTCCTATCTTCCTCTAAATAAGGTGCTTTTGGATTTTTTTTTCAAAAGTGCGAATTGAATATTTTTTTAACTTATATAATATAAAAATAATTTCATGGATTTATAATTCCTAAATTTTTTGAAGATTCCTTTACAAGTTGACAAGGTTATTTTAAAATAAAATTACATCTTCATTATGTGGGTAGTTTTTATATTTGAAAAATTATTTTCAAATTAAAAAGGGTATTTTATACAAGAAATAATCTAATATTATCTTTAAATTATTTTCATATATATCAAAATAATTTATTGAATTTTATTTTTAGGATTTACTCTAATGATACCATTTATCAGATTTCTTTATATGGTTATGATAAGTCTTTGTCTGGGGAAAGTATTAATATTTCATATGACTATTTCATTAAATGAAAAAATTTATTGACTTTGTTATGGCATATTTATTAAGTTGTATTATTTATTTATAGGAGGAATGAATTGGACATAATAAGTAACATGAAGGGCCCACTATAGTCCTAGATGCATTGATAATTCTAATGAGACAAACTAGATTAGGTTTTTTTCAAGGACTTACCCATTTATTAGATTCTCGGAACCTAGACTTGAGGAAATTAGATTCCATGCATGAAGCCTTGATGATATTATATTCTTAGCACAAATAATTGATGGTATTAGATTATTGGAATGAATCCTTTATGATATTAGATTCTTTGACTTAATCCTCAGTTTTAGATGTATGGTATTATGCACTCCATAATTATGAATTCAACTACTGATATTCTATATGATTATTTTATTAGTTAGAATATACATGATTAAGTTTGAATCTCATGTGATTAATTATATATAATTAATTTATCATCACTTATTTATACAATATTATGCTCAATTTATTGATTAAATGACATGTTTGTTTAGTTATTTACCTTGAAATATTAGTTATTCTTATTGAATCATGATATATTATGTTGTAATTAACCTCTACTAAGCATTTGAGATCACCACTTTTTATGTTCTATTTTTGCCCAGGATACCAGGAAGTGTTTTACAACTAATATGAAAGGGTTACACTAAGGGAAATAATTTTGTTCTCAATGAAATTACTTTGTGTGTTCTATGTTTGAAATTAAATGTGAATTTAAAGTATATATCAAGTTTACCAAGACTAATAAACTATTTAGGCCTTCAGGATGAAATTCCACATATTTTATGACAATTTAATAAAGTCACAACCAACTCTAGGATTTTGGGTTTGGGGTCTTTATAGTTTGGATAAGAAGAATCTTAGTACAATCTTTTGGAAATAGAGTTAGGAGAACATATATTAGAGAATTAAACCCTATAACAGAATTCTTAAATATTCCCCAAAAAACCAAGTTTATGATTTAAAGATTAATTATACATAAATTTTTAATTTACATTAAGTGTTTCAATAGTTTTGATATTATAAATTATGTTTCATAATGTTATGAACTAATCTAGTGTATTCAATTTTTTATAAATGGAGTCTAATGAAAGGAATAGAAACCATATAAATACATGCTATCCTTGTAGGGATTTACATCCTAGGTAATATAATGAATATGGAGTGAGAGTTGTAGCTGAATATTAAAAATTATAAAAATATTAGGATAGATGACTTAGGTTATGAGAAATAACCTTGCCTATATGGAGTAACCTATTGATCCAAAATTCAGTGTAACAAATCAAGATAACTTCATGCATTAACAACCTCAATCATTTAATAGGATTATACATACATTTATTACTGAGAAATTAATAAGTTCCTCAGAGAAGATATTTATCACTTTGGAATGTAATGAAAGGGGGAATATTTTCAGGGATTTTTATCATCTCTAATGGGATGTGGATAAATGGTGGTAATTGATTCAAAAACCTATGTATTATGTGGAAATAGAAAACAAGGAATTGATGGATTTTAAGGAACTTTTCATGGAAAAATAATTTCCACACAAATAGTGAGAAGATATTGAGTGAGAATTCTAGATTATGAGAAAAAAGTAGGATGAGAATCTCCTCCAATGGCCTGAAGGCCTTCATTTTTTATTGATTTTGATAATACACCTTTCAAGGGGTGAAGTAGAACCCTTACAAGGCCCATAGGACTAACTATTACATGGACTGTAGTCCATAGAGGAATTCAATGCCCGTAGGCTTCAAAAATTACATATAACCTAGACTAACTACTTGGAACTGCTCCTCCCCAACATCTTCATCATGAAATAAAATTTCCACCTTCCTATGGCTGTTTGGATAGGCTTTCTCGTGCATTCACAGGCTTGTCCCAATGGAAGGTTCCATACCCTCTAATTCTTGAAATCCATTTGGCTTCTGCTATGGTGAAAGCTCCTTGCTCCTCCTCCTTCTGAATTTTGTTCCTTGTAGGTTGTCTAGTTTTCATCTACACTTAAGGTGGCCAAAAGGTCTTGAGTTGGCCCGAAGGCCTTTCTGACCTGAAGGCCTAGGTTTCCCGAAGGCCTTAAAGGACTTAGGGACTAAATCGGTGGACCGAAGTCCCAAACGAGGTAATATTCCTAGCTGCTATAGTGCCTACTAAAGTTCCAAAATTTGATACCTATAGAAGGAAACACCATGTTACATGCTTAAAAAAATGATTTTGTTTTAAGTGGTGGAAAAAATGACACCATGGTCATGATTTCAATACCAAAAAAATAATTTTCCAATGTGCAATGCTTCCAATATAAGGAGATGAGGCACTATGAAAATGAATTCCCCAAGCGTTAAGGGAATATACCTTATAAAAAGATAAAAAATCATGGTCATGGTTATGTTATTAATACAACTGAAGTGGAATGAATATTTTTTTTGTTGTATTTGGATCCAAGAAATATTTTTTAAAAGAATTTTATTTTTGTTATAAGAATCATGAAAGGTATAAGGATTGTACTATAGTACCATTTCTTAAATTATTTGAGATCATACGTTGAATGTAACTGATAGGCAAGAAAATTGATTCAGTGAAAATTTAAACCAATTGGAAAACACATGATTGAGGGAGGATAACACTTAACATGTGCTTAATGTTGAGATAATAATGATAAACTGATGATTATAGGAGAACATTGGTGGCAATAAAATTGGTTATTTATTTGATAGAATATGTTATCTTTTCTATAGTTTAATACATGATTGGATTTAATGAATATGTTCGACAAAGTGATATTTTATTTTTGGAAGTATTCATTCTTTTATTAAGATTTATGTTGATTCAAGTTATTATAATGTTTTAAGAGAATATGTGATCAATATATTCACATGTTTGGAATATAACATTATGAACTACTTTATGTTTTATATGGATAATGTTTTTTAAGTTTTTATATTTGTAATATTGTCAATAATATATAGGAAGATTCTTGAGATTAACTACTTATGGAATGGATTAAACTGGATTTTTGTTATTAACATTTGAGGTTAAAGTGCGATTTATCATAGTGAATAACTTATACTAACCATTTTGGTTTCAATATACATTTAGATAATAAATAAATGACTTATGGATCTTATGATTCATTAAATGTTCTTAAGATATGAGAAATTAATAATGAATATCCATTTATAGGTGTAAGAGATAAAGTGGGAATAGATTGAAACACAACCAAAGTATGTGATTATGATTATGAAATAGAAAGAAATAAAGAGATTTTAATTACTTGAGTACTTTATAAATATGGTAAAATAATTCCTAGATTTTAGGAAATAGACCTTGAAATAAAAATTTTATACATTTATTTTCTTTACAGAGACATTGATGGACTTTTAACCTATCACAGATTTATTGTTTTTTAGTGGCTAACTTTCTAATGATCACACCCTATATCACTCTCTATATATCTTTGATAGTTTTATATTCCATACCCATGTTTTAACTTCCAACTCTCGTTCTTCTATATATAATCCTTTCACATGTTATTCTAGAAGACCTTTTTTACTTCCCTTTCTTTCTTTTAAAGTGGATGTTTTATTGAAATTTTTATGATGATGGATTATTATAAATGAATCTTTAAATATCAATACTTGATTTTCAAAGTTCAATTTTAAATTATGAGGAAATTGTTTATTAAATATGGGGATAATGTAACATTCCAAGATTTTAGAATATATAAAATTTAATTGATAGCTTGCAGTGCAAACAACACTGAGCTTAAACAAACCGTTATATACTATTGAATATTAGCATTTCAACATGACCGTTATAACACAATTGTTATATTTTTTGGTGTCAATAAGAATATCTATATTATGAAATATATATGAAGGTTATATTAAACAATAGTTTATTTATTAATTATTAAAAAATAAACACACAATTTTTTAGTAAATTAATATTATTCATTAAATATATGTTTTTTTTTTCAAAAAGAAATTTATTTTCTTTCTATGAGAAAATAAATATTTTTAATTTATGAAACTTTTATAAAATTTATTTGATAAATTGAATTTAATTATTTAAATTATCATATCAAAATTATCTCATTGTAATTTTTTTTTATTTTTTTGAAAAGATTGATTTTCTAGTGATTAGTGAAAAATAATGTTTTTTTATTGAAAAATATATTTTTATATCAAGAATTTACACAGTATTATTTAGTATTTAAATGGTTAAAAAGAATAATTGGTTATATTATATTATTAAAAATTAAATTTACTTCATTGCAATCAACTTTAGGGTTGAATTTGGTATATAAACATTTTTATACTTAAAATGCATTTTTTGGAAAAACTCTTTTTCATTGCATTTTTCTTTTTTAATATTAAATTAATTTTTTATACAAATTAAAATTGAATATTGATAAGTTAATTAAATATTTTTAATCATGGGGTATAAATTTATTAAATAGGTGTTTTTTGTTTTTGGTTATTATGAATAGTAACCATAATAAATTTTATTTCCATAGTAAAGGGAAAATCAGATAATTTAGGTTAAAAATTAAATGATAAAAACCCTCAAATGACCCAAAAACTTGACCAAATTTCATTTTATAAATAAATTTAATCCATAATACTATATGATTCGGTTATATGACCATTTATGTCCATTTATACGGGATTATGAACTTTATAATGTTTTATTTAATAAAAAGTCAATGTTATCACATTCATATTTTTAATAACTGTTACATTTTTAACATGGGGTTTCTAGAGGATATGTTAAACTATAAATTTTATTTTAAAAGTTAAAATATTTTTATACATTATGGTAATTTATTTTAAAATTTTAATGAATAAATAATAACCTTATATGCTCACACAACATTGATGTTGTAATTATTCAATTAATAAAAAAATCATCTAAATGATATTCAAAATTAAAAAATCAATATAATTTGAATTAATTAGGGATATATAAGATTTTTTTAGAATAATATGAAATATGCAGGCATTATTAATATTTTCTTTTTCAAATTTATCTTCATTTATAAATATTATTAAAGTCAAATTAATGAATAGTGTCAAAATCAACAATACCGATATGTCATGAATATAATATTTTTAAAATTATTTAAAAACCATAAAAATATTAAATAATTAAAAATTGAATAATATAGGATAAAAAAATTCATCTATATTTTATTTATAATCCATTTGGGAGCTTTTTGTTCTTGAATAGTTTTATTATATTTTAATATTTTGAGAAATTCTAAAAGTCTCACTCACCTCAATTATAAAAGGGAACCATTTCCTTCACTTATTTACGCTACTATTTTCCATCTATCTTGACCAAACTCTAAAAATGAATCTTATAAACATCTGTAAACATTTTATTTAGGTTTTGGTCCTTCCAAAAGACCATCCTTATCTCCCTTAAGAAGAGATGTAAAGGAAGTCCACTGAAGAAGAGGTAACCATATTTACCAACTATTTGAAATTTATTTCTTCTTCCACTACCTCTTCATATGTTTTATCTATAATAATTTAATAAATAAAATATAATATATGTAAAAATATTTTATTATGATTATTATAAACCCATATTCCAAATTTTATCCATCTTATGAATATAGAAAGCATCGTGCCTTTGTATGCATGACTTACCATCTCCACATAGTGGTGTAATTAGTTTTTAATCTCCATTTTACTGGGATGCGTATAAATATAAAACTAATGGATATATATTATATATATATAATAATAATTAATTTTTAAAGGTTAATTATTCTCTACCATTCTTTCATTCCATCAATCAAAAAATGAAAACAGGATTCATGCGCAAATATGACCTACCATCTCTATGAGTGGTGTAATTCATTTTCTATATATATATATATATTTATGGATGACTATAAATATATTTATATTTAATATATATGATATTTATACCATAAATTATATCATATATATTATTTAACTATGATAAATGTATAATTACGGGAGCTACCGAATCAAAACATACATGAGAAATGAAGCAGTTACAATATGAAACAGTGATTTTAATAATGAATTGATAATAAACGGGTGAGAAAAATTATAGCTAAATAATATATGGTATGATATATATGATTATGGTTCTATAATATGTGTATAATAAATAAACATTATTTTTAAAATGGTTGAAAACACATACAATGAAAATTGAACCTTAGGTAAGGGACTTCGTCTCGATTTTCTTTCATTAAGGCATATTTTGATGTTATACACCTATATTCTATTATGAGGTGTATATAACACCTTTTTGACATGTTATATCATGAATTTATTTATTATATTGTTTTTTAAATATTTTTTTAAGTATAGTCATTTGTGGGGCATACGATTCAACTGATTATAAAGTGGTAATGGTCTCTTATCTCACTTTTACTTCTATGAGACATATTCCATATTTACCACTTATTTCTTTTGTGTGGTGTAAATACTTCCCATTTATTATATTATATTATGAATATATTTTTATTCATGGTATTGAATGTTTCATTTGATGTTATTTTTTCACAGGGCTTATGATTCAAAAGAAACTCAAGTGGAAAGGGTTTATTTCACAATCTCATCATTATTGAGGATTGTTTATTTACAAGCTTCAGCTAAGAAATATCTCTCTTCCATGTCCATGTTTTCTAAAAATATTTTCAAAAATATTTGTAGTATTCTAAAGTGATTGTTTAATGTATGTTTTTCCCATGAATTTATTTTTACAAAATATTTTTAAAGGAATATTGCTGTCATTTTCCGAACAATGTACTTTTTTATTTTTCTTACAAAAGTAAAAAAGGAATGTTTTATTATATTATATGACATGAACACAATTTCCATACTTATTGAATCCTAAATGATTTTATGATCCCTTTAATGTTTACAAGGTTATTTTTAATGAAAATAAATTCTTCATTACTTGTTTTGTTTTTTAAATTTTAAAAATTATTTTCAAATTAAAAAGAGTATTTTCCACAAGAAATATTAAAATAGTATATTTAAAGTATTTTAATCTATGTAATAATAATTTATTTAATATAATGGTGATGATTTAATATAATTATACCATTTAAAATATTTATTTATATGGTTATGATCTATTTTTGATTGGGGAAAGTATTGATATTCTGTAGGACTAGTTATTTCAATATAGATCGTTATTGATTTTGTTAAGATATATTTATATAGTTGTATTAGTTAATTATACATGGAATAAATTGAACATAATTATTAATATAAGATGCCAATTATATCCCCTTGATGCATTGGTAGGCCTCCTGAGTCAAACTAGATTTGGTTTTGGCCAATACCTTACTCATTAATTAGATTCTTGTGACAAAACTATGATGACATTAGAATCTTAGCACAAAGCTTTAATGGTATTAAATTCTTAGCCTGAATCCTTGAATGAATTTGATTATTTTCAAAAATACTTGATATTAATATAATATTGTAATTAATCCTTTATGGTAAGATTCATATGTCTGACATTATACCTTTCATCATAATGAATTCATTTATTGATTTTCCATGTGATTATTCAATTAGTTATACTATATATGATTAAGTTTTATGATCATGTGACTATTTATATGGAATTAATTGATCATCAATTATTCCTAACATATTATGCTCAAGTTATTGGTTAAATTACATGTGTGTTTAGTTATTTACATTTCCATGTTGATTATGATTATTGATTCATGATAGCTTCTGCTGCACTTAAACATTTCTGAGAATTTGATTTCACCCCTTTATTATGTTTTATTTTTCCATATTATACCAAGAAGTGTTTTATGATTGTTTTAGGGTCATAATAATGGGAATAATAGTGTTCTTAAATAAAATAATTTGTGCATTTTATGTTTGAATAATAATATGAATTTTAAGAAATTATCTAGTTTTCCATGACACTCTAAACTAATTGATACTTTGGGATGTTATTACTTGTATCTTATGATAATTTAATAAAGTAACCACTGACTCTATGCTACTAGGGTCGAGGTCTTTAAATGGACTACCGACTCCATGAATCAACCTATCTTGTTTTTCATTTAATTTATTTATTATTTATTAAAATATCTTTAAATATGATTCATCAAAATAAAATCATTTAAATATTTTCATTATTCTTCTATAATAATTATATAATTCCCAAAATGAACCACTTTCATTATCATAATCATATATTAGTAATTATATGATCATGTTTGTGTCGATCTATCAACCTAATTGAAAAATATGATAAAATTGTATAATGGACAGTATGATAACTTAAATACTAATTTTATAATAAATTAATAATAAATTAATTTTTTTTATAATTATGAAAATGTTATGTTAATTATTTTACTTATTATTAAAATATCATCTATGATTTTTAATTTTTTGGAATAACTTGACACTGATTCTATTTTTACACAACACAACTAAAAAAATAATAGAATGTGATATGAGTTTTATAAATCAATATAATTTGTCTAATCCAGTAGCTTAACTTTTTTAGGAATTATGAACTTTTGGATTTGAATAAAGAACAACACTGCTGTTACAAAACCGGTTCAAAACAATCATCATAACTCACTCCCAATATTGATAATAGATAATAACTATCTAATATAAATGTTGATATTAATTATAAATTATGTTTATAAAATATTATAGATATTAATAAGTTTATAAAATAGTATATTAAGATATTTATGTTTATTATACTAGAGGTTAGAGTGCATTCGAGTAAGTTGGAATACAAAGTAACAATTTCTTACTTTATATTTTCACCCCTTGATACAAATTTCTTATTATACATCATGTTTTATTTATAATAGTGTATCTAATTCCATTTTAATATTTTGTATCATGATACTCTATTTTTTCATGGTTTCTAAAATAAATTATTTTTCTCCTAGTTTACAAAATATTTATTTTCAAATTATTTTAAAAGATCAAGGATATTTATTCTTTTGAAATTATTTTTTCTCAAACTCCAAAAAATGTTTTCATCTAAATATTTGTTTTTTGACATATCTAATTCTTGATCTAGGGAAGTATTAAAATTTTACCATCAAAATTATTTCTATAGATGGATTATGTAATGTTAATTTATATTAAAGAAATGATCGATCACTGCATTTTTCTTACACAACCATCTACTATGAATAGGAATAAATTTTCCTCCAATGTATTTCCATTATGAATACACTATTTTTATTCCTTTTATTGAAGGTTATCAACCTAGATCATATAAATAAATTTACTGGGGAAATTATTGACTTAGATATATACCCTTTATCTATATGGAGTAAACACCACATTCTTTATCTTGATTAAATTACATTTACCTAGAAACCAATTTTATGTCATTAGATACCCATTTAGTTTCTATAGATTTATCATGTTATGATTATTGATGGATTTATAAACAATTCCTTATGTGAATCCACTTTGAAAAGGATATGAAACCCATTTTCATTCCATGATTTCTTTATAATATGATGATGATTTATTTTATATGGAACAAATATATATGGATGTTTATGGTTGGAGTCCTATATCACCCTCCAAATCATTGGTTAATGTTTTATATCTTATGAGATAAGGTAGAATGACCCTTCATGGATATTCTCACAAACTAAAGTGTTAACCTTCTTGAATATGCTCACAAACTAGTGTGAGACTTATTGGATATGCTCACAAACTAAAGTATGATACTTCTTTGATATTTTTACAATACGATGATACCCCATGTTTATTTTTGTAATATAGTATTATAATTATTACATTATAAATATTTTATGATTTAGTGGATCATGTTTATTGAGTCTGGTTTCTACACTCTCTCAATTCAGTTGTTATTTTATTCCATGTCATATTGCATGTATCATATTTTATGATCTATGTTTTATTGGGTATGATTTTATTATTTATCTAGATTATAATCATATGATCATCTAATGCTCACTTATGTTCTTTGATTATTATCACCTCTGTTTACCCTTATTGATCATCTAAGATCACCCCTTTCATTTGATTTCATTTCTATAGGTTATGAAGAAAATTAATATATATGGTGTGTCTAGAAGAGTATATTATATGAATTTTTAGTGGGAAATGTTAAAGAATTGTTATGGTTAATATTCCATTTTTATATTTGAAAAAATTACTTTGGTTGGAAAATACATTATTTTTTTAGTTAATGTTTTTCACTTATTCTATATAACTCTAAACTGAAAAGTTATTAAGAATATATTCTAATGAAATATTTTATTTATTTATTATATAGCTGATACAATAATGTCTTCATGATACTATAAACTAGGTCAACCTCCATCTTAGGAACACTTCCTTTTTTGGTCTTTAACTTATCCAAGTGTAACTTTCCTCCCAATAACACCTCAATTTATAAATTAATTCTCAATAAATATAAAAAATTGTAAAATAATTTTTTTTCTTAGCAGTACTATATAAATAATATCCATTAGTTTCCTTAGGATAACCAAAAAACAAAAACCTATTATATTTAAGGTCATGACTATTAGAATCCAATTAGCATATGAATTCTTAAAAACCTCATATATTTATGAAATACATAATAGGGATTTTTTCAATCTACATATCATATGGTGCCTTCATGAATTATTTGTATGCAACATAACTTAGTATAAATATAAAAGTTTCAAAAGAATAACCCCAAAATATAATAATAAGGTCACACTGACTCATCAATGATCAAACCATGTATAACAAGGTATGATTCCTCCTCCCAAACACACTATTACATAGTGTTTTTCTAGGAGGAGTAAGTTTTGGAACAATTTCACAACCCCTTAGATTCTCAGTGAATTCTTGGATTAAGTATTCACCAATATAATCTGATAGGGGAATGTTTATACTCTTTCCCAACTAAATCAATATTTCATTCTAAAACTATTTATACTCTTCAAAAGTTTCATACTTGTGTCTCATCATAAATATATAACCATACTGACTATAATCATATAAAAAAGTAATTAAGTACTACAAACCACCAATTTCATGAGTTCTCATTAGTCTAAATACATCATTATGTATGAGATCCAATATTCAACTATCCCTTTCTCCTTTTCTTTTAAAAGGTGATTTGGTCATTTTTACAAATAAAAAATATTCACATTTATCAAATTATTCATAATAAAATGGTTCTAACAATCCATATATGTGGAGTATTTTGATGAATTTTTCATTTGTATGTCTAATGATATAAGGCCAAAGGTAGGTGGGATTAAAATGAACCCCAACCTTATTATTTTGAATTTTATAGATATGACTAGTCATATCCAAAATTTATAAATCATTTACCATATTCATAATGTCATAAAACATTTTAGTCATATATATAGAACAACTTTTCTTCTTAATTGTGAATGAAAATAACTTTCATTCTAAATTATACATAGAAATAAAATTTTTGTTTATGGAGGAAACATAATAATAATTCTATAATTATAGGATTAATATAATTAGGAAAATTAGATCTTAAGTATTAACTTACAATAAATAACACTTGATCTATTTTAGAAAAAATGATCTAATTCATGCTTTTTTAATTCCATCATATCTTTGAGTATTTTTTTATGAGAAAAAAGGGATGATGCACACTTGGTATCCAATACCCATGATTTAGAGTTGGTAAACTTGATCCCTATAAAGTTTATATTCAGATAATCCAAATTATTCCCTTTTAGAAAACCTCTAAACCTTATATACTAATCTAGTACTATATTATAGTTCATACCTATAAAGAATCTCAATATGACTACCATGAAGTAATCCATAATGTACATTAATGACATACTAATGTATGATTATCATGTTTTATATCTTTTTCATCAAATTATTTTCAAAAAAGTACTCCTATTGAAAATGATAACCCTATATATGATATATATTTAATGACCCATGACACATATTTCACAAAGTAATGAGTATGAATTGTAATTACACTCAACAATTAGTTATTTATGTAGGAAATTACACAAATTATAATAGTTATGATCCTTCAATAGTTGAGAAAATAATTTTTTAATCTAATTAAATCATATGGGTTCACTCAACTCCATTCATTTGGTATCCTAACTATTAGGGTTTCCTAGCTAATAATAACACAAATAAAATTCCAAGAACAAGGCCCTAAACATTAGGGTAACCTTATAACTTAATTTACTCACACAAGATAATCAAAGGTAACAACAATATAGAATGAAACTACTTAGTTGGATTATTGAGATATTGATAAGTTCCATTTTTGATGGAATATCACACTTAATATTTTAAAGTGTATTTTAAAAGTATCATGAGTATAATATACATCACATACATATTTTCCCATTACATATCATGAAATTATTATTATCTCATATTTTATTCGATTTGTGTGTACATGTTTCTAACTATTTAATATTTGAATGATTATTCCATCCACTAAACTATTGTTTTCACATGAAATTAATGTGTAAATATCTACAAAACCTACAAGTTTGTGTTATTCACCCAAAAGTAGAAGCAAAAAACATTCATATTTAACCATATGCAACTCATGCATATGGTATATGAACTCTTCATGCAAAGGCCTGAATTTATATGATATTGGAAATCTTCACATGAGTAATCCTAGAGTGATAAATGGCCAACCCCAACCTTTCTTGAACAAGGCTAAAGACTCCTGGATGGTGGGTAGTTTAACCCCAAGTCCCACTCCCTAAGGAGACTTTAATCAGGATAGAATCCAATTAATAATAACACTAAAACATATTATATAAAAACTATATTTAACATTTATTTTCAAGATCAAAACTATAAAAAAAGATTTTAGGATTTATGAAAACTAAATAATATGATATCACACCTAGAATATAATACAAAGCTCTATATTCTTAAATCTATTTATCTCATTAATAAATAATACTCAGTATTCATAATTCAAAATAAATTTATAAACAATAATATTATAAATGAATAAACAAAAAAATATAAATTATTTATTTTCCAAAACATGAGATACAAATATGAAATTTTCATATTTAATTTAGGCTTGAAATATCTAATTTTATAATTTCTAACACTTTTCCTTTATAAAATATTTATAAACTATAATCAAAATAAAAAAATACTAAATTTTATAATTTTGGATTTGAATCATCACATGAGATTATGTTAATAGATAATGTATTGTTAAGGTGGAATCCTACACTGCATTTTCTCACAATATAATATCAATAATACAATTTCACATTATAATATCTCATTGCATAATGTCATGTAATTAAATTACAACACAATGTTTTTGTTTCCTTAAACTCTATATTATGTTATCAATATAACATAATAATGAGACCTTAACATAATTACATTATCAAATAACCATAACATGATATGATATCTTGAGAATACATTATTTAATAATGTAATATCATGTTCCCTTTGCACAAAATACTTTATTAAACAACATAATGTCATGTTTGAGCATGAGATACATTATCACATAATTGTATCTTCACTATCTCTCTTAAGACTAAGTAAATAGTTAATATATTCTAAACTAGTATTATCACACACTATGTACTCTCACAATATAACATAATGCGAAGAACCACACATTATGTTATTATATAATGTGATGTTATTAGGGATGATCTAGGTGTACTATGCCAAATATTCTCTTTAGAAAACAGTAAAAGAAAAACATTGATTTGTTGAAGAAAAATATTTTGATACCCATGATGAGTTTAGGGGGATCATCTAATGATTAATATAAGAGGAATCAAACCAATATGTCCCTGATCTATATTTAATATATTAAATATTAAAATAAATGAAGAACTTACCATACCTGGAAAGCAGAGGTATCCCTTATATTTTACTTATTAATGTACCCTTGATGGAGATAAAAAAAGATGAAAAAATATATTCCTAAATCCATATAAATACACTAGACTTGGATCCTTAATCATATGATGAGGATTATTTATCACTAAATGGGTGTAAAAACCTTCACTAGGTGATAAACAATGATCTAGGAAAAAGTGAGATTCAATAATGTTTAGATGTATACAAGTGAACCAATGGGAGGGAACCCTTCCCTTAAATTTTCATCCTTGTCAATCTTAATTTAATGAATATCTTCAACCATATCAATCATATTGTGGGTCATCTCATGGAATATATATGTTACTTCTCATTGGAATTTTCTTTATTGAATAATTCTATTAATGTGCTCCACGGTATAAATAAATCAACACATTATTTTATAAATGATGAAACAATGTGGAAGGACATGGTCAAATACATGCACTCAAAGTCATAAGACTAACACTGTATCATGATATATTTCATGCACACCAGACTTTATTGGAACCATCATATAATTAGGATTATTCTTAAGGATACTTTGATGAAATATCATATATCCCCTATTTAAGGATGGGTTAGTTGAACCATATCCTTAAAATTCATATATACATCACATGAATATATCCTTTTAGTGATAATATAACACAAGGTAATTATAATTTATGTTGATCATATTGATCGAATAGGATCTAGGGGATAGAACTATCTAGAACAAATATTCTATCAATGAAGTCCCAACTATAAAACTTTTACTATCTAATGAGTTAATTTAATGAAGTTCTTAGTACATGACATGGATAACTTGTTTTCAATTATTGGACCTCCTACTTATTTTTAGTAAAAGAAAAGAGTTACGTGATTGTAAATATTTGTTAATAAATATCCTTTATAGGATTATTTGGATTATTATCCAATAATTTTATTTTTTCCATCTTATCATGTTTAATTTCTGATTGGTTTATCTATTTTACTTTAGTTAATACGTTTTAACATATGATAGATTTATTTTCATTTCATTATTTCATTTATAATTTATATACTCTAATTTTTTATAAATTATAAATTTCAAAAAAACATATATATTGAATGGGTAAAAATTATAATTTGTTTTTTCTACTTAAATTCACCCCACTCTTTATGATCCTATGCATTACTTATCTGGGAAAACACATGGTATCCATTCTTACTCTTTACTTTTAATTTTTGATATAGTGGATATCATGTTTCCATACACTAATGTATAGAAAATATTGGATCTTTTATTTTATTATGGTAGAAAAATTATCAATATAATTCTTGGAAAATATTAATGAAAAACATCCACCTATATTTTATAGAAAGGATAATGAGTAATGGTGTGAACACATAGAAAAGTATGGAATTAATAAAATTGTTGAAAATTTCCTAATGATCGCTAATGAATAAAATATTCCTCATAATAATTTATATAATTTTACTTAAGATGAGAAGAATGATTTTTATATTAATTACCATATGACGAATAATCTACTATACTCTATTTAGAGTAACATTATAGTAAAGTTTCATCATGTAGAACTATATTACATATTTGAATGAAACATGACGTTAATAATTTCAAAATTTCAAAGGTTTTGGAGTTAAATATATCCATGATAATAGTTCATTAGAAATCATTCAAATTTTTACCTGGTGAATTGGTTACCTAAACATAGAAGAGATTTATGAAATTTTCCAACATTCTGTAATATTTTGGATAAAGAGAATTATCAAATGACCAGTTGGTTGAAAATATCATTGGCATTCTACCCAATGAGTATGAATTGAAATGAATAGTTATAGATGGAAATAATAATATCAAAAATCTTAGTTTGGATGATTTTATTGGCACTATTATACACTATGAGGGATGATTAAAATAGAGATATGGAGAAAGGGATAAAAAATGGGTTTTATTTATTTATTTTTCTAAAGATTTAACTTCTAGAGTCTAAACTTAAAAGTTGAGTTCATCCAAAATATATTCCAAATGATATTCAGATAGTAGTTATTTAGATGTGGGTGTGATATTGCTCAGTTTCCAAAGAGTATGAATAGATTTGTGGGAGAGAGGGACTTATGGAATGACCATTGGAATGGAAAAAAAGAAAATATGAAAAAATAGAATAAGGTAAGAAACTTTAGAAGTGATTTTATTTGATTGTAAAAAACTATGAAACATCAAAACTGAGTGTCCTAGATTAAAAAAGGAGAATGAATCTAACATATTATCAAAGATAAACTAGAGAAAATTATATATATATACGACATATAAAAGGAGAGCTAGTGAATACCTATCATTATATGATAATAGTGGGATCAGAAATAATGATCTCTGAATAATAATAATTTTCTATGTTAAAGTACCTAGGAATGAAACATGCCTTATGAGAAAGGTATTATCCGAATTCATTATGATTTTATATTTATATTATAATTTTCATTTTTTTATCATATGATGACGATGATGAGGGTAACACTCTATCACTTGAAGAAATGTCTAGATATGTGACTATTCTGGAAAAAACTAAGTAAAAGGATGAATGATTATTTTGATCGAGATAAAGAGAATCTTACTATAATATCTATGTAGTTTTTGTAACTTAAAAAATATTTTTGAAAATAAATCTTAGTTTTCTAATCAAAAAAATTATTTTTACAAACTAGATTTCCAACACAATGCAATGTATAATTTTGTTACTACATCATAAGATAAGAGTAAAGTGATTATGATAAAATATGAGATTTATGTTTTGGGGAAATAGATTTCTAGTTTTTAGTATATAAATAAGAACTTTTATAAGATGAAAAATAATATTAAAACAAAAATTATATCTTCAATAAATGAACATACATATAAAAAAATATCACATTTCTAATCAAAATACTTTTTTCTAAGTCGTGCACTGTTTTATACGATATTTTTTGAATGGAAAAAATTTAAAGAACAAGTATTCATTAAAAACAGGGAATCATTTGGAACACTAAATATTTTATATCAAAAGAACTCACAACTATAGAAAAAGATGAGTTATAAGAATTTGGGTACAAAAGGTATTATTTGTAAATATTTCTAGATCGAAGCGAGTGTCAATGATTATAACCTAATTTTCAATTAGAAAAATACATTACGTATTTGAAGCTAAACTAAAATATACAGTAATTGGTAACCTTATGTTTTAAGTTTTTAATATTAAATGTTAATTTATTTCAATTATATATGCACAAATTTAAAATAATTAATACTTATATTTCAAATTTTTTACTTTTACATAAGGTTTTTATTTACTTTTACATATGTTTTTATACTTTAAAAAGTTTTTCTTTATACTTAATTAAACTCCTCAAGATTATTTTTTTTTGAAAAATATACTATTTATTTCTTTATACATCAAATATTTTATATATGGGGAGTTTGTTTTTGTTTGGATTAATTTCCTGTAGAGAATTTATATATATTTGAAAGATAATAACATGATCTTAGAATCAATTCTTACACTATCTTCATCAAAAAGAGACAATTAGAGCATTAAAACATAATTTTTTGGACGTTATTTTTTTATTCTTATCTTCTAAAAATTATTATAGATTGGTTGTTTAATTTACATTGCATATTTTGGTAAAATCCTATATATCCATTTTTTTATTTCAAGAATTTAATTTTTTAAAGTAAAATAAATTGTTTTAAAGAAATTAAAAATATATGCTTTCAAAGATATTTGATATCATGTATTTCAGTAAGAATATATCTAGAACTTCATATTTCAAGAAAATGGAATAGTATGAGGAAAAACTGAACATCATCATCCATTTCTTGCTAAACTCAAATGTTTTATTAAAGAAGGAACTAGATGAGGCCAAATGTTTTTGCACCCATGAAGAACAAAAATTAAAGTATCATAATAAAAAATTAAAGGAACATGAAATCAAGCTAGTGATATATAAGAATATTATTAAATGAATTAAAAAATCTTGAAAAGAATGAGACAAAAGGATTAATAATATGAAGAAGTCAATTTACAATTCTCTTACTAAGGGAATAAATTTATAATTTCTATATTTCTTCTAATTATTATAAACATTGATTATTTTTAAATGATTACTTTCAAAACTTTAATAATAGTTTTTTAATTAATTTACTTTTGATAGATGATTACTTCGAACCTAATTTATATTTTTTATTCCTTGGTTTATTTTTAACTTTTTTTAATAACCCCAATAGGGTTGTGGATTTATTTGTTTTGTTTAATTTAGTCCATGGAAGATGATTAAAGATTTAAGAGAAGAAATTATTTAACACTATTATTCATTGAAAATGAAAAATAGAGAACAATATCCCATGGAGAAAAAGTAGAAGTAATGAGAGAGAATTTTTTTCAATATAAGGAGAGAAAATGTCACTCTTACGTATTTGTTGTGCATCTTAAGGGGGAGTAAATATTTAAGATATTATATTATTATTTTTAGTTTAATTGATTTTATATAAGTATAATTTTATATTTTCTATTAATATTATTTAGATTTTTACTTTTGGTGTTTCTATTTTTAAGAATAATAGAGGAGAAATTTTAGCAGAGTAAGTTTTATTTCATTACAATAATTAGTCTTTTGAGTTTAGTTGTGTTGAAAAAAAGAGATATATTAAATTATGACTTATGATTATTGATATTGAATAGTTCAAAGGTATTAATTCCACTAGATATTAAACTGAAAGTGAGTTTTATTGGAAGTTACAGGGATTTTTATTTTTTAAATTTTAGTCAAACTTAAATTCTCTTACTTATGTTGTTATTGTAAAAAAGGGAAATAATATTGATTCAAATGTATTATTTATTATCCTTTATTTTGAAAATTATAATACAATTTATACTAAGTTTAATTTAATTTAATGTTTATTATTTAAGTCTTATATGTTTATATTTTAAGTTTATATTGTTTATTTTCTAGTGATCAGAAGTCATCCACCTAAATTTTGAAACTTAGAGGTGCCATGATAAATTGCCTCACTAAAAGATAGAGTTTCATATGGTGTTATTAAAAAAAATTATTGATCTTGGATATTACCAATGGATGTTTTTTATGATGAAAAATTTAAATTTATCTAAGATTTGAGGAATAGAAATGTTGAGATAAAAGTAGACGATCAATCAAAAAGCTTGCATTATATCACTACCTTAAGTGATTATGATTGTATTTTGTTTTAAGTGTTATTATTAGAGATTATGTTGTGAGGAAATAAATTATAAAATCTATAGTTTTTCCTTTGTAATAATTTTGCATCAAATTATATTTATTTATAAGATTTCAGTATTGAATCTGCTACTTCCAATCCTACATGATCGAATAGTTTCTAGGGAAAAGAAACTATTTTCTATGAATTGGTGTGTTCAACAATTTCCATGGTTATTGGACTTACATATGATCATTATGATCTAAGAAGGGATCAAGGATAATTATTCCTACTACTAAAGTTATGTAGAATAAGTTACCAATGTGAAAATTGTACCTTCTGATGGGTTATGTTGATGGATTTCCTAGTAAAAAATTTAGATACCTCAGTTCTAGTTATTGAACGTATTGCAGCTTTGTAGTAAGAGTAAATAGTTATGTGATTGAATTTTTTTTATTAATAAATATCATTTATAGGATTATTTAGATTGTTATCCAATATTTATTATTTTTTTCTATTGTATAGTGTTTAATTTATAATAAGTTTGTTTATTTTACCACGGTTAATTTTTTTTAACTTTTAGAAGATTTATTTCCATTACATGTTTGTATTTATACATTGTATACTCAATTTTTTTAGAACTTTTATCTTCATAATAATTTACATTTTGAGTTGGTAAATTTTTTTGTTGGTTTTTTCACTTCAATTCACCCATCTCTTGAAAAATACATACTTTAATTATCTTAAAAAAATGTATATGTGTTAAAAATTATTGAGTAGATGTTTCCAAGGATTTAACTTGGGTGGAGAATCCCAGAACATGTTTTGGTGGTTCAAGAGTTTAGTTACCCAATATTGTCTTACATAAATGTTACACCTTTTTAGATGTATATTCAATACATTTCACAAAGACACAGTTAATAAACATAAAGGTTTAGTGTGTTTGGAGACAAGATAAAATATATTCTTATTTTATGAATGATCTTCAACATATCACATAAATCTATTCCCATATTGTACTCTTTATAAACATACCCTAACTAAACCTTTAATCATAACATGGGTAAATGAAACATAAGAATGGGTGACCTAAAATGATCAGTATGGGTAAACATGTGATATATCAATTGAAGATCATATGAAAGCATAAGATAAATATAAGGGTATGAGATCATGACCATACTTATAATGTTCATACCCAATCTATCAAAGATCATAAACATGTTTCCTGGAATATAGATTTATCATTTCAAAATACATGACTCATAAGAGTGATAAATCATTATAAATAAATCATGAACAATAAGTTCATGTCAAAAAAGTGTTTCACTATAAAAATTATAAAAAACTTTTCATATGTCAAGGTTTACTTCTATATCCATGAAATCAGAATGAATCAGGACTCAACACCTATTTCCCAAAGTGGATTAAGCACATATACTCATTTCCAATATTGGATTAAACAAATTAACTTATTTCCCATAATGGATCAAGAAAAATTTTATTTACTATAATGGAGCAAGTACATTAACTTGTTTCCCGTAATGGATCAAGAACATCAACTTGATTACTATTGTAATCTCATGAGATATAAAAATTTACCTAATGAATTAGAGGTCTATATAATTCCATGACAACCCATCCCATAATGAAAACCATAAATATGTGTTCTAGAAGATTAAAAAACCTTAATAATATCATCATATCAAATACTGTGAAAGGAAAATGGGTTTTATAAACATTTCATCAATTCATCATACCACAAACCATGAAAAAATAGGCTTCACAAATATCTTATAATCATAAACATAAACTATATATATAATTAATAAATATGTTATCAAGGGATCATATCCCTAATAAAACATAATTAACATCAAAAGATGTTATAATATATTATTATTACTTTAAAATAATCAAAGGAATATTTCTTGAGGAAAATATAATTTTTATTTTGAAATCATTTACTTAAAATATATTTTTCAAAAATATTAAGGAAAAAATTTTCTTTTAAAAAAATTTAGAAACTTTTAAACAAAACTTTGAATTGTACAGAAATAATGATTATGGTAATTTTCAATCATACTGTATAAGTTAGAATAAAAAATTCCATTCACACTTTCGAAAAATTTTAGAAAATTCGACAATCAGAAAATGAAAATAAGATTTATCTTAAACCATATTTTAAAAATTTAAACATGCATAAATATTACTTTAAAAATAATAATATAATATTAAAAACATTCTCGTTATTTTAGAAAATATGGATAAGGAATAATTTTTTTAACGTGTAGTAAAATATAGTCGTCTTTTCTTAAAAAACTTATTTCGATATCTTGAGAACATAAATTGGAGGAAATGAATAGAAATAATGTATTATATAGAAATAAACAGATTTTAATAAAATTAAGTATATTTATCAAATAATTATCAGATAATTTCATCTATGGAAATTCATGCATAAATAATCCCGATTAAAATACAATGGAAAGATAAATTCCTTACCACTATAGTAACTTTTGAATTATAAGGTCCATACTAAAATAAAATCAAATAAAACATTAAATTTCATTGTAATATGGATACTAAAGACATAACATGCTAATTTGGCTGTATAAACACCTCATAAAATAAGATAGTTTTATAACAAAACATATATCCCAAAGAAGACAATTTGAGATGATAAAACCTTAACACTTTGGCAACATATAAATCAAAACCTCATTAAATATTTAAACTTATAGGGGATTTTAAATCCCTATAATTTTCATGAAAATAATCATAAAATATATTCTTGGTTATTTTGTATACCACACAAATAAAATAAGTGGTGAATATGATATATTTCCCACAAAAATAAAAGTGAGACTAGAAATCCTTTACCTCAATTTCCAAATTATATTGTACATGTTAAAAACTCCTCCATAATAAATTTTTTTATTATACATTTTATATTGAATTAAAATAATATATATCATACTATATATGATTTAATTATAACATTCTTTTCACCCTTTCATTAACAATTCTTTATTGAAATCATTATTTTGGATGATAACCACTTCATTTTTCATGTATGTTTCAATTCATTTGTTTTGTTTCTTATACCTTGATCATGGTTAAATAATACAAATTATTTTAATATAATATATATTATTTATATAAATATTTATATTCATACATAAAATTTATATATAGAAAAATTAATTATATCGTATATGGAGATGATAGGCTATTCATACGCATGTGCCTTCTTTTCATTTTTTGAAAGATGGAATGAAAGAAAGGTAAAAAATAATTGAAAATTATATAATCATTATCATATCATATACATAATTTTTATTTATAAAATTTATCCTTATTAACATCCATGTAAAATCGAAAAAAAAGAATCACATCGCTTTGTGGTGGTGGTAGTCCACACATACACACAAAAAAAGTTATCATTTACCAATAGGTTGGAAGGTAAAAATTTAGATATGATATTATCATAAAGGAGGAATAATTATTTCATAAATTTAATATATAACCTTTAAAACCATCATAATATCCATCCATGATTTATGGTTATGGAAAATAAATTGTATCCTTATGTGGAGACGGTAAGTCATACACACGCAAGAGCTAAAATTACACTTCCTATTTGGTGCGAAAGAGGGATAATAAATATAGTTTTATAATCATAATAACATTTAAGTATATTTTTGATGCTGAATATATTATTGAATTAATAACATAACAAATTTATAGGAGGTAAAAGAATAATTAAAAAGGAAGTCTTTGGTTTAGGGGATTATATCTTCTTTAAAACAAATCCTTTAGATCTCCTCCTAATGAAAACTAGGGTTAATATTTTGGGAGGAAAATAAAATTTATATTGTGTATATGGTAATTCATAAGAGAATTTTATGGGGTTTTGTTAAGCTAGAATACTCAAATTTGTGTAAATAAGAGAATGGAGGTGCACTCGTTTATAATTGAGGGGAGATTCACTCTTTGGATTTCCTAAAATATTAAAATATAATAAAGAAATTATATATCCAAATGCTTATAAATGGATAGGTATTTTAACATAAGGTATTATGGGGTTTACATAACATTAATTAATAAAAATTTTATAGGTTTAATTGGGGTATTAAACACTATTTTTTTTGTTTAACCACTTAGTTAATTTATTTTAACCTTAACCATAAAAACATAATTTTTTACTCTTGAAGGGTTATTATTTTACATTCAAGGTTAAAATAGTCTCATAAAAATAAAATTGATTAAAATTTATACCAAATAACATCATAGTTTTCATATTTCATTATTTGTATGTTTCAAATTATTTAATAGAATATTATTTTGATAAAATATAAAAAATGTCAATTTTGACACTATCCATTTAATTTCACTTAAAATACATAAACAAAAAATTGGAATTATAATATAATAAATTAACAAAATTTTAATATCTCATATTCATCCATAAAATTCATGGAACACCATAAATCATTCAAATAATATTAATTTTAATATTTTTTAAATCATTTATTTTATTTTTTAATTAATTGTAGAAATGGATTTACATAAGCATTTAAGGTGATTATATAACTACTGAAAATGATTAATAATTTTCCATCATGAAAATAATTTCATTATTCTCAAAATAGTCATTTATATTCGTTTGTAACTTTCTTTTGTCCTAATATGGACACATAATAGACATTTAAATGTAAGAGAGTGGGATTTTGTATTTTTCATGCTTTAAATATTATTTAGGTCATTTTCCTATTAAAGTGCACATTAAAAAATTAAATTTCAATAATATTTTAGTAAAATTATAATTACCTTAATCCAATAATAATTAATTTGAAGAATGGAATCCTTAACATTTAGTTTTAACCTAGTTTAACCAAATTTACCCTTTATTGAGTTGATAAATTTTACTCAGATTACTATTTATATTAAATAAATATAAAAGGAAACTACATATAAAATATGAAAAAATGATTAAAAATATGGAATATATTTTATCAAATTCAATTTCTATAAGTGGAGTAAATTTATTTTAATATAATAATGAGAAACGTGAAGCAAACCGCTTTTTAGAAAAGAAAATTTTAAGCATAAAACTGGATTTATTCCTATCCTATTCCTAGAAAATATATTAGATGAATGTTAAAAAACTTTATTGAAAATTTAATATATAATTTTTATTAATTACAATCATTAATAGTTATTTATTTAATTTACTAAGATAAAAATACATTGCGAGTATAAAAATTAGTTTTCCAGAAAATGTTTTTTAAGTATACAGACATTTTATACTAAATTTTACCAGAAAATTGATTCAAATAAACTTAATTGTTTTTTTAATAATATAAGAGAAGTAATTTTACTTAAAATCATTTGAAAAAAGTAACTTTTTTAATGCATGAAACCAAAAAAATAGTTTTCAATGAAAATCATTATTTTTTTCTATTCATCAGAAAATCAATATTTTCAAAAAAATTGAAACAATTCACTCTAAACAAATTTTGAAATTAATATTTAAAAAATTAAGTTCATTTTATCAAATAAATTTCCAAAATTTATAGAAATTAATTATAATATTATCTCACAAAAATAATTAAAAAACATTTTTGAATAAAAGGTATTTTCAAGGCACAAAATAACTTTACTATAGATTGAGTGCTTATTTACTAAGAATTAATAAACATTTTTTTATTGAGTAGGAACTTAACATATATTTCAAAATATGTTTGATCCCATTCATACCTTCCAATTTAATAGCTATGTTATGATGGTCATGTTTAAATAATAATATTCTTTTGTTTGTTTAAGTTTAGTATTATGTGTTTTATACTCTATCGATCATAATATTCTTTTAAAATATCAAAGTGTTACATTATCCCTACTTAAATAAATTTATCCCTTATAATTTGTTTTGTTCATTGAAGGTTTAATATTAGAAAATTCCTTTATCAAAACACATATCATACAAAGTAATAAAAAAATTCCCTTAAAAAGGGAACGTGGGAAACATACAAGCCACCTAAAATAACATAAACTTTAGTTCCCATATAAGTATAATATTTTTGAGAAGTTAAAATATTTACATGGAAGATAAAAATAAATCTAAAATACTTATAGAGAGTTATAGAGAACATGGTCAAGTAAAAGATAATAACCACAAAACCATAAATCTGTGATAAGTGAAAAGAACACTGATTTGTTAGAAATGAAGGTAAAAATATAAATTTTTATTTCAATATCCTTGTCCTAATTTTGAGTAGTTATTTTACAATCAAGATAGAGAAATTGAGAAAACATACTTATTTCATTTCTTTTTATACCATAAGTAAAATTTCATCCATTGGTTGTGCTTTGATCAATTTTTAGTTCATATCTTACCCTAATAAATTAATAATCAAGATTATTTTTTCATTCCTAAATCACTAAAATTTTCTTTTAACAGATCATAAGATCTATAAAATATTAAAAATTCATTCTTACTATCTTTATATTTTTACCAAAACAAAAATGATTAAAAATGGTTATCCAATATGGAAAAATAACACTTTAATCTCTAAAAGATCATATAAAGTTCAACTTAAACCATTCTATAAATAACTAACCTTAAAATAATTCTAAAATATGTATGGACAAAATGAAAATCCAAAAAATTTAAAATAAGGTTAATAAATTCTAAAATTATCTTGTCATTAATCCTCCAAATAAAAAAAATTAAATTTTAACATCACATACCAAATATGTGAATACTTTGATCATATATTCCCATGAAACATCGTAATAACCAAAATTACCTTAAAACCTTAATGAAAACATGCATGATTTCAAAAAAAACTCTCACCTAATTACATTAATAACATAATAGATTATTGAATATATTCCATAAATCTAAAAAATTTGTACACTCTATCTAATATAATATAAAATACAGTATCATAAGATCACTAATCAGTTCCAAAGTCATCAATACTATTCCATTTACATTATTATAAAAAAATATCTATTTATATTATTATTATCTCAACATTATGAACATATTGAGGGTTATCTTTAACTTAATTATATATTCTTCAAAAACATAACTTAATCACTAAATCAATTTTCTCCATCCTCAGTACTATTCAACACATTATTGTAAATCCTTTAGAAAAAAACCATACAGAATAATCCTCATATTTTTCTTGGAACATATAACCTGAATATCATTATAAAAATACTTCTTCAACATAATTATTGAATTTAAATACATAAATAATTAAACAATTCCACTTTAGAGATCAAAAAAACATAGGACGTTCCTTGGTATAGGAGTTAGCTATTGGATTATGAAATTGACTCGAATAATTCCCATGTTACCCACACACAAGACATTAAACTCTACATTGAACCTTAGAATGAACTTCCTATACCCCATCAAACTCTTAATTTTTCCTTGTAAATTACTTACTCTATTCCCTTCTTCTACGCACATAAAACATCATCTCGTTCATTTGATACAATTACTTGAGTGATTTTCCCACATTCACAACATATAAGAAACTAAATCTTCTTTCATCCATGGTCTCTACCACCTGAGCTCCCAAAAAACTCTATCATTACCTTCTTTTGTGAGTCCAAGAGTAGGATAAGGTGAAAGTTATTAATCGTATATGATGATAAATGATTTGTAATAATCATAATATCATTCACTCTAGTAATTATCCCATTTGGTTTCTCATAAACAAATTTTCCATTAAATTCAATATTTACCCAATTCCTTCTGGTTCCTGATGTTGACTAAAACAAAAAATAATAGTGTGATCCATAATAATAATTGTGGAAAACCACATAATCATGAAAAATAATTTATAGGATTCCTAAATCTTGAAGCCTTATTTTCAATCTATGACACTATAGGTTTAACCCAGGTCATCCATAATCACCCTTTATTCAAATACTACATAATATTTCGTAAATTAAATGTGAATTAACCGAAGAATATTCTCAAGGAGTGTCAAAATAGGTGCACAGTAAGGGAACACTCACCGTGCACTAGATTGATGGCCGAGATATACTCGACCAACTATTTTTGGGGTTATTACCCCTAGATACATTTATTATTAAACCATGTCCACATGGATGTATTTATAAGAAAATTACATAATATTTTTCTTACCAAATCATTAGGATGTTATCATATAATTAGGATTATCCTCTAAATTTTCATTTTTTTCTAATCCTAATATCAAAATGTTGACTAACCCTTTCCTTTAATACAAACTATAATGACCCAATATTTTTATACATAAATATTACATCTTTTTAGATGAATATTCAATACATTTCACCAATACATTCTATATGAATTTAATGGTTTAGTGTATTTGGAGACTAGATAAAAATATTCTCATTTCATGAAAGATATTCAATATATCCAATAGAGTGCTTCATATATAGTACTCTTCATAAACACACCCCACATAAACCTTTCCTAATAACCTGAGGAATAAGAAAATAATAAAAAGCAAGATAAATTTATCAATAAGGGCAATCATGGGTGATATCAATTGATGATCATATAAAAACATACAATAAACATAAGGGTAAGATATCATGACTGTACTTACAATTTTTATACCAAATATTCCAAAGACTATAAACACGAGTCAAGGTACAATGCTTTATAATTTCAAAATACATGAATCACAAGAGTGAGAAATCAATATAAATAAATCATAAACCATAGATTCATTTCATAAAATTGTGACACCATTATAAGTATAAAAACCATTTCATATGTCAAGGTTAACTATCAAGACCACCAAATCATAATAGATCATTCCTCAACACCTATTTTACATAGTGTAGCAATCACATAAATTTTTTTATGCAATGGATGAAGCACATAGACTTGTTTTCCACAATTTATAAAGAACATTTATTTGTTTCCCATAATGTATTAATCACATCATATTGTTTCTTATAATGTATTAATCACATAGACTGGTTTCTCATAGTTATCTCGTGCGATTTAAAAATTTACCCAATGAATTTGAGGGCTATATAATTATGTTCCCACCTACCAAATAATGAAAACCATAAACATGTGTGACACAAGTTTATAAAACATTCATCATCTCATCATATCATAACCCGTGAAAATAAAATGGTTTTCATAAA
Source organism: Viscum album (assembly GCA_963277665.1). NCBI lineage: Eukaryota > Viridiplantae > Streptophyta > Magnoliopsida > Santalales > Viscaceae > Viscum > Viscum album. The sequence continues at coordinate 1,237,416,649 of OY728153.1, forward strand.
CATTTCATCAGTTCATTATAGCCCAAAACATGAAAAATAAATGGGTTTCATAACCATATTATCATTATAAAAATAAAACAACCAAAGAAATAATACATATGATATCATTAGATCATATTATTAGTAAAAAAATTAATATCAAAGTATTATATCATAGATGACAATTCCTTTAAAATAATCACTGGGATATTTTCATAGGAAAATACCCTTTTCTTTTTGAAATAATTTATTTAAAATATAGAAAATTTCTTATATATTAAGGAAAATATAATATTTAAAAGTAAACTTGGAAACTTATAATAGAATCTTCAAATCATTAGAAGTCATGATTATTGGATATTCTTTTCATGATTTGTAATTTAAAAGAGAACATTCCTTATACAATTTTGTAAAAATTCAAAAGTATCTCGTTTGGAAAATGAAAAGAAGAATCATTTTAAAATTTTTTATAAAAATTAAATAATGGGTAAATATGACATTAAGAATTATTATATAATATTATAAAAATTCTTTAAAACATTTTTATAAAATATGGATATGGAGGAAACAAGTTTTTTTTACCAAATTGTAAAACATAGTTGGTTTTTACTAAAAAAATTATTTTGATCTATGGAGTACCTAAAGTAAGTTAAATGAATGAAAAAGATGTATTCTATAGAAATAAACTAAATAGAATAAAATTAAATATATTTATCAGATAAATATATTATAATTTCCTCAACATAAATTCAAGCATAACCAATCTCTATTAAAATAGGATTGGAACATAAACCTTTTACTACATTGGTTACTTTTGAATTGTAATACCCATGAAAGAATAAAATAAAATGAAATATTAAATGTAATTATTAAAAGTATATTCAAGGCAAAACATTCCAAATTGGATGTATAAACACCTCATACAAGAATATAGGTGCATAACATAACATATATCCCAAAGAAGACAATTTAAGATGATAAAAACTTACCGCTTTGATAATCTATAAATCAAAAACTCATGAAAGATATAAACTTATAGTGGTTTTTAAATATATATAATTTTCATTAAATGAATCATAAAATAAATTCATGGGTATTATATATAACACACAAAGGAAATTAGTGGTGAATATGACATATGTCTCATAGAAATAAAAGTGAGACTGGAAATCCCTTACCTCAGTTCATGACTTTATTTGTACACGTTAGAACATACTATATAATAAATATAAGTTTATTATACATCTATTAAATAAGAATAATCATATATATCATACTATATTTTATTTAATTATAATATTTTATCACACTTTTATTAATAATTCTTTATTAAAACCACTATTCTGGGTGATAACCTCTTTGTTTTTCATGTATCTTTCGGTTCAGTAGTTTTGATATTTATACATTTATCATGGCTCTATAATGCACATAATTGTAATAATTATATAAATAGTATATATATATACATATTTATATTCACACATAAAATTTATATATAGAAAAAGGAATTACATCACTCAGGGAGACGGTATATCGTACGTATGCATGAATTCTATTTTTTTTTTCAATAGATGGAATGAAATAAAGTTAAAAATAATTGAATTTTAAAGAATTATTATTATATCACATAAATAAAATTTATTCATAAAATAAATCATTTTTATCATCTTTTTAAAATAGAAATGAAAAATGAATCACAATGTTTTGTGGAGGTGACAGTCCACACGTACGTGTGAACGACACTATCATTTTCTAGTGGTTTGTAAGGTAATAATTTAGACATGATATTTCATTACAAATGAATAATTATATCATAAATATAGTATATAAAATTTATACCCATCATAATAACCATCCATGAAATATGGTGATGGAAAATGAATTATATTGCTACTTGGAGACGGTACATCATACATACACACAAGAAAAACATTCACTTACTATTTGATGGAAAAGAGGGTGAATAAAGGTGGTATAATAATCATAATAAAATTTAATTATATTTTTGATACTTAATTTTTTATTTAATTAAGTATATAATATATTTATAGGATGTAAAAGAAGAATTAAAAAGGAAGTGGTCGGTTAAGGTGTTTACCTATACTCTGAAACAACTCCTTTAAATATCCTCTTATGGACCCTAGGGTTGGAATTTTTGGAAGACCAAAAACTATATAATGTATCCATGGGATTTATAAATATAATTTTTTCATGATTTTTTGGTATATAAGTCTGAAAGTGGTGTAAAGAAGAGAGAGTAAGGTTTCCCTTTTATATTTGAGAGATGGTCACTTTTGGGATTTATTAAAAGATAAAAATATAATGAAGTCACTCTATCCGAATGATTAAAAATGGATAGAGATTAAAATATAAGGTATGATGGGCTTTTAATCACATAAAAAATGAAATTTAGGTAGGTTTAAGTGGTCTTTTAAACCTTATTTTCGGGTTTAACCCCTTATTTAACTAATTTTATCTTTAACTACAGTAACATCTTTTTTCACACTTTAAGGATTATAATTTTAAATATAAGGTGAAAATTGGTAGATAAATATACAATAGATGAAATTTTGACCAAATCATATCTTGTCTTATTTAAATATTTTTATGAGTTTTAAATTTTTTAATACAATATTATCTTGATAAAATATCATTATTTTTAATTTTGACACAAGTTATTTAATTTTAATTAAAAGAAAATAAAAATAAAAAATAGAATAATAAGCACAATACTTTAAAACAAAATTAATATTTCATATTAATAAATAAAATTTGTGGGACACCATAAATCATTCAAATTATATTATTTTTAATATTTATAAAGTGTTTTATTTACTTTTCTCTTAATGAAGAAATATTGTGTCGGCATTGCATAATAATTTAAAGTAGTTATGAAATTTCTAAAATTTATGGATAAATTTATATCATGAAAATAATTTAGTTATTCAAAAAATATACATTTATATTCGTTTATAACTTGATTTTATCCCTATGTGGACACATAATATATATTTTAAAGTAAGAGAGTGGCATTTTGTATTTTTCTTTGCTTTAAATATTATATTGGTAATTTTCTTGGAAAATTGTCCCTTAATCAATTAAATTTAGAGTCTAAGGTGATAAGGGTATAATTATATTCATCTAATAAGAATTAATAAGAAAAATGGAAACCTTAACATTTAGTTTTAGCCTATTTTAAAACAATTTACTCTTTTACCAAGGTGATAAATTTTACTAAGATTACTATTAGTATTACCCAAAATAAAAGGGATTGATTTAAAAAATTTGAACCTATTAATTAAAACTATGGAATCAATTTTATCACATTAAATCTCTATAATTTGATGAAATTAATTTTATGATAAGCATGTAGAATGCAATGAAACTTTCTTTTTATAAATGTACATTTTTATACAACAAGATGAATATATTATTATCCCATGTAAAGAAAAAATATTTGATGAATGTTTAAAAATTTGATTGAATATATAATATATTATTTTCATTGAAATATTTTATAAATATTTATTAATTTAATTTTTTAATATTAAAATACATTGAATTCATAAAAAATAATTTTTTTAAAAAAATTCCTTTTTAATTTTAAAAATATTTTTATACCAAATTTAGCTACAAAATTGATTCTAGTGAACTTAATTGGATTATTAATAATATAAAATAAATTTACTTTAAAATTACTATAAAAAATATGGATCTTTGTGAATTCTTAAAATAATAATACATTTTTTAATGAAAATCATAATTTTCACTATTCACCAGAAAATAAATATTTTTAAAAAAAATAAAAAAACATCACTCAAAAATAATTTTGACATGATAATTTAAAAAATGAAGTTCAATGTATCAAATAATATTTATAAAATTCCTATAAATTAATTACAATATTTTCTCACATAAATTAATAAAAAACATTTATGAATGAAATATTTTTTCAAATAATAAAATTAATTTACTAAAAATTGAGTGCTTATTTACTAATAATTAACTAATAAAATTTTATTTAGTAGTAAATTTATATATCTTTCATAATAATGTTGGTTTTATTTATACCAACTTTCTTAATAGCTAGTTTATAATGATCATATTTAAATATAAATATTATGTTGTACGTTTAATATTAGTGTCATGTGTCTTGTACGCTATCAAAAATAATCTTATTTTCAAATATTAGGGTGTTATTGAGTGGTATAATGGTTTAGGCTGATGGCTACAAATGATCACTAAGTATATGTTTGAGTGGCATCGGTTATCCGATGGGGGTGCTTAGGGTACAGGTGCACCAGGTATCCGAAGAATCCCTGAACCATATTTTTATAAAATAATACCAATTTGGTATTTTGGGTTTTATTTTTAAACCCCTACTAATGGTTTCCTTGGTGAGGTGGTCAACAATCATGGATATCATTACCCCGTTTTTTCCCTTCTCCCACTATTCTCCCTTGATCCTTAGCATTATGAGGTGGCTTTTATTTATTTTATGGGGTGAGTTCTTCCTTATTTTTTCTTATGTAGTCCTCATTTTCTATTTAATATAATTGTGGTGGGTGAGAGTTAGGGATTTCATACTGATTCCCCTGGATCAATATGGAATCAAGATGAGATGATGGGTGTTTGGTGTGGTTTTATTAGAGGATGTCTTAAAAGGGTAAAAGCATGAGGTTTCACAAAATTCTAAATTAGGTAATCCATTTCCCTAATTTATTTTGGGGTTTCCATTAAATTAAAATAGAATTGATTAAATAATTTTTGACGAGTGATAGGATTTTTTTTCATCTCTGAGTTTATAGGTGTTTCTATAGTGATTTTCTTCCCATTAGTTGAGGTTTTAGCTTTTTTATGTCATTTGGTGAGTTATCCAGTGACTAAACTTAAAGGCGTTAATTTCTATTAATTTTATTAATTAATTATAATTTTTTATAAAAAATTAGATTAATGTTTGATGGAGTGAGGGACTCTGAAGACATGTTTAATGGATGGTATAGTCTTGGACAATCTTAGGTTATGGTTGATGAGTGTCGCTTAAGGGGATAAATATATTTTTATGTAGATTATCTATAACCATCCCATGTAGTTTATATAGTTCTAATGAAACATGTGTAATGTAGTGTCACCATCCATGTTATTTTAAACTTAAATTAAATTTATTTTATTTCCTTTGGAAAGTATGAGTTGGGTAAAGAATTTTAGGTTTGGTATGGACCCTCTAATTTCTATGCCTTGATTTCTTGACCATCAATGGTCACAAGATTGAACTAAAGTGTGGAGACTTCATACATTGGACCCATAGGGGTTTCCTTTGAGTTATACAATTATTTCTCAAGACCTTGATTATGTTTCTGTTTACTCTTTAGATATAGAACATTTGTATAATTGAGAGAGAGGTTGATGTGAACATCGGAATGGTATTTCTTCCTTCATCACATGATAGTAGGAAAATGCTATTGAGTCTATGGTTTATCCTTCCACATGAAATATATTAATACCCTATTCACCGGGGTCCATGGGTGAGAATTAAAATGGTGAAATTTATAGCCTATAGAACCATGAGTGATGTATCCTTGGTTATTCATAGCGTAGAGGGCCTCAAATAGGTTCCCTTATTGTCCTTTTAGTAGGGTGTGATTGTATTATTCAATGCCAGATACAGATTTAATTTAATGTAATATTAGTTTTGTGTTGTTATACTTTTGGATTATATGAATAATGAACAAGGTGAGTGTTGCTCCACATCATTTTTTTAGTAACCAAGTTGGTTATCCCATAGTTTTGGATATGGGTATAGGTTGGGTGTGTGAGGACTGGCCTAGATCATAATTCAAGAGTGAGTTTTAAATTATACCAACCTAATTATTACTTTCTTATCTAACATTGTTAATCTATAAATTATTTTATTATATGATTGTGATTATGTTGTGGGGTTTTATAACTTGTTGAATTATTATGTTATGGTGTTGATGAAATTCCATTTGTTTAATATATTGTTCAAGTGTGGGAAAACATTCCAATTCAATCGGTTATTCCCATGAATTGGGAGGACATTCAAAGTTTTTTTGATAATGCTTAAGGTATGTGATAACACAACCAAATGTGACATTTTGACATGTGGTATGTGACACATTACCCAATTACCATAGGATAATGTGCATATGGACATTTTTCCAATTATTTGCTGATCTCATAGTCAGGACACGATACTCATTAAATAGGGAATAATTCCCACTATACCAAGGAACATAGTACCCACATGGTCTTGATGATGATGTTAATAGAAAAATGACAAATTATTAGTTATTTCCATTGGGAGTGGGATAAAAAATCTATGATGAGATACTCCCAAGGAATGGTATGAGATTAACATGATAAAATGAATGGTTATTTATTATTTCTCTTGGAAGTGGGGTGATTTTCCAATGATTTGATGCTTCCAAGGAAAGGGTAATGTTTCCTATGTGAGGATGGTTAATATTGAATTTGATTCCCACTCTTATGATATAGCTCGGAACAATGGATACTTTACCCCTATCATGTGTTTAATCCAATGGATAATGAACTTATTTCCTTTTATTGATGTTGTAGTCAAAATGTTATGTTGTCTTGTGTATATTGGTTTAGGGATGTTATGCCATCTTTGGATGTTGTGGTAGATATGTGCTACCCACCTGTATATGATTACAAGAGGATTCCATTCCAATAGACGTGACTATGTTTTTATGATAAAATACCCATCTATTGATCATTATGTTGTCATTGGAATGTTATGACCACTATTCCAATTATTCTATAAGGATTCATTTCATTATACTAGTCATTATACTATGATTGTAAGCTAGTCCAATTAAAGATGATTTGGGATGTGATTACCAGTTATTTGTTACATGATATGTTCAGAGACACCCCAAAACTATCCAAAGTAGGTACGATCAGACCCAAGTGACCGTGTAAGGACATTGTTGGGGGTGGCCTATTGAGCTATACTCACACCCCAGTTAGGTGATATGATACAAAATTAGACTTATTGGTTGTAGGTGCTAGTAAGGTTGAGGAAAATACAATGGATGATTATGATATGGAGCTCGAATGGAGTTGGTATGCAAGATCAGGAAATGTATCAAGACTAGTTTGGTGGGTGACTTTAGATTTTGTCTATTTTGGATATTTTTATCTATGAAAAAAAACAATAAGTCCCACTCTTTTATGTATTACTGAATTAAATTAAAACTACTCATTTTGTTATAGAATGGGTAACATTATTATTATGTCTATCATTTAGATATAATTCCCATATTTATTTTATTTTTTCTATGATCATAATTTATTATTATTGATTCTACAATGTCTGTAGATACCTGTACCAAAGAGGGTATAGTTTCTACACTTATTACAAAGATCCTCATCACTAGTCAGTAGTATCTAGAGCATGGGGAGACATTCTTATAGTACGAAGAACCTGGTTCAGTCACCATAGAGGTGAACTAAATCAAAGATTCTATAATGTTTTATAAAAGCCTTGTTTTTATTTTTCTTTCTATTTGGGATATGGTATATAGAGATAATAAAGGTCAAAACTTGGTATAGACTCTACAAATCCTGCTTATCTACCACCTTCATGAGCAGAATTCTGAGTTTCTAGGGATTTGGGATTTTTTCTTGGGACTTTAACTATTATAGTTGAGTTGTTTGATTATGCCAAGTATGATGTTTTGAGTTTATTAATTTATTGGTATTATTATTATCCTGGGGTGTAAAGAGATTGCATGTTCATGCATTATATTGTAATTTTGGATTCAAATTACATTTAAGCACTTGTTTATGGTTGAGTTCCTTGACTATGATATGAGGTCAAATTATTTAAAGTGTTATAAAAAACATATATAACATTTTTTATATAACATGATGGTGAAATTTTACTGAACCAAGATGTTATTCTGATTATTATATTAATTTTATGTAATTAATTTTTTGAGTCCTATGTATATCTAATACTTAGATCATGAGTCAGTAGGTTAGGCTAGAATTATGCCTAGTCATTTGAGACCCTTATGTTGTTGGGTGAGTATGGAGTAGTGAGATATATTAACCATTACTGCCCTACATTTTTGTATGAGGGAATTATCACACACATTTATTTAGTGTATAATCATCAATGTTATTATGGTGGTGATAGTCCACTACGATAAAACCGGCTATTAGCAGTGGTTTAAACCGCTGCTATATGGTTTGGTGGCGGTTTACAGAAACCACCGCTAAACTGGGCATCGACAATCAATTAGTGGCAGTTTTTTCCATTTCACAGTGGTTTAAGGGAAGCGTCGTAGATGCCTCATTTCACAGAGGTTTTCATGACTTTAGTAGTGGTTTTACGGGTGCCAGATATTTTTTTATTCGCGACGGTTTTAACCACCACGATATTCAGGCATTTGATGCGTCTCTGTCGCGGTGGTGAAAACCGCCGCTAAATATAAACCGATTACATTTCATGGTGGTTTTAACCACGGCTAATGTTTTACTAGTAAAGAATTAGTGGCAGTTATAACCACCACGAAATGCTGACCAGCAAAGCATTAGCGGCGGTTAAAACCGCCATGAAATTCTGACGAGAAAAAAATTGCAGTTTTTCTTCTACTACCCCACTACCCTGAAAAACAAATAAAACTAGAAAATGGAACATCAGACATCATACAAAAAATAAAATGTTATTTCTAACTTGGTATCCCCAACATGATGAAACAGGAGACACCATACAAACAATCAACTATAATTCTATAGTGATAATAATCAATAATGGATCTATAGGGAAGCATGAAATCCATTCCAACAATTACATCATACAATTACATGATGGTAAAGAATGAATTATATATAAAAAAATATTTTCCTATCTGATGGGGAAAATAATTCCATCAGTGAACAATCATTAATCGAATAACCAATGAGGTTTACAGATTCTTAATGACACATAAATACACTATATCAAGGACTAGAATCTCTAGAAATGTATCAAATATAACATTGTATGATGCACTTGTGTCAAATAATGTATAATCTATAGTAGAGGTTACTAGATTAGTACCTCAAACAATACATGAATTTGAATCATGCTCCCTATCATATGTTGAACGTCATTTAGTTTTCCCATACCATGAATCTATGCTACAACCTGACTATTCTGAGTGGGAACACATTTCATGCACATTAATTCCTAAGTCTAGTATCAACTATGTTGACTACCACCATAGCCTCAGTAGTATGTGTTATTATAGCTACATCCCTACTAAAAATTAAGAGGACCAACATAATTATGTGGAATATGTAAAGATCTTATCCCCCTAGGAGGAACTGGTAGAAAAGTTTTGAAGATGTGCAAGATATGACCCAAACTCCTATAACCTCTGTATTCAACTATATACACCAGACGTTGGGCCTTGTTGGCGTAATAAGGTCCTTGTTTATATCTCAGTAATTGTAAGGGCCTTGTTGATATCTCAGTAATTGTAAATACTTTTGTTTTTAGGTGATAAAGATTGGACCATATAATTAGGTAGATTTCATGCACAAAATATTCCAACAACACCTATGGAATGTTATATTATGGAGTGGATAATGGCTATAACATGACTAGTATATTGTCTTTAGAAAAATGGTTCTTTATATTTTTCAAGAGACTCCTCAACCTGGTATGACCAGAGTGGTTGTTTCCCCACTTCTTTATTGTAAACAATGGGATTAGAAGTGGTTTAACCTATTATATTGGAAGGAAAGTGGTCCAAGTTTGGTTTGGATAATTACCATTCTCTTGGGTTTTCCACCTATTGAGAAAGGATGTCAGTTGACAATATTGAGGCATCGGGCATGACTAACATCATTTTCCCAAGTCAATTGTGATAGGAGGTCTTTCTCATTGTCAATCCAACAAGGGAAGGACTTCCTTGATGAAGTAAACTAACAATGTATAGAGGACCTTCATAATGATTTTCATCATGGGGAGTACTAAAATAACAACTCGAATTCAAGCCATAAGGAGAATTCCTGCAATGTGTACCCTGGATAAGACCTTTCGGGTGGATGATATTAAGGGAAATAAATCCTTTTTTTTATCATCTAGACATTTATAACATATTTTTGGTGCTGATCAGGATATTGAATCTCATAATCAATCATAGTCTAAGAATTAAGTTATACTTCATGGAAGGGTGTATGGGGAGGACCTTCATAGCTACTGGCAGCAAAGTAGATAAGAGGACCTTCACAAATGAAACTACTATTTTTGCAATTTAGTAACAAAGGAGTATGATCCTAATCATCCATAGATAAACTTATGAGGGTTCAAGAACACCAATATGAAGTAGATCAATATCATAGATCATATATTCATTTTCCAATCACCTTTGGTGTTTCTTCTTTTTGTATGCTCTCTTGTGGGTGATAGAGGTTGCTTTCTAAGGATATCATCTTACATATAATTAATTGTATTTGATTATCTTTCATTTCACTATGATAATTTTATGATAGGTCTATGGAATTTTGGTTGGGATATGTTCATACCCTGTAGTGTCCACCGGTGTAGACTGATGACCTTTAGTTTGAATAGGGGTATGGTCCCTGTTTCCGATGCTTTTATACTGGGGCATGCGTGCATTTCCGTCACGCATGGGAGGACGTGAAGCTCGTTGCCCCGCATTCCTGATTTCCAAAGGCGGGCGGCATCCGTTCCTTGTTCAGGGATGTCTGCTCCTTGATTGAAACCAAGATGATGGGATGTTGGTTTCTCCTTCCGTGGATTCCTCCTCGGAGATCATCACCTAGTCCAGGTCTCCCTCATAGATTTAAGATGGGTTCGTGAAGCTCGTTCTCAGTGCCATATCTGCATGGAAGCCAGTTAATTATGCTGCTTCCGTCAAGACGCTCCAAGGGGTCTTGTCGGGGCAGCAACCTTCGGTGAGCAGAATGGTCACGTTGGGGTGTCGTTGGCATGTCTTAACGTTGGGGATCAACATGTCTGTCTTCCGTCCCTTATCACAGGGCTTCTCGAGGGTGTGGAAGCCCGAGGCATCCCACATCGAACGTGGGGATTGTGTACCATCTGAGGTTTTCCTCATCTTCCCATGTTTAACACGGGGTATGCCGCGAGTTTAATGTCTTGCAGAGATGGATCAGACTGATCGGAACACTGAGAGTGGATCAGATTGAAGGACCCCCTAGGGGGAACACCGATGTTGGGGACAGCACGTGGGCGGCTTCCCGGCTACCATGGAGTGGGATGGGGTGGCATGATCTCACCGGGATGTGGCGGACCGGGTAAGGATCGGGATGGATGATGGAGTGGAACATGGGGCTTACACTCTAAGATGACCCAAGAGGGGGAATATGGGGATTACTCTCTGAGACAGCCCATAACGGTGCTGGTGAACCGACACGAAGGGGTCGGAACAACCGAGCGATGCGCTTGAACCTTGTGGAGGCTTCCTACGTACCATGCGTTAGCACGTATCAAAGTCCACGTAGTTCAGGGCATACAATTTAATGTCATGCGGGACGAGATACAGTTTAACGTCATGCGAGATGAGATACAGTTTAACGTCATGCGGGACGAGGGCATTTGGGGCTTATGCTCAGAGGCGGCCCAGAGTTGATATGGGGATTACGCTCTGAGATAGCCCATGGTGGATATGGAGCTTATGCTCTGAGGCAGCCCATGGTGGATATGGGGCTTACACTATGAGGTGGCCCATGGTGGTCGGGGAACCGACGTGGAGAGGTCGGAACGACCGAGTGGTGGGCTTGAACCTCGTGGAGGCTTCCTACGTACTGTGCGTTAGCACGGATCAAAGACCACATAGTTCGCTGGGATAAGGATTACGCTCTGAGGTGGCCCATAGAGGATTTCAGAGTCGATGCACACTCTATGCCCACGTGAGTCATGCTCGGTGTGAGAAACAAGAGGCAGCAGGGACCAGACGATCACGTCGCAAAGGGTGCATCCGTGAGAAGCAGAAAGGGGCTTACGTGTTGAGCGGCCCAAAGAGGAAATAGGGGATTACATGTGGTTAGCGGCCCTTGGTGTCGGGGCTTACTCCAGGATGGAGGCTCGTGGTGCGACAAAGCACAGTGAGAAAGGGACTCCACTGGCCTTGGCAGGGGGGAAGTACGGAGATGCACGGGTGCAACCTTCCGCAAGAGAGGCTAGGGGATTATGCTCTGAGGTAGCCCTTCCTCTATGGACAAACGCCACTCCGACAAGGAGGATCTCATTCCATGTGAGGAAGAGTCCATTCCCATGGAGACGAGTGGGCATAAAGAATGTCTGAGCTGGGGGACCCTGCGTGCGAAGCACAGGGTCAGACCACAGTTTAACGTCATGTGTTAAGGACAAGGTGCTTAGCAGTTTAACGTCCTGTATCTTGGACGAGGTGGGTTCACTCCACACCCCTAGGGAATACATGCCCAATGCCCTCTACCCCTTGTGGGAGGGAAGGCATCAGCAAGGCCGTGGCGAAGGGGGGATGCAGGGCGAACCATTGAGGTGTCCACGTTAGCGTGGCTATGCGAAGAAGCAATAGCCGTTAGTGTGCCTATGTGGAGAAGCATAAGGCGAAGCAACACAATGGGAAACATCGGAAAAGGAACCTTGAGGTTATTTCATATGAGCCTGGAAGTCCGTATGAGAAAACAACGCATGGCGCGCATGCCTGGTAGGGAAGACATCAGGTGCCGGTGCAGAGAGGCAGCCAAGGGGCGTCAAGGTAAAGGGGCCGGGGTGTTGCCCGCAAAGAGAAGGTTTGCGTTCAAAGCACTGGGATGGCATGCAATAGGGCCAAATGATTTCATGGATAGGTGATTGCGCACAAGGTATTGCGTGCACAGAAGGGGATTGTGCGCACGGGACACGGATTGCGTGCAAGGAAAGAACCCGGAGGAGGGGGAAATTCAGTTAAGCCAGTGGAGTTGCGCGCAAAGGCGAACCCCGGGGAAAGGTTTTGTGAAAAGGGGAATTAACTGGAAGTCATATTGCTCGCGGGGGGAGTCTAATTGCGTGCACGGGAGCCGTTCCGAATTCCGAAACCCCAAACTGTTTGGGTTCGCCTTCTATTTATAGGCCTCGAGCGGCGCGGAATCCAGGCGGCGCACGAAATCTTCCGCACCGGGACCTGTCAGCACGCAAAACCTCACCGCTAGGAATTAGGGAGCGCAAAATTGCGCGCCTCACCAGCTCAATTACGCGCATCCCGGGGATGCTTCGCACGAATGGCTTTATTTCGTGCAAGTCCTCCTTTATTTCGCACACCACTTCCCGGGCCTTTGGACCGGGCCTCTGATTCCGAATATGACTTCACTTTGTCATTTCAAAACTTCCTCTAGGAGTTACAGACTTTTTTTTGGCATCTACAAATGCCCCCCCTCAGAATTGGATCTGCGAAAGGTCGCAATGTTCAGATTCCGAGGGAAACGCCGAAATGCCGAAGCAGGGTCCCTCCCGAGCGCTTAGCACACAAACAACCCATGTGGTGCGAAAAATGACGGATCAACGTGGAACCGTGGCCTCACCTATAAAAAGGGGCGTTGGGTCCCAAATCCGTACTTCAGCTTTTTCGCGCGATAGGCTTATCGCTCTCGTGCGTGAAATTGCTCCCGCGCCTGCGTGTAAAAACGCTCTGGCAGTGCGGAATTCCTTCCGAATTTTGGCCGTCTTTGCATGCCTACTCGGGATATTCCGCACTTAGCGTGCCTAATGCATGCCCATATCCTGGATTTCACGCCGCTACTTCAGATTTAACGCAGTACTCTCCAATTCCGTGCACAACATCCGGGTTTCGTGCAACTCCTGAGATATTCGAGATGGCTGCAAACCGAGTTGATGTGGGGGAAGCCGCCGCTCGTAGGACCGAAATGGCGGCGACCGAGGGGGTTTATGGCGCCAAGGTGAATGTTTCCGAAAACCTGATCTTGTTCAATCTGCTTACTCCATCCCAGAAGATGTATCCCCTGTCTGACAACCTCCCACTCTGAAACTTTGGAATCCTAGAGGAGGTGCCCATGTCGGGCTTTGAGGTGGACACGCCGCGATCCTGGGTGACCTGGGAGGATGATCTTCCTCTCTACAACATCACCAAAAATGGTCATCCTGCCAGGGAAACCAGACATATGGACGTATATGTCTTGAACCTGAGAACCAGGACCATTACTGGAGATGAGCCTGTCGCAGAGAATTCTCCGGCCCTCTACGCGAGTACGTTCTGTTAGAGCGTCACGGATGACACGAAGGACTGGATGAACGATTGGGACCTGCGGTCCGGGGGAAACTTCACCAGCGAGTGGGCCTGGGCATTCTGGGTTCTCCATACTTGTGACCAGTTTGGGGATGAACTGCGACATATTGGCATGTTCGAGGTAGTATGAAAATTGTAGTTCCACTTCCACCATCAACCTGAGCTCGGTCCGGAGCTATTCACCCGATGGTCTCCTGATACCAACACATTCCACCTTCATCATGGGGAAGTTGGCATCAGTCTCTGGGACATTCACTGCATCGGAGGTATCCCACTAGAGGGCTACCAATATGACGAGTTCGTTCCTCCAAAGAGCACATGGGAAGACAGGTCATAGAAGCCTATGCTGACATGGAACCTGTTGGAGCTGGCCAAAGAGAGGATGGGGGTCAAGGACTTCCTGAAGGACATTACCTACAAGGGCTGGTTCAGCCAATTCCTTGAGAAGGATCTGGCCATCAAGATGTCGGGACCGGGTAAACAGTGCCCAACCGCAACTCAGAGAAGCAGGGATGGGTCATACTGGAGGAACTTGGAGGCGGGGCAATACCAATCATGGGGCTACCATGTCATTGAGACCCAGGACCCAAACGTCTGGTACGTTGGCTTCCTTGCCGCCATCCTGAGCGGGTGGCTCCTACCGGTGTGGGATGCGAGGATGGGCGTTTGTCCAGCAACACTGGTGAAGGCTTTAACTTGGGGGTCCCCGTTCTGGCAAAGTTGTATGCCATCCTGGGACACATCTCATGATGGGGGTCACCTCGGAGAGTATGTGGTCCCTTCCAGATCTTCCATGGCTGGGTGGTGGCTCATCTCGGTGGGTACACTTTCCCAAACGCCATCCGTCCTCCGGGCAATGGCCTGCGACCTTCCCTGCTGAACATCGCTGGGGTGGCCCCGATGACGCTCAATGAGGAGGGCATGAGAATCCATATTGGTAACCACAATAGCTTTCACTTCATCCCATTACCCACCCCGGTCATCCAGATGGTGGACAATGGGCGAGGATCTCTGGAACAACAGGAGTATTTCTAGAGCATTCGAGGCGGGGTTCTCATGGCTCGGATCGACGGGAAGGTGATCTGCGAGCCTTACGTGCCATCCTGATTCGCCAGGCAATTCGGGTGCCTCCAACGAATTCCGAAGAAGGTATTCACGGCTGTCTGGCAGGAGGAGAATCCCTGCGTTCTACGCCAGATGTGTTTGATGTTTACCACTTCCAGATCTGGCGACTTCATTACTCTTCCTCCCACCGGGGTTGATGCTGGCCTAGAAACCGAGTATGCCGAACACAGGACCATCGCGCACCCTAAGGGGCTTTTACGCAAGTGAGTCTGGAAACTCGAGGTTACTCGCGTGGAAACTGGGTGATGGGAAAGAAGGCAAGGTGCTGCTGGAAGAGGGGAACCAGGGGTGCATCAGGCAGCGAGGCATGCGCAGGCCGAGACTTCAGCAGTGGGAACATCACACAGTGCCGCCGCGGCCTCGTTGCCCATAGGGGGGTCACATGAGGTGGCCAGGGAGCTGCCCGGGAAGCAGATAAGATACCTGCTCGAACCTTTCCAAGATGAAATTCTCCCGGCACTGTGGTCGGCCTGGTTGACCCTGCGACAATCACTGAGCATTGAAGCCATTTGGCAGAAGATAATGCAAAACGGGATCCAAATGCCAGAGGTCGGGTTCGTTCGAATTACCGATAGGGTAAACTTCCATCGACGACATGCTTATCTAACAGCTATGGACACATACGCACGCCAAAGGGGTCGGCGTGTAGAGCCACATTTCCTAGTGAAAGTGATGCTCGACCAAGAGCATGATCCGGAAGCGATACCGCCGGGAGAAGGCGACAGTGACGAGGATTCGGAGGGGGAGGAGGAAACCGGAGAAGAAGAAGGCGAAGGAGAAGATGAAGAAGAAGGAGAACCCGAGGGTGAGGGGTCGCAGGGGGCAACCTACCAAGGGAGTCTTCGAGAGAGCGGCGAGATTGTTAGCTCTGATCTTGACATAACCGAGATACTCGAGTTCTGTCTCTATCTTCATTCATTTTACTTCTTCATCCGTTCTCCTTTTCAATTTCCCAACCATCTCTCTGCCTCACTCAGGAGTAGCTGAGTGTTTGAAGGGAGTCCCCACTAGAGGAGGGAGGAGAGGAACCGGTGGGACAAGATGGGGATCCGACACCCATCATTGGACTAACAAGCGCAGAGGGGTCTCCCATCATGGCGGCTCCTGTAGCGGCCAGAACACTGGAGACCGACACTCTAGATTCCTATAAGTCTCACGCTTCACTACTGGCGCTTGGTATCAAAAGATCCCAACTAAACAGTGTACGTCTTGCGCAGTGATCTCAACATTAGAGGCTTGCCAGGCTGCGGAGCCCGGGCCGTCCGTGAGCGGACCAGTGGCGGACATACCACCTCATTCAGAACATGCTCCCTACACTGAGTCGGCCCCGAAAATTGGTGAGCAGGGGGCAACAGACATCAGTGGCACTGTTCTTGAGGCGAGGACAGAAGCTGATGGAGGCATCGTCGCTGCTGGGGCGAGAGAGGAAGGTCACCCGGACGTCAAGGATCCTATTCCTCACAAAGACATCCCTGGGGCAGATCCTGCTAGCGATCTGCTGGCTACTTTCCCTATGTACCGACCCGCTGACCTTGAGGAGATAGATGACTCAGACTCAGAGACAGCGGAGGAGAGTCGGATGACATGGCGCAAAGGGTGGAAGTGTATCCAGCGCTTTCTCAGACAACCCCAGTCAGATTGGATGAGTCGGATGGGATCACTCCAGACCTGGCTGTGCTTCCTGTGCATCGTAGGGGCTGACGCTCAGCGCCTTCATCTGACGGTCCATGATTACATGGCTGAGAAGATACGCGAGAGCAGCCGGTGCACCAATGTTGCCCAGTGTCGGGAAAGATCGGTGAGCGCCCAAGCATTGCTGAGGGCGGAGCGGGAGGTCCGACACCTCGAAGGGCAGGCGACAGATAAGGAGGCCTTCATTGAAACATGCTCTGAGCTTGTGGAAAAACTGACGACCCAGCTAGCTGACGCGCAGGAACAACTGATGGAGGTGAGTCACCGGATGACCGTACTTCGAACCGAGCGGGCACAGGCACAAGCTAGGGTTGGCGAGCTGCGCTTTGTGGCGGCTGATGATGAGAGAGTCTTCAAGGAGCGAGAAGCGGTCCTGGAGGCTACCAGCCAAAGGGTAGCAGCGCTGGAAAGATCGATTCAGCACGCTGATCCCTAAGGGCTTTATTTTGGCCATCTCATGAACTTCTTTCTTGTACTGCTCATCATCTCAATACGATACATGAAAAAATCTATTCATTTGTACCCTTAGTTTAATATGTTCAACCATAATTCCGAAACGAATAACAACTCATCCCTAAGCTCTTGTGGGTCACACCCAACGTGAGAAGCAAAGGATACTCGTGCTATCATTTCGTCCAACTGTGGGGCATTGACCAAGCATTAGGCATCCGAAATTGGGCCTGGATTTCTGAGGAGGAGACCTCAGACCGATCAATATATCACCTTCTCAATGTGCTCTGACACACGAGCAGGGCAATGCCGGGGCATTGAAATCCATCCAAACATAGGGAGATGGAGAGAAAAGGTGAATCACGCTACCCAAATTCGGAACACTATGGGGAGCAACGATGGAGGATAACTATTAACCATGGAGGAAACGCAGCATCCATATCATGTTGGCATGGAATGGGGATAATAAATGAGGGCTGACTGCTAACCATGTTCGCAACACGGGGCCTAACTCAAATATCATCGGTCATTTTTCCGGAACGTTGGCCCAGGACAGCAGGCGGACCATAGGTCTATCATCCATATTGATACAATAGGCAGACCAAAGGTCTATCATCCATATTGTGGCAGCAGGCGGACCAAAGTCTATCATCCATACTGTTAGGGGGTCCCGTCAAACATGACCAGTCCTCCGGAACATTGGCCCAGGATAGTAGGCAGACCATAGGTCTATCATCCATACTATTAGGGGGTCCCATAGAACATGAAAGAGAATGAGGATCCGAATAAAGTGGCACACAAAGTGTGGAAGGTGGAGTGGTGGTTTGTTCGAACAGATTCCAACACTCCCGAAATTGTGCCACCGTGGCGGAGGCACATTAGGCGGACATACCGACCTGATCACGGGTCATCCCAATTTTCAGGAAGGACCTCTTTGGCGAGAGAACTTCCGCTTCCCATTATTACTATGGGGCATCCTGAACTTATTCGAGGTAGATGTCCCGATTACACCACTTCTCAAGAAGTCAGGCCGAGGGGCCAACAATAAGAAGGGATGGGGTTTGGTAAACCCTGGGGCTGGACCCAAAACGAAATGTCCGGGCATTCCTATGTATCTCATTAGGATGAGAATCAAGCCACACATAGTTCTAGAAGCACAGTTTAACGTCGTTTTGGACGAAATACAGTTTAACGTCATGCAGGACGAGGGACACGTCTCATCTGGGGATAGGCACGACACGACAAGTAACCTGACATGAATGGGAACATAATCCCGCACCACACTGTACAATCCCACAAGAGAGGGTGAGTCATAGAAATCCAAATAAAGGATCTTAGTTTTAGGTCTTAGAACTCGGACCAAAGGAGAAGGGGAATGGGAGACACACGGTAAAGCGATTGCAAAACCCAACGTGAATGGGGAAAAGCCCTTCTTACTATGTGCTCCCAGGGATGCATTTAGGCCGAGAGACCAAGCGCAAAAAGTTAGGCTGGGCCTGTGTGGAAGTTCCCAGGTGCTCCTACGTATCCCATAAAGATGATAATCAATCCATACGTAGTTCTTGAAAGGCAGCATGGTGCGATGTGGAGCCTGCGCAAAGGATGAAGGAGTCGTGCGGGTCTAGCCCTCGCACCAAAAGATGCGGAATTTGATATATCTTGTTCTTTCTTGGAGGTAAATGGTTTTTATTTTGTGGGGCGATTGGCCTAGGGTAGAAATTCCTGGCGTCTCCACAATAATCAAGCCATAACAGGAGTTGACAAGATGCATGGTAATCGACCAATACCTGGTGTGATGTCCCCCATGGGGAGGTCATCACAATGCAGTGCCATTTTTCATCGTGCAGCCAGGACGACATCATAACAGTTTAAGGTCGTGTGGTAGGACCAACATCATAGTTTAAGGTCATATGGTTTGGACCACCAGCACAGTTTAAGGTCATATGGTTTAGACCTGGCAGCACAGTTTAAGGTTGTATGGTTTGGACCTGGAAGCACAGTTTAAGGTCATATGGCTTGGACCTGGCAGCACAGTTTAAGGTCATATGGCTTGGACCTGACAGCACAGTTTAAGTTCTTATGCCTTGGACCTGGCAGCACAGTTTAAGGTTGTATGGCTTGGACCTGTCAGCACAGTTTAAGGTCATATGGATTGGACCTGTCAGCACAGTTTAAGGTCATATGCCTTGGACCTAGGGGAACACACACGATGCGATAAAGCATACCTGATGCGGGTGAGGGCGTAATCCCATACCATCACCGCACGCGATTTCGAGAGAGGAGCCTCGGGCCGAAGGGGCCTACGAGGATTTGACAATCAGGAGGGGGACAGAAGATGCTAGCTCCCAACTGTGATGGGATCGAAATGCAATGTCTGTGAGACTCCTCATTCCCCATGGGGATGAGGGTCAAGCTACACGCAACCTGTAAAGAAGAAGCCCAAGCACATACTCAAGCGCTCAGATTGCGGGAGCCCCGAGAGACACCATTACGCAGCTTGGTCTGTCTGACATGTGGGGGTGTACTGAGGGTTAGTACAGGGAGTGTCGAGATTCCACCTTGACACGGTGGGGCAGAACATAATGTAAATCATGCAACCAACATTCAGGGCCCATGAAAGCTGGCGTGATGACTGGGGATTACTACTGACCACGTTTTCAACACAACATCTTATCGCGTTAGCCTAGAGGTGGGGGCAAACAAATGAGCATCAACTACTGACCACATTCACAACACGGGATTCGTATCAATTTTTTGCCTAAAACCCTCAGGGGCATTGGCCCGTGACGGTAGGAGAGACCTTAGGTGTTGTATCCAGGCCGTTCTTGGGGGTCCCTCCGGGTGTGAAGGATGGTGGGGCCTGAATGAAGGGGAACATGAAGCTTGACAAGCAGATGAAAACTTTCCTAAGTCGAATATGACACTCCAGGTCCTAGACCAGAGTACTCTGAACACATTAACAGACCACTGGAAAGGGTCAAAGGGCTCAGTCCGAGAGCGGCCAAAATATGGTGGATCCCCAGGAGAAGGGGGCGTAATGCCAAAATCCATGTACCACACCTACATATCCCATCCATGGGGAGGGACAGGCCAAGAGGCCGAGGTGACCGGGAGATCGTTGGATCTCTTAAGAGACGGGGCTGGACCTGAAATCTAAGTGTTCAGGCGGTCCTACGTATCCCATAAAGATGGGAATCAAGCCACACATAGTTCTTGAGATGTAGTTTAACTTCATGTAGGACGAAATAAGGATCTTAGTTTTAGGTCTTAGAACTCAGACCAAGGATCCCAGATGTAGGGAAAAGTGTAGTTTGAGGTCATGATGGACCGTGTAAGGATCTTAGTTTTAGGTCTTAGAACTCGGACCAAGGTGCAGTTTATGGTCGTGCGGGACCGTACAGTTTAAGGTCACACAGGACCAAAAGGTGTAGTTTAGGGTCATGTGGGACCATAGTAGGATCTTAGTTTTAGGTCTTAGAACTTGGACCAAGGTGCAATTTAGGGTCGTGTAGGACCGTACAGTTTAAGGTCATACAGGACCAAAAGGTGTAGTTTAGGGTCGTGTGGAACCGTAGGAGGATCTTAGTTTTAGGTCTTAGAACGCGGACCAAGGTGCTGTTTTGGGTCGTGCGGGACCGTACAGTTTAAGGTCATGCAGGACCAAAAGGTGTAGTTTAGGGTCATGTGGGACCGTAGGAGGATCTTAGTTTTAGGTCTTAGAACTCGGACCAAGGTGCAATTTAGGGTCATGAGGGACCGTACAGTTTAAGGTCATGTAGGACCAAAAGATGTAGTTTAGGGTCATGTGGGACCATAGGAGGATCTTAGTTTTAGGTCTTAGAACTCAGACCAAGGTGCAGTTTAGGGTCATGCGGGACCGTACAGTTTAATGTCATGCAGGACCAAAAGGTGTAGTTTAGGGTCGTGCGGGACCGTAGGAGGATCTTAGTTTTAGGTCTTAGAACACGGACCAAGGTGCAGTTTGGGGTCATGCAGGACCGTACAGTTTAAGTTCATGCAGGACCAAAGAGCCCTTAAGCAAAGTACTGCTTGAGGAACCTGGCGTTGGTGGGAGGAGTGACATGCTCACTATCCATAGTCACCAGGGAATACACGCCATTGGGATAGAACTTAAGGACAATAAAAGGACCCTCCCATTTGGGCTCCAACTTGGGTGGTTTCCTTCCGGGAATCATTGGTGCTCTGAGATCCAGCACCAGGTCACCTTGCAGGAAGGAGCGAAGGCGAACCTTCTTATTGAAAGCTCGAGCCATCCTGCTCTGATGCCTTTCCATGTTATGTAAAGTGCGACGCCTACTTTTGTCCAGCGCTTCCAATTCGGCTAGATGGATTTCGGCAACTCTATCTGGCGCTTGCTGGTCGTAGACCGCTGTGCGCAATGAGGGAAACTGGATCTCGATGGGAAGGACAGCCTCAGCTCTGTATACCAGGGAATACGAAGTCACCTGGGTGGAGTTACGAGTCGTCGTCCTATAAGCCCAGAGGGCGTTGGGGAGCTTGTCCGGCCAACTTTTCTTGTTCTGACCATCCATATTTTGTAGAATGTTAGAGATGGTTTTGTTAAATGCCTCGATCTTTCCATTTTCCTGCGCGTGATAGCGGGAGGTGTGGTTAGGGCGAATGTTGTACTTAGCGTACAACTTCTTCAGCTCGGCTACTCGAAATTTTGTTCCATTATCCGTGATGATAGCATGAGGTACTCCAAAACGATAGATCATATTGGAGCTCAAAAATTCAGTGATAGAACATGCCTTGACTTCCCTGAGTGGGATTACCTCTACCCACTTCGAGAAGAAATCTGTAGCGGTCAAGATGAACCGGCACTGGCGGGCCGTTGTCGGCGGGTAAGGTCCTACAACATCCAACCCCCATACTGAAAAGGGCCAAGAATACTTGGTAGTATGGAGAGGCTCTAGTGGCCGATGCACAAAATTAGTATGAACTTGGCACGCATGACACCTCTTGGCATACTCGATGCAGTTGTAGATCATGGAGGGCTAGAAGTAACCCAGCCTCCGAATCTGGTGAGAAAACTTCGACCCGGCCAGGTGGGCGCCACAGGAACCAGCGTGCACTTCTTGCATGACCTGTGGTATCTCGACTCCTTGAAGGCAGCAGAGGATAACACCATCAAATCTGTGCCTATAAAGGAGTTGCTTAAGGCTGGGACCACATTGAAGGGTGAATTGCGGCGCACGGCGTCAGATTTGATCTCTCTCGGCTCGGTCCGGTGGAAGATTGCCGTGCTGGAGATACTCAACCAAGGGCATCCCCCAGTCAGGAACTGTCTTGATTACCGCACCTGAAGCCCCCGGGGATCCTGACGTAGGGGCACCAGCGGTGATATTGTAACGACCCAAATTTTCATTAATGGAAAATCCCTCTTGATCCAGTTAAATGATTCTTTATGTTTTTATAAGATGTCAACTTCTTTAAGTTTTACGTTAAGATTTTTGACCGTTACTTTTATAGCCGTTGAACAGTGATCATCTGGGTAGTTTAAATATAAGGTTTTAACGAACAAATTTTCTACTCAGACAAAGGAAGCGATGGCCTCATCCAGTAGAATTGCCCCTTACGAAGCCCATTTGTCGGAGCTCGGAAAGGAGGTGGCGTCTTTGGGCTTTGCCCTTGACCAAGCCCAAGCTGAGCTTCATCAAGTCAAGCTCGAACGTGATCGTCTACGGGAAAAATGGAAGTTGATAGAGATCACCACTCGAGCGATGTTATCCGAGCAACCCCAAGAGTCTGTCACCATCGCACACCTTACCCTTAGGTCTTATGCGGCTATTTTAAGGGGTTATGTAACAAATAAGTAGCACCATGTTCATGTACATTATTTTTTTTGTATATAATAATGAATATAATTTCTAGTCATTTTTGATGCATTGTAATTAGTTTTTAAAGTACAAATGATGTTTTTAGTTATTATTTAATTAAGAATTATATTTTATTAAATTAAAGGATTTTTGAATTAAATAATATTTTAATAAAATATTATTATTAATATTAAATTAATTTTTATTAAATATAAATGATCTTATAATTTTATGAATGCAATTAAAATTCTTATTAAGGTTTGAAATCCATTTCTGTCAAAACCCGTGAATTTTTTTATAAATGTCGGTTTTTATTTTAAAAGTGAAAATTCACATATTTAGAAAATTATTTAGATAAAATAAATATTATTTTTGGAATCAGGACGTCGAAATTATCCAACGGTGAATTTTTCATAATTTTCTGAGACAGTCAAATTTTTGGGTAAAAATTAAATACCATTTAAATATATAATGTGTTTTATGACATCATAATGACCCAATAGTGATGTAATAAAATACCATAATCCTTATGTTCGGCCAATATGTGTTTTATCATTAAAATAATGAGGTTTTGGGTTTGTTTGAATCACTTTTCAAAGCATTAATGGAGCCCTCAAGACTTATTCAACACTTTGCCTTTTTAAATTAATTTCCATGGGAGTGTGACTCACCTCCACATAAGCAACCCTAATTTTTTAATAAGTTCGGACCTTGGCCTTATAAAATATTATTTTCCTCTCTCCTTTTCCAGAAACCATGGGAAAATACCATGGGATGGTTTGTGGTTTGGATTATTTTAATATAAGGGGTCCCAAACCTAAATAATAAAGAATTCTCTCACCTTTCCTATATAAACCCACCCAAGCTCCCACTTCCTCCTCACTCAAAGCCCTTGAAGTTCGTCCAACCTCTGCCCTACTCTCTATAGAATCCTCTCAAGGTGCCCCAAGCTCCCAAGAAGCCTCTCACAAGCCTCTCTCTAGCCTTTGGAAGCACACTTCCAAGTAAGGGTTTTTTCTTCCTTTCTCATTTTTGCCAATTTTCTTTAAGTTGTATTGCCCTTTTAATTTCATTTATGAATGTTGGGGTATGGTTTCGCACCTCTCCCATACTGCCCTCTTATTGTTTGAATGATGGGAGACCCATTTCTCTCTCATTAAATGCCTCCCATGTACACCCGTTACTATGCCGAAATTCCGAAAGGAACCTTTTTCTCCTCTTTTATATTCAAGCAATACTTTTGTATCATGAATCTAAATTCCTTTTCAATTGTTGGGACATGTATCTATATGACCTTCTTACTGTCCATTACATGTAAATATGATTAGGAACCCCTTTCTCTCTCATCAGCCTTTTTTATGAATTCTTATGTCACGCCGTTACGCTGCCGAAATCACACCGATTTTCTAAGACAATATCATTGTGTAGTGAATACCATGCCCATTTCTCCATCAAGGGTATTCACCTTTGTGCACATTTACTTATTGATTGTAAAGTTTCATGTATGAATTCCACATTCCTTTATCGTGGAATAAATGATTATGTTTTATGAATCCATGTTTTATGATCCATGTGGCACACTTATGCATGAAATGAAATGTTTAAGAAGGGTGCGCCCTGATAGCGCTCCAATGCATTGGGTAAAGTATAGTATCATGATACGTCATGTGCAATGAGTGTTGACTCATGCTAATTCAAGTGCAACGAGGGTTTACTCGTGCTTCAAGTGCAATGAGGGTTTACTCATGCTCCATGTGCAATGAGCCTTGGCTCATGCTAATTCAATGTTAAGTGTTGTTGCCACATTTCTATGTTATGATTATCATGCTTTATCATGCCTTTATGTTCATGTCTCTCTTATGCTCTATTGATATGCCTATTGCCTAACATGTATTGTACTCCTCATGTTATTCATTGTTTACTCCCTTACTGGGCTTTATAGCTCACCCTTTTCTTATGCATGTCCTCAGGTTATCCCATGCAATGCTAAGTACGAAGGAATGTAGTGGTCATGTAAAGGAAGTTTTCAATAAGGATGTTGTATTTCAAGTTTAAAGTTTTTATGTATTGATCCTAATCCCCAAAGACACTAAACCTCTCGATCTTCTTTGTTGTATCAAGTGAAGTTTTATGTAATAAAGCATGTTTAAGTTGTAATAAAAAGCAGGGTTGTCATAGATATGGTTCACTCGCGGGCCACGATCGCCCTCCAGAATAACAGGATCAATGACTCTCTGGTGCGCCACGTGGATGATTAGGTCATCCTGTTCGGGCTACGCAAGTGATGCGGCCAGGCTGGCCAAAGCATCTGCTCGACTGTTATGCGACTGGGGAATGTGAACGACCTCTGGCCGGGAGGAGAACTTAGCCATTAGACGGAGGGTGCACTCCAGCAATGGCACGAGTTTTGGATTTCTAACAGCATAGTCACCATTGACCTGCTTGATGACTAGCTCAGAGTCCCCTTTTACATAGAGATGGGGTACATCAATCTTGAGAGCCAACTCGAGGCCAGTGATGAGGGAATGATATTCTGCCTCATTGTTGGTGCAGCCTTCTGACAACAGGAATGAATATGGCAGAACGGCTTGCTCTGGGGTGATAAAGACGATACTCAGGCCCACTCTGTTAAGCCTAGGATCATTGAGCCTTCTACCGATGGGGCTTCGGGAGGCACCGTCAATGTGCATCTACCAGCATGGGATGGCGTGATCGACTGAGAGGATTGCCTCATCACGAAAGCCTAGATCCAGTGGCTGGTCCGCGGAGGTTGGGTGGGCAGCTAAGAAGTCTGCCAATGCCTGTCCTTTGACGGCCTTATGAGGTACGAACCTGACGTCGAACTGTTGGAGGATCACAACCCAGCGCACCAATCGGCCGGTCAACATAGGTCGGTTCAGGATGTATTTCAACAGGTCTACCCGAGAGACCAGCTGTACCTCGTGGTGCTGCAAGTAGTGCCGTAATTTCTGCACGGAAAATACGAGTGCCAAGAAGCTCTTCTCAATGAGAGAATATCTAATTTCCGTGTCCAAGAGAATGCAGCTGAGGTAGTCGAGGCTATTCTCTGTTTCTTTATTGTTCTACTGGTCGAGAAGTGCGCCGAGGGATCGCTCCAGGGTGGTCATGTAAAAGACCAATGGCTTTCCATAAACGGGTGGCATCAGGACTGGAGGTTGAAGCAGATACTGCTTGATTTCCTTAAAAGCGATCTGACACTCTTCGTCCCATCCATATGCGGCACCTTTCTTCATGATCCGAGAAAAGGGCTTACACTTTCCGGACTAATTCAAAATGAATCGGCGTATATAGGCTAAGTGGCCTTGGAGGCCTCGAAGCTCCCGAATATTATTCGGGGGAGGAATCTGACTGATGGCCTTGATCTTATCTGGGTCAATCTCGATGCCTCGATACCTAACAATGAAAACAAGAAAAATTCCAGAGGTGACCTCGAAGGTGAACTTCAATGGGTTCATCTTCAAGTGGTGAGAACGGAGGAAGCCGAACACTTTCTCAAGGTCTTTGATATGGTCCTGGAACTGACGAGATTTAACCACCAGGTCGTCCACGTAGCACTCCACCAGCATCCCAAGAATCAGATTGAATATGCGGTGTATAGCCCATTGATAGGTGGCACCCACATTCTTCAGGCCGAAGGGTACAACCTGGTAGTAGAAAGTACCCTGGGGGGCCCTGAAGGCAGTGAACTCTTCATCCTCAGGAACCATCTAGATCTGGTTGTACCCGGAGTACCCATCCATGAAGGAGAGGGCTTGGAACCCGGACGTGGCATCGATCAACAACTCTATCACGGGAAGGGGAAAATCATCCTTCGGACAGTGGCGATTGAGATCGCGGAAGTCGATACAGACCCTGATCTTCCCATTCTTCTTCCTGACTGGCACAATGTTGGATATTCACCTGGGGTACTAGACTTCCTTGATGAAGTTGGCCTTGATGAGATTATCAAATTCAGCCTCAACCATGGAACCATGAGAGGGGTGCATCTTTCTTGGAAGCTACTTGAACCCACGATGGTTTGCTGGGAGGCCAAGGCGGTAGACGACTACCTGGGGATATAGTCCCGGCATCTCATCATAACTCTAGCAAAACACATCACGGTGCTGTCTGAGGAAGTCTATGTACCATTCCCATTCCTCGGGGGGCATAGAGGTGCAGATCAATGTGGGTCTCGGGTCCGCCTTGCTACCGAGGTTCACCTGCACTAACTCGTCGACCGTGGTGGAGACGCCCTCATCAAAGGTAGGAGGAGCATCTTCCATGTCATCCTCTCCGCTCGTGGGAGGATCATCCACGGGGGGAGCCGTTTCGGGGCTACCAGACCCTGATGGGAAGTTGGTTCCGGCTTGGGCGGAAGAGGTCGTCACGTCAGGAGACTCATGCACCGCGAAGACCATGGCGACGAAGGCGGTTGATCCAATCCCATCTGGCCTTCGGCCTAAGGGGCCTGCTTTATGATATCAAAGCAGTAGTGGTGTGTTGGATTGAGCCGGTCGATTTTGGCCCGGCGAAATAGACACATATGACGTACTGCCGTTGCCATGAGCCCAACGTCCCGATATCGTACAGGGGTAGGAGGCTCAAGGATCACCTGAGCCTGGTTGGTGTAAGAGTACGAGGTGATTTCCCGCCGTCGCTTGGACCTGGAAATATGCCTTCCTCTGGTACCAGAGACAACAAAGCACTGCCCCATGTCGGGGGTCATGGCCTCCAACCGATGGATTGGGAAGACATATGTGTCGTCCAAACCTGCCCAGGGATCACTCGTGACAGTGGCAGGCTCGACCTCACCCGCCAGGATCTGCTTGTCCTTGCTCTTGTAATAGTCAACGTCCAGATAACGGGCTTCAAAAGAGGCAAAAGGAGATGCATCTCCTTGGAGCACACCCACTCGAACCTTAAGAGAGTATTTGAGGCACTGGTGATTCGATGAGGGGACCGCTGCGTGAAGGTGGAGCCTCACCCTGCCCATCAACACGTTGTAGGTGGTGTCCTGAGAGACAACCATGAATTCAGTATTGGAAATTAGGCTGCTGAACTGGGTATTTAGATGAATCTTTCCGATTGGAGTTTTCTCGGTCTTGTCATACCCCTGAATCATGAGGTCGGAGGGAGTTAGATCATCCTCAGACAAGCCCAGCTTCCGCAGCGTCTGAGTTGGGATTAGGTTAATCCCGGAACCTGTGTCAACAAGACAGCGGTGAAATTCCACACCATTGAACTAGCCGGTGATGTACAGTGGGCGGATGTAACCCTATATGGGAAGGTCTTCATCTTCACCAAAAAACAGGATAACCGCCTGACATTCGGCATCCTCAATCACCTCGGTGTGGAAGGCTTCTGCGGCCGCTTCCTCCGTTTCAAACTGAAAGGGGCTCCTTAGAGCCTCGGAGAGAACCTCACGCATTTCAGACGACAGGCAAAGGGCTTCAAGGATAGAAAGCCTTTCCAGAATGCTGGCCAGGTGCTTCAGAAGATCATACTTTAGAGCCAAATGCGAGCTTCTTCTTACAGGAGGCCGCTCTACGATTGGAGGCATGGCGGACCCTGCCGGTGGGACCAGTGACTGACTGGTACTAGGCACGTCTCGCTATTGACTAGCCGAAGCCCAATAGGTGGCTACCATGTTAGGACCGAAAGGCTGTAGTCGGCCGGTGGTAGGGCAGGGCTGGTTGCGGCATGACCGAGGTGGTCCCGTCTGATCCAACAACAAAAACGGTAGAGGAGGCGAACCTGCCGACACCGGGTGAGGGAGCTGCGTGTGCTGATCTCTGCATCGGGTCTGCTACCTGGTCTCGGTAGCATGCATGGCCTCACTGGAGGTGATGAATGCCGTGCCCTGGCGATTCACATAGCCACGGCTCCGCTGACGTTGGCGGCGGCTGGGGACATTGGGAAGGTCCACCTGGCATTCCTCATTGTCTGGAGTCAAAAAGGGATTTAACAACTCTACGGTGTTAACTAAATTGTACCCTGGTCTTTCACTCGAGGAGTCATCCACTAACGGATGGAGTCTCGAAGGGATCCCCATTTCTGGGGGCATAAAATTGCCAAGCGTGCAGGAAGTTTACGTCACTGGTAGGGCGCGTTCTTTCTTCTTGCGTCGTCGCTCGCTCTTCTGGGAAGAGGTAGGCTGGGACGATGATGCCAAAACGGTGCTCACAGATTCTGAGGGCTCTGGATAAATCAGGCAGGCACGAATGATTCCATGGGCACGAGCACCCGTCGTGCGGGCCATCCAGTCATTATAATTCCAGGACCCATGGTTGGAAACCTGTTCCCACTCATCATCGTTTCCACTGCTGCCATCTGATCTCACGAAGACACCTTCTACTTGCGTCGGGGCTGGTCCCAACCTGACTATGTTGTTGTCAATCTGGTCTTTGAGCCAGTTCTTGAACACATAGAATCACTGGATAGTGTGCCCCAGGGTTTGGTGATATAGACAGTAGTTAGGGTGATCAGTGAGACGCGCCTCTTCTGGCTTCTGGCACTCAGGCAGCCACACAATCCTCTTCTCCATGGTGCTATGGAAATAACCGGGGACCTGGGCCTCGTCATGTGAGTAAGTCCGATTCCTTCTGTCCAGAAAGGGGGCTCTTGGAGGCTGGACATGACCAAGGGCTGGAGGAGCAGACCGAGGATGCAGAGCCTGATTATCTCACCTAGTTGATGGCGGTGCGTTACGCGGAGGCGCCTGCCGATTTTGAGGCGGTCGCTGCTGGGACGGAGGCTGTGCCTGTGGGGGTGGACCCCTATGGGGCTGCTGAGCTGGCCTTACTGGTAGAAACTCTAGCTGTCTGGGGGCCTCTATCTGGGCTACAGTAGTGGGCTCGGCTCTGGCGGCTCTCCTTGTAGGGATTACAGGAGGCAGCAAGCGTGCCTGACTGGCCTATTGCAGGGCTTCTTCGAGGTGCTGAGCCTTGTCTGAGAAGTCCCAGAACCCTCCAGGGTAATTCTGAGTGATCAGAGAAGGAACCAGCTATGCCTTGACATTTCCTACACACATTTTCAGTAATTTCTCATGAGTTAGTGGCATGTTAAGGGAGTACGTGATCCCTTTCCACTAGGTGAAGAAGTCCGCGACCCGCTCATCGGGCCTCTGCTTGCACCTGAATAGGTCTGTAATGTTCATCTTTCGGGTTGTGGAACTGAACTGGTAGAGGAATTTCCGGCGAAGGTCCTCCCATCTAGTCACAGATCCAACAGGGAGATGGCTGTACCAGACGAATGCTGGTCCTTCCAGTGTCTGAATGAAGCAATGGATCTTGGCAGCCTCCTGCTGCGCCAGAGTCCCTAACATAGGCTCGCACCTCGAGTTGAAGTGGGCCAGGTGTTGTGGCGGGTCTCTGGTCCCGTTAAAGGGGGCGAAAGTGGGGTTCCCAAATCCCGGAGGGGCCGACATATCATCCACCCATGCTGGGTATGGCTTGCCGTCTGGTGGGATTGCCACCTGCCGAGTTTCCAGGGCCTCTAGGCAGGTGATGAGTGCTTCCATTAGATCGTCTAGACGTGGATTCCTGTCCTGACGGGGATATCTAACCACAAGCGCATTTCCAGGCCCTTCAATCCGGTAGTCAAGCTCAGCAGCTCGTGGGGCGGCTAGCGGAGCGACTCTCGGGGCGACGGGAGGAAACCGAGCAGGGTCCCCCAGGTGATCCCGCCGCTGGGAGGGTTCGACGAAACATATCGAGACCTCTTTCCATGGGCTCCGGCCTCTCCCCTGTTGGAAAACGCAACATGGTCACGGTTTCCCGGGGGAATCTCGGCAAGGGGTAGCTGCTCCCTCCCCTACTGTCCTGGTCTAGGGTTACCGTAGTCAGGACACCGCTCTGCAATGCGTTCGGCCAAGATCTCATCAACCAGCCTCTTTTGCTCAGCAAGCGGTTGGCGTAGTGTGGACTTCTCGGGATATTCCTCTGCCTTCTACACCGAGGCAGATGGGTCGGAGAGTTTGACAGACCCGACGTGCTCTTTACCCTTGCCGATGTTTTGGCTCAGTGTTAGTGCCTCCGTGGGTACAGGGAGACCTAGGAGGCTCCTCTGTTGGCGAGTAATCCTCCCAGATGGGTCCAGTAGCGGCTTGTACTCAGGGGGCGAGTCCCCATCGAGGAGATCCACACTGTTTCCCTCATCTGAAAGGTCAACCATGTTGAATGCCACTGCCCTTGGCGATGTTCCCTCAGGGCCACCCAGTGAATCGGGCTGTCGGCGGATCATATAGAAAAGAAGGGCAGCGTACAGCCCCCATCCGCGGATGTGCACGTGGGGGGGTGGATTCCTCAATAACTTTGCGGAGTACTTGAAAACTCTGGATGCATTGTTGCTGGAGGGCCCCGTGGTGGCCGAGTGACTCACGATGCCGAACCATAGGGAGCGCAGCCAGGTCGACCTGACGACACTACTCACTGATATCCTCAAGATGTGCTTGACTCCCGGGATAGGGTGCTAGATGATGGCGAATACGTGAGTGAGTCACCCGAAGAGTCTGGCGGAAGCATTCAAACTCTCCCGTGGTGAGTGACTCTTGCATATGAAAATCCGATCCTACGACTGGCCAAAACTTCTCAGGGAAGTGGCCCGCTGGGAGGACGGTCCAGAAGCTCCATGACTCCGGTTCGTGGTCCGGACCTTGCTGCCCCTGATCGTCAACCGACAATGGCCGGGGAGCTGGAAAAGGCATCGAGGTAGGCCGCCGGGCCAGTGGGCTGGCCGACGGGGAATAAGGAAAACAGGTCGATTGGCCGCCGATCCCTGAGTCGTCCTCCAGGGGTTGTAGTGCCCTGGCTGCCACGTCGCGATAGGATGGGTCGGCGAATGGGCCTCCTGTCACAACGTCAGTGCTTGCTGAGGGCGCGTCACCATGCGACTCTTTCGCCGGTCCCCAGAAAAGTTCCCCACCCTCCTTGACTAAGGTGGAAGGTGCTTCCGGGGAGGCCAGTAGTAACTACGGGTCTGACCCCTGGGGGTACGCCAAGTCCTTGTCCTCCTGGATATACCTTCGGAGGGAGGAGGGAATCATACAGATCTTGCATTCAAGGAGTACGAGATTGACGCGCCACGTCCCCATCCCTGCCCTCGACTCAAAGGGTTGGGGGGGAGATTCTGTCATCGAGTCGTATTCCACCTCAGAGTCTGAGAAACAGACTGGTCTAATTTCCGTCTGGACTCCCCTTACATTCCTCTTACGGCGACGACGCCCCGTATTCCTACCCCTGGGTGGCTCCTCCGGGTAAGGATGATTTACATCAAGGAGTCCCCTGGACGCAATAGCGCTGGGTTAGTGGGGACCGAAGGCCGGGGTGTGAGAAACATTGGTATATATGTCGAAAGGGACATGGGGAGGACCTCTATGTGAGTGAGCGACTGGATATAAAATGGCTCCATACTCACGACCAACAGTAGGGGGAGTGACCTCATACCCAGTGCAGTGGGCGCTGGAAAGAGCCATACCCGGAGCGTAGCAGTCGCGAAGAAGCCTTCGTCTTTCCAGATCAGTGGCACGAAATGAGCCTTCATAGTGGGTGGCACTGCCACAAATTGGTCCGCGATGGCCATTGTCTGTGCCCACGATCAGGAGAGTCGACCCAACTTTCCTACAGGGCGGTCGAGGCCTCGATCCCCGTCAGGCATGTGACTTCCCCTGCTCAACATGTGCGGGGATCTGGTATCATGAGTCAGCAGTGGCTTGGGCCACAGTGGTTGCTGACGCTAGTGCCCCAGGACGGGCATTCTCTTCCACTCACGCCCGACGCTGGCGTCGGGTCAGATGGGTTAGAGCTGGTGGTGCGGGCATGAAGATTTCCTGATCCTCGGCCCGTGGAGTCGGGCAGTGGCGTTGACGCAACCTGGCGGGGGTTCTTGCCATTAACCCCTGGGATGAGTCTCTGATCGGGCGGACCCGGACATCCCCCACCTCATTGGAGTAGGGGAGGGATGTGTCAAGGCGCTCTGGGGATAGGCTCCCGAAGCAGTTGAACGTCAGAGTGGGGAGCGGCGGCTCCCTGCGCGGCCCTCGGGGGCAGCGATGATGGTGAGGCGCAACCGCTTCTAGATCAAAATGGGCCATGCCCCTGGTGGGGATGATCCCTTCCTCGTCGTACCTACGAACCAAGTCGTTGATCACCCTCTGCTGGATGGTTTCTGACAGGGAGAGGGGGCGTGAGCACCCGACAGCTACGACGGTCAGAGTTGGAGCGACTGTGGAAAAGGCAGGACCGCACGGGGTGGCCACGTCGGTACTGACTCTGCCCCTACACCGGTGGGCAGGTGGCGATCGAGCTCCAGATACAGTGATTTGATTCCTGAAAGCAGGGAGATGAACTCCTTAGTACTAACAGGAAAAGAAATAAACAACCAATATCCCAGTGTTATTCCGTCTTCCATGGTCGGCGAGAGGGATCCACGCTGACGACATCACAGAATGGAGTGGTCAACATCATGACGACCTCGACCCCTGGCGGGTTTTACGTCCCGGTGATAGGTACTCAGACCTGGTGATATGCTAATCTTCCAACACCCTGAACGCTACCATTCTCCGTATTTAGGAGAAGAGCTTCACATCGGGTTCACCATTTTTTGTTTCCGACACTTTTACGCTGGGGAGCGCGTGCGTGTCCATCACGCATGGGAGGACGCGCAGCTCGTTGCCCCGCATTCCCGCTTTCCAAAGGTAGGCGAAATCTGTTCCTTGTCCAGGGACGTCCGCTAATTGATCGAAACTGAGATGATGGGATGCCAGTTCTTCCTTCCATGGATTCCTCCTCGGAGCTCGTCACCTAGTCCAGGTATCCCTCATAGATTTAAGATGGGTTCGTGAAGCTCGTTCCCGGTTCCATATCTGCATGGATGCCATTTAATTACGCTGCTTCCGTTGAGACACTCCAAGGGGTCTTGTCGGGGAAGCAACCTTCGGTGAGGAGAATGGTCACGTTGGGGTGTCATTGGTATGTCTTGACACTGGGGATCAGCATGTCTGTCCTCCGTCCATTATCACAGGGCTTCTCGAGGGCGTGGAAGCCCGAGGCATCCCACATCGAACACGGGGATTGTGTACCATCTGAGGTTTTCCTCAGCTTCCCATGTTTAACACAGGGTATGCCATGAGTTTAACGTCTTGCAGAGATGGATCGGACTTATCAGAACACTGAGAGTGGATCAGATTGAAGGACCACCTAGGGGGAACACTGATGTTGGGGCCAGCACGTGGGCGGCTTCCCGGCTACCATGGAGTGGGATGGGGTGGCGTGATCTCACCGGGATGTGGCAGCACACGTAAGGATCAGGATGGATGATGGAGTGGAACATGGGGCTTACTCTCTGAGATGGACCAAGAGTGGGAATACGGGGCATATGCTCCGAGACAACCCATAATGGTGTTGGTGAACCGACGTGAAGGGGTCGGAACAACCGAGCGATGGGCTTGATCCTCGTAGAGGCTTCCTACATACCATGAATTAGCACGGTTCAAAGTCCACATAGTTCAGGGCATATAGTTTAATGTCATGCAGGACGAGATACAATTTAATGTCATGCGGGACAATATACAGTTTAACATCATGCGGGATGAGGGCATTTGGGGCTTACGCTCAGAGGAGGACCAGAGTGGATATGGGGCTTATGCTCTGAGACAGCCCATGGTGGATATGAGGCTTAGGCTCTGAGGCGGCCCATGGTGGATATGGGGCTTAGGCTCTGAGGCGGCCCATGGTGGTTAGGGAACCAACGTGGAGAGGTCGGAATAACCGGGTGGTGGGCTTGAACCTCGTGGAGGCTTCCTACGTACCGTGCATTAGCACGGATCAAAGTCCACATAGTTCGCAGGGATATGGCTTATGCTCTGAGGCGGCCCATAGAGGATTTCATGGTAGATGCGCGCTCTAAGCCCACGTGAGTCATGCTCGGTGTGAGAAACAAGAGGCAGCAGGGACCAGACGATCACATCGCAAAGGGTGCATCCGTGAGAACCGGAAAGGGGCTTACGCGTTGAGCGGCCCAAAGAGGAAACATGGCTTACAGGTGGTTAGCGGCCCTTGGTGCCAGGGATTACTCCAGGACGAAGGCCCGTGGTGCGACAAAGTGCAA
Organism: Viscum album; assembly: GCA_963277665.1. Taxonomy (NCBI): domain Eukaryota; kingdom Viridiplantae; phylum Streptophyta; class Magnoliopsida; order Santalales; family Viscaceae; genus Viscum; species Viscum album. The sequence goes on from OY728153.1 coordinate 1,237,452,125, forward strand.
TGGGAAAGGGACTCCACTGGCCTTGGTAGGGGAGAAGTATGGAGATGTGTGGGTGAAACCTTCTGCAAGAGAGGCTAGGGGATTACACTCGGAGGCAGCCCTTCCCCCGTGGACAAACGCCACTCCGACAAGAAGGATCTCATTCCATGTGAGGAAGAGTCCATTCCCATAGAGATGAGTGGGAGTAAAGAATGTCCATGCTGGGGGGACCTTGCGTGCGAAGCACGGGGTCGGACCACAGTTTAACATCATGTGTTAAGGACGAGGTGCTTAGCAGTTTAACGTCCTGCAGCTTGGATGAGGTGGGTTTGCTCCACACCCCTAGGGATTGCATGCCCAATGCCCTCTACCCCTTGTGGGAGGAAAGGCATCGGTAAGGCCGTGGTGAAGGGGGGCCACAGGGTGAACCATTGAGGGGTCCACATTAGCGTGGCTATGCGAAGAAGCAATAACCATTAGCGTTCCTATGCGGAGAAGCATAAGGCAAAGCAACGCAACGGAAAACACCGCCCAAGGAACCCTGAGGTTACTTCGTACGATCCTGAAAGGTCGTACGGGAAAACAACGCATGGCGTGCATTCCTGGCAGGGAAGACATCAGGTGCCGGTGCGGAGAGGCAGCCAAGGGGCGTCAAGGTAAAGGGGCCGGGGTGTTGCACGCAAAGAGAAGGTTTGCCCACAAAGCACCGGGATAGAGCGCAATAGGGCCAAAGGATTGCGCGGATAGGTGATTGCGTGCAAGGTATTCCACGCACGGAAGGGGATTGTGCACATGAGACACGGATTGCGCGCAAGGAAATAACCTGAAGGAGGGGGAAAATTCACTTAAGCCAGTGGAGTTGCGCGCAAAGGCGAACCCTGGGGCAAGGTTACACACAAAGGGGAATTACCTGGAATTCATATTGCGCACTGGGGGAGTCGAATTGCACGCATGGGAGCCGTTCCGAATTCCGCAACCCCAAACTGTTTGGGGTCACCTTCTATTTATAGGCCTCGAGTGGTGAAGAATCCAAGCGGCGCGTGAAATCTTCCGTGCTAGGACCCGTTAGTGCGCAAAACCTCACCGCCAGGAACTGGGGCGCACAAAATTGCGCACCTCACCGGCTCGATTACGTGAATCCTGGGGATGCTTCGTGTGAACAGCTTTATTTCGCGCAAGTCCTACTTTATTTCTCTCACTACTCCCCAGGCCTCTGGACTGGGCCTCTGATTCTGAATATGACTTCGCTTTGTCATTTTGAAACTTTCTCTAGGAGTTACAGACTTTTTTTCGGCTTCTACAGTCCTGATCTGGTTGTCCATATAACATGGGATTTGGCCCATGACCCTCTTGAATGGGAGAAAAGATGTGTATCTTCTCTAAATCTCCTCATATTGTGTTAATGAGTCTCCCAAATTATGGTAGAATAGTTGCGTGTCTTCCCTTTAACCATTTTTATAATATTCTATGTGACTTCAGTGACCAGAACATGCATATTTTCTTATTCTATTGTTGGAGAATGTGTATGGGATTGATCTTTTCCTCCATTTCATATAGGTATATATCGATGTTAATCAGGTCAATGGGAAAGGATATGGGTATTCCCAATATTTTTTACCAAAATATTCTTGGTAATTTCTTTGAAAAATACCATATTATGCCGACAAGCTTAGTAAATGTGGGAAAATGTGTCGTCTTGCTTATAGTTTTCCACCATATTTAGGTAGTGGGATTATTTGGAGGGTATAGATGTAGGGCCATTCTCTTGGTTGATTGTTCACTACCCTCAGTGGGTTTTCCTGACTACCTAGGTTTGGGAGACTTAGGTTAGACTCCCGAGGTAAACACACACATCATATAGAGGTTTTATTTCTTTGTAGCATTGGTGATGGTGAATGCTAGAAGGAGCCCTTTGGAGGGTCCCTTAAGCTATCTAGATGAGTCCATAAGTGACCTCTTGATCAACCTCCCTAGATAAGGGAGGAACATGTTATTTCCTTCTATGGATATGACCATGAAATGGTTTGAGATGGAAACTATTTACAACAAATTATATTCCACTATTCATTATCGAGTAGACATCTAGTAGGGATTTTTGAGATGAATTGATTTTTTAGCTTCCTCTGAAGATGGAAAGGTACCATTTAGGTGTGACTCCAAAACTAGTGAATTTGAGACCCAATGTTGAGGGTGAAAGGTTGATAATAGATCCCTAGTTTTAAATTAAGATCCAACTTGTTTAGTAGTTGAAGAATATGTGTTCTTAAAGTAGTAAAATGTCATTTGGATCAAAGGGGGTTTTAGTTGAAAGTGCTAGAATACTTATGAGAAACATTTACAAGAAATCCTCATGAAATCATCATATCAATAAATAAACACATGTATAATCAATTGTATCGGATCCATGTTTTTCCACATTTCATATTTTGAGAGAGAAAAAGGAGCCTAACATGTGGGTGACACATGCATTTTGTTTAAGGTTCCATGTTAGGTTAACCATTTTTGTTTCCAACTACTTTTATTGGTGAGTATATGATTCGTATCACATGATTAGGCTAAACCACATTCCCATCATCCTCTTATGTTTGGTCTCTATACGTCCTACTGGGTTCTAATTTATATAACTAGAACAAAATAACAAAAGGATCACTCTTTAGTCATCCAAAATCTCAACTACCAATTCAAACACAGGCCTAAATGGAATGATGTATACCACACTCAAGAAATCAAGACATAAAATGAAACATCATAAATCAAAAAAATTCATAGAAGGAAACATGAGAAATCAAGAAAATGTTAGGACATGGAAATGTTTAGTGGTAACTATGTGCCATCATGTTACATATACAAACCAACCGTTCTCATATTTGTTCAACACATCAACAATACTACTAATCATGGTCCGATGATGCATCGTCACCCTCTCCACCTCCATCTCCACTACTTGCTGCCACTTGTAAGAACATTTTATTGAAAATTAAATATTGTTGCATATTTATAATTAAACTTAAAACCAATAAAAGTTTGAAAACTAAATGATTTTGATTTTTTTTGATTTAACTGCTCACCACTACTCGATGCACCACCACTAGGGGAATATATGCTCATCTTCTGATATATATCAGTCAACGCTTTCTGCATAGCAGATATCCGAGCCCCATGGTCTTGAACTGTGGCTCATAGAGAAGACATCTCCCTCTGAGAATCTTCATGTATGAAATGACTATAACCAGGAGGAGATGCAGCTGGAATCCCTATTGGCCTGCCAAAGACCTCAGATGGTACGGGTCCCAAACCCATCCTGCGCACTCTACTGGGATGCTCCTTCCCAGGGACGTTAGCAACCGGGTCATCCTGGGAGACTGAATAGGAATGCCTACGATTGACATTCCATATTTCTTTAATTTTTACCTATAAATCAAATATCAATATATATTAACATAGTAAAAACTGATAATAAGTAATTATAATAAAAAATTGACTTCATACCCCAACTTCTTTGGCAAGCTCATTAACAAAACTTCCATCTGTTTTTTTGTGAACATCCAGCCACAGTTCAGTTTGGGATGCTTCATGCCCTAAACTCTGTGACTTCATTAAACAAAGATAAATAAAAAATTCAATATGTTAAATAGATAATATTGTCTTATAAATATTTAAACTAATTAAAAGATTACCAATGACATTTGGCTTCTAGAAAATCTTTTTGAGTCCGTAGTGTGCGGGATGACTTTCTTTGCCCAGTTTGATGCATTCGGTCTTGAGAGATCCTGAAATAAATGAAATTCAATTTAATAGTAATGTATTCAATGTCATATCCTATTCATATATATGTATAAATGTGAAATGAGGATAATATAATAATATATATTTCAATACCATCCACTTCTCATCTCGATGTCTATCAACAAAAACATTCCACTATTCTTTTGGTACCTCACTGGGTAGCTTCTCATACATTTTCCGCACGGTAAAAGAAGTATCGTTGACATCACACCACAACCTCCATTTTAAATCTTTCCATTTTTTACCAAGATTTTTCAATGTCCACTTCCATGCTATCACATCAGCAACGGTAAAGTGGAAGAACATCTATATACAGAAATTCATTTTGAACATATTAGTAACATGACATTCAATTAAACCATAACATAATAAAATTGCCTTTATTTGAGAATCAAAAACTTCATTTTTCTAGTTTAGAGGCATATGCCTCCAATCATCATATGAAATAGGCAGGGAAATGGGCTCCGCTACCAGCTGACCTATAATCTGGCCATGTAACCCCGCAGCGTCATCCGTCAGGACCCCATAAGAATAAAATGGCATAACTATCTTCTCGCCATTCATGTTCCAAACATTTGAAATTTTTATGTGTTTTTCCACAGTTGAATTTTTTTCATCTGCAATGAGCAAACAATTAGTATAAACAAAATACAATAAATTTATTTAATTAAAATTTGTACTTATGACTATGACCCTCCAGAATATACGTGATGAACTGGAAGGGGTGTGTCCCTGCCCCACTACTGAGGCTCCTATAGGAGGAGTCGATGACTCATCCTCTAATGAGACATCCATATATGGTTTCAGAGATGGTGCAGGGAGAGATGGTGCAGGGGTGTAGGCAGCTGGTGCCTCAGATGCCATGGGGACAGACATATCATCATCTGTTGCAGAACTATATGAAATAGTGTACCACTTCCTCCTTGGAATTCCTACCATTTAATCAAATAAAATTAAGTTCAGAATATATATTTCAAAAATTTTATGCAGAAAAAATTTTTAAAAATGATAATAGATGCCCAGTATTAACAAACAAAATATATATAATAATGATAATGAATGACTACAGAAATGAAACAAGTGGTTTCTGAATGAATAAATAATTATATATATAATCATTTTCCCCTTCAATCATGTCGGTTTCCTGATCCATTGCTTCATCCACTTCATTCATCCTTGCTAGACTAATATTTTCAATATCATGATGGACAAATAATTCTGCTTCCTATTGTTGATGAAATTCAATTGCAGAGGTTAAATCTTCCACTTCATCACCCATATCATACAAATCTCTTTGTATTACGTTAGTAACTACACTACACCCTTCATCCACAACATCATTCACATAATATACCATTTTTTTCTTGTGATGCTAAGATATATGGATCATGCAGTTCACGATCACCAACATCCATCAAGCGAGAGAAGTTTACAGAAGTAAATTGCAATGAATCTCTTTTAGCACCTATGATAATATCGACCCATTTTCATTTGAATAAAACAACAGAAAAATGACCGTGGTAGTTTAATTCAATAATATCATGAAGCTTTCTATAGTATCCCACTTTAGTAAATGTAAATATACCACTATTCTGTGTTTTCAAACCCACTTCTCGATCGAATGTACGAAATCTAAAGCCATTCACATTATAAGCGTCAAACTTTCTTACTTGTTTTATATGAACTCTAGCAAGAAACTTCAAATCTTCTCAGAATTCTGCTCGAGTATCACTATTCATGATCTGGAAAAAGAAATATAATTTAATAGATTTACAAATTGTATGTGTCAAACTAATATTTGTATTTATTGCAATATTTATAAACTTACACATCGTGGAAACCACTCTACCAGCTCTTTATTCACATATTTAGTTATATCTTTCTCATTTCGCGTTCATACTCTCATTCGTCTCTTTATTTGTATCCTCAACTCTACAATAAATGGATCTGCAATTTCACTATTTAGCAGCACATATCTATGTGCCTGTAATAATTCCAATTCTGTCAGTGTCATATATGAGGTCCTCCCAACTGATCGGCCAATAACAGGAATTATTTTTTATTTCTAATGCATTTTAGATTGAGTTGATGTGTTATCAGCACATCCAAATTGATTAAATTTTGTGTCAATATCATCCAAATATTTGGAAGAAAAGGTGAGACACTCCTCGGCCAAATAGCCTTCAGCAATAGAGCATTCTGGTTGAGCTTTATTTCTCACGTATGCTTTCAAATGCCCAATATATCTATGAAATAAAATAATAATATTATGCATTTATTTAAATGCCAATTTTTTGTACTTAACTGGATACATATATATAAAATACCTCTTAATTGGATACATCCATTGATAATGAACGAAGCCTCCTAATTTATCTTCTACAACCAAATGCTGCATCATGACAGTAAAAAACGATGGTGGAAAGATCATCTCCATTGCACAAAGGGTCAATACAAACCTCTCCTGGAGGTTGTCAAGCTGAAATGGATGTAGAGATTTCGTACATAATTGCCTGAAAAATGTGCAGAATTGGAGTACAACAGCAGTAACTTTTTCAGGTAATAATGTACGCAATGCCAATGGTAGTAACTGTTGTAACAAAATATGTGAATCATGACTTTTCAATCTATATAACTTATGATTCTTCAAGTCAACACACGGTGATATGTTACTCAAATACCCATCAGATACCTTCACATTCTTTAAAATTCTAAGGAACATATCTTTATACCTATTTTTCATTTCAAAAATGGCCGGAGCATACTTTTCATTCTCATATGGAAAGAGATCATGTTTTATGTTCATTACTTGTAAGTCTTTGCGAGCATTGAGACGATCCTTCGACTTTCCATGCTCATTAAGTAATGTAAAAATCAAATTATCACATACATTCTTCTCCATATGCATCACATCAAGATTTTGGTGCAACAAATTAAGTTCCCAATACAGAAGTTTGAAGAATATAATTTTTTTATTCCATTGTTGTGTTCTGATTTCACTTGATGATGCACTTCAGACTCGTTTTCCGCTATCATTCAAATGATGAACCTTCCCAATTTTTGTTTTAACATTTTCAAGCTATGTCAATATTTCAGAACCGGTTAACAACTTTGGAGGTGGTATATGATCAATGTAACCATTAAATTTTGATTTGTTCCTCCGAAATCTATGAGATGCATCAAGAAATCTTTGATGGCACAAGAAGCACCATTTTCTACTGTGAGGTAGCCGTTTGGGCTCAAAATCAAAGTTACAAATTGGACAATCCAAACCCATATAATTGTTCCAACCAGATAAATTCCTAAGCCCAAGGAAGTCACTAATTGTCCACATTAATGCAGCATGCATTTTGAACATTGCTTTAGAAGAAACATCAAATGTCTCAACACTGTTGCTCTATAAATCCTGAAATTCATCAATCAAAGGCTGCAGGTATACATCAATATCATTTCCAGGAATTTGTTTTCCAGGAATAATCATCAAAATGATAAAAAATGTTTGTTTCATACACATCCATGGAGGAAGATTATAAGGTATCAAAACAACTGGCCAAATGCTATAACTATTACTCAAAGTCCCAAATGGGTGGAATCCATCGACATCCAATCCCAATCGAACATTCCTAGGATCAGATGAGAAATATGGATGTAATGAATCAAATCTATTCCACGATTTATAATCTCGTGGATGTCTCATTAACCCACCATTGTTATTATCTACAGAATGCCACTTCATGTGTTCGGTAGTTTTTGATTACATGAATAATATTTGCAATCAAGGATTCAAAGGAAAGTAACGCAAAACTTTTGAAGGTGTGTTCCTTTTCTTCTTCTCCATGAAATTACGTTTAGTCATACTTCCAACATCACCCTTTGACTGTCATCTAGAAGAATAACATTTATTACAATTCTGTTTACTTGAATCCTCTCCCCAATAAAGCATACAATCATTGGGACACGCTTATATTTTTGTATAATTCAGACCAAGCTTATTAACAACTTTTTTCACATCATAAAAAGATTATGGGATTTTTGCTTCAGGAAATGCATCACGAATCAATTCCAATAACATGGACATTTCCTTATTTGTAATTCCAAATAGACATTTGATATGGTACAACTTCAACAGAAATGAAAGGTTTGAATATTTCAGACACCCACTATACAACTCTTGATTTCCATCATCAACTAAATCATGAAACACATTTTCCTCACTGAAGTTTTCCATTACATTTGGCTCCAAATAATCAACAGGAGGATCCAATGACATGTTACAATCTTGATCTGCTTGTGTTACAGTCTAAAAAACATCACTTCTCACGTTTCAATTTGTAGCACCCTCTTCTGGTTGTTCTGATATGTTTTTATGCTCATAGTGGTGTCTTGCAGTGTGGAATGCATCATTTATGAGGTTTTGCATTTCATTTTCCATTGTCGACGAACTTGGGACCTCATTCTGTGCATTAACAACAGTGCTCAATCTTTTTGTATTGTTCGATTCTCCATGTCAAATCCAACACAAATATTGACCAAGGAATTACTTCAGTATTAAATATTCATAAACTTCATCTCTCTTTAACTATGTTCTAGATTTACATTTATGACTTGGACAACTTATTTTCCCTTCAACAGATCGATTAGAAATTGAAAAATCGAAAAACTCATTAAAACCCTTAACATATTGAGGTGTGTTCCTCGGTAATGTGATCCAGGTTTTATCCATGTATATCACAATGTGCCTACACAATAATAAAAAAAATTAAAACACATAGTTACTACTAAATAGAGAAAGAGTTTCATATATACGATAATGTAAGATTACAGAAACATAATATAATAAAGATATCCCATTGATCATAAAGTATGCATAATATAATAAGATGATACATTGATCACATTTACCACTTACTTAGCATGCCGAGACAAACCGAACAAGTTCGGTCCCTTGGAGACATCGCCAACACCTCATTGAGGAGCAGTAAGAATATCGGGTTACACACTTATCATAACACTATCGATCACACATTTATGTTGCCTCAAACAACACCCCATTGAAAGTGATGTCATTGAACACACCAAAGATGCACGATTTTCATACAATTAGTACAAAGAAATTACTAGAAATATTTATCCCTTATATGACACCCTTTAAGACTTATCGCATGCTAGCTTGGGTACTCGGATTATGGGTAGCCTAGGTCAGTTCATGAAAATTGGTCATGTTTCATCACTCTTTATGTTTTTCAATCTTTTCACTATCTATTTGAATTTACATCTATCTTTGAATTTGATAGTGTTTCTTATTTCCTTGAATTTGGAGAGACCTTTTTTATTCATTATATCATTAGGTTGTGCAATTTTAATTCATCTACTTGGATTTCCATAGTGGGGTTCTCATTAAAATCTCTTTTAAAAACTAATGAATGATGTATGTTATTTTCACTTAAATATGTTTTGCGTTTTGTACTATAAAAATTTATCTTCAATATTTCAAACAACTCATATTAAAAAAAATCATGCAAACCATAAAATTTGGATTTGATATAATACAAAAGACATGTCCAATATTTACTTCAAACATTTATATATATTTCAAGTCCTATACTCAGTTAATTTGAAGTAATTATTTATAAATGAATTTAAAACTTTAACACATACTATTATACTTAATTGAATCATAATAAATTTAAAATATTTAGTAAGTGACACTAGTTCAGAACTTATGAAGATCTTTTCTAACATGTTTTAGAATCTCATGGTGATAAATAACATGTTCTTACTAAAGATATCATTCGGCATGAGTGTGTGACACTCCTTATTAGGGCGAGGACGTTGAGTGTGTGTGTGTGTCTAGTCATACCACACTGAAATCACTCCAAAAAACTATTACCCTAAGAAGGAATCCTACTCCCCTAGTTGTTATTCCTACTACTACCTTGGAGGTAACTTTTATAGAAGTTCTTCCTATCAACAAAAGAACTCACATGTATCCCCACTAAAACTGCATAACTGCTACTTGGGGCCTCTCTCTGATTTCCCTACACGATGATAGCCCAGATCACAAGTCTTAAAAGATTCTTAGCTAGTCATTGGGAATAACATAATAGTTTCATTTATTTATTTTTATTATATATCATAGGTATTTCATTTCATAGTTCATATATCCATATATATCACATGAAATGAATATGTACCTATCGTGAACAATGCATGTCATTATTAATCCCTATGTACCTATCATGATGAACAGATACTCATCTCATACCATAGTGGGACATGATAGAAAATATCAATAATAGTAACATCACACAATAAGTGAATTTCCCAAGGTAAAATGGCATCAATTGTAACAAGCAAACAACGTGAACAATAATCCATTCCCTAAGAACTCAAATTTTTCCCCACACATGGGTTAGATACATGCATGGATGATCTCATTACCAAGACTCTACATATCCTAGTCTCCATTTCACATTTCCCAAATAGTAATGAAATATAAAAGAAACTATACTTTGATACCACTTTTTAACACCCCGACCCATTTATCCCACTAGTGATCGAGTTTGGTGGGTTACATGACCTCAGCTATACCTCCTTGTAAGCCCGAGGTTGTCGAATAGTAGTGAGGGTGTAATAAATATAGTGGGGATACTATACCACCTGGTATAGAGTTGAAACAATAGTGTAAATAATAATAGAGTAACACAAATAGTAGAAACAATATAAATTATCAGATAGGAAACCAAAAAATATATAAAGGCCAAACCAAACAATCCAAATTATAATTAAAACAATGAAATGAAAAGTTGAAGGTTTAAAAATGATGTTCTAAATGTTATATAAATAAAAGAATAACATATTCAATAAAATACTCTAAAAACCAGTTCCTTAGATCCATGTCAATCTCATCTCTAAGATCCAACCCATCTCACAATCAATCAACCAACATAAGGCCCCTTACCCTTGTCCAGAATTACATCCATTAAATCTTATAAGGTACCAAATAGTGGCCAAAATAGGGTGAGTATAACTCAGTATTCCACAACCAATGGTGTCTGAACATGTCTAGTCTGAGCATATAGTGTATGTAATAAAGCGATAAACAAGGGTGTTAATTTAATAAATTAATCATATATATAAAATAAACCCACAGACCCTTAGGATTTAGGATGACACACTATATTAGCCAAACCATCATCAACTCCATGTGGGGTGTCTCTTTAATGAGGTGGATCCTCCTACATCAGGAAATATTTCCCCAAAATACAGGAAGATTCTGTTAAATCGGGATGAATTTCCAATATCATGATTCATGTATCCAATCTTGGTATATAATTTATAGAAATACTTTCTTCTTCCCATAGATTTCACCCCCAATGGAAAAAGTAGCCATCTCACCAGTTCTAGAATTGATATAACTACATACATCTTCCCATGGAACTTGTTTTTAAGAGGAAATAATCCATATAACTGGGATAAGACATTCTATACCAACTTATGTCTTCCCATGGATTGTGACACTAAAGGGAAAATTAATAATGTCATATCAAATGGTGGATTCTCTTGTATTGGGATGAATCACTGATAATATATATCAATCATGTCTAAAATATTATTACAAGACATATTAGTTAATTCATCCCATCACTTATTAATTTTACCATTTATTCCTAATTTTCAAATCCTCCTATAGATACGAATCACCAAAATCATCTTAAACCAATTTTCATATTTCACATGCAATGTAATGATCTTTAACTAAGACATGATTCCAAAGGATATCATAAAATCATGAGGGGTTGGAACACCACAAATGTTAATGAAAGTCCTAACCATAATGCTAAGAGAGAAAAAAAGGGATCCTTGGGAGGGATCAACAAGAGGATTTTATAAAGAATGGATAATTCCAATTATTTAGGTTGTGCATGTGGCATGTCGATGCGATCATAATTTTGCACATACTAGCATAATCAGAACAGACTAAAGGGAGTTTTCTAAGAACACCCAACTCAAAATAAGAAATGTTTTTGAAAAATACCTATGTTTGTGGTAGCAATCAGATTCCCCCTTCCCTTCATTGAGAACTATAATTTTAATCAACAATAGATTAAGAAGCGAAAGATGAACTAGAAGGTTTACCCTAAAAATCTATGTTCAGAACACCAATATCCAATATGGTCTTGATTATAGATTAAATAGGATTCTCATACTTCATCCATGGAAGGTTTTATGGAATCATAAAGGAGATAGTAAATTTTATAACATAGGAGTTGGATTGTTAAAATTCTTGGAAGATATAATTCATGATGTGAATAGGGAATTCACATCATGAATTCCTCAATTCCCATATATGTTGAAAAATTTATCACCTCATTTTAAAAACTGAATTAAACCAATTCTATGTCATGAATATATTTAATGAATTGAATTATTGTTTCACGGATTTTCCAAAACCAATCCATGGAATGAATGGGTTCATGGGGTTCGCCTAGAAAATTCATGTAATGAATTGGGAATTCATAACATCAATTCGTTTTGCATCTATAAAGAAACTATCATACTTCTTCAATATGAAATAGCTAATAAAACTTGATAAGGGATTAATAAACAAGGTTTAAATGAAAGGAAACCTAACTATAATATATTTATCTAAAAACATATATGGATACATACCTGGAAAAGATAGGGGTCGTCGGAGACGGAGGTCACGGGGTCACCGGAGACGGAGGTCACGGGGTCGCCAGAGACGGAGGTCACGGGGTCGCCATATGGTTGGGGGTCACAGGTCTCTGGGGGGTTTAGGGGAAGAAGGGAGGGTGCGGGGGTCATGAGGGTTTGGGGGAAATGACCAGGGTGGGGGGGGGTAGGGAAGGGTCTGGATTTTTAAAAAAAATTATGGGTTTCTCGGTGGTTTATTAAAAACCGCCACGAAACCTTTCGGCGAAAACGTTTAGTGACTGTTTTGTGAACCGCTTCCACAAAACTGCCACTAAACCCGGTTTTTATTGTAGTGGTAGGACTTTTGGGTGTACTCCATTAGGTGGATACCGAGTAAATATTATTACCCTAGAGTTGGTGGCTTGGTATGGGCATAAATATATTACTATTGATAAAGGCCAAGAATAGGGTGATGACATGTGAGTTGCCTTAAATATAACACCCCAAGACATTATAATATTTTCATTTTTGAATAAATTTAATTTATTTATAATATTTATTTATATGAAACAACATGGTAATCTTACACTACACACAACACTCAGCTAGCTTTCGTTACATGCAAAACCAAATTTTACAGCCTTTTAACGACACAACTAATTTAAAACTAAAATTTGAAACTTATATAAAATTTTTATATAACAATAAAAATTATTTTTTAATTAATAATTTCAAAATTATATTATGGTAAATATTTGATATTTTTTTGATAAGTTTCATTTTTTGATGAATAGTAAAAAATACTGCATTTTAGTTGAAAACCGCCTTTTCCTTTAAATAATTATTAATGTTAAATTATATTTTCAATTGCTTTTAAAGTAAAAATAGATCAATTGTACATATATTAATCTAAGTAAATTCATTGAGATCATTTTTATAATTAATTTAGATATAAAAACTTAATTAACTTTTCAACATTTTCACTTTAGAAACATGGTTTCTCGCCACGTCTATAGGATTAGATTTAAACTTAATTTTTTCACTTATATGAATTGAATTTAAAAAAATGGATATACAAGGTTTTAATTAGTATAATATTTATAGTATAATAAGATAAAATTAATTTTTACCAAAAATATTAGTGAAAGCGATGAAAATTAATTACAGTAATTAAGGTAAAGTTAATCTTAACAATGGACTAAACTTTAAAATTAAGAGCGAAAATGACCTAGAAACTCGTCTAAAAGCCATTTAATTCCCATATTTAGACTATATAATCTTTGTTTCTAATGTTATGAGTTAGTGGGACACATGTTCAAGAAACTAACCCATATAATATGTTAAGTAAAGAAAAAGACCAAAAATATACCTTCCTTGATGTAAATTCCAATAAATCTTTGAAGTATTGAAGAAGCTACATAGTTTCAGTTATAAAAATTATTTTAAATGGAAAATGAGTTTTTATTATAATGATAATTTGAATTTAATTTTTATAGATTTTATAGTTACAATAAATTCATAAGAAACACCAATATATTGATTATTTTGTTAATAATAACATAAAATAAATGATGTTAAAACATTAAAAGTAAAGTAAATTTAAAGAATTATTGTGTTCCATTATTTTTTTATATGAATATATTATTTTAATAATCTATAAACTTCATATATTTGAATTACAATATTTTATTGATATTTGTAAATTAAAATTAAATAAATAATGTCAAAATTAACAATGTTATTTTAGAGAAAATCATATTTTATTAAATGATTAAAAATTAATAAAATTCACATATTCTTAAAATTGATTTTTTAAATTTTAATGAATATCAAATATATTATATTTATGGACCAATTTATCTTTTATAATGAACATATTAACCCATAAATAGTAAAAACATCGCTAGTACGGTTCGTGTTAAAGCGGTGTTTTCACGCATTACATGCGATTGTTTTAAAGTTAATTTCCAACAAACAAGGGATTTTTATTTAGTAAATTATATATATAATATTTATAATTAATTTTTTCTATATTGTCTAATAAATATCACTTTAATTTAGCCTTAATTGTCAAATTACTCAGGATTTAAATCTTGTTAATTTAATAAAAATCGAAATGTTAAAAGTGGGGAAACTTAAAAGTTTAAGAATTTGTTTAAAAAATGCACTTATTTTTTTGTGGTGGAGGTTTTTATCGAGTATAATTCCCATTTAATTCATTATTGTTACATTTTTTGGTACATGAGATAAGGAAAACCTCCCAATAGTGCTTACCTTTTAATATATACAAGAATGCCACTCCCCCTCCACTACAAAAAGGCACCCGCCCCTCCCACTACATCACACCTCTAAATCACTTTAGATCATACAAAACCTGAACAAAAAAGCTCTCAAAATCCCTACCCTCTACATTCAAGCCTAAATTTTGTCATATATCAATCCAAGGATATCCTCTAGTGTAAAAAAAAATTTCCCCAAAAATTGGTAACATTCTTTAACAATAACTATTATTTTATTTCCTTACCAAACCATTAAATTATTATTATTACATGATTATAGAATAATATTAGTATCCAAAATATACTTATATTTTGTTATTCTTTGTTTTCTACCCATAATTACATGAAATTATATCTAATGGGTAACTACATTACCGTTTGTGTACAACAAACTACCACCTCATGAAATGATGTCATTAGATTTTCCTTTACCACCTATAATGGTTGGGAATTATGATGGACACAATGATTTTATATGATAGATATATGATATTTATAATGTATTAATACTTATGTAATATTTATATACACATTCCTTCATCTTTTACATTTCGTATAAATATAATAACAACATTTGTGTATGTGTGGACTACCGCCTCCTCAAAGCGATGTGATTCGTTCACAATTTACATGGAATGTATTAAGGATGAGTTTAATAAATATATTTAAAATATATAGATTAAGTATGATACTATAATTATAATATAAATATATATAATTTAATTTTAATTCTTTTAAATACGATAAGTAAATGGAAGCAATGTTCATGCATACGTATGACCTACCATCTTTATGAATGATGCATTTCATTTCTAATCTTCAAATATTATATATTATTATAAATACATATATACTGGATATACATGACATTTAAATAATGTTTTATATAATTTATATGATAAAATCATGATCTAATTGACAATAAAAAAATTAAAAAGTCAAAACATACTCGAAAAACTAGACAATGAACACCCAAAATAGTGAAAATAATGAATGATTATTAGAAAACAGTTAATAAGATAATATAAAAAGATAATATATGATATTATAAATGTGATTATTGTTATTTCATAAGTTAATAACATGATTAAAGCCATTATACTGTAAGTTAAATTATTTTCACCCAAAAGGAAATGCATGGTAAGGGATTTTCATCTCACTTTTTACACCTATGAGATAAATCTCACATTCACTACTTAGTTATTTTGTGTACTATAACTACTGAAAATTTTGATATATTAAATCATAAATTTTATTTATGTCTTGGTATTCAATTTTTTCATTGATTTTCTTATTTCATGAATCTCATGATTCAAAATTTTCTCAAGTTGTAATAGATTTCGTCTCAATTTACATTCCATTAAGACCTATTTGTTATTATACACCAATTAAATTTAATAGAGTGTATATAATTTCCCTTTTTATTTTAATATCATTACTCTCTCATAATTCATGGTATTTTAAGTTTCACTTTGAATTATCTCACCCAAGGTGTTTATCTTGAAAATTACCAGGTGTTAAAAGTTATCTTTGTAATCTTATTTTATTTTGTGATGGATAACTCTCTCTTGAAACAATCACTTTATTGTAATCATTTAGATATTCACATTCTTTAGTTAAGGATATTATTATATTGTAAATAATATAAATTTTTACATATGGTGATTACTTTTATAGATATTTGATTTTATGGGGAAATATTGATAAATTCGTATCCTTTATTCAGTATGAATATTTGATAAGGCATTTTGTTTATTAATTAAATTGATTACTCAATATGAGGAATGATTTGGATAGACAGTGATGGGTGGTTCCTTTAAATTATATATCCCCTCAATGTATTGATAGGTTCTCATGGTACAAATAAGTTTTCCAAATTAAACAGGTTTCTACCCATTGTTTTAAACCATCTTGTGAAAGGTCTTGAAGGTATAGGTTTTCATGTTCCTCACACATGACGTCTAAAAATTAAGCATTTAATTTATATATATTTTAGTTATCATTTTTATTATTCATGATATTTTCATATGATAAAATGTATGGGTGGATTTAATTATCAATTTATTGACTAAATGGCATGTGTCTTCAGTTATTTACCTTACCGTATTGATTATGCATTATTTATTTATTTAAATGGAATTTTTTCTTAGTTATTTACCTTTCCACGTTGAATATTATCATTGATTCATTATTTATTACACTATAATTTACCCTTAATAATAATTTGATCTTACCCTTATTATGTTTCATTTCCCCAGTTTATGAATATGAATCATTTTGATGAGTTTCATTGATGATGAGATTTTATTTATGTAATGATTTATTTTCTTTTTCCAATGTATTATGGGTATCATGTATGGAATATTTTTTTTTTCAAAACTTCTTAATTTTTTAGTCATTTAGGATTTTATTCCTTGTAATCTTACTAATGTAATAAATTAATGCACCATATCCGGGCTTCTGGGGATGAGGAGTTATTTTTGGCATTATGGGAAGTTTATTAGAAACCATAGAAATTAGATTTAAGAAAACATAGATTAGGGGACATAAACCTAAGGTACACTTTGAGGATAAGTATAGAAGAACATCCTAGAATTTTGGTAATGTAGAGATTATATGGGTATTTCGATAAATTCATCAATGTATAGATAATAAAAGTGTATGTGGTTCTGGAACAGATATACTTAGGGGTAACAACTCAAAAAATATGCATCAGGTTTGACTCGAGCGTAACCTAGTACTTGACAATGAACCTTACTATGCCCCTGGTTAGACACTCGCTGGGGATAAAACTTAGGACAACTCACATTTATTTACAAACAATTCTGAAGTTTTTTAATGTAAAGATATCTCCAAATAAACCATGTTTATAATTATCATATTAGATTTGCATAAAATTTTCAATTTATTTTATGAATTTTACTAGTTTTGGGATTATACAATATTTTACATAATTGTATGATCTAATTTAGTATATTCCACTATTTCGAAATGGATTTTGGAAGGAAGACTGGTATCACTACCTATAAAAAATGTAAAGATTTCCCTACATAGGAAACCAATACAGCTGGTATTGGAATGGAGAAAATTATGGCCATTTTAGGTCATCTTAATAAGGTTATGGAACATAATTTTTCTCATATAGAGAAACGTCTTCTACAATGATATTATAAAATGTTGGACCACTTTATGTGGTAGATCCCCCCATCATTTATTAGGAATACTGACTTAATGGCGATAGAGTAATGAATTAAATCATTAGAGATGATATTCATGGCATTGGAATGTGGTGAAAAGGAAAAGGTTAAACTTGTTGTATGTTGTCTCAATAATGATTTCGATCAATGGTGATCATTGATCATGAATACTATGGAGGAAGAGAAAATAGAAATAATGGAATGGAGAAATTTTATGGAGACATTATTTTATTAATAATTCCATCGTTAGAAAAAACCTGAGATGAAGAGAAAGTTCATTAGCTTAAAAAAAGAGAGAATATTGTTTTTTAGATTATGAATCCACCTTTTAATGGTTATATAGGTATGATATAGATTTTATACGCATACTAGATCACAAGATTGATCACTTTTTTGAAGCTATTAATCCAAATATTCAAAGAGTGATAATTTCTTATAATTTTTCATCATATTAAGAGTTATTTTTATATGACATACCAATAGAGAAGGAATTATCAAGATCCCACATATTCAAAGTAATCCAAGAGATTAAGAGGTATTCTAAACACCATGAAGAAGGGAATGATTTAAACAATAATAAATAAAAGAAGTATTTTCCAATATGTGATAACTGTGGAAATAATCACCTTTGAAAATTCTTGAAATGATTGGAAGTTTTTTATAAGGGTCGAGAAAAGGGACACTAAGAAAAATAATGAAAAGGAAAGAAGGAAAATTCTATGATATAGTATTAAAAATGAAAGGATATAGGTAAATATTAAAATGAATGCCCCAAGAATCAAGGGAATATAAATTAAAAGAAGCTAAAGGATCAAGGTCAAGCATATGTTATTGACACAACTAAAGTTGAATGATTAATTTTTTTTTCTACATTTGGATCCTTGAAATATGTTGTAAAAGTATTTTATTGATGACATTATCATCATTTGAATTATGAAATATATAAGTATTATACTATAATACTTTTCATTAAATATTTGAGATCATATGTTGAGTAGTACCAAGAAAAGTGGTTTAGTAGAATGTTTAACTTTTTGGAAAATACCTGGTTGAGGTAAAGATGGCCATTAATATGTTTCTAATATTTAGATAACTATGCTGGATAAAGAGATTATTTATATAGATAAAGTAAATTGGATAATTATAACATCTATGGAAATGATTCTAAAGTGTTGGATACTAATATTTTGGAAATGTTAACCATTTAAGAACTGGCTTAATTTTAATTTTGGACATGGTTTTAGAGAATTATATATTACCTCACCCTATAATGCAGTTTGTGATAAGAGTTAAAATAGAAATAGTTCGAGGCACAATAAAATTAAAAGATTGTGTTTATAGAAAGGTATATTTACTTATATTCTTAAAGAGTGAAATAATTTCTCAAATTTAGGAATAAGGGTATTGAAATAGAAATTTTGTCTTATTATTATCATTTTTGATGATATCAACGACCTTTATTTTCACGTATGGTTTATGGCATTCTTATTATCAACATTTAGCTAATCATGTTCTCTATCACTCTTCATTACAACTTGATAGTTAGATTTTTCTTCCATATACATGTTTTCACAAATTTTATCCTATTAGAAATCCTAGTTTTGTGGTCACATTCACATTTTATTTTCTCTCTTATTAAGAAGATGTGTTATTAATCATATTTATGATGTGGGGTTTTAATAAAAGTATTTTCAAATTTCAAACCCTCGATCACTGAGACCAAGATTATATTGTGAGGAAAAAATTTAATTAGGGTGGGGAGAATGTAACACCCTGAGAATTTATAATATATTTTTTTCATTTTAGATTAAATTCAAATTTTTTGTTATTTTTATTTATTCACAACAAAATGTTAATCTTATGATATACAAAACACTGATTTGGCTTGTATTAAACATAATACTAAGTTTTGAAATATTTTAATGAAACACCTATTTTAAAAATAAAATTTTATACATCTATAATTTTTAAATGTAAAAAAACATTATTTATGAATGTGTAACTACAAAATTATCTTAGGGTGATGTTTTGGTATTTTTTCTGAGAAGTTTCATTTTTGACGAATAGTGAAAAATACAACATTTTAGTGGAAAACTACCTTTTCGTTTAAATTATTATTAATGATAATTATATTTTAAATTGGTTCTAAATTTATAATAGATCAATTATACATCTATTAATATAATTTATTTAATTGGGATCATTTTTATATTTAATTTAGATATACAAACCTAATGAACATTTTAACATTTTCACTTTAAAACCCTTCTTTCTTCCCACATCTACGTGATTATCTTTAAACTTAATTTTTCCACTTTTGTGAATTAAATTTTGAAAAAGGGATATACACTGTTTTAATAATTATAATATTTATATTCAAATAAGTCAAAATTAATTTTTGACCAAAAATATTAGTGAAAGTGATTAAAATTAATTACAACGATTATGGTTAAAGCAAGCTTAACAAGGGACTAAATCTTAAAATAAATCGAATAAATGATATATAAACTTTTATAAAAGCCATTTGATACCCATATTTAGACCATATAGTCTTATTTCGTATTTTATGAGTTATTGGGATATATTCCCATGAAAATGACCCATATAATAACTTAAGTAAAGAAAAAGACAAAAAATGTACCTTCCTTTCTTTTAATTACTATAAATATTTATTATATGGAATGAGCTACATAGTTTTGGTAATAAACATTATTTTTAAAGGTAAATGATTTTTTTATCATGATAATTTACCTTTAATTTCTAGAGATGTTAATATTATATTTAATGATTCTAAAATTATAACACAATGATTATTTAGTTAATAATTATATAAAATAAATGATTCTAAAAACATTAAAAGTAAAGTAAACTTAATGAATTTTTTATTTACTTTATTCTTTTAGATGAATATATCATGTTACACAAATTTTAATTTAATATATTTTAATTCCAATTTTTTTTTGATATTTTTAAATTAAAATCAAAAAAATAATTTTAAAATTCACATTAATGTTATTTTATAATAAATTATATTTTATTATATGTTTAAAAATTAATAAAAATACTATATTCTGATTTTTTTAAATGTTAATAAATATTATATATGGTCTATTTATGGACCAATTCATCTTTTATGATGAACATATAGACCTCTAAATAGTAAAAACATTTTCAGCACGATTCAGGTTATAGTAGTGTTTCAACGCATTAAATGTTCTTGTTTTGAAATTAATTACCAAAAAAATTGGATTTTTATTTATAAAATTAAATATAATATTTATAATTAATTGGTTCTATATTGTATAATAAATCTAATTTTAATTTATTCTTAATTGTTAAATTACTTAGGATAGAAAATTGTTTCTTCAATAAAAACCAAAATGTTAAAAGTAGGGAAACATAGAAGTTAAAGAACAAAATTATAAAAATGAACTGATTTTTTTTGAGGCTTTTATCAACCATAATTACCATTTAATCCATTATTTTTTAATTTTTTTAAGAACATGAAGTAAGGTAGACCTCCCAATAGTGCTTACCTTTTTATATTTATATGAATTTCACTCCTCCTCAACTATAAAAAAGAACTCACCCCTCCCACTTCATCACACCTATCAAGCCCTTTGGCTTGTCCAAAACCTCCCAAATAATCTCCCAAAATCCCTTATCTTAACCTATAATACTCACTTTGGTCATAAATAAATCCAAGAAATTACTTTTGTGTAAACCAAAAGAGTTTCCTCGTAAAGAGGTAACATTCTTCAACAATCACTGTTGTTTTATTTCTTTCTCAAACCATTCAATTATTCTTATTATATTCTTGTATAATAACAAAATTATCCCAAATATAATAATATTATGTTATTTAAAGGTTTATACATACACATACACACACTTCCATCAAATGGGTAATGAAATTACTAGTCATATACCAATAACTCCCGCGTCACGAAACATAGTCATTCATTTTTTCTTTTCTACCTCTCATGGTTGGGAATTATTATAGAAAAAATATTTTTATATGATATATATATGATATTTATTATTTATTAATATTTACATAATTTTTATATTCAAATACCTTCAGGATTTCTATTTTGTGTAAATACAATTACATCTATTGTGGACGTGTGGACAAACACTTCCTAAAAAAGAAGTGAATCGTTCACACTTTACATGAAATGTATTAAATATGGTTTTAATAAAAATATGAAAAATATATGGAATAAATATGATACTATAATTATAATATACATATATATAATATAATTCTCATTATTTTAAATACAAAAAATAAATGGATGTATCATTCATGCATACGTACGGCCTACCGTCTCCATGAATGGTACATTTCATTTCTTATCTCCAAATATTATGGTTTATTTTAAATACATATTTGATAAATATATATTATATTTAAATCATGTTTTAAATTATTTATATGATTAAATCATGATATAATTAATAGGAACAACAAGTAACAAGTCAAAATATAATCGTAAAACAAGACAATAAATACCTAAAATCAAGAAAATAAAGAAAGTTGATAACAAATGGGTAATAAGATATTATAAGAAGATAATATATGATGTTATAAATTTTATTATGGTTCTTTTATATATCAATAAAATTCTTAAAACTTCTATATATGAGGTTAAATGATGTTCATCTAAAAGGAAACACAAGGTAAGGGATTTTAATCTCACTTTTTTACATATGTGGGATAAATTTCATGTTAAAAAATTACTTCTTTAATGTGTTATAACTAATGAAAATTTTGATATATTATATCATTAATTTAATTTATGTAATTTTATTAAATGATTCCATTGATTTTATTCTTTCCTGAATCCCATAATTCTATATTTTCTCAAGTCGTAAGGGATTTCATCTCAATTTATACTCTATTGAGACTTATTTGTTATTATACACCAATTAACATTAATTTTGGTGTATATACTACCAAGTTTTCTTTTAATATCATTATTATCTCATAAGTCATGGTATTTTAACTTTCTTTTTGAATTATCCCACCAACGTGTTTATCATGAAAATTACCATGTGGTAAAAGTTATCATTACAAAATAAATTTCTATTTTTATTATTAACTTTCTCTTGAAACAATCACTTTATTTTAATAATTTTAATATCCACATTCTTGGGTGACGAATATTATTTTTACCTAAACTATATAATTTTTTTAAATATGGTGTTTACTTTGATAGTTATTGTATTTTATAGGGAAATATTGATAAATATGCATCCTTTATTGAATATGGATATTTGATGAGGAATATTATAGAGTAATATAATTGATTACTTGATATGGGGAATTCTTTCAATAAGAAGTGATTAGTGGGGAAAAACAATTTATATATCCCATCAATGCATCAACAATTTCTCATGAGATAAGTAAGTTGGACAAATTAAACAGCTTTCTACCAATAATTTTAAACTATCTTGTGAAAGGTCTTCATGGTATAGGTTTTCATGATCCTTAGATATGACATACAACAATTAATAATTTAATTCATAGATATTTCATTTATCATTATTTTTATCCAAGGTATTTTCATATGATAAAGTATATGGATAAATTTTATTCTCAGTTTATTGACTAAATGTCATGGGTTTTTAGTTATTTAACTTGTCATTTTGATTATGCCTCATCTAGTCATTTATATAGAACATGTTCTTAGTTATTTACCATTACATGTTGACTACTAATATTGATTCATTATTTATTCTACTATACTTTACCATTACTTACCATTTTCTTTCAACC
The DNA here is from genome assembly GCA_963277665.1 of Viscum album. Classification (NCBI taxonomy): domain Eukaryota; kingdom Viridiplantae; phylum Streptophyta; class Magnoliopsida; order Santalales; family Viscaceae; genus Viscum; species Viscum album. The sequence goes on from OY728153.1 coordinate 1,237,475,806, forward strand.
TTATTATGTTTTCTTTCTCTAGTATATGAATGGGGATCCTTTGAATAAGTTCTAAGGATGCTAATATTTTACTTATGTTGTGATTTGATTTCTTTTTCTATTGTATTATGGGAATAATATATGTAATCTATTTTTTTACAAAACTATTAAACTATTCGGTCCTTCAAAATTTTATTCCTTGTAACCGTACTAATGTAATAAAATAATGCACCATTTCCAAGCTTATGGGGTTAAAGAGTTAAATTATATATTTGATACCAATGTATAAATGTTACTTATTAGGTTTTTTCCTTCACTGGATAAGGTCGATGAAGTAGGTAGGTGATTATAGTGATAGGTTTTTATATTAGGATATTAGTGAGTTGAGTTTTATCCACGTGTTTGTGTGTTTTTCTTCTTTACACCCATGATGGGTTTTGATGATGTGAGGGTGTCCTGAGAGTGGGGTGAGAACCAGGCATGTGGATTCCTTATGAATAATACGGTTGAGGAAATTATTATGTTATATATAAATATAAGATATTAATGACATGTGATCAATGTGTGATTTAGTATTATCTTAAAATGAGGGATGCCTTGTGGTGTGTTAATGTATAAGAATGGATGATTATCCATGTAGTGACATGTTTAAAATGTATGTGAGGAATGGTTAATTATCATATAGGTCAGTGATCCAAGGATTATTGGGATGTGACTCTCAATGAGGTGAGTTGGTTCATTGATAGAATAACAATAGGGTGAAACCCTGTTGGTTATGTTTTTGATTTATCATTGTAAATATGTAAACTATTATACATATGGATTTATGAAAAATCCCTTGATTTTAATTGGGATGATAGTATTTTAGGCCACATATGAAGATTTTCAGTGGTGTCATGAACGAGCCTGGGATGTCTATCCATTGGAATCCCTAGTTGGTATGGGATATACACATGGAAAGTTCCTAATTTACTTGAGTTTGAAACTACTGCCTAGGTCATGTAACATAATCATTGTGAATGATTTCACCCATCATAAAATAAAAATACCAATATACCATAACCACACTAGATTAATTTTCATAATAAAGAAAGACAACTAGAGACTAAATAATAAATAATATAACATCAAATACATAATTAAAATAAATATAAATGAATAAAAATCAAATACTCTATGAAATAAAGTATAAATACATAACTGATACATATAAAAACAAAATAGAAAACAAGAAAAAATAGTTATCTAAAATATTTAGGAATCCCATAGTCACTTTCGACATCCCCTACCAAAAATTTAGTATAACATGTACCCTAAATCAAGAGATACCAAAGACATGGAACATAGGAACAAAAAAATAATAATTTTATACACTTAGTAGTGTATGTAGGGTGTGATAGAAATCGATCCTAGTATGTAAGAACCACAATGTTTATGTAATTCTTACAAAAGATAATCCAGTTGACACTAGTTTAAAAATACATTTAGAAACCGATTTTCAATCCACAGGAATATAAAATCTAGATCACACACACACATTTCACAGAATTATTTTATTTGGATAAAATGAACACAATAACTCGAGAACTACCTTTCATGGGGCTCGACCTTTTTTTATAAATGAATCCCCTTCATATTAAAGAAGGAATGGCAGAGTTAAATCTATTTTACTAATAATTTATTTATGTAATTCCTTAGTCTTATTCATGTATAATTAAACCTTTAAACTTCATATTATCCCTTTATTTTTTATCTATATAAAATTAAGTAAGAGTTTATGTAAGGGTTCGAGAGCATCTAAGGATTTTTTGGAGCCCAATGCTCTAGTTTTTAGAGAAAATGGATGAGGTGCACAATTAGTGCCTCATTAGTGATAACCATGTGGCCCAACTATGATGCCTAAGAATGAGAAGAAGAGTTTAAATAACTATTAAAGGGATTCCTCATGACTATGTGAAATAGTGCATACGTATTGAAAAGGTGATACACATGGTTTGGAAAATCGTTTTCCAAACCATGAAATGGGGTGAAGGTTTTGTATAATGAGAAAATACAAGACACACATAGTTTTTCAAACATTACTCTCAGCTGTGGTATGGGGGTTCAACCCTTGGTAGTGGTTGCACATGGTTGGTACATGGTTTGGACAACCATGCAACCAAACTATGAACCCATTAAAAAGTGGGGAAAATTACATTTTCTCCCTAACTTCTTTAACCATTATTATTCTATTTTCTTTTCCACTCAGAAAAAATCATTCTACCTTTATTTGATATATTCTTCTCCCCACCCAGGCTTTGAGCCTCCCCCCACAATCTTACTTTGATTCAAGTGAAATATATCATATTGGATCGCTGTTGGTAAGTCCTTTTTCCTATTGAATTATTCACTTGTTTCTTTCACCCCTTGGAATGATAAATATATTCTAGCTAATATTCCCTATTTTCAAGGTATTTCTATTTTTTTCTTATTTCTACCATTATAGACTAAGTTAATGGCTAATAATAGTTGATGAATCTACTACCTATTTATGGTAGGTGATCTAGCCCTTTCCCTTAAAATGATTGATGTTTATATTATAAAATGTCATGTAACATGACTAAATTTCTACAAGACACCATTAAATATGAAATATATTATTAAATTGTTATTACTTGATATGGGTTGTCCCATTACCCTAACTAGAACCATCATAGGATTTTTAATTTGATTCAATCCACTCCATTTGTGTGTCTTAACTTAAAATACCATGAATTATATGCCTTAAAATGAAATTAAATCACCTTGTGAGGTGGGTTAAATAAGATTTGAATAAATGGATTGATTCCATATTAGGTCTCACAAGCATAGGATATATAATTGAACCACATTCTAAGGTATGTTGGCTTTATAATATAAATGAAATGTCTAGTTGCTACAAATAAAAGGTGAATGACATTGTCATTTCACTTATCCCCTATTTAATTATAAAATGTGATAATGGATATTAATATCATTATGGATGCTTGATGAGTAATTATATCATGCTTGATTATGGTCAAAGTACTTGAATTGTCTTTGAGGTGATCCATTCCTTGAGCAATACTTGGACTACAATTATGTTTTTCCTTTAATGGGGTCATTGGAAACCACCAATTCATTGATGATTCTTCAAAGTGAATGACCACACTTGGATTTGGCCTTTGTATTATATTGTGAATTCCTTGAATTGGAACAAACAGTTCACCAATATTTCTTAAAATTAAATAAATTAAATTCCTTTAATTATTCTACATGGATTGGTTTGATATTACAGAACACTTTGGTTACTACATTGGGATCATTACAAGAACAGTACATAGTCTACCTAAGACATGCTCTTAGGGCTTTGGTATCATTTTATATCCTTAGGTTGAACTTCCAATGGTACACCCCTATGAAATTCACTCGATTCAGAAAACATAAATGCCATGGAAATTTTGAAACTTACGATACTATCACTAATCATGGATGCCTTGGTTGTATACGTTGTTTCTCTACATTATAAACATAAAAATAAAATGTCATATACTCAAATACAATTTGTATTAGGCCAAATTGTGTATTATAGTGACCCACACATTCCATAAATAGATATAAAATATTAATATATGTATATTTATTACATAACATAAGGATTCCTAAGAAAATTTTATAGGTATATTGCCTTTGGAAACATAGACACATAAAAACTACTTCATAAATGATCAACAACGTCTCCAACTAAATTTTTCAAAACTATCACTCTTATTAGACATATTATACTCAATACCTTTCTTCATAACTTTAGGAAAGGATGTATAAGAAAGGGTGAGATCATATTCTTATTAAGGGTAAATAGGGGAGATATCAATGTTTAATTGAGAATAATAGTAACATAAGGGTATGAGAACATGATACTCACTTTTTAAAATCATACAATTCATATGATAAATCATAATCTTGAGTCATGGAATAAATCATGGCAGTTTATAAGATATGAATCATAAATAAATCAAAGAACATGATCCATGAAAAAATAACATTGGAATAAGAAATAAGTTTTTGGTATACATACAATAATTTAAAATCATTTCCTTATTAATTAAAGATCATTTTAATAACTATCATACTAGAATTAATTCACTCCCCAAACCACCATAGTAGTTATGGTTTACTACCAAGAATATAATAGTTGACAAAGTCACTTACTAAAATGGGTTCACTTCCCATCCCAATACTATTTATTTAATAAAATATCAATATTTACTCAATACATTAAAGGTGGATATAGGTCCCACTTATCCTTGGTTATAACATAACCACTTTCCTTGTTATAATGTAACCACCATCCTTGGATATAGCATAACCACCATCCTTTGTAATAATGTAAACATATCTATATAATAAAAACCATACATATGTGTGCCACATGATTATAAAACATTAATCATATCATCACATCATATACTATGAAATTAAAATGGGTTTCATAAACATTTAATCAATTCAATATAACATAACCCAAGGAAAATAAGTGGGTTTCATAAAAAACTCATTAAAATAAACATAAATCATATATAGAAACCCAAATAATGTTATCATTGGATCATATCCCTAGTAAATCATAGTTAATATCATATTCTTCATCTAAAATGGAAAATGATTTTGAAATATCAGTTGGAATATTTCTTGAGGAAAATAACATTTTTTTTACTTGGAAATAAAATTTTGAAAACATAAATATTTCCCAATTAATATTTTTTTTGAAAATAATAATTTAAAATTTTCATATAATCATAAAAACATTGATCAATCATGATGGGGGTAAATTCTATGAATGTCATATATGATAAAATAAAACATTCATTTCACAATTTCATAAAAAAAGTCAAGATGTACCTCGTTTAGAAAATGACAAGAACACTCATTTAAAAGCATTATGTAAAAATTAAAATATGGGTAAAAATAATTTTAAATAATCAAAGTAAAATATTAAAAATTTTCTTCAAAACTTTTTTCATGGGACATGGATATGGGAGAAAAATGTGTTTTGAATAAAGGGAAAAATAAAGTCGATTTTCCTTAAAAACACATTTTAGGTATCTTGAGTACTTAAGAAGAATAAAATGAAAGGAAAAATGTATTCTTATTAAATAATAATACTAGAATAAAATTAATTTTTTTTTGATATTTTTATTATAGGATTTTATTATTGTAAACATAATCATAAATAATCACAATAAATAATGTGATTGTAACCTAAACCCTTAACACTTTGTTAACTTTTAAATAATAATAACCATGAAATAAGGAACCTTATATGGATATGAATATAAAAAATTTCATTATAATAATCATAAAATAAATTCATGGGTAGTATATACACAGTCTAATAAAAACAAGTGGTTTATAAGTCATGTGTCCTACAAAAATAAAAGTTTGACGAAAACCCCTTACCTTAGATCTAACTTCCATCATACACATTGGAATATCATTTATAATAAATATATATTTGTTATAAATATATTAAATAACCATAATAATATATTTCAAACCATATATTATTTATTAATAACCTTTTATCACAAATTCCTTAAAAATATTTATTAAAATCATTGTTCTGGGTGATATTTGCTTTGTTTTTTTCACATATGTACTGGTTTGATAGTTTTTGTTTTTGTATTTCGACCTTGGTTCCATAATATATAAAATTTTAGTAAATATTTAAATATAAAAAATATTCATTATATATATATATTTATTATAATTTATAAAATTACAAATATAAAAATGAACTACATCGTTTATGGAGATAGTAGGTTGTATGTACACCAAAACACTATTTTAATTTTTTAGATGGATGAAAAAAAATAAAACTAAATAATATAAAACCATTAAAGAATAATTATTTTACAATATATATCATATATATTAATTAAATCCATCCTTATTACCATCCAACTAAAACATAAATGGATAACAAGTCACATAATTTCATGGAGGTGGTAGTCCACACGTACACACTATCAACATTATCGTTTTTAAATAGTTTTTAAAGTAAGAAGGTAGATATGATATTATAATTATAAAATTATAAATATGTTATAATTATGATATATAAACAATATATCCATCATAATACCCATTCATAAAATATAGTGACGTGAAATGAATTGTATCGCTACACAGAGATGGTAAGCTGTATATATGCATGAGTGATATTTTCGCTTTCCATTTGATGAAAACAGGGTGAAGAAGTTTGGTTTAATAAATATAATAACATTTATACATATTTAATAAACTTAATTTGTTATATTATGAATAATATAAAATATTTATAGGAGGTAAAACAATAATTAAAAAGAAAGTGATCGGTTAATGTTATTACCTCTACTTTGAAATAACTTCATTAGATATACAGTTAAGGGCTCTAACGTAGGTATTTTAGGAAGAACAAAACCTCTATAATATGGATAAATGAGTGGAAAATATACATTGGTATAGTTTTATAATGTTAGAAGTCTCAAGGTTGCATTAAGAAGAGGAAGGATGTGTTCCCTTTTATAATTGGGGCACCATTGGAATTTATTAAAATTTAAATAAATTATCAAGAAAAATGGTTCTAAATGTCTTATAAATGGGAAATGGATAACTCTTTTGACCATATATTATCTCTATTATACCATTTTAATATTTATATGATTTAATTGTAATTTAATAAAATATTAATTTCATAAAATATCATTATTTCCAATTTAGACATGATTCATTTAATTTTAATTAATAGACATTAATAAAAAGTTGGAATTCAAATATAATTATTTAAAATGACACCGCTATTAAATATTTATCTAAAAAATTTTTATTGTGAATTAAATCACTCAAATTGTATTACTTTTAAATTTTTTAAAATCATTAGATATATATTTTATTAATTGGAGAAATACTGCATCGATGTTTCTTGAGAATTTAAGGTAATTATGTAATTACTAAAAATTAAAAATAAAATTTAATCATTAAAATAGTATCATTAATATCAAAATAGAAAACTAGACTCTTTCATAACTTTCTTTTTTCTATATGCGGAAACCTAGGATATATTTAAAAATAAGATAGTGACATTTGGTAACTTTATTTTCTTTAAATATTATATTGGTCATTTTCATTAACAAGTATCCATTAAAAAATAAATTAAAGAATAATGTGATAAGGGTCAACTTAAATTCATTCAACAATAATTAATACAAAAAATATGTCATTTTAACTTTTTTATTTAATAAATTAACTGGATTTACCCTTTACTATGGTGACAAAGTTTACCACAGTTACTATTTATATTGACAAAAATTAAAAGGGAACTATTAACAAAATATGAACGCCTTGATTCAAATTATGGAATGCATTTTATCAAAATCAATTTCTATAAGGGGTAGAAATTAATTTTAACATAACCATGAGACACATGACAAAAACCGTTATTTAGAAAAACACATTTTTAAGAATAAAACATGGTTTATCCTTACCTCATATCTTGAAAACAATATTAAATGAATAGTAAAACATTTTATTTGATTTATAATATTTTAATTTTAGTAAAATAATTCACCAATAGTGATAATATAATTTATTAATATAAAAATATATTGTTTGGAAAAAATAGTTTTTTTCCATAAAATATCTATTTTACTTTAAAATGTTTTGTATTTTTATTTATAATTAATTGATACCTAAAGAATTCATATATACATATGCAACCATAATTTTTTGACAATTCAGTTATTCCTATTCAAACTTTACAATCCTATGTCTAGGTGATAACTATATTTTAATAGTATATCGTGGTTTGTTTAAACTTGGTATTATGTTCAATACAAGATATAAAAGAAATTAAATTTATTTGAATTAATATTTCAAAAAAACTGGGTGTTACATTATATATGAAAAGTGTCCCATGAGGTTCCTAAATCGACATGGTTTATTTATTTAATTATTTACCTTGATTATTACCTACAATGTCCACATTGTATATTAAAATATTGGAAAGTTCTAAACACCATTGGTGGTGTCTTGTTGAGTTTATCTCACACCATATTTAGGTCATAAATTGGTACCTAAATAGACTTGATGATTATTTTTAAAGACAAAGTTATGTTCCCAATAATAGAGACTTTTTTTGTGCTAGGATGGAGTATGGGATCAGAGGACTGAGATTGTTCTCATGATGCTATTAGAGATATATGTTTCCTTTTTTTTATTTTGTATAGCATGTAATGTGTATAATAGCTACCTTGTTCCCCCATATAACCCCTATTTTTTTTATAGAATCATGACATAATTATTTTGTAGATGATATTGTATAGTTGATTTTTATTATATCTAGATGATTTACTCTTCTAATATTGTAAACTTATTATGTTTTCACTTTTTACTCATTTATTATACCACTATTATATACACTAATCATAATGGTATAATATCCCTACCATACCATCATAGGCACTCACTTCTAGTCAGAAACCTCTGGTGTACATAAAGGTGTGATAAGGTAATATGGAAAACTAGGTTTAGTTACTTATGAGTGAATTGGGTTTGGGATATTACAAAGTTGTTTTGTGGATTCATTTTTCTTTTTGGTCTTACTGTTTCATGTTAGTATATAAGAGACTAGGAATTTGTTCAAATTTGGTAATGAGACTCTTGCTAGGAATAGATAACACATATATATGGAAATAGCCATATTACATGGATGAGACATGTTGTTATGGATTTTTCCTATTACAGGTAAACTTATTTCACCAATGGAAGACACACTTGTTTTTTTGGTGTTTATTATTATTATTTTTATTTTTGTTATTTTTATTATTATCATAGATTCACTCTTACCCTTAGACCAATATAATAAAGAATTATTGTCTCATGAATCATTATACAAACCTAATGATTTTTATTCCATGCATGTTCCATTCTATGTTTAGTTTAGTGCATGAATTTCCTACAAAAAGTTTTCATGCCTTGACTAATATATTGTAATTAGACTAATATTTATTTCAAAAAATAGGATAAATAATTGGTTATTAAGGTTTATACCTTAACCTGGATGGTTTTTTCCCACATATCTTGAGGGTGTAACCTTCATTAACCAATTATCACAGGTTTGAGATATGTACCTGTGGTTAAATGAGTTGCAAAATTAGTTGATCTTGATTACATGAATTCCAATTATAATTTATAATTCTTTTAATTATATAAATTTGGAATAATGATACATATGATCAAATAATTATATATTGATTCCTACATCCTGAGACTAAATGTAATAGGCCTAGTTGTAGTTACATGATTTTCTAGTTATAACATATAAATCCAAAATCATCATAACATGGGAATGGTAGATCATCTAACTAAACCGTGATATATATATATATCAATTTATTTTTTTCTTAAATGTTAACAAAATTTTTAACATTAAATGGGGATGATAATTTCAACTTAGAGAGTGTTTTACATTATTACATTAAATTGAAATTACATATATCAGAATCTTTGTTGTGAAACCGATAACATGACCATGAATCAACCATAGCAGTGGTTAGTTGAGAGTATCTCTTATGATACATTACAATTTTCTATACCACATGGACCTAGATTTAGGATTAGTCATAGTGGTGTAACCTATTATATTATAAGGATTTGTACCTATCCTATTCTTCTATCACTAAATTTTTATGTTATAATTTTTTTCTAAGGAATGTGGTTAGAATTTGTAGAAATATGCCTCCATAAGGACCTATGGTCATGCAACAGGAGGGTGATGATGACCACGCAATAGAGGTTGTGGGACTTGGGCCACTAGTATTACCTTATGTAGTACCACCTATGTCACCTCCTTCTGTTCATGAACTGGGTTTTGATTCTCTATTTTGAGAAGGATTCTTATACCTAGTGAAGACTATATAAGGAGCTCCATTGTTAGCCTCTTCTATAAGAAGAGTTAACTTGGGAGTTATAGTGACATCACTCTCATACCTTTTTGAATTAATATAGTCCCTAGGATTCTGAGTCATTAATATAGTCCATGTTATCTGTATTTGACCATCTAGATACATCTCTTAAAAGGAGGGTCAATATTGCATCATATGTGCTTAGAAGATCAACCAAGAGGTGGTAGGGTGTTTTAATCTAGACCTACTAGTATCAAGTTATGGTCTATATGGATTTATATAAACCATTCTATAATTATTTATTTAAAAAGACATTGAGGACCAACTAAGTAAGAGAGTTTATACACCTTGAGTAAGGAAAATTATCAGTTATAGATTACTCTACTAATTTTACAAAGCTTCATTATTTCATTATTACTCTCCTTGGTGATGAGATTTCTAGATATACTCAATTTGAGGAAGGGATCATGTGTTTTGTCTAATCATAGGTGAATATGATTTGTTTTATGACCATCACTGAGATAGTGAACCAATACCTCTTCAAAAATCATAACCATAGAGAATCTGAAGGTTTGGGGAATGATGGTTTAGTCCCTTAACTAGGAATTGGTTCATATAGAAGCTTCATCATGGATGCATCAGTGGTCAGAATGTGCACCTAGGTAGTAATGTGATCTTCCACCAATGTGGTAGGTTGGGAAACATGAAGAACTATTGTGTAAGTGACCTAGTTAAGGGCCAATATTACGACAAGATGGGCCATCTTTAGAAGTTTTTTTGAACCTTTCCTACAGTGGCTAGTGAAAGGGTTTCTACACTGACTCTAGGTTCTATAGTGGGATCAATAAATCCATGTTAGGTATAGAGATAGAGGACCACATTATGTGTAGGCGGAGGAGGTGGATCAAGTTAGAGAATACATACTTATAATATATAGATCCAATAGGATAGAGCAACCCATGATAGTCAGGTTGTACCTTAGGACTGTAGATCAAGATAGATATATAGTAGAAACTACACCTATGGAGAAAATTTATGGTCCATATATGGTTCAAGGTATAATTTTAATAGATTCTAACTCATTGCCTATTTTATTTTACATAGAAACTTACCACTCCTTTATATTTTTTAAAATTATAGAAATACTTGGTCTTAAAATTTAGTATTTCTATGGAGTGATAAATATTGACATTCCACTAGGTATCTTATTTGAAATTTTATGCTAATATAGATAACTTAACTTTGAGATAGGTGGATATCATTTCATATAGAAGATCCTTTTTGATGAAATTATAGGATTTGACATCATTCTCAAGATGGAATAATTAATTTCGTTACATGATCATTTTGATTGATATTGTCAGAGGGTGTCCTTCACATCACTAGAGGGTAGTATCTCTATTAAAAAAGGAGAATGAGATGTCTAGGTGAGTCAAGTTAGACTAGAGAATCATGGGTTGGGTGGAGTATCACCCCATATTAATTTTATTTTATAGGATGATCTAAGAACATGTTAGATAGGTTTCCCTCCCATAGTAGACCACTTTATGGATTTTTTCCTTGATGAATTTTTTGGGTTGCCTTCTGAGAGATGAATAGTTTAATATTTATATGGTTATAGGAGTAGAAAAATAATTTATTCCTCCTTAAGGGATAGATAATACTGATTTAAAATAGAATAATAGGTAGTTATAGGATTTGGAAGTCAAGGGGTGTATATGACCCGATACTTCACCATGGGGTTTTCTTATGATTTTATCCAAGAGGGTGGATGGAACCCTTAGGATTTTTATGTATTAACATTTATTTAATCATATTATAGTTAAGAACTTCTATTCACTTCTATTTATAGAAAAACTCTTCAACTAGCTATGATGAGTGATAGTTTTCTAAAAAATTGATTTCTAGATGTGATATCATCAGGTACATGTTAGAACTCTAGACATACTATATACAATAATCTATAATAGATATGGAATGTATGATTATTTGGTTATTCCATTAGGTCTCATGAATACACTGAAAATTTTCATGGCTCGGATGGAATAGGTTTTACACCAAAATATGGATTCATTTGTGGCAGTCTTCATGGATTAAATCTTGGTGTACTCAAGGAACTGAAATGATCATGAAAAAAACCTTAAAATTATACAGAGTACACTAAGAGAGAACCAAATATATTATTATCTCACTAAATTTCACTTTTATAATGATAAAGTTCACGTCATGGGTCACATCATATCATATTAAAGAGTATTTATGGATCTATAGAAGGTGAGAGTTGTGGTTAATTAGGAGAAACCCAAGAAAATATTTTATATTTAAATTTTCTTAGTGCTATCTTGCTATTATAGGAATTTAATTTATGATATATCCCACATTGCAACACATATCAAGGACCTAACAAATAAGGGTTCTATATTCTCACAGTCTAAAGCTTGATAAAAAAACCTTTCAAGAGTTGGAGGTAAGATTTAATTCAACACTGATACAAATTTTACATGATCTTGGAAGTGGGTATATGATTTATTATGATGTGTTAGGCATTAGTATTGGAGGCATTTTTATATAGGGATATCAAGTAATGGAATATGGGTCTCACCATTTAGGTCATCTTGAGTATAATTACTTGATTTGTGATCTTGAGTTAGTAGTTATTCTTTATTATTTATGCTATTGGATGCTTTATTTTTTAGGAGAGCGATTCATTGTGAGAAAAATAAAAAAAGTCTCAAATTCATATTCTATCATCAAGAATTTAATCTTAGACAACGAATATGGTTTGAAAAACTATAATTTTTCAACTTTGATCTTCCTTATATGTATGGAAAGGGAAATGAAGTTGTTGAAACTTTAAGACAGAAGACTCAAACAGAAGTGGCTCAAGAGTCCAGTGATGATTGGTAGTTGATAAATATCTTTTTTGAGATGCATCATGAGATTCAAGAGTGTCATGAGTAGCCTATTCTGATGGATTTAGTATTAAAATCTCTACTTATATAAGGAATGAAGATGATCCATATCTCTGATCCCAAAGGATTGGTCCTAAGGGAGATAAGTTTAGGTGAGGACCCAACACCTAGTCGAGTCATGGATCTGGATGAGATCTTGCATATTCATGGACTTGTTTGGGTACCTATAGACATAAAAGAGGAGTTAATGTGAGGGTATCAAACCTATATTTATGGAATACCTCACATACTTTTAAATATGTATCATGACTTATGTTTCTTGTATTGGTGGTCTGGAATGAAAATAGAGATAAATGGATTTGTTTCTATTTGTTTCACTTGTCAGCAGGTGAAGGAAGAACACTAAATACTAGTGGGGATTTTTTTAGCCTTTTACCATTCTGGAGTGGAAATTGGATGAAATCACTATAGATTTCATGATGGGATTACCAAAATAACATCTAGAAAATGATTATATTTGGGTTATCATTGACTGATTGATAAATATTATGCCTTCCATTCTATCATTAAGACCATCTTGGTGAATGAGCTACAAAATATATATGTTAGGGATATCATATGCCTTCACAGGGTTCCACATACCATCATATTAGACAAGGAAACTCAATTAAAATTGTGGTTATGGTAGGGGTAGTATAAGGATCTAGGTTCATAGGTGATTTTGAGTACAACCTATCACCCTCATACCAATAGGAAGTCTGAGTGAACAATACAGGTGTTAGAGGAGATTCTTTGAGAATTCATATTTTATTTTGTAGGTTCTGGGGAGAAAAATTTACCTATTACTGAATTTGTCTATAATAACAACTTTTAATTGAAAATATAGATATATCCTTATGAGGACCTATATGATAGACCATGTTGTTCACCCTTATGCTGGTTAGAGGTAGGAGAGGTAGTGCAATTGGGACACCTTCTCATACAGGAGAACAAAAATCAAGGGAAACTTATCAAGAGGATCATGGATTTCGATCAGTCTAGGTATAATTTTTATGCAGATCACCATCAACAGCCTCATGAGTTCATGGTCAATGATTGAGTCATCTTAACTGTTTTACCTAGACTGGGGAATCAAAATATTAAGAGGTAGGGTAAGATATAACTGAGATTCATCAGACCATTTGAGGTTTTAGAGAGGGTCAATTTAGTGGATTACCACATAGAAATATCCCATAGATATAAGAGTATGAACAATTTTATCAACATTTCATTGTTACATCATTATCATTTAGACCCATTTCATGTTCTTTAATTAAATGATATTGAGTTTGATGTTGGTACTTTTTTTTGAGGATCATCATATACATAGCATTGGTCAAAGCATGAAGTCTCTTCAAAGAAGGAAAAATCATCTAGTACATATGATATGGGATCATGACCAACTATAGTATGATACCTAAGAGAAAGAGGCTGATGTATATTATTAGTGGCTGGAGATATTCTCAAACAATGCATTACCGGTTTCAAAAGGGAAAATTGGTGACAAGTTGTTTTGAGGAGGGTGAGGTTGTAAGAACTTATTTTTTTATCACAAGGTACAAAACATTTAAATTCCAGTTTAAAAATTTATTTTTTCTCTATATAATTGTTTTTAAGAGCTTAAGGAAGGGTTTAGTAGTGTCAAAGGCATGTTTGGAGCCCAAAGCTATAGTTTTTAGAGAAACAGGATGAGACATAAAATTCGTGTATAGTTAGTGATAACCATGTGGATCAACCATGTAGCCCGAAGAAAGAGGAACACAGTTTGAAAAACCATGTGAGTAATGATTCATGACCATTAAAATGGTGAAAACATGTTGAATTGGTGATCTATATGGGTTATGCACCATTTTGGAAATAGTGTGCTTAACTATGAAAGTGGATGGAGGTGATAAATAGTGAACATGCATTGGCTATGCACAGTTTGTCAAACCATTCACCTATCCATGTGAATGGGGGGGGGGGGTCCACCATTGGAAATGCGTGAATGTGATTATCATATGGTTTGTCCAACTTTGAATCCAAAATGTGCACCCCTTAAAAAGTGTGGAAATTACCTTTTCCCCCTAAATTCATTAACCCTTATTCTACTATTTTATTTCCCCATTCACAAAATATTATCCTCCATTAGTTTGAGATATTTTCTTCTCCACCTATTATTTGAACCTCCTCCATAAATTAGACTCCAATTCAAGTGGCTTCTATCACATCAGTTCACCATCGGTAAGTCCTTTCCCCTTTCTTCCTTCATTTATTTCACCATATATAATAAGAGATCTATGAAATCTAATATTCCCTATTTTGAGAGTATTTTTATTTTTCTCCAAGTTATCCTATTTTATACTTAGATGAACATCATAATTTTCATGTGATACACTTAAAAAATTTGAATTAAATTATTAAATAGTTTTCACCTGAAATGGGTTATCCTTTAACCATAACTAGAATCATTATAGGATGTACACTAAGATGTGAGAAACCCACTTATTATATGTCACTTTAAAGTCTCATGAATGATATTCCATGAAATTAAATTAAACCACGTTATGAGGTGGGTTTAATTGGATTTGGGAAATGGAATGGTTTATTGTAATTAAATTAATTAGATTAATGCCCGTATAGGTCTCCTAAGTCTAGGATATGTAAGTCAACCACTATATAAGTTAAGCTAACTTGATTATATAAATGAAATAGCTAATTGATACAAATTAAAGGTGAATGTAATGGACATTTTAAATTTCTATTGTTTAAATATAAAATGTAAGAATGGATATTACTATCATTATGGATAATTGATGAGTAATTATATCATGTTTGATTACATTCATATACCTTAAATTATCTTAAATGTGTTGTATGACCTGGGGGATACTTTGACTACCATTATGGTATTCCTTAGATAGGCTCATGAGATGATGCTAATTCATTGATGCTTCTTCTTAGTGAACAACCACACTAGGATTTGGTCTTTCTCTTAGATTGTGAATAACTTATTTTGGAACTGAGGGTTCACCTATATTTTTAGATATCAAATAAATTAAATTCCTTTGATGATTATCCTTGGACTAGGATTGATATTATAGACCAACTTGTTTACTACTTTGGGATCCTTTCATGTATAACACTGAGGTTACTAAGGACATACTCCTAGGGCTTAGGTAACATTTTCCCTCCTCAAGATGAACTACCAAGGTCACACCCCTGTACAATCCACCTAGTTCATAAAAATTAAATGCTATGTAAATTTTGAAACTTGAATGAATATCAATACTCATGGACACCTTGGTTGTATACCTCAAGTCTCGAACTGATAAACACAAATCTATGATGTTAAATGCTCAAATACATTCCATATTTGGAAAAAGTATGTCCTATCAGATGTGTTTCCCATGAAGAACCCAAATCTATATAGTTTATTTATTTACTACTTTACATTTATTATTACCTTCACACTTATCAATGTATATATATAGGTTGAATATTTCATGACACAGTTGGTGGTGGTATACTGAGTTTATATCACACCCTGTTCGGGCCACCAATTGGTACGTAGGTAGACATTATGGATGTAGATTGGGATAAATGGATTCTCCTAGTTATGGATGATTGATTTTCTATTCTATGATGGCATATGGGAGTAGAAGACCAAGATTGTTATTGTGATTCTATTGGAGATATCCTTTTCACTTTTATTTTTTATTTTTTATAACATGTACTATGTATGCCTACTACCATGTTCCCCCTTGTACCCTAAATTTTTGTATAGTATCATGAAATCATTAGTTTGGATGTGATATTTTATTTTTTATTATTATTATATCGGGATGATTTAATCTTATGCTATTTTTTCTAAATATTTTTTTGTTTACCCATTTATTATACTACTGTGCTATACTCTGATCATAAGGCTATAGTCCCCCACCATACCATCATAGACCCTCACTGATAGACGATATCCACTATCATGTGGGGTGGTGTGCTTGAGACCATGTGGATAACCATGTTTGGTTACTTATGTGCGAACCAGGCCTAGGAAATCAAAAAAAATTTAAATAGGAACCTTTTTAAAAAAAAATTATAACAAACCAAAAGTAAAATTTTCCTCTTTAAAAACATATCCAAAATGACCATTTGTAATTAACAATAATTTTCCTTTCAAATAAACCTTCCAAATAATTTTCACAAATTAATTTGAATGTGATTAGAACCACTAGCCAAATAATATTAAAAATAAATGGTACCTAGAATAAAACAAAAATCCCAACTAATCCAAACAAAATAAACATACCATAATCTTATCAATAAATGGTGATATAAAAAAATAATAAACATAAAAAATCACCTAATTATTACAAAAATGATCAACGTGTCTTAATAAAACTCCCAAGACACAAGTACCATGGTATAAACTAGTGACATGATCCATTGTATGACACAAATAATTCTATTAAATTACCAATATTCCCATAAAACCAACCAAATATAAACCTCTTGGGTACAAAGTGTGCCCATGAGATAGAAAATCACTCTAATTATCTCCCTTACTCTAATAACCTCACTCAATATCAATAGATATCTCGGTCTAGTGGGAGACCATCCTTAGTTAGAACACACTATCAACTATGTTTTGTACTTATCTAGACGTCTAATTTTCCTACAAGGATTCCCATTACATATATAAAATTATGGTGAGTAATAAAATGCATGAAAATATCAAAGTAGTAAATCAAACATCATAACCAACACCCTCATAACAAATAACCCAATCATATTTCATTCATAACTCATGAAATTTACAACATTCCCCTCAGGACACAAATCACATCATGAAATAATAAATAACTCCCTTGGGTTTATAATAAAATAAGGGGATCAAGAGGGTCTCACACTCACCCATTCAATTTTGAAATTATAAAAAGTTCCAAAAGATCCTTTATCAAAAGTCTTGGAATGATTAGCCACTTATCAATGGTTTGAAGTCCCAGTCCAAACCATTATTTAAAATAAAAGTCTTTAAATTTATTTAAAAAACATCTTCCAAAATAACTGAAAACAATTTGGATGAACCATTTCAATAATAAAAACTTATATTAAAACACTAGTGATATTGAAACACCATTTTCAATTCACATCACGACAAAAATGGATTCAGGTAATTCTAAAATGTCACACTATATTAAAAATTATTCTTTCAACAAACATCAAATCATTTGGAATTTTAATTCTACACTTGAATCACTAATAAAAAACCTCTAAAATTAAAAAACCATGATTTAAATTTTAATTAAAAACCCAAATAGGGTCAATGCACCATAAATAACGCATTTTATTTAAAATAAATCCTATAAAAGTTTAACAACACTTAGAATCTTTAGAACCACTTGAAATTTCAACTAAAAAACTAATGCCAAGTGAAAAACCACCTTTAAAACCTTTTAAAAACCCACTAATCCATAAAACATGGATCTAATTTAATAAAAGGGTATTTATAACTCCTTAGAACTTAGTTTAATATAAATTTAAGAAAAATAACAAAAACACCAACCTCAATTCATTGGTAACCATGTTGAAAATAATCACTCGTGATGGAAAACACTCCAAAAAGCATTAATAGACCACAAGAAATCCATAAAAGATAAAAACCCAATAAATTAATTATATATAACTCAAAAATTGAGATAGGAATATCCAAGGGTTAACATGGAAGAGTGAAACCTAAGAAAGGGGTGGGGGAGAAAGAAGAGGAACATAGTGGTTTCCTCGAAGGAAGGCAAGATAAATGAGGTTGGATATGCATGATAATACAATGTAAATGAAGAAGGAACCGCCTAGGGTTTTCACTTGGATAGACTCAACAAGAGGGTGAGATGATGAATCCCTTAGTGTTATTTAAATAAAAGGGGAACTTTTCACAAAACCATGAGATATATATAAGCCAAGCTCAACCACAATAATGGATACAATTTCCAGATGATATGGTGAGTTAGAATCATTATACCCAATATTTTTAAATTCTCAAAATGGTGTAACAAAAAGACCACACCTTCTAATTAAAACTTCCACTATTGGAAAACATCTCAAATGATTCCAAGGAACACCTAGGAACTATCAAAGGAACCAATTCCTAATTCCTTAAAGAAAAAAACTCAAGGAAGTCAAAATCTATAAATCCCAACCATCACCAAAATCAATAAGAATCACACCCATAAGGGACAACTAATAATCATTTCACAAGACAAAACAACATGGGATATCGACTCGGGTTATCAGACTATATTAGTAAACTTGGAACTCTACCTTGGAGCACAATCCCATGATAAACCCCACAAAGATAGCACCATCTAGTGATTTAATGACCAAAGGTAACGTCCATCCTAATTACCCAATCACAAGAACAAAATTCACTCACACTTATTTTAACATGAAGATAATCTCAGAACTATTACAGCATAATAAAACACCATAATCCCCATGAAAAGTCAATCGAAATAGAAAGGAATGCCTCAAATCCCAAAAACCAAAGGCATAGAAACAATACATAAGTTCTATGCACTAATCAAAATTCATTTCAATCCATAAGAGAATAAATTATGATTATTAAACACACACCACATGAGGTTATTTAAAACAAACAACCACTCAAGAAAATCACATGGAATCCCTAGAAAACAACCACATGAATTCACTATTAGACACATTCCAAATATTAAATCACTAGAAGAAAACTCTAAAATTTATTATGTGACACATAACAAAGTGGATAAGGTTTCTAACCAAAGAATACTGAAATAAAAAAATGAGGATCTAAATCTAAAAATACACTTTGAGTATAGGTATATTCAAGAATATAAAAGGTTAATTCTATAAATATGAAAGAATCAAAACGATGAGATCTAACAGTAGAAATTAACTATTTTCTAAAAATACATTTTTGAGAGACACATAGAAACTAACATGATATAAAAACCTATATTCTCATGATCCTCAAACAAAAACTGGCCCCTTAACCTAGGGAATAAATTGAAAAACACCCATTTCAAATCCTCAAAGGAATTAACATTTCAAGACATATTTTGAAAGAAAATTTTCAAACAAATTTTAGAATCTCTTTTAGAAGCCAAAATATTTTCTACAAACCACTATATCAAATAATTTAAACCATTATTGAATCTCACTAGTAATATGAATTTTTTAATCTTAGGTAACCCCCCTAATTATCTGAAAGTATCACAAAATATTTAATGAATCCCGATCTTATTTCAAAAAATAATTTTATTTTATATTTCAAAAATGGTAATTATTTTTAAAAGATTCCATTGTCATTATAATAGAACATGAATTTAATTTAGTGTAAACCATTTATCCACATCAAAATAATTTGAATTTTTTTTAAATAAATCACCCTAAAAAACATTATAATTATCCATTTATCAAAACCTATCATTTAATAATTAAATCCATAATAAGATTACACATTTTAATATTAATTTTTTCCATGCAAACAAATTCCTTAGATTCACTTAAAAAATAAATTACTTGGTTTATATTGAAAAAATGTAAAACATTTTCCCAAACCATTATAAAATGCTCTAAAAACACCTCATATAATTCCTCTATACCATTACGCAAACCATTTCCATCACATAACACAAAGTATCCAAGATAAAAAACAGGCACACCAACATCATCTAAAATAAAACCACATTCAGTCGCATCAATTTCCATAAAATCCCATGAAATATACCCTATCTAATAAAAAAACAATAACATATACCATTGGAATCAGACTGGGGAGACATCAAGGAAAAAATACAAAGGAGAAACTTCAATATGAATGGTTTGGATGTGTGGGCTACTAAACTATGTGCCAAATATACAACATGTACTATCATGATTATAGACCCATTATGCATATAAACCACATGGTTTACTAGACTATGAATGATATCTGTACAACCCTGGTTATTTCAAACAAAATCACCTCAAAAACTCAGACTGACCCCCAAAATCACGGATATACTAAATGGGGATCAAAGAATCATCCAAACATAGCAAAAACCAATAAATATATCCAAATACAAACTCAAAAATAGGACTCAAACCTGATGAACACATAGTAACTCAAGGTTTAGTGAAACGAAGAGTTATCCAAGATATTTTCCACACATTCCACCTAAGCCCTGATGATTATAATTGTCTCCAATTTTTTAAACCACAAACCAAATAACAAAATGGAATGCTTTGATACCATTTTTATCATGAACCAGCCCAGGAGGTCCATCCATGAAACTTATGATCTGATTTAGGATATACCCAAAGCTCATTCTTGATTTTCCCAGGCTGGAAAATAATACTAAGGTCTGATAGTAGTATCATTGGGAATGATTTCACCTATGATAAAATAAACATATCAAGATACTATAACAATAATAGAGTAAACATCATAGTAAATGAAAATAACTGTATAATAAATAATAAATAAAGAAACATTTTATACATAATAATAATATATATAAATGTATAAAAATCAACTCTTGTATGAAGGAAGGTCCAAATATATATCCAATACATATAAACAGCAAAGGGAAAATAAAATATAACCACAAACTAAAATCTATTGGTGACCCATGATCGCTCTCTATATCCCATACTAAACATCCAACACAACTCACACACCAAATCTTGGTATACCAATGCCATGTCACCAATAAATAAAACCATAAGAACTAAATACACTGAGTTTTGTATGCATGGTGTGAGCGAAACCTATCCTATTAGGATATCACTATAGAGTTTTTTGAAATTCATAAAAAAATCCATTTTATTGTTATTTAAAATAAATAAAAATAGTTTTTCAATCTCCAATAATATAAAATCTATATAACACACAAAAATTTCACAAAAATATTTTATTTAAATTAAATGAAAATAATCACTTGATAACCACTCTTCTCAGGCCTTGATCATCTCATTTTTATAAAATTCCTCCTCCTTTTTCATAAATAAATAATGAAAAATTAAAACCCGTTTTGAAAAACACTTTAAAGAATAAAAATATGAACCTTTTTTAAAAACCAAATTACAAAACAAAACCCATTTTTCTCCTTAAAAACATATCCCAAATACACAATTTAAAAGAAAAAACACTTTTCCTTCCAAATCCACTTTCAAAATAATTTTCACAAACCAATTTGAAAGTTAGTAGAACCACTACTCAAATAGGGTAATAATACTTATTACATAGAATAAAAATAATAATCCAAAGAAGCTAAATAGAATAAAGATACCATAATATAATCAATAATATGAGATATAAATAAATCATAAACACCTGAATCCCCTAAGTCATCTAAAAAAAATCATAGCATCATGGGTAACCTTTTAGGACTCAAGTACCATGGTCAAAACTAGTGATACGATCCCTAGGATGATACTACTAAATCTTTCATGTCCCCAATAGCCCTGTAAAACTAAATAGAGCCAAACCTCCTGGGTGCACAATACGATCACAAGCCATAATAATTTCAACTATTATATCCCTATATCAAATGACCACTCCCAATTACATTAGCTCAATTTTTCTAGAGGGTAACCTTCTCTAGTCAGAACAGACTTTTAACTAAATCATGCACTTATTCATAACTCTACCTAGTATTTTAGGACTCATATGATATATACAAAATGGTTTTATGTAATCACATGCATCAAATATCAAACAATTAAATCACATATCACCTACCACACCCAAAAAAAATAAACATACCCATTACATTTTATGTATAATACATGAAATATAAAACACACCCCTTATGATGAAAATAACATGAAATAATAAGAAATAGACCCTTGAAGTTCATAATTCAATAAGGGTCTAAAATTCACCATCACCATTTATAAATCATCAGATTTTCAAAGCTATTATTTATTAAAATACTCAAAATTCCATTTCACTTCTCAATAGTCTAAAGTCTCACATCAAACTATTCATTAACATCATTCTCTTAAAATCTAATTAAAAATATTTTTTCAAAATAACTCACCTAAAACATTTGGGAAATAACCTTTCACGAATCAATACATTATTCATTAAAACCCCAATGAGATTAAAAAATTCTTTTTAATTCACATTTTGTCATAAATGGGGTCAAGTAATTTTAAAACATCACACTCTATTTAAAAGACTTCTTATAGAAAGCTTCAAAATAGTATAAATTTCAAATCAGTTCTTGATTCAGCAATAAATTTTTTTGGAACTTCAGAACCATGATTCCCATTTCATTTAATTACCCAAACTATGTCGAATCACTATAAATTAAATAATTTATTTAAAAATGATCCTCAAAGGATTTAAAAATATTTTGAATTTCAAGAACCACATTAAATTTAAAATAAAATACTTATTCCAAATGAAAACCCCCCTTGAAAACCATTTAAAATATAACCACTCCATCGAACATGGATTTAATTTAACAAATAAGTTATTTAAAACTACTTAGAACTCAATGAAATGATAATTTATAAATTTTTTTAAAAAAACACACCTCAGTTTAATATAAATGATTCCAAAAGTCATATCCTGTCATTGAAAATGCTTCAATAAGAATTAAGAGACTTCAATAAATTTTTAGCAAGAAAAACTCCCATGAATCAATCACTAGTAAACCAATAATAGATCTTGATAACCCCTAGGGTTCATAGAGAAGAGATAAACCCAAGGAAAAGAGAGGGTGAATGGGAATAAGTGGAAAAAAGCCATTACCTTGAAGAAATCCATATGAAATGTGGTTAGGGAGGATTGAGAATCTAAAGAAAAGGGGGGAAACATCATAATCTGTGTTCCTAACTCGAAAAAATGAGTTGGAGAGGGGAAAATCCCATAAAGATCTTAAAATTAAAGGGTAACTTCTGGAATTTCACTTTTAAGTGAATCTAGGTATCTTAAATGGTTAGTCTGTACAGTTTGGAAAACTATGGAAAAATTTTTTAGTTGGATCTACCTAAGAAAAATGTATTGACATTGTTTCTCTTAGGGAACACACACAATTCATCTACACATTATATAACCATATCAAATGGAACTTACCCATTAAAAATTTATATCACATTCTTATCACATGGTATTCCCACCCATGAACAAGACACCTGCTAGAAAAAACTCAAGGAAATGTATCTCTATAAAATTACTAATAAGATTCCCCAAAACGGTGTACTACTCATGTAGGTCAAATCATACATGCTAAAAAATGGAAAATTCCCCATTTAAGGGAATCTATATGGTTTCTTACAAACTATACACCCAAATCTTGTGTATAAGAAAAAATTATTGAAACTAAAAATCCAAGGAAATAACTTACAAAAATATCAATGAATCCAAAATTCAATAGATTAATTAATTATATATAAATTTATAGTTTAATGAGGTGTTATAGGTGGATATTTTCTATAGATCAACCTTTGAACGGTAGGGCTTAGTGTTTTGATAGGTATGATTATTGATGTGTAACATGTGGGGTATGGGGGTGGATGTTTTTTGGAAGCTTTATAGGTTAGGGAGAGTGTTGTGTGGTTCATGTAACTCTTGATATCCTATATTGGTTACATTTTCTATATATATTTATTCCCTTTTATAGAATTCATGGTATGTGGTTAGGCTGGTAGGGATTCGTGTTTTTTCCATCAATACCATTGTGGAGTATAGATATTTATGAGGTTCTAGCATCTTATGATGAGTCTATCATTCCTTATTCTTCCTAAATAATGGTATATGGGTCAATGAATTTCACTGACTTTGTGAATGATCACTCTGGGATTTGATTTTGAATGATATAAAGATGAAAAGTTATGAGACACATTTTATTTTATATAGTTATTTAGCATTTAAATTACATTATTTTTTACCAATGAATGGGTGTTATATATGTCCTCTTATGTGATGAGGGAACTGGTGAGGTGACTGATGGATTTAGCTTGATCTTAAGGTTTTGAGAAGAATATCCAAATTAGTGACAACTTTGGTAGTTCTTCAACAATTTTTAGAATTATGGAACTTGTGGAATTGTAAAAATAATAATGAGTATGGATAGAATCTATAACATGTTATCATATGAGAGTCACATGGTAGTGAGAGTGATCCCTAGTTTTTAGTTTATGTCCATTAATACAGATTGTGTGTTAGGGGATCTAAAGTAATTTTAGATATTGATTATATGGATCAAAATATTTTATATTCCCTAGATAAAGGGTTATGGGGTTATTCTGTTTTGACGTGATGAATTTTATATCTTGTGTATTAGTGTTTTAATTATCAAATTATGTGAGGATATCAGTATATTGGATTGATGAGGGGGGATTATATTTTGGATAACCACCATTGCTGTTAATTTTATTTTGACCCTTATTCAAGTAATGTGTGAAGAGGGTTAATTATGATGCATATGGAAGACTAGATTGGTAGTGGTAATGGGTTTTATATTAGATATTGAATATAAGCATACTCTGTATATAAATCTGGCTGGTGGGAGATCACCCAATTTTTGTAATAGACTTTTGTTATGGAGAAAACCAATGCGTTTAGTGGCTGGTCAGTGAGAAATAAAGTATTTGATCATTTAAAAGACTATTTATATTGATATTAGTACTCATGGGGAGTAACAAACCTATAAAACTAGGGGAGTTTTACTATTTGGGTTTTGTAACAAGTGCATGAATGTGGGTTAGAGTCATGGATATTATTTAGGCGATCATGTGTAGCATTGAGAATGTGGTGGTCTAGTTTAGACCAGTGACATCAACCTTGGGTGTATAAAATCAAAGAATTATGAATTCATGAATCTTTCCAAAGGTGGGGAATCATTGTGGATTTAGTGGATTAAAAAATACAAAAATTCTTGATCCGTTATTTTTTTATTGATGGTTGGTGAAGTGAGGTACCAACTATAATATTCAACATGTGATAAAATGATGTGACTTGAAGAGGGATATACATACATATTTTGAGAATTGACCAACACGTGTGATGGACCAAAGCTTGAGGTGTCTGAGGTGTTGGGTTATTTAACCAAACCAAGTGTGATGTCAACACAATCATATTCAAAGGAAAATATGGATTCCATTTATGCATCATATTTCAATGAACAATGCAATTCATTATATACTCACATGGATAATTATTGGGGATGAGAAGTGTTATGGAGGGAAGGTTGTAATGAACTTTCATGGTTCATTTTGGGGGAGTCAGATAAATCAGGTTTTAATAGATGTGGAACTGGGGTATGATTTGAATTATTGTATTTAGATCATGAATTTTTGTTATAAACCCATTTTAAATAACTTATTCTATGTTTTTGAGGTGTTTTCTTAGGTATATAATCCAAATAGAATGTTTTAGTGGTTTGGGTTACCATATGATGTAGGCTAGTGGCTATGGAGGGACACCAAGTACCTAGTTGGGTGGAATATAGTACACTATGGGGGTTATTGGTGGGCAGTTCCCCAACCCAGGGCCACTGGTTGGTCAATTAATTACACCAGGAACTTAATGAGCCATTGGGTGACCAATGAAGGCTCAACAGTTACCCAAATATGTCTAGAATAGTTTTTTTTAAATATATATAATTTGATAATCTGGTTTCAATTTTTTAAAACCCTAACTAAGAGTTTTACTTTGGGAGGTGTTCGATGAGAAGGGGAGTCGATCCCTTTTTATACTTTCTCCCCTTCTTATCCACTAATCTCAGGTGATCAAAGGTGGGTTTTCTTCATTATACGAGGTTATTTATTCCTCGATACTTATTTTAAAATCCTCCTAATCACATTCCTCTTATTTTAGTGGGTTGGAGTAAGGTTTTTGATGATGATTCCACCATATCATAGTGGAATCAGTTTGTCTTAATGGGGCTCCAATGCGGCTTAGATAGAGGAAGTATCGAGAGTATGAATGCTCTAGATTTTACAAAGTTTCACTTGTGGTACCACTATACAAATTTATTTTTTTATATTAAATTAGAATAAAATAAATTTATGAATCGATGTAAGGTGTTAGGGTTTTGGTTGGATATGGGATCAGTTGTGTGTCAGGAGAGATCCAAACTCTATTGGTCAAGGTTTTTTCAATTTACAAAATCCGACAAGTTATCCATTTATTATACCTGAAGGAGTTATGTTTAATTAAATTATTATAATTTCTTTATAATTTGTTTAATGGATACAAGATGATGTTTGGGCCTTGTGGATATGGTCTATGACTGATATGGGATTGGATGATCTTAGGTGATGACATATGAGTATATCTTATGGGGAAATATCTATTTTGAGGTTGGGAGTCCTAACCCATTATATATGGTTTATGCATTTCACATTTTATGTGTGATATGTGGTATCTCCATCCAAGTACAATTGAATTTAAATTAAATTTATTCATTTTCCTTTGACCTATATGAGTTGGGTGAGGATGTTTAGGGGCTTGTAGGGCCCTCATATTTCAATGCATTGATTCCTTGACCATTTATGGTCACATGCTTGAACCAAAGTTGAGGGACTTCCAAAATAATACCATAGGGTTTTACCTTGAGTTATTATATGATTTTATAATAACTTGATTAAGTTAATTTTCCTACTTGGACATAAGAGTGGTGTATAACTGAGATTGAATAATGTGAACCTTTGACTGATATGTTTTCCATCACAACCTAAGAGAGGGTAGGTGTTATTAAGGCTTAGATTTAGCCTTCTGTATAACATATATTGATACAATCTCCATCAAAGGTCTTGGGTGAGAATTAATGTGTTGGTAATTATAGACTATAGAACCAAGAGGGATGTATCCTTGGTTTTACATGATATAGAGGACCTAGAATAGGTTACCTTATTCTCCATTGAGTATGGGATGTGTAGAATATGTGTGTTTAGTTGAGGCTTTACCCAAATAAAATATTAGTGTTTTCTTGTTTTCCTTTGGGCTTATATGACTGATGAATAGGGGGAGTGCTCCTATCCCTCTTGGTATATAGAAAAAAAAATTTATAACTTTTTTTGGATATGGTTATAGTTTGGGTGTGTGAGTACCAACCTATTTTTGACTTAAAAAATTAATTTGAAGTAATACCGACCTAATTTTTTATTTCTTATACAGCTTTGTTAATCTACTAATTATACCATTATGTGTTTGTTATTATGTTGTCGAATAATATTCCTAGTTTTATTATTCTATTAAGGGGAGGATGAGATACCCTTTGTTTTATATGTTATTCGAGTGTGGGATGACCTATCCATTCACTCTGAAATTCCTATATTCTTGAAATACATGTATAATAGTATTTATAATGCCTAAAGAATGGGATGACATGACTAATGTGATATTATGATGTGTGGTATGAGAAACATTTACTAGAAGATAATGTGGTTAGGGATGCTATGGCCATTATGTGATGAGCTAATGAATGGGATATGATGCTCATTAAAAAGGGACATAATGGTTAGAAAATCATGGAACACAATTCCCACATGGTCATGATGATGATGGTAATTGAAAAATATCATGTTTTTATTTATTTCACTTTGGAGTGGGATATAATTTTCATTATATGATACTACCAAGGAAGGGGATTAGATTCTTAAGTTAAAACACCTAGTTATTTATTATTTCCCATGGAATAAGTATTATTTTTTCACAATTTTATGCATCCAAGGAAAGGGATGATTTTCCCATGTCAGGATTGTTAATATAGAATGTTATCCCACTCTTATGATGTGGAATGAGACTATGGATTCTTTCCCCATATTATGTTTACATACATGTCTAGGGTTGTTATGACCTCTGATTAATGTTGATTTCAAGATGTGATTCCTGATTTCAAATTTTGTGTTAGGTATTCTATACCCACTTTGGATATTTTGGTTGATATATACTACCCACTTGTATCTGATTACTCATGGATTATATGCCCACTATTGTGAATATGTTATCTGGATGAAATACCCATCCATTAATGATTATGATGTCATAAATAAATTATATATATTTTTATAGTTATTTCATTGGGATACATTTCATTTATAATAATAATTATACTTTAATGGGATGTTATAACCATTGATGATGATTTGGGATGTGTTTCCCAGTTTTTTTTCAATGATATTTTCAGAGAAACCCTAACACTAGTCAAAGCATGTACAATAACACATGGGTGGATATATAGTACCTATGTTTGTGATATATTTTTAATTACTTCCATTAACTATTTAATTTTATATACAAGCATATCACACTGTACATGCACCTGTTTATGTTGGACTTGTTTAGGGACACCATTGGTGGCAGAGTTATGAGTTTGTGTCACTCTATAATCCTGTTCCCTAGTACCCAAGAAGAATTATTGTTTACAAGAACATATACTTGAAATGGACTTACTTTGGTTTATGAGATATGAAGATCAAATATAATTTGAATATGGGTCTAGGAAAGGACTTAGAACTGATTTAGTCGGTGACATTAAATTTTAATTATTTTGGATCTTTTTTATCTAAGTCCAACACATCTCTTTTATATTTGATTATATGACATTGTAACTACTCATTTTATTATATCATGGGTAGTTTTATATATGATGTTCATCTTTATTTTATCTTTTATTATTTCAATTTATTATTTCTTCTTCCACTTTGTTTGTGGCTACTTGTACCAAATAGGGTATAATATCCCATTATCTTAAATAAATCATAACCCTTGTTCTATAACCTTTGGTATATGGGGAGGTGTTATTAAGGTATGTGGAACCTGGTTTGGTCATAATGGAGGCAAAACAGGCCATGGATGCTACACATGTTTTCCCAAATATCAATGATCACCGAATAACATCAAGGGTTTGAGTCTAAACATGGAAAACACTATTGGGTCAGTAATTTCCATATAAAAAATTATCACATAATGATGAATAAACTTATATGAAATATAATGAAACATATATTTCAACATTTATACATAACATCCATAGAAAAAATAATGGTCACCTAAGGACAAGATGAATCAACATAAACTGTTGTGTACAAGTAAAGAATATTGTTTACACTAGTATAAAGTGCGTACAACGACTTAGTGGAATTTATCTATTTTTTTAGTAATTTTAGAATTTTAATAATATTGATTGATTGACTTTATTATATTTATATTTAATATAATTCATTATTCTTTATTTTATTGAAGGTATGTAGTTAAATATTTTTTTTGGAATTTAATTTAATAATTAAATCATGTCAGGTAATTTATTTAACAGGCTCGTTCATTTTAAACTATCATTATTTGGCACCTAAACATTTATTAGTATATTTTGTAAGAGTTGAATATTCAACAGATCTTTGTAATAAATTATAGTTAATTAATGGAGTGAAATTAATTTTTTTTGATTAATTAAAATTTGTATGATCAAGGACCCCTAGAAAAAAAAATATATCTCACAAACATAAAATTATATTTAAAATGCATCAGTGTTGTATTTATTGATGAGTGATATTTTATTATGGATAAATTTTGGATGTTATTGAATTTTTTACCCTCTAGAGAGGTGCATTTGTTTATAAATAGAGTATTAACACTTTATTATCTTCATTCATGGGCATTACGAGAAGATACAACTATTAGAGTTAGTTCCCAATAACCAACATTATGATATACTTTAGATTACTATGTCATATATACAGTTTTAATCAATATTATTTATTCTTGTCCCATATTTTATTTTCTTCTACATGAAATATATGATAATGTCCTTATAGTATTTATAATATCTATATATTACAATAGTATATTATTTTAATGAGGTCTTAGAGATGTCATAATAATATTCATAAACTATGTCATATGGTATAAAGACATCAACATATTAGAATGTAGGTGGTGTTTGACTATCAGGATTTTGGGGTTTATATGATTGGATACTTATTCTCAATAATTTTACAATTGGTGATCCACAAGACTAAGGAGAACATGCAGACATACCTTCCAGTAGTAATTAGACATTTATATATGACGTTAGATATTAATATATGAAATATTTTGTATTGGTTCTTAGATTTATGGTCATTATAAATATATATCATTAATTGCAGAATACGATTGCGATGATTTTTTTTCGAAGACCCTAGGACACCAAACCACTCTATAGAATTACACTTATAGAACAAGGCTAAGAATGTCTAAAACATAGTTACACCTGGTTTATTTGGAAATAAGAAGTGTTGGAGTTAGTTCCGTAAAACTATTGACTTTTTACTATATATTTCATGTATATTCAAAGGCTTTAATAATAATCAATGTATTATAAAATATTGATATTTATTCAATGTGACATTAATGTGATATTGTTTTTTGAGTATTTTCCACATAAAAAATCATATAAGTTTCCTAATATGATGAGAAATTTATAGTACTATGGAAATATTCTAGACCATATAATTCCTATAGTCGAATGAAATCATCTAATGAGACATGAATATTGTAGAATATCAGGTGTTTCATTCTCATAAGTAGAAGAGGATTCATCTTATGAAGTTCACACTTGGTAGTCTCTAAGACGAGATATTATAAGGATTGACCTCCAAATAGTAATTTCACATGATTTCATGTTATTGGATATTAATATCTATAAACATGTGTGTTTATCCTTAGTACTAATATTATTATTAAGAAATATCATGAGACACACACTTTTATATATTTTCTTACAACTATGATGAACAATGTTTAAGGTGAATTATGATATGTTGGGTTCATTATGAGTGATATGACATTAATGAACAAGTTAATAAATCATTCTTCACTTCCAAGACTAGAATTTGATATCTCAACACTTTGATCAAGATGGAATTTTCAAACAACAATCCACGACCATGGTGATTGATGAGTCCATTTCAGAGGATGTTAAAGAAATATGTATAATGATTGTAGGTTGATGACATGAGTATGTAACATTATTGATGAGATATCATGAAAAAGGGATTATATCTCATAATGAGCATTCATATGTTGTTATTGTCATTTTGATATTAACTTCTTTCTCTATGTGTGACTTTATGTGTTTCTTGGTGCGGATATTAGAATTTATAAAAGCATGACTAGTGCCACTGAGGAAGACCCCTAGAGGGTTATAGAATTACTATTTTAATTTTTTAGTTGAATTCTATTTTAATTTATCAATTGGAATGAATTTTATTCCCAGGACCGAAGAATAATATTTATTAAGGATTTATTTTCACTAATATTCAATAAACATATTTACATGAATTAAATATGTAATAAATATTTATTCATAAGATTTTGAATATAATATGTTTTTATTAAATGAACATTATTTATTATTTTAGGTTAGGTAAATATTTATGAATTTGGATGGCCTCAATCAAAGATTTTGTAATAGAAATACTATAATTTTAATATATTTTAAATAAATAAAGAATTATTTTTTAAATTAAAATTATATTTAATTTGAGAAAGTTGGAATATGTCATGATATAATAATAATAATAATTATTAACATGTGAAATATATTTGGTTTATTATTTTATTAAGGTCCTTTGAGTAGTTATTAATATTACACCCAAACACTATATATACCAACTTAAATCATTTTAGATTTGTGTGTAAAATCATTTATTATGAATAATGAAGTTCCCATAAATAGAAATTTTCTCAATGATAAAAATCTCTAGGTTTCCTCCCAATATTTAGAGAATCTATTCTCATCATTATTCCCACTCACAGTTGAGTGAACTATGGAGAAACCCCTCTAACCTGAAGGATTGTTTTGCGATCAAAGGTGAGAACTACAAGATGATTTTTACCTCTATGATAGAACCCAAAGTTCCATTGATGACTTTTTGAGATTATAGAGCACATGTGGATCCCCACTAGAGGCATTATAATTTAGATCCTACTAGTGTAAAAATGAAACAACTCAAATAGGGTTTGAACTATCAAAATCTTCATTGAAGAAATAATCTCAAGACTGAGGTAATTCTTGTTATTAAAATAATTATAAATTTAACATGAAAAAGTTCAACTCTATGTCTAGATATTCCTTTTTTTAGTGTATTTATTTATATTCCGTAGTCATATAAAATTTTCACCATATTCATATGGGTTATCCATTAAATCTAACTAAAAACTTTCATTGAGAATGCGCTCGACCACCTTCCACTATGCCCAGAACCTTAAAGCGGTATCTGAGTGGTCATGTTCTATTTTATAATTATATAATTTGGTTGAAAAATATTACAATTATTATATTATATTTTATGTTAGTTTTCATTATTATTCCATTAAGTTTAGATAACTAGTTCATTCACTACCATATAATAAAGAACATGCTAAGAAGGAGGAGAACACTTAAATATTTCATCCAGAGATGCCTAATATTATGGATGTATGACATTATTATACAATGTCTGAGCTAATTATATTCTATTCAGTCTCGGTCAACCAATAAAATACATAGTTTTACCAATAATTATAGGTTATTGCGTGGGAGATCATTACTTGACTTTTAATTACAAAATAATTACACCACTTATTGTTTTCAAGGTGAAACACAATTTATGTGGTTAAAAAACATGTAACTAACATATATTACATGTAATGACACATTATATGGTGGTTGTGTGATCAATGAGCATAGTGTGTATTTAATAAACACACAACATGTTGAATTACAATCACGAAACATGGGAAAAGTGTGATTACATGGGATGTAGTTTCTGTACACTCAATGTAATATGATTTTAAACTGTACATATTACACAAAAATTCCCAAGGCATGTATTTATGATATCTATAGAAAGTGGTAAATATCATGTAGTAGGATCTATACACTATGTAATTCATACCCATTTACACGGAGTACACACCAAGCCTGGTGGTACACCATATATTCTATTTACGTCGACTAAAAATTAATTATAGTATCAAACCATACTAAAAAATTTCTACCTAGATTAAAATCCATGTGAAGGGGTTTTATATAATATTAAATTCCAAATTAATTTCTATATTATTCCAAAACTACGCACCATGGATGGTCACATAACACATTTTGTAGTTCTAGAGAATTAAAATTGTTTTATGATATGTATATTAATATATATTTCATGTCATAAATATATAGTCAATTACTTGGATTGGAGTATAGAACTATACACCACATTATAATATGACACACCATGTGCATTTCATGCCATGTAACTACATGATACACAAAAAATGAGAAACAATGTAGTTCATATGGGTAACACCATGCTGCTTCCAAGTACATGTCACGAACTTAGGTATTTTATATAAAATTATTTAATTTAATTTATTTACAAATTACCATGGATTTGAATCTTATGTATCTCAAGTAATTTTTTATTAATAATTAAGATAAATAATTAATTAATTTTAAATAATAGTAATTAAAAATTTTAAAGAAAATTATCTTAATTAATAAAGCAATTTACAATGAATACTAGAATATATGAATGTAATGTCATTACTTGTATGTGACTGATCATGATCTTAACGATCTAATATATGTGTTTGGTTTCTAATTAATTAAATATTATTTCATGGGTTTATATATATATAATAATTTTGTATTAAAATAAATATAATTTTATGTGTGTTATATATCCCACCTTTATTATGTAAGAACCATGTGTTCATGGTTTATTTTATGTTTCCCATATCCTTGGTTTCTCTCACATACATGTGATTATAAAACATGTAATGGATGGAGCTCCAAGGAGAGGAGGTAGTTCAGAAGCCTAACTGTGGTAAAACAAACAAATAATATACAATGTTTTATAGTGGAATACTATAACTCGAGACAAGCCTATCTCAAAGAGTTTTTTCCCTAGGGCCATAGGATGATTTATCGTCTGCTCGATAAATCAACCATTAGAAAGCTCATGATGAAGTCACTTTTTTTTTCATAGAGCATGTCTATCTATTATTTTGTGATTCATGTTTATGTAATGTTTAACATGATCACATAAACAAAATAAGATAATAAGATATGAATGATTCAATAAAATAAATGAATACTGAATAAATTATTTTATAATCACATTGTTAATTAATTATAAAAAATCCACATAATATTAAAAATTCATGTAAAAAAAATAAATGATTTTTTATTAAAAGATAATCAATCCCTCAAGTAAATTTTACTTTGAATAATCCTTCCATTACATGATGAAGAATGGAAATTTATATCTAAGTGTTGGTCTGTCCCTCATTATGAAACATACATTTATTGAGGAATTATTATAAAGGTTTTGGGTTAACCTAACAAGGTATACATCAAAAGAAGTATCCCTTAATAGACAAGTTCTTTCTTGAAGCAATGTGTTGAGGAATTTTTTTTCATGATTTTAGGATTAGGGAGTCCCCTCAATGAATCAAGGAACTATAAGTTAATGTAGTTGGAATTACAACTTACATAAATACCTTCATGTAATTGACCTAACCCTCATCTGTGTAATGAAAAGGGAGATATGGATCCTTGCTACTCTAATTTCTATAAATCATTAAATTTCAAGTAAATGGCCAGGGATAAAGGTACTTGATAAAATAATATGAGATTAAAATATAAATAAAATTATTACATCTCACATATCTTTGTAATCATGATAATGTACTACATATGATTTTATTTTATTAAAGAATAAATGAATTATCAGTGATATCCATGTGATATATATTGGATAAGGATAAAATCCTATTCGATAGTAACTTATATGAGTAATATAGACCCTTAAATTTTCAAACACACCATGAATATAAGCTTTGCATGCCAGAGAACCCAATTCTTGGATTGTCTTCTTTGGAGGGGAGTGAGGAAAATATATCTATCTATCTAAAAACATGGATTATTTAGTAGATTTCCAATGTTTAATGTTATTATACATTTCTAATAAACTCCAAAATTACCATGATATCATGGATGCATATACTACACTCACCCATCTCTATGATCTTGATACAGATATATATAGAAATTAGTGATATGACATTTCCAAGTCACTCTTTATATGAAAACTTGGTGACAGTGAAAAATTTCGACCACATACAGTAATGATGATTGACTATATTGAATTTATATATATTATTGGGTTTGAGGTTCCTGATGGAATGTTTAAATACCCCATAATTGACTTACTAACTCATATATTTTACATATTTTTAATGTATTATAATACGAATAACATTAGGAAGTAACCCCTAGACATCCTTACTCTTCTTAACTAGGTATATAAAGACATGAAGAAGAAGAATCCTTTTATACTTATGGTGTTTAAGAGGATAGGAAAATAGAAATATCCCAAGAATAACTCAAATTCTAAGGTCTCTTTGCATTAAATTCCCAATAGGAGGAAGACCAAGGGGATATAAACAGAACATGATTTTAACTATTTTTCACGTGGAAAGAAGAGACACTAGAAGAAGAATTTATCCATATCAAATAATAAAAGGGAATTTTTAAGGTCATTCATTATTAAGATAAGTAGATCAATTTTTATAAATTGGGTTTTAGATATAGATTATGATTCTCACATTTGTATCCAATTATAGGAACTATGTAGATTTAGAGTATTTACAAGTGGATAGGTTTATCTATGAGATCCCAATGAAATTAGAATCACTATAGTGGCTACTAGAGACTACAAGTTTAGATTGCTGACATGATTGATCTTGGATTTAAATATATATTATTATATTCTAAGAAATACCAAAAATGTTATTTCTCTATCCATTATTGATATGGATTGTTTTATTTTTTATGTTAGGGAATAATATGTTATGGTATTTCAGATATAAATAATGGTCTTTATGTATTCGAATAAGAAAAACAACTGTTTGAAATCAATAATGAATTAGGTTTGCATGAATTATATCACAACCAACAACGAAATCACCAACTAGGTCATGTAAACTAAATGTTCTTAAATTTTTTTAAAGATAGTTGTTCAGATTCATTTTAACTAAAAAAAATTGGAATATTTCACTATTTATTACATGAAGAAGTGACCAAATATTTTTTTAGTTTAAAGGGTAAAAGGGCCATAAGGATTCTTTAATTGGTTCATACATATGTGCAAGGAACATTTTCTATTGAATTATGTTATGGATTATCATACTTTATAAATTTTATTAATGAATTTAGTATATATAGATATGTCTAATTAATGAGGTATAAGTCCAATTCTATTGATAAATTCACGGAATACAATAATGAAGTTGAGAACCATCTTGGAAAGATGATAAATACATGCTACTCAAACCATGGTAGTGAATATCTTAATAGATAGTCTATTGATTATCTATGAGGTTTTTTTATTCTACCTCAACTCACTCCTCCTTATTTTCCAAAATGTTATTGTGTAATTGGAAGGAGGAACCACATATTTTTTTACATGGTGATATCAATGATGAGTTATGCAGGTATAATATTATCCTTTTGGGGATATAACTTACATACAGTAGTATACACACTAAACCAAGTTTCAACTAAGGAGGTAATATGTATTCCATATAAAATTGGCTTGGAAATAAATAAATGTTATTAAAATTATATGTGTGGGTATCCAAATAGTTTTTTATGGCCTCTTCAGGTAAAAAAATATTTACATGAGGAATTAAATATATCTTTATAGGATATTTCAATAAAATAAGGGAATATTATCTATGTAAACCCTTAAATAAAAAGGTAATAGTGGAAGGTCATTCCATTTTTCTTGAGAGGGGTCAAATTTTCAAAATATATAGTGATAGTGAAAAATACTTTAATGAAGTACATTCCTAAGATATATAAGAGTTGTAACTAGAATAGTTTCTACAAATTCCCATGGAAGAGGAGGTTCTAGAGACACAAGTACTACATGGGAGTAGGAGAGAGGTTAATGAAATAGAGTGATAACGTTTTCAAGTAACCAAGGATAATGACTCATTATTAGATGATAATAATGAACTTATGTACTAAAAGGAAGTAATAAGTATCTTAAAAGTGACTAGATATATATAATCCATGAAATATGAAATGGTTTTCAAGTACCAAAATCAAATTTGATTTTGATAGATCCTTTAGTGGATGTAAGGCCTATTGGTTGTAAATGGGAATTCAATAAGAAACTATACATGGAAGGTAGATTCAATACCTATAAATAATTTGTGGTTACAAAAGGTTTTAAATAGTATCAATGAATTGATTATGATGCAACATTTTCACTAATTTATATACTGAAATCCATTATAATTCTACATTCCATAGTAGATTGTCACGATTTGGTTATTTTCCAAATGGATTTCAAAATAGACTTCCTTTATAGGAACCATATTGAAGATATATATATATATATATATATGTGTGTGTGTGTGTGTGTGAAAAGAAGAGATTGTATCTTTAAAGGATTCCAATAAGATATAAAAGTTTCATAGATCCCTTATAGGTTAAATAAAATATCCTGATCATGGATCATTTTATTTGATGAATTTATAAAGGAATTTCGTTTAAAAAAGAATGAATGTGAGCCTTGTATCTATAATTGGTTTTATGAGAGTGTGGTAATATTCATAACATTATATCTCAATGATATAAAACTAATTAGAAATTAGATACCATTCTTACGGTCTATTAAGATGTGGTTGAACACATGCTTCTCTATGAAGGACTTAGGTGAAGTAGTATACATTCTTAGGATCAAAATCATTCATTATAGATCCAATATACTTATTGAACATATTCAAAGTACACATATTAACAAGGAAAAAAAGAGATTTAGTATGGTATAATCTAAGAGGGTATTTTTTCCAATGTCACATGGAATACATATCTTCAATAAAATATGTGTCTATGAAAAAGAAGAGAGATAGAGGAAAACAAATATACCATATGAATTAATGATAGGGAATCCATGTATTCCATGTTATATACCAAGATTGATGTTTTCTACACCTTGATAATGGTAGGTAGGTATCTAGTGGACCTAGAAGACTGCTATTATATGGAACTCAAGACTATCCTAGAGTATTTGAGGTGTACAAAGGATATATTTATAGCTTATAGAGGATATGGGGATTTATTCATTAGGGGATATACATATTATAGTTTAAAAACAAATCAGTATAATCTTAAATTTTAATAAGGACATATCTTCACCCTTAATTGATGATTTTTGAGGTGAAAGAGATCAAATCAATTGTTGGTTACCAATTATATAGCAGATTTATAGTATATTTTGTCTTTTGAAAAAAGTTATATAAATAGTTCATATAATTTTTTTCAAGGAGATTTGTGTGATTCATGATTGTAAATATCATATCATAGTATTGTATTATAATACTATAATTTTAGAACTTTCCAAGGATACATATTCTAATCAATGGATAAAGGAAATACTTTAGAATTATCATCTCTTGAGTTATTTTTGTCAGAGAGGTGAGGTCATAGTAAGTACATTTTCTACAAATAATAATATGGAATACCCACTGACTAAATCCACATCTCACTAAAAATAAATAATATCATGTGAAATATTGTATATTAAAATTCATTAGTAGTTGTTTCTAACACAAGTTGGAGTATATTGAAGTTATTTTCTTAAATATGATTTTTTTACTTCAGATTGTTTGTATATTAAAAGACATTAATATTAATAAATTTCTTATCACATATTGATTTTTCTTCCATGTAACATTAACGTCATAATTTATATAGAGTATTTTTCACATTAAAAGGTTATATTAGTTTCTATATATGATTAGAGCCTATAAGTGCTATGAAAATACACTAGAACATATAATTCCTATGGTTAAATGGCATCATTTGATGGGATATAGATGATAAAGACTATTTGGTGATTGATTTCCATAAGTTAAAGAGGATTCATCTCATAGAGTTCTCACTTGGTAATGTCTAAGATGATATATTATAAGGATATAACTTCAAGTATGATTTCCATTTGTTTTTGTGTCATTGGATATCTCTTTCTTTGAATGTGTTTACTGGTCTTTAGACTTGATATTATTATTAATTCATTTCATGAGTCATGTTCTTTGATATATTTCCCAAAATTATGATGACCAGTGCTCATGAAAACATATGATATGTTGAGTGTATCATGAGTAATATGATATTAATGAATAAGTAAATAAAGGATTTTTCACTTCCATGTCTATAAGATCATATCTGAACCCTTTGATTGAGATGGAATTTTTAAACTAAAATGCATGGTTATGGTGATTGAAGAGTTCATTTTAGGAAGTTAATGAAATACAATCCAATATATAAGTTGATAACATGATTATGCAAGTTTATTGATGATATATCAAGACAAATAGAATATGTTATATAATGATAATTGTTTTGTGGTTGTTTTCATTAAAACATTAACTTCTTCCGATATCAGTTCATTTATGTGTTACTAGACACTGATATTAGACTTTAGGAAATCCCAACTAATTGAACTGAATAACAGGCCTTTAAGGTCCTACAATTAGTGTTTCCATTGATATCAATTGAATTTTATTTGAATTTAATAGTTGCAATAATTTTTTTTCTCAATATTAAGGAATACTATTTATTTAATATTTATTGATCACTAATATTCGGTCACCATATTTATAGAAGTCTTATATTAAAGAAATATTTTTTCGCAAGACCATGGATAAAAAATTTATTTTTGGAATGGATAATATTTATTATTCAAGGTTCAGTAAATTCCATGGAAGTTGGTTGGTATTAGTTAATAATCAAGTAATGTAAATGATATAATCGTAAATATCATTTAAATAATTAAATAATCATTTGTTTAATTAATATGAAATTAATTTACACAAGTTGGTGTATTCCCTTATATAATAATTATAATATATTATTATTTACATGGGGAATATATTAGATATACTATTTTATTAAGATCATTTTTTTAATTATTAATATTAAACTATTTCTCTATATATACCGACCTATATCCTTTTAGTGTGTGAAATCATCTATAATGCACCATTGATTTCCATTATAGAGAAATTATCTCAAGTAATAACATATCTAGGGACCCTATCAAGACCAAAAAAAATCTACACCACCTTCTTCCCTCTCAATATCAAGATAACTAAAGAGAAAATCCTTTAACCCAAAGGACTGTGTTGTGGTTAAAGGCAAGTGATGTAAGATGATCGATACCTCTATGCTAGCACCTGAAGTTCCCTCGATGACACTCTGAGGTAGTAGAGAACATGTGGATCACCATTAGATGGATTATTCATTGGATATTATTATCATAATTATGGTACTACTTGATAGACTTTTGAATGGTCAAAATCTTTATAAAAAAAGAATATATAGACCAAAGTATATTTTTTATTAAATTAATTATAAAGTTAATGTGAAAAATATCTTCTATATGTTTTATAATTCATTTCATATAGTTTATTTGGTAATATTCATTACACATGATGATTATTCATCATGTAATCATGGGTTATCACTTAAATCTATCAAAAACCATCATTGTGTATGGGTTTGACCAACTTTTGCTATACCTAAAACCGTTAAGAAGTAGTGCACACCATTGACGCATTGAATCACCTTAAACTAAAACCCTATGTTCACACCCAAATTATAAATACAAGAAAAATAGAAGAGAAACTCATGAAACACTAAAAAAAAGAAATTATTTGGTTTAATTTAAGTCCTACTCCATTGGAAACATTATATCTGTTCAATTTAAGAAGATAACAAGAGAAATCACCACTAGTTTTGAAGTGATCAAACTCAAAACACTTCCCAATAAAAAGAAGAATTTGACTTTCACAGTTCACTTACATCCACCAATAAATTTCTATATACTATATGTGACCCTACCCATATATTTATAGACATGTCCAATAAGTTCTAATAGTTCCACCACATTCAAATATTTTTCCTCCACAGCAGAATTGTCTAAGGAAACCAAAAAAACAACATTAAAAAAAACCTCTAGACTTTTATAATAAAAATATCCTAAATTTAAGAACAAATCATTCCACCATTTTAGACTCTATCATTCTGGGCCTCCGAGTCCTACCATGTAAGAACCCGGATCCTCGTTTCAGGTCCGCCTTTCCTTTTTTGGGGGTTTTGAGAAAAACGGAGTTTCTAGAAATTTTCAAAGTACACGTTGTGTACTTTATGAGTACACACCATGTATTTCTTTCTCGCTCAAAGCCGTGTGCTGGCCGTGTCTGGGCCACACACACGGTGTGTAGGGATGATGTGGAGGTCGATTTTAGCAGAGTACGAAAAACCTAGTAGACGCCGTGTACTCTAAAATTACACGCCGTGTACCTTATTTTTCTCATTAAATAGACCGGGGTCATGCCTGAAACACAGAAAGGTCTTCTTCTAGGTTTCGTTCGTCCGAGAGTGCTAAGGATCCATGAATCTTCGACAAGCCCCTGCCTCTCCATCCGTTCTCCGATTCGAGCACCATTGATTGAGTTGGAATCGCAGCGGTATGTTCTCCCTTATGCTTGAGCCTTGTTTTCCAATCCCTCCTCTTTCTCAAGTTATCGTGGTTTATGTGTTTCAGACATTTTATCAGATCTACGATGTTCTAAGGAGAATCTGTTTTTGTTGTTCATGTATAACGATCTCCTAGGATTCAAGTAGGTGGTTTGTGCCTTTCTGTAGAAAGTATTTGAATATTTTGTGCAATTTCACCAATTCCCTTGAATGAGAATTGTACGTTTTCCTATTTTTCCCATGATTTATTTCCTGTTTTCTTGATTGTTATAGTAGAGGTTTACCCTTGTGAATAGAGTAGTTTTTGCTGTACTCTGGATGTTTGCTGTACCTGCTTTGCCTGTTAGGCATTGTTCCATTTTCCATGCCTAGTTGTAGGATAGTGGAACTGTTGTGCTGTTTTGATGATGAGCCTTAGAATGATAGACAAGAAGTTCTTGAGGTTTATTTGGGTGATACACGTGTGTTATGCATGTTTATTTCACACAAGAATGTGAGAACCTAGTGTAGTAGACCATAGGGAGATTGGACGTAAGGGATTCTCTAGAGTGTCTTTTAATACGATGTGCGACCACAGGGTGAATTAACGGTGAGTGCTTCCTCAGAGAGTCTGTAGTTCCTCGACGTGGGCCACATGGGGAATGAGACTTTGAGTGCTTCCCCAGAGATCCTTTAGTACGATACGAGACTATAGGGGGAATTGACGGTGAGTGCTTCCTCAGAAAGTATACTCTTGGCTGAACCAGAGGGGTGAGACTATGTGGGCCTCCTAGAGGGTTGCTAGTACTTGTAAGTTGAACTATAGGGGTTAGGCTGTGAGAGCTACCCAGAGGGTTACCTATTTTCTACTTGTTGTTGGTTGTTTACTTGTGTACTTTATATGCTAGAACTGTGGATTGTAGCTGCTGTGTTCTTTTCTTTTTACTGCTTCCTGCACTTTTACTTTCCTTGTATTCATTGACTATTAGGAACAGATATTTGGGTAATTTCCTACTAGGATTGTATCTCACACCTTGTTTGGGCCATGCTTTTGGGCCCAATAAGATTATATTGTTGCAGGTATATATATGGGAAAGTTCCCTTCTACTTCAGGTTCTTGATTACTGTGGAGTTGGAGAGCATGAGACCAAGATGAGTCTTGCGATGCTGAGGAGTCACTCATATGTTTTCTTTTGTACTTTGGCTTAGTACTGTATTCATCATTGTGACTTGTTTGGCTGTTTTCCTAGACATATATGTAGCATGCATCATTACACATATTCCTGCTCCAGTTGTTTATTTGTTAGTCTTCCGTTGTTCATCGTTTACTCGTGTATGTATGTGTACTGCTTCTGCTATTGTTGTTATTTGTTTTTCCTTTCCACTATGTACTCTGCCAATGAGTTCATAGTTTCCCCACTATCACACCCAAGACCCTCACTGCTAGTCTGTAGCCTCTGGTGTTTGGGGAAATGCGCTTGAGGCCGTGTAACCAACCAGGTACGGGGCGCCTCTGGGTGGCTTCTGGAACAGGGATGTTAAAAAGTGGTATCAAAGGGTTTATTTTCTCTTGAATTATTGTTTGTGGACTTTAGCCAGGGATAAGACGGATCCAGTACTTGGTATTAAGTTGTGCTTGGGAGTAGCTAACCCGTGTACAGGGAAAATCCATACTACCTCGTCAATTGCGGTTTGATGGTTTTGAGATTTACGGTTGATATGATTTCACCTAGAGTGATTCAGATGTCTTGTTTTGTTGTTGTTTTGCTATTGCGATTCTATTTCTATCGCAACCCAATGATATGAAGGTATTCCATCTCATGCATCATATAGACAATTGATTGAACTCACATGCCATGCATTATTTCCATGACATCTAGGGTGCATTAGCGATTTCATGATTTTGTGACAGACTTTGTACAGATTATGCATGCTGTTGTGATAGATGATTGATAGAATTTCTGCTGTCTTGTTCTAGGATTGTTTGTATTATACTTTGCTTAAATGGATGCCAAGCATTGATTTTTGGGGAGTATGGGCCCTCACGAATCAGAATTTGGCCCCTACTTGACTTGTTTTCTATGTTTTCTGGGATTCTGTGCAGTTTCTGAGCTACTGCCCAAAAAAACCCAGAATACACGGAATGTACTTTTTGACTACACATAGTGTAGTTTTTAAACCATGTCCATGACTGTGTGAGGAGAAACACGGGTTGTGAAAAATCTCTAGGAACACACCGTGTACGCTAGGTACATGAAGTGTAGTAGTGAGCGTGTACCTGACCGTGTAACTAACAACACGGGCCAGGGAGGCTCGAGTAGAACACGTCGTGTTGGATAACAACATGCCGTGTAGTATCGTTCCAGGTACCTGACCGTGTCATGGGCAACACGAGTCAGTGTTATCTTCTTCCATACACGCCGTGTTTGTTCAAAACACATCGTGTAAGGGTCAGTCGTGTACTTGTCCGTGTAGCTAGAAACACGGGTCGTTAAAACCGTGTCTACTATAGGCCGTGTCCACCAGGAACACGCCGTGTAGTCTCGGGTTATGTCGGACCGTGTGGGTTAGCCGTCTAAAGAGACTCAGGAA
Source organism: Viscum album (assembly GCA_963277665.1). Classification (NCBI taxonomy): domain Eukaryota; kingdom Viridiplantae; phylum Streptophyta; class Magnoliopsida; order Santalales; family Viscaceae; genus Viscum; species Viscum album. The sequence goes on from OY728153.1 coordinate 1,237,520,776, forward strand.
GGGGAATAGTTTTCAAGTACACGCCGTGTGTTGGGTCAACACGCCGTGTAGTTTGAGGTATTGCATGACCTGTAGGGCATGGGTACACGCCCTATGTCAGTGTCTTAAGAAGACATGCCGTGTAGTTTTATACATGCCATGTAGTTTTATACATGCCGTATAGTCGTGTTTTGTGAACTTGTTTGTTTTCCTTCCCCTGTTCCCATTTTTTATTCTTGTGCTCTTTGTCTTGTTTTTTCTGATCTAAGGTATGCTTTTGATCTTTCAGAGCTATGCCTCCGAGACATCCTCCGGTTGTACGTCCGTTGTCAGGCAGTGATCAGACACCAGATATGGCTGATCAGGGACTTCCTGTCGATCCTCAGATCGGGCCAGCCTTGGCACTGGCTGTCATACCAGTTGTAGGCACTGATGCGCAGTTCAGGGAAGGTTTTATGAGGATGATGCAGATCTTCCAGGGAGCACCGCCTCCTGCCACGTTTATGGCAGACTTGACGCGAGTTTTTCCAACAACAGCATCCTCCTACTTTCTTAGGGGAATGAGGACCTCAGGCTGCAGAGTCATGGCTGGAAGCTATGTTGACCATCTTTGAGCATCTAGAGACACCTCCAGAGAGGCGGTTCAAGCTTGCTACCTACATGCTTCGAGACGCCGCCATGTGGTGGTGGGATATGATCTCACAGGTGGTTCATCAGCAGGCGGTTCATCAGCAGGTTATGTCTTGGGAGGAGTTTCAGCGCATCTTTTATGACTAATTCTACCCGGAGACCCTGTGGTCTGATTGAGCCCGGGAGTTCATGAGTCTAGAGCAGGGTACTCTATCTGTTATGGAGTATTCCTCTTGTTTTACCGAGCAGAAATGATTCACACCCCTCCGGGGTGGATATGGGATGTTCTCAGTGAGGAATTTTGAGGATGGTCTCAGGTGGGAGATCTACTTGCAGGTGAATATCTTCTAGTTGACTTCTATCACTTCCATCATCAACCAGGCACTGATTGCGGAGCACAATCTGAGAGACTCTGGAGCTGTGAGTCAGGGCGATTCTGCTTCCAGAGCTAGTTTTCCTCCAGATGACAGCAAGAAGCACCATAGGGAGTCTACACGCAGTGATCTGAGGAATCAAGATACATTATCAGGCAGCCAGGTGGTATACTACTAGTGTGGCCAGTCAGGGCACACAAGTCCACAGTGCTAGGGAGACCCAGTGGAGTGCTGATCCTGTGTTAAGATGGGTCACCTTCAGCGTTTCTGCCAGGTTTTCTCACCATCATCTGGTGACAAGAGTTCTTCTATGACTCCTCTTTTAGGAGCAGCACCACCAGTTTCTCACCAATCAGGGAACTGGAGTTCTCCCGGCCGTTCAGGCCGAGGTGGAGGCCGAGTCCATGGTGGTTAGCCACCAGTTTTTCAACGTCAGTAGGGTGGATCAGCTCAGAGCGGTCAGCCAGGGTCGTAGGGCCGTGGTGCAGGCCAGTCTTTCGCTGTGCAACAGACCCATTAGGAGCAGGATCCTAGACCTTCTACTGTTCGAGGTATGATTTTAGTAGCCTCAGTTTTATTTTCAGCTCTTTTCGATACTGGTGCTACGCATAGCTTTATCCCTTTTTCTATCATGGTGAGCCTTGGGTTCTGTATCTTTTCTTCTGCCGACTCATTGACACTAGATACACCTTTGGGGACAAGGACATCTAGTGTACGTCAGTGTAGAGAGTGCCCTCTCGAGGTTGGAGGGTATCATTTCTTATGGGATCTCTACGTCCTAGAGATGACAGTCTATGATGTCATTCTCGAGATGGACTGGTTGGTTCCCTTCCAGGCAGTGGCTAACTGTTATTGCCGTAGGGCGAGTTTCATCTCACCAGAGGGTGAATCTTTTCCTCATAGAGGTGAATGGGATGTCCGAGCGAGTCGGGCAGGACTCGAGCATCATGGGCTAGGAAGGGTGATGGCCCAGATTGCTAGTCTTTATCTGGATGACCAGGGGACTTCACAGTTGGACTTTCCTCCAGTGGTGGATCATTTCAGGGATGTATTTCTAGAGTACTTTTTAGGTTTTCCTCCAGAGCATGAGGAAGACTTCTCGATTGAGCTCGTTCTAGGACCGGCACCAGTGTGCATTCCTCCTTATAGGGTGGCTACACCTGAGTTACAGGAGCTCAAGAAGCAGTTGGAGGAGTTGCAGGCAAAGGGTTTCATCTGACCCAGTACTTCTCCATGGGGTTTTCTTATCCTGTTTGCGAAGAAGGAAGACAGTACCCTTAGGCTCTGTGTGGATTATCGGAAGCTGAACCAGTTGACGGTGAAGAATCGATATCCCTTGCCGAGGATCGATGACCTCTTTGATCAGCTTCGAGGAGCCAGGGTGTTCTCAAAGATTGATTTGAGGTTCAGTTATCATCAGTTGCACGTTAGACCCTTAGATATACCTCTGAAATCCTTCAGAAGAATGTATGGTCTCTATGAGTATACGGTCATGCCGTTCGGTCTGACGAATGCGCCAGCAGTTTTCATGGAACTGATGAATTGAGTGTTCCATCCTTACTTGGACTCCTTTTTCGTGGTCTTCATGGACAATATCTTGGTGTACTCTCGCACTCGGCATGACCATGCTACCCATATTGAGATCATTCTGAGTACACTGAGAGAGAATCACCTTTATGCTAAAATCTCGAAGTGCCAATTTTGGAAGGATCAGATTCACTTCTTGGGTCACGTCATTTCAGAGGCAGGAGTATCTGTGGACCCAGAGAAAGTGAGAGCTGTAGTTTCCTGCGAGTAGCCGAAGAATGTTTTTGAGGTACGGAGTTTCCTAGGGATGGTTGGATACTATAGACGCTTTATTCAGGACTTTTCATGCCTAGAAGCACCATTGATAGGTCTAACTAAGAACGGGGCGAAGTTATTTTGGTCATATTCTTGTGAGTCAGCCTTTCAGAAGCTGAAGGGGAGATTGACGTCAGTACCGATACTAGTATTTCCAGAGCTAGGCAAGAGCTAAACTGTTTATTGTGATGCTTCAGGTATCAGGTTGGGTGTTGTGCTTATGCAGGGAGATGGAGTCGTTGCGTACGAGTCTCGGTAGTTGAGACCACATGAGAGGAACTAACCGATGCACGATCTGGAGTTGGAAGCTGTTTTTCATGCCTTATGATGTTGGAGACCTTACCTTCTTGGAGAGAACTTTGTGTTTTTCACCGACCACAAGTGTCTCAAGTACATCTTCACTCAGCGTGATCTGAATCTGAGACAGTGCAGGTGGGTCGAGTATCTTCAGTCTTTTGATTTCGAGCGTGCCTATACGTTGGGAAGGGGCAATGCAGTTGAAGATGCATTAAGCCGGAGAAATCATATTCAGGTAGTTCAGGAGGCCATTAGTGAGTGGAAGCTGATGGATCTATTCTCTGAGATGCATCTGGAGATGTACGACAGATAGGGACATGCTTACCTATCTTCTGAAGCTGTTAACTCTACGCTTCTTGATCAGGTACGAATGAGGAATCTATCGTACTCAGAAGGCTTAGTCCTGCAGGAGAGTGTGTTAGGAGAGGACCCTATTCCTAGATGGAAAGTGGGAAAGGATGAGATCTTGCGTTTCCAGGGACGCATATGGGTGCCAGCAGACATACGTGAGGAGCTGATGCAGGATTTTCATTTCTCAGTTTGGGTAGTTCATCCTGGCATCACCAAGATGTATCAGGATCTTCATCGCCAGTAGTGGTGGCTAGGTATAATGAAATATGTTTCTAGTTTTGTCATGAGATGTTACTTGTCAGTAGGTGAAAGCAGAGCATCAGCGACCAGTGAGGATTTTGTAGCAGTTACCCATTCTGGAGTGGAAGTGGAACGATGTCGCGGTGGACTTTGTGATAGGGTTACCATGGTCGCCCCGAGGTAACGATGTTGTATGGGTTGTCGTAGATAGGCTTATGAAGGTTACTCACTTCTTACCGATCAAGGAGACCTTTAGTGTTGATGATCTGGGATGATTTTACATCCGAGAGACTATACGCCTACATGGAGTTCCACACTCCATTATTTTAGACATGGATGCGCGCTTTACTTCTCGGTTCTGGAAGGGACTTCAGAAGGCTTTGGGTACATAGGTAATTTTGAGTACAACATACCATCCTTAGATTGATTGCTAGTCCGAGTGTACGATCCAGGTGCTTGAGGATATGCTCCGAGCTTGCATTCTAGACTTCAGCGGTTCCTGGGAGAAGCATATCCCTCTGGTGGTGTTCGCCTACAAGAACAGTTTTCAGGAGACTATTCAGATGGCACCTTACAAGGCTCTGTACGGTAGGCCATGCTGATCACCCTTATGCTGGCTGGAGGCAGGAGAGGCAGCCTTGCTGGGACCTCATCTTGTTCAGGAAATCTTAGAACAAATAGAGTTGATTCGGAAGAGGATGGCTATAGCACAGTCTCGGCAGAAGTCTTATGCTGATCAGCAGAGATGACCTCTGGAGTTCGAGTTCAGGGATCAGGTTATCCTGCATGTCATACCGAGGTTGGGACACAAGGGGATTCAGAGACAGGGTAAGCTTTCACTGTGGTACGTCGGGCTGTTTGAGGTGTTGGAGGGAGTTGGGCTGGTTGTCTATAGGCTACAGTTTCCTCAGAGGTACTGGTCCATGCACGACGTCTTCCACATCTCTCAGCTCCGACGTTATTTTTTAGACCCGCCTCATGTCTTTTAGCCTGAGGAGGTTGAGCTCGAAGCGGATTCATCATTTGAGGAGCATCCGATCTGTATTTTAGATCGCAGTATAGAGGTTCTCCATGGGCAGTCTTTCCCTCTTGAGCGGGTGCTATGGCAGCATGGGCGAGTATAGGACGAGACCTGGGAGGGGGAGGCCGATGTACAATCGTAGTGGCCAGAGATTTTCGGGGATTCTTCTTCTACGCCTCTCTTGGGAAATTTGTGGATGAATTTCTTTAATGGGGAAGTTTGTAAGAACCCAGATCTTTGTTTCAGGCATGCCTTTCCTTTTTGGGTAGTTTTTGAGAAAAATGGAGTTTCTGGAAAATTTCTAAGTACACACCATGTACTTTATGATTACACTCTGTGTACTCTTTTCCCGCTCAAAGTCATGTGCTGGCCGTGTTCGGGCCACACACACAGTGTGTAGGGATGATGTGGAGGATGATTTTAGTGGAGTACGGAAAACCTAGTACACACCATGTACTCTAAAAGTACACGCCGTGTACTTTGTTTTTCATTAAATGGACCGGGGCCGCACCTGATGCAAAGAAAGGACTTATTCTAGGTTCCATCCATCCGAGAGCACCGAGGATCCATGAATCTTTGAAGATACCCCGCCTCTCCATCCATTCTCTGATTCGATCACCGTTGATTTCATTGGAATCGCAGCGGTAAGTTCTCCCTTCTGCTTGAGCCTTGTTTTCCAATCCATCCTCTTTCTCAAGTTATCGTGGTTTATGTGTTTCAGACTTTTTCTCAGATCTACGACGTTCAAAGGATAATCTATCGTCATTGTTCATGTATATCATTCTCCTAGGATCCAAGTAGGTGGTGTGTGCCTTTCTGTAGAAAGTCTTCGAATATTTTGTGCAATTTCTCCAATTCCCTTGAATGAGAATTGTGCGTTTTCATGTTTTTACCTTGATTTATTTCCTATTTGCTTGATTACTATAGTAGACGTTTAACCTTGTGAATAAAGTAGTTTTTGCTATACTCTGGATGTTTTCTGTACTTTCTTTGCCAGTTAGGCGTTGTGCCAGTTGACATGCCAAGTTGTAGGATAGTGGAACTATTGTGCTGTTTTGTTTCCAAGACTTTGAATGATATCCAAGTAGTTATTGAGGTTTATTTGGGTGATACATGCGTGTTATGCAAGTTTATTTCACACAGGATAGTGAGAACCTAGTGTAGTTGACCATATGGAGAATAGACATAAGAGCTTTTCCAGAGTGTCTTTTAATATGATGCGAGCCCACAGGGGGAATTGACGATTAGTGCATCCTCATAGAGTCTGTAGTTCCTCAACATGGGCCCTAGGGGGAATGAGATGTTTAGAGCTTCCCTAGAGAGCCTTTAGTATGATACGAGACTATAAGGGGGATTTGACGGTGAGTGCTTCCTTATAGAGTCTACTCTTAGCTGAACCAGAGGAGTGAAACTGTGTGTGCCTCCTAGAGGGTTGATAGTTATTATAGGTTGAACCATAGGGGTTAGGATGTGAGAGATACCCAGAGGGTTACCTTTTTTCTACTTATTGTTGGTTTTTTACTTGTGTACTTTATATGCTAGAACTGTTGATTACAGATGCTATGTGCTTTTATGTTTACTACTTCCTGCACTTTTATTTGCATTGTATTTATTGACTATTAGGCACAGATCTTTGGGTGATTACCTACTGGGATTGTATCTCACACCCTGTTTGGTCCATGATTTTGGGCCCTAGAAGATTATATTATTGTAGGTATAGATAAAGGAAAGTGCCCTTCTACATCAGGTTCTTGATTACTGTGGAGCTGGAGAGCATGGGACCAAGCTGAGGCTTGGGATGTTGAGGAGTCGCTCATCTGTTTTATTTTTTACTTTGTCTTAGTACTATATTCAGCATTGTCACTTGTTTGGCTATTTTCCTAGACATATATATAGAATGCATCATTACATATATTCCTGCTCCAGTTGTTTATTTTTCAGTCTTCCGTTGTTCATCGTTTACTCATGTATGTATGTATACTACTTATTCTATTGTTGTTATTTGTTTTTCTTTTCTGCTGTGTACTCTGCCAATGAGGGCATATTTTCCCCACTATCACACCCAAGGCCCTCGCTGCTAGTCAGAAGCCTCTGGCATTTGGGGATATGTGTTTGAGGCCGTTTAACCAACCGAGTACGGGGCGCCTCTAGGTGGCTTCTGGAACCGGGACATTACATACCACTTATGTAAGGACTAAATTATTCTACATCCATTTAGATCCTCATTTTTCTTATAAAATATATTCATATAGATAATTTAGTCACTTAGAAAAAAAGTGTTCTTGTAATATATCTGACTTATGTAACCAATATATACCTAGATCACATAATGAGAGAACCTCAGTCCCACCCACTAGTCACTATAAGTTGACATAAACTCATAATATTTTACTAAATACAAGTAGGGGAAGGTTTTACCTTTAGAATATAGGATAAACCAAATAAACCACTTAGAGAAAATTTAACATGTACCCAGGGGACATTAGACATATAGACCAAAATTATATCATTTTCTATTATCGTACATGTTAAATAAACTAAAATGAAAATACATGATGAAACAAGTATTTAATATGAAAATAAATATCATACCATACTATAATCTCACATAAAATCTACAAAATATAAAAATAGACCATAATCAATGTGATGTCCCAAACCAGTAGACACTAAACTGGTGCCACAAGCTGGTTAGTGACATGGCGTCAAGAGCACCTCCCTATATGCCAGAGGCTGCTGACTAGAATAAAGTGTCTAATTATGGTGTGGTGAAGAGACTATACCCTCATAATCAGAGTGACACAAAAATATATACAAATAATACAGTATAATAAGTAATAATAATACATAGAAGAAGAATAAATCCTCTATATTTAATGATTAAACATAAAAAATAATTCAGTGTGACATAAAAATGAGGTCATGTATATAAAAATATGTAACATTCATAAATGGAAACATCAAGACAAATAAATATGCATAAAAATGGAAAATGAACCAAAAGTATCCAACAAGAATCTTGAGTATCAACTCATTCATCTACTACCAAGGTCCCATCCTAGAAAAAATCAATCATCTAAACTGGAGAACATTCCTTGATCCCAACTTGCATATATGTAATATATTTGGGTACCCAATGATGGCTTGAACATGATGTGATATAAACTTAGTAGGCCACTACAAATGAAATCTGATGAAATATAGTCCATGCATATAAAATGGCATAGTGTGAATGTATAAAAATGTTATTAATAAATAAATGAAAACTTCTCGGATTGGATTTTTCATGGGACACCAGGTTGATGATACTTTCTTCAACCAAATCCAAACTATCTCTGGCCATAAGATGTATGTAATAATGTGTAATGTTGGAATGTATTATAATAGTGATGGTGATAATGGTGTATTAGAACCCATGTCCATAACCCTATGCATCCTTGTATATAAAAAAGACCATATAAGGTATTACAAGTTACACAACATTTATAGTCAAGAATTATGGAAAGAAAAGTAATAATCATAAATAAATTAAGTTCATTTAACCTATAAACAAGTCCAAGTTATTCTATATCAGAATCCCGGTATTGCTTAGGGAAGTCTATAATATCATTTAACATATGAGTTAGTACATAGCAGTCCATATCAGAAGTCTAGGTATTGTACATGGCATACTATAATCTTATTAACCTATGAGCCTAACCTTTTCAGTCTATAGTAGGAGTCCGGGTATAACTAAAGGAATATATATCATATCATGCAACCTATGAACCATCCATTGTCATTCCATGTAGGAATCTAGGTTTCACTCAAGGTGTATCATAATTCAATCAAATTAGATCCCATCCAAGGCATTCCGTATCAGGAATCCAAGTATCACTCAAGGATTAATATAACATCATTTAATCAATGATCCCATCCATGGAAGTTTGTATAAGGAGTCTAGGTATCTTTCAATTTGTAAGAAAATTATATGGCTCACTACATTCAATAATTTAACATAGACCATGGGAATATCTATGCTAACTTATAACTCATCACTAAAAAAACATTTAATCAAATCACATTAAAGTGATAAAAAGTCCCCTTGAAGTAAACATTCCATCTAATAATTCATCATGATTCATTTAATTTAGTCATCACATAAAAAGGTAAGAAGGTCCATGTTAATAAACATTTCATTTAATTATTCATTATAAAAAATTTAACTTCCTACAATAATCACATTAATCATAATTAATATGGGGGAAGTGTGAATTTCACTAAAAATTACCATTTATCATGTTCATATAGTCATTAATTCTAAATAAGTAAATAAAACATACCTTATAAGGTTATTTGGTTACATGACAATATGGTCTTAATAAACATTTAATTATGTGACCCCACATCCAATCCAAACCCCTTTTTATTCTAAGGGAACACTACAAAATTAAAAATAATCCTAGTATAGATAAATGTTTGAGAGTAATATAATCAATTAATCTACCATAATTAAATTATTCCTATTTTTAAAAGTTAGTCCAAACACACTTATCAGTGTTTTGGATAATTATACACATTCACTATCAACGACATATAAGCGACGCATCCATGGGGTGGTCCACATTTAAGTCTCATCCTCTAACAATTTAAAAGGACTCATAAAGGCTCTATATCATAGTCCATGATATTAAATTTAATAGTTACACATTTAATGAGTGATGTAAAGAGAATCCTGCATGTGACACAATGAAGTTTTTTTTATAAAACAATGATACTTTTGGGAAAATCCACAGAACACCTAACCAGTGCATAGTAATCTACACTCATATATTATCAGGATTTGATTCATCTTGGAATGAGATAAAATGGAATAATAAAAGAAACTCAAAATAGGGTATATGAGCTTGAAAGGAAATATAATCAAATATAGTGAGAGAAATAGAGAAAATTAGGAGTATAGTCTAAGTCTTACTGAGTGGGATCTAACATGAAGAATGACATTTGTTTCTGATGCCAAATGAAGGAGATCCATAAAAACTTAGGGTATATGGAGTGGTAATCTTATCCAAGATGTTAATACTATTTGAGAAAGGAAGAGTTATGTGCCCCTTAAAAAACTAAACTAAACACAACAAGGGGTTTTTTCAATGTAGGAATAAATTTTATATCATAAGTTTCACCAATACAAATCTTGTAAATGGATTTTTTAGGTTGTATACCAAGTATTTATAATGTGAATTTTTTAGCAACATCCCCCTTTTCTTATGATATAATTTTCCAAGGTTCACCCCATAGAATCATTTCTTGTCGTAAATAAAATTTATGGTGTAAATAGCCTCTATAACCAGTTTTTGAAGCCCATGCTGCCTGTGCCCCCTTCATTAAATTTATGAACCCCCATGAATTCCATAGGTATTTAGAACACATCAAAAAACTCTATGTTTAGATGTTGAAACACTTGAAACATCATTCTGATTTTTATTTCACAAAACTTCACATCCACAAATGGAGTAAAAAAATTCAAATTCCTATAGAATTACAAACCTGACGAATACATTGGATCTTAAAACACATCCACATTAGAACTTCTCATCCCTAAGTGGTCTTGGGGGATATAAGGATGAACTAACCAACCTATATTGGTAGTAGTTTCTTGTTAAAATAGACACATTAATATTCCAAACAACCAATGCACCTCCATGCATTAATTTAAACATACATTGTTGATACTAATAAAAATTGAGCCACCAATTTTAACCATCAATGAAACACTAAGACAATGCTTACCTGCACTCTTCTAATTAGAGGTATGATCACATCATATTATCTTTTATCAACCAGCCTATGGTTGTTTCAACCATTAATCTTAGAATTCAAATGTCAATTCTGGGTCACTGTACTTCCACCATATAAATTTCCCATCAAAACATGTCCTTAGCATCCTCACAGTTCTCCTGGTACAATTCTCAATATGATTTATCCAATAATAGATGAGGAGACTACCTTCAGCCTTTAAAATGATCGAAACAACCAAATTCCAATTGACCCAACATTTTCTAGTCATACAAAATTTTCCTTAAAAAGGAATGTAAAACCTTTAAAATACACCCATATCAACGTATGACATGTATTATATGGTTCATCACTTAGAATAACAATCTAATTGACTATACATTCAAGAAAACCTTACAATAAAACTACTATATTCGAAAGAGATCATCCAAGGTAGATTGTAATTTGACGTTTAAAAGTGAAATGTCAGTACAAACCTGAGGCATACTCATATCAGAACCACTAACCAAGACCGAATGTGGTATCTCACCTAGTGGTAAAGTAAAATAATTGACTGGTGTCAACCCCATCAAAGGTATTCCTACTTGGGGATCCAAGTTTCTCTTAGGAATATCCATGCCTATATATAGATGTAGGTCCATGACCATAGTCAAGAATAAAACAAGAAATAAATTACCTTAAATTTACTGAGAAATATAGAAATACATTTATTCATTTAATAAATGGTAAAATAATTCCAAAAAAATGTTCTAAGACTGGTATTAAAATCCCATGACCATTCCTCACATGTGGGGTTCCCATTAGTGATTAGTATCTTACTCCTCACCTTAAGAGCATTTGTGTCATGGTAATAATGAAATGAAAAGTTTATAATTACCAAAAATCATGCTCTATATCTTATTAGATATATCAACTAGAATGGATAATAACACTCTCATTGCAAAATGCTAATAGAAAAAATCAAAATCACCTATTATCAAGTCTTTGAAATGATTACCATGATGTTCACTTAAATTCAACTCAAAATAAGGTTCATCAAACTTAAAAGTCCAAAAGTGCCATCCAAAATTTATGGATTACCATATTTCTCTTTTCGAGCAGACTCCCAAGGAGTCCCTTCATCTATTAGTTTTTTTTCAAATAAATTCTCTTAGCTCAGTGTATAACCAATGCCCTCCCAGCATACTCAGAATGACTTCTAGGTATTGGGCATGATAATCTCAAAACCATAAGTACACGAAGATGATACATTGAGTATTCCGTCAACGAGCTTGTATATATCCCTTTGATCCATCCTCACATCAAAATAGGATTTATTTTTTCCAAAAAACCACCAACACCATTTTTCAAAACCATGCATGTCCAGGTACAACTAAAGGTCAACCGTATCACGGTACCTAGTTCATTTTAAAATTAACCCTCATCATAGTAGAAATTCATTTATATTACACAATTATTAGGGTCCATGAATTAAAGTATCAACTCTAATATGACTATGCTACCCATCACATCAGGATTATTATGTATATGTTCCTTTGTAACTCCTCTTAAAAATGTGGCACACACCTACTCCATGATTAATCACACGATCATACATCTCATGGCATATTTTCTAAAATTTAATTATCAAATGCATGAACAATGGATAATTAGGACATGATCCTAAAGGGTCCTACCCATAAAATCAATGTTGATACCTAAAAACTCAAGGTGCTCATTCAAAAAAGGGCACAACCATGAAAAATCACAAAACCCAATTAACTAACTTGTGTCGATATTAATGAAGTGTAAAACCATGTAACCATATCAAAGGAATCAATAAACCCCATTATAAACTCCATTATAGATTTCCTTTGATACCACTTTGTCATGTTCTGACCAAGAATACACTAAAACAGTTCCCTAAGTTGGTTGGTGACATGGCCTCAAGCATTTCTCCCAATATGCCAAAGGCTACCAACTAGCAGCGATAGTCCAATTATGGTATAACATGGATAATATAGCCTCATTATCATAGTGTCACAATGGTATATATAAATAAGACAATATTGGAATTCGTAAAATTAAAAATAACTTGAAGTAAATCATCCATATGTAATGATCAAACATAAACAATAAATCAGTATCATATAAAAATGATGTCATGTATATAAAAAAATGAAACAAGCATAGATGGTAGTAAAAAGATAGAAAATACATGAATAACAAATGGAAAAACACCCAATAATACCCCATGGATATTTGAAGCATTGGATAATTCATATGCTACCAATATCCTGTCATAAAAACAATCAATCATACAAAGATGGGCACTTTTTGTGACCCCAACCTACATACAAGTAATCTATCAAGGTACCTAAGAAAATACCGAAAAGGGAGGAGATAAAATCAATAGACCACCACCAATGGTTTCAAATAAAGTATCATTTGTGAATATAAAATGAATCAATCTTCATGTATACCAATGAAGTGAATAAATAAATGAAAGCTGGTCGAATCGGGTTCCTCAAAGGACACCTGGCCAATGATACCTTCTTTGGACTAAGTTGAACTATATTTGATAACAAGGATGACTTAATAAAGTGTAAGATATAAATATAGTATAATGGTTATGGTGATAACAGATTCCTAGGACCCATTTATATATGTCCAGGTTTCCCTATTTATCAAAAAGACCATATAAGGTTTTACAAGTTACATGGAATTTATAGTCTATCATTGGGGCAATCTAGGTAACAATCAAGAATAAAGTAATTTAATTTAACCTATGATCCCATCAAAGGAATTATGTAGTGAAATATAGGTATCTCATAGAGAAATATATAATATGATTTAACTTAATATCCCATCCATGATAGTCTATATCAAGATTCCATGAACGGATAGTGGAATACTATAATATTATTAACCCTTGAGACTATACATGGTAGTCCATATTGGGATTTTAGGTATCTATCAAAGAATATATCTTATAATAAAACATATGAGCTAGTATGAGGAATTACATTTAAGGAATCTAGGTGTTTGTAAAGGTATATCATAATTCAATCAACCTAGAGCCTATCCAAGGCATTATGTATCACGAATATAAGTGTCACTCAAGGCTTAAAATAACATCATTTAACCAATAATCCCATCCGCTACAGTCTATTTCAAGAGCCTGAGTATTTATCAAGGCATAATAAAATTTGTTGGCTCACTGTATTCAATAATTAAATATAGTCCATGAGAATATCCATGATAACTCACAACTCATCACAAAGATAATCATTTAATCAAATAAAATTCAAGTGATATAAAAGATCCACGCAAGTATACATGAAATATAATTATTCATCATGATTCATTTAACTTATCTATTGACTTTAAGAATTATGAAGGGACACATGAATATAAGATCCATTTAACAATTCATTATAACAAATTTAATATACTCTAATAATCACCTTATCATAATTAATAAGGCGTTAAGTGTGAATTTCCATAAAACATCACATTTATTAAGTTCAATTCATTATTCATTCTAATTAGGTAAGATAACATACCTTAAAAGGATATTTGGTTACATGGAAACATGGCGTTAATAAAAATTTAATTATGTGGGTATTACATATCATTTAAACTACTTTTTATTCCAAGGGAACACTTCATAATTAAACACAATCCTAGTATGGATAAATGAATAAGCATAAACCAATCAATTCATCTACCATTATTTAATGATTCTTGTTTTAAAAGTTAGAACAAACACACTTAGTGGTGTTTTAGAGAATTATGAACATTCTCCATCAATGTAATATAAGTGACACACCCATGGGGTAGTCTTCATTTAGGTATCATCCCCTAACAACATCAAAGGCTTCAAAATGAATCTCAATCATAGTCTAGGAAATTAAATTTTATAGTTACACATTTATAGAGTGATTCAAGAAGAATCCAACATGGGTCACTATGGAATCATTTTATAAAATGATGAAACTTTATGGAAAATTAATATACCACTGACTCATGATTATTAAGACACAATCATACATTATAGATCTTTGATTCATCCTAGAATGAGAGAAAATAAAATAACCGAAAAATTATTTGGAAACAGGGTATATGAGCTCGCTTGGAAATAACAACCAATCTAATGAGAGAAATATAGAAATGAAGGTAGAAGAGTATAATGCTTACTGAGAGGGATATAATGTGATGAAATACATTCAATTTTGATTCCAAATGAAGGATATTCATCCAAACCAATGATAGAGGGAGTAGGAATATCCTTTACAGCATTGCTGGTGTTCATGGAAGGATGAGGGTCAGACCCCTTGAAAAATAAAATAAACACGGGATTTTATAGTGCAAGACTTATTTTTACATAATAAGTTTCATGGGTAGAATTATGAACATCATATCTTCTATGGTGTAAATAAATGGTTTATGAGGTAAATTTCTCATCCACCTCCCCCTTTTTTTACATTGTAAATTTTCTAGGTACCCCCCGTAGAATACTTTAACACTGTAAATTATATTTATGGTGTGAATGGATTCTACCACCAATTTTAGTAGCCCGCACTACCTATTCCTCCTATGGGTATTTTAGACCCCCTAAACTTCCACTCATACTTAAAACATTTCTATAAACATCACATTAGGATGTTCAAACACACAAAACCTCGTTCCAATTTCAGGTTTACAAAATATCCTATATATCAATTGATTTTTTTTTAAATTCCTATAGAATTTCCAACCAGATCAAAAAATAGGATGTTATAATCAATTATTTATAAAAATTTCAAACCAATCACCTCCTTAAGGGTCAAAATTAATGTATTCCATTTATGGAAAATCCCATGGATATAATTATGGAAAACCACTATGCATCCTATTCACATGATCACCATGAAATTTGAAATAGTCGACCCAAGACCTTAGACTCAATGATGGTTAAGCTCCTATGATGCCCATTCTCAAAATATCCAGAAAAACTACACTGTTAAAGAGGTATTTGAAAACTATCACATAAATATTCATGTCCACTAGAGTGTATTTGTATGGTCTGGGTATGTACATACTCAGTAAGGAACCACATGTAGCGACCCGACCCCAGGAGGCTTGAATCCAATGTATGCTACTATTAAACTGGTATGATTACAAGGAATAAAATCCCAAAGGTCTGAGATTTTAGTAATCATGGTAAACTCGATACATAAGTGATGAAATAATACACTAATTACAACATTTTTTTTTCTATTTACAAATAAATAACTTTGAGAATGACTATAATCCATCTAGTAATTCCCTCTATATCTTTCATTGTACACTTCTTGGATTCCTAGGGAAAGAAACATAATAAGGTTGAGCTCAAATGATCATTAGGGTAAAGTATAGAAGAAGTAATAACGAATCAATGAGAATAGCTAATATGGAAAGGTAAATAACTGAACACACATACCATGTAATAAAAAAACTGAATGGATGTGTATAAAAATATGGAAAGGTAATAACTAGAATCACATTCCATTCAAGTAACTAGAAAATTAAAAATAAATATGGAAACGTAAGAAACTAAAACATATTCTTTCTAATCAATTAACTGAAAATGAAATGTATCCATAGATATGTCCATTAAAAATATCATGGATGAATAATAACAAAAACTAATATGATGGAAATCATTAATTATTGGATTCCATGTTTTCTAGGTATATGGAACCATTACCATCAGAACATTTCACAGGATAGTTTATCATATCTGGTAGAAACCCATATAATTTTGTAATTAATTCATACCATGAGACTACCGATGAATCAAGGGTCTTTCATTAACTAATACACAAACCGTGTATTATATTTCTAAAATATTCCTTATATCAAATAAAAAATACGCCTTATCAAATATTTATGTTGAATAAAGTATTGATATTTATCAATATTTCTAGAAATAATAAAATAACATTCTATGTAAACACTATATGAAAATGGTATACTATTTAGGAAAAAATCATATCCATGAAAAATGATATAGATATTTAGGGGAAATTAAATGTTAAATGATCATTGGAAATTGAATATTTCATGGGGACTAAAAGGAATCAAGGAAGTGAATGTGAATACTATCATTGAAAAAATAAATCATAATCCATCCATAATAATATTAAGGATGGTATCCATACAAACTAACCCAATTATAGTAAAATAAATGATTATTGTCATTGATGAATATAAACATTATAAAAATATATTTTAAAAACATTATTGAGAAAAATATACTTTTTATTTAAAAACCCCTTTTTAAACACTTTTCTTCGAAAATCACTTTTGAAAATATTTTATTTAAAAATTAAGATTTAAAATATGAAAAAGAAGCTTCAAAGAAATGAGGGCAGGTAAATCTATAAAATCCGTGTGAGATAAAAAAGATCATTGAATTTTCATAGTTAAAGGTTAGAAAAATTCATTGTTTGGAAAGTTACAAGAATATTCCTTTAAAAACATTGGTAAAAGAAGGAAATGGTAAAAATTTCATTACCAAATAATTTTATTATTTTTAAGTTTTTTAATAAAACATGTTTTTTATTAGAAAATTGGTTCTCCAACTAAAGAGAGAAACAAAGTCGGGTTTTCTTGAATTTTTTTTGTAAAATATTTCATATACCAAATATTTTTAAAAATGGTACTACTACTTGAAAACGTTCATGAATAACAATAGGAGAGAAAATGAATGGTTTCACTGATCAATTCTCCATAATTTCCTCCAATAGAAATAACATTGAAAGATCATTAAAGTTACTATTGAGGAAAATAATCATTAAACATTCCAAATTTTCCCATACAACTTTGAACCATTTTAAATAATAATCCTCATGAAGGAATAATATTAATATAATGTATTAAAAACCATAGTGATACAAGTATTAATGTTATAATATAACAAAAGGGTAATTAGATACACCACACAAAATATGTGTGTGGTGACTATGGCATTTATCTAATAGATGTAAAAAGTGAGATGAGAATACCTTACCTTGAGTTTCCTTTCGGGTGAACATTCTTTCACTTAATGTATAATAAAATTATGTTAATTTTATAATTTATTGAGAAACGTTTTAATTTTAATCATTAATTTTATTTCACTTATTACTATTTTATATACAATTACTTAATCGATTATATTTATATCGAGTGTTTTGACCAATTTTGATTTATGTATCAAAAATAACATTGGTAGGTCAACTATGGTCAAAGGGGTCAGTATATAACATATATATAATAATATTAATGAAATAATTATAATATTGATACATTAATTATACTTTTAAAAATAATCATTAAATAGTGTTTTGAAAAATGAATCAACGTTACGATCTTGGAGACGGTAGGTCGTACGTACGCATGAGCAACGTTATCATTTTTAATTGATCATTATTAAAAGAAAGCAAGTAGAATTATATCTTTACATAATTATAATTATAACATAAATAAAATATTATTTAATTGTGCATACGTATATATATATAAAATTCTTTTTATGTAAAATTAATCACATCATACCAAGGGTGCAGTAGTCCACACGTCCACAAATGATGTTATCACTTTTTTACGTGTGTAAGGGTAATAAAGAAAAGGATATATATATGGTATATTTACATAAATTTAATTATGTAATAAATATCATATAGGGGTTTTTATGTCACATATTTTTAATTATAATCATATTTTATACATTCCATATATCATGTGAATGAATCACATCGCTTGGGGGGGGGGTGTAGTCCATATTTCCCCAAATGATGTTATCATATTAACCCAACATATAAAGTTTTAAAGGTATGTGATATAAAAGGATTAAAGAAATATAAATACATAATAATTGTCATATATATCATATATAATCCGATTTTACATCATAATTTCCACCTAGAGAGATGATAAAGAAAAAAATTAACAATCATCATTTTGTGTGGCAATAGTTTTCCATAAAAAGAAACAATATGTCAGTTACCCATTATATGGAATTATGAGTAATTTTAGGTTGAAAAATTATGATAAAAACATCCTAGTCTGTTTAGTATACTTTTTTTGTTATAAAAACATAGAATAAGAAGTGTTGAGGGGTCGGAGAATGGAAATAAAACTAGAGAGCTTGAGAGAAGATATTACCTCTTAATCATGTAACTTCTTTTAGTTTGTACCAAAATAATTATTTGGATTTCTTTATACAAAAGGTTATTATTCTATGTTTATTAGAGGGATTGTTACTATCTATTTGGTCATATATTGGTTGAGAAAAAGTTTCTTGGGAGGTGTGAGTAAGTGGGAGGAGAGGATTTCTTTTTATGCTGGAGGAAAAGGACTCACTGGTTATTTTTTAAAATAAGTTAGGTTTACCCACATTTTACCTAAAAAAGTCTTAAAAAACTGAATAATTTAATGTTAATGTATGATTGTTTTCTAGAAAATGGGTGTTGTAAAAGTATCTAGGTCATTTGGGATCCAAATTTAAAGGTTCTTTATTAAGCTTAATTTTGGCTTAATAGTTGTAATTAATTTTAATTACTTTCACTAATATTTTTGGTAAAAAAAAAAATTTTATTATTCTAAATCATAAATTGTTATTATTAAAAATATTTAATTAATTTCTTCAAATTAAAATCATATAATTGGTAGAAATTGGTTTAAATTTAATCATGTAAGCAGGACAACAAAGCAGATTTTTAAAGTAAAAATATCTGAAAGTTTGCTTTGGTTTTATAATAAATTTCAAATTTAAATTGATTCCAATGAAATAAATTATAGTAATTGATAAAATTTTATCTAATTAAACTTTAAAACCATTTAAAAATATAATTTAACCTTATAAATAAATTAAATTAAAAAATTGTTTTGAACTAAAATTCTATATGTTCAACTAATCATTTAAAACGAAATATTTCATAAAATATCCAATATCCATACTAAACTAATTATTATGTTTTTATTTCAAATATGAAGATTATTTTAACATATTGAATCAATTAATGTGTCAAAATTCATATGTAAAATGGGTTCTCCATTAAAATGTGGTAAAATTGCCTTTATAAAAATATAGGTTTTTATTTGTAAAATAGAGTTTTTTCTTATGTTATACATATAAAACCTAATGGATGAATATCAAAAATATTTTATTGAATAATATATATATATATATATATATATTACATTCATATCACTAAATAATTATAATTAATTTAATCTATTAGATTAAAAGAACTTTTTGAGTATAAAATAAATAATATCTCTTTTTATATCCAATTGGTTCTTATTTTCATTTCTCATTAGTTGGAAACCCATGAATTAGTTTTATATTTATATAGAACATATATGTTCAAAATTTATTTAATATTATTCCTAACAGTTAGTTTATATCTTATTTTATTAAATAATAATATTTTAATAATATATTATTGTTCAAAAAAAACTCTATCTTCTCTGTAATGAAAGCAATTGAATAAGGTCACTCTTGTGTGTAATGCATGCTAACTCGGTGTCAAGTTTATTACAAGATATATCATGTATTAAATTTATTTAAAATAATAAATATATATTATAGTCTCAGTATATTATATTTTCTTACTTTCTTGGTGTTGTGTGTTATACACGCTATCGAATACAAGGTTCTTACTTTATAATTTTGAGTGTCACATTATCCTCACCTTAATTAAATTGCATCCTCACAATTTAAACTAGTTTATGGTGATAGATTGTTTGATGTTTCCTATGTTGAAGCACCACATCATGATAAGGGTTAATAAAACATCCTTTAGAAAAGAGATAATGAAAAGTACACAGGTTATATGGAATAACATATAACTATGTCTCTAAGTAGGAGAATATAATTGTAAAGTAGAGATACATACTTGGAGGAAAAGAAGAAATATTTATATGGTGTGATTGAGGTCCTATATAAAAAACAAGTCAATGATAAATATAAATTTTAGGGCCTCAAAGCCATAAATCTATGACAATTTAGAAGGCCATAGGTTCAACATAAATTATGGTATTAGGACAAAAATTATTTTCTAAATAAGTTTCCTAATGTTGGATAATTATTTTTCTACCTAAGAATATAAGCAAATATTATTTATTGTTAGGTTTCACATTCATATGATCAATCCTAAGTATTGGTTGTGATTTGATTAATTCTAATTCATTCCTTTACTCCCAAATTTTAATTACAAATATTTAATTCTTTAATTCTGGAAGCACAGAAATAAAAATTTAATGAATTATAAGGACTATTAAAGAGTGAAAAGTCTCACTATTTGTCTCTAAGTATCTTCTAAAAACAATATGGTTAATTTATTAATATCTAATCCTCAAAAGAAATATTATTGGTTCATCATTAACATTTATTATACATATTTTTTGACTGAAAACAATGAAAAATAAACCCAGTAATTTTTTAGGTTAGTGGTTGGTGTGAAACCCTTATCATCCTTTGGTCATGGGTTTAAGACATGTGGCCTTGCCAGATATGTTTGGAAGTCACCCGACTTACATGTTTTCCTTTTCTAGAAACATATTAATATAATTTTTAAAATATATATAATGGACATCCTTGAAATAATCTTAATTACTAAATATCATTTTAACTAAAGTTTTAAACACAAACCTAATACATAAATACTTCAACCATTTATTTCCACAAAGGCCCTTTATTGGTATAAGTTTATCTATAATATATTGTGTAGGATTTCTTAATCATGACACCTTATTTTCAATCTAAAACACCTTAGGTTTAACCTAGGTTTTTCATTTTCAAAATCTTTTTATAGCGGTTTGTAAATTAAATGTGAATTATCCTAAAAATATCCCTTGGGAGTGTCAAATAAGGTGCACAATAAGGCTCGTTGTCATGTACTAGGTTACCCTGAGCCTGAATTGGAACACCTTGTCGGAGTTATTACTCCTAGGTATATATGTTCCCGAACCACATCCACTATTAGTATCCATAAAAGGATTTATAGCTTTGAAGAACCATATAATATCTACCTTACCAAAATTCTAGGATGTTATTCTATACTTATTCTCAAATTCTACATTAGGGTTATGTTTTTTAACCAATGTTTTTGTAAATCTGGTTTTGAAGGTTTTTATTAAACCTTTTCTGATTCCAACTGTAGAGACTCGACTGCAGACATACCACCATTAGTTTATACTAATATTACATTGGCATGATTACAAGGAATCAAATCCCAAACAATTGAGAGTTTAGTATTATTGGTAAACTAGATATATACATGAGAAAAGAATACACTAATTACAACATATATTTTTTATTTTTTGAAATAAATAACTTCTAGAATGAATAAAATCCATCTAGTAAATTAATCTAATACATCTATTAATTCCCTTCAAATCTTTCATAGTACACATCTTGGATTCAAGGGGAAAGAAACATAATAAAGGTGATATCAAATGATCAGTAAGGGTAAATTATAGAGGAATTAATAATGAATCAATGAGAATAGACAATATGACATGGTAAATAACTAAACACACATTCCATGTAATCAATAAAATGAATGGAAGTACATAAACAATATATAAAAGTATTAACTAGAAAAACATTCTATTCAAATAACTAGATGAGGAAAAATAAATATAGAGAGGTAAGACACTAAAACACATGATATTTAATCAATGAACTGAAAATGAAATGTATCCATAGATATGTCAATACAGAATCACATATATTACTATTAACTAAAACTAATATGAAGGCATATCTTAATTATTGTACTTTATGTTTCCTCGGTACATGGAACCATTACTGTCATGAACTTTTATAAGTATGTTTAGAATATCGGGTATAAACCCATCTAATTTTCACAAATAATTCATCTCATGAGAATACTGATGCATCAGGGGTATTATATTAATTGTTCCCCACTCTATAGGTATTTCCATAAATAATCCCGTATTGAATGTACACGTCATTCCTCATATCAACTAAAAAATATTACTTATCAAATATTTTTATTAAATAAAATATATTTATTTATAAATATTTACCCAAATAATCAAATAAATTTCAAAGTAAAACCCTATAAAAAATGGTATACATTTTAGATAATAATCATATTCATGAAAAATGATAAGAATATTAAAGGAAAATTCAAGGTCAAATGATCATAGGAAATTAAATATTTCAAGGGGACTAAAAGGAATCAAGGAAGTGAATGTGAATAATATCCTTGCACATAATCTATTCACAAGAAGATTAATGATGGTATCAATACACCATAACCAAAGTGGAGTAAAATAAAGGGTTACTGTTTTTAATTAATGGAAACATTATAAAAATATATTTTAAAAACATTCTTTATGAAAATATTCTTTTGTTTTAATTTTTTTTTGAAAAACGTTTCTTTGAAAATAACTTTTGAAAATAATTTCTTTAAAAATAAACCTTTTAAAAATGAAATGGAATCTTTAAAGAAATTATGGTGGGTAAATTCATACAAGTTGTATGAGGTAAAAATTACATTCCTTTTTCATAGTTAAAGTTTAGAAAACTTCATTGTTCAAAAAGAGACAAGAAGATTACTTTTAAAAAATTGGTAAAAGCAAAAAGGGTACAAATGTCTATACATAATCATTTTAAGAACATTTTTTTGATTTTTTTAATAAAACAATACTTTTATAAGAATATAGGTTATCTAACTAAATAAAGAAATAAAGTTGGGTTTTCTTAAAAACATTTTCTAAAACATTTTGAGTTCTAAAGAGTTGAAAAAATGGTTATAATACATGGAAATGGACATGAATTACTAGAGGATAAAAAATTAATGGTTTCATTGAAAAATGGTCATAAAATTTCCCTAAATGAAAATAAAATTGAACGTTCATGAATGTAATTATTGGGGAAAATAATCTTTAGACATTCTAAAGTGTCTCATACCAGTTTGAGATATTTTAAATAATAATCCTCATTATGGAGTAATATTAAATGAAAGTTTAAAATACCATTAATATGAAAATTTTAATGTTATAATTTAACAAAATTTCCAGTAGATACAACACAAAAAATATTTGTGTGGTGAACATGACATTTATCTCAAGGATATAAAAAGTGAGATGAGAATCCCTTATATTGAGTTTCCATTTTGGTGAATATCCTCTAACTTTATATATAATAAACTTATGTTAATTTTATAATTTCTTGATAATTTTTTTCATTTTTATCATTACATTTATTTCACTTATTACTATGTCATATACAACTACTTAATCAATTATGTTTACAACAGGTGTTTTGACGAAATTCAGTTTACATGTCAAAAACAACATTGGTAGGTCAACGATGGTAAAATGGTTCATTATATAATATCTCCATAATAATAATCAATAAATAATTATCATATTTATACATCAATTAAAATTTTAAAAACTGTTAATAAATATGGTTATGAAAAATGAATCGATGTTGCGATTATGGAGACGGTAGGTCATACTATGCATGATTAACATTCTCATTTTCCAATGATTGTTATGGAAAGAAGGAAAATAACATTATATAATTACAGAATTATAATTAAATAATAAATACCATATTATGATATCATACATACTTATATATATAAATATTGTTATTTAAAAGTAATCACATCATGTTGAGGAGGCGGTAGTCCACATGTCCACCAACGACGTCATTATTTCTTTAAGTGTGTGAAAGGGTAATAAAGAAAATGATATATATATATATAAATAGTATATTTAAAAAAGGTAAATATGTAATGAATATCATATATGTGTTTTTATGTAAAATATGTTTAATTATAATCATATTTTATACATTCCATCTATCATGTGAACGAATCACATTGCTTTGAGGGGGCGGTAGTCTGCACTTCCTCAAATAATGTTATCATATTAACACAAAATGGAAATTATTAAAGGTATGTATTATAAAAGTATTAAATAAGTATAAATAAATAATAAATTATATATATATCGTATATAAACATAGTGTCCATCATAATGGCTATCATGAGAGGTGGTAAAGGAAAAAAATTAACAATCATCATTTTGTGATGCAATAGTTCGCCATTTATAGAAACAATATATTTATTACCCATTAGATGGAATCGTGTGTAAGTGTAGGTATAAAACTTATAATAAAAAATCCTAGTATATTTTTGATACTCGTATTGTTATAAAATCGTATAATAATAAGGGTTGAGGGGTTGTAGAATGTAAATAAAACTGGAGAGCTCGAGGGAAGACGTTACCTCTTAATTGGGTAACTTCTTTTGGTTTGTACCAAACAAATTCATTGGATTGATTTCTTTATAATGGGATTCTTCTATAATGATGTTAATTATTTTTAGGATCTATTTGGGAAAATATTTTTCTAGAAAATGTTTCTTGAGAGGTGTGAGGAAGTGGCTGGAGAGGATGCATTTTTATAGTGGGGGAAAGGACTCACATGGTATTTTTAAAAATAAGTTAGGTGTACCCACTTTTTTACCTAAACAAAATTAAAAACCCCAAAACACTCAATAATGGAAGGTTAATGACCTAATTATGGCCAAAAATGGGTTTTGGACTAGTGGATAGGTCATTCGAGTCCCTAAGTTAAAGGTTTAGTCCTTTATTAAGCTCAATTTTACCTTAATAATTGTAATTATTTTTAATTACTTTCACTTATCTTTTTGGTCAAAAAAAAATTTGATCGTCTTAAAAATTATAAATTATGATTAATCCAAATATGGAATCTATTTTAACAAATTCCAATCATAGAAGTGGCATAAAGTGATATAAATTTAATCCCATAGGTGGGATGACAATGCAGGGTTTTAAAGTAAAAACATCTAAAAGAATTCTATGTTTTTATAATAAATTTAAGTGTTAAAATTTATTCCAATTACATAAATTATATTAATTGATAAATATACTTTATAATTATTTTTTAAAACCAATTAAAAATATAATTTAACCTTATAAATATATTATATGAAAACAGAATTTTGAATTAAAATTTAGTATTTTTAACTATTCTTTAAAAAAATGAAATGTTTCATAAAAATATAAACAATTCACCCTAAAATAATTGTTATGTTTTTATTTAAAATTTGAATCTTATTTTGACATATTAAATTAATTAAATTGACAAAATTTATATTTAAAATGGGTTCTCCATTAAAAGGCGATAAAATTGCCTTTATAAAAATATTGGTTTTATGTGTAAAATAGAGTTTGTTCTTATATTATGAATATCAAAGCTAATGGATGAGTATAAAAAATATTTGATTGAATATATAATATATATTTCATTAATATCACTCACTGGTTTTAATTAATTTAATCTATTATCATAAAACAACATTTTGTGCCTAAAAATATTAATATATATTTTAATATCCAATTCGTTCTTTTTTTCATTTCCCTTAAATTGGTAACCAATGAATTCATTTCATATTTATATAAAGCTTATATTCTTATAATTTAGTTAATAATATTTATATAAGATAGTTTATATCTTATTATATTAAATAATAACATTTTAATTATATATTGTTGTTAGATAAAACTTTGTCTTGCGTACAACACAAGAAATCGAGGAAAATATCTCTTGAATGTAACACACAGTAAATAATTATTAAATTTATTACATGTTATATCATGTAAAGAATTTATTTAAAACATTAAATATATTTTAGGGTTTTGGAATATTATATTCCCTTACACACATGGTGTTGCATGTCATACACGCTATTGAATACGAGGTTCATACATTAGAATTTTGAGGTGTTACACCCCAAATGTGCCTCAAATAACTAATTAATAAATAAATTTATGTGTAAAAATGTTTAATCATTTATATATGTAAATCATAAAAAAATTTCAAAAAAAAAATAACATATAATGGAGAGGAGAGTAAACAAGAAACCAAAAGTTTATTTATAATCAATATCAAATAACACTATATACAAGGAGAAACCATAATTGAAAGCACATGATTTTTCTGGCATTAGAAAAGCCTGGTATTGATTTTAGGTTAGCTTTAGGTAATTTTTATATCCTATCCTATCCAGGATGGTGGTAGGGAAATATTATTTCTCATCTTATATAGGTACAGTTCTAGATTTAGGACCTAAGATCATCCTGTGGAAAGTGTAAGGAGTATAAAAAGTTGGTAATTTAATCTATCATATAGAATTGGTGAAGGGGTATACTCTTCCATGGATAAAAAAACCATCCAATGAAGCATAAGTGCTTATATAGTTTATATAGAAAGAGTATATATACATAAAAAAATCTACTAGCATGATCATCACTGATCAAAGTAGTAACCAAGTTCAAGGATAACTCATCTAAAATAATTATTATTCTCTTTATACTTAAAATAGAAATGCACCCTCGAATACCTCCAATCACTACTATAATATCATAAAATGATTAAAAATACATGAAATTATTAAACAGATCATATATAAAATCATGGAGACCATATCATGATAATATTAAATCATAATAATAAAAAACCAAACATGTCTTAGGTTATGTAAAACCATATTCTCTAGGGAACCCAAGTGGTAAGTCATTCCAAGTCTTACATATTGTATAAATAACATTTAAGGATTGTTTTAAATATAATAATAAGGAAATAAAACCATATCATAGAAAAAATATTGACTTTAAATAGGTATTATATTGTTTTTAGTATTGTTTAAAATAAAACTTAATTATTATATCCTAGGGAAGAATGAGGAAAGACACAAATATTAAGTTATAATTAAAATATATAAGGTAAAGTTCTTTTCAAAATAATTATTTACTATTCATGAATTGATTAATGAAATAAATTTACATTGACAATGAAATTTAATTCTAAGAAAATATTTTACATTAATTTTCTCTAATTAAAAAATATTCACAATTAAAATAAAACATTTCATACCATTACTCTAAATCCAACTTTTTCAGAAAATGATGAGATTTAAGTTCCACAAAGGAGGAGTGGTTTTAAAGAGCCAATGTATTAGCTTTAGAACCATAACATAAAAAAATTACACCTTGATTAAATAAAATAAGTGAGTAATTTAAAGATTTAAATTTCATTTAGAAATCATTACAATGGAAAAGGATTAATTTTTTTTATGAACCATCATTTCATTGCATCAAACCAACCCTACCATCACATCACCACAAATAAAACTCTTAACCAAAGTTAATATTGGGTCATTTACCTAAAACCTAATTGTGTTATCATGGAATGAGATGATCTCCCTTAGTGTTAAATAGTAAAGATTAATGAAAAGTGTCTTAACAAATAATAACCACATTACTTAAACTTTAAGCCTAAATGTTATATCATATTTTTGAAAATACCTAAAAATATATTATAGGTCAGTTCACATTAATTAATAATAGTGTTATGTAAAATTTACAAGTCAAAAATATGAAAAATATATTTAATTATTAAAATGACACTCAATAACAAGGGTTGGTTTGATAAAAACAAATTCCAACACCCTATTTAAGGCATATAAAAATTAATGTTCTCAAGCGGTACACTAACACATATAATAATGATTATTCTACCAAGGTTTTGTAACTTACTTTTAAGGAAGGTAAATTATCAACCCACCTAACACAAAACTTATTATAAAACATGATTTAAAATGAAATTACTTTGTTATTAAAAAAATAACATAAAAAACCATTCATCTATGATTATATAAATAATAAATTCCTCCTTATTATTAATTTATAAAAAAAGTGGTAGGTATATTCCAAACATAACGTAAGAATTTAATAAAAGAGTTGATACCCCTACCCTATTTCTTATCATTCGTTAACCATCCTAAATGATTCTGAATAATCCTATAAAAATAATAAATGAAATATTCCATTACTATTTTAATTAACAACCAATGAAACCATAACAACTAAAAAAAACTAGATAAAACCAAGGTTAAATATCCAAATAATCATCACAATAATTTATTTAAAGGATTCCCCAATTGGAACAATATTGAGAATACCAAAATAAAAACCCAAAAATAAGAAACCATAAATAAATCATTTTTTTTCAAAAATCATAAAAATTCCAGAAAGGTGTCAAAAATCACTCATTTACAACATCACTAACTGAAGGAGAAGAATCCATGACATTATATTGGATTTATAATAAATTTAGTGAAATACCTTATCAATGGACTGGGTTAAAACAAAGGGAAAATAATATGATCCTGATAAAGAATACGAAGGGAGGAATAAAAAGAGAAGTAGAGTGGTTACCTTTGATTTGGATTAAATAAATCTCTTATGAACACCCATGGATCAAGATATATGAAATGGGGAAAAAGAGGATCTTAGAGAGTCCTTAAAAGAGATCCATACTAGCTGAAAGGAGAATGGATTGAAGGAATAAGTAAATGGGGGTAAAAAGAGTAATTTAAAAGGCTAAAAATTCATATTTTAAGGGAAAATGACTTGAGTCTACCAGGTACCTGCTAGATAACCATCAAGTTACTATTGGAACCGTTGGACCCTATCGGTGGAACTGGGTACTCAATGCCACCTAAAACTTTGGGATTATAGGTATCACCTATTAAACCCTCTCCCAGACCCCCAAATTTCCTACCAAACCCCATAACATACTAAAAAACAATTCAAATTCCTCCTTTAAATCTTATAATTCTGAAATAAACCACAAAATTAAAATTAACCATCCAAGTAGAGAAAAATTCAAAGCAGAATATCCCTCAACCATATTAAATTACCATGGAAGTCCAAATTTCCAATTAAATCAAGACACTAATGACACATGATTTTAAAAACACTCCATTATATAAATTCTCATCCCCTAAAAGTTTTAGGATATTATCACTCAAATACTTAATACCTCGGAAGAAACATGATCCACCACTAACTCTCCAATATATATACTAAATAATTAGTCACATTCATGATATATCCTTCCAAAATTTTAAACAAAATCACAAAAAAATCCTTAATATTATATTATTCATAATGAATTTCAATTGATAATACACTTTTATGTAGGCCACATCACTCATTATAATATATATATATATTTCCTAAAAATTGACACAAACTCTAATATCCCTAAATCGATTTCTTTTTATAGTTATCCAATACATTTCTAATTGACCAAATTTATTATCAAGAAACTTTTAATAATCTTAAAGAGTCCTGAATCAATTTATGCATGACTCACAAAATATAATAGTTTCGAATACCAATATGTCCTAAAACTTGAGAGACAAACTTATATACCATATATACTAAAATATCACTACTAAAATACCCTCACTCTTATGTTACTTATAACACCCTGAGATTTTTTTAGAAGTATTATTTTTAATTTATTTGATGTCTTGTGTTGTATGATACACCAAGATTATCTTGCACTATACGCTACACCGTATTAGCTTGCAGTATACACAACACTATTCTTGGATCGTGTTATACACAATTTCAAGTTCGTTTGATAGAAGTTATTCTACGCAACATTAATTATATATATATATATATATATTCAATGTATAAATGAAATATGGTTGGATTCTATTATACATGACAACAAAGTAATCATTCACTACACGCAACCCTGACTTGTCTTGCCTTACACACAATCACGACATTCCCCGATAGCGTGTGTTGTACGCAATACCGAGTTTCACTAAACAACGATATGTTTTTAAAATATTATATAAACTAGCCGTTATGAATAGTAATGCCCACTTTTTTAAATATTATAAATTTTATCTTTCAAAATGGACTTCATTTTTGGATTTGGAATATCGAAATTATCCTAGGGTGATTTTTTGGTATTTTTCTGAATACTTTGAATTTTGGATAAATAGTGAAAACACTGAGTTATTGGTTAAAACTGACTTTTTATTTAAATAATAATTTATTTAATTTAAATTAATTTTATGTAAAAATAGATACATAATACCTATATAAGTTCAATGTAATTCATTTGAGTGATTTTATAACAATTTTAGATATATAAAAATTTTATTGAACTTTTTACCGTCTTTTACCCACCTCCTAGGAGAATTTACAAATTTACATAAAACTTAATTTTACCACTTTTGGGAGTGGAATTTAAAAAATCTAAGAGACATGGTTGATATCAGTAAGTAAAATGTGGTTCAATAAGATGAAAATAATTTTTGGTGAATAGTAACTTTTTACTTTTATTTACAACGGTTAAAAGTAAATTGGGTAATTTAGGGTAAAATGATATTATTATTACCCTAACACATGTCCTAATTCTATTTTATAAGTTTAACTCGGCCAAAAAAAACCTTATGAATAAAATATGACCATTTAGGTCCACTTGGATTATATTAGGACATTTATTATTATTTAATTCAACGAAGAGTTGAAATAGTTAAAATCATAGTTTAATAAGTAAAACATTTTTAATATAGGGTTATACATAAGATAAACTAGACTATAAATATTAATTAGAAATCTAAAAAGATTTCCAATATAATGGTATTTTATATATAATTATTAGACATTAAATAAGTTAGTCTATTTATGACACAATGATGATGCAATAATTACCATATTAATGAAATATTAACATAATTGATATTATAAATACCCAAATAAATGTAATTTGAGACTTTTTATGAATTAAAATAATTTTATAGTTTACTATAACATATTAGGGTTGATTGGAGGAATTTTTTTCGAAGTAATAATTCTGTTATGAATTTAGAGAAAACAAAATACCAAATAGTATCAAAATTGACATAAAAGAGTTTTTAAAACAAATATAATATTATTAATTGATATAATGGTCTTAAAAATATAAGGTTCGTCCAAAAGACTTATATGATAATATATATGACATTAATGAACCAATTGTGGTTTTATTGGAAGTTTATAGTATGTTTATTAACCATATAGTGTAAGAATACAAGAAGACACAGTAAAAGTTAAATTATTTAACTTAGAGTGAAATCTAAATGATAAGGTTAAACTGGAAACCTAAACTTGTCTAAAACCTATTGATTTAGAAGATTTAGACCCATACCCACCCTATCCTAGAAATAAGTCACCTTGGAGCCATTATAAGCCGAATATGAATTTATTATAAAATAATATTTTATGTTTTTCCTATGGTGCCCCTCTCCTCCCTTATAAAAGGGCACCTCCTCCCTCTCCTCTTTACACAATTTTGATCCTTCAAGCTCGGAAAAATCATGATAATTTCTCTTTTCAAACTCTCTAGTTATATAATTGAGGTTAGGGTCTTCTCAAAAGAACAACTATAGTTCCCTAATAGGAAGTCTAAAATAGGCACATCGAAGAAGAGGTAATCTCTTCTACCTATTCTTTCAAGTTTCATTCTTCTTCCACTTCCTCTTCTTTAGTTGTTTCATTATAAAGTAATACCATTAGTATTAATTATATACTTATATGTTATTATAAATATGAAACAAACCTATTTCACCTTCTATCCATCCTACAAAAAACAAAATCACCACGAGTGCGTGCGTACAGAACACCGTCTCCACGCCGTGGTGTAATATGTTTTTCTACCACCACCGTAATTGGATGGGTATAATGGTGTATAGAATAAATATATATGATTATTATAACATGATAAAAGTTCTGAGATATTATATCAACCTCTCCAATTCAATTCAATAATTATGGGAACGATATCATAGCTCGTGCGTACACACGGATTGTCGTCTCCACGACGCGATGAGATTCATTCTCCATGTTAACCATTCAAGAATGATTATAAAGTATATATAATGAATAATAATGAAATATATTACATAATAAAGCTACTGGATTTATGTATATATATATATATGTCATCTACTTACTTCCATTCAAGTCAATAAGGAAAGGAAAACAGTGTTCATGCGTACGTACGACCTACCGTCTCCATGAACGGTGTATTTCATTTCATTTATCTATCTATTATTAATATATATATAATGAATATATATGATTTATAAATAATTATTTAAATTATGGGAGTATGAAAATCATGATATAAGTAATAATAATATCAATAAACAGTAAGTCCAAACACATACAATAAATGAGACGATTTTACCCAAAACATTGCTTTAACCTGGAATTGACAAAAAAACGGTTAATATAAAGTAATAAGTGAATCATATATGATATCATAAATATTATTATGATTTTATTAAAAGATAATAATATTTTTAAACCCACTATACCGGAGTTTAAGACACATACGGAAGAAATTGGACATAAGGTAAGGGATAATATTGCAAATCTCATTTTTATCCGAGATTGCTTATACGTAAGTATTTACTGGGGTATATTTTCATCCATTTCCATAAAAATGTTTTTCATAAAGTGTTTAATTTTATTCCATGTATGTTTAAAGTAATTTTTCCCCCTATTTCACTTTTACATTGTGTTATATAAGGAATCTTTCTTTTTTTACCATACGGGGAACTTTTTGACTTTTCCGGAAAAAGTACGAGGAAAATGTTTTTTTAACTTATACGACATGAACAGATTTTTACGGTTTCAATGCCTAATTTTCATGAATCTTACTATACAAGATTTCATGATTATTTTCAACAAAATCATTTTCTTTTAAAATTGAATGGCATTTTTTGAAAAGGAAATGATTTTGAAAAAGAAAAGATATTTTCCTCAAGAATTCATTTCAAGTATTTTGTTAAAACTATTTTCCATATAAGATGACATTATTTAGTATGATTATTTTTCAATTATAATGTATATATTATTTACATGGTTTGATTCTTATTAAGAGGAAATGATATCCATTTTTTATATGGATTATGTTATGATGGGATGATGTTTATGAAACCCATTTTATTCTTTGGGTTATGATGAATGATTTATGTTTATTTTGTGGCACAAGTAAGAATGATTTAATTATGAGATGGGTGGGACCTGTATATCCCTCAAATTCATTGGGTAAAAGTTTATATCTCATGAGATAGACATGGATGGAATGGCAAGTTAATCCGGTTCAGTGATACAGGACTAGAACGAGGAGTGAACTCCATTCAGTAAGGGACTTTTTCCACTACGATGGTCTTGGCAGTAGTGCCTTGGCTACTATGGAAATAATATCATGTGCTTAATGGTTTTACACAATTCCATGTTTTTCTCCCATGTTATTTATCATGATTAATGTTCCTTTATGATCTATGCCTTGTGCATTATCAAGATTTTTGTCATTACTCATGATTTTTATGTTTTATGTTCATGTTTTTACGTTCAAATGTTTAGGGATTGTTTTATGTTTCCATGTTTACCCTTACTAAGCATTTTAACTCACCCTTTTTATATTTTATTTTCCCCAGGATTTAAAGAAAAGTTTTAGGTAAGAAAAAAAATAGGGAAGACATTTATGTGGGATGTTGAAGATCTTTCACCATGACTAGAAGATGATGTTCTGAGTTTCCAAAGACACTACACTATTATGGTCCTTGGGTGTCTATTTTTGTTATGTATTAAGTATTCCACAAAATTAATTTACTTTCTATGTACGTCAGGCTTTGGGTCTCTACAGTTGGTATCAGAGGAAAGGATTAGTTAACCTTTAAAAACTAGGATGCTAAAACTTTAGTGAGATCCCTAGAGATATTTCTAAGGTATGTCTTGGGATGTCTCTGAGGTTAAGTATAAGTGTAGGTTATAGTCCTAGAATTAAAGTAACAATATTATAATTTAACCTAAGATGTTAGATATTGTAGGTACTTCCCCTTGATTATGTTGTTTTCCTAGTATGAATTTTTCATCTCACACTATTCTTTTTGGGTTTTACAAAATGGATGGAAATAAGATTATTAACGATAATGGAGGATATGATGGACAATAGAATGATATTCTTCATGTGAAACCAAACGAAACAGGATTTGGAATTACAAGAATCATTATTATTCCTAATCAGAAATATAATAATATGATCAATAATATCAACTTTGGTAAGTTTCTTGACTCACCTAATAAGAGAAAGATGAAGTTTTGTGATGATCATAGAGGAAAAAAAGTTCAATTTATCTCATGTAAATCATGTGGGAAGAGGCATTAGGGAGAATGTTTCAAAAGAAATAGAAGATGCTTTGGTTGTGGAAAAGGACACAAAGCCAGTAATTGCAAATAAAATGGTCCAGTTAACACCATAGGGAAAGATAATGGTATTTCTAAGACATCAACAATGGTTAAGTGTTTTAAATGTGGAATGTATGACCATTATGGAAAGCAATTCCCTAAGGTAAAGTATCATGAAGAGAATCATCATGGTCATATGGGTAGTATTTATGCTGATGATGATGAAGAGACTACAAATGATATGTGAGATGAAAAAATCATTGAATCTCGGTCAATTGTTTAAGAAGGCAGTGGAATTATTGCATGTTTATCAAGAATAATATATAGTACTAAGGAATAGAGAAACATCTAAGGATTGTTACACTATTGTTTTTTCTAAAGTATTTTAAATTATATGTTGAATGGTATCGGTAACCATGAAAAGTGATTTTGGAAAGCAAATGATATGCGCATAATGAAGGGATAAGGAGAAAATGAAATGTTTGATAGTATTCATGAGCTCATGACTGATATAAGGACAAAGTGATATCATGGTTTCATTATATAGAATTTTTAGGATTTTGGTATGTGGAAAGAGTTACCTTTTGAAAGAATTCTTGTTTTCACTAAGGTTCTATGGTAATTTATGTTTCAAGAGAATACATGATTAAGATATTCACATGTTTGGAATGCGATCAACAAGATATATCTTATGATATATGGGGGATAAATGATGGTATTCACGTGCTTGTTATGTGACCTTTCCAGTAATTGTTTTCTTTATACTATGAGATTGTATAGATGTATTTTGGATAAGTCTAAAGATTGGAATGGATTATGTTGGACACCAGATAGTATTGTTTAAGGCTAGAACTTTTTTCGATATTATTTTTGTAATGTTATAATAGTGTAGTTTAAAAAAAGGACAACCTGCAGGACGAGCGACAACCCATCACATCGGACAAGGTTATAGGAGTCAAACCCACAAACGAAGTGCAACAGGCCGTTATCGCCTACCTCTAGCTTAAAGGAAGTCCCTGGTTAGTAGAAACTAGTTTTATTTTATTATGCAGTATGATAAATGATGTATAAGTCCATTTTTGGAATCATATATGATTAACCTCACTATAGATAGACTTATGTATATTTGATAACTTTTCCTAACATTTTGTTTGAGATAGACGGAATGACCCATAATTCTATCACATGATCTGCTAAAACTTCACGAATGAAAAATTCAACATCATTTTATTACGATATAAAGTGGAAATTGTTCATGGAATGAAAAATGACAAGATTGTACCAAAATCAAGTAAGCATTTATTCTAATTCATAATTTCACCTTTAGGGAAATGATATTGAAAACCAAAAATGTTGTCCTAGTACCCTCATATCTGATTAATCAGATGGTACCTTAGATCATCACAAATTTATGGCTTTGTGATTGTTGGCTTTTTCATAGCCATGTTCTCTACCACTCTCTATCAGAACTTAATGGTTAGATTTATCTCCCATATCTATATTTTAACCTATATTATCCTATGAGGAAACCCAGTGATGAGTTACTTTGGGTATTTATTATGTGTCACGACCCGCCCTCGGGGTCCGTGCCGTGACTACCCCAAGCCCGCCTTCCATAGGCCAGGGGCTGGCGACTAGCACCAAGGCGTAAATCCCGGTAAAAAGGGAAGGCATTGCCTTTGAAAAGTAAACACACACCACAGAGTAAACAAGCGGAAAGTAAACACTAAGCAAACAGAGTACGACTGAAAGTGCGGAAAGGTAAATGGGCCAGAATACAAACTCAAACTGAAAGTAAAGTACAACTCAAAAAGGGAAAAACAGCAACTGTAAAGTAAAGGCCGCAACTCTGAGCTGTCCACCGGAAATCCCACCTGAAGGGTGGGTACAGATAGCTCCTCTGCTACACGGGTCCCGCCGTCCGCTCCGAGCACGTCCCGCCCAGTGGTCCACCTCCGGGTACCGTCCCGCTCTGCAAGCCTCAGCTAAGGTCAACGCTGTCCGTCGTCTGCAACCAACACAACGTAGTGCGGGCGAAGCCCGTGCATGGGTGAGTATAAGCTACTCAGTAGGGACCCCGAGACCCCTGAAGGTCTCTCAAATCCACAAAGGATAAACCACGAAGAAAAGTACAATCACGAAGTAACAACCGACACTGCTTAGGTATATGCCCATACATATACCTAAGTCATCAATTAAAATACGCTCCAACCTCCGAGCCCAAGTACAACTCAGTCCACGCAGGGAAGTATACATATTCCACATAGGAAAGCAAAATATAATCCACACAGGATTGCACAACACAATCCACACAGGAAAACAACAGGATTCAGCTCACACAGGTATACTTCTTCAAGGACGAATAAGATGATCACTGATCCATCTAAGTCGTCGGACCCACGAAGGATCGATAGGTAACTAACCCCCGCAAAGACCCACACAGGATCGGGCTCACACAGAACCTGTAGGCGCTGGCTCACACAGAACCGCTGAGCGCAAGGACCCACACAGGATCGGGCCCACACAGGACCTGTAGCACTGATCCACGTAGGATCGCTGAGTGCTGTAGTCGTCGTCGTCGAATCCACACAGGATCTCTGTACTGTCGTCGTCGAATCCACACAGGATCTCTGTACTGTCGTCGTCGCAGTCACAGTAACAGTCGTAGCAGTAGAACAGTCGCAGCCAGCACTAGGGTTCCCGCACACAGCAAGCTCGTTCGGAGGGTCCGCTCCACGAGCCGAGAGGCTGATACATCAACTGTCACGAAGACCGAAGTTGATGTATCCAAAAGTTCCGTATCGTCAACAGGAACTCAACGTAACAGACGGCGCGTCGATCGGACGCCCGGTCTGAGAGTTATTGGCATTTTCGCCTCCGGGGCCCGGTTGGTTTTTAAGGCAAAACCAACCCGACCATACTCCACCTGCGTCCAAACCTCGGGCGGAGTATGCCAAAAGATCCGTCTCTCTAAGAGGAACACAACTCGGCTGACGGCACGTCAATCGGACGTCCGTAGCTCAAGATATGAGCGTTTCCGCTCCGAAGGCCCGGTTGGTTTCGTGAACGAACCAACCCGGCTGAACTCAAAGTAACCCGAAACCTTGAGTGCGATATACCGAAACGACCGTCTCGATCCAAGGATCGTGTTGCCGCAGACGGTTCGTCGATCGGAGGTCCGAGGCTCAAGTTATGGGCCAAAAACCAAAACTGGTTCGAAACGGGGGGGTCCGGGTCCAGGCCGACCCGGCCCGACCCCCCCCCCCCCCCCCCCCCCCCCCCGGGGCGGCGCGGCGGCGGCGGCGCGGCGGCGGCGGCGGCGGGCCGCGGCGGCGGCGGCGGCGGGCCGCGGTGGCGGCGGCGGCGGGCCGCGGTGGCGGCGCACGCGGGGGCTAAGCCCCGCGGTTTGACAAGGCGGCACGGCTTGTGCCGTGCCTTTGCAACAATTGGCCCCCACGTGGGGGCCGATTTAAAATAAAGAACCGGGGGGCTGTTGCCCCCCCCCCCCTTACATGGAACCGCCCCCCCTCTTAAAGAGGGGGGTTTTATAGGCTGGCCGGGGAATTAATTTCCCCGGTTTAATGCCTTCCGGCCGGCCAGCTGGCCGGCCGGTTTCCTCCAACGGAACCGGTAATTTCCGGTTCCCCCCTTCGGCTTCCGACGCCGGCGGCCCGGCCGCCGGTTTTCTCTTCCGCCGCGGCCCGGAACCGGCCGCGGTCTCCTCGTCCCGCCGCGGCCCGGAACCGGCCGCGGTGTTCGTCGTCCGGCGCGGTGCGATGGCACCGCGCCCCTTCGCCGTACCATGATTCCTTCCAACGCGGCGCGATGGCGTCGCGTTCTTGAAGATTCTCCTCGGCGTAGCGCGACGGTGTTGCGTAAATTATAAGCACGATCATCCGCATGGTGCGACGGCACCACGCCACTTGCTTCCACCCGCATGAATTAAACAACAACGATGGAGGGGGGTTCGGCCGTGTTCGTGCGGTCCGGCCCCCCTCACGTTAAAATATTAACGCAACTCAAAATAAAATCAAGTCACATGTTAGTCTTGATAAAATCACGATCAAGAATAAAAAAAGGAAACCAAAAGAAATCGACAACCCCTACCTCGGGTTTAAGATTCGAAGAATCGTCTACGTCCCGTGGAAGACGGCGTCGCGGAGGTCGGGCGTCGCGGTCGTCGTTCGTCAAATCCGTTGACGAAGTGTTATGCCCGAAGAGACACGACGTTGGTGGATCTTCGTTTGCCGACGAAGAAGGTCCGAGGAGGAAGAAGAGGTCCGACGATACCGGGTCGCCGAGTCGATGATCCTTGACGAAGTGTTGTCGTTCTTCGTTGAGGATGAAGACGTTCTTCGCCGGAGAAGATGAAGAGGAGCTCTCAAAAAGACAAACAAAGAACTCCCAATAAAATAAGACTACCTCTTATTTTATTAACACAACACAAAAGAATTTCAAAGTTTGAAATTCAAAAAGACTTAACTCCCGCAATTAATTAAGAGTAACTTAAGCCAATTAATTAGGGGTTAAGTAAGTTGAGAGAATTTGAAAAGGTTAGGGTTTCGTGTGGGCCCCACCACACTTAATCCTCCCAAGGGAGGTTAAGTGGGTGTGGGTCCCACTTCCAACCTCCTTTGATAGGTTTTAACTTGTTGTAATAAAATTGTTCTTCACAATTTTATTTAACTCAAACTAAAAACCCCAAAACGTAACTTTCAACCCGCAACAAACGCAACTCCCGAAAAGGTCTCTTTAAGCGAATATCGGCGCTGCGAGTTCATCGGTGCTCTCGGATTTCAATTCCGAGCACCGGATCAAAAGTTAGGAATCCCCGCTCGTTCGTTCACTGAACGTACCCGAGCCAAACTTCGGAAATTAATTCCGGGCACTCCGGGCCTCGGAATCAGGTGCCGTCAGAAACCGCGCTCTTGTAAAATTCTAAAGAAAATTAAGAAAAAAATTCCTTTGAAATTTACGGGTCTTTATATTACTCCCACCTCAGGGCTTTACGTCCCCGTAAAGATACAAAAAAAATAGGGAAACAAATGAGGGTTCTAAGCACGCATCTGAGCCTCCCGCTCCCATGTGCTCTCCTGGAGATTCCCGTGCTGCCATCTGATGCGCACAAGAGGAATCGATCACCCACGCAGGACCCGCTCCTGTCGATCCTCTATCTCCACCGGGACCTCCGTAAAAGTCGCCCCATCGTCAACGTCAAGATCCCCATGGTCAAAGATGTGCGTCGGGTCGTGCACGTGTTTCCTCAGCTGGGATACGTGGAAGACGTCGTGCACCCGGTGCAACTGAGGTGGTAGAGCCAGGCGATAAGCCACCTCGCCAATCCTGCTGAGAATCTGGAAGGGTCCGATGAAGCGCGGAGATAACTTGCCGCCTCGTCCAAATCTCCGAATACCACGTCGAGGTGAGACCCGCAAGAAGACGTGGTCACCATCCTCGAACTCTAGTGGCCTCCGCCTCCTGTCAGCGTATGACTTCTGCCGGCTCTAAGCTGTCCTCATCTGCTCCTAGATGACCTGGACCTTCTCTGTCGTGGCCTGGACCATCTCCGGTCCCATCAGAGCTGCAAGATTTCTCCTTTGCCGAAAAGAGAAATCTGGTCTCATCCCCTGGATGAACCACATTCTTTGCCTAAAACAGTCAATCCTAACATGGATGATACTAATCCATACTAAGGATGACGTCGTAAGGCCTCGACGCTACTACTAAGAGATTCAACCGTTACTCTCGCCTCCAAGGGTTGAGTCACACTGTCGGCATCAGTGTGTGGTAACTGGGCCTCCTCCAGTAGATGTCTCACAAGTGAGGGTCAAGTCAACAGCCAAAACTGGAACCTCTTAGTAACATTACGATAGAGGACAGGAACGAAAACATCACAAGGTATGCGTCTTTTATTATTGCAGCTCGTAATACAAGACGCTACACAAAAGCAACAAGGAACCAGAAGTACAAAGGATGTATCCACTAGTTCTGCTCCTGTCCATCGGCTCCTAGAGCTCCATGATCGAAGGCCTCGGCTGCCTGAAGCTGAGCTCTCCCCTGCGGTCGGGGTGGACCTCCTGGTGGTGGTGGTGGTAGAGCCTCAAAGCGTCGTCCACCACCTGCTGCTCGGCCAGCTCCTCTGCCTCGTCCGCCTCCTCCCTGCAGACCGCCACGGTCGAACCTCTGCCTCTGCCTAGGTGGTTCCTCAACCGTCTGCTGCTCCTCCGCATGGCGGGTCGGGCAGTCACGAGCCATGTGGCCTTGCCCGCCGCATGCATAGCACTGTCTTCCACTCGAAAGACTGGCTCCGCGTTGTGTGCCCTGCACTGCTGAGCCAGTGCCCTGAGGTCTGGTCTGTCTGGACCCCTGAGTCATTCGTCGACTGCCAGCTGCAGATGACTCTGCCACGTGCCGCCCTGCGGTGGGTCTCTGTGCTGGTGTAGACTCAGCAAGGAAGCTCTCGATCAGAAGGGCCCGCTCCAGTACTCCTGTCTGAGTCGGTATGCTGAGGGAGATCAGCGATGCCCTGATCTCGTGTCTCAAACCCTGCTCGAAGGTCCGGGCCCGGAAGAATGGGTCCCGTACCATGTCGGTCGAGTAGCGCGAGAGATCGGTAAATCTCGCCGAGTACTGAGCGACCGTCATGTTGCCCTGCCGCAGCTGTAGAAGCTCCTGAATGCGCACTGCTCGGAGGGTGGCCGGGACGAACTCAGAGCGGAAGAGGCTCTCGAAGTCCGTCCAGAGCAAGGATGCCTCATCGTGAACCTGGAGCATCAAGATCCACCATCGTCCTGCTGCTGCGTGTAGTAGGCTCGCAGCGAGGATCACCATGAGGTCTGCTGGTGTCCTCACTAGCCTAAACACTCGAACCACTGCCTCCAGCCAGTCCTCTGCTGCCTGAGGATCCGTCTCCCCGTGAAACCTGGGCGGTCGCTGGCGCTGAAACTCATGCAGTGCGCTGAGGCGACGTGCATCGTCAGCGGCTGCTGCTGGAAGCATCGGGGGCTCGGCGGGTAAAGCTACCGCCGGTGCCACTGCTGACAAAGGGCCCTGCACCGAAGCCTCGTCG
The DNA here is from genome assembly GCA_963277665.1 of Viscum album. Taxonomy (NCBI): domain Eukaryota; kingdom Viridiplantae; phylum Streptophyta; class Magnoliopsida; order Santalales; family Viscaceae; genus Viscum; species Viscum album. Next base: position 1,237,562,465 of record OY728153.1, read on the forward strand.
CTCGGTGGGCTGTCGTCTCGCTCGACTCTCGGAACCCTAGCTGGCTGCCGTCGTGGGGCCATCCTGAATAGGAAACAGGTGCGCCACGGTTAGAACAGTATACCTGGTGAGCTGATATAAGTAATCACAAAGAAAACTTGAGACTTTCATTAAGCAGATCAGTATACCCGGTGAGCTGACACAAGTAATCACAAAGAAAACTTTGAAACACACACGCAATCAATGTTTTCGTGCATTAAGTCGGAAATCAGAAGTCAGGGTCCTGGTGTACGGATACGTCGGCCGCCGCACCAACACTGGACTCCCTGGACTGATAACCACACTCAATACGCTAAACCTTATTGCTTCACATAGAAAAGATCAGAGTTCGCGGTAGAACCGAACTCCTCTGATACCAATTTGTCACGACCCGCCCTCGGGGTCCGTGCCGTAACTACCCCAAGCCCGCCTTCCATAGGCCAGGGGCTGGCGACTAGCACCAAGGCGTAAATCCCGGTAAAAAGGGAAGGCATTGCCTTTGAAAAGTAAACACACACCACAGAGTAAACAAGCGGAAAGTAAACACTAAGCAAACAGAGTACGACTGAAAGTGCGGAAAGGTAAATGGGCCAGAATACAAACCCAAACTGAAAGTAAAGTACAACTCAAAAAGGGAAAAACAACAACTGTAAAGTAAAGGCCGCAACTCCGAGCTATCCACCGGAAATCCCACCTGAAGGGTGGGTACAGATAGCTCCTCTGCTACACGGGTCCCGCCGTCCGCTCCGAGCACGTCCCGCCCAGTGGTCCACCTCCGGGTACCGTCCCGCTCTGCAAGCCTCAGCTAAGGTCAACGCTGTCCGTCGTCTGCAACCAACACAACGTAGTGCGGGCGAAGCCCGTGCAGGGGTGAGTATAAGCTACTCAGTAGGGACCCCGAGACCCCTGAAGGTCTCTCAAATCCACAAAGGATAAACCACGAAGAAAAGTACAATCACGAAGTAACAACCGACACTGCTTAGGTATATGCCCATACATATACCTAAGTCATCAATTAAAATACGCTCCAACCTCCGAGCCCAAGTACAACTCAGTCCACGCAGGGAAGTATACGTATTCCACATAGGAAAGCAAAATATAATCCACACAGGATTGCACAACACAATCCACACAGGAAAACAACAGGATTCAGCTCACACAGGTACTTCTTCAAGGACGAATAAGATGATCACTGATCCATCTAAGTCGTCGGACCCACAAAGGATCGATAGGTAACTAACCCCCGCAAAGACCCACACAGGATCGGGCTCACACAGAACCTGTAGGCGCTGGCTCACACAGAACCGCTGAGCGCAAGGACCCACACAGGATCGGGCCCACACAGGACCTGTAGCACTGATCCACGTAGGATCGCTGAGTGCTGTAGTCGTCGTCGTCGAATCCACACAGGATCTCTGTACTGTCGTCGTCGAATCCACACAGGATCTCTGTACTGTCGTCGTCGCAGTCACAGTAACAGTCGTAGCAGTAGAACAGTCGCAGCCAGCACTAGGGTTCCCGCACACAGCAAGCTCGTTCGGAGGGTCCGCTCCACGAGCCGAGAGGCTGATACATCAACTGTCACGAAGACCGAAGTTGATGTATCCAAAAGTTCCGTATCGTCAACAGGAACGCAACGTAACAGACAGCGCGTCGATCGGACGCCCGGTCTGAGAGTTATTGGCATTTTCGCCTCCGGGGCCCGGTTGGTTTTTAAGGCAAAACCAACCCGACCGTACTCCACCTGCGTCCAAACCTCAGGCGGAGTATGCCAAAAGATCCGTCTCTCTAAGAGGAACACAACTCGGCTGACGGCACGTCAATCGGACGTCCGTAGCTCAAGATATGAGCGTTTCCGCTCCGAAGGCCCGGTTGGTTTCGTGAACGAACCAACCCGGCTGAACTCAAAGTAACCCGAAACCTTGAGTGCGATATACCGAAACGACCGTCTCGATCCAAGGATCGCGTTGCCGCAGACGGTTCGTCGATCGGAGGTCCGAGGCTCAAGTTATGGGCCAAAAACCAAAACTGGTTCGAAACGGGGGGGTCCGGGTCCAGGCCGACCCGGCCCGACCCCCCCCCCCCCCCCCCCCCCCCGGGGCGGCGCGGCGGCGGCGGCGACGGCGGCGCGGCGGGGGCGGCGCGGCGTTGCGGCGGTGCGGCGGCGGCGGCGGCGGGCCGCGGTGGCGGCGCACGCGGGGGCTAAGCCCCGCGGTTTGACAAGGCGGCACGGCTTGTGCCGTGCCTTTGCAACAATCGGCCCCCACGTGGGGGCCGATTTAAAATAAAGAACCGGGGGGCTGTTGCCCCCCCCCCCCCTTACATGGAACCGCCCCCCCCCCCCCCCCCCTCTTAAAGAGGGGGGTTTTATAGGCTGGCCGGGGAATTAATTTCCCCGGTTTAATGCCTTCCGGCCGGCCAGCCGGCCGGCCGGTTTCCTCCAACGGAAACGGTAATTTCCGGTTCCCCCCTTCGGCTTCCGACGCCGGCGGCCCGGCCGCCGGTTTTCTCTTCCGCCGCGGCCCGGAACCGGCCGCGGTCTCCTCGTCCCGCCGCGGCCCGGAACCGGCCGCGGTGTTCGTCGTCCGGCGCGGTGCGACGGCACCGCGCCCCTTCGCCGTACCATGATTCCTTCCAACGCGGCGCGACGGCGTCGCGTTCTTGAAGATTCTCCTCGGCGTAGCGCGACGGCGTTGCGTAAATTATAAGCACGATCATCCGCGTGGTGCGACGGCACCACGCCACTTGCTTCCACCCGCATGAATTAAACAACAACGATGGAGGGGGGTTCGGCCGTGTTCGTGCGGTCCGGCCCCCCTCACGTTAAAATATTAACGCAACTCAAAATAAAATCAAGTCACACGTTAGTCTTGATAAAATCACGATCATGAATAAAAAAAGGAAACCAAAAGAAATCGACAACCCCTACCTCGGGTTTAAGATTCGAAGAATCGTCTACGTCCCGCGGAAGACGGCGTCGCGGAGGTCGGGCGTCGCGGTCGTCGTTCGTCAAATCCGTTGACGAAGTGTTATGCCCGAAGAGACACGACGTTGGCGGATCTTCGTTTGCCGACGAAGAAGGTCCGAGGAGGAAGAAGAGGTCCGATGATACCGGGTCGCCGAGTCGATGATCCTTGACGAAGTGTTGACGTTCTTCGTTGAGGATGAAGACGTTCTTCGCCGGAGAAGATGAAGAGGAGCTCTCAAAAAGACAAACAAAGAACTCCCAATAAAATAAGACTACCTCTTATTTTATTAACACAACACAAAAGAATTTCAAAGTTTGAAATTCAAAAAGACTTAACTCCCGCAATTAATTAAGAGTAACTTAAGCCAATTAATTAGGGGTTAAGTAAGTTGAGAGAATTTGAAAAGGTTAGGGTTTCGTGTGGGCCCCACCACACTTAATCCTCCCAAGGGAGGTTAAGTGGGTGTGGGTCCCACTTCCAACCTCCTTTGATAGGTTTTAACTTGTTGTAATAAAATTGTTCTTCACAATTTTATTTAACTCAAACTAAAAACCCCAAAACGTAACTTTCAACCCGCAACAAACGCAACTCCCGAAAAGGTCTCTATAAGCGAATATCGGCGCTGCGAGTTCATCGGTGCTCTCGGATTTCAATTCCGAGCACCGGATCAAAAGTTAGGAATCCCCGCTCGTTCGTTCACTGAACGTACCCGACCCAAACTTCGGAAATTAATTCCGGGCACTCCGGGCCTCGGAATCAGGTGCCGTCAGAAACCGCGCTCTTGTAAAATTCTAAAGAAAATTAAGAAAAAAATTCCTTTGAAATTTACGGGTCTTTACATTATGTTTTTAAAATTACTTTTTAAAATGATGATTTAGTATTCCTTTTTACAATGTGGGTTTCTATGAAAGAAACATTTCAAGTAGTAAACGATTTATAACCTTGACGAATTTTGAGGGCAAAATTCATTTTAAGGGGGGTAGAATGTAACACCCCAAGATTTTTTGAGAAGTATTTTTTTAATTTATTTGATGTCTTGTGTTTTATGCTACACCAAGATTATCTTGCGCTATACGCAACACCGTATTATCTTACAGTATACACAACACTATTCTTGGATCGTGTTACACACAATTTTAAGTTCATTTGGTAAAAGTTATTCTACGCAACATTGAGTGTATATATATATATATATTCAATGTATAAATGAAATATGGTTAGATTCTATTATACACGACAATAAAGTAATCTTTAACTACACGCAACCCTGACTTGGCTTGCATTACACGCAATCACGACCTTCCCTGATAACATGTGTTGTACGCAATACCGAGTTTTACTAAACAACGATATGTTATTAAAATATTATATAAACTAGCTGTTATAAATAGTAATGCCCACTTTTTGAAATTTTATAAATTTTATCTTTCAAAATGGATTTCATTTTTGGATTTGGAAATTCAAAATTATCCTAGGGTGATTTTTTGGTATTTTTCTAAAAACTTTCTATTTTTGATGAATAATGAAAACACTGAGTTATTGGTTAAAACCGAATTTTTATTTAAATAATAATTTATTTTATTTAAATTTATTTTAGGTCCAAATAGATATATAATACCTATATAAGTTCAATGTAATTAATTGGAGTCATTTTATAATAATTTTATATATATAAAAATTTTATTGAACTTTTTACCGTCTTTTACCCACCACCATGGAGAATTTGGAAATTGACATAAAACATAATTTTTCCACTTCTGTGAGTGGAATTTAAAAAATCCTAGAGACATTGTTGATATCAGCAATTAAAATGTGGTTCAATAAGATAAAAATAATTTTTGGCGAATAGTAACTTTATACTTTTATTTACCACGGTTAAAAGTAAATAGGGTAATTTAGGGTAAAAATGATATTATTATTACCCTAAAACAAGTCATAATTATATTTGATAAGTTTAATTCGACCAAAAAAAACCTTAGGAATAAAATATTACCATTTAGGTCCACTTGGATTAGATTAGGACACTTATTATTATTTAATTCAATGAAGAGTTAAAATCAAAGTTTAATAAGTAAAACATTTTTAATATAGAATTATACAAAAGATAAATTAGACTATAAATAATCATTATAATTCTAAAAATATTTCCTACATAATGGTATTTTATTTATAATTTTCAAACATTATATAATGTAATCTATTTATGACACAATGATGATGCAGTAATTACCTTATTAATGAAATATTAACATAATTGATATTATAAATACCCAAATAAATGTAATTTGAGACTTTTTATGAATTACAATAATTTTATAGGTTAATATAAAAAATTATTCTTGGTTAGATGAATTTTTTTAGAAGTAATAATTCTGTTATGAATTTAGAGAAAACAAATACCAAATTGTTTCAAAATTGACATAAAAGAATTTTTAAAAAAAATATTATATTATTAATTAATATAATGGTCTTAAAAATATAGTTTTCGGTAAAAAGACTTATATAATAATATATATGACATTAATTAACCAATTGGGGTTCTATTGGCAGTTTATTGTATGTTTATTAACCATATAGTGTAAGAATACAAGAAGACACGGTAAAAGTTAAATTATTTAACTTAGAGTTAATTCTAAATGATATGGTTAAAATGGTAACCTGAACTTGTCTAAAACCTATTTGTTGAGATTATTTAGACCCATACCCACCCTAGCTTTTAAATAAGTTACATTATAGCCATTATAAACCGAATATGAATTTATTATAAAATAATATTTTAAGTTTTTTCCAAGGTGTCCCTCTCTTCCCTTATAAAAGGGAACCTCCTCCCACTCCTATTTACAAAATTTTGATCCTTCAAGATCATAAAAACCATGAAAATTTCTCTTCTCAACCTCTCTATTTATATCATAGAGGTTCTGGTATTCTCAAAAGACCAACTCTAGTTCCCTAAGATGATGTTTAAAAGAGGCACGTCGAAGAAGAGATAATCTCTTCTAACGAGTCTTTAATGAATCATTCATCTTATACTTCCTATTATTTAGTTTTTTAATTATAAAGTAATAACATCAGTATTAATCATATACTGATATTCTATTATAAATAAGAAACAACCCATTAAAACCTTTGTCCATCCTACGAAAAACAAAATCACCGCGCGTGCGTATGTATGGAATATCGTCTCCACGCCGTGGTGTAATATGTTTTTCTACCACCACCTTAATTGGATGGGTATAATGGTGTAAATAATAAATATATATGATTATTATAACATGATACAAGTTCTGAGATATTATACCATCCACTCCAATTCCATTCAATAATTATGGGAACGATATCATCGCTCGTGCGTAAGCATGGATTACCGTCTCCACAACGCGGTGAGATTCATTCTCCATGTTAACCATTCAAGAAAGATTATAAAGTATATATAATGAATAATAATGAAATATATTACATAATAAAGATACTATATTTATGTATATATATATATATATATGTCATCTACTTACTTCCATTCAAGTCAATAAGGAAAGGAACACATTGTTCATGCGTACGTACGACCTACCGTCTCCATGAACTGTGTATTTCATTTCATATATCTATCTATTATATATATATATACTGAATATATGTGATATATAAATCATGATTTACATTATAGAATAATTAAATAATGATATAAGTAATAATAATATCAAAAACAACAAGTCCAAACACGTACAATAAATGAGACGATTTTACCCAAAACACTACTTTAACATGAAATTGACAAACGAACGGTTAATATAAAGTCATAAGTGAATCATATATGATATCATAAATTTTATTATGATTCTGTTACAAGATAATAATAATTTTAAACCCACTATATATAATTCTTGTACACATACAGAATAAATCGGACATAAGGTAAGGGATAATTTTACAAATCTCATTTTTATCTGTGATTTCTTATACATAAGTATTTACTGGGGTATATTTTTCATCCATGTCCATAAAAACGTTTTTTATAAAGTTTTTAATACTATTCTATGTATTTTTAAATTCATTTTTACCCCTATTTGAATTTTACATTGTGTTATAGAAGGAATATTTCTTTTGTTTACCATACGAGGAACTTTTTGTCCTTTCCAGAAAAAATACGAAAAGAATGTTTTTTTAACTTATACGGCATGAACAGATTTTTACGGTTTCATAACGCCTAATTCTCATGAATATTAATATACAATATTTTCTGATTATTTTCAAAAAAATAGTTTTCTTTTAAAATTGAATGGCATTTTATGAAAAGAAATTCATTTTGAAGAAGAAAAGATATTTTCCACAAGAATTCATTTCAAGTGTTTTTTCAAAATTATTTTCCACCTAAGATGACATAATTTAGTGTGATTATGTTTCAGTATAATGTCTCTATTATTTACATGCTTTCATTCTTCTTATGAAGAAATTATATCAATTTGTTTTATATGGATTATGTTATAATGGGATGATGTTTATGAAACCCATTTTATTCTTTGGGTTATGATGAATGATTTATGTTTATTTTGTGGCACAAGTAAGAATGATTTAATTATGAGATGGGTGGGACATATATCTCCCTAAAATTCATTGGGTAAATATTTATATCTCATGAGATAAACATGGTTGGAATTACAGGTTAGTCCGGTTCAGTGATAAAAGACTGGAATGAGGAGTGAACTCGATTCAGTAAAGGACTTTGTCCATTACGATGGTCTTGGCAATAATTCCTTGGATACTATGGAAATCATATAATGTTCTTAATGGATTTCCACAATTCCATGTTTTTTCCATGTTATTTATCATGATTAATGTTCCTTTATGATATATGCCTTATGAATTGTCAAGATTTATGTCATTACTCATGATTTTTATGTTTTATGTTCATGTTTTTACATTCAAATGTTTAGGGATTGTTTTATGCTTCCATGTTTACCCTTACTGAGCATTTGATCTCACCCTTTTTATGTTTTCTTTTCCACAGGATTTAAGGAAAGGTTTTAGGTAAGAAAACAATTTGGGAAGACCTTTATGGGAGATGTTGAAGATCTTTCACCATGACTAGAATATGATGTTCCGAGTTTCCAAAGACACTATACTATTATATTCCTTGGGTGTCTGTTTTTTTTATGTATTAAATATTCTGAAAAAGTAATGTAATGTCTATGTACGCCAAGATTTGGGTCTCTACATTAATCCCAACTATAAAAGTGACATAGGGTCTTCTACACAAGATATACCAATGAATTATCCATTTATGAAAAAAATTTCTCATTAAAATAATACTTATATAAAAGAACATTCATTTTGAAATTACAAGTTAAAATCACTTCCAAAAGGGTATATTTTAGCCAAACCATCTCATTAAAAAACAATATTTCTAAACTTCAATATCTCATTTTTAAATTAACTTCCCAATATCATTTTTAAAACATTCAATTTTACAGAATAGCTAACAATATTTGTTTTTTTAATGTCTCTCTAACTTTAATTTATATAATATATCTAGTTTAAAATATCCACCACATTTAATTTTTCTTCCAATTCTAAAACATTAGATTAAAAAATGTTTACTTATTCATTTTGAAGTCATTATAACCTTTACATGATCATTTATATAAAAGAAAAGAAAAACATGGAAAAAATAACTGACATGTAAAAACAATATTTTAAATTATAAACCTACCAATATATTACCATTATAAAACATATAACATGAGTAGGTATAAAAGATAAAATAGGTTTTAAAACAAAATAAAAATAATGAAACATGCATGGAATACCTAATGGTGAAATATTACACAAGAAATAATTCATCTTTTAAAAAAAACACTAAACAAAGAATAATGTGCATTATTAGGTATTTAATCCATGTAAAAAGTTTAGGAACATTATTAGTAAAAACTAGGTATCATGAAGGAGTATATAAAACCTATAACATAAGAGTAACACAATATGGTATATAGAAAATAATTAATAGGTAAAAATAGGTAATTTTTTTAAAAAAATTAATATAATTCATATGACATAAATATTCTATAATAATTTTTTTTTCAGTGAGGAGTATATCATCAATTTTAACTCAAGTTGATACATGAGTTACTGTAATTAAATAGATATCATCTAATAAGGTATATTAAAAAATAATATTTATTTTATCATATTTTAATTAATTAATAAAGGCCATTTACATATATTAATTATATTATAAATGAGTTTCACATGTCCTAAAGTGATACTAAACTATATTATTAATGATTATGCAATAAGTTTTTCTTCAGATCAAGCTCTAAGAATTTATTTAGTTTCACTAGAACATATATGATACATTCCAATGAGAACCCTAGTCGAACCTATGGTGCCTACTAACTACTTAGAAATCCACTAAAAACTTGTAATTCCACCATAAATATTTTTATGAGGCCAATTTATGGGTTACTTCTCAAGTCCCAACAGTACTAGTTACTTTCCTAGAGAAATGTGAATCCTAGTTGTGCCACATCACTATTATATTAATTTGTAATGATTGTGTCCCATGTGCATATTTGACATCTGGACCGATCTCCACAAGACCTTAGGTATATTTCTCAATAACCAAATGATTACATAAACCTCAAGAGTTTAACTAAATAAAAGTTAGTTGTACTTTTTCCACTTATAAGAATAGATAAAACAAACTCATGGCCTGTCAAAAATTTACATGAACCTATAAGTCATTGTAATACGAAAAAAACTATCCTCCACCTTTAGCATACATATTAAATAGAATTCAATTTCAATAAATGAAGAAATAAATACATTATACATGAATACATATCAAACTAGACTAGAATCACATATAAATTCATCAAAATGATGAAAATAGAAGATAATAAACTATGAATAAAAGGTCAATATAATAATTGAATTTAAGGTTAAAAATGAGTTTTCATGTGTATAGAACCCTATGGAAATAATAGAATACAACCTTGGGGTGTCCTCTATACATGATCATTAGAAACTTTGAAAGACACCACAAAATCCCCTATACTCAATGAGTGTCTGACTCCTACAATAACCATGACCCAAAGATCCATGAACACTCCACTACTAAAGAGGTAGCTATAAACCTGAACATGAAGCTGTATGTCCACTGGAATTTCCATAAAGGGTTCGAGCATATACACACTCAGTAAGGTGCCACCAATATTCCTCAACCCAGGAAGGAATAAAAAGGAGTAAAGTTGAACATATATACTCATTTATATACATAAATTATATTTTTATAGAAAAAACTAACATAAAATATAATGGATAGTAAAAAAATTAGCTGATATATTATTTATGAGAAATATAAAATAACTCCCTATTCATGGAGAATATATAATTGAACTCACATGAGTTTACCTACTATAGGAAATCTAGGTAATAATGCAAGGAAATTAAATATTTCATCCCATCCCATACCGGATGATTGTAGTGAACTCTTGCAAATCATCCCATAAAAATAAACTTCAATATTTATGACCTAGTCATATCCTGTGTGTATGATCCTATATTTTTTAGGTAATTTTCTCACAATATTATTTTCATTTGAAGCTTAATGTCTCAGTATTGTTTAGATATGATCCTTTTTTTGGAGAAAACGAACTAAATTTTTGGGATGTATGATTTTTGTAATTAATGGAGTCTGATTATAAATGTGTTAGGTGTTAAAAACGGGTTCAGGGCGACATGAGAGGCTTTGAAGGGAAAATGGTATGAAACTCAACTGCAGAACATTTACACATCATGTTAGGGTATTACACATCGTGTAATTGTTAGGATATTTTAAATAAATAAATCTTAGGTGATGGATTTTTCGGTGAAAATCTTTAAAAATTATTTCATGATGTGTAACTTGATTTCACACCCTGTAAATTCCTAATCTTTAATTTTCAACATGATGTGTGGCTGGATTATCAAATGTTTTTGTCTACAGCTCTCCTCTTTCAAACCTAGGATCCTTTTGAAAATTTTGGAGGCTCTTAGATAGATCCCAATCTTTCCCAACCTCTTTTCATGGTGAATCAAAATATAGATTTAAGATTTACACCAATAGGTATGTTATTTCTTCTAGTTGAGATCTACATCACTCTACCAATCCTCTATCCAAATAAAAGAAGGATTATTACCCCCTTTTGGATTTATATGTAGATATAATATTGTTATGCATCAATTTATTTGATCTTAAATTTACGATTTTGATCTAAATTCAGTTCTTTGTTGCCTTCTTAACTGATCTGCTTCAAAATGGGGATTCTTCCATTGGTGAGCACTGTCAAAAATTTGAGGAAGGTGGTCTACTATTCAAATCCCATAGTCATGATTTTGATTTAGTAGATGCAAAATTTTAGAATTTTTAGAATTTTTTAGTAATTTAATTTTTTAAATAAAATTAATTAATTTTTTGAATTAATTAATTATATGAATGTAAAAATGTGGGATTTGTGAATAATAAACTATAAAAATCGATTGCCTGATATTTATTAGTGAATTGGATAATTAATTGGGGAATAATTAATAAATTTTGGAATTGTGAGTTTGAAGAATCAATTGGTGAATTAATATACTGAATATTGATATTATGAAAGGATTAATCAATTATTGAATTAGTTAATGGGTGGTTGAGATATATGTGTAATATTGTGCTATTATGATATATGTAAAAGGTTAATGGTAACATAGAAATTCATCCAAGTATTATGAATGGTAACACGCTCATTTAAATATATATTGTAAAATGGTGAATGATAACATAAACATTTGGCGAAGTATTATGAATGGTAACATGCTCATTCAATTATGTATTGTAAAATAACAAATGATATCATGGACATTCATCCATGTAATAAAGAATAGTAAAATGTTCATTCAATTCCAAGAATTGATGAATGGTAACACAATCATTTTTTTGTAAAATAAATAATGGTAACTTGTTAATTCTAGTGTGTAAATAAATGATTGGTAACGTGGTCATTCATGTTTTAAAATAATAAGGGAATCATGGACATTCAAACATGGGATATCCCTCAGGGATTGTTCAGACTCCAGCATAGGCCGAAGAAAGTATTGACATACGGGTGTCCATGGGAAGCTGAGGTTTTTACGGTTAAATAAAGATTAATTGATAATGTGATTTCTATTTAATTATACATTTTAATTATTTATTTATATAAATATATGAACTATTATCTAATTATATATTGTTTTAGACACCATTGATAGTGGCCTACTGAGTTTTACTCACACCTAATTCAGGTTTCCTGATCAGTACCTGAATAGACTATATTTTTGCAATACATGTTAAGGGAAAATGACCTAAATTAGATGTCTATTTTAGGGATGGAACATCGATGAGGGAAAAGGATAGGGTTTGAGACATGATTGGGATTCATTGGTGTATTTATTGTTTTATTTTCATTTTAGAATCATGACCCATTATTTAGTAAGTCTTTATTATATTTTAGTTGGATATTGCATTTCCTATTTTGTTTATCATGAGATCTTTATATTTATTATTGAAATATATTGCTTCAGAAATTGGTTATTATTTCCTCTGGTGTATTACTTTTATCAAAGAGGGTATAGTCTCCCCATGAATAGATTATCAGAACCTCACTACTAGTCAACAACATCTGGGGTATGAGGGAGAAATCTTGAGGTCATGTGACCAATGATATCAGGGCATTGAAATGTGGCACCCAGAATGGGATGTTAGAAAATGGTATTCAAAGAGTTTCTTTTTTCTTTTATATTTCTGTTTTGGAAAGGTATACAGGAGACTATAAAGAGTCAGACCTTGGTAATGAGGTCATGCATGGGAGTTTTAAACCCATGTATGTGGGAAAACATAAGTACTCAAAATGGGATGGTTGTTATTTCTGTTTGTTGTTAAAATTGAATATTATTTCACCTTGAGTGATGCACTTATTGTGTGATGTGATAATTCTTTTGATATTTATATGAGAATTGAGTTTTGGTCGAAATGGCATGAGAGTCTGGTTTGCAAGCATAATTTTAGGTACTCAGAATTATTTTGTGACATGCATCACTTTAGTCAAGCACAAGAAAAGGAGTTTTGGGTAAGTTGTTGAACTTGAACTATTTTCTTGGCTTCATAAATTGAATTGATAATTTTTACTAATATGAAATCAAAAAAATGGTAAAATTATATAATAATGTGATTAAATGGGTGCCTAAATGAGAAACCTAAAATATGAGAATGTGCTTACCCTTGTAACCAAGGCCTAGGGGTGGGATGGTTAAGGGTAGTGTTATCCCCTTGGTTTTGAATGCGTGGTGAGATGTGGAGAAAAGACTTGTTTTGAACTATTGTGTCTTTCCCCATACGTTAATGTGTTAATGTTTTAAACTATTTCCTTAGGTACATGGTTGGAATTGAGAGTTATGCCTCTATGATGATTCTTATTGAGAGAATGACTAGAGGACATGGTAGTGGATGATCCTCTAGTGGTGGAACATATGGAACCAATAATGTTGAATGAGGAATCATGGGAGAATTTTCGAGGGAAATTTTCTCACTTCATGCAATTCATGGAATGAGACTCATGGTGGTTTGTGAAAAACATGTCTTAGCTAATGAGAGAGTTCTAGTTATAACACCCTTTGAATTTCACTAGAGAGGGTAGAACTGAAGGAGATGAGTTCTGGGTTGTGTCCATCAAGATGATACTTTACCATTTAGAAACTCATGCTAAAAAGTGGGTCATGTTGGATTCTTATATGCTATGAAGATCAGTGAAGAACTAGTGGGATATTTAGGCATAGTTTGGGCAGACTGATGGAATGCTATGGAAGGAATTATTAGATAGGTTCTTAGAGAACTTCAATCCAGAGATGCTGATATAGGAGAAATAATTTAAATTCATGGGCCTATGTTAGGGGAGCATGCCCATTATGAACTATGATGGATGATTTAAAAACCTCCATCGCTTTTCTCTAGTGTTGACAAGAGATGATACATCGATGATGAGATGCTTTTTGGATGGAATTAATTGTGAAATTATGTCCCAAGTTAACCTTTTTAGGTTAAAGAAGTTTTCTAAGGTGGTGGATCAGGCTCTCATAGACGAGGGATACCTGAAGAAGGATTCCAAAACTGGGTAGATAATTACTACTAGAAAACTAGGAGGTGTAACTTTTGAGAGCATGAATCACCACTATGACAACTTTAGTCAAAGTACTGGAAAGCAGAGTACACATAAAGGATGTTCGATTGCACATGACCTTACAAGAGTGATTTGTTATAAGTGTGGTAGGTCGAGCCATTATCATAGGTATTGTCTCCATTCACTAGTATAGTTTCTCCTTTCACTAAGATAGGACATCTATAGAAGTTTTTTTGGATGATGATATAGACAGTTAATGAGGGTATAGCTAGATGGGTTCAAAATGTGGGAAGGGGATCTTCTACATTGTATCAGGATGGCGGTAGGAGTTATACTAGTTGAGGTGGTAGAGGTAGATTAAGAGCTGATTTTGGGAATGATCACCCATATCATGAGAGTGGTATGACTTAGGGGAGTCATACAATATCATAGGGTTGAGGGGAAGGATAGCTACAGGTAGTGCAACCTATACTTGTGGTTATCGAGGCTAGGCCATTAACAGTGAGAGGTACTATTCTTGTAGCTTCCAAAATAGTTAGTGCTTTGTTTGATACCAGTGAATATCATTACTTTATATCTAAAAAAATTGATAATGGTTTGAACATGGTGTTTTAGTTCTTAAGAGGGGTTATGACTATAGATACACCATTAAGAGTACAGTCTAGAGACATCTGTTTGTGAAAGTGACGTTCTCTCGAAATTAGGGAACATCATTTTCTATTAGATCTCTATATTCTTGAAATATTGGGCTTCAAAAAAATTATGGGTATGGACTAGATAGTTTCATAACGAGCCCAAAAAGATTGTTACTAAAGGAGAGTGATCTTTATGTCTCCTAAATGTGACCATCATATTCACCATGGGGTGTAGGGTATCTCAGAAGGCTGAGCAGGGCCAATTACTGAGCAACTGGGAGAGCTCATGACCCAAGTTTCTATTTTATTTCTAGATGATAGAGGAGTAAAGCCTGAAACCATTCCACCTATAGAGGAGAGTTTACAGTTTGTGTTTCTTGAAGAGTTCTTAGAACTTACACCTAAGAGTGATGTGGAATTCACTATTGCGCTCATGGTAAGAGATGAGATATTATCTATTCCACCATACAGAATGGAACTGATAGAGATTCAAGAGCTCCAAAATCAGTTGGAGCATATAGAGGTTAAAGGGTTTATCCAACTGAGTATGTTTCCTTGGGGATCACCTGTGTTTTTTTTAAAAATAAGATTGATGGGAGTTTCTGCTTGTGTATTGATTATTGGAAGTTGAGCTAGATGGATGTGAAGAAACGATAACTTATTCCACATATCAATGATCTTTTTGACCAGTTGAAGGGATCTTGTGTTTTCTCAAAGATCAACTTGAGATCAAGGTATCATTATCTTAGAGTTTGGAATTTTCATATACCAATGGTGTCTTTCAAGAGAAGCTATATCCTTTATTAGTTATTTTTAATTCTATTTGAGTTGAAAACACATGATTAGTGTTTATGGCCTTGATGAAAAAATCTTACATTTGTACCTAGATCAATTTTTGGTGGTGTTCAGGGATGAAATCTTGGTGTACTCCAAGTTTCATGATGACCATACCCACCATCTTGACATCATTATGAGTATACTGAGATAACATTAACTATAAGCCAGGCTATCAACGTTCCAGTTTTGGATCAACTACGTACACTTCTTGGGACACATCAACTCGAAGGAAGGTGTGTCAGTGAAACCAAAGAAGGGACAGGTAGTGGTTTCTTGGGAGTATCTCTAGAATGGGTTTAGTATCTGTAGATTTATGGGGTTATCTGGATATTATCTAGGATTTATCTTGGAATTTTCACATTTGGAAGCACCAATTTAGGGCCTGAACAAGAAGGGGGTAAAATTTTAATGGGAGAAATCTTGTGAGAAAGCCTTATAAGTGTTGGAGAAGCACTTTACATCTATACTGATCTTGATTCTACCCAATCTAGGTGAGGAGTATATGGGTTATAGTGATGCTTCTGGAATTGGAATTTGAGCTATTTTGATGTACATAGAATGATTTTTGACATATGGGTCTCAATAGTTGAGGCCTCATGTATGGTACTACCCTACACACGATATTGAGATAGAATTAGTGTCTTATTATATGAAGTGTTAGTGACACAATCTATTTAGTGAAACTTTTTAAGTGTTTAATGATCACAAGAGCCTAAGGTACATAGTTTCTCAAATATATCTGAATCTTCGACAATTGACTTGGGTTGAATATATGTATTCCTTTAATTTTGAGTAGGCATATACATCTATAAAAGGAAAAAGTGTTACTGATTCTTTAAGTATGAAAACTCGGACTCAGACATTTTGGGAGTCTAGTTCTGAGTGGAAGATGATAGATTTACTGACTGAGATTCATGTGGTGTTTGAGGAGAACTAGGAATAGAGGACTCTTGTATTAGTTACTGTGGATTATACACTTTTGAGATGAATCTGAGATAGGCAGTTTGAGGATCTTGAATGTTTTTCTTCGAGATAAAACCTTGACGGTGGGAGGTAAACTTTATATTGGAGCATAGATTGGGATGATATCATCTATGATAAGAATCAAGTTGTTGTGCCTATGAGAATGCGAGAGGACCTCATATAGGAATTTTATAACTCAAAGCGGGATGTACATCCAAGTGTGACCAAAATGTACCATGAAATATGATGACAGTTTTAGTGGATAGACCTGAAAAATGAGATAGCATGGTTTGTGACATGATAATACACATGTGAGTAGGTGAAGGTAGAGAATCAACAACCTAGAGGATTTCTTGAGTCATTACTTATTCTGGAGTGGAAGTGGGATGACGTGACCATGGAAATTGTAGTGCGTGTCCTAGAGACACCAAGGAAGAATGTCGCAATCTGGGTTGTTTTGTATCAACTTACAAAGGTATTTACTTTTTAGACTATACAAGTGGCTTTCACAGTAGAGAAGCGGGGAGTTTTGTATGTGTAGGAGATAGTCCTTCTACATGGGGTTCCACGAAAAATAGTTTCAGATCATGATTCACGTCTCACTTCACGGTTCTAGTAGGGCTTGCAGAAATTTCTTGGTATATAGTTATTATTATGTATGGTTTTCCATCAACAAAAAAATGGGTAGTTAGAGCATACTATACAGGTACATGACGATACTCTACAGGTGTGTGTGCTTGACTTTAGAGAATATTGGGAGAAGAATTTGGCATTAGTGGTGTTTTTTGATAAAAAAACTATTAATAAAATATACATATGGCACTATACAAAGCTCTTTATGGTAGGCCATGAATATCATCTCTATGAAAAATAGAGGATGGAGTGTCAGAGTTTCTGGGACGGAGTCTCATATAGGAGACATCAGAGCAGGTTTATCTAATTTGGAAACATATTTTTATGAATTAGAGTGGCCAGAAGTCATATCCTGATAGATATAGATGACCCCTATAGTTTATAGAGGGTGAACTTGTATTCCTTAGGGTGTCTCATAGTTTGGGTCACTATAGGTAATGGAGTTATAGTAATTTGGCACACAAGTTCATTAGACCATATGAGGTAGTGGAGAGAATTGAGTCGGCAAAATAGTGATTGACTCTTCCATAGAAATAAATAATTATGCAAGATGTGTTACATGTATCAAAACATTGGAAATATAATACCAACCCTTATCAAGTGATCAAGTTAGAGGGTGTTGATCTTGATATAGACACATCCATTGAGGAGCATCCGATGTGTGTGTTGGATCATAGTGAGAAATTTTTATAGGGAAAGGCTCTAGTGATAGATTATGTATTTTGGAAGCATGGGAATATACAGGAGAAAACTAGGGAATGAGAAGAATATATGTGGGCTAAGTGGCCAAGTCTGCTTGACATGTAATCTTAGAGATGCTTGAAAATTAAGCTAGAGGACGAGCTGTGATAAGGTTGGGAGATTGTATGATCCCTTATTTTTAGGTACTTGTACATATAAGTTTAATTTATTTCAACCTTAATGGTCTAATATTTTTTGGAGACTGAGAGACGTATTTTATATAAAATTAAATAATGTTTGGGTATTATGATTTTTTGAATTAATGGAGTCCGGGTATAAATGAGTTAAGTGTTATAAAAGTGTTCATGGTGAGTTGAGAGGATTTTAAGAGAAAATGGCTTGAAACACAAATATAGACCATTTACATGTCATTTAAGGGTATTAAAAGACCTGTAATTGTTTGTGGGTTTTAAATAATGAAATCTGATGTGGTGAATTTTTCAGTGAAAATATTTAATAGTCATTTCACAATGTGTAACTGGATTACACACAATATAAAGTTCTGAACTACAAATTTAAATATGTTGTGTAGATGAATTCTCAAATGTTTTTGGATAAATCTATTCTCCTTATACCCTAGGCTCTATTTTATTATTTTAGAGGCTCTTAGATAGATCCCAAGCCTTCCCGACCTCTGTTCTTCATGAATCAAAAGAAGGATTGAATATTTTCACAACCAGGTATGTATTTTCTTCTCATTGAGATCTATATATATCTTTGGATCATCTATCTAGATAAAATAATCATGTTCACCTAACTTTGGATTTATATTTAGATCTAGTATTTTCAGAACTTGATTTTTTTGATCTTGAATTTAGGATTTCAATTGAAATTTCATTCTTCATTATGTTCTTTAATGATCTGCTTCAAATTGGGGATTCTTCCATTAGCGAGTGTTTTCAACAAATTGGGGTAGATTTTCAAATGTTCAAATCCCATAGTTGTGATTTTGACTTAGTACATGAAAATTTGAACCATTTTTATTTTATTTTTATCAATTTATTTTCCTAAAGAGAATTAATTATTTGGGTGAATTAATTAATTATAGGAATGTGAAATTGTGCGATTAAGGAATAATTAATTATTGTAATTGATAGTGTGATATTGATGAGTGAATTGGATAATTAATTGGGAATTATTTATTAGATGTTAGAATTGTGATCTTGAAGCATTAACTGGTGAATTATTTTTTTGAAAATTTATACTGTGAAAGGATTAATTAATTATTGAATTAATTAATGGGTCGTTGAGATATATGTGTAATATTGTGTTATTATGACATATGTAAATGGTGAATGGTAACATGGACATTAAGTAAAGTATTATGAATGGTAACATTCTCATTAAACTATGTATTGTAAAATGGAGAATTGTAACATGGACATTCAACCAAGTATTATGAATGGTAACATGCTCATTTAATTATGTATTATAAAATGGTGAATGGTGACAAGGATATTTGACCAAGTATTATAAATGGTAACATGATCATTCAATTATGTATTGTAAAATAGTGAATGGTAACATGGAAACTTGTCCAAGGAATAAATAATGGCGACATGGTCATTAAATTGTGAGAATTAATGAATGGTAATATGGATATTAAATTGTGAGAATTGTTGAATGGTAACATGGATATTAATTTTTAAAATAAACAATGGTAATATGGTCATTTTGGTGTGTGAATAAATGAATAGTAATATGGTCATTCATTTAAGAAAATAAGAATGGTAACATGGTCATTCAAACACAGGATATCCCTCGGTGATAGTTCATACTCCATCATGGGCCGAAGTAGGTACTGAGATAATGTGTTTATGGGAACCTGAGGTTTATGAGGTTAAATAAATATTAACGGATAATGTGACAACTATTTAATTATTCATTGTAATTATTTATTTATATAACTGTATACAATATTATCTGACTGTATATTGTTTGAGACACCATTCGTGGAGGCCTACTGAGTTGTACTGACACCCTAATTGGGCTTTCTAATCAGTAATAGAATAGAATTTATTGTTTCTATATAGTTTAAGGGAAAAGGACCTATGTTATATGGATATTTTGGGGATGAATCTTGGATGAGGGAACCAGATATGTTTTGGGACCTTCTTAGGAGTCATTAGTGTCTTTATTTTTCTATTTTCATTTTAAACACTTTTCACATAATTTAGCATGACATTCTTCTTTTTTAGTTTGATATTGTATTTTCTATTTTTTATCATGATATATTATTATTAATTATTGAAATACATTTCTTCTATTATTATTTATTATTTCCTTTGGTTTATTATTCTGATAAAATAGAGTTTAGTCTCCCCATGAATGACTTATCTGACCCTTACTGCAAGTCAGAAGCTTCTAACATATGGAGGAGGTGTGCTTGTGGTCATGTGACTGACCAACTCATAAAATCGATGTTTGGAACCTAGGACGATATGTTACACCATAGAAATGGGATGTCATATAAAAGTTCAGGGTCTCATACCATCATATGGGATAATGGAAGGGGTATACTCAACCATTTTTAAAAAACCCATCCCATGAAAAATAATTGTTTAAGCAATTTATATAGAAAGGGTATATATACAGAAAAAACATTATTAGTATTCCGATAAGTGGTCAAAGTAGTATCAATGAAAAAGAAAAATTCATCCATAAATGTATCTTTCTATTTAAAATACGAGGAGAAAAACAACCTCTATTACCTTCAATCACTACTATAAGAGAATAATAATATTTTAAATACATGCAAGAATGCCATTGATCATATATAACCTTCTGGAGAGAAAATCATGTTAAAAATAAAATCTAAAAACATAGTACCATGGAATACAATCCTAAGGGAAAATGTCACTTAAATTTAGTGAAAAATTTACACTATTTTTTTTAAATATAAAAAAGTTAAAAATTAAAAAATATACATTAGAATATTACATTCTAATTGATCAAAAAATAGTGAAATTTAAGTTACTCAAAGTAGGATGGGTTTTATAAAACCAAAGTAGGAGTTTTAAACCCATAACAAAAAAAACCTTATAGAAAAAGTAAGTACTCAAAAGAATTAAATTTCATTAAAAAATATTCTAGTGGTATAGGATTAACTTTTTTTAAGAACCATCATTTCATTCCATTTAACTAACATCCCTGTGGTGTCACAATCGATGTAACTCTTAAATTGAGTTATGATTAGATTAATGACATAAAACTCAATCAGTTTATCTTATAAGGAGATGAACATCCTTTGTGTCACATATTTAATATTAAATGAAAATTTTTACTTATCAAGCCATGGTCACGTTACTTGAACCTTAAGGTTACATTATATTTTAGTAAACAACCCAAATAGGCATGCTAGGGTGTATTATACAAAAACAAATTCACTAATATTTATTAGTTAAACACAAGAAACTATACACTCAAATTCTTAAATCACACACAAGAAAAAGGGTCAACATTATAACAAAAAATTATAGCCCCCCATTTATGACACATAAAATTTAAATTTGGTAAGTGTTACATTGAAACAAATTACAATGATTATTAACATAAAGTTTTATAACATAATTTTCAAGAAGAATTATTATTGACCCACCCAACACATAATTAATTATATAAAATAAAATAAATTTTTCTCTTTTTTTATAAAAAAATAACAACATAAAAATAATTCATTTAAAATTATGAAAATAATTAATCATTCATGGCCATTAATTTAGTAAAACAATTATAGGAATATTCTAGGTGTAGGATGGAAATTCAATTAATGATTTGAGAAAACCTACCTTATTCGATGGCATGCTTTAATGATCCCAAATGATACTCAAGTAGTTACTAAAAATACTTAAATAAATATTCAATAACAATAAAAACGACTACCCACATAACTATAACAACCAAAGTAAAACTCCAAAAAAACCCATTGAAGACCTTTGAAGAATATCTTAATAATAATTTAAATAATTTATCTAGTGGAATTCATAATTAAGACAATCCCAAGAATCCATAAATTAAATCCACAAAACAAATACAACCTAAATAAATATTTTTTCACTCAAAACTCATTAAAATAGTGAATAAGGGGTTGGAAATCATTCATTTATGTAATGAAAAAGTAAAAAAAAATTAATCCAAGGAATTATATTGGATTCCATTATAAATTTGGTAAAAATATCTGATTAATTTACAATATTACAAAAAAGTAAAAATTAAGAATAAAATGATAAAGAGAGTGAAATAATGATGAATAGAAAGAGGAGAGCAGTTTCCTTTATTGAAATTACCCTTGGATTATGGGACATGATGGAGGAAAAGGGGGATCTTAGAGATCCCAAAAGGAGCTATAAGTTAGATAAAAGGACAATGGATCAAGGTAATGGGGAAAATGGGTTAAAAATAATAAATTAAAATGAATAAAATGATTAAATTTTAAGGTAAAACTTACTTGGGCCCACTGGGTACCTATTAGAGGGCCATTGGGTACCTAGTGGCACCCCCAGGTGCCCCTATTATGTTGTAGGTACACCAAGCACCTAGTGCCACAAAAGGCTTAGAAATATAGGTTTTAACACCCTAATCCTCTCCTAAACACTAAAATTTCTTACTAAACCCTCAATAATACAAAAAACACCTCAAATTATTCTCTCAAATATTAGAATATATATTAAAATCCCAAAATTAAGAATTACTACCCAACTGGAGACACAAATTCAAAATGGTCCATGCCTTGATAGCTTTAAATTCAGACAAATGGATCAAATTTTCATTAAATTAAACCCCCAAGGACACATTGTGTCATAGTTCATCACATGAACCATGTCTCACCTTCTCCCAAATATAGATTTCTTTTAAGGAAAACACCTTAAACTGATATATTGGTCACTTCTTTCTATATATTTCAATATCTACATCAAACCTCTCTTCAACATCAAGTCACTCTTAACATTCTCTTCAGATTAACTATCATCTTAGTCTCAATAAGGCACAATTTCAACCAAATATTTCATGTGTTATGAATTTGGTTAGAATGACCACTGGATTTTTAACTCCCTCAACCATCATATCTCTAACACACCATCCTCTACAAGAATCCAAATGAAGTGATATTTTAGCTGAATGTTTTTTATCTATTATTGAAACATAAAATTAATCATAGTATGGATCATACTTTGACTATAATAGAGAAAATATCATTCCCCAACACTCTTGTAATTTTCTCCAACAAAATCTTCATCCAAATAAAATCTTTCCCTACTTCGACGATTTCTATGTACTCTACTTATGTGGTTGGTTGTTCCACTAAAAGTTGTATTTAGTACATACAATTGACAATAATCACTCCAAAATTAAAAAAAAGGTAGTGGTACTCTTATGTGAATCTATATAACCTCTAAAGTCCATAACAACAAACCCTAGTAACTGGTCATCCATCCTATAACTGAGTTCCAGGTCTTATTAACCATTGAGACACTATGAACCCAATTCACTACTACCAGTGTTCCTTTCCCAGATTCAATTGGATGATGGTAATCCATGAATGTAACCCTAAGTTGACCTCTAATAATCCAGGGGCTAGTAAGCGGTTCTTAGTAGGAAACACATAGGTGGACTTATCTTAAAGTACATTAGGACATGAAAACATATACATACAGTAGTATAATGTGGAAAAGATAAATAATTAATACTATGGATGCATGCACAATGAATATCCCACATATGAGTACATCAAGAAGTAAAAAAAAGGAAAAGAAAAAATAGGATCACAAATACTGCAAAAGAACCCAATATGATACAATAAGGTAGGAACTACCAAAAATAAACTTCTGGATCCATCTATAGTCCTTCTTGCACAACTAATATCCACTTTTTCATGGTCTACCTCAGACTCCATAAAAACTATTTTTGTATTTTTAGACATGACATGTTTGAGAAGATACCATGCATGGTTGAGTATAAACAAACCCATTTGGACACCTAGAAATTACAAAATACAAATCATCAAAGAGGGAGTGAGATGAAAATAAAAAGACGAAGGGAATAATCGAGACATCTAAAATAATCTAAATGTTAGACACCAAGTCTCAAGGTGATGTCACATCCATACTTTTGGCCTGAGATTCTAATCAAGGTTAAAGGTAACATCCTTCCAATAGAACATACAAATTGGGTCTTACTAAACTAATTTCACTCATCTAAAAGGAAATAATTGTAAGGTATATTGATGAAGAATAATGAAGGAATATGAGAGGTATTATATGAGATACTCTCTCGATCAAACTATAAAATTTTGGAATACAATGGATGTCAATATATAGATAGGGTATTACAACTATGGACAATGAGGTACACCTAACCCTAATAGGAATAACCTACTAGGAAGGGGATCGAACACCCCATTATATAGGTTACATGATACCTAAACTCTATATAGGGAGAAATATGGTAATGTGGATCTTACCCTAGGGCCTCACAGAAGGATACTTGATCTAGTTAGTAGAGGGGATCTTACATCCAATGATTTGAAATAGATACCACACTGAACCCTATTAGAGGAGGACTGTGAAAAAATAACTATGGAGGAATATAAGGAAGGAACACACAAAAACTAGTATTGTTCAAGAGAACTCACCAAATCTCATACAATAGATTTTATGATAAGAACATGGGATTTATACTGAACTTAAAGGAGTACACTATTTTCTTGTCTAAGTTAGGAATTGATATTTTCTGAATGACTCACTAAAAATATATTTCTCAAGATACATGATTCATTATTCTATGATAAAAAACATGTAAAGGTTGGTCTATAAATTAGTGTGTGTATCCTTCATGGTCTTTTGTACTTTAGCCATGATAATGTATACTGGACATATCTACGTACTTTTTAATGTACATAGGGTGTACTCTACATCACATAGCGTACATGGGACAACACATACCTATAAGTGTGTCATACATCTGAACCCATGTACTTTTTAAAATATATGAGGCATTACCTATAGAACAAAACTTGTGGGTAAATGTGTGCTCTGGGGTGTGTGTTCCCAATACATGCTTAACTAGCTTACTGGGTGTCACATGGTGTGTGTGAGGCCTACCTGATGTTTGATATTTTATGCCATGTGAAACCCCAGAAGCCACATAGAGTGGACTAAATGGAATGTGTTCCTATGGATTATATGACATGTAGTTTATAATTTCATAAAAATTATTGTTCATCATGAATATTTTCATAAAAAATTAAAATATCTTTAAATCCACTAAAAAATGTATCCATAACTCTGGTAATGGAGTTGATAGAAATCAATGACCAAAATAATATTGGATTCTATCCATTACTCACTAGAAAAACCATCACTACCACCATTACAAAGAACCCATACGACCCAACATAGAGGAACTCTACTATCTAAACCATCACCAAATTTAAATAATCACTGGTGGAGTGATACTGGCTACCACTGGATCGAAAACACCTGTCGTTCCTACTCTGGAGAGATCCACTCCATCCGTACCAAAGATCCACCATCACCTAGGCCTTTTTTGAATTCTTATAATTTCCTCTCCACCTTAGTTACATTTTTTGAAACACATGTACAAACCCATGAACACAATTTTTCATTCCAAATAATGAATTAACAATGATCAGTTCTCCTGAGTATTTTAGAATCAATGACCAACCAAAAATTCCATTGATGAAAATCAACGAACAGAGGGAGAATAAAAATTAAACAATGTGATATTTTATTGATGGATATGTTTATTTATCAATCTTCATTAAAAACAAAAGAATAGTGAATTATAAAATGAAAAATAATTGATGGGAAAATAAATCTCAAATTACTATATTTAATAATAGAAACCAACCATTGGATAAACTAATGAAGAACAATCCATGAATTAATTTATAAGGAATTAATTCACATTTATCTCAAACCACAAATATGGATTTAACCAAAAAAATAAATTACCCTACCTATAGTTTAAATTGATCACTAAGAATTTTTATTTTGTTTTCATTGGAGATATCTAAGAACACATTTGATGGAGATAATCCACACAGTATATCAATCCTTGATCCATGATCCCATGACCATCATCCAATTCAATCAATACAAGAGTTATCCCTCTCCATCATTACCATTATCTAGGGTAATGCAGCTAACACTATAGAATTTTATATACAGTAGAAATAAGAGGGATTCATTTGGTTTTTGTGATTAAATGAAAATTAATTTAAAAAATTAATTTAATTAATTTAATCAAACAACAATAGTAGTCTACCAAAGCATCTGAAACTGACATGACTTATGTTTCACACAGGGTAAAAACCATAGCCCAGATTTTTTTTGATGTCTTGGTTTTACCATATTAGATTCTATTATAGTTATATTTCATTTTTTTTCTAAAAAACATTTGAATGTGGTATATTATATTTAATATCTTTAATATATGAACATTTAGGCTTTATGGGTCCCATAATTCAACACCGACTTCACACATTACTATAATTATTTTATTTTAAATATTTAGAAGTTTCAAATAGAAATTTGAAATTCATAATATTCTCCCAAAATTTAAGGATTTTTATCCCGAGAAGTGAAAAACTACTAAAAAAAGAGGGTACTAATCTTGTATTTGGATCTCTCACTCCCAAAAGCTCTCATAGTGGTTCATGTGATACCTATAAACATGCCCCTAGGAAAAAACTCACCTCTAAAGTGTTATTTGACTTATTCTAAACCTTCACTAGGAACCTTGAAAAGGTAAATCCACCCTCAATGAGTAGCTTACCCCAGTCAACATCATGAAATTGGTTGGGCACATATCTCCTTAATTGTGATACATGTAATATATCTTGCGCCCAGTATAACAGTATTCATAGGGTCAAGTGATACACCACCTCTATCACTCTTGGAATTTTGAAATAATTTTATTTTGTTATTTTATTTGGCATTGAAGTGTTAGGTTAGGGTGTGGGTTGAGACAGATTGAAATGTTTGTTTTTTTGCTGATAAATAAATGTTTTGGCCTTGATAGTGTCTAGTGCACGGGTATGGTGCGGTTGAAGCAGATTCGCCTAGGTCACCTTACGACCTTCTCGATGTTCAAGGAATATAAATAAAGAGAAATAAATAATAAAATGAGGATAAAGCAAGATAATAAAATGAATTTTAATGAATTATTTTAATAACATTATTATTATTATTATTATTATTATTCTTAATGTTTTAATTTATTAATATTGTTATTATTAATACTAATACTAATATTATTATTATTATTATTAATAGTATAAGTTTTACTACTACTATTATTAGTCCTATTATTATTAGATAAAATTTAATTTTAAAATTTATTATTTTGTGTGTGTGTGTGTGTTTAGGTTTGGAGACCCCTTGTAGCGCCTCACCACCACCCTTTCCCCACCTACATCACGTCACAACCTGCCTCCCCTTGTCCAGATTCCTTAAAAAAAACCCACTAGCGTAACACCCAGTTTTTAGTGCCCCTCCTTCTAGAAAACCAAAGGTGCACTGATTCCCCCCTCGTGTGACCTGCATCCAGCTTCCTGTTCCTTCCCAGCATGCAACCTAGCCAGTAGGCCCTCCTGCTTCTATCCGAAAAACCTTGGGCCAACTCCCCTCCACCCTGCTAGCTCCATGCACCACTCGCACACCCCTCATGGTGTCTTTCTCCC
Organism: Viscum album; assembly: GCA_963277665.1. Classification (NCBI taxonomy): domain Eukaryota; kingdom Viridiplantae; phylum Streptophyta; class Magnoliopsida; order Santalales; family Viscaceae; genus Viscum; species Viscum album. The sequence continues at coordinate 1,237,590,135 of OY728153.1, forward strand.
CTTATATGACCCCCTCGTTCTGAGGCTCCCCTTCTACTGCCCCCATCTAGTAAAGCAACCTTCGATTCGACCCCTTACCAGCATGATCTACTCTGGTAGCCCCTTTTTCCTCATTGTTTGAGTTTTGGTCCTTATTTATTTGAGGTTTTAAGTTTCCAACAATTATGGTATCAAATTATGGTTTAATCTTAGTGTTTTGTTAAATTTAACCTTATTTAGGGTGCGTCTTGGCTTTCTTGTGATGCGGTGGAGGTGAAGATGGACTCCGCACCATTTTTCTAGAAATTATTTCACATTTGTTTGGTGAATCCATGTTTTATCATTATGATAAGAATTTTAATATTTTTTTAAGTTGAAAAATGTATTCATTGGTTTTTTATGTGGTTTGTATGGTGTTTTTGAAGTGGTATATGTGTTTATAGGTTGGAAATGGATTTTTTATAAAGGGAATGGCTATATTTTTTGGTGTTCTTTGATGTAATGATTCTAAAATAGATTTCATGGGTTTTTTGGTAGGTGTGAAATGTGCCTTCAAGGCACTTTAGGTGTGTATATTTAAATTATATTTTCATTGGAAAACAGATTGTTTTTGGAATGTTTTATTTGTGTCGCATCTTGAGTTTAAATTGTAAAATAGTTGAATGGTGAAAATCTAGTTTTAAAAATGGTTTCAAAGCTTGAGTATGTTTAAGAAGGGGCCTTACCATTTTTCTTGGTTTGTTTTTATATGTTTTCTTGTGTTATAAAAAGGGGATTTGAGAAACTATGAAAGTAGTGGTAAGAGAATTTGGGGTGAGGTTTCTCTTGTTTCTTTGTTCAATTTGGTTTTTTGAGCCTTTGGTAGTAATTATACTCACTTGAATTGTTGTACGGTGTTCTGTTCATTGTGGTGTGGGTTTTGGTCGTTAGTGAAAAAGACCTATATGTATATATAGGGGTAATCATGTATATATATATATATATATCCTCCTTGCACATATTCCCTAATGGATTGGGGAATATGTACTTGTGTCATAGGGTATATATATATATGATAATGTATATGTGTATAGGTGAATCAGTCTCAAGTTTCCATCATCATGAGCTGCGTGTCTTGAGGTTGGTCCCTTATGACTATGCCTTTAATTTGAATTCCATATTTTCTTACTTGTTTTAAAAATATGTTTTATATTTATGCTATATACACATTCCATGAAATTTGGTTCAGGTATCTAGAAATGATTTTACCTTCATTTTGGAAATTGAAATGTATTTCTAATGCTCATTAGTCCTAAGTTAATTTTCTTGAAAAGTGATTTCCTAATTTGTTTTGAATTGGTAATGAATATTTCTAAAGGTGTTTGGAATTTCAGCTAGTTAGTTATAAAATGTGTTCCTTGTATGTAATTAATCCCATTTTGAACTTTAGTAATGGTTTATGACAAAGAAAAACCTCTATTAAGGCATGCCTCCTTATTTTAGAAAATGATGTGTATGTTGAATGTGTGATTTGTGATATGTGCCAAGTAAAGAGGCTTTTGAATTATTGTGTGATGGAAAAGAGGGGTACGCGCTCAAGGAGAGAGATCAGTGGTGAGATGTTGGATGTGTTTTAAAGTAAATAAAATGATAAGTACATATATGTTTTATTGATAAAAACTCCCCACCACTTGAAATGGAGCACAATGGGAAACCTGGGTATCTAAGTGAGTGGACTAAGACTTGTATGCTAGATGATATAAAAGTGGTTCATCCCAGTTTTATCTAGTAGGATTGATGCTGCAAAACTAACTATATATTTTTTATGATTAAAGACCACTATTTTATGGGTGTGTTCCCTACTAGTGGCTCGTGCATGAGAATATAGATCATTGTGGTTCATATTCCATGTTTACAATAAGGTATGGGGATCCTCGACCCCCAAAAAACACTATATGATTAGGTATTTCCCATGGTGCTTGTGATATTATTTTTAATTCAGTTGTTTCATTCTTGTTCCCTCTTTTATGAAAACCATATTTTTTAATCTAAATTGGTCCCCTTTTATTTTTGAAATGTTAATGCATGCCGGGAACCAATTTTCAAAACGAAATAGAAGATAAATACTTTTCTTGAAAATGAAAACTTGTTAGGTAAATTTTAAAATAAAGAAAAAAATTATTTCAATATGTCTTATTTTCAAACTAGAACGTTTTGGGTTTCTTTTTAAATGTAAGGGCATATGGAGTTTTTGTACTCTGTCATCCCTACTGAGCATCTCGGTGCTCACGCCTACTTTATCTTTTTAGTTTTAGGGTCTAGTTTTGGATCTCTCTTATAGAGAGTGTGGTTTTTGTTCTATGGTGATCCACTAGGTCACATGAGGTATGTCTTGTTACTTAGCTTATTCCTTTTTTCCACTTCCAGTTTTTTCAATTCATCTTCTTTAATTCATCTAATTTTTTTACAATTTATGCTTATTTATCAATATTTTTTTAGTGGATAAATAATTTACAACTAGTTTATATTAATGAACAACACCTGTTTACAACCCTTGGGGATTAGGAACACCCCTTGGGCCTTTCCATGGATCGGGTCAGGCACCGGGTCGGATGGACACCTGGCTTGGTTCGTGACAAAATGGTATCAAAGAGAGGTTCACTCTTTTGGGTATTGTTTATTGGGAAAGAGTTAGAGTATACCAGATCTGTTACTGTCAAGACTTGATATTCCAACTGTGAGTAGGGTTCCTAGGCAGCACACCTCGTGATGAGACTTAGGTCACCAAGAAAAGTAGGATTTTATTGGGATCTTTTAGACCTTGTGGTTGCTCATTACTTGGGGAAAAGAAAAGGGAGATGGGTTAACGGCCTCAATGAGATACCAAGGCTTGGAAAGCCATGTGGAGTTAGGGACATTACCCTTGAGCACTCCCTGTGATGGTGGTGTGATCGGAGTATGTCTGCCAACCATATTTCAAAGTATCCCATCAACACTAGTTTCCTGAGGAATCATATTGTGTCTCATTGGAGTCTGAGAATTATTTTGGAAAACCTTTTCTTTAAAAATTTATATAATCTTGACATTAAAATAGAGGTGGTTTGATTTTGAAAATATGGAAAAGTGGGTTGAATATTTATTTTGAAAAGTGGAAGAATTATGCTTTACCTTTGGTTTTTCCATTAGTGATCACATATATAAGACAAGTGTGGGAAGTGAATGGGTGCTCGATTTGGAACAAGAAAGTTGCATGCGAGAGGCTCTATGGGATATCATTTTTGTACATTCAACCCACCAATATGGTTCTATTTTCGATAGTTTTTTTAAAATATAAAAGTGGGGTGTCTCTATTTGTGTTTTCTAGAATGTTTTTGTGGGGTGTTTGGGTTTGAAAACCCCTCTTCTTTGAGTAATGTTTCAAGTTTGTTTCGGTAGGTTGTTTTGAGATGTGAGTTAAGGGTTTTTTTCAAGGAGTGTATCAAGGATCCTTAGTGGTGGTTCCCTTCGTGTGTTCTGGTGATAGTTCATGGCATTGTTGGCTAATGGATCTGTTTGATTGGGTTCTTGGGTCTCCACGTATGCTAGTGTATGCCCCAATAACGAGTTAGTGCATGGTCAAAGTGTGTCCATGAGTGATTCTACTTGGAAAGATCCTCTAGTTGATCAGTGTAAGAACCCCCTTCTTCTTTAATATAAGAATATGAATCCACATCCCTTTTTGTGATCTAGTGGATCCTCTCGCATCAGGAGAGTGGAGGTGAGAGGAGTTGGGAGAAACATTGGTCTCTTGGGTTACCTAGGTTGTTGACAGTGGAGTTATACATTGTTATGTCTATATGTCATGTCTAAAAGTGGTTAAAGAAATTCCAATGGAGAAAAGTGGAATCAGCCTAGAGTTGTCAATGTGGGTTGTTATTTTAAAAAGGGCCTTTAGGTGTTTCATTTATTTCACCTAAGTAAGAGATCACATTAAGATGACCGTGTGATGAATCTAGTTATTAGAGGAGTTTATGGATGACTATAGTAATTGAGTGGTGTTAGGGGCTCAGGTTAAGGTCCCTCTATTTGAAATGTCTCTATCGGTTTCAAGGTTCATGTTTGGTGACACTTTTAAGTGTCATTTTCTCACTCGACGGTAGAGGTGAAGGCTGTACACCCTTACAAGAACCTTAGTTCTGATAAAAACGTGTTTTGTTTGGGAAATATTGAACTTCTCTATTTTAAAGGAATGTGTCTTCCATGTGTCCTTTATCTCAAAGTTTCTTATTCAATGTAAAGGGGAGATATGATAGCACATATTCTAAACATTTATTCTAGTGAAGTGTTGTTTGAAAAAAATGGATGTTGAAGTGTGCTACGACTGATGGTGCTGTTCAGGATGTGGTATGGTTATTTTTGATAGTAGAAGGAGAGGTTTCACTGGGGGGGGGGGGGGGTTCTGAATCCTGACTGCGAGGAAAGATATACTTCAATCATCTAAGCTCTAGACATAGGTCTTGGAGTGAAGCTAACGCGTAGTCGGGAGAACCCTAATGGTGTGAAAGTTTTGGATATGATCTCTATTCTTGGTGTGGGAGATGTAGATAGTTTAATCCTCTAGTGTAGTTGTTTTTTTAATTTTTTTTTGTTTAGTGGAAAGAGGTGGGAGGACCTCGTTTTCACGTTATGACCTATTCGGGTGTAATATTTTCCCATTGGTTATATGAAGGTATAGTCGTGTTTTTCCTTTGAATTGTTGTGGTTGGGTTCCACCAACTGTTGGTGTTTTTATAATAGTCCTTTCATGGACCATTCATATAAATTGAGAGTGGTTGGATTTTTGTTCTTTCAAGGGAAATAAATCATTAGGACATTTTGGTGGTGGTTTTGTTGGTGCATTGGATGTGCCCCTTCCCTCCCCTCCTCTCATTAAGAGGGTTCTTGGTATGTATGGATAATTACTTGAGTTCTAATAATACAGATTGTTATTATAGCAGGGAGACCCATCATGAGTCTCACTTAAATTTTTTTGGAGTGAATTGGTGTTAGCCTAATTCTTATTGTGAGGAGTCCATTCGGGCCTTCTCGTGTCAACATTTAGGATTCTTTATTTATTTTATGTGGACTTCATGAGCCTCATGAATGTTTAAAGTGTCTTTATCAAGGTGTTGGATTGTGTATGGTGAGAGGACCATTTCCTTTGATTGATTAACTAGAGGTGATTTCTTCTTTAGGGGAAGATGACTCTTAGTAGGGGAGTTCTTTTTTGGGTCTCCTGAGTTCATTTTGTATATATTTTATTCTTATTGATAGTTATTTTACTTCTCTATTGTTTATTGTTTGTTATAATCCTCTTTGAACTAAGACGGTGTACCAATTTTTCCATCTAAACAATCTTGGGATGGCTTTCTGGGGGAAAAAACATTATACTAGGGAGAATTGTCACACCTGATCTTTTGAAATAATTTTATTTGATTATTTTATCTAGCATAGAAAAATCCTGTCAAGGCGTGTGCCGAAACCAATTGAAATGTTTGTGTTTTTTTTGATAAATGAATGTTTTTGGCCTTCAGAGCATTGAGCACATACATAGGGCGCAGTAGAAGTGGCTTCTCTTGGGTCAACACATGGCTTTCCTGATGTTCAAGAAAAATAAATAAATTGAAATAAATAATAAAATGAAGATAAAGTAAGATATAAAAAAACGAAGTTTAATGAATAATTTTAATACCATTATTATTATTATTATCATTATTTTTGTTCATGTTTTAATTTATGAATATTGTAATTATTAATACTACAAGTATTTCTATTATTATTATTATTACTAATATCTTTAGTCTTGTTATTATTAGTTAAATTTATATTTAAAGTTTTATTATTTTTTTGTGTATTAGGGTTTGGCACTCCTTATAGCACCTCACCCCATCCTTTCCCCCACCTACATCACATCACAACCCCCTACCTTTACCTAGATGTGTATGCCACCCCTCCTCTCAGCCAAATTCCTTCTAGTGAAAAACTTTTGACACGACACTCAGTTTCCAGTGCCCCTCCTTCTGGAAAACCCGTGGTGCATCGATTCCCCCTCGTACGACCCGCATCCGGTGTCCTGCTCCTTCCCGGTGCACAACCCAGCCAAAATTCACTTCTTCTTCTATTTGGTGAACCTCGGGCAGACTCCCCTCCACTATACTATCACCAGACACCCTTCGTGCACCCCTCATGCTACCTTGATGCCCTTGTGAGACCCCCCTTGGTCTGCGACTCCCATTCCACAACCCCCAACTGGCGAAGTAACCTCTGACGCGACCCCTTACCAGTGTGATCTACTCCAATTGCCCCTTTTCCTTATTTCTAGGGTTTTGTACCTTTTTTCATTTAGGTTTAAAGTTTCCAGTAGTTATGGTATCAAATTAGGGTTTAATCTTAGTTTTTTGTTAAACTTTACCTTTTTTAGGGTATGTCTTGGCTTCCTTGTGATGTGGTGGAGGTGCAGATGGACTCCACATAATTTTTTCAGAAATTTCTTCATAAGTGGTAGGTGAATCTATGTTTTATAATTATTATATGAGTTTTAATATGTTTTTTCTTAATTTTATAAATGAGTTCATCAGTTTTTATGTGGTTCATATGGTGTTTTTGGAGTGGTTTATCTGTTTATAGGTTGAAATTGGATTTTTTATAATGAGTAGGGCTGTGTTTTTGTGTGTGCTTTGGTGTAATGTTTCCAAAATGGATTTTAAGGTTTGTTTGTTTGGTGTGAAATTTCTTTTCAAGGCACTTTAGGTGCATTTGTATTTAAATGACATTTTCATTAGAAAACATATTTTTATTGTCTTGTTACCATTGGGGTTCTTATTGATTCTAAATTGTAAAATGTTTGAATTATTAAAATCTAGTATTAAAAATGGATTCATATCTTGACTATGTTTAATAAGTGGCTAAGACCTTTCTCTTTTTTGGTCTTTATTGTGTGTTTTATTGTGTTATAAAAACGGAATTTGGGAAACTATACAAGTGGTGGTAAAGTTATTTTGGGGGGAGGGTTCTCTTGTTTCTTTGTTCAATTTGGATTTTTTTAGAGCCTTTAGTAGTTATTAGACTCCCTTTTATCATTGTAAGGTGTTTTATTCATTACAGTGTGGGTTTTGGTCGTCAGCGACAAAGGCCTATATGTATATGTATGGGTAAGCATATATATATATACACCCTATTTGTACATATTACCTCATGGTGTGAGTAATATGTACTTAGGTCAAAGGGTATGTATATTCATATGAGAATGTATATGCGTATAGGTGAAGCAATACCAGGATTCCATTGTCATCAGCTATGTGTCTTGAGGTAGGTCCCCTATGCCTATGCCTTTAATTTTACTTCCATAATTTAATTCTATTTTTAAAATATGTTTTATATTTATGCTATATACAAATTCTATGAAATCTGGTTGTGGTTACTAGAAATGATTTTTCATTTGTTTTATAAATTCAAATATATTTCTAAGCCCATTGGTCTTAAGTGAACTTTCTTGAAAAGTGATTTCCTAAGTGGTTTTGAATTGTTAATGAATATTTTTAAAGGAATTTTGGATCTTGGCCAGTTAGTTATAAAAAGTGTTACTTTTATGTAATAAAACCCGTTTGTCACCTTAAGAATCGTTAATGAAAAAGAAAAATCTCTCTTGAGGTATGAACCCTTGTTTTAGAAAATGATGTGTGTGTTGAATGTGTGATTTGTGATATGTTCCAAGTAAAGAGGCCTGTGCATTATTGTGTGATAGAGAAAAGGGGGGATGCACTCAAGTTCGGAGATTGGTGGTGTGAGGTTGGATGTGTTTTTATGTAAAGAAAATGGTAAGTACATATATGTTTTCTGGATAAAAACTCACCACCACTTGAAATGGAACACAATCGGAAACCTGGATATCTAGGTGGGCAGACAAGGAGTAGTACACTAGATGACACAAAAGTGGATCTTCCTGGTTTCATCTAGTAGGATTTACTCTATAACACTAACTAATTTTTTTTGATGATTAGAGACATCTAGGTTATGAGTGTGTTACCTACTAGTGGATCGTGCATGAGAACGTAGATAATTGTGGTTCATGTGACACATTTACACTAAGGTATGAGGATCCTAGGTCCCCAACTGACACTAGATGATTAGGGATTTCCCATGGTGCTTGTGATATGATTTTGAATTCAGTTGTTTTATTCTGGATCTCTCTTTTGTGAAAACCATAATTTTTTAAATCTAAATTGGTCCCCTTTTATTTTTAAATGTTAATGAATGGATGGAATGTATTTTTAAAACTAATTAGAAGATAAACGATTTTCTTAAAAAATAAATCTTATTACATGAATTTTAATAGAATGAAAAACATTATTTTATTATGTCTTATTTTCAAACTAGCATATTTTGGGTTTCTTTTTAAAGGTAAGGGAATAGAGAGTTGTTATACTCTGGAATTCCTACTGAGAATCTTGGTGTTCATGCCTACTTTATCTTTTTAGTTTTAGGATCTAGTTTTGTATCTCTCTTTTAGAGAGTGTGGTTTTGTATTCTGTGGTAACCTATTAGGTCACCTGAGGTATATCTTGTTACTTATCTTATTCCTTTTTTCCACTAAAAGTTTGTTGAGTTCATCTTCTATTATTTATCTTTTTTGTCATGTTTATGTTTATTTATCTATCTTTTTTATGGGTAAAATCATTCCCAAATATTTTATATTGATGACCAACACTAGTTGCTAGTCCATGGGGATCGAGAAAGCCCCTCGGGTCTTGCCGCAGACCGAGAGAGGTGCCTGTTCGGATGGCGACCCAGATTGGTTTTGTGGAAACCTCTCTAACACTATTTAGTACATGAAAAGTGTCAAATAATATCAAAGATAACTTTTCCCCCAGGAAAATATCTACAATCCTCACTGAGGTGATACCTTCTAAAACACATGGTCTCCCTCATCAAACTCCAAAGGATTATATCATCTATTCTCATAGGGATTCTGATGTCTATGGGTAGTCCTTATCGTCTCTTAGATGAACTTCAATTTAACTACCTTCGTTTGCCCAAAATATGGGTCCATAAGTTCTATTTACCACAATATTTGACCTTTATAGAGGTGACCTATAGGGTATCTCTTACATGGAATTGAACGATGCACTCAATCATGACCTGACAAAATGGGGCCCAATTGGCCATTATGAATCTGAGAATGAAACCCCATGCTTACCATCAATAGGAATGGGGTTGGAAACCAACACTTAGTATTCTTATAACAAACATGGGAGGCCTTAGTATAAAGTACATGTATACACACACACACACACATCTCCATAAACTAGTATAATGAAAAGAAGATAAAAAACTGATACTATATATCATGCATAAAAAATATCCCACATTAGAGTATATCAATAAGAACAAAAAAAGAAAAATAGATAAATTAAATACCAAAAAAACTAAAAAATAACTTAACATGTTGTCAATAAGGGGGAATATACCCAAGAGAAACTCTCAGATCCATCTAATATCCATATAGCACAACTAAGCTTCACATACTCTTGGTCCACCAAAGACTCCATGAAAAATACTATCATCTGCAAAGGATATTCCATGTGTGGGAAGAGACCATGTAGGGGTGCATATAAACATACATAGTAGGAAACCTTGAAATCAATGAACACAAAGCATCAAAGAAGGCATAATATCCAAATTACAAGGTAAAAATAATAAGAAATATAACCCAGATATACTAAAATCCTGAAAAAATGTCTCAAGGTGATGTCATGTCCTCACTTCCATCCAAGGATTATACTCGAGGATCAAAGGTAACATCCTTCCCAGATAAATCACTCATCAGGTATCATTGTACTAATGGAACTCATCTGAGAGTATATACTTGTTGGGTCTTTCCATGATGAAGCACTAAGGAAACTATGAGGTCTCATATGAGATACTATATTAATCATAATATAAATTAAAGTAATAAAAAAGATGTTGATACACAGATAGGGGATCACACTTAGGGCTAATGGTTTCCACCTGACCCAAACTAGAATAACCTACTAGGAAAGGGATCAAACACCCTAGTATATAGGTTACATGATACATTAACCCTACAAAGAGAGGAGGATGAGAATGAGTATCTAAACCCTAGGCCTCATTGAAGGATACCTTCTATACTCCAAAAAGGGGATATTATATCCAATTCTTAAGACTAGATACCATAATAAACCCAAATAGAGAAATATTAAGAAAAAGTAACTCTAGAACAAAAAAAGTATGGAACACACGCACATTGGTTTGGTTTATGGGAAGTAACCCAAGACCATACCATAGATGGTCTAATATGAATAAGGGATTCATATTTCTCCCAAAGTAGTACACAACATGTCCTATGTGGTAAATGATGTGTCTCTATGAGTCTAGAGCTACTCATGTCATGCCAACTCAAATGACATCTATTTCAACATATAAAATGAGATTTATTTTATGATAAATGAAATATAGAGGTTAGGACAACATTTATATTGTTCTATATTTCTGATCTCATGTACTCTGATGGTTCCTTTGTACGTTGCCATCGTCTGAGTACTTTATGAAGTACATGGGGAGGGGGTACTCTACATCAAAAGTGTGTAGGGGTTGGGATGTCATTTCTTGTGTTCGATATGCTTGATACCACACACTTTACACATACATAGTCTGTGAACCTTAACACATGGCATGTGGGGCCACATGGCCTCATGGTCATGTACTCCATGCACACCTTGAGTTGGAATGATGGGTGTCACATATCATGTGGGAGGTCCAATTGGTGTGTGATATTTAACTCAATGGGAAATCCTTGCTGCCAAATAGAGGGGACTAGATGACATTTGTTCCTGTGGAATACATATTGTGTGTTTCATAATTTCATAGAAATTTAATTTCGTCACACCACTTCACCCTTGTGCCACCTCTCCATTCAAATATACTGTATAACATAGCTATAACTCCCATATAAAAGCTGACTAACCTCAACAGCTATATGAAATTCATATTCAAGATATTCATCTCTAAAAAAACCATTGTCGACACCATTTCAAAGAACCCATATAACTCAACTCATGATGAATACATTATATTCACCATCATTGGATCACTATCATTATCGGTGGTAGGATCCCAACCAGTCCTAAATCAGAAACACCCCTTGTTTTTCTACCATAAGGATCCTCTCCATCAGGTACACATATCAACCATCCGTTAGAACATCCTCAGATTCCCATCATCAATTCCACAACTACATCATGTCTACTAAATCCAAAACACCAACTCATAATAAATATTATTTCTCTAATGAATTTAGACACAATGATTGTTCCACTAGGGATTGTTTAATCACTGAAGAACCAAAAATTCCATTGTTAAACATCGACAAATGGAGGGAGAAAAGAACATAACACAAAGTATGCTCTAATCGATGGCCATTTTCATTTCTCCATCACCATCAAAAACGAAAGAATAAAGGATTATCAAATTAAAAAAGGAAAATTAATCTTAAATTCCTAGAATTAGGAAGGGAGATCAATCATTAGAATGGAAAATTAAAAATAATCTATGAATTAATTCAAAATTAATTAATTCATGTTCATCTCAATCCATAAATAGAGATTAACCACAATAATAAAATGACCAACCATAGGTTTGAATTTATTTATCTTGAAAAAAAATTCCTATTTATTGTCATTGGTGAGATTCAATAAGTTCTTTGATGATGAAAACCCTCACAGTACTTCAATCCTCAATCCACGGACCTGTGACCTTACCCAAACACACTCACCACCAGATTTCTCCATTTCAATCTTCACTATTCTCTAGGGTTATGCTACTAAAGCTTCATAATTTACTATAGAGGATATTAAAAAGGAAGAGTTGTTAGGGTTTTATGATTAAATGAAAATTAAGTTAATAAATTCATTTAATTCATTTAATTCATTTAATCCACCCATGAGGGCAGTCTACCAATGTGTCTAACACCGATGTGAATTATTTCGTTTATATGTTAATACCCATGCTCCGAGCTTAATATTTTTCTTGGGTTTCCAGTACAAGATTCCATTCAAGAGTAATTTCGTTATTTTTAAAAAATTGTGCACACGTGATGCATTATATTTATTATTTTTAATATATCAACTCTGAGGCTCCATGGCCCTCAAAATCCTATTCTAACTAGATGATTTAGTACAAAAATATTATTTTAAATAATCCAAAGGGTAAAAAAAAATCAAATTTATAAACATCTCCACACCTTTTAGGGGTTTTATCCTTAAAAGTAAAAACCTACTTATACAAGAGGGTACTGAGCATTGTTCTATATCTCCCACTCCTGCAAACTCACTTGAAGGTTCCTATACTACCAACACCCCCCACACACTCACATGGAAAAAACTTTCCCACAAAGGGACCTCCTACCGATTTTGAAAAATCACCAGGCACCCTAAAAATTCAACTTCATTCTCGATGTCCAACTCACTCCAGTTGACATCATGAAACAGGTCATGAAGATATATAATTATCTCCAACATGTGGAATATATATTGTAATCAATAAAACTTTTGTGGTAGGGTTAAGTGGCATGCTACATTTCTAACCCTAAATAGTATCTGAAAACAGCCAAAGAATCTTGGAGATAACTTGAAACACCAGAAAAATATCCACAATCCTCATTGAGGAGAGACATTCAAGAACATGAAATCTCCATCAGAGAACTCTAAAGGATTCTTTTGTTATTCTACATAGGACTTCTAATGTTTTTATGAACCAATGTCCCTATATGAATGGGAACCCCACTGTATGGATAATAGGCCTTATCCCGGAGAAAAATTCTACCTAAACCCATCAGATGGCCAGTGAGACTCATTGGATACCTAGTGAGCCTCTTGTGGGATTAATGGGATTCTGGGAAGCCCACTGGACAACTAATAGACTACACTTACCAGTCAGTGGGATGATGCATTTCTGTTACTATTAACCATCTCTATCCTCTTACTAGATAATATTATGAAGTCCCTGAACACCTGTGAAACTATATTTTAATTGGAAAACAAGGCTTGATTACCAAAGTTAAAATGGTTTAACAAAACATAAAGGAAGATACATACCTATATAAAAGTAGGATTATACAACCTCCCCACTATATAATAGATATTATCCAAGTTGTTCACCCAAGAATCATTAAGAGGTATAGATGAACAAATCAGGCCACTATGCTTGTGTCTCAGACTCCCTATCTTAGGTATCCTACTGAAAAACACCTATGATTACACTACACTTACTAGAGGAACAATATTTTCTCGAATATTATTCTCATTATGGTCTACAATAAATATTGGATTCTCCTAAAAGGCCACATTTAAATCAAGATCAACATCATCATCATATATTATATGAGAAGGACTAGGGAAATATATATGAAATTGTGACACATGAAGCATGTCATGGATCTCACTATACCACTGTGGAATATAAAATTGATTCACCATTGGACCAAACTTATCCACTATCTTAAATGACGCATTGAACCTAGGTTGTAGCTTTCTATGCTTCTAGAAGTGGTGTTTCCCCATCCTAGGAGATGCCAAAATAAAAATACATTGACTAACATCAAACTAAAGAGATTATATTTGATGGTCAACATATGATTTATGTCTTCTATACATGGTCATCCATCTCTTTATAATCAACTAAACATGGTTAGAGTTCTCCTCCATGATACTAGTTCCAACGAGCACTAACTCACCTGCCTCTAACCAATATATAGGTGAATGAATTGACCTTAAATATAAATCCTTAAAAGGATCCATTAAGATCAATAAATGAGAGATGTTATTATAAGATAACTCCATGAATACCATATACTAATTCCAATAAGAACCTAAATAGAAAACAAAATCACATAACATGCCCTCTAGAATATAAATAATCTACATAAATTATCCATAAATATAAGTATAGTTGGCTATGCTTTGAAGAACCCATGAACCCTACTCCCTATGAAGGACCATCCATAAACATGACATGTAATGAGAATATTGATCAGAAATGATATTCTAAAAAAATTAAGTTGAACTATATCATATATATAGAGACTACCCAGATCATTGATGGTGAAGGTCTCTCTGATAGAAAATAAGTGGGATACCTTTATTAGTAGATTCATGATCAACCACACCATATCATTTTTCCAAGGTGTCTTGGGTAATAATATATTGATTTTCATGCTGATATCATCCCATCTTCATTCTAATATGGGAAAGGCTATAATAACCTAGTAGGCATCTAATGATCATCCTCACCAGATGACAGGCGAAGAATCTCAACATAAATCATGCTACCTCCTTCTTTATCCCTGTCCATTAGTATTGACAATGGAGATCACAATACATCTTTGTAAAACTAGGATATTCCACCCATTTATAAGTATGTAATTTCATCATTATCTCATTGAACAAGCCTGTAGGTACCTATATATAGATATACAAATAAGAACCTCATTAATTTCAAGAGACCAGCCGTATGTTTTCTTCCCACCATATAAACTATCCCCCATGGCTAGACCTTCTGTGTTAGATAAAAACCATCTCTTTATGTGATATAAAATCAAATTAATAATAGACATGGATGTGAGAGTCCCTCTCCCACAATACTTCTAAACATCCAAATGCATATCCAAAAAATAGTGCCATGATCGACTACTCATCATAAGATTTCCACACTGCCTCTATCCATGTATTCCTACTCAAGGTTCTAGTAATTTTGGTTCCCTTGCCTAAAGTGTCTTCCAAATAGATGTAGAATGACTATAGATTGTCAAAAAAACCTTCTTATGAAGGTTCAAGTCCCACTTTGGAAAGATGTAATTGAGGATCTTGTGATCAATGTACCCCACAAAACCCTCACCCAAAATATAATGCCACTAGAATCTCATGCTATATACCACATCAGCTAACTCTAGACCATGAGTAGGATAATTCCTCCCATGCGGCCTCAAATGTCTAGATCTATAAGAAACCACTCAATCCTCCTACATCATAATATCTCCAAGACTAACTCTAGATATTCCACAATACATGGTATACTCTTCAACCTACTTAGGTAAGGTGAGGATCAGTGCTGAGGTCAAACCACTCTTTAATTTCTAGATAACCTTCTTACAAGTATCATAACAAAAAAAAAATAACACCTTCATTGATCATCATACACATCAAAGATTCCATATGGGAGAATTTATAGATTCAATTATTGTAAATTCCTACATGTCCCAAAAATATCTAAATCTAAAAGATGTTCTTATGTCATTTCCAAGATACCATGATTGGAACCTTCTCTGGGTCTATTAAAACTATATCCTCTAAGATAATGTGACCTAAGAAGTTCATTTTTTCAATAAAATTTGATATTTAGATATATTAACATATATATCATTATATTAGTATACTCATGATGAAGTCATGATGTTGGTCATGATCATTTATAGGATAACATTACACCAAAATATCTTCCATAAAAACAACCAAAAACTGATCCATAAATTGATAGAATATCCAATTAATCAAGTCCGTGAATACTGTTGGTTCATTCATCAAACCAAATGTCATTACCACAAACTCATACAAGTCATACATTCTCCTAAAAATTTTTCAGGGTATTTCAGATGGTATCACCCTCAAATAGAGGTACCATATCCTCAATTAAATCATGTAGAAAAACCATGTACCTCTCAACAGATTAGAGATATCATCAATGAATGGAAGTGGATATCTGTTCTTTACAATAATCTAGTTCAATATCTAGAAATCCACACATAGACACAAATATCCATCCAAATTCTAAGTGAAAACCACATGAGAATCCCATGGTGAGGTACTATGGTGCTTCAACCCCTTAACATCTAGATTTTCCTTATGTATAGTCATATCTCAAATCTCCACTGGTTCCATCCTATAATGTGAGATAGAAGTAATCTTGGATCCTGGAACCAACTCAATAGTGAACTTGATCTCCCACTTGGTTGGTAATATATATAACTCTTTAGGAAAGAAAAATGGAAATTTGTACAATACTGTAGGAATCATACTCTATTACAACTTTCCATCATCTAGAAAAAGTATTTTTACCTGGGCCATAAGAAAATCCAATCTATATTGCATTATTCCAACCTAACTGACTTGAAGATCCCATTCTCCCTACTGAAAATATATT
This sequence comes from Viscum album, assembly GCA_963277665.1. NCBI lineage: Eukaryota > Viridiplantae > Streptophyta > Magnoliopsida > Santalales > Viscaceae > Viscum > Viscum album. The sequence continues at coordinate 1,237,606,323 of OY728153.1, forward strand.
CCACCTTTTAGAGATTTTAAAGTAACTCTAATTCAATAATAGTCGATATTATCCTAGTACATAACTATTAAATACATACCTAAAATAAAATTGAATCTTTCCATTTCCAACACAAACAACTCTCAGAGGATATAGTAGCCACCAACTTCTAGAGAACACTATTTACAATGTCTAATACCCTCTGATCGTATCACCAATAGTGCATCTATGGTTATAAACTCATCTAATATATCCACATACAAACCCAATAAATTTAAAAAATGAGAATATATAAAGGAATTAAATACCTTTGTATCAAAAAAATGAAGTTAATGGTAGATGACACATGAATCATACCTCTCATAGTGGAAGGTCCTGCATCTAGACTGGTAGGAGTAGTCTGTATGGAGGGAATCTGACATGATCCTTTACCCCATCTTACAGTCCAAATTTCATGTTAATCTACCTCATACTGATATTTCACTCCTATATTAGGGTACCACATATCCTACCCCAAACTGAGTGATTGATGGGACTCTCTCTACCTATCTAATAAGGGGTAGATGAGTCCTTTATAGAAAAAAGTTCCCTGCATGATACTCTTCCACTGCTCCATTTCCAAGTGGTCATACACAACATCTATATATGGTCCATACTCCACCCTAGTTTTCAATATGAATCACATGTGAATCTCCCTACCGATGATACCTTTAATCCTATATTTGGGTACCACATCTCCTATATCAACCCAAGTGACTGATGAACCTCTCGGTACCTATCTATTGAGGGGTAGCTGAGCCATTTAAAAACTACAGTTCCTTGCATGATCCTATGCCACTACTGAACTACCATGTTATCCTAAAAAACCTCCGTATATGGTTCATCCTACCAAAAAACAAGTTACTTCAATTTAGAGAATGTACACTAGATGTTCCTATGGCTAGCTTTTCCAACTTGAAATCATTACCCCTAGAAATTGTCCTATCAATGTTTTCCACTTCCCTAGATTCTCTACCACCAATGAATTGGTGGAAAATTTCATAGAAATACTTATTTATACCTGAATAATATCTCCTCAATCATCTTGGTAAGATTTCTCCCTACGGGTCTACCTCAGGTTCCCTTTGGAGATGTGGGAATGATTCATCATGTTAGAGAATTTAATCAAGTGAATGGTGTTGACTTGCGACTTTATCTCATAATAAATCCCATACAAGAAGTGATTTTCCCTATCTATCTCATCATATTAAAAATATTGATAAAAAAATATAGGTTGATAAAAAATATAACATAGTCTATCAATAACATGATCCCTTGTTTCTAGTGTATGAACTCCCCAGTCCTCTCATCTGTCAGGGTCTGAAGATAAAAGAGACTCAAAAAACTTTTGTTGATGCCTTTCAAAGATAACTTCTCTTGATATCCATCTTCCTCTACAATATACTACCAAAACATGGATGATAATCATAACAAATAAGTAGTAGGATTTGGCCTCTTATCCATGAGTTTCATGACATGTTTATATATCATTGGGATAAACACCATCCAAAACTCATATTCCTAGAGTCCTCCCTAGCTGGATAACATTTTAGGTTTCTTTAACTAAAACTATCTCATCAGATTAGATATGAAAGTAAAAAAAAGTAGTCTCCCTCTCCATGGATTGCATGAACCATAAGAAACTAGCATGAAACTGATCATCTATCTGGTTTCCCGGATCCATAGAATGCTTCAGCTCAAATGAATGAGGTCTGTGTTAATTACCAATCTATTGATGCTCAACCTGAAGATGAAATAAATAAAATTTATATGAAAATTCTAATACACTTTTCAGATCATATGATACACAACAAGATAAAACTCAAGAGAACAAGAGAAAAATAAATAATTTCTAACAAAATGTTATTCCAAACATAGATTTACAAGGGAATTAGTTTGTAAAAAAAATATTTTATTAATTTTCATTAGTTATTCAAATATATTATATTTCAAAATTTCATAGACAATTATATCATATGAGATTAATATTTCCCTAGCATTAATGATGCATACTGATATATTTACCTTATGTGCCTACCATGAAGCATGAATATGCACCTCGTACCATATCGATCCATGAGTAAAATCTCATAAAATAGTAACATAACACAACAAATGAATCACCCAATGTGAAATAAAATCAAAACTATAATATGAAAACATCAAGAATCACAATCCCATCCCTAGGAACTTGCCCCCTCCCCACATGGGTCAACTGATCCCATGCATGAGCTCACCACCAAGCCACGAAATATCACAGTCTTCTATATACCTTCACTAAATAGTAAATAAATAGAAAATAACTTGATATGATACCACCTTTTAATATCCTTGACTCGGATCTAACTCATGTGATTGAGATAGAAAGCTATATAACCTCAACAATGCTTCCCCAAATTCCAATGGTTTCTGAATACCAGTGAGAGTCTAAGGAATACTGTGGGGATAATATATCCTCTAGAATAGAGTAATAATCACAATATAAATTAAATCAATCAATCAAAACATGAAACTCAATTTGATAAAAGATGAATAAAATAATGAAAATACTAATAATAAACCATGTTATTCTATACTGTATTCTAAAATAAATGTTGTGTTCAAAGTCATAAAAGTAAAATAACTAAAATTCAGACTCCCAAATAAATAATCCCTAAGACAAGTCCGAAACCCCATTAATGATCCTATTTCCATGATCTATTACCATCTATATAGATAACCAATCTAGAACAGGGCCCCTTTACTTGGTCTAGACCTTCATCTATTATGTTTTCCTAGGTACAAAATGACACCTAAATAGGGTGCAATTAAAACTCAATAAACTGACACCCATTCAATATGAATAATTATTTTATGAATAATTATGATAAACATTATAATTAATTTATAAATTAGTGAAAAAAATAATATAACCCTACCAACCCTAGACCAATGGGTTGACACCTAGGTCCAATTAAACCTACTTCAACATGATGCCAAATATCTCTATCTAGTGGAAGATTATTCAACCTAGGATGAATCACACATATTGTGTATATCACCCTTAGGAATAAAGGAACTAAGAAACACACAATCAAGTATCCTATTTACATTCATATTAGACTCTATATGAATTAGCATTCTAAATTATCTTATATGTTACCATGGTTTAATACCATACCAAGGGAAAAAGTATTACTGGACTGACTGAAAATTCCCATGCTTAGGCTACTTACATGTTCCCATGGTGCAATACAATACAAAGGTAAACATTATTGCTAAACCCAATGTGAATTTTAATAAAAAGGTAAGTTATGTATCCCATGGAGTATTGACCATGCCAACGATGAAGTACATGTTTCACAATAAAAGAATCAATAGCTAAAGCATTTAAATTAATCAAACATACCAAACATGTTAAGATATTCCATATTGGTTAATTTATCCATATTACTAATTATCAACCATTTATTTTATTATTAAAAGTTACCAATTACCCAAATAATTATAGCAATTAAATTACAAATATCAATTAATCCCAATTTATATTCTAAATCTATTATATCCATATTCTATCATGTTATCATTGCAATCCCAATTACTTGACAATTAATCATATATAAATCAAGTGATTATTTATCAATATAATAAAATCAATTTACATGTTATTCCAATTAAAACTATTAAGTTGAACCATAAATTATTTCCAATTCAATAGAGGTCTCTAGGTTTATATGTTCCATGTTCGAACCTCGGGTCATGGGTTGGAACACCTCTCGTGTGGCCGAAAGTATCGATCTTAATGAAAACTAACCCAATAGGATCCATACGAGGTCTAAGAATATGGATTACAACTTTTAAGTGGGTTACTGTTTCCGACGCTTTCGCCGGGGCGCGCGCCCGTCCGTCCGTGGGGGAGGACGCGCGGCGCTTCTGTTGCCCCGCATTCCCGCTTTCCAAAGGCGGGCGGCATTCACTCCTTATCCAGGGACGTCTGCTCCTTGATCGAAACGGGATGATGGGATGTCGGTTCTTCCTCCTGTGGATTCCTCCTCAGAACTCGTCACCTAGTCCGGGTCTCCCTCATAGATTTAATACGTAGTTCGTGAAACTCTTCCCAGTGTCGTGTTTCCATGGGCGCCGGTTAATTACACTGCTTCTGTCGGGACATTCCAAAGGTTCCAGTCAGGGCAGAAACCTTCAGTCATGGGAGTAGTCACGTTGAGGCATCAGTAGCGTGTCTGGATGCTAGGGTACCTGGCATGTCTGTCTGTTATCCTTGACCACAAGGCTTCTCGAGGGCATGGAAGCCCGAGGCATCCCACATCGAGCGGGGGGAATTATATGTCATGGAAACATATCTGAGGTTTTCCTCAGCTTCCCGTGCTCAACACAGGGTATGCCGCAAGTTTAACTTCCAGCGGAGACAGATCAACCCAACCAGAGCATTAGCTAGGATAGATCGGATTGAGGGATCCTCCTTGAAGGGATATCAATACCGGGGCCAGCCCATAGGCGACTGTGAAGAAGGGCATACCGACATGGTCTCACCAGGATAAGACGGTCCGGGCGAGAATCAGAACGGGTGGTAGGTTGATGGATGGAGTGGAAGGAGGGTGAGATGGGACCATCACAGGGGCGACAGTGAAGTTGGGCTTGAGCCTTAACGAGGCTTCCTACGTATCCCCGTGGTAGGGAATCAAAGTCCGCATAGTTCGGGATGACGTTGATAAACTGACGTGAAGGTGGACCTTGGGCCGATGAGCATCGTCAGAGTACCGACGTGAAAGTAGACCCGTGGGTCCACTAGTGGTGGGATTGAACCTTGGGAAGGTTTCCTACGTACTATGCCTTGACATGGATCAAAGTCCTCGTAGTTCAGATGGGGATTTGTCGGTGAACCGACATGAATGATGATGGGTGGGCTTGAACCTCGCGGAGGCTTCCTACGTACCATGCCTTGATGTGGATCAAAGACCTCGTAGTTCAGGTGGGAATGGGTGTGCAGTTTAATGTCATGCAAGACAAAAGGAGGCATGCAGTTTAACGTCATGCTGGACGAGGGCGAAACTCGATGTGAATGAACGACCGAGCAATGTGGCTTGAACCTCATGGAGGCTTCCTACGTAGCATGCCTTGATATGGATCAAAGTCCTCGTAGTTCAAGTGGGATGAGTAACAGCGGCATTCAATTGGACTGGAATGGGACCCGATGTGAAATGACGGGTGGGCTTGAACCTCGTGGAGGCTTCCTACGTACCATGCCTTGACATGGATCAAAGACCTCGTAGTTCATAGGATGGGTCGCAACGTCTTACCACTGGACCAGAATGCAGTTTAACGTCGTGCTGGACGAGGGTGAGACCCGGCGTGAAATGACGGGTGGGCTTGAACCTCGTGGAGGCTTCTTACGTACCATGCCTTGACATGGATCAAAGACCTCATAGTTCATAAGGGTTGGTTTGTCGGTGAACTGATGTGAAAGTAGACCTAGAGGCCCACTATTGGTGGGCTTGAACCTCGTGAAGGCTTCCTACGTACCATGCCTTGACGTGGATCAAAGTCCTCGTAGTTCGGATTAGGGAATACAGTTTAACATCGTGCAGGACGATAGTGAACCCTGACGTGAATAAACGACGGGCATTGGGTGTCGGTGAACCGACGTAAATGAGGGACCTTGGTCCAATGGGAGATGGGGGCTTGGCACACCGACAAGGAGACAGTCTGGGCCAATGTTTGTTGGGCTTAAACCTCAGGGAGGCTTCCTACGTACCATGCCTTGACACGGATCAAAGACCTCGTAGTTCAGGTTAGTCACAACGGCTTGTCGTCGGACTGGAATTGCAGTTTAACGTCATGCTGGACGTGGGTGAACCGATGTGAATGATGATGGGTGGGCTTGAACCTCGTGGAGGCTTCCTACGTACCACGCCGTGACATGGATCAAAGACCTCGTAGTTCAAATGGGTGTCAGGGTCGGTGCTCACTCTAAGCCCACGTGAGTCACGCTCGGTGTGAGAAACAAGAGGTTGCAAGGACCTGACGATCACGTCGTGAAGGAAGCGTCTGTGAGAAGCGAAGAGGGACTTACGCGTTAGGCGGCCCACGGTGCTGGGACTTACTCCAGGATGGAGGCCCATGGCATGACAAAGCGCGGGAAAGATGGACCTTGGTCCAATTATGGGAGGTGCCTCGTCCCCTATCACGCCCTCCACTGACCTTGGTAGTGGGGAAGTACGGAGATGCAGAGGTGCAACCATCCGTTGGGGGGGGGGGGGGCTAGGGTCGCCCTTCTCTTATGAACATACGCCACTCCGACAAGGAGGATCTCATTCCATGTGAGGAAGAGTTCCATTCCCGTGGAGACGAGTGGTGTAAAAAATGTTCGAGTTGGGGGGACCCTTCGCGAGGGGCACGAGGTCGGATCACAGTTTAATGTCATGTGTTGAGGATGTGGTGCTTGGAAGTTTAACGTCCTGCAGCTCGGACGAGGGTGGGTTCACTCCACACCCCTAGTACTTACATAACTGGTACCCTATGGTCCTTGGGGAAGGGAAGGTACCAGTAAGGCCATGGTTAAGGGGGGTCGTGGAACGAACCATCGAGGGGTCCACGTTAGCGTGGCTATGCGAAGAAGCAATAGCCGTTAGCGTGCCTATGCGAAGAAGCATTAGGCGAAGCAACGCTACGGGTGGTATTGTCCATGGGACTTTGAAATCACATCGTGCAAACCTGGAGGGTCGCACGGGAAGAGGAATCGCCAAGCAAAGGAGTGTGCTTCGCGAAGTGGAGTGCCTTGGCCTTAGCATGGGGCATAGGTGTGAGTGGTAGGTGCTTCGCGAAGTGGAACAGTGTTCGCGGAGCACTGCCTCGCGAGGAAGGGGTGCCTCGCGAAGCAGGGTCCTGCGAAGCAGTGTGCTTCGCAATGTATAGTGATCCTGCCTTGGCATAGGGATCACTAGCATGAGTTGGGTGTTTCGCGAAGCATAAACGCTCCGTGGCTACCCGGGTTCCCTTGGGAATCCCCTTCCTTTGCGAACGCCCTTGAGCTTCGCGAAGGGCATCCCTCTCAGAAGAGGGGGTCAAAACGAGACAATGCGGAGGAGTCTCGCGAAGGAGAAGTACCTCGCGGAGCTCATGATTCTCGGGGAAAAGCGTGCTTCACGATTCGGGAGAGGAGAAGCCCAAGGGTCGGATTGTCCATACTCCGGGACTCAGGGGTAGTCCAGTATTTATAGGGAAGGGGCGCCGTGAAGCTGGGCTCGCGCGCCACCTCCGGTGCTTTGCGGCGCGCCCGCGAACGTCAAAGCCAGCCGCGGAGGATTACCGCCTTTGGTGCTTCGCAGCGGCTCGCGAATGTCAAATGCGTTCACGGAGGATTACCGCCTCACGAGCTTCGCAGCGGCTCGTGAACGTCAAATGGGTTCATGGAGGATTACCGCCTCAGGAGCTTCGCGGAGGCTCGCGAACGTCAAATGGGTTCGCGGAGGATTACCGCCTCAGGAGCTTCGCGGCGGCTCGCGAACGTCAAATGGGTTCGCCGAGGTGCTTCGCGGCCGGGCTTCGCGGCTGTGCTTCGCGAGGCAGCGCGCCAGCTGTCTTTTTCGTTCCTTTCTTTCGGGCCATATTTTTGGCGCCAACAAATTCCCCCCCCCCCTCAGACTTGGAGCCGCGGAGGGCGAAGGGTCGATGTTTGAGGGAAAATCGCCAAAATTGTCGGTGGTTCGCGATGCAGCATCGCGAGGGGGCCCCGCGACGCTCGCCGGGGCCGCGGATCCGGACGCGCCGCGATGCTTCGCGCGGGTGAGGCGCGCCGCGATGCTCTGGGGTCGCCTCCTATAAATAGGGGGTCCGAACTCTTTTGTCTTCACGTGCCTTCCTTGTCTTTTTGTGCTCTTGACTTCGCGAAGCTCCGCGTACTCTGCAACAGCCCTCCGCGAATCGAGCTTCGCGGCGAACCACGGGTCTCCGACTCTGCGTCCGCGCCAAGCGAACCTCTGCTTTTCGGCCTTGGCCAGACTTCATGTCTTGGTCTCGCGACCGATCTTCACGATCCGGCTTCGCGGTCGAGCTTCACAGTCGAGCTTCGCGATCCATCCGAAAGAATTCTTTTCTGAGGGCCAGAGTTAAAATGGCCCATCAAGAAGCTGTCTTGGGGGTCCTTGCAGATGCTGCTCGTCGAGAGGAGATGGCCAACTGTCCAGGCTTAGGGGAGATGATCCGGAGCCACTCGGACCACACTTCTTTGACGGATATGCTCTCGGAGGGTCAGAAAGATTATCCGCAGTGCAAGAAACTGCCGTTTTACGGCTTCAGGCTGAGGGACGACGTCTTTATCCCTGAAGCGAGTAGGGAAGAACCAGCTTGCTGGTTCAAGAGCACATCGTGCCAGCACCAATGGTTCAGGGCGGCCGATGGTCACGCGCGGGAGGACTTCACACCCGTTACCGCTGACTGTCTCTACAACCATGTGAATGACATCGACGGGAAGCCGTTGCTGCTGGAGACTTCCCCTCCCCTCTATCGTACCATGCTGAAGGCGGCTTTTCAAGATTCGAAGAAGGGATGGTCCGATGAGTGGGACCTGCGCCAGGGCGGCAACTTTACTGATGACTGGGCCTGGGCCTACTGGGTAGGCGCCTCATGCGAGGAGTTCGGGGCCGAGTTGAGGAGAGTGGGGTTGTATGAGGCGGCATGGGCCTCCCAATTCCACATTTACCAACCGAAGCAGCTAATGCCGGAGTTGCTGATTAGATGGTCATCTAGGACCAACACCTTTCACCTGCATCACGGGGAGGTGGGAATCAACCTGTGGGATGTCCACCAGATTTTTGGGGTCCCTATCTTGGGGGCCATGTATGACGAATTCCTCCCCGTTGCCAGCGCGTGGGGGGGATGCGGAGCAAATGCCACGATTGGCGTCGGCGCTGATGGCACTTGTCCCTGGAGAGGACAAGGAGGCAGTGAGGGACTTCCACTTCAGGAGGTGGTTCAAATGCTTCCTGAATCTCCCAGAGAATCGAGAGTTCCCTCCGAGGCCTTGAACTTGTCCAAGGGAAGCCCAACGGGGCAAGGGGCACTCGTATTGGCGGGTCTTGGAGGACATCCAATGGAAAACTTGGGGTTTCAGTGTCAGCACTGAACAACAGCCGATAGTCAGGCTGGCGGTGTTCATCGCATCTCTCATCTGTGGTTGGATCCTACCGGTGAGAGATACAAGCATGGGGGTATGACCCAGCTTGTTTATCATGGAGTCGATGTTGGCCTTGGGGCAGTGGATCAACCTGGGGATCCCGATGCTCACCAAACTGTACAGAATGCTGCGGCATATTGGCGAGGGAAAGAAGCCACCAAGGATATGCGGGCCCTTCCACCTCCTGTATGGGTGGATCGCAGCGCATATCAGGGGGATCTACGAGTATCCAACCCCCATTTCGCCGCCGGGATCGAACTTCCGCCCCTCCATCCTGAACGCGGTCGGGAGCTTCCCATTCAAATTGGCCGTTCCAATGGTGCTGAATCGGGTGTGGAGGGTGGATGAGTTCAATTTCCGTCCCTTCCCGTTGCCGACAGGGATGCTTACTGATGATGGACGGGGAACGGAAGAACATCGGGCTTACCTCCTGGCCTTCCGAGGTGGAGTTTTGGTGGCATGAATAGATCGTGAGCCGCTCTGTGAACCGTACACTCCGCATCGGTTTGCAAGGCAGTTCCGGTGCCTCCAGCGGCTGACCCCGCAGGTCTACTGGGAGGTGCGTCACGAGGAGCACCCATGTGTGATGAGGCAGCTGTGGCTCATGTTCACACGGGAAGATGGAAAGATGTGGATTGCATTGCCTCCATCCACCGCCGCCTTCGGATTAGTGAAGGAGTACGCCATCAGTTGGGAGGCTGCTTACCCAGGGGAGATGCTGAAGCAGCCAACGATCCGGGTTGGTGACGGTGGGCCTCCTCTATCTCGAGGTCGGGGTCGGAGGGCAGCTAGGGCTGCTCGCGGTAGCGGGGCTGCCATGGCGGCGAGACCTGCACCGGCCGAGGGTATGGCAGCAGCGGTAGATCCAGTGATTCTGGAAGATCAGGGTCATCTGGAGGGGCGGCCACCGAGGGGATTTCGTAGGATATCCACCCAGGCTCCGGGGAAGCGCCTGCGTCACATTGATATGGCAGAGGATGTCGTCTTCCCGGAAGCTTGGGACATTTCAGATGTCAACTAGCAATTCCTCAGCCCATCCGAGATATGGGCCCACCTGAATCGTCTCGGGGTGGAATTGCCGGGCATAGGCCCAGTTCGGGCTGGATTCATGGCGTCTCCGGCGGAGGCATAACAATACCTGGGAGAGCTGGAGGATTACGTCCACTCCAGTGGTGTCCCTCGCCCAATGACGGACCGGGTGAGGGTACTGTTGAATCAGACGGTCACCCCACAGTTATCGGCTGTCGATCTGAGGGAGCGCTTCCCCTTGGCGGAGGAATCAGAGGACTCCTCTCGGGTGGATGTGGCTGGAGGAGGGAGCCCGCTGGAGGAGGGCGAGGTCGGAGACCGAGGCTCAGAATCCGACGATTTCGCGGAGGCTCTCGAGGTAGCATTCCGAACTTCTCTCCTTACGATCTGTTCTTGGGTCCCTATGGACTTCTCACCAATGTTTGAGCCATGCAGGAGGAACTTGTTCGTAGGCCTCATTCTCGGTCCTTGGCGGGTGATGATGCGAGACCTTCAAAACCCGCGCCTATGGCTGCGTCTAGTTCCGCGTCTGGTGGGACCAGGGGGACAGAGGTGGATCCTCTGGAATCCCCAGACCTTCCAACAATATACGGGGGGCCTCATCTCGAGGTCCCGTCAGTACCGGCTCAAGAGCAGCGCTCGGAGGTCAATCTTCGTAAGTCTCCTCCACCGGTCTCCTCGTTGTCACAGGTAGGCCATGCCAACTAACGTTTATGTCTCTCTGTCGTACAGTTCTTCGACTGGCGTGGGCCGCTGCGGCAAGGCTGGTCGGGATGTCTGGTGGCATCCCTCCTAGGGGCATGCCGGTGATGGTGGCGATAGTCCCTCCATCTCCTCAAGCCACAACGCACATCATTACTGGCGGGACCACCAGCAGGGCCATACCCGAAATCATTGAGGTGGACTCCGAGGAAGAGGATCAACCGGTCGGTCCCAGTTCTGTCGCGCCTGATTCGGCGCCAGGTGTCGCACTGGATTCAACACCGGATGTTGATCCTGCCGAGGATTTCCTGTGGGCGTATCTCGTGTACGAGCCTGCCAATCACGCAGACTGGGACGAAACGGCCTCCGACGAGGAAGACAGCAGTATAGTCCGCCACCGGTCGTGGAAGCTGATCGCGCGCTTTATCAAGGACACTCCCCAAGCACAATGGCTGGCCGAAATGGATAGGCTTCGCTCGCGGTTGCGCGAACTGTGTGCTGGGGGAGTGGATGCTCAACGGCCTTACGCACTCATCCGAGATCTTATGGCTGAGAAGATCCGGGAGCATGATCGTGGGCTCAGCGTGGGATGGCAGCAGAGGAAGGCGACCAGCATTAAAAAGCTCCAGGAGGCTGAAGGCGAGGTTCAACGGATGCAGACCCGGGAAGACGAGCTTTCATCCTCTCTTGATGCGCAATCTTAGCTGGTCTCACGGTTGAAGGCCCAGCTGGTAGAGGAAAAAGAGCACATGAGGCAGACCTCTAAGAAGATGGCTGCCGTTCGAGCTGATGTAGAGAGGGCCAAAGCCAGAACTGACGAACTGCGCCCCGCCGCTGCTGAGGAGGAGCGAGAGATGATTCAGCGGCAGCAAGCCTTGGATGCCGCAAGTCAACGGGTGGTGGAGCTGCAACGCTCTTTTGACGGGGTCAACCCATCCATGGGGGAAGTCAACCCCCGAGTATTGTAACAAACCCAAAACCCTTTTATTGGTACTTTTGTGCTTCCAAATTTTGCCTTTGTTTTGAATGTCGTAGCACACATGATTTCCACTGTTGAATTGCCTTGTTACATCCCTACATTGTTTGCGGGACGTTGGACGACAATTCCCCAAGCCAATCCAGATTCCCGAAAGATGGGGAAGGCCTGATTGGAGGAGGAACTTCCAGGATAGTCGAATTACCGTTTCTTCAACGTGCTCTTATGCACGGACGGGGCAATGCCCGGGGCGCTGAAATCGGTCCAAACAGATGAAAATGGGAAGTGTGAATCATGATACCCCATATTCGGAATACTGTGGGGATGGCGTGACAATAAAGGACAACCGCTAGCCGTGGCGGAGAAACGGTACCCTTACTGCATTAGCCTGAAATGGGGACAACAAATGAGCATCGACCACTAACCGTATTCTCAATGCGGGATTTTATCAATTTGTTGTCGATCAATCTTTCGGGACGTTGGCCCAGGACAGTAGGCGGACCATAGGTCGAACATCCATACTATTAGGGGGTCCTTCCAAACATGACCAGTCTTCCGGAACGTTGGCCCAGGACGGTAGGTGAGCCGATGCGGCATGAGACCAGGCCGTTAGGGGGTTCCTTTAGACACGAAAGAGGACGAGGGTCCGAATAAGGGGAACGCAAAGCGTGGAATATGGAGTGATGGTCTGTCCGAACAGAATCCAACACTTAGGTAGTTACACCACCGTGGTGGGAGTACGTTCGATGGGCGTATCGGTTTGATCATGGATCATTCCCTCTTTCAGACAGGGCCTCTCTAGCGAGGGGGATCTGTCACTTCCCAGTGGGATCTTGGGGCATCCTGAACTTGTTCAGGGTAGAACCGCAGTTTATTGTCATGCGTCGAGGACACATAGACTCCCGTAGTTTAACGTCATACGATAGGACGCGGGAGGAAACCCTTCAGGTCGAGGGACCAAGAGTGAGGATTGGGCTGGGCCCGAAGCAAAGTGGTCGGGCGTCCCTACGTACCCCACAAGGATGGGAATCAAGCCATATGTAGTTTTGAAAGCACATTTTAACGTCATGCAGGACGAGGAGCGGCCTGACCGCGTTGGTACACATCTCGCCAAAACTACTATGCCCACGTGAGTCGTGCTCGGTGTGGGAAACAAGTAGTAGTGGTGGAATTTTCCCGACATAGAGAGGGGAAGGTTAGGGCAAAGGGACGCTCGGTGAATACCGGACCAATGACACTAACACGATCATTTAGTGCACCTGGATGCGCGAAGAGAAAGAGCCAAGTAAGATGGAAATCCACTTGAACATGAGGAAGTGGAAACGTGTGAATCATGGTGCTCGAGATTCAGATCACGATGATGGCGGCGTGACGATGGAGGATAATTGCTGACGTATTCGCAACACAGCACCCTGTCGCGTTAGCCTAGAATGGAGACAGACAAATGAGGGTCGACCGTTGACCATGTTCGAAACACGGGACCGTGTCACAGATGTTGTCAAATATCCGTAGGGACATTGGCCCGAAACGATTGAAGGGCCCTTAGGTCCAGCAATAATGGAGAGCCCTTAAGCCAAGTATCCATGTCGTCCGGGGGTCCTTATGGACGTGGAAGAGGATGAGGATCCAAATAGCGAGTTCACGAAGCTTGGTCGTGGGACTAAGGGAATGTCCGCATGAAAGTCCCACACTTAAGGTTCTTTGTCGAAACACATCTGAATACGACAACGAAACTTATTAGAGAGAGGGAGTAGATTTCTTTCCCTTAGGGAGATCTTAGTTTAGGGTCGTAGAATTCGGACCATGAAAAGTTAGACTATGCCCGTGGGGAAGTGCCCAGGCGCTCCTACGTATCTCATTGGGATGAGAATCAAGCCTTACGTAGTTCTTGATGGACCTTAGACCATAAATGGGTAAAGGGAGCAGGGGACGCATCGCATCAAAACCTGACGTGAAGGAGGAACTAAGCCCTACTTACCATGCATTCTCTGGTGAAATGCTCGAGTTGAGGGACCGAACACAAAGGTTGGGTTGGGCCCACGAGGGAGTGCCTGGGCGCTCCTACGTATCTCATAAGGATGAGAATCAATCCATACGTAGTTCTGGATGGTGACACGGTAGGATACCAGTGTCAAGGTAAAAGAGAAGTGCGGGCGTGGCCCTTGCACTAAAAGAAGCGGAATTTGATGTATCTTGTTTGTTCTTTAGGGTGAATGGTTTTTTTTGTGAAGCGACAGGTCTAGAATAGTAGGCCATGATGTCTCCACAAGGATCAAGCCACGATGGACGTTGAGAAATGTCATGGCACGTGGCCAGTACCCAACGTGATGTCCTCTACAACGAGGTTACCACAATGCAGTGCCGTTTTTTATCGTGCAGCCTGGAAGATAATGTCAGAGTTTAAGGTCGTGTGATAGGACCAAGCATGCATTTTATCGTCATGCAGTGAAAACGTAGCAGAGACGATGCTAGGCGGGAAATGTGCGTAGTGTTGTAAAATACAATTGACAGAGACATGATCCCACATCAGATTGTACGCCATTCAGAGAGGGAAACCTTAGGCCGAGGGGCCTATATAGAGGGGAAACAGGGGGAGAGACTGGTTTCCTGAATGGGTTGTACCCGGAGACAGGGCGACTCGGCGGTCCTACGTATCCCATGAGGATGGGAATAAAGTTGGACGTAGTCCCGAATGGATCTTAGTTTATGGTCTTAGAGCTCGGACCATGGGAGCCCCGAAGGATGCCAGATTGAAGATTTGTCCCCCTGACATGCAAAGGTGCACTGAGGGATAGCGCCAAAAGTGTCGAGATTCCACCTGGACATGATGGGGTGGAAAATGACGTGAATCATGCAACCAACATTCAAGGACTGAAGGGGCTGGCATGATGACAGAGGATTACTACTGACCATGTTCGCAACACAGCATCCTGTCGCGTTAGCCTGAGATGAGGACAAACAAATGAGCATCGACCGCTGACCATATTCGCAATGCGGGATTTTATCGATTTGTTGTCCAAAACCCTTGGGGGCGTTGGCCCGTATCGGTAGGAGAGCCCTTGGGCGTAGTATCCAGGCCGTTCTTGGGGGTCCCTCTAGGTGCGAGAGGTGATGGAAGCCCGAATTGAGGGGAACACGAAGCTTGACAAGTGGGACGAACTTGACCAAGTTGAATCTGACACTCTTGGTCCTAGACCAGAGTAATCTTAATACATGGGTGAACCACTGCAAGGAGTCAAGGGACTCAACCTTGAGGGTGATCGAGAGATGGAAGATTCCCAGGGGAAGGGGGGCACGGTGCCCAAAACCTTGTATCATACCTACACATCCCCCTCCTGGAGAGGGATAGGCCAAGTGGCCTAGGTGACCGGGAGATCAGGAGATCACTAGGAGGTGGGGCTGGACCCGAATCTTAAACATTCAGGTGGTCCTACGTATCCCATGAAGATGGGAATCAAGCCACACGTAGTTCTGAAGGATGCCTTTTAATGTCATGAAGGACAAGGAATAGGAGGGCTAACTCTCAGAACGGGGTATGCGTGGTGCAGCTATTGCAAACCCGACGTGAATGAGGACGTGGTCCTACACTACTCCATGCGGTCCCGTGGTCGGGGTCCTGAAGGCAGGACCGGAGAGGTGAACTTGCTGAACTCAAGCTGGACCCAAAGACAAGGGGTCTCGAATGTAGTTCCAGATAAGAATCTTAGTTTACGGTCTTAGAGCTCGGACCGTGGAGGGTGACAACTCCCGAGCAAGCATAGATGTCAACCCAATACCTAAGCCCGCATGAGATAAACTCAGTGTGGGAAACAAGGGGGGAAGATCCTTATCACAATACTTGGGGCGTCCATCAAAGGGGAGTCGGCGGAGAGTTTCTAAGGACACCTTTGATGCAGCTTGTTCTCCCAACGCGCAGACATGCACGGAGGAAAAGTACCAAGAGTTCTGAGATTCTACTTGGACATGATGAAGTGATGAAGGGTGTGAATTGTGTACCCGACATTTGAGATTAATGGGTTGGCGTGGCGATAGAGGAAAACTGTTAACCATGATAGAAACACAGCGTCCGTATCGCGTTAGCCTGAGGCGGGAACAAGAAACGAGCATCGACCGCTGACCATATTCGCAACGCGGGATTTTATCGATTTGTTGTCCGAAACCCTCGGGG
Source organism: Viscum album (assembly GCA_963277665.1). Taxonomy (NCBI): domain Eukaryota; kingdom Viridiplantae; phylum Streptophyta; class Magnoliopsida; order Santalales; family Viscaceae; genus Viscum; species Viscum album. The sequence goes on from OY728153.1 coordinate 1,237,622,388, forward strand.
GCGTTGGCCCGTATCAGTAGGAGATCCCTTGGGCATTGTATCCAGGCCGTTCTTGGGGGTCCCTCCGGGTGTGAAAGATGATGAAAGCCCTGATGCGGGGATACGCAAAGCCTGGAAAGCGGGTGCGGACGTGTCCGAGTAAAGATTGTCATTCCAGGTAATAAACCAGAGTACTCTTAAGCACATTGGTGAACCGCCGAAAAAGGGATCGACGAAACAGCTCAGTAGGGGGGGGGGGAGCATGACGTGGTCATTACGAGATCGTCGTGAATGAGGACATAACCCCACACCACACCATATAATCCTCTCATGGATGAAGGATAGGCCAAGGGGCCGGGATGGGATGAGTATTCCCGAGAGATGGGGCTGGACCCGAATTTTGGACATTCGGGTGGTCCTACGTATCCCATGAGGATGGGAATCAAGCCACACGTAGTTCTCTATATGTATTTTAACGTCATTACTGGACGAGAAGGGGAGAAATATACCCCGAAACAAGGGAGGTGTGCGGTATGGCGAAGAAGCCGACGTGAATGAGGACATAGTCCCACACCAAACCGTACACCCTGGGTAAGAGGGGACCTGGGCCGTGGCCCGGAAAGGCCAAGGGGCCTATGGTCAGGCATCAGTCAGGAAGGCCTGACTGGTTTGCAGTTTAACGTCTTACATGAGGACGAGGGTCGGGGACCCGAGAAGGCCAAGGGGCATGAGGCTGGGACTCATAAAGGGAGGGCGTACGGCATGGCACATGATCCCGACGTGAATGAGGACATAGTCCCACATCACACCGTACACCCTTATGAGGAATCCTGGGCCGTGGGCCTGATCGCTAGCACCACCTGGGGGAAGTTTGTCACCTCGGGATGAGGCAGAATAAATCACTGTTCTTGATGCCTGGGACATCTCGGGGTGGACCCGAAAATCCAGGACACTGTTGACCATGTTCGAAACACAGCGTTCCTATGGTGACCCGTATGGGGGAAACAAATGAGCATCGACCGCTGACCAAATTTTCCACGCGGGGCTTGTATCGGCTTGTTGCTTGAAAACCCTCGGGGGCTTTGGCCCGTATCGGTAGGAGAGCCCTTGGGCTTTGTATCCAGGCCGTTCTTGGGGGTCCCTATGGGTGTGAAAAATGACGGAATCCCAGTCAAGGAGTGGGTGAAGCATAGTTGTATCCATCCACGAAAGGGGAAAACACCTCCAGGGGGGAATGTGCAGTCGGGTCGAGGCTTGCTCGATGTGGGTCGGGGAAAAAGTGTGCACCCTACCATGTCTTGACCTGAGGGGAAGATTTTGGCTTTTGGGCTGGGCCAACACACGAAATGTCCGCGCGTTCCTACGTATCTCATAAGGATGAGAATCAAGCCATACGTAGTTCTTGAAGGCCATGCAGTTTAGCATCATGCGGTGAGGACGTGGGAGGATAGAAGAACGGGAGTGGGCGCATGGTGCGACCCTTACAATCTTTGTGCGAACGGGGTTGCATAAGCGGGGCCAAGAAAGCCTACTCCCTGCTACACAAAGATCCTCCAAGAAAACTATTCCTAGGGGGGATAGTGGAAGGGAAAAGCTTGGGGCTGGGCTCAAGACGAGGCATCCGAGCATTCCTACGTATCTCATAAGGATGAGAATCAAGCCACACGTAGTTCTAGAAATTCATTTTAACGTCATGCGGGACGATAAGAAGCATCTCATTTGGGGATATGTACGGTACGACGAGTAATCTGATATGAATGAGGACATAGTCCTACACCATACCGTACAATCCCACAAGAGAATAGATCAGGGAAAACCAGGGGGCCTGAGGCCGGGCCGCGATCAAGGAGACCTGACCAGCTTGCTGTTTAACATCTCGCCGTGAAGACGGGGCCGGGGCCCGAGGAGGCCAAGGGGCCTGAGGCCGAGCCTCGGTTAGGAAGGCCTGACTGGCTTGAAGTTTAACGTCTTGCAGTAAGGACGAGGATGCAGTTTAGGGTCGTGCAGGACCTTCTCGCAGTTTAGGGTCGTGCTGGACCTTTTTGCCCTAGGCAAAGTATCGTTTGAGGAATTTGGCATTGGTGGGAGGGGTTATACGCTCTCCATCTGTGGTCACCAAGGAGTATGCTCCATTGGGGTAAAACTTATAGATGATATAAGGTCCTTCCCATTTGGGTTCTAACTTGGGCGGTTTCCTACCGGGAATCATTGGCGCTCGAAGGGCCAGTACCAGGTCGCCCTGTAGAAAAGAGCGAAGACGAACCTTCTGGTCAAAGGCTCTCGCTATCTTGTCCTGATGCCTTTCCAGATTGTGCAGGGCACGAAGCCGGTTCTCGTCCAGTGCCTCTAATTCAGCCAGATGGATCTCGACTACCTCATCTGATGTCTGGTGGTCGTAAACTGCAGTGCGTAACAACGGCAGCTGGATCTCAATGGGTAGGACGGCCTCAGCTCCATACACCAGGGAATATGGGGTCACCTGGGTAGAGTTGCAAGTCGTCGTCCGGTAAACCCAGAGGGCGTTGGGTAGCTTGTCCGGCCAACTTTTCTTGTTCTGACCAACCATCTTCTGAAGAATGTTAGAGAGGGTCTTATTGAATGCCTCGATCTGTCCATTCACCTGCGCGTGGTAGCGGGAGGTATGGTTTGACCGGATGTCGTACTTAGCGTACAATTTCTTCAATTCGGCTGCTCAGAAGTTGGTGTCGTTATCGGTGAGGACGGCGTGAGGGACTCCAAACTGGTGGATTATGTTGGAGCTCACAAAGTCAATGATGGAACGGGCCTTGACCTCTTTGAGCGGAACTGCCTCTGCCCACTTGGAGAAGAAATCTGTAGCAGCCAGGATGAACCTACACTGGCGGGCTGTTGCCGGTGGATATGGTCCCACTACATCAAGTCCCCATACCGCAAATGGCCAAGAGTACTTGGTGGGGTGGAGGGGCTCCGGCGGCCGACGCAAGAAGTTGGCGTGTACTTGGCACGCGTGGCATCTCTTGGCATATACAATACAATCGTGGATCATAGAGGGCAAAAAGTACCCCAACCTCCGGATTTGATGGGACAGTTTCGGCCCAGCTTGATGGGCGCCACAGGAACCGGCGTGAACCTCTTGCATAACTTGAGGTATCTCCCCTCCTTGGAGGCAACGGAGAAGAACACCATCGAAACTCCGCTTATAAAGGATCTGTTCTAGGATGGGGCCGCTCTGGAGGGTAAATTGCAGCGCACGACGTCAAATTCGCTCGCGCTCGGCCCGATCGTCCGGGAGCTGACCATTTTGGAGATACTCGACAAAAGGTGCTCTCCAGTCGGGGGTGGTTTCAACCACTGCGTCTGACGAACCCGGGACTCCTGATATGGAGGGTCCGGCGGTGAGATGGCTTACCCGCAGGCCATCATGGTCCTCTTGGGTGACGGGGGAAATGACTCTCCGGTGTGCCACATGTATGACCAAATCATCTTGCTCGGGTTCCGCGAGCGACGCAGCTAAACCAGCCAAGGCGTCTGCTTGGCCGTTCTGCGACCGTGGGACATGGGTAACCTCTGGTCGATGGGAGAACTGGGCCATTAGGCGGAGGGTGTACTCCAGCAACGGTGCAAGCTCAGGCTTCCTGACGACGTAGTCGCCATTAACCTGTTTGATTACCATCTCGGAATCTCCCTTCACATGTAGGTGGGGAACATGGATCTCAAGGGCCAACTCGAGGCCGGTGATGAGAGCTTGGTACTCTGCCTCATTGTTCGTACATCCTTCTGATAACAGGAATGAGTACGGCAGGACGGCTTGCGCCAGGGTAATGAAGACATTACCCAGGCCCACTCTGTTGAGCTTGGGATCGTTGAGCCTCTTACCGGTGGGGCTCTGGGAGGCGTCGTCGAAATGCATTTGCCAACACGGGGCAGCATGATCGACTGAGAGGATAATCTCATCAGGGAAATCCAGGTCCAGGGATTGATCCGCGGAGGTTCGATGGGCAGCTAAAAAGTCTGCCAATGCCTATCCCTTAATGGCCTTCTGAGGTACGAACTTGATATCAAACTGCAGGAGAATCACCGACCACCATGCTAGTCGGCCAGTCAGTATGGGAAGGTTCAGGATGTACTTCAGTGGGTCTACCCGGGAGACCAATTGCACCTTATGGTGCTGTAGGTAATGTCTCAACTTCTGCACAGTGACGACGAGCGCAAGACAACTCTTTTCGATAGGGGAGTATCGAATCTTCGTATCGAGAAGCATGCGGCTGAGATAGTAGAGACTATTCTTAGTACCCTCGTTGTTCTTCTGGGCGAGCAGCGCACCGAGGGACCTCTCTAGGGCGGTCACGTAAAGGACCAGCGGCTTTCCGGAGACTGGTGGCATCAAGACCGGAGGTTGGAGCATATACTTCTTGATTTCCTCGAAGGCGGTCCGACACTCCTCATCCCATTCATAGGTGGCGCCCTCCTTCATGAGCTGGGAAAAGGGCTTACACTTGCCGGCCAGATTCGCGATGAATCAGCGTATATAGGATAAGTGGCCTTGAAGGCCTCGAAGCTCCCGAATGTTGCTTGGGGGAGGCATTTGGCTGATGGCCTTGATCTTCTCCTGGTCGATCTCGATACCTCGGTATCTGACAACACAACCCAGAAACTTCCTGGAGGTGACCCCAAAAGCACACTTCAGCGGGTTCATCTTCAGGTGACAGGAACAGAGGAAGCTGAACACTTTCTTAAGGTCTCTGAGATGGTCCTGGCGCTGTCATGATTTGACTACAAGGTCATCCACGTAGCATTCCACCAATGTCCCGAGGATCGGTTTGAATATGCGATGCATGGCCCTCTGATAAGTGGCACCTGCATTTTTCAAACCGAATGGCATTACCTAGTAGCAAAAGGTACCCTGGGGAGCCCTGAAGGCAGTGGACTTCTTTTCTTCGGGGGCCATCCGGATCTGGTTATACCCAGAATACCCATCCATGAAAGAGAGGGCTTGGAACCCGGCCGTGGTGTCAATCAACAGCTCCGTCACTGGGAGTGGGAAGTCATCCTTTGGGCAGTGGCGATTAAGATCGAGGAAGTCGATACAGACTCTGATATGCCCATTCTTCTTCCTGACTGGCACAATTTTGGCAAGCCACTTGGGGTACTGGACCTCCTTGACGAAGTTGGCTTTGATTAGCTTATCAACTTCGGCCTCAACCATAGCACCATGGGAATGGTGCATCTTCCTGGGAGGCTTCTTAAACCCACGATGTTTTGCCGGGAGGCCGAGACGGTGAACGGCTACTTGGGGATCTAGCCCTGGCATCTTGTTGTAACTCCAAGAAAACACATCACGGTGCTGTTTGAGGAAGTCTACGTACTGTTGCCGCTCCTCGAGGGACATGGCTGCGCTGATCAATGTGGGTTTCGGATCTGCCTCGCTACCAAGGTTCACCTGTACCAGTTCATCAACCGTGGTAGAGACGCCTTCTTCAAAGGCTGGGGGAGAATCCTCCAAGTCTTCCTCCCCACCCGTGGGGGGACTTCCCGCGATGGGGGGGGGGGGGGCTTCTGGGCTATCAAAATCCGAGGGGCAGCTGGTGCCGGCTTGGGCAGCAACGGTCATCACATCGGGAGACTCGCTTGCCATCGAGACCATAGCAATGAAGGCAGTCGACCCTATCCCATCTGGACTTCGGCCTAATGGGCCACGTTTGATGATATCAAAGCAGTGGTGACGTGTCGTCCTGAGTCGGCTAATTCTAGCCCGGTGTAAGAGACACGTATGGCACACCGCCGTTGTCATGAGCTTGACGTCCCGGTACCGTACAGGGGTAGGGGGTTCCGGGATGACTTGATCCTGGTTGATGTAGGAGTACGAGGTGATTTTCCGTCTTCTCTTGGACACGGGAACATGCCTTCCTTGCGTACCCGAAACAACGAAACATTGTCCCATGTCGGGGGTCATGGCCTCCAACTGGTGGATTGGGAGGATGTAGGCGTCATCCATGCTTGCCCAGGGATCACTTGTGATCGGGACGGGTTCATCCTCGGTTACCAGGATTTGCTTGTCCTTACTTTTGTAATAACCCGCATCCAGATAGCGGGCCTCACAAGAAGCGAAAGGGGACGCGTCTCCTTGGAGAACGCCTACTCGACCATTGAGCGAGTACTTGAGGCACTGGTGATACGACAAAGGGACCGCTGCATGAAGATGGAGCCATGGCCTACCCATCAATGCGTTATAGGCGGTGTCCTGAGAGACAACCATGAACTCGGTGATGGCAATCAAGCCACCGAACTGAGTCTTCAGGCGGATCTTGCCGACTGGGGTTTGCTCTGTCCTGTCGTACCCCTGGATCCTGAGGTCAGAGGGAGTTAAATCACCTTTGGACAGACCCAGCTTTCGCAGTGTCCGGGTCGGAATTAGATTGATTCTGGAACCTGTGTCAATGAGGCAATGGTGGACTTCCACACCATTGAAGTGTCCAGTGATGTACAGCGGGCGAATGTGCCCCTGTATAGGAGGGTCCTCATCTTCACCGGAGAACGAGATAACCACCTGACATTCGGCGTTTTCGATCGTCTCGGTATGGAAGGCTTCCGCAGCTGCTACTTCCATCTCGAACTGGAGGGGGCTCCTTAGGGCCTCGAAAAGTGCCTTGCGCATTTCAGATGACAGGAGAAGGGCCTCAAGGATGGAGAGCCTCGCCTGAATGCCGGCCAGGTGCTTCAAAACATCGTACTTTCATGCCAAACGCGAGCCTCTACTTACAGGAGGACGTTCGGCATTTGGAGGCACAGCGGGTTCGGCCGGATGAACCGACGATTGACTAGTACTGGGTACATCTCGCTGCCTACTAGTAGAACCCTGAAGGGTAGTCGCCGGAATGGGATCGGATAGCGGAGGCTGGCCTGTAGCTGGGCAAGACTGACTGTGATACGAACAAGGCGGCTCCCCCCGATCCAATAGCACGAACGGCGGTGGAGGTAGAGCCGATTGTGTTAGATGGGTTTGCGCATGCTGAGATCTGCGCTGAGCCTGCTGCCTGGTCTCGGTAGCGTGCACGGCTTGGCCAAGAGTGCCTGCTGACATACCTCGATGACCGGCACGATTGCGATTCCACTGACATCGACGTCGGCTGGAAATGTTGGGGAGGTCTGCCTGGTGTTCCCCCTCGTCGGGGGTCATATAGGGCTTTACTAGCTCCACGGTGTTAACCGAAGCGTACCCCTGGCTGTTGCTCGAGGAGTCATCCACCGCTGGGCGGATTCTGGGAGGGACCCCCATCTCAGGGGGCATAAAGTCGCCGAGAGTGCGGGATGACGACGACACTGGCGGTGCATGTTGCTTCTTCTTGCGTCGCCGATGCTTGCCCTTTTGGGCAGAGGTCGACTGTGAAGACGATGTGGAGGCACCGACTACTTCTTCTTGAGGTTCCGACTGCTTTAGGCGCACCCAGATGATACCCTGGGCACGAACGATGGTTTTTCGAGCCATCCAGTCATCGTATTTCCGGGACCCGCGGCTAGGGACCTGCTACCACTCACCATCACTGTCGCTGCCGATCTCTGATCCTGCAAAGACACCTGCCACTTGCGCTGGTGCTGGGCCCAACTTGACTATGTTGTTGTTGACCTGGTCCTGAAGCCAGTCTTTAAACACATAGCATCGCTTGAGGGTGTGCCCCAGGATCTGATGATAAGGGAAGTAGTTGGGTTGATCGGTGAGATGCGCCTCTGCCGGCCTTCTGCACTCAGGAAGACGCACAATCCCTTCCTCTAGAGCACTTCGGAAGTAGCCACAGACCTGATTTTCGTTGAACGAATAGGTATGGTACCTTCTTTCTGGATAGGGGGCCCTGGGGGCCTGGCCCGGACGAGGGGCCGGAGGGGCCTGCCGAGGAGGCGGCGCCTGATTGTCTCGCCTAGGTGGCGGTGGTGCGTTGCGCGGGGGAACCTGTCGGTTCTGAGGCGGTCGCTGCTGGGCAGGAGCCTGTGCTTGAGGTGGAGGACCTCTGCGGGGTTGCGGGGGTGGCACCGCCAACAGCAATTCCAGCTGCCTCGGGGCTTCTATTTGAGCCACCGCGGCGGGTTCAGCCCTGGAGGTCCTCCTGGCTGGGATCATAGGGGGCAGCAAACGTGCCTGACTGGCCTGTTGCAGGGCTTCCTCGAGGGGTTGAGCCTTATCTGAGAAATCTCTGAACCCTCCAGGGTAGTTCTAGGTAATCAAGGAGGGTACCAGCTCTGTCTTGACGTTTCCCACACACATCGTCAGTAATTTCTCCTGAGTCAGTGGCATATCGAGGGAATACGTAAGTCCCTTCCACTGGGCGATGAAGTCTGCGACTCGTTCATCAGGCCTTTGCTTTCACTTGAAGAGGTCTGCAATGCTGGTCTTTCGCGTGGTGGAGCTGAACTGGTATAAGAACTGCCGGTGAAGATCCTCCCAACCGGTCACCGATCCGATAGGGAGCTGGCTGTACCAGACGAATGCCGGACCTTCCAATGTCTGTACGAAACATCGGAGCCTGGCGGCTTCTTGCTGAGCCGGGGTCCCCAGCATGGGGCCACACCTGGAAGAAAAATGATCAAAGTGCTGCAGCGGGTCCCCTGTCCCGTTAAAAGGCGAGAAAGTGGGGTACCCAAAACCCGGAGGTGCGGGCATATCATCCACCCACGCACGATAAGGCTTGCCATCTGGTGGGACCGCCACCTGCCGCATTTCCAACGCTTCGAGGCGAGCTGTGAGCGCCGCAATAAGATCCTCCGGGTGGGGGTCCCTGTCTTGACGGGGATCCCTAACCACAAGTGCATTTCCAGGTTCTTCAACACGGTAGACGGCTTCGGCCGCTCGTGGGTCAACTGGCTGGACGACCTACGGGGTGACTGGGGGAACCCGGATTAGATTCTTCAGATTGCCTCGTCGCTCGGGGGGGGGGGGGGGTGGCGAGACGTATCGCGCCCTCTTGCCGTACGTTCCGGCTTCCACCCTATCTGCGGCAGTAGCATGATCAGGGTGGCCTGGAGGCATCTCACCGGGGGGAAATTGTTCCTGCCCCTGCTGCCCCGACCTGAGATTACCATAGTCGGGTCGCCGCTCTGCGGCGCGCTCAGCCAAGAGTTCGTCAACCAGCTTTTTCTGCTCAGCAAGCAGCTGGCGTAACGTGGCCTTCTCGGGATCTTCATCCGTTTTCTGCACAGAGGTGGACGGGTCGGAGTGCTTGACTGTTCCGATGTGATCCTTACCCTTGCCAGTGTTTCGACCGAGTACCAGCGACTCGGTGGGTATAGGGAGACCTAGCAGGTTCCTCTGCTGACGGGTAACTCTCCCTGACGGGTCGAGCAGCGGCGATACGCCCTCGGGTGGTAAGTCTCTATCAAGGAACTCAAGCTAATCTTCCTTATCCACAATGTCAGCCATGTGGACTGCGACCCCTCTTGAGGGCATATCCTCGATGTCGCATAGCGAATCGGGCTGTCGTCGGATAGGGTCGAAGAGGAGAGCGGCATAGTGTCCCCAACCACGGACTTGCACATGGGGGGTGGCTTCCCTGACGATTCTGCGGAGCGCTTTAAGACTCTGAACGCATTTTCGTTGAAGGGTGCTCTGGTGGCCTGGCGACTCAGTGTGCTGGGCCACAAGAAGTGCGGCTGCATCGATCAGGCGGCACTGCTCACCGATTTCTTCGAAGTGCTCACGACTTCTGGGGTACACCACCCGTTCATAACGGAGGCGGAAGTGTGTCGCCCACAGGGTTCGACAAAAGCACCCCACGTCTTCAGGGTTAAGAGACTCTGGTATGCGGAAATTCAGTGCTGCCGTCGGCCAGAACTTCTCTGGGAAATAATCTGCTGTAAGAATACTCTAGAAGCTCCTAGACTCAGACTCAGGGTCTGGCCCTGGGTTGCCCCACTCGTCAACCGGGGGCGGCTAAGGGACCGGTAGCGGTACCGAGGCGGAACTTTGGGATAGTAAGCTCAGCGGTGGAGAATACGGAAAACGAGATGACTGACCGCCGAATTCCGGGCCATCCTCCGAAGAATGAGTTGACCAGGTCACGATGTCACGATATGACAGACTGATAACCACAGCTTCCGGAATAGGAGCCGCAGCTACTGGCAACAGTTCGTGTCGTCGCTCTACCGTCGTTGGCCCCCAAAATAACTCTCTGTGATCTCTGGTAGAGGTAGAGGGATCTTCTGGTGACAGAGGCGGTGATTGCGCGGTCGAGACCTGCGGGATTCCCAGGATTTCTTCCTCTTGGATGTACCGGAGGAGGGATATAGGAATCTGGTGGACCTCAAATTCCGGGAGAATGAGGCTAATGCGTCTGGTTCCTGCCCCAGTCCTTGATACGGAGGAGCGAGGAGAAGGTTCCATCGCCGAATCGCATTCCGCTTCCGAGTCAGAGAAGCGGGAAGGTTTTATCTCCACCTGGGCCTTCCCAGGGTTCTTCTTGTTGCCGCGACGACCCGCTCTCCTGCCCCGGGGTGGCTCTTCGGGACAGGGTTGACCCCTATCAGGTAGCCTCGGGGCGGCGCTGGCGCCGTGGCGGAGAGGGCCCCCACTCGAGATAGCTAGGGTGCGAGGGGCACTGGGGAAAATGTTGAAGGGTACATGGGGAGGACCTCCATGAACAGTACCCATGTGGGAGGGGCCTCTGTTGGAACTGGAAGGAGCATGGGGAGGACCTCCATGGTCGATGCGGGTGGAGCGAGGCCGACCTTCACTCCGCGAGTTGTTGGGGCGAGGAGGACCTTCGTCAGATGCAGAGAGGACGTAGGGAGGGCCCCCGCGTTGGAGAAGGACCGGATGGACGATGACTTCAGGAGGATGGACTCCATACCCTGTACAGCGGGCGCGGGAAATGTTTCTGTGCTGAGCGTCACTGTCGTAGGGCAGGTCTTCCTGCGGGATGGGGGTAGCACGAGGCATGCCTCCATGACGAACCTCGGAGCGGGGAAGGCCCACTCTCTGTGGAGTAGTGGTACGGGGAGGACCTCCGTACGAGGTGACATTACCGCGGGTTAGCTCGCGGCGATCACCACTTGGGCCTGCAACCCGGAGAGTCAACCCAGCCTGCCCGTGGGGCGGTTGGGGTCTTGATCCTGTTTGGGTGAAGGAGTGCCCGTACTCAGTGTATGCAGGGGCTTCACGATACACGTCGGTGGTGGCTCGGGCCACTGTAGTTGTCGACGTTGACGCGCCTAGGTGAGAATCCTCAGCCCGGGCCCGGCGCTGACGTCGGGTCAGGCGAACGGGTGCAGGTGATGCGGGGACGTAGTCTGCCTGCTCTTCCTGTGGGGCCGGACGGCGGCGCTGACGCGGCCGGGCGGGAGATCTCTCCTAGATCCCTCGGGTCGGGACCCTGGGCGGGCTGAGCCGGATGGCACCCGCCTCTCCAGCGTAAGGCGAGGAGTCGTCAAGGCGTTCCAGAGACAAGCTCCCGAAACTGTTGAATGTTGGGGTGGGGAGCAGGGGCTCCCTGCGCGGCCTGTTAGGGCGGCATTGACGGTGGGTCCTGGAGGCCTCCAGGTCTAAGCGGGCCATATCCCGGTTCGGGATGACCCCTTCTTCCTCGTACCTGCGCACGAGGTTGTTGATCACCCTTCGCTGGATGACCTCTGATGGGGAGAAGGGGCGTGGGTGCCCCGTATTCCACGATGTGGCGGCCGTCGTGGCGGTAGTGGCGCTACATGGGGTGGCCGTCATGGTGTTGCCCCTGCCTCTGCGTGGGCGAGGAGCGGACGGTGATCGCATCTCTGTAACAACAACCTGGTTCCTGGAAAACGAAGGGATCAACTCGTCAGTACTGAGAGGAAAAGGATTGACAGCCAGTGCCCCAACATCCTTCCATTCTCCACTCCTGTAAGAAGGATCCACGCCAACACGCTGCAGAGCGGAGTGCCCCAAGTTCTACTGCCCCGACTTCTGGTGAGTTTCACGACAGGCCCACTATTTTCTTGGCGGGACCAGGCACCAGATATCTGGATCTGGTGACACGTCAATCTACTGGTGTCTCGAACGCTACTAATCCCCATATTGAGGAGAATAATTTCACATCGGGTTCACCATTTCTGTTTCTGACGCTTTCGCCGGGGCGCGCGCCCGTCCGTCCGTGGGGGAGGACGCGCGGCGCTTCTGTTTCCCTGCATTCCCGCTTTCCAAAGGCAGGAGGCATTCGCTCCTTATTCAGGGACGTCTGCTCCTTGATCGAAACGGGATGATGGGATGTCGGTTCTTCCTCCCGTGGATTCCTCCTCAGAACTCATCACCTAGTTCGGGTCTCCCTCATAGATTTAATACGTAGTTCGTGAAACTCTTCCCAGTGCCGTGTTTCCATGGGCGCCGGTTAATTACACTGCTTCTGTCGGGACATTCCAAAGGGTCCAGTAAGGGCAGGAACCTTCAGTCAGGGGAGTAGTCACGTTGAGGCATCAGTAGAGTGTCTGGATGCTGGGGTACCTGGCATGTCTGTCTGTTATCCTTGACCACAAGGCTTCTCGTGGGCGTGGAAGCCCGAGGCATCCCACATCGAGAGCGGGGAATTATATGTCATGGACACATATCTTGGTTTTCCTCAGCTTCCCGTGCTCAACACAGGGTATGCCGCAAGTTTAACGTCCAGTAGAGACGGATCAACCCAACCAGAGAATTATCTAGGATAGATCGGATTGAGGGATCCTCCTTGAAGGGATATCGATACCGGGGCCATCCCATAGGAGACTGTGAAGAAGGGCGTACCGACATGGTCTCACCAGGATAAGACGGTCCGGGCGAGAATCGGAATGGGTTGTAGGTTGATGGATGGAGTGGAAGGAGGGTGAGATGGGACCATCGCAGGGGCGACAGTGAAGTTGGGATTGTGCCTTAACGAGGCTTCCTACGTATCCCCGTGGCAGGGAATCAAAGTCCGCGTAGTTCGGGATGACGTTGATAAACTGATGTGAAGGTGGACCTTGGCCCGATGAACATCGTCAGAGTACCGACGTGAAAGTAGACCCATGGGTCCACTAGTGGTGGGCTTGAACCTTGGGAAGGTTTCCTACGTACCATGCCTTGACATGGATCAAAGTCCTCGTAGTTCAGATGGGGCTTTGTCGGTGAACCGACGTGAATGATGATGGGTGGGCTTGAACCTCGTGGAGGCTTCCTACGTACCATGCCTTGACGTGGATCAAAGACCTCGTAGTTCAGGTGGGAATGGGTGTGCAGTTTAATGTCATGCAGGACAAAAGGAGGCATGCAGTTTAACGTCATGCTGGACGAGGGAGAAACTCGATGTGAATGAATGACCGAGCAATGTGGCTTGAACCTCATGGAGGCTTCCTAGGTACCATGCCTTGACATTGATCAAAGTCCTCGTAGATCAAGTTGGATGAGTCACAGTGGCTTGCCACTGGACTGGAATGGGACCCGACGTGAAATGACGGGTGGGCTTGAACCTTGTGGAGGATTCCTACGTACCATGCCTTAACATGGATCAAAGACCTCGTAGTTCATAGGATAGGTCGCAACGGCTTACCACTGGACCAGAATGCAGTTTAATGTCGTGCTGGACAAGGGTGAGACCCGACGTGAAATGACGGGTGGGCTTGAACCTCGTGGAGGCTTCCTACGTACCATGCCTTGACATGGATCAAAGACCTCATAGTTCATAAGGGTTGGTTTTTCGGTGAACCGACGTGAAAGTAGACCCGGAGGCCCACTATCGGTGGGCTTGAACCTCGTTAAGGCTTCCTACGTACCATGCCTTGACATGGATCAAAGTCCTCGTAGTCCTGATTAGGGAATACAGTTTAACGTTGTGCGGGACGATAGTGAACCCTGACGTGAATAAACGATGGGCATTGGGTGTCGGTGAACCGACGTAAATGAGGGACCTTGGTCCAATGGGAGATGGGGGCTTGGCACAACGACAAGGAGATGGTCTGGGCTAATGTTTGTTGGGCTTGAACCTCAGGGAGGCTTCCTACGTACCATGCCTTGACACGGATCAAAGACCTCGTAGTTCGGGTTAGTCACAACGGCTTGTCGTCAGACTGGAATTGCTGTTTAACGTCATGCTGGATGTGGGTGAACCGACGTGAATGATGATGGGTGGGCTTGAACCTCATGGAGGCTTCCTACGTACCACGCCTTGACATGGATCAAAGACCTCGTAGTTCAAATGGGTGTCATGGTCGGTTCTCACTCTAAGACCACGTGAGTCATGCTCGGTGTGAGAAACAAGAGGTTGCAAGGACCTGACGATCACATTGTGAAGGAAGCGTCCGTGAGAAGCGAAGAGGGGCTTATGCGTTAGGCAGCCCACGGTGCTGGGACTTACTCCAGGATGGAGGCCCATGGCGCGACAAAGCGCGGGAAAGATAGACCTTAGTCCAATTATGGGAGGTGCCTCGTCCCCTATCACGTCCTCCACTGACCTTGGTAGTGGGGAAGTACGGAGATGCAGAGGTGCAGCCATCCGTTGGGGGGGGGGGCTAGGGTCGCCCTTCTCTTACGAACATACGCCACTCCGACAAGGAGGATCTCATTCCATGTGAGGAAGAGTTCCATTCCCGTGGAGACGAGTGGTGTAAAAAATGTTCTAGTTGGGGGGACCCTTCGCGAGGGGCACGAGGTCAGATCATAGTTTAACGTCATGTGTTGAGGATGTGGTGCTTGGCAGATTAACGTCCTGCAGCTCGGACGAGGGTGGGTTCACTCCACACCCCTAGGACTTACATAACCGGGACCCTCTGGTCCTTGGGGAAGGGAAGGTACTAGTAAAGCCATGGTTAAGGGGGGTCGTGGAACGAACCATCGAGGGGTCCACGTTAGCGTGGCTTTGCGAAGAAGCCATAGCCGTTAGTGTGCCTATGCGAAGAAGCATTAGGCGAAGCAACGCTACGGGTGGTATTGTCCATGGGACTTTGAAATCACATCGTGCAAACCTGGAGGGTCGCATGGGAAGAGGAATTGCCAAGAAAAGGAGTGCACTTTGCGAAGTGGAGTGCCTTGGCCTTAGCATGAGGCATAGGTGTGAGTGGGAGGTGCTTCACGAAGTGGAACAGTGTTCGCGGAGCACTGCCTCATGAGGAAGGGGTGCCTCGCGAAGCAGGGTCCTGCGAAGCAGTGTGCTTCGCGATGTATAGTGATCCTGCCTTGGCATAGGGATCACTAGCAAGGGTTGGGTGTTTCGCGAAGCATAAACACTCCGTGGCTACCCGGGTTCCCTTGGGAATACCCTTCCTTCGAGAACGCCCTTGAGCTTCGCGAAGGGAATCCCTCTCAGAAGAGGGGGTCAAAACGAGACAATGCAGAGGAGTCTCGCGAAGGATAAGTACCTCGCGGAGCTCATGATTCCCGGGGCAAAGTGTGCTTCACGATTCGGGAGAGGAGAAGCCCAAGGGTCGGATTGTCCGTCCTCCAGGACTCAGGGGGAGTCCAGTATTTATAGGGAAGGGGCGTCGCGAAGCTGGTCTCGCGCGCCGCCTCCGGTGCTTCGCGGCGTGCCCGCGAACGTCAACGCCAGCCGCGGAGGATTACAGCCTCTGGTGCTTCGCGGCGGCTCGCGAACGTCAAATGCGTTCGCGGAGGATTACCGCCTCAGGAGCTTCGCGGCGGCTCGCGAACGTCAAATGGGTTCGCGGAGGATTACCGCCTTAGGAGCTTCACGGCGGCTCGCGAATGTCAAATGGTTTCGCGGAGGATTACCGCCTTAGGAGCTTCGCGGCGGCTCGCGAACGTCAAATAGGTTCTCGGAGGTGCTTCGTGGCCGGGCTTCATGGATGTGATTCACGAGGTAGCGCGCCAGCTGTCTTTTTCGTTCCTTTCTTTCGGGCCATATTTTTGGCGCCAATAGTTACCAATTTAGATAGGTCACACACATGTTGTGTCAGTATGATCACAAAAGTTTCACATACTATATAAAAAATAGACCTTAGGGAGTTGTTTTAGAACACCAAACTCAAGTGATAAAGATGAAGGAAACAAGATCGATCATTGTATCAATGAGAAACAAAATGATACCATATAGATAGTTATAGTCACAAATATTCATTGTTTAAATAAGGGTATCCAAGAAGAAAACAAGTTGAAAGTACCAATTCAAAAAATACTCACAATTTTGTGTTTTAAAAATTGAACTGTGAATCGAAGAACCAAAGAAAGGTGTTGGAGAGTCCTCATGAGCCTTGGATAATGAAAATTAACAAATTATATATAATGGTTAAATTAGGGATAATAAGAAATTTAAAACATGTTTTTTTGGGAACAAATATGACTACCCCCTTACTGCTCTTTCCTACCCTAACACTATTGGCTAGCCAATGGTGTCCACCAATGAGCCCGCCTGGCTGGGAACCCCACTAGCCATACAGTGGGTCTCTTTTAGGAGAAATATTATTCTAAATCCCACCAAATATCTAGTTGGTATTAACAGCTTTATGGTGATCCTCTTATTGGATTACTAGGCTTTTGGTCAGCCCACTTACTGGCTGGTAGACTACACTAGTGAGCCAATGGTGCTATAGTTTCTCCGTTACTATGCACCACCTCTAGCCTCATGCTCTATCGAATTCTCAAGTCCTTGAAAAACACTAAAACGATGATTTAACTATGTTTTTTTGTATGAGCAAGGTTAAAATGGTTTTAAAAAACATAAAGGAAGAGAAATACCTAGAGAAAAGGTGGGATATTTTAGGTATGGGTTTCTTATGTATCTTAACTGTACCCTTGTTATCATATTATGCTCAGTTATTATCTTTGATTATTATAAATTTTGTTTAAACTTACTAAAAATATGATATTACTCCTTTCTTAAGTTTCCACTTCCATAGGGTATAAGGAAAAGTAGTATGTATGATGTGTCTAGAAGAGTATATTTTCTGAATATTTTTTGTGTAATATGGATGACTTTTCATGGATTAAACAATTATTATATAGTAGAAAAATTTCTATTTAGTTTAAAATAAATGAATTTTGTTAGTAAATTTTTTGTCTTAATTCTCAAAAACTACAAACCTCAAAGGTATTTGAAACATTTTGTAATGAATTTTTTGTTTTAACTTATTTAATTGTGATGGTAACATCTGTGGGATTCTATAATTGCTATCAAAGATGGGTTAAGAAAACTTTAGTGGTTAGGATGTTAGTTGAGGATAATTTTAGGGTTAATATGATATGGTTAATGATGATTTCAAAGTTATAGATAAAACTTTAGGTTATTTGATGTAATTTTGAATATTATAGTGATTATGATAAGAGAACTTTAGTTAAAACCCTAGGGATAAGTCTATGTATAAGATAACAACCCAATGTTTGGTCAATTATATATTTAGTGGTTCTCTCAGAATTTACATCCTTTTATGTATAATAGAAAGTGGATTGAACTATAAAATAGACACACCTTGAGGAAATTAACTAAAAAATGCCCGTTCAGCAACAACTCAATATTTAATTTGGTACACAATGAGTGAGACTAATCCCTAACACTAGGATTGACAATACTAGGGTATATAGTTTGGTTAGTTCACATTCTATTTATGAATCACTATGTGGGATTTGAATATATTTAATCTAGATAAATTAATCAAAAAGTGACTATGGATACGTTATATTAAAACATAAATATTCATAATTTATGATATATATATTAATTGATATATTATTTCTTGGATAAATGGTAAGTTAGATTTTGAAATCATAGATTTCAATGATTTTTCTGTTTAGAATACTATAAAAATGTTCTTGAAAATTTTGTTTAGATATTTTTGGGATTAGGATAAGAATTTCAAGATAACCTAACTTCAAGAAATGTAAATTGAACTATAAGTATAAAAGTATTAAAAGAAGATTTAATAAGAGAATACATCATATAATTTATTTTTCATATGCATATGATCAATTACTCAGATTTTTTAATAACCATTTTGGGTTTTAGTATTTGGTTAAAACAGGACAACAAAAATGAAGTTAATAAAGTTATGTATCTAAAAGTAACTATGTATTATAACCCAATAAGGGATTATACTTAAACAATTGAGAAATTTAGTCTATTAATATTATTATAGAAAAGTGATTTTACTAGTCTTACCAATGATAGTGAGGTTGATATAATAATAGAAATTAAATAGTGATACTCTTAGCTATTTTCATTAGGGATTGATATGTATAGATGATATTTTGGTAAATTCTAAAAGATATGAGAGTTATGTAAAAAACCTAATTATTTTTATTAAGTAGTTTTTATTTAATGGTTTGGAAGCATATATTAAATGGTATTAATAACCATACAATGTTATTTTATGAAAATGTTATATTTTTGATGATATGTCATGACCCGTCCTAGGGGATCGTGCCGTTACTACCTCAAGCCCACCTTCCATAGGTCAGGGGATGGCGACTAGCACCAAGGAATAATTCCCAGCAAAAAGGGAAGGCATTGCCTTTGTAAAGTAAACAAACACCACAGAGCAAGAGAGCAGTAGAAGTAAAAACTAAGTAAAAACTGGGTACAACAGTAAGTGCAGAAAAGTAAGTGGGCCAGAATACAAACCCAAACTGAAAGTAAAGTACAACTGGAAAGGTAAAACAACAGTTGAAAGTAAAGCCACAATGTCGAACCGTCCACTGGAAGTCCCACCTGAAGGGTGAGTACAGATAGCCTCCACAACACCTCGTGTCCATCCATCCACTCCGAGTATGTCCCACCCAGTGGTCCACCTCCAGGTACTGTCCTACTCTGCAAGCCTCAACCACGATCAGCATTGTCCGTCGTCTACAACCAACACAACATAGTGCGGGAATAGCCCGTGAAGGGGTGAGTATAAGCTACTCAGTAGGGACCCCGAGACCCCCAAAGGTCTCCCAGAATCCACAAAGGATAATCCACAAAGGAAATATACAATCAAAAAGTAACATCCGACTCTACTTAGGTATATGCCCATACATATACCTAAGTCATCAATTCCAGTTTGGCTCCAACATCCGAGCTCAAGTACAACCCAGTCCACACAGGAAAGCAAAACGTAATCCACATAGGATAACACAACACAATCCACATAGGAAAGAAAAACAGGATTCAGCTCACACAGGTATACTTCTTCGTATGACGATAGAGATGATCAGATATAGCCACAGATTCATCTAAGTCATCGGACCCACAAAGGATCGATAGGTTCTAACCCCCACAATGACCCACAAAGGATCTGACCCACACAGGATCGATAGGTAACTAACCCCCGCAATGACCCACAAAGGATCTGACCCACACATGATCAATAGGTAACTAACCCCCGCAATGACCCACACAGGATCGGACCCACACAGGATCTGTAGGCGCTGGCCCACACAGGACCGCTGAGCGCTGACCCACACAGGATCAGACCCACACAGGATCTGTATCACTGATCCACATAGGATCGCTGAGTGCTGTAGTCATCGCTGTCGAATCCACTGAAGATCTCTGAACAGTCGTCGTCATCGTCGTAGTCACAGACAGCTCTAGGGTTCCTGCACACAGCAAGCTCGTTCGGGAGGGTCCGCTCCACAAGCCGAGAGGCTGATACATCAACTGACACATAGTCCAGAGTTGATGTATCCAAAAGTTCCGTATCGTCAACGGAAACTCGACGTCACAGACGGCGCGTCATTCAGACGCCCGGTCTGAGAGTTATTAGCTTTTTCGTCCTAGGGGCCCGGTTGGTTTTTGAGTCAAAACCAACCCAACCATACTCCAACTGCGTCTAAACCTCTGGAGGACTAAGCCAAAAGGTCCATCTCACTTAGAGCAATCCAACAAAGTCGACAAAACGTCGATCGGACGTCCAGAACTCAAGTTATAAGCATTTCCGCTCCGAGGGCCCGGTTTGTTTCGTGTACGAACCAACCCAGCTGAACCCAAAGTTCTCTAAAAACCTGAGTGCAATATACCGAAACAACCGTCTTGATCCAAAAATTGTATTGCAACTGATGGTGCATCGATCGGAGTCCCATAGCTCACGTTATGGGAAATAGACCGAAAAAGGTTCGGTAATAGGGGGTTCGGGCCCGGTCCGACCTGGCCCGATACCCCCAAGGCCGGCCCGAATCGGGTCGACCCAAACTGGGTCCGGGTCCGCCCCGCTTGGGCGAGGCTCGGCCCAGTCGGCACGGCCCGGCCCGGCCCGGCCTGGGCTCGGCCCGGTGCGCTGGCGCTGGCCGGGTGGCCAGGCAACCGGCTCAGCCGTTATGGACGAGCGCTGCTGGTGGGGGGGGGGGGGGGGGGGCGCTACCCCCGCGTGAAGAAACCGCAACCCCTTAATGGGGCCGCTCATGTCCGGCCAGTCGGGGGTCTCGGACCACCGGTTCTTCCACGGTCCGGCCGACCCGCTCTGGCTGGCCGGCTTCTACCGCCACAGGACCGGCAAGGCCGGTCCCCTTGCTCCGACGCCGGCGGCCCAGTACCAGCCATCGGTTCCCCTGCATCGCCGCGGCCTGTAACCGGCCCCAGCCTGGTTCATCCAGCATGGCGCGACGGCGCCGCGCCCTTCCGCCGCGGCCCTGCTCCGGCCGTGGTGCTTCTGAGGTCCTCCGGCGTGGTGCGACAGTGCCGCGTCCTTTGTTCATCTTCTACGGCACGGCGCGACGGCGCATCGGATTTATTTCTTCAAACGGCGCAGTGCAACGACACCGCGCTTTTCCTCTCTCCCTTTTTACAAGGTCTGCGTGGTGCTTCGGCACCGCGTTGCCTTGCTCGCCGCATCAAAAATCAAACACAAAAAATGGGAGGAGTGTCGGCCGTGTTCGTGCGGTCCGACCTCCTCCCGTTATCACGATAACATGCGGTTCAAGGAAGGGAAGATAACGATGGAAGAAAACACAAAAGAGAAACGCATAAAACCCCTACCTCAACGTTGTCGTCGAACAAGCGTTCTTCGCGGAATTAACCGTCGCGGAAGAAGAGGGTCGTCGCGGAAGAAGAGGATCGCCGTTGGCGTTAGGTGATCTCTAAGGAAGGCGTCTCTTACCATCATCCGCCGTCGGAGATTGGCGTTCTTCATTGGAAGTGGTGTGTTCTTCGCGTTTTTCGTCGAAGAACGAATAATCTTCTCTTTTTCTCTCAAAGGCTTAACACAACAGAAACACCAAAAATAATAAAATAAGTCCTCCTCTTATTTTATTATCAACTTAAGAATTTGAAATTCAAAATATAAGAAACAAACAATTAATTCAATGAATTAATTGTAACGATTTAACTGGCCAATTTAATGGGGCGTTTCTTAACCAGGATAAATGTAAGGTTTGAATTTCATTAAAGGGGGGTTGCGGGTGCGTTACTTAGGGGGGAAGAAACGATGGGGCTTGTACGGGACCCACCTGAAAAATATCCTACCAAGTGGGTAGGATATTGTGGGTTCCACCTTATCCGCTTAACTTAGCTTAAGTGGCTTTAAGTGAAATAAAATAAAGTGTCGCACCACTTTTATTTTATTTCTTAACTTAACCCAAAAAAAATTAAAAAACCACACCCGAGCAAACGCAACTCTAGAAAAAGTATTTCTAAGCAATTACCGGCGCTACAGTTCCATCAGTGCCCTCGGAATTTGATTCCGAGCACCGGTTCAAAAGTTAGAAAACCCCACTCGTTCGTTCACTAAACGTACCCGAGCTAAACTTCGGAAAATTATTCCGTGCACACTGGGCCTCAGAATCAGGTTCCGTCAAAAACTGCGTTCTTGTAAAATTCCAAAGAAAATTAAGAAAAAAATTTCCTTGAATTTTACAGGTCTTTACATGATAACTATTGAAGACCACATGATTGAGGTATTGACATCTATTAGGTTTAATATATTATTTATGTTGTGGTAATAAAGGGTTAGATGATTTTTTAAAATATGAGTTAGATAGTTTTAATATCCATAGAAATTATTAATGATTTATAGAAAAGTGATCTATGATATATTTGGTGATTTTTACCTCATTTTTAGATTATGATATATAATGGAAAGTGTGTGACATTAAAAACTAGTGGTTTAAGATAAGAGTTAATTTTTAGAGGAATATAAGATTTCAATTTGGTTTAATTTATTATAGATTCAAATGGTTTTGGGGAAGTTATGTTATCGAGAATAAATTAATAGGGTATGTAGATATGAGGGTACATTATTGTATGAATGGTTAATGTTATTTTAGGAATGATAAGTAACTTTACATAGACTAAGAGAGTAAGGTAGATTTAATATTAGAAGCTATATACCAAATGATTAATATGTAAAAAATATCCTCACTTACTTTCATCAATGAGTAATAATTAAAATTTAAAGGGTGTAATTTATTTAAATGGTAGAATGTAACGACCCTGTATTTTGGACCCTTTAAATTAATACTATCTTCAATAGCTTGTGTCACACACAACACCGATATAATGAAATATATGAATAAAAAAATCATGAAATATTAAAATTAAATGAATAATATAATCATTATTAGATAAAAAGATAATAATAAATTAATATAATTACATATTATTATATTTATTTGATTAAAATTTTAAAAATGATTCATTTCAGAAAACCATTTAAATAAAAGGAATTGTATTTTTGCTTAATAAATGAAATTTTCCAAAGTTAAAAGTTTATTATAATAGGTAATATTTCTATATATATACTAATATGTAATAAATCAATTGATTAAAAATTTATATGAAATATTATTAATGACACTTGAAGTTTAAAAAGGTTATTTTTTTTAATAAAAACTGTTTTTATTTATATTTTTTATATTCATTTAAAAGATAAAATTATAAATTTTAGAATCCTGATTTTAAATAATTATCTTCGATTTTGGATTATAAATTTCAATTTTTTCTTAGGATATTTTTTTTTATAAAATAATATATTTTTAAATGAATAATGAAAATAATATTTTTTTACCAAAACCAAAAATTTGATGACTTTCTAAATAAATGAGAAAGACCTAGAAGTTTATAAAAACTTTTAAAGACTAAATATTTATTTAAGGAGTAAAAATATGTTATTTAAAATATTATATCGAACTTATGAAACCCATGTTTCACATTTCAGAGCATATGTAACAATTTATTCTAATTAAAACACATTTTTGGCCTTTTATTATAATTAAACATTTTAATAGTAATATTAAATTATGGCTTTATTTGGAAGCCCCATAAATATTATTTTTTGTATAATAAATCAAATTATATCATGAAATTTAATGACATAGATAAATTTACTCTACACATAAATTTAAATAATTGAAACATAATTTTTCTAAAAATAATTTTTATAAGCTATTATTAGAATTAACTTTTATAAACTTTAGATGTTTTATTTGATATTTTTTTTCATAATTTAGATACAAATTTTCATATTTTCTGTTATGGATGATTTCATTTCTAGGAATAGAATTATGATTATCATGATTAAAGATAATTACCACAATAATGATAAAAATATTATATTCAATGAATTATTTTATTGTCATTATATGATTTATATCTAATTAAGTAAATTGAGAACTTTTCAAAATGGAATTTAATATAATTTTTAAACATATTTATATATTATCACTCCATCAACTTTAAATCTACAACAAATAAGGCAAATAATAGTTAATAGAGATTTTTTTCTACAAAATAGTTTTTTGATATTCTAGATGATTTAATTTAAAAGTAAAGTTTATCTTATTTATAAATTGAATTATATTATTTATTAATTAAATTTAGGCAAAAAAATACCAAAATTTAGTTAGAGGGGTTACATTATACATATAATAAAATACAGACTACTAGGGTAAAAACTAGTTACTAACGTAAGTACTGAAATTCTATAATATAAAAATCAAGTAGTAAAGTTTATGAAACATGTTCAAAACATGTGGGAAAATGGATGGTATTAGATTTCATAACATTATATAACCCCAAAATTCATTATTTATCACATTTAGAATGATGAACCCTTAAATAGTGATAGATCTATTATTTTTATAACTTTTATATGTATTTCACTGATTTAATCCCTAACAATTTATTAATATGAGCTCAATTAAATTATTTTTTAGTGGATTTCAGGAATTATTGTGAAAATTAATTAATTCTAAAATTTTAATTTTTTTTTTCAATTTGTTATTTTAGGCTTAAATGTTGTTAAAATGATCTAGATTTACAAATTAAATATTTATAGGATTTCACGGTTATTTGGATTCATTTTCTTTAAATATACCAAGTAATAATTCAGACCCAAAGGGGCCCAACTAAATCATACAATTAGGAAACCTTTTTGGGATGATAAATTTGACCATGTCCCAAACAATTAGCTATAATTTAAGCTATAATACATTAAATAAGGTGTTTCCAGTTGTCACTAAAGATTACTCGAAGGCACATATTCAAAATAACTTTATTGGATAAATCCATTTATTAAGGAAGTTGATTCCTACCTAAAATTAAAGAAATATGAAGAGGTTATTTATCCAAAGAATGTACGATTTCCTAATTAATTCACAAAATTTTATATGCATTTCATATGAATCTACCATTTTGTGATATAAAACAATACTTGAATAACAAAAATTTAATGAAGATAACCTATCCATAATCGGTCGTCTATTTAGCCAAATATACTCAATCTTTTGAAGGATAAATACTAGAAAAAACCTACCTCACCCTTTATATATAAATAAGAGTATCCACATCCATTTCAATAGTTATAGAAGTTTATATGGGATGTGTGATTAATAATTCATATAATGCAATGTTTCTTTAATTTGATTAAATTTTTTCAACACCTATCTCTTTCCCTTTCTTCTCTAGGACCCCTCGAATGGAGGGGTAATTATTAAGTGATTGGGGAAGGGAGAAGAACCATTTTTATAAAACTTGATACTTTTGATTTAATTAAATTTAAAATTTTCTATTTAATTATTTATATTTATAGTAGTGCTCAATTCTATTAATGTTATTGTTTTTATGGTTTTATTATTATTCATTATTTATAGTTTTTGTTGAAGTTATAAAAAATCCCCCCACCCAATGAACCTAGTCTCAATTTAGGAGACTATGTTGGGTGGTAAGTATCTAAAGATTTCTAGAATGTGTGTGGAAGTGGTGAGTAGTTTCAAGATTTATAAAAAGAAATAATTTTGGATTGGTATTTTCCATGATATTTAAATAATTGTTTACTAAATTTTATGCATAAAGAAATGATTTCCATTTTTTTCTTTAAAAAAGGGTGACTGGAAACTTGATCTATGAGTCTTTCATTTGTAACTTTAGTATATGAGAGGTAAAATAAATATTAATACTGTGATATAATTGATAAAGTTAATCCAAACCTAACCCTATAACTTACGTCATCAATCTATTTTAAACCATTGGTTCATTGCATTCTTTTGTTATTGGAATAAAAAACACACCCCATTCCATCTAAATTAAAGTGAAAAAATTGATTATTGTTCACTCATATTTGGATTAAACCTTGTTTAACTACTATATTATATATTAAATTATGAGATAATTTATTTTTACAGACCCCTTGATAGAAATGTTTAAAATAGTTTCATTCCATTATTGAAAAATAAGGGGTGTTCACAAAAGTTTCGTTTTTAACTTATAATAGACGAAAATTCCACCCCTTCACATAACACCCATTCCATTGAATGTATTCCAGAAAATTTTCCATTTCTCTCCTCCTATAAACCTCTCACATGTTTATAGGACTCTGATTTCAATTAGTTATCCGAACCCTTTCATTTACATATATACTTTCTAGAGAAATTTCAAGGTCCCAAAGTGAGTATTACTTAATCCTTACCTTTTATTCTTATTAATTCTCATCCAAACATATCCTAACCATAGTTATATAATCATCTTAGTATCATTATTATAATGAATTATTATTATATTAATAAAATATTCATTATTTATTTCCATTCAATCCACTTAAAAGAAAATAAAAGAATGTTGATCATGCATTGTGAAAACTAATGTCTCCAAGATGTGACGTCTTATGTTTTTCATGACATCATCTATTTAACTATTCAAAGGATGGGATTGAAATTTAAAAGTGAATATAAATAATATATTTATGAATATTAATAGAAAAATTGTATTCCACCTTCATTTCCTCTCATTTGTTGGGAAATTAAAACATTAACCATGCACTGTGTGACATCCCTAACTCAGCTGGCATGTTTCCCATGCCCTTAGCCTAGTTAGACACATGACCCCTGTCACGTCTCCCTATAATCTAGGAGCTATCAACTAGAATCATGGGTTTAACGGTGAAATCAATGGGGAGACTTTACCCCCATGTTAGAGTTCACAATAAATATAGAAATAATAAGAAATAGAGGAATCATAATCAAAAGACAGAATAAGTTAAAAGTGGAAAAAATGGATAAAAAATATAGTGGATGAATAAAGAATAAATACATGGGACTCATAGGTAGTGTTTGATACAAGTACACTTGCATGAAATGCTTATAAAAAATGGGAATAAAATTGGGAAACATGCCTGCATAGTACAGTACTAGAAAAGTAAACAAAATTAAAAAAACACTCCAAGCATTTGGAAAATAATTCCTATCCTCTGATCCTAAACACCATCTAATCAAGAGTCAACAACCTGAAGAGTGGTGCTTCCTCTATCTATACATGCAAGAAAACATTCCGCTCAGGTACCAAAGGAGGGCCGAATAGGGTGAGAGATAAATATCAGTACGCCACTACCAATGGTGCCTATGTTTAATCCTATTGGTAATCATAAGTAAATAGTTTGTAGATAAATACATGAAAGTAATGAAATATAGAATAAACAACTAACCTCCTGCTCAGGTTCCGATGGACACCTAGTGGGTCTACTTGGTTCAGCTCAATGCTGACATGTCTGAATATGTCACTTGGTATAAATACATATTGACATAATTGGAAAAGGGATATATTACCTAACTACAACATATGATAGAATGGAATGGAGTTATAACGCCTACTTACCACATTTTATAGAATGGATCAGGGCTATAATGCCTACCGCCCACATTTTACAGAATGGATCAGGGCTACAATGCCTTCCACCCACATTTAATAAAATAGCTTGGAGATACAATGCCTACCACCCAAATATAGTAGAATGGATTAGGGCTTTAATACCTACCACTCACATTTAAAAAAATCGACAATCACACCAATGATAAATGCATTCACAATATTAAATAAAATATAAACCATCACAAGACATTTTAGAATAGACAAGCAACAATTATGAAAAGCCTTTAATGATTATACATAACAAAGGGGAGGCCATGTAATCCCTTAATACATTCCATTTGATCAATATAATTTATAAGGTTTTAAGTTTTCTTATTCTAGAAAGCCTATAAATGTCACCAATTTGATTTTCCTAATAGAGAAATTATATTTACAAAGGCTCAAACCAAGGAAAAAGGCCATGTCAAATAGTCACATGGTCAATCTAGAAATTTCCAACCATATAGGTTCAAACACCCATGGGGTGTTTTAGATTGATCATAATACACATGAGACAGAGACCAAAATCATTTAAAACAAATTCCAGAAGCCATAACCCATAATTAACATTTTGGTAAAATTGGCTTAAAATCAGACAATTTGGGCGGATCACCCCTTTGGTGTCCATAATGAGAAATGGTGATAACGAAACCCCTAAAAGTGAATAAATTAACCTAATTAATCACTCTAGGGTCAATTTTACATGATGGGAGAAACACATTAAAGGATCTCAGCAAAGGCTGACCCATGGCACGATGAGTTTAACTAAAAAAATATCCAAATCTCAAATGGAAAATGACGTGAACACCTACCTTAGGGCCATAGATAATGAATCACTGAGTATTAGCCTCAGATTTAGAGTAGGTTAGAGTAGATCTGAGTTTCCATCCAATTACCTGAAAATAGAGTGAATGATCCTACACCTAAACAGCACAACTGATTTTATAATTTAGTGAGAAAGAAGGGGAACAAGAGGTTAGCCTTACTCATGAACATCCAATGCTTCTAAAGGAACAATGATCAGACACCAGATGGAGGTGCAACTGACGGTTGAAGAAGATGAGCTATTGGAATCTCAAAGTGGAGAACATAGGGCTTCTATGTACAAAAGGGGGAGGAAGAAAGAAAATTAGAAACTTAAGGGGGTAAGGGAACAATGGTGATTTATGCCTTAGAACTAGATCGCAAGGTTTCCGTGCACAGTTTTCCAAACCATGTAAAAAACAAGCTGTAAAGACCTGGAAATTTCAAGGGAATTTTTTTCTTAATTTTCTTTGGGATTTTACAAGAACGCAGTTTCTGACGGCGCCTGATTCCGAGGCCCGGAATCATTTTCTGAAGTTTGGCTCCGGTACGTTCAGTGAATGAACGAGCGGGAATTTCTATCTTTTGAACTGGTGATCGGAATCAAATTCTGAGGGCACCGATGGAACTGCATCGCTCGTTTTTTGCTTAGGAACACCTATTCAGCAGTTGCGTTTTATCGAGTTTGGAAGTTCGTTTTTGGGGGTTTTTAATTAAACTGAATAAAAATATGTGTTTGCCATATTTTTATTTGAAGTGGTAGTTAGAAACTCCAAGGGGAGGTTAGTGGAGGGGCCCACCCACACATAACCTCCCTTGGGTGGATGTTATAAGGTGGGGCCCACATGAGTATCAAACCCCCTTAACCCCCTTAACTCTTGAACTCTCCATTTATGTGGATGAAACTCTCTATCATTAAATGAGTCTCTCCACCTCCCTCTCATTAAATTTGACAACTTCAGATATTTAATTATGTGAGTTAATTTAAATTTCAAACTCTTGAAATTCATAAGATTTGTTGTGTTAATAAAACAAGTTAAGAACTTATTTTATTTGGGTTGGAGTTTAGTTGATTGTGAGCCTTTGGAGAAAAAGCTTAGGAAGTCTTGAGTTTCTTCTTTCTCTATGACGAAGAACATGAAGAACGTCTCTTCCGCCACTGAAGCACGACGACACCATCATCTTCATCGTTCTTCAACTGAGGCAAGGAAAGGGAACCGACACCCACGACATCTCCAACGACCTTCATCCGCGTCAAAGGAGAAGACATCGCCCGCGAAGAACGTCGTCAACGACGACGTCACCTCCGAATGCTCGTCCACCAACCCTAAGTACCCTTCTTCATTTCCGATGCATGAGCATGAGAATTGGGAGTGTGTGACGAACATGACAATCGAGGAATCAATATCCGCCCTTTTTCCGAGATCATCAATGAACAACAATTACGAGGTAGGGAATTTAAATTGTGATTGTTGGTGAACCCTCATTTACTCCCTTGATTTTTATTCTTCGTGAATATGTCCAACAGCTATCATTTAACGAGAGGGGGCCGGTCCGCACAAACACGGCTGACCCACCTCCTTTTTCCATGTTGGATTTATTTGTGGTTTGGTACGGGAAGGCGTGGTGCCATTGAACCACGCGGAATCATGCGACAAGGAAATGCATGGCACCGTCGCGCCGCGTCGTGAAAAACAAACAAAGGCGTGATACCGTCGCGCCGCGTCGGAGAAACCCGAAGACATCCGCGGACGGAGTCGGGCCACGACGAAGGGGCACGGCGCCAACGCATCGCGCCGAAGAACCACGAAGACGGCGCGTTTTGTTAATTGACGTGCGGATTGACGAGCGACAACATAACGTGGCCGCAAGGTATTTTTTTAAAGCTTGCACGGTAAAGTACGAGACCCGAGATGAACACCGGCTCAGACGGTTTTGAAAACGGACCACTGGATCAACTCCGGTGGCACACGGAAACACCCAGAGGCGTGGGTCGCCGGTGACTGGAGGCGGCGGCCGGAGCTGTCCGGCCGCCAGGCGGCGGCGGCACCCGAGCGCGCCGCCGGAAGAATTGGCAGCGGCGGTTGCGCCACCGCCCTCAATTAACGGCGAGGGGCGGGCCGCACGCACCCCCCGCTCCCCGACTTCGGCTCGGCCACGCCGAGCCACGGCTGGCCGGACGGGCCGGACCACGCCGTCCGGTCCAGGCGGGGTCCAGTCGGGTCGAACCCGGTTCGGGCCGACCCAGGGGGGGTCGGGCCGGGTCGGTCCGGGCCCAGACCCCCCGATTTCGGACCACTTTCAGGAAAATGCCCATATCTTGGGATACAGACCTCCGATCGACGCACCGTCAGTTGCGTAGCGATCCTTGGGACGAGACGGTCGTTTTGGTATATCGCACTCAAGGTTTAGGAATACTTTGTGTTCGGACGGGTTGGTTTGGATACGAAACCAACCGGGCCCTCGGAGCAGAAACGCTTATATCTTGAGCTCTGGACGTCCGATTGACGTGCCATCGACTTTGTTGGATTCCTCTAAGTGAGACGGAACTTTTGGAATTATTCTCTTGATATTTGGATATAGTTGGATAATGGCCGGGTTGGATTGCACCCGAAATCCAACCGAGCCCCTGGAACGGAAAAGCTGAAATCTTTCTGACCAGACGTCCGTTTGACGAACCGTCAGCGGCGTTGGTGATCTCGTTGAGAAACGGTCTCTATTAGTATACCCTATGAGATTTCGGGGTACAGTTGAGATACGTCCGGGTTGGTTCTCTCACGAAACCAACCGGGCCCCTGGGACGAAAAGGCTAATAACTCACAGACCGGGCGTTCGATTGACGCGCCGTCTGTTGCGTTGAGACACCTATGACGAGGCGGTCCATTGAGATACTTCTTCGTGGGACTTTGAGATAATTGGAGTATTCACTTGTAACTCGCGGAGCGGACCCTCCCGGAGACGAGCGTGCGGAGTACAGAGACCGTGTAGCCGACTGAGACCTGACGACTGCTTGACCGACTCGACTTGTAGTGAGTCAACTAGCCCAGTGGGCGGAGCACTACTTTGTGAGGTGCAGACCCATGGCAGATGGAGCACTACCTGTGTGACAGTGCAGACCCGCGGTACTCGTCCGGAGAGTACCTCAACAGGCTACTAGGGGGTGTGCACTACTGTGTTTGGGTGACATACCTCGGCGGGAAGCACTACTGTGTCTGGGTGGCTGACCCGCGGTACTCGACAGGAGGAGTACCTCAGCAGTATTAGGTTAGTGAGTAGTACCTCGGAGTCGTGACAGGACCACTGTACACTCTAGAGACGGAGCTCTTCAGCAGTTACGGTTTCGATAATGAAAATACTGGTTTGAGCTGAGACTTTTGACCTTTGTGTTTACCTAATGATTGAGATGGGTCACTTGATAACTTAGGTATATGTATGGGGATATAAATGGGTAGTGTTTATCCGTTGATTTCATGATCTTGGTGTTTTCCTCATGATTGAGATGGGTTACTTGATAACTTAGGTATATGCATGGGCATATACCTAAGTAGAGGTTATCTATTGATATCTTCTTTGTGGTTATCCATGTTGGTTTTAGTGATACCTTGAGGGTCTTGGGGTCCCTACTAAGTATCGTTATACTCACCCCTGCACGGGCTATGCCCGCTCCTCGTTGTGTTGGTTGCAGACGACGGGCAGTACTGACGGAGGCCGAGTGTTCAAGGGATGGACGGTACCCAGATGTGGACTACACGACAAGCTAGTATCCGGAGGTGGACTTCACGGCGAGACGACACTCGGAGGAGGTTGACGGGCGAGAGTGTTTTGGGGTCTATATGTACCTAACCTTCAGGTAGGATCCGTGGTGGACGATCCATGAGCTGTGCCATCTGTACCTACCCTTCAGGTAGGATCCGAGGAGGACGACCCAGGAGCCACTTCCGTCCCTCCAGCTGTTGTCTTTTTCTGTTGTACTTTGTTCAGTTGTAGTTGTACTTTCTTTTGGGTTTGTATTCTGGCCCATTTACCTTTCAACACTTCTCTTTGTACTTAGTGTTTTACTTCCACTTGTACCCTGTAGTGTTTTGTTTACTTTTATAAAGGCAATGCCTTGCCAGTTATCGGGATTTACGCCTTTGGTGCTATTCGCCAGCCCCTGGCCTATGGAAGGCGGGCTTAGGGTAGTCACGACACGGGCCCCGAGGACGGGTCGTGACAAATTGGTATCAAAGGAGTCGGTTCTACCGTAGAACTTATAACTCTGATATTTTCTTTCTGTGAAGCAATAGTGTTAAGATTACCGAGTGTGGTTTTCAGTTCAGGGAGTCCAGTGTTGGTGCGGGCGGCTGACGTATCCATACACTAGGACCCTGACAACTGATTTCCGACTTTGTGCATGAAAACACTGATTGTGTGTGTGTTTACAGAAGTTTTATCTAAATATCAACTCAAACTAGGTCAGATCACCAGGTATAATCGTTTGACCGTGTCACGTTGTTTCTTTCAAGATGCCTTTTCTTGGACGACCAGCTAGAGCCCTGAGAGATGTGCGTACTGACAGCCTGTCGAGCGACGAGGCTTCGGTACATGGCCCTCTTGCAGTTGAGGCACCAGCGGAGGCACCAACGGTACTACCATACATTGGGCCACCGATTCCACCAGCCCCAACAGTAGGCAATGCATGCCACTTGAGTGCGCTACATGAGTTCCAGCGCCAGAGGCCACCCAGGTTCCGGGGAGAGATGGACCCGCAGGCGGCTGAGGTTTGGCTGGAGGCTGTGGTGAGAGTCTTAAGGCTAGTGGGGACGCCGGCAGACTTCATGGTGATCTTTTCTGCCAGCCTTCTTCAAGAATCAGCGGGCAGGTGGTGGATCCACTTGTTTCAGTTTTGGGACGGGATGACCTTCGCATGGGAAGACTTCGAGACCTTCTTTAGGGTGGAGTTTGTGCCAGTAGCTCTACACCCCAAGCGTGTACAGGAGATTCTTCCTTTGCCGCATGTTTTTCGATCAGTAGCCGAGTCATCTGTGGGCAGTAGAAAGATGATGCAGAGGTCCAGGAGGACCAGACCAGCAGTTGGACGATCTCGGGTTTTAGGACCGGTGGTGCGGGGCACCCGGGGTGGGGTCAGAGCCAGGCGTGCCAGAAACAGACAGTGTTACTCATGTGGCGGGAAGGGTCACCTGGCACATGACTGTCCGACTCCTCATACAGTTGATCCGCAGGCGTTGGAGGAGCCCCCGAGGCAGAAGCAGCGACGAGTGCTTGAGCAACAGCCGAGCAGTGGACAAGGCTGTAGAGCTCCAGGAGAAGGTGGATAGGAGCGGAACTAGTGGATACGTCCCTTGTACTTCTAGTTCCATGTTGTTGTTTTATTCGTGTCTTTGTACTATGAGCTGCAATAATAAAAAGACACTTATCTTTGTTTGATTTCCTGTCCTTTTGTTTTGTTGATTCTGAGTGGTCCCGGTTAAACTGTTGACTTGACCCTCACTTTCGAGATTTCTACTGGAGGGGACCCAGTGACCTCACACTGATGCCGATAGTGTGACTCGACCCTTGGAGGTGAGAGTGACAGTTGGATCTCTTAGTAGTTACGTCAAGGCCTTACGACGTCATCCATGGCATGAATGCATCATTCATGTCAGGATTGACTGTATTAGGCAATGGGCGTGGTTCATCCAGGGGATGAGACTGAGTTTCTCTTTTCGGCAAAGGAGAAATTTTAGCAGCTCTTTTAGATCTTATGAAAAGAAGGTACAGATCATCCATGAGCGGATAAAGACTGCACAATGCAGTAATAAATAGGAAACCGGCTCCAGTCTTAGAGACTCGAGCGTGTTAAATGTTAAAGAAGAGGAAGCTTAAAGGAGAGATGATTCTGCGAAGTAGCAGACGTGGAGGCAGAGCTAGGAGGGCAGCATTAGGTGGTGTACATATTAACATGCTACAACCACCCACCTTAGTTATCCCCGCCAGGCTCAGGGAGCTGGAGAGCGGAGGAAGAGTGCGGCTACATGCAGTCAAGGAGTGTGACCCAATGGCTCTAAAAAAATGATTCAAGGGATAGTCTTTGTCCACTACTAGCTGCTGTAGTAACAGACGTCGATATGAATCATTCCTCACTTTCACAAATCTTTTCCCAGACCTAGAGTTTCTGGTAAGCCGTGGACTTGACCCTCGCGTCTGAAGATACCTTTGGAGGAGACTCGATAATCACACTTACGCCGACGGTGTGGTAAGACCCACGAGGTGAGAGTTTCGGTTGGAATCTCTTGGTGGTAGCGTCGAGGCCTTACGACGTTAGTTTGAGTATGGAATGGGCTATAACTGTTCCTACTCAAATTGACGGTTTTAGGAAAACGTCGGGAAGGGTTTTCCTTGGTCGGTGAAAAGGAAACCCCAGGCAGCACAAGATAAACTCTTTCATAGGAGGGTGCGACCGATCACTTTTTAGTCAGTCAACCTTACCCTCATGGTAGTAGTCGTTTTGAGTTCCAGTTCTAATAGGAATTGGAGACCTCTAGAGTTCGATGATGATGATCACGTCCTTATATGGGTCTCACCTCGACGAGGTTTATGGAGATGTGGACAAGGTGGAAAGTTAACTCTGAGGTTCAAAGGACCTTTCTATGTCCACAGGTGGGTAGGCGAGGTGGTTTACCGCTTGACCCATCCACCTCAGTTGCACCAGGTGCAGGACGACTTCCACGTATCTCAACTGAAGAGATACGTGCTCGACCCTTCGCATATCATCGACCATGAGGAGCTAGACGATGGCGATGAGTTGTTTTTCATGGAGGTTCCAGTGGGGATCGAGGATCTACAGGAGCGGATCCTACGAGGATGATCAATTCCTCAGGTCCGCTTTCTTTGGAAGTACGGAACCTCCAGGTAAGCACATGGGAGCGAAAGGCTCAGGTGCGAGTTCAATACCGATTTTGTGACCCTATTTTGTGTTGAAGCTTTAAGGGGACGTAAAGCCCTGAGGTGGGAGTAATATAAAGACCCGGAAATTTCAAGGAAATTTTTTTCTTAATTTTCTTTGGGATTTTACAAGAACGCAGTTTCTGATGGCGCCTGATTCCGAGGCCCGGTGTGCCCGGAATCATTTTCCGAAGTTTGGCTCGGATATGTTCAGTGAACGAATGAGCAGGAATTTCTATCTTTTGAACCGGTGCTCGGAATAAAATTCCGAGGGCACCGATGGAACTGCATCGCCGGTTTTTGCTTAGGAAAACCTATTCCGCAGTTGCATTTTATCGATTTTGGAAGTTAGTTTTTGGGGTTTTTTAATTAAACTGAATAAAAATATATGTTTGCCAAATTTTTATTTGAAGTGGTAGTTAGAACCTCCAAGGGGAGGTTAGTGGAGGGGCCCACCCGCACATAACCTCCCTTGGGTGGATGTTATAAGGTGGGGCCCACATGAGTATCAAACCCCCTTAACCCCCTTAACTCTTGAACTCTCCATTTATGTGGATGAAACTCTCTCCCATTAAATGAGTCTCTCCACCTCCCTCTCATTAAATTTGACAACTTGAGATATTTAATTATTTGAGTTAATTTAAATTTCAAACTCTTGAAATTCATAAGCTTTGTTGTGTTAATAAAACAAGCTAAGAACTTATTTTATTTGGGTTGGAGTTTAGTTGATTGGGAGCCTTTGGAGAAAAAGCTTAGGAAGTATTGAGTTTCTTCTTTCTCTATGACGAAGAACACGAAGAACGTCTCTTCCGCCACTGAAGCACGACGCCGCCATCTTCTTCATCGTTGTTCAACCGAGGCAAGGAAAGGGAAGCGATGCCCACAACATCTCCAATGACCTTCATCCACGTCAAAGGAGAAGACATCGCCCGTGAAGAACGTCGTCAACGATGACGTCACCTCCGAACGCTCGTCCACCAACGACGAGTACCCTTCTTCCTTTCCGACGCATGAGCATGAGAATTGGGAGTGTGTGACGAACACGACAATTGAGGAATCAATATCCGCCCTTTTTCCGAGATCGTCAACGAACGACAATTACGAGGTAGGGAATTTAAATTGTGATTGTTGGTGAACCCTCGTTTACTCCCTTGATTTTTATTTTTCGTGAATATGTCCAACTGCTATCATTTAACGAGAGGGGGCCGATCCGCACAAACATGGCCGACCCACCTCCTTTTTCCATGTTGGATTTCTTTGTGGTTTGGTACGGGAAGGTGTGGTGCCGTCGCACCACACGGAATCATGCGACAAGGAAATGTGAGGCGCCGTCGCGCCGCGTCGTGAAAAACAAACAAAGGCGTGATACCGTCGCGCCGCGTCGGAGAAACCCGAAGACATCCACGGACGGAGTCGGGCCATGACGAAGGGGCGCGGCACCAACACGTAGTTCCGGAGAACCACGAAGACGACTCGTTTTGTTAATTGATGTGCAGATTGACGATCGATGACATAACGGGGCCGCAAAGTATTTTTTGAAGCTTGCACAGTAAAGTACGAGACCCGAGATGAACACCGGCTCAGACGGTTTTGAAAACGGACCACCGGAGGAACTCCAGTGGCCCACGGAAACACCCGGAGGCGCGGGTCACCGGAGCGGTGTCTCCGGCGACCGGAGGTGGCGGCTGGAGCCGTCCGGCCGCCAGGCAGCGGCGGCGCCCGAGCGCGCCGCCGAAAGAATTGGCGGCGGCGGTTGCGTCGCCGCCCTCAATTAACGGCGAGGGGCGGGCCACACGCACCCCCCGCTCCCCGACTTCAGCTCGGCCACGCCGAGCCGCGGCCGGCCGGTCCGGGCCGGGTCCAGTCGGGTCGGACCCGGTTCGGGCCGACCCAGGGGGGGTCGGGCCGGGTCGGTCCGGGCCCAGACCCCCCGATTTCGGACCACTTTCAGTCAAATGACCATATCATGGGCTACGGACCTCCGATCGACGCTCCGTCAGTTGCGTAGCGATCCTTGGGACGAGACGGCCATTTTTTTATATCGCACTCAAGGTTTCAGAATACATTGGGTTCGGATGGGTTGGTTCGGATACGAAACCAACCGGGCCCTCGGAGCGGAAACACTTATATTTTGAGCTCCGGACGTCCGATTGACGTGTCGTCGACTTTGTTGGATTCCTCTAAGTGAGGCGGAACTTTTGGAATTCTTCGGTCGAGATTTGGATATAGTTGGATAGTGTCCGGGTTGGATTGCACCCGAAATCCAACCAAGCCCCTGGAATGGAAAAGATGATATCTTTCAGACCAGACGTCCGTTTGACGAACCATCAGCGACGTTGGTGATCTCGTTGAGAAACGGTCCCTATGAGTATACCCTATGAGAGTTCAGGGTACAGTTGAGATACGTCCGGGTTTGTTCGCTCACAAAACCAATCGGGCCCCTCGGACCAAAAGGCTAATAACTCACAGACCGGACGTTCGATTGACGTGCTGTCTATTGCGTTGAGACCCCTATGACGGGGCGGTCCTTTGAGATACTTCTTCGGGGGACTTTGAGATACTTGGAGTATCGACCTGTAGCTCGTGGAGCGGACCCTCCCGAAGACGAGCGTGCGGAGTACGGAGACTGTGTAGCCGACTGAGACCTGACGACTGCTTGACCGACTCGACTTGGAGTGAGTCGACTAGCCCAGTGGATGGAGCACTACTTTGTGAGGTGCAGACCCATGGCGGATGGAGAATTACCTGTGTGACAGTGCAGACCCGCGGTACTCGTCCGGAGAGTACCTCAGCAGGCTACTAGGGGGTGTGCACTACTATGTTTGGATGACATACCTCGGTGGGAAGCACTACTGTGTCTGGGTGGCTGACCCGCGATACTCAATAGGAGGAGTACCTCAGCAGTCTTAGGTTAGTGAGCAGTACCTCGGAGTCGTGACAGGACCAATGTACACTCCATAGATGGAGCTCTTCAGCAGTTACAGTTTCGATAATGAAAATCCTGGTTTGAGATGAGACTTTTGACCTTTGTGTTTACCTCATGATTGAGATGGGTCACTTGATAACTTAGGTATATGTATGGGCATATACCTGGGTAGTGGTTATCCGTTGATTTCATGATCTTGGTGTTTTCCTCATGATTGAGATGGGTTACTTGATAACATAGGTATATTCATGGGCATATACCTAAGTAGAGGTTATCTGTTGAGATCTTCTTTGTGGTTATCCATGTTTGTTTTAGTGAGACCTTGAGGGTCTTTGGGTCCGTACTGAGTATCGTTATACTCACCCCTGCACGGGATATGCCCGCACCTCGTTGTGTTGGTTGCAGACGACGGGCAGTACTGACGGAGGCCGAGTGTTCGAGGAATGGACGGTACCCAGAGGTGGACTACACGAAGAGCCAGTATCCGGAGGTGGACTTCATGGCGAGACGACACTCGGAGGAGGTTGATGGGCGAGAGCGTTGTGGAGGCTATCTGTACCTACCTTTCAGGTAGGATCCATGGTGGACAATCCAGGAGTTGCGCCATCTGTACCTACCCTTCAGGTAGGATCCGAGGAGGACGACCCAGGAGCCACTTTCGTCCCTCCAGCTGTTGTCTTTTTCTGTTGTACTTAGTTCAGTTGTAGTTGTACTTTCTTTTGGGTTTGTATTCTGGCCCATTTACCTTTCATCACTTCTCTTTGTACTTAGTGTTTTACTTCTGCTTGTACTCTGTAGTGTTTTTTTTACTTTTATAAAGGCAATGCCTTCCCAGTTATCAGGATTTACGCCTTTGGTGCTAGTCACCAGCCCCTGGCCTATGGAAGACGGGCTTGGGGTAGTCAAGACAGGGGCCCCGAGGACGGGTCGTGACACAAGCCCACTCCACTACTTATTTTGGCACATCACACAACCTCTATGCACGATATTTCTTAATTATACACAGACTGTTGAGAAGGGTTCTGCACACCCTCGGCAACTGGCCACATGGCTGTGTGCCTAGGTCGCACAGTTGCAGACAAACTATGAGGCCCACCCTGTTTTCTCTTTTTTTGGAGATCTGGGCTCCAAAAACACCCTAGACGCTCATATGACCTCCTTAGATTGATTAGGTGACATTATTAGGACCATTTAAGACATTAAAAAAGAAAAACTAATGATTCGTACCTTTTCTAAAGAGTCAGGTCCTTTCAACCTCCCCTCCTAATAGAAAATTGTCCTCGAGTTGGGCTTCTAAGGGTAAATATGTACTATCCGCAAGGATTTTTGGCCATTATGATCATACATCTGATTCCTACTCCTAGGTCACGTCCTGTACCTGGCCATGATACCATATAACTCGTACAAGAGGAACAGACCTGCCTCAGAGTGTCTGCACACCTCGATCGATAATATGAATTGGATACTCCTCGAAGGAAACATCCATATCCAGCTCAACCTCAACAAGTTGAAAGACATTATATGGGTATAGATAATACCAGAAAAGCTAAGATACATAAAAGACATCATGCATCAACTGATATCTCTGAGGAAGTTCCAACTAATAATCCAATGGATCGATCCACTTAACAATCTCAAAGGGTCCAATGAATCTCGGTGATAGGTTACCCTACTTCTGAATATGTTTATTCCCCAAACTAGGTGATACATTCAAGAAAACTTTGGTCTCTGACCTCGAACTCAAGATGCTTCCGATGATAGTTAACATAAGACTATTGTCTAGACTAAGCTTTCATCATACACTTCTGAATCAGCTAGACTTGATCTGAAGTCTCTTTCATGAGATGAGGCCCAATGATAGCTTCTTCCCCATCCCCCAACCAATACATAAGAGAGATACATGTCCTACCATACAATTCTTAATAGTTATTTATCTCAATAGTATCCTGGAAGCTGTTGTTATAAGAAAACTTTATGAGAGGAATATGTTTCTCCCAAGAACCCCTAAAGTCAAGAATGCATGCACGAAGCATATCCTCAAGCACCTAATTAGTACACTCCATATGAACATCAGTCCAAGGGTAGCTGTCCATGCTCAAAAGTAATATTGTACCCAAGGACTTATGCAACCCCTTCCAGAATTGTGACGTAAAACTAGTGTCTCTCTCATAAAAAATAGAATTAGGTGCTCGATGAAGATGTGCCACCTTATTAACATATAGTATTCTCAAATCATGAACTGAAAAGGTATCTCACATAGGTAAAAAGTGTTCAACCTTCATTATACAATCAATGAAAACCCACACTACATTATTTCAACATGGTGATCTGGGTAACCCAGTAACAAATTCCATTGAAGCGTCATCCTGTTTCCACTCAGGAATGGAGAACAACTGTAGAAACCCTACCAGATGATAGTATTTTTCCTTCACCTGCTGAGAAGTAGCGAATCTCATAATAAAACTGGCCATCTCTCATTTCATGTTGGGCCACCAATATTGGTGTCCTAGATCTCAGTACAATTTGGTCACACAAGGGTGAAATACCCTTGATAAGGTGTGGAAATCCCTCATCAACTTCTATATAATGTATATTGGGACCCAAACACACCCAAAAATAGAAGAGTATCATCCCCACATACCATCCAACTAGAATATGTGTCATCATCTGAGCCACTCTCCAATAGGACAAGGCCTCCCAGATCATATAGTTGTCTTGAACTTACTTGTTCTATAAGAGAAGATGGAACTACTAGGGATGATATGATAGTCGGACCATGGTCTTCTCTAAACTGTACGAGAATATATGAGAATAAACAAATAAGATTCCATTCTTCACTGGATTCTTGAACTGCCTATTTTTGAGTCTTTCATTTAAGATCATTAGCAACTAAATTCCCTTTCCCTAGCTTGTAAGAAAGTTCAAAATAAAAATATTGCAGGTACTTGACCCACCTATGAAACCTGAGATTCAGATACTACTGTGTGAAGGTGTATTTGAGGCTTTTGTGGTCTATAAAGACCACAAAATTCTCTCTCAATAAATAATGTCTCTAATAGTGTAATCCCTAAACAACAACAGTGAGCTCGAGGTCATGCATTGAGTAATTCCAATCATGAGGAATCAATTTAAAAGAACCATACAAAATGACTCACTTATCCTGCATCAAAACAACTCCAAGCCAGATTCCTAATATGTAACAATAAACTGTATAAATTTTTCATGGATATGTAAAAATTAGTATCAATAATGAAGTAATTCTTCCCTTCATCTCCATAAAGTATTTTTCACAAGTTTCTATCCATTTTAATTTCACACCCTTTTTAGTCAAACCTATAAGTGGTGCTGCAAGGCCCGTGAAGTCCTGGTTGAAGTTTTTGTAATATCTAGTAATCCCCAAGAAACTCTGAATATCAAATACATTCCAGGGATACTACCAAGAAACCACAACCCTCACATTCTATGGGTCAACAGAAACTCCTAACTTCCAGATGATATGACTGAGGAAGTGGACTCTATCAATCCAGAAGTGGAATTTACAGAGATGATGCTCTCTTAGCATATTCATCAAGATCTCATGATGGGTTTCATGGTCATGAATTGAGAGAGAATAAACCAATATATCATTCATGAAGACAAACACAAATGAATCCAGATACGAGTTGAAAACATAGTTCATAAGATCCATAAATACAGTAGGTGTGTTTATAACTTCAGACCACATAACTAGGAACTCAAAAAGACAATACCTGCTCCTGAAATTAGTTTGATATATGTCTAAAGTCCTTACATACACATCATGGTAGCCTAACCATAGATCTATCTTTGATAACACCTTTTCTCCTTGAAGTTGATCAATGAGGTCATCTATTCTATTAAAGGGATACCAATTCTTGATAGTCAGCTGATTCAACCAATGATAATCTACACAAAGCCTTAGGGTACAATTAACCTTCTTGAAAAAATAGATAAGTGAACCCCAAGGAGTAGTGTTGGGGAATATAAAAACTTTCTACTCCAGATCCTCCAACTAATTTATGAGCTCCAGAATCTCCTTAGGTGCCATCATATAAGGAGGAATGGTCATAGGTGTTGATCCTATCACATGATCAATATAAAACTATACCTCTTTCTTTGAAGGTAGACTAGAGAAGTCATTAGAAAAAACTTCTCTGAAGTGCTCCATTATGGGATAAAAAATGGTGGGTTTAAACCCCTAATCATCAAGATTAAGATGGAAACCTATATCATAATAGTACCCTACCTCTGTTGCTTGGGTCCTACTCGTGTCACACAAACAACCCATTCTACCTTATAAATGTGCACAATTCCCTCTTGTGATGTAAATGTTACCCTCCAATGATAATAGTAAATATGGGATCTATATGGAACTAACCAGTCCATCTCGAATATTATGTCGAAACTTTTCATCTCAAGAACGTATAGGTTCAATTCTAAATGGTAACGATCTATCTCAAGGGGATAGTTCTAATAGTGGCGAACACCCTCTAAATATATACCAAATGGTGTATCTAGCATCACAAAGCCTTGATAATATTCAACATCGAGGCCCATAATCTCAATTATTACCTCAGCCATGAATTAGTGGGAAGCTCCTATATCAAACAAAGTAGACACTAAAGTGGAGGATACTAGAATAATACCTTGTATAATAGAAGGTCTAGTGCTCTACTACAATAGAATTTGACAAAATAAAATTGTAAATGGAATATAACACAACCCTGAGTCACTGCCCGCCTGCCCTAAAAAGGCCCTCTCTACTGGCACTGAGAACCACACACCTGATTTCCTCTACCTCGACCACCACCTCGGCCTGATCGACCCACGATATTCCAGCTACCTGACTATCTTGATCCTTCCGACCCAGCTCCGTGTCAAGGAGTAGGTAAAGATCCTTTCTCACGAGGCACTGGAGGGAGAAATATGAAAAAACAATGGAGGTGACCCATCTTTACAAAAACTCTCCATTCAACTAGATGTTGCGTGCACTACCTATTATAATGTTATGGTGCTCTTCACGGGTGACAGACAAGGGAACCACCAGTGGATAGAGACTTAACACCACCAGTTCCATAAGATTCACCAAAACCTTGCTTTCCCCTAAAGAAGATCCACTATAGGTTTTCGATGCTGAAAGACCCTAGATTTCACCCTCATCATCTCTTAGATTATTCTTTATAATTAGGGCCTAGATGACGATATCAGAAGTAGTTTCCATCCGAAAAATGTTGAACTATGACCAGACGACGTAACACAACCCATCCTCAAATATAC
Organism: Viscum album; assembly: GCA_963277665.1. Taxonomy (NCBI): domain Eukaryota; kingdom Viridiplantae; phylum Streptophyta; class Magnoliopsida; order Santalales; family Viscaceae; genus Viscum; species Viscum album. The sequence goes on from OY728153.1 coordinate 1,237,665,294, forward strand.
TAGTAGTAATAAGGTTATCAGTTTTTAGAGAAAGAGTGAAATGCTACAGCTTAGTGAAATGGGACAAGTACTCCCTGACTGAAATGTCCCCTTCTTCAGATTCATGAACACTCTTTCTCTGTTATCCCTCAGAGTCTGGGGAATGAAGTAGTCGTAGAACATAGTCCATATGTCACCTAAAACCATCTCTCTATCATGGAGTTCCTGGGTGATGACCTCCCACCACCTCTTGATTGAGTGGTTTAGCATGTAGGAATCTAACTTGACCCTCCTCTCTAGTGGCATCTATAGGTGATCGAAGAAAGAAAGGATATCCTGAATCTATGATTCCATAGAAAAAGGTCCACCATCTTCGAAGAAAGTAGAAAGAGGTTTTTAATGGATCTTTTGGGTCATCTCTACCAGGATCCGGGAAGGTTACACTCCTCCTTCCATATTCTACACCATACACAAGAATCCATCTAGAGACAAGGAATCAGTGCTCAATTCGGGTATAAGAGGATGGACCACAAGTGGATCATTTGGAATAACGATTGGTGGAACATGGATAGCCACTTATAGAATATGGTCTCCATTTCCTTCATGGAGCACGACCAGAAGATGTTGGGGTGGAATAATGTTACAATTCCAAACGAATGTCTCATAAGATATTTAAAACTTTAGAGAAAAGCATATAATAAACTAGGATAGACATGAAAACCTTCCTAAAAGATCAAACATGCCTCCCTTCCTACTTCTAAATTGAGATCTTAATGTTGGAATAGACTGTAAAAGGCCATAAGAATGAAGAACACCCATACCCACTACTAAGGCTAGGTTCAGGTCATGTTTCTAAGTTAGGCATGTGCAGAAAGGCTATTCTCAAATTACAAGTCACTTTAAATAGTTGAGTCCAATGATATGTCATTTTTAACCTATAAGGTCCCATATACCTTATGATTCAAAATATTACCCTCACTTAGATGTTATTTCTTTTTTAAATAATGCTTATACATGTGATTATATCATTACCCAAATGGTTTATCTAGTTGGAATGCCATTTTCTGATCCATAAGGGTTTATACAACTTATGAATCAAAGATTGGAACCCACTAAACTCACACCATAGAATGACCCAATACATGAAGAAATACATCATCACAAATATATCCATGTAACAAGGAACAACAATATGTAACAAGAAATGGTTGCTGAAAATTTAAATGTGACATGAAAAAATGCCTGGCTTACTCATATTATGCCAATTGGGATGCATGTTCTAACACATAACCCTCACTTCCTTGGGTCGAAAAATGGAATCACTATTTCAATATCATCAATATCAATATCACCAAAAGACATGTTAATCACATAATGGTGAAATGATATCAACAGTAATAATAGAATCAATAACAACAATAAGTAAGGAAACATGGCTCTACCCTGTATATGGGTTTGCGATGCCCATTCACGACTCATGAATCAGTCCCTAAGAATTCCCAATCTCCATTATATTGTCTCAAAATTGTAAATAATGAAAATAAATTCCACTCGAATACCACTTTGGGACATTCCAGAACCAGTTGCCACATGTCCCATTCTCCAAGATCGGTTGGCTACATGACCCTTGGTATGACTCCCCATAAGCTAGGGGATGCCAACAAGAGGTGGGGGTTTAATTGTGAAATCTGTGGGGAGCCATCACCCCCATGTCAGAGTTCACAATGAATATAAAAATAATAAGAAATAATGGAAGCATAACCGTAAGAGAGAATAATTAAACAGTGAAATACTGGATAACAAATACCATGGAAGACTAAAGAATAAATACAAGGGCCTTATAGGTAGTGTCTGATACAAGTATGCATGCATGTTATGCTAGTAAAAAATAGGAACAAAAGTAGGAAACAACATGCATAGCAAAATAATAAAAAAGTAAAAAATATTAAAAAACTTCTCCAAGCATCTTGAGCCTAAGCCTAGTCCTTTGCTTCTAAACACCATCTAAGTAAGAGTCAACAACATGAAGAGCATTGCTTACCTCTATCTGTACCTACATAAAAACAATATTATCGGGTGGAAAAGGTGGCCTGAATGGGGTGTGAGATAAATCTCAATAGGCCTCCACCAACAGTGCCTATGTTTAATCCGAGTGGTTCTCATAGGTAAATAGTATTCAACTAATATTAAGAAATAAAAACAATATGAAATAAACAACTATCCTCCCACGAAGAATCCAAAGGATACCATGAAGGTCTACCTAATTCAGCTCAATGCTGGCATGGCTGAGTATGTCACTTGGTATAAATACATATTGATATAAATGGCATGTGGCTATACTGCCTACCTTCCCCATGTTAGAGAATGGTATGGAGCTATAATGCCTACCGTCCACATTTTACAGAATGGATCATGGATATAAAGCATACCTCCCACATTTTATATAATGGATCGGGGCTATAATGCCTACAACCCACATTTAATAGAATAGATTGAGGATATAATGCCTACCAACCACATTTAACACATTGGATTGGGGATATAACTCCTACCAACCACATTTAACAGAATGGATCAGGCCTATAATTCCTACTGCCCACATCCAATAGAATCCACAAGCATAATAATTATAAAGGAATTCACAATGTGAAATGTAAGGCAAACCATGTTACAACATTTCAAATTAGAAAATCAACTATTATTGAAATCATTTAATGATAAAACACAACAAAGGAAAGGCCATGTCATCCCTTAATCCATTACATTTGAGCCTTATCATTTATAAGGTTTTAGGATATCATATCCATTCCAACCAGTACAAGTCGACGATTCCTTATTCCTAACAGGGAAATTATGTTTACAAAGGCTCAAATCAAGGAAAATGGCCAAGTCAAATAGTCACATGGTCTATTTGGAAATTACAATTAATATAAGTACAAACACCCATGAGGTGTTTTAGATTGGTTAGAATACACGTTAGATAAATATGAATATAATTTAAAAAACATTCATGATTCCATAACCAATAATTTATATTTTTTTAAAATTGGCCTAAAGAGGAAAATTTGGGTGGATCACCTCTTGGGTGTCTGTAATGAGAAAGGGTGACATCAAAACCCCGAAACGTGAATCAATTAACATAAGTCATCACTTTAGGGTCAATTTCACATGAAGGAAACAAAACATTAAAGTATATCAAAAAAGACCGACCCACATAACATTGAGTTTAACTACGAAATGACCAAATCTCAAATGGAAAATAAAATGACCACCTAATTTAGGACTGCAGATGATGACTCCATGAGTATTGACCTCAGATTCAGAGTAGGTTAGAGTAGTTATGAGTTTTTATCCAACGTCCTGAAAATATGGAGAATGATAATGCACCTAAATAGTGCAGCCGAAAGTAATATTTAGCAAGGAATAATGGGAACAAGAGGTTATCCTTACTGAGGCCTATCAAATGCTTCTGATAGAACAACGATCAGACCCCGGACGGAGGTGAAACAGATGGTTGAAGAAGATTACATCTTGGAAGATCAAAGAGGATAACGTAGGGATACTATGTGCAAAATGGAGAAGGAAAAGGAAAATTAGAAACATAAATGGGTGAGGGAGAAAATGGCCATTTTTTCCTTTAAAACTGGCTTGCACGGTTTCAACACACATTTTTACAAACCGTTTATAAGCCACACACAACCCACTGTTTCTCTGGGCACATCACATGGCCTCTACGCATAATTTCCTTAACTGTGTACAAACCACGTAGAAGGGTTTTGGGCCCCCTCTAAAACCATCTATACGACCATTCGCCTAGGTCACACGGTTGAATAAAAACTACATGGCCCGACCTATTTTCTCTTTTTCAGAGGTCTAGGCTCTAAAAACCCCCCCAAACACTCTTATGACCTCCTTAGCCTGATTAGGTGACTCTATTAGAGCCATTTAAGACATTCAAAAAGAAAAACTAATGATATGTACCTTGGAAAAAGAGTTGGTCTATTACACATTTTGTGGGATAAAACATCCCAATAATTTAGAATATATATAATTTAATTGATATCTTGTGGTGCACACAACACCGAGCTTAAATGAACCATGATATACTATTCAATATTATTATTTTAACAAAACCATTATAACCTAACCATTTAATTATATGGTGTTAATATGAATAACCATATTATAATATATATATGAAGGTCACATTCAATAAAAAATTATTTATTAATACTTAGGAAATAAATATACAATTTTTTAGTATTGACATTTTATTCATAAAGTATATATTTTCTTAAAAAGTTTATTATTATTACATTCTATGAGAAAATAAGTATAATTAATTCTTGAAACTTTTTGAAAATTTATTCTATAAAATGAACTTATTTTTTTTAAATTATCATATCAAAATTTTATTATGGTTAATTCTGATATTTTAAAACAATTATTTTCCTATGAAGATGGAAAACACTATTTTTGTTTAAAAACGTATTTTTATTTCAAGTATTTTAAATGTAATATTCTCTTTTAAAATGGACTCAATGTATAATTGGTCATATTATATTATTAAATTTTTTTATTAGGTTCATTGGAATCATTTTTATGGTTGATTTTGTTATAGAAACATTTTTGTACTCAAAAGGCATTTTTATAAAAAACTGTTTTTCGTTGCATTTTGTGTTTTTAATATTCAATTAATTTCTACCACTTATTGAAATTGAATGTTGATAATTGGAGTCCATATATTTAACTATTATCTCGATATTTAGTAGATATATATCTTTTATTATTTTTTCATTGTGAATAGTAGCCATTATAATTTTTATTAGTACGGTAAAGGTTAAATCAGGAAATTTAGGTTAAAAATAAAATGATTAGAAGAATAAAATGAGATTAAAAAAAATCACAATTTTTTTTATAAAAATGTTTCATCAATAATTTCCAAGTATTATTTATATGTCCATTTATGTTCATTTATATGAGATTGCGACCTTTATAATATTTTATTTAAAGAAAAGTCAATGATGTCACATTGATGTTTTCAAAATATATAACATTTTCAATATGGGGTTATCTATAGAGTATGTTTGAATGTAAATAATGCTTTTAAATATGAAATATTGAACTAAATAATGTTAATATAGTTTTAATTTCAGGGTAATAAAAATTATTTTAAATTATTACACAACAATGATACAGTGATATTTCAATTAATAGAAAAATAAAATAAATGATATTGAAAATGTTAAAATTAATATAATTTGAATTAATTAAGGTGATAAATTATTTTTCTAGATTAATATGACAAATTAGGGATGCATTAAAAGTTTTTTTGAATTTATCTTATTGTATTGATAATATTTAAGTTAAATTAATGATTAATGTCAAAATTGACGATAATGGTATTTCATGAATATAATGTTTTTTAAATTATTTTAAAATAATAATTTTTTAAATATTCAAAAAGGGGATAATATATGGTCTAAATGGAATCCCATGTGCATTTATAGTTTATTTTTAAGCATTTTCTTCTAAATTAGTCTTATTATATTTTAATATTTTGAGAAACTCCAAATGTTCCCCTCACCTCAATTATAAAAGGGAAATATATACATCACTTATTTAAACCAATTTGAGCCTTAAAGATTGACCCAATGTAACATCCCGGATCCGGGTACCACACAATGGGTGCCCCGAACCTGGTTGGTCACATGACCTCAAGTGAATTTCCCCAAATGCTAGAAGCTGCCGACTATAAATGAGGGCCTAGGACTGATAGTGGGTAAACTATGCCCCCATTTGTCAAAGTGTAGTACAGTGGAAAAAAATATAAACATACAAAAGCGGAAGCAGTAAACAATATAGACCTGAAATGGACAATAGAACTAAAGTAAAAGATAACCAACCGTCATATATATGATGATGCAACATGTCTCTAATTCTAAAAAACCAGCCAAAATAGGATACACTGTAATTAGATACAATACACCACAAGGTACAAAGTACAAAAAAACAAAACCAAGGCAGTGCAATAGGAATGCAGCAGCATCGAAAGCCTAAGCTCGGTGCCTTTCTCTCCTACTCCTCTTCAAAAATCATGTACCTGTGTAGGGAACCTTGCCCTTCTCCACACCTGCAACAATATAATCTGTTTGGGCCCAAGACATGACCCAAATAGGGTGTGAGAAATAAATCCCAGTAGACAACCACCTAAAGGCCCATGCCCAACTGTTAGTGAAAATGTGCAAGAACAGTGTGCAATAATGAAATGCAGTAAACTAGGAATTACTTAAAAGTAACCACTCCTACCAGTTACATTACCATTTTAATAATTATTTAACAATTCTAAATAATTGAATTCAGAGTTTACTGAGACTCGGCCCAACCAACAATCTCTTATACCAGTGCCACAACAGAAACCACAATAGGCTATCTAAAAAGTAAAAGATAATAATAATACCAATCCTATGCTTTATCTTTGCAGGTACAACATAAGAAATCACCACAGTGAATATTTAAAGTAAACATTGTCCTTAGAAATGCAAGTCCTTACCCTCAGGAAATCAGAAATGAAACCCTCAGGTGACTGCCCTCAAGCATAAAAAATATTTCCCTCAAGCATATGAGATATTTACCTCAGGAAAAGAAGCTACTTCCCACAGGCATAAAAAAAATTTCCCCCAGGCTACAAAAAACATTGCCCTCAGGCTAAACAAAACATTTCCCTCAGGCTAAACAAAAACCTACCCTCAAGCGTTCCATAGTAAAATAAAGTAACTGGGATGATCCCAATTCATAAGCAAGAAATTTATATATGTTTCTTCTCAATAAAACTCAAAACATGCTATAAACATGGCATACCCATGGGTTTCTTATCGAAACATCTAAAAAAGGGAAGTGCACCCCCAGGGTGTCCCTATATCAAAGCAACGATCTAAAATAGTAGTTTATAATTATTAACTAGATTAACTATGAAATTATAGGGATATCAACAGTCAATGTCTCATCCATACAACACCCCGAACATGGGTGTGTGGCACAATGGTACACAAGATCAACTCGATAGTTGGAATTAAATAAAAGAACACCTACCTCGATCTTCTATGATCGATATATGTGAAAGGCACCTCATGGAACAACCAAGAATGATGCAGATCTAAGAAAAAAAATTATCCGTTCAAACCATATAACTTCCCTTAGGGAAACAATTGGAAAGAAAGATTCAAGAAGAGAGAAGACCTTACCTGCACGGTTTAAATTTGATCAACGACGAAAGAATCAGAGTCCCAGTGAGTGATTATGAGCTCCTCCAAGTCTCAGCCTCCTCTCCTACTGCTCCTGGTGAGGCCTCTACCTCGTTTACCGAAATATGAGGCTTCTTCCTGTTTTTAATGAAAAAATATAACTACACAACATTTACTCTCATGTACATGGAGTATACTATCATTTTAACTGTTCTTCTGGTGGCTACTTTCCACCACCTCACTGTTCACCTGCCGACTAATTACACATCAGTTATTACTAATTACATGGTGTGTAGTTAGTTTTTGCATCCTTAATCATCGATAAGCAGACACACCCTGTATTCTCATCCCACACATCCAAATTACATGGCGTGTGTAAAAAAAGTACACAACGTATAGTTATTTTTTAAACCCTTAATCACTGACAAGCCTACACACCCTATATTCTCATCCCACACAACAAAAGTACATGGTGTGTGTACAAAAGTACGTGGCATGCACCCATAAATTTGGGATTTTCCCCACATTTCCCTTATTTTTTCAAAAACACTTAATGAAAAGGAAAATAAGAAACCTGTAACTCAAGAATAAGAATCGGGTTCTTACACCCAAATTCACCCATTTTTCTTATGAAAATCCTGATACATGTTATAGTGGTTTTTTCCTTCCCAAACACCAACCCTATATCCCTAAGAAGAGATCTAAAGGAAGTTCACCAAAGAAGAGGTAATCGTCTTTACCAACTCTTACAAGTTTATTTTTCTTCTAATTACTCTTCATATGTTGTTTCCCTAATAATTTAGTAAATATAGTATAATATATATTTTTAAAATTTATTATGATCAGGAGACAACCCTATTCCATATTTTATATATCATAAGAAAAATAGAAGCATCGTGCGTGCACACACACGACTTACCATCTACCTGTAGCAGTGCAATTCATTTTTCATCACCAGTTCACTTAGATGGGTATAAATATAAAAATAATGGATATTTATGATATATAGAACATAAAAAAAAATTTAATGATTAATTATTCTCTACCATTCCTTTGTTCCATCCAGCGAAAAATGAAAACAACATTCATTCATACGTACGACCTACCATATCCATGAATAGTGTAATACATTTCTCTATATCAATATTTATGGATTAATATAAATATAAATATTTAATATGTATGATATTTAAACCATAAATAATATTCTATATATTATGTAACTATGATAAAATCATAAGTAGCAGAGCTACTGAATCAAAACTTACATGACAAATGAAGCAGTTACCATATGAAATATTGATTTTAGCATTGAATTGATAATAAACGGGTGATAAAATATTATATATAAATAATATATGGTACGATATATATAAAATTGGTTTTTGAATTTATTTATAACAAATATGTATCTATTACACATAAGTTTCAAATATGTAGAATGGAAATTGAACATTAGGTAAGGGTCTTCGTCTCAATTATCTTTCGTTCAGACATATTTTGGTGTTATGAACCTATATTATATTATGTAGTGTATATAAAACGCCTTTGACATTTTATACCATGTATTTATTTATTCTCATGATATTTAAAGTTTTTTTTAAAATTTTATTCATTCACGGGGCATATGATTCAACTAATCACAATGTGGTAAGAGATTCTGATCTCACTTTTACTTTTATAATACATATTCCATATCCACCAATTATTTCTTTTGTGTGATTTATATTATGCCAATTTGGTATATTATTCATTGAATATATTTTTATTCATGGTATTTAATGTTTCTTTTGAGGCTATTTCTTTCATGGATATTACTATTCAAAAGAAACCCATGTGGTAAGGGTCTATTTCAAAATCACATCATTATTCCTGATTATTTATTTTCAAGTGTTAGAAAAGGAATATTTCTCTTACATGTCCATGTAATCTATTTTTTTAAATTTTCTACTATTATCCAATTATTTTTGAAGTCATTTTTACCCATGTTTTTCTTTCTATAATTTTTTTTAAAATTAATCTTTCAATCCTTTTATGAACAAAGTACTTTTTCATTTTTATTATGAAAGCGTGAAAGGAATATTTTTTAACTTATAATGCATGAACAAAATTTACTAGATTCATGATAGATAAATTATTTTAAGCTTCCTTTACATGTTTACAAAGTAATTTTAAAAGAAAATTATTTCTTCATTATGTGAGTAGTTTTTAGACTTTAAAAATTATTTTCAAAGTAAAAATGGTATTTTCCACAAGGAATATTCTAGTAATATCTTTAAATTATTTTCATATATGTAAACATAAATTATTGAATTCTATGTTTAGGATTTACTCTAATGATTACATTCATCATATTTCTTTGTATGGTTATGATAAGTTTTTGTCCGAGGAAATTATTTATATTTCATACGACTAGTTATTTAAATATAGAAATTTATTGATATTGTTATGGAATATTGATTAAATTTTATTATTTATTTATACGTGGAATGAATTATACATATTAAGTGAAAATAAGGGACCACTATAGTCCTATATGAATGGGTACATCTAATGAGACAAACTAGATTGGGGTTTTCTAAATCTTTACTCATTTATTAGATTCTCAACACCTAACCTTGAGGGTATTAGATTATATCTATGAAGCCTTTTTGGTATTAGATTCTTATCAAAAATACTTGATGGTATTAGATTATTGGATTTAAGACATGATAATATTAGATTATTGGAATGAATACTCAATGGTATGTTTTGGATGTATGTTATTATGAAATCCATAATTATGAATTCAGCTATTGATATTCCATGTGATTATTTTATTAGTTAGAATATCCATGATTAAATTTTAATATCATGTTATTATTTATATAAAATTAATTGATCATAACTTATTTCTACCATATTATGCTCAATATATTGATTAAATTTCATGTGTGTTCAATTATTTACCTTGAAATGTTAATTATCCTTATTGACTCATGATAGATTCTTTTGTATTTAACCCTTAATAAGAATTTAAGATGACTAATTTTTATGTTTTATTTTCCCTCAAGATATCCAGAAGTGTTTTACGACTGATATGAAGGGTTACACTAAGGGAAACAATTTTGTTCTCAAAGAAATTACATTGTGTATTTTATGTTTGAAGTTAAATGTAAATTTCAAATATATATCAACTTTACAAAGACTAATAAATTATTTGGTCATTCAGGATGAAATTCAATGTATCTTATTCCAATTTAAAAAATTCACCACCAACTCTAGGATTTTGGGGTCGAGGTTTTATAGTTTGAATCAGAAGAAGTTTTTTATAAACCTTGAGAACTAGAGTTAGGAACACATAGATTATAGAATGAAACCCTATGGAATTTTTTTGAAATATTCCCAAATAAACAATTCTTATGAGTTGAAGATTAATTATACCTAAATTTTCAATTTATATTAAGTTTTTAAATAGTTTTGATATTATAAATTATGTTTCATAATGTTATGATCTAATCCAATATATTCCATTTTATAGAAATGGAGCCTAATAGAATGAATAAAAACCATATCAATACACGTCATCCTTATAGGAATTTACATCCTAGGAAAGATAATGAATATTGAGTGATATTGGTAGATAAAGATGAAAAAATTATAAATATATTTAGACAGAAGACTCATGTTATGAGAAATAACCCTATCGGAATAGAGTAACATGTTGATCCAAAATGCAGTGTAATAATGATAGATCACTTCATTCATTAGAAACTTCAATATATAAGATGACTATTGATATTAAATACTTATGGGATGGATTAAACTAGATTTTTTATATTATAGTTTTAGGTTAAAGTGTGATTTATCATATTGGATAACCTATACTAACCATTTTAGTTTCAGTATATATTTAGAGACCCAATAAATTACTTGTGGATCTTATTATTCCTTAAATGTGACTTGGGAATGAGAAATTCATCATGAATATCTATTTATAGGTGTAATAGATGAAGTGGAAATAGATTAAAACCCATCCAAAGGATGTGATTATGCTTATGACATGGAAAGAAATCAGGTAATTTAAATTTCTTGAGTAAATTATAAAGATAGTAAAATAAATCCTAGATTTTAGGAAATAGACCTTGAAATAAAAATGTTATCCAATTAATTTTCTTACCGAGAAATCGATGGACTTTTACACCATCATATTTTTATAGTTTTTTGATGGCTAACCCACTAATGATCACACTCTCTATCACTCTCCATATAGATTTTATAGTTTTCTTTATATTCCACAACCATGTTTTCACGTCCCACTCACATTATTATATATATAATCCTATCATTTTTTATTCTATATGAACTTTTTTTACTTCCCTATCCTTCTTTTAAAGTGGATTTTTATTAACCTTTTTATGAAGTGGGATTTCCAATAAGGAATGTTCAAATATCGTCCCTTTATTTTCGATGTTCAATTTCAAATTTTGAGGAAACAATTTATTAAATTTGTGGAGAATGTAACATACTAATATTTTAGAATATATAAAATTTAATTGATAGCTTATAGTGTACAAAAAAATGAGCATAAATGAACCATGACATATTATTAAATATTACCATTTCAACATGACCGTTATAACATAGATGTTAAATTAGTTGGTGTGAAGAAGAATAACTATATTATGAAATATATTTGAAGTTTATATTAAATAAAAATTAATTTATTAATTCTTAGGAAATAAGCACACAATTTTTTAGTAAAGTCCTTTCATTCTTTAAATATATGTTTTTTGAAAAAGAAAATTTCATTGCTTTCTATGAGAAAATAAATATTATTAATTTTAGAAATATTAAGAAAACATTTTTTATAAATTGAAATTATTTTTTTAAATTATAATATCAAAATTATCTCATGGTAAATTTTTTGTATTTTTTTAAAAAGATTGATTTTCCAGTGAATAGTAAAAAATACTTTTTTTTATTGAAAAATATATTTATATTTAAAGAATTTAAAAAGTAATATATTATATAGGAATAGATCCAAAATAAAAGTGTTTATATTATATTATAAAAAATAAAATTATGTTCATTAGAATCAATTTTAGGGTTGAATTTGGTATATAAACATTTTTATACTTGAAAAGGCATTTTTCAAAAAAACTATTTTTCATTGCATTTTTCTTTTTTAATATTAAATTAATTTTTTACAATTATTGAAATTTAATATTGATAAATTAATTAAATATTTTGAATCATGATGTATTAATTTATTAAATATTTCCCTTTTTTTTGTTATTATGAATAGTAATGATAGAAATTTTTATTTCCATAGTAAAGGGTAAAATAATTAATTTAGGTTAAAAATTAAATGATAAAAATCTATAAATAACCCAAAAAATTTCCCAAATTTTATTTTATAATTACATTTATTCCATAATATTCCATTGTTTGGTTATATGACCATTTATGTCCATTTAGATGAGTTTATGACCTTTATAATGTTTTATTTAAAGAAATGTCAAAGTTGTCACATTTATATTCTTAATAACTATTACATTTTTAACATGAAGTTATACAGAGGATATGTTAATATATAAATAATAATTTTAATTTTAAAATATTTATCTACATTATGATAATTTATTTTGAAATTTTAATGAATAAATAATAACCTTATATGCTTACACAACATTGATTCTATAATTATTTGATTAATAGAATAATCATATATATGATATTGAAAATGTTAAAAGAAATAAAAATTTAATTAACTAAGGATAGAATTTTTTTTATAATTATATGACATATTTGGGCTGTATTAATTTTTTTCCATATTTATCTTCTTGTATTGATATTATTAAAGTCAAATTAATTAATAGTGTCAAAATAGACAATACTTATATGTTGTGAATATAATATTTTTAAAATTATTTAAAAATCATAAAAATTTTATATAATTAAAAATAGGATAATATAGGATCTAAAAATTCATATTATTTTTAGTTATAATCTATTTGGAAGCATTTGGTTCTTGAATAGGATTATTATATTTTAATATGTTGAGAAATTCCAAAAGTCACACTCACCTCAATTATAAAATAGAACCATTTCATTAAATTATGTACACTAATTTTATCAATATATATTGAACAAACTATAAAAAATTATCTTATAAACATCCATATACATTTTATATAGGTTATGGTTATTCCAAAAGACCAACCTTATATCCATTAAGAAGAGATCTAAAGGAAGTCCACTGAAGAAGAGGTGACCATCTTTTCCAACTATTTGAAGTTTATTTATTCTCCCACTTCCTCTTCATATGTTTTTTCAATAATAATTTAATTAATAAAATATCATATATTTAAAAATATTTTATTATGATTATTATAAAAACGTACTCCAAATTTTATCTATCCTATGAGAATTGATAGCATCGTGCGTGTGTACATATGGCTTACTGTCTCCACGTAGCGGTGTAATTCGTTTTCTATCACCATTTTAATTGGATGAGTATTAATATGAAACTAATAGATACATATATACCATATATATTAAATTATAATTATTTTTTAAACTTTAATTATTCCTTACCATTCTTTCATTCCATCCATAAAAAATGAAAACATGATTCATGCACAAATATGACCTATCATCTCCATGACCAGTGTAATTGATATTCTATATCTATATTTATGGATGAATATATATATATATATATATATATATATTATATTATATTTATACCATAATTAAAAATCTATATATTATGTAATCATGATAAAAGTATATGTACTGGAGCTATCGAATCAAAACATACATCGGAAATGAAGTTGTTATAATCTGAAATATTGATTTTAACAATTAATTGATAATAAATGAATGATAAAAATTATAACTAAATAATATATGGTTTGATATATATGAGTATGGATATGGAATATATGTATAATAAATCAGCATTATTTATATAGTAGGTTAAAAAACATACAATGGATGTCGAACTTTAGGTAAGGGACATCATCTCAATTTTCTTTCATTGAAGCATATTTTGATGTTATATTCCAATATTATATTATGAGGTGTATATAACACCTATTTGAAATTATATATCATTAATTTAATTATTATAATGATATTTAAATATTTTTTATAGTTTATTCTTTCATGGGACAGATGATTCACTAATTACAAAGTGGTAAGAGTCTCTCATCTCACTTTTACTTCTTTGAGAAATATTCCATATTCACTAATTATTTATTTTGTGTGGTGTATATACTTCTCATTTATTATATTATATCCTGGATATATTTGTCTTAATGGTATTAAAAGTTTCATCAGAAGTTATTTTTTTCATGGGGCTTATGATTCAAAAGAAACCCAAGTTGAAAAGGGTTTATTTCACAATCTCATCATTATTCAGGATTATTTATTTTTATGTTTCAGCTAAGAAATATTTCCCTTCCATGTACATGTTTTTTAAAAAAATTAAAAAATATTTTTACTATTATACAATTACTATTTTTAGTCATTTTTCCAATGTTTTAATTTTTAAAAAATATTTTTACAGGAATCTTTCTGTCATTTTCCAAACAATATACTTTTTTATTTTTTCTAAAAAACTATGAATGGAGTGTCTTTTTAAATTATACAGCATGAAAATAATTTCTATACTTCATGAATCCTAAATTATGTGAAGCTTCCTTTACACATTTATAATTTTATTTTCAAATAAAAAATTTCTTCATTACTTGTGTAGTTTTTTTTTGCATTTTAAAAATTATTTTAAAATAAAAAAGAGTATTTTCCATAAGAAATATTACAATATTATATTTAAGATATTTTTTTTTATATTTATGAATACACTATTGAATATAATTTTTAGGATTTAATCTAATTATACAAATCAAAAAATTTATTTGGATGGTTATGATCAGTTTTTGACTAGGGAAAGTATTGAAATTCTTTAAGACTAGTTGTTTCAAAATAAACCATTATTGATTTTGTTAAGACATATTGATTTAGTTATATTATTTAATTATAAATGGAATTCATTGAAAATATTAAGTAATATAAGGGGCCAATTACATCCCTTTTATTCATTGGTAGGACTCATGAGACAAACTATATTGGGTTTTGCCCAATACCATACTCATTAATTATATTTTTTTGGCAGAAACCCATAATGGAATTAGAATTTTGGCACAAATCCTTAATGGTATTTTATTTTTAGAATGAATCCTTGATGGTATTATATAATTTAAAAACAACTTTGATGGTAATTGAATCTTGGAATGAATATTTGACGATAAGTTTCAAATGTCTGACATTATACATTTCATCATTATGAATTCTGTTGTCGATATTCCAAGTAATTATTTAATTAGTTATAATATCAATGGTTAGGTTTCATGATCATGTGACTATTTATATATAATTAATTGACCATCACTAATTCTTACCATATTATGGTAATTTTATTGATTAAATGGAATGTGTGTTTAGTTATTTAAGTTTCCATGTTCATTATGATTATTTATTCATAATAGCTTCCCCTACACTCAAACCTTACCGACAATTTGAGTTCACCCCTTTATTATGTTTTATTTTTTCCTAGTATAGCAAGACGTGTTTTATGACTGATGTGTAGGGTTACAACAAGGGGAATAATAGTGTTCTTAAATAAAATAATTTGTGTATTTTATGTTTGAACTATAATGTGAATTTCAAGAATGTATCAAGTTTTCCATGACTACTAAACTACTCAATCCTTTGGGATTAAATTCCTTGTATCTTATAAAAATGTAATAAAGTAACCACAATCTTTGGGCTACTAGGTTTGGGGTCTTTACATGGACTACCACCTCTATAAAGCAACGTTTCTTATTTTTCATTTAATTTATTTATTATTTATTAAAATATCTTTAAATATGATTCATCACCATAAAATTATCTAAATAATATTATTATTCTTATATAATAATGATATTATTCCCAAAATAAGCAAATTCTATAATCATAATCATATATTAATTATTATATGTTCATGTTTGGGTCGATCTAATCACCTACTTGAAAAATGTAATAAAACTATATCATGGATGACCATGATAACTTAAATACTAATTTTATTATAAAATAAAAATAAAATAATTATTGTTTTATAATTATGAAAATGTTATATTAATTATTTAATTTACTATTAAAATATCATATATGATTGCTAAAATTTCTTGAATAACTTGACACCGATTAAATTTTTACATAACACAAATAAAACAATGATAGAATGTGATAAGAGTTTTTTAAATCAATATAATTTGTCTAATCCAATAGATTAACTTTTCTAGTAATTATGAACTTTTGGATATAAATAAAGAACAACACTGCTATTAAAAAACTATTTCAAAACGATCTAGATAACTCACTACTATTATTGATAATAGATAATAAATAACTAATATACATATAGAGATTAATTATAAATGATGTTTATAAATGGGTATATATATTAATAAGGTTATTAAATAATGGATTCATATGTTTATTTTTATTATGCATGAGGTTTCAGTGCATTCGAGTAAGTTTGAAAACAATGTAAAAGTTTCTTGATTCAAAATTTCAACCCTTGATTCAAATTTCTTATTATACATCATGTTTTATTTATAATGGTTTATCTAATTCCCATTTAATATTTTGTATCACGATCCTCTCATTTTTCGTATATTCTTAAATAGATTAATTTTCTCTTAATTTTATAAAATATTTATTTTAAAATTATATTAAAAGATCAAGGATATTTATTATTTCCAAATTGTTTTTTCTAAAAATAAAAAAAATATTTTCATATAAATATTTTTTTGACATATCTTATTCATTATATAGAAAAAAATTAATATTTTACCATCAAAATTATTTTTCTTGATGGATTATTTAATGTTTATTTATATTAAATAATTTATCCATCACTCCCTTTTTCTTACATAACCTTTGACTATGAATTATAATAACTTTTCTTCTAATTCATTTCCATTGTGAATAAACATTTTTTATTCCTTTTATTGGAGGGTATTAACCTAGATGATATAAATCAATTTATTGGGGAAACTATTGACTTAACTATATATCCTTTATATATAGAGAGTAAATAGCATATTCTTTATCTTCATTAAATGATATTTTTCTAGAAACCTACTTGATGACATTAGATACCCATTTATTTTTTACAGGTTTATCATGTTATGATTATTAATAGATTTATGAAAGATTACTTATGTGAATCCACTTTTAAAATGATATGAAACCCATTTTCATTCCATGGTTTATTTATGATATGACGATGATTTATTTTATATGGAACACACATGTATGGATGATGATGGTTGAGGCCCTATATTACCCTCTAATGCATTGGTTAATTTTTTATATATTTTTAGATAAGTTAGAATGATCCTTATTGGATATTCTCACAAAATAATGTGTGAGCCTTCTTGGATATTATCACAAACTAATGTGTGATACTTATTAAATATTTTCACAAACCAATGTATGGTAATTCTTTGATATTTTTATAATATGATGATACCCCATGTTTTTTATACCATAGTATTATAATTATTCTTATGAATATATTATTCTCTTGTGGATCATGTTTACTGACTCTAGTTTCTACACTCTCTCGATTCATTTGTTATTTTATTAAATTCCGTATTCCATGGATCATGTTTTATGATCTATGTTTTGTTCGGTATGATTTTATTATGCATATTTATTATATCTATATGATCATCTTATTCTCACTTATTTTCATTAATTGTTATCACACATGTTTACACTTATTGAGAATCTAAGATCACTCCTTTCAAATGATCCCATTTCCACAGGTTATGAAGAAAATTAAAACATATGGTGTGTATAGAAGATTATATTATATGAATGATTAGTGGGAAATGTTGAAGACTTATTATGGGTTAAGATTCTATTTTTATAGTTGAAAGAATGTTCTTTGGTTAAAAAATACATGATTTTTTAGTTAATGGTTATGATATATTATATATAACTATAAACCTAAAAGTTATTGAAAATATATTTTAATGAAATATTTTTTTTCTTATGTAGTTGAGAGAGTCACGTCTCTATGCTACAATAAATTATGTCAACCTCCATCTTAAGAATACTTCCATTTTTTTAGTCTTGAACTTATCTAAGTTTAAATTTACTCCCACTAACAACTTAATTTATAAATTCATTTTCAATGATTATAGAAAATTAGGAAACAAATTTTTTTCTCACTAGTACTATATAAACAATATACATTAGTTTCCTCAGGATAAAAAAATAAACACCTATTTTATTTGGGGTCAAGATTATTAGAGTCTAGCCACAATATGAATGATTGAAAACCACATATCTTTATGAAATACATAGTAGGTAATTTTTCAGTCCATATCCCATATAGAGACTTTATGAATTTTTTATATGGAACACAATTTAGTATAACTGTCGAAGTTTTGGAATTATAACCCCAAAATATAATAATATGTTCACAATAACTCATCATTGAACAAACCATGTATAAAAAGGTATACTTCCTCCTCCCAGACTCACTATTCCATGTCGTTTTTCTAGGAGGAGTAAGTTTTGGAATAATATCACAACCCCTTATATTCTCGATGAATTATTGGTTTAAGTATTCACCACTCTAATATGATCGAGGAATCTTAATACTCTTTCCCAATTGACTCAATAGTTCATTCTAAAACTATTTAAACTTTTCTAAAGTTTCATACTTGTGTCTCATTATAAATACATAACAATACGAAATATAATCATCTAAAAAAGTAATGATGTAACCAAAACCACTAATTTATGAGGTTCTCATTTTTCAAAATACATCATTATATATGAGATCCAATAGTCAAGTAGCCGTTTCACCATTTCTGCTAAAAGGTGATTTGGTCATTTTTACAAATAAAAAATATTCACAATTCTCAAATGAATCATAATAAAATGGTTCTAACAATCTATATATATTGATTCTTTTGATACATTTCTCATTTATATATATAATTAAATATGGAAAAAGGTTGGTAGGATTAAAATAATCCCCAAAAATATTATTTTGAATTATATAGATAGGATTAATCATATCTAAAATGTATAAAACAATTACCATATTCATAATGTCATAAAAATTTCATTCATATATATAGAACAACTCTTTTTCTCAATAGTGAATGAAAATAAATTATATTCCAAATGATATATAGAAATAAAATTTCTATTTATTGGGAAAACATAATAATAAATCTCTAATTATTCGATTAATCTACATAAAAAAATAGATCTTAAATCCAAACTTACAATAAATGACTCTTGATCTATTTTGGAAAAATTATATACTTCATTATTTTTTAATTCCATCATATCTTTGAGTCTTTTCTATCAGAACAAATGGATAATAAACACTTGGTATCCAATACCCATGAGTTAGAGTTAGTAAAATTGGTGCTTATAAAATTCATAATCTAATAATCCAAATTATTATCTTTATGAAAAATTATAAACCATAAATACTAATCTAATACTATATTATAGTTCATACCTATATGGAATCTCAAAAAGACTACCATGAAGTAATTCATAATGTACATTAATGAATCACTAATGGATGATTATATTGTTTTATATATTTTTCATCAAATAAATTTAATAAAGGTACTCCTACTAAAAATGATAACCCCATAGATCATATCTGTTTAATGATCGACAACACATATTTCACAAATTAATGAGTCTGTATTAGAATTACTCCAACACTTAGTTATTTAGGTAGGGAATTATCCTAATTATAATATTCACGATCCTTCAATAGTTGATAAAATAATTTTTTTATCCAATTAAATCATATAGATTCACTCAATTCCATTCCTTTGGTATCCTAACATTTAGGGTTTCCTAGCTATGTGTAATGAAAATAAAATTCCATGAAGAAAGCCTTAAACATTATGGTCACCTTATAACTTAATTTCATCAAATGAGATAATCCAAGGGAACCTCAATATGGAATAATACTACTCAATTGTATGATCAAGATCTTGATAAGTTAAGTTTTTGAATGAATATCACACTTAGTATTTTAAAGTGTCTTTTAAAATTTTCAAAAGTATAATATACATCACATACAAGTTTTTTCCCATTAAATATCATAAAATTATTATTATCTCAAATTTTATTCCATTTGTGTGTACATTGTTCTGATAATTTAAAATTTGAATCCTTATTCCATCCACTAAACTAATGTTTTCTCATGAAATTAATATGCAACTCTTTACAAAACCTACAAGTTTTCTTTATTCACCCAAAATTAGAAGCAAAAAAATATTCATATTTTCCCATATATATCTCATGAATAAGGTACATGAACTCTTCATGTAAAGGCCTACATTTATATGAGTTTTGAAATCTTCAGATGAGTAAGCCTAGAGTGACAGATGGGTAACCCCTCACCTTTCTAAAATAATCCTAAAGACTACAGGATGGTGGGTAGATTAACCCCTAGTCCCTCTCCCTGAGGAAACATTACTGATGATATAATTCAACTCATAATAACACTAAAACCCATTATGTAAAAACTATATTTAACATTTATTTTCAAGATCCAAAATATAAAAATATGAGTTCATGATTTATAAAAACTAAATAATATGATATCACACCAAGCATGTAAAACAAAACTCTATCTCCTTGAATTTATTTATATCAAAAATAAAGAATACTCAATATTCATAATTCAAAATAAAGTTATAAACAAGAATATTATAAAGGAATAAACAAATAAATCAAAAATTTAATTATTTTCCGAAACATGAGATACAAATATGAAATTATCATATTTAATTTTGGCTTGAAAAATATCATTTTACAATTTCTAACACTGATCACTTATAAAATATTTATAAAATATAATCAAAATAAAAAATACTAAATTTTATAATTTTAAATTTGAATAGTCACACAATATTATGTCAACTTTTAATGAACAATTATAGTGGAATCCAACACTACATTTTCTCACAATGTAATATCAATAAGACTATTGCACAATACAATATCTCACTACATGAAGTCAAGTAATTAAATTACGAGATGATGTTTTGGTTGCCTTAAAATCTATATTATGTTATCAATGTAACATACTAATGAGACCTTAATATAATTACATTACCAAATAATCATAACATGAGGGGATATCTTGAGAGTACATTATTTAATAATGTAATATCAGGTTCCCTTTGAGTGAACTACTTTATTAAATAACATAATGTCATGTTTGAGTATAGGATACATTACTGCATAATTGTATCTTCACTATCTCTATTAATACTAAGTTAATATTTAATTTATTCTAAAGTAGTATCATCACACATTATGTCCTCTCAAAACATAGCATTATGATAATAACCACACATTGTAATATTATATAATGTGATGTCAGTAAAGATGATCTAGTTGTACTATTACCAATATTTTCTTTATAAAATAGAAATAGAAACATATTTATTTATTGAAGAAAAATGTTTTGATACCCCTGATGTGTTTAGGGGGGCCATCTAATGATTAATAGTAGAGGAATGAAACCCATATGTTCCTAATCTTTCGTTAATATATTAAACATGTAATAAAATTAATAACTTACCATACTTAGAAAGTAGAAGTATCCCATATATTTTACTCTCTAATGTAACCTTGGTGGAGATCAAAAAAGAAGCAATCAAAGTCTTACTGAATCCATATAAATACACTATCCTTGGATCCTTGATCATATGAGGAGGATTATTGATCACTAAAGGGGTTATAACACCTTCAATAGGTGATAAACAATGATCTAGAAAAAAGTGAGACTCACTAATTTTCACAAGTATACGGGTGAACCAATGGGAGGGAACCCTTCCCATATATAGTCATTCAGGTCACTCTTAATTTAATTAAAAACTTCAACCATATCAACCATATCTGGTTGCATCTCATGGAATTTATATGTTACTTCTCATTTGAATTTTCATTATTAAATAATTCATTGAATGTGTTCCATGGTATAAATAAATCAACACATTGATACATAAATGTTGAAAACATGTTGGAGGATATGGTCAAATACATGCTCTCAAAGTCTTAAGAATAACACAACATCATGATACATTCCATGCACATCATACTATATTGGCATAAATGCATACTTAGTATTCTTCGTAAGGATAATTTTATGAAATATACTATCGACCCTATTTAAAGAGAGGTTAGTAGAACCATATCCTTAAAATTCAGACATACATCACATGAATATATCCTTTTAGTGATAATCTAACATAAGGTACTTATAATTACTCTTGATCAAATTGATCTAAGAGGGTCTCCGGGATAGAGATATCTAGAACCAATGTTCTATCAATGAATTCCCTACTATAAAACTTTTACTTTATAATGAGTTATTTCGATGAAGATCATAGTATATTATATGGATAGCTTGGTTCCAATTCTTGAACCTCTTGCTTTGTTTTAGTAAAATAAAAGAGTTATTTGATTATAAATATTTGTTAATAAATATCATTTATAAGATTATTTGTATTATTATCTAATAATTTTATTTTTTACATCTTATAATGTTTAATTTCTGATTGGTTTATCTATTTTACTTCAGTTAAGAGGTTTTAACTTATGATAGATTTATTTTCATTAATTGTTTTCATTTATACTTTGTATTCTCTAATTTTTCAGAAATTATATCTTTCAAAAAACTTATGTATTGAATGGTTGAAAATTATAAGTTATTTTTTCCACTTAAATTCACCCCACTCTTTATGATACCATTAACTAATTATCTAGGATGACACATGGTATCCAATCTTTCTCTTCACTTTTAATTTTTGATATAGTTAATATCAAGTTTCTATACACTAATATGTTCAAAGGAGTGAATCTTTTATTTTATTATGGTAGAAAAATTGTCAATATATTGTTTGGAAAATATTAATGAAAACCATCCACCTATATTTGATATAGAGGATAATGAAAAATGGTGTGACCACATAGAAACCTATGGAATTAATAATAGTGTTCAAAATTTCCTAATGATCAATAATGAATAAAAGATTCCTGATAATCCTTTACATAATTTTACATGAGATGAGAAGACTGATTTTCAACTTAATTACCATATGATGAATAATCTACTATATTATATTTAAATTAACAATATAGTCATGTTTTATCAGGTACAACAATATTCGGTATGTTGGTGAAACTTGATGTGAATAATTTTAGAATTTCAAAGGTTTTGGAGTTAAATATATCAATGATAAGAGTTTATTATCAATCATTCAAATTTTTTTACTTGGAAAATTGGTTACCTAAACATACATAAGATTCATGGAATTTTTCAAAAGTCTATAATATTTTGGATAAAGAGAATTATTAAGTGATCAGTTGGTTGAAAAGATCATTTTCGTTATACCTAAAGAGAATTAATTGAAAAAAATAGTTATAGACGAAAAACATCTTATTAAAAATATTAATTTGGATGATTTTATTGATAGTATTATGCACTATGAGTGATGAATAAAATATAGATATAGATAAATGGAAAAAACTATGGAGTTTAATTTATATATTTTTCTAGAGATTTAACTTCCAGAGTCTACACTTAAAAGATGAGTTCATCCAAGAGAAATTCCAAATGATATTCATATAGTAGTTATTTAGAAATTAGTGGGAGTGATATTGCTTAGTTTTCTAGGAATATGAATAGATTTTCAGGAAAGAGGGACTTTTGGAACAACTATTGTAAGAACAAAAAATAAAATATGAAAAAAATAGAATAAGGGAATACACTTCATATGTTATTTTATTTGAGTGTAAGAAACTAGGAAACATCAAACATGAGTATCCAAGATTAAAAAAGAATGAGAAGGAATCCAATATATCATCAAAGTTAAAAGTGAGAAAAGTATTTATATCTATGAAATATAAAAGGAGTACTAGTGAATATATATCATTAGATGAGAACACTGGATTATAATTAATGATCACTGAATAATAATAATTTTCTGTGTTAAAGTACCTTTGAATGAAACATTAATAATGAGAAAGGTATCTTTAAAATCCCTTATGAATTTGTGTTTAGATTATAATTTTAATTTTTCTATCAGATGATGATGATGATGAGGATAAAACTCTATCACTTAAAGAGATGGATAGATATGTGAATATTTTAAAAAAAATTAAGTAAAAGGATGAAATAATATTATGATCAAGCTAATGAAGATCTTACTATAGTCTCTATTTAGTTCATGGAAGTTAAACATATATTTCTAAAAATAAAGATAAGGTTTCTAAGTCAAAAAAATATTTTTACAAACTAAATTTCAAACATAATGTATTGTATAATTATATTACTACATCATAAGATAAGAGATAAGTTATTATTAATAATTCTGAGATTTATGTTTTGGGGAAATAGATTTCTAGATTTTATTTTATAAAGAATAACTTTTATAATTTGTAAAAGAAAATTAATCCAAAACATATAACTTGAATACATGAACATACATCTAACAAAATATCACATTTATAGACAAAATATGTTTCTTCTAGGTAGTGCACTATTCTATACAATATTTCTGAGAGGAAAATTTTTTAGGAACATGTATTCTCTAAAAAAATAAAATCATTTTGAACACTCAATATTTTATATCAAAATAACTCCCAAATATCGATCAAAGATTAGGTATAAGAATTTGGATATCAATTATATTATTTGGAAATATTTCTAGATTGAAGCGGTTTTCAATGCATAGAACCAAATTTTCAATTAGAGAAATACATTACATATTTTAAGCTAAACTAAAATATAAAGTACTTGGTAACCTTATGTTTTCTGTATTTAATCATAAATATTAATTTTTGTATTTATATATACAAAAATTTAAATGAATTTATACTTATATTAAAAATTTTTACTTTTACATATGGTTTTTTACTTTTACATATGTTTTTATACATTAAATATTTTTTCTTTTTACTTAATTAGACTCCTTGAGAGTATTTTTGTTTTGAAAAATTGATAATTATTTTATTTATTCCTCAACTCTTTTAGATAGTGGGAGTTTGTTTTTCCTTTGGATTAGTTTAATGTATAGAATTTATATATATATTGATAGATTCTATCGAAGATAACAACATGATTTTAAAATCAATTCTTCCACTATCTTCATCAAAAAAAAATAATTGTAGCATTAAAACCTAAATTTTGGGAGGTTATTTTTTTATTTTTACATTTTTAATCTTATTATTTATTGGTTGTTTACTTTACTTTGCATATATTAGTAAATTCCAGTATATCAATTTTTTTATTTCAAGAATTTAATTTTTTGAAGGAAACTGATATGTTTTAAATAAATTTAAAATATTTAATTTCAAAGATATTTGACATCATGGATTTTAGAAAAAGATATCTAAACAATAATATTTTAAGAAAATGGAATAGTATGTGAAAAAAACGAACATCAACATCCATTACATGATAATCCAAAAATTTTTAATTGAAGAAGGAACTAGATGAGGGAAACATTTTTTGCACCCATCAAGAAAAAAATTAAAGAATCATAATAAAAAATAAATGTAACATGAAATCATGTTGGAGATGTAGAAGAATATAATTAAATTAATTAAAAAAATATATAAAAGAGTGAGAGAAAAGGATGAATAAGTTGAATAAGTCAATATAAAAATCTAATAATAAGGGAATAAATTAACAATTTCAATATTTCTTCTAATTAGTATAAACATTGATTATTTCTAAATGATTATTTTTAAAATATTTAATTTCAATTTTTGAATTACTTTATTTTCTATCAAAGATTACCTTGAACCTACATTATTTTTTCTTCATTGGTTTATTTTTACCTTTTTTTAATAACCCCAATGGGGTAGTGGATTTATTTGTTTTGATTGATTTAGTCCTAGGGATATGATTAAAAATTAATGATAATAATTTGTTTTAAACTATTATTCATTGAAAATGAAAAATAGTGAAAAATATTCCATGGAGAAAAATTAGAAGTTTAGAGGGAGATGTTTGTTCAACATAAAGGGAGAAATGGTTACTCTTACATATTTTTTATGAATCTTAAGGGGGTAAATATTTTAGATATTAAATAAAATTTTATTGTTTAATTTATTTCATCAGACTGTTATATTTTTTATTTTCTCTTAATATTATTTATTTTTTTTCTTTTTGGGTTTCTGTTTTTGGAAATCACAACAGGGGAAATATTTTAGAAGAGTATGTTTTTTTATTTCTATAATGAGTTTAATGAGTTTATTTGTGTTGAATAAAAAGGGAGATATTATCTTATGACTTATAATTTTTTATATTAAATAGATAAAAGTTATTAAGTCCACTATATATTAAACTCAAGGAGAGTTTCATCGGAATTTATAAGGATTTTTATTTTTTAAATTTTACTCAAACTTACTTTCTCTTTCCTATCTTGTTATTATAAAAATGGGGAATAATGTTGAGTAAATTGGATTATTTATTATCCATTATTTTGAAAAATTGAATTAAATCTATACTATTTTTCGTTTAACTAAATGATTATTATTTAATTTTTGTATGTTTAGATTTTAATTATATATTTTTTATGTTCTAGTGATCAAAAGTGATCCACCTAAATTCTGAAACATAGAGGTTCCCTGATAAAATACCTTAATGAAAGATAGAGATGCTTATGATGTTGTTACAAACAAAATATAAGATCTTTGATTTTACCATTGGATGTTTGCTATGATTAAAATTTTAAATTTATTTAATATTTGAGTAATAGAAATGTTGAGATAAAAGAAGACGATCAATCATAAATTTTTCATTATATCACTACCTTAAGTTCTTACGATTGTATATTATTTTATGTATTATTATTAGAGATTTTTTTGGAGAAACTAAATTATAAAATCTACAATTTGTTTTGTAATCATTTAACATAAAATCATCATTATTGATGAGATTTCAGCAATGAATCGTCTAATTTCGATCTTACATGATCAAATAGTTTATAGGGAAAGGAAAATATTTTTTTTTGAATTGGTGTTCACAACAATATCCATGGTTCTTGGACTTACATATGATCATACTGATCAAAGAAGGGATCAAGGATAAAGATTCCTACTACTTACGTTTTTTTTGAATAAGTTACTAATAAAAAACTTTTTCCTTTCGATGGGTTATGTTGATGGATTTCCTAGTTAAAAAATTAGATACCTTGCGTCTAGTTATTCAAAATCCTCCATCTTTTTAGTAAAAGTGAAGAGTTGTTTGATTAGAACCGTTTATTAATAAATATCATTTATATGATTATTTATATTTTTATCTAATATTTATTGTTTTGTTTCTATTGAATAATGTTTAATTTAAAATAAGTTTGTTTATTTTACTACGGTTAAATTATTTTAACTTTCAGTAAATTTTTTTCACAACATGTTTGTATATAAACACTGTATACTCTGATTTTTCATAACTTTTATCTTCTGAATAACTTACATTTTGTGTTGGTAAAAATTATAAGTTTGTTTTTTCACTTAAATTAACACCTCTATTGTATATTACATCATTTAATTATCTAGAAAAACATTGTATATGTGTTCAAAATGATTGAGTTTATGTTTTTAAGGATTTAACTGGAGTGGAGAAGTCCCAGAACATGTTTTTGTGGTTCAAGAGTATAGTTACCCAATATTTTCTTACATAAATTTTATACCTTTTTAGATTTATATTCATTACATTTCACAAATACACACTTAATGAACATAAAATATTAGTGTCTTTAGAGACTAGATAAAAAATATTCTTATTTCCTGAAAGATCTTGAACATGTACCATAAATATATTCCCACATTGTACTCTTAATAAAATATGATAATTGAACCTGTATTCATAATATGGGGAAATGAAATATAAGAATGGGTAATATCAAATGCTCAGTAATAGTAAACATGTGATATATCAATCGACAATCATATGAAATAATAAGATAAAAAATGGTAAGACAACATAACCATACTTACTATGGTCATACCCAATCTATTAAAGATCATAAATATGAGTAATGAAATATATATTTATCATTCAAAAATACATGTCTCATAAGAGTGATAAATCATTATAAATAAATCACAAACCATAAGTTCATGTCATAAAAGTGTTTCACCATCATAAGTATAAAAACCATTTCATATGTGAAGGTTACATTCTATGACCCTAAAATCAGAATAAATAAAAACTCAACACATGTTTCTCAAATTGGATTATGAACATTTACTTGTTTCCCATAATGCATCAAACACATTAACTTATTTCCTAAAATGGATCAAACACATCAACCTTTTTATTATAAAAGATCAAGTACATTAACTTATTTCCCATAATAGATCAAGCACATCAACTTGATTCCTATAGTAATCTAATGAGATATAAAAATTTAACTAATAAATTTGAGGACTATATAATTACATTCCCACCCATAGCATAAATAAAACCATATATATATGTTCCATAAGATCAAAAAACAGTCATAATGCCATTATATCATAAACTGTTCAAGGAAATTGGGGTTCAGAAACATTTTATCAATCCATCATAGCACAAAACATGAAAAAATGAGTTTCATAGAGATCTTATCATCATAAACATAAACTATAAATATAATTAATAAATATGTTATCATTGGATCATATCACCAATAAATCATAATTAACATAAAATAATTTTATAATATATGATAATTTCTTTGAAATTATTAAAGGAATAATTCTTGAGGAAAATACAATTTTTATTTTGAAATCACTTATTTAAAATATAAAATTTTACCAAATATTACAAAAAGAATTTTATTTTAAAAAACTTTAGAAAATTGTAAATAATTATTTTACTCGTTGTGAAATAATGATGATAGTAATGTTAAATCATGCTGTATAAGTTAAAAGAAACCAGTCCATTCACAATTTTCTAAAAATTTGGATAATAAATCATTTAGAAAATGGCAAGAAGATTCATCTTAAACCATATTTTAAAAATTAAATAATGGGAATATATGAATTTAAAAATAATAGGATAGTATTAAACTCATTATTTTTTTTAACAAAACATGGATATGAAATAATATTTTTTTTATCGTGTAGTAAGACAAAATCTGATTTCCTTAAAAATAATATTATCATAGAGGAAGGATAATTATTTCATAAATATCATATATATTATTTAAAACTATCATAATAACCATCTATGATTGATGTCAATAGAAAATGAATTGTATCACTATATGGAGACGGTAAGTTATACATACGCAGGAGCTATAATTACACTTCCTATTTGATTGAAAAGAGGGTTAATAAAGATGGTTTTATAATAATAATAATATTTATGTATATTTTGGACACTAAATATATTATTTAATTAATAACATATCAAATTTAGATGAGGTAAAAGAAGAACTAAAAAGGAAGTGTTTCGTTAAAGAGATTTCATCTTATTTGAAACAAATCCTTTAGATATCCACATAATGAAAATAGGTTTTGTATTTTGGGGGGGAAAATAACCTCTATAATGTGTATATGGTTGTGGATAAGAGAATTTTGTGTGGTTTTGTTAATCTAGAATTCTCAAATTCGTGCAAATAAGAGAAAGGAGGTCTTCCCATTTATAATTGAGTGGAGTATCTGTAACGACCCAAAGTTTCATTAATGGAAATCCCACTTGATCTAATTAAATGTCTCTTTATGTAAAATTTTTATATAAAATGTCAACTTCTTTGGTTTTATGTTAATAATTTTGACCTTTGCTAATATAGCCATTGAACAGTGATCAGATGATTATTATAAATATAGGGCTTTAACAAATCCAATTTACTCAGACAAAAGAAATGATGGAATCATCCAGTAGAATTGCTCCATATGAAGCCCATTTGTTAGATCTTGGAAAAGAGGTGGAATCCTTGGGTTTCGATCTTGACCAAGCCCAAGCTGAGCTTCATCATGTCAAGCTCGAACGGGACCGTCTATGGGAAAAGTGGAAGTTGATAGAGATTACCACTCGAGCGATGTTATCTGAGCCATCCCAAGAGTCTGTCACCATCGCACACCTTACCCTTAGGTCTTATGAGGCTGTTTTAAGAGGTTATGTAACAAATCACTAGTACTATGTTCATGTACCTTTTTTGTATATAATAATGAATATACTTTTTGTCATTATTGATACATTGTAAGTAGTTTTTAAAGCACAGATAGTGTTTTTAGTTATTATTTAATTAAGAATTCTATTTTCTTAAATTAATTTATTTTTGAATTAAATAATATTTTAATAAAATATTATTATTATTAATAAATTAATTTTTATTAAATTATAAATGATCTTATAATTTTATGAATGAAATTGTAATTTTTATTAAGGTTTGAAAGCCATTTTTTGTCAAAACCCACGATTTTTTGATAAATGTTGGTTTTATTTTAAAAGTGAAAATTAAAATGTTTAAAAAATTATTTAGATAAAATAAATGTTATTTCTGGAATCAGGACATCAAAATTATGCAATGGTGATTTTTTCATAATTTTCTGAGACAGTCAAATTTTTGGGTAAAAATTAAATACCGTTTAAATATATAATGTGTTTTATGACATCATAATCACCCAATAATGATGTAATAAAATACGATAAGCTTTATGTTTGGAAAATATATGTCTTACTAATAAAATAATGTTATTTTGGGTTTGTTTGACTTATTTTACAAAGCATTAATGGACCCCTCAAGACTTATTAAACATCTTGTCTTTTTAAATTATTTTCCATTGGAGTGTGACTCACCTCCACATAAGAAAATCCATTATTTTAAGAATTTCGGACTTTGGAATTATAAAATATAGTTTTACTCTTCCCTTTTCCAAAAACCATGGGCAAAAACCATGAGCTGATTTGTGGTTTGGATTAGTGTAAGGTAAGGGGTCCCAAACCTAAATAATAATTAATTCACTCACCTTTCCTATATAAACCCACCCAAGATCCCACTTCCTCCTCACTCAAATCCTTTTGAGTTCATCCAACCTCTGCCCTACTCTCTCTAGAATCCTTCCAAGGTGCCCCATGCTCCCAAGAAGCCTCTCTCAAGCCTCTCTCAAGCCTTTGGAAGCACACTTCCATGTAAGGGTTTTCCTTCCTTTCAGTTTTTGTCTAATTTTATTAATATTGTTATACCCTTTTAATTTCATTTATAAATGATGGGGTATGGTTTCTAACCTCCCCCATACTACCCTCTTATTGTTTGAATGATGGGATATACCTTTATCTCTCATTAAATTCCTACCTTGTACACTTGTT
The DNA here is from genome assembly GCA_963277665.1 of Viscum album. NCBI lineage: Eukaryota > Viridiplantae > Streptophyta > Magnoliopsida > Santalales > Viscaceae > Viscum > Viscum album. The sequence continues at coordinate 1,237,696,926 of OY728153.1, forward strand.
ACTATGCCAAAATTCCAAAAGGAAGTTCTCTCTCCTCATTTACATTCAAGCAATAATTTTGTATCATGAATCTAAATTTCATTAAAATTGTTGGGACATGTAACTATATAACCCACTTACTATCCATTCCATATATATATTATTAGACACCCATTTCCCTCTCATCAACCATTTTTATGAATTCTTATATCATGCCGTTACGCTGCCGAAATTGCACCAATTTTCCAAGCCAATGCCATTGTGTAGTGAATACCATGCCTATTTCTCCATCAAGGGTATTCAACTTCATTCACATTTACTTATTAATTATAAATTTTCATTCCACATTCCTTTGTCATGGAATAAATGATTATGTTTTATGAATCCATGTATTATGATCCATGCGGCACACTTATGCATGAAATGAAATGTTTAAGAAGGGTGAACCCATATAGAACTCCAAAGCATTGGGTAAAGTATAGTATCATGATACATCACTTGCAATGAGTGTTGAATCATGATAATTCAAGTGTAATGAGGGTTTACTCGTGCTTCATGTGCAACGAGGATTTACTCATGATTCATGTGCAATGGGACTTGGCTCATGCTAATTCCATGTTAAGTGTTGTTTCCACATTTCCATTTTATGATTATCATGCTATATCATCCCTTTATGTTCATTTTTCCCTTGTGCTCTATTGATACGCCTATTGTCTAAAATGTATATTACTCCTCATGTATTCCATGTTTATTCCCTTACTGAGCTTTATAGGTCACCCTTTTCTTATGCATGTCCTCAGGTTATCCCATGCAATGCTAAGTACGAGGGAATGTAGTGGTCATGTAAAGGAAGTTTTCAATAAAGATGTTGTATTTAATGTTTTAAGTTGTTATGTAATGATCTTAATCCCCAAAGACAGTAGACCTTTCGATCTTCCATGTTGTATGAAGTGAATAGTTTAGGTAACAAATCATGTTTAAGTTTTTAATAAAAGCAGGGTTGCCATAGTTGGTATCAGAGGATATGTTTAGTTATTTTTGGGATTAGGATTAGAAAACCCTAGTAAAGCCTTGGATACAAGACTAAGTAAAATAAAAACTTCCCTATGTTTTGGTGAGTATTGAGTATGTGGGTTATCAAGAAAATACATCCTTGTCTGGATACGAGCAGGTAGAGGCGGCTCTAGCACAGATGTATCGTAGGGGTAAAACCAGAAAACACCTCTTTGAACTAGACTCAAACGGGAACTGGTGCATGACAATGGGCCTTGCTCTACTCTTGGTTACGACACTCCCAGGTGATATTCTTTGGTAAATTCACAAGCTTAGTATGAACCCTTATTAAGGGAATAAAATAAACCCTAAGAATATATGTTATAAATTAAATCACGAAAATCCTAGATTGAAGCTTATAGATTCATAAGTTAAGGAAATAAATTTTAATTTATAAGTAATCAACTTTTGTCTTTTTATTAACCTTTATGTGTTACCCCTAACTTTCCTTTTATTCCATCCAATGGCCGGTAATATGAATACTCGATCTAATAACCGATGTGACGATTAGCGTGATGACTGTACTAATGAGATGCCCAATTCAATGGGAGTGGGAATCACGAACTTTGTCATGATTATCTCTCAGCTAACTCAAGATTTAAATAGAAACACGGGTCAAGAGGAATTTTTGACCCCCTAAGAAAGAGAAAGTCACTATCGAGAGCTTCATGAGATAAAGGCCTCCTAATTTTAGTGGATCATCCGATCCCATGATCGCTGAACAATGTCTCAACTCTATTGAAAACATCTTATCCATCCTTCAATGTTCTGAACAAGAGAAGGTTCTCCTGGTGGATTATCGTATGGATGGTGAAGATGATAAATGGTGGACATTGATCAAAAATACAAAGCCTGAGGAGGAGATCGAGGGTTGTAATGGAAGGATTTCCAGAAGATGTTTTTCGATAAATATTTTCCGTGCACCCTCCGGGTTAAGATGGAAAGGGACTTCCTTTCCCTGACGCAAAAAAGATGAAGAATCTGTTGGAGCGTATGAGTCAAACTTTACAAGGCTTGCACGATACGCTTCCTTCTTTTTCGTTACCCCCAAATGCAAAGTTGACCGCTTCTTTGGTGGGCTGAAGCCTAGCCTACGGAAAGCATTAGTGATCTATGACTTCGACAGCTATGAGGAAATTCTCGGATGTTCCCTCAAGGTCGAAATGGAGATTGGGGAATCACAAGGGTATCATGGGGACAAGAAGTATAAGGTGTACTTCAATGATGTCGGTCTGATGGATAAATCCAACAGTGCTAAGAAGATCCAGTACCCCACTTGCCAAAAGTGTGGAAAGAAGCACCCTGGAAATTACCTCGAGGGGATGAGGAAATGCTTTAGATGTGGAAGAGAAGGGAACCTAGCTGTTAACTTTCGACAAGAAAGACCTGAGGATGTGACAAAGGATAAGAATGCTCCGTTCGAACCTCAACGCGTTGTTCATTTCTACAACTACAAAGAACCGGGGAATTTTGCAAATCATTGACCTAATCCAAGGGTTTTTGGAGGCAACCAACAACCTCCAAGGCAGCAAGGAAGAGATTTTTCCATCACTTCTGCCGAAGTGAACCCCAAAAACGAAGTGGTGACAGGTATGCTAGTTATTCATTAAAGAATATCAAACATACTTTTTGATTCAGGTTCTACACATTCTTTTATATCTCGAATGTTTAGTAGAATAATCCCAATACCACCACAAATCATGGAAGTGAAGATGTCAGTGAGTATGGAAAATGGGGAAATAATTGCAACCCATGAATATAATCCCTCACCTATTAAAATATATGGATTAAATTTCCCAGCGAACCTCATCATACTCCCTCTGGTGGAATTTGATAAAATTCTTGGCATGGATTGGCTATCCTTATATAGAGCCAACATAAATTGTCGGGAAAGGGAAATCACACTCCATATGGAGAATCGAACCCCGATTCTTTACAAGTGTAAGGAGGAAGATGAATCTACTTTAGCTCCATCATCTCAAGAATAGATATTACTGCCCTATGAGCACGCATATCTGGGTCAGATTATTGAGTCCATGGAAGAAACCGTCCTTGAAGAAATGCCTATTATGAGGGAATTCGCTAAAGTGTTTCCCAAGGAACTGCCTAGTCTTCCTCCTAGAAGAGATGTTGAATTCTCAATTAAACTTATACCAGGGGATCTACCAATATCCAAGACTCCATATAGAATGGCTATCGTAGGGCATGAGGAGATGAAAAAACAACTATAGGAGAATCTGGATAAATGGTTTATAGGCCCAAGTGCTTCACCATGGGGTGCACCAGTCCTCTTCATCAAGAATAAGGATGGGTCAATGCACCTTTTCATCGATTATCGTGAGCTCAACAAAATCATGATAGAGAACAAGTATCCTCTCCCACAAATTTATGACTTGTTCGATCAGCTGCGTGGAGAACAATACTTCTCCAAGGTGGAATTGCGGTTGGGATATTATCAAGTAAGGGTGAAGAAGGAAGATATCCCCAAGACTAATTTTTGCACAAGATACGTACACTATGAATTCATAGTAATGCCTTTCAGACTCACTAATGCTCCAGAAATCTTTATAGACTTGATTAATAGAGTATTTATATTTTACCTCGAAAAATTTGTGGTAGTCTTTATAGATGATATTCTAATATACTCCAAAACCAAGGAGGATCATGAGGAGCATTTAAGAACTGTACTAGGGACTTTGCGCAAGGAGAAGCTCTATGAAAAGTACAGAATGTGTGGGTTCTGGTTGAAGGAGGTCTCATTCTTCAGCCATATCATCACAAGCAATGGGATATCTATGGATCCCTCCAAAACAGATACAATTGAGGGATGTCTGAGGCCAACATCGTTAACGGATATCCGTAGCTTCTTGGGGTTAGCTGGATGTTATCGATGATTTGTGAGAAATTTCTCATGATTGTCCAACCTTCTTACCAAGATAACTCGAAAGGGGGTAAAGTTTTCTTGGAGTGATGAATGCGAATAAGGCTTCAAGGAGTTGAAAAGGAGTCTTATCACTGTGCCCGTGCTCACTTTACCCACAAGTGGGGAACCTTTTGTGGTATTCAGTGATGCTTAGAAGAATGGATTAGGCTGTGTGCTGATGCAGAATGATAAAGTGATATCCTTTTCATCAATACAGTTGAAAATCCATGAGCGAAACTATCCAACACATGATCTGGAGTTGACGGCAGTGATCTTTGCCTTGAAAATCTAGAAGCATTATCTCTATGGGGAGAAATGTGAGATATATAATGACCACAAGAGTCTTAAATATATATTCACATAGAAAGATCTTAATATGATCCATAGAATATGGATAAATCTCATCAAGGATTATAACTGTTCAATACATTACCACCCTGGGAAAGTGAACAAGGTAGTGAATTCCCAATGTAGAAAGGACCCAGCTATTCTATCAATGATGAGAATTGAGAAGGATACAATCTTCTTAGATTTGATGAAGATGGACATGGGAATCATAAAGAAGGGAACATCATCAATCATTTCACAAATGATTTCTCAACTCTCTTTTGGAATGGTTAAAGGATGATGTGGGAATTCAGGAAAAAGTAGAAGCTATCGAAAAAGGGAAATCCTTGGAGTTTAATGTTAATGAATAAGGAATTGTGTGATTTGGGAATAGACTATGTGTTCCATCAAGTCCAGATCGGAAGAAGGAACTTTTGGATGATGCACGCAGTTCAAATTTCTCTATTCACCCAAGGAGCACAATGGTGTATTGAGATCTCTGAGAAAACTTTTGGTGGGATAATATGAAGAAGGAGATCGCTGTATATACATCAAAGTTCCTGGTGTGCCAGCAAGTGAAGGCAGAGAGGCATAAGTATAAGGGGATGATGCAACCATTGCCTATACCAGACTAGAAATGGGAGAACATCACCAAGGACTTTGTCACTAGAGTTTCAAGGAAATCCAAAGGAAATAATGCAATCTGGGTTGTGGTGGATCATCTTACAAAGACTACACACTTCATTGCTATTTGGGAGGATTTCTCATTGGATCAACTGGCATGGATATATATCAGGGAAGTGGTAAGGCTGCATGGAGTGCCCCTATCTATTGTGTCTGACCGAGATCCAAGATTCACCTCTAAGTTTTGGAAGAGGCTTCAAAATGCTCTGGATACTGAACTAAACTTCAGTATGGCCTATCATCCTCAAAATGATGGCCAATCCGAGCGGACTATCCAAACACTTGAGGATATGTTGAGAGCATGCTCAATGGACTTTAAAGGAGGATGTGATGAACATCTTCCTCTAGTTGAGTTCTCTTATAATAACAGTTTCCAATCGAGCATCCAAATGGCACCTTATGAAGACCTATATGGGAAAAGGTGCAGAACACCGACATGTTGGGATGAGATCGGTGAACGTAAGCTTCTTGGACCAGAAATGGTCGAAGAAATGGTGGAGAAGGTGGAAACCATTCAACATCATATCAAGGCATCCGAGAGTCGACATAAGAGTTATGTAGATAACTGTTGATGAGACCTTGAGTTTAAAGTTGGAGACATGGTTTTTCTATGCATATCTCCATGGAAGAAGGTCATGAGGTTTGGAAGGAAAGGGATTTTAAGTTCAAGGTACATCAACCCCTTCGAGATTCTTGATTGTGTTAGGGATGTGGCATATCAACTAGCCCTTCAACCTACCATGGCCAAAGTACATGATGTATTTCATGTATCCCTCTTAAGGAAGTACAAACCGGACCCTTCACATGTACTCTCTTCTGAGGTGGTACAGTTGGAGAATGATCTTTCTTATGAGGAGAAACCAGTGAAGATATTAGATCATAGAGAAAAAGTTATATGAAATAAGAAAATGCCCCTCGTCAAGGTGTTGTGGAGAATCCACAAGATTGAAAAGGCGACTTGGGAATCAGAGGAAATGATGAAGTTGAGTTACCCACATCTGTTTTAGTATGGGAAAAAGAAATTTCTAGGGCGAAAATTCTTAAGGGGGGAATATTGTAACGACCCAAAGTTTCATTAATGGAAATCCCACTTGATATAATTAAATGTCTCTTTATGTAAAATGTTTATATAAAATGTCAACTTCTTTGGTTTTATGTTAAGAATTTGGACCGTTGATAATATAGCTTTTGAACAGTGATCACATGATTAGTATAAATATAGGGCTTTAACAAATCCAATTTACTCAGAAAAAAGAAATGATGGACTCATCCAGTAGAATTGCTCCATACGAAGCCCATTTTTTGGAGCTCGCAAAAATGGTGGCATCCTTGGGTTTCTCTGTTGACCAAGCCTAAGGTGAGCTTCATCATTTCAAGCTCGAACGGGACCGTCTATGGGAAAAGTGGAAGTTGATATAGATTACCACTCGAGCGATGTTATCTGATCCACCCCAAGAGTCTGTCACCATCGCACACCTTACCCTTATATCTTATGCGGCTGTTTTAAGGGGTTATGTAAAAAATCTCTAGTACTATGTTCATGTACATTATTTTTGTATATAATAATGAATATACTTTATTCTCATTATTGATACATTGTAAATAGTTTTTAAAGTACAAATAGTATTTTTAGTTATTATTTAATTAAGAAATCTATTTTATTAAATTAAGGGATTTTTGAATTAAATAATTTTTTTATAAAATATTATTATTATTATTAAATTAATTTTTATTAAATTATAAATGATCTTATAATTTTATGAATGCAATTATAATTTTTATTAAGGTTTGAAAGCCATTTTTGTCAAAAACCGTGAATTTTCGAAAAATGACATTTTTTATTTTAAAAGTAAAAATTATCTTATTTAGAAAATTACTTAGATAAAATAAATTTTATTTCTGGAATCAGGACGTCGAAATTATCCAACAGTTAATTTTTCATAATTTTCTGATCCAGTCATATTTTTGTGTAAAAATTAAATACCGTTTAAATATATAATGTGTTTTATGACATCATAATGACCCAATAGTGATGTAATAAAATACTATAAGCTTTATGTTCGGACAATATATGTTTTACCATTAAAATAATGTAATTTTTGGTTTGTTTGACTTATTTTACAAAGCATTAATGGACCCCTCAAGACTTATTAAACATCTTGTCTTTTTAAATTATTTTCCATGGGAGTGTGACTCACCTCCACATAAGAAACCCAATTATTTTTAGAAGTTTGGACTTTGGCCTTATAAAATATTGTTTTCCTCTTACCTTTTTTAAAAACCATGGGCAAAAACCATGAGATGATTTGTGGTTTGGATTAGTTTAATGTAAGGGGTCCCAAATCTAAATAATAAAGAATTCACTCACCTTTCTTATATAAACCCACCAAGCTCCCACTTCCTCCTCACTCAAAGCCTTTGGAGTTCGTCCAACCTCTGACATACTCTCTCTAGAATCCTCCCAAGGTTCCCCAAGCTCCCAAGAAGCCTCTCTCGAGCCTCTCTCAAGCCTCTGGAACACACTTCCAAGTATGGGTTTTTCTTCCTTTTACTTTTTGTCCAATTTTCTTCATATTGTTATGCCCTTTTAATTTCAATTATAAATGATGGGGTATGGTTTTTAACCTCCCCCATGCTGCCCTCTTATTTTTTGAATGATGGGATACCCCTTTCTATCTCATTAAATTCCTCCCTTGTACACCCGTTACTATGCCGAAATTCTGAAATGAACTTCTCTCTCCTCATTTACATTCAAGCAATACTTTTATATCATGAATCTAAATTCCATTACAATTGTCGGGAAATGTATCTATATGACCACATTACTATCCATTTCATATAGATATGATGATACACCCCTTTCTCTCTCATCAACCATTTTTACGAATTCTTATATCATGTTGTTACGCTACCAAAATTGCACCAATTTTCTAAGCCAATGCCATTGTGTTGTGAATACCATGCCCATTTCTCCATAAAGGGTATTCACCTTCATGCACATTTACTTATTAATTATAAAGTTTCATTCCACATTCCTTTGTCATGGAATAAATGATTATGTTTTATGAATCCATGTTTTATGATCCATGTGGCACACTTATGCATGAAATGAAATGTTTAAGAAGGGTGCGCCCTTGTGGCGCTCCAATGCATTGGGTAAAGTATAGTATCTTGATACATCATGTGAAATGAGTTTTGACTCATGCTAATTCAAATGCAATGAGGTTTTAATCATGATTCTTGTGAAATGAGGATTTATTTATGCTTCATGTTCAATGGGCCATGGCTCATTCTATTTCCATGTTAAGTGTTGTTGCCACATTTCCATGTTATGATTATCATGCTATTTCATGACTTTATGTCCATGTTTCTATTATGCTCTATTGATATTCCTATTGTGTAACATGTATTTTAATCCTCCTGTATTCCATGTTTATTCCCTTACTGGGCTTTATATCTCACCCTTTTCTTATGCATGTCCTTAGGTTATCCCATGCAATGCTAAGTACGAGGGAATATAGTGGTCCTGCAAAGGAAGTTTTCAATAAAGATGTTGTATTTCATGTTTTAAGTTATTATGTAATGATACTAATCCCCAAAGACACTAGACCTCTCGATCTTCCATGTTGTATCAAGTGAATAGTTTATATAATAAATCATGTTTAAGTTTGTAATAACAGCAGGGTTGCCATAGTTTCACTCTTTGGATTTCCTAAAATATGAAAATATAATAATGAAATTATCTATCCAAATTATTATAAATGGATAGTTATTTTAACATAAGTTAGTATGGGTTTAACATACCATCAACTAATAAAATTTGGATAGGCTAAACTTGTGTTTTAAACCATATTGTTGGTTTAACCCCTTAGTCAACTTATTTTAACCTTAACCATAGAAACATTTTTATTTACTCTGGAAGGGTTATAATTTTCACATTTAAGGTGAAAATAGTATCGTAAATATAAAATTGATTATAATTTAAACCAAATAATATAATAATTTTCCCATTTAATTATTTTTATGTTTTAAATAATTTAATAAAATATTATTTTGATAAAATATGATTAATGTCAATTTTGAAACTATATATTTAATTTGACTTAAAATACATAAGAAATTTTAATTATAATATAATAATTTAACAAAATTATTATATTTCATATTCATCCATAAAATTCATGGAACACCATAACTCATTCAAAAATATTAATATTAATATCTTTTTTAAATCATATATTTTATCTTTCTATTAATTGAAGAAATGGATTTTCATAAGAATTTAAGGTTATTATATAATTATTGAAAATGAGTAAAAATGTTATATCATGAAAATAATTTCATTATTCTATAAATAATCAATTATATTCATTTGTAACTTTTTTTCCTTATGTGTACACATAATAGATATTTAAATATAAGAGAGTGATAGTTTGTATTTTTCTTACTTTAAATATTATTTAAGTCATTTTCCTATAAAAGTGTACATGAAAAAAATTAATTACAAAAATATAGTGGTACAAAAATGATGAACATAATAAAATAATAATTAATATGAATAATGTAATCCCTAACATTTAGTTTTAACCTAGTTTAACCAAATTTACACTTTATCGAGATGATAAATTTTACTTAGATTACTATTCATATTAACCAAATATAAAAGGGAACTATATATAAAATATGAAAATATGAATAAAAATATGCAATATATTTTATCAAATTAAATTTCTATGAGTGGTGTAAATTTATTTTAATATCAAAATATAAAAGGTGATGAAAACCCCTTTTTAGAAATGTAAATTTAACCGTAAAACTGGATTTATTCTTATCACATGTCTATAAAATATGTAAGATGAATATTGCAACATTTTATCGAATATATTATATATAATTTTCATTAATAACATTCACCAATAGTTATTTAGTTAATTTATTAAGATTAAAATACATTGGGAGAATAAAAAATAGTTTTCCAAATTGTTTTTAAGTATAAATATATTTTTATACAATATTTTAGCACAAAATGGATTCAAATGAACTTACATAGATTTTTAATAATATAAGAGAAATAATTTTACTTAAAATCATTTCAAAAGAAATTTTAACTTTTTGAATACTTGAAACAAAAATACAGTTTTCAATGAAAATCATTATTTCTCACTATTCATTAGAAAATCAATATTTTTAGAAAAATCTCAAAACTTCACTCTAAACTAATTTTGAAATTATGATTTAAAAAATGAAGTTCATTTTATCAAATAAATTTTCCAAAATTTATAGAAATTAAAAATAATATTCTCTCAAAAAAATAAATAAAAAACATTTTTTAATAAACATAATTTTCTTAGCATAAAATAAATTTACTATAAATTGTGTGATTATTTCCTAATAATTAATTAATATATTTTTATTGAGTAGGAAATTGATATGTATTTCATAATATGTATGATCTCATTCATACATGCCATTTTAATTACTATGTTATGATGGTCATATTTGAATAATAATATTCTTTTGTTTGTTTATGTTTAGTGTTATGTGTTTTATACTATATCGATCATAATATTCTTTGAAAATATCAGGGTGTTACATTCTCCCGCATTAAATAAGTATATCATTTGGAATTTGTTTTGGTCATAAAAGGTTTAATATTTGAAAACTCCTTTTTCAAAACACAAATCTTAGAAAGCAATAATAACAATTACCTTAAAAAGTGGACTTTAGAAACATACAGATCACCTAAAATAACATAAAATTGAGTTCCCATATAAGTAAAACATTTTTGGGAAGTTAAAATAAGAACTTATAAGAGAAAAATAAATCAAAAAGACTAATAGCGAGTGATAGAAAACATGGTCAAATTTAAGCTAACAACCACAAAACCACAAATATATGATAAGTAAAAAGAACATCGATTTGTTAGAAATGACAGTAAGAGTATAAATTTTTATTTCAATATAATTTTCCTAAAGTTGAGGAATTATTTTTTAATCTAGATAGAGAAATTGATAAAAACATACTTATTTGATTTCTTTCTATATCATAAGAAAAATATCATCCATTGGTTGCACTTCAATAAATTTTTAATTTATCTCTTACCATAATAAATGAATAATCAAGATTATTTTTTCATGCCTAAAGCACTAAAATGAACTTTTAATAGATCATAAGATCCACAAAATATTAACAGTTCGTTCCTACTATCTTAGTATTTTTACCAAAACAAAAATGATTAAAAAAGGTTATCCAATATGGAAAATAATACTTTAATCTCTAAAACCTCATACAAAGTTCATCTTAAATCATTTGATGAACAATTAACCTCAAAATCCATCTAAAATATTTATAGACAAAATAAAAATCCAAAAAATTTGAAAGAAAATTAATAAAATCCAAAACCAACTTAACATTAATCCCCCAAAGAGCATAAATTATATTATAACATCACATGCCAAATATGTGAATACCTTTATCAAATAATCCCATTAAACATTTTAATTACCTGAATTACCTTAAAACCTTAATGAAAACATGCCTGCTTTCAAAAATCATCTCTCACATCATTACATTAATATCACATCAGATTTTTGAATATATTCCATAAATCCAAAAAAAATGTACACTCCATCTAAGATAACATAAACTGCTTTATCATAAAATCACTAATCACTTCCACAATCATCAATACGATTAAATTTACATTATTATAATAAAATATATCTTTATCTCATTATTATATCAACATCTTGCACACATTTAGGGTTATATTTCCCTTAATTATGTATTATTTTAAAAAATCTCCCTATCAATAAATCAATTTTCTCTATACCTCGTATCATTCAAACCATTCTTGTAAATCCAATAAGAAAAACCTTGCAGAAAAATCCTTAAATGTTTCTTGGAACTTATATCCAGAATATCATTATAAAAATACTTCTTTTACAAAATTATTGAATTCAAATACATAAATAATTAAATAATTCCACTTTAATCATACAAATAACATAGGCCCTTCCTTGGTCTAGTAGTTAGATCTTGGATTAGGGAATTGACTTGAATAATTCCCATGTTCTCCATATATAAGACATTAAACCATACATTGAAAGTTAGGATGAACAACCAATACCACCATCAAAATATTTATTTTTACATGGAAATTACTTTCTTTGTTCCCTTATTATCCACACATAAAACATCATCTCATTCATTTGATACAATTCCTTGAGTGATTTTTCAATTTTCAGAACACATAAGAAACTAAATATTCTTTCTTCCATGACCTCTATAGACTGAACTATCATAAAACTCTATCATTATATTCTTTGGTGAGTCCAAGAGTCGGTTAAGGTGAATTTTTTTAATCAAATATCATGATAACTAATTTGGTATAATCATAATATCATTCACTCCAATCATTATCCCATTTGGTTTCTCATCAACGCATTTTACATCAAATTCAATGATTACCTAGTTCCTTATGGTTCCCACTGTTGAAAAAAACAAAAAAGAATACTTTAAGAAATAATAATCATTGTGGAAAACCACATAATAAAGAAAAATAATTAATAGGATGGCTAAATCATGAAGCTTTATTTTTAATCTATGACACTGTAGGTTTAAACTAGGTCATCAATAATCATCCTATATTCAAATACTACATAATGGATCATAAAGGAAACTTTAATTAACCCAATAATATATTCTAGGAGAGTCCAACCAGGTTCATAGTAAGGGAAAACTCACTATGAACTGGATTAATAGCTGAGATATACTCGACCAACTATTTTTGGAGTTATTACCCCTAAATGCATCTATTCATAAAGCATGTACACATGAATGTATTTCTAGGAAAATTATATAATCTCTTCCTTACCAAAATATTAGGATATTATCTCGTAAGGTTTTTAATTTTTTATCTAATCTTAATATCTGAATATTGATCATTCCTCTAATACTGGATATAATGACCCATAATTTTTAAACAAAAATATTACATCTATTTAGATAAATATTCAATACATTTCTCTAATACATGCTTGATGAATGTAATGTTTTAGTGTATCTGGATACTAGATAAAAATATTATCATTTCATGAATAATATTAAACATATCCCATAACGTGCTTCCCACATAGTACTATTCATAGACATCGCCTATTTAGACCTTTCTTAATGACATGGTCAAAAAAATGTACAAAAGGGCGAGCTAAAATTCTTGGTAAGGATAATCATGGGTGATATTAACTTATAACCAAATAAAATCATATGATAAACATACGTGTAAGAGATCATGACCATACATACAATTTTTATAACTAATATTCCAAAGACTATAAACATGAGTTAATGTACAATTCTTAATTATTTGAAAATACATGATTGATAAGAGTGAGAAATCATAATAAATAAATCATAAACCATAGTTTCATTTCATAAAATTGTGACACCATTATAAGTATAAAAACAATTTCATATGTGAAGGTTAATTACCATGACCACCAACTCATAACAGATCATGCTTCAACACCCATTTTACTTAGTGTATCTAACGCATGAATTTTTTTTCTACAATGGATTAAGCACATAGAATTGTCTCCCATAATGGATGAAGCACATTTATTTTTTCCCATAATGGATTAATCTCATCACATTGTTTCTTGTAATGTATTAATCACATGGATATGTTTCCCATAATTATCTCATGAGATATAAAACTTTACCTAATTCATTTAAGGGATATATAATTTCGGGCCCACATTCCACATAATTAAAACCATAAAGATGTGTGACACATGTTTATAAAACATTTATCATCTCATCATATCATAACCCATTTAAATAAAATGGGTTTTATAAACATTTCATCAATTAATCACTGCCTAAAACATGAAAAATAATTGGATTTCATAAACATATTATCATATTAAAAATAAAACATCCAGAGAAATAATATAGACAGTATCATTAGATCATATAATTAGTAAAACCAAATTAATATCAAAGGATTATATCATAGATTACAATTCCTTTAAAATAATCACTGGAATACTTTTAGTGGAAAACACACCTTTCATTTTGAAATAATTTATTTAAAATAATAAAAAATTACTTCATATTAAGGATGATAATATCTTCAAAAATAAACATGGAAACATTTAATTAAATCTTCAAATCATTTAGCAGTCATGATGGTGGGAAATTTTTTTCATGACGTAAAATTTAAAAGAATGCATTCCTTTTACACTTTCGTAAAAAGTAAAAAAATATCTTGTTTTGAAAATGAAAAAAGATTCATTTTAAACCATTTTATAAAAATTTAATAATTGGTAGATATGAATCTATGATTCATAGGATAATATTAAAAACATTCTTCAAAAACATTTTTTTGCAAATATGGATATATAGGAAACATGTCTTTTTTGACCGAATAATAAAACATAGTTAGTTTTTCTTAAAAACATTATTTCCTTATAGTGAGTTCCTAAAGTAAGTTAAATGAATTAAAAAAATGTATTCTATATAAATAAACTAAGGAGAATAAAATTAAATTTATTTATCATATAAATATTTTATAATTTTCTCAACATAAATTCAATCATAACCAATGTCGATTAAAATAGGATTGAAACATAAACCCCTTACCACTTTGGTAAATTTTAAATTATAATCCCTGTGAAAGAATAAAATAAAAGGAAACATTAAATGTAATTATTTAAATTATATTCAGGAAACAACATGCTAAATTGGATGTATAAACACCTCATACAAGAATATAGGTTCATAAGATAACATATATCCCAAAGAAGACAATTTGAGATGATAAAAACTTACCGCATTGGTAATCTCTGATTAAAAACCTTAGGAACGGTATAAACATATAGAAGTTTGTAAATATAAATAATTTTCATTAAATTAAACATAAAATACATTCATGGGTAGTATATATACCACACACAGTAAAAAAAGTATTGAATATGGTGTATGTCCCATAGAAAAAAAGTGAGACTAGAAACCCCTTACCTCAATTCCTAACATTATTTGTTCATGTTAGAACATACTATATAATAAACACAAATTTATTATACATGAATTAAAAAAAAAATATCATACCATATTTAATTTATTTATAACCATTTTTCACAATTTATTAATAATTATTTATTAAAACCATTATTCTGGGTGATAACCGCTTCGTTTTTCATGTATGATTCTATTTAGTAGTTTTGGTCTTTATACATTTATCATGGTTCTATAATATATAGGATGTTAATAATTATATAAATATTATATATATATGTATAAATATTTATATTCATACATAAAATTTATAGATAGAAAAAGGAATTAAATCGTTCATAGAGACAGTATGGCGTATGTACGCATGAATGCTATTTTAATTTTTCGACTGATAGAATGAAAGAAAATTATAAATAATTACACATTAAATAATAATTATAATATAATATAAATATAATTTATTCAAAAAAATAAATTCTTTTTTCCATATTTGGAAAACAAAAATAAAAAATAAATCACATCGTTTTGTGGAGGTGGTAGTTCACACGTGCGTGCGAATGACACTATCATTTTCCAATCGTTTTTTAAGGTAAGAATTTTGATAGGATATTTCATTACAAAAGAATTATAATGTCATAAATATATTATATAAACTTTAATTCCATCATTATAACTATCCGTGAATTATGGTTATGGAAAATGAATTGTATTTCTATGTGGAGACAGTACGTCGTACATACACACAAGCCAAACATTTACTTACTATTTGATAGAAAAGAGGGTGAATAAAAGGGGTATAAGAATCAAAATAAAATTTAATTATATTTATTATACTTAATTTTTTATTTAATTAAGGATATAATATATTTATTGGATATAAAATAATAATTAAAAATGAAGTGATCGGTTAAGGTGATTACATATACTTTGACACAACTCTTTCAGATATCCTATTTCAGATAATAGGGTTGGTAATTTTGGAAGAAAAGGAACTCTATAATGTGTACAAGCGAGTCATAAATATATTTTTTCATGGATTTCCTGGGATATAAGTCTGAAAATGTTGTAATGAATAGAGAGTAAGGGTGCCCTTTTATATTTGAAGGAAGGGTCATTTTTTGGGATGTATTAAAAGATTAAAAAATAATAAAGTCACTCTATCCAAATGATTTAGAAAGGATTGATATTAAAAGATAAGGTTTTATGGGTTTTTAATCCTATAAAAAATAAAAATTGTGTAGGTTTATGTGGTGTTTTAAAAATTATTTTTTGGTTTAACCCCTTGTTTAACTAATTTTATCTTTAATTGTGGTAACGTCTTTTTTAATACTTTAAGGGTTATAATTTAAAATATAAGGTAAAAAATATCACATAAATATCCAATGGATGATGGTTTAGAACATATAATATCCTACTTGACCTGTTTAAATATTTTTTTTTTGATTTTTAAATTATTTAATAAAATATTATCTTGATAAAATATCATTATTATCAATTATGACACAATTCATTTAATTTTATTTAAAAGAAAAAAATTTGGAATCCAAAATATTATCCTTACAAATATTAATAATATTTCATATTAATAAATAAAATTTGTGAAACAACATAAATCATTCATATTATATTATTTTTAATATTTATAAAATTATATATTTACTTTTCAATTAATTGAGGAAATATTATGTCAGCATTACATAATAATTTAAAGTAATTCTATAATTACTAAAAATTATAAGTAAATTTGAATCATGAAAATAATTTAATTATTTCCAATATAGACATTTATATTCATTCATAACTTGATTTTTCCCCATATGGACACATAATATATATTTAAATGTAATAGAGTGGTATTTTTTATTTTTTCCCCTTTAAATATTATTTTGGTCATTTTCTTGGAAAATTGTCATTTAATGAATTAAATTTAGAGTCTACGGTGATAAGGATTGAATTATATTCAACTAATAAGAATTAATATTAAATATTATGACCTTAACATTAATTTTAGCATTTTTTAACCCAATCTACCCTTTTACCAAGTTGATGAAATTTACTAAGATTACAATTAAAATTGAAAAAAAATAAAAGGGGCTTGTATAAAAAATTTGAACCTCCTAATTAAAAATATGGAATAAATTTTATCAAATTAAATTTCTATATGTTGATGAAATTAAATTTATGATTAGTATGTAGCCAAAAGGTCCGAGTGATAGACAGAAAGCCTGCTCTCAAAAAATTCCTATATAAAAAAGTTAAAACGTACAAAACAACTCAGAAAAGGGGATCCTTACAAAGACTTCTGTGAAACAGACCAATACTATCACTATAGACCAAACTAGTGCAACAACTAGGCATAATAAAAGACCAACTGGACCTGACCTCCAAAATCGCCCTTTTGGAAAGACCATCTGCATCCTGATTTGCTTCTCTGTAGACTTGAGAAACATCAAGGCATGTTGACTCAGAAAGACTAAGACAAGAAATACAAGAATATAACATCCTCCATGGAACATTCCATGAATGATCTTTCAGAATTTTCACAGCAATTGACGAGTCAGAATCTAGCCATACCTTTTTCCAACCATAACGAAATGCATACCTGATCGCCTTTATCATAGCCCACAGCTCCGCTTCAATCGCATGACCAATCCTAATGTAGTGGAAGAAACAACCCTTAATAAAGGCCCAATGGGTTTGAAAGACTCCACCACACCCAGCAGGAGCTAGTGTACCAGAGGCCGCCCCATCCACATTCACCTTCAGCCAGTCATAGATTAGTGGGATCCACTGAATGTACTTCATCACTCTAGTATTTGTTCCCTTCCACTAACAGCAAGAGTCCTTAAAATAACCAAGTCAAAAACATCATTATTCATCACTCCAGTTTGAGTCACCGAGCAAGTTTAATGCTACAATGAGTAGCCAGAACACCCTCACAAAACAAGGGGTTGCAGTTGTTGAAGATGATGTTATTCCGAGCCTTCCATATATAAGAAAAAACAAAAATAGTGGAATCAATAAGAAAAGATTTAACGTTCTCACTGCATTCTACCTGAAAGGCCGATGTAAGAAGTGATTCTATAGAACTGAAAATGATGCATCATTGAAAGGTGTTTTCACATAATTCCATAACCGAACAGCAAAGGTGCAACAGATGAACAAATGAAAGAGATATTCTTCCTCATTAAGACAAAGATGACATACCAAGGAAATGCACAACCCTGTACACTAAAGGGAACACTAGACTGGAAGGCACTACTTCCAGATTCTCTATATAAGCATAGAATCATTAGGGAATATGAAGGGCCTGCGTACACCTTCCACCCATGAAGGTATTCTAGGTGATGCACCACATTGAAACTTATATTAACACTAGATTGAAAATGACCTATTAAGAGAAGGATTCTAAATCAGTACATCCTTATCAAGATATTCATAATTAGTGATCTCCATACGAAGATTATTAGGAACGATTTCAGAAACATCCATATTCCCCCTATAGGTCAGAAATAAACAATTTTCTCCAAGGCAATGGGATATTAATAGATTCCTTAATTAGAGAGTACAACCAAGGAGTTCTCCAATAATTCAGATTAGAATCAGCACATACCAACCATATGGAGTGTGTCATGATGTTATAATAGGTGTTCCTGATTGAAGGTCAAACATAGAATTGCATGTACATGCACTGATCATTATGAAGCATGTCTACAAACTTGCTTCTAAGAAATTCCAAGGAAAATTCGGTCCTGGATAAGATCCTCCAAGTAAAATCTTGAATAAGTACATCATTAAATATTCTGATATCTTTAACTCCCATTCCACCCATAGCCACCAGCTTTATACAATATTTCCATGCAACAGTGAAAATATTCTTCTGATGAGTTGAACTAGTCCAAATGAAATTACATATCATTCCACTCAATTCATTAAGTAGAGATCTTGGCCATCTATATAATGAAAAGTAGTACACAAACATTGATGTGATGACAGAGTCAACAAGACAAACTCAATAAACCTGAGACATGGTCTCACCCTTCCAACTTGCCAACTGATTGATAATTTTCAAATCAATACCTTCTATGTGAACACATTTCACCCTGCCCCAAAACAAAGGAATCCTCAGATAATTAAAATGGAATGTACCACATTTCACACCAAGCCTATGATCAACCATATTTTTCTTCACGGTTTTAATTGCTTCTCCAAAGACAACAAACGATTTATTCCAACTCGTGACCTTACCAGCTACCTCTTTATAATGTAAGAAGATATTCTTGATGCAAGATATGGTTTTCCTATTAGCATTGAAAAATAGAAGTATGTCATCGGCATAGAACAAGTGTGAGTGTGCAAAGCAGTTCCTACCATCTCTCATTCTCTAATATAAAACAATTTTGACAAGATCATTAACACACATACTCAGATAATCCTCATCAATAGAGAACAGAAGCCCAGATAAAGGGTCACCTTTCATGACTCCTCTAGAACATTGAAATAATCCCCTAGGGGATCCATTTACAAGGATAGATAAACTAGCACTTTTCAAAATGGAGCATACCATACCAATGAATTTTCCTGAAAAGCCATGCATAATCAGAATTGTAAAAATGAAATACCGTCTTATTGTGTCAAAGGAATTTGATATATCAACATTCAGAGCCATAATACCATTTTTTTACTTTTCTTCTAATAAAATTAACACACTCGGAAGCAGTGAAAAGACAATTATGAATGTTCCTACTAGGAACAAATCCAAACTAGTTAGCAGAAATAATATTCCTAGCAACCTCACCTAACTGGATTGCCATGATCTTACTAATGACTTTAGGAATAGAATTACCAAAATCAACAGGCCTAATGTCATTAATATCCATTTCATTTTCTTTATTTGGAATTAGGGAAATGAAATTGGAGTTCATCCCAAATGGAATAGAAGCATGATGAAAGAATTCTATTACAGCATTAATCACCTCCTTGTGGATGATATCCCAATAGAACATAAAGAATTTATTGGAGAAACCATAAGGACCAGCAACACTATCCATATTCAGAGAAAAGAGTACATAATTTATTTCCATTGAGGTAGGAATATTTGTGAGTTTTTTGTTATGAATGTCATCTAGACTTGGTTCCATGCATCTAACTATCTTTCTCAAAGTATCATCCCACGATTTAGAATATAACTTTTCAAAATATCATGTCACAACATTAGAAATGTCATTTTCTGAAGTAAACATGCATTCATAATTTTTTAATGACTTAATATTTCACTTTACTTTTTTCTCCTTGTGAATACAGTGAAAGAACCTTGAATTTATATCCCCCTCCTTCAACCACCTAACATTAAACTGGTTTCGAGAAAGGTTATCCTTGAGGGTTAAGAGATTATCAATCCTTGAGGCAGCTTGTATCTCTTCTTGAGAAGGAGTATCTTGGTGCATATTACTCTAATTGTAGTTAAACATATGAGATTCAGCCTCTTTTATATCTTGTTCAAGGTTGGAAAATGATTTTCTACTCCACTCTTTTAGTCTGGCTTTCACAAGTTTTAGCTTGCTAGTAATAATGTGCAAAGAACTACCTAGAATAGCTATTTTCCAGGATTCCATTCTTATTTATCTACACCCTGGCACAACCAACCATGCATTATTGAACTTAAAAGGTAAAGGAGTTGACCTCAAACTACTAAAACACAGGTCAACCAATATAGGATTATGAGCAGAATGGAATCTGGGGAGAATCATGCTAGAAACTTCCATTGTATCACCTCTCTCATCCATCTGCACTAGGATCCTATAAAATTTACTTGCTTTCCTATCATTCATGGTGTATCTACTCTAGGATAAATCAGCACCAGAAATAGGAACTCCAGTCAACCTACAATGGTCAATACATGTCGAGAAGTCATTGGCTGAGGCTCTACAAAAGTTGCTCCCAGTTTTTTCCTCTGGTCCCAAGATGGCATTAAAATCACCAAGTAGAATCCACCTAGAATATGTATGCTCATAGGTGGATAGTATGTTCTTCCAGAGTGACCTTCTTCTATGGTATTAATTAAAATCATACACAAAAGTCACAAAAAATAAATTGGACCGAAAGTAGCAGGACATGGTTACTGACTGTTAATCATTCTGGAAGGATTAAACCATGCCATTATTGATTTTTAACACCCATAAAGATTCCAAATCATTCCCAGACTGGTCATTGGCAACCAAGGAGTACCCCAAAGCAGTCTAGTTGAAATCCATTCATCTTGAAAACTTCAATCTCATCTCAGCAATACCAAGTAACATAGCTTTATTGGTCATAATATCATTCCTAAGGGTTTTGACCGTGGGAGAATTCCAAAGACCCTGGAAGTTCCAGAAAAGTATCTTCATTGATTGAGAGACCTCTGCCTAGAATAGGGTCCAAAATAATTTGTTGCTATTCATTTATCTAAGGCCTCCATATTCTCCTCTAGTGTTCCAGTAGGGGAGCTTTCAGCCCTGTAAGGACCAGATTCATCATCAGAAAGAGATGTGAACCTGTTATCCAAGCTGATGGGAATTGTCAAGGTGGTAGGTAGTTTCCTTCTTGTAACCTTAGATGGGTGGACCAGAGGGAAATCCCCTTCCGGTTACTCATTTACCTGTATTTACTAAGTCCCTTCCAAGGGTAAATCAATATTCCCCTTGGTGGGATCCTATACTGCCCAATAACGACCTGCTGAATCCTAATTAAAGCCATTAGCCAAACGGGGTAGTTCATTAACCTGCTCCTTCCTTGCTTCACTATGAATAACCTCAGCATCCACCTTATCATGTCCAGTCTGTGTATCCCCACCAGTATCAACCATTGTCAGTACATCATGTTCAGAGGGGTCCTATGAATAGGATTCAAGACCAATCTGAGTAGCGTCCCCCTCAGCAAAAGGAGCACTGTCACCAATGGATGTCAGCGGTTCTCCCTCAACATACACTTTATCACTCCCTGTCTGAATTCCAACTAGAGCGACTTCTGGGTAGTCCTTGTTCATAGGGACATCAGGATGAGAGGGGCCCTGAGCAGTTGTCTTCCTTCTGCAATTTCCTTCATCACGACCTCTGATATTACAGAAGGCACAAACTTTGTTTCTGTTGTATTCAGCAAGCACATGCCCACAAAGATGACAGTTGAAACAAAAATTTGGATTCCTTTCATATCCAACATCAAGAGTGATCCTATCATCCCAGGTGGTAAAGACTACCACCTCCATAAGAGTAGTGGACATGTCCACCTCAACAAGAATCCTAGCATAATGCCCAAAACTGGGATTATCCATCTGCCTATCAAGCCTTATAGGATTCCCTACAGAAGAAGAAATATCCCACATGATTTTTGGATGCCAATAAAGCTAACTCAACTTATGAATTCGTATCCATACCTGGGAAAATATGTTTTTGACAAAGCTGGGGTCAAAATTTCAATCTGATTCATGAATCTAGGATGCAAAGCTACATAACCCATAAATAGTTATTTATTTAATTTATTATTATAAAAATACATTGAGTTCATAAATTTTTTTTTTTTAAAAAACACCCTTTTAATTATAAAAATATATTATTAAAAATTTTAACATAAAATTGATTCAAGTAAAATTAATTAAATCATAAATAATATAAAAAAATTACATTAAAATTACATTTTAAATAATGGAACTTTGTGGATTCTTGAAATAATAATGCATTTTTTAATTAAAGTCATTATTTTCCACTATTCAACAAAAAATCAATCTGTGTAGAAAAAAATCCAAAAACATCTCTCAAAAATTATTTTGACATGATTATTTAAAAAATATAGTTCATTTTATCAAATAATTTTTTTAAAATTCCTATAAATTAATTACAATATTTTCTCAAAGAAATTAATAAAAAACAGTAATGAAGGAAATATTTTTTCAAAGAATAAAATTAATTTACTAAAAATTGAGTGCTTATTTTTTAATAAAAAATGAATAAAATTATATTGAGTAGGAACTTTATATATATTTCATAATAATGTTGGATTTATTTAAACCCACCATCTTAATATCTAATTTAAAATGATCATATTTAAATAATAATATTATGTTGTACCTTTAATATTAGTGTAATGTGTCTTATACTATATCGAACATAGTATTATTTTAAAATATTAAGGTGTTATAGAGTGGTATTATGGTGTATGACGATGACTATAAATTTTCACTAAGTAGATGGTTGAATGACATCGGTTATCCGATTGGGGTGCCTAGGGTACATGTGCACCGGGATCCTGATGAAACCATGAAATATATTTAAAAAAAAATCAATTTGGTATTTTGGGTTTTATTTTTAAACCCCTATTAATGATTTCCTTGGGGATGTTGTTAACAATCATAGAGATCATCACCCCTTTTTCTCCCTTCTCCAACCATTATCCTTTGATCCTTGGTATTCTGAGGTGGGTTTTCTTTATTGTTTGGGGTGAGTTCTTCCTCTTTCTTTCTACTATAGTCCTCATTTTATCTTTATTATTATTTTGGTGGGTTATTATTAGGGATTTGATGTCAATTACACTATATCAATATGAAATTAGGATGGGATGATGGGTCTTTGGTGTGGTTTGGTTAGAAGAGGTCTTACGGGTATGAATGCCTGAGGTTTCACACAATTCTAATTGAGGTAATCAATTTCCCTCATTTATTTTGTGGTTTCTATTAAATTGAAATAGAATTGATTAAATAATTGATGATTAGTGATAGGTTTTTTACACCTATGAGTTTAGATGTGTTTCTAGAGTGATTTTATTCCTTTTTTATTTGAGGTTTTAGTTTTTTATATCATTAGGTGTGTTATCTTGGGATTGCAGTTAAAGAAGTTAATTTTTATTAATTTTATTAATTAATAATAATTTTTTTATAATAAATTAAATTAATTTTTTATGACGTGTGGGAATCATTGATATTTTTAATGGATGGTATGGTCTTGGACATGCTAATGTTATGGTTGATGATTGTTGCTTAAGGGGATAACAACATTTTTAGGTAGATTATCTTTAACCATTCCATGTAGTTTATGCAGTTCTCATGCAACATGTGTAATGTAGTCTCACCGTCCATGGTCTTTTAAATGTAAATTAAATTGATTTGATTTCTTTTGTACTATATGATTTGGGTGAATACTTTTATGTTTGTTATAGGCCCTCTAATTTATATTCCTTGATCCCTTGACCATCTAGGGTCACAAGTTTGAACTAAAGTGTGGAGACTTAATACACTAGATCCATAAGGGTTTCATTTGATTTATATAATCATTTCTCAAGACCTTGACTGTGTTTCTATTTACTCCTTAGTTATAGAGGAGTTGTATAACTGAGAGAGTGGTCGATGTGAGCCTTTGAATGGGATTTATTCGTTCACCACCCAATACTATGTTGGTTTAATTAATTCTATGGTTTATCATTCCATATGAAATATATTAATACCCTATTCCCTGGGGGTCCATGGTTCAAAATTAAAATGGTGGGAATTATGTCATGTAGAACCATAGGCAATGTATCCTTGGTTATCTATAAAGTAAAGGACCTCAAAAGGTTCCCTTATTGTTCTTTTAGTAGGGTATGTGTGTATTATGCATCTCCAGATAAGGATTTAATTTAATGGAATATTAGTGTTGTTTTCTTAATACTTTTGGCTTATATTAATAACGAACAAGGTGAGTTTTGCTCCATATCATTGTTTTAGTAATCGAGTAGGTTATCCCCCAGTTTTGGATATGGGTATAGGTTGGGTGTGTGAGGACTGACCAATCTTACACTTAAAGAGTGAGTATTACATTATGCCAACCTAATTCTTACATTATTATATAACATTTCTAATCAATAAATTATTATTTTATATGATTGTGTTTATGTTACGGGGTGTTATAACCAATTGTGTTATTCTATTATGTGGTGGATGACATGCCCCAAGTTTTATATATTAATCAAGTGTGGGATAAATTTTCTATTCAATCTTTAATTCCCATGAACTGGTATGACATTCCCACTTGTGTTGATGATGTTTATGGTATAGGATGACATGATCAAATGTGATATTTTGATATGTGCAATGGGACACATTACCTAATTACCATATGATCATGTGCCTAAGGGCACTATGACCACTATATACTCATCTCATGGTCAGGACATGATACTCATTTAACAAGGGAATAATTCCCTCTAAACCATAGAACATAATACCCCCATGCTATCAATGACGATGTTAATGAGAAAAATGACAAATTATTGGTTATCTTCATTAGGAGTGGGATAAACTATCTATGACGTGATACTCCCAAGGAAGGGTATGAGATTGTTGAGATGAAATGCATAGTTATTTATTATTTCCCTTGGAAGTGGGATGATTTTTCCATGATGTGATTCTTATAAGGAAAGGGTAATGTTGCCTGTGTGAGGATGGTCAATATTTAATGTGATTCGCATTCTTTTGATATTGCTCAATACTAGGGACTCTTTACCCCTGTCTCGTGTTTATGCCAATGGATAGTGAATTTATTTCCTCTTATTGATGTTGTAGTAAAAACATGATGTCGGATTGTATACATTAGTTTAGGGATGCTATTCCATATATGGATTTTATGGTAGAGATGTACTACCCACTTGAATATGACTACTTGAGGATTCCATTCCAATGGTTCAAACTATGTTTTTTTGGATGAACAACCCATATGTTGATCATTATGTTTTCATGGGAATGTTATGACTACTATTACATTTATTCTATAAGGATTCATTGACTTACAATATTCATTATACTATGATGATATGTTATTACAATTGAAAATGATTTGGGATGTGCTTCCTAGTTATTTGTTACATGATATGTTAAAATACACCCCAAAACTAGCTGAAGTAGGTATGATTATACCCAAGCGACTGTGTAGGGACATTGTTGAGGGTGTCCTATTGAGATATAATCACACCCTAGTTAGGTGATATGGTACACAATTATAATTATTGGTTGTAGGTGTAGGTAATGTTAAAGACCCTACAATGGATTATTGTGCTATAGAGCTCGAATAGAGTTGGGGGACAAGATCAGGAAAGGACTCAAGACTGGTTCGGTGGGTGACTTTGGATTTTGTTTATTTTGGATATCTTTATCTATAGTCACACAAATATAATTCCCACTCATTTTTGTATTACTGAATGAAATTAAAATTTCTCATTTTGTAATAGAATGGGTAACATTATTGTTATGTATATCATTTTCTATGATTTCCATATCTATTTCTATGATCATAATTGATTACTATTGATTCTACTATGTTTGTAGATACCTGTACCAAATAGGGTATGGTCTCCCCACTTATTACATAGATCCTCATCACTGGTCGGTAGTATCTGGAGAGTGGGGAGACAAGATTGCAAAATGCGGACCCTGGTTCAGTCATTGTGGAGGTGAACTAGATTAGAGATGCTGTAATGTTGTATCAGATCCTTGTTTTTATTTTTCTTTCTATTTGGGATATGGTAGATATAGATAATACATGTCAAAACTTGGTATAGATACTACAAATACAATCTATCCAGTACCTTCATGATTTTATGTCTATGTTTCTAGGGATTTAGGATTTTTGTTTTGGACTTTCTCTATTATAGTTGAGTTTTTAATTATACCAAGTATGATATTTTGAGTTTATTGAATTTTTCATATTATTATTATTATCTTTGAGTGGAAATAGATTGTGTGTTCATGTATAATATTTGAATTTAGGATTCACATAACATTTATGAACATTTTTATGGTTTATTTCCTTGACTATGATATGAGTTCCAGTTATTTAATGTGTCATCAACAACTTATATATCATTTTTCTATATAACCTGATGGGGAAATTTTACATAACTAGGATCTTATAATAATTATTTTATTAATTTTATGTAATTAATTTGGTGATTCTTTTTTATAAATGATACTTGGATAAAGAGAGGGTAGGTTAGGCTAGAATTGTGCCTAGTAATTTGAGACCGTTATGTTGTTGGGTCAGTATGGAGTAGTGAGATATATTGACCATTACTGACCTACCTTTTTGTATGAGGGCATGATTAGACACATTTATTTAGGGTAGAATCATAAATTTTCTTATGGTGGTGATATCCAACCTATAGGTGGTACTTCATTAGGTGGGTACCCAGTAAGGGTTATTACCCTATAGTGGATGGCTTGGTATAGGCATAAAGATGTTGTTATTGATAAAGGCCAAGAATGGGGTGGTGACAAGTGAGTTACCTTAAATGTAACAACCCAAGACTTTATAATATTTTAATTTTAAAATAAATTTAATATATTTATTATCTTTATTTATATGTAACAACATGTTAATCTTATACTACACACAACACTCAGCTAGCTTGCATTACACGCAAGACCATGTTTTACTACCTTTTAATGGAACATAAATTTTAAAACTAAAATTTTAGACTTAAATAGATTATATATATAAAAATAAAATTCATTTTTTAATTAATAATTTCAAAATTATATTAGGGTGAATTTGTGATATTTTGTTGATAAGTTTCATTTTTAGATGAATAGTAAAAAATACTACATTTTAGTTGAAAACATTATTTTCATTTAAATAATTATAAATGTTAAATTATATTTTAAATTGGGTTTAAAGTAAAAATATATCATTTGTATATATATATATATTAATCTAATTCAGTTCATTGGGATAATTTTTATACTTATTTTATATATAAAAACTTAATGAACATTTCAATATTTTCAATTTAAAATCCTGCTTTCTCACCACATTTGTAGGATTAGATTTAAACATATTTTTTCCACTTATATGAATTGAATATGAAAAAATAGGTATAAATGGTTCCAATAATTATAATATTTATTTTATAATAAGATAAAATTAATATTTTACGAAAAAATATTAGTAAAAGTGATTAAAATTAATTATAGAAATTAAGGTAAAGTTAATCTTATCAATGGACTAAACCTTAATCTTAAGAGCCAAAATGACCTAGAAACTCATCTAAAATCCATTGGATTCCCATATTGAGACCATATTATCTTTTTTTTAGAATTTTATGAGATAGTGGGACACATGTTCAATAAAGTGACCCATTTAATAAGTTAACAAAAGAAAAAGACAAAAAACATACCTTCCTTGATGTCAATTCCTATAAATATTTGAAGTATGGAAGAAGCTAAATAGTATCAGTTATAAAACTTATTTGGTAATGAAAATGAGTTTTTATTAAAATTATAATTTGACTGTAGTTTTTAGAGATTATATAGTTACATTAAATGCTTAAGAAATACCGACATAGTTATTATTTAGTTAATAATAAAATAAAATAAATGATGCTAAAACATTAAAAGTAAAGATTAATTAATGAATTATTGGGTTCCATTATTTATGAAGATGAATATGTTTTTTTATCATATTTGAACTTAATATATTATAATTCCAATATTTTATTGATATATTTAAATTAAAATTAAATAAATAATGTCAAAATTGATAATTTTATTTTACAATAAGTCATATTTTATTAAATGGTTAAAAATTAATAAAAATCATATCTTCTTCAAATTGATTTTTAAATTTTAATAAATATAAAATATAGTCTATTTATGGACTAATTTATCTTTTATAATGAACATATTTAGATCAAAATAGTAAAAGCATCGTTTGTACGGTTCGAGTTGAAGCAATGTTTTAACACGTTACATGTCCTTGTTTTAATATTAATTTCTAACACACATGGGATTTTTATTTAGTAAATTATATATGTATATAATAATTATAATTACTTAGTTTAATGTTCTCTAATACATCTCACATTAATTTAGTCTTAATGGACAAATTAGTTAGTATTTAAAACTTGTTTCTCTAATAAAAACCAAAATGTTAAAAGTGGGTAAACAGAGAGTTAAGGAAAAAATTACAAAAATGCACTTATTTTTGTGTGTTGGAGGTTTTTATAGACCATAATTTCCCTTAAATTAATTATTTTTCCATTTTTGTAGCACATGAGGAATGGGAGACCTCCCCATAGTGCTTATAATATTATATCAACAAGAATGTTACTCCCCCTCTACTATAAAGATTCACTCACCCCTACCACTTCATCACACCTATAAATCATTTTAGATCATCCAAAACATGAACAAATAAGATTCCAAAATCCTTAAAATCTACATTGAAGCCTAATTTTTTTGTAGAAATAAATCCAAGGAAGTTATTTGCCGTAAAACAAAAAGAGTTACCCAAAAAAAAGGTAACATTGTTCAATGATAACTATTATTTTATTTCTTTCTCAAACCATTAAATTCTTATTATTACATGATTATAATATAAAATAAATAACCAAAATATACTTATATGTTATTATTATATGTTTCTACCGAAAGTTACATGAAAATCCATAAAATAGGTAGGAAAATTACAATTCATGTATGGAAAACTACTTCCTCATGAAACAATGTCATTAGTTTTTTCCTTTACCACCGATAATGGTTGGGAATTATGATGGAAAATATTATTTTATATGAACGATATATGATATTTATGACGTATTAATACTTTTTTATTTTTTATATACACATACCTTCATCCTGTAATTTTTTTTAATACAATAACATCATTTCTGTATTTGTGGACTACAACATCCTCAAAGCGATGTGTTTCATTCAGACTTTACATGGAATGTTTTTAAAATTTGTTTAATAAAAATATGTAACATATATGGATTTAATATGATACTATAATTATAATATATATATATATATATCATTTTATTTTATTTTTTTTAAACATGACAAGGAAATGGAAGAAGCACTCATGCGTACGTACGACCTAGATTATTCATGAACGATACATTTAATTTCTTATCTTTAAATATTATAGATTATTAAAAATACATATATAATGGATATATATTATATTTAAATAATGGTATAAATTTTTTATATGATTAAATCATGATCTAATTAACGGTAACAACAAGTAACAAGTCATAACATAAATGAAAAACTAGACAACGAACATCTGAAATAGTGAAAATAATAACATATTGTTAGAAAACAGGTAATATGATATTATAAAAAGATAATATATGATATTATAAATTTTATTATGGTTATTTTATAATTTAATAACATTCTTAAAACCATTATGTACGAGGTTAAATTATTTTCACCGAAAAGGAAATGCTAGGTAAGTTATTTTCATCTCACTTTTTACACCTGTGAGATAAATGTCATATTCACTACTTACTTATTTTTTTGTTGTATATATACTAACCCTTTTGATATATTATATCTTCAATTTAATTTATTTCATGTTATTAAATTTTTACATTGATTTTTTTCTTTCATGAATCTCATGATCCAAATTTTTCTCAAGTGGTAATGGATTTTGTCTCAATTTACATTCCACTAAGACTTATTTGTTATTATACAGTAATTAACATTAATATAATGTATATAATTTACGTTTTTATTTTAATATAATGACACTCTCATAATTAATGGCATTTTATGTTTCAAATTTAATTTTTTCACCCAAGTTGTTTATCTTGAAAATTACAAAGTGTTAGAATTATATTTGCAATCACACTTTCTTTTGTGATTGTTAAATTTTTCCTGAAACAATCACATTATTATAATAATTTAAATATTAAAATTCATGTGTTAGGGATATTATAATTTCATAAATCATATACCATTTTTACATATGGTTCTTAATTTGATATTTATTTAATTTTATGGGGAAATATTGATAAATTCGAATGCTTTATTCAGTATAGATATTTGATAAGGCATATTATTTATTAATTAAATTGATTACTCAATATGAGGAATGATTTTGACAGGCGGTGATGGGTGGGGTTATGTAATTATATAACCCCTCAATATATTGATAGGTTATTAGGATAAAAATAAGTTTCCCAAATTAAATGTGTTTATACCTATTGTTTTAAACCATCTTGTGAATGGTCTTGACAGTATAGGTTTTCATGTGCCTCATAAATGATATCAAAAAATTAAGCATTTACTTAATTGATATTTTATTTATCACTATTATTATCCATTATATTTTAATTTGATAAAATATATGGTTTCATTTATTTCTTAATTTATTGACTAAATTTCTTGTGTCGTTATTTATTTACCTTACCATATTGATTATGCTTTATGCAGTTATTTAAATGTAGTTTGTTCTTAGTTATTTACATTTCCATGTTGAATATTCTCATTGATTCATTATTTCTTCCACTATACTTTACCCATACTAATAATTTGAGCTCATTCTTATTATGTTTCCTTTCTAAAGGTTATGAATAAAAATCCATTTAATGAGTTTTAAGGATGTTGTGCATTTATTTATGTTATGATTTATTTTATTTTCCCAATGTATTATGGTTATCATGTATCTAATATTGTTTTTTACAAAATTATAAATTTTCCTATCATTCAGGATTTTATTCCTTGTAATCATGCCAATGTAATAAATTAATGCACCGGTTCAAGGCTTCTGGGGTTGGAGTATTATCGTTTGAATCATAGAAAGTTTAGTAGAAACCATATAAACTAGATTTTGGAAAACATTGATTAGGGAACATAACCCTAAGGTAGACTTTGAGGATAAGTATAGAATAAAATCCTAGAATTTTGGTAAGGTAGATATTATATGGTTCTTTCATGAAATTCATTCACTTCTAGATAATACAAGTTGTTATAGTTCTAGAAAAGATGTAACTAGGGGAAACTACTCTGAAAAGATTCATCGGGCCTGACTCAAGTGTAACATGGTACATGACAATAAGCCTTATTATGCACCTTGTTCGAAACTCCATGGGGAAACACTTAGGATAACTCACATTTATTTTTAAAAAAATTATGTAGTGTTTGAATGTAAATATATCCTCAAAGAAACAATGTTTATGATTATCATATTAGATACATATATTTTTTCAATTTATGTTCTACATTTCACTAGTTTTGGGATTATACAATATGTTACATAATGTTATGATCTAATCCAATATATTACATTATTTATAAATTTATCCTGGAAGGAAGAATGACATCACTACCTGTGGAAAATGTAGAGATTTCCATACGTAGGATACCAATACAGTTGGTATTGGATTGGAGAAAATTATGAACATATTAGGTCATATTAATTAGTTTATTGCAAATAACCTTTCCCATATAAAGTAATATCTTCAAAAATGAGATTATCTGATGTTGGACTAATTTATATGGAAGATCCCCCCATTATTTAGTGGGAAATACTGACCCAATGGTGGAAGAGAAATGGATTATGTCTTTAGAGAAGATATTTAAGGCATTGGGATGCGGTGAAAAGGAAAAGGTTACACTTGTAGTGTATTGTCTCAATGGATATTTTGACCAATGGAAGTCATTTATCTAGAATAATATGGAGAAATAAACAATAGAACTCATGGAATTGGGAAATTTTATAAAGAAATTATTTGATAAATACTTCCCTCACGAGCCAAAAATTGAGATGAAGGGAAAGTTCCTTAACTTAAAACAAAATGAATAATAGTGATTTTTTGATTTTGAAGCTACCATTACAAGGTTATCTAGGTATGCTATAGATTTTATACACAACATGAAGTTCCAGATTGGCCACTTAATTTAAGGGCTTAATCAAAATATTTGAAGTGTGTTAGTTTCTAAATATTTTTTCATCATATGAAGAGTTATTTTTATGAACCATAAAAACAGAGAAGGAATTGTCAAGATACCATATATTTAAAGGAATAAAAGGGAATTATAGGTCTTCAAAACATCATAAAAAAGGGAATGAGGTAATGAATAATAGGCAAATGACATGTTTTCCAATAATTGATAACTATATAAAGAATACCCTAGTAAATTGTTGAAATGATTGAGAGTTTTCTATAAGTGTCAAGAAAAGGTCCCGCAAGAAATAGAATGAAATTAATTTAAGGAAAATGATACAATTCCGTGTAAAAACTACAAGGAGATAGGTAAATATAAAAATTAATTCCCTAAGAATCAAGAGAATATACCTCAGAAGAATATAAGGGATCAAGTTCAAGCATATATTACTAACACAACCGAAGTAGAATGATTGTTTTCTATATTTGGGTCTATAAAATATGTTGTAAAAGTATTTTACTGATGATGTTCTCATCATATGAATTATGAAATATATAATGATTGTACATGAGTAATTTTTCATTAAATATTTGAGATCATATGTTGAGTATTTCCAAGAAAAGTGATTCAGTAGAAAATTGAATTTTTTGGAAAAAACAAGGTTGAGGGAAAGATAAACCTTCATATGTTCCTAATGTTTATATAAAGATGTTGTAAAAAGAGATTATTGATATGGATAAAGTATATTAGATAATTATAACTTTCATGGAAACAATTCAAAAGTGTTGGATAATAATATTTTATAATGGTTAAACATTTATAAAATGGTTTAAGTTGAACTTTGATATGGTTTTAGAGAATGATATATTACTTTACCCTATAATGGAACTTGTGCTAAGAGATGAAATAGAAATAGTTAAAGGCACAATCAAAGGAAAAGATTGTGTTTTTAGAAATGTATATTTACTTATATTTTTAGAGGGTGAAATACTTTCTAAAATTTATGAATAAGGGTCTTGATACAAAAATTTTGTCCAATTATCATCATTTTTTATGATACCAATTACCTTTATTCAAATGTTTTGTTTATGGCCTTATGGTCATCAAATTTTAGTGTAACATGTTCTCCATCACTCTCCATTAGAACTTGATAGTTGTATTTTTCTTAAATGTACATGTTTTCACTATTTTTATCGTATTAGAAATATTAGTTTTGTTGTGACCTTCAAATTTTATTTTCTCTCTTATTAACAATATGTTTTATTAACCCTATTTATAATGTGGGTTTTTAATAATAGTATTTTTAAATTTCAAACTCTCAATCATTGAGATAAAGTTAAAATTACGAGGGAAAATTTTAATTATGATGTAGAGAATGTAACACCCAGAGAGTTTATAATATATTTTTATTTTATATTAAATTTAATTTTTTTGTTATGTTTATTTATACGCAACAACATGTTAATCTTATGATACACACAATACTAAGTTAGCTTTCATTACTCACAAGACTGAGTTTTACCACCTATTAATGAAAAAACTATTTTAAAAATAAATTTTGATACTTTTATAAATTTTATATATAAAAAAATTATTTATGAATGTGGAACTACAAAATTATCTTAGGGTGATTTTTTTTATTTTTATGAGAAGTTTAGTTTTTTGACGAATAGTGAAAAATGCAACATTTTAGTTGAAAACTGCCTTTTTGTTTAAATAATTATTAATGTTAAATTAAATTTTAAATTGGTTTTAAATTCCTAATAGATCAATTATACATCTATTAATACTATTTATTTCATTGGAATAATTTTTATATATAATTTAGATATAGAATCCTAATAAACTTTTCAACATTTTCACTTTAAAATCCTGCTCTCTCGCCACATCTGTGAGATTATATTTAAACTTAATTTTTCCATTTTTTTGAATTTAATTGAGAAAAATGGATTAAAAAAGTTTTTATAAGTATAATATTTCTAGTCTAATAACCCCAACTTAATTTTTGTACAAAAATATTAGTGAAAGTGATTAAAATTAATTATAGTGATAAAGGTAAATTTAAGTATAGAAATGGACTAAACCTTAAAATTAAGGGACAAAATGACCTATTAACTTGTCCAAAACAGTCAGATACCCATATTTAGATCGTATAATATTTTTATTTTATTTTAGGAGTTATTAGGACACATTATAATGAAAGTGACTCATATAATAGGCTAAGAAAAAAAAATACAAAAAAAATTACCTTACTTTTAATTCCTATAAAGATTTGGTGTATGGAATAAGCTACACAATTTTGATTATAAACATTATTTTGAATGGTAAATGATTTTTTATCATCATGATAAAATAAATTTCATTTTTTGAGATGATATAATTATATTAAATTCTTATGAAATGCCAACATAGTGATTATTTAGTTAATAATTAAATTAAATAAATGATTCTAAAAAATTAAAAGTAAATTAAATTTAATGAATTATTTTATTCCATTATTTTTTAGACTAATATATAATGTTCAAATGATTTTAATTTAATATATTTTAATTAAATATTGTTTTTTTCTTTTTTAAATTAAAATTAAATAAATAATTTCAAAATTTACACTCAAGTTATTTTACAATAAATGATATTTTATTAAATGATTTAAAATTAATAAAAAAACTATATTCTGAAACTTTATTTTTAAATGATAATAAATATATAAGATATGATATATTTATGGACAAAATAATCTTTTATGATGAACATATTGACCTCTAAATAGTAAAACCTTTTTCACCACTGTTTGGGTTAATGTAGGGTTTTTGCACGTTACATGTGCTTGTTTTGAAATTGATTACCAAAACATGGGATATTTATTTAGAAAATTATATATCATATTTATAAATAATTGATTATATATTTTATATTTAATATCACTTTAATTTATTCTTAATATTTAAATTACTTATGATAGAATATTGTTACTTTAATAAAAACCAAAATGTTAAAAGTGGGGTAACAAAGAAGTTAAGGAAATATTTTTAAAAAATGGACTTATTTTTGTGTGGTGGAGGTTTTTATAGACCATAATTCCCCTTTAATCTATTATTTTTCCATTTTTATAGGAATATGAGGTAAGGGAGACCTCCCATTTGTGCTTACCTTTTTATATTTGCAAGAATGCCACTCCCCCTCCACTATAAAAAGGCACTCACCCCTTCCACTACATCACACCTATCAAGACCATTGGATTGTCCAAAACCATCCCAAATAATCTCCCAATATCCTTTATCTCAGCATATAATTATTAATTTGGTCATAAAGCTATCCAAGTAATTCCTTTAGTGTAAACCAAAAGAGTTACTCGGAAAAGAGGTAACATTTTTTAAAAATCACTATTATTTTATTTCTTTCTCAAACCATTGAAATATTCTTATTACATGATTGTATAATAACGTAAGTATCCTAGATATACTAATATTATGTTATTTTTAGGTTTATTCCAACACCTAAAAATACTTCCATCAAATGGGTAACAAAATTACTGGTCATATATGGAAAACCCCCGCCTCACGAAATGATATCATTTGTTT
This sequence comes from Viscum album, assembly GCA_963277665.1. NCBI lineage: Eukaryota > Viridiplantae > Streptophyta > Magnoliopsida > Santalales > Viscaceae > Viscum > Viscum album. The sequence continues at coordinate 1,237,733,167 of OY728153.1, forward strand.
TTCCTTTTCCACCTCTCATGGTTAGGAATTATTATGGGAAAAACATTTATATGATATTTATATATGTCATATTTATAATTTATTAATTATTATATAATTTTTATATTAAAATATATTTAGTCATTCCATTTTAAGAAAATATGATTACATCATTTTTAGACATGTGGACTACCGCCTCTTAAAAAAGAAGTGCTTCATTCACACTTTACATGGAATGTATTAAAGATGGTTTTAATGAAAATATGAAAAATATATGGAATAAATATGATACATGAATTATTATATACATATATATCATTTAATTTCCCATTCTTTAAAATATGAAAAATAAATGGAAGTATTATTCTTGCATACGTACGACCTACCATTTCCTTGAACAGTGCATTTCAATTCTTATATACAATTATTATGATTTATTATAAATACATATATAATAGATATATATTATATTTAAATAATTTTTTAAATTTTTTATATTATAATATCATGATCTAATTAATAAGAACAACAAGTAACAAGTCAAAACATACTCTAAAAACTAGACAATAAATACTCAAAATAGTGAAAATAATGAAAGATTATTAACAAATAGGAAATAATATATTATAAGAAGAAAATATATGATATTATATATGTGATAAAGATTTTTTTATATGTAAATAACATTCGTAAAACTGTTATATTAAATTTCAATGGATGTTCTTATAAAATTAAACACAAGGTAAGGGATTTTCATCTCACTATTTATATCTCTAAGATAAATGTCATGTTAAAAAATAATTTCTTTTTTGTGGTTTATATAATGACCATTATGATATATTATATCATGAATTTAATTTGTTTAATGGTATTAAATCTTTCCATATATTTTATTCATTCATGAATATCATGATTCAAATGTTTTTAAGTGGCAATGGATTTTATTTCAATTTACATTCCATTGAGACTTATTTGTTATTATACACCAATTAACTTTAATATGGTGTATTTACTACCCATTTTGATTTTAATGTCATGATTATCTCATAGTTCATGGTATATTAATTTTTACTTTGAATTATCTCACCCATGGTGTTTATCTTGAAAATTACCATGTGGTAAAAGTTATCATTGCAATCTCACTTTCTTTTGTGATAGTTAACATTATCTTAAAACAATAACTTTATTGTAATAATTTAAATATCCACATTCATGTGTGATGGATATTATTATTACCAAAACTATATACAATTTTTACATATGATATTGACTTTGATATTTATTTTATTTTCTAGGAATATATTAATAAATACGTATCCTTTATTCAATATAGATATTTGAAAAGGCATATTGAATAATAATTAAATTGATTACTCTATATGGGGAATACTTTAAAAAGGAAGTGATGAGTGGGGACCAAAATTTATATAGCCCCTATATGCCTGAATTATTTTTTATTGGACAAGTAAGTTGGCCAAATTAAATAACTTTCTTTAATTTGTTTTAAACTATCTTGTGAAAGGTCTTGAAATTATATGTTTTCATGAGCCTTAAACATGAAATCGGATAATTAAGAATTTACTTCATTGATATTTCAGTTATAATTGTTATTATCCATGAAATTTTCATATGATAAAGTCTATGGATTCATTTCACTCTTAGTTTATTGACTAAATGGAATGTGTTTTCAGTTATTTACCTTTCCTTTTTTATTTTTCCTTATCTAGTAATTTAAATGGCATGCGTTCTTAGTTATTTACCATTCCATGTTGACTATTTTCATTGATTCATTATTTCTTCTACTATAATTTACCATTACTGACCATTTTAGCACAACCTTATTATGTTTCCATTCCCTAGTATATGAAGGGGAATCGTTTTCATGATTTTCAAGGATGCAGAGATTTTACTTATGTTATGATTTATTTTCTTTTCTCATTGTATTATGGGTATCATATATGTAATCTGTTATTTTTCCAAACTACATAATTGTTTAGTCCTTAAAGATTTATTTTCTGTGTAATCGTGCTAATATAGTAAAGTAATGCACCAGATCCAGGCTTTTGGGGTTAAAGAATTACATAAGATATTTGATACTAATGTATAATTGTTACTTATTAGGTTTTTTTCTTCACTGTATTATTTATATATTTTAGATAAGTTATCATAGTGATAGTTTTCTTGATCATGATCTTAGTGATTTGAGGATTATTTATATGGTTGGGTGTTTCTCCTTCTAATACCAAGGATGGGTTTTGGTGATGTGAGGGTGTCCTGAGAGTGGGGTGAGAACCAAACATGTGGTTTCTTTATGGATAATAAGCATAGAAAAATTATTATTTTATATATATGATATTAATGACATGTGATCAATGTGTGATCGAGTATTATCTCAAAATAAGGGAGGCCTTGTGGTGTATTTTTGTAGAATAATGGATGATTATCCATGTAGTGATGTGTTCAACATGTATGTGAGGCATGTTTAATTGTCATATAGGTCAATGAGCCAAGGATTGATAAGATATGACTCACAATGAGGTGAGTTGGTTAATTGAAAGGATAACACTATGGTGAATTCCTATTGTTTTTTATTTATCATGGTAAACATATAAACTATTATACATATAGATTTATGAAAAATACCTTGATTTTAATTTGGATGATCATCTTTCATTCCACATATATGGATTTTCAGTGGTGTCATGAACCATCCTGGGACGTCTATCCATTAGAATCCCTAGCTGGTATGGGATATGCACATATAAAGTTCCTAATTTCCATGAGTTTGAAACTAGTACCCGAGTCTTATAACATAATCATTGTGAATGATTTCACCCATGATAAAATAAAAATTTCAAGATAACATAACCAAATTACATTAATTTTCATAATAATGGAAGACAACTAAAGACTGAATAAAAAAGTTTTAACATAAAATAAATAAGTAAAAGATATATAAATGAATAAACATCAAATCCTCTATAAAATAAATGATAAATACAAAACTAATATATATAAAAACCAAATAGAAAACAAGAAATAATAGCTATCCAAAATCATTAGGTTCCCCATGGTCACTCTCCACATCTCGTGAAAAACATTTGGCATAGCCTGCACACCAAATCAAATGAGACCAAAGCCAAGGAACCTAAGAAAAAAAACATAAGAACATTATATATAAAGTAGTGTATGCAGGGTCTGAGTGAAATCAATCCCTGTAGGTTAGAACCACTGTGTTTATGTAATTCTTATAAAAGATAATACAGTTTACACTAGTTTAAAAATACAATTAGAAACCCATTTTAAATCCATAAGAATATAAAATCTTTATCACACACACAAAATTCAGAAAATGATTTTATTTTGATCAAATAAGAACAATAACTTGAGAACCACCCTTCCGAGGGCTCGAACCAATTTTATAAAATGACTACCCTTCTTCTTAGTGAAATAAGGGAAGAGTTAAAACTTTTTTACTAATACATTAAAGATGTAAGACCATAGTATTTATCATGTTGAATCAATTCTGCAAACATCTTTTAAAGCATTTAATTTTTATCTATATATAAGTACCTAGGATTTTAGGTATGGTTTCAAGAGCATATGAGTATTTTCTAGAGATTGAAGCTCCAGTTTTTAGAGAAACAGTATGAGATGCACAGTTGGTGCATGGTTAGAGATAACCATGTGTCCCAAATGTGCATCTCTAAAGAGGATAATAGTTTAAAAAAAATATAAGCTATCCCTCATGAATATGTGAAATGGTTTATACATGTTGCAAAGTTAATCCACATGGTTGGTAAAATCATGTACATAACCAAGAAAGGGGATGTAGGTTTTGTACAATGATAAAATACAAGACACACATAGTTTTACAAACTGTACTCCTAGCTATGTGATGGGGGTTCAACCCTTGGTAGTGGGTGCACATGGTTGGCACATGGTTTGGTTAACCATATGACTAAACTATCCACCCCTTAAAAAGTGTGGAAATTACATTTCCCCCTTTAACTTCTTTAACCATTATTCTCCTATTTTATTTCACCATTCAAAAAAAAAATCTCGTACCATTGTTTGGTATATTATTCTCCCCACCAAGGCTTTGAGCCTCCCCAACAATTTGAATTATATTGAAGTAAAATATATCATATTGGATCTCTTTCAGTAATTCCTTATTTCCTATTGATTCATTCACTCATTTTTTTCACCACATAGAATAATAAATATATGCGAGATAATATTCTCTATTTTCAAGGTATTTTTATTCTTCCTTGATTTATACCATTCTACACTAAGTTAATGGATAATAATATATGATGAGGCTATTACCTATCTATGTTAGGTGATCTAGCCCATTTTTACCTAAAATTATTGATGTTTATATTATGAAATGTCATGCTGCATGACTAAATTTCTATGAGATGCCATTAAATGTGAATTAAATTATTAAAATGCTTTCACTTGATATGGGTTGTCCCTGTACCCTAACTAAAACCTTTATAAGATGTCTACCTTGATACAATCCACTCCCTTTGGGTGTGTTACCTTAAGGCATCCTGAATTATATTCCTTGAAATAAAATTAAACCACATTTTGAGGTGGGTTAAATTATATTTGAATGAAATTTATTGACTCACTATCAGGTATCCTAAGACTAGGATATGTAATTGAACCAAATTTTGAGGTATGTGGACTTTCCAATATAAATGAAATGGCTAATTTCTAAAAATAAAAGGTGAATGACATGGTCATGTCACCTCACACCTATTTAATTATAAAATTTGATAATTGATATTACAATAATTTTGGATACTTGATGAGTAATTATATCATGATTGATTATGGTAAAATTCCTTGAATTATCATTAAGGTGAGACATACACTGAGCAATACTTGGACTCCTAGTATGTTTTTTATTGTATGGGCTCATTGGAAACCATTGATTCATTGATGAGTTTTCCAAGTGAATGACCACACTTGGATTTATTATTTTTATTATATTGTGAATGACTTGTGTTGGCACAAACAGTTCTCCTATATTTCTAAAAATTAAATAAATTGAATTCCTTCAATGATTATACATGTATTGGATAGAAATTATAGACCACTTTGGTTACTACTTTGGGATCAATACAATCATATCACAGAGGCCACCTAGTATATTCTCATGGGTCTCTAGTATCATTTTATATCCTTATAGTGAAACTTCATAGGGTACACCCCTATATAATTCACCCGATTCCAAAAACATAAATGCAATGGTAATTTTGAAACATACATGACTATCGCTACTCATGGATTCCATGGTTTTATACCTCAGTTTTTGACATTATAAACATAAAACTAAAATGTTAATTACTCAAAGACTTTCTTTCTTGGGTTTAAATGGGTGGTATAATGACCCATTCTTTTCATACAGAGATATATAATCATAATAGATGAATATTTATTACATCACATAAGTATTACTACCAAAATATTATAGGTAGAGTTCTTTTGTAAAAGTTGTCACATAAAAAATACTTCATAATATATAAATATTGTCTCCCACTATGATATTCATAACTATCACCCTTATCAGACATGTCATACTCAATACCTTTCTTCATAACTTTGAGAAAGGATGTATAAGAAATGGTTGGATCATATGTTAAGTTATGGTAAATAGGGGAGATATTAATATTCAATTCATTATAACAATAACATAAGGGAATGAGATCATGATCATAACTTTTTAAATCACACCCTTCATATGATATATAATAATCTTGATTCATGGAATAAATATTGTAAGTTAATATGATAGGAATCATAAATGAATCAAAGAAAATGATCTATGAAAAATAACATTTGAATAAGAAATAAGTTTTTGGTATACATAAAATATTGGAAAATTATTTCCTTTGTAGTTAATGATCATTTTCAAGACTATCATAGTTTAATGAATTCACTCCCCAAACTACCGTAGTAGTTAAGGTTTACTCCCATGACTATAGTATTGGAAAAAGTCACTTACTAAACCAAGTTAACTCCCCATCACATTCCTATTTATCAAATGAAATATCCACCTTTACCCAAGGCATTATAGGTAGATATAGGTCCCACATATCCTCAACTGTAACATAACCATCATCCTTAGTTATAACGTAACCACCATCCATGGTTATAAAATAACCACCATACTTGGTAATAATATAACCATCTAAACATAATAAAAACCATAAATATGTGTGCCACATGATCATAAAATATTCATAATATCATCATATCACATCCCATGAAATTAAAATGGGTTTAATAAATATTTCATCAATTCACTATAACACAACCTAATGAAAATAAATGGGATTCATAAAAAACTATTTAACAAAAACATTAACCATCTTGAGAAATACTAATAATGTTATAATTGGATTATATCCCTATTAAATCATAATTAATATCATATACTTCATCTTATATTGTAAATTATTTTGAAATATCACTTGGAACATTTCTTGTAGAAAATAAACTTTTCACTTTGAACTTAGAATTTGAAAACATAAATATTTCCCAATTAATAAGTAAAAATTTCTTTGAAAATAATCATTTAAGATTATAATATAATCATAGAAACATTGATAAATCATAATGGGGAGAAATTCTATGCATGTCGTACTTGTTAAAATAAAACATTCATTCCACACTTTAGTAGAAAATATGAAGAAGTACCTCGCTTGGAAAATAACACGAACACTAATTTAATTTTTTTTAAATAGTTAAAATATGGGTAAAAATGAATTTAAATAATCAAAGTAAAATATTAATAACCTTATTTAATTTTTTATTATAAAACATGGATATGGAAGAAAAAGGAGTTTTTAATGAAGAGAAAAATAAAGTCAGGTTTCCTTAAAAACTAATTTTTGGTATCCTGAGTACTTAAGAAGAATAAAATGAAAGTAAAAGATGTGTTATTATTAAATAAACATACTATAATAAAATTAATTAGTTTTTGGAGATTTCTATTATAGTATTTCATCATTGGAAACAAAATCATAAACAATCACGATAAGTAATGCGATTGTAACATAAACACTTACCACTTTGGTAACTTTTAATTCATAAGCCCCATGAAATATATAACCTTATATAGATATGTATATACTATAATTTTCATTATAATAATCATAAAATAAATTCAAGGGTAGTATATACACCTTTTAATAGAAACAAGTGGTGTATAAGGCATGTCTCCTGCAAAAATGAAAGTGAGACGAAAATTCCTTACATTACATCCAACTTCCATCGTACACATTGGAATATACTTTATAATAAATATATATTTATTATAAATATATTAAAAACACATAATAATATATATAATAACATATATTATTTACAAATAACCTTTTATCACCAATTCATTAAAAATTATTTATTAAAACCACTGTTATGGGTGATATTTTCTTCCTTTTTTCACGTATGTTTTGGTTTGGTAGTTTTTGTTTTTGTATTTTACCTTTGTTCCATAATATATAGAATATTAATAATTATTTAAATATAATAAATAATCATTATATATATATTTATTATCATTTATAAAATTAGAGATATAAAAATGAACTACACAGTTTATAGAGATAGTAGTTCTTATGTACGCCTGAACACTATTTTAACTTTTTTGATGGATGGAACGAAATAAGGGAAAATAATTAAAAACCATTAATGAATAGTTATTTTATAATATATATCATATATATTAATTAAATCCATCCTTTTTACCATAAAACTAAAACATAAATGATGAACAAGTTGCCTACATTTTATGGAGGTGGTAGTCCATACGTACAGATGATCAACATTATCGTTTTCAAATAGTTTTTAAAATAATAAGGTAGATATGATATTATTATAATAATTGTATAAATATTTCATAATTATCTTATATAAAATATATCACCATCATAATACCCATCTATAAAATATAGTGATGTGAAATTAATTGTATCACTACATGGAGATGGTAAGTTATACATATGCAAGATCGATATTTTCTCTTACCATTTAATGAAAAGGGGGTGAATAAATGTAGTTTAATAAAAAAATAACATTTATGCATATTTAATATATTTTATTTATTATATTATTAATAATATAAAATATCTATAGGAGTTAAAAGAATAATTAAAAATAAAGTGATCGGTTAAGGCGATTACCTATGCTTTGATATAACTTTTTTAGATATACACTTAAGGGCTCTAGGGTTAGACTTTTGGGAAGAAAAAAACCTATATAATATTGACAGATGATTGTAAAAGATAAATTAATAGATTTCTATCCGAGTATAAGGCTAAAAGTCTTTTGAAGAAGAGTAGATATGGGTTTCCTTTTATAATGCGGAGGGGGGGCACCATTGGAATTTCATAAAATATTAAAAAATATTAAATAAATTATGAAGAAAAATAGTTCCAAATTCCCAATAAATGGTAATTGGATAACAATTTTGACCATATATTATTTATATTAAACCATTTTAATAGTTTTATTATTATTTTTTTAATTTAGTAAAATATTATTTTATAAAATATCATTATTTCCACTTTAGACATGATTAATATCATTTGAATTAATAGAAATAAATAAAAAGTTGGAATTCAAATATGATTCTTTAAAATAACACCAATATTACATATTTATCTAAAAACTTTTATCACAAATTAAATCATTCATATTTTTTTACTTTTTAAAATTTTAAAATCATTATATATATATTTTTATTAATTCTACAAATACTACATCGATGTTGGATGATAATTTAAAGTAATTATTTAATTACTACAAAATAAATATAAAATTTTATTACTAAAATAGTTTCATTAATATTAAAATAGAAACTTAGATTCATTTATAATATTATTTTTTACATATGTGGACACATAAGAAATATTTAAAACTAAGAGAGTGGCATTTGGTAACGTTCATGGTTTTAAATATTATATAGGTCATTTTAATGAACAAGTGTCAATTAAAAAACCACATTTATAGAATAATGTGATCATTTTAAACTTAATTTATTCCAATAGTAATTAAGACATAAAACATGTCACTGTAACTTATTTATAATCTAAATTAACCTAATTTACCCTTTATTGTGGTGACAAAGTTTACCACTGTTACTGTTCATATTGAACAAAACTAAAAGGGAAATATTTACAAAATTTGAACCGCTTGATTCAAATAATTGAATCCATTGTATCAAATCCAATTTCTATATGTTGAAGAAATTAAATTTAATGTAATCATGCGATACACAAAAAACCCATTTTTTAGAAAAATACATTTTTATGAATAAAACTTGGTTTATTAATATCTCATGCCTCGAAAAAATTATTCAATGAATGGTAAAAAATATGATTTAATTTATAATATATGAATTTCATTAAAATAATTCACCAATAATGATTAATTTAATTTATTGAGATAAAAATATATTGTTCTCATAAAAATAGATTTTTTGTGAAATATCTATTTTACTTTCGAATGATTTTTATTTATATATATATTTAATTGATACCCAAAGAATTCATTTATACATGGGTAACCTTAAATTTTTCATAATTAAATTACTCCTATTAATAGTTTATAATCCAATGGCTTGGTGATGATTGTAATTTAATAGTATATCATGGTTTGTTTAAACATTGTATTATGTGTAACACAAGCAATAAACAAAATTAAATTTATTGGAAAGAATATTTCATAAAATTTTGGGGTGTTAAATTATATTGGGAAAGTGTCACATGAGATACCCAAATCGACATTATTAATTTATTTAATTATTTACATTTATTATTACCTATACACTCCTCATTGTATATTCACATATTGAATAGTGATAAACACCATTAATGGTGTCTTGCTAAGTTTATCTCACACCCTGTTTAGGTCATAGATTGGTACCTGAATAGTCTTCATGGTTGGCTAGAAAAGATAAAGGGATGTTCCTAACAATGGAAACTTTTTTTGTGCTTGGATGGATTGTGGGAGAAGAGGACTGAGCTTAGTCTCAGAATCCTACTAAAGATAGATTTTTCCATTTTTTGTTTTTTTACAACATGTAATGTATATATTAGCTAACTTGTTCCCCTATATATCCCATATTTGTTATTGCATCATGACAACATTATTTTTTATATGATATTGTCTTCTTAATTTTTATTATATTTAGATGATTTACTCTTCCACTATTGTCAACTTATTATGTTTTTACTTTTTTCTCATTTGATATACCACTATGCTACACACTGATCATGAGGGTATAATATCCCCACCATACAATCATAGTTACTCACTTCAAGTAAGAAACCTATGGCGTATATAGAGGTGTGCTTGAGACCATGTGGAAATATGGGTTTGGTTACTTATGAGTGAACTGGGATTGGGATATCAAAAAGTGGTTTTGGGGATTCCTTTTTTCCATTGGTATTACTATTTTAGGTTACTAGATAGAAGTCATTGAAAGTGTTCAAATTTGGAACTGAGACTCTTCCTGGGAATCACTATCCCATGTATAGGGAAATAGCCATATTACCGAGGATGGGACTTGTTTTTATGGATTGTGCCTATTACAGGTAAACGGATTTCACCAATGTGAGACACACATGTTTTTTGGTGTTTAATATTATTTTTATAGATTCACTCTTACCCTTAGACCAGTATAACAGGGATGTATTGTCTCATGAATCATTTTAGGAACCTGAGGATTTCTATTCCATGCACGTTCCATTAAATGTTTTGTTTAGTGGATGAATTCCCTATAAATATTTATGGTGCATTGTTTACTATATTGTAATTATACTCATATTTATTGAAATAATATGATAAATAATTGGTTAGAAAGGTGTCTACCTCAACCTGGATGGTGTTTTCCCACATATCAGGAGGATGGAAACTTAAATAATGAATTGCCACAGGTTTGAGATATGTACCTGTGGTTAAATGAGTTGAAAAATTAGTTGAAATTTATTGCATGAATTCCAATTATAATTAATACTATTTTTAATTATATATATTGGGAATAATGATTCATGTGATCAAATCATTATATATTGATTCTTATATCCTGATACTGAATGTTATAGGACTAGTTATAGATAAATGATTTTCTAATTGTAACATATAAATCATAGATCATCATAAATTGGGAATGTAGCTCATCTAACTATACTGTGATATATATATATATATAAATATTAATTTATTGATTATTAAAATTTAACAAAAATTGTTAACATTAAATGGGGATGATAATTTCAATTTAGGGGCTGTTTTCCATTATAACAATAAATTGAAACTCTATATACTAGAAACATTGTTGTGAAATAGATAACTTGACCATGAATCAACCATAGTACTGGTCAGTTGAGAGTATCTCTTCTAGTGCATTAAAATCTCTTATACCACATGGATCATGATTTAGGAGTATTCATAGTGGTGTTAACTATTATATAGGAAGTTTTTGTACCTATCCCATTCTTCTATGACTGGAATTTTATGACATATTTTTCTTCTTCTAATGTATGTGGTTAGAATTTGTAGAAATATGCTCCATAAAGACCTCAGGTCATACACCAGGAGGGTGGTGATGACTGTGCTCTAGAGTTTGTGGGACTTAAGCCATTATTATAAGCTCATGGAGTACGCATTGTGTCACCTCCTTTAATTCATGAACTAGGTTTTGATTCTCTATTTTGAGAGGGATTCTTATGCCTAGTGATGTATATATAGGGATATCCATTGTCAGATTATTCTATAGAAGAGTTAACTTGGGATCTCCAATAACATCACCATAGTACCTTTTTTAGGGAAGGAAATCCCTAGGATACTGATTCATGAATAGATTCCATGTTATATGTCTTCAACCATCGAGATACACCTCTCAAAAGGAGGGTCAATCTTGCAACATATGTTCTTATAGGATCAACCAAAAGGTGGTGGGATGTTGTTACCCTAGATGAATAGTATCAAGTTATACTCTAGAAAGATTTATAGACAACCAATTATAATTAGTTCTTTACAAAGAATCTGAGGAACAAATAATCTAGAGAGTTTATACACCTTTAGTAAGGAACTTTATCAGTTATATAATAATTTGATCATTTTATAGAGATTCATTATTTCATTATTACTCTCCTTGGTGTTGATAATTATAGGGATAATCAATTTGAGGAAGGTATCATGTATTCCGTCTGATCATAGGTTAACATGTCTTTTATTTTACCATCAATAAGATACTTAACCAACACCTCATAAAAAATCATAACCATAGAGAACATGATGATTTGGGGAATACTGGTTTAGTACCTTAGCTGGGAAGTGGTTCATCTAGAAGTAGGAATTGATGTTTTGAGCCATATCATGGAGGAATCAGTGGTCAGAATGTGAAACTAGGTAGTAATGGGATGTTCAACCAATTTGGTAGGATGAGACACATGAATCCCCATTGTGGTGGGGACCAAGTTTAAGGCCAAGATTATGACTAGATGGGCCATCTTTAGATGTTTTACCCTTACTTTTATCCAGTAGCTAGTGAGATGGGTTCTGCACTAACTCTAGGTTCTAGAGTGGGATCGAAAACTCCATTATAGGTAGGGATATATAGTACCGAATTCCATGTAGGATGAAAAGGTTGATCAAGTTGGGGAAGATAAACTTCTAATATATAGCGCTGGTAGGGTAGACTAGCCCATGGTAGTCAAGTTGTGACTTAAGACCGATGATCTGGATATATAGATGTTGTAAAAAATACACAAATAGAGAAAAGTTCTAGTCTATATATTATTCAAGGTATTATTTTATTAGATTATATTTTATCCTAATTATTAAATTATGAAAAAGTTGTTGGTATATTCCAAGCATAACATAATAATTTACTAAAAGAGATTATTCCCCATACCTTATTACTTATCATTCTTTAACCATCCCAAAAAATCCCCAAGAATCCCATAAAAATCATTAAATAAATATTCCATTCCTATCTTAATTAATTAATAATTAAACAATAACAACCAAATAAAAAACATAAAAAAAACCGGATAAAACCAAGTTTAAATATCCAAATAATCATCATAATAATTTATTTAGAGGAATACCCAATTTGAAAAATATTGAGAATTCCAAAATCAAAAGCCAAAAAACCTCTAAATAAATCATTTTTTATTCAAACCTCCCCAAAACTATGAGAAAGGTGTTAAAAATCACTCATTTAGGACATCACTAACTCAAGGATAATGATCTATGACATTAGATTAGATTTTATCATAAATTTATTGAAATACCTAATCAATGGATTGGGTTTCAACAATGGGAAAAGAATATGATCATGATAAAAAAGAGAAGGGAGGAAGAAAAAGAGGAGAGTGGTTACCTTGGATTTGGATTCAATAACTCTCTTATAAACAACCATATATCAAGAGATATGAAAGGGGAAAAGGGAGGATCTTAGAGATCCCTTGAAGGAGCTCTATACTAGCTGAAAGGAGAGAAGATTGATGTAATATGTAAAAAGGAGTAAAAATAGTAATTTAAAAGACTAAATGCTCAAATTTTAAGGAAAAGTGACTTGAGTCTATTAGAAACCCACTAGATAGTCATCAAGTTCCTTTTGGCACCCTTATTCCCCACTCTACTTGTGGCAATGGGTACTCGATGCCACCTTCAGCTTTGGGATTGCATGTATCAACTCCTCGAGCCACTCCCAAACCCCCCAAATTTCCTACCAAACACTATATCATACTAAAAACACATCAAATTACTCTTTCAAATATTATAATTCATAATTAAATCATAAAATAAAAAATAACCATCCAATCAGAGACTACATTCAAAACAGAATATACCTCAACCACATTAAATTCCCACTGAAGTCCAAATTTCATATTAAACCAAGCCATTGATGACACATGATGTTAAAACCACTCCACTATATTAATTATCATCCCACGAATGTTTTATGATATTCTCACCTAAATACTTAATACCTCAGAAGAAACTTGATCCACCACTAACTCTCTAATACATCTACTAAAGAATTTTCCATATTCAAGATATATCCTTCCAAAATGTTAACCCAAATCACTAAAAATAATTAATATTCTATTATTCATAATGAATTTAAATAGATAATACACTTTATGCATCCCACATCACTCACCATATTATATATATAATTCCTAAAAAGTGACACAACCTCTAATATCATCGAATCAATTTCTTATTATAGTGATCCAATCCATCTCTAAATGAAAAATTTTATTATCATGAAAATTTTAATCATCCTAAAGAGTCATGAAGCATTTGATGCATGATTTTTAAAATATAATAGTTTCTAATATCAAAATATTCCGGAACATGAGCGACAAACATATATACTAGAGATCCTAAAATATCACTACTGAAATACCCTCACTCTTATGTTACTCCCCGCCATTAGAGTGACATATGGTCTTCTATACAAGCCATACCACTAAATTATCCATTTATCAAAACACTTTTCATTAAAATAATATTTATATAAAAATATTCCTTTCTAAAATTACATGTTCTAATCAATTTAAAAAGCATAGAGTTTTACCAAACTATCTCATTACAAAAAAAATATTTATAAAAGTTAAATTCTCATTTTGAAATTAACCTGTCAATATTATTTATAAAACATTAAATTTTACAAAATAGCTGACAATAAAATTATTTTTTGAATGTGTCTCCAACATCAATTTATATAATATATCTATTTTACCATATCCACCACTTTTAAAAAAAATTCACATTCAAAAACATTTTATTACAAACTATTTCCTTAATTTTTTTGAATACATTATATCCCTTAGATGATAAATTAAATAAAATAAAAGAAAAACCTTGAAAAAATAACTGACATGTTAAAACAATATTTTTAATTATAAACATATAAATATATTACCATTGGGAAACATATAACATTAGTAGGTATAAAATATAATATAGGTTTCATAACACAATATAAACAAGGAAACATGCATGGAATAACTAACAGTGGAATATTACACAAGAGATAAGACATGTTCTAAATTAAACACTAACCAAGGAATATGGTTCATTATTAGGTATTTAATCCATGTAAAAATTTTAGGAACACTGTTAGTAAGAAATAGGTATCATGAAGGATTATATAAAACCTATAACATTGGAGTAACACAATAAGGTATAGATAAAATCATTAACAAGAAACAATAGGTAAAAAAATAAAATTCTTAGAATTCAAATGACATAAAATTCTATAATAAACTGTTTTCGAGTGAGGAATATATCAAAACTTTTAACTCATGTTGATATGTGAGTTACTATAATAAATTAGATACCATCTAATAAGTTATATTGAAAAATACTGTTTATTTTATTATATTTTAATTGATTAATTAAGGCCATTATCATATATTAATTATATTATAAATGAGCTGAAAATGTTCTAAAGTGATACTAAACTATATTATTCATGATTATACAATGAGTTTGTCTTTGAATCAAGTTCTAAACACTTCTTTATTTTCACAAGATCATACATGATACATTAAAATTAGAACCCTAGTCAAACCTATGGTGACTACTAACTACTCAAAATCCCCTAAAAACATGATATCTCACCATAAATTTTTTTATGAGGCCAATTTATGGGTTACTTCTAAATTTACAATAGTTCTAAATAATGTCCTAGAGAAATTTGAATCCCAGTTGTGCAACATCACTATTATATTACTTTTTAATGACTGTGGCCTAGGTGCCTATACAACATCAGGACCAATTTCCACAAGACCTTAGGTGTATCTCTCATTGACCAAATTATTACATAAACCTCCAGAGATGAAATAAATAAAATTTGGGTGTGGGTTTTTCACTTATAATAATAGATAAAACAAACTCATGAACATTAAAAAATGTACATGACCCTATAGGTCATTGTAAATATGAAAAAACACCATCCTCCTCCTTTAGAATACCTATTAAATAAATTTCATGTTCAATACAAGAATAAAGAAATACATGATACATGAATAAAAATTAAACTAGACTAGAATCGCATATAAATTCAACAAAATGATGAAAATATACCATAATAAAATATGAACAAAAAATTAATATAATAAATTATTTAAAGGATAAAAATGAGGTTTCATGTATAGAAAAATCCATGGAAATAATAGAATAAAACCTTGGTGTATCCTTTATAAAATATCATTAGAAAATATAAAAGACACCACATAAGACCCTGAATGCAATGAGCATCTAAATCCACCAATACCCATGCCCAAAAAATCCATGAACACCCCACTACTAAATAGGTACCTAAAAAATTGAACATGGTGCTGCATATCCACTGGGGTTTCCAAGTAGGGTGTGGGAATATACATTCTCAGTAAGGTACCACCAATGTGCCTCAACTCAGAAAGCAATAAAATGGTGTATGTGTGGACATATCTACTCATTTATATATTTAAATTATATTTTTTTTAGAAAAAAACTAACATAGAATGGAATGAATAGTAAAAAAGTAGCTCATATAATATTTATGAGCAATATAAAATAACTTCCAACTCCAGGAGGATCTATACTTGAATTCACTTGATTTTACCTTATTATTTAAATCTTGGTAATACTGTTACACCAGTGGTAAAGAAATATTTTAGTCCATACCATCTAGGATGGTCATAGTGATATATTAATACTCATCCCATATAAATACACTTCAATATTTAGGACCTAGGAATATCCTGTGTGGAAGATTCCAAATTTTTTTGTGTACTTTTCTTTCTTAGTTATTTTCATTTAAACCTTAATGTCCCTATCTTTTTCAGATATGAATATCCTATTCTTTGAGAATATTCCATAAATGTATGGGATGCATGATTTTTTGAATTAATAGGGTCTGAGTATAAATGAGTTCAGTGTTAAAATTGGGTTCAGAGTGAGTTGAGATGATTTGAAGGGAAAATGGGATGAAACTCACTAGAATAACATTTACACATCAAGTATGGGTATTACACATCATGTAAATATTTGAGTATTTTAAATAAATAAATCTAAGGTGATAGATTTTTTTGGTGAAAACCATTAAAAATCATTTTATTATGTGTAACTTGATTACATTCCATGAAAAATGGATAACCTGAAATTTTAAATATGATCGGCGGCTATATTATCAATTGTTTTTTGATACAGCTCTCCTCCTTCGACCCTAGGATCCTTTTGAAAATTTTGGAGGATCTCAGATAGATCCTAAGCTTTCCCAACCTCTATTTGCGGTGAATAAAAATATGGATTGAATATTCACACCACTAGGTATATTATTTTATCTTGTTTAGATCTATATCTCTCTTCTACTCCATTTCTTGGATAAAAGAAGGATTTTTACCTACTATTGTATTTAGATGTAGATATAATATTGTTATACCTAAATTCATTTTATCTTGAATTTAGGATTTTGATCTAAATTCGGTTCATTGTTTCATTCTAGACTGATCCGCTTCAAATTGGGGAATCTTCTATTTGGGAGCGTAGTCAAAATATTGAGGTAGGGGGTCTAATGTTCAAATCCCATAGTCATGATTATGATTTAGTACATGATTTTTTTTATAATTTTTAGAATTTTTAGTAATTTAATTTCCTATATAGAATTAATTAATTTGTTTAATTAATTAATTATAGGAATTTGAAATTGTGGGATTTGTGAATAATTAACTATGTAAATTGATTATCTGATATTAATGAGTAAATTAGATAATTAGTTGGGAATTAATTATCAGATGTTGGAATTTTGAATTTGAATTATAAATTGGTGAAATGATATATTGAATATAGATATTGTGAAAGGATTAATTAATTATTGAATTAATTAATGGGTGGTTGAGATATATGTGTAATATTGTGTTATTATGAAATATGTAAATGGTGAAAGGTAACATGGACATTCATCCATTTATTATGAATGGTAACATTATCATTCAATTATGTATTGTAAAATGGTGAAAGATAACCCACACATTCAACCAAGTGTAATGAATGGTAACATTTTCATTTAATTATGTATTGTAAAATAGTTAATGATAACATGGAAATTCAACTGAGGAATAAATAATGGTAACATGGTCATTCAATTGCAAGAATTAATTAATGGTAACATGGTCATTCATTTGTGAAAAAAATAATTGAATCTTGGTCAATTTAGTGTGTGAATCAATGAATGGTAACATGGGTATTAATTTTTGAAAATATGATTGGAAACATGGACATTCACACATGGGATATCCCTTAGGGATAGTTCAGAATCTAGCACGGGCTGAAGTAGGTATTGATATAAAGGTTTCCATGGAAACCTGAGGTTTATGTGGTTAAATAATGATTAATTGATAATTTGATAACTATTTAATTATAAATTGTAATTATATTTTTATATAACTGAAAGCACTATTATTTGATTGGATATTGTTTTATACACCATAGGTGGTGGACTACTGATTTGTACTCACACCCAATTTGGGTTGCCTGATCGGTACTCGAATAGACTATATTGTTATATGATAGGTTAAGGGAAAATGCCCTATATTAGATGTCTAGTTTGGGGATGGATCATGGATGAAGGAACCAGACATGGTTAAAGACTTTATTGGGTGTCATTGGGGTCTTTATTATTCTATTTTCATTTTAGAAACATGACACATTCTTTAGCATGTGTTCCCTCTATTTTAGTTGGATACTGCATTTCTTGTTTTGTTTATCTTGAGATCTTGATATTTATTATGGAAATATCTTACTTCCACTATTGGTTATTTTTTCCACTGGTGTATTACTATGATCAAAGAGGGTATAGTCTCCCCATGAATAACTAATCAGACCCTCACTGCTCTTCAACAGCATCTGGTGTATGGGGACCCATGCTTGTTGTCATGTGACCAACCAGCTCAGGGCGCCAACATGTGGCACCCAGGACGGGATGTTACAAAATGGTATTTTAGGAGTTTCTTTTTTCTTTTAACTTAATATTTGGGAAAGGTAGAAAATAGTCTATAAAGAGTCAGGACTTGGTAATGAGGTCATGAATGGGAGTTTTAAACCCATGCATAGGGGAAATCTTAAGTACTCAAGATGGGATTTTTGTTATTTCTTTTTTTTACAGTTGAATATTATTTCACATTGAGTGATGCACTTATTATGTGATGTAATAATTGTTTTTGATATTTTTATGATAATTGACTTATGGTAAGAATGGAACAAGAGTCTAGTTTACATGCATAATTTTTGGCACTCAGAATTATTTTACGACATGCATCACATTACGAACGCACAAGAAAAAAAGTTTAGGGTAAGTTGTTGAACTTGAAATGTTTTATTATATTCCTAAATTAAATTGATATTTGTGCCTAATATGAAATCAAAAAATGGTAAAATGATGTAATAATATTCATAAATGGGTGTCTAAATAAGAAAAATAAAATTTGAGAATGTGATTACCATTGTAACCAAGATGTGTATGTAGGATGGTTAAGGGTAGTGTTAGAACCTCGGTTTTGAATGCTTGTTGAGATGTGGGGAGAAGTCTTTTTTGACCTATTTTTCCCCAAATTTAAATATATTAAGGTTTTAAACTGTGATATAAGGTACATGTTTGGCATTGAGAGTTATGTCTCCATGACGATGCTTATTGATAGAACAATTGTAGGACATAATAGTGGATGATTATCTACTAGCGGAACCTAAGCCCCTAATACTTCCAGTTAAGGAATAATGGGATAATTTATCAGAGAAATTTCTCACTTCATTCAATTCATGGAAATAGACTTATGGTGTGTTGTGAAAAACATGTCTGAGATAACGAGAGAGTTTCAGTTTTAGCACCCTCCGAATTTCACTGGAGAGGGTGGACCTGAAGGAGATGAGTTCTAGGTTGAGTTTATCAATGTGATACTTCAACATTTAGAGAATCATGCTAGAAATAGGGTCATTTTGGGCACTTATATGCTATGAGGATCATTGAAGTGCTGGTGGGATATTCAGGCATAGACTGAGAAGGCTGATGGAATGTTATGGAAGGAATTTATGGACAGGTTCTTATAGAACTTCTATCTAGAGATGCTGACATAGGGGAAAGCATTGAAATTCATGTGGTTTACTTAGGGGAGCATGTCTATGATGTACTATGCTGGACACTTTAAAAACCTGTAGAGCTTTTCCCAAGTGTTGAAATGAGATGATACAATTATATAGATACACTTTTGGGATGGAATTAAGTGTGAAATTATGTCCCAAGTTAATATTTTTCGGTTTAAGGGGTTTACTAAGGTAGTGGATCGGGCTGTCATAGGTGAGTGGTACCTGAATAAGGATTTCAACACTGGCTAGATAATTTCTATTGGATAATTAAGAGGTGTGACCTCGAAGAGTGTGAATCACTGATATAAAAACTTTAGTCATAGTATTGGAAAGAAGAGTACACAGAGAGGAGGGTTAGTTGTTCATGATCTTACAATTGTGATATGTTATTAGTGTGGTAGGTTTGGATATTATCATAGGTATTTTCCCCATACACCAGTGAGTGTCGATATTATGACAATATGGGACATCTAAAAAAGTTTTATAAGTTGCTGAGACAAACAGTTAGTGAGGGTGTAGTTAGATGAGGTCAATATGTGGGAAGGGGATCTTCTACACTGTCTCAGTATGGTAGTAGGAGTTCTACTAGCTGAGATGGTAGAGGTGGAGGAATAGGATATTCTATGAAATAACACCAATATCAGAAGAGTGGTATGTCTCAGGGGAGCCATACAATATCATATGGTTGAAGGGAAGTATAGATACATATAGTGAAACCTACACTACTGGATAGCGAGGCAAGGCCATCGATAGTGAGAGGTACTATTCTTATAGATTCTATATCAACTAGTTCCTTATTTTATACTAGTGACTCTCATTCCTTTATATCTCCAAAAAATATTAATATTTTCACCATGGAAGTTCTATTCCAAATAGGGGTTATGACTATTGATACACCATTGGGAGTAAAATCTATAGATAACTATTTGTGCAAGTTGTGTTCTCTCGAAATTAGGGAACAACATTTTATATGGGATCTATATATTCTTGAAACGTTAGGATTCAACCAAATTATGGGTATGGACTGGATAGTTGTATAAAGAGCCTAAAAATACTATTACCGAAGGAGAGTGACCATTAAATCTTCTAAATATGACCACCATATTCACCATGGAGAGTGGGATATCAAATAATGCCAAGAAGAGCCAATTACATAGAAAATGGGAGAACTCACGTCCCATGTTACTAGTTTTTTTATAGATGATAGAGGAGTTCAACATGACACCTTTCCATCTATAGTGGAGAAGTTTCAGGATGTGTTTACTGAATACATATCAAGTCTTCCACCTGAGAGAGATGTGTGATTCACTATTGACATCATGCTGAGGGCTGAGCTAGAATCTATTCCACCATACAAAATGGAACAGACATAGCTTCAAGATCCCAAGAATCAGTTAGAGGAGTTAGAGGATAAGGGGTTTATCCATCTCATAATGTTTCCTTGGGGATCACCTTTATTTTTTGAAAATATTTCTTATGGGTGTTTGTTCTTGTCTGTTGATTACCAGAAGATGAATTGGATGTCTTTGAAGAACCTATATAATCTCCCACATATCGACAATATTTTTGACCAGTTTAAAGGATCTTGTGTTTTCTCAAATATTGAATTGAGATCATTATATCATCATATGAGAGTTTATACTTTTGATATACCAAGGGTTTCTTTTAGGAGTAGGTGTGTCCTTTATTATTTTTTTATAATTCTTTTTGGTTTAAAAAACACACCATTATTTTTTATGGCATTGATGAATGAAACCTTCCATCCATACCAAGATCAATTTTTGGTAGTGTTCATGGATAAAATCACTGTATACTGTGTAACGAACCAATGTTTTTGATGGAAATTACCTTTTTATAAATATGCCATGAAATAACATAATAATGAACTAATAAGTGATAATTTACCTTTAAACATAATTTTGTCACTTCTGTGTTTGGAATTTTGAAAATATTACATACATGGTTGTGTTCAAGATGTTTTTTTGGAGTCTGATAAGAAAAAATTAATTTTTGGTGAGAAGTAACCTACACTAATGAATAGTAACATACCCTTATGAATAGTGATATACACTAATGAATAGTAACCTCACCTATGTTGGTATAAAAATAATATTCAATTTGGAAGTACAATATACCTATATTTTAGAACAAGTTAATGAGTGTTTTAAAACTGATTTTTGATAATAAATTATGATTTTAATTAAATATTAAAATAATCATATTTATAAAATTATTTTTGAAAAATGGACTTCATTTTTGGATTCTACACGTCGAAAAATGGTTAGGGTGAATTTTTGAGATTTTTCTGAAATACTTGAATTTTTGATGAATAGTAAAATACAGTAATTTACGGTATATATACATTATAAGATAAATAGACTATTCCTAGCATCATGGATGATTTCACCACCCATGGTTAGAATTAACAAGACCCATTTACTATTATTGGTCATGAAATACTTACTATTCTTTTTCTTGTGAAGAAATAATAAATTAAGGATTATAATATCATGAAATCCCTCCGCTCCTCCACTATAAAAACCCCCCCTTCACTCCCTCTTCTCTCCACTCCTCTCAAGCTCCAAGAATTCTATAAATTCTTCTCAAATCTCTCCCCAAGGTCCTACCCCACGTCCAAAATCTCTCATCCTCCTCAAAATACAAAAACCTCTCCCCTTAAGAGGTTCTCAAAAGAGGAAGTCTCAAGAGGTCATTAATAAGAAGTGGATAACACCACCAGATTTAAGGTAAGGGATCCTCTCCTTTTCTCTCTTAATCAAGATTGTACTTTATACTATGCCTTTATATTTGTACTAGAAAATGATGGGGTATGTTTAATAACCCCGCCCCATACTTCCTTCTAGATTTAAAAGTGATGAGAAACCTCATTTCTCTCTCATCAATCCCTCTTGGTCACACCCGACACCATGCCGATAAATTTGTAACGAATTCTACCTGAACCTTATTTGTTCTTTCAGGGTGCCTTATCATTATTAAAAAATGGTTTTTTCTTATCTATCTATATGAGTATTATGGATTCTGGTTATTTGTACAAGATTATTGTATCAAGACCCTTTCATCACATTCTTTCGGGGATATACATGATTTTGAAAGATTCCCTCCTTAAAACATTCCGATAAGCCAACCTGTTTTAAGGGGACTTCCCAAATTTTTACCAAAATTTCAAGTACACCCTATCCTATATTTTAAAACACAATTGTATTTATAAAATCAGTATTTTTATTATGAAAACATTCTTGGTTCAATTCTAGTTTTATATAAAATAATGTCTTCTATTCTATTTGAAAAACTCTATAGTGTTTTCCTTAAAACCGCACAAAATGTTTTAATGATAATGTTTCTAAAATACATTTTTTATATGTTTTCACATATATATGACACCAATTACCATTTTATATTCCTATTTTAACCTATAAATTTCCATGTATGTACTAATCCCTTCCTTTCAAGGACACTTTCGTGATACGCCCATTGTATATATTTTATGTCATGATTGTGGTACCCAATTCTTTCCATGGGTAACCTTATGTTTATGTATGGTTGATTATGTATTATTATTTATGTGTCAAGAATATTAATTAATATTTTGAGATGGGTGTGCCCAAATAGCGCTCCAATGCATCGGATAAGGTTAAGTCTCGTGAGATGCCATGTGAAACGGGATTGTCGGTTAGCCTTGACCCGTACTGAAATGGGAAATGGGATTGGCGGTTATCCTTGACCCATACTAAAGATATGATTTATGATTCTGACACATTTATATGATTCCAAGTATATATGATCCCATGCTTATATTAAATGATTTTATAAGTTTCATCCTTTGGATATCATTATGT
Source organism: Viscum album (assembly GCA_963277665.1). Classification (NCBI taxonomy): domain Eukaryota; kingdom Viridiplantae; phylum Streptophyta; class Magnoliopsida; order Santalales; family Viscaceae; genus Viscum; species Viscum album. The sequence goes on from OY728153.1 coordinate 1,237,757,166, forward strand.
CATGCCTCCTAACTCATGTGCTTGAGATGTATCCTTATGTTAATTCCTTTACTAGGCTTTTTAGCTCATCCCTTTGTTTATGTGTTCCCCGGGGTACCCTATGTAGATGTAAGAGCTCAAAGGAAGTTAGAAGCTCTATATGGAGATTAAATAAAGAAGTTTTTTTATCCCATGTTTTATGTTACATGGACCTAGTCTTCCAAGACACTAGACTTACCGATCTTTGGGTTGTACTCTGATGATTAACTATGCTTGAAATATTGAAATGTTTTATGTAAAAGGATCGGGTCACTATAGTTGTTATCATAGGATGGTCTAGTTATTTTTGGAGATTAGGAATAGAGAACCTTAGTGAGAACCATAAGAATGAGACTAATTATAAGGAAACAGTCCTAAATTTTGGTGAGTATAGAGTAAGTGGTTTATCAAGAAAATACATCCTTGTCTAGACACGATCAGGTAGAGGTGGCTCTGGCACAGATGTATCTATGGGTAAAACCCGAAAACACCGCTTTGATCTATACTCGAATGGGAACTGATGCATGATAAAGGGCCTTGACGTACTCTTGGTTTTAACACTCCCAGGGGATATGATTTGGTATATTCACAAGCTTAGTACAAACCATTATTAAGGAAAAAATCCCATAAGAATATAAGTCAAGAAATAGATCAAGGATAACCTAGATATAAACCTAAGGAATTACAAGTTAGGATGTACTTATTCTTTATAAGATTATCCTTTAATGTTCAAAGATTCCTTTTTATGTTCAATAGCTAAGTATTCAAGACCTCTAATTATAAATTATTTTTCTCCGTTAATGGTGGGAAATAGAAGAACATGTTCCAACAACCAATGTAATAGGCAATGTGATGATTTCCCTAATGACATGCCTGATGTGAAGGAAACAGGTGCTCAAAACATCATGGAAGTACTTGATTAGCTACCTCGAGTTATGAATAATAACTTGAATCAGGTGGAACATCCCCCTCCTCCAAGGAAAGAGCAAGTTTCCATAGAATCCTTCATGCGGAAAAGACCACCCATGTTTAGAGGGTCTTCTGATCCTCTCCTCGCAGAAGAATGGATTAACTCCATTGAAAATATTTTCTCTATCCTCCAGTGCTCGGAAGAAGAGAAAGTTATACTGGAAGTCTATCATTTTGATAGGGAAGCTGATCCGTGGTGGACACTAATCAAGAATACGAAGTCCCAAGAGGAAATTGATTGCATAGATTGGGAGGAATTCAAGAGGATATTTTTGAAGAAATATTTTACTCAAACCCTCTGTCTCAAGATGGAAAGATAGTTCCTTGGACTAAAGAAGAAGGAAGATGAGTCCATCGGGGTGTATGAAGAGAATTTTACAAGGCTTGAAAGGTATGCCTCTGGCTTTGTCAGGAACATCAAAATCAAAATGGATAGATTCTTTAGTGGACTAATGCCGAGTCTACGAAAAGTGTTGGCAATTTGAGACTTTGACAGCTATGAAGAGATTGTCCGTTGTGCCCTCAAGGTTGAAATGAATATTGGAGACTCTTAGTGGTCTCATGGGACTAGTGACAAGAAGCGGAAAATGGAGATCAACATGGGTGGTTCATCAAAAAAATCCCATGATGGAAAGAAGCCTCAATTTCCCCTTTGCAAGAATTGTGGGAAGAAGCATCTTGGTGACTGTCTCAAGGGAACCAGGAATTTCTTAAAATGTAGAAAGTTTGGTCATTTGGCCAAGAACTGCTGAAGGGATATGAAAAATCCCACTAAGGTTGAAGAAGAATGGAAGGTTCAGATCAATACTCAGCCTGCAGTGTAGTGTTTTAACTGCAAGGAGCTTGGGCATTATGAGAACAATTTCACTAATCCATGGGTTGTGGGAGGAAATCAGCAACAACCTCCAAGGTAACAGGGAAGGTCTTATGCTATCACTACTGCTGAGGTGGAGACAGAAAATTATGCGGTGATAGGTATTCTTGTTATTCATTCACGAATAACGAATGTACTATTTGATTCTAGTTCTATGCATTCTTTCATATCTTGCAAGTTTATTAGAACTATTCATACACCACCTCAAAATTTGGAGGAAAAGTTATCTGTGAGAATATAGAATGGAGAAATTATTGCATCCATGGTTTATAACTCCTCCGCGGTTAATGTTTGTGGACTGAACCTCCCAGAAAATCTTTTCATACATACTTTAGTGGAATTTGACGCTCTCTTGGGCATGGATTGGCTATCTTGGTACACGGCCAACATCAACTGCCAGGAAAGGGATATTACTCTTCACATCCTGAAGCATCCTATGATTATTTTCAAGTGCAAGGAGGAAGATGAGTGACATTTAGAATCTTAATCTCATGTTTGGATATTGCTTCCTTATGAGCATGCATACCAAGATCAAATGATTGAGACAAAGGAGAGAATCATGCTTGAAGACATGCCCATCGTGAGGGATTACACTGATGCATTTCCCCGAAGAGTTACCTGGTCTTTACCCTGACCGAGAGGTTGAGTTCTCAATTGAACTTATCCCTGCATCTCTGCCAATCTCAATGACACCTTACAAAATGGCCATCGAAGAGCTGGAAGAGTTGAAGAAGCAGTTATAGGAGAATATAGAGAAGGGTTTTATACGCCTGAGTGCTTCACCGTGGGGTGATCTAGTCCTCTTCATCAAGAAGAAGGATAGATCAATGCTCCTCTGCATTTATTATCTTGAGCTCAATAAAATCACTATAAAGAACAAGTATCCCCTTCCACAGATAGATGACTTATTCGATCATCTTTGTGGGGCCAGTTATTTCTCTAAGGTGGACCTTTGGTCGGGATATCACCAACTAAAGGTGAGGAAGGAATATATTCCCATGACTGGATTTCGAACGAGGTATGGACATTATGGGTTCATAGTGATGCACTTCAGACTCACTTATACTCCATAAATTTTAATGGATTTAATTAATAGAGTCTTTAATGATTACCTTGACAAATTTGTGGTGGTCTTAATTGATTATATTCTGATATACTCCAAGAGTAAGGAGGAACATGAGGAGCATTTGGAAACTGTTTTAAAGACTTTGCGAAGGGATAAGTTGTATGAAAAGTACAATAAATGTGAGTTATGGATGGAGGAAGTATCATTCTTGGGTGATGTTATCATGAGGAAAGGGATATCTATGGACCCTTCCAAGACGAAGGCAATTGAAGAGTGGCCGAAGCCACCTTCTGTAATGGAGATCCATAGATTTTTAGGTCCAGCTGGGTATTATCGACGATTTTTGAAGAAATTTTCATGATTGTCAAACCCAATGACAAATCTGACACAAAAGGGAGTAATTTTCATTGGGAAATAGGAATGTGAAGACTTTTTCAAGGAGTTGAAAAAGAGGCTTATCACTACGCCGGTACTCACACTCACTTCAAGTGGAGAACTCTTTGTGGTGTATAGTGATGCTTCTAAGAATGTATTAGGATGTGTGATAATGAAAAATGATAATGTGATAGCCTATGCCTCAAGTTTTTTGAAAATCCATGAGAAACACTATCCCACACATGATCTAGAGTTGATGAAAAGTGATCTTCGTGTTGAAAATCTGGCAGCATTATTTCTATGGGGAAAATTGTGAGATATATACTGACCAAAAGAGTCTCAAATATATATTCACACATAAAGAGCTTAATATGCACCAAAGAATATAGATAGAGCCTATCAAGGATTATGAATGCTCAATCCACTATCATCCTGGTAAGGCAAACAAGGTGGAAAATGCTCTAAGTAGAAAGGATCATACATCTTTATCAATGATGAAAATTGAAAAGGATTCGATCTTCTTATATTTTTAAATGATGGACATGGGAATTATTAATAGAGGAACATCATCAATCTTTTCTTAAATGATTTCTCAACCATCCCTCATGGAGAAAATAAAGGTTTCTCAAAAAAAGGATGTTGAATTTTAGAAAAGGGTGGAAGCTGTTAAAAATGGGAAATCCTTTAATTTCAAAGTTGATGAGGAAGTAGTTATAATATTTGGGACATGATTATGTGTACCATCTGATCCAAAGATAAATAAGGATCTATTGAATGATGCACATATCTCGACCTTCTCTATCCATCCTGGGAGTACCAAAATGTACCGTGATCTCTGAGAACACTTCTGGTGGGATAACATGAAGAAGAAGATTACATAATATATATCAAGGTGCTTGGTATGTCAGCAAGTTAAAACTGAGAGACAAAAGTCCAATGGTATGATGCAGCCATTGCCTATAACCATGTGGAAATGGGAAAATGTTACTATGGACTTTGTCACGGGTTTCTCAAAGACGTCGAAGGGAAATAATGCGATATGGGTTATGGTTGACCGACTCACCAAGACATCCCGTTTCATCACTATTCGGGAAGATATCTCAATGGAACAACTTGAAAAGTTATATGTGAAGGAAGTGGTGAGACTACACGGTGTTCCACTCTAAATTTTCTCTGACCATGATCCAAAGTTCACATCTAAATTCTGGATAAGTCTTCAACATGCCTTGAGTACTGAATTAAATTTTAGCACGGCTTATCACCCCGAAACAGATGGCCAATCTGAAAGGAATTTTAAGACACTTGAAGTTATTCTTAGAGCCTACTTTCTAGAATTCAAAGGTGGTTGGGATCAGCATCTCCCATTGGTGGAGTTCTCATACAACAATACCTTCCACTCAAGTAATCAGATGGATCCATATAAAGCTCTGTATGGAAAGCAATGTAGAACTCCAACCTGTGGGGATGAAGTTGGATAAAGAAAGCTACTTGGACCTGATCTTGTTCAAGAGATGATGGAGAAGGTTCAAGTCATCTATAAACACATCAATGCAACTCAAAGTCCGAAAAAGAGCTATTCTGACAACCTTCAAAGGTCTTGGAGTTCGACGTTAGAGATAAAGTCTTCCTTTGAATATCTCCATGGAAGAGAGTTATGCGATTCAGGAAGAAAGGGAAGCTAAGCCCAAGGTATATTGACCCCTTTGAGATCCTTGACCGCATAGGAGTCGTGGCCTATCGGATTGAACTTCCACTGAATATGGATTGAGTTTCTGATGTTTTTCACATATCACCCTTGAGGAAGTACATACCTGGTCCCTCACATGTGCTAAAGTCAGAGGTGGTGCAGTTGGAAGACGATCTCTCCTATGAGGAGCAGCCCGTAAAGATTCTGGATTTGAGAGCTAAGGTTCTACGCAACAATACAACCAATCTTGTCAAAGTGTTGTGGAGGAACCATAAGTTTGAGGAAGCAACATGGGAATTGGAGGAACCAATGAAGGAAAAGTACACACATCTGCTTTTGGACTAGAATGTACAATAAAATTTCAAGGGAAAAATTTCATAAGGGGGGAAGAATGTAACGACCCAATGTTTTTTATCGAAATTTCCTTCTTATAAATATGTCATGAAATTACATAATAATGAACTACTAAGTGATAAGTGACCTTTATACATAAATTTGTCACTTCTGTGTTTGGAATTTTTAAAATCTGGCATACACGGTTGTGTTCATAATGTTTTTTTAGAGTCCGATAAGAAAAACTTAATTTTTGGTGAATAATAAACTACCCTAATGAATAGTAACATACCCTTATGAATAGTGATATACCCTAATTAATAGTAACCTCAACTATGGTGGTATAAAAATAATATTCAAATTGGAAGTACAATATACCTATATTTTAGAATAATTTAATGAGTGTTTTAAAACTGTTTTTTGATAATAAATTATGATCTTAATTAAATATTAAAATAATCATATTTAAAAAATTCTTTTTAAAAAATGGACTTCATTTTTGGACTCTACACATTGAAAAATGGTTAGGTTAAATTTTTGAGATTTTTCTGAAATACTTGAATTTCTGATGAATAGTAAAATACGGTAATTTACCGTATATATACATTATAAGCTAAATAGACTATTCCTAGAATCATGGCTGATGTCACCACCCATGGTTTGAATTCACATGACCCATTTACTATTCTTTGTCATGAAATAAATACTATTCTTTTTCTTGTGAAGAAATAATAAATTAAGGATTATAATATCATGAAATCCCTCCTCTCCTCCACTATAAAACACCCCCTTCACTCCCTCTTCTATCCACTCCTCTCAAGCTCCAAGCCTTCTCTAAATTCTGCTCAAATTTCTCCCCAAGGCCCTCCCCTATGTCCAAAATCTCTCACCCTCCTTAAAATACCAAAACCTCTCCCCTTAAGAGGTTCTCAAAAGAGGAAGTCTCAAGAGGTCATTAATAACAAGTGGAGAACACAACCAGATTTAAGGTAAGGGATCCTATCCTTTTCTCTCTTAATCAAGATTTTCCTCTATACTATTACTTTATATTTGTACTAGAAAATTATGGGGTATGTTTAAGAACCTTCCCCCATACTTCCTTTTGGATTTATAAGTGATGAGAAACCCCATTTCTCTCTCATCAATCCCTCTTGGTCACACCCAATACCATGCTGATAAAATCGTAACGAATTCTACCCGAACCTTCTTTGTTCTTTTAGGTTGCATTATATTTCTTTCAAAATGGTGTTATCTTATCTATCTATGTGATTATTATGAATTCTGGTTAGTTTTACAATATTCTTGTATGAATACCCTTTCATCACATTCTTTTGGGGATATACATGATTTTGAAAGATTCCCTCCTTAGAACTTTCTGATAAGCCAACCTGTTTTAAGGGGACTTCCCAAATTTTTACCCAAATTTCAAGTACACCCTACACTATGTTTTAAAACACCATTGTATTTATAAAATCAGTATTTTAATTATGAAAACCTTCTTGGTTCAATTATGGTTTTCTATAAAATAATTTCCTCTTTTCTATTTGAAAAGATCTAGAGTGTTTTCCTTAAAACCGCACAAAAATGTTTTAATGCTAATGTTTCTAAAATAAATTTTATATATGTTGTAACTTATAGTTGAAACCAATTACCATGTTATATTCCTATTTTACTCTATGATTTTCCATGTATGTTCTAATACCTTCCTTTCATGGACACATTTGTGATACGCCCATTGGATATGTTTTATGTCATGATTTTGGTACCCAATTATTTCCATGGGTAACCTTATGTTTATGTATGGTTGATTATGTATGATTACTTATGTGACATGATTATTTATGTGTCAAGAATATTCATGAATATGTTGATATGGGTGCGCCCAAATAGCACTCTAATTCATTGGGTAATGTTAGGTCTCATGAGATGCGATGTGAAACTGGATTTGCGGTTAGCCATGACCCGTACTGAAATGGGAAACATGATGGGTAGTTAGCCTTGACCCGTACTAAAGATATAATTTATTATTCTTCCACATTTATAGAATTCCATGTATATATGATCCCATGCTTATATTAAATGATTTTATAAGTTTCATGCTTTGTATATCATTATGTCATGCCTCCTAACTCACGTGCTTGAGATGTATCCTTATGTTCATTCCTTTACTTGGCTTTTTAGCTCATCCCTTTGTTCATGTGTTCCCCAGGGTACCCTATGCAAATGTAAGAGCTCGAAGAAAGTTATAATCTGTTTATGGAGATTAAATAAATAAGTTTTTTATCCCCATGTTTTATGTTATATGTACCTAGTCTTCTAAGACACTAGACTTAACAATCCTTGGCTTGTACTATGAGGATTAACAATGCTTGAAATAAAGGAATTTCTTATGTAAAAGGATTGGGTTGCTATATACTGTAAGAATCATGATGACCATTACCAACATCTTAACATCATTATAAGTACACTGATAGGGAATCAGCTATAATCCAATCTATCAAAGTTCTCGTTTTGGATCGACTAGGTACACTTCATGGGAAACATCAAGTTGAAGGAAGGTGTGTCAGTGGAACCAAATAAGGTTCATGTAGTGGTTTCCTCGGAGTATCCCAGGAACATGATTGACATATGTAGATTTTTGGGGTTATCTGGATATTATTAGGGATTTATCTAGGACATCTCACATTTGGAGGCACCCATTTAGTGCCTGAACAAGAAGGAGGTAAGTATTGAATAGACAGAAGATTGGGAGAAAGCCTTCCAAGGGTTAAAGAAGAACTTTACATTTGCACCGATCTTGATCATGCCCGATCCAGGTGAGGAGTATACTAGTTATAGTGATTCTTCTATAATTTTAATTTGAATTGTGTTGATACAGAGAGATTGAGTTTTGTCATATGGGTTTCGATAGTTGATGCCTCAAAAATGTAACTACACTACACGCAATATCGAGCTAGGAGCATTGGATTATATTGAGTAAAAGGTTTTCCTATGATTTTTTTCAATCATTTATGTTTTTTAAATAATTTTTTTACTAATAATAACTTCTATATTTAAGAAATTTTATATGTGTGAATCCCTAAAGTATTACTCATGATTTCTAAGGTCTTACATACTGTTTTCTAGATAAGTCTAACAACCTTTTACATAGATCGAATAGTTGTGGGATTTATTAAAGATCTTACAATTTCATACGGATCATGCATTTACTTAAATATCTTAAACTTTCTTAAAGATTTAACACTTTCTTAAACATCTTACACTTTCTTAAATATCATACACATTCTTAAGGATCTTACACTTTCTTAAAGATTGTACACTTTCATAAAGATCTTACACTTTCTTAAAGATCTTAAACATTATTAAAGATCTTACACTCTCTTAATGATCTTAAACACTCTTAAGGATCTTACACTCTCTTAAAGATCTTATAATTTCTAAATTATCGTACACTTTCTCAAGATCTTAAACTTTCCTAGAATCTTACACTTTCTCACAATTGTGAATCTGATTCTCTCAAAATTCAGAATCTGATTCTCTTAGAAAAAAGACTCTAATTCTCTATGAATTGTGACTCTGATTCTCTTAGAAATCAGAATATGATATTCTCAAAAATCAAAATCTGATTCTCTCAGAAATTAGTCTCCGATTATCTATTTCTTATAATCTAATTTTCAATAATTTTCAGATCTGATTTTCATAGTTTATTACATGTGATCTAAATTTACAACTTTCTTATAGTTAATAATTTTCCATAATAATTTGTTTTCTGAAACCTAATCTATTTCTTAATGTTTCATACATCCTTTATGATAATGATTCTTACATTATTCATGATAATGTTTCTTACATTAAACATGATAATGTTTCTTAAAAATTATGTGATAATGTTTATTAAATTCTTAATGAAAATGTTTCTTACATTTTTCATGAAAACGTTTCTTACATCTTATAGGATAATGTTTCTTACATTATTCATGATAATGTTTCGTACATCCTACCTGATAATGTTTCTTATATTATACATGATATCATTTATTACATCCTGAATGATAATTTTTCTTACATTCTTCATGATAGTGTTTCTTAGATGATAATTTTTCTTACATGATAGTGTTTCTTACATGATAATGTTGTTTACATGATAAATTTTCTTATATGACAATTTTTCTTACATGATAATATTTCTTACATGAAATTTTTTCTTACATGATAATGTTTCTTACATGATAATGTTTCTTACTTGTTAATTTTTCTTACATGATAAGGTTTCTTACATAATAACGTTTCTTACATTATAATGTTTCTTACATGATAAAGTTTCTTTCATGATTATTTTTCTTACATTATAGTGTTTCTTACATGATAACATTTCTTACATGAAAATGTTTCTTAAATGATAATGTTTCTTAGTTGATAATGTTTCTTATAGGATAATTTTTATTACATGATAATGTTTCTTACAAGATAATGTTTCTTACATGATATTTTTTCTTACATGATAATGTTTCTTACATGATAATGTTTCTTACAAGAAAATTTTTCTTACATGATAATTTTTATTACATGATAATTTTTATTATATAATAATGTTTCTAACATAATTTTCTTGATAATGTTTCTCACATAATTTGTATGAAAATTGTTCTTAAATATTTTACACGATAATTATTCCTAGATTTTATAATGTTTCCTAGACATGACAAATGTTCTCATATTTAGTTACCTAAAATGATGACGTCTAATATGTTTTAATGTAACCATTCCCTGAGTTCCATGTGTATAGGTCTCTCTGAAATTTAATTCAAAATATAACCGTTGGAGGAGGAAGTAGACTATTGGAATCCATTCCTATAAACACCCAACCATTTCAATGTTCGCGATACAAAATTCATGTGGAACTCCTACGTACTGCAAGAGATCTGCTCGATCTGCCTTGTGAGATTGTTATGAACAACTTGTTCAAGCTGAGAAAATATTTTTAAATTTGCCTAGTGTGAATCTAATTGTATTTGTTATCAATTTAGGGCTTCTTGGGATAGGAAGGCAGTGGTACATATCACCTTAGAGATTGTGGGACTGAGTAGATATCAAGACAAATTATGATCATCGTATTGAGGGCTTACCATAGAGTGGGTAAGACAGGATTTCGTGAATGAATAAATCAAGAGAACTTTATCTAAGGTTATTGGATACCTTTATTTTTGGGTTAAAATATTTCTTATACTTGTTTACTTATTGTTGTTACCAGTTCTATTTCTACTGCATTTTGTTAAAGAAATAAATTGTAACTTTTTTACACTTTATTACAATTATAAAAACTCTGATAAATAAGATTTTATATGATTTATGGTAGAATATTTCCCTAAGTAAAATTTCCTTATGTTTCGTCATTAAATATATCTTTTCGGAAACTAAGAAAATTATTTTCTTTAATAACTAACGAGTTTTCGTGAATCCATCTGGTTTAAATTTTTTAAACATAGATTTTACTAAGGAAAAAAATGAATGTTTTTAAACATGAAATCCATATCCCTCTTGTAATTTGGCAATCAAGATATAAATTTAGATCCTATAGTTTATGATCTAAAGTGTTGGCGCCACTATCTGTTGGGTGAAAAGTTTAAAATGTTTATCGATACCAAGAGACTATGGTACTTCTTTTGGAAAATATATTTGAATATTCGACATTAGAGATAAGTTAAATATGTGTAGTTTGTTGATTTTGAGATAGCATATACACCTAGAAAAGGACGCAATGATATAGATTCATTAAGCAAGAATTCTGAGCCTCATATAGTTCTAGAGTCTAGTTTTGAGTGGAAGATAATGGTTTTACTGACTGAGATGTATGCAGTGGTTCAAGAGAACTAGGAATAGATGACTCTTGTATCAGTTGCAATGGAGTCTACACATTTGATAAGAATATGAGACATGCAGTCTAAGGATCGAGAATGTTTGTCTTTGAGAGAAAACCATGAAGGTGGGGAGTAACCTTTAGATTGGTGCATAGTTGATGATGAGATAATTTATGCTAAGTATCATGTTGTTGTGCCTACAAGCATGCTAGAGGACATCATACAATAATTTCATGCCTTGAAGTGACAATTACAACAATGTGTGACAAAAATGTATAATAAAATATGATGATAGTTTTTGTGGATAGACTTGAAAAATGAGATAGCTGGGTCTGTTACATGATAATAAACCTGTCAGCAGGTGAAGTTAGAGAATCAACGGCCTGGATGGTTTCTTTAGTCGTTACATATTTCAGAGTGGAAGTTGGATGGCGTGAGCATGGATTTGGTGGCGAGTCTCTCAAAGACACCGAGGAATAATGTTGCTATATGGGATGTTTTGTATCAGCTGAAAAAATTATTTAATTTCTGGACTATACAAGAGGATTTCATAGTAGAAAAGCTAGGAGTTTTGTATTTGGGGAAGATAGTCCGTCTTCATGGGGTTCCATGAACTATAGTTTTATATCAAGATTCACATATCACTTCACAGTTATGGTAGGTCTTGAAAAATGTTCTTGGTACATAGTTATTATTAATCATGTCTTTCCTCCCACAGATAGATCAACAGTCAGAGCATACTATACAGGTACTTGAGGATACACTACAGGTGTATGTGCTTGACTTCAAAGGATCTTGGAAGAATCACTTTTCTTTAGTGAAGTTTTTTTGATAAAAAAATCTATCAAGAAACTATACATATGGAAGAATACAAAGATCTTTATAGTAGGCCATAAAGATTATTTTTATGATAGATAGAGGCAGAAGAGTCAGAGTTTATGGGACCAAGTCTTGTGTAGGAGCCATTGGTGTAGGTTTAGCAAATTCAAAAATGTATGAAAATTACTTAGAGTAGGCAAAATTCATATGATGACAAATGGAGATGACCCCAATAGTTTATAGTGGGTGATATCATATTTCTTCAAGTGTCTCCTAGGTTGGGGTCAATGTAGGATATGAAGGTAGGCTAAGTTAGTGCCCAGGTTCACTGGATAGTATGTGGTAGTGAAGAGAATTTGGTCAATGACATACTGATTGAATATTCTATAGAAATATAGCACTATGCATGATGTTTTACGTGAATCACAACTTTAGAAATATCATATCAATCCTTATAATGTGATCAAGGTAGAGGGTGTTGATCTTGAGATAAAAGTGTCCCTTTAGAAGCATCTGATGTGTGTGTTGGATCATAGTGAAAATTTTTTATAGGGAAAGACCATGTCGATAGTTTATGTATTATGGAAACAAGAGAATATACAAGAAGAAAATAGGGAAAGATAAGCAGATATGTGGGCTAAGTGGACCAATTGTTTTGACTCAAAATATTAGATATTCATGGAAATACAGCTCAAGGATGAGCTATTATAAGGTAGAGAGATTGTAAGATTTCATCTTCTTTAGGTAACTTTATCTATAAGTTCATTTCATTTGAACATTAATGGTCCAGTATTCTTTGGAGACCGAGATCCTTTTTTGTGAGAAAATAACCTAAATTTTGGGTATGTATGATTTTTTGAATTAAAGGAGTCTATGTATAATTGTGATATGTGTGAAAAATGGATTTGGGGTGAGTTGAGAGGTTTTGAAGGGAAAATGTCCTAGAAAAAACCTAAAGAACATTTCTATGTTGTGTAGGGGTATTACATGTCCTTTAATTGGTTGCAGGTTTTCAATAAATAAATCCATGGTGACAGATTCTTCAGTGAAATATTTTACACTATTTTTTTATAATCAAAAAATGTTACAAATTAAAAAATATTAATTATAATATTAATTTCTAATTGATCAAAAAATAGTGATATTTAAGTTACCCCAAGGGGGATGGGTTTTATAAAGCCAAAGTACAAGTGTAAAACTCATAAACTAACAAAAAAAACTTACAGAAATTGTAAGTACACGAAATAATTAAATTTCATGAAAAAAATATTCTAGTGGTAAGGTATTGAAACTTTTTAAATAACCATCATATCATTCCATTTAACTAACCTCACTGTGATTTCACAATCAATGAAACTCTTAAATAGAGTTATGATTAGATTATTCACATATAACTCAGTTAGATTATCCTAGAATGAGTTGATGTTTCTTAGTGTCACATTGTAAATATTAAATGAAGTGTTTACTTAAAAATCAATGGTCACATCACTTAACCCTTAAGGTTACATAATATTTTAGTAAACAACCCAAAGAGGCATTCTAGGTTGGATAACACAAAAAAAAGAGTTCTCACTAATAATTATGAGTTAAACATAGGAAATTGTACTTTAAGATCTTAAATTCCACTCAAGAAAAAGGGTCAACATTATAAAAAAATTTCTATAACCTTATTTAAGACAAATAAAATTTAAATTTTTCATGTTTTACACTAACACAAACTATAAGGATTATAAACATAAGGTTTTATAACAAGATTTCAAGGAAAAATTATTATCTACCCACACAACAAATAATTTATTATAAAACATAATTTTGATTTTTTTATTAAAAAATAAAAATATAAAAATAATTCATTTATAATTATAAAAATAAATAATCATTACAGACAATTAATTTAGTCAAACAATGATAAGAATATTCAAGGTATAGGCAGAAAAAGTAACTTAAAGAGTAGGGACACCCTACCTTATTCCATGGCATGATTTAATGATACTAAACGATCCTCAAGTAGTTATTAAAAATAATTAAATAAATTTTAAATGAATAAGAAAAAAATTACCCATGAAACTATACCAAGAAAATTAAAACACCAAACAAAACCAATTGAAAATATTGGAATAATATCCCAATAATCCTATAAATCATTTATCTAAAGAAATTAATAATTTAAACATTCACAAGAATCCATAAATTAAATCCCCCAAACAAATACAACCTAAATAAATATTTGTTTCACTAAAAACTCATCAAAATAATGATTAGTGGGTTATAAATCATTCATTTATGTAATTTATAAGTCAAAAGGTAATAATCCAACAAATTATATTGGATTTCATTAAAACTTTGGTTAAAAATTTGATCAATAGACCATATTACCACAAAAGAAAAGGAATAATAAAATGATAAAGAGAGTGAAAGGATGATGAATAGGAAATGGAGAGTGGTTTCCTTTCTTGAAATCACCATTGGATTAGGGGACATGAAAGCGGAAAAGGGGGGAGCTTAGAGATCCCAAAAAGGATCTCTAAGTCAACTATAAAGATAATAGATCAAATTATTGGGGAAATGGGGTAAAAAGAAAAAATTAAAATGAATAAAATTTTTATATTTTAAGGTAAAACTCACTTGGGCACATTGGATACCTGTTAGAGGGCCATTGGGTACCCAGTGGCCCCCTGGGTGCCCCTATTCTTTTCTAGGGACACCAGGCACCAAGTGCCATGTATGTCTTAGAAATACAAGTTCCATCACCCTAGGACACTCCTGAACCCCCAAATTTCTTACTAAACCCTAAATAATACACAAAAAACCTTTAATTATTCTCTAAAATATCAAAATTTATAACAAAATCCAAGAATTAAAAATTACTACCCAACTGGAGACGTGAATTCAAAATGGACCATTCATTTATAAGTTTAAATACCCACAAATGGCCTATTTTTTTATTAAATTAAACCACCAAGACCACATTGTGTCATAGGTATTCACATGAACCATATCTTACCTTCTCCCACATAAATATTTCTTTCAAGGAAAACACCTTGAACTGATTTATTAGTCTCATCTTACAAAATATTTAAATATCTACTTGAATCCTCTCTTCAATATAAAGTCACTACTAACATTATCATCATATTATCTATCATACAAGTCCCAATAAGGAAAAATTTCACCCATATATTTCATGGGATATGAATTTGGTTATAATGACCATAGGATTTGAAACTCCCTAAACCATCATATCTCTAATACTCCATCCTCCACAAGCATCCAAATGAAGTGACATTTCTACTGAATGTGTTTCATTTATGATTGAAACATCAAATTCAGTGTAGTATGGATCATACTTCAACTATAATAGAAAAAAATATCATTCCCATACACTCTTCTAATTTCCTATAAAAAAATCTTCATCCAAATAAACTACTCCCCTACTTCGATGATTTCTATATAATCTACTTCTGTGGTTGGTTAATCTACTAAAGGTTTTATTCGATACATCCAATTTACAATAGTCACTCAAAAATTAAACAAAAAGGTAGTGGAAATCCTATCTGAATCTATATAATCTCTAAAGTCTATATCCACAAACTGATGTAACTATTCATCCATCCTATAATAGAGTTCTGGTCTTATAAACCTTTAAGACACTATGAAACCACATCACTCATACTAGTTTTCCTTTCCCAAATTCACTATTTTCATGACCCAATTCACTAGGATCTACTTGGATGATGGTAAGACAAGAATGAAACCCTAAGCTCACCTCAAATAAGCCAGGTGATGGTAAGCAATGCTGAGTATAAAACACATATGAGGACTTATCTTAAAGTACATTAACACATGAACACATCTACAAACAGTAGTATAATTTAGAAAATATAAAGAACTCATACTATAGATGAATTCATAACAACTATCACACATCTGAGTACATAAATTCTTTAAAAAAGGAAAAGGGAAAAATACAACCCCACCAATACTGAAAAAGAACCCAAACTACTAACAATAAGTTGGAAACTACACAAAATAATATTTTGGATCCATCTAAGGTATGCCTTGCACAACTAATCTCCCCATTCCATTGGTCTACCTAGAACTCAATCAAAATTTTTTTTGTCTGTATAAGACACGACATGAGTAGGAATATCCCATCTATGGGGGAGTAAAAATAAACCCATTAAGACACTTAGAAATTACAAAATACAAATCATCAAAGAGGGAGTAATCTATAAATAACATGACCAAGGGAATAACGAAGACATCTATAATATTATAAAAGGTAGAAACTAAGTCTCAATGTGATGTCACATCCTTACTTCCGCCATAATATTATACATGAGGTTAAAAGGTAACCTCCTTCCAAGAGAACATGAAAATTGGGTCTTGCTATACTAATATCACTTATCTGAAAGGAAATAATTTTCATGCCTTTTGATGAAGAAACACCATGGAAAATGAGAGGTATTATATGAGATACTATCTCGATCAAAATATAAAATTTTGGAATACAATAGATTTCTATACATAGATAGGGTATCACGCCTAGGGACAATGGTGTACAAATGACCCTAATATGAACAACCTACTAGGAATGGGATTTAACATCTTAATATACTAGTTACATGATATCTAAACTCTATATAAAGAGGAATATGGGAATGCGGATCTATCCCCGGGGCCTCATAGATGGACACTTGATCTAGTCAGCAGAGGGGATGTTAAATACCATGATTAGGAATAAATACCACACTAAACCCTATTAGAGGCAGACTGAGAAACAATCACTATGGAACAATAAAAGGAAGGAAAAAACCCACACTAATATAGTTCAAGGGAACTCACCCAAGATCATATAGTATCTGTTCTAAGAAGAATGTGGGATTTATATTAAACTTAAAAGAGTACACGATGTGTTCATATGAGGGAGGAAGTGATATTTTCCAAATGACTCACACAAAATGTCTTTCTCAAAATACATGATTCAATATTTTATGAAAAAAAAACGCATAGGTTCATTTATTACTTGGCATGTGTAGCTTTCATGGTCTTTTTTACTCTAGCCATGATAATGTTTTCTAGAGATGTCTGAGTACTCTTCAAAGTACACGGGGAGTACTCTACATCATATAGTGTACATGGGACAACACATACCTATAAGTGTGTCATAAATTTGAACCCATGTAATTTCTAAAGTATAAAGGGCCTTCTCTATAACACAAAACATGTGGGAAAATGTGAGTTCTATGGTGTGTATTCTCAGTACATGCTTAACTAGCTGGTTGGGTGTCACATGGTGTGCGGGATGCCTACATGATGTTTGATATTTTATGCAATGTGAAACCCTAGTGGCCACATAGAATGGACAACATGGAATGTGTTTGTATGGATTATATGATGTTTAGTTTAGAATTGCATATAAATTATTGCTCATCATGTATCATTTCATACAAAATGGAAATTCCTTCCTATCCACCATAAAATGCATCTATATCTTCTGTAATGGAGTTGATTGAAATCAATGACTAGAAGAAAGTTAGATTCAATCCATTACTCATTAGAAAAACCATCACTGTCTCTATTAAAAAGCACCCATATGACCCTACTCATAGGAACTCTACTATCTAAACCATCAATAAAATTTCATAACAACTAGTGGAATGATCTTGGCTACCACTGGCTCGAAAACACCTGTCATTTTTTCTTCATAGAGATCCACTCCATCTAAACCATAGATCCACCATCACCCATTCCATTATCAAATTATTATCATTTCTTCAACACCTTAGTTATATTTTATGGAACCCATGTCCAACCCCATGACCAGAAATTTTCATTCTAAATAATTAATTCACAATGATCATTTATCTTGGGTATTATAGAATCAAAATCCAACCAAAAATTCCATTGACGAACATAAAATAACAGATGGAGAATGGAACATTACACAATCTGATAATTTATTTATGGTAATTTTTTTATCCATATTAATTAAAAAATAAAGAATTGTGAATTATGAAATCAACAATAATAAATGGGAAAATAAATATCAAATTCATTGATTTAAGAAGACAAACCAACAATTGGAGAAACTAATGAAGAACAATCCCTGAATTAATTTATAAGGAATTAATTCACATTCATCTCAAACCATAAATATGGATTTAACCAAAAAAATAAATTACCCTAACTTTGGTTTAAATTTATCACTGTTTGTTTGTGATTTAATTTCATCGGAGAGATCTAAGAACACCTTCGAGGATAATGATCCATGCAGTAGACTGATCATTGATCCATGATCTCACAACTATTGTCCAATTTGACCAAAAAAAGAGTTATCCCTCTCCATCATCACCATTACCTAGGTTAATGTAGAAAACACTAGAGAATTTTATATAGCGTAAATAAAAAGGGAGATTCATTAGGGTTTTGTGATTAAATGAAAACTAATTTAAAAAATTAATTTAATAAATTTAATCCTCTAACAATAACAATCTACAATATCATCCAAAATTGACATGACTTATGTTTCACAGAGGGTAAAAACCATGTCCCAAATCTATTTGATTTATAAGGTTTCCCATATGATATGCTATTAGAGTGTTATTTCAATTTTTCTAAAAAACTATGTGAATGTGTTATATTATATTTAATATATTTAATTTATGAACACTGAGGATATATGGGACCTAGAATGACACACCGCCTCTAAGCATTACTCTAATTATTTTTTTTAAATATTTTAATGTTTAAAATATAAATTACAAATTCATTATATTCTCCCCACATTCAATGATTTTTCTCCCAATAATTAAAAACCTACTCAAACTGGAGAGTACTGATCTTTCATTTTGATCTCCCACTCCCACGATCTCTCGTGGTGGTTCATGTGATACCTACAAACATGCACCCATGGAAAAAACTCACCCATGAAGGGTTATCCTACTTATTCAAAAACTTCACTAGGAACCATGAAAAGGTATCCCCGCCCTCGATGTCTAGCTTACCCCAGTCAACATCATGAAATGGGACATGCACATATCCCCTGAGTTGTGACACATGAAATATTTCTTGCACCCAGTCTAATAGTATTCATAGGTTCAAGTGATACAACACCTCTCTAACCCTATGTAGTACTTGAAAAGGGCCAAAGATTCTCAAATATAACTTCCCCATCGAAACATCTCCAATCCTCACCAAGATACCTTCATATAAACATGGTCTCCCTCATCAAACTCCAAAGGATTTTATCATCAGTTCTTATAGTATTTATGATGTATATGGGTAGTCCTTTTCTTCCCCTCGATGAAATGCACTTTCATTACCTTCACTCACAAACAATTTGGGCCCATAAGTTCTATTTACCACTAGATTTGACCATTATAAAGGTGATCTATTTGGTCTCTCTTACATGGAATTGAATGATGCACTCAATCATGACATGAACTAATGGGGCCTAATTGGATATTGGTAATATGAGAATGAGTCCCCAGGATTACCATCAATAGGAATGGGGCTGGAAACCAACACTAAGTATTCTTATTCCACACATGGGAGGCCTCAGCAAAAAGTACATACACACACACACACATCTCCACACACCAGTATAATGAAAAGAAGATAAAAATAGATACTATATATTCATGTATAAAAACTATCCCACATTAGAGTATACCAATAAGTACAAAAAAGAAAAAGAGATAAATAAAATACAAACAAAACTATGAAATAACATAACATGTTGACAGTAAGGGGTAAGCTTCCCCGAAGAAACTCCCACATCCATCTTATATCCATATGGAACAACTATGGTTCGCCTACTCTTGGTCCACCAAGGAATCCATAAAAAATCTTATCATATGAATAAGATATTCTTTGTGTGGGAAGGGACCTTTTATGGGTGACTACAAACATACATAGTAGGAAACCTAGAAATCACCAAGCACAAGGCATCAAGGAAGATGTCATATCAAAATTACAAGGCCAAGGGAATAAACAATATAAGCCAGATATAATGAAAGCTAGAAAAAATGTCTCAAGGTAATGTAACATCCTCACTTCCATCCATGTATTATACTCACGGGTCAAAGGTAACATCCTTCCAAGAGAAATCACTCATCAGGTATCATTATACTAAGGACACTCATCTGAGAGGACATACTTATTGGGTCTTTCCATGAAGAAGAACTAAGGAAACTAAGATGTTTTATATAATATAATATATCAATCATACTACAAATTATAGTAATACAAATATATTGATACATGGATTGGGGATCACACCCAGGGCTAATGGTGGAAACCCGACCCAAACTAGAATAACCTACTAGGAAAGGGATCAAACACTCCAGTGTGTAGTTCATGTGATACAAGATCCCTACATAGAGAGGAAGATGAGAATGGGTATCTAAACCCAATGAATCCTTGAAATATAACTTCTCTGGTCCACTAAGAAGATCTTATATTGAAAAATTAGGACTAGATACCATACTAAACCCAAATGGAGGAAGATTAAGAAAAAATCACTCTAAAAAAACAATAGTAGGGAACACACACACAATGACATGGTTTATGGGATGTAACCTAATACCATAACTTATATGGTCTAATATGAACAAGGGATTCATATTTCCTCCAATGTAGTACAGAACATGTCTTATGGGGTATATGATGTGTCTCTTTGAGTCCGGCACTGCTCATTTCCTACCAACTCACATGACATATATTTATCTGGATACAATGCATGTCATTTTATGATACATGAAATATAGAGGGTAGGATAATATTTTTATTGTGCCATATTTATGATCATATGTACTCTGATTGTTCTTTTATACACTGGCCTCGTCTGAGGACTTTCGAAGTACATGGGGGTGTACTGCACATCACAAAGTGTTTAGGGGCCGAGACATGGTGTGTTCGATCTGCATGAGCTCATTCATTTTCCAATGTATATAGGGTGTTACCAATAACACATAGAACGTGGGACCACATGGACTCCTAGGAATGTACTCCCTGCACATGCTGAGTTGGGAAACTGGGTGTCACACAAAATGTGGGAGGTCCAAATGGTGTGTGATATTTAACTCAATGGGAAACCCTTTTTGCCACATAGAGGGGGCTAGATAACAAGTGTTTCTATGTAATTCATGATGTTTAGTTTAGAATTTAATTTAAATTTTATTTCATCCCAACACTTCACACACGTGCCACTAATGCCTTCAAATATAATTAAAAACATAGCTATAACTCCAGTAACAATGTTTATTGACATCAATAGATGTATGAAATTCATATTCTAGACATTATTCTCTAGAAAAAAATTGTATCCACCATTTCATAGAACCCATTTAACTGAAATTGTGAGGAATACACTATAATCACCATCACTGGATCACTATCATTTTTAGTGGTAGGATCTCGAAAACTCCTAGCTCAGAAACACCCCTTGTTTTTCTAGTAGAGAGATCCTCTCCACCCAGTCAACAAATCAACCCTCACTCAGACCATCCTAAAATTCCCTTCATGAATTCCACACTTACATCAAGTATACTAAATCAAAAATACCAATTAATCATCATGATCTATTTTTATAATGAATATGCACATAGTGATTATTCCACTAGGGATTTTCGAATCACTGACCAACCAAAAATTCGATTAGTGAACATAAACAAATGGACAGATAAAGGCACATAACACAAAGTATTCCTCAATCGATGGTCGTTTTCATTTTTTCCATCACCCTTAGAAACCAATGAACAATGGATTATAAAATAAAAAATAATCAAAAGTAAAAATAATCTCAAATTCCAAGATTTAGTAAGGGAGATAAATCATTAGAAAATAAAACTAAAAATTCTAGGTCGATTACATACACCACTACAGAACAAAATGCAAGGAAGAAAATTGAATTAAATCACAGGCCTAGGGACATGAACCCATGACCTGCCCCTCACCCCACCAATACCTTCACCACCCCACCATCAATAATGGGGCAAAAGAAAAAAAATCAATATGTGAATTAATTTAAAAATAATTAATTCATGTTCATATCAATCCATAAATAAATATTAAACCACAAAAATAAAATGACCAACCTTAGGTTTGAATTTATTGTTGATGAAAACAATTTCATATTTATTATCACTAGTGAGATTCAAGAAGTTCTTTGATAATTATGATAACCCTCAAAATACTCCAATCCTCAATCCACATCCATGTGACCATCCTCCAACATGCTCTCCACGGGATTTCTCCCATTCCATCCTCCCTATTCTCCAGGGTTATGTAGCTAAACTATTCAAATTCACTACAGAGAAGATTAAAGAGGCATAGATGTTAGGGTTTTGTGATTAAATAACAATTAAATTAGTAATTAATTTAATTCATTCAATCTTCCAAAGAGAGAAGTCTACCGAAGAATCTTACAATGATATGAATTATGTCATTCCTAGGTTAAACTCCATTTTCAGAACTTAATATCCTTCTTGTTTTTCTAGAACTAGATTCCATTTGGGAGTTGTTGCATTATTATTGAAAAACTATGCACCCATGATATATTATACTTATTATTTTTAATATATCAACTATAAGGCTCCATGGCCCCTAGAATCTTATCCCAACTCCACGATATACTCAAAAAATATTATTTGAAATATTAAAAAGTTTAAAAAAAATCAAATTTATAAAACACTCCACACCTGTAAGGTTTTTTATCCTAAAAAGTAAAAACCTACTTAGAACGGAGGGTATTGAGTTGTCTACTAAATCTACCACTCCCATGAACTCACCGGAAGGATCTCATTCTACCAACACCCCCCACACACACATGGAAAACAATTTCCCACCAATGGTACTCATAATAATTCTCAAAAATCAACAGGCACCTCGAAAATATATCTTCACCCTCAATTTCTAACTCACCCCGGTTGACATAATGCAACAGGCCTTGCATATATCACTTTAACTGTGACATGTGGATTATATATTTCAATCAATAAAACTTTTTTTGTAGGGTTAAGTGGTCTGGAACCTTTCTAACCCTAAATAGTATCTAAAAGGGTCAAATAATCTTGGTGATAAATTCATGCCCCTAAAAAATATACAAAATCCTCACAATGGTGCAACATTCAAGAACATGAAATCTCCCTCATATAACTCCAAAGGAATCATTTTTTAGTCCACATTGGACTTCTAATGTGTCTGGGTAGTACTATCCACCCCTAGATGAACTACAAATTCACTAACTCTACTCACACCATCTCTAGGCCTTTACGCACTATTTTTTACTTGTTATAACCATTATAGTGGTTACCTATAGGGGATCATGTATACAGCCTCAAATTGTTACCTCTATCGTGAAATGACCAAGTGAGGGCCAATTGGTCGATGGTAAGCCAAGAATGATACCCCGAGACCACCACTAATATTCTAGGGACAAGTGACTAGCACTGAGTAGGAATATCTCCCACATTGGAGGCCTTAGCCTAAAGTATATATACACACAAATGAATCTCTACAAACCAGTATAATATAGAAAAGATAAAAAAATGAAAATATAAGCGTATTAATAATTTCTATCCCATATTTGAGTATGTGAATAAAAAAATAAAATAAAAAATGATAAATACAAGCCAAAAAAATTGGAAATAAACCCAAACTGATAACAATAAAAAGGAAAACTACCCAAAAGAAACTCATCGATCCATATAAGGTCCATTTAGTGAAACTAAGCTCCACCAGATCTTGGTCTCCCTAAGACTTTGTGATGAATCCATTCATCTACATAAGACCCAACATGTGGGAGAAATTCCCATGTAGGGGTGAGTATAAACCTACATAGTAAAAATACCTAAAACCACCAATCATAAATCTTCAAATATGAATACAACTATAAATAAAAAGGGTAAGGGATTGCGAATGATAACTTAGATATGATAAAAATTTGACACCAAGTCTCAAGGTGAGGTAATTTCATCACTTAAAACCTAGTATTTTAATTGAGGATCAAAGGTAAAATCCTTTTGAGAGTACTCAGACACAGTATATTTTTATACTGATGGAATACATCCAAGAGGACATACTCAATGGGTCATTACATGAGGATGAACCAAGGAAACTAAGAGGGATCATCTGAGATACCCTCTTGATCATACTAAAAAATTCTGAAACACAATAGATGAAAACCTGTGTCTGCCTGTGATGAGCCTGAGTAGAATCCTTCCCCACATGAAAATAATATGGTTTCCAACATGAAGATCACATTAAAAACACCTTTCCTAATACATCATAAACATAGTCTTAGGTGAAAAAAATATGCCTTATGTGTTGCGCATAGGACACCTCATGTGATGGGTATGGATTGCTTATGGTGATGAATTATGAAATATTTATGTGAAAAACCTGTGTTTCCTTATGTGATGATAATAATAATCCTATGTTAAAATAATACGATCTCTAATTTCCCCCCTTAGGTAAAGATTTTAAGATTCTATCATTCCTTATGTGACAACCATAAGTTTCCCTATGTGATGAGCATGTGATTCCCTGGGTAACAAGAATATGATTCCTTTTTTAATGAACATATGTTTACCTATTTAATGAGAATGGAATGAATTGGGAAATTATTTTTTACATATATGAAAAACATAGTATTCTCTTATGTCATTTATTGTGAAAGATAAAATAGATTCCAAAGAAGCCCAAAAAATTCTTGATGAATGCATCCTCTCCAATCAAAGGTGTTTACCATGTTAAGGAGGATGGGGGATTAATTATCTGATGTCTATATTGAGATAGCACTAGTAATGGGATTCAAAAAAAATCTTAAATATATAAGGGAGACTCAAAATAGGTGATTAAATCCCATAAGATAAGTGTCAATATCACATCACCCTATTACGATCAATGTTCCTACACTATGGACCATCATGGTGGGGGAAGTCTATCTGCCTTTGGAAAGTGGTAATGTGGGACCTAGAATGTGATAATCCATAGTTTAGTTTGACACAACTATTATAATGAAATGTATCTAAAAATGGTTATCTAGATGTGAATTACTTCTCTAATAGAGAGAGGATGGGTAATATTGGACTTTATTATTTTCAAGGATCACTGATGTTAGGTATATTGTGCTTCATCATAACTAAACATGTTCTTATAAATGGATTCAAATAATCTTCCGAAAAAATTTCATTGGAAATTATAGCCGAGGTTATACCATCATGGACAATATGCGTAAGGGTAAAAGGATCAACCATTATGGTGTTAGATCCCATGAATGTATGAACATGATGATCTCACAAACATATGCATAAGTAATGAAATCCATTTACAACATAATTACTAGGATCATTTACCCATTTTCCCTCTTGGATATAATATATAAAATGGTCATTAATGACCTCAACTATCATTATGGGGAATCAGGCATAATCCTGCCATTAAAAAAGGATTAGGAGGATATAAAATCACTAGAGTCAGGATGATTCTATTAGAAAAATAGATCTCATAGGGGGGGGGAACCACTCCATTTCTACTTCCAACTACTTCAATATTATTTCCATATAATTCACTAATGAAATATTCTCCCACATTAAGGAAGAAGTGGGAATACAATCAATGATAGCCCGATTTTCCACCTGCGAGTGTCTAAGGAGGATTCTCCCACTAACACAACCAATAATGCACAACCACTTAATTGAAAAATTAATAGGTTTTGATCACCCATGATTATAATAATCTAGTTAAAAAAGTAGGATGCCCACTCTAGGGTTTGGATTCCATTTTTTCTCTATGAGAGATAACTCTTACAATGCTCATCACATACCCTACAAATGGACAACTACATATGGTTACATCCTCTTCTTAAAATGATTGAAACCTTAGTCACCAAATTGGCATATTGATATGACTCTCTCGATCACTAGTGCTTTCTCCAAATATCATGGAGGTCCTCCCCATGATAGATAAATATATCATAGAGCCCCCCATTCAACTACCAACATTCATAGAAATCTTCCACATGCTAAAGCAATCCACCACAAGGAATGTCCAATATTGGGTAGAGGGGATACCAATAACCATGGAGGCCCATCTCAAGATATTAATATAAATTCCAATAGAAAGGTTCCCCATGAATATCAAAATATCATGCTTGGGGAATCACCACAACAACACAAAATGTTTAACATAACAAAACACATCTAGTTCAACCATGATCTTTTAGAACCAGTGATGATGGAGGATTTAGGAGATATGTTTTTGTATCCTCTTCCACAAATAGTGGGAGGAACATATAGATCGAGGATGTCTCTTCCTAAGTAGGAAGTTACCAAAGTCCTATTGTCCCTTCTAAAACATCCATATATAGAAGATGAATTGGATTCATTCAAGGGAATATCCATGAATCCACCTTGATAATCTCCTAATTATATTCATTAAAATTTTATACTATAGGTAAGGGGAACATCAAGATATAACCTATAAATATTGGATGAGGAGCATCATCTAGGAAAGAAACCTTAACCCAATGAGCTTTATCAGTAAGAGAAAGAAAAATCACCAGACTAAATGGGGATGATGATGAAGATTGCATCACCTTATAAGGACACATCCTTAAAACATGAAAGGATATATCATATGATTACCCCTACATATAAAGAGTTATAAGAAAGGTGGTATTCATGATTCCATCATATGAATTTCCATCAACCCATTATTTTATATAAGGATTTCCATTAAAATCTTAGTGAAGAGGAAAATGAGATCCCATGGGAGGCTCTAACCACATAAAAATTTAGTAAAGTTTTCAGTAAATGGACTATGTATATATCAGTATTGAAGTTTCTCTTTAAAAATAACCTAAAATATCTTTAAAATAATATATGTGTGACATTCATTAACCTTTAGAGATATTAATTGAAATATTCATGATGCTCTGAACACCTTTATTACCTCAATCAACATATCCAGAAGGTTAATCTCATAACAATAATGGTGGATCGATAAGATGAATCTAGTGGATATTCTAGATATTTTTTAATTTTTTTACTTAAAGACACATGAAATTTCAATGAATTTTTAATGTGTAATTCCACCATGTGATAATGAGAGGATAAGGGAAATATGTTTCTATAAAATTTAATCCTCTCCTATAATGATAATAAATTCCTAAATATTATCTTCTCATTAATATTAGTTACCCTTTACCACTCTTAATAATCATGATAAATTTAATCCTCATCAATCTCCTTGGAAACCAGGAGTGTTATTCCAATTATGAGGCACATGAGGATAATGTTACCTAAGATAACCATTAATTATTGGTGAACCCTCCTGGAGGAATAATTATATTTCTATAATGATAGACCAAATGGCTCAGAAGTTATCCTAACAAATCACTCCCAAATAACCATAAAAAATGGATAAAGTTAAATTCATTTATGAGTATTTTAGTATACAATAAGTCACTAAGAAAACTGAAGAAAATTCTTGAATCCCCAATTTTCTTCAATATATAAGGGATACAGGAAGTTAATTGTTATGTTCATATGATGACATCATTATAACCATGTAGAAGTTTGAGATGACACTATCACACTCCCTCTAGAACATAGACAACTAATAGTCATTCGTCAATCAACTAGGACATAAGCTGGTGGCTTCTCCCATATGATACATAACTCTATATTTTCTATAGATCCTTATTTAGTAGATCCACATGGATTTCCACAATCAAATCATGACCACTTCACTCCAAAAGTTTCCGGAGAGAGGGAATATACATTCTGAATCCCCCCTTAGGACAATATTTCTTGTCCTTCCACTAATCATGATTCTATAAAGATGCAGTGAGATTTGAAACAACATGAAAGGAAGTCAGTACCAGAATGGATGGACCATATCCATACACCTCTGGATTTTTGAAACATATGCTTCACTTATTTCAACAGTATGGGTGACCAAGAATAATAACATTCCCCTTTAACTTCATAGTGTGGACTGATGCTAGGAAGCCCATAGTAGTATGAAGCTACAAAACTATAATTCCTTATATAGACATTGAAAGGACGTTCCTTCATTATTTATAGATATATAGTTCCATGTTACATTACCAGTTGAGAAGATATCCCTTAATAGTTTTTCTACTTATTTAGCACCAACCTACATATGATGAGTTTCACTAACCTCTATAAGTTAGTGTAACATGGGAACAAATGTGTCACCAAATTCATCGCTCAGTGGAAGGGGTTGATATACCCCATATATGTTCAACATCCTTAGGAACAATAATTGGGGATGTGTATAGGGCATTTTAAATATGATCTACTTTTAACCGTCATCCCCTTTAAATATATATGAAGATTTAGAGAATTCATCAATAGAGATCATCACCTAGTAGAGGGTGTGAAACAAAAGAAAAAAAGGTCACACCCATTACCTTCAACATAGGTATAAAAGCTGGGATAATAGATACATATAATGTGGTGAAAAACCTATCCCCTTAGTAAATTGAACTTTATGTACCCCACATAATAAGACCCATCAAGCACAGACATTAGATGATAATGTTACCTTGGGACCCCATCATGAGAGAGTATCCATACCAATTAAGGATTGAAAGAAAATGGTCATTTATTTCAAATATGAACATGTACAATGATTTTTCATCTATTCCATAGAGAATAACTTTCTAAAGCTCCCATATGTCATTATTCCTGAAGAGTTTGGGTTGAAGAACCATCACAACTATTTCCCCTACCATAGATTCCTCTATTACTCTATCAAATATTGTTTTATCATTAATTAATGGATCTAAGAAATGGTGTTGAGTGGATCCTTTCAATATTTTTTTATGTTTTTATAATTAAAAAATTTCCATTTTTTCTCTCTAACATGAGTTTTGAATCTTCTAATGATTTTCGAAGAAAACAATGTCATTTTTTGTATATAGTTTATTTATTTTTTCATTATCTTTATTAATAGTATTATAAATTTATTTTAGTGAAAAATACATATCTACATGGTTTTGGTTATAACTCATATTTTTGAAGTTTTCTAAGTGACAATCGTTCATATATAGAATGAAAATGACTCAAACACAGCTCAAAATCACTCTTACACACAGTAGAAAAATGGTACATACAAAAATATAGATGCTTATGGTTCTATCCTTATAATTGAGATGATAATTAAGAGAATTGATTCATCCCTTTGAGATTATGATTATGTGATTCATGTATAAATGATGATGCTTATGTCATTCATCCTTATGAAATGATCCTTATTTGAATTTATCTTCATTTGAGAATGATGATTATGTATATTTATTCTTACATTGAACATGATAAGGTTGTTTATGAAGATCATAGAATTAATCTTATTTAATTTTCATCTCTCAATATTCTTTTTCTTAAACTCAAAATATGTTCTATTCTACAAATTTTTTATATTTATAGTGATTTTATAATCATGTTAATTGGTCTATTTTTTATCATTATTCTATAATTACATATTAATTATTATAATATCATCCAAAACAATTTTAAAATATATTATATATAATTTAATGAAGATTATATAGATATTTTCATGTTTAAATAGTCATGACATATATTTGAAAATTATGATATTCAAATTTATAATTATTGTAAAATAAAGAGCCAATATCACATTATTTATGGTATTCTTTCCACGGACATTAATATTTATCATTTACTTTTGTATCAAAAGATTACCCATTCTAATTTGTTTAGTTGTACAAGTTGTTTTTTATAGAGTATAAAAAATAATTTAAATTGAATACCCATGAATATTCTTATTTTAATTTATAGTGAAATTAATTGGTAGAATTATCTGGGAAATAATAATCGAATAACGTTGAAGTAGGTTATTGTTTTCACATGTTCTATTGTTGCTTTGAGAAATAAAATCATCAATATATAAAATATATAGGTTTTTGTGCATCTAGATATCACATTAAGAGCTATTTTGCATGAATAATATATATATATATATATATAGTATTTAATATAACCAATGTGATGATATTAGAGGAACTATCAAGGATACTCAAATTATATTGCACTTCACATTTTTTTAATCATCACTACAACACTCTCAACCTATCTTCATCATAAATATCCTTTACTTCTGAAGTGATCATTTCTTTCTCAACATTCAAGTCTATTAATTAATATTCAACATATTTCTATGGTGTTTCATTTATATACCACTTATTTATGTGAATAATTTCTTGGTTTAGGATTTTGAATTCAAAGGTATGACCCTATTATTGGGTTATACTGCCAAATCAAAAGCTATGTACGGGTGTGACCTAATCCAATAAAAGGTAGGGGATTTTTGTTGTGACTTATTTTAAAGAAAGTAAGGAATGGTTCATTATCCATTCCAAAAAGAATTTTATGGAATATTTACTCTAGGTGTAAATAATTTCAGGTTATTGGGTGGTGCCTCGGGGAGCGATAAAGTTATTTGCATTGGGTTTTAACTGATGGTGTGAAAAAGTAAATTATAATGGGTTGGGACACATATTTAATAGTCAAGTCACTTTTAGAGTGAGTTCCATACTATTATGTTGAGAGTGTGGATAGTATATGTTGGAACATATTAGTATAAACCACTATAAAAGTATTTTTTTAAAATATTATTATGTGAAAATTTATTTAACTTCGTTATGTATTTAAAATTGTATAAAGTGTCCAATTAACCCTACCATTTAGACCAAACAATTGGTATCATAGTTTGGACCTTAAAAGGATTTTTAACAATATATTTTATATATTTTAATTTATAAACATATCCTATAAATAACAATCTATATAAAATATCAATCTAAGATAAGAG
Organism: Viscum album; assembly: GCA_963277665.1. Lineage (NCBI taxonomy): Eukaryota > Viridiplantae > Streptophyta > Magnoliopsida > Santalales > Viscaceae > Viscum > Viscum album. Next base: position 1,237,788,035 of record OY728153.1, read on the forward strand.
GTTCCTATTATAATGATGGATATATATTGGAAAGTAAGGAAATATGATTTCCTATTATTGACCACTAGAACCTAGCTATAAATCAATAAATATTTCCAAAAATGGAGCCAAGTAATAAGAATGTTAATTATTCTCTTACTTATGTCTTAGAATAAAAGGTAATAAATGTTTAATATTGTTATACATAAAGAAATGTATTTAGTCATATCTCATCATATAAAACTGAAGATGAATTTTGGTGAATATTGAACGTCACTCATTATTAAACTGTTAAATAAAAAATTACCATCGTGGAATTCTTAGATTAAAATATAAAAACATTAAAATGGGTGAAAATAAAATTATTAAAAACATTTTAGATATATTTACTATCATTTTTAATTACATGAGTGTCATCGGAGAAAAATTGGATAAAACAATTATAGTTAAAAGAGTTCTATGGTCTTTAACTAAAAAGGGGAATGCTAGCATTGTAGCTGTTAATGAAATTAAGAACACTAATGAATATAAAATTTATGAACTTATTTCCTATTTTCTATAATATGATCTTGATATTATATATATTTTCTTGGAATAATCAACTAAAAAGAACGACATTGAATTTAAATCTGTGAATGTTTCTACATACTCATCATATTCTAACTTTAGGTAAATTATAGTGATGTGGTTTACCAAATTTCTTAGGATGTGTAAAAAAATAATATTGGATATTCTAGGATAACTATAAAGGACTATCAAATGAATTTTAAAAAGAGATTAAAAATTTAATGTTATTCCTAATGATGTTTTATAAGTTACTTATTAAGAATACAGAAGGAAAGGTAATATTAAACATAAATAACCAAGTAATAATAAGATAAAGGTGAGACTAGAAGGATAAGAGACAAATTTTAGATGGATGGATTTGTGAGTATGACTTTGATTCATGTGAAGAATATAGTTCTGAAAAAGAATTAAAAAGTCTAGGATTTATAGTCTTATCCAATCATGTAATTGAATCTATTTACAACTCATATAAATTTGATTATAAAATAGAATTATTTACTAATTTATATAATGAAATTATGATTTTTTAAAATGAAATACTAAAATTTCAAAAAATTAAAAATAGATAAACAAAACTAGTATAAATTTTTTGTTGAGGAACACATGATCCCCCTTGAAGAAAATAAACAATTATGGAATACTACTCTAAAACTATTGATAATATCTATGAAAATTTATAGTTTTTTCAAAAAGAAAATCATAAAAATCAGGTTTATCTTTATAAATATTATGAGGCAAAATAAAGGAAATATTTTTTTAGGGATTAAAATGTAATAAGGAAAATTTATAATTAATGTTTTAAAGATAGCCCTATATATATTTGTTCAAGAATGGTAATGTTTTGATAAAATGGTAAGATTAGAAAATATAAATAAATATAAAATTATTCTTGGTTATGATAATCAATTAACTAAAATTTATAAGAAATATTCTGTTAAAATTTGGAAAAGAAATGTATCCACAACAACTTATTTTAAATGTATATTGTAAAGATAGTATACATCTGAGTGTTTTTTGAGATTTCCACAATCTCTTAGTGACAAAAAAGATAATATATATAAATCCATATCATCTATATTTCTATTGAATAATTTTTTGAAATAAGTATGGGTTCTAGATAATTCATTAAAAAACTAGATTAGACCTATGATTTTAAGGGTATTCAAAATGTCCAAAAATTAAATTTATAGAATATTTTTCTTGAGAGTTTAATAGATAAAACTTGGTACATGGATAATAGATATTCTAGATACATGACAGGTGATGCATATGATTTTGTATCTTTCAAAAAAATTTAATGAGGTAGTGTTACCTTTGGTGATAATTCAAATGGCATGGTGAATGGTTTTAGAGAAGTTGGTATTTAAATTTTCTTTATCATTTAAAAAAGTACTATATACAGAGAGTTATAATGGAATTTAATTACTATCTCCCAATTATGTGATTAATAAATTCATGTAAAAGTTTAAAATGATGAGTGTAATGTTTTTAAATATGTATCTAACCTAATTTATGAAAAAAAAATTAATATTCATTCTCTCAATTTATCTAAATTAACTGACAAAGGTTTTATGTTTTTAAGTGTTCTATATTAATTTTTTTAATGAATAAAAGTCTAGGAAATTATTAATTTATGAAACTATACAATTTATCCAAACACAAAAAAATCCTCAATATTATTTAATTAATGATGGAATACACTTAAAGTTTTGGATTTTTCATGAAATGTAATCATTATAACGAGTCTTTTAGAACTATTATGGAAGTAAAAACTATAAGGACTCCTTAAATAATTCTAATTTATTTATTTTGGTCTATAGTTAATATTATTATTAGGGGTAAATTATATATATTATTTATTTACAGCTGAATTTATTTGATATACACAAATTTATATTTTAACTTATAAATAATAAATTATTTCAAAGTTTTATACTTATTAAAAATAGTTCAAAATGAAAAGGGGTACTTAATCTTATCTATTTGAAGAGATAAGGGTGGATAATTTTTTATTTTTGAATTTGATAAATTATAAGAGAGAAATAGATATTATAAAAAAATTATCCCCTACAACACCATAATAAATGGTGTTATTGGATGGAAAAATATATATTTATAAAAAATGGCTTGAACCATGCTTAATGAGATTCAAACACCAAGATATTTTTGGGAAGAAGTTGTAAATACACATTTATATTTTAATAATATAGATTTTTTAAAATATATTATATGGAATTCATCTTATGAATTTTGGTGAGGGGGAAAACAAAAAGTTATGTAATTTAATGTATTTAATTATAAAGTATAAAATCCTAACACTAAAAATTCATTAGATAAATTTGATTAAAAATATGATATTTTTTTTGGTTTTCTCCAATTATAGTAAATATATATAGAATATAATAAATTAAAAATGAGGTTTTAAGACTTTATATATGTTACATTTATTGAAAATAATTTAAAATAGAAGAATTATGATTTAGATAAAATTAAAGAAGGGTTCAGAGATTATCATTTTGAAGAGGTTGAACCATAAAGTGAACATGTAAATTTTTTTGGGTGGTGGGGGAGTCACCCTTAATGAAAAATAATGGATAAAACATAATGATCACCCTACAGATATAGTGACTGGAAATGTGGAATCAAGGATTTAAGAAAAAAATAATTATATATTTTTTCCCTTTATGATTTAATTTAAAATATTTTTCCTAAACATATTTTTGAAGACATAACTCATTCTAATTTTATTTTTTATATAGAAGAAGAATTAAATCAGTTTCAAGGAATAAGTTATATAATTTAGTTGATATACCGAAAGAACAAAATGTAATTAGAATTAAAATGAATTTTTGGAATAAAACTGACGAATATGAAAATATTGTCAGGAATAACACAAGATTTTTCACATAGGGACATTTATAGGTAGAGCACATTGATTATAAATAAGAATTTAGTGTTCTTACAAGGTTATAAGTTATATGATTTTTTATTATACGACTCTTTTCATGTATTTAAATTATTTTAAATGTATGTAAAAAATTATTTTTAAACAGATCCATTTCTGATAATGTATATGTAAAAAAACCCCAGGTTTTTATAATGAATAGATTCATAATAATTTTTTAACTTTTATAAATCTATTTATGGGCCTAAGAAATCTCCAAGAACATTGTATAAAATATTATCTAATTTTATTTTAAAATATAGATTTATCAAAGAGAATGGTTACACTACCTTTTTTTTTATTAAAATCATTAAATAATGTTTTATTTTTCAAATCTACGTAAATGAGATAATGTTTTGTATAAATAAATGGTTATCTATGTAAATAATGTCATAATTAATAGAAATTGAATTTGATTAGAGTCTTAGGGGGAAATTAAAATTCTCCCATGGAATTCCAATTTTTTTAAAGGAATGATAGAATATTTCTAATGAAATCTCATAATGAAAAGGAAATTTATAAAATATTTTTACTAGATAATTATAAAACTTCAAACTTTCCCATGATTTGTTCATATAAAATTGATTTTGATAAATCTATAAATCATGTGTATTATAAACATTATATAATTTTTTGTGCTCAATCATTGGGGATTAAGAAAAAATTAACCATTTATAATATTTTATTTGGAAGGTTACTTATTTTATATATTAATTTATCTGTTATTTCAATTCCATATAACCCTTTATGGAACTTAATAAAAAACATATTGAATATACATATCATTATATAAAATAAAATGTTAAAAAAGGTTAAATTTTTTTAGAATATGTTTCAACTGATGAACAACATGTAGATATTTTTACTCATAATTTAGATTTATCTACATTTTTTAAAATCAACTATGAACTTGGAATGAAGTAATTTTAAATTAAATGTTTTAAATACATATACTTGAGTCTAATTGTGTCCAAAATGTATCCATATAGACATTATGGAACTTCTGAAAGGCTAAAATCATTCCACCTTTAAAATACCACTTCATAGAAACATAAAAATATCTTCATGGATAAAAATAATGCACATAAATCTATATTCCTAGATATTGATAATGTAAATCTAATTAATTCTCTATTTTACTAGAATATTTATTCAATTTTGGATAATTTTATAATTTATTGAATATATTAACATGGTTTCATGTATGTTTATGGATTTACAATTCTTTTTTAGGAGGATTTTTCATTTCAATATATGATAATTTTTTTAAAAAAATATGTAAACTCTATATTAAAGATATTAATAATTAAAGAAAGAAAATAAATTCAATTGAAGGGGACTTCCAGTACTTTTACTCATATTTTAGATTGGTATATATTTTAAAATTTATAAATATAAAGAATCTATATTCTTTTAATATGAAATCATATTTAATACATAATATATTCAACTTTTATTATACTCATTATATTAAAATATATTATTATATTTAAAAAAAGCCTAATTTCATACATGAAAAATAAAGGGAGAGTTAAAATATCTTACCCATTTTAGTTTTTATTGAAAATTAAATTGATTTGAGTTATTTGGGTTTGAGTCTGTAGAAAACCCTATTTCAAAAACGGAGATATATTCATTAGTAACATTATTATTGAAAATTTATGATAATTAAATGAAGGGGGATATGTTTTTGAAATTATATCTAGTTTTTGAATTATCCATAGGAAGACATTTTTGAGTGTATCCTTTCCACTTTAGTTTTTTTATGTTTTTATTAGTACAAAATTTTCATTTTATTCCCTATAACATGAGTTTTAAAGCTTGAACTTATTGCAGAAGAGGAGAATGATTTTTTTTATATTTTATTTAGTTTTTATACCCATTTTTCATGATCCTTTAAATTTATTTTAGAGAAAAATCCATCTATGTATGAGTTAGATTATAACACATATGTTGAAATTTTTATAAGTGAAAAATGAATCATACATTGAATAAAATTAACATATACTCAAAAGGAAAATAACCTATAAAAAATTTATACGACTCATATGCAATGAAATATGACTCAAAAAAAGAATTAATATGCATATGACCCGTATAGATAACCATATAACTTATATGAAAGCTGTAAATGACTATTACACAATTGAATTTACTTGAAATTTTCTAAGTCTCAAATGAATTGTATGTAGATCAAAATCACTCTTACAGATAATATAAAAATGATTCTTATATAAATAATTATGCTTAAATTTTGTACATATATTTGAGAAGATATTATAATAAATAATTAATCATTATGAGATGATTATTATATAATTCATTCTTAATGAATGATTCTTATGGGATTCATCCTTTCAGAATAATTCTTATGTGAATTTATCCCAATGTGATAATGAGCCTTATGAATATTCATAATTATATAAAACAAAAAAACTGTTTACATAGATCATTGAATAGATCTTAAGTGATTTATATCTCTCAATTTTTTTTTCCTGAAACTCAAAAATTTACTAGTTTTTCGTTATTTTTTATATTTTGAGTTATTCAAAATCATGTTAATTGTTATAATTATTTTAATTTTCCAACAATTATGTATCTATGATTTTTATATAATTAAAAAAAAAATTATTGTGTTTTATGTATAGTTTAAATATGATTATATTGGAAGCGACATGTTTCAATAGTCATGCTACATATTTGAGGATTATGATATTCAAATTTAAAATAATTGAAAATTAAAGAGTCCATTTCACATTATTTATAAGGTTTTACATGTATTTTAATATTGATATATATTATTTCATTAAATATTTACTCATTTTAATGTGTCTAGTTATGAAGGTTGATTTATTTTGTAGAATATCAAGTACAATTTAAATTGAATCCACATGAATAGTATTATTTTCATTTAAAGAGATATTCACAAATAGTAATATCTTAGAAATAAGAAAAAACATTGAATTTATTAGTTGGTTTCACAAACATGAGTACTGGTTTATGAAGAAACAATAATGAATAGTATATTCAAGTTGTTTTTCAGGCAACTATCACCTCATAAGTTTCTATACATGATGAAACTGTCTATATATAAATATATGTATTATTTAATAGAGCCAGTGAAATGATATTGGAGAAACTATCAAAGATAATAACATTGTACCATGCTTATTTTTTTAAATCATTGAAACACTCTAATATGATCTTTGATGTAAGTATCCTTTATCACTAAGGTGATATTGGCTACCTCGACATTTAATTATGTAACAATAAAATTAGTTTATGTGGTGCTATATTTCCATATCTCATTTCGGTGTGCAATTTTTTTTGATTCTGATGTTTTATTTAAAATTAATACTTTAGTGTGAGGATATAACAACCCTTATAAAGGTATGTATGTTTGTGATTTAGTTTGGTAAAAGTTATGGGGTTTCAGTTGTGCCTTAGTCTAAAAAAAGGAAAGGATGGTTCTTCCTTCACTCAAAATGGAATGTTTTGGGTTGAGGATCTAGGTTTGTAAAATTAAGTGTTATTAGGGTTTGAATCTAGTTATGAAAAAGGTATTTATATTGGAATTTTACTCATGCTATGAAAAATTCAGATGTAATGGGTCATTAGTCCCCAAAAAAATTAGTTCACATTTATATTGGGTGCAGTAATCCCATGTTGATGGTGTGAAGTGTATACATTGGATTATTGTGATTTAAAATTCTATTAAAATACTCTTTTCATTTATTATTCCCCTAAAAATTTATTTAACTCAAATAAGTATTTTTAATTTTATAAAGGGGTCAATTAACCCGCTCTAAAATAATCAAACATCTTACCATCTGGATCAAAGACATTGGAGATCATAGTATAGTGGAAATTGGTGATCCTCTAATTCATATAATATGTTTCTAAGATACCCATATGGATGATCGATATTTTGGTGGAATGAAAAAAATTATCTAAATAAAGTGAATAATGTTTTAAAATTGGTTATCTTAAGATTTTATCACTTGATACCACAAGATCATTCGTACACAGATAAAAAAACTAACACCCTTCCTAACAAACTAATACTATCTAGGGACATTGTCATCCCTGAAACCATATAATGATTAAATATAATACTTTTGACTTGATAATAATGGGAATGAGACTCTATCTATTCTAAATCAAGTTCTCACCCTCATGGACTTCATGCCCCCTCAATTGGGAGGAAGTTCCATGACTAATCTAATTTTGGAGGGCTCCTATAAAAAAGAGTTGGAATATGAATCCATTAGTATCATAATGTCGGTGGATCACTATGATGAATCCAAAATTTAACCATAGTTTTCAAATCCTTTTGTCCCTTTTTACCAATTCCCTTAATCCAATAGAAAATTTCCCATCGACAATCAAAAAACTAGTGGTGATATCTCTGAAAAAATAGTGTACTCTTTTAAGACCATAAGAAAATCATTACTCTAAAATCAATAAAAAAAATTTTGTGGAAGAATCATCCAATAATACTTATTATAATTTTTTTACCATTTAGATTAGCCCTAATTATCCAATTCTCATACACAACCAATAAACTGGTAGAATAAATTAGTAGATGCCCAAAAGGCACCACCGTCTCAGCCGGTGGGACCTTCCAGGATTCCTATAAAGTAGTTAACCATAGGGATAAGAAAATAACCTTATCTTGGAAGTATTACATGATCAAGAACCTCAATATTATCCCATACCAACACTAAATCCTACATGAACTCTTCTTTTAAAAGGCACTTCATGAGGCTCTCATCGAGGACTTGATGATGTATCTCGAATTTGGCACAAAATTATCCACTAAAGAAGCCTACCATGATAAGAAAGGTGAATATTTGGACATCAATGAAACAATTTCATTCTCCATGGAATATGATTGTGAAATAATCCAGGTCCATATATGGCCACTCTTATCTTAGGAGTGATCAATGGTGTTGATGTCTGCTGGTGTTTGGTGGACACAATCACTGGGATCTATCTTATCATGACCCATATTCTCTAAAATGTTTGATACATAGAAACCAATATAGCCTCATACAGGCTAATTATTAAAGGATATGACAAGATGTTACAAAACACACTTGAAATGATCAACTAAACACACAATTTGGTGATTTGGTATCCAATACAGAATCCATTGTTTTATCACAAGACCCTAATTTGAACAATTTATTAGTAATTTAACATCCCCATTTAAAAGTTTTTCTCCAATGGTGCATACTAACTATTAACTATGTATATGAAGCACATAAAACCTCCAACAATAAGGGATTCTTGAGGAAGTTTTTTTTTTCAAAAAATCACATTTGGTTCAATGAAGATCACACCACATGACTTTAAACTAATAGAATTGGTCCTTTCCATAAAACCTGAAACCTTATAATATATTCCTAGTTTCATGATTCTAAAATATGAAGTATTTTTCTCCTAGTTTTTAAATTTCAAAGCACATGTTCCATTCCACATTACTTTATTCTTATCAAAACATAACCTTATTGTATAACTCTAAAAATTCATGGAAAATAGGTCCCAACATCATGAACATAAATTATATATCCAACGTATTTCGGTATTACATTTAAGTCATGGAAAAGGGTCATAATCTTTACCAAAAAGTATAACCATTATATCATTTTTGATCTCATACTACAACATTATTAGAGAACTTATGTTCCATAGTTCATGCTTCAAGGGATATGTAGTGACTTGTGAGTTTCTCATTACTGTACCATCCACCAAATCATTTTCCCCCTTGGTCTTGAACTTCATTTCCTCTTCATCATGTTTTATTTTTTCCCTAACATCATGAAAACACGCCACTAAGAAAAATAATTTGACTTACACATATACATAAATGCCCCTATGATGTGATCAATACATAATGGTGTAGAATCTATGGTTCTAAACACTAACAGAACATTATTTTCAAAAAAAATTCAAACATTATTTATTTATCAATTTTAATCCCCATAAAAATTTTATTACCAAATAGACCCTCATATAGTGATGACAAAATGATCCCTGACCCACCTCCCATATATGGTATACATCCTTGTAGAATATTTCCAAAAACCAACATGAAATGTACTATGTTTTGACCATGTTTAGTAGTTTATACTAATTTTTTATCCCATCATTGATAATGTGGAAGTGGAATTCTTGATTTCAATTTGATCAATGGTCATCCTTAACCCATTTATCACATCCTGTGATTCAAATTTTAGATGTCATAATTTTCTTTTCATCAACCCTCCATTATTTTGGTGGAAATCTAACACCATTAGTGTTTTCCCTTCACTAATTCTCACATGTTTAAAATTTTATTCAATAAAACTTTGAGATTTTATGATATATTTATCTTTAAATAAATTTAATTCTTCGATTGGTTGCCTTACATGCGACCGTGAGTGTAAATGAACCATAATATAATATACCATTATAACATAGCCATTAAATTGGTGGAGTGAATAATAATATCCTATTTTTATAAACAAATATGTGTAAATTTATTATATAAATAAAATATATTGATAAATAAGTACATAATTTATTCTAAAGTCATTATATGCTTTAAAAATACCTTTTTCCTAAAAAATGGGTTTTATTGAATTTTGTGGGAAAATAATATAATTAATTTCATCTAATTTTAAAAACATTATTTTTAAAAATGGACTTTATTTTGAAAAGAGAATATCAAAAATTAAATTAGGTTGAAATTTTTGGATTTTTTATGTAATGATATATTTTCTAGAGAATAGTGAAAATATAGAGTTTTCAAATATTATAGTTTATTTCATTAATCGAGGTAATTTGAAAGAATCATTATATTTTGGATTTGATCATAAAGTGACATATGATCCATTTGATTTAGAATAATCTGATTAATTCTATTTTATTATCAATATTCATTATTTTCAAATAAGTTAATTTTTACGCTTAAAAACTAATTCTTCCAAAAAATGTTTTTTATTCCGTTTCATGAATTTATGTTAAAATTGATTAATCCGATTTATTTATATTTAGTCCTAAAAATTGAATACCATATTTGGAATCATGATATTTAAATTTGGAAAATAGTTCCCATTTTGAATAGTAACCATAGTAAATATTTATCACCTAAGTGAGGGTAAAAGTTATAAAACAAATTCAAAACAATAAAACAAGGTCTCTAAATAAAAAAACATTCTATTACGTTATTGTATGGTATTAATTCCTTAAAATCTCTAAAAATTTCAAATAAATGTAATTTGGAACCTTTTTATTTGATAAATAATTTTTTATTATTTTAAGTAATAAATATTTTAACTTGTCACTCTCTTTCTTTTAATTTATTTGTTTGTTAACATTAGTATAATAATATATTATAAAATAATTTAAAAGTTTCTTTATAAAATTATTAATTGTTTTTTTATTTAAATTTATTATAAATTTTTATTAATGGTATAAGTACCTTAAGTTCTAAATGAATGGTGACATAAATGTTGTGCAAGAAGTAGAAAAATCAATGTAAATGATTCCAAAAATAACAAGTTAAATGATTTGGATGATTTATGGAATCACATGAATTTTATGGTTAATAATAATGTTTAATTTATGTTCAAATGTTTTATATTCTAATTCATTTGTTTTTTTGATTCCTTTTATGTTAAATTATATGAATAGTGTCATAAATGACGTAATTGTTATTTTATAAAAAATAATATTTTATAAAAATAATATTTTATTAAATTATTTTAAAATAATAAAAATGTTTCAAGAAAAAAATTAGGATGAAATGGTCTTAAATATCATCCATTTTCCATTAATTATCTAATTATTACCTTATGAATATATTTATAATCCTTTAAGATTGAAAACACGGTTACTGTAGTTAACGTTAAAATTGGTTAATAAAGGTGTTAAACCAAAATATAAGGTTTAAAATGGAAGAAAACCTAGATATAATTAATTTTATGATTATATTTGGGAAATATCATATTTCAATTGAATTCATGGTTATTTGGAACCATTCAACTTGATATATACATAAATTAAATTTAAATATTTTATGTAATTCCAAGTGTGTCCTTTCTCTCCCTTTAAAAAGGACACCCATTCTATCATTTATTTACTCGTCATTGAGAAATATAGATCTACCATAACTAGTAAAATTATATTATAATATTCCCTAGAAAAAAATTATAGGATTTTTTCTTTTTAAAATAACATTCCAAGAGTCTTTAATAAGGGATTTACCAGAGGATTGTTGAAGAAGATGTTGTCTTCTTACCCAACCTGTTTCAATTTATCTATTCTTATACCACAAATAAATCTATAATTTTTATCATAAAATAATAAATTCAATTTCCTAAATATACTGAAATTTTATTATTATTATGAAATAACCGTTATTCACTCTATTTTCTAACAAAATGGAAATCAATGTATCACTCATGTGTACATGTGGACTATCGCCTCCATGTAGCAACACAATTAATTTTCAATCACCATCACTAATTTATGGTTATTATTATGGTTTTATTTTTTATATATGATAATTATTATATATATATTTTTTAATTATAATATCATATCTACCTTCTTACCCTAACATCCATTGGAAGAAATAGTGGCTCTAGTGTGTACGTGTGGACAACCACCTCTATAAATTGAGGTGATTCGCTTTCAATTTCTTATTTATATGGATGGTAATAAAAAAATATTTAATAAAAAAATTTTATATATAAAATATATTAATTATTCTTTAAAGGTAATTAAATTTTTTATATTTCATTCCTTCCATTTATTTATAAGTGAAAACAATATTCATGCGTACGTACGACCTACTATCGGCATGAATGGTGTAATTCATTTTTCTATATATACCTTTTATATATAATTATGAATATGTATATAATGAATATATTTAATATTTATGTCATAAATAATATTTTCAATATTTCATAACAATGATCAATGCACATGGTTTGGAACTACAGAACTAAATCTTCCATGAAAAAAGAAACAATTAACAGCCAGAACTGATGATTTTAAAATATAATAATTAACAAATGGGTGTTGAAATGTTATATATATATATATATAATAATATAATTATTTAAATTATTTTTAATATAATTATAATAAATTTAAATTTATTATACTATATGTTATAGTTCGTTTGAAGAAATGTTAATTTGAGTTAAGGAATTTATGTTTCAATATTATTTTAGTTGGCATTATTTATGATTAAATTTACATTAAATTAAATTATATGGTCATTTTCTAATAAAACCCTTTCATTTATTTACCACTATTTTTTATATATAATACATTTTTAACTTTTATTTTCATCACTTTAAGTACTCATGATACAGAAATAATGTTTTTAAGGAAAACAGGCTTGAATTATCTCTTCAATTAGAAATCCATTTTATTTCATGTCCATGTTTTCCACAATATTTTGATTAATGTTTTCTACTAATATAAAATGATTGTTTAAATTTATTTTAACATTTTTTACTTTTTTTAAAAATATTTTTAAATGAATCTTCTTGACATTTTGTCAAATGAGTTACCTTTGACTTTTGGCTGAAAATGTGAAAGGAATATTTGTTTTAACATACATAACATTAAAAAAATTTCCCACCCTTATATCATTAAATTATTTAAACAGTACTAAAAAAATAAAAAGTTTATTTGAAAAGGAAATTTTTTCGATAATATTTTTGGAATTATTATTTTTTAAATATATGATTTAAAAATAAAATGGGTATTTTCCTCATCAAATATTCTTGTGATATTTTAAAGGAAATATTCATATATGAAACATCCGTTGATGTTACTAATATTTTTATAGGTATATGATACAATTAAACCATATTAATTTTTTCTCAGTGCGATATATTCTTATGATGATTAAATATCAATGAAACCATTTTATTTTCAATATTTTAAGTTATCATGAATGTTTTTATGATATTTATGGAATAAATATGGATAGATTTATGATTATGTGATGGGTGGGCCCAAAATTATATATCTCTTAATTTAATTGGGTAACGATTAATGTTGTATAAGTAAAAAGGTACACAATAGGATATCCCAATCTTGAAAGAGGGTACATTGGAGGTTATCCTTATAACGCCCTAATCTCAGAATCCCAGATATGGTGCAATATTTTATTACATTGGAATAATTATAAGGGATTAAATCCAGAAGAAATGATCAGTTTAGCATTTTTTGAAATCCATATTACATTTATGATACCTATAATATATTAGGAAATGAAAATAAAAAATGTTACATAATTAAATAAAATAAACTGCATCCTTGAGATCTTATTCATATATTTCTTATTCATAACATGGGGAAAATGAAACATAATAATGGTGAGATCAAATGATTTTTAATGGTAAGTAAAGCAGAAAAAATAATAAATTGATGAGAATAATCAACATGGAATAGTAATTAATTGATAAAACATGCCATTAAAATAACTTGATAAGGAATAATTAATATAGAAAGGTAATAACTTGAAACACATTCAATTTAATCAATGAACAAAAAATAAAATTTATCTAGAGATATGTCAACGCAAAATCTCATGGATAAATAGTAACTAAAACTAAATAATGAAAATGCTTAATTATTGGACTCCATGTTTCATAGGTATATAGAACTATTACCGCCCATACCTTTCACAAGACAGTTTATCATATTATGTATAAAACCATCTAATTTTTCCAACTTTGTTTCTCATGAGACTACCAATGCATTGAGGAGATATTTAAAATTGGAACCCACCCATGTCATACCAATATAAATAATTCCTCATATTGAATAATCAATTTAATTAATAAATAACATGGCTTATAAAATATCCATATTGAATAAAAGATACAGATTTATCAATAATTCCACTGTTAATCTAATAACTATTGGAGCGAACACCATATGTAAAAATACAGAGTAGTTTAGGAAATAAAAAAAATACATCACACAAGAATGTAGATATTTAAATGATTACAATAAAGTGATTGTTTCAATATAAAGTTAACAATAATAAAGAAAGTGAGTTTGTAAAGATAATCAGTTAAATATTCCTTAAGGTTAATAATCATTAAACATCCCAAAGTTTCCCATACCATGTTGAAACATTTAAATCATAAACTACATAAAAGAATAATATTAAATAAAACTTATTTTTTTTAATTTTTTTAAGAAAAAGGAGAAACTCATATATTAAGAGATTAAATATCACATAAAACAATTGAAGATAACCAACTAGGGAACAATTCCAACTATAAAAGTGGGTCATTAGAGGGAAATTGAGTAGATAAATGAGGAGCTTCTATATTACCCTCCCTTTTGGGAAAGAATAAAAAGAAATTCAAAAAGTGGAGTTGAAATGACTAGATCTTCATGGTCAGAAGGCAAAAAGGCTATAGGCCAGCCTATGTATTATAGATAACATAGTTGATAGTGAGGAAATGTAATTTTATTATGATGGTTTTGACCCTTTCTCCAAATATAATTCCTTACCAAGAACAATTTATTGAGCTTTAGTGACTTCAAGTAAGGGAGATGCTAAGAAGAAATAGGGAAAAGTCACAATGCTGATACCTTGAGAGTCATGGGGGATTGCATAGAAACCTATGATGTCTTTTTTCCAAAGGTAATGTGTCCATGTTAATTTTCAGGGTGTCTCCAATGGGGGATTTCCATTTAAAGGGATCATACATGAGAGGGGGCCGTCAAAAATATGATGGTTGTGGTTTCACACTGATAACTAGTGGGATGTTTTCTTGTACCAAAAGGTGCCTAGATTGGTTACATAGTTAAAGATATTGCCATTTCTCCTCAACAAAATGATCCATTCCACAATGAAATTGGAATCTATGTCATTGTAAGTGAGGTGCGACGACCATTTTTCTAGAAGACTACTAAGATCGGGATTCATATCAAAGATGGTTTCATTATCATGGTTGAAGGTGCGCAAAACATTCCATACTCCGGTGAAATTTGAAATGGTGTGAATGGGATATTTAGGCATGGGAATTCATATATTGCATGTTGGTTTTCCATACACATGGACATAGGAATGGAACCCTAGAGAAGGAAGGATGATGGTGCATACTAGACATTAAAGAAATACACCTTTAGGGGGAATACGTAGGTACTCGATTTATTTTTAGAGAGACTCTGTCTCTAGAGTCAGAGTGGTTGAAGAAAGAACATATCCATATTTAACAGTGTATGTGCTAGTATTTTCCACACTCTATTATAAATGATCATGAACCAAGCATCTAGAAATTTGTATACTAAGAATAATTTTCATATCCTTCTCATTTAAGAAGGATGATATTTTCTCATGGAACCATATGCTTTCTTATTCATTAAGAATGGAAATGAAAATTTCTTCATCGAGACCTTGAAGGGTGGGGGTAGTTTCTTTAATCTCATTTCCACCAACCATCCATGAGTCCTTCTAAATATTAACATAGTATCCATTTCCAACTCTCCAGTAAAGACCCCTCAAGAGGGTTGCATGTGCTCCCCACAGGATATGCCAGAGGAAACTATGGTGGGGGTCTAATGGGGCACTAAAAAAATCAGCATATAAAGAGTATTTATCCTTGATAACATTAGTATAGAGAGAAATAGGTTATTGAATTAACTTCTATTCTTGTTTGGTGAGAAGTGTTCCATTGAAGAGGTGTAGGTCCCTAAACCACATTCCCCTATGAGGATTGGGTTTGCAGAGTTTATCCCAAGCAATCTAGTGAGCCTTGTTTTTTTCTTCATTAATACCCCACAAAAATCTGTGAAGTGAAAGTGAAACTAATCATTGATGAAACTTTAGAGATTGATGAGTTTCATAAAATATTATGGGATGGATTGGGTGACTGATTTGATGAGAATTTCATTTCTTGATTTGGAGACTCTTTTGTAACTCCAACCATGAATTTTTTTATCCACCCTTTCCATGATGCTAGAGAAAACTTATTTATTGTAGTGAATGAAGAACGAATTAATCCAAAGGTACTTGTGGTGTTTATCAATCATTTGTAATCCAAAATTTGGTTGGGTGTCAACCTTTCTATTTTGGGAAACAGCTGTGCGGAAAGAAATTTCCGATTTAGAGGGTTTGCAAGCTTACCCTGAGGAATTCTCATAAAGGTGAATAAAAATAAAAATACTCTTGAATTATACCAAAGTGGAAATCGATAAATGTATAAAATCATTGGAAAAGAAGATATAGGAAATTAGAGGCCTGTGGTGATAGATATTTTCTATATGAACTAAATTGTCCTTAATTGCTACTCAAAAGAGATTAAAGAAAACAACATATATTATAATTAATATAGAAGGGGAAAGGGGATCTCTATAGAATAGACCCTATAGGGGGATAAGCTCCATGAAATCACTCTATTCATATGGATCTTTAATGTTAAAAAGGTAACACATTTCATAATGATGTTGAATTGTTTTGGGAAAATGCCGATTTTTCATAGTACAAACCAGATGAACTTCCATTTACTCCATCGAAGACATTAATCATGTCTAGATTATAGGACATGATTAAACATTTGGACACATTTTGGGTCTTCATAGAGTGAAACTTTTCATGGAAAATAATTACATTGTCCAATAAAATAATGCTAGGGAAAAATGAACTTTGGTTTTTAGAGATAATGGGAGCAAGAAAGGTACAAAGGCGATTAACTCGAAGCATGCAGAATATTTTATAGGTGAAATTGCATAGAAGAATTGGTCAAAACTAATTAACCTAATAGGTCTTATAGTTTTTAGGAATGATAGTATGAGGGTTACATTTATGTATGAAAATTCGGCATTCCCATGCCATAGGTCCTATACCAATCTCGACACATCCGACCCCAAAATGTGCTAGATTCTTTTAAAGAAGAGGGCATGGAATTCCAATGGATTTGGTGGAGTGGACTTGATTAAGGGGGAAATTATTCCCTCTGTAGTAATATCATGGGTGATCTTATTGTTCATAGCCTCCATGACAATAGGAATAATAAAATATGTATCCTCAGTGGGAATGGTGGTATCCTTATCCATGGGAAAACCTTAATGAAATTGAAGAACAATGTGATGGATATTATTTTAATTTGATATAGTACATCCATTAGAAGAGGCAAGACATGAACTTAGGTTTTTTATGCCTTCTAGAAGATTTTTGTTGGAAGTAATGTTTATTTAATCCCCCCTCTTTGATATGAGTGTCAAGAGCACAGATAAATCTAAAAACATATTTTCATATGAGGGGTTCAATGAGTTCAGTCTCCAGTGCGATAATAATGGAAATGGTCATGGATTATTTTTTCCTAGCATGGAGCCTAGTGGGCCTTTTTCAATGGCATCACACTATTGGTCTAGTTGGTAGAACCACCAACCACTCTATTTTTTATGTTTTGACGTGACTTGGTAGATTTTAGCATGAATTACTAGTCCAGTCACAGTCCATATTTCTTTGATCACATCTTCACAACCCATTTCCCTCATCCAATAGATTTCAAAAATAAAAGGTATCTCATGTTGTAGATTTTTTTGGCCAATATTAAGGTGAATGAGAATCATGTAGTGGTCTGACATGGTTGGGGTGAAGTTGGAATCCTAGAAGAGGTTGAAAATGGTGAGCCAGTGGTAATATGCCAAGAATCTATCCAATCTATCCTCAATGCATGTGTTTGTTGATAAGCCATAGTGCCATGTGTAGGGGCTATCTATGTTTTGCAAGTCAGAGAGACTTGTTCATTGAAGCACTTATAGGATGTCTCTCATATGGGTCGAGGGACCGCTGGCACCCCCATTCTTTTCACTTTAAATATGATCTCGTAAAAATATCCTCCCATGGGAATAGGTATTGAGAAGTCATTCATAATTGTTTTAAAGTCATTCTAGGACTTCCTTTTATCAATTTGATAGGGTAAATCATAGAGACTAATAAATGAAAAAATAGGAATGTTAGGTTGATGGACATAAGCCTTGATATGGTTCGGAGAGAAGATCTTAATTCTAATGTCAACTCTCTCCTTTCATAGGATGCATATACTGATGGCATGTTCATGGAATGGGACTGGGTAGAATCTATCAGAACCCACTTTGGAAGAAATTTCATGTATTTCCTTGCTTTTGAGGATGGTATCGGATAAAAAAATACAATAGGGTAACTTATAGTGCTTCTATGTGAAAGAAATTTAAATGTGTGTGGTTTTTTAATACCAATGATATTCTATCATAATATTTTCATTTGGATAGGTAGGGCTTCATTTAACAAGCCTCTACCTTTTAAATTTCATCAAACAATTAATAATCTATAACTTTCCATAATTTTTTGAGGCCCTTTCTTCCTAGAGTTGATTCCATTCTTCCCTTGTACCCATAGTGTTTTATAACAGGGGTAAATTATTGGGTCCCCTCTAATTGTCCTTCTCTCCTTCTGGTGTGATTTACCACTAGTTGATGTCAACCCTTGAATTTTGTCTTCATCCTGGGAGGTGGGTCATGAGAGTTTAATAACTTGGGGATGGATTGGGTCTAGAGGTTGAAAGCATAGAAGTGGATCTATGTACGAAAGGTATGAGTAGATGTATTTTGGACTAGATGGTGTTTTACGAATATCCTCTGACGGTCAGGGTAGATATGTAGGCAAGGTTTTTATTTCTATGGGGCCATTATAGAGGATGCCAATGGTGTTCACTGAGGCCTAAGGGCCAGATTGATGGTTTGGGTTTCCCTCTTCCATTTGGTGAACTATATCTTCATAAGATATAGGAAATCATGACAAACCAAGTAAAATAGTACTTTCCTAGTCATTGGTTGTATTGTTTATTAGGGCCATAGAAATTTTCACTTTATCCTTGAGTTTTTCAAATTATAGAGAAAACATTTTCCCAATACTTTTTTCATGGATCCAGGGAGCATAATTCATGAAAACATTACCTTCCCTAGTAGTTGTCATTGAGGTGCAATACTTTTTCATATGTATGATGCAACCAAAGTAGAAGCATGATACCAATATATTATCATACACAAAATAAATCTAGATTACTTAATTCTTGATTGATAGAAAGGTACCCATTAGTAGAGGGAAACCCATATCCATTTAGAAAATTATCCAGGTGTAACTCCCCCATAAAATAGGGTATGGTCTATCCCATTCCATTAATACACCTACGTGCGATCTGATTTCTCTCATGATGTGCTCTGATATGGACTAGTAGGGGATTCTCAAAATACAATCCCAAAAAGGTGAATTAGAAATGGAAATTTTTATCAAATCCTCATCATTTTCTATATCCTCCATTAGGATTAGTTGGTTTTCAATGGTCCAAGGAATTTTGAGAAGGCCCTTGTGTTTAAATTTTCTATTAATGAACTCAAAAATTAGACATTCTAATCTGATCTCACGTATGGAGACTCCATTATCCAGACACTATATTGATTTCAATATTTTCTTCATGGAAGTGAAATTTATGGGCCAGTTTGAGATAAATTTTCTTACAGTAAGAAGATTCATATAGATAACCGAAAAAGAGTCTTCTTTCCTTATTGCTATGATAGAAAATTCTCTCTTTCCAGAAGAGATTGGTGTTTTCATTGAGAAACTATTTCATTCTCCATAGTGCCATCCGTTGTCAGAGAACCTCCCCGAGAAAATACTTATGTGATCTATGATCTCCATGAGGATTTCACACCATGAGATGAGGCATGTGTGTGCAAAAACACCCAACATGAAAAGACTATCACAAATAAGGATCTCCACAACCAAATACCTATGTTAGTAGAAACCACCATGTGCTAAGCCCTATATGAGGAGATCACTCTATAAGCCAAGGACTCCCTGGGGAAAACCACTTCAAGCAAAGACCTTCGCAAGTAGAAAGACCATCATGGGCAGAAACATCCGTTAGCAGAGGCCTCCACCAGCCAAGTCCTCTTTGAGAAAAAAACCCACTAAAATAGACCACAATGGGAAAAGACATCCGCAGGTAGTGTCCTCCATAATGAATCGGTCTTAGATGACTTGTGGGATACAGAAGGAAGGGGATTGGTAGTGGAGGAGACACCAAAGACCACACTGATTCGTAGATGATCTCGTCAATCCATAGAAGGTGGGGAATCTGTAGATCTGAAGATGGAGTGGGATAGAAAAATAAACTATGTGAGAAAATATTTTTGGATAGGGGATCCAATCCAGGAGATTTCGGTCGAGATCAACAAGCCAGTAATGATCTATAGGCTGTGATTGGAAAACCACAAGCTGTGGATTGGGAGAGAAGTAGGTCATGGTAACCAACCATGATTGGAAAACCAAAATTGAAAAAATAAATTTTTTTGATCATAGATGGACCGTCAATTGGAAATAATCAAGTAGATCAAGATTAGAAAACCTCAAGATGATCTTTATTAGAAAACATCAAGCTGATCAGGATCCATAATCCACGATTGGATCCACATGCTATGATTGGAAAACCGCAAGCCATATATCAAATATGTTCCATAGAGGAGAGCCCATGAACAAGGATATGTCCAAGATAAATGGATTATTACATTTATAAAGAGAAAACTTCATATATTCCAATATAGGAAGTAGTATAGTTGGTGAGACCTCGTCACTGCAAGAAAACCCGAAGAACCACCAAACCGTAGGAAAACCTAAGAATGGATTATCCTATGGTGGAAGAGAATCCCTATACTAAAATTAAATAAAACTTATAATATCATTATTATAAGTATATTAATGATATAAAAAATCAATGGGTATTATATAAACCATATAAAAGTGAAGCGGTTTATAAAAACAAATAAGTCTCAATGAAACATAAATTAAGAAGAAATCCCTTACATAGTGTTTCCTTTTGGGTGACTATAATTTAAAATCCAATATAACAGTTTTAATAGTGTTAATAACTTATTAAATTACCATATTAATATTTATAATATCATATATTATCGTATTATAATATCTTATTACCTTTTTGTTAACATTCTTCCGTTATTTTCACTATTTCATGTGTTAATTGCCTAGTTTCTTGAGTATGGTTTTACTTGTCACTTATAATTCTTATTTACTAGATAATGTTTTAATAATATAAAAATTTTAAACCATTATTTAAATATTATATATAATTATTATATATTTATTTAAAAAAATTCATAATATTTGGAGATAATGAATGAAATGCACCGTTCATGGAGATGGTAGTTCGTATGTATGCATGAACGCTACATTCATTTATTTATCTAATTAAAAGAGTGATAAATAGATTATAAATATATATAATATAATTAAAGTATAATATTAATTTTATATATGTCTCATAGGTTTATTAAAACCATCCTTTATATGTTTCATGTATAGTGGGAATGAATCACATCACTTTGAGGGGGCAGTAGTCCACACTTCGAAAAACGATGTTATCGATTTACACAAAAGGGGAAGTATAAGGGAATGTGTTATATAAGAATTAAAAAAGATAAATGAAATTATAAACACTATATATATCATATATAAATACTGTGTCCATCACAATTCCCACCATGAGATGTGATAAAAGAATAAATGAACAATCATCATTTCATGATTTTGTAGTTCACCGTCCACATAAACGGCAGATTCATGACCCATTAGATGGATGTGTGTGTCTGATAATGTATAAATATAAAACAAATATCAGTATATTTAGTATATAGGTTTTTTATATAATCATGGAATACATATATTTGAGGGGGTGGATAATGGAAATAAAACTAAAGAACTTGAGGAAATATTTTACATCTTCTCACGGTAACTCCTTTTGGTTTTCTCCAAATGGATTAATTGGATGGATTTATACCCAAGGATAGGTTCTTAGGACGAGGGGATGTATTTTTATGATCTATTTTGGATGATATTGGTTGATGAAAAGTTTTATTATAGGTGTGAGTAAGTGGGAGGAGAGGAGGCCTTTTTATAGTATAGGAGGAGTGAAACTCTTGTAAATTTTGGAAACGGGATTTAAAACTGTTTTTCCCTTACTAAAATTGGCTCCAATAAAAAGAAAAATTAGGTACAAGGGAGTTTAGGGTCTAAATATTTCCATCCAATGGATTTTGTACATGTTTTAAGGTTATTTTGTCCCTTAAGACTAAGGTTTAGTTTCTTGTTAAACTAATTTTTCTCTAAATCTATGTTATTAATTGTAATCACATTCACTGATTTTTTTCAAAAACTATATTGACTTTATTATAAATTATAAATTATTTTGATTATAAATATGGAATCCATTTTACCAAAGTCCCTTCATTTAATTTTTATAAATAAATTTAATATTATTCTCATAGTTGGGACGACAATGCTGGTTTCTAAAGTAAAAACATTCAAACATTTTCTATATTTTTATATTCAAATTAAAATTAAAATTGATTAAAATGACCTAAATTAGATTATTTGAAATTAAATTAATCTAATTTAATTTTAAAACCAATTAAAATTATAATTTTACCTTATAAATAAATGAGATGAAAAATCGGGTTTCTATTAAAATTCTGTGTTTTCTCTATTCATTAAAAATTGAAACTTCACAGAAAAAAAAATCACCCTAACTTATTTTTTTTTTATATTTAAAATATTATATTTATTTTGAAATAATAAATTTATAAAAGAGTCAAAATATGATGTAAAATAGGTTCTCCATTGAAAGGCAGTAAAAGTTCCTTAATAAAAATATAGTATTTTTATGTGTAAAATTGGGTTTATTTGTATCTTATGCCTATAATATATATTGGATGATGGTAAAAATATTTGGTTGAATATATAATATATAACATTACTATATAAAATCTCTAAAAGTGTTATAATTTAATTTATTTTGAAAAACATAACTAAATAATGTTTGTTTAAATCGGGTGTTGTTTGTATTGTACAAATAGTAACAAAATTAAATTATTCTAAAAGGAAAATATGTTAAATTATTGGGGATATATATTATTCCCTAGTACAAAAATTTCATCCTCAAAATTTCATGGGTATTACATTCAAAAATATGTGGGTATTTATTCTTTATAAAATCCAATGGTTCCCTTTTTTCTTCACCCATTTTGTGTTTTCTCTAAATAAACTTTTCTAGATGAGTCATACGATTCCTTACTACTTTATCTCTAGTTTTAAGAATCTTAAAGGTTTCTTTACAGTATAAAATGTTTGGTTCCAAATATATCTCATTAAAGATGAGAATATGTGTTGGGTTAGGTATGTACGTCTATAGCATAGATATAAGGAACACATCATGCACCTTTAATAGATTTGGAAGCATTACTAAATGATACCTAACAACTCTAACCATTTTAAGAATTTAGAAGGGTTTGATATATATGGTACTTAGTTTCCCTTTATTCCAAAACCTTATAACAACCTTCCATTTAGATACTTTCAAGAAAATATGGTCTCTCAATTGGAACTCTAAATCATTCCTCTGATTATTAGCCTAAAAATTTTCCTACTATGAGTTTCTTTAATATGGGACTGAATGTACTTTACCTTTTTTTGTTTATTCAATGAGTTTTGGGCCTATGAGTTTATTTTCACCAACTTCATCCCGAAAATTTGGAATATGAAATCTATTTCCATATAGTGATTCATACAATGCCATTTGAATACTTATATGGAAACTATTGTTGTTGAAAATAATATACCAATGGTAATTTATGATCACATATACCCTTAAAGTTGTGTTAACATGACCCCGACATGCCTTCCATTTCATGAATTCTAATTTCATACTATCCATGAGTTTGAGTATGGTATGCATTTCTTAAATGAAGATCGATGTTGAGAACCTTCTGAAGAATTATCCAAAATTTTGATGTAATGCAAGGATCTCAATTAGAAACAATTGATAGAGGGGCACCATAACGTCTTACAACTTCATTAATATAGATCGTTTTGACATTATAAAGAGATGGTACTTATCTTATATCAAGTAAATGCTAGGACTTGGATAGGAGGTCGATGATAACCTATATTATAGTATTCCTTTTTGGAGTATTTGGTAGTCTCATGAAAAATCCCATTGTAATTTTATCCCATTTACACAAAGGAATAGGAATAGGTTTCATAACTCATTTTGGATGCTTTATTATAGCCTTCACTTGTTGAAAAACTAAAAATATTTACACATAATCAGCAATTTCTCACTTCATGTTATCCCAGAAAAATATGCCTTCAATTCACTATACATATTTCTACTACCATGGTGTATAGATAAATTTGAGTTATGAGCATCATCCAATAATTCCCTTTTTAGATCAGTTATAGAGAGAACTTATAACCACTTTAAAAAATTTATAACTCCATCTTCAAAATCAAATAATGCTAATTTTCCACCATTCAAAGCATTGATTTTCATCTGAAATATATCATCCTAAGATTTATAATTCTTTATGTTCTATAATAAAGATTGTTTTTAGTCATTTGAAAAATTATTGATGTTGAAACTAACTTAGAATTTCCCATATCCATATTCAATAGATCCATGATTGTAGGATCCTTCTCAATCCTCATTTGGGTTAAAACTCCATGACCCTTTTAACTCAATGCATCCGTTACCTTATTTTATTTTTTTAGGTGACAGTGTATTGATAAATCATAATCTTTGAGTAACTTGAGACATCACCTTTGTCTCTTATTAAGATATTTCTAAGATAAGATGTATTTCAAGCTCTTATGATCTATGTATATATCACAACTTTCTCTATAGAGAGAATGCATCCATATATTTATAGAAAATAGTATAGTTGATAACTCAATATCATGGGTTGGATAGTTCTGTTCGTGAGTCTACAATTATGTTGATGTATAAAAAATAACTTTATTATTTTTCATTAGGACACAACTGTGTCCCTTCTTAAATTCATCACTATAAATGACAAACCCATAACTCCTAGATGGTAGTGTCAAAATTGTAGAATTGATTAATCATATATTTAGTTCATGAAATCATTCTTCAAATTCCATTTTCCAAATAAACTTAACCCCTTTATGTGTGAGCTTGGTTAACATGTTAGGTAATTGGGTAAATTTCTAAACAAATCACAGATAGTAACTTTCCAAACCAATGAAACTGCATACCTCATATTTTTTAGTGATATAGGCCATTCTATGACTACATTTTTATTTTAAGGATCAACTGATATTCCATATGTAGAGATAATATGTCCATGAAAAGAAACTTCTTGAAGCCAGAAATACCAATTAATAAATTTCCCATATAAATTTTCCCTTTTAAGAGTCTCATAAATGATCTTCAAGTGATTCTCAGGGTCTTCATAGATTTTGAATACAGCAGAATATCATCAATGAATTCCACCAAATATTCATCAAGATATCACTTTAATACTCTTTTGATTATGTCCATAAAAATAAAGGGTGAATTATTCCATCCAAATGGAATTACAGTAAACTCATAATGTCCTTCCCTCATTGCAGAATTCATTTTCAGAATGTCTTCCTTCTTCACTCTCAATTGGTGTTACCCGGAATGAAGAACAATCTTGGAAAAAATATTATAATGAGTTTATCAAAAAATTCATCAATCCAACGAAGAGGATACTTATTCTTTATTGTAATATCATTGATTTCCCTAAAATCAATTCACAACATCATGGATATATCTTTATTCTTAACGAAGAGAACATGGGATCCCCATGGGGAAACACAAGAGATAATAATTTCTTTATTAACCAAAAAAATCTATTTGTTTCTACAACTATACCTATTCCATAATGGATATTCTATAGGGGGTCTTTGATATTTTCTTTAAATTGGGCATGAAATCAATGTAA
Organism: Viscum album; assembly: GCA_963277665.1. Lineage (NCBI taxonomy): Eukaryota > Viridiplantae > Streptophyta > Magnoliopsida > Santalales > Viscaceae > Viscum > Viscum album. The sequence continues at coordinate 1,237,814,379 of OY728153.1, forward strand.
AATTCAACTCCATGCTCTGGGGTATGTCTAGGAAATTCCTCATGAAATAAATCAATGTATTTCTATATAATAGACAAATCCTCAATTTTAAGTTTAACTTATTCACCGCTAAGAATTTTTTTATCTTATTCCTCAAGAATTTCATCCAGTTGATCCACTAGGGGTGGATCTAGGTAAGAATCAGATGAGTAATATTATTCTCTAAAGATGTTGGATTCTATATATTCCGTAAAAATCATAATTTCCTTACTCTTTCAATAAATATTTTCATTATATTTTAAGATCTAGTTCATATATAGGATTATATCAAATCCAACCGTAGGTAAGATAACAAGTTCAGCAAGTAAATCACGTTTTAGGGTCATCATGGAGACTGTATGACTCATTTTTTTGTAATAATAATTCCCTTACGATTTTTGACTGACAACTCTCTTATTAAATAAAAATATAAATGTATAATTTTCATTAAAAAACGAGTAGATATAAAAGATTGTGACAATCCAAAATCTAATAATTCAATGGATAAACTCTAATATAGGATTAATGTATGTTCCACCACCTCATTTTGTACTTCTACATCCATTATAGTTATCACCTACATGGGAGATGGGGGAGTCCAGTACGCCACTGCGGGTTGTGTTTGAGGACGCTCCTGTGGTACTGGAGTCCTTGGGCTGCAAGCATCATGATCATCTTCATTGTAAGGATGGTTTGGAGGGAATTATTTGTGGTGATTCAAGGGTGTCTCCTGAGACCCCTAGGGTGGAGGGGCAGGCAGAGAACAACTCATCCTACTTTTCCCCTCGAAAGTCTGTGAAGGGAAGGGTGGCAGTTTTAAGTTGTTTGTCTTCACTCCCGATTACTACTGTTCAGATCCCTAACGTGTGTACCCAGGCAGAGTCAAGACATATTAGGGAAATCCTTTCTCCCCTCAGAAGAAAGACCGATGAGCCCGGGGCCAAATCCAGGCTTCCCAGTTATTAATGTTGTCTATGATAGTGTGGAATTCTCATGGTTTGGGAGCTCGGGTGAAGACAGATCCTGTAGCATCAGAAGTTAAGAAGCATAATGTGTACATCGTCGCGGTTCTTGAGCATAAGAAAAAGCCAGATAAGATTAAGGATTTTAGTCTCAAGGTGTGGTTGCATGGATCCATGCATGTAGATCCGACTAATAAGAATATCTGGCTCTTTTGTAACTCAGAGGTGTCAGTACAGCTGATGGAGGTAGGGGACCAATTTCTCACCACGAAAGTATCGATGGGAGGGGAATGTTTTTTTTGATTCGTTTGCTTATGGGAGCTATGATGCCCAAGAACGCAAGAGATTATGGAATGTGCTAGGGAAGTTTGACTCAGAGGACCTCCCATGGTTTGTTGTTGGGGATTTTAATGCCATTCTTGACCCAGAGGAGAAGAAGGGCAGGGGTGCCTTCCCTCGTCAAGCCAGCTTAGACTTCAATCTCTTCATGGAGGATAAGGGTCTCCTTGACTTGGGCTACTCTGGAGATAAGTTCACGTGGTGTAATAACCAAATGGGTGGAAGACGATGTTGGAGCAGGATCGATCGTTTCTTGGATAATAACAAGGCGTTCATCTCCTATACAGAGGCCAAAGTGAAGCATCTTGTCTGAGGTATTTCTGATCACTCTCTTATACTGGTGTCTATGATTACCAAACAGGTTTTCCAAGAGTCCTTCAGGTTATTTCAACATTGGTCTAGGTTCTAAGAGTATCATAGGCTCGTTAGGAATTCATGGGAGGCTCGTACCCCGAGGCATAAATGGGTTTCTCTCCACAAAAAGCTGGGAAGGTTGAAACAGGGGTTGAAAGTTTGGTCAAGGGGGCTTCATTCCTTTGACCATAATATGGATGCTCGTAAGTAGAGAATACAGATTTTAGAATCTAATCTGGAGGAGGAGTGGGTTGATTTGGTGTTTGAGGAGCTTGTGGGTATCAAGTTGAGCTGGGAGGGGGAGCTTCTTAAATAGGAGCAGCTAGATCGTGACCGTTATCGGGTAAGGTGGCTGAAGGAAGGCGACAAAAATACTACTTACTTCCATGTGTTCATTTTATAAAGAAGACACCTTCCCTTGCCAAAATTATTACTCAAGGATAGTTCCTATACTGATAACTGTGACACGGTAGGGGGAATGGCGCAATCCTTCTTTAAAGATCTTCTTACTAGCACCAATCTGAGGATGCTCAGCGGGTTCCCAAGGGGAAAGATAGGGTTGTGGGGGATGATTCCCTCTTTAGTGTCTAATCGCGACAACGAGGTCTTGGAGGAAATTCCTATTGAGGAAGAAGTTCATACAGCCATGCAAAATCTCACCCCCGGAGAGCGCTCCCAGACCTGATGGTTTTCCAGGTTCCTTTTACAAGGGGATGTGGAATGTAGTGAAGCGTGACATCATTGACGCTATCCAGGACTACTTCCGTGGTGGATTCCTTCCTCGTGTGGCTAGTGAAACTACCATAGTTCTCATTCCTAAGATCAAAGACCCTTTTAATATTTCTCATTATAGGCCTACGAGTCTTTGTAACTTCCCATATAAAATCCTTGCATGCGTGGTTAACCAGAGGCTGGCGAATCTGCTTCCTGGGTGGGTTTCTGTTCAGCAACCTGGCTTTGTGAGAGACCGATCCATTCAGGGTGCCATCACTACGGCCCAGGATATTTTTAGTGACATAAACTTAAAGACTCATGGTTCTAAAATGGCGATCAAATTGGATATGAATAAGGAATATGATAGGCTCTAATGGAGTTTCATCAACAGAGTCCTTTCAGGCATTGGGTTGTCGGACAAGGAAGTGGACCTATTTTTCAGGATTTTTAGTTCTTCGTGGTTGGCGGTGTCATTTAGAGGGAAGACCAATGGACTCTTCAAGGAAACGATAGGTCTCTGACAGGGAGACCCAATCTCTCATAGTATTTTTATTCTGGATCAGGACACCCTCAACAGACTCATCAAGATAGGTATTTCCCAGGGGGTTATTCTTTCTTTCAGAAGGAATATGAATCTTCCAGTGGTGTCTCATATTATGTTTGCTGATGATACGATAGTCTTCATTAATGCAGGTCAGGGATCGGTTCATGGGATTAAGGTAATTCTAGATGATTATTGCTACTGGAGTGGGCAGGTTGTCAGCAACTGTAAAAGCAGTATATTCATTTCCAATAAAATCTCTTAAAGGAGGGTGTCATACTTGTGCAATCGCCTAGACTTGAAGTATGGGTCCTTTCCGATGGAGTATCTGGGATCTTCTATTTCTTCTGGCAGACTCCGAATCAAGGACTATGATCACGTTGTGAGCAGAATCACTAGTTGTATCCTTAATTGTAAGAACAAGTTATTGTCTTTTGGGGGGCGTATAGCTCTGGTGAACAGTGTGTTTTCTGCCATTCCCATCCATGCAATGCCCTCTTCAAACATCCCTCAAGGTGTGATTAAGAACATCGAAAAAATATTGTAAAGCTTTGTGTGGGATGCTAGATCGGAAGGGAAGAAGCACTGGGCTTCGTTGGGTAAATTGGCGAGGCCGATTTAGGATGTCGGGATTAATGTAATGAGCTTTCAGAGCACGATTCTCTGCATGCATGAAAAGCTTTCATGAGAAGTTCTGGAGGAGCATTATTTATGGGGTAAATTCATGTCGCCTCTCTATGGAGGAAGTGTGGAGGCTACCAGCTATTATACTTCTACTATGTGAGAGAAATTTTACCCCCTGTATCAGATGCTTCATCTCAACTCTCGGTGGATTGTGGGATCTGGGGATATCCTTTTCTGGAACAGGAACTGGGTGGGCTCTATTTTAGCCTTCCTTGGTATCCTGGCCCCGATGATTACCTTTAAAGAAGCTTGTCAGTACCCCAGTTTCACCTCGGAAATTATGGATTAGGATCAATAGGTCCTTCTTGAGTTCATAGAGATCAATGGTGACCCGAAAAAGTGCATTTTTACCCCCTGCATCAGGGTCCTTCTCGTGCAAAGACATCCAAAGGTTGTTTTATGAGCAAGATTCTCAGGAAGGGTGTAATGGTGCGGTATGGTGCAAAGCATATTCCTACGAAGTTCAACTTTCTAACTTGGCGCATCAGGAACACTACGTTAGAGACAGACTAGAATGTTAAGAAGATGAGTATCAGCTTGGCGTCAAGGTGTTCTTGCTTCCACGTCAGGTAGGAAGAGTGTACAAACCACCTTTTTTTAAAGGCGATTGGGCTCAGGTGGTGTGGTCTTGCTTCGGTGTATCCTTGGCACTCTCCACTCTTGAGAAGAATGACCCAACCTTGATGGAAAGCTGGTTCCAAGGCGTTATAGGATCCAAGAAGGTTAGGATGGTTCATTCAGTGATTTTCAGTGCAGGTTGTTGGAGCTTGTGGCAAGCTAGGAACAAGGGAAGGTTCGAAGGCCTCGCTCCTTCAGTTAGGTCCATCATTGTGCGAAATCTCTTCCTTCTAATTTATTTGGCTCCACTCATCAAGGACTATCTAGGGGTACCCTCTCTCAGCCGGCAACAAGCCAGTAGCTCCTTGGCTTCTACAACTTGGGTCATCCAACAAGGAAACTGGGTAAGCTGGAAACCTCCTGGTTTTGGTTTGAAGCTGAATACTGACGGGTCCTGCGCTATGGGGGTGATAAAAGGAGGGGGCATAGTCCGTGGCCCCAGGGGGGAGGTGGTTATGGCATTCATGTCCTTCTTTGGAAAGGGAATGTCTTTCTTGGCCGAGGCTATGGCCATGCTCACGGGGCATTCCCTCTGTAGGCAGGAAAAGTTGGATCTAACAAGGGTGGAGATAGATTCCAGGATTCTCCACGACGCCATGCTTGGAATCAGGTTCCCCCCATGGACTATTGCTGACATTGTTAGAAAATTTAGAGCTCTTCTTAGGCCCAATATCAAGGTGTCTCACACTTGGCGCGAGGGTAATAAGTTAGCGGATCACTTGGCTTTTTTGGCGGTCCATAGATCCATATCTACTTCCCGTCTCCCTATCAATAGTTTGAAACCAGAGTGAGTTAACTTAATTAGAGGGGATTATCTTGGTTTTCACTATTTTTGACCTCCCTAGCCCCAGGTCACTCGGGGTTGTTTTTTTTTCCTGTTTTGAATAAAAAATTGATTTGGAGGAGGTTATCACATAAGCTTTTCCGTCTCCTCTTGGCCCCTTCTGTGGTAGATTCCAACGAATATTGGGGAATTTTTTTTCCATAATGGCCTATCTCCCTGAATCTATATCATTGAATATTAGAGCTTTCATTATTACCTGTTAATTCTTTACCATGATGGCCCCTTTCCCCACACTTAAAGAAAAATCCCATTCCCTTTAGGCATTTCCCAAGGAGACTCTTTCCACAGTTTTTACAGGATGAAAATCACTCAAACCACTTCCTATTTTTTGAATTCACTTTTTATTGGAGCTTAGAAGACACTTTATTCTCTTAGTCTCATTTGAATACATAGGATCTTGGGAATTCATTCTCAATATAGGTGGTAAATAAAACTATTTCATAATTGTATTATGAGAAACTAGTTCTATTTGGATATTTTGATTAATACCTTAAAATAAGTTGTTAATATTACACTCTGTGTTGCATATATAATCCATAAAATACCTAGATAACCATGAAAATGTATCTTCATAATCTACAAAAAAAATTCTCCCTTTTTCTTTAAGATAATGAACTTCTTCTTCATCTCAATTTTTTGATCAAGAGGGAAGTATTTATCGAGAATTTCTCCTTAAAAGTTCTTAACTGCATGATTTTACTTCTTCCTCCTCTTTAGTATTCTGGAACAAAGACAACAATAAATCAAAACCATCTTGGAGACAATAGACCACAAGTGTATACTTTTACATTTCACTACATCCCATGTACATGTATATATTATCTAGAGACTTAATACATTGCTCAGATACAATTAGATTAGTATTCCCATTAAAGGTTCGGGGATTCTATCCCATAAAGTGATCAACATATGAGATTCTATATGTTGAATAGGTTGATCCATTTGAACAAGGTTATTTTTCATAACCTGAATAACCTTTCATGGAATACCCATAATTTTCTTTATCCCAATACTTGATATATTGGTTTCCTCAATAGGGAAATATATACATTTTCCAAAAATATTGATACAATTCATCCTTCCCTGAACCATTTCTAAACAATATCATATACTCAATTATCTCATAAAACCATAATATATAATTTCAAATATATAATATCACATAACATAAATTTATTATTTGTAAGTATTAGTGTCATAAACGTTGGTTTACATGGGTACAACTTTTCTTTTAAATCACTCATAATTAGTTGTAATGAAAATGTGAACTATCCAATGTGTATCCCATGAGAGTGTCAAACCATGTTCACAATAAGACCCATTTTTGCGTACCAAGTTTCACCAAGGATTTCCCAAAAATCATTTTAGGAATAATTACTCCTAGTTTTGTCTATTCCAGAACCACATCAACTTGTAGTATCCAGATTAGGATATATTTCTAGGAATAACCACATAATATATACCTTTAAAAAATTCTAGTATTTTCTTATATAATTATTATAAAAGTATATAAGAGGGTTGTGTTACCTAATATAAGTTTCCTAAATCTATGTTCCATGGTTTCTATTAATCTTCTTTTGATACCAACAATAACACCATGACCCCAGAATCCTGGAGCCGGTGCATTATTTATTATATTGGAATGATTACATGGAGTAAAATACTGAAGGACTGATCAATTTAGAAATTTTGGAAAGCCATATTACATACATGATACCCATAAAAAATTGTGAAAAAAATAAAAAATGCTACATAATAAAAATAAATAAACTACATCCTTGAAATCTTATTCAGAAATATCTTCTTCATAACTTAGGAAACAGAAATATAATAACAGTGAGATCAAATTCTTGGTAAGGGTAAGTAAAGTAGAAAAAATAATGAATTGATGGGAATAATAAGCATGTAAATATAACTAACTAATACAAAATTCCATTCAAATAACTAGATAAGGAAAAATCAATATGGTAGGGTAATAATTATAAATACATTCCATTTAATCAATGAAATGAAAATGAAATGTATCCATAGATAATTCGACAAAAAATCTCAAGGATGAATAATAACTAAAACAAATGAGAGAAATTATTATATATTGGATTCCATTTTTTCTACCTACATGGAACCATTACCATAACAACCTTTCATAAGACAGTTTAGTACATTGGGTAGAAACCCATATAATTTGGCCAATTATTTCAACTCATGAGACTACTGATGCATCAAGGGGCTATCTGTAACCAGGTCCCACCCATTTTCTACATATCCAAATAATTCCTCATTTTGAATAATAGATTTGATTAATAAAAAATATTCCTTATCAAATATCCATATTGAATACAAGATATATATTTATGAATGACTCCACAGTTAATCAAATAACTGTTGAAGCGAACACGATGTAAAATTTTTAAACCTTTTATATAATAATAATATCCATCACTCAATAAAGTGGATATTTAAATTATTAAAATAAATTTATTGTTTCAATATAAATTTAACACTCACAAAAAAATTATATTTCACATATAATCATTAAAATCATTCTTTATGAGAATAATCTATAAACATCTCAAAGTTTCCAATACAACTTTGAAAGATTTGAATCACAATGTACATGAAGGAATAAAATTAAATGAAACATATAATATCCTTATAATAACTATATTGATGATATAAAATATAAAATGGTAGTATATACAAAATATAAAATTGAACTGGTGTATAACAAATAATATGTCTCAATGGAATGTAAATTTAGACAATATCCCTTACCTTGTGTTTCCTTTTATGTGATCTTATTTTAACCTCATGTATAATGGTTTTAAGGGTGTTAATAACAGATTAATGAACCATATTAATATTTATGATATCATTTATGATCATATTATAATATATTATTTCCCACTTCTTAACATTCTTTCATTATTTTCAATATTTCATGTGTTAATTTCCAAGTTTCTCAAGTAAGTTTTGACTTGCCACTTTTTATTATTATTAAATAGATCATTACTTCATCATATCACGAATGTAATAAATGATTTAAATATCATATTTATTCATCATATAGGAATTTATAATAATTCATAATATTTATAGATATGTATTGATATTCCCTTTTCATGGAGATGGTTGGTCGTACGTACACATGAACACTAATTTCATTTATTTTTCACTTAAAAGTGTGATAAATATATGATACGTATGTATATTATAATTATAGTATAATATTAATGTCATATATTTATCATATATTTAATAAAACCATACTTTATATGTTCCATGTATAGTGTGAATGAATCACATCACTTTGAGGGAGTGGTAGTCCCACAACCACAAACGATGTTATCGTATTAACACAAAAGAGAAAGTATAAGGTTATGTGTTATATAAAAATTAAATAAGCATAAAGAAATTATAAATACCATATATATAATATATAAATAGTGTTTCAATTATAATTATCACCATGAGAGGTGATAAAGTAAAAACGAACAATCATCATTTTGTGAGGAGGTAGTTCTCCGTACAGAAAGATGGTAGGATTGTTACCCATTATATAGATTTGTGTGTAAGTTTAGGTTAAAACCTTAACATAAAAACATTTCAGTATATTGAGCATAAGTTTATTGTTATATAATCATGGAATAATTATATTCAAGGGGGTGTAGAAAGGAAATGAAAATGAATTGCTTTAGGAAAGATGTCACCACCTCTTTGGGTAACTCCTTTTGGTTTTCACCAAAGGGCTTCCTTATGTGTTATCCTTCCAAGATAACCTGAGGAGACCTTTGGTTCTTAGAAAGTACTCTCTACAAAAGTGGTGTCTCCCAAGTAATTGAATACTCATAAAACTTCTCTAAACCTCCCATGTCACACTTGGGTGAGAAACTGATTATTCATTCCCAGGTATCACTTGGTTAAATACCCACAAATCCCAACCATTTATCACCTAAATGAATCATAACATAGCTCACAAAGGTATTATCTATGTGAAACCCAAAATAGCTCACCAAGGTATCACCTGAGCGAGGCCCAATCAAGCTTACTCAGGTATCAATTGGGAAAGGACCAATCTAGCTTTCCCAAGTATCACCTAGGTGAAGCATATTCCGATCACCAAACTATTATCATACCACAAATTCTTGGTAACCCTTTTACCTAGGCCTCTGATCTGAGTAAAACCAAGTTAATACCCTCTCCAATGTATCCATACATGTATGATTAGAACTTATGTCAAACCATTATATCCACTTGATCATGCGTTCTCATGGTAAAGGTGGATTTTCAATTAACCTACCTATTATATGGGATCCTAAGAATATTCACAATAATGCATTCCTATGGTAATAAGGATCTAGACATCAATGGTTGTGGTGGGAAATATCTTGGTTTATTAAGCGACATCTTCTACCAAAAACGTGAAGCGAATTAGGAATTATTCATACATTTCTATATATTTTTAATCCCTAAAAATGGGTTTATAATTAATTTAGATGATGATAAAGTGTGAACCCCTATATTTATTTTTTAATTACCCCATCATATCCTTACCCTCTTCCACCAGTAGATGTGGGTCAAATAATAACTATGGGAACCCCTGTTAGAGTAATCTCCTTGAAATTCTTATAGGATGTCTTATTTTTTCCACTTTCCATATTCCCACCCTCATCAACTAGTGGATTAGGAATATTTTTTCACTTGGGTTTCCTAATTTTGTGAAAATCCCTCTCAGTAATGATTTTTCAATGTGGTGATCTTATACTATCTATTATTTCTCACACTAAGCATGAATGATTTGCGATTAGAGATTAGTAGTGAACATGAAACTAGAAGGATACAAACTCATATATGGGCCAACCAAGTTGGTGTAATCCCCAATACATCTAAACTATATGGGATTTGATTCATATCTTAATGAGATACGTTAGAAGCCTCCATGGGTTTCAAACCAATCACCTTCAATCCACCACGATTCTCTTTAGGTCTTATTCCCAATAAGATCAAATCCCCACATGGAGGACCATATTCATTTCAGGGCCAATCATCCCATATTCATTAGTCTATATTATTAGTGGGTGAAATATTTATAAGTTAATTTACATTATAAAATGAATTTATTTCCATCAGGACATAAAAATCATGGGGTCAATAGAAGAGTGATTCTCATGCATAATCCCCAAACTAATATTTTCTTAGAACCTTCTTCTTAGACTTTATTTCTTCATAGTACTAAACTACATGGTCTAGTCCTTGTCACATGACCCTGAATGGTACAACATTACCCATATAGTGTTACCAAATTATGTGAATTATCATTCCATTCACTAGGATACATAGAAATAAATTCTCATGGTCCCAGTCCCAACATCAAAACTTTAATAGCCTACCGGGACAACAATAAACCCTAGAGTGACCAATTACAAGGCATCGTATCATGATTCATTAAAATAAACCAAAAACATTTAAATAAAAAGTAAATATATTGAAACTTTGATAAATATTAATGGATCTATCGATGGGGAACCTCAGATACATACATATGGTTCCACTAATTGAGAACATCAAATATATAAAAATGGTTACTCTACCTTGAATACATTATTGATTATAGATGTAAAGGGTGACCAACCTTATAACCAGATTTAAAAAGGATTAATGAATATGACATAAATCTATAAGAGAGTCATATATTAGTAAATAACCCCCCCCCCCCTAAAGGGTGTGATGAGCCCGACATCACATCCTCTTGACCAATGATAGTCCCTAAGAATCACTGTAAAATGGCTAGTGATCTCAAACCTTCGGAAAGTAGGTCCTTATCTTGGATACAAAATCTATTGGGTATTTTTAGCTATTTGAATAAACCCCATTTTAAATATAGTCTTGAAAGTAATTTAAAATTAAAATGGTGGACCTAACATGAATCCTTTTTTAACCAAAATATTTGTGTTTCCCACATGTCAATCCCATTCATAATCTTACAAATTGAAAGTGGTAAAAACATAGATCCTTTAAAGCAGTCAATTTCATGTGTGTTTTTTATTTAGGATGATAGTATGATTATTTTTATCTCCCATGTATTTTATGAAATTCAAAAGAATATTTAACAAAACACCATTAAATCAAAAATTCCATCCTTAAGTTAACAACAAGAATATGGAAAAGTTTTCATACTAGACGGATCCTTGTTGAGATAGAGGATGCCGCCACCCACCCATTATCTCAAATTTTGGGTATAAAATGTGCTAATTTTGGAGTACTGCATCTTTGGTACAGTTCCGAACTTGGAGTCTACACATAAATCCATCTAAGATATAATTTTCAAAAATATTCCACACAATTAATATTGGTGGAGAAGAAATAAAAAAAAACATTTTTTCTTTTCAACCCATTTCAAGAGTCTCTATTCGGAATATAAAAAAATACCACCCTTATTAGAAGGAGGCATATCAAGAGGTTAAAAATGAGATCATTCCAATAGAAAAATGTTAATTACAACGAGATCTTAGTAGTATCCACCACCGTCAATTTTTTATCAAATAAAACTTTTATCCTAATGAGGACACCACCATGTGGGTCCTAGATCTGGTCACCCAAACCTGATAACCCAAGGTATCTCACCAAGGGAAGAAACAAATACACCAAGAACGAGACTATATTCCCATTATGTCAAGACAATTCTACCAAAAAACTATGGTAGAAACTTGTAAGTAGGATCATATACCTAACCACATTCATCAAGTCTTCCAACATAGTTTGGTAACCCCCAGAGAAACCTTCCAACAAATTCTAGCTGTATGAAGGAATTAGACCCATATATAAGCCTCTAAATAAAAACGATTTAATGATATTTTGGAAATGAATGGAGGACAGAAGTAGGGATACACCCTTTCTCTAACCAAGAAATGTGTATATATTCCATTTCATATAGAATAAGTCACACATTATATCCTAACACTGATGGACGAACATGTATCTATCCTTACCTACATCCTACATACTTTCTAGAAAAAAATTATTTTTTTGAAGTGGTAAAAAGTCATCCATTCAACCCAAAGTCTTCAATTGGGGGTCGTATCAGCAAAATATGAATGTAACGTAAGATAAGACTCATATTCCTACTCCAATCTAGGAGTTTCATGGTCAAAATCCTAAGATAAATGTATATTAAGACCAAGTATATACCTCTATTCCAACTGAAGATCACTGGTCCATTATAATGTCACTCCAGAGTATGAATATATCCAAGTTAAAACTATATAAAATTTTCATAAAATCCTGATAATGTTACAGGATTATATTAGGATATCTCTTATATATGTGATTCACTATCTATAGTAAAAAAACTCCAACCAAATATAAGAGATCATATAAAAGAGAAGGCTCACCGATGGAAATATGAAATTCAAAAAGAGGCCTATGATCCTTACATACTAATGTATAGTGTTATTGAGGCCATAAGATATTTATCCTTAGTGGTCCAAGATCCTTATGATTTGTTACTAAATTACCGAATAAGTAGTCACAATTAAAATAGTCCACCTCACAACATTGCAACCAACAAAATTTTAAGTCATCAAAAAATATTTACCATAAAGGCTTATTTTGGGGATATAAAGTGATCGATCATGAGAAATCATCTCTTGATGAGATCCGAGTAAACCCTCTTTGTGGTCAGAAGACTAAACAACACAAATGTCATCCCTTTTTTTTCATTCACCCTGAATTCCATCCCTAGGGAAGATGACATAGGAATACTCTTTATTTTTGGACATTAATACATGATGGTATTCATCATAGTAATGGTTTTCTCTATGAAATTACATTTTATATAAATGTATAATTTCAATGAGAAGGTCCTCTAGTATCCGAATAAATCATGAAAAGACATAATATATTGAGGAAATTTGGAAGATGAGGCCACCCATTCTTATTAAGTTATCATTAAAATGTAATATTATTTCTCAGATGAAATAAAAATTAACATAATGACCACTCTATAAAACACACTTGGATCATCTTTCTTATAGTATAAAAAAGAAAATCACTACCGATCCCACTGTCTGTAATAATGTATATGGTAAATACCTACTTAATTCATAGAATGTGGATAAATCTCTCATAGAAGATAAAGAGACTATACAACTCATGAGGAATCAAATCTTTACATAAAAAAATACTAGTATTTTTTTACCCTTGGATACTCCTCAGTATGATATCCTAGATAATTTTTCATAATAATGAATACATGAAATTTGATTGAATATTTGGAAAAATATTCGCCATTTGAAAACTATGTTCTTACCATATGATAGGTATAAAAATCAAGACGATTTCTTAGAATAACTTCATCATCTGATAAAATTAGCTTCCCTGAATTGGGAAAATAGTAGGAGGGTTTTCAACCTGCATATATTAATGATTTGTAAAAGATACATTAGTTAATCATAAACACCCCATCTGGTGTCCATATCATAGGATAATGATAACATAGAGCATTTCATTCCACCTCACTCCCCAAATATAAGATCCCAGCAGAAGTGACATCATGAAATGTTATTATGTATAAATGGATCTCATAAGTGATATCTAATCACAAAAAATGGAATGATCAGTAGGAATTGGCCTAGAACAAGTCTTAGAAATGTCATAATTGATGAGAATGAACCATCAAAAGACTCTAACATCAAGTGTATGAACATATTAAGTATGTTTCTTGCTTAAGGGAAGATAATCATCAGATAATGTTGATACCTTCATAAAAAATTAGATCATGTACATGACATAAATTTCATCCATCTCTTTCTTAACAAAATATTTTCAAGATTAATAGAGAATCCAAATTATCTATATACATGGTGATACAGGAGAAACCCCAACCTGTAGAGATGGAGGAATTTTAACCATAGCGACCTCCTTCAAGATCACTTAATATAGTTTGATGTGATTTGAATGTGGATAAGGGGGATCCCCATTCCATAGGGTTGGGAAATTAGTATTTCAACCTCCTCCTTAATGAAAATTAGTCTTTTATTATTTAGCTAGAGTGTCAAAAAGTGAACGCCTTAGTTTGTCCCATATAATGACCTATATTCCCCATTGGGAATGCATATGATGAGGTTTCATAGAGAATATTTTCAGATCATCATTCATTAACTGGATCTAAGAGAATCCTTAAAATGAAGGATGATTACTAGTAGTGATCTAAAGAAACTATCTATCCATAATAAAACTTCTAAAAAGTATCACAACATTTTCTACATATAACCTTGAAAAAAATCACTCCTCTTATCACTTTAGTGATAATAAGACAAATTTAATGCATTATATGTCGGTGAAAATTATTAACACAACCCCTAAAGATTAATTATAATATAAAGTTGATGTAGAGTAATAGGAGGAGTATGTTTTCATTTGAAAAATAGTTTTCAATGAAGTAACTAAAGAAGGTGTGAACACTATAAATCAAAAAATTTTAAAAACATTTATGGTTTCCAAAAATGTTCAACAATCTCTCCCTCAACAAATTTCAACTAAGGAAAAGGGTAAATGCTTGAATACATCCAATAATTTACATAAAATAGTTTAATTTTTTACATTAAAGGAGAGATTTGGTAAATATGATATGGAAATTTAGGAATTAAAGAAACAAAATACAGAACTTCTAAGAGGTAATATCCTTGTTAGATATTTTTCAAATAAGAACCTCATATCACTTTCCTTGTTTATTCCTCTCAATAAGAGGATATCATTATAACAATGATGGTATAGGTAGAACATACCCTCAACTTGGGATCCCTACATCCAATTTATTTAGATCCAATGAAAATGGGATATTAGGAGTGTATAATAAAATTCACTACAGTTGGACCAACCTATTTCCCCCCACCCATTGAAGGTACTACTCATCTGGCCATCTTCATAAAGCTCATTAACACTATTTTGGAAATCCTATATTTCTAATATAAATTTTTTTATAGGATCTTGAACAATATACAATACACTTTATATTCTTGTGTGGTCCCATGATGGAAACTCTTGATCAATAAGAAGTAAAAAATATCAGATGCTACATTTTGATTTTAGAAGGATATACCTTTTTTGGTATAATAGTATACTAGCTAGGTCGATCAAAGGATGGGAAGACCCGCATTAACAATTTTTTATCGATTTATCAATACACTATGGAAAATAAATATCATTCACCTCTCAAATTGAAAATAAAAATATAATGAGGAAGTCTCCGATTTTATCTCTAGGTTGAAGGGTTTGAATTACTCTCTAAACCTATAGCTTCTCAAGAGGATTTGTAGGGCCTTTGTATTGAGAATCTCAATTATTAGATGAAAACTATTCTCATCCTAATATAATATCCTGGATAAATTCAAGATATTTTCTTATTTTCATAGTGGTTGGAAGATTTTATTTTTAAAACCAAATCTAAGTCTAGACTAGTGCTGACAGCTTAAGGAAAGAGAATAGGTAGAGGGTAAATCAGGAGAGTTACCTTAAAACTTGTTCACACACAAAATCCAACTCCAAATAACACACCTTCGAATGTGGAACATCCTATTGAATGGAGACAATAGTAGAAAAATCAACATCAGGATGAATAAAATGATAATAAACACTCCCAATTTGAAGATTTGAAGAATAAATTTTATTCATTTTAAGATAAGGAGGTTCCTAGTCACATTTTAGCAACTATATAAAATAACTTTCTAAATTTACAATACCTAAGAGTCTTGATCCAGTTGGTCTCATTGGACACCTAAATTATCCCCACATTCACTAAACATTGGGACACACCACCCAAGATTGTTTTGTTTTTAAATACATTTGCAAAAAATGGTTGATTCTGGGAAAGTAAAACTGGGAAAACCACTAGTAAAATTGGTATGTGTTTCTATTACCACTTTGGAGGAAGAAGGAAAATGGATAGAGGTTACAAGAAATGGTATACAAAATTTTAGTGATTGTAAGACAAGAAAAAGTATCAATTACACTAAGGATATACTCAAGGAATTTTTAAACAAATCAACTGAATCCACAATTCTTTCTTCCTTTAAATGACCAACTTCGTTGGAACCAAAATATCCCAAGAGTTGATCTTACATAAAACAACATAACAAAATAAGAATAAAAAAATAAATGGTTATGAACTTATGTATATGTGAAATCTAGTCACATATCTCTCATATTTTATGCTTCTAATTATGAGGGGATGGGAACCATCCCACCAAAAAACACCACAAGAATTATCCAGCCAATAAGAATCCTCATCAGATGAAAAATTAATCATTTATTACCTTAATTTCATTCACTTAATGCATTATTTATCAACTGTTGAGTATGATTATGAAACTGAGTTCGCAGTTCTAGACTAGGGAACTTTAATTAGAGGCCACATGATTCAAGAAAACAGAGGATGACACAATCAGGGAAGAAATAAACATTCCATTATCATATCATCCATAATAATTCATTCCACTATAAATTACTATAAATTCCATCAATGAGATTAAAAGTAGAAAAAAATAAACCCATATTTTCTAAAAGTTATCTAGATCAAATATTTTTATAAGACCAATTAACAAGACTATATTAGTCTAATTATCCCATGCGAGTGGGTCAACCAAGTAGGCTTAATCCCTCCATAGAGGCACCTAAAACTTCTTCTCAACATCTTAACCCATCTATATTAATTAATTATGTTTTTAAAGATAATTATATAAAATAGACCCCCATGTAGAAGCACAAACATTTGAATAAAAAATAATATATCTTCAAATAATTGACCATGTTATTAGTGAAACTTTCAATTTTGGACACTCTCAACTTATCAAAGAATCTCTAGGATAAACATATGGAGGCCCTACAAAACCCATAAGAGTTGGAAGCTAAGGTCACCACACCTGAAGTGTATCGTGTAGTTATTGACCTCATGGAATGTAATGAAGTTATATCTTCCACATAGGAAGACACTTATTCAATCATACATGAAAAAATTAGAACATTTTATGTGTATGGAAGATTAGATGACATTGAAATGCAATGGTATTTTACTGATAATTTCCTGGAGATCAATATCATTCTGGTCAGAACACTCCATTGATTGGGTTATAAAAAAGTTCATTTTTCCCTTCTTCTCTAATAAAGCAGGGTAATGAAAAAAATAGTAAAAACCACTTTGACGCATCAAACTAAAAGCTCAATTTGGGGACCCTATGTCTAATTCAAAATTTCTAGTTGTCTTGAAGGATACAACTTTCAATGTTTTTCTAGGGATTTTCTAGTTTCATTTTCAAGTGGCAGTCCCTTCTTCATATGATTAGTGCCTCAAATACTCTATTAATGGGAAGATTGATAAATTTTTTGGCGATAAAGCTCTATTTGAGTATTTGAAGTACTAATACATTGATGTGGGATTTTATTATAGGGAAGAGAAATAACCCATGATTGATGATGTTTCTTAGGTTAGGATCTAAATGGACTACAAATGGATTAGGGTAATCCATTCGAAGAAATTGGAAATAAATATATGTTTCACATCAATAGGGTTGAAAACATGAGTTTAGAGTTGGGAATATACTCATGAAACCTTAATATATCATTCATGAGGACTAGACTTATTGATAATGAATATTCCTTTAATCTTAAAAGAAATAACAACTCATTAGGTGAAAATTCCCTAACTTTTCATCTGGTGCTTTAGCAGACCCCCATATCATTAGCTAAATCAGAAGAGGCACTCATGTCTTAGATGGAGATTAGTTATACCTCTACTTCATCTTGTGGATTTTAAGGTTCCAACTTCTATTATATTTAGTAATTTTTTTCCTTCACTTCCCATCCCATATAATGTGGGTATTTAAGAGAAAGAGGAAGAGGATGATGAATATGGAGAGGAAGAGTAATATAGAGAGGAAGAGGAAGATGAAAAGGATTTGGTAAAGTAAGAGGAAGAGGATGAGGAAGAGAAAGTGGATCAGAAAGAGGAAGTGGAATATGAAGAGGAAGAGGAAGAGGAAGATGAAGATCAAGAGGAAGAGGAAGAGGAAGAAGAAGAGGAAGAATAAGAGCAAGAGGGGGCGGGAGAGGAAGAGGAATGCCTAAAATATTCACATCTATCATTCAAAGAAGGAATATCTTCTACTATTGATGAGTTATGACAAATAAATCTGAGTACATTAGAAGATAAATGACCCACATTGATTAGGGAAGCTATATCAACTAATGAACAAGAATTATATAATTATTTTATTAAACATAATTGATATTTGATTTATTTTAATTACACAAAAATTACATGCCTTGACGCCGATGTGACCACATACCACATGGTTCTATTTGAAGATCACTGCAGTTACCAGAATATATCTGGAATGATGTATTTAACTCATACTAATAAAGTTAAAGCTAATGTTGATAAAAACAGTTGAGATACCTCCATTATGTATTTCCAATTCCCAAAGTGTATCATCAATATTTTTCTATTCAAGAAGAATAATGGTAAAATTAGAGTTTGCATCAACTTTAGAGATCTAAACCAACATTGACTAAAAGATAATTTCTTTATTCCAATTATTTAAATTATAATTTATGTGTTGGACAACTATAAATCTATATACTTTATGGATGGTTACTTATGATATAATTAAATATATATGGCCTTTGAGTATGAATAATCCACTTCTTTTAGGGAACCCCAAGGGATATACCACTATTTGGTTATACCCTTTGGATTACGGAATACCAGTTATACATACCAATGTAACATGCATCACAACATCATAACATTATATGGAATGTTCATTGAGGGTTATATCGATGATATAGTGTTGAAGAACATGTGACATTGTAATAATATTTCCAATATGGAGATTGTTTTTAAAAATATAGTACAATATATATTTAAAATTATCCTATTAAAGTGTGATTGTGGTGTTACCTTAGAGATGTTTATTTGCTTCATGGTATACCATCAAGGAATTTAAGTTGATATACAAAAGATTATGTTTATTCTTGACATGTAACCTCCTCCAAACCTCAATGATTTTTTAGGTCTAAAAAGATGTGATTCCTATATTTTTTGATCTATAGAGAATCATATGGAAAAGTTCTTATCTTTTACCATGTTACTGAACAAGGGGGTTACATATTATTGTAATGAAAACTATAAAGAAGACTTTCATTATTTCATGAAATATCTTTTGAGTCCACCAGTGTTGATACTTATTGAATGAAATCCACCAATATTATACATGATAGATTTAGAGTGATTATGGGTGATTTCCTCACACAAAAGATGGACATAGGGATTAAAAAAACCTTTATTATCTCATTCAAACCATTAATGGTACTGAGAATCATTATTTAGATATCAAAAAGAAGAATTTTTCATTAATATGTGTGGTATAGAAACTGAGGCACTACCTGTAACACCACAAGGTTAATTTGGTTTCTTATAATGAATCAATAAAATAAATCCATAATAGTTCCATGTTAACTAGAAATTTGGAATGATATGAATTTATATTATAGTAGTTTTACATTCATTTCATACCTTATAAAGTGATAAAATGCTAAGAACTAGTATATTTACATGCAGAACATCCCTACATAGAAAAAATGAGGTCAAATAATGAATTTTCTGAAGAAGGGAATTTATCTATTCAAATTGGCCCAAGACATAGGAGATATATTTTTATGGCGTTGCAAGAATCCAAACAATAATGGGAATAAAAGACCTCAAGCTCAATAAAGTTGGGTTGGGAGTCATTCTAATCTCTCTATAAAAAGGATATTTTACATTACTTCTTACTATAAGAAGGTTGTACCAATAATGAGGTATAATACCTAGCCCTCACTGTAATCTTATAAATGGACTTATAAAAAATAGTGACCCACATGATGGTCAAATGTGATTCAGAGTTGGTAATCAAGTAGATCAGTAGTGATTAACATATCAGAAAAGAAGAACTGACCAACCATTATTGACCATGTCTGGGGGTTGATGGAGGAATTCCCCTTGGAACTAATATTAAACCATGTCCCACATTCATATAATTTCAAATTTTAGGCCTTGATAAACATGGATACAATTGTGGAATAACCATAAATGGATTAAATAGTCATCAAAATTTCACATCGCAAAATAGTGTCACCATTCATTCATGAAAATGTGGAAGAGATCAATGAAGAAAATTCCATCCCTGAACCAGATGGTCTTAAAAATGGTTGGATGATTTCCATTCCATAATAACTCTAAAATATATTTCTCTCATCATATATATCTAGAAAATAGAAAATATAATGATGGAAAGTCAACTAAACCCTTTATGATAATGCAGCATTCCAAAAATTCCTTAATAAATGGGGATTTGATGGTGTACTTGTTAGGTTTATTGAAAGAGATGAGACTATTTATATAATGGAAGAAGCTCATACTAGAACCCTTGGTTCCCACCAGTCAAGGATTATTATTTCTCATCAAATCTAATGGCTTTAATATTTCTTTATTTTAATGATGCATGATTATAAACAATTCACCAAAAAAGTGTCATTCTTGTCAAGTTCATGATGACTTCAACCATCAAAACCAAGGGTTTTTTCACACCACCAAATAGATTTATCTATTTTCCATATTGAAGATGGTTGTAATGGGGCCATATCCTCCCACTATAGATAAGAAATTCAAATACATCCTTACTAGTACTAAATTAGTTTCCAAATTGTCCATGATAATACACCTTATGGAATTTATGACAATGCAAATCATTAGTTTCATGAATTATAAGATCATCAAATGATTTAGTGTCCCTCAGATGATAATAATGGAAAAAATTCATCAATTTATTATCTTCCTAACTAAAGAGATTGTACCAAGAGTACAAAATTGAGTCTTACCATTCATCCGGATATATGACTATAGAAAATAGATAGCTAAAGGATTTCAATAAAAATATATCAAACATACTCCACAAAATGGTAGAAAAAGATAAGAAATAATGGACCAATAAGATTTTACATTCCTTTCAGGCCATCAAAAGTATAATGAACACTATTCTTGGGACGAGCTCATATTCAGTAGTTTATAAGAAAAACGACATCCTATATATAGAGGTCCAATTTCCTTCACTTCACATTTCCATTTGTGATCAACTATCCACATATGAGAAAAATCAAAAGAAAATAGAGAAAATGAAACTATTATATTAGAAAATACCCCATACCATGCATCATTTAAATTTCTATCAAAGTCAAATAACACGAGATTTTAACAATAATGTTCACATCTATTCATTCCTTTATTTAGAATTAGTTTTTCCCTCAATTCCCCGATGAAACCTATGAAGAAAGCTCTAATGATAAAACCAATGTGGGAGGGGATATTTTTTAACTATAAGGTATATTACAACATTTCATATTCATTTATCACAATGGATGGATAACATATCACACCCCCACCAATGAAAAGTTTATCAAGAAGTATTTTATGTGATCAATGACAAAAATTCCTTACTGTATGACTTTAAACTACATCTAATTCCTTGTCACACAACCTTAAAAGGAATGAATTGTTTTATTATATGGAAGAACCTAAATGGAACATCATACTCCCTCACCATAATATGTTAAAATAAATTGCTGAGGTCATATTTTTCATGACATTAAACTATAAAATTCTATAACCATTATATGAGAGGATGTACAAAACCACTATTGGTATCTTAGTACGCCCGTTTTCTTTTACTCACCTCCGTGTAATAGAGGAAACCCTCACCATTTCATATTTACCACATTGAGAATGGATCACATGAGATTAGGAATTTTTATAGGGGTCATACATCATGGTAGATATGACTTAGATCACCTCATAGTCCAAGCACCATAACCTTAAAATATGTGTATCTCATTCTGAAGAAGTTCTTATGATATGAGACTTACTTCCCTCTATTAATCCTAGGTAACTAAAATACTTTCTTCATGAATTTATACTGCATGGTTGATGTCCCTTTCATATGATGTTAAACTATTCATTTTTTGGCCCTCACTTGGAAGGACCACCATTCCTGGTGCTGGTATCCTATCAATCCTTGAATTTATAAATACATGTAGATTGATTCTTTTTTTGTTGATATATATAGTGATTATTGGATTCTTCAACCTAATCCCATCCATAAAAATTCCCACTCTCATTTTTATGAGTCAAATCTACAAGGGAGATCCCAACATGGATTTTACATTCATTTATAAAACCATATAAAAAAGTTCCTCTCCCCACATTGGAAGTATATTAGTGAGGATGAAATTCATATCTCAGAACTACATGTGGCTTGATTCTCACTCTAATGAGATACTTTGTGACTCCCATATCAAATATCCTGGTCCAACAGTAATGTGATACAAATTCCCTCTCCACATACTAATAACATGATGGGTGTGAGGAGAATTTACTTAAGAACTACATGTGGATCGATTCATGTTGCTACAGGATACATAGTGAAACCCAAATCTCAAATATCTGTCCTAGCCACAACATCATAAATAATTACCCCTCTCTCCCACATAATTCAAATGCCCATGTAGAAGATTACAATATGAGTTCCCTCATTTCAAAACATGTGGCTGAGAAAATGCTATGTTACATATATATGATTCAGATCTATGCAAGGTAAATTCCACCAATTTTTTGTCAATTATTATCTAAACTATCCTTCCATACCTTGATTTCTACCATTGTGAAATAAAACAATGTGTCTTGGGAAATTTTTATATCCATAAGTTTTCTGTGGATATCAGAAAAATTGGTATTTAGTATTAAGGGAACCTATATTTTAACAATGCATATTATACGTAATATGGCTCTGCATAATGTGTTCCCCCAATAAAACCTTTAAAATAGAGACAATTTCATCCTCATGAGAAGATCTTTTTATATATGTACTCTATGATAACATCATAGTGGAAATAGATTTTTCAACATGGTATGTGGTCATTCCTTACATACATTTCTTATATCATTTTAATCAGATATGAGATCCTTTTGATCATTTATTAAAACTTTTTACATTAATTCCTATATAATTCTAGATAATTCTTGGCTAGATTACTATGAAATGGAATATAAATTGGTACCCACCAAAAACAGCCCTTGATTGGCATTTTTGGTATAATTTTCATAACTCCCTAAATTATCTTTCTTTAAATATTGAGAATGAATCCTATGGTATTATATATTTTTAGGTGATTATTCCAATTTACATGTTTATTTTAATCCACATATATAATAAACTAGTGATTTTTGTCACACGACCCTAAAGGGAATGGATGGTCATGGATGCAAGACCTTGAAATGAAAACTATTAGTCAAAGATGTGTGACATTAATATCAATCCACTCACAAAAACATGCTCTATGACATTAAAAAAAGTGTACATATCTGTGGAATATTATATAATAGAATTTGGGATCTCTATTCATATCAGTTATTTTCTTTTCCCTTTCTATATAGACTGCCTCAGAAACTAGTTTTTTTTTCAAAGCTAAATGAATATAAAATGCATAAATATTACATCCTAAGAACATGATGTTAAACTGTAGGGAAAGTTATATTTCATAAGATGTTAAACCCTAATAAAACTTATCCATAATGTATAATGTAAAATTATGTATCCATCTTCCTTATCATTGTAATGACCCAAAAATTTATTAATGAAAATTCACTAGGATCTAATTAAATGTATTATTATGTAAAAAGGTTATATAAAACATATACACTTCCTTGAATTTATGTTTTTGTATTTAAAAATCCCATTAATAATTGTTACCATTTCTAATATATTCATTTTATAGTTATCACATGATTAGTATAAATATAGGGCTTTAAAAAATCCAATTTACTCAGAAAAAGATAGTGATGGTATCATCCAGTAGAATTGTTCCATATGAGACCCATTTTTATGAGCTTAGAAAGTAGGTGGCATCACTGGTTTTCTCTCTTGACCAATCCCAAGCCAAACTTTAACACATTAAGCTTTAATAAAACCTCTTACGGGAGAAGTCAAAGTTGATAGAGATTACCACCTGAGCGATGTTATCCGAGCCACCCCAAGAGTCTGTAATCATCGCACACATTACCCTTATGTCATATGTTTGTGTTATAATGGGGTATGTAACAAGACCCTAGAACTATGATTATGTGCCTTATTTTTTATAGAATTAATAATATTCATTCAATTTATTATTGTTACTTTGTAAATAGTTTTTAAAAGCATAAATAATATTTTTAGTTAATATTCAATTAAGAGATCTATTTTGATGAATTAATGGATTTATAAATTAAATAATATTTTAATAAAATATTATTACTAAAGTACACTTCGATGAACATAAATTATAGTATAATTTTTATGAATAAAATTGTGATTTTTATTATGGCTTGAAAGCTATTTTTTTCAAAACCCATGAATTTTTTATAAATGTTAGTTTTTATATTAAAAATAATAATTCACATATTTATAAAATTATTTAGATAAAAATAATATTATTTTTTAATCCAGATGTTGAAATTATCCAATGGTGAATTTTTCTTAATATTCCAAGACAGTGGAATTTTCTGTGAAAATTTAAATATATAATGTGTTTTATGACATCATAATGACCCAATAGTGATGTAATAAAATAATATAAATGGAATTTTCTACCGATATATGTTTTAAAATTAAAATAATGGGATTTTAGGTTTTTTTAATTTATTTTACAAAGCCTTATTGGACCCACTAAGACTTATAAAACATTTTAACTTTCTAAAAAGATTTCCTTGAGAGTGTGAATCACCTCTACATAAGAAAGCCTAGTATTTTAATATGTTCTTCCATTTCACTTTTATATTATTTTATTATACTCCCCATTTGAAAAAACCGTGGGCAACAACCATGGTATGGTTTGTGGTTTTGATTAGTTTAATGTGTGGTGTCCAAAACCTAAATAATAAACAATTCCTTGTCCTTCCCTATATAAACGCTCTCAATATCCCATTCCTCTTCACTAAAAACCTTTAGAGAAGAACAAAGATATTAAATCATCTCTCTAGAATCCACCCAAGGAACCCCAATCTCCCAATAATCCTTTCTCAATCTCGTACCAATCCTTTGGGATTACACATCCAAGTATGAGATTTCTTCTTTTCTCATTTTTTCCAAATTTATTTATGTTGTTATACCCTTTTATTTTCAATTAAAAATGTTGGGTTATTATTTTGAAACTCCAACATACTACCCTATTTATGTTTGAGTGATGGGAGACCCATTTCTCTCTCATTAATTCTTCCCATGTACACCTGTTACCATGCCAAAATTCCATAATGGATTTCTCTCTCCTCATTTACATTCAAGAAATTCTTTTGAATTTTGAATCAAAATTACATTACATATTTTGGAAAATGTATATATATGAACCACTTACTTTAAATTTCACTTAAATATGATTATATACCCCTTTATCTCTCATTAATTATTTTTATGAGTTCTTATGTTGCGTTGTTATGCTGCCGAAATTGCACTGCGATTTTCCAAGCCAAAGTCACTGTGTAGTGAATACCATGCCCATTTCTCTATCAAGGGTATTAGACTTTATAAAAATTTAGTTATTGATTTTATAGTTTCATGTATGTATTCCAAAATCCTTTATCATGGAATCCATTAATATGTTGAATGATTCCATGTTGTATGATCCGTGTGTTACACTTATGCATGAAATGAAATGATTAAGAAGGGTGCGCCCTGATAGTGCTCCAATGCATTGGGTAAAGACTAGTATCCTGATACGTCAAGTGAAATAAGGGTTTACTCATGCTAATTCAAGTGAAATGAGGCTTTAATCAAGATCCATGTACAATTATCCTTGGATCAAGCTAATATTATGTTAAATGTTGTTGCCACATTTCCATGTTATGATAATCATGCTATATCATGCCTTTATGTTCATGTTTCTATTATGCTCCATTGATATTACTATTTCCGAACATGTATAGTGTTCTTCATGTTATTACTTGTTTAATCTGTTATTGGTCTTTATAGATCACATGTTTCTTATAAATTTCCTCGTGTTATCCCATGCAATGTTAAGTATTAAGGAATTTGTGTGGTCATGTAAAAGAAGTTTTCAATAATGTTTTGTATTTCATATTTTATGGTTTTATATAACGTTCCTAAGCCCCAAAGACACTAGACCTCTCAATATTCTTTGTTGTAAAAAGTGAATATTTTATGTAATAAATTATGTTTAAGTTGGAAATAAAGACCAGGGTTGTTATAGTTGGTATTATAGGATATGTTTATTTATTTTTTTGATTAGTATTAGAAAACCCTAGTGAAATCCATAGGGATAAGACTAAGTATAAAAAAAACATCCATAAATTTTGGTGAGTATTGAGTAATTTTTTTATCAAGAAAATACATCCTTGTTTGGATACGAGCAGGTATTGGTGGCTATGGCACAAGTGTATCTTGGGGTAAAACCTGAAAACACCACATTGAGCTAGAATCAAATATGAACCAGTGCACAAAAATGGGGATTGCGGTACTCTTGGATACAACACTCCTGGGGGATATGATTTGGTAAATTCATAATCTTAGTATGAATCATTAATAAGGGAATTAAAAAAACCCACAAATAATATATGTTGGGAAGTATATCACGAATAACATAGATAAGTTAAGGAAATAAATATAATTTATAACTTATCCTTTTTGTCATTGGATTACCCTTTATCTGGTAGACCTAACATTCCTTTTATTCTAGCCAATAGACAACAATAGGGGGACTCAAGCTAAAAACCAATGCAAGGATCTGTTTGATGACTGTTCTAATGAGATTCCCAATCCAATGGGAGTAGGAATCAAAAAAATTTTCAAGATACTCTCTCAGTTAACTCAATTTGTGAATAGAAACATGGGTCAAAAGGAATTTTCAACCCCCATAACAATTAATAATCTATAATGAAGAGCTTCATGAGACAAAGGCCTCCAAATTTTAATGGATCATCTGATCCCTCAATCATCGAACAATGGATCAAATCAATTTAGAAGATCTTATCCATCCATGAGTGTTCTGAACAAGCGAATGTAATTTTGGCTACATAACATATGGAGGGTGAAGCTGAAAAATGGTGGACATTGATAAAAAATATGAATCCTTGGAAGGAGATCGAGGCATTGGAATGGATGGATTTTTAGAAAATGTTTTTCGATAAATATTTTTCTTCCACCCTTTGCCTTAATATGGAAAGGTAATTCCTTTCCCTCATGAAACAAATATGATGAATCCATCATAGAGTACATGGAAAAATTTACAAGGCTTGCATGATACTCATTTGGTTTTGTCATTACCCCCAAATTCAAGTTTTACTGCTTCTTTGGTGGGCTGAAACCTAGCTTACGAAAGGCCCAAGCAATCCGTGACCTCGATAGCTATGAGGAAATTGTCTTCTGTGACCTCAATGGAAAAATAGATATTGGTGAATCTCAAGTGTATCATGGGGATAATAAGTTTAAGGTATTCTGCAATTTTTTCAGTCTGATGGATAAATCCAATGGTACTAAGAAAATCCAGCACCCCAACTTCCAAAGGTGTGGAAGGAAGTACCCCGGAAATTGCCTGAAGGGGGAGAAGAAAGGATTTTGGTGTGGAAGAGAAGGGAACATTGAAATTAACTTCCAAAAAGAAAAACTAATGGATGTAAAAGAGGAGAGGAATGCTTTATTCGACACTCAACACATTGTTCATTGCTTCAATTGTAAAGAACAAGGGAACTTTGAAAACTAGTTCCCTAAGCCAATGGTTTTCGAAAGCAACCAACAACCTCCAAGGTAGAATGGGTGAGATTTTTCCAACACTACCACCAAAGTAAACCCTGAAAATGAAGTAGTGACATGTATGCTGGTTATTCATTAAAGAATAGTGAACATACTTCTTGATTATTGTTCTAAACATTCTTTTATATCAATAATGTTTAGTAGAACAATCCCAACACCACCAAAAATCATGGATGTAAAGATGTCGGTGATAACATCAAATGGGAATTTCATTTCATACAATGAATATAACTCCTCCACTATCATAATTTGTGGATTGAATTTCCTAGATAACCTCATCATACTCCCTCTAGTGTAATTTGATGAAATTCTTGGCATGGAATTGATTTCCTTATATAGAGCCTACATAAATTTCTAAGAAAGGGAAATCACTCTCCATATGGAGAATCGACCCCTGATTATGTACATGTGAAAGGATGGGGATGAATCTTATTTAGCACCATCATCTCAAGCATGGATATTACTGTCCTATGAGAATGCTTATCTTGTTAAGATGATTGGGGTGAAGGATGTAACCATCCTTTAAGACATGCATATTTTGTGGTAATTCACTAAACTGTTTCCCGAGGAATTTCCTGGTCTTCCTCTTAGAAGATATGTGGAATTCTAAATTGATCTTATACTTGGGTGCTGAAAATATCTAAGACTCCATATAGAATGGCTGTTGTGGATCTTGAGGAGATAGAGAAACAACTAGAAGAGAATCTAGATAAATTATTTATAC
This sequence comes from Viscum album, assembly GCA_963277665.1. Classification (NCBI taxonomy): domain Eukaryota; kingdom Viridiplantae; phylum Streptophyta; class Magnoliopsida; order Santalales; family Viscaceae; genus Viscum; species Viscum album. The sequence continues at coordinate 1,237,843,060 of OY728153.1, forward strand.
TCCCAACTGCTCCACCATGGGGTGCACCAGTCATCTATGTCAAGAAAAAGGATGGGTCAATGCGCCTTTGCATTGATTATCCTGAGATCAGAAAAATAACGATAATGAAAAAGTATCCTCTATCCAAAATTTATGACTTGTTCAATCAGATACATGGAGATCAATACTTCTCTATGTTGGATCTACAGTCAGGATATTACCATGTAAAGGTGAAGAAGGAGGATATCCCCAAGACTACTTTTTGTACAAGGTACGAGCACTATGGATTCACAATAATGCCTTTCAGACTCACAAATGCTCTAGAAATCTTCATGGACTTAATGGATAGAGTCTCTAGAGAATACCTCAACAAATATTTGGTAGTATTTATAGATGATATTCTAATATAATCCAAAACCAAGGATCATGGGGAGCATTTAAGAACTATACTAAAGACCTTTCCAAAGGAGAATCACTATGTAAATTACATATTGTGTTAATTCTATTTGAAGGAGGTCTTATTCTTGGGCCATATCTTCATAGGAAATGGGATATTGGTGGAACCATCCAAGACAATCACAATTGAGAGATGTCTAGGGCCAACATTAGTAAAGGATATTCGTAGCTTCCAAGGGTTAGTTTGATATTATCGTCAATTTGTGAGAAATTTCTCATGATTTTCCTACCCTATTACCAAGATAACTCAGAAGGGAGTAATGTTTTATTGGAGTTATAAATGCAAAGATAGATTCAAGGAGTTAAAAATGAGGATTATCACTGCACATGTTCTCTCACTACCCACAAGTGGAGAACATCTTGTGTTATTCAGTGATGCTTCGAAGAAGGGCCTCAGATATGTGTTTATGAAAAATGGAAAAGTAATTACTTATGCTAAAAGGAAATTGAAAGTTCATGAGAAAAACTACCCAACACATGATTTGGAGTTGGATGTAGTAATATTCTCTTTAAAAATTTTGTGACATTACCTCTTTGGGGAGAAGTGTGAAATATATATGGATCCCAAAATCCTCATGTATATATTCACAATGAAATAGATGAAAATATACCAACGAATATGGATAGATCTGATCAAAGACTATGACTGCTCAATCCATTACCACCCAGGGAAAGCGAACCAGGTGGCATATTTTTTAAGTTGAAAGGAACAATCAATTCTATCATTGATGATAATTTAAAAGGATCAAATATTATTATATTTGAAGAAGATAGACATGTGAATCATAAAGAAGGTAACATCACCAATCCTTTCACAAATGATTTCTCAACCATCTCTTTTGGAAAAGTTAAAGGGTACTCAAAAGGAAGATGTGGGAATTAAGAAAATGTGGAAACTAGCAGAAAAGAGAAATCACGAGAGTTCAACATTTATGAAGAATAAATTGTGATATTTAGGACAAGAAAATGTGTTCTATCAAATATAGAGTCAAAGAATGAACTTTTGGATAATGAACATAGTTCAAATTTCTCCATTCACCCAGGAAACACAAAGACGAGTCTGGATATCCAAGACCATTTTTTGGTGGGATAACATGAAGAAATAGATCGCTAAGTATACATCGCAATGCCTGGTATGTCATTAAGTTAATGTTGAGTTGTAGAAGTCCATGGAGATGATGAAACCATTACCCATAAAATCATGGAAATTAGAGAACATCACCATGGACTTTATCACCAGAATTTTGAAGACATCCAAAATAAACAATGCTATCTGGGTTGTTTTGGATCATCATACAAAGACTGCACACTACATTGAAATTCTAGAGGATTTCTCATTAGATCAACTAACAACATATATATATATATATATCAGATAATTGGTAAGGCTGTATGGAGTACCACTATCTGTTATATCTGATCGGGGTCCAAGATTCACCTCTAAGTTCAGGAAGAGTCTTCAACATGATATGCATAATGAGATCAACTTCAGTATGGCTTATCATCCTCAAACTGATGGCCAATCTGACCAAACTATCCAAACACTTGAGTATAGGTTGAGATCATTCTCAATGGACTTCAAAGGAGGATGGGATCAATATCTTCCACTGGTTGAGTTCTCTTACAATAATAGTTTCCACTCAATAATCCAAATGGATCCCTATGAATCCATTTATGAGAAGAGGTGCATAACATTGGCATGTTGGGATAAAGTTGGAGAGTGAAAACTCATAGGTTCATAAATAGTCGAAAAATGGTGGAGAAGGTTAAGACTATCCTGCAGCACATTAAACCAGCTCAGAGTCGACAAAAGAGCTATGCTGAAAATCATCAATGAGACCTAGAGTTTGATGTTGGAGACATGTTATTTCTCCTCATATCACTGTGGAATAGAGTTATGAGATTTGGGAAGAAGGGAATGGTTATTCCAAGGTACATTGGCCCTTTTGAGATCCTTGATTGCATTGGAAGAGTGGCCTATCGACTAACACTCCCACCGAACCTATCTAAAGTACATAATGTGTTCCATGTATCACTCTTGGGGAAGTACATACCTTATCCATCACATGTAATCAATCCTGAGGTGGTACTATTGGACAATTACCTCTCCTATAAAGAGAAGTTGGTGAAGATCTTATACCATAGGAAAAAAGATCTACGAAATAAGAAAATACCCCTTGTCAAGGTTTTGTGGTGAAACCACATTTTTGAACAAGTAATGTGGGAATCATAGGAAGTGATGAAGCAAAGTTACCCTCACATGTTTTAGTGAGGGAGAAGGAAATTTAAAGGGATAAATTTCTTAAGGGGGGAAGATTGTAAAGACCCAAACTTTTATTAATGAAAATTCATTAGGATCTAATTAAATGTCTTATTATGTAAAATGGTTATATAAAACATAGTCTATTCATTGGTTTTATGTTTTTGGATTTCAAAATACCATTTATAATTTTTACCATTTCCAATATAGTCGTTTAACAGTGATGGCATGATTAAGATAAATACATGGATTTAACAAATATAATTTACTAAGACAAAGGAAGCGGTGGCCAAAACTAGAAGAATTTCTCCATACAAATACCATTTTTCAGAGCTTGGAATGGAGTTGGAATCGTTGGGCTTCACTATGGACCAAGCATTAGTGGAGCTTCAACATGTTAATATTGAAATGAACCACCTAGGGTAGAAATGAAAGTTGATAGAGATTACCACCCAAGCGATGTTATCTGAGCCACCCCAAGAGTCTGTAACCATCGAAAACCATACCCTTAGGTCTTATACGGGTGTTACAAGGAGTTATGTGACAATACCCTAGCACTATGATTATGTACATTATTATTATATAGAATAAAAATGTACATTCATTTTATTACTGTTAATTTGTAAATAGTTTTTAAAGAAAAATAGTATTTTTAGTTAATATCCAATTAAGATATCTATTTTGATGAATTAATGGATTTTTAAATTAAATAATATTTTAATAAAACATTATAAATTAATAAATTTTTATTTAATATAAATGATAATATTATTTTATGAATATAATTGTAAATTTTATTATGTTTTGAAAGTTGTTTTTGTCAAAACCCATGAATTTTCGATAAATATCGGTTTTTATATCAAAAGTAAAAAAATTAACATATTTAGAAAATTATTTAGATAAAATTAATATTATTTTTTGAATTAGGACATTGAAATTATCCAACTGTGATTTTTTTCATAATTTTCCAATACAGTTGAATTTTTGGGTAAAAATTAAGTATCGTTTAAATATATAATGTGTTTTTTATGACATCATAATGACCCAATAGTGATGTAATAAAATAATATAAATGGGTTGTTCTTCCGATATATGCTTTACCTTTAAAATAATGTGATTTTTGGTTTATTTATTTATTTTAAAAATCCTTAGTGGACCCTCCAAAATATATAAAACATTTTAACTTTTTAAAAGGATTTCCTTGGTAGTTAAAATCACCTACACATAAGTAAGCCTATAATTTTAATAATTTCATTCATTGGACTTATAAAATAATTTTTTCCACTCCCATTTAGCAAAAAATATTGAAAAAATAGGATGTTTTTTGTTTTTGACTAGTTTAATGTGTCGTGTCAAAAAACAAAATAATAAATAATTCTCTCTCCTTTCTTATATAAACCCACTCAATATCCAATTCCTCTTACCTAAAATCCTTTGTATCTCGACCAAATTCTTCCCACCTCTCTCTATAATCCTCCAAAGGCACCCCAAGATCCCAATAATCCTTTCTCAAGCCCCTGCCAAGCCTTTGGGATCACACTTCCTAGTAATGGATTTCTTCCTTTCACATTTTTTCCAAATTTCTTTATGTTGTTATACCCTTTTATTTTCTGTTGAAAATGTTGGGGTATAATTTTTCACCTCATCAACACTTACCTCCTTGTTTTTTAATGATGATATACTCATTTATCTCCAATTAATACCTTCCATGTACACTCATTACCATGCCAAAATTCCGTAAGGGTTTTATCTCTCTTTATTTACATTCAATCAATTCTTTTGTATAATGAATATAAACTCAATTAAATATGTTGTCACATGTATCTATATGACCCCCTTACATTAAATTTCATTTAAATGTGATGAGACACCCATTTATCTCTTGAAATCCATTTTTATGAGTTCTTATGTCACATCATTATGTTGCTAAAATTGCCATGTGATATTCCAATCCAAAGTCCTTGTCTAGTGAATACCGTGCCCATTTCTCTATCAAGGGTATTCACCATTATGAAAATTTACTTATTGATTATATATTTTCATGTATGTATTCCACATTACATTATTTTGGAATAAATGAAGATGTTTAATGATTCCATGTTGTATGATCCGTGTGGTACACTTATGCATGAAATGATATGATTAAGAAGGGTGCACCCTGATAGCGCTACAATGCATTGGGTAAAGACTAGTATCATAATATGTCAAATAAAATGAGGGTTTAATCATGGTAATTCAAGTGAAATGTGGGTTTACTCATGATCCATGTGCAATGATCCTCGAATCATGCTAATATCATGTTAAATGTTGTTTCCAAATTTCCATGTTATAATAATCATCTTATATCAGGCCTTTATGTTTAGGTTTCTCTTACGATCCATTGATATGCATATTCCCTAACATGTATTGTATTCTTCATGTTATGTTTTTTACTCCCATATTGGGATTTATATCTCACCCTTTTCTTATACTTGTCCTCAGGTTATCCAATGAAATGATAAGTACGAAGGAATGTGTGTGGTCATGTAAAAAAGTTTTTAATACAGATAGTTATTTCATGTTTTAAGTTATTATTTAGTGTTCCTAATCACAGAAGACACTATACCTATTAATCTTCTATATTGTATCAAGTGAATATTTTATGTAATAAATTATGTTTAAGGGGGAAATAAAGAGCAGGGTTGTTATAATCATAACATGTTAAAGAAAATGGTTCACAAACCTATTGCATGACATAAAACCATTGGATCATTTAGACCACACTTGAGAGGACCCCTATTATCAATTTTAGTCTCCTATTACACTACCAAATTACCTTTATATAAATATTTGGTATATAATTTCTATTTATTTTGGATACATAATGATGCCTAGAACTTTTTTCTTTATAAAAACTACAAATACTAAAATATGGTGTGATTGTATTCACCTGCATTTGATAACTATGTCATTCATCAACTTAGATTTCTTCCTTATTTGCTAATGAATCCACTCCATCCCCACATTATGTTCATAGATGTGCGTCATTAAAGTAACATTAAACACTTTTTCTATAAGATATTAAACTACGTGTTTGATGACCCCTTTCATATGATGTAAAAGAACATCTCACATAGGACCTTTCCTTATAGGACATTTGATTATGGTGTCAGTCTCTTACATCACAAAAATTATTTTAATTGCTTCCATATGATGTGGTAATCCCTCAACATTCTTTGTTTCTCACACCAAGAATAACTCGCATGGGCTAAGGAATTTTTGTAGGGGACTCCCTACATGGTCGAGACACATCAAATAACATTTGGGTTAACATGGCCCTATATGTAAGACCTTAAGAGGCACATCATATGATCCTCATTGTGTGAATTATAAATTCATGACTATACCTGTATGAATGGCTTTAACATTCGCACTAGAAATCCATGCTACATGAAATTAAACTACATAGTTACTTCTTCACTGTAAGATGTTAAAATAATGGTTCATTCCCCTATTGTATGATGTAAAACTACATAATGTTGTGGCCCTCACTTGAGGGGCACACCATTCCTAGTTCCAGTATCCTATCACACCTTTACATCAGAACTACATGTGCCTTGATCCTAATTTTTATAAGATACATAGTGACACCTAGTTCCCTTATCCTAGACTCAACCATAAAAAAACTTTCCCTATCTCTACTGTATAGGGTCCTAATCCTTTCAGGGAATTCAAATATGGGTTCTTTCATTTATGAATTCATGACTGTAGTGAAATTAATCCTTCCATACATATGATACAGATCTATGTGATTAATTTTTAAACAAAATATGTCCAATTATAATCTAAAATTATTCCCATCATACTTATTAGATACATCTATTTTTCATAAACCAAACATCATTTTCATGAGCAATGTGGATCCCCATATACAATTTTGGATATTAGTGACTGAAAAATCCTAATTTAACATACACTTTTTCATTACTATGAATACAACAACCAAATATTGATCTATATAGAAGCCTTTCAACCTGAAGAATATTTTTCTTTTAGAGGAAGATATTTTTTTCATATGCCTAGACAACATCATAATAGAATATTCCATTGGAACATACTCTATGACCATTCCTTATACAAATTTTCCATAAAATTTCCTATGAATTTAGGAACCCAATTATATCTAAAAATTTTCCCTCCTTATATATGGAAAAAGTTGGAGCATTATTGTTCTCTAATCCGGGCTTGGGTCATTATTCCAAGGACTCACGGTTAAAGCTATTCAACTAAAAACATCATTTGAATTAGTCTAGCATATAAAAATTTAAATATCCAATTAGAAGAGACATGATAATATATAGGTTGATAACCCAAAAAAGGTAATCCTATGAAAAATTTGAGTCTATCCTCACTAGACATGTACCACAAACAACTAAGGAAGAACATGAGAATTTGAAAAAAAATTAAAAGGCATAATACATTTCAGTTTAAAAACCCATAAAGGGAGGCCTGAGTAAAATCCAAGTTCATGAATTCAACGCCTCCAAATTAATTTCTCAGAGAAAATTTAATGTGAATGTAAAAATAAATAATTATTTTAGAGACTGGCATTCAACCCCCACAAAAATTGAACAATGATCACTAGGTCCATTGATCGAGGATGAAGTTACAGAACTTATTTTATCATCAATGAAACACCTAAGTGTACTATATCATCATTGTATGACTAAAACAACTTAATGATATTTGGTATATCATATATTAACCTACGATGATTAGTGGTGTGTACCCCATATGAACTGAAATTTTAGAAAGTGAGTCATATCAATGAGACATCCCAATTGAAACATGGGGCCCTGCCCCTGAATCCATGGTAAAGTGGTGATATTCCCTCTCCTACATATGAGTTAGATATATGTAGTATATTTCATCATTTATTTCTTCAACAATGATCCTATGCTTAAAATTGTATTCTTTTTTGTATGAACATGATCTACGTAGGAGTACCTATTTCAGAACTATATGTGGCTTGATTCAGGCTTTCATAGTTTATTTAGTGACTTCTAGATCTCTTATCTTCAATATAGTTGAAAATGAACTTTCATTCCACTCCATTTTCCATCCTAGAATCTTCAATATTATCAATTTAGGATATCCTTAAATTGAGTTGAGATTACTATACTGAAAATCTTAAAAAAATTAGTAAATATTTTCTCATGGTAACCCAAATGACTTGAGTTGAGATTCTCCTATTGGTGAAATTTAAATTCCCCAAGTAGAGATCATCATTTTAGAAGGAATCCTCTCAGTGGTGACATATATTCAAATATTAAATTATGATATAGTAATGTCTCAAAGTTCCTTATTTTGACCTTAGAGTCATATTCTTTTCATGCTGAATAAATCCAATTTTAATTGGGTGGTATTTTTTCATCAAAATATTCATTCAATTCACTTTTCAACATTACCTATGATATTATCCTCACATAGAAAAAAAATTATAGTTTTATTAGAAATGTGCCTCTATGTTAGAAGAAGAATAAAATTGGATTTCCATGTTTTTCAAGACATCTCACATACAGAGGGATAGATATTACTCAAAAATGTTTCATAATTTGGTGGCATGCTGGTGAGAACCTCCATTCAGGAGTTGTCTATGGATTTCTCATATTCTTGATAAAAATATATCAATGCATTAAAATAGATACTTGAGGGTCTTTTGGGAAAGTTTTGGAACAATAAAACATCATAATATACTGTATAAAACATATCTAAGGGTGTAGTTTGATTAATGATCTTTTCTCAACTACTCATGATGCCCAAATGTATATATAGAAAAAAGTTATTGATTTTAGATGTGAGGAATATTTTATAATCAAATTTATTTTTTGGGGAATCTCATTTGTGAAACACCCTCATCAATCTCATACAAGTCCAAGATACATGGATCCCTTGTATGATCATCACCTCATTCAAGTCATAGATACATGTAAGAGTAGTTTAATCAATATGCTACGTAATTCTTAGATGCGGGACTCAATAACACAATAATCTAACACATGAAAGATTAACCTGTGTGTATCAATTGCATTAGATTCCCCCTTCTCCAATTGTCTCATAGTTTCCTATAAATATATCCCTAGGGGTCCTCATTTTAAACTCTTGGAAGACCCATGGATACCATAAAGATATTCTTACCCAAGCCTCTCACCCAAATCTCTAAAAATCTCAGGTACATTTCAAAGATTAAAAATCAAGATGTAATTAACAAGATTCAAGGAACTAGAGGTCCTCAAAGGCTTGAAACATTAAAGACCAATTTCATGAACTATTTCGCCATTTTTATAAAAACACTGGGGAAAAGGACTCATTCCAGACATAGGACTTCCACACTATCCTTCCAAGAGAACAAGACAATACCTTTGGTTCCTTGAGAAAATTCTTAACCAAGTGGTGTCTCCCAAGTTATTCAATACTCAAAAAATGTCAATAAACCACCCATGTAACACCTATGTGATATTCTAACTCAACTCACATAGGTATTACATGGGTGAATCCCAACACATCTCACCAAAGTATCACATGGGAGAGGGATAATCTAGATATCATAGGTATCACATAAGAAATTCCAAATCCATATTACCCTAGTATCACCTTATTGAGGCCCAATATAGGGAACTTAGATATCACCTAGGAAAATAATCCTTCATTCCCCAAGTCATTATCATTAAACAAATGACCATGAAAGCCATTATCTAGGACTTTATTTAAGGGATTCCCTATCAAGATCTGATCTAACTACTTTATATGTGTATGATTAGAACATAGTTGGCACCATCATGTAAACTCGATCTACATTCCAATGGAAAATTTAGTCCCATATTTAACCTACCTAGCAGGTTGGATCATTATAATGTTTAAAATCATTAATTCCAATGTTAATGATGATCCTAGACTCAATGCTGGTGCTGATATATTTCTCATTTTGGGAACTAATATTTTCTACCTAAAACAAGAGGTAAATCATACAGTATCCAAACATTTCATTAAATGAATATTCCCCAATATTGGGTTTTAAAATAATTAAGAAAATGAGAAAGGGGAAATGCCCATCGTTTTTCCTCATTACTATGTGATATCCTTATCCACACCCACTAATTGATGAGAATCAAGTTTTCACCATGGGAATCCCCCCTTTATAAATCCCCTAGCCTTTTGAAAGACTTGTGGGATATTTTTATTTCCATATGGGTATAATCAATATATAATATTTATAAAAATACACAATCAGTGCTACTAATTAAGTAAAATATAGTATTTGGAAATATTAATATCAAATACATGAGAAGGTGAGTTAGTTTTTTATGATTTTAAAGAAATTTGTTTTATTTATCTGAATAAAGGAGTGAATAATTTTATTTTGGTATAATGGAAATATTATGAAAGTAAGAGAGAGAAATAAAAGAGTTTGGGTGGTTTGAAATCAAATTTGAAGGCATGTTAGTGTTTTTGGTTTCTTTGTTTTTGGTGAAATTGAATTCCATAAAATAATATGAATGTTATTTTATTGGGGTCAGAGTTGGTATTAGGTAGATTAAATGATTATGAAATCCCTCCCAGATGTAGCAATTCCCCTTTTCCCATGGCTAAGAAAATTCGGGCATCACTAAATGGAGTTTGTCTCAGTACTAATTTTAAACCTAATTAACCTAATTTGGCCAATGTTCACACCTCAATTAGGGTTATCAGTTATTTAATTGAAAATATAATTTGGATTCAGAAATCAATTTTCATTATAAATTGAAAAGAAATAGATTATATATTTGATTTACTATTCGACCAATACTAATTCATTAACAGAATTAATTAAATAAAATCCAATGAAACCTTACCCATTATTCTACATTACCATGTCACGAGGAGGGAATAACTCCCTAATTCTAGTGGTGAGGTATTATGGATGAATGATTAAATAAAAATAAAAAATGATGAATAAGTTGAGAATGAGTGGCGAGTTCCTTGAACAACACAGATTATCACCCCAAGTTATAGTCTCTAGAATCCTCTTTGGCTGTAATAGTGAAAATTTGTATTTATAGAATTCCATTGGGATCATGTCGAATATGGGTCATCACTAATATATCCCATTGTTATTCTTAGGCCAATCATAGATTTTTGAGTGGCGTTCTATGAAATAAATATTCTCTTCTGTTGAAAATTCCCATCAGAAGGCCAAAACTGAGTCTATCTAGTAACATTCACATCATGAAATGTAAATTTCCATATTTTTCATTTTATTCGTATAAATATATATATATAATTATTTTAAGGTTTTCATTACATAAAATGTTTTCATAACATGAATTGACATTTCGCAGCTTCGGAAGCACTGTTTCTCTCTAGTTAATCATTTTTGACCCCTAGAAGTGTTCCATATGAATCCTATATCATGGGAATCCATATTTAATTGTAAATAATATTATATTTTTGTATTAGTATTTTTATTTTTCCAAAAAAACCTCATCCTTCAAAATATGAACAATTTCATTAAATTAATATGAAACAATAAGTCATTTATGTATCAAAAGTGATGCATTTAAAAGAAAAATAGTAGGCATGAAATGCTTATAGAAAATACACCGCACTTGAGTTCAGATTATTACCCAAGGATGTAATCACAACATACTAAAAATTAACTTTCACCTTACCATTATTTAAATTTAATTTTAATAAATGTAGTTGATATATTATAGAATTAAATATTCCGGCATCAACATTGGAAAAATCATCCAAGAATAATTTTTCAAAGAAATAATCATTAAAGTATTTCAATTTTTTGTCTTTTTAAATAGGTAATACTTTAAATTAATCTATTTTCATTTTCAAATTAATAATTAATACATATTCCCTTCTAAATTTACCTCTACTTCAATTTGTTTCACATCATCATGGTATAATTGTGAATAAGGTTTACAATATTTCTAAAGGACATATTGCTTACCATAGTCTTGAAAGGAATATATAATCTCTATTATGAAAATAAAAAATCAAATTTTATCATGAGGGATTCACTTTTTAGGATCAAATGGATCTAATGCTTAAGGTAGGTAGAAAATGATGAAAAATAGGTAAATCTCAAAAAAGGGGTTTTTCTTTAAGGCATATTGACTGATATAAAAAATTAGATAAATGGGAATATCCATTTAAATATTTAATCACTATAATTCCCCCTAAAAATCTCAAACTGGGATCATTATATATGCCAACACAATGAATGAATCATTATCTCTTGATCTTTATTCATTTCTTTATTTATCGAAAATTGTGCTTAAGGCAAATCTCACATCTACTACCTAACAACATAAGATCAAGAGATCATCAGTCTATTAATGGTTGTTTTTTATCCTCATAAGATACAACAAAAATTTATATATACATATATATAGTGAGATAGGGTAATGATGATATAGTATATTGAATGATGTTTTGGGCTTTCCCCAAATCACAAGAAAAAACCCAAACAATATATTATCAATTTTGTATATCATTTCCAACCATGGATAACCTTCCCCAAATTTATTATTTTAAATATAATTCAATATATTTAATGGATAATATGAATGGATAAAATATTCTTGTATATCGGCTCATATCCTAACAAGGACATTCGTGGATTATATGGGATTAAAAATGATTTATTCACGGTGATTTTAATGATAAAGTGTTAAAAAAAGTTTACTCAGTAATATTGAAAGTGATTATATTAAATTATAGATTTTATAAGATTCTAAGAAGGTTTTAGAAGAGAACATTCCTGAATGTATCAATAAATATACTATACAAAGTAGTGGGAAACATTTGGCTTAGAGGATGTCTTTGGAATGATATGAAGGGTTGAAAAAATACTCAGGGAAATTCACATAAATAAAAAATAAATTAATGAAAATATTAAAAATTTAAATCATGGAAAAATATCCTAAAATTTCAATTTATAATGATTAACATTATTCACTAAATCATGTATTTCTGAATATTATTAAACATTCTTATACCTACCAAAATTTACCCATTTTTTATTTCAAATTTTTTGAAAAAGAAATTTAAATTCTTAGAATGGTAAGTATTCTAACTAGTTTATATCTCTTAGTTTAGTGTACCAAAGTAATAATCATGTTTGGTTATTAAACTGGTAGTAAATTTTCATAAAATTATAGAATGTGGGGAATACAATAAGAAAATTATATATTAAAAAACATACTCCCATTTTTAATAATACTTTAATTTTGGTTACATAGGGTCTTTCTATACCTAATTCACCACATGAATGGGAATTATGATGTGTATTCTTTCAATTTCAAGAAAATAATGGGTTTCAAAATTTGGAATGGTCATGATGATTCTTCTAACATTGATTTTTAGTGACTTAATGGTCTTGGAATATAAAAAGTAAATAGGTTAAGTACTAGGATATAATAAATAAAATTTAAAATATTTTGGGGAAAGTTCATGAATGCTTATAATAATAGAAAATAAAGAAATATAAAATATAAAACTTGGGTTACCTCATAAGAGATATTTTTTAACATTATTGACTCGACCATACCTCCCAAAGCTTTATCTGAGGTGACAGATGAATAAAATTATTTTACCTGGTCTCGCTCCATAAATGGTGTCTGTTATAAATTTTACACATAGGTAGGTCCTTTTCATCCCCCACTAAGTAGATTAATTCCTTTTTAATGGTATTAATTTATTGATTTCCATAAGGTCTATCCACCATATCTTCCATAATCCTGAAAAACTAAATGGTTATTGATATACCATCCATACAAATTGGCATTTTTTCAAACATGTTGAAATCAATCTTTCTTTCTGTGTCTTTGTTCTTAATCCACAACTTCTCATTCTTATTTTTCATAATTTTAAGTTTATTTTCCTCCTACACAATAACATTTAATTAAATCACTTATTGAACATAATTTATATCTTAAAATTCAGGTATTTTGTCTTTTACTAGCTCATTTTATCCCTCTATATCCACATATTCCATCACATAATTTATATTTAAGCATACATATTCTTATCCAACTCTTAGATAGAGTTATACACATTTTTTATATCAATCAAAATTCACAATGTGGATAGAAATAGTCTTCCAAAAAATGAGTCCTGTTCAATCCTCATTAATATCCATTATTAAGAAGTTGACGTAGAAGTTGTCTTCTAAAAATTTGATTGGAATATAATCTATGATCCCTTGGGTGAACTTCACTTTTGAATCTATAAATTGAAGTGAAACTCTTATTGGGCTAGTCCTTCTAGTACTAGACACTTAAAAGTTATGTATAACATGATGTTGAACCACAAACCTAAGTCATATTAATAATTTCCAAATTTATTTTCTCGATTAAATATTTTAATTGAGAAACTACCTCGGACTCGTTTCTTCTTATGAATAACCTTTTATATCACTACTGAACACTCATTTGTGAGTGGAATGGTGCCAATATCCTCAAACTTATTCTTATTGGTCACAAATTATTTCATGAGTTCTTCATATGTTGGATTTTCTTTAAAGTTCTTATATAAATAGAATATTAATATATAAATCTAGTGTATTCTAAAAATTTACCTTTCTATACATCGATCTTCACTGATGATAGTAATTTTGGAAACGGTATCCTCATGTTTCATTGTGGTGGTTTTTCTTTTAAATATTATTTTGATACTTGTTCCTAACTCTTTTCTAGATTTTATTTATTTTCATCTTGTACATTTATTAGTTTGGAATGATATTGAGTGAAGATTATTCTCCATAAAGAAATAACTTTGAAATATTCATGTGAGTGCACTTTGTGGAATCCATGAAGTTCTCCTCATGGCCTCTCTCTAAGTAATTCAATTATTTTCCCTACATGATGCTCCAAATTTCACAACACAACCATTTGGTTTGATAAATATTATTTTATATATTTGAATACCACCTGGTTCGTGATTATTAATGTGGCCATTTTCTCTTTCAATGTATGGACTTGACTCATGAATGTGCACCCTTGGTGTTAAGGATGAAAACATTGTTGTCTTGGGTAAAATGTTTTTCCTTATTTATGTTGTTGTAGTTGTTATTTCCTCCAACTATAAAATTTATTACCATGATTGTCATCAGAAAAAATTAATTCTTCTGTACACATACTTGGAGGTGGTATCTCTGTCTAATCATTGTGTCCATATTTTTGTCTCTGATTCTATTTAAACCATCATCAAGCTATTGTATCGACCATGTGGACACCTCTTTATTTCATCCCATCACTTTTCCACCATAAGCTATTACATTTCATCATTGAAAATAGGTTGTAGCTATACTTATTGTATTTTTTCATTATAGGCTAACCTACTTCACAAATAAGAATTGATATATCTCCATATAATAAAATCTTATAATTTTGTTTGATATGTAGCCCCAACTCTATACCATGATGAGGAAATTTTCGAGTCGTATCTCTATAATGATCCCAATTAGTGTAAAGATATTATTTATCAAATTCAAAAAAGTTATCAATATTTACACATATGTTCATCGACATAGAGGATGGGAAGAATAAAGTGGGAAATTGCATTCCCAACTCATCTGATGTGGTGATGGGATGTGGGGAAGAATGAATCCACTCATGAGGATGATCTCACAATGAAATTAGAAGACTCGCCATGTCACTTGAGATATTTTGAAATTGGGAGGTTTCAAATAGATCAATAAAGATTCACAAAAGTGCATTTGGATCCTCATAAGTTATTCTGTTAATCTATATACCATTCTAGATTATCTGGATGATTGGAAGTTTGGTCTAAAATTGATTTAATGCAATAGGGGGGCTAGGATTATCATTTTTATTCTTGTGTTTGATGGATTCCCATAATCTTTGAGACTTTATATTCCTTGTTCTCATTGATGAACCATGATAACATGACAGATCTCTACTCTCACCATGTTCATTGTGACTTTTCTATTTGGTATTTTTTTTAAATTAGGATTGAGCTCGATGATTTATTTTCCTTTCCTCTAAGTTTTATAGTTATTACTTAATGATATTAATTTGAATGTTTCATCAAAAAATACCAAACATAAAGTAATGAACCAAAAAACAAAAAAAATTAAAAAACCAGAAAAATAAAATGAAATATCCCTGACTAAATGATGCATGTTTTGACAGGACCATGGAGTATTGTTGTTTCCCTACTAGGCTAATCAAACTCAAAATTATTAAAGCTACTCAAACATTTCTAATAATTAATTAAAATATAGTATATTACTAGATTGATATGAAACCCATGAGATAATGATTTAGTGTATTTCTTTTTTTAGTGAAATTTATTTAATTGATCTTAAGAAGGGGAAAATCATATTTGGTTTTGAAGGTAATTCTAAGAAGGAAAGAGAGAGAAATAAAAGTGGGTGGGTGGTTTGAAATAAGCCTTGAAGGCATTCCAGAGTTGTTTACATTTTGGGTTTAGGTTAAATTGTATTTCAAAAAATAATTTAAATTCTTAGAATTGGGTTTGGAGTCAATAATATGTAGATTTAATGGAAATATTTTCCTTAACGTAGCAATTCCCCTTTTACAATGGTCTGGTAATTTATTGAGTGGCCAGATTGAGTTTGTATCAACACAAATTTTAAACCTGATTACATTAAATTAGAAATGTTCAAGCCTCAGTTAGAGTTATTAGTTATGAAATTAAAAACTTATTTCATATTAAAATATTAATTCTCATGATAAAACTAAAATAAATAGATTATAAATTTTATTAATAATTTCAGTAACCCTAACACATGAATGAAAATAAAGAAATAAAAATCAATTACACATCCCCTATTTATCTAAATTACCATATAAAAAGGAATTATTTACCACTACTCATAATTATGAGAATGTTAGGAGGAAGGAAAGAAGTAAAATAAAACATGAATAAAGTAGAGGGAAATAATGGTGAAGAACTCATACAACACAGTTTCTCATCCCATGATTTGGTCTCCAAAATCCCTCATGTTGGCAGCAGTGCATATCTCGATTTATAGGCTTCCACATAGCTAATTTTTAATTTAGTTAATGATTTATATGTCCCATAATTATACCTAGGTCAATAATGGGTGTTTGGGTTGTAGTTTGTGAAATTTAATTTCTATTTCATCGAAAATTCCCATCAAAAGACCAAAATTGGATATGTATAGAAACTTACATAGCATGGAAGTTGGGTTGGTGAATGAAGTGTATAGAACATATTTATTTGAATTTTATTCACATTATGATTTATCTTTGGTCCATTTATTGTTATAATTTTTTGATGTGAAATGTTTTTGGGACATGAATTAACTTATTCTATCTCTAAAATCCCTATTTTGGTTGGTTGATTTAGATTCAACCATCAGAAGTGTTCCATAAGAATCCTTCATCATAGGAAGCAATGTAAAATTAGAAATCATGATCAATTTTAGATTCATTTTTTAATTTTCCACAAAAAACCATCCTTTAAAATATAATTAAATACATTAAATAAACATGAAAAAATAAATCATTTATATATCATAATTTAATTAATTTTTTTTTGAGAAATTGTATGCATTAAATGTACGTATCACCATTCTTGTAGTATTTTATATCCCTATTTATTTCCATATTCATACCCTCTTAGACTAGGTAATGAGGATGTTTGTTTCACTTAGGCTTTCGATTTGAATATATGTCCCTCCCAAGAATGATTTTGTGATGTAACGATCTTATAATATCTCTTGTTTCTCACACTAATCATGATTCACATCAGATTAGAGATTAGTATTGATCGTGATTCTAGGACGGTCAAACTCTTACATGGCCCTCCCTTATAGGTGTAAACCACATTAATTCTGAACTACATGGGATTTAATTCCCTTCCTATTAGGATATATATAAATCCACCATAAGACTAAAACCCAACATCTTCTATCCATCATCATCTTCACTGGGCCATATTGTCAATAGGATCAAGTTCCCACTTTTAGGGCCATATTTTTTTTGGGATGAACCATATCACTCCCATCGGTTAATATTCCCCTTGAGAAATGAATTCATAAGGTAATATTCTTTGTAATACCAATCCTTTCCCATTGGGCCATATTCCATGCAGGGTCAATCGGAGAGGGATTTTCATGCGTAAGTATTAAACCAAATTTATTTAGTCACCTTCCACTTACACATACTTATAGAATGATATTAAACATTATGGTTGGGTCCATGTCACATAACCCTAAAAGGTACCATGTGATCAATTAGGTAGCACTATACTATGAGGTTTTTTATTCCTATCACAAGGATACGTAAGAATCCCTTTTCATGGTCTTGATCCCAGCATCAAAACTCGAGAAACCTATCTAGTTAGAAATAAACTCCATAGTTCCCAATTTTGTGGCTTTAAATCATGATTAATTTAAATAAAGAATGAATAAGTACAAAAATCATTAGGGATAACCCCCAATACATTCAAATCGATCACTTGATCGATAACCTCATATGAATATCATTACTAGAAAAAAAAATATACCAACGGTTTCAAACCATTGGTATAGGCATCAAAACCATTGGTATACTATATACCAACATTTTTGCAAACCGTTGGGTAGTAAGGTGTTTGGAAAGGCCTATACCAATGGTTATTATCAATCCATTGGTATATGGAAGTGTAAGCTTCAGTATTCCAATGCTTTTATAGAAACTGTTGGTATATATTTATATAGTTTTCCAATGGTTTAGAAACCATTGGTATATAGTATTACCAATGATTCTTTAAAACCATTGGTAAAACTATTCTAGAAATACACATTACCAATGGTTTTGAACCATTGGTATAGTGTATTACCAACTTTTTATTCAAACCGTTGGTAAAACTATTCTCAAAATACACTTTACCAACGGTTTTAAACCGTTGTTATAGTGTATATCTAGAAAATAGCACAACAGCCACCCATCCCCTCCATTGCATACACCTGCCAACACACCTATAAATAAAACATAAAACAGAACAAAAAACACCATAATATCAAATAAAAATAGTAGAATCTTCCAACCATGACATGTACCACAACATAGTTTTCCCCATTTCCATATTCTCATGACAACCTCTCTTCCAAATAACCCATTTCAATTTCTTTAGTGTAGACATATCATAATGGTGAGAGGTGTATGTGTGATATGTGAATTAACAATGTGTGGTTAATATATAGGCATCAAGAGTGATTTTGGACTTGTATGAGCATTGAGTTTGAGGTGGTATTTTATGGACATCATGTATGGTGTGATTATAAAATGAGAATATAATGTATTGTGGTAAATGATGGTTTATGATGGTTATAACATGGGTGTTATGGGATGATGGTTGTTATGGAACACCAGGATATTAATACCTTGGGTCAAGAAGTGATGAGGTAGGTAATTCCAACGAGGGGGGGGGGGTTTCCACAGAAGGGATCGATTAATTATATTGGGTAGTTGGGATATTCTAGGAATGTGGGAATGATAAATCTACATTCAATGTCATATCAAATTTTTGGATAATGAAGATTAGGCACTTGAGATGGAGGGGAGTTTTGGTCTGTGTATTGCCAAAATTGAATAAGGATAGGCTATTATATGTTGGTAATATAGAAAGGCACATGTATTTTTCATGGAATTAAAAGATTTGAGGGTTGAGAGTGTATAAGAAAGAGGTTTGGGAGATTAATGTTTGTCTATATTCATTCAAAGTGTGACACTATGAGCCATGGAATGAAATACTTATAAAGAGGGGGGGGGGGGGTCCTTGAGACCCATGGAATGAATATATAGCTCATAATATGAATTGTTCTTTGTGAATGAAAATTTTTGTTTATTTTAAAATTCATATGGGGTTTTTTGGTTTCCTATTCGATTGAGCTAGCAGTGTACTTCTCTTTCTCCTTTATTTAGAGTCCCGAGTGGGGGATGTCACTCTTTTCCTTATAGATCACTGAATCATTAGAAATAATAAGTATCTCAGAGAAGGACTAATATTATACATCCACTATTCTATTATTTATCTCACTTATTTGAGGTGTTAATGTATTTATGAATATTATTCCCTATTTTTATATTTTCATATGCCTTTTCGATTATTTCTATTTGAAATTGAATTAGAGTTTAGTCTTCTATGATTATGCATATATGATTATAATGAAGTTGATGCATAGATTTCTCCTAAATTTATATGTTTGTTATGTGATGTGTGGTAAATAGGTGTGAGAGGGATGATATAGGTGAGACCATTTATGATCATCTTAAAATTTTTATGGTTATTAGGAAAACACTAGAAGGTAGTCTCAAGTGAGAAATGTTATGGTGGAGCCAATAATGGAATGGTTGGTGTGATTTATGACTCTATTATTAGTTTGGAATGATGTTGTCGGGTATGGAAATTATTTCATGTTGTGATCACTAATATGGTTCTATGGTTATGTGTTGGGAAAGGACCATGTGACTATGGGTGATGTTAATCAATAGAAGTGAGGTGACATGATTTTTTAGGATACGTTAGAGAGTTTTGGACATTTTGTTGCTGTAAAAAATGGTTCAAATGTGGTGACAGAGGCTTTCCAAAGGTGTAGCCTTGGATTTTTTTGATGCTTTTCACTGTGGTTAGCCAATATAGTCATCCTGTTCATGTGCACATAAGATACAACCTATTAAGGTGGTGTTGACCACTCCTTGTGGGTGGAGACCTCTGTAGATTATACGACATATGAAATGGGGTTGACAATGGGTATAGAGAAGGTGTTTCACATAATAGGCCATAACAAGTGTGGTGTGAGCCCCCTCCCACTACACAATCCCCCCACCCATGATCCCCCCTCCCCCAACTACCGCCTACAGCCCCCACCCCCCACACTGTAAAACCCCTCACTCCCTACAACCCCCACCTCGCACAACCACCCCCTACAGCACCCCCACTCCCACTACACACCCCCTACAGTCCCCCACCTCCTACGTCATAGCCCTCACCCCCCATAGCCACCCCCACTACACAACCACACTATATCCAACCCTCTCCCACTACACAACCCCCTATAGCCAACCCCCCTCCAACAGTGAAAACCCTTATAGACCGCCCCTCCCCACCACATCCCCCTATGATCCCCAACCCTCACAACCACCCTCACCCCCTATATCCCCCACATTGCATAGCCCCTCTACAACCCCCCCCCCCCCACAGCCAACCCACTCCCACTACATATCCCCCCAACCACTCCCACTACACACACCCCTACATCCCCCCATAACCAACCCCTCCCACTACACATCCCCCCTAGAGCCAATCCCCCCCAAGACCCCCCCAAAGTCCCCCCACCTCCCCCACCCCCACCCCCGCACAACCACCCCTACATCCCCCACTTTGCATCCCATCTACAACCAACCCCCTCCAACTACATACCCCCCCATCACTCCCACTTTACACCCCCTACAACCCCCTCCCACTCCACAACCCCCCTACAGCCCCATCCCATTGCATAACCCCCACCATCCCACTATAAAGCCCCCATGTCACCCAACCAACCCCTCCCGCTGCAGAGAGCCCCCCCCACCCCCACAACCCCCTCCCACCCTATAGCCCTATACAACCCCCTCTCAATCTATATCCCACTCCCCACCTCCCCCTACAACCCCCACCCCACACTACACAGCCTCCCTCACCCATTGCAACCCCACCCTACACATCAAACCCCTAACCCCCCCTCCCCCACATCCCCCCTCACTACATATCTCCCTATTGACAACCCCCTCCCACTGTACATCCCACCCATTCCCACTGCACCCCCTTACAGCCCATCCCACTGCACAAACCCCCCCCCCCCATAGCCAACCCCATCCCACTGGAAAACCCCCTAACCAACCCCCTCCCACTGCACAACCCCCACCTTTCCACTAACTATACCCCCTCCCATTTCCTCATAAAATTAATTGTGAAATGGAGACCCATAGTAGGTCTCCCTACCATTTAAGAAATCACCACCATGTTGGAGCAATATAATAGGATATCACTAAAATATCACTATAAGACATGAACCCTGCTTCTAATCAAAAGGGTCTCAATAGAACACCTATATAGAATATGATATTTGATTCTATTTTTCCTTAATATCAATATAAGTTCCAAAATTAAGTAGCATCACCATGCCCGCCTAGAAGGGAATGCCACACCCATAACCTATAGAAAATTTATCTCATTTGATGGAACAAATGTTTAGAGTATGTAAATAAATGGAACTCTACACATATGTTAGGATGTTTCTTAATGGTTTATCATTCTAGAATATAGACCCTATTCAATGGCATATGACATTCACCACCTATGGGATAATCACATTCCATGATCTAGGACTATCCTTCCTATATCCAATGCCAAGATTTTTTATTCATTTCAAGCATGGACCCCCTTTAAAAGAAATACTAATTTAGATATGGTCACTGATCAACATGAACAATGAAAATACGGAACCACTAGAAATGTAAAAATATACATTTACAGTATAAAAAAAATAAGAAATATATCCTAATATGTACTTTGAAATTTATGAAATAATACCCAAGTAAGGAAAAACATAATAATGAACAAAATGATTTATTGAATATTCCTCCATCTATCAAATTACCATATCTACGGTGTGACATAGTAATGAACAAAAAATAAATACCAAGAAAATGTCTCACAGGATAACCACACATGCCAAACAAACTATTTCATGTAAAGTTTTCTATAATAGGAACAAATATTCATGACCACCATGTAAAGAAACATTATAAAAGGGAAAAATATTTTAAGGAATTTATAGATTCACCATGTTTGTTAAAATTTACATGATCCACCAATAGTTTACACTCAGATCATTCCCAAAAAACAAGTTTCATTAGAAAAATTTCCAATACATCATAATAGAGTCTCTAGAATTTGAGTTCAAGGAGGATATCATTAATAGATATGCAATCCACATCCAATTACCAAAATAGATTCATTCCAAATGGAAGGTATTTTATATTTCTTGGAGATGTCACAAATTCTCAGGAACCAACAATGATATATTAATCAATCATGAATCATTCCTTAGATATGGTGCATATTTATAAATTTTTCCAACATGTATTTAATCTTTGATCATGTTTTGATGAATAAGAATAATAATTATTATAATAGACAGATCATACCTTGAATGATCCAGAAAATCAATATAGTCTTCAAAAACATAATATGATAGGATGAGGAATCCTAGAGCCCTAAAGGATATCTCTTTGGGAGGTTTTGGTTGTAATGGGGTCATATTACTATGATGGTTATTCAAATAATAAAATTAGATGAAAATGATGAAAGAATTATTAAAGAAAACACATATAGGCACCACCATGAGTCCAATGAGACAAGGAATAATGCTATATTTCTTACATGTACACAATATGATCCTTGAGATATGAATAATTTCAATTCCCCCTACTAGGACCACTAGATTTGTAATTCACCCCACATGATATCCAGTGGCCTTGTTTCCGCAACCATTCACCCCACTCAGCCACCATCCTCTATGAATTAACTCTAAGAACCCCTTTGTCTATATGATAAACCTCAAAGGGAGAATAAAAGAGATGACACATAATGTCCTCAAAAAATACATTTAAAATTAAGGATGTTAAAATTATCCCTCTTTAATGGCTTCTCATCCCCATGTATTGTCATTAGTTTTCTTTATCGAACAACTCAAGTAACAATTTAAAAACATATGAATCATTCCCTCCCCTATTCAACCCAATTATCCTACCATAGGAAGTTGACATGTGGCAACATATTCCTTCTCTACACTTTCTTGATTCGGACTGATATATGTATCGAGCACTCCTAAAATGATGTGTTTGGATCCAAGTCAATTTCATCACAATCATTTACATGTTCAAGTAAAGACATGTACCTATAGAGTAGAGACACAAGGAAAAAATCCTAAATACCTCTATAACATAGTGTAATATATAAAAATAAATATTCTATACCAATATGTAATGATGCTCAAAGGAACTCTATGCAAGGGAATAACATTCCATAGATACAAATTTATGAAATGGAGGAATCATCATGTGAATAGATATTCCACTAGAGGAATCATGTGTTCTATCGGGGGAAATATGATACACTGTTTTATCATATATGTGAGGTGGAAGAACAAACACTTACTTGAAAAAAGGATGGATCGAAGGTTGGAAAGAAGGGTTCAAAATGAATAAGGGAGATGTCGTTTAGGGATAATCAAAATAAAAAATAAAAACAAACTTTTATTCCAAGAAATATGAATGAAAAATGGAATAAATAGAGTTAGAATATAATAATTAGGTATATCATAAAAATTTTATGTGTAAGAACAAAAACTCAGTTGTTGGGAAGAAGGGTTTGCACGGTGGAATAATAGGAGCTCTCATTTAGTGTCCAATGTGGGCAGATCAGGATCAGAATTGGGAGTTGCATTTGTGGCATTTTATCCCAATTTTTTTTTAAAACCATTGGTACATATTATCAAACATATCCCAAAGGTTTCAATGAACCATTGGAATAAGGGGGTATACATTCCACTATCCCAACGGTTTTTCAAACTGTTGGTAAAAAACACTCTAAAAAATTATATACCAATGGGTTTCAACAACTATTTGGTATAGGTACCCTATCCCAATAGTTTATCTAAATTGTTGGGATAAAGGTGTTGGTATAGGAGGGATTTCTAGTAGTGTATAGATTGGTCTATTAATAGTAAAACATTAATACTTATGATAGTTAATCCTACATGAATACATTATTTATTGAATGTGTAAAGTGTATCTATTCATATATTTGGTTATCTAATAGATTCATGAATATGACATAAATCTATAAGATAGTCCCATAGTAGAAAATAATTCACCCCAAAATATTTTGATGTTTCGGACCAACCATCCTCTCTACCAATGTTTCACCGTAAGTATCATTAAAAAAATTACCAGATATAAAATATATTTAAAAATAATTTCCTTATCATAGATATATGAACCATTGGGTGTTTCACGTCTTATGAATAAGCCCCATTCGGAATCAAGACCCAAAAGGGGCACACAAAATTTGGAAAAGAAGAATATCATAGAAGTTGATTTTTGGGGTTCCAAAACATAGTAACGTTTGGATTGTAGTTCCAAATAAATTATCTGAATTGTATGAATAATAATGTAATTTATTGACGTTTTTCATTTGATATATCCATATTAATTTAAAATTATATATATTAAATTTTGGATGAAGTGGATTTAACTCTGACAAATGATGAACTAGTTTACATGTTTAAATAATATATGATTTTGGGTATCATTTTTTCAACACCAATGAAGAAGATTAAAGAACATGAAAATAATTATTCACATTAGATGTTTTTTTGAGGACCATGAAAAAAATCACGAGGAGAATCATTATAGTTTTCAGGATGAATTATTTTTAAGGAATTTGGTTGGAAATTTGAAACTCATTATAATTACTTAGTTATGTTGGGACATTATCCAAAAACATGGATAGACCATGTCCAATCACGAACCCCCTCAAACACAAATGTGAGACACATGGGTCAACGAAATGGGATAGGATTGACATGTCCCACCCCAGGTGGAAGGTGTGATATTGGGAATTCATAGCACCCATAGAGCACACACAGGTGTACACAAGGCATGCATGAGGATTCCACGGAGACTGTATAATAGCTTGGTGTAACAAATTAGGGGAGATTGTGTGTATTATTGCAGGTGATGAACCACACTACCATCTTGAGCAGTTGATGGAAAGGTAATTATTGTTAATCAGTTCCCAACTATTCAAAATACCTATGTTGGACAAAGCTAAACATTGGTGTTGTTCATCTACTAAAAACATTACACATAAAATGATCATTACTATATCAACTCAATACCTATCATTCAACTAGCATCTTGATTAATCATCAATTTATCTATGAGGATTTTATG
Organism: Viscum album; assembly: GCA_963277665.1. NCBI lineage: Eukaryota > Viridiplantae > Streptophyta > Magnoliopsida > Santalales > Viscaceae > Viscum > Viscum album. The sequence goes on from OY728153.1 coordinate 1,237,868,785, forward strand.
TTCCACCCATATCTAGAATTCTATATACCATACTTCAACCATCTCCACTACTCTAATTACATAAAGAAAAAGAATACATGCATGACATAAATCATGCAATCTATATAACACATGAATGTAATTATTTTAATAATATGATATGTATTACGTTGAAAACAAAGATACAATGAGTCTCTCAAATATAAAAATTCATGAAAGATGATGCATGTAATATATTTTGTTGCAGGTGGGTTGAATTTGTTGTGGGAATATATACAATGAAAAGAATAAACGATTCTCAACGTCATAGGAAAATAATAAAGAAATCCACATTTGAATAATTAAAAATAAAAATGTCTTTTGGGGAATTCAAACTCCTTAATAAACATAGCGAATTTTGAAGGATTTTAAATTTATCTAAAAATGACATAAAAACTGGAATCAGAGGTGGTGAAACACATCCATAAATACCACAACACCATGAATGAGAGATGATGATAATTATTTTGAGAGCTCTCTCATTACATTATGGAAACATAGAATCCAAAAATATTATTTTAATGATGTTTTTTGATCATCTATAGCATGAATAAGGGGATACATGCACATATTCCATGAAGAAAGAACCACATACCAACTATTGTGTATGCGAAGAGGAAGAAATTTTATCCAAACTCCTTGGTTATATGAAGAATAATATAATATTATTTGGGTTATTTACATTACTATAGACCATATTATAATAAAGATACCTGATTCATCTATTTATTTTTTAAAGCAGAGAATGTGTTCTATGCTTGTTTTTCATGAAGAAGATGAATCCACATGTATAAGCATTGATAACGAATGAGCTACTTGTTTGCACTAGTTTAAAATAATCTTTAAATAATAATAATTATAAAATGACTAAACATCATGTGTTCATATAAAATAGAAGATCCATGGTAAATATTTCACATGAAGAAACATGAGTATATAGCAGGGGATATATCCAAAATGGAGGCATCAATCATTTATCCCTTTGTGTATTTCACCAAGAATAAATAAGGGAGTAGAGATATTCCATTCATGATACATATTCTATGTGCATGAGAAATTATTTTGATTCCATACATGTCAAATATGACATAATTTCATAAATTTACTTTGATAAACCAATTCAATAATTAAATATATCATATTGTTTTTAAAGATAAAAACTAGTAGATGAAATTTTGACCATGTTGATATTTTTTGAATATTATTTGGATTAGATAAATATTGATAAAATCAGTCTATAACGTATTGATATCTTTATGACTAAATAAGAAGAAGAGGAAACCCTCTATATTGGTGCATAATTATGGAATCCCTTTAATTATTAAGTTTGATAAAACCCATTTATTATTTTGATATAGAGGTAGTCATTTTATTTTTACATATATTGGAATATGATTAGAATTATTGTTGTCTATTGAATATGGCTTGAACTACACTACTGATCACTTTTTAGGGAAAGGAAGACATCCTCCATCTTGTGGTTCAAAGATAAAATTTTTATTGTGGAAGGGATATTCTAAAAGAACATGTTTAATTTCGTACCCATGATTTTAATTTTATTGATAATAAAGTAGGGCTACGCGTGACTAGGATAATTACCACTATATAATGAGTATGTTGACATCCAAATCAGAGGTGGACCTCATTATAAAAAACATTGAGTCCTTTTTTCATTGTTATTTTCAAGATCCTTGAGGAAAATTACAAGTGAAGACAACAAGAGATAAATTTACTAGATAATAATAGAGTATAAGAAAGGGATAAAATCTTAAAGTGATAAAAATTAATCTCACACTAATTTACACCCACCCAGTGTGGTCATTCCAAAGTAATCCTAATAATTGGTATATGAGGGAAAGGTTACACATCTGATTGGATTATTTTATTTGGAGATTCTTAAAGATTTGATTTCTCTTCTCAAGTTAGAATATAGTCAAAGATTAGAGGATTTTTATATATTGAAGATCAAAATTATATCTCATTCAATACTTTGATGAAAATAAGGTAGAAAGAATTGAGAAAGATAATGAAAAATTAATATTGTGAAAAGAGGATGAAGAATCACTTTCCCAATGAATTATTTATGAGTTAGACAATTAATGCATGTGAGTATAACATCAGGCAGTACAGTCTACTAAAAAATAATTGGAAAACTATTATACAAAAGAGGTTGATGAAGATGTATGACATATGTTTTCTAAGATTATCTGAACAAATAACTAAGAATAAGCGGTGAAGAAAATTAATCAGGTAATGATTGTTATATAATTTGGAGGAATACCTTACAAGAAGAGATTTATCATCTAGAAGAATAAAAAAAGGCAATGAGTTATTTTAAACATTGGGTTATGGAATTTATTAATCTAATTAAACCATAAAATTACAAAAAAGTGAAATAATTAAGTGTATTGAAGAATCATGTTATAAATTAGGGACAAATTGGTTTGATTCCATCCAAAAGAAAGATCAAAACATTTAGAGGATTTAAGATATGTTCCATGCATTACAAGAAAATTATAATAACATCATTTGATGAAAATAATTCCCAATATGAAATCAAATAAAATAAGATCAAATTTCTTGACACTTTGATGAAGGAGATAAACAAAATGAATGATGGTGATGTAGGGAAAATCAATAAAGAATGTGAATATTGATTTAAATTAGTGAAGGATGATAAATTCATCTTAAATATAAAATGAATTGATCTTGGATCCAAAGTGGAAAATATTGAAAATGTTTGAGTTGTTTTATCACAAAAGATTAAAGAAGTAATTTACTACATAAGATACATCCACAAAAACATCTATAGAAAATTCACATCCTAAAATACGTCGATTTAGTGGAAAGAATAGATTGAAATAATTCAATATTAAATCATAATAATTTTCTAATAAATATTTACCATACACTTAAATTACTTTTATTTTTTCTAATAATGGTTATATGCATAATCTAGGTTAAAAATAAAAAACCTATGTAAAAGTATATGAAGAAAATAAATGAATTTATTTCCACAACATTTTTTGTGAAGAAATAAAATGGTAAAAGAAGTTATTCCTCTAAATAATCCCAAATAATGGGTAAATAATCAGAAATACAACACGAATATCAATCTGGCATGACTGAAATCTAGAAAAAAAATCAAAATTTGTTGGCTACTATTAGTTCTATGAAGGATTTAAGAATATGAGAATTGATTATTGGAACAATACTTCAGCATCTAAAAATATAAGGATGCCTAAATCATGGGGGAGAAAATTAGTTAATAATAAAAGACCAGTAATTAAATAAAATAATCTTGTTATTATCAAAATAATTGAAAATTTGAAAAACCCCGATGGTATTTTCATTGTATGTGGTTATAGAGAGGATGGATACATGTTAAAATCATTCAAGTATGTATGTAATACATGTCAGTATAAAATATATCTTATCCAAATAAGAGAGTGAATCCAACACTAGGAATAAACTAAATGAAAAATATTCCCACATTGGTTTTAAAAAATTAAGGAAAGGATACACAGTATGACAGTTAATAGAAGACTTATGTTAAAATAAAATATAAGAAGATCAAGAATATTACAACAGTAAAAAAATATTCAACTTATTTCGTGGAATATTATGTGACACCATGGTTCAATTCAAGAAGTCCGTTGAAATAATAATAAATAGAAGAAAGATCAAGAAAAAAGGGGGATGACCAATCAAAAAAATGGGATGAAGTGGTAAAGAGAAGACCTAAAAATCCATGTGTATCTACTAAGAATTATAAACATATTCAAAATGATGTACTAGAAATTTTCCCTTCTGATTTGGATATAGAAATAGAATAGTAAGAAAAATAGAAAAATGCATATGTTAAAATCAAAAAAATCATATAATGAAATTGAATTTAATGAAATGCTTTAAAAATGATATTGATAAAATGACATAAGTTAAATTTAGATGGTGAAAAAGAGATAGAAACATCTCAGATGATTGTTTGTTCATAACAATATATCAATATGATATACTGAAGAATAATAGAAAGTACCATGGGATGAATGTCCTTTGAAGGACAATGTGTAAATGAAAATTCCATAAAAGTCTGTTACTAAATAAAGTAGAGATTCTATGCTACCCAAAACTTCCGAAGAAAACCAAAAAGTCCATTTGAATATTTTACCCTCTCTTGAAGGAAAAATAAATGGGTTTCATGTTTAAGAGTCAATTCTCATCCATTTTACTCTCATTAATAAATAATGGAGATTCACCCTATCCACTTCAACTTTTTGTTCATTCATTTCATGTAATTAATTAAAGGTGAGGCATGTACTTAGGGGGAGAACTAAGTTGAAGATCACATTGTCATATTTATAATATGTAATATTTATTCCATGATTTATGAAAGTAATCATCCTCGTTTTATATATCTATTTTCATTTTAAATATTATTTTTTTCAAATGATCAAAGATCAATATTGATGAACATGATCAATCTATTATAGATGATCATTAAATTTGATGTTTCCAACATGGATTAGATCACAAAAATTGATATTCACAACACTTAGAATTTATAAGAATAACGAATGAAAAGATCCATCTTGATGAAGTGAAGTTGTTGCTCATCCCTTGAGTGGTATTATCCAAATAAGTTTACATAATCTTATATTTCATCCAAATATGGCATCAGTGGAAGTTACATTATCAAGAACTCATTGATGAGGTATGATGGAACACTTTCCTATCATTATTCAATAAACTAATGAAATTAAGTCGGATCATAAGAAGGAAAACATAAACTATTTAATTAAATGAAAATAATATTATTAAAGATGTCAAAAGAAAAAATTCAATAACATAACCTCCCATGTATACTTGAATACTTTTAATTTGTTTGTTTACATTAGTGTAGAAAATGTAAGTTTGAAAGCTTCATGATAATATTTTTGTGAAAAAAGTGGTATTAGAGAAGTTTCAATTACACTATATCACTAGTTATCAACCAAATACAATCATCTTGGAAATATTTGAATAGTATCTGAGGAAAGAAACAAGTTGTGCTATATCAGTTTGTATAATATTTTGAATAGTTAATAGATAATAGAGAATAATTATGTATAAATTACACCATTTTGTTTTCTATTGTGTGCTTCCCCAAGTAAACAAAGACAATAATAATTGATAGAACATTTCTTAATAAAAAAAATGATAATATCCTCTCTCAGGTTCTTTTCATTTGTTATCAATAAGTGAGAGAGAATAAAATGAATAGGGATAAGAAATTTAGTGATCATATTGATATCCCATTTTCTATATTAGTACTGACAAAGAAAAAAATACAAAATGGATGATTTATGTTCTTACTTTGTGTTTTTATTTTATTTTTTGTCAATGAATAAATATTTGATGAAAAAATTAATGTCAATATTCATTAGAAAATAATAGTAGATTGGAAGTATTTTTTTGGTGTTCCCAAGATTAGTAATGATTGCATTGAAGTTCCAAATAAATTTTTATAATTGTATTAATAATCTTGGAAGTTTTTGATGTTATGAAGAAGATATATCCACTAGAAATTCGAAGGTCATATATTACATTTTAGATAAATTGTATTTAACTATAAAATTTGATAAATGGGTATCTATGTTTAATTAACATGTGTTAATGGGTAACATATTGTATATGCCAATGAAGATGATTGAAGACAATGAAAATATTTATTTTTATGAGGATACTTATTTAAAGACCATGGAAAAAGAAATAAATTACCATAAGATAATATTTATATTTTGCATGATGAATTATTTTAATGGAATTTGGTTCAAAATTTCATACTTATTATAATTAATAAGTTATTTTGGCACATTATAGAAAACGTGGCCAACCATTGGCCTACCAAGGATCCCCTCAACTATGCATGTGAGGACCATGGGTATACCATGTGGGAGAGAATTTACTTATCCCACCTTAGGTGGAAGGTGTGAGATTGGACATGCACAACACCTACTGAGTGCACATGGGTGTGCACAAGGAACACAAGAGGATGACCATGTGACTGCACAAGTGTGTGACATGGCCCGTGAGGGGAGAGTGTGTGCAGTGTTTCGAGTTTTAAACCCCACAATCTGATCGAGAAGTTGCAGGTACGATAATTTTTATTAAAATAATTCATTCAAATTAAAAATGCCAATGTTCAAAAAAATTCAAACATGGGTATTGTTACTCTTTTAAAAAAAAAGTACCCATATAATGGTTACTACCCAATCAATACGATCTCTTCCATCTAATCATAACATTACTTTTCTTCAACCAATCAGTGAGGATTTTATTTTCTAACCATCTCCAGAGTTTGGCAGACCTTACTGTATCTATCTCCATTGTTCTAATCAATAAAAATAAAAGAATACATGTTTGGAATAATAAATGAAATCTATGTATTGCAACCATTTTATTTTTATAATAATATGTTATGTATGAGGGTGAAAATAAAGATACTATGGGGAATTCACATATATAAATTCATGCAATATAACTCATGTGATATGCCCACAGGCACATGAGTCTGATCCCAGGAAGTAAAAGAAGATATGGGAAGACTCACCGATTCTTGACATCATTATAAAAAAATAAATAAAACTATCTTTCAAATAATTATAAATTTTAAAATCAATGGCGAATTAAAAACCCTTGACAAAAATTTCATATTTTTATCACTTTAAATTTATTTCAGTATGAAAAAAATCTAGAATTAGAGGTGTTATAACACATCCACATATACAAAAACCCCATGACCAAGAGATGTATTTGATTATTTTGACCTATCTCATTTTCCTTCATGAATAAAAATAAACCATGAAACTCATTTTTTTTCAAATAAGTTTTGTGACCATCTAAAGTGTGAAGAAGGGGTTACATATATATCTTACGTGAATAAATAACCACATAGATACTATTATGTATGTAAATAATAATAAATATTCAATTAACCTTCATGTTATGAGAAGAAGAAGATGATTCCATTTATTGTACTTACACTGCTACAGATAGTGTTATAATCATGTTTTTGAATCATCACATATATTCTTGAAGCATAAAATTTGTTTTATGCTGGGTTTTTGTGGAGAAGAATTATTAGCACACAAAAAATTATGTGATGAAGGAGATACTTATCCACAATTTTTTATAAAAATTAAAAAATAGAATAATAATAATAATGACAAACTATGGGTTATTTCATAAAATAGATGATCCATGTGAACTATTTCACATGATGAAGCATGCATAAAGAATAGTTCACACATCAAAAAATGAGTCATTGAGATTTCATCCTTTTGTCTGTTTCACCAAAAAAATAAGGGAGTTGAGATATTCCATGGTTGATAAAAATTATACATTCTTTTGTGATGTTTTTGATTCCACACATGTCTTATACAACATGATTGAATGAAGACACATTTAGGAACCAATATAGTAATTCAATATATAATATTTCTTTTCTAAGATCAAAGGAGAAAAGAATAAATTTTGACTTAGCTGGTATTTGATAATTATTATTTCAGTTAGAGAACTCTTTATAATATCATTATTTAAAATGTTCATGTGTTTGTTATTGAAGAAGAAGAATAGTAATCCCTCTATATTTCTCCATAATTATTTTATATTAATGGTTGTGAGTTTGATACAACCCATTGATTGTTATGATATTTAGGCAAATATTTAATTATTTCACACTGATGAATTTGATTAGAATTATTTTTTCTTATTAAAGAAGACGTGAACTAAATCACTGATCACTTCATATGGAGAAGTCTAATATCCCTCATCTCATGATTTAGAGATAAATATTCCATTTTATATAGTTTTTTATAGGATTACAGGTTCAAGGTCATAACCTTACCTATTCTTTTCAAGATAATAAAAGGAAATCTATCTGTGAATTGGATAATAACCTCCATAAACTAAGGATGTATCCATCCACATTGGAAATAAAACTCATTAAAAATACTGGTTTCACTATTGAGTCATTGTTTTATTTACCTTCATGAATATTATAGGTGAATACAACAAGATATATATTTATTGAAAAATTAATAAAGGTAAATAAAGGGATAAAATTTTAATGTGATAAAAAATCATCCCATACTCATTCACACTCTCTTAGTGTGGTCATCCCAATGTGATCCAAATAGTACCCACAATGGGGGATCTCGTGAAATTCTCCTACAAAAGGAGATCCCGTGTAACCACCCCCCCCCCCCACATGTAGGGGGATCTCACACCCTTTACTCCGCACTAGACTTTGAAAAAAAAAATAGTAAAGTACAACCACTTGTGGTTTTTCGAAAACCCATTACTAGAACCTTTAGCTCATCTCTAGTTCATGTTTAGATTACACTCTAGTTAGTTGTAGCTATAAAACTAACCAAGAAACTCACACTCTAATATTTTCCAAACATCAAAACACTACTCATACCTATCTTTCACATCTGACACTAACACTGATCCCCATTGTGCATGAGAAACTCCATGTTCAATATAAAATTGCTCTCTGAGCACCTAGTCATGCATGAACGCCCCTAAAAATATTTAAAAACTGTATTTAAAATCAAAATTTTGGATTAAATGGAAAAATAAATATTTTGGATAAATTTTAAAGAAAAAAACCAAAAAAATAAACTGGTTTCACATCTCAATAAAGGGAAGGGTGATACAAACTCCCCACGATATACATGCTCACCCTCAATCCACACTCACACACATCACAATACATTAATGGTTAAAATCTTCAACCATTTATCTCACTTTTAAAACTCCTACTCCTAGGTTCCTCTTGGATTTGGTTGTGTTCACACTGCACCCATACTAGTGGAACCATCTTACCATAAAGATTCTTCTTACTCTAGTCCACAGTGTGAACCAGAAGATTCTTAAATGATGCATAGACATCAAGATTGAAATTATTATTTTTTTACATGACATGGATTGGTATAATATCACTATATCTATGATATATAAATATATCAATCATTTATTTACTCTATTGAAGAAGTTACAGCTGGTATTCCCCTGTACTGATCCTCCCAGTAATCTGAAATTTCTCCATTTACCTATGTATCAATTTACCTTTTCTACATAAATAACAATGTACCAATCATTGTGTTACCCATAAAAATACTTGATCACCAAAATTTAAATTCATATGTTGACAGAGTCAGTCTGTATATGACCTCTTCCCACTCTGCTCAGTTACTATCTACTTTTTAATCAAGTTGATTTTATCCAACATATCTTACATAATACTTAGTAAAAACACCATGGACTTATCAAATTCTAGTCGAAAAAAGTGTGAATGAAAAAGTCTTATTATAAAATTATTTAAATGGATACATCTATATCGAATCATCATATATATTATTGTAGGTGAAATATGAATATTACAATTATCTATGCTAGGAACCATGAAAGTCTTGTATGTATGCTCTGAAAATGTTCTCTAAGATCCATATTGTGTTCTCAGATTACCCATCTATCTGAGGGTGGTAAGTGGTTTTCAGATGAACCTACATGACAAGATGATTCTAGAACCCCTACTAAAAATGTGACATGAAACAATCATCCCTATATGAAAATATAATATGAGAGATCCCATTCAACCATACTATTTCTTAAAGAAATTGTTTATCGAGTTTATCAACTGAAAAGGTCTCGCAAATTGATAGAAAGTGAGCCAGTTTTAGCAATTAGTCCACAAAAAACATATACTGTGTCTCTACCCCAAGAATCCTGAGTAACATGATCATGAAATTTATGGTGGCATCATCTTATTTCCACTAGAGATTGGGCAGTGGCTGGTGGATACTAGGGGGATGTTATTTCTCAAACATCACCTACTTCAATGGAATATCACCATGTGACAAAACCCACTATGTTACTCTTCATCCCAAATCACCTGTATTATTTACATAATTCATGATAATTCTTAGTCAATTCTAGATGTACCACACATCTAAAGGTGTGTCATTACCTCATTTGTTTCTCACACTTGCTCATGGTGACTATAACATGACCTCATACTTGAAGGATCTCATCAGTGTTGAGGGACTAGTATGGTGTTGGCAACCTGCCATATATGCAGTCTCCCATAAATAGATAGTTTGAGTCTATCTACAAGATCCTCTTCACCCTATTAAGGATTGAAAATATGATTGATAAGGATGTAATAGTTTCTCATCCCCAGTACACCTAAATGTAGGATGCATCTTGAAAAAGAGGACCATCAAATTCCAGTCATTACTGGGCTGTTGGACTACCTGAGCCAATGTCTTATAGCTTAGTGCATCAGAAACTATATTGCTATATCCAGGGGTGCATGATAATAGAAATAAAATGACTATAGATACTTGATCTATCTTCTCTGCCAATTTTTTATGTCACACTATGATAAAATGTATCTTAAGATCTTGTAGTTAGTATACACCATATCCCTCTCACCCAATATGAAATTTTCAAACATCTCAAGTCATGTAACACTAATAGTAACTCCACATCATGTGTTGAGTAATTAGCCTCATCAAAACTTGGATATTTGGACGCATAAGTGACCACATGGTCATCCTGTATCAAGATCACTCCTATCCAACTTTTGATGCACCACAAAACAAGGTATACTTCAAACCTAGATCTAGTAAGTATAGGATTACTAGTGTAGTCGTTCTAACTATAAGATCATAAAAAATAACACTAATTTTTTCATGAAAATTAAACCTCATCTCCTCCTTGGACAGGACTATCATTAGGGCTTCTAAATGGGAGAATTATTAGATAACCCTCTATTAATAATCTGTGAAACCCAAAAGGATATGTACATAAAAATTATTGGATGCTCCCTAGATACAAATTAGACTACCCTCTTTGATTCTACTAAAAATCGATAATCTAATATAACATGGCTCAATAAATCCAAAAGTGTCACTTTGAGAGCATGTAATATAGATGATGCTATTTAAGTGTTCCCAAAACAACCTATATATGCCACATGTACTCCTCCGTTAACATGGTGTATATGTAAATATCATTAAAAAATAATTAGGAAACTTTCTAAATATGTGTAGAACACCGAATTCAGTAGGTCCATAAATATCATCACCATGTTAATAAAAACAAATGACATCACCATGTAGTTTTATGCACTAGAACTACTCATGAACACAATACAAGGTATGTTTTAAGGACTCACCCACAACTGGTTACAACCCAACCTCAAATAAATCATCGAGAACGCTTAGTCTCCCCTTATCTAATAAAATAAAATGTGAATACATGGAATTGGATACTATTTTTTTAATCATCACTTAGTTTATAATACAATAATATATACACTATATAAAGTAAGAATATTCCTTTTTATAAAATAGGACATGATCACCCTAATGAGATGTACTCAGTTATATAAATATCTTGGCCAATAATTCCACTAACCAACATTTTATCTCTCATATCACAATAAGAGATATCTGATAATATGGAATGAAAATATGTTATACAAATGGAATGGGATCAATAGAAAATTCAACCTCTCTATAGGGTGGTAACTAATACAATTACCATGAAATAAACTTCCCTAAAATAATCTACCAAATTAATAAGGAATACCTATTATACTCCACCAAAATCCAATACTATAGTAGGAAACTAAGATATAATCCTACCAACCTATTGATGAAGAGGTCCTCTATAAACCACATATAATTTTCACTCTCCAGAATGGACATAACAACCACCCTTGATAGATGTGAATGATGCTCTTAAATGATAACTGTTGATATAGACTCGGTATATTATCAACCAATTTTTTCCAAGAATCAAATCAAATAGAGACATCTTTATCACAAAGAAATATCATAAGAATATATGACTCCTCAACCATAAGGGTTCATTCCCTACCCCAGATAATCCCCTCCAATCATACCCTTAAATGTGTGTATATCAAGATTAATTTAATTAATACTCAAAAAATTTGTTTGCACTATAAATGAATCAAATATAAATTAATGAATAATATTACTTTTTATCAAATAATGAAAACACTAAAGTAAAAACTACTAAAATTGTACATCATAATGTAGGGTCTTGACATCCTGATTGATATGAGTAGGTTGAATGACATGTAACTGACATGTTCCTCAGCCTTGATCCCCTATGTGTTTCCCCTAGGAAGCACCACCCAGTTGGTGTTACTAGCCCTACCATTGGGTACTATTTCCACCACCTTAGACAGAATGATCAGTCAAACTCCACCTACCCACTTGATATGGTATAGATGATCAAAAATTATAATTCTATACTAGTCTAGATCCCCCATCTCTTAGAAAATACTAAGAAATACTATAAAACTATTGAAGGTTCCTCAATTTACAACTTGATATTCACTCAAAAAGCGGTTAGTCTCACTGTGTTTGACAATGGCTAGGATATCCACGTCAATGGAACCACACTCAACCATATCTTTAAAGATTAAGGTAAGACCTGAAACCTTAGCTAGACTTCCTTCCAAAACTGTAGACTTAGATATCAAAGGGATGCTTCCTACATCCTAAAGGATCACCACTAGTCCCCCCAGAAGGTTCTACATACCCTGAATGTATACCATTAAATAGTTTACTATCATTAATATATAAAGCATTCACAACCTTATAAAAATATGGGATAAGTAAGACATTCACCTACCATTAGACCTCATACCTCAGTCCATCCTCAATACATCTAACATTGGCTAACTCATACCCTACCAATATATGGGAAAATGTTAATGGTCTATAAAGTGATCAATGTAATATATCATGAACATAAATTCTTGTAAAAGTTTTATAAAATGCCCACAAATTTATTCTATTTGGGTTTCTAAAATGAAATTATTGGGGAAAAAGATCTATAATTCATTTAAAAAAAACTCATATGCTAGTCCTCATAGACAAAAAAATCCCACTAATTCTTCACTTGGACATTCAATATACATATATACATATTCATCATCTTTTATAGGGTGTCTTTATATGATCAAAGATCATCAGTATAAACTCATTATAGAACTCAGGTGCATGGGGACAACTCTCTATAGGGAATAATGGATTATGACACATCTAAAACGTTTTGGTTAGATCAGATCATATGAATTGATCAAGAAGTGTCTCTCTCCATCAACTATACAAATATCATAGTTCTCTGTAGAAGTTGAGAATATACTACAAATTGCAATACAGTAGTAGGATTTTGACCAATTAGTGGTGCTGTAGGATCATCATTACCATCATAGAACTTTACTAGTTGTTGTCATGGTTTCAATCCTCTATAATTCCAAACACACAAATTAAATCTCAGAACTATAATAATTATTAATATCATAGTTTATAGAATGAAATAACATGAATAATGATGCATTGTTCTTTACACCCCATATCACAGAAGTCTTATAACCTGATCTCTCTCTCTAGCCATGCCTACCCCTACTCAATCCCAAGTCATATAGATATGTGATCCACATATTTTCATTTAAATTTCTTAAATATTAACATCATAAATTTGGATAAATTAAATGAAATTTCAATTATAGTTTATTGAGGGAAACATATCATAACTTTTAGTTGGAATTTTATTTAACAGATCCATAATATAACTAGATTTTTTATTCATAATTTTTTTTGAAAAACATTTAATTAACTGGTTAGATAAGATGAAACCACCAATTTATATAGAAAATATCCATATAAAATGATATATTAACTTTAAATAATAGGTCTTGTATGAAATAAAATGTAATAAATCATAGTCAAGAATATAAATAGCTTGTGGAACCAGTGTTCCTAATACGATGCATGAACAATCACCCTCTTTTCATACCTACCAAGAGATAAAATCCAATGAATCATATATTTAAAACTCAACACATCAGTCCAGTTGAATTATCACAACTGTAAAAGAAGAAACCAAGAAGAAAATATCTTACCTTGTAACTTGGTCTTTTCAGAAATGTGGGTTACTAATCCTAGGCACAAGTTTCATAACAAATAATAGAAAAATATTATCACATGAATACCTTCCTAAATATAAAGGAAAAAAGAAACATTCTTTGATAAAAATTTTCAAAATCCTTAATCCGAAACCACTCAAAGTGTTTGGATTAGAGAGTACATCTTGAGCAAAATTAGACCTCCACAAATACCAGAGTATTTTGACTAGTAGTGACAGTCGATGGTGATATGGTGGTGAGATTTTTACCTCATATAATAGTGAAATACTTGTGTAAATAATACTAATATCATACATTATATGTGTAAATAGATCATAAATCACTACTTTAAATCCATAAATCTAGTCCATAGTCCTTTCCCAAACCCATCCCCAATGCTCTTCACCAGTTAAGAGTCAACCACCAATCATACGGTGCTTTCCCATGTCCTATCCATCAATGATGTTATTTTTTCATGTATGAATGTTATACATAGTATGTTGTGAGTACATCTTATCTAGTAACCACTGAAAATATCAATAAACATATCAAATATAAGTAATAGTTCATCCTAATGTGCATTGTCAATAAAAAATACATAATAAATATACCATCATCAATCCTTGGTTTCTAAGGTGACAATTGGGATTGGTCATACCTACTTCTTCTAATTTATATATCTCTAAACATAATATTTAAACTAGAATAAACACTAAATCCAAGGATTAAATCCTAGGCCTTCTAAATATCAGGCTATTGTAGAATCATAGAAGGTGATCCTAGAAATTCCAAAATATCAGTCTACTAATGAATCCTAAGAGGCTATTCTAGGAATTTTAATGTATCAGGTTACTCCCAAATCATAGGAGGTGATCCTAAGAATTATAAAGTATCCATTTAATTTAAATTCATAGTATTATTCATGAAAAAAAAATCATATTCATGGGATCCCTTTAAAATAATTGATTCATTTAAATATTCATGGAAAAGGCACATTCATGGGATCTTAGGCTATGTTCTTGGAATCAATGTTCATAAATCTTGTCACCAATTTATTTAGAGAACCAATTGGGTTAACTATTATATTCCTCATTATAATAATAAATAAGATCACCTCCACTAATATACAATAGTATAGTCCAAAAATCATCAATAACAACACACACATCAAAAGATGATTTATCATGTGGAAATTACCATTTAAAACATTTAATAAATTTTGTGATTAACACACAGTACATTGGTTTGAATGAAAATCATACACAATAGGTAAATTTGTATAACCTAAAGGGAAAACTTCATGACCACCTATATTAGGCATGTAGAAGCTTAATATCTATATATCATCCTATAATTAAATCTCAAATTATCAAAATTGAAAAATAATTAAAAACCCTAAAATAGGGGGAAATAGTTCTAACATGAAAATAGAACGATATATAATAGGTGAAAACAAGGAGGAGATTACATAGACTGTTCAATTTTTCCATAAATACTCAACAGATAAAATGATTCTTCAATTTAGTACTAATTATAGAGACATTATGCAGAAGAAGATAACTCAAAGGTTATGGAAAAATTCTAGAATTAGATGTATGTTGGAATACCTCTTCATAGCCTTTAAATATATAATTATTTAATTACCCTAATTATTACGTAAACTAATTACTTTTTAATTTACATTATTTGAATACGTTTTGTTTTATTTTTATGCTTCTCTCTATGCCTCATCTGAAATAATAGTCAAACCCACACATGGGTATACCAAGATACCTTCTCAGTTCAAGGATTTTTTTAAAAAATTTAACAAAGTCATTTTAGGGGTATGTGGATGTGGGGGTCATGTAATGGGATCTATCAATATAGAGGGTGGATAATAGAAGTTGATTCACTAATTTAGGCAAATCTCACATGAGTGCACCCACGTAGGGGGATCTCGCTTAAGGAAATAATGAATGGTGATCCCACTTAGGCCCTCATGTAAGGGGATCCCGTGTAGGATACAATGTGAGGGGATCCCATATAAGGGGATATAGTTTAGGGTGATACCATATAAGTGGATATAATATATGGGAAACCACATAAGGGGATCATGTATTGGGGATGTTGCACCCCTTATTCTAGTGTTGAACTTCACCAAAACAAGGGAAGAGTCTACCCATATATATGTTTCCCAAAACCTATAGAGAACACATATATCTTACCTCCATTTATATTATATACTAGACTACAAATCACTACCAATGGTCAAAATAACCCCCAATATCACCCAATGTGGTTGAAAAGACACTTAAGAGGATTCTACATAGGCCACAAAGTAAGAGGATAATGCATAGTCCCCCTATAAAAGGGGATCTAACATAATTAGATAGAACTTTGAGAACCCCTTGAAAAGAGATCCTATACATAGGATCCCACAATCAATTCACTAATATTGGAATTTTATAATAAAATAAAAATTTCTAAACACATACAGATTTTCCAAAATCCATGGCTAACACCTATATCCCCTTATATATCTCATTCAAACCACTATCCAACTCACTTCATCTGAAAAAACCTCCTCCAAAATCACCCTCATATCCCAACTAAACACTGAAACATGAATCATACTTATCCCCACACATCTAACACTACTAATGGACCCCCATTTCACCTACAGAAGCCTAGTTCACCCCATAATCCTCCCTCGATCACCCAAGAACACATGGAATCCCCCCATAACATTTATTGTTCGATTAAAAACTAAAATTTCATATTAAATGTATGAATCTTGAAACGAATTGTTTTTTATCCAAAAATTAATTAATATCACTTAAGAATTAATTATGAATCACATTTCAATAAAAGGTATGGTGTTACTCTCAATTTAAGATTTTTAATACAACAATAATGATAATAAAAATAATGAATGAAGTTGAAGAAAAATTTATTGAAGTTAATTTTTTTTAATAATATTTGACTATAACTTATATGTATTGATTATAGAAAGAGATTCATGTTCTTTTTATCAAAATATTAAGTTTTATAATTGTATTTAGATAGAAGATATTAACTAGGTATCTTATTGTTATTATTCCACTACCCATGTATCATATATGTGATATTAGAGTGATCACATTAATTTATAATTAAAATTTTGATTCTATTTTATAAAATTAGACTCTGATGTCTCATGATCATGGATGTAGCTTTTGCAGTAACAGTTTTATTATGAAGGTGGGCTGTAAAACCATGACTATAGGTGTATATTTCCATAAATTTCAAATCCTGACAATAGGTCCTAATTCAAACAAATACTTTTACCAAGTTTTCATCCCCCATTCCCAAGGAACTATACAAGTGACCAAACCACTAAACCAAAGAAAATTGTTGTTTATCAATATTATTTTTATGTAATTATTATTATTTATTCAACATTAAATAAGAAAAAATTATTAATTTTTTATCATTATATGTCTAATGATATTAATAAAAATAGGTGATAACTATTTCTATATTTGAAGAAACCATGGATATTGGGCTCACTAGGCTACCCCTATTGCTATAGTCAAAGTTTGTAATTTTTTCAATTGGATAAATTTATAGTATTTCAATGGTTTATTGACATAACAATCTTTACTCATGACCCCAACTCATATTTTTATAATAGGTATGAAAAATCATGATACATTACACTATTAACATCCTTTGGGAACTCCCCCCAAATTGGCTTACCACATTACAGTCAATTACATTAAAAGAATAATGTTTTTACATGATATATCAGAGGGGTATTTATATTGTGTGATATATATATATATATATAAAGTAAAATTTTGAGTTTTAAAAGGGGATTTAAAGGATTATTTATAGAAATAAAATTAAACAGTCATTAGAATCAATTTATTAATATTAATTATTATTTCAGACCATTAGGATGATTTTAATGATATTTATATTAATTTTATTTGTTTTTTAGGTTGTTAATTATATTAAGCTAGACTAACCTTTGTATGTAATAATTATATTTATTTATATAATTTTTAATTATTTCATGGATTTATGTTATTTTTGATAATTATTTAATATATATTGATGATCTGTGACTCATCACTATATATTTTATGATTTTCATACCCATGTTACCATGAATTATTTAATATAACCCCATATCCATGGGCCTTTTAATTGTTAACTGAGTTATATTGTAAAAAATGTATATCCCAGGAGGAGTTAGTTCAAGGAATACATACAAATATATTTAATTAAGGAGAATCACAAAAGAATAATGGATATTGTAAATCGAGTCAAATTAGACATTGGGAGTTATTAACCTTATGGTATAGGTTGGTTTGTCACCAATCGATATACCTACAATTAGATATTATTTCATGATAATTTTACATTTTTTATCATTACATTTTTTATTGTTTATTTATACAATCAAATAAATTAGAATGATCAATGAGAATGTTTAAATAAATGTGGACTATTATTTGTAAGATATGTTTTAATGTAAATGGTCAATAATTTAAGTAATTTCGTAGATATAATATTTAGGAAAACATCAGAGTTAATAATCAAACTTCTTATTCAAAATAATTAAAAAAATACTCAAAAATAAGATTATTTATGAACATCAATTCCATCAATTAATTTGGAATGAAACCATAGATCAAGGTGTTTTTCTGATCATAGTCAATGGTATATCAATCAATCAGATAGTTTGAAAGAACGTTTGAAGTCAACATAATAAGATATTCATCAATATTAGTGTCCATAGTTTTCTTAGTGAAATTTGGAGGCAACCCTTATGTTTATTTGAGAATAGGATTTAAGGATATAGAGTCTAATTAATGGATAAACGATCTACATGTTAATGTATTAGGAATAAGTAAGGCCTACATAAATATCATTAAGTAGTAATATTTCAATATTCTATACTATAGAAAGAAAAATATTTATCCTTGTCTACAAGAATATATTTTCATGTGAATATTATTATTCCTTTGATTGGTGTTATTGAAATTTGAGAAAATACAAGGATATATATATATATATATATATGATTAACCAAATAATAATTTATAATAGAGATAAAATATTAGTATATTACAATTTTTTTTGTTTATGGAAAGTAAAACCACAACTCTTTATCACTATGATCGATTATGGATAGAAATATATACTCAACAATGATAATTTTTGGAAGTGTTATAAATTATTGCACATTGTACTACACAAATAAAAAAAATTATGTGTGGGAATCCTCTCTACCCACTGATTTAACTCAATGATCTAGTAAGATAGATAAATATTCTTACAAGATAAACATAGGATATACATTAGATAAAACTTCATGTTGTCATAAATTATTACTATGGTAAAAAAGAAACATCAGGATAAATATGTTTAAACCATGTTTTCTAAACACTATGAAATTTATAAGGAGATAGTCAGAAGAAATGATATTATATCTTAATAAGTTATTCATGTGAATGTTAAGTGAAGTAATTTAATCTATTTCACATGTACTCAAGATGTTTTCGTAAAATGATCAACTATGAAATATATGATTCACATTAAATAAATAATATAAAAAAATATCATCATTTCATCCATACCACCCAATTACTCAAGATTCATTATTATTTTTAACATGAAAAATGTAATAGAGTCTTTTACATATCCTTTTTCTATGGTTGACCAAGTCAATAGGGATATAATGAAATAAAAGCCTATAGTTCTTATGGTAAACATGAAAAATGTCATGGTAAAAAGTCTAATAGTATGATCACAACTAGAGGAATATTTCCAATGTCTTATTAAGAAGCCAATGATGTTTAGGGAAGGTAATGAGAAAAAGTATTTCTTATTTGAATATAAATAGAAATAGTATTTTACAAGTAATTGAAATGTGTTCTAGATGTATTAATATATAGTTACTACTTTAATTAAATTTATAATTTAATGTAATCTTTCTATTTCCATATATTGGGAACTTGATATAAATTTTAGATCACATATCTATATACAGATACATGAAACAATAAGATTCAAAAATATTTCTATAGAATATGTATAACTTAGAACTAATAGAGATAAGTTTTTTCTATTAGCTATATAAGATCATCAACCCAAATTTCCCAGTATAATGATTATTGTATTAGATATCTATTATTATGTCTCTAATATGAATAGAAAATTTTTATGTCAAGTATAGATGCAAGTGATTATAGTTTATAGAAGAAAATTCTTAAATAATAACTTACACACACACACCAATCAATAAATTTTATTCTAGTATTCAATGATGAATAAAATTCAAAAGACACATATTATATCCAATTTTGGCATTGTAAGCATGGCCATCTAAAGAAAAATCATTTTGAATAGTTTTATATGGAATTTTATTTAGGCTATTGGGAGTTTAAAAAGTTGAATATATTCTATGTTTTTAGAAACTAAAATGTCAAATAAACCTTTTTAAGTAATATTTAAATACGCTTAAATATTCAAAAAATTATTCTAAAAAATATTTGGGAACAATTTTGAGTATAATTTAATGGTTTATTCTCTTAATAAAACAATTTTTTATTACATTGGTAGATATAGATATGCCTAATTAAATAAAAAAATAGTTTTTTATGATAAATTTAAGGAATATAAAATTGAAATAGTGAACTAAATTAGTGAGAAGATAGAGAAACATTATAAAAATAAATGAGAATAATATATTGACCAATATTTTATCGATTTAGTTATGGAGTTTCTAATAATGTCTCAGTAAAATACATTCCATAGTAGTCATATTGTGATCAATGATGTGTGTAATGATCCATCACATTATTAGGATGCCATTAAAGATTTAACTTTAGAATTTAGATATTGGAAATATAAGTTTATTTAAAAAAATTATTTTTGATAGAGTTGGTGTCGATTTTTTGTGGTTAAGAAGTTGTGTATTTTGAGATTTTATATCAATAGATAATTTTAAATTTTTTGTTTTAACGATATTACAACATGATTGTAAATGATACGGCTTCAACAAGACATAAAGTACTTGATATAGTGCCACTAGGTACCTAATGAGGTGTCTAGGTACCAGATTATTAATGGGATTCTAATGGGTCTTCGGTAGGCCACCAAATTTCCAATGGGGTTCCATAGGGTACCTAATAAACCCATTTCAAAAAATTTTTTAAATTTGGGGGAATTTTAGTATTTTACCTTTTTTTCTTATTAATCCAATTATGGGTCTCCCTTGATCTCTGTCTGCTCCATCTACCTAAATGAGGGGAATTTCATCCCCTTAGATATCTTTATTACTCCCTATTATTCTGTTTAATATAATAGATTGAGGGGGGATTTATCTCACCAAACAAATTTAGTTATTACCAATTTTTCCTCCTCGTATATTCTTCTTAATTTTTATTGATTTTACATGGCATGGGTTAAGGGTTTAAATAGATGATTCCACAAATGAATGATGGAATCGCTATAGTTAAAATGGGTTTTGTGTATTAGAAATAAAGAAGGTAATATAATATTTATTTTACATTTCTTATCACTTTTGTAACATGTTAACTTTTTTTCATGTGGATTTATTTAGGGTTTTCTATTATTTTGTGTCAAATTAATGAACATTTATGTTTAATAATCCAGATATTTTGATTATTTGAGTGTTGGGAAGATTCATAGTGTTTCTTAAGTATATTTTATCTTTGTTTTTCAATAAAATTGACTATATAATTTAGTTTTTATTTTTTAAAAAACCTACTTGATTTTATCTAGATTTTGACTGTAATGTCTCAAACAATGAGCCACTAAATAGTTCGCTGATATGGTGGCTCACATGGCTTCAAGTAAACCTCCCTATACACTAGAGGCTGTTGACTATAACTGAGGTCCTAATGTGTGTTTGTGGGGAGAATATTCCCCTGTGTCAGAGTGTAACATAGTGGTACAACATATAGATCAATAGAAGGATAATAATATAAATCACTGGAAAAAGATAAACAACCAGATGCTTGTAATTGTAAACAATCAAAAATAAGTGTCATATACAATATTATGATAATGTGACGTCTCTATACCATATTAAAGTAAATACATGGAATTAGTAATCCCATATTGTACATGTATCAAAAGAAAAAATATACCAAAATGACTATATCCAGATAGAATCGTGAGCAAAACTCGGTTCTATGCACCCATTATCCTAAGAAATAATCAAATCAAATATCATAAAGTGATAACTTGCCTCAGTCATTACCTATATCCATGATTTCTATCTAGGTACCCAACAATGTCTTGAATAATGAGCGAGATAACACATAGTAGGACACCAACAATGGTCTCTATAACATATCTAGTATGTGTATAAATAATGAAGAAGTGTGCAACATATCACATTTATAACATTAATAAATGTAAAGTGTCTAATAGAGATAAAATCATTTTCCATCAAAACAAGGCTCATTGAGGAAAATAATCAAGAAAACCTAATTAAGGGATACCTAAAAATCATAAATAAACATGTGTGATACTACCCAGTCTAACAAAAGAAATTGGATTCCTATACCACAGATATCTTTAAGCATTGAAAAATATATACAATTTTCATGATGTGTAATCAAGTGTATAACATAAACAACGGTCTATTCTGTGTAATCCATTGTATAAAATATACAAAGACCATGCCATGTAATCTTGTTTTAGACCATGAAGGGATAGATCTAAGGAATAAAATACCAAGTTATCCACATCGGGTCTATGGAGCATCTCAATGGAAATTCGGTAAAGACTTGGGTGGATTCCAAATAAAATGTCCACAGAGAATTTCCAAAGTAAGTCCAATAAATCTAGATACAAGGGGTTTCAATGTCCCTGTAATCCTATGGAATCAAGATCTGGGGTGTAGAAATGTCTAAGGCATCCACTATCATAATCACCATAGATCCATGGAGTAGAAATTTACATGGCATCCTATGGAATAATCATCCAAGGTATACATGAAAAAGTAATCCACTACATTAATTGAGTCATTAGACAATTTATATGTCATTTAATAATCATAAATGATCCATGAGTTCATATAACTCATTCCTTTTTTTCATTTAAAACCAATAATCAATTCATTCCACATTTACCATTCATGTATAACATCAAAAAGATGAATAACCTTCTCATATTCATTCAATCAATTATCATTAAATTTATTAAGGCTCCCAATAATGATGAATAGCTCACACAAATCCAATAGGGTGGTATATCATGGGGAAAATATGTAAAAATGCATCAAAGGTGGAAGGGGTTGAGGTGAATGACCTCTCACTATATAACAGTAATAATGAAAAAACAAAATGGTTCACAAAAAATGTAATCAAGACATTCATTTAATATTTGGGGAAATGTCAGATAGTACGTCATGTGATACAATTAAAACAAGGTATATAAGACATGAAACTTTATGGTAAAGGTATAGAACGCCTACTAAATATCATTGGTAGAATAACCATCAAGTATCTACCTATGATTTTGTCTAGGTCAGAAGAAAAAAGAAGAGTGGATGAAAAACAAGAAATAGTTCATATTATAATGAACCAAAATAACTATTTAGACACAAAGACAAAAAAATAATGGATAACGATGTGTGAATAAATCACATACATAGATCCAATGAGATGAAAAATGTTTAAATGAGAGTCTAGATTTAAAATTTATGACATTTCCAAGATTTAGGCTTCTATGGAACACAACAGGAGGAGAAAAGATGGCCAAGGATAGATAATAAAGAATATAGGAGAGGTGTATTGAAATTTTAATTCATTAAGTAAAAATAGAAATCTTTCCTCAAAACACTATATCGATGGTTGGCCAACACGCGAACCAACTACATTCCTCCTCCATATCCAAGAACGCCCCTCAAATTGTCATGGAGCATTGTTAGAAAAACCATGCACCATGTGATGGTTGGAATCTTCTAAAAATTCCAAGTGGAAGCACATGGGTGTGTGGACCTTCGGGAATGGGTTGGGAAAACAATTAACCCTTCTCCACTCTCTGCCTAACCCCAGATGGTTTCCTTAATCAATTAATCTTGGCCACATAGTTTCTACTAACCTGGAGGCCCATCTTCCTTTTCCAAAAAACAATCCTCTAAGCTTAGAATAATCCCCAGACACCCCAAGAACTTCCATGAACTCATTGGAAAACAACATTATGTCAAAAAAAGAGTTAAACTGAAATGAAAAAGATATTTACCTTAAGGAGAAACCTATGATTTTACAATATCACCACATTAAATCAATTCATCCCTGAATTTATCTACCAAGGGTAGTTACAAAATTCTTGAGAATTACTTCGGCCACTGGGCATGCACAATGATGTACTACTGCCAAGTCCTATCATGTAAATGACACTACTTCTATAACACCCCTACTAGTGGAATGTTCCAACCTATGAGAGAATTTTTTATAATGAACCATGCTTTTAATATATGGATATTACATATTTTTAGATGAATATTCATTACATGAAAAAACACACACCTGGGGACCATAATAGTTATTTCTCTTTGAAACTTGGAAAATAAACTTATAATATGGTGAAATATCTTCAACATCTCTCATAAATATCTTCCCCTATTTTACTCATACATAAAACCTTTCTTCATATCCTATAGAAATGAACATAGTAAAAGGGTGAGCTCGGATGCTTAGTAAGGGTATGAATAGAAGATATGAATTTATTATCTTATGAAATAATATGATAAGAAATAAGGGTATATGCTCATGAGAAAATTTCATTCCCAACCTATTATGGATCATAAACTTGATTCATGGAATAAAAAATTTACATTTCAAAATACATGAATAATAATAATGTAACTTCATCATAACTCAATCATGAAACATAAGTTCGTATCATAAATGTTTATGACTGTGGAATCATTATAATCATATAAAACCATTTTATATGTCAAATTTAACTACTAAAACTCATGGATCATGCCTTATTACCTCTTTTGAAAGATTAATATTCCATAATTTTAATTTAAAACTAAACAATCTTGAATATTGATGAAATAGTGAGATAAGAACTTATCACTTTATAATAAGTCTAATTTTATTCCCCATGAAATAAATAAAATTATATGGATATTAAAATGCCATAATAATCTTGATAGGACTCATAAAAGACATTCATGGATAGTATATACACTATACATAAGAAATATGTAGTGAATAATGCATGTGTCCCACATAAGGAAAAGTGAGACAAAACTCCCTTACTACTCGAGTAACTTTTGAATCATAAGATCCGTGAAATAATAAAATCAATTGAAAAATATAATATCAATAAATAAATCAATTTAATTATATAAAATTTAATAGTTCAGTATATACACCATATAAAATAAATTAGTGGTGAATATGGCATATATCTCACAAATATAAAAAGAGAGATGAAATTCCCTTTCATTAACTCTTGAATTCTTTCCTAAAAATTAAAAACCCATGTATAATAAATATAAGTGTATTATACATATAACACAAAACCGTATTAATATTTATATATGTATAATACCATATATTATTTACTTTTGATTTTATATTGCTTTCTTACTAACAATTCTGTGTTAATGTTATGATTTGTGTAATAACTGCTTTGTTTTTCATAAATGTTCTAACTTGTTATCCTTGACCCTGTTTCATAAATCATGATTAGACAATCTATATAATTATAACCATGATATATATATATGTATATTCAATATATATGTATTTAGGCTGATTCTTAAAAGTTATAGGTCAAAAATGAAATACACTGTTCATGGGGACGGTAGGTCATACGTACACATGAACATTGATTTTATTTTATTGTCATATTAAAAGATAGAAAATCATATCATATATTATCTTTAAAGAATAATTTTTATATTATATATATATATATATATCATGTATATTCATAAAATTAATCCTTGTTACCATCCATTTGAAATATAGATGAAAAAAAATCACATCGCATCATGGAGATGGTAAGACATACGTACGCATGAGCAATGTTATCATTTTTCAAAATATTAGAGGCTGAAAAGGTACATATAATATTTTAATTAAATAATAATAATTGTTTCATAAATATAATATATAATCAATAAACCCGTCATAATTCCAACTAATAAAATATGGTTATGGAAAATGAATTTTATTGTTACGTAGAGACGGTAAGCCTTATGTACACATGGGAAATACATTCACTTATATCTCAATGGAAAGGGGATATATAATGCTATGTTCATAATCATAATAAAATTTTATATTATTTAGTATTATGAATTTTTTATTTTAGGATATATATATATCATATATTTATAGGAGATATTGAATAGTATAAAAAGAGAGTGATGGGTTAGAGCGACTACCACTTCTACAAAACAAATCCTTTAGACCTTCTCTAAATGACTCTAGAGATGGTATTTATGGAAGTACAAAACCTCTAGAATGTGAATATGGAGTTTTAGAAGACAATATTGAAGCTTTTGGTCTATATTCAAGACTTCATGAGGTGAAATGAGATAAGGGAGGAGGTGTCCTTTTATAATGAAGGTGAGGGGAATTTTGGGAATATCCAAAAATATTAATTTATAATAAATTCAATGTCAAAAAATATACCTCAAATTTGATGTTTATTAGAATATAAGATAATATAGGTTTTTAATTTCACCTTCCAATAGATTTTAGAATTTTATTATTATTCTTAACCTTATCATATTGAATAACCCTTAGTTAACTTATTTTAATTTTAACTACAGTAACTACATTTTCAATATTAAAAGGTAGATATTTTTCTTATAAGGTGTCAATTGAACCATAAATGGTAAATTTATGAAATTTTAAACAATATTATATTCCATTTATCATCATTTTTTATTTTTTATATTTTTAACTAATTTAATAAAATATTATTTTCATAAAATATAATTAATGTCAATTTTGACCCTTTTCGTAACATTTATTTTATGAAAATCAGTACAGAGAGATAAATTAGAACCAATTATTTTAATATAATAATAATATTTCATATTCATGGAGAACCTTAATTAATTCAAATTATATTTATTTTAATATTTCTAATATCATTTAGTTTATTTTTTAATTAATTGAACAATTAATACATCACCATTGTGTAATTATTTATGATAATTAATTGCTCACTAAAAATTTAACAAAAAATAGATCAGGTACTTAAAAATATTTGATTGAAAAATAATATATATAGTCAATCATATATTCTACTTAACCATATATGAGAAATATTATACCAATCAAAAGTAAGAATGTGACATTTTCTCACTCTGTTTGATTTTAATAATATCCAAGTCATTCTCATGGTCAAGTGTCCCTTAAATTGTTCACTTTCTATCCTTACTAGTTAAGGTTAGAATTAACTTCATCAAATAAAATTTTATAAAATTTTAGGGCAGTTTTATAATATTTATAAAATTATTTTTACCCTCAATTTACCTAATTTACCCTTAACTGTGATAATAAAAATTACTTAAGTTACTATTCATAATGTTAAAAAATAAAAGGTGACTATTTAATAAAGTTTTACCTTATGATTAAAAATATTGAATCAATTTTTACAAATTCACCTCATATATTGTTTATAAATTAATTAAATATTAATCCCACAGATGGGAAAAAACGTGTTTTTAATGTAAAAATATTCAAATGTTTAAAATGTTTTTCTATACAGTTTCAATATGAAACTCTTTTCAATGACCTACATTAGATTAAATTATATAAAATAAATTTATTTAAACAATAAAATAAATATAAAATATAATTTAAAACTATAAATTATTTTGATGAAAAATATGTTTTCTATGAAGATTCATTATTTTTTTAGTATTCGTCATAACATGAAACTTCTCAGAAAAATTCTCAAAAATTTAAAAAAAGTATATTTTGATATTAAAATTTCAAATAATGTGTTAATTTAATCAAATAAAACTTATAAATCTTTCAAAAATTATATTTAAAATGGGTTCTCCATTAAAAGGAAGAAAAATATCTTTTTAGAAAAATACACATATAGTCGTAAAATTGGATTAACTATTATATCCTATTTAGAAAAAACATAAGATTAATGTTAAAATATTAAATATGTATATATATATTATTAATATAGTCCAACATGAATGTTTTTATTGGTATAAAACACATTTCTGCACATTTAAAATGTTTTTTCAGAAAAACATTTCCATTTATTTTAAAAATGATTTTATTTTCATTTATAAATAACTGGTAACCAAAACATTAATTACCCACACATGTATAAATATTTTTTCTAATTTATTTAATCTTGTTCATACCCACCATAATGATATATAAGACATAATTACCCTGTTTAAATAATTACAATAATAAAATGATGTCTCATGGAAACCTGGTGTTAAGTGTAACAGAAGGTAATGCAGTGTTTGATGTTTCAAATTCAAAAATTAGTGTAGCATATAACATAATAAATCAATGAAATTTAATTTATTCAAAAAAAGATCACAAATACTTAGTGTGTTACATTAGTGTTCCTATCAAAAATATGAATAGGATGCTCCTCAAATGACATATTTACCGATATCTCAACCTCATATGGATGAAGAGTATGATATGGTTCTAAATAATAATAGCATAGATAAGATACATGGAATATTATTTTCCTGGATTGGTACCTATTATGTAACTAAAAATGATAGGGTACTCGCCCGACTCTCTCCATAATATCAAGCAACCAAACTTTTAATGGTGAAAAAATTACTTGTCTCATAATCTGCATGTATCCCAAGCTCGGTGATATGCCAAAAAAGATCCAATCCCCAACATCAATCTCTTAAGGTAATTGGCAGTGAACTATGTAGTATTTCCATGTAGAATATGTAATAGCCATCCAATTTCTAATCAACTAGACATACTCTAAAGTCTCCTGCATGAGCCGCGGTCTAAGTAAAGATGCTTCCCCTACCTCTAACCAACATTGAGGTAATTAAAAGTCCTAACATAAAAATCCTCTTATGGTTCCATCCTTATATTCACCTAATAACTATTGTTATAGGAGAAATCAACTAGGGGTATATGCCACCCCTAAGAGCCCTTGAAATCTAGGGAACATTCTTTAAGAATTACCTCTAGAACCTGTACAGTGCACTCTATCTGACCATCAATCTGAGGGTGGTATGTTTTAATAAGAATAAACTATGTACCCAACACCCACTGTAATCTCTACAAAAATTGTTATGTAAAATGGGAATCCTTATTTGACACAATGGTATGATGAACCCCATGAAGCCACACAAGATCACTAATATAAATTCTCCCAAGATCATCTACTAAGAAGGCCTCCCTGATCAGCATGAAATGTGAAACCTTCATGATTATATCCAAAATAACCAAAAATACATCACTACCTTGAGACAATATCATAATTGCAGTCATGAATTCAATCACAACATTTTCCCATTTATACTCGGAAATAGCTAACTATTGTAAAATCCCAGCTGGTCACCGGTGTTTTTTATTCAAATAGTGATTGTTGGAAAACCTCATGATGAATCTATCTAGCTCATATATCCTTACTAAAAACCAGTACTTGTGACCCTAATCCTAAAACATCTTGGTAATGTTGGGATTTACTGCCCAGGATAAGTTATGAAACTCTTGAATCACCACCTTGCATGTATCATTTGAAACCCAAATGCAACCATGGATACACATAATTTCATCCTCTCCTATAGTGCATCCCAGAGGTAGGCCTCACCCTTTACACTATCCCATAATACAAGGACCTCAGCATCAGATAACTACATTATCCTTACTCTATCTAGAAGATTGGAATTCCCTACCAAGTATGAGAGGATTTTCTAATTAGGACCATCATAAACCTCCAAGTGCATCTCTAAAAAAGTGTCTACAAGCTGCCTCCCACTACTAGCCTCTTAAACTGCCTGTATCTGAGTCATCCTACATAGCGTATCAGAAAATTCATTTACCTTGCCAGGCATATAAGCAAGCTTTAATTAAAACAAATTTAGGCATTCATCCCATCTTTACAGCCTCAAATTCAAGCCACATTGTTTATGTACTTGATACTTGTTGGGGTATGTGAACACCATTAAATGCTCTCCCAGTAAATAATGCCTCCTAAAAAATAAGGCATGTACATTATCGACTAACTCGTGATCATGTGTTAGGTAGTTCCTCTAATGCAGTATCAACTGATAGGTCTTCACTTCCATGAATCCATACTAATATATCAAAAATACTCCTTTCCATATACCTGATGTATCACAATACACAATGTTGATAATACCCGACTCTAGTAGAATCAAGACCAACACAAAATTCTACTTACATTTAATCATCTAAAAGGATATCTCACATGTATTTGACCATAAAAAAATCATGAAAATTCTTGTAAAGACCATAATTGGTTCATCTATGTATGATAAATCATGTATGAAGAACCTTTAATATCTCTATATCCCCTATAAAATCTATATATCAAATATATTCTTGGGATTTTCCCATGAGACTATAGCCATCAACTTATTTGGGTCAACTGAAACTCAAATCTCTTAGAAAATATGATTAGGAATTGAATCATATCCATCTAGAAGTGGAAATTTCTGGGTTAGTATATAACTAATGTTCTCTCATTATATCCAATATGACCTCAAGGTGTTTTGAATGGTCATGTAAATTGTGATAATACAGTAATATATCATCCTCCAATGCTACCACAACAAATATGAATACTAATGGTGTCTTTATGAGACTGAACAACATAACTAGATAATCGTATAAAACATAACTACTATGAAAAGATTTAAGAGGTATGTTTGTATCTTGAACACATAACTGTTGATTAAATTATCTCAAGAAAATATTCAAGAACACTATAGATCCTCATATATTATAGAAAGCCTATCCTTTTACATATATCATTACATTATTTTAAACATAATTATACATTAGAATACAAGACATAGATTGTGATGTCTAGTGTATTTGATGACTAGATACATAAAACTAAAAAAATGGGACTTAAAATAGTTCTTTAGTTGATCATCATAAAGAGATCATAAATTTTTGGAGCCCTTACATCTGCATAGGGTACCCTGGGGATCACATGAACAAATAGATGAGGGAAAATCTCAGTAAGTCAAAAAACATAAGAATAAGGCTTAAGCACATAGGTTAGAGATAATGACATAATTATATAAAATGGAACATATAATATTAACATATAAAAATGGGATCATATAAAAATTGTATCACAAGAATGTGGAAGAAACATAAATCATAACTTCATCACGATTAAAGGTTCATTTCACATAAATAATAAGAAATCAAGTTTAATCACCAGGAACGTTGTACATGGAAGTATAAGCCAAGGCTAAACACCAGGACTGTTGCACACAACATCTCATGAGACTAAACATTGCCCAATGCATTGAAGAGATATCTTAGTGAACCCATATTAACTTTTTTATGAATATGTTTTCTATATCAAGAATAAAACATAATCAATCATACATAAACATAAGGGTACCCATGGAAATAAATGGATATCAAAATCATGTCATAAAGCATAATGAATGGGTCCGTCATAGGAGTGTCCATGAAGGAGAGAAATTAAAACATACAAGGAAATTCATAAGGTAAAATAATCATATATTATGGTAAGTGAGGTCAAATATAATTTAAAACATGAAATAATATTATTTACATAATTCTAGAATGAAAAAATTTTAGTGCAGTTTTAAGGAAAATACAAATTAGCATTTAAAATAAAAAGGAAATAATCTATTGTCTAAAACTAGAAGTGATAAAAAAAAGTTTTAAAAATAAAAAAATTGGTTATATAAAAACAAATGCGACTAATAATATATGGTATAGTTCACTTGAAATTGGGTATGAATTTATGAAGTTCAACTAATATGGGTTTGCTTATCAGGAAGTATTGAGGAGGGAATCTCTTAAAAGCATGTATATCCCAGAAGTAGAATGATTCATGGAACCTGATACATTAGATTTTAAATATATATAGAAATTATAATATTTTAATAAATAGAATATAGTATTTCATTTGGGTAAAAAAAGAGTAAGAATAACCTGAAGTAATAATGGAGCTTCGAGTAGAATCCCCTATAGAATATCAACAAGGTATTGGGTGTACCTAAAAGGGATTAAAGAGGGAGAAAATAGTTTATATTATTTTATACATCATGATGAAAGTATGGGGAAGGTTTTAAATCATAGAACATCATTTTTAGTTACACATAAATGGGAATAACATACATGAGATTCTTGAATAAATGTGACAAAGAGAAGATCTCTTACCTTAAGTCCGATGGAGTTCTTCTCATGAAGTTAAGGACCTGAATAATCAAATTAGGTTCATTAATTAATAATTATAGAACCTAAAATAAATGTTATTTATTTATAATAACCTTATTATTTTTATTCAGGTCCTTTTTTATGAGATAAGAGGTTCAATTTCATTGTTTGGGAGTGTTTGCTTCCTTGGTTTTAATGATCGGTTCACTTATATTCATGTTCAAATAAACATATTTGATGAGAATGGTTGTCAAGAATTGAAATTATATGAAAATAATGAAAATAAATAATATTACATGGTTATAAAATTAATTTGGTTACTTAAAGTGATTATGAATCATTTCATTAAAAATTAATGATAAATGTTTGGATGAATTTGGCAATTTTGCCCAAAATTAAATTTATTTTAAATTTTTATTTTACATATTTTGTGAAAAAAGGATTACATTACATCAAAAAATATAAAATTCATATTTAATATTATGGTGAAACCATAAAAATTGTTTCATGACCATAATTTAATATGGTAATATAAATTAATAACCTGATGTCCTTGAATTTGATAAATTAACACATCTCGGACAGTGATTTCATTTATTTCGTAAAAAATTATGAGAAAGGAGAGATGGTAAATAATTATCCCATTAGCATAAAAAATTTACTGTAAATTTATGGTAATAGAGTTTTCATACCATTAGGATTATTAGAGGTTAGGAAATAAAAGAGAACAAGGGAACACGAAAAGAAACTTAGAGAAAAGAAAAAGAAAAGAGGAATTTGCCTCTTGATTTAATCATCCTTGAGAGCCTCTTAAGGGGAAAGGATTTGGTCTATTTAGGAGATAAAAGTCTAATATAAGTGGTTGAGGATATTTTGAAGAGATTTGGGAAGAATTTAAGTAAGGATCAAGGCCTAATAAGAGTGAATAGGGGGGATTGTGGGTGCTTTTTATAGTGTCGGGGAGGAGGGTTATCTTAAACTTTTAATCATGAATTTATTATTTTTCCATAAAAAAAAATAAAAATAGTTATTGTGAACAAAAACATTAATATGTGCATTTTAGTTCGAACTAATGTCCATTTACATCATCCATGACTCAATCATGATGCAAAAAATATGGTTTTAGCATTTATCGTGAATTGCCGTATTTTACTATTCATTAAAAATTAAGGTATTTTTGAAAAATAAAAAAAAAACTAACAATTTTTTGATGTTTGGAATCCAAAAATGAAATCTTTTTTTCAAAAATAATTTTCTAAATATTATTAATTTAATTTTTAATTAAAATCATAACAGAATTGAAAAATATAGATTTTAAAACTATACCTAATTTTAAA
Organism: Viscum album; assembly: GCA_963277665.1. Lineage (NCBI taxonomy): Eukaryota > Viridiplantae > Streptophyta > Magnoliopsida > Santalales > Viscaceae > Viscum > Viscum album. The sequence continues at coordinate 1,237,902,525 of OY728153.1, forward strand.
ATGCTTTCAAAAATTATGTAAGGTCTTATAAAATTGTCTTAAAATCAAAAGACAAAAAGTTGTTAATTTATGAACACATTTTAGGGAAATAATTTTTCTTTTAAATTAATTAATTAATTTTAATTAATTATTAATGACTCACAAAAATAACAATACTTTTACTATGGTCATATTATCAGTTATAAGATGCCTATATTTTATTTATACATTCATGGACGAGGTTACTATTATTTTGGATTATTTATTATTACTAAGGGTCATATTACTATTCATAATTTAGGTTATTAATCATAAGGGTAGATTACTATTCATAAAAAAAATTAAGTTTGTCTTATCGGACTCTATACATCTTACTAATCGAAATAGTGTATGTCATATTTTTGAAATTCATATCATAGGAGTGACAATGTTATGTTTAAAGGTCACATAGTACTTAGTAGTTCATTATGTTATGATTTCATGTGATTATATGAAATAATTATATGACGTTAATTTCTATTGATAAAACATTATGTCATTACATTATTCGTCCTTATGAAATTTCACCCTTGGAATTTTGTTTTAAAATCTAAGACATAAATAGATGTGGGTAGTTTTCCTTCATTGCTTCATCTAGTTCTCATGTTGCCTCTTCCTACTTATGGTTCCACCGTAGTACTTTGATTTGGTGAGTAATAATCATACGTAGAAATTTATCAATTTGATCCAATATCTTCACTGGGTACTCCTCATAAGAAAGATCATCCTCCAACTATACCACCTTTGAAAATAGTACATGTGAAGGATCTAGTATGTACTTCCTTAAGAGGTATACATGGAAGATATCGTGTAATTTAGACATGGTAGGTGTATGTTCTAGTTGATAGGCCATAACCCTGACACAATCAAGAATCTCTATGGGGGCGATGTATCTAGGACTTAACTTTCCTTTTTTCAAAACCTTGTGAAATTCTTCGATGGAGATATGCATAAGAATACCATGTCTCCAACATTGAATTGAATTTCTCATAAATGATTGTCTACATTACTCTTCTGTTGTATTTGGGCTTACTTGATGTGATAATGACTGGTTTTAACCTTCTCCACCATTTCATTGACCATTTCCAGTCCTAGAATCTTACACTCACCAACTTCATCCCAACATGTTGTTGTTCTACACCTTTTCCCATAAAGGGATTCATATGGTGCCATTTGGATGCTTGAGATGAAAGTATTGTTGTATGAGAATTCAACCAGTGGGAGATATTGGTCCCATCCTCATTTGAGGTCCATAGAACACTCTCTCAACATATCTTTAATTATTTTAATAGAACTCGTAGATTGGCCATCAGTTTTAGGATGATAGGCCGTACTGATGTTCAGTTTAGTGCTTAGAGCATAATGGAGACTCTTCCAAAACATCGAGGTGAATCTCAGATCTCCATTGGATACAATAGATAGTGGAAATCCATGCATCCTTACAACCTCTTTGATATATATCGGTGCATGTTTATCCAATGATAAATCCTCTCAAATTTCATTAATGTATGATGTATTTATAATATGATACACAAATGACCCATATAGCACTATTTCCTCTAGATGTCCTTGGAAGTACAGTGAAAAAAGTCCATTGTAATGTTCTCTCACTTCCATGTAGGTATGTGTTGTGGTTTCATCATAACCTTATACTTTTGTATTTTAGACTTCACTTGTTGAAATATCAGGCAATTTGGTATAAATTTAGCAATCTCCTTCTCCATATTATCCCTACAAAAGTTCTCTCATAGATATTGATACATCTTTGTGCTTCCTAGGTGGATAGAGAAGGTTGAGCTATGTTCTTTATTTAGAAGCTTATTCTTTATCTTTGGTTCTAATGGTACACATAATTGTGGCCGAAACCTTATAACTCCATCCATGTCAATCTTGAACTCAGAGGATTTTCCATTTCTAATAGCTTCTACACTTTTCTAAATTTCCACACCTTTTATTTGAGTATCATTAATTTTATCTAGGAAGGATGGTTGAGAAATCATTTGAGAAAGGATTGATGATGTTCCTCTCTTAATGATTCCCTTTTACATCCTTTATAAATTTAATAATATTAGATCTTTTTCAGTTCTCAACAATGATAATGATGCGGGATCCTTTCTACTTAGAGTATCTGCCACCTTGTTTGCCTTGCCGAGATGGTAGTGGATTCAGCAGTCTTAATCATTGATGAGATCTATCCATGTTCACTAGTTATTATTAAGCTCTTTATATTTGAATATATATTTTATACTCTTATAATCAGTATGTATCTCACCCTTCTCCCTATATAGATAATTCCCCCAGATTTTCAATGCATAGATCACAGCTGCCAGCTCCAGATGATGCATAGGATAGTTTTGCTCATGGTTTTTTAGTTTACTTGAGGCGTAGTCTATAAATTTATCAATTTACATTAGAAAATATCCAAAACCATTCTTTGATTAATCATTATACACCACAAAGAGTTCTCCACTTGTTGGGAGTGTGAGTATTGGCATAGTGATGAGCCTCGTTTTCAACTCCTTAAAGTAGTCTTCACATTCCCGATCCCAGAAAAACATTACCCTCTTCACTGTTAGCTTTGTTATTGAGTTTTAAAATCATGAAAATTTCTTCACAAATCATCAATAATACATGTATTGTCCTAGAATGTTGCGTATCTCCATTAAAAATGTTGGTCTGGGCCACTCTTCAATTGCCTTTGTCTTGGAAGGGTCCACAAATATCTCTTTGTTGGTGATAAAATTCCCCAAGAATGATACTTCCTCCATCCAGAACTCACATTTACTGTACTTTTCAAATAGATTCTCCCTTAACAAATACTTCATCACAATATTTGAATGCTCCTCATGTTCCTCCTTGCTGTTGGAGTATATCATAATATCATCGATAAATACTACCAAATATTTTTTGGGGTAATATCCAAAGACTCTATTCATTAAGTCCATGAATTTTTCGAGAGCATTGGTTATTTATAGGGGAATCACTATGAATTCATAGTTTCCATACCTTATTCAAAGGAAATATTTGTAATATCTTCCTTCCTCACCTTTAATTGGTTATATACCAACCAAAGGTCCACCTTAGAGAAATAACAAGCCCCATGAAGCTGAGCGAACAAGTTATCTATCCAAGGAAGTGGATACCTTTTCTTTATCATGATTTTATCAATCTCAAAGTAATCAATGAATTGGATCATTGATCCATCCATATTCTTAATGAAGAGGACTGGCACACCCCATGGTGAAGCACTCGGGTGTCTAAAACCCTTCTCCAGATTCTCTTGTAACTGCTTCTTCTGCTCTTCCTTCTCTATGATCACCATTTTAGAAGGTGTATTTAATATAGGTATGGATCCAAGAATAATTTTAGTTGGGAACTTAACCTCACGATCAGGAGGAAGACCAGGAAATTCTTTAGGGAATATATCAGTGTAGTCACTCATGATGGGCATATCTTCGAGCATGATTTTTTCCTTTGTCTAAATCATTTGATCTAGAAATTATTACTAAAAAGGAATTAATATCCACACTTGGGACAATGATTCTAAAATAGATGAGTCTTCATCCTTACACTTGTAAATAATGTGAGGATTCTTTTGGGTGTGAAGAGTGATCTCTATTTCCCAATAGTTGATTTTGTATTTGGTTAATGATAGCCAATCCATGCAGAAGATAACATAAAACTCCACTGAAGGAAGTATGAAAATATTTTCTGGGAGGTTCAGTACACAAAATTTTTTCATAGAGGAGTTATAAGCCTTGTGTTCAATAATTTACCTTTTTTTTCTTGGAGATAACATATCCTCTAAATTTTGCGGTGGTGTTTTAACAGTTCTACTAAACTTCCAAGATCTGGAAGAATACGTAAAAACAGAACCAAATAGTACATTCACTATTCTTAAATTAATAACTAGCATACCTGTCACTACATCATTGTCTGGATCAACCTCAGTAGTAGTCATAGCATAATCCCTTCCTTGTTTCCTGAGAGGTTGTTGTTGACAACCTTTGACAACCCTTAACATAGAGTTTTTTTTCATAATGATCATGCTCCTAGCAATTGAAACATTGCACTATAGGCTGAGTGTTTATATGAACCTTATTTTCTTCTTCAACATTAGTGGGATTTTTCATATCCCTTCGGTAGTTTTTATCCAAATGTCCCGTATTTCCACATTTAAAGCAATTATTAGTTCCATTTAGATAGTTCCCATGATGCTTCTTCCCTTAATTTTTACATGTGGGATGATCAGGCTTCTTTCCATCAGAGAATTTATTTGTATAACCACCCACATTAGATTACATTTCCATATTTTTATCATTGGGACCCTGATACCACTGAGATTCTCTAATATCTATTTTAACCTTAAGGGAACAATAGACTATCTCCTCATAGCCATCAATGTATCAAATCACCAAATCATATTGTAGAGTCAGCAATAGTCTTCTAAAGAAGAAATCCACATTACATTCAGTGTTCATGATAAAGCCATTGGAGTAACTTGAATTCCATATAATTTTTTCTTCATATTCCTCAATTGACTCATTTTCCTTCAACTTGATTATGAGGAATTCTCTTTCCATATTGAGATGGAGGGTTTGTCGGAAATATTTATTGGAAAATATTCTCTAGAATTCCTCCCAATCCATGGAATCAATTTTCCCTTGGGACTTCATATTCTTGATCAATGTCCACCATTGTTCAGCTTCCCCATCAAAATGATAGATATCCAATAAAAATTTCTCTTCTTCTGAGCACTGGAGGATAGAGAATATCCTTCCAATGAAGTTAATCCTCTATTCCATGAGGAGGGGATTAGAAGATCTACTAAACATGGGAGGCATTTTCCCTATGAAGTATTCTACAAAAACTTTCTATTTCCTTGGTGTAGGAGGAAATTACACAAGATTCAAGTTATTATTCATAACTTGAGTCGGCTAGGCAAGTACTATCAAGATGTTTTGAGTACCCGCTCCCATCATATTTGGCATATAATTAATGAAATCTTCACATTCCCTATCACATTGATTTCTATCATGTGTTCTTTTATTTCCCTCAATTAACTAAGAAAGGTGATGTACAATTAGAGGGTTTTAATACTTATATATTAAGCATTAAAATGAATCTTTGAACATAAAAGGATAAAATTTTCAAGGATTAGTATATCCTGACTTGTGATTCCTTATTTTAAAATATTGTTTATCCTTGATCTATTTCATAAATTTTCTTCTTATGGGATTTTTTTTATTTCCTTAATAATTTTGTGTACTAATCTCATGTATTTACCCATGCATATCCCCCTGTAGTGTCAAACCAACAGTTTAGAAAGGCCCATTGTCATGCACTAGTTCCTGTTCAAGTCTGGTTCAAAGAGGTTTTTTCGGGTTTTACTCTTAGATACATATGTACCAGATCCACCACTATCTATTTGTATCCAAACATGGATGTATTTTTTTGATAAACCACTTACTCTATACTTAACACAATTTAGGGGTGTTTTCTTATACTTAGTCTCATCCATAAGGTTCTGACTCGAGTGATCTATTCCAAATCCCCAAAACAACTTGACCATGCCTCTGATATCAACTATATAAACCCTGTCCTTTTACATATATCAATACACGATTATAAGAATAATTATACATTGGAATACAAGACATGAATCATGATGTCTAGTGCCTTTAAATACTAGAATCATAAGACTAAAAACATGGAAATAAAAAATATTCTTTATTTGATCTTAATAAAAAGATCATAACTTACTTTGAGCCCTTACATCGAAATAGGGTACCATAGGGATGAAATGAACAAAGACATGATCTAAAATCTTAGTAAGGGAAAAACATAAGAATAAGGCTTTATCACATGTGATTGAGATCATGAAATAATGCTATAAAATAGAACATAGAATCTTAAAATATAAACATTGGAAAATATAAATATTGTATCATAGAAATGTGGAAGAAACATAAATAATGACTTTATCATGAGTCATGTTTCATTTAAAATAAAGGATCACAAATCTTGGTTAACCACCAGGATAGTTGTATACAGTAGTTTAAGCCAAGGATGACCGCCAGGACCATTGCACATAATATCTCGTGAGACCTAACTTTACCCAATCCATTGAAGTGATATCTAGGTGAACCAATCTTAACATCTTCATGAATATGTTTTCCACATTAATAATTATACATAATGAGTCACATATAAACATAAGTGTACCCATGTATAGAAATTGATATCATAATCATGTCATAGAGCATAAGAAATGAGTGTATCCTATGAGTTTCCATAAAATAATGGAATTAAAATATAAATGGACATTAATAAGGTAAAATAACCATATATCATGTTAATTTATATTAAACATAATTAAAAACATGAAATAAGAGTATTTATGGAATTTTAGTATTAAAAAAATTTAGATTGGTTTTAAGGAAAATAATAACGAGTATATAAAATAGAAAAGGGAATAATATTTTGTATAAAACCAGAAGTGATAAAAGAAGGTTTTAATAATAAGAAAATTTGTTCTATAGAAACAAATGTGTCTTAAAAAAAATGGTTGAGTGCACGTTAAATTGGGTACAAATTCGATAATGTTCCCTTAAAATGGGTTTGCTTATCAGGATGTATTGAGGAAGAAATCTCTTAAAAGAACATATATCCCCAAAAAATAATGATTAATGGATCTTGATAAATTTGTTTGTACAAATAAATATAAATTATATGATGTACATAAATATAATATAGTATTTCATTTGGTAAAAAAATTACGAATAACCTGAAAGAATATTGGAGCTTTGGGTATAATCCCTTACATAATATCGACATGGTATTAGGTGTACCTAGGACGTCTTAAAGAGGTGTAACAGGGCTTATAATATTTTATAAATTGTGATGATAGTATGGGGATGGTGAAAAATCATACCCCATCATTATTAATTACACATAAAATAAGATAACATAGACGCTATTCTTGAATAAATGTGAGAAAGAGAAGATCCCTTAATTCAAATGGTATTCTTTACATGATCATAATAACCTAAATAATCAAATTAGGTTCATTAAATAGTAATTACAGAACCTAAAATACATGTTATTTATTAATTATAACCTTATTATGTTCATTTGTGCCTTTTTTGAAGACTTAAGAGGTTCAATTTCATTGTTTGGGAGCGATTTCTTCATTGGTTTTAATGATCGGTTCGCTTATATTCATGTTTTTATAAACATGTATGATGAGAATAGTTTTTTAGAATTAAAGTTATATGAAATTAGTGAACATAATTAATATTAAATGGTTATTTAATTCATTTTTTTATTTGGAATGAAGGTGGTAATTTTATAAAAAATTAATGATAAACTCTTGGATTAATTTGGGGATTTTGCTAACAAGTAACTTGTTTTGTATTATTATTTTATATATTGTGTGAAAAAGGATTCCAAAACATCACATAAGATAAAATAAATATTTAGTAGTCTGTTTGAACCATAAAAATGGTTTCATGACCATAATTAAAGGTGGTAATAGAAATTGATAACCATTGTCATCGAATGTGATAAATTAGCACATGTCAGACGATGTTTTCATTTCTTTCATAAAAATGGAGGGGGAATGAGAGATGATAATGAATTATCCCATTATCATAACAAAATTCTGGAACATGTATTTTATTTTATTTTTCATACCATTTGTATGGGGATAGGTTTATATAGAAAAGAGAACAATGGAACATGAAATGAAAATGAAAGAAAAGAAAAGAAGAGTTTACCTCTTGATTTTGTCGTCCTTAAGAGCCTCCTAAGGGGAGAGGATTTGGTCTTTTGAGAAGACCAAAGGCTACTAGACGTGGGGTAGTATCTTAGGGAGTTATTTGGGTAGAAATTAAGGATGTAATAATGTTTGATCATTGTGATGAGAAGATGGGATTGTGGGTAGTTTTTATATTGGAGGGGAGGAGGGTTTCCTTAATACTTTAATCATTAGTTTATTGTTTTTTCATAAGACAAGGAATAACAATGATTATTGTGACCAAAAATGGTAATATGTTTATGTGAGCTCGAACTAATGTCCATTTACATCATCCATGACTCAAGAATAATGTAAGAATTCAGGTTTTAGCATTTATCGTGTATTCTTGTATTTTACTATTCATAAAAAATTCCAGTATTTTATAAAAATAAAAAAAATTAAACATAACCATTTTTCTATGTGTAGAATCCAAAAAAAAGATCTATTTTTTAAAAATAATTTTCTAAATATGGTTAATTTTAATTTTTAATTTAAATTATAATTTACATGAAAATACGAATTTTAAAAATATAACTTGTTTTATAATTCTTTCATAAATTATATAATTCCTTATAAAATTATCTTAAAACCATAAAACATAAAATTTTTAATTTATGAAAACATTCTAGGGGAATAAATTTTATTTTAAATTAACCAATTAATTTTAATTAATTATTTATGACTTATGAAAATACCAATACCTTTATTATGGTCATACTGTCACTTATAAGATGCCTAAATTTTATTTATCCATACATGGGTGAGGTAACTATTCTTTTGGACAATTTACTATAATAAGGGACATATTAACTTTTATTAGGTAGATTACTGTTAACAAGGGTTGGTTTCTATTCACCAAAAAATTATGTTTGTCTTATCGGACTCCAAACATCTTACTGATCGCAATACTGTATGTCAAATTTTTGAAATTCAAATAACAAGAGTGAAAATATTATTCTTAAAGGTCACATAATACTTATTAGTTAATTATGTTGTGATTTCATGTGATTATATAACATAATTATATTAAGTTAATTTCAATTGATAAAACATTGGGTCATTACAGAGATGTTCGAAGAGATCAATTATTCTTTGAAAAGGATACTGATTCTTAATCATTTAACAGATCAATGTCCAATATACCACACAAAGGATGAGGTTTCCATCCTCCTTTTTCAAAAAAAATTGACCGAAAAAACCCCATGGAGATGTCTTGAGTCTTATAAACCCCTTTTGTTTAAAATCATTTAGCTTCCTCTTGTGCTCCTTCAACTATATAGTAGTCATCCTATATGGTGGAATGGATATCATTGAATCTCCTGAAACTAGATTGATAGATAAACCCACATCTCACTTGGGAGGTAAACTAGAAAATTATTCTAGAAAAACATCCCTCAAATGATCAACCAATAGAAGAAAATATTCATGATTCAATACTCGATCATCCAAATATAAGATAGAAATATGGGATTTCGTCCAACCAAGACCAAATGATCTCTTCCATCTCTGCCTTCATGGACTTCCCATTCAACTCTTTGAATGAAAACACTACCCTCTGGGGATGTTAAGGTCACCCTCTATAGATAAAAATTGATTTGGGGTCGATAAGAAACCATCATGTTCATCCCAAATATGAAATCAAACCCTATCACCTAGAAGATAAAAAGATCTATATGAACTGACACCCGCCTATCTCAAGGGGGTACTCCCTACACAGGAGAACACTCTCCGATCTAATTCCCAAAATGGTTAAAACTTTCACAATTACATAATAAAAATATATAAATAGACCAAGTATCTCTACAAAAGGTTCAGATATGAAGCTATGAAAATCACTTGTATCATAAACATTAGATCCCCGAGTACTGGATATTAAAACCGTACATCTCACTGTAGATGGATTGACACTCTGCTCCTCATGTGAATGTTATAAAGAATATATCCATATTAAACCATGGCCTTTTAAAACAACTTGACTACCAAGATTAAGAACACTCTATTTTCATAGTACAAATGGTGCTTGTATACCTCTACCACATCCACCACCACTACACGAATGACTGATACTACTCCAACTCTTAGCCTAATACAGAGCTATGAATTACACTTCTGAACCTAGATTTGGTGTCGAAGCTCTTCTAATTACTATTGGAGGATAGGTCTTATAGAATTGGTGTACATGGACCATCATACTTCACACTCAGAACTCGACTGGGTTGTTATTTCACTGACTTCTCATATGTTATCATCTCCCTCACTGATGATAGAAGATAGGAAAACCAATACTAATATCCTAGCTTAAACTCCCCTTATGAGAATCTTCAAAACCACACCTTCTTTTAGATTACACTTAACCACTAGGTTAAGAGGTTGAATTTAACTACTATACACCCCCAACTTCCATTAGGTTCCATTCAGTAATAAGTGTTAGATTCCCTATCTCTGAAATAGTAGTCAACCAAAATACATTTACTCGGGATCGAATAACATTCTTGAGACCTTCCTCAATGTTTCTCTCCCTCGATGGTTCATCAACATGATAAATAAATGAAAAATCTAAATCGTATTAAATCATCATGAATACCCCATAACAGTCATCACTCCCTATACCATGGGCATAAAATCACTGGCTATTTTAGATCATAGGTTCTCAAGAATTAATTAATCATAGACATGGTTTTTATATCCCTCCAAAACATATCTAGGAGAATATCAGCCTAGTTGAAAACATCCCACTGATGCTTATTTTCTCCCTGAATCATATACATTGTGATGTTCAATATTATCTCAAGATGTGTTTTGAGATGATAGAAAATATAAAAGGTAGTATCAATCCATATCTACTAGCATGTGGATTGTCATCCACATAAAACGTGGGAGGATGCTATAGTTGGAAGACATGAGTCCACTCTTCCATTATTATGTAAGGATGAAGGCCCCCCTAAAAGTTTGATATAAAACATAGAAAAACCTCATAGAACTGGGAATAAACACCCTTATCTGGTTCAACTAATGCTGCTACATCTGGAACTACAGGAGATTCTATGAGAATCTCACTACCCTCATATTCAGAGCATGGTTGATTCCACCCTACCTCCAGGCAACTGGAGGACATCATGGTGAAATAAATCTACAATGAAAAGTACATGTCATAGAAAAAAATTGATAACAACCAAATGATAGATAAAAACATAGGATAAGAAAAATAATTTTTTAAAAAAAATCCACTCCCCTCTTCCCTAAAGCTCAGAATAGGTATGAACAACCATAAAATTTACCAGAGACACTGCCTACTGCCCACTCCAAATCTGGGTCAAGGTAAAATTATCTATTTTAGAATTTAATTAATTTTAAATCCATTTTTATTTATAATTATATTTATGTGGTTCAAATAAATGTATTTATAATTCGAATCAATAAGGTCACATACATCTTATAAACGAAATTTTGATATCAACTTAATCCAGACCATAACATGTACCAGTCTATGTGACCAATATTCTGTGACTTAACATGCCATAATTGAATACATAGGTTTTCAAATGTATCATATACAATAAAAACTATTTAGGTTTTGGAAGGAATTCTAAGTGTCAATTTTTTCTTAATTACCTACACAAATAATCAATAAAACAACATGAAAATCACTCAAGTCACATATAATAATTTCATGTAGTCAAGAAAATCATCCTATATAGAATGACATATTCATGGAATGTGAATCCAATAAACTGCCTAAATTATACATGAGATGTCATTACATCATCTAGAGAGGAAAAATATAAAAATCCATAACCATAATAAGCATCAAACCTCATGTTCTTCACTTAATAGGGGAATCAAATCAGTTATAGTAGGGAATATATTGAATAACAATTCCTCATTATAGCCAATTTGTCTTTTTCCAGTATGTGGGTTAGCTACTTCTAGCCACAACTCATTACCAAATCCCAATTCATTCCTAGTATCTAATATATTGTCTCAAAATAGTCAATAATAAAAAGAAAGCACTTTGTTACGACATTATAACATCTCGAACAATGAGACACCAAATGGTGACCCAAACTGATGGGTCACATGGCCTCACGAACATATCCCCATACACCAAATCCTTCTAACTAGTAGTGAGGACCTAGGTTATGTCTATGGGGATACTACTACCCCATTTAAGAGTGTAACACATTAGTAAAAAATATATAACAATAGAGGAAGCATAATATAAATCAATGACATACGAAAAAAATAGAAGAATCTGATAGTAAATAATCCCAAAGCAGTGTCATGTATAATATGATGATCATTTCATGTACCTATTAAAATTTATAATCAATACATGGAAATAGTAATCCCATATATTAGATGTATCAAAAGAACAAAGAGACCAAAATAGCTATCTCTATATAGAATCACAAGCAAATCTCATCCATGTACTCCCCTACTCCAAAGAAATAATTAAATCAAGCATCATAAAGTGGGTTCTTTCCCGGGACCCTACCTACTTCCATGAAGTCTATATGGGTTCCCAATGACAGCAAAAACATTGTGTAAGATAATAATCAGTAGTCCACCACCAATGATGTATATTTCTTTTCTAATCCATTTATAAACTATGAAAAAGTGTTCATTATATCATAGGCATAATAATAATTAATGTAAAGTGTCGAACGTGGATAAAATTCTATCCATCAAAACTTATATCTCTATGAAAAATAATCAAAAACCCCTAAGTAAGGTCTCACTGAAAATAATAAATAAAGAGGTGTGATATTATCCAGTCTAACCACTAAAATTAGATACCCATACCAGTGATATCCATAAGAATAGAAAAATATAGGCAACTACTACACCCTGTAATAAAATGTATAACATATACAATGGCCTATGATGTGTAATTTAGTGCATAAAATATACACTGGTCACTCCATGTAATCTAGTTTTAGACCATGAAGGTCCAGTTCTAATCTATAAAAAATCATGTTATCCACATCAAGTCCATGGATAATCTCGATGGAAACTCATTAATGACTTGGGTGGAGTAAAAGGAGATTTTCCACAAACCATGTCCAAATATAGTCTATGAAATATGGATCCAAGGGGTATCAAGGTCTATGGAATCTTATAGAATTAGGATCCAAGGAGTAGAATTTTAAAAGGCATCCACTACCATATTCAATACAAATCCATGGAGTAGAAATGTGCTTAGAATCATATGGAATCAGGATCCAATGTATAAATGTCCAAGGCATCCATTACCATAATCAATCCATTCATCAATTTACATCTTATTTAGTAATCATAAATAATATATGAGTTCATCTAACTCATTCTTCATTTTCAATTTAAACCGATAAACAAATTAATTCCACATTTACCATTCATGTATCACATGGAAAGGAGTTATAAATTTCTCCTATTTGTTTATTAAATTCTAATTCAATTTATCATGGCTCCTAATAAATTTGTTGAGCCCACACACACCCAACAGGTTTTTATATAATAGTGAAAATACATAAAAACACCTCAAATGTGGTATTAATTTAGGCCAAAGACCTCTAACCATATACTGATAATAGTGGGAATCTAAAACTGGTCCCAAACAATTTGAACAATACATTAATTAAATTTTAAGGGTAATATTGGAATGTTCATCATGCAGCACAATGGAAACAAGGTATATAAAAAATAATGTTCTAAGGGAATGGTATAGAAAACCTACCTTATAACTATGTAGAACCCCTATCTAGTCTCGACCAATGATTTAGTCTAAATTAGAAGAAAAAGGATAAATGGAAGAAAACACAAGAAATATAAAATATTTGATTTTACTAAAATAACTATGTCGACACAAAAACTAATGAATAATGAAACAAGATGAATGAATAACTCATCAGTGTAGATCCAACAAGATGAATGGTATTTTAATCATATTTTGTATCGATAGGTTACATCTTATTCTAGATTTTTTATTCCACCGAACTCAATAGGAGGATAAGAGCTATCCATGACTGGTGAATAAAATAAATAAGATAGGTGGGTTAACATTTTATTTCGTTAAGGAAAAAATGGCAATATTCCCTCAAAATGTTAGGCGATAAGGTTTGGCTACATGGTTGGCCAAAAAGAATGTTAAAACTAAACACATCTCTATCCAATATACCCCTCACATGGTCATAGAGCCCATTTAGACAAACCTTCTACTGACCATGTGTTTTACCTCTACTAAAAATCATAGGTGGACATGCATGGGTGTCCAACCCTGGGTATAACATCCCCTGATCTATAACTCTCTCACAAGGACGAAATAGGTTGGTTAAAAGACCTAAAGTGTTCCTAAAAATATGCTAGAGGCTTCCAACTAGTATTGTGGGTGTGATTTGTATAGTGGGAAGACTATACCCCCTGGTTAAAAAGTTACAACACATTTGAAAAATAATAATATAATAATAAATAAATATTAGAGTGAGGAAATAATGGAAACAATACTATAAAGATGAAAACCAATAAAAAAAACAAATGAATAGTCCAATAAATAATAAAGGAATAATGTAATGACATCCTATAATGTAATTAAATGTCATACTAGAAGAAATAAAACTACAAAACCAACAAACTCAAAAGACCCCAGTCCCAAACCATATGTAAGACCAATCTCCAAACTCTATCCCATCTAGAAATAAAAAATAAACAAAAAGGTACTTTTCCTTTTTCTAATCCTACATCCATGTAATCTGATCAGGTACCAAATGATGACCCATGTAGGGTGTGATTATAGATTAGTAGGTTGAAACCACCATGTCTAAACATAACCAGTCTTATAATAATTGTATGAGAAATTACAAAAAATAAGTGTATTAATTAATTAAACAATTAAATTAATAAAAAATAAACCTTCTTCGACACCATGCTAGATTATCTCTTGTAATATTCTCACAATCCTGCCAACCTCAACTATATACCCATGATAAAACATAAATTGCCTTGGTGCCATGCTCAAATGTCTCTAAACATGTCTCATGACCATGTCAACCATACTCAAAACCATCTGGGTCAAAACCACTTTATAATAATTTTAGTAGTATATCAGGGCCAAGACCGATATATAAGGATTTCAACATTTATCTGGTCTAGAATCGATATATACTCATTTCAACATGTGCACTAGGAATAGCCCACTCTATTGGAATTTTAGCATGTGTCCGGGAAAATCATGATATATAATAATTTCAAGTTATCCTAAAGAATACCTTGGTATATAATAATTTCATCATTTCTCAGTTCATATCCCAATGTATAATCATATCAACATGTAAACTAGGCCAATGGACAATATAATCATTAAAACATAGAAATCAAAATGCATGTCATAACAATAAGGATATAACAATATCACATCATGAGGATCAATGGTTAATTATGAAATTTACCAATATCATTCAATTATACATTTCATTAATACTTTTTACATAAACCAACAACATTCTAATCATTTCGATAATCAGGCCAGGCTAAGGTTAATCTATATCAAGAAAACATTCAAATACCATGCCATGCTAACAAACATTAAACCATTAAAAAATTAATTTATAATCAAGGGTTAGAACACCCAAATGGTATCCATATCCATATGATTAACCAATTGAATCCAAAGGGACTTCGAGGAATAATCCATTTCATAATTTAATTAATTTAGGTGCATTAAATGATGACACAATAAAAATATTTCACATACATATAATTGAACAGACCATAGGGTTTAGGTTTATACCCCCTACCATTAATTGGTGGTCAAATAGTTATTTCTATGGTAAACAACCATGTGGAAGAGGGTGAAGATTCTCATAAGAAGGATCCTTGATTAAAATTGATCAAGATCAATAACAATAATTCCTCGGTCAAGAAGATTATTGTAAAACCCCGAGATTTTATGAAAAATATTCTTTTAATTTCATTGATGTCTTGTGTTGTACGCTACACCAAAGGTATCTTCCACTGTATGCAACCCTAACTTAGCTTGCATCACACGCAATCACGACCTTCCTTGATAGCATGTGTAGTACGCAATACCAGGATTCGCTAAACAATGATATATTGTTATAATATTGTAATGAACTAGTCGTTATGAATAGTATTAACTTAATTTTGAATATTATAACATTATTATTCATCTTACACATTTTCTAAAACATCGTGTGAGAACAAAATATATTTTTTGAGTAAAATAAATATTTTAAAAAAAATGCAGTTTTGCCCTCTTTTGATGGTGCACCCACTTTAAATCTACTTTTTGACATGTTCATAAGTTCAATTTGACAAAATATAGTACTTCATTGGAATTAGGATATAAAAATTTTCTTTGGATAAATATTTCATATTATTCTGATAACTTTCATATTTTAATGAATAGTTAAAACAAGCTATATTTTAATTAAAACAACTTTTTTCATCGTAAGAATTTATATGGTTAAAGTATAATATTGAATGGTTTAAAAGTATAAATATAATATATTTTTACCATTTAATATAGTGTATATAATTATCATTGATTTTACATTTAATTCATAGGTAAATTCATTTCCATCTTTTGCAATGTTTTAACTTTTAATACTTGTTTTCTTAACAATGGGATTAATTTTAAATTAATTTCTGCAACTTCTAGGATTTTAATTAGGAAAAATAGATTCCATATTTGGAATCAGTAGGTCCAAATTATTTTATTAAGCTACTTTTTATTTTTAGTTATTATGAATAGTAACTACGGTAAATTTTATTTACCATAGTTAAAGGTAAATCGATGTAATTAAGGGTAAATATAATATTATAAAATTACCCTAACACTTGTCCTAATATAATTGGATGATTATATTTTACCATAAATCATATTTGGGTCGAAATAGAATCTAATTGAACCCACTTGTATTTGATTAAGACCTTTTATTTAGTTTATTTAAAGGAATGTGAAATGTCTCACTCAAATTTTAATAATTAGATTATTTTTAATTTTTAGTAATACAGAATTAAAATTAGATTATAAATACTCATTTGAAATATAATTTTTTTTCTTTATCATGGTATTTTATTTGTAATTTTTAATAAATATTTTATGACCTTAAAATCATATACATTAAGGATGTAGAAATTATTTATTTAGTGAAAAATCAATAATATAGTTTTTATTAAAATAATAATACCTATCAAAATGACCGTAAACTTGACCAAACATTGTTGGCCGAGTATAGCTATACCCTAATCATCCAAGGGTCTATTTTTGGACCTTTTGGATTCTCATAAAACCGATAAGGACATTTACATTATTTTATTTTAACAGATGTCAAAGATGTCACCTTCATAATTTAATAAATATAACAATTTAATTTTTGTGATTTTAAGATGAAAAATTCGAGTAAAAATATTATTATGAATTTTATTATATTTATATTTATCATAGGAATTTATTTTTAATTTTTAAGAAAATAATATGTATAATGATTATACAGAAATGATGTAGTAATTGTTTTATTAAGAGAAATATCAAATAAATGGTTTTATAAATATTAAAATAAACATTATATGATCTAATTAATGTTCTCAAAAAAAATTTCTAGATGAATATGACATGCTAGGAATCTATTAAACTTTTTTTTCAAATATATCCTTTGTGTGGATTTTATATAAATTCAAGTAATTGAATAGTGTCAAAATTACCACTATTGTTATTTTATAAAAATAACATATTATTAAATTGTTTAAAAATCACATAAATATTTAAAAATTATAAATTGAAATTTATATGGTCTAAAATTTTATAAAGTACCAATTATGGATAATTCACAACACATAAGTAATTATTTATTACAATTTAAAATTTAGAATATTATTACCACAAATAAGATTAAATAAATTAAATAAGGATAAATCAAGATGATAAGGTTTAAAATTATATCCCAAAATGTCTAAATTTTATTAGTTTATGATATTACAACCCTATCTAAACTAATATTCGAATTTGAGTCAGTTTTGAAGTTTTTACGTGGGGTTTGAGTTTATTCTAAATTAATATTTTTGAGGTTTCTAGAAGTGCCCCTCTCCTCCCTTATAAAAAGGTACCTCCCCCCTCTCCTATTCACAACACTTTGAGCCTTAAATTTCGGCCAACCCTGCCAATTTCTATTCTCTACTTCCCTAGAAACATTATAGAGATTCTAGTCTTCTCAAAAGACCAACTCTAGTGCCTTAAGGGGAAGCTTAAAATAAGTGCGTCGAAGAAGAGGTAATATCTTCTACTGATTCTTTCAAGTTTCTTTCTTCTTCAACATCTTCTTCTTTAGTTGTTTCATTATAAAGTAATAAATAAGTATCAATAATATACTGATATGTTATTATAATTATGAAACAACACCATTTCACCTTCTATCCATCCTACGGAAAACAAAATCACCGCGCGTGCATATGTACGGAATACCGTCTCCACACCGTTGTGTAATCTGTTTTTCCACCACCACCATACTTGGATGGGTATAATGGTGTAAAGAATAAATATATATATATGGTTATTATAACATAATACAAATTCTTAGATATTATATCACCCAATCTAATTCCATTCAATAATTATGGGAACGATATCGTCACTCGTGCGAATGTACGAATTACCGTCTCCACGACGTGATGAGATTCAATCCGCATGTTAACCATTAAAGAATGATTATAATGTATAAATAATGAATAATAATGGTATATATAACATAATAATTCTACTGGATTTATTTATATGTTATTTACTTACTTCCATTCAATTCAATAAGGAAAGGAAAACAATGTCCATGCGTACGTACGACCTACCATCTCTATGGACAGTGTGTTTCATTTCCTTTATATATCTATTATATATATATATATACTGAATATATATGATATATAAATCATGTTTTATATTCTGGAATTTATTAAATCATGATATAAGTGATAATAATATCAAGAACAACAAGTCCAAACACGTATAATAAATAAAATGATTTTACCCAAAATGCTACTTTAATATGGAATTTACTAAAGAATGGGTAATATAAAGTCATAAGTAAACCATACATGATATTATAACAATGAATATGATTCTGTAATAAGTGAATGAAATTATTTAAATCATTAAACAGGAGGTTCAGATATGTACGAAGCATATCAGACCTAAGGTAAGGGATAATTATTCCAATCTCGTTCTTATTCGAGATTGTTTATTCATAAGTATTTACTGGGGTTATATTTTTCATCCATGTCCATAAAAATGCTTTCATAATGTGATTAATATTCTTCCATGTATGTTTAAATTCATTTATACCCCTCTTTACTTTTACTTTGTGTTATGAAAGGAATCTTTCTTTTGTTTACCATATGTGGTACTTTTTTACTGTTCCGTTAAAAGTACAAGGAGAATGCTTTTTTAACTTATACGACATGAATGGATTTTTACAGTTACATAATTCATTATTTTCACAAAGCTTACTCTACAAGATTTCATCACGATTTTCAACAAAATCATTTTCTTTTAAAATTTCATGGCATATTTTTTAAAAGAAAATGATTTTGAAGAAGAAAGGATATTTTCCTCAAAAATTCTTGTCAAGTGTTTATTCCAAACCATTTTCCATCTAAGACGACATTATTTCATATGTGTATGTTTCAAGTATAATGTATCTATGATTTACATGGTTTCACTTTTCTTATGATGAAATGATATCCATTTGTTTTATATGGATTATGTTATGATGGGATGATGTTTATGAAACCCATTTTATTCATTGGGTTATGATTTATGTTTGTGTTGTGGCACACGTAAGAATGGTTTCATTATGAGAAGGGTGGAAACTATATCTCTCTCCAATGGATTGGGTAAAGATTTATATCTCATGAGAGAGACATGGCTGAAATGTTAAGTTAATCCAGTTTAGTGTTACAGGACTGGAACAAGGAGTGAACTCGATTTAGAAAGGGACATTGTCCACTAAGATGGTCTGGGCAGCAATGCCTTGGCTACTATGGAAATCATATCATGTGATTATTGGTATTCCACAATTTCATGTTTTATTCCCATGCTATTTTATCATGATTGATGTTCTTTTATTATATATGCCTTACGTATTTCAAGGATTTATGTCTTTGCTCATGATTTTTATGTTTAGATTTTATGTTCATGTTTTTGCATTCAAATATTTATAGATTGTTTTATGTTCTCTATGTTTACCCTTACTGAGCATTTGAGCTCACCCTTTTTATGTTTTATTTTCCCCGGGATATAAATAATGGTTTTAGGTAAGAAAACAAAAGGGGAAGATCTTTATGGGAGATGTTGAAGATCTTTCACCCTGATTAGAAGATTATTTTTCTGAGTTTCCAAAGACACTAAACTATTATGGTCCTTGTGTGATTTTTTTTGTTATGTATTAAGTATTCTGAAAAAGTAATGTAATGTCCATGTACATCAAGCTTGGGTCTCTACAATTGGTATCAGAGGAAAGGTTTAGTCAACCATTGGAAACTAGGATGCGAGAACTTTAGTGATATCCCTAGAGATATTTTTATGGTACGTCTAGGGATGTCCTAAGGTTAAGTATAAGTATAGGATATAGTCCTACAATTTTGGTAACGATATTAGAATTAAACCTAAGATGTTAGATATTGAAGGTACTCCCCCTTTATTATGTTGTTTTCCTATCATGATTTTGCCTCTCACACTATTGTTTTTGGGTTTTAGACAATGTCTAGAACCCGAAGGAAGCATGTTGATCAATGTAATGAACGATGCAATGATTGTCCTCCTAAACAAAACAATGTTATGGGAGATGGAGTGAAAAATCTTATTGTTATACTTACACAAGATATGAATCATTTTGGACTTCCAAATGAGCAGAGAAGGGAACAATATTCTATTGAGTCCTTCATGAGGAAACGTCTACCTTCTTTCAATGGGTCTTCTGGTCCACTTGTTGCTAAACAATGGATCGGTACCATTGAAAGGATATTTTCCATACTTCGCTATTCAGAACATGAAAAAGTCATTTTAGCTGTTTACCATTTAGAAGGTGAAGCAGACTAGTGGTGGACTCTAGTTAAGAATACAAGGCCCGGTGATGAAATTGAATCCATGGAATGGAACAAGTTCAAGAACTTGTTTTTCAATAAGTACATCCCTCGTATTCCTTGAAAAAAATTTGAAAAGGAGTTCCTTGAGCTTAAGAAAACGGATGATGAATCTGTTGGTATATAGGATGAAAATTTTACAAGGCTTGCAAGGTATGAACTTATCTTTATCATCCAACCTGAAAGTAAGGTTGATCGATTTTTCAGTGGCTTAAAACCAAGTCTTCGAAGGGCATTAGCTATAAGAGACTTCAGTAGCTATGAAGAAATTGTGCGTTGTGCTATCAAGATAGAAATGGAAGTTGGTGTTATATATCCATCTCATGGTTTTGATAAGAAATGAATGATGGAGTTCAAGGATAAATCTCAGAACAATGGTGAAAAGAAGATGAATGTTTCTTTATGCTCAAAGTGTGGAAAGAATCATGGTGGAGATTGTTTAAAAGGTACTAGAAAATGTTTTAAGTGTGGAAAAGAAGGTCATCGAGCAGTTGAGAGTCGAAGTAATGGGAAAAAGGTATCTAATGATTTGAATAGAGAAAAGATTACAGAAAATGATCCACCAACACTTCAATGCTTCCAGTGCAAGGAAATGGGGCATTATGTCAATCAATGCCCTAATCCAAGGGTTAATGATGATCAATGTGAGCAACCACTTAAGGAAAAAGATAAAGGGAAGTCACATGCAATCATTATTTGTGATTTTGAGTATGACAATGATGTTGTGGAATAATCAGGTGTTTATGTAATGGGATTTCAAAATAGTATCATGGAATCTCATTTATTGTATCATGGAATATTTGAATATTTATGTATTGGCCTATTGTTGTTTTTTATAATTTTATGGCACCGGTAACCATGAAAAGTGATTGAAATATATTTGGAAAATAAATGATATGTGCGTAATGAATGGATAAGGAGAAAATAATATATTTGATAGTATTCATGATCTCATGACTGGTAAAAGGACAAAGTGATATCATGGCTTGAGTATACAGAATTTTGGTATTTTGGTATGTGGAACGAGTTAACTTTTGACTACATTTATGTTTTCACTAAGGTTCTATGGTAACTCATATTTCAAGAGAATACTTGATTGAGGAATTCACATCTTTGTAATGTGACAAAAAAGATATATATATATATATATCTTATGATATATGAGCGATAAATTATTGTATTCAATGATTGGTAGATGACCTTTCTAGTAATCATTTTATTTATACAATGAGATTAGACAGAAGTATTTTGGATAAGCCTAAAGATTTTAATAGATTAATTTAGACATCAGATAGTATTGTTTAAGGCTAGAACTTTTTGTTATGTTATAATAGTATAGTTTTAGAAAAAGGAAAACCCATTGGATGAGGGACAACCCGTCGCGTTGGACAAGGATATGGGAATCGAACCCACAACAGAATTGTGACATGCCTTTATCACCTACCACTGGCCTACCGGAAGTCGCTGGTTAGTAGAAACTAGTTTTATTTTATTATGCACTATGATAGATGAAGTATAAGTGAATTTCTAGAACCATATAAGATTAATCTCACCATAAGATGGACATATAAATTTTGCTAACCTTATATTTGAGATAGATGGAATGACCTATCATTCTATCACATGATCTAATAATACCTCACAAAAGACAAATTTAACTTCATTTCTTTAAGAGGTGAATTGGAAATTGTTCAAGGGACAAACAACAATAATATTGTACCAAAAATCAAGTAAGTATTTATTTTAATTTAAAAAATTTCAACATTAGGGAAATGATCTTGTAAACCAAAAATGTTGTCCTAGTGCTCCTATATATGATGAATCAGATTGTACCTTAGATCATCACAAATTTATGGCTTGGTGACTATTTTCTTTTTCATATCCATGTTCTCTACCACTCTCCATCAGAACTTGATGGTTAGATTTTTCTTCTATATCCATATTTTCACCTATTTTCTCCTGTCTAGAAACCCAGTGATGAGTTTCTTTGGGTAACCATTATGTTTAATACTTAAATTTTTAAAATTATGTTTTAGTATTCCTTTTTATGATGTGGGTTTCTATTAAATAAACTTTCAAGTAGTAATCCATTTATAACCCCAATGAATTTCGAGGGTGAAATTCATTTTAAGTGGGGTAGAATGTAACACCCCAAGATTTTATGAAAAATATTCTTCTAATTTCATTGATGTCTTGTGTTTTATGCTACACAAAAGGAAGCTTCCACTACATGCATCCTTGACTTGGCTTGCATCACACGCAATCACGGCCTTCCTCGATAGTGTGTGTAGTACGCAATACCAGAATTCGCTAAACAACGATATATTGTTATAATAATATTATGAACTAGTAATTATGAATAATATTGACTACATTTTTAATTTTATAACATTATTATTCATCTTACACATTTTCTATAATATCGTGTGAGAACAAAATATATTTTTCGAGTAAAATAAGTATTTTTCAAAAAATGGAGTTTTGCAGCCTTTTAATGGCGCACCCACTTTAAATATAGTTTTTGACATGTTTATAAGTTCAATTTGACAAATTAAAATTCTTATTTGGAATCAGGATATGAAAATTTAATTTGGATAAATTTTTCATATTATTCTGATAACCATCATATTTTAATGAATAGTAAAACACGCTATATTTTAATTAAAAACATCCTTTTTAATCGTAAAAATTTATATGGTTAAAGTATAATATTGAATAATTTTAAAGTATAAATAGAATATATTTTTACCATTTAATATATTTTATGTAATTATCATTGATTTTACATTGAATTAATAGGTATGTTCATTTCAATCTTTTGCAATGTTTTAACTTTTGAAACCCGTTTTCTTAACAACGGGATTAATTTTAAATAAATTTCAGAAACTTCTGTGATTTGAATTTGTAAAAATGGATTCAATATTTGGAATTAGTTGGTCTAAATTATGTTAATAAGCTACTTTTTATTTTTAGTCATTATGAATAGTAACTATGGTAAATTTTATTTACCATTGTTAAATGTAAATTGATGTAATTAAGGGTAAATATAATATTATAAAATTACCCTAACACATGTCCTAATATAATTGGATGATTATATTTTACCCTAAGTCATATTTGGGTCAAAATGGAATCTAATGGAACCCACTTGTATTTGATTAAGACATTTTATTTAGTTTATTTAAAGGAAAGTGAAATGTCACACTCAAACTTTAATAATTAGATTATTTTTAATATATAGTTATACAGAATATAAATTATATTATAAATACTAATTTTAAAGCTAAAATTTTTCTATTTATCATGGTAATTTATTATTATTTTCTAATAAATATTTTATTACCTTAAAATATTATACATTAATGATGCATAAACTATTTATTTAGTGAAAAATCAATAACATAGTTTTTATTAAATTAATAATACCTATCGAAATGACCAGAAACATGACCAAAATTTATTGGTCGAGTATATCTATACCCTAATCATTCAAGGTTCGATTCTGGGACCATTTGGAGCCTTATAAAACTATCAGGACATTTACATTATTTTATTTTAAATGAAGTTAAAGATGTCACCTTCATAATTTAATAAATATAACAATTTAAAAGTTGTTATTTTAAGATGATAAATTCATGTAAAAATATTATTATGAAAGTTATTATCTTTATATTCATCATAAGATTTTATTTTTAATTTTTATGCAAATAATATGTATAATGATTATACAAAAATGATATAGTAATTGTTTTATTAAGTAAAATATCAAATAAATTTTTTTATAAATATTAAAATATACATTATAGGAACTAATTAATGTTCTCCAAAAAAATTTCTAGATGAATATGACATTCTAGGAATCTATTAAAAATTTTGGTTCGAATATATCCTCTGTGTGGATTTTATTTAAATTCAAATAAATGAATAGTGTTAAAATTTACACTATTGTTATTTTATAAAAATAACATATTATTAAATTGTTTAAAAATCACATAAAAATTTAAAAATTATAAATTGAAATTTATATGGTCTAAACTGTCATAAAGTACCCAATTATGGATAATTCACAACACATATGTAATTGTTTATAACAATTTAAAATTTAGAATATTATTACCACAAATAAGATTAAATAAATTAAATAAAGATAAATCAAATTGATAAGGTTTACAATTATTTCCCAACATGTATAAATTTGATTGGTTGATGAGATCACAACCCTATATTACCTCATATCCGAATTTGAGTCACTTTTGAAGTTTTTACGTGTGGTTTGGGTTTATTATAAATCAATATTTTTTAGGTTTCCAAAAGTGCCCCTCTCCTCCCTTATAAAAGGGAACCTCCTACCTCTCCTCTTTACAACACTTTGAGCCTTCAAGCTCGGCCAAAACCTACCCATTTCTCTTCTCCACTTCCTTAGAAAAATTCTGGAGGTTCTGGTCTTCTCAAAATACCAACTCTAGTGCCTTAAGAGGAAGCTTAAAAGAGGTGCATCGAAGAAGAGGTAATCTATTCTACCGATTCATTCAAGTTTCATTCTTCTTCAACATATTCTTATTTAGTTGATTAATTATAAGGTAATAACATCAGTATCACTAAAATAAAGATATATTATTATAAATATTAAACAACCCCATTTCACCTCTTATCCATCCTATAGAAAACAAAATCCACGTGCTTGCGTATGTACGGAATGTCGTCTCCACACCATGGTGTAATCTATTTTTCCACCACCACAATACTTGGATGGGTATAATGGTGTAAATAATAACTATATATATGTTTATTATAACATGATACTAATTTTGAGATATTATATCATCCACTCTAATTCCATTCAATAATTATGGGAACGGTATCATCGCTCGTGCGTACGTACAGATTACCGTCTCCACGACGCGATGAGATTCAATCTCCATGTTAACCCTTAAAAAATGATTATAAAGTATATATAATGAATAATAATGGTATATATAACATAATAATTCTACAATATTTATTTATATGTTATTTACTTACTTTCATTCAAGTCATTAAGGAAAGGAGAACAACGTTCATGAGTCCGTACGGCCTACCGTCTCCATGAATGGTGTGTTTAATTTCATTTATCTATCTGTTATATATATATATATACTAAATATATATGATATATAAATCATTTTTTACATTCATGAAGTTAATAAATCATGATATAAGTAATAATAATATCAAGAACAACAAGTCCAAACACGTACGATAAATAAAACGATATTACCCAAAACACTACTTTAACATGGAATTTACAAACATACGGGTAATATAATTTCATAAGTAAACCATATATGATATCATAAAAATGAATATGATTCTTTAATAAGTCAATTAAATTATTTAAATCATTATATAGGAGGTTCAGATATGTATGAAACATATCAGACCTAAGGTAAGGGATAATTATTTCAATCTCACTCCTATCCGAGATTATTTATTCGTAAGTATTTACTAGGGTTATATTTTTCATCCATGTCCATAAAAATGTTTTCATAAAGTGTTTAATATTCTTCCATTGTATTTTTAAATTCATTTTTACCCCTCTTGACTTTTATATTGTGTTATGGAAGGAATCTTGCTTTTGTTTACCATACGTGTTACTTTTTGACTGTTCCATTAAAAGTATGAGGAGAATGTTTTTTTAACTTATACGGCATGAACAGATTTTTATGGTTTTATGACGACTTATTTTCAGGAATCTTACTCTTCAATATTTCATGAGTATTTTCAACAAAATCATTTTCTTTTAAAATTTCATGGCATTTTGTGAAAAGAAAATTATTTTGAAGAAGAAACGATATTTTCCTCAAGAATTCATTTCAAGTGTTTTAGGAAAACCATTTTCCATATAAGATGACATTGTTTCATATGTGTATGTTTCAAGTATAATGTATCTAAGATTTACATGGATTCACTTTTCTTATGATGAAATTATTTCCATTTGTTTTATATGGATTATGTTATGATGGGATGATGTTTATGAAACCCATTATATTCTTTGGGTTATGATTTATGTTTATGTTGTGGCACACGTAAGAATGATTTCATTATGAGATGGTTGAGAAATATATCTCCCTCCAATTAATTGGGTAATTATTTATATCTCATGAGATATACATGGATGGAACGGTAAGTTAATCCGGTTTAGTGTTACAGGACTGGAATGAGGAGTGAACTCGATTCAGAAAGGGACTTTGTCCACTAAGATGGGATTGGCAGCAATGGATTGGCTACTATGGAAATCATAACATGTGCTTAATGGTTTTCCACAATTACATGTTTTATTCCTATGCTATTTTATCATGATTGATGTTCCTTTATGATATATGCCTTACGTATTTCCAAGATTTATGTCTTTTCTCAAGATTTTGATGTTTAGATATTATGTTCAAGTTTTTGCATTCAAATATTTATGGATTGTTTTATGTTCTCTATGTTTACCCTTACTAAGCATTTAAGCTCACCCTTTTTATGTTTTCTTTTCCCCAGGATATAAATAAAGGCTTTAGGTAAGAAAGCAAAAGGGGGATATCTTTATGGGAGATGTTGAAGATCCTTCACTGTGATTAGAAGATTATTTTTCCGAGTTTCCAAAGACACTAAACTATTATGATCCTTGTGTGTTTGTTTTTGTTATGTATTAAGTATTCTTCAAAAGTAATTTAATGTCTATGTACATCAAGATTAGGTCTCTACAATTACCTCACAATGGCTGGAGATCAAAAGAAGAGGAGGGAAACCTAACAAAACCCAATTAACAGGGATCTAATACATGGTTAGTATGTCAAGAATGAAGTGAGGTACTCCAAAATCGCCTAGAAGATTCCCTAGGCCTAAGAGGAGGAAGATTCCCATGATGTTATGAGATCAATATTATGCATGACACTTTTTAAAAACCTACATGGTAAATTACATGGCATGTAATTTTGTTACATGTCATTTATTTCATTTTAAAGTGATACCTCAAAAAATGAATCACATTGAGTGATTTTTAACATTGCATAAATACTACATGATGTTTAATGCCATCATAGTGTATATTCATTTCACCTAATGAACCTAGCTCACAACATGTTTCGGAAAAGATTTACACATCATCTAACATTGTTTCATAGAATTTAATTTTTTTACAAACAACCTTTATCATGTTTTCCATAAAAAATAACCATAACCACCTCTAAATCCATCCAAATCATAGAATACCCTTGTAAATCCATTTAACACATTTATACCTAGACTCCATTAATTCAAAAACAACATATATCCCTGAACATTAGTAAATTTTACAAAAAACAATATCCATATCTCTGAACAAGACTTAGCCACCAAGGATCAAATAAAAAATTAGAATGGGATATACTTGGAAAAGGGTGGGATATTACAACCTCCCCACAATATAATAGCTCATTTCTGAGCTTCTCCATGCATCTCTATGTGGTATCAATGAAAATCTTGGACACTGTGCTCACATATCAGAGTCCCTCTCCCATGTATCCTTTAAAATTACCCATGCTTCAAGTGCACTCAAAAAAAAAATCTCCAAAACATGTAGATACTTCTCACTATGGTCCATAACACATAATACAGGCTCCATAATGGACACATTATAACTGAGCATGATTTATTCTACGTCTATCAAAAGAGAAGGGTATGAATAATATCTTTGAATATGTGACATGTTGAACACATCATGCATGGCAGTGAAGCGCAGTGGAAGGGCTAATTAGTATGCCACTAGAGTAACGCTATCCACTATCTCAAATGGCCCGACCAACTTGGGCACCAGCTTCCCCTATTTTCTTGACACGGTGTTGATAAAACCTATGAAACAACCAATGGAAAACAATACGACAATGTTTGTACCCCAAAGGCCATCTCTAATTGTCAGAATTGGATTTCTTCCTGCTCTGCATGGTCACTAACCACACTCTGATAAACTGAACTTGGTCACAAGTCTCATGCTCGAGACTATTCCCAACAAGCATTGAATCACTTACCTCTAACCAAAAAAGAGTTTAAATACATATAATGTCATACAAATCCATGAATGTTTCCATGTAGATGGATTTTTAAAAGATGTTATAATATGTAGACTATATGAGTGCCACATGCTGGTCCCAAAAATCATTTAATTCCAAAACATAGGCTCACAAAATAACCTCCATAACTTGAAAATTCTTATTAGATTGACTATAATTCTTCGGATGATAGTCCATACTCAAAATATCTAATGATCCAAAATCATTTTGAAGAAACTTCTAGAACCTCAAGGTGAAACAAGGGTCCTTATCTGATAACATACTCCTCAGAACACTATGTAGATGAAGTACCTCACACATGTAAATACTTCCCAGATCATCAACTGTGAAGGTCTCCTTGATAGGTATGAAGTGGGATACCTTCTGCAATAGAACCAAAATCACAAAAACAGAATTATTCCAGTGGGATGTCTTGGGTAATCCTATCAAAAAATATATAATGACATCATCTCATTTCCTCTCAAGAATGGGAAAAGTATGCAAAATACTTTCTAGTCTCTGATGCTCGACATTCAAATCCTGAAAGGTGAAACATATCCCCAAAAATCTTAATACCTAATTCTTTATTTCTAACCACCAATAATTGATACATATATCACGATTCTTATTTTTCAAACCTAGATGTACCATTCATATTGAAGCATGAAACTATCTCATAAGATCAACCTGAAAGACTTTAAGAGCCCATACTAATCCATATAAAAGAAGATAATTTACACTACCAAGAGACCACATTGATGGTGTCTCCCCACCATATAATCTATATCTCAAAACTAATACATATAAATTAGATAACTTCTTGATCTTTATCCATTCCAAAATCATGGGTATAATTGATGTCAACATTAGATCTACTCATCCCTAAGACTCTTGAACACCTAGATGAATTTCTATAAAGAGGTATGTTAACCACCATTCATCTAAAGACTCATATATTTCCTCTACATACATATTTTATCTTAATAAATTGGTTTTGACGTTTACATTTCTGGTTTTATAAGCCAAATAGAATAGAAAATACTCTAGTTGCTTGACCCAACTCCTCTTCGAAAGGTTCAGGTCCCGCTAAGAATATATGTATTTCAGGATCTTATGGTTCATGTTTACCAAAAACCACTCACACCTGAGACAATTTATATATCATATCAGGGAATTACCCACTATATCTAACTCCAAATCATGATTAGGGTATTTTCTATCATGTGGTATTAGCTTTCTGGATCCATAAGAAACCCCTCTATCCCTATGTATTACAACTACTCTAAGTTCAACTCCAGATGATTCACAGTACACGGTATATGTTTTACTTGGAATTGGTAAAGTGAGGATAGCTGTTTAGGTTATCATAACTTTAATATCCAAAAAATATCTCTTGCAAGAATTATACCAAAAAAACATAACCCCTTTATTGGTCATCCTAGACATCGATGCTGCCAAATGGGTTAAATCCTGGATAAAGTGCTAATAATAATATACTAAACACAGAAATCTATTGATCTTGAAGAAATTCTTATATTTATCGTAGGATACCACTACTACATCTTTATATGGGTCTAATTTAACTCTATGATTTGAGATGAAATGACCAAAGAAGTGTAATTTATCAAACCATAAACTGCATTTGGTTATCTTTGCATGAAGTCGATGCTCTCTCAATGTACGCATGATTATGTAAAGTTGTTAAAAATGATCATCTATTGATTGGGATTACAGTAATATTTCATTGAAAATATGAGAAAAAACTAGCCTAGAAAAGGAGAAATGATATGATTCATCAAGGCCATGAATACCAATAGTGCATTAGTCAAACCAAGCATCATCACCACGAAATCATACAAATCATACCTACTACTAAAGGTATTCTGAGGTATATGTGATGGTCTCACCCTAATCTAATGGTATCCTAATATCAAATAAATATTGGATAATATATTATAGCCTCTCATCTAATCATATAGATCATCGAGATGCAGAATAAGATATTCGTTCTTGACCATCATCTAGTTCAATATATGATAGTCCACATATAAGCGCAATGAACGATCACCCTTCATCGTGAAGAGAACTAGAGAGCCTCAAGGATATATACTAGGTTTTATGAATCCTTTATATTATAGATCTTATAACTCTCTAAGATCTTATAGTTCCATTCTATAAGGTGTGATAGAAACTAACTATAATCCCTACACCAAGTAGATTGTAAACTCGATCTCTTGCTCGGGCAGTAAGATGTATAACTCACCAAAAAATATCCTTAAATTGGTCTATTATTAGAGGAAAATTATTCTAACATATTCAACCACAATCATGAGGAAATACCATATTTTTGAGCCATGACACAGTCCAATATGGACTGAATTGGTCTTACAAGACCAGCTTAAAGATCTCACTCATGTTGGTGATAATAAATGCCTCCTTGTGGATATATAAAGGAAACTATCCTCCATTAACAGTTGATATGAGACTGGTATATAACTAAAAAATTCATACCAAGAATCAAATAAAACCATATTGTTTCTAGCATAAACATTTCTCAAAATGAATGGTAACCACCAGTCTCTGGGGAACACACTTTCTACATTTGATATTATCTGACCACACTCCCAACGACATGTCAATGGTAAAAAAACCATTCAATATTTCCACATCAATGAACAAACTATTTAAAAATGTAACGGATAAAATTCAATGTGATGCTCGTGTATCAAACGAAACAAAATCTAGGGTAGATAATACAATAATCATGCCTCTGACGGTAGATGGTCATGCATCCACAATAGTCAGAGTAGTATTCATAATGTGCATCTAACAAACCCCTTTGCTTAGGATCCATCCTAACTCCCATGAGATCTCCACTATACCTGGTACATACATTCTTACATGGGGGGTACCACATCAACTCCCTCGACTAGATCATCTTATGCAACTCTAGATACCTATCTACTAAGTAGTAGTCGGGTTCCTTCTAGACTGTTGTGCATGTCTTGATCACATACCACTACTCTTCTATATCATTCCCCTAAAAAACCTCTATTGGTATCCCAATCACCCACAGTCATGGAACTCCAAAGTGGGATACAAATACTAAGGTCATTTGTATCCCATCTTTCCATACTGATACCACTATAATGGCGAACGATCCAAATATGGATGCCCACTACCCGGACTACTATGAATACTAATTCCATGGAGAAAAATATCATTACGATGATTCTTTCTACTTGAATAAGAGTTCAAAATTTTCCTTTTTAAAACAGTCATACCACTTCTTAGGGGATCTCTTAAATTCCATTATGTTATTATTTCATGATTCATCATGTCCAAAAAAACTAGTCAAAAAAACACGTTCACCTATAAACTAATCTCATAACGATGAATAAACTAAAAATGTATCACCCAAGAGATCTCAACCACTAGAAAATATGGTGCAATGAAATATAGTTCGGTGAAACGTTCAACACAGTCTAACACTAACATTCCCTCCTGCGTTAGGTTAATGATCTCTTGAGCCTTCCCATCCCTAAATGCCTCAGGATATAAATGTCTTAGGAACATTGTCTCAGATCCTTCCAAGTTATCTCATCCTACTTCCCAACCTACTCTAGAGTTTCCCAATAATTTTTGTCTGGTCCATAAAGAATATATGCAGAAAGATTCACCATACTATCTACGAGTGTATCATGATGGTTGAAGATCATTTGGACTAAATTGATCTAGAACACAATTAAATGGGGGACTCCCTCCATAGTGAACATAGGTCGATGATGCTGCTAGAACTATCTCGGTTTCTTAGGCATCAAGGGTACAAAGAGAATAGTCTTTCATTCCATGGAACACATGGCCCTCAAGAAGCTATCATAAAGATGAACTTCTATATGAACCTTAAGAGATAAATGAATATCTTTTTTAGTAGTGTTATGAGTGTTCTTACTTCCACTCTCCTAACACATAACTCGAAGACGATGAGGATGCATTTTATCTAAAAGAAAAAACACTACATAGAACACTACCTATAACAAAAAGATACCTCAATAGGTGAAAACAATATATAACTACTTCTTCACGTCACTATAAACCTGGATTACAAGTGTTTTAAAATATTTCATTTCATTTGGATAATATAAAAAGTATCTTATATCATAGTTCAAAGGGAAATTATATATCAAATGTAATAAATATTTTCCTATCATGAACAATGTATGTAAATATATAACACTATGTGCTAATAATGATGCATTTATACTCATCCCATGCCATACGAGGCCGTGATTATAAATCTCAAGAAATTAGAACATCATTAAATAATAACCTAACAAAATATTTGAATTTATTAGGGTGAAATAACATCAATTGTAATAAGAAAACAAAATCAATAGCAATCCTCCCATGGGAACTCATATTTGCTCCCATACATGGGTTAACAACTCCCATGCACTAGCTCACTACCAATTCCCAAAACATATTAATCGTATTTCTACCTTTCACAAATAGAATATAAATAGAAATGAAACATGGTGTTCTGTGATACCACTCTGTAACATCCCCCAATATGACACTCTCTCATGGGGATAAAACAAGTTGGTTATGAGAACTTAATCACACCTCACTGTAGGCCAAAGGTTTCTAACTAGCAACGGGGGTGTGATATGTATAGTGGGGAGACTATACACACTGGTTACAAAGTTAAAAAAAAGTAGAACAATATTTTAATAATAACAAATAAATATTAGAGTGCAGAAATAATGGAAAAAATAAAATACAATAGAATATAAAATCCAATAAAAAAATCTGATAAATAGTAAAGTAATAATGTAATGACATTCTATAAGAAATAAAAATAAATTTCAAGAAAACTCAAAATACCCAGGTCTCAAACCCCATGTCGGTACCATCTCCAAAATCTAGTCCATACAATAGGAAACAATCAGAAACAAGGTCCTTGTACCTGGTCCAATCTTATATCAATGTAATCATCTTGGGTACAAAATTGTCACTTGAGTTGGGTGTGATTATAGCTCAGTACGTCGACAACATCATATCTAAAAATAACGAATCTAATAGTAAGTGTATGAAATATTGAGATAAACAAGTGTGTAAATTTATTAAAAAAATTAAATTATTACTTAATCAACCTACTTCGATACCATGACATATTATCTTTGATCATGTCACAAAATCATTCCAACCTCAACCATATACCCATGTCAAAACATAACCTACTTCAGTGCCATGTCAAAATGGGTATGAGCGGTTCTCACAACCATACCATATAACCATTTTATAATTTTAGAAATATGGGTCAATCACCTTGTATAAGAATTTCAGTAATCAATCAGGGGTGATCTCGGTATATATGCATTTTATCATTTATCAAGGCCAAGCCTAGTTTATATTCATTTCAACATGTGTCACATGGCACATCCCACTATATGATAATTTAATCATGTGTTAGGGTATTACATGATATATAATCATTAAATAATGTCTCATGGAACAACCTATAATATATTAATTTTTGCATGTATCATGGAATAGTCCGGTATATAAGCATTTTAGTACATCAAATGGGCCAACACCCTTTATAATAATTACAACATAGATATCACAACGCATGTCATAAAGATATGGATATCACAATATTACATCATAAGGGTATATTATTAATTATGGAAATTACCATTATATTTTGATTATAAATTTCATTAAACTTTATTCATAAATAAACAAAAATATAATCTTTTAAGTAATCATGCCAAGCCAAGTTGAATATATTTCAAGAAAACATCCAAATACCATGTCATGCAAAACACACTTTAATCCATTAAACAATTAATTTATAATTGAGGGTTATCACATCATAATGGTATCCAAAAGATAGTTCATTAAAAAATTGGTTCCAAAGAGAATCCAAGGAATAATTAATTTTATCATTAAATCAATCTCAGAACACGCTATGTTGGTGTAATCACAATATTGCACCTACATTCATTTGAACAGACCTAGGGTTAAGGTTTCGACTCCCTAACATTGACATGTGATCAAAAACCCTTCCTATAGTAAACATCCACATTGAAAAAGGTAAATATGATCACAAGAAGGATCTTATATTAAAATTTATCAAGAGAAAAACAAAAAATGACCATAGTTAATAATATTACACCACAATTGCCAGAGATCAAAATGGAGGTGAGGGAAACCTAACCAAAACCACTTATGAGGGATCTAATGCATAATTAGGATGTATATAATGAATATAGGAACTCTAAAATAGACTATAAGTTTACCTGGGGTTGATAGGAAGAAGTTGTTTGTCAGGGATTGTGATTAGTATCACACACAACAATTTTTGAAAACCTTGTCAAGAAATTACATGGTGTGTAATTTAGTTACACATTGTTTATTTATTTTTAGAGGGATACACAAAAAAACACATAGACATGGGCAATTTTTAAAACATCCCAAATATTACACTATGCGTAATGCCTTCATGGAATTTTTTCATTTCATTTCATGAACCAGGATCATGACATGTTCTTGGAGATAGTTACATGTCATGTAACTTCATTACATGACATGTAATTGATTCCAGCCAACCTTCAGCCTGTTTCCCACAGAATGAACCCAAACCACATATGAAGCCATCCAAATCATGGAAATACTTGTAAACCCATTTAAAACCTTTATACCCAAACTACATCAATTCAACAAACATATAACCCAAAAAATTATGAAATTTTCTCTAACAAAGGATCTTCATATCCAAACAAGAATTGGACACCAAATCTCAAATGAAAAACATAGAGAGGAATGTACCTAAAAAATGATA
Organism: Viscum album; assembly: GCA_963277665.1. NCBI lineage: Eukaryota > Viridiplantae > Streptophyta > Magnoliopsida > Santalales > Viscaceae > Viscum > Viscum album. The sequence goes on from OY728153.1 coordinate 1,237,938,370, forward strand.
TGATCATACATTGATAAAATGCTTAGGGAAAATTGTGTTCCCTTTTATGCTATCTATCAAACCCCACAATGTTTCCCTAAACCATGCGACATGGGTCAAACAATTTATACTAACCATGCGGTCAAACTACTTTTTCCAAAAATTGAACCTTTCGGCTATGAATAGGCCTTGGACACCCCCTGAGGCTTCTGTTACCTCATTAGGAACTTAAATTAGGTTAATAAAAAATATTTAAAATGAAATTAAAAAGATATGTACATCAAAGAAAAATATAGGTTATTAAATTTATGAGTTCACTATGGTATATATTATAGGTGGTCTCAACCTCTCAGTTTTAATTGGGTTATACCATGTGTGTCTACCAATTTATTTTAAAATCATTAATATATTCAATGGATTGTTCTATACAGTTAGGTGAATTGATTTTTAAATGTTTATTTCTTTGAAAAATTTCATTCATGTTATACTTATTTTTTAATTGTGTATAATGTTTTTTATATTCCTATTACATTCATGCCATGTATTATTGCATTTATAAATTACTAATCCATTAATTAAGACTCCATGATTATTATTATGATTCATGAAAATATATTTTGATGATATAATAATTTTTTCATTGTAATATGAAAGGGATGCTGATTGAGCATGTTTATAGTTATATAACCATGGATCCCTTTAGTTATTTATGCCATTCATTGTATGACATGTGTATGATTATTGAGTTATATTTTTATTGAAATATGATTCATTGTTAGGTGTGTTTTTTGAATTCATTGATATAAATTTAATGAGTTTTATCCCTTTCTAATAATAACTAGAATGAATTGTAATTCAATTAATAGAATATAATCTTTTGTTAAGAGTTTGTGCTAGTGAGGATGTAATAGATGGCTTAGATGGATGCTGGAGGAATGATTTGACTAAAGAGAAATAATTATTTTATAAAAAACCCTTGTAAAATTCCTAATTTCATGTGATTTCATACTATTATCCCTAATTTATAATTCAAGTTTCTTTAATAAGTATGGTAAAAATGAGTAATCCCATTTGGTGACTATTGATATCCAGTCGAAGAGTGATATTTAAAAGGTATTTTTAATCATTAAATTTTATTTTACCCATTTTCTAATTTCTATAATTAATCACCTATTTGATTCATCATTGATTTTCCGGGATTTTATTTTCATTTGTTATAACATTATGATATATTTAATTATATTAATTTAATAATTTATCATTTTTCAATTTTGTAATTTTTTTTGTAGTTTTTATATTTCATAATTATTAGTTAATTATACATTATTATTAATTATTATTACTAATGTTAGGTATTATTATTATTATTATTATTTGAAAACTAATTATGGACTTTATTTTTAATTCACATAATAATGTAAATAATTAATTTTATTATTATTACTTCATTACGTTTTCAAGGAAACTGATAAGTGGTCGTGTCCCTTATTCCACATCAAATAAATGGGAGTTTAAATCCAATTGATTTTTTATTTCATAGAATTGGGTTTTTATTTCTTATACATGTTCAGGAGTCAAGGAATTAGTTTTGGGAAGAAAAATTTCTAATTACAGAATGTGTAACTTGTATTTTGTAAGCATTGATTGGAAGAATGGTGTGTTCGGAATGTAAGAATGCTCGAATATATGTGGGTGGATGCATTGTAAGGTGTATGTAATTATGATTTTTTAAAGATAAAAAATAGATGATTCCAGAAAAAAATAATGTGGAATCCCTTTTGAACTAGAATCGATTTGCATGAATAAATTCACATGGGTCTCCTACAAATAAAAGGAAAGAAAATGCATGTTTGCTTTTTTATGGATGTTACCAAGTTAAAATAAGTTATCTTCTTTGTTATTATATAAATTTAAGTCAATATCTAATTTTCCAATTTCAAATATTGTATAAAGATTACATACTAGAAAATAATAAGATTTCAACTGGTGCCAGTGTTAGGTTTTTTCTATATAGGGGGGTGTAACTTGGAATATTTTAGACTCATTTGGTATGTTGGATGCTTTCTTTGGTTGTAACTACTCATTTTCCACTAGTTATTATTACTATACATATATTAAAACACTCATATATTTATTAAATTATTTATATAAAAGGACTTCTATATCTAATAGCATATAACTTTAATACCATAATAACACAAAAACACACACACAAAAATATATATATATATATATATGGTTTTATATTTATAATATATTTAACTTTTATATATAAGTAAAAATATTTATATACTTATTTATACATAGCTTTTTTATAATTTATAATATAACCTTTTTATTATTATGATTATTGTTTATATATTTTATTATATATATGTAATTACATCTACTCATATCTACTATGTATATTTATGTCATCATAATCATCATCATCAACATCAAAATCATTGTCATTATTATAATTTTTTTATTATTATATTACAACACTTGTTTAAAATAATGTAGGATGAATATCTGGGTTGATATCTTCTTCATGTGGGGGGGGGGGATATTTAGCATGTTGTATCTTCACTTGAAAATATACCTCTAACTACAAAGGAATTTAACCCTACTAGCCACCATCCATGTTCATTGAAGACCAGACCTTACACCATGCATAGCCCTTTCCCAAGATGAATGCCTAAAAGACCCCTAAGATAAGTGTTGGGACCAAAAATTGGGAAGAATAAGAACAAGAGGGAAGTCTCCGAGTCTACCTCGCGAAGCCCTTTCGTAGAGCCCCATGGCCTTGCACCCACCACTGAGAAAGGTGTTGGGAGGCTCCACGAACCCCTTTGAAGTTTGCAACCCCGCCACAGAGTAAGGAGGTGGGACGCTCCGTGAACGAATGTGAAATTTGTGACCCCACTGTGGAGAAATGGGACAGGACGCTCTACAAACAAATTTGATGTTCTTGACCCCACCGTGGAGAAAGGTGGAGGGATGAACCTCTAACGAATTTGAAATTCGTGACCCCACTACGGAGCAAGGATGCGGGATGCTCCATTAATGAATTTGACGTTCGTGAGCCCCCCTCAGAGCAAGGAGGTGGGATCCTCCACGAGCCGATTTGACATTTGCGACCCACCGCGGAGAAATCTGTCTTCACGCCAAGTGAGCTCTGCTTCACAACACGTCTTGTCTATAAATACAGGGCTCCTCACAAGCCCAAAAGACGGATCATCGTACCTTTCACCTTCTACGATCTCAAATCGCAAAGCACTTCTTTCTCCATGAACCATGAGCTTCTCAAGGTACTTTTTTTCATTGTGAAGTGCCTCCCCCTTGGCTTTAATTCAACCCCTCTTCCGAGAGGGATGCCTTTCACAAATACCACGGGCCTTCGCAATGGAAGGGGATCCTCACGGGCACTCGGGTCATTGCGAAGAATTTATGCTTCACGAAACCCCCTCCATACACTCGCGACCCACATGCTAAGGCTGGGTCATTGGAATTTGCGAAGAACATTGATTAACAACACCATGCTTCGTGAGGCACAGTTGGTTCACAAGGCATTTCTTCGCGAATTCATTTCCACTTGGCGAAGATCCTCCCATATACACCTATTCCCTATGCCTAGCCTCGGTGAATTAACTTCACAAAGCACATCCCTTCACGAAGCCCCTCCACTTCATGGAGCACCATATCTTCACAAGGCTTCTACCTATGAACCCATTTTCTCTGCAACTCCTCCTCCCTTGTGGCCCTTCAGGTTTACACGAAGTATATTCAAATTCCCTTGGGTGGTGCTTCATAATGCATTCTTTTTCTTCATGCTCCTTCGCATAGAAATGCTAACGGCTATTTCTTCTTCACATAGCCCTGATAACGTGGACCCTCAATGTGATAATCTATCGACACCCCCCAGTAATGACATTGTCGATGCCTTCTTTCCCTCATGGGTGGGCAGGTATTAGTTATGTAGGTCCTAGGGGTGCAGAGAGCACCCTCCTTGTTCGAGTTGTGGGATGTTAAACTGTCAAGCCCCATCTTCCTTAGCACAAGACGTTAAACTGTGTCCTCTCCCCGTTCCTTGCCTATAGGGTGCCCCATCTCGGACAATCTCTATGCCCACCGGTCTTCACATAAGTGAAATCATTCCTCATATGAAATGAAATCCTCTTTATCAGAGCGGCGTCTGTCCATGGGGAAAGGGGAACCCCCATGGTGTAAGCCCCTAGCTTTCCTTGTAGGAGGAATCACCCTTGCTCCTCCTCTCTTCCTCAGTGCCAAATCCCTCTCCCGCTATGCTTTGTCACCACCTAGGACTCCATCCTAGAGTAAGTACCAATCTGTATCACCTTGGGTTGCTAACCACGCATAAGACCCTATTTCTTCTTTGGGCTGCCAACTATGTGTATCCCCAGTCTAAATCCCTTGGACACACCTTTCGTGACATGATCACCATGCCTTTATGGCCTCTTGTTTCTCACACCGAGAATGACTCAAGTAGGCTTAGAGTAAGAATCAGCCATTACATCCTCTCAGGGCATCCTAGAGTGTAAGCCCAAACCCCACCAGAATTATGAGGTCTTTGATCCTTGCAAAGGAACGGTACGTAGGAGGCTCTCTAAGGTCCAAGTCCATCATCCATTGGTCCCGACCATCCTCACGTTAGTTCACCAACCCCACCTAAACTATGAGGTATTTGATCCTTGCTAATGCAAGGTACGTAGGATGCCTCCCCAAGGTTCAGGGCCACCATCCATTGGTCCTAACCATCCTCATGTAGGCTCACCAACCCCTTCTGAACTATGTGGTCTTTGATCCTTGCCAAGGAGAGGCATGTAGAAAGCCTCCCTAAGGTTCAATCCCTACACCCGGTCTCTCTGACCCCCTTCACTTCAGTTCTCCCAAACTTCTCCTGAACTACAAGGTCTTTGATCCTTGCCAAGGTTAGGTACATAAGAAGCCTCCCGGAGGTTCATGCCCAACACCTGGTCACTCTGACCCCCTTCATGTTGGTTCTCCCAAACTCCTCTTGAACAATGAGGTCTTTGATCCTTGCCAAGTCAAGGTATGCAGGAAGCCTCCCTGAGGTTCAAGCCCATCATCTATTGGTCCCCGCAATCATCACATCAGTACACCAAACCATTCTGAACTACGAGGTATTTGATCCTTGCCAAGGTGATGTATGTAGGAAGCCTCCATGAGGTTCAAGCCCAACACCTGGTCGCTCCAACCCCCTTTACATCAGTTCTCCCAAACCCCACCTAAACTATGTGGTCTTTGATCCTTCCCAAGGTGAGGTATATAGGAATCCTCCCTGAGGTTAAAACTCAAAACCCATTGGTTTCAACCACTTCATGTCAGTTCACCCACTCCTTCGGAACTACATGGACTTTGATCCCTACCAAGGCTGGGTATGTACGAAGCCTCCACGAGGTTCAATCCCACCGTCTAAATGGGCCCCAGGTCCTCCTTCACGTCGGTTCAACCACTGTCCTGGATGATGTTAAACTGTGGACCTCAATCAGTGGTAAGACATTGTTCCCCAAGTCAGTGGTAAGCCGTTGTACCCACCCAAACTATGTGGAATTTGTTTCTTTCCAAGGAAAGGTACGCAGGACACCTCCCTAAGGTTCAAACCCAAAAACCATTAGACCCCAGTTCCTCCTCCACATTGGTTCACCGACCCCCATCCCACAAAAACTTCGTGGGTTTCATCCTTGTCTCCTATATAAGGTATGTAAGAAGCCTCCCTGAGCTTCTACCTCATCTAGCGGTAAGCCGTTGCAACCTCGTCTAGTGGTTAGCCTTTGCGAACTCACCCAGTAGTAATCCATTGCAACCCCATCCAGCAGTAATACATTGTGATCCCATGTAGCAGTAAGCCGTTGTAATCCACCATCTGGTGGTAAGTTGTTGAAATCCCCAATTGATGGTTAGAGGTCATTAGATGAACTACAAGGAATTTGATTCCCTACCATAGGGATACGTAGGAGGTCTCTTTGAGACTCAATCCCAAAATCACTATCATCCTTGGGTTGACTCCATATCATTATCCACCTACTTCATTAAACCCTCCATCATCCATCCTAATTCTTACCCGAGCCGTGACATCCCTGTGGGTTCATTCCACCTCATTCCCCATTCCCTTTAACAACAACCATGAAGGTAACCACACGTTGGCCCTAACATCAGTGTTCCCTATAGGGATTGCACCCATCTGATCCACTCTAATCAGTGTTCTAATTAGTTTGATGTGTCTCCCCTAGACGTTAAACTCCTGACCAACCCCAGGATAAACATGCGAAGCTAGGGAAAACTTTAGATACATGCCTATGGAATATTATTCCCCACATTCGATGTGGGATGCCTCAGGCTTCCGCACCCTCAAGAATCCCTATAATAAGAGGAAGAAACTTAGGCACAGTAGTGTCCAAGATTCCAAACATTCTAGTGATGTACAACATGACTACTCCCTTGACTGAAAGTAGCTACCCTGACCGGACCATTTGGAATGTCCCAACAGAAGCAGTGTAATTAACTGGTGTCCATGAAGATATTTCACTAGGAAGAGTTTTGTGAACAACATCTTAAATATATAAGGGAGACCCAGACTAAGTAAATATTTCCAAGGAGTAATCCATGTAAGGAAGAACCGACTTCCCATCATTTCAATTCTATCATAGAGAAAATGTCCCTGAACAAGGAACAGATGCCATCAGCCTTTGGAAAGCAGGAATGTAGGAAAATAAATAGCGTCATCGTCCTTCAATAAGATGGATGCTCGCGCCCCGATGAATGTGTCAGAAATAGAAATGGTGAACTCGACGTAATGATCTTCTCCTCAATATGGAGATTAGTAGCGTTCGAGACATCAGTGGATTAGCATGTCACTAGATCTAGCTATCTGGTGCTGGGTCCCACCAAGTAAATAGCAGTACTTGTGTGAAACTCACCAGAAGTTTGGATAGTCTAAACGTTGGATGTCCCAGTCAGCGACATTGTCAGTGTGGATCCATCTTACCAGCCATGGAAGAAAGAATGGTGTTGGGTCACTAGTCATCGATTCACTTTTTTCTTTCAGCACTGATGAGATAATCTTCTTTATTTTAGGAACCAAGATACTACACCCGGAACTCGATCACCACCTGCCCACCGACGTAGGGGTAGGGGCAGCACCAGTGTGGAAGTCCCACGTAGTTACACCTATTCTGTGATGTTCTCAATGGCCATGAGCACTGGGCGCCTCCACCCCATCTCTTCCATAGATTTCATCCAACAAAGGGTGATAAATTACTTCGTACATCGGTACGAGGAGGCGGGTATTATCCCGAATTGGGATATTGCCCACCTGGATTTAGTGGCATATGCACCTCAACGTCCATGCTGCCCTTGAGGACCGTGGAGGGATCCAATACTCCCCACTCCAAAATATTACCATTTCGGGAGCCTCTCCTCAGAATGTCTCAACGACTCCCTTCCGTACGCCGACGAGGTAGGGGATATCTGGGTCATCCCAGCTAAAATCCCATTCCAAGGGCTCCATTAAAGGGCTCCCACCAGGTCACGTTAGCATCGCCACCCAGTCTTACTTGCTGAGGAGTAGGTAAACCATGTACCAGCATCACCGGCTTAGGTCCATCTAACCTGAAGCTAGCGTTGAACGCAAGATGAAGAGGGAATCCACCAAGGGGCGTCAACATTAGTGGTTACTATGGACTAAACCAATAATGGCGCACATAACGAACTCCCTATGTATGCAGAGTATGGAAATTCATACAACCGACTTGAATCGAGCCCCCAACCACCCCACGAGCAGGCTGAGTCAACTCTCTTGGTCTCCAGCACATGCAGTGGTTGCCACAGACTAACCCGCAGTGATGCGACCCAGTACGGAGGCCCTCACCATACCGCTACCATGGAGAATGCGGGCTTTCACCACCTCTTGGATCATCATGGAGGTCTGCCCCATGCCACCTTCAATCCAACTGAGGGTCCTCCCCATGATAGTGATTCTCAGTACAAAAGTCTCTCCCATGCCCACTACACCAGATACAGATTCATTCCTCCAACCATAGACCGATAGTATGGGGACGTTGAACGTCTAGTTTCTCTCTAACATGGGGACCCTCTATATGTCTTCATAAAGGCTTGTGAAGGTCCTCCACATCCCAACAATCTGAGGAGTGAGGGTCAGCTTCACTTCACGAGCACCTAGCACAGAGGTCCAACCCGTGATCATCTCGACCAGTATGAGGACCCTCCTCATACTGATTTCACTAGGGGAAACAAGCATGGAGGTCCTCCCCATGCTCCTAATAGTTCCAACGGAGGTTTTACCCACTCCAGCGCTACCCATAGAGGTCCTCCCCATGTACCTTTTGATATCTGTCCCGGTGCTCCTCGCACCCCGACTTACTGGGGTGGATGTTCTCCCCCCCAACACCAGTAAGGCCGAAGGACCTCCTCATGTCAGAAATCTACGCTGTCCTGAAGAACCATCCCGAGGAAGAAGGTCAGGTCATTGCCACCAAAAAAGGAACACTGAGAAGATCTAGATAGAGATCAAAACAGTTTTCTTCTCAGAATCTGAATCCAAATGTGACTCAATGATGGAACCCTCGCCCAGGTCCTCCGTGTAAAGGGTCGGGGTAGGAACAAGGTGCATTAGCCTAGTACTCCGAGAATGCGTCGTCAATCGGATTCCCGCCTCCCTTCGCAGGTATATCCAGGAGGAATAAAATTTGGAAACCACACAGGTTATGGCTGTGAAATCACAGCTTTCCTCACTAAAAGCACTCTCTACCTCGACTAGAGATTACAAAAAGCTATTTTGGGGACCAATGGCAGACCAGCAATAGCGTGGTCCATCGCCAGTATCCCTATCCCCTACACTTGGAATTGCAGGGGTCATCCCATCTTACCAAAAAGTCATGGCTAAGTCACTTAACTATTCAGAGGATACCCTGAGATGTGCTAGTATGTCAGCTTGCTTGTCGTACTCTCAACCGGCCAGCCTACCATCCCAACAGTCTGCTTCGGTACCTCTACCAGTTCCTCAGCCGCCTCCGGTTGACGAGTGGGGAAATGAAGGGCCAGACCCTGACTCCCAGTCAAGGAACTTATGGAATATACTTGCAGTAGAAAACGTACCTAAGATGTTTTGTCCTGTGGCATCACATAACTTCAATGCACCAGAATCCCTCACCCCAGAGGAATTTCAGTGTTTTTGTCAAACCCTCTGGGCGATGCACTTTTTCCTTCGTCACCAACGACTGTCTTCTCTGAGGATCTAAGCGCATTTTGAGGACATTAGCGAGAAATGTCATTTAGTTTATTTGGCCACACTCCATGTGGCCCAGCACCCTGAGTCAGCTAGTTTCTGTAGGGCCCTTCAATAGCAATGCGTTCAGAATTTCAAGGTACTCTGCAAGATTATCAAGGAGGATTCACCCACCCGCAGATCTGTGGCGGGGGGCAGTATGCTACCCTCTTCTTCAATTGTATTTGAAGGCAACCCAACTCTCTTGGAAACATTGATAAAATTCCCCCAAGTAGATTCACGGTCAACATGGCCACCCTATCGGAATAGGAAAATGAGCTGGAGCACTTAGATGGGGACCTCCCCCCTAAAGGCGTGCCATAGCTACTGGATCCCTCTTGGAGGTTTTCTCATCAACAGAGGAGCCAGCTGGGTCTCCCTTCACCCACCAAAGCATTATCCCTTAGCTGAAATCACAGTAAGGGTAAAGATCATCTCAGAGCTGCTAAACCCACTAACCCGTCAGGCTCAATGTAGAATATTGAGGAAGACCTTGAAAAAACCGCATTTCATCCACATCTTACCGAATTCAAGAAGGTGGTTGATGACCTCCTCGTTGAACGCACTGTAGAGCGATAGATAGATTACGGTAATACTAGGCCTGGGAAGCAGGGGAATGAACAAATTTCCCTTGGTAATCTGCCTCTAAGGGACCCTGACCATCCTACCCCCATGGACAGGGTTGAAGAAAAAACTTACAGGAAGGGGGCATGACATGTCTCGCCAAACCCTCTAGAACAGCGTGACAATCCAAGAGACCCAACTCGGGTTCCCCCAGCTTCCCTGAGGGTCATTCCACCAACTACTCCACGAGCTATTGGGCCTGATTACCATGTTGAAGAACCTGACAATGCACTCGTGGTTAGGGATCCCCATCAAGACAAGGACCCCCACTCAGATGATATAATTGCGGCACTCATTGCCCGCCTTGAGGCATTGGAAATGCGATAGGTGGCACTCCCACCTGATGGAAAGACAAATCCGACATGGGTGGATGATATTCCAGCACCCCCATGTTTCGGGAATTCATAATTTTTCCCCTTCAATGGAACTGGGGGCCCACAATAGCACATTTCCCACTTTATCTCAAAGTGTGGCCCCATGTTGGGAACTCCAATACTGCAGGAAGCCACTAAACACCAGTGTTTTGTTCAGATGTAGTAAGGCCCTATGATTGTCTTGTACAACTATCTCCCCATCGAATCGGTTACCCGCTAGGAGGACCTCTGTAGGCAATTCCTCTCCCAGTTCAGCTCTACCATGCAGAAAATGAGTATCGCAGACCTCTTCAAGTGCAAGTTGAGGCCTGATGAGCATGTCGCCAACTTTGTTGCCCGGTCGAAAGGACTCACGTATTCCCTCGACATGCCACTGACTCAGGAGAAATTTTTGAAAATGTGTGTGGGAAATGTTAAAGACAAACTGGTTCCCTCTCTGATCTCCTAGAACTACTATGGTGGATTTCGAGACTTCTCTAATAAGGCACAATGCCTAGATAAATCCTTACAGCAGGCTAAGAAAGCACGTTTGTTGCCTCCTGCAATCCCTGCGAGAAGGGATTCCAGGGTCGAGCCTACCGTAGTGACCCAAATAGAGGCCCCCATATGATTATATTTGTTTCCAGTGGAGATGCCTCCACAACCTCGCAGAGGCCCACCACCACAGGTGCAACCTCCATCCCACCAGTGGCTGCCTCAAAATTGACAGGTGCCCTCACGCAATGCGCCACCACCACCCAGGAAAGATAACAGAGTTCCACCACCTCGACAAGCTCCTCCATCCCCCCATCTGTGTCTGGATCCAAGGGCCCCCTTTCAAGACAAGAGAATCTAGACCTACTCATTCAACAAGACATAGGTCCTTAGTTACTTATATAGTTATTTGGAACATGGGATTGTGTGTTATCCTGAGTGTAGAAGAATAGAAGAGGAAAACCATACTAAACACCCTAATTATTTCCCCATTCACCAGATCCTTGGGCACACTCTCAAGAAGTTATATGTGTTCAAAGACTGGCTCCATGCCCAGGTTAACAACAATATAGTCAGGCTGGGCCTAGCCCCGGCGTAGGTAGCATGTGTCTTTGTGGGGCCAGACAGTAGTAGTGACAATGAGAGAGATTGGAATCAGGTTTCCAGTCATGTATCCTAGAAGTATAAATACTAGATGGATCTCAAAATAGTCTCTCATGCCCATGGTGTCATCTGTTTACGCCTAAATCAGCCAGAACCTTTAGAAGCTACAGCCACCACTTCTACATCATCGTCTCAGTCGGCCTCTTCCCAGAAGAGAAAACACTGGCAATGCAAGGGAAAGCAAATTCCCCCACTCATGTCATCATCATCTCATACTCTCAGTGACTTCATTCTCATGGGTATGGAGATCCCTCCTATAATCCATCCAGAAGTGGAAGAATCTTCAAGTGAAGGTCCATGGTACACCTCGGTTAACATCGTAGAGATGGTAAATCCCTACATGACTCTGAACGATGATGAGTGCTAAGAAAATCCTCCAAACATCCCAGTTTATGGATCCATGGCTATATGAGCTATCAGAGTGCCTGAGTTATCACTTCCATCTAGGATTTTCATGTTACCAAAACTAGGCAATAAGTTTAGTGAAGATATCAGCATGCGCAACATTCTCACCAGGTGGCATCAGGCCCACCTTCACCGTCGTCCGTGTTGTGGGATCAGGAAGATCCACCTAGACCATGCTGGGATGAGCCACACCCTACTATATATCTGTCTCAGTCATCTGGCCCTCATTTGGTAGCCACTCTGTAGGACTCAACTAGTGGGCAGTGGGATGTTCCTAGTACCAGTTAGTCATTGGTCCAGTCGGCAGGGCCCACCATACCTCATGTTAGAGGGTGATCTCCTACAAGTCAAAGTTCATGCCTGGTATAGAAGTACGATGTTATTAAGAATCTTTCTATTATTCCTGCAATGAATTCCATCTGTGAGGCCCCTTCACCTATCGTCAGATTTGTGTGGGGCCCTCGTTGATGCTTTAAGAATCCCCCTCCAGTTTGAGATGGAAGTAGCAGCCGCAGAAGCTTTTCATGCTGAATCGGTCGAGAATGCTGAATGTCGGGCCATTATCTCATTCTCTATAGAATATGAAGGCTCCCCCATACAAACTTCTGGGTGGACGAGTTGAAGAAGTTGTACTCCAAGTACAACATCCGTTCTAACTATACCTCCCACAACCACACACAGGAAAATGGGTAGATCGAGGTGTTCAACAAAACCCTCTCTATCATTTTGAAGAAAATGGTTGGTCAGAACAAGAAGAGTTGTCCAGACAAGCTCCCTAATGCCCTCTGGGCTTATCGTACGATGACTCATAATTCCACAAAGGTGACCCCATATTCCCTGGTATATAGAACATAAGCCATCCTGGCCCTCGAGATTAAGTTACCTTCATTACACATAGTGGTCTATGACCAACAGGTGCTAGATAAGGTAGCTGAAATCTGCTTGGATGAGTTGTAAGCGCTTGATAAAAACAGGCTTCATGACCTACACAATCTGGAAAGGAATCAGAACAAGATAGCTAGATCTTTCAATGAGAATGTTTTCCTTTGTTCCTTATTTCAAGGAGATTTGGTATTGGCCCTCAGGACACCAATGATACCTAGAAGAAAACCACCCAAGTTGGAGCCCAAAGGGAAAGGACCATACATAATTCACAGGTTTTACCCCAATGGTGCATAATCACTAGTGATTATGGATGGTGAGCGTATAACTCCGCCCACCAACACCAAATTTCTCAAAAAATACTTTACCTAACCCAGATGGTCATGCATGAACCTAAACTTCCTAGTCCTGTATGACCCTAAACTACCTGGTCCTGCATGACCCTAAACTGCTTGGTCCTGCATGACCCTAAACTGTTGGGTCGTGCATGATCCTAAACTACCTGGTCCTACATGACCCTAAATTGTTGGGTCTTGCATGACCCTAAACTGCATCATAAAACCCAAAGATAAAACTGTTCATCATCCCTCATGATGTTAAACTGTTCATTGTCTTTCAAGATGTTAAACTGTATGGATCTTCTAGAACTCTGTAAGGCTTGATTCCAATCCTTATGAGATACGTATAAATGCTCAGATGCTCGGTCCTGAGTCCATCCCCCAGACTCTTCTCTTTGACTATCCCCCTGGGTATAGTTCTCTTAGAGGGTCCTTGCATGGTATAGTGTGGGATTCATTAGCCCCACTCAGGTCAGGATTATGACATTCTCACCATTTTCCCATCCCTATTCTTCTATCCTCCCACGTCCTCACCGCACAATGTTAAACTGCATGGCCTTCTAGAACAACGTATGGTTTGATTTCCATCCTCATGGGATACATAGAAATGCCTGGACATTTTGTCTATTGGTCCAGCCCCAAACTCCAAAATCTCCCCTTGGGTCAAGACATGTGGTGTGGTGTAGGATTTTTCCTCAATTCACGTCAAGTTCATCATAACCCCTCCATGCGTTCCACTCCATGGAGACTCCATATCTTTCACCGTTCTGCTTGAAATTGAAAAGAACATACACACTTATGCTTCACTCACGCTCCTCTTTTGGGACTCCATTATCTATCATGTCCAAAAGGGCCCTCAAATGGCATGGATGCTCAACCCAATGGCCATCCTACCATTACAAGACAATTTTCTCAAGGATTTCAAACAACAAGTTGACACGAGCCCCATGTGGCAAATGGGGTTAGCGGGAGATCCTCATTTCTTGTTCCCATTCCAGGTCACATGATATGGATGTCGTGTTTTGATCATGGTCAACAGCTACCCATTGTCATTAATGCCACTCCCATAGGTTCTAAATATTGATTGTAGTGGCTCGTTTTTCCCCACTATATCTTCTAGCCGCGGTCTCCCTCGGGTGACGGCAACAATCTGACCCTTATATGATGGGGAGAGCCAAGTCCTAGTCATTTTCTCCCACATCAAGCATTGTTCATGTGGGATTAGGAACTATGATGATGCAGCTCTTGAATAAGTGGTTATATGTCCATGACTAATCAGGGCGCCCAATCTCAAGTCCCTCAACCCTTTTGGCCCCTCGGCTCATGTTCTTCTTCACGATTGCATGGTGTGGTATGGACTCGCATCCTTATTCATAGCAGGCTATCTGGACACACCACACACATTCCCATGAGGTGTTACTTGTCCATATACACCCCATCCACAAGCACATACCCTACCATGCTTCTTGGGCCCCATAATTTGGGTTTCCATTCTTCTATGTCCAAAAGGGCCCCCGAATAACCTGGATGCTCGACCCAAGGGCTCTACTATCATTACGAGCTAACACTCCCAAGGATTTTAAGTGACAAGTTGATAAAAGTATCGTGTTGCAAATATGGTTAGCAGTTGATGGTCAATTGTTCTCCCTCTTCTTGTCACACTAGAGTGGATACTGTGTTGCGAACCTGGTCGACAGATGTCCTCTATCATCATTTCCACTTTGTGGTCTTCCATAGGCACGATGATTCTCTGTATCTATCCCACACATATGATATTAAACTAGGAATATATGGTCCAAGATTTATGGCCCTAAACTAAGATTAGCTCCTTCCACACTGCAAGATGTTAAACTGCAAGTTGGATATGACATTCTGTCCATTGCCTAGCCTCAGGCCCCTTGGCCTTTTCAGGCCCCTAGACCAATTTATCACTTAGGGTTGTATGGTGTGTGGCGGGATTATGTCCTCATTCATGTTAGGTCACTCGCCATGTCATATACATCCCCGGATGAGAAACCTTACCCATGCCTTCATCCTCAATGCAGGACATTAAACTAAAATATGGCTAGGGAATTCTGCCTACAGCCCAGCCTTAGGCCCCTTGTACTTTTCAGGCCCCTGTCCCAAGTTCTCACCTAGGGTTGTACGGTGTGGTGCGTGATTGTGTGCTCATTCATGACAGGTTACTCGTCGTTCTGTACACACCCCTTGTTGGGTTATCTGGCCCTTATTTGCATCATCCCTTTTCTAGAACTATGTGTGTCTTGATTCGCATCCTAATGGGATAGGTAGGACCGCCCAAACATCTAGACTTTGGGTCCGGCCCCATCTCTTAGAAACTTCCCTATAATTTTGGCCCCTTGGCCCATGTTCTTCCAGAAAAGGGGTATACAGTGTGGTATGGGTTCGTGTCCTCATTCACATAGGATTTATAACAACCACGCTACAAATATCTCTCCTGAGAAGCCTTTAATATAATTCCCTGCTTTCATCTCTTTGAGTCAGCTGCCCTTGAGTCGAGTCCCTCTGCCCTCTTCGGTGATTCAACAAATTGGCCCATGAGTGCTCTGGTCTAGAACATGGAGTGTCAGATTCTACATGGACATACTTTCACCCTCTTTTTAGGTTTTTTGTTCCCCTTTATTTGGGCTACCATTATCTTTCACATCCTAAGGGACACCCAAATGGAATGGATGCAAGGCCTAAGGGCTCTTCTACCATTACAGGCCAATGCCCTCAAGGGTTTTAGACAATAAATCAATACAAGTCCCACGTTTCAAATATTGTCAGCAGTAGATGCTCATTTTTTGTTCCCATTTCAGGCCACATGATAGAGATTCTGTGTTTTGAATATGGTCAATAGTTATCCTCCACCATCACACCAGCCCCTTCAAGCCTTGAATTTTTCTTACACGATTCACATTATTTTCAACGTCATCGTGTCCAAATGGAATTTTGAAACCCTTAGAACTATCTCTTAGTTTGTATTTGCACGTTAGGAGGGGAAAATCCATGGTAAAGGCATTATTTGGGGCTCCACACCAACTTCCCTTTGGCGTTCATTCTAGTCATTTTAAAAAACCACTTCTGCCCTTGTTTCCCACACCGAGTTTGACTCACATGGGCTTAGAGATTGGGTTGTGGTAGGTACTTACATGGAAAGATTTTGCTCCTCTATGGTCTGAGCTCTAAGATCATAAACTAAGATCTCTTTTAGAACTATATACAGCTTGATTCCCATTCCCATGGGATACATAGGAACGACTAGACATCTTGTCTTTGAGTCCATCTAATGTTCCACTAATTTATCTCTTCTGTTCTATATTTAGGGATTTAACTCTTATGGGACTGTGTGGCATGGTATGGGATTATGTCCTCATTCACATCAGGTTTTCATTAGCTACACCACATATTCCCCATTCTAGGAGGTATCCCCCTACTTCCAGTCCCACATGACATTAAACTGTATGTTTTCTCACACGACGTTAAAAGGCACCTTCAAGAACTATGTGTGGTTTGATTCCCATTACCATGGGATACGCAGGAACAACAAAAAAATCTAGCCTTGGGTCTAACTCAACTAAGAGCTAGCCTCTCCTTTCTTATATCCTTCAACATTTTCTAGCCCCTTGGATTACGGTTTCACTCACAGAATCATGCATGGTGTGATGTGTACCTCTTCCTCATTCACGTCGGGTATGATTTATCACAGTGTTACCGTTCCCTCTTGAACCTCATATCTCCTATATAAATCCAGGCCATATGACATTAAACACTATCACTTAGCCCCATTACATGACCCTAAACGGTGACATTATCATTCTGGATGCATGACGAAAAAGGGTGACACATCCTAATATCCTCACTCATGGGGACATCATGTTTGGTATCGGTCCCATGCCATACCATTTTTCAATGGCTACAAACTTCTTGATTCTTGTGGAGATTCCTGGACTTTCTATACTAGGCCCATTTTTTCACAAAAAAAAACCCATTCATCCTAAAGGACAAACAAGATATATCAAATAACACTTGTTTTTTAGCAAGGGGCATACCTGCACAACCTTATTATCCCTAGAATTGGTATCCTACCATGAAATCCTTAGAACTATGTGTGGCATGATCCCAATCCTCATGGGGTATGTAGGAACGTTCGTTAACCTTGTCTCGGGCTCTGCCTAACTTTCGTTTTCGGTCCCTCGACCTAAAACCTCCCCCCATGAAGCACACGGTTATCTGGACAAGGTCCTCATTCATGTCAGGTCTTGTAATTACATCTTCGTGTGTCTCTAATTTTCCTACCATCCATGGTCCAAGCTCTATGACCATAAACTAAGACCACTCCACGTCCTTTCTGTAAGACGTTAAACTGCACGACATCTTCTAGAACTACATTTGGCTTGATTCCCATCCTCATGGAATGTGTAGGAATTCCCAGACATTTTTGTCTCTGGGTGAAGCCCCATGAATCTACAAATAATGTCCCTTATTTTTTGGCCCCTTGGAACAAACTCATTTGAGAACATGTGGTGTGGAAAGTACCTCTTTGGTTCACATTCACATCGGGGTTTTCAATAGCCTCACCATGTGCTTCTCATATCTTTTCCCAGCATGGTCTGAGTTCTATGAGCAAAAACTAAGATCTCCCTATGGGAACTGCACATTACGTTTGGCTATTTCACCACACTACACACAGTCTATTAAATAAAGCCCCCATTAATGGTCCACCCTAGGACCTTAAGTTGAAAATGTGAAACCCCAGGACCCTTGTCCTTGGGAAGGGGCTCGACTCCCTCTAACTGATGCGTCTCATTGTTGTATTCATATGTGTTCTAAAAAATAACTAGAAGTGTGGAATTTTAATGGGGACATTCCCCTCATTCCATGTCAAAGCTTCATGAGCCTGTTCTTTAGATCTTCATCCTCTTCCATATCTAAAGGGAACCCCTTCACAGCCTGGTATGATGCTGCCCTGGCTCACCTATCGTCTCGGGCCAACATACCTATAGACTCCAGAAGACATTTGCGACAGGTCCTGTGTTTCGAACATGGTCTGTGGTTGACATTCATCTGTCTATCCCCATATCAAGATAACATGATAGGGATGTTGTGTTTTGAACATGATCAACAACCATCCCCTATCATCACACCACCATCATTGTGGTCCAGATCTTGTGCACCAGGATTCACATATTTACACTTCCTTATGTTGAAGTTAAATTCTAGTATACTCGACTTTAATTCTTCACACACCTAGGTGTGTTACATGGATGGGTTAGCATCATTGGGACAACATTCACCAAGATTTATCTCACCCATAATATGTTTCTTCCTCTGTCGGGAAAGTTCCACCAATACTTCTTGTTTCCCACATCGAGCACGACTCACACAGGCTTAGTAGTTTTGTTAGGATGTGTACTAACGAAGACATGCCATGCAATCCCTTCATCGTCCCACATGGAGTTAAATTGCACTCCCAAAACTACGTGCAGATTGATTCCCATCCTAATGGGATACATAGGAATAATTGACCACTTTGCATTGGGCCCATCCTAATTTTCAATTTTGGTCCCTTGACCCGAAGAGCTTCCTCCGAGGATACGTGGTGTGATCTGGAATCCATTTCCTCATTCACATCGGGTTTATAGCTACCACACCACATACTCCCTTCCTGGGATCTTCCCTTTCACTCCACGTCCTATCATATGAAGTTAAACTACAGAGTCCATTTGTCCTCAACTCATGACACTAAACTATGGTTCTACCCTGAACATGTTTAGGATGCCCTATGTTAATCATGAGATGTTTCAGTTTCCTCTCCAGAGAGGATTCTCCCTAATAGTGTTTGTCTCTGACCACACTATTCCCAAAGAACTATGTTTGTATTTATTCTCATCTTTATGGGATACGTAGCGACGCCCATGAATTTTCCCTTGGGACCAACCGTAGGGTCATTAACTCTCTTGGCCCCTTGGCCCCGATCACGGTCCACTATCTATGACCTTAAACTAGGATCCTACAGTCCATGTAACATGACTTTAAACTGCTAACCATGGTCCCAGAATTATGACCTTTAAACTATGTGCACCATCATTACTTTATGACGTAAAACTACAGGCCCTTAGAGGTCCTCACCAGAGATATCCTATTCAGAAGTATGTTTGATCCCTGATCATACCGATGTACCCACCTAATCTGTTTCCACCACGGTGGAGCAATTTCAAGAGTGTTGGACTCCAATCAAACAACCCATCACTCTACTCTCTATGCTTTGTATGCCCTTTATCTGGATCCTCATCATCTTTGATGTCTAGAGGACCCCCCTAACATTATGGATGCACGGCCTATGGCTCACCTACTGTCTTGGGCTAATGTTCCAAAAGACTAATGGATGAAATTTTGAGTTAGGCCCCATGTTTCAAACATGGTCAATGGTTGGCCCTCATTTTTTATCCTCATTTCAGGCTAACTCATTAAGGATACTGTCTTTCGAACATGGTCAACATTCATTCTTAATTGTCACACCATCAATATAGTGTTCCAAATCTTGGGTATTGTGATTCACACCTTGCATTCCCCCCTATTCGGATTTATTCCATCACCACTAGCATTGCCCCATTCATGCACAAGAGCACACTGGGAAAAAGGTAATTCGAATGTTCTGAGAGCTTCATTCTCCAGTCAAGTCTCCCTCTTCCCTTCCTGGAAATCCAAGTTGGTTATTCAAACCCCAGGTTCCCAAAACATTGTCATAACTCTTATGTTTAGATGGGATAACATATTGAGCATCCCTTGTTTCTCACATTGGGCTCAACCCATGTGAGCTTAGGGATTGATCACTAGGCATTTCATGAGTATAACAGATGCGTGAAAACCCAAAACTAATAACAATAATCTTGCATGATATGGAATCAAATAATCAAAAAATGAAAGTACGTTAGAGATTTTGTGATCTCTACAGTACTCAAGGGTCTATCCCTCCCATGGACAGGTTAATCCCATCAAAAGGAAGTTGTAGCTCAGCCACCCTCTGGCTCATGGTGTCTAGGATTTATTGTCGCTTGTTTAGTTCCCACTCCTCCTCGGTATCATTAGGGAGAAATTCATCATACTCAATCTAGGCCCGCTCTATGTTGGTCCATATGTTAGTCATCTCCTCAGAGGCTCGCTTCATGCCCTATTTAGCCTCTGCCAACTGGGCCTTCAATAGCAATATCATCTCCAATTGCACATTATGGGTGGCTGAGTGCTCATCCACCCGGGCCTGCAACTCATAAACTTTGTTTTCTGCCTCTCGGAGCTTCTTGATGTTCAATGCTTTCCTCCACTGCCACCCCACACCAAGGCCATGGTCATACTCCCAAATCTTCTCTGCCAAAATATCTCAGAAGAGCATGTGAGGACATTGGACATCCACTCCCCCAGAACACAATTCATGCAATCACGAGCGAAGGATATCCATCTCATCCAGTCATAGTGCTTGGGGGTGTCATCAATGACGCGCTTGATCAGCTTCCACGATCGGCGATGAACTAGTTTGTTTTCCTCTTCATCAAAGTTCGTCTTGTCCCAGTCAACGTGGTTGGATGGCTCATAAGTGGGGAACACCCTCAAAAACTCATCAGTAGGGTCCACATCTTGCATTTCATCATGCATGGTAATACATAGGCCATCTGATCGATCCTCATCATTGGATCCCACCACAATAATCGTAGGCACAACCCTGCTGATGGTCCCACCAAGGATCGGGAGTTCCATAGTTCAGTCAGTCTAGATATCCACCTCCACAATCACCGGTATTCCCCTGGTAAAGGCGCCACCAAAAGTCCTGACCAACCTCGCCATAACAACCCCTGCCAATCGGAGAACTATACACACAAAAAAGGATCATGGACATGAGTTTACATGATCAATTAGTGACATCCATGAATTTGGTAGAAGAAACTTACAAAGATTGAATTCCTGGACTCGTTCTTGGGTTGATGTTATTGGGACACCGAGGCATGGTCCCCCGTATATTATCAAAATATCTAAAAGCTCCGGAGGGGTCACCTCAGGCTTCCTGGACCCACTAGATGTAGCAATTTTTTCAGCCATAAGTGTGGATCTCGAAGGCCCTACATCTACATCCACTAAGGGATGAGAATAGGTTCTATGTATGAGGTCCTCATGTATGTTCAGATGTTAGTAAAGAGTCCAGAATGACCTAGAAGAATACCCTGAGGAAGGATCTGGGGATTTTTCTTTGATCCCCCTGAAAAATCTTCAAAGTATGAGGCTTGATCTTAGACTTATACCTCATCTAACAGACTCCCTCTACCGGCCTCACCCCTAGGAGGACTTGTCCAATTCTTCCAGTAGAGGGAAGTGCTCTCTCATTTCAGAAGCCGACAATTTCAAAGGGACCGTATGATCCAGCATCACGTTGAAACAGTCTTTCATTGGACGCGGGGCACCCAAAAATTCACAAAGTCCACCAACTCTACCAGGTATTGCTCTGGTTTCGCTCGGGACACCACAAAGCCGGCCCTGATAGGGCCTACCCCAGAAAATACATCCTGAGACGGTTCAAGTGTTGCCACATCTGAGACATGCCGAGGAATTTCCAGTTGAATTCATAGATGTCCCATGCCTCCAAGAAGACAAAATTATCTAACCTATCTACATGGCGCATCCATTTCCCCAGATGCTGGGTGGGTACCTATGGAATCCACTTGGTGGCCTCCCATATGGATGAATCTGTTATTCTGGAACTGCCAGGTCTGCTACCATTGTTGGATCTATTGCTGCTTCCTCACCCTCAACTGGTGTGGGTCTCACCGCCATGGTAGCCCTGCCACCGTGAGATTCCCTTGCCAAATTCCGGCCTCAACCTAGAGGGTGTGGAGGCTCACCATCACCGAACAGAATGGTTGGATGCTTTATCATCTCCCCTAGGTAGGCTGCCTCTCAGATTTGGGCCTACTATTTCACAAACCTAAAGGCAGAAGTAGGCAGAGGAAGCTCATTCAGCATCTTCCTATCTTCCCGTGTGAACATGAGAAACATCCTTCTCATCCCACATGGGTGTCCTTCATGGAACACCCCTAGACAGACCCGTGGGGTCAGTTTTTGCATACACCGAAATTGCTGGGAAAATTAGTGCGGGGTGTATGGCTTGTAGAGAGGCTCATGGTCCACCCTTACCATTAATACTCTGCCTCGAAAGGCCAGAAGATAAGACCCATTCTCTTTTGTTCTTTGTTCATCATTAGTAAAAGCACCTCTTGGCAACGAGAACAGGTGAAAGTTGAAATCATCCACCTTCCACACCCGGTTCAGTACCAACAGTGTGGTCAGCTTGGCCGGAAAGCTTCCCATGGTGTTCAGAATAGAGGGGTAGAAGTTTGACCTTGGAGGCGAGATGGGGTTTGGGTACTCATAAACCCCCTAACATGTGCCACTGTCCACCCATAAAGAAGGTGTAATGGCCCGCATATTCTTTGTGGCCTCTTCCCCTTGATGATGTGCCAAAACATCTTGTATATCTTAGTGAGCATCGGGATCCCGAGGTTGAATCGCCCTCCTATCGCAAACATGGATGCCATCAATTTGATGTGAGACTTTTTTATAGATGTTAAAATGACTTATGAATCTTTTTTCTTTTTTATAAAGTCAATCGGAGTGTGTTTTATTAGTTTTCTGTGGCTAAAATATTTTGACCTAAAATGTCAATTTTAAACTGATTATAGACACATTTATTCATTCCAGTCACACCGTACGTTGAATTGAGGTGTGTTTGATCCCTATATGTCAAAAATGACTCACATATCTTTTTTATAATGTATTAAAACCCGCTAAATGTGTTTTCAGAATTTTCATAATGTAACTTGTTCTTTTTTACTTATATTATTGTCAATTTTAAATTAAAATACACAATCGGATTCAAAATGGTCACACTGTGCATCGTATTTTGGTTTGGATGTCTCATACATGTCAAAAATTACTTATGGATCATTTTCATAAATTATCAAAACAATCTAAATGTTTTTGGTCTGTTTTCAGATGTCATTGGTTGGTTTTTACTTAAATTGATGTCAATTTTAAATAAAAAGAGATGCTTTGTGTGATACTGGACACATCATGTTTTGTATTGTGGTGAATCTAATTCATACATGTCAAAGATAACATATATATCATTTTAGTAAAGTATTAAAATAATATGAATATATTTTCTCAATTTTTAGTATATCATTTTTTTACCTTTTTACTAAATGACATTTCAAACTAGAAACTCCCATTATGTATCATAAGAATGACATCATGCATTAGTTTGATGTGAGACTATTTCATACACGTCAAAAATTTCGTAGGAATAACTATCCCAAATTATCAAGATAATTAGAGTTGATTTTATAAGTTTTCAATGAGTGAAAAGTTTTGAACTAAAATGTCTATTTTAAACTGATAAATAACAATTTTAGTCATACCGGTCACACTGTGTATTTTCATGGTTTTCATGAGACATGGGGTTTCCTATACCACCTAAAAGGAACATGTTCTCTCTTTTTGGGATTTTTTAAGATATTTGAAAGGAAAATATGACTTCCTAGAAGATATATATAAAAAACTAAATAAGTATTAGATAAAAATGACAAGGAAATTATCTTACAAATAGCAGATAAAATGATGACAAGATTAATTAATTATATTAAAAGACACACTTTGAGTCATACCAGCCACATCGTGTGTTACCATACACTATATTTTCTTTCTTTTTCCAAATGAAAATATTCCATTTTTGACATTAATCACTTTCCTTCATGTCCCCCCTACTACCATTGAAGGAATGTGATAAATGCTGACAATGTAGGAGTGATAAGCTTTTGAGAGAGAATTGGCCTGTGGAATACATTGATTGCATGAGTATTCAAACATTTAATTTTGATTATGTTAATGTAGTATAAAACATATAATATTTTGAGTAAAAACATATTATATTCAAAAAAGCTTTACCTTCTCATTGAATTTTGAGTTGTAGACTCAAAGTCCAATTTCTCATGAAAATGGTCAGTTTCGAACAGACCACCCTGACTCGAACAATGGAATCCACATATATAAGAAAACATATCTTATATCAGTAATATTAAAAAGAACTAAATTAAACATATATTCGAAATAATCCACTACTTCTATAGAAGTCACATCTTCATACTATTTATGTACATTCTTCCATCAGGTATGCTGCCCATTCGTTTCTAAGCACATATATATCATCTTGTGAATATGAGTCTTTTATAAAATCATAGTATTACTGGAAAAAATATAAATACACAGTGGATTAATAAATATTTTAATGGAAATTGTAATTATCTTTCAAAATACCACTTCCAAGATGCTAGTTTTTTCCAGGAATATGATCTCTCTCATAAATTTAGAAACATAATAACCACAAAATTTTCCATTGATTTTTTTCTGATACTACAGAAACATTATGTATCATAATAAATATGTTTTGATATGTGTTTGGATAGTGAAATATTATTATATATACTTTGATACTTGTCTAGTCGTAGAACTTGTCTTCATTTTTTTCCTTATCCCATAGCCGCATTAAATATTTTTCATGAATATCATAATAAAATCCTCATTAAAATATAATATAGATTATATTACTTGATGTTTAGTTCTAAAATATTGGATTTGGTGTATTAACAATTGAAAAACTCCATCTTATGTGGATGGTTTGTTGGATATACAAGCATTGAATCCATGAAATAAATCTATAGAATATCCTAATTTACCGCAATAGGCATCTAATGTTGTCTAAAAATAAAATAAAGGAATAAGTAATGAAAGAAATGAAAATATATTTGATAAAAATAAATTTTGTAGTTCTACCCCTCCATTGTTCATATTAAATAGATTCTTTCATCTATAATTTTTATTTTAAATGATTTTATCATACATGATACTATTTCATCCTTTTGATTGGTATCTATTTTTGGTTGTTCTACAGAGGTGATGTGAGGACTGACGGTTCCATGTTTTTTACATTATAAAAACCCTTCAATTGTTTTTCATATATATGCCTACTAATAATATGAAATGTATTTATTCATATATAACATAGTATATCAGCTTTTGGAAAATAAAATCACGAAAACACACCTCATGTATACATTTACAAGTGAGCCACCTGGACAATCATAGTTGAGGATTTCACTTGTAATATCAACATTAATGAATTATCAATCTTTCTCTCCACAAATAGGTTCTTCAAAATAAACTATGGGATTATGACCATATTTTATCTTTTTATCCACAAGAAACATAAATTATTGTAAATGATGATATAAAATGGGTGGGGTAATGGTACTTTTGGTAAATCTTTTCAATTGGGTGTTTGATCTTTTTGATTGTTTTGTGTTTTTATTTAATTTCATCTCATTACCTTTGTCCATCTATAATAACATTCATCAGTTCAAAAAGAATTCTTTAATTTTTTAAGGTTTAGATAGATAAATAAATTGGGAATTAATACTTCCTTGTCGGCATGTTTTTATAAAAAGAACTGACAGTCAAGTGATGAATGTTCCAATAACTTTTTCATCCACATGAATATTTTCCTCGTGAATTGGAATATATAGTTTAGTTCTTGGATCATGGGCTACACTAATCGACACTAACACATGACCTGTTGGAAGTTGTTTGCTGTGTATCGTGTCATTTTGGATATTGAACACCATAGCCCTGCTTACAAGGTGATGGGTGGGTATTGATATATATAAATCACACTCATTATGATCCTGTAGAATATCATTACAATAAATGTATTAGTGTCTATGTGATTCAAATTTCAAGAAACAATTATTATTACATTTATTACCTCGGCTAAGACATCTCTTTGTGGGGAATGTATCACCTCATAGCTGATGGGGGTGGGATGGGATCTCTACATGGTGGATGTTCGGGAGTTTATTCTTCTCCTTGCCACCCCAATATGAGTGTTCATAATCTCTCTCTTCCATTGGAGTTTTTCTTCAAGGGTATATAGTCTTTATCTTATCTGTTTTATAAATTCAATTTGATCCTATTCTGGTTTTTTCTATAAATATGTTTATGGTGTCACCCCAAAACTCGCACCTCTAACGTGCCCATACTGTTCTAGCCACATCAAGGCCACTGATAGTATGGGTTCATCTAGAACAGGTGTTGTTAATTCATGTGACTATGTCAGATAGAAAATATAGGAAAATAAGTTATAATTTTTATTTAATAGTGATTTAAATCAAAACAAATTGTAATTATGTAATAATTACACATATTTCCCATAATTTCTTGTGTTTTAACCTATGAGTATCCCGTATTTATTTAACCGTGCCTCCTTTTATAGCACATCGCGTGGGATGGATGTTTCTTTGGATTTGGAGTCATCAATCTACATATAAAAAGAGGAACATAATTATGGTGTTGTTTTATATCACATAAAAGTATTACAGCAAATTTAAAATACATACCCATTTTTTCAAAGGAAGCATACCCCATCATTGCATTACAGTAGGGGTAAGCTGATTTTGATGCTTATTCCAAGTTTCCAAAACATACTTTTAGTTTTATAAATAAAAAACCATCAATAAAAGTGTTGAATACATGTGTCATTAAACAACGTATTAATATCCACAATGTAACTAAAAAGGCACATCATTATGAAATCTAGTAAACACATCCTACACTTATTGGGATATCTAGTGTTCATATATATGTGGTGGGTGTAGGTTTATTTTTCCTTTAGAGTATTTAGGATGATGTCTTGTTAGAATTGTGAGAAATCCACTATGATTTTTTCTAGCCGACATTAAATCATATTTATTAGGGGATTCATCTACTATAAATGAACACTACAATGGATGATGAAGAGTAAGTTAATGTTTCATTATTTTATTTTTTTAATAAAATGATGAAATGATAACATAATGTTACCATAATCTCTTCCCACATCAGTTCCTTAAGCCTAGACACAACATGGTGCCACATATCTAAATCAATCTGCAAGCGTTTCCATGTAAAGATTCCAATGTAACTACTAATCATGGATTGTTGGGGTTAATATATTGGCCCCCCAAATTATATCTGACCTCATATTTGATGTCTTTGTCTTTCACGTTAATGATTTTTTCTAACAATGTCAAACTACAGTGGTCCTATTTTTTTACGTTGTTGGTCCTTATTTTCCTACCATTTACCCAGAATCAACATCATTAATATGTTCCTCTAGATTGGTATCATCAGAATGTGTAGATGGACATTGTACCTCTACACTGGGATCTGCTACAAGATGAGAAACATATTATTCCTCATGAATGAGAGCACTAGCACAAACAAGTTTTCTTCCCTATATACTACAAGTAGATGTGGATTGAGATACTTATTGTTCCTTGAGATTGGGAGCACTAGGACATGAAGATGTATGATCAAAATAATGATGTAGATGCTCAATATACAAGAGGGGGGGGGGGTGAATTTTACACTTTAAAATTTTCCTTAAACAAAGGAAAGAGTTAAGTTTAACAAAGTTAAACTAAGAAAATTCACAACACCTCTAACACCAAATGAAAAATTGGAATAAGGAATGAAGTTATAAACTTCATGTTCCATGTACATGCTTAAAACTAGAAAGAGATTCCAAAAGTAGGTTCCAGAAATATGGTTTCGGAAGTTGAAACTTAACTAAAGATTACAATATGAGATTCTACCTTAAAGGGTATAGAATCTAAATGAAACAGAGTACAAGTAAGGAAGTATAGGAAAGTTATACCTTCCTTACAATACAATATGCAGCGGAAAAACAAGTAGTGAAACTACAAGTAACAAGATATAAGTATTTTAACCAAAAGAGAAGGGTATCCAACAACCTTGGATAAAGGTCCCTTGATTTATACTTTCAAGCAAGTCTATCTTACCCACACCAAGGTAAGCCCTCGATACGAAGATCAGAATCTCTGTCTTGCTATCCCTGCAAGCCCTCAACTTCAAGGTAGTTGGAACCTCTGTCTTCCTCAGCAAGGAAGTCCTCAAACTTTAAGGTAGTCGGCACCTCTATCTTCCTTTCCCCGAAAGTCCTCGAATGTAATCACCAACATTTGTAGTCGCACGAAGCAATTATGCACAAGGAAAAGTTTGAACAAGAAGTTCAAACTTTTTGCACGAAGCTAAGAGTTAATAAGAGCCTCTCTCTCTCTAGAAATCACTTCAACAACATGTGTGAACAATGTCGAAGAAGTTGCTTTTAACTCTTTCAAATGAGCTCCTATTTATAGGCAACGTCGGCTCCCTCCTCCAACGATCATATCTTCCATAAAATTCGGAGGGACCTGTACACGTGTCACTTATCCAACGGTTAGTTTATAACAGAATAGACGACATCGTTTTATAACAAAATAAGTGTAACAGAAAGTACGACATCGTTTTAAGATTAGCTAAGAAGTTCGGAGTGAAGGTTCGGAGTGTATTCAAAATTAAAGTTTGGAGTCTAACCAAAAAAAATAATGTTTGAAGCCTAAATAAATTCGGAGTGTATAAAACAAAGATGATCAGATTCTGTTTAATAGGAGAATTCAGAATGAGAATTCGTAATGAGAATTCTTCATCAGAATTCGTAATGAGAATCTGTAATCAGAATTCGTAATGGGAATTCATAATCAGAATTCGTCATTAGAATTCAGTGTCGAACTTCATGAGAGTTCGTATCCAGAATTCGGAGTGAAACTTCATTAGTGTTCGCATCCAGAATTCGGAGTGGAACTTAATTAGTGTTCGTATCTAGAATTTGGAGTGGAACTCCATTACATTTATCATCCAGAATTCGGAGCTTAAAACAGAATGCTTTACATCAATGTTTTAAATGATTCTGAGAATATAGAAATGAATCCGATTCGTATACTTAAGAAATATATGGATATAGATAATGAAAATATGATAAGGATAATTTTCCTTATAAAAGTGATTTTTTTTATAAAAGAGATTTTTCTTATAAAAGGGATTTTTTTTATAAAAGCGATTTTCTTTATAAAATCAATTTTCCTTATAAAAGAAATTTTCCTTATAAAAGCAATTTTCCATAAAGATAAGGTGTTTGTTATTTTCAAAACAAGAAGGAATGGAAAATTCATAAGGAAAACCTTATTGACTCAACAATCTCCCCCTTTTTGGAAAGCACAAACATCCTTGCGAAAGATTAAGTCTATGAAGAAAGAAAAGGAAAACATCAATGCTTATCTACCTTTGCTTATGGATGTTAATGAATACAACTAACTCCTCCTTAGGCTTTGAAACTCTAAGGATCATATTCTAGATTTCCAGAATGGTATTTCATTAAGAATAAGAATGTATTCTTTAATGAAAAACTCCCCCTTAGATAAACTCTATTTAAATTCTTTTTCTTTATCACCCTTTGTTAAGGTTCTTTTTCCCCCTTTATTAGGAATATTTTTCCTTCTCCCACTTTGTTATTTTTAAAAAGAATTCGAAGGAATGGAAAATATGACAAAGTACCTGAAAAATTAGTAACAACATCAAAAGAGACAAGAAAGCAAAATTTTCATTAAGTCTGAAAAATAAAGAAGCTAAGATACAACAAAAAGATCGGATTTGTCTATTTTGGATCTTTTTCCTTCAACATGAAACCTTTAATAATATTCTTTATCTTCTTTAAGTATTTATGGTCTTCTTCAGATTTCTTCTCTAACACAAATATTCTTTCACTTTGAGCCTCAATCTTTTCTTCCTAGGCATGAATCTTTTCTTCCTGAGCTTTAAAAACTTGTTATTGCTTTAAAAACTTCTCTTTAAACTCAATCTGATGATTCCTTTCATTCCTCAAACTTTGAGCAATAGAATTCAACTTCCCATTCAGATCTCTATCTTCTTGAATCCACAAATTCTTCTCAGCTGTCAACTTTTCTTCAAAGGAAGAAGTAAGCTCATTTAGATTCCTGTTTTCTGTCTCAAAAGAATCTTTAACATTATCTTGGAATTCATCCAAGAGCCTCATCTCATCTACTGTTTTCTTCGACCAACTAGTAAATTTCATACAAGACCTTTTGTGAGCTTCATAGCCGACAATAAAGGATTTGAACTGAGCCCCAATATCTACACATTTATCCATAACCATGGATACAAAGTCTGTTTTCTGATTCAAAGTATGTTGGAGCATCTGGCATCATGAATCAATACTTGAGAAAGTCGGAATAAAAGCCACCAACTTCTTAGAGAAATTAGATTTGTGAAATCCTAGAGATTGGGTTTTGTTTAAGGAACAATTCTTTGCCCAGTGACCACCATAATGACACTTAGTACAAAATGGGGCACTTTGTGGAACAAAGTAATTGTTACTAAAAGTTGGTTTTGCTTGGGTATAACCAAATCCGGATTTATTTCTTAAAGGTCGTATTTGAGAATACATTTTATCAAAATTTTCCTTACCATGGGTAAAATTTGATAAACACTTCTTTATGAAGAGAATTTCAGACATGAGTTTTATAACCAAGATTTTATTTTCAAAATCATTAGATTTAGAACTAGAGTTAGGCTCAAAAATACTTTTCTTAGAAATTACTTTTTCTAGTTCGTTAGAAAGTTTGTTCTTCTCAGAAATTACTTCCTCAATATTTTTTGAAATACTTTCGAAATCATCATTTTTCCTATGAAGATCTTTAGAAAGATCTGATATTTCTTTTGTAAGAATATAATTCCTAGAGTTTTCCTTATCAAGTTTGTTATTGAGTTTAGAGTTCTCAATCTCAAGAAGTTCAGCAAACCTAGAAACTTCTTCATAGGTAGGTGAAGTATTATCTTCATCAGAAGATGATTCTTCAACAGAAGAGTTATAATACTATTTATCATTAGAATTTAAAGAAACACTGGTCAATGATTCAGCATTTCGTACCTTATCCATAAAACAATGATTATTAATAGGTAGTCTGGCTATAAGACCAAGATTCTTCTGTCCTAAAGATTCATAATCAGAAGATTCGTATGAAGAGTCACCACCACTGGCACTCCAGGTATCACTAGATTTCAGAACTTTTTAGCGTTGGATTTATAATACTTCTTTCTGTTCCTGTCTGAATACCTTTCTTTCTTTTTAATCATAGGGAAATCTGGTCTAATATGTCCAGCTCTCTTGCATTCATAACAAGTGACTTCTCCATCATTCCTTCTTTCCTTTCCTTTTTCTTATATTTGGATTGGAAACTTCTTTGACCAGCTATCTTGTTCATCCTTCGAGCAAGATTTGCTAACTCATTTTCAGAGACTTCACTCTCACTAGCTTTGTATTGGAAAATAACTTTCTTAGACTTGGATTTGGTTACTCCCTTAGGAGTCTTTGCTTTCATCTGATTTGATGTTGTTGTAAAAGCGACAGTACCCTTTCCATTTTTCTTCTTCATGTTGTCAGCATCTCTCTTCATTCTTGTTTCATGTTGCAGAAGAGTTTCGAATAGCTCATCAAGAGAAATTTGAGTGACCTTCCTATTCTCATCTATATCTGTTCTTTTAGATTCCCACTCATTGGGCATAATATCAATTTTCTTATCCACAAGGGCTTCATCATCTAAACCTTTTTGTCCCATAGACTGTAAACTATTAACTATAGTCATAAATCTCTGTTGAACTTTATAGATTGGTTCACCATATGGAAAATTGAAGCCATGGTATTTATCTCTAAGCATAGCTCTCCTAGTCTCAATCACTTTAGAAGTTCCAAAGTGTGTAACCTCTAACTTCTTCCAGATACAATTAGCTGCTTCACAAGAAGAAATTTGGCTATATATATTTATAGTCATTGAACAATGTCAGGTATTTCGTACCTTATAATTGAGTTGATACTCTTGCTTTTCTTGGTTAGTGAAAGTTCTAACTTCCTTGTCATGAATTTTATAATCACCAATAAGCATAACAAAGTTGTCCACTCCATTATTGATAACAAAAGTCTTCATTCGATCTCTCCAATATTCATAGTCATTACCATCAAAGATTGGTGGTCTTGTAGGATTTATATTATCAATGGAGCCAACATTGATTCCTACCATACATAAAATAACCTTCGGCACACAAAATTATTAGTAGAAAAAGTTCGTAATCACAAAGTTCGGAATGAAAATTCATAATGACAAAGTTCGGAATAAAAAAAATTCGGAATGACAAAGTTCGGAATGACAAAGAACTTTCTAAACAAGTACAAAAAATAAAGGAAAATGAGCAAGAAAAACTTACACGTGAGTATAAGTATTTCATAGACCTGCTCTGATACCAATTTTAGGATCGAAATAATGATGTAGATGCTCAATATACAAGAGGGGGGTGAATTGTATACTTTAAAAATTTCCTTAAACAAAGGAAAGAGATAAGTTTAGAAAAGTTAAACTAAGAAAATTCACAACACCTCTAACACCAAATGAAAAAATGGAATAAGGAATGAAGTTATAAACTTCAAGTTCTATGTACTTGCTTAAAACTGGAAAGAGATTCTGAAAGTAGGTTCCAGAAATATGGTTCCGGAAGTTGAAACTTAACTAAAGATTAAAATATGAGATTCTACCTTAAAGTGTATAGAATCTAAATGAAAGAGAGTACAAGTAAGGAAGTATAAGAAAGTTATACTTTCCTTACAATACAATGTGCAGTGGAAAAACATGTAGTGAAACTACAAGTAACATGATATAAGTCTTTTAACCCAAAGAGAAGGGTATCCAACAACCATGGATAAATGTCCCTCGATTTATACATTCAAGCAATTCTGTCTTACCCACACCAGGGTAGGCCCTCGATACGAAGATCGAAATCTCTATCTTGTTATCCCCGCAAGCCCTCAACATCAAGGTAGTTGGAACCCCTTTCTTCCTCATCATGGAAGCCCTCAATATTTAAGTTAGTCGGCACCTCTGTCTTCCTATCCCTGGAAGTCCTCGAATGTAATCACCAACATTCGGAGTTGCACGAAGCAATTCTGCACAAGGAAAAGTTTGAACAAGTAGTTCAAACATTCTGCACGAAGCTGAGAGTTAATAAGAGCCTCTCTCTCTAGAAATCACTTCAACAGCATGTGTGAACAATGTCGAAGAAGTTATTTTTAACTTTTTCAAATGAGCTCCTATTTATAGGCAAGGTCGACTCCCTCCTCCAACAGTTATATCTTCCTTAAAATTCGGAGGGACCTGTACACATGTCACTTAGCCAACAGTTAGTTTATAACAGAATAGGCGACATCATTTTATAACAAAACAAGTGTAACAGAAAGTACGACATCATTTTAAGATTAGCTAAGAAGTTCGGAGTGAAGGTTCAGAGTTTAAGAAAAATAAAAGTTTGGAGTCTAACAAAAAATAATAATATTCGAATCCAAAATAATTTCGGAGTGTATAAAACAACGATGATCATATTCTGTTTAATAGGAGAATTCAGAATGAGAATTCGTAATGATAATTCGTCATCAGAATTCATAATGAGAATTTTTAATCAGAATTCTTAATGGGAATTCGTAATCAGAATTCATCAATATAATTCAGTGTCGAACTTCATGAGAGTTAGTATCCAGAATTCAGAGTGGAACTTCATTAGAGTTTGTATCCAGAATTCGAAGTGGAACTTCATTAGAGTTCGTATCCAGAATTCGAAGTGGAACTCCATTACATTTCTCATCCATAATTCGGAGCTTAAAACAGAATTCTTCACATCAAAGTTTTAAACGATTCTGAGAATATATAAATGAATACGATTCTTATACTTAATAAATATATGGATATAGATAATGAAAATATGATAAGGATAATTTTCCTTATAAAAGCGATTTTTTCTTATAAAAGAGATTTTTATTATAAAAGAGATTTTCCATATAAAAGTGATTTTCTTTATAAAATCAATTTTCCATATAAAAGAAATTTTCCTTATAAAATCAATTTTCCTTATAAAAGAAATTTTCTTTAAAGATATGCTGTTTGTGATTTTTAAAACAAGAAGGCATGAAAAAGTCATAAGGAAAACCTTATTGACTCAACAGAAGAATGTCATTGTTCCTCTACACTACTAGAAGAATTAGGTTGAAAGACCAATTTCTCCTCGAAATTGGGTGCACCAGCACATTCACATGTCATTATCTAGAAAAGTGGTTTCACATTTAATTTAA
The DNA here is from genome assembly GCA_963277665.1 of Viscum album. NCBI lineage: Eukaryota > Viridiplantae > Streptophyta > Magnoliopsida > Santalales > Viscaceae > Viscum > Viscum album. The sequence continues at coordinate 1,237,972,585 of OY728153.1, forward strand.
AATACATAAATGAAACAGAAAAAAGTTGATAACAAGAGGTAAACAATGTATATTACAAAAAATATATAGCATAATTATTGAAATATCTTTTTTTGAAGGATGAAGAGATTTGACCCTATTATTGACTATCCTAATCCCTCCATTGTGGTCTCTTAGAAATTACAAAACACCATCTACATTGGGACCATTGCGAAATTATTGTAATTCCCTAATGAAAGGGTAATACTTGGTTGAATTTTCATCTGACCCTTTAGTGGATTTGGTCGATAAAAGAACAATTGACCACTTTTGGTTTGCAAGATCTTGAATATAAAATACTTGTATTGCCTATGATTCCATTATAAAAAATTATTATTTTTTACTCTTCCTTACTGAAATCAACTTTCAAGAATCCCGATTCATCAATTTCAACAACACTATTATTATTAACCAACATTAATTGAAAAATTGTCACTTGAAATGTTATATAATCCAACTCTCATATTTCTTTGATGATGCCAAATTATGACATATTGGTGTAAAATGGATATCTGTTCTTAAAAACAAAAACATGCATCACTTCAACCACAAGTGTAACTCCACTATTTTTCATGGTACTATCATCATCATGCTTATTTTTAAAGAATGTATAACCATTAATTACATAAACATTGTAAGATATTATATACACACTTGGTCCCCCGACTATCCATTGAAGTCATTTTGAAATTAAATATAAATTTTTATCTAACTCATTTAAAATGTAGTATTGAAACCAACATATAAATTATTGATTGTGTGTATTTGATATCCATATTTCATACCTTGATGGATTCAAATGCCTAATAATTTATTTTTTGGATTAAACATATGGGACAACCTTCAAACATTTATGAAAAATGTAAAGGTGGACCTACCTCAAGTCTATAATATTGATTCTAATAACATCTCTTCTTGAAATTACTTCACCTACAAGAAACCCAGTGTGTGGATATTTATCTAGGCCAATTATTTCCACACTGGACCGGTATTCAATATAGAATTAAATGGTGTCCTCAATTATATATCTCTGTACAAGAAAACTATCTGGAAAACTTTTATTGTTGACATACCCTTTAAAAATATTCATATACCATTCAATGGGGTATATCTATCTATAGTGTATAGGACCACATAGTCGAATTTCTATCACCAAGTGAACCATCAATTGAACCATCATGTCAAATAATGTTGGAAAAAAATTTACAATTCATAAAATATGATGATAATTTATCCTTCTATAGTCAGTAATTTCATCAGGTCTATTACTTTTCTGCATATAGAATTGAAGAGGATATATGGCTTGGTTAATTTATGATAGAAATTCATGGAAAAAATGCAATGTAAAGCTATAGGCATTAGATTTTGCATCAGAACAAGGTAACCATGTGATTTCAAACCCTGCAACATTAAATTGGTCATTGACATGATGTTCTTGTTATTCAATGAATACCCATATAGAACCTTTACATCATTCAATATGTTGAAAAACTGATATCTCTATTACTTGAAAAGATAATAAGCAGTTAGATGAAGAAAATTTTGTTTTTCACCCTTCACTAGTGCCAACTCTTCTAGTATTCTAATGTCAATCATGTGAAACCTAGACTTAATTTCATCCTTTGTTTTTAAGGGTGCATTTAGAAATATGTCGATGACATTATCACTTAGATTTTCTCAACATGCATAAAATTAAGAAAATTTCTGATGTACAGACAATTTTAGTATGGTAATTCAAAAAAATGATCACATTTTCCAATTGGTTTTTGTATGGTTTTTTGAAAATTGTTTACCATAAGGAGTGCCCACATATTCTACTATTGCAAATATTTGTTCACTATTTGTTGGATATGGTGTTGTATGTTCTTATAAACATTCATTGAATTATGTTATCCAAGATTGGTACTTATTCCATCAGGGTAGAAATCTTTCATGTCCTTGAAACATGGGTTTTAATGAAATTTTCAACATAATTGATTGTGTACCATGTTCATAAATGGGAAAACCTTTTGTTCTATTAATTATATATCCCAACAAATTTCCATAAGTATGAAAGTCATTTATCATCCTGTAAAACATTGATATCAATGTGAAATATTCATATTTGTATGCATCCTACAACATAACAAATGAATCCCACAATAATTTCAAATCCTTGATCAATGGATCCAAATAAACATCAATAAAATTACCTGGTTGTTTTAGGTCTGATATAAGAATAGAAAACATGATGTCTTTTCACTTCATGAATAACCACAGTAGAAATTTTTAATTTACCAACATAACTCATCTTGTAATAATAGTGCTATTTTGAAAACCAAAAGGAATAACTCCATCTATAGATAATTCAAGAAAAAGGATTCTTAGCTTGTTACCAAATTTTGGATACTCATGATCAATTCTATACCACTGAGAAGAGTCTACCGGGTAACATTGTTTCCCATATTTAATTTGTGTATCTGCATACTATGTCAACTACCATTCAGTCTCCTAACTTCCATATAGGTGCATAACCCTTGGAATGATTTGTAATTACCATACAATTTTTTAGGAGTAGATTCATCTTTCTTGTATCGAGAAGCACCGACACATTGGGTATTTTGTAAGTGATTATTGGTCCTTGAGAAAGAGTATAAAATCATTTGGACAGACATGTATCCTTTCAGAGATCATACACACCGAGCATAACATTCATTTTGTGTCTTATGTTTTGCTTGGGAGATCTTTATCTTCTAGGAGCACGTCATCCAATAGAGCGAGTAGATCCATATAATTGTCTTAACTCCATCCACTAGATTCTTTGAAATTATACATCTTTAATATGACTTATAATGCTATATATTTATTGAAAACAACATAAATTGATATATTTTCACAACTCATTAACTCCTAAAACAAGTTTGAAAAATCACGATGTTCATCTTCAATTGTCCTTGTCATTTTATCAATGCAATCCTCATCATCATTAACATATTTAATCAAATACTCAATATGGTATTATTTATAGTCCACACTTGTAATCATACCAGATGACCCTTAAAACGTAGTTCCATCCAAGCCACTAGCTATATTATCTTTTTCCCAGTGTTTATTCCAAAATGTATAACTCTGGTCTCTTCCGTGAAAGATCTAGTGTTTTCCAACTCCAATGGACTAATTTTTCTTGAATAAAAATAGCATAAACGTAGAAAAAGTATTTAATAAGGGTTATATGCATGATCCTTGAAAACATGATGCACTCTTTCACTCCATCTTCATACTCTTTTCTTAAATGACTGAAATCCATCCACTGTTTATTCATATCCATCCTATTTGATTGGGTAATATTAATATTTAACAAAATAAATAAACAAAAAATTGATGTAAAAATTAACCAAGGCTAAAAATATTTATATACTTTAAGTCTCTTTTAATATTTATCCCCAATATCCACTTTCCAAAACCAAGGTTCTTCATTTGGGATCTTCTAGATAAATCAATCTTCTGATCTTCTAGTATTTCCTTCATTATTCCAACTAAGAGAAATTCATCCACATAAATAAGTAAAATGACAACAATCCTATCATAATACATTTTAATATAGTATATATTTTTTTACATTACGCTTCTCGAACATTAATTCTACCGTGAATACATTAAAATTAGAGATACAGTATCTTGGTGCCTACTTATGCCCATAAAAAAATCCATTTGGGACTAGAACCAAACCTTATATTACATTTAGGAAGAAACCTTCCAATATATCTATATAGATATTTTCCTTTTAATATCCATGAAGGAATATAATCATGACATCTATTTGTTCTATAAATAAACCTTCAATGGAAACCAATATAAGAAGCATTTGAATTATTATATGCTTTACAGCAGGAGAGAAAATCTAACTAAAATCTAATCCTTCTACTTATTAAGATACATTTAAAACTAGAGACACATTTCACAATTTTCTATCATTTGATTTCTCCTTTAGAAGATAAATCTATTTTTTCTATAGATCCATATTTCCTTGTTAAAATTCTATTACCCACAATGTATCAAAATCATAGAGGTAATTCAACTATTCTTTCATTTTTACTCACACTAAAATGAGGCCAATATCCAGCCTATTTTGAATCCTAAAAAAATATAAAATCCACGAGACATACCCACACATTCCTCAATATGGACACTCTTATATAATAAATAACTATACAACTATGGGAAACTCGCTAGTGCATGAGGCAACTTGTCTAGTATACATTTGGAACTCTTTATTAATTCATAGTGTTCTCATGTAGTCAAACAAGTGGAAGTGATAAATAACAAGTTAATGGTCATCACATGAATAAATATAATATTAGTAGTAAATTACATTTCAACTCTAAAAACCTCATAAGAAAGAGGAAATTTTCACATCCATGAGTAAGAATCAATCATTTAATATTAATAATCAATCACATCCCTTAAAGGGAAACGTCCAAAATAGATATATCAAAGAAGGACCCCTAATTTAAACTATACAGGTGATGTTGTGTAGCACCCCAAACAATTCATGGTATGTTTCTCTTAAATATATTCTAGTTATAGCCTATATTTTATGAATAACTGAGCCTCTATAGAATAAAACATGGTTATTTATTGGATATATCCATAACCTAGCCATGTAAACATAATTTTGTCACATTTATGATGTGAATATAAAAAATCTTACATACATGGTCGCGATCAGTAAATTATTTGGAGTCTGATAAGGAAAAATAAATTTTTGGTGGATAGTAACCTACCCTTATGAATAGTAACCTAACCTTATGAAAATTAACTTACCCTTATGAATTGTAATATGACTCTTATGAATGGTATCCATACCATTGAGTGTATAAATGAATTTAGGCACCATTAAAATGAAGATGAAAATTTTAAGTGTTTATATTTTTCGATTAAATAATGATTTTAATTAAATATTTAATTAATAATATTTATAAAATTATTTTTGATAAATGTACATCATTATTGGATTCTACACTTCGAAAAATTGTTAGGATGAAATTTTGGTATTTTTCTGAAATACTTGAACTTTTGATGAATCGTAAAATCCAATAATTCACAATAAATGAAAAATAATGGATTAATTGAATCATTTATGATGATCTGTTGATGTAAGTCCAATTGGTTTGAATCCACATGAATATATTACTATACATGGTCATGTAATAATCACTATTTGTTTTCTTGAGTGGAAATAATAAATTAATTGTTATAATATTAAGAAAACTCCTATCCCCTCCACTATATAAACCACCCCTCACCCCCTCTTCCTGCCACACCACTCAAGCTTCAAGACGGGCCTAAATTCTACCGAAAACTCTTCCCAATCCCTCTCACCACGTCCAAGACTATTTTGTCTAACCAAAAGGCCAAAAAAGGCCTTAAGGAGATTCGTAAGGAGGAGTACTCAAGAGGTGAACCTTCCTTCTCTTTTCTTTCAATAAATTTTACAATATTCCATTATTTTTCTCTCTCTTCTCACATCCCATCATCCAAATTCCATGGAAATTATAGTACCTTACATGTACTAGATTTTCATTGTGCTAATGGAATATTTCATCATAATCTCTTTTTTCCCCACCTTTTATACAATAAATGCAAACACCGACCGAGATGTGTAAATTTATCACACTCAAGGAAGACGGGTTTTCAATTTGAATTACTATCATAAATACAGGTAATGAAACATTTTAAATGGTTTAACCAGGTCATAATATATTTATTTTATCTTGATTAATGTTCCAGAATCTTTACACGTTCATAATATGGAATAAAAATACAAAACATGTATATTGTGCACAAAACCACCAAGCCAGATACAAGCATTTATTTTTAACTCATCGAATGAGTCATCCTCATTGTATATAATAAGAATCACTATAATATCATTTAAATATATTTAATTTCACTAATAATTTATATTAAAAATAGTGGATGTTTAACCACATTTCAAATGAAATTCCATTAATGAATACATGTAACAAATCATGAAACCATGTAAGAAAGTGCTTCCAAAGCAATAAAATTGATTCCCTTAAACCCATAAAAGGCCCTTCATTAACATAATAAGGATATAACATATCAATTTAATGTTTATTAGGTTCTTTAATTAATAATTAATGATGCTAAATTTTATTATTTTGTTCATCAAGAACAAACAAGAACACCATTGAGCGTAAGGCAAGGGATCCTCTCTCTAACTTTTGTTCAAGAATCTCCCCTATGTTATGCCCTTTTATTTTTAATTCCTAATGATTGGGTATGTTTTATCACCTCCCCTATACTTCCTTTGTGACTTATAAATAATTTAGTACTCCTTTACCTCTCATTAAGCCCCTATAATAACACTTGTTACCATGCCGAAATGTTTTTAATGGGTTTCTCATCTCACTTCCATTTCTGTGAAATTTTTATTGTTCGCCACTTATTTCTTGTATGTGGTATATTTGTACTGAAATTTGATATATAATAACATTATTTTATTTATATTCATGTTATTTAATGATTCATTTTTTGGTTATTATGTTCTGGTAATATGAATCGTCCGATTACATTGTGGTGAGAGACTTTGTCTCAACTACAATTTTGTTGTGATTAACTTTGTATTGTGCACCTAATAATCCTTATGTGGTGTACCTACTTCCCATTTGATAGCACTTTTCATTTTAAATTATATTTATATTAAATATCCATCATCTCATATCATGGATATGTTTTTTTCTAAACCGTATACCATTTTACAAACGGTGTTTATTTTGGAATGTTTTTTAAATTATGGAAATATTGATGAATCTGTATACTCTACTCTATACGGATATTGAAAAGTCATATTTCTCTTGTATTGAATCAATGTATAAAAAATTATTTGGACATGAAGTGGTAGGTGGGGCCTGCTATAGTGCCTCGATGAATCGGTAGGTCTCATGAGAAAAATCATTTTGGTGACAAACCCTTCGAGTTTGTTTCTAAAAATCAGATAGTTTTCTACCCATAGAACTAAGCCGTTTTAACAATATTATGGTTTCATGTGCCAGATACATGACGTCCAATTAATAATAATTCACTTTATTGATTATTAGTTATTATTATTATCCATGAGGTTTACACTATGACAAAATCCTTGGATGCAATTTCATTCTCAGTTTATTAATGGCATTAGTTTTTCATTTATTCACCATGCCATATTGATTATGTCAGATTGACTCTGATTTACTTATTATTGTATTCAAGATTCTGATACTTAACCTTACTAAGATTTTGAGCTCACCCCTTTCATTTTTTACTTTCAACATGTGACAAAGTGGAGATCATTTATTGTGTTCTTGTGGATGCAGTTTTTAGTTTTCGTTATGTATTGTATTTTGTAAACTTTTCCAAGGAAATTTGAGTAACATCTATGTATCTAGTTTCTTAAATACAACTAAATTGGTCGTTACTTCCGGATTTTAATTCCTCCTAACCACGCCAATATCACAAGTAATTCACCGGCTCCATCATAGAGGGGTTGGGGTGTTACAGTTGGTATCAGAGGAAGTTTAGTAGGAAACTTGGAAACTAGAGTAGGAACTGTATAGTAGGGAACAAAGCCCAAAGGTAGTATTTGAGGATAAACATACAAGAATGTCCTGGTATTTTGTCAAGGAATAGATTATGTGTATCTTTCATGAAATACATCACTATCTGGATATGAGTAGGTAGAGGTAGCTCAGGCACAAATGTATCTAGGGGTAAAACCCGAAAACACCACTTTGAGCTAGACTCGAACGGGAACTGGTGCATGACAACAAGCCTTGCTACACTCTTGGTAAAGAAACTCCAAGGGTATATTCTTAATATAATTCTCATTTTCTTCACAAGTCATTATGAAGGAGTTTAATGTACATTTTTCGTTAGAGAAACCATGTTTATATAATTATCTATGCATAGAATTTTAATCTATGTTGAGTGCTTTTCTATTTGAGATTCATAAAATAATATAGTGTATCCCTTTTTTTATAAATGTAATCTAATGGAAGAAGGGAAATAAATACTCATGGGCAAGGTAGAGATCTCCCTACTGAGCAAGTCAACCCAGTAAATATTGGAGCAGATCAGTTCATGACCATATTGGGACAACTTATTTAGGTTGTAAAGAATAACCATTCCACACCTGTGTTGGATCATTTCATGCAGAAGAAGCCCCCATATTTTAGTGGGACTACTAACCCATTTTTTCCTGAAAAATGGATCAATTCCCTTGAAAATATATTCATCGCATTAAGATGCAATTAAAATGAAAAGGTAGTACTGGTAGTATATTTTCTCAAGGGAGACGTTGATCAATGGTGGTCCTTGATTCAGAATACCATAGAGGAAGACAAAATACAAGATATAGAATGGAGTACTTTTAAGAAAATAATCTTTGAAAAATATTTCCCTCCTGAGCAACAAAATTAAATGAAGAGGAAATTCATTATCTTAAAACAAATGAAATAAGACAATGTTGTAGAGTATGAGAATACTTTCACAAGGCTGGACAAGTATGCTGTAGATTACGTACGTGAGTCGACAGACAAGATTGACCATTTATTTGAAGGTATTAAGCTGAGTCTTCGAAGGGCACTATCTTCTCAATAATTTTCATCAAATGATGAAATTGTATCAAGTGACATTAAAATATAGAGGGAATTTCCTAGATCAAATATTTTCAAATGAAACCAAGATATGAAGCGATACTCTGATAACAAAGGAAAAAAGATAAGCACTAAAGAAGAGCAAGGGAACAATGAAATTCCCATTATGTATGAACTGTGGAAAGAATTATCTCTGGAAATGCTTTAAAGGCATGAGAGTCTGCTATAACTTCAGAGAAATGGGTCATCGATCTGATGAATATAAAAGATTGGGTACAACCGCAAAAGCGGCACACGACGCAAGGAAGAAAATTACAGTAAATTGCAAGCCTGGGGACTTGACCCCGTGATCTGATGAATATAAGGGGAAGAAACAATTCAATGATATTCAATTCTATAACTACAGAGATATGGGACACTATGAAAATTATTTTTCTAAGAACCAAGGGAACATGCCTCAGAAAAAGCCAAGAGAACAAGGTAGAGCCTATGTGATTACAACCACGGAGGTTGAAGTTCCTAATAACGTGGTTGAAGGCACTTTAATTATTTCCTCAAATATAGAAAACACTATTAGATTCTGGATCATCACATTCATTTATATCATCTCAGTTTTCCACAAAAATTAGATATGACCAATTTGATTTAATAAAGGAGTTGACAGACAAAATTCCCAGGGGATGTATCATTGAAACAAAGGCATGTCGACTAGTCCCCCTCGAGACACCAAAACGTGCTTTGGTTTATAACCTTATCATCATTACAATGACTGAATTTGATATAATTTTTGGTATGTATTGAATATTAAATTATGATGTAAAGATTTATTATAAGTAGAAGGAAGTTACAATTTTTGAAAATGGTGTAGAATCCCTTGTCTTTAGGGAAGAAACTTCGCCACCTAATTCTTATCTAGACCCACCCCCAGTAGCTCTATTGAATAAAATTATTAGAGAGGAAGAGAACCCAATATCTATGGGCGAGGAAAGAAATATTCAAATGGAATATGTGCATATAGTGAAAGAATACGTTGATGTGTTTCTAGAGGATTAACCTGGAAAATCTCCAGAGTGGGAAAATGATTTTTCCATTGGCTTAATTCCAGGTGCAAGACCAACATCATAAACCCCCTATAGCACAACCACTGTAGAGTTAGTGTAGTTAAAGAAACAACTAGAGGAGTTGAGTGACAAAGGATTTATTCGACCTAGTGTTTCCCCAAGGAGAGCCTCGGTCTTGTTTTTCAAAAAGACAGATGGATCCATGAGGCTATGCATTAATTATTTGGAAATCAATGCTATTACAATAAAAAAAATAAGTATCCTCTTTCCTGGATTGATGATTTAGTTGATCAACTTCATGGAGCTCAATACTTTTCAATGATTGAACTTCAATCCGGATATCATCATCTATGTGTGAGGAAGGAAGATATTCCCAAGACAACATTTTAAACTAGGTATGGGCATTAAAGGTTATAGTGATTCCTTTTGGACTAACAAATGCACCCTCTGTTTTCATGGATTTAATGAATAGAGTTTTCAGGGAACATCTTGACAACCTTTTGGTGGTATTCAATGATGATATCCTTGTATACTCAAAAACTTATGAAGACCATGAGAATCACTTGCAGATTATTCTGAGAACTCTTAGAAGCAATAAATTATATGAGAAGTTTATCAAGTGTGAATTATAGATTCAATTAGTTTCTTTTATTGGCCATATTTTCTATAAGGATGGAATCCTAGTAGATCCTCCAAAGACAAAGTCAATCCACGATTGGCCCATGACAACAAACATAACTGAGGAATGTAGTTTTATTGGATTAGCAAGTTCCTATCAGTTTTTCGTTCAAAATTTCACCTGACTAGCTAACCCACTAACAAAGCTCACACATAAAGGAGTTATGTTTATGTGGACAAAAGATTGTATAGAATTCTTTGATGAATTTAAAAGAAGATTGGTCAATGCTCTAATTTTGACTCTTCCATATAGAAGTGATGGATTTGTAATATACAGCGACGCATCAAAGAATGGACTGGGTTGCGTCCTTATGCAAAATGATAAAGTTATTGCATATGCATCATTAAAGTTTAAGACTCATGAGGAAAATTATCCAACTCAGGATCTTGAGTTAGCAGTCGTAATATTTTCTTTGAAAATATGGAGGCATTATCTCTTTGGAGAGACATGTGAGATTTATATGGACTACAAGAGTTCGAAAAACATTTTCACACAAAAAGAACTCAACATGAGGCAAATAATATGGCTCGAGTTACTCAAAGATTACGATTTTTCATTACACTACCACCCAGGAAAGGCGAATAAGGTGGGATATGCATTAAACAAGAAAGATCATGTCCTTCAGATTCAAATGAGGATTGAAAGAGATCCTGTATTCATGGATCTACTAAAGAAGGATATGAGAATTGTTAAGAAATGAGAAACATCACTCCTATTTCAAATGATTGCTAAACCATATTTACTAGAGAAGATAAAAATATCTCAATCTAATGATGAGAATCTACACAAGAAAATTAATGTAGTTAAGTATGGGAGAGTGGATTACTTTGTGTATGAAGAAGGTGCTCTAAAAGTTAGGAAGAGGTTTTGTGTTCCATCAGTACCTGAGCTAAAAAGGGAACTATTATATGATTCTCATAGCTCAAATTTCTCTATAGACCTGGGTAGCACAAATATGTATAGATATCTAAAGGAATATTTTGATGGGATAATATAAAGTGGGAAATTTCTGACTACATGTCAAGATGTCTAGTTTTTCAACAAGTGAAGGAAGAGAGACAACAACCCAAAGGAGTGATGAAACCTCTACCTATTCCTATGTGTAATTGGGATAACATTACGATGGATTTTGTAACCGGACTACTGAGGACACCTAGAAGGAATGATGCAATATGGACAATTGTTGATCATCTCAAAAAATCATCACAGTTCCTTCCTATAAGAGAGGACATTCCACTTGAGTGCATAAAAAGACTTTATATTAATGAAGTTGTAAGACTTCATGGTGCACCTGTATCGATTGTGCCTGATTGAGATTCCGGGTTTACATGAAAATTATGACAAAAGTCTCTAGAAAGCATTGAATACTGAGCTTCGTATGAGTACTACTTATCACCCCGAAACTGATGGATAGTCTGAAAGGACTATTCAAACTTTAGAATACATTCTGAGGTCATTATATCTTGATTTACAAGGTATGTATGATCAATACTTGCCTTTGGTGGAATTTTCCTACAAAAATAGTTTCCATTCTATTATTAAAATCGCTCCATATGAAACATTGTATGGAAAGAGATGTCGAACTACAACTTGTTGGGACGAAGTCGGTGAGAGGAAACTTATAGGACCAAAACTTATTGAAGATACCAAGACAAAGGTGAAGAAAATCCAAGACCATATTAAAGAAGTATAAAGTAGGTAGAAGAGTTATGTTGAAAAATATAGAAAGGATTTGGAATTCCTGGTGGGAGATCATGTTTTCTGAAAGTATCTCTATGGAGGGTGTCTTAATGTTCGGTAAGAAAGGGAAACTGATCCCCTGGTATATCAAACCTTATGAAATTCAGGAATGAATCGGAGCAGTAGCTTACCATTTAGCATTGTCACAAAATCTCTCCAAAGTCCACGATGTGTTCCATGTTTCATTGTTGACGAAATACATGCCATACCCAACGCATATACTCACCTATGAAGAAATTGAACTGGAAACTGATTTTTCATACTATAAAAGCCTATTGGGATTCTTGAAACAATAAGGCAGATATTGAGAAATCGAAAAACACCTCTAGTAAACATTATTTGGAGGAACTAGAATATGGAGGAAGAAAAATGGGAACCTGAGGATGTTATCAAAAAGAACTTCCCACGTCTTTTTGGTGGGGTTCATACATAAAATTTCAAGGATGAAATTTTTGATGGAAAAAATAATGTAGCACCCCAAACACATTATGGTATGTTTCTCTGAAATATATTATAGTTATAGCCTATAATTCATGAATCACATAGCCTATATGGAACAAAACGTGGTTACTTATAGGAGATATCCATAACCTATCCAATTAAACCTAATTTTGTCACTTCTATGATGTGAATTTTGAAAATTTGACATACATGGTTGCGATTAGTAAGTTTTTTGAGTCTGATAAGGAAAAATCAATTTTAGATGAATAGTAACCTACCTTTATGAATAGTAACTTACCCTTATGAATAGTAATATGACTCTTAAGAATGGTATCCATACCATTGAGTTCATCAATAAATTTAGGCACCTAAAAAATGAAGATGAAAATTTTAGGTGTTTATATTTTTCGATTTAATAATGAATTTAATTAAATATTTAATTGATAATATTTAGGAAATTATTTTTGAAAAATGAACATAATTTTTGGATTCTACACATTGAAAAATGGTTAGGATTAATTTTTGGGATTTTTCTGAAATACTTGATTTTTTTATAAATAATAAAATCTGATAATTCATAATAAATGCTAAATAATGGATTAATTGTGTCATTGATGATGATATACTGATTTAATCCAAATTGGTTCGAATTATCATGCATATATTACTATTATTGGTCATGTAATACTCACTATGGGTTTTATTGAGAGGAAATAATAAATTAATTATTATAATATTAAGAAAACTCTTCTCCCCTCCACTATATAAACCACCCTCACCCCCTCTTCCTCCCACACCACTCAAGCTTCAAGACTTGCCTAAATTAATCTAAATACTCTTACCAAGACCTCTACCCACGTCCAAGACCTTCTGGTCTCACCAAAAGGCAAAAAACAAATTCCTTAAGGAGATTCTTAAGGAGGAGTACTCAAGAGGTGAAACTTCCTTCTCTTTTCTTTCAATTTCTTTTACAAATTTCTACTCTTTTGTTATCTCATCTGACCTCCCCTCATCCAAATTCCATGATAATTTTAGTACCTTAAATTTACAAGATTTTCATTGTTATAATTTAATATTTCATCATAATCTCTCTTTTCCCCATCCTTTTATACAATAAATGCAAACACCGTCAGAGATTTGTAAATTTATCACACTCAAAGAAGACGAGTTTCCAATTGGAATTACTATCTTCAATACTGGTCATGAAACCTTTTAAATGGTAGAACCAGGTCATAATATATTTATTTTATCTTGATTAATGTTTATTAATCTTTACATGTTCATAATATAGAATAAAAATACAAAACAAGTTTAATGTGCACAAAACCACCAAGCCAAATCCAAGCGTTTATTTTAAACTCATCGAATGAGTCATCCTCATGGTATATAATCAGAATCATTACAATATCATTTATATCTCTTTAATTTCACTAATAATTTATATTAACAATTCTATATTTTTAACAACATTTCAAATGAACTTCCATTAATGAATACAAGTAACAAATCATTAAACCAAGTAAGAAAGTGCTTCCAAAAAATAAAATTGAATCCTTTAAACCCATAAATAAGTCCATTAATTAATATAATAAAGTTATAAAATATCAATTAAATTTTTATTAGGTTATGGAATTATTAATTAATGAAGCTAAATTTGATTATTCAGGTCGTTATGAACGAACAAGAACACCTTCGAGCGTAAGGTAAGGGATTCTCTCTCTCACTTTTGTTCAAGAATCTCCCCTATGTTGTTCCCTTCTATTTTTAATTCCTAATGATTGGGAATGTTTACACACCTCTCCCATAATCCTCTTGTGTCATATAAATATTGTAATACCCCTTTACCTCTCATTAATCCCTCGCAATAACACTCGTTACCATGACAAAATGTTTGTAAGGGGTTTCTCATCTCACTTTCATTTCTTTGATATTTTCATTGTTCACCACTTATTTATTGTATGTGGTATATATGTACTGAAATTTGATATATAATAAAATTATTCTCCTTATATTCACGTTATTCAATTATTCATTTGAGGGTTATTATGTTCTGGTCATTTGATTCGACCAATTATATTGTGGTAAGAGACTTTGTCTCAACTACTATTTTGTTGTGACTATCTTTGTATTGTGCACCTAATAATCCTTATGTGGTGTATATACTTCCAATTTGAGATCCCTTTTCATTTGAAATTATATTAATATTAAATATACATAATCTCATATCATGGATAGGTTTTTGTCTAAACCGTATACCATTTTACATACGGTGTTTATTTCGAGAGTTATTTTAATTATGGAAATATTGATGAATCTGTATACTCTACTCTATACAGATATTGAAAAGGAATATTTCTATTGTATTGAATAAATATATAAAGAATCATTGGTACATGTAGTGGAAGGTGGGGCCTACTCTATCCCCTTGATGAATCAGTATGTCTCATGAGACAAATCAGTTTGGCGACAAACCCTTCGAGTTTGTTTCCAAAAATCAGACGGGTTTCTACCGATACTACTAAACCATTTTAATGGTATTATGGTTTCATGTGCCAGATACATGACATCCAATTAATAAGAATTTTTCTTTATTTATTATCAGTTATTATTATTATCTATGAGTTTTACACTATGACAAAATCTATGGATGCAGTTTCATTCTCAGTTTATTAATCGATTTTTGTTTTAATTTATTCCACATGCCATGTTGATTATGTCATATTGACTATGATTCACTGATTATTGTATTCATGATTTATATAAATACCCTTACTAATCATTTTATCTCACCCCTTTAATTGTTTACTTTCAACATGTGACAAAGATGAGATCATTTATTGAGTTCTTGTGGATGTAGTTTTTAGTTTTTATTATGTATTGTATTTTGTAAACTTTTCCAATGTAATTTGAGTAACATCTATTTATCTAGATTCTTAAATAATACTAAAATGATCATTCTTTCAGGATTTTCATTCTTTCTAACTATTCCATTATCACAAGTAATGCACAGGCTCCAACATATAGGGGTCGGTGTGTTACATGTTGGATGCAAAAAAGGTTTAGGAGTTTCAATGGGGTTAAAAATCAATTCACATTTTGCGGGTGTGAGGTAATGATGGATATCCTTTGGTTTGGATGGAGTTAGTGACATTCCCTTTCCATATTGTTCTTATCAATATACTTGTCTTCCCTATATAATGTATTGGTTTTCCAAATTCTATAAAAATATAAACATAAATGATTATAGAAAGACTACATTTCAGATGTTCTTTGAAAACTTTTCATAAAATCAAATTTGAAATCCCATTAAAAAAGAAACCATTTACACAAATTCCACTTTACCATAAAACACCCTTTTTAAAATAGACGAATCAATTCCAAGCACTATTTCACAAAACAACAATTCCTTTTTTATAGAATTCAAAGAAACTTCATGACCTAATAGTCTTAATTATTTAAAATGAATGAAAATCCTCTATATTTTATAGATTTTCATTTAAAACATAAAACACACCTTGTTAAAATAAAACCATCATTAAATACACTTTAAAAACATTCTCATCCCTTTATGAAATCCAATCAGGTGAGTTGATAAATAGTTGGTGTGAAACCTAAGTCAATTCCAAGTGTTTAAATTTTTTTAAATCTATTTAAAACCAAAAAGTAAATTTTGAACATGTATAATTTTTTAAAAACATTTCAGAACACCTGAATCATTTTTAAACATGAACATAGGAATTTTTACAAAGATATAAATCACAAGAGAGGCACTTTATAAAATATACATGTATAAAAAATAACGAACATTTTATAAAATATAAATCTATAATACAAACAAACAAAATATATTTTTAGGGGAAAAACATTTTTCATATATTAAAATAAAATGACACGTAAAACACCTGAAAATATTATTAGTGGATCTTTCCTTGGGACCATTATTCTTAGAGATCACTATATGTGAAATTCATGAGAAGGGGTATCAATTTCATATGAGACTGCATCAATTGATAGTCAACCATCTACTATATCATGTAATTTGGACATATCTAGACTATATGATATATTGATTTAAGAGTATATTTATGGAATATTTATGTTTCCATTATAATTAAAAACTATTATAACTTAATAATGTTAATTATATTCCAATGACATTGAAATAATATTGGTAAATATAATAATAATCACTTTGTTATATAAATATATATACATATTTTGGAATTCCAAATCAATTTAGATGTCAAAAAGATGACATAGTGGAGTCCTATGTGCTTGAAACACAATTATTTTGGTATCAATATTTATTTTCTAATTATGCATTGATCGAGTGATCATACATCATGGATTATGGGAGAAAATTTTAGTTTTTGTCTTCTTATTTAATTTATTTAGAAGTTAAGGATGATTTCCTACAACAAATTTGTGATGTCTAATGTGTTGGGTGATTCCACTAACTGCACAATTTTTCTAAAACCGTTCACAGACTGTACGCTTGGTTGCAGAACCTCCTCATCCCTGCATGGTTTCCCCTTGAACCCAATTAAATCTGTCCTCAACCATGTGGTAACAATGAAACAGAATCTTTATTAGTTCAAAATTAATTTAGAACTTCTTGATAATCAAGGATTCACATGGTTTCTCATAAACCATACCCCATTTATAGAAATCGTTAAAATTTTTGAAACATAACCTGAAGCCTCCAATCCTTATCTGAATATCCAATCTAACTCTTGATCCTCATTCCCCATCTTGAAATAACACTTTGATGCATTCCAATTCTCATATTCCCATTCTAAGTCACAATTAAAAATATGACCCATCCATTAATTGAAATTAAACATCATAATTTTTTAGTTCTAGTGAAAACATATTTTTTCATCCTCCCCACCATAGTACTTTGCCTCCCCATGAATTAATGGTTTTCATAAAAACACATCACCCAACCTACTATGGTCACCCATTATCCAAAATTGACTTTTTCTTTTTCTAAATGTCTGAAACACATCCAAGACACAACATCCAACTCAGGGAACCGAACCTACCAAAACCCAAGCCAATGCCCATTATAAAATTTTGAATACCAAGATGGAACGTTCTATGGTCCATATAAACACACATTGGATTTTTTATTACCTGGTCACCTATCATAGTTATGTTTCTCCCCAAATAATACTCAACTTATCACTAATAAATTCCCATTATTATCACAGTCTCTGGTAAAAAATAGTGAAATAACATTTAACTCATGCTCCTAAAATTCACCTGGCATGGTTTCCAACTAACCATGCAATAAAATTCTATAGAATTCCAATCACCACCAAAACCCATCCCCATCATAAAAAACCTACTGAAGTGGACACATACCCAACATCATTCCATGACCAATGAACATACCATCTTTTCCTTGAAAGCCCACTCAAACCCAAAATACCACTTTAATTCCAAAAATGATGCACTGGACATAGATTGAAACCTTCTACACCGACATCATGTTCTAAATCCAATTGGACTATCCTTAGATAACAAATACCAAAGAATATAAGAACCAATTTTTAGTCCCTCACTATCTCCCCTGATCACGATGTCCTCACACCTAGAGGCATTCCAAAACAATAAAAACATGACCACCAGAGTCCATTCATGAACCCCAAAAAGATTCCCCCATCAAATCCTCTACAAACTCAAAACCATAGTCTTACCCAAACACACCAGTGATGAACCTCTGACATAATCACCACAAACTCAAAGCTGACACTCAGTTGGATCATCCACCATAACTGATTTCCCATGGTAATTAACAATATAATTTAGTCATGTACCTCAACGGATATTTCAAAAAACCCACAACCCTTTTAGCATGAGGGTCACATCCCAACAAAAATCACTTAACTCCCCATAATATGAGTGTCTTCTCCATCACCTCATGAAAAAAAATCCAAACACCATAGACAATTTCCCATTCAATTAAAAAATCTATCTATATATTAGTGATGGGGATCCATCTATAAAATTATAATCCATTTAATCCAAGAAATCAGTTGAATAAAAATCTTACTATATATTAGTAACTCATAATAATTTGGAAAAAATGGAATTCCAATGGTAGCTGTAGTGTCTGACAGTGGCAGAGTCAGGGTAGGTGGTGGAGGTGGCAGAAGTAGAGGATGTAGAGTGATTGAAAGTAGAGGTGGGTTCACAAAAGAGGAGGGTGCACAATGGAGGTGGCATTCCACAAACAACGTAGGTGGGTTCGCGGTAGAGGATGGTCTGTGGTGGAGGTGGGTCTGCAACAGAGGAGGTTCATGGTGGAGGAGATTTCATAGCGGAGGAGGGGTCACGACTGGGGTCGGTTCACGGTGGAAGAGGGTTCACAGTGAAGAAGAGTTCGTGGTGGAGGAGAGTTTGAGTAAGAGGAGGGTTCGATGGAGGTAAAGATGAGGGAGAGGCAGAGGAGGGGCAGGCGGTGTAGGGGTCGGCTTCTGTGAGAGCTTGAGGTGTGCAAAGGAAGGAGGGGACTATTTGAGTTCATTAATAAAATTTGGTTAAGCTTTTATGTGTGCTAGATAAAAGTGATTATAAATGTATGTTTTATCAGTGATAAAATAGAATGCATTGATAAAAAATATTTTATCAGAACTTCTTTAGAGCTAATAAAGATATTCCGTTATCATAACTAATAAAGATATAATATTAGTAATTTGTTTATATTATTATATATATTTATAAAATTATATATATAATAAATTTATATTTATTTAGAATTAAATTTATAACTATTTTTATTTATTTTTACATATTTGTATATATTTATAAATATATTTTCTAATTGTATATATTTATAACTTATAAGTAAAATAAATATATTTATTATAATGTTATAATTATTTACAGATATAAGTATATATATTTATAAATATAAATATAAATAAATATATTTAATGTAATTTTAAAAATTTTAGTTATAATTATTAAAAAAATATATTTAAAAACTATTTATATATAATTAAAATTTCATTGTTATAAATAAAATAAATATATTTATTATTTAAATATATTTATTGAATTTTATTAGTACTTTCGATAACATGATAGATTCATGGGTATACCATGAATGAATCCTATACCTAGTTAAGTATAGATAATAAAAAATAAGTCATCACATATGGATAATAAGAATTATAATAAGGGTGAAATGTAAATGAACATTCATAATGAATACATAACATATATAGACGTCAATTATACTCACCCATCAATATATTTATTGACAAAATTCATTGGAAATATATATTTATTTTTAATTATAATTATATATACATATATTTTAAAAGTATTTATATATATTTATAAATATAATAAATATAATAAATATAATAAACATAAAAATTATAAAAATTATAAAAATTATTTAAATATTTATTATAATCATATAATTATTTAAATATAAATTTATTTAATTATAATGTTATAAATACTTAATATCATAATATATACATTTTAATTATTAAAAAATATATTAATTATAAACATGCATTGTTTATTTAATGTCTACAAATATTAATTTTATTTAATATAAATATAGAAATTTTATATACATAAATAATATTTTTTTATTCAAAACATTTATTAGCACTAATAATAGTGCTGATAAAGTGCTCCTTTATAAGCACTAAATAAAGTGCTTATTAAGGGTACACCTTTATCAGTGCTTTTTTAGTGTTGATAAATGGTAGATATATCAATTCTTTTATCTAGCACTGATAAAGACCCCCCTTTTAATAGAAATTTTTTCTTACTACTGATAAAACATGGCACATCCCATGCCTCGATATGTGGTAGTGTTCATTTACTTATGCATCTTATAATGCATAAGTAAATTGAAATGTCATGGCCAAATAAATCATCCCAACATTTCACCAGAAGAAATGCTACAAAAATTGGTAATCATTATAGAAGAATTGGAATATTATCTCATAAAATTCAACTATTATATCAGTCATGTGATGAAAGGAAATTTTAATAATTTGATATAATACATCATGATTTAGTAAGTAGTTTCATTTGAAATTTATATACCATATAAAATAATATACCATAAATGCGTGCATGGAAAAATAATTGTTGCATGGAAGTCATAATCAATGCCATGTTATATCACATCATAAAATATAGAACAGACATATAGAAATATATCATATATATATATATAAATTATTTAGGTCACATCTCCATTACTCCGTTAAGTCCACCTCTTATCCCACCATGAAAAAACACATGCACCAGCACCGCCACCTCATTGTTTAACAACAATTAGTGATTCTTTATCATTTTAAGTAATTATTGTAAAAAATAGGCGTCTCTTATGTTTAAAGTTCATTATAGTACAAATAGTAGTTATAAATGTGTGTTTTATTCATTTTTTAATTCTATATACATATCATGGATTTTGGTGTGTGGTGATGGTTATATGTGTTTGGATGATACCAACAATGTATTGATACGTTAATGTAGCAAAAATGATTGGTGTGAAATTAATAAATCATTGATGGTGGTTTGAGAATGACAATTAGATTATGTTTAATTATAGACATGTACATGATCAATGTGATAGATATTTGAGTTAAATTCATTTCTTGTACATGATGCTTCATTAGTGACTGCATTACAATAGAGACTCACTTAAGTAACCATTTTCCTCGTTTTTATTTTCTTTCTGTAAATATATTTGAATGGTTTAATAGTGTTAGAGTTATGATGAACATAAAGGTGGTTTCATTTCATCATTTATTTTTAATGTTTGATTTCTATTTTTATTTATATAATTATATTGGTGTTTTTAATTTTTTGTCCATTCTTTTTACACATTATTTGGTGCTCGCTTGTGTGATACGAAATAAGTAATTTGTTTTGTAGAACATTAAAGAATTTTTTTAGTATCCAATCATGTGTGTGAGATAATCATAAGTCACATGTGAGATAATTTTAGATAAATAATTATATTAATTGATAAATTAACATTTTATGTTATTTGTCCCTACACTTCATAGCTTATTCCTAATAACTAATCCCTTGTGAGGGATTTCAATATAGATAAATAACTTGAAATTGTGATAAATAGTTCCTGTTATTTTATTAATAGATTCAAATATTAATTCCTTAAACATTATTAACAAAACTAGAGAATAAGAATTCTGACAACTTGTGAGAGATATTATGTTTATTAATAAAAACTGAACTTTTGGAATTAACAATCATTAGGTGAATAATTATTCAAATATTATGTCTATTTATTTAGAATGCTATAGTAGTGTGTGTCAATTAGAAATGGTGGATTTAATCATATCTGTAAATTTTTATACTATTTTAGAGGCTAATATTTTTTAAGATTTCATATTGGTTAACATTTTCTATTGTAGTAAATTATCCATATTTGACCTAACATGTCACCCAATGCAGCCCGCCATAATGCCTCAGGTGTGCCTACCCTTACACAAGAGGCTCTTGAGTAGCAGATAAGGTCTAACCGATGTAGTGGGGAGACAATAACTTCTACTCATAGTAAAATAAAAGTATAAATAATAGAAACATCCATAAGGATAAACATAAAAGTACATATAATTAAATAGATTAAAATTACATCATGGCATAATAAATTAAATGTAGAATAAAATCATAAGGACTCAAATACTAAGAAACAAAAATATTCACTCTCTATCTCATCCAACCACATATAAAAAATAATTAAAACAAAAATAAATATATCAGACTCAACCATCAACTCTAAGATGAACCATACACCATGTCTCCATGACTCTTGAGCTACAATAGTCTATTCCTGATATTCCACATGAGTGGACCCACTCGATAAAGTAATACTAAAACTTCACAAGATCCATTGAGAAACTTGTTCTCTATTTGAAAGAATACATAAGTTCTATACACACATCTATGTGCATGTACCTGGGGTTGGAAAGAAATCTCAATAGGTCACCCGTAATGGTGAACCTAAAATATGTTGTCTTTACAAGTTCATGCACATGTGACATTCCAAACCTTGCCAAAAACTAACAATAACTAGAGAAAAATAAAAAACAATATAAAAAATAAATGATCCTATTATAAATAAATAAAACAACCCAAAAAGGTTTTAGCATTATGCCCAAGGTAAATCAACTCCAACTCTGGCCTATGCTAGAGAATTTTTGAATGTGCCTCACCCCACTACATAACATCATGAACATTCTCCAGATCTATAATGGAGCACCAAGATGTCTAAATAAAAAGGAACAGATTTCAAAATCAATGGTATAACCACAGGAAAACACATTAAAATACACAATTTCATGGAATTATCCAAACTAATGATAAGACTCTACACCAGACCCTAGAAAAGCTGACATGTCCTAAAAGATATACTAAACAAATCATCTTCCAAATGATGGACCAAATGTATACACATTCCTTAGGGTACCTCTCTCTATAGGCCTGAACAATATACTATACCAGGGGGTCCCACACATTCATGGGCCTGATAGATACACTGTCCCATGGGTCCCATCTAATTACTCTTGAGAGATAAGTATCAATGGAATGTAACCTCTAGGTAGCGGATAACTCTTATAAAAAGGGGTGAACTTATCTAGATAATCCATTACCTCCTCATGAATATCTAACCACAACTATAAAAAATTAATAGAACCATATCATAACTCATGGATAAGGCCTAAACCAACACATCATTTTGGTATTTTCCTCAAACCAAGCCCTAGGAATAAATTTCCTCAACTTCTTGGCCAAAGTCCAGAAGAACATAAGTTGATCTAATTCTTGAACACATCATGCAAACAAAAATGAAATTGAAATACCAATGAAATACAATCTAATGGTAATCCATGACATAGGTTGATTTAATATCTAACACATCATCTAAAAATCTAAATTAGGTACCCCAATCTACTGTCATCTCACCAAACATAAGGATCCCATGGACCCTGAGGTCACAGAACTAATACATAATTTTATGGACTCCTCTACTACACCCAATCTCTTGAGTCACACTAACCATATGATGCTTAAATATAGAAAATACAATAAAAAGAGAAAGACAACCAATGGGGTGGTCCTATATATCATCTGAAACTCATGCCAAGCCTAGAATGAGAAACATCTTGAAGCCACTCATAGGGACTTCCAACTGATCCTTGATCAATAATTCTCTTGTAAGTGAATCTAAATTCATGATAATTTCTACAAGGGAATTATAAATAGTCATTATAAGGACCTTAAATGTAGGAAATCCAACAAAGGGCCCTCAGCATAAGTAAATCATCTAAGAAATTCCTGTCACAAGAAAACATCATCTAGCCTACTTTAAAAAAACCTATCCTTGGATAATAATTCACCCATAAGGGAATCCAAAATGTCCCTTAGACAGATATAAAAATAATAATAGAAAAAGGAATGAACTTAAAAACCATAACATTATACCATCATGAAAGATACAATAACTATAATACTCAAACATAAGATCTAAACATCAACCACTCTAACCTCAAGAAACATTTATAATGTTTAGAGATAATCTGAGATATCCTTGGTGTTTCAAATGGATCCGAACTTTTGGGATCCATCCAAATAACCTCAAAAATACCAATTGGCATTCACACGAAATGAAAACTAATGATCTCACAAACCTTACTCAATCCTCACATTGAAAAAACCTAATTGTTAGATGATTATGAATCTAAACCATAAATAAATCCTCCCTAAAATGGTCACCCAATCCAAATCACTATCCATACAGCCTCTAAATACTAAATGGATTACACTATCATGATACATGAAGAAAAAAACTCATAATGGATTAATTAATGATCCAATTATAACACATGGGTGATAAATTGGAAAAAAATCATCATAAGGGGAGGTAGATGGAGTCTAACTTATGTACATGGCATGTACCACCATCCAGAAACCCATGTTGTGTACCTCTATCCAATCTGGTGTGTACTTCCCAAAGTACCGGATGTGTTCAATTGGTTCAAGGATTGTACTTCAAAAAGGTTTATCGAGCCATGTATCTGGCTGTGTCCCCCACATGGGGTCAGACCATGTATGGTATAAGTTCACTACTCATGTACATCACACAAGCTCTGTCCGTGTTCCAAACACGACCATGTTCACTAAACACTATGTGTCTAATTGAATAATCAACCACACCTCAAACCACCCCTAAATGGCATATCCACTTGGACTAGACTCTATGTAGTACTTTAATCATTATTTTTTCCCCAACGTTAGAAAACATTACACGTGTTCTCTTAACTATGGTCCATGTATATAGGTTTTCTAAAAAAAACACCCATAAGAGCCTGAAACCCTTGATTTATCCCAAAAAACCATCGATCAACCCCAAAGGGTCCCTATATAGATATTTAATGATTAGAAAAATATAAAATAAAATATATATTAATATTGGTTAAAAAATCATTAAAATCGACCAACCTTTGTGTGGAGACTTCCAAAGCTGCGTACTGGATCCAACCCATGCACAAGACGATGTTTTATTTACCTACGGATGAGTTCCCTGAATATTCCTATAAAACCCCAACCATTTATGGAGATTTCAGGGGCTTGTTTAAAAGTACTTTTTTTACTTTATTTGAGTTTATTTTTGTTTTTTTACTTTTGGTGTGTTTGAGTGAAAATTGATGAAAATATGAAAGATGAATGAAAGTGCATGTTGGCACATGTTTTTTCCAAACTGTTCACCCTAGCCTTGAAAACCATGAAACCCTGGATAGAGAGGGATTCACTACTCGAACACAGTTTGAAAAACTATGTTCCCTCTTAGGAGAAACCACGAACCTCCCCAAAGAAGATTCAAATATTTAAGGCATGCAGTTTAGTCAACCATGTGCCCTTTCCCAAGAAACAGTGAGTGGGTTTTTAATTAACCTGAAAATTACATTTCAAATTTCATGAACCCCCATTTTAACCCCTATGAGGCACTATCTTTTACCTAAACATTAGCGCACATTTTTTTAGGATTACGGATGGATTCCAAGCCCTCATGACTACTTTTCGTAGATAATTGAAAGGTGTATTGAAGATATGCACATCCTCATGTATGTAGTTTCTTCTCAATTGATCTCTCTCTCTCTCTCTCCCACTCCACTTCCCAAATAAATTAGGGATGTTCACCTACTTTTAGTTCTAGATCTTGATCTAGATTAGTTATATATTTATTCGTTTGATCTTGGATATAGGTTTCATATCTATATTATGTTTTACAATGTGGGTTTGACCTATCCATTTCAAATTAGGGATTTTCATTGGGCGATCTCTCTTCAATTAATTGAGTTAGGTTGTGTATTATTCAAATCCCAAAGTTTGGTTTAGATTTTATTTATGTAAATGTAGAATTTATATTGGATGATTAAAAATTGAGGTTCTTAAATTGAATTAATTAATTCAGTAAATTAATTAATTAAGGGATTGTAAATATTGGGGATAATAGGATTGTTGAATTGGAATAGTTAATTACTGAATAAATTATAGGGATATTGATATTGATGAATTTTAATAATTAATTATTGAATTAATTATGGGGATATTAATATTGTGGAATTGGATCAAATAACCGTGCAATTAATTAATGGAATTGATGTGATTAATTAATGGTTGAATTAATTAATGGAATTGATACGATTAATCAATTTTTAAATTAATTAATGGGATATATGTGATTAATTAATTATGTAATTAATTAATGTATTGATGTGAATTTACATTTGATTAATTTATTAGTGAATTAATTAATAGTATTTTGTGGTACATGTGGTTTGTGTTATTGTGATATATGTGATAACCGTGTGTAAGAAATGATCTGCTGCATCAAAATCCCGTAATGATATTTGAGACGATGAATGGTAAATATGGAATTTGGACATGAATTGATATGATGAATGGTAAAAATGTAACTGAAATATGAATTGATACGATGAATGGTAACAATTACATTATAATATGAATGTATATGATGAATGGTAATAATGGAATTCATATGTGAATTGAGATGATGAATGGTAATAATGGAATTCAGATATGAATTGAGAAGATGAATAGTAATCCAAGAATTTAAATATATGATATCCCAATGGGATATTTAATACTCTAGCATGGGGAAAAGTATGAATTGAGAGTTAGGATGTCCTTGGAAACTCAAGGGGTTATGTGGTTAAATAATGTAACTTAATAAATGTAGACTATTTACATTATTACTTTTATATATTCTTTATACAACTCGAGACACTATTTTGACTGGATATTGTTATATAATTTTTTCGTGGTGGCCTAATGAGCTATACTAACACCCTACATAGCCTACCTGATTGGTACCCAAAAGGATTTCATGGTTTTAGGCCAGGTTATGGGAAAAACCCCATGTTAGACAGATGAGTTCAGAAAGAGCATGGTTGAGGGAACCTAAAAATATTTTAGACTCTCTTGGGAGTTTCCCATGTCTTTATTTATTTTGGGTTTTTTATATTATTAGTTGACATTTAATTTTTATGAAATATCTAATTTTTAGCTTTTTATATTCTATTTTCTGGTTTTAGACATCATGTCATATTGGTTCATCTGGTTATTGGTTATATTGTTTGATAATTTTTTATCCATTTATGTAGTGGTGCTATATTGATAATGATTTTATATCCTCACCATTATCTATATTATACCCTCACTTCTAGTCAAAATCTTCTAGAATATGGGGAGTGTGCTTGAGGTTACGTAGTTGATCGGCTCGGGGCACAGATGTGTGGTACCTCAGTCGGGATGTTACAATGTGGCATCAAAACCATTTTCTTTTATTTTCTTTTAATTTTGTATTATTTTTTGTAAAGATAGGAAAATAATAGGATGATTTCAGCCTTATTTAAGATATCATCCATGGGATTATCTAACCCATGTACAGGGGTAAAATCTACGTACCCAAGGTGGGATTGTTTTTACTGATGTTTGTTGTTACGGTTGATGTCATTTCACCTTGAGTGATGCACTTTTTTTGTGATGTGATTATTGTTTCTAATATTTTCTAATATTTTGACTTATGGAATGGTATAGAATGATATTTGTGTATGAATTCATCATTTTAAGAACGCGTGATTATTTTTCTGCATGCATCATTTTAGACATGGATGTGAAATGAGTTTTGGGAAATTGGTTGAAATTGAACTATTTTTCCTTGCCTAGGTGATTGTAATGAAAATGGTTACTAATCTTAAATTAAAAAATGATGAATAGTGTAAATAAATTTTTTTATAATGATAAATTTTAATTTTAGAATGTTTTTACCTTTTTTAGGATGTGATAAAGATGTAAGATGGTTAAGGGCAGTGATAGAGACTTGGTTTTAACCATGTTGTGGGGGGAAATTGGGAAAGACTTGTTATGGCCTAATGTAAAACCCAATTATTAACTATGTTATTTTTGTGTTATGAGTCCTAAGATGTTTTTTTTTCATTATAGATATATGTCTCCATGATGATTCTTGTTAATACTATGACAAGAAGTTATGGATGGAGGTGATCCCTTAGTAGTTGAACCCAGTGCGCTATTAGTGCCTAGTGTGGAATTTGGAGAGAAGTTCTATGATAAATTTTTTCAATTTATGAAATTCATGGTGAGAGACCTAGAGTGGATAGTGATGAGTATGTATGGACTAACATGAGAGTTTCAAATACAAAACCCTTTCACTTTTATCAAATAGGGTGGACATGAGGTATCCGAGTTCTGGATTGAGTCCATCCATACTATACTTTAAAATTTAGAGAATCTGACTAAGAAGATGGTTAAGTGGGATACTTATATTCTATCAGGATCAGCGATGCACTGGTGGGATGTTAGGCTTGAACTAGGTAGGAATATGGTATGTTATGGAATGACTTTTTGGATAAGTTTGTAGAAAATTTTTATATAGATATGATGTGGAAGGAGAGAGTAGTTTAGTTCATGAGTTTGACAAAGGGGAGTATGTCAGTGATAAACTACATTGGACACTTTATAGATTTGGATATATTTTCTCCAGCATTGGAAGGGGATGAAACAACTTTTCAAGTTGATTATAAGATGATATTAAATGTGATATTATGTCCCAGGTCTACATCATTTGGTTAAATAATTTTGATGAGATAGTGATCAGGCTCTCATATTTGTGGGAATCATGATTGAGGATTCTAGTGGATGATAGATGGTTTAGTTTGGATGATCATGAGGTACATCTTCCAAGATAAGTAAGTATCACTACGAAAGTGTTATCTAGGTGGGATAATATGAAGAGTGGAGAGGGGGTAGTGATAGTAACTCATGATAATACCAGTGTTATTTTCCACCAGTACAGTTGGTCAGGCCACTATCATAAAAATAACCTCGACCACCAGTAGAGTGCATATCCTGCAGTAGGATGGGACATCTATAGATGTTATTTAGAAACCTGTGATAGATGGGTGATGATAGAGGATCTTGACGTAACTAGAGTGATATGAGGGGATATTCTACACCATATTAATCTAGAAGATAGAGTTATACTAGATGTGGAAATAGAAGAAGTGGACAAGGTGATTCTGGGAAACTGATCAAATATCCGCATATAGGTGCATTTCAGGGGAATCAGACTATATCACAGGGTAGAGGGGTTAGATAGTTGCATGTATTTTAGCATACACTACGGGATAGAAAGGTTGTGACATCGATAGTTATAGGTACTATCCTTATATATTAAACTCATTCGAGTGCCTTATTAGTTACTGGTTTCTCTCATTACTTTATTTCTATACAATTTTTGAATGGTTTGAGCCTATCAGTGGAGTTCCTGAGTGTGGTGTTGATGATAGATACAACATTGGAAGTACGATCTAGAGACATATGTTTTCTCAAGGGGTGTTCTCTTGGGGAAGGAGGGTATCATTTTCTATGGGATATTTACATCCTTGAAATGTCATGTATTGACCTTATTTTTCAGAATGGACTAGTTAGAGGCATTCTAATCCAACATATATAGTTACTTTAGGACTGTGACTTTTATGTATCCTAAGGGTGAAAAATATATTTACTAAGGAGAGTGGGATATCTTTGAAGGACGTGTAGGGACATTTCATCAGCCACTAGGGGAGCACACCACCTAGGTTTCTAGTATATTATTGGATGGTGGGGGTGTAAAGAATGATGTATTTTCACCTGTAGTAGACAGGTTCCCATATGTGTTTCCAGAATACTTATAAAGTTTCCACCTGAGATAGATGTGGAGTTTACAATTGATATCATACCAAGGGTTTAGTTAGTTTTTATTCCACAATATATAATGACACAAATAGAGCTTCAACAGATCAAGACTAACCTAAAATAGTATATAGATAAGTGGTTTATACATCTGAGTAAGTCACCTTAGGGTCACCAGTTTTTTTCTCTAAGAAGGCTAACAAGACTCTGTATTTATGTGTTGATTACTGGAATTTGAACCGGGGGACTATGAAGAACTAGTACCCTCATCTACATATTAATGATATATTTGATTAGTTGATGGGAGCTTGAATCATCTGGAAGTTTTAATTGTTATTAGGGTATCATCAATTGATATTTAGAACTTCTGGAAAACCTCACACTATTTTTTGGAGCATCTATATCATATAAGTAATTATCATAAATTCTTTTGGGTTGATAACGTACCAGTAATGTTTATGGCCTTGATGAACTGAATCTTCCATCTTTACCTTGATCAGTTTGTGGTAGTGTTTTCATATGACATATTGGTGTGCTCCAAGACTCATGATGATAATCCCCAACATCTTAACATCATCTTGAGTACACTGATATATCTTCTTCTATGCACCAATATATCTATGATTTAGTTCTATAATGATCAGGTTCACTTTCTCGGTAACATCATCTCAGAGGAATCTATGTCACTGGACCCATAGAAGGTTCATGTGGTTCTTTCTTGGGAGGGTATTTTTTCTATATTTATAGAATTTTGGGGTTTTTATAATATTATCAAATATTATTCCAGGAATTTTTCTGATTGGAAGAACCACTTCGTGTCTTGAAAAAATGGGATAAAGTTTCAATGGTATGGAGCATGTGAGAATTTTTTCTGGGAGTTGAACAAGTGCATGACATTAACACCAATCTTAATCCTACTCGATCTATATGAGGATTATATAGTGTTTTTTATGCTTTTGGTATTAGGCTTCGATCAATATTTATGTATGGAGATCATGTTGGGGCATATGAGTCTCAGTAATTAAGGCCTCTTGAACTGAAATACCTTATGAATGAACTTGAATTAGGTGGAGTGGTTTATACCTTATGTGTTTGGGGAATTATCTAATGGGTGAGAATTGTACTGTGTATAATGATCACAATTGATTAGAGTATATCTTTTCTAAATGATATTTGAATATCCAATAGTGGATATGGGTTGAGTATATACAACCATTTGATTTTGAGATAGCATATATTACTAGGAAGGGAAATAGTGTTGTTTATGATTTAAGTAGGAAAACTAATACTCTGGAAGTTCATGGGTATAGTTTCTAGTGGAAGATGATGAATTTATAGGATAAGAAGCATGTTGTGGTTCGGGAGGGTCAAGAGCAGATGAATCTCATTTTAATTTTAGTAGATTATAAACTTTTGAGTAAGACCAAAGACAAGATATATGAGGGTTCATAATTCTTATCCTTGAGGGAAATCCTTGAAGTTGGGGAGTCACCTTCCGATTGGACCATATATGGGGATAGGATAATCTATGTCAGGAATTAGTTTGTTGTTCCTATGAGAATGAAGGAGTATTTGATGAAGGAATTTCATGCCTCAATGTCGGCGGAGAATCATGGTGTGACCAAAACATATCCTGGACAATGATGCTATTTTTTGATGCTAGGAATAAAAAATGAGGTTACATGTTTTGTGACACGATTATACACCTATAAACTGGTGAAGGAAGAGTATCAACAACCTAGATGTTTAGTATGACCATTTCCTATAACATTATTCTAAAGGGACAAGGTTACCATGGAATTTGTTTTGGTTCACCTGAGGATGCATTTGAACAATGATACTATTTTAGTGGTTTTGGACTAGATGAAGAAAGTAACATATTTCTTACATATATGGGTGACCTTCTCAGGGGAGTAGTTTGGAGACTTGTATGATCAGGAGAAGTTTTGTCTGTACGGAATTCCACAATATGTAGTTTCAGAGAGTGACTCATGATTTACTTCATGCTTCTAGAATGTATTGAAAAAGGCACTTGGTACACTGGTTCTTTTGAGAACGACATTCCACCCACAAACAGATGGCTATCAGAGCATACTATACAAGTGATTGAGGATATCCTACCAACATGCATCATAGAAATTGGTGGGACTTGGGGTAAAAATATAACTTTGGTAGAGTACACCTATAAAAAGATTTATCAGGAAACTATATTGATGGAACCAAATGAGGCACATTATGGTAGGCCATACAGATCACCTCTATACTGGATAGAGGAAGGCGAGTCCGAGTTTTTGTGACTGAGTATAGTGTAGGAGATATCGAAGAAGTTTTAGTTTATTTAAAAACATATGGCTATACCTCAGAGTATATTGATGTCATATTTTAATAGATTTTGATGACCTCTAGAGCCTGTATATGGTGATTGTGTATTCCTTTGGGTCTTTCCTTGATTAGGTCAGTGCAGGATATAGAGATAGGGTAAGTTGGTGGTGAGGTTTGTTGGACCATTTGAGGTTGTGGAGAGAATCAGGCTAGTGGTGTACTTATTGGAACTTCCAAAGAAATACAATATTATGAATTACATTTCCCATATTCCTCAACATCGATGGTATCACCCCGACCCTTCTCATGTGATCAATGTGGATTAAATTGATCTTGAGATAGATGTCTCCTTTGAGGAGCATCTGATTTGTGTGTCGAATCACTATGAGAATGTTTTGTGGGGAAAGACTATGCTGATAGTTCAGGTATTGTGACAACATGGGTGTATGAAAGAGGAAACAAGGGAGAGAGAAGAATATGTGTGGGATAATTGGCCTAGCCTTTTTTACTCGAAATCTTACGGATGCATGGTATTACATATTAAGGACAAGCTATTATAAGGTGAAGAAATTATAAAATCCTAACCATTTCTAGAGATGTCTCAGGCTTATTTATGGGTATACTTTTTTCTTTTATTTGAGTATATTTTTTTTGGGTTATACCTCGGGTGTGTTTGGGTAGAATTTTAAGAGAATTTGAAAGATGAAGGGCAGTTCATGGTGGGCACATGATTTTCCAAAATAATGAACCCTGGGCCAGCAAACCCTGAAACCCTATATAGAGAGGTATTTCATGTTTGGAACAAGGTTTGGAAAAGCTTTCACCCTATTATGAGAAACCATGAACCCCCTCCCCACAAAATAATCACACATTTTGGTAAACCATATTCCCCTTCCTGAGAAACCATGTACGAATTTTTAATTAAACAGAAAATTAGATTTAGAATTCCCAAAACCCCTATTTGAACCCATAATCATCCCTATATTGAACCTAAACATTCTCTCTCATTTTTGGAGGCTTATAGTTGGATTTAAAGATATCATGACTTCAATTCATGGAGAATCGAATGGTGATTTGAAAATATGCACCATTCCGAGTATGAGGTTTCTCCTCGATAGATCTTTTTTTCTATGCCACTCCCCTTCCAAGAAAAAAGATGGATCTTTATATTATTTTGGTTCTAGAGATAGATCTAGGTTGGTAAGATATTGATTTTTTATATCTAGGATCTCGATTTCAGATATAGATCATGTTCATCATCACAGTTTTGACCTATCCATTTCAAATTGGGGAGTTTTATAGGGTGATCGCTCATCAAAAAATTGAGGTTGGTGATATATTAATGAAATTACAAATTCTTAATTTCAATTAAAAGTATGTAAATATAGAATTTATATTATAGGATTATCAATTTTGGTTCTTACATTTAACTAATTAATTTGTAAAATTAAATAATTAAGGTATTATAAAAATTGGGGATATTGAGTTTGTTGAATTGGAATAATTAATTGTTGAATTAATTATGGGGATATTGAGATTTTTAATAGGAATAATTAAATGTTGAATTAATGAAAGCGATATTGAAGTTTTTGAATTGAATTAATTAATTGTTTAATTAATTAATTGAATTATGGTGATTAATTAATGATTGAATTAATTAATGGAATTGATGTGATTAATTAAATGTTAAATTAATTAATAAAATAGATATAATTAATTAATTATTTAATTAATGAATGGAATGATGTAAATATTCAATTTATAAATTGGATTAACTAATTATATAATTAATTAATAGGTTGTTGTGGTGAATGTGGTATGTGATATTGTGGTATTTGAATATATGTGATAATTGTGTGTGGGACATAGTCTGAAGCATCATACTCCCATATTGATAAGTGATATTATTAATGGAAATAATGGAATTTAGGCAATAATTGAGATGATGAATGGTAAAAATGGAATTCAGATATTAATTTAGATGATTAATGGAAACAATGGAATTCAGATATGAAAAGAGATGATGAATGGTAACAATGACATTCCTATATGAATTGAGATAAGGAATGGAAACAATTGAATTCATATATGAATTGATATGATGAATGGTAACAATTTAATTATGATATATGATATCCCTTGGGGAAATTTAAGACTCCACCATAGGTCAAAGACGGTATTGAGAGTTCTGGTTTCCCTGGTAACCCAGGGGGTTATGTAGTTAAATAAAGAGTAATTAAATAAATGTAAATTATTTAATATTTAATATTTATTGATTTTGTATACAAATGCATACACTGTTTTTAATGGATATTGAATTAGATTCCATTTGTGGTGGCCTAATGAGTTTTAATCAGACCTTTCCCAGGATGCGTGATTAGTACCTGAATGGATTTCACAGATGTAGTATAGGTTAAGGGAAATGGCCTCATGTTAGATGGCTGAGTTGGGATGGAGAAGGGTTGAGGGAACTGGATGCAACTTGGGATTGAAATAAGAGTTTTCATTGTTTTTATTTATTTTACTTTTTTCATATTGACAGTTGACACATACATGGAATGTCATATCTACTATTTTGTTTTGGATATTGTATTTTTTATGTTTTAGTCATCATGTTGTCATGGTTTTTCTGGTTTTTGGTTATATCATTTAAATATTTTTTATTTATTTATGTTGATTTTATACTTTTATAAAGAGGGTATAATTTCACCAAGATTGAAATTATACCCTCAATATTAGTTGGCTACATATGGAATATGGGGAGGAAGGCTTGAGGTCACGTAGCGAACTGACTCAGGGCATTGATGTGTGGTACCCAAGTCGAGATGTTACATAAATCATCATCAATTTAGCTCTTATCTCAATATCTCTCCCTTATATATATGACACGGGATCCCATGGGGGAATATGTGATAAAGAAAAGTAAATAATGTAAAATTAAAAAAGGAAAAACTAAAAATGAGAAAAAGAGAAATAGAAAAAGGAAATAATAGTGGGATGTGTCTTTCCCCAGTGCCTGCGATGGGTTTATACCATGCACCAGACCCCCCCCCCCCAATTTTGGACTCCACTATAGGTATGGAATCTCAATATAAATCTCTATGAAATAATATCATAGAATTAACATGTATGAAAAAATTAATATTTTAATTAATTAATTATTAAATATTCTAAATAAATCGAATGGCTCATATTTCTACCAAACTACTATCCTAGGGAAAAATCCTTATTCTAGGACAAATAGAGTGTTTAGAAAATTTATCCATGATCATATCATAGGAAAAATTACCAATTCCCCCTGATACACTTCTGGGAACAAATATTCAAATTTCTCATAATTTAATACAACCCATGACAACATGTGTTGACACAAACTCACCACCATAAACACCCATCACCCCAAAGAAGCCTAAATGGTCAAGCAATATCCCAGATACTAATTTATGAACTAACTCAAATGACACTTTCATGACCATCCAACGGCCAACACTATAACTTCTGTAACTCTCTCCCAAAATGATAGACACTACTCCATAACTTATCTAAACCTCCCCACCACCAGAGTATCCTTATCATTTTCCTATTTCCCAAATAGAAAACCATGTGTCCTAAAATACATATATAAATGAACATAATGGATAGATGATTCCAAACAACTCACAACTGACCGCTCGCATGAAAAATGAATCAACAAATTCTCATTCCTTTCTCACCAGGAACAACAACCTCCAATCTTAACATACCACATAAAATTTGGTTCAAAAATTGTAATAGATTGTAGTGTAATCCCCAGCAATGGTATTTCATTAAAACACTCTTGAACATGAAACATGAATCATGATCACATGGGCTAGGTCCTTATGAATCTAGGCTAATGTTTCTAAAACCACTGATCATGGACCTCAAAATTTTTTCTTCCAAAAAACCAAAGAACTTTCAACACTCCTCTTAAAAGTCAAGACATATACCTCATGAAAAGATCAACCACATGACCAACCTCCACTCAGGTTACAATCCAAAGATATTATCATACAACCACACTCCCTTCATGGTACCCAAACCGAAAAAAATGAATAGATCCAAGTAACCAACCAAACCTACCCTCTCAGGCTAGACATGAGACTAAGAGAACTCCTAGTGATCCACTTCCCAAACACAAGGAATCCTCATTCCTAACCACAAATTGGTGATAATACACCTCAATGAACCCACAAATGAAGAACAACCATAACCACCTAATCGATTAAAAACAGTAGGAACACATTCCACACCAAAATACTCAGCAGACAAAATGTGTCAGAAAAAACTCCCTCTTAAGAAACACAATCCTATGAAAAAAGGTAAATCATTGGATCCTAGAGACTTGAGCCCCAAATAAACTTTTATTGGGAATACTTTCTCTATTTGAGCCAAAACTAGGGAACTCAGAGACCACGCTGTACTATAATGGTATCTATTCATCCATCAATGAAGGGACTATATCTCTATCACTAGTGGATATCTCACTATAAGATTCATAGTGCATGTCATCTGAAGAACATTAATACATACAGTTCAGTTGAGTAGAATTCCATAAAAGAGATACATGTGACACACAATATAAGTCATTGCCAATACTTTAAACAACTAAATCGTCTTTATCATTGGAAACACTATATAAAGACATATGATAAGTGAATATTACATTCCTAGAATGATTCATGAGCACATGCATCTTTTTTATGATCCAAGAGTCAAAAACTACAATAAACCATAAAACCAAAAACACAATTAAAATAACACAACTAAAAAAATAGAAATATGAAAATTTACTCATGTTCTACGGAAACATGGACCCGGTATCACCAATGGTACTCAAGCAACAATAGTATGATATTCATCATATGTTTCAACACAAACTTAGACCACCTGTCTTTGAACTTTCGAAATTGTAAAACCGAAAAATTATAATAACATTTTGTAGTGAATAGGTCTGGAGATACCTCACATGTCACCTGATCTGGCCCAGTAAAAGGCCAAAATTACGCCTCCCTATAATATATAATTTATTGACAAGTGGTGAGGGTCTAATAGATATATTAGGGAGACCATACCCTCTATTCATAGCATAATAAAATTAGAAATACCCAAAATATTCATAAGGGAAAAATTTAAAATATGCACAAAAAAACAATATGATGTAATAAATGAAATTTAAAATAAAATCATATAGACTCAAATCATGTGAAGGTCTCCCACTAGGTTGATTAAACATAAAACATAAATAAACTGAAAAAAAATATATCACGATCTACTAACAACTCGAATCTAAACCATATACCTGGTATCCTTGAATTTGGTGGTTCACTATCCCAATACCAAAAAATCCACAAAATCATCCTCACTGGATCAAGCTACACTATGACTCTACTCAATCAAGTATGAAATATATTCTCCATCTGAAAAAAGAAATAAGTTTTACAAGCACACATTGATTTTTATATAGTACATGAGAAATAAATCTTAGTAAGCCACCACAAATAGTGAACTTGTAATCTACTATCATAAAAATATCATAGTCATGTGACAATCCTAGTCTGTGCAAAATAATCATAAAATTTCTAATAATATAAAAAACTACATAAAAATAAAGGTAGTAAATAAAAACAAAGAATAAAGATAACTATGTGTTCTAGACTAAATCCCTAGTAAAAACTACCACTTCTCTAAACCATGGTATAAGATTTATATCTCAGGGACCACCTCTCCATGTGACATTAGGCATGCCCACCAAATTTAAACAGGATATAAAAGATGGATAAATTAAAATAAAATATTTCTATGCCCTAGTGTGTAACCATAGGCATCCACATGAAAAGAAACATCTATTGGTATCTAGGAACCCAGTGGTCTAGTCCAAATTAATGAAAAGACTCTACACCATACCCAAGAGAAATTTTCATTTTTTGAAAGAAATGAAGAACAAATTGGGATCCAAATAAGGTTCTTAGGGTGGGAATACCCTCATTGGTATCCAAACAAGGGTCCAATGGTGTACAAAACCCCAGTGGTACCTGATGCATGCCTATCGCAAGGCGTGACAACCGAAAATTTCTAAATATTTTTCCTAGTGTAAAACAGTGGATGACCAGGGTCATCTCACTTAAGGATCTTCAATGTTCAGTTACTCACTTAATATACTTCACCTAGACTAATTCTTTTTGGTAGTTATTTATTTATTAAATGAATGTAACGTGATTTAAATTTAACAATAGAGTAAATTTTTTAAATTAACATGAAATAACATAATGTGATTAAAAAGGAATGAAATTAGATTTTGGGGTTTGGTTTATGGGCTCTATCATTTTTATTGATTTTTAAATTTAGTTTCATAGTTTAAATATGAAATTTCACTATTAAAATTCTATTATTTTATTTATTTATTGTGAAATAATTAATTCCAAAAACAAACTAAATTCCAACCCCTCTTATAATAATGGTTGATTACAGACCTCAATAAATAATGTGACACCTTCCATGACCTGACTCCATCGTTTTTAATTTCACATACTAATCTTATCAACTTCATTGGATAAAGATATTACATTTACTATAAGTGATGGTAATGTTTTTAAGAAATTAAAATAGGTGAGTCTGATTTTAGTGTCACAGTGGTCAATCACCACACTCGTACACTTCACTCTTTCTCACCAAAAACATAAATAAAATATATAAATCAAAATAAAATATATGAATTAAAGCACATAATGAATGAAAAAACCACTTACCACCCCCCGAGCCAAGCCTTGGTTCATCCCCTCATTATTTAGGGGAAGATATTACAAAGGTGTAAAGAGATAAGAGGAGAAGATAAAAGAAATAAAGAATGAGGATGAGTGAAATAGAATAAATAAAACACATGAAATAAAAAAAATAAAAAGAGAATAAGAGAGAGAAGGAATAAAAATAAAATAAAGAAAATACAATAACAAAAATGGGCATAATTATATAATAAGAAGAATAATAAGAAGATGAGGAATATTAATAATAATAATAAAACGTGTAGAAGAAGAGAAGAAGGAATATGGGTGAAAACACTTTGATAAAAAAACTGTAAGAATTAATATTATAAAATAATAATAAATTATAATTACATTACAGAAAAAATAAAAATAAAAAACAAAATAAAATAAAAATAGTGAAGAAAAAAATGAAGTTTGAACTAGGATCCCCTCCCCACGGTGTCAAACTTCAAGTAGTAAAGAGTCATCCTCCTTTTATAGGAATGTAGATCCTTGACCTTTGATCTTTATCAAATCTCCCAAGATCTTCTTTATTTGGCCTCAATACTTGAATATGAATATTTGTTGGAGTTTCCAGGTTTGAAATTAGTTATTTCAATATATCCCATAAAAATTATGATTTCTTATTTTTGGCATAGACCAGGGGCATCCCTGAGGTGCACGGGGTGCATAGAGGGACATGGAAACATGTAACATGATAGCATGGTTATTGCTGGAGATGGAAGAGAAACTCAATTCCTCCTCAACCTCTACATCATTTACAGTATATATAGGGAGATCTAAATATGTTTCATGGGCTTCAGTTGAGAATTATGAGGTGATTCAAGGTTGCATCCAACCCTGGTAGTGGATGGAGTCTTGAGTTCAAAATTCTATGGGGGTGATAATTGTTTTTTAGAGAAATAGAATAGACTAGTGATAGGCGACGACAGTGCAATCGAGGATTAGGGAGTTGGATCGTGTGTCTAAAAATGGATGAACGAGAGAAGCACCGAATGACATTGTTTTCTTTATTACTTGAAAAGTAACTAGAATAGTGTATCCCACAAATAGAGTTGATTCATTGTAGAACATTATCTTATAATCCTATTTGTGGTTGTATCTTAATAGAATACCTCACTAGGTTGGGCTCCCATAATCACATGAATATATAACATGGGTTGTGCGTACAATTTTGACCAATATAGTCTTAGACCATCCCCACTCCCCATGGGTTTGACACCCTATGGGACACTTTTCAACATGGAATGATTCTTTATGAGGCCCTATGGATTGTGTTGGACCTCCGATGAGATTGGATGGATGGGTGTCCCTTTGTGGTATGCTAGTATGGAATACATGCCCTTCAGATGAGTGTTAGACTAGTCAACCTTTTTTAATATCCTGAAAATACATTTCAAATAAAAAATTAATTTTGAAAACACTAAAGAAAATGATCGATAAAAATTTCACCATCAAATCTAATAATCAAAATTCAATATTACTTGTTCATTTTGATCAATTTCAATTCCACATTTATGGTTTCC
Source organism: Viscum album (assembly GCA_963277665.1). NCBI lineage: Eukaryota > Viridiplantae > Streptophyta > Magnoliopsida > Santalales > Viscaceae > Viscum > Viscum album. Next base: position 1,238,013,073 of record OY728153.1, read on the forward strand.
CAATTTTTTATAAAACATTGATACCTATGGGAATATTGATAAAAGTCCTTTAAAACCCTTTAATTATTTCTAAAAATATGAATGAAATTTCAGTGTTTTAGATACCCCAACACTTAAACTATACATGTCCTCATGAATAAAAAATCAATATTAAAAGTTAGAGGACACCATTTTTACCATTATTCAAATCTCAAAGCGAGGAATTCAAATAAATATCAATTACAAATAAAATTCTCAAAATACACATAAATTATTAATTTAATTTCTCAATTATTAATAAAAACAGACAAGAAAATTATTTTATGTTTTCAATTTTAATATTATCACATTTTTATTCTCATTCATTCAATTTCTTTGTTCATTATTATTAACCATGATAAATCATGATGCACCTCTCTTTTGAATATTTTCACTCATCACTCATGATAAAATTAAAATATATATATAATTATTTCATTATAACATGATCCTTACCCATTGTACTATAAGGGGACACTTTTTCATCACTTTTTAAAGAGAAGAGGCACATAAAATCATGAGGACTTGTAATTAAGGTTCACATGACTCTGAGGTTTAAGGTTTTTAGGAATTGATGTTTGAAAATTAAGGCTCATGGATGAGGTTAATATATAATGTATTAAGAATGATTTCAAAAGTAAAAGAATAATGAAATTCCCCCCTTGAAAATAAAAAATTGCTATACTCATGCTCAGAGTAAATTTTATGATAGATTGAATAATAATGAATTATGTCCACCTTCTTCATTTTTCTCCACTAATATTTTTTTAAAGTATATTTTTTCTCTTTTTTTTTCTTTTTCAAAATTTAGGCTAAGAATTTATCTAACATACACCACCTAACAACATTTGATAAAAATATTTTATCTATTAATAGTGAATTTTTATTCTTCTAAGTCATGAACCATGCTAATTTTTTTTAATTTTTTTCAATATGGGAAAAAAATAATTGTTAAATGTAACGAACTTTCTCTGCACCCAAAATCAAGTACCACACAATTTTTTCCCTTATAATGAATTTCATCCCTTTCAGTATGGATTTACTAACCCCCACACATTAATAGTAAAATATCATGAAATATACTCTATGGAGAGTCGAAATGGATAAAAATGGATTGAAACATGGTTCATTCCTAACAAGGAAATTCATAGTCTCAAAAGTATAAACAATTATTGATATAAAGGTGGTATCAAGGACAAGGGATATTTAAAATATTCCTTAAAAATTTTAATTGTATTTTTACACAGCCATATCTTTGACAGGTTGAAAAGAACATTTTTGTAGGTGACATGACGCAATATCACTCAAAAAATTTGATAAAGATTTAATAATAATTTTTTTTTCTAGAAATCCTATCAGGAATAGAAATTATAACACTAAACAATCAATAAATGAATGACTAATAATAAAAAATCTATTCACATGAATATAATTGATTCGATTTATAGAAAAATCATTGGGAAATTTCATTTACATGAATCAACTAATTCCCTAAAATCATGATTCCCTATTTTAATATCAATGCTTCACTTTAATCATTCAATTATTCATTTTAATGATTAAATATCATTATAATTTAAATATAAAACATGTTATCATAGTATTCATAAAAAACTCATGTATCCATGATAAGTCAATTAACTCATAAATTCAGACATGGTCATGCAATTTTCTTGTTTAAATCTCAAAACATGTTTTCAAACAAAAATTTATGTAGTTTAAAAGATAAAAATGTCAATGTTAACTCCCTTTAGAAGTGAATATTTTGATCCTAATACTTCTAATTGTTCATGGGGGACTCCTTTTTGTATAATGGTCATATAAATGTAAATATATTAGTTAAATACAAGGATGGTGTAAAAAAATCTCAAAAAGTTAAGTGGAGTGGGTTATATGTTGTACTAATCCTAAAAATGGAATTAAAATTCCATGAAATCAAGTAAAGGGATAAGTCTTAGTATGATCCCCCAAGTGGGCCCTATCATTTTACTACATCTAGAGGATAATAACAACTCTCATCCTTAGTGAGTGGGTGTGTGGATATTCATGTATATGAACCCCCACAAGTGGCCATTTATAGCTTTCACTTCCACCTTCATAGTGGAGAATGCAACATGAATGTAGTATACAAGGTCCATACCCTTTACAATTAATTATATCTTGCATGGAGGGGGTAGAATGAAGTTTTGATCATCATCCTAATTGGTTCTACTTGTGTAAGTCACTGTTTATTTTACAGTGCTGAATCATCATGGGATTCAAGAATTGAATGATAAAAGGGATGGTAAGCATTTATTTTCAGTTGAAAAAAAAATTAAATTTGAATAAAAAAAATATTTTCTCTTTCATAATGAAAAATGCATGTCTTGATTTCATCAGGATCAGCTTCTAAGGCTTCTTAATGGAATTCCTCAAATGCATTCAGAATAAAATTAAGAAGATCCATGTGTTTCCCATTAGTTTTAAGTCTAGTTTCTTCATCTTCCTCTACAGTCAAAAAAATATAGTCCAAATATGAAAATTAAAAAAAATTAGGAGTTATACTCAAATCATATTCAATAAAATCTGAAAAAAAGTGTTCAAAATAATATCATCTCTTTTATTTAGTTCTAATTCAATCTATTTTCCAATGACGGGTTTCTCTTGAAGTCCGTTATTTGTAGATGGAAGTAGGTAGTCCTACTACTCCATCATATCTTTAAATTATACTACATTAGTTATGTCTTGATTCAATGGTGTTAGTACCTAAACTTTTCAAGGAATACCGATATAAAGTTGTTCCTCACAGTAGTTCTAGAATTCATTCAGATCTTTTCGATCTCCTACACATAGATGAATAGACAAGTCTTCCTTCTTGGCCTCCTTAGGTTCATGATTAGGTTCTAGTGGGCCCATCTATGCATGTATGTATTCGAATTCTATTTCAGTTTTGATATCCTATTATTATATTTTTTTAAATATTTTTCCACCTAGACATTATCATAACCATTTTTTTCTTGTTTCCCATGCACCTGTGAGTAACTTTTTAAGATACAAAGATATAGTATGTTTCGATACATCATGGGAAAATAAATTTATTTAAGAAATAAAAACTATATACAATGTGAAATAGACAAAGTAAATATACTAATTATTAGATCACCAACAACGGTTCTGGTTTTGACACACGCTTGTGATGGGGTGTGGAAAAAATAAAATTTGTAAATAGTTTTCCTAGTGAAACACAAGGGATTACCAGAGTCATCTCAAATAAATAGATTCACAGTTCATTCACTACTTTAATATAATTAACCTAAACTACTTATTTTTGTTTTTTTATTTATTCCCTAAAAGTAATGAAATTTAAATTATATTCGAGAGTGAGAAAATTAAACTAACATACAATGAAATAATGTGATTAAAAAAGAAATAAATTATCCATTATTGTTTGGTTTATGGATTCCATCGTTTTTGTTGTTGTTTTAATTTAATTATATAGATTAATTATAAAATCTCACCCTTAATATAATATTATTTAAATCATTGATTTTGAAATATTTAGTGCCTATAGAAAACTAAATTTAACCTCCTTATATAATAATATTTTATGACACACCTAATTAGAGAATGTCACACCTTCAATAAACCTAATCTATGGTGTATTGTTTTATCCACTAAACATATCAACATCATCACATTAAGAGATTATGTTTAGTAGAAGGGAGGGATTTTTTTCAAAGAAATAATGGAAGTGAGCATAAGATTAGTGTTGTGGTGGGTAATCACCACATTCATACACTTCAATCTTTCTCACCACAAACATAAATAACACATATTAATTAAAGCAAAGAAATTAGGGGAAAACCACTTGACTCCCTTAGGACATGCCTCATGTTATCCCCTCATTGTCGATGAAAATAGATTATAATGGTTTAAAAGATAACAAAAGAAATGAAAATAAAAAATGAATGAGGTTGAGGGAAATTGATGAAAATAAACACATAAAATAAAAAAAGAAGAAGAATAAGATAGAGATAGAAATCAAAATAAAAATAAAATAAATAAAACAAAATAAGAAAATAAAAGGGAGAAATAATGTTTAAATAAGAAGAATAATAATAATAAGATAATATTAAGAGATGAAGAAATGCGGATAATAACACATTGACAAAAAATGCATGAATTAATATTATACAAGAAAAATAAATTATAATTACATGAAAATAAAACTAAGGAAAAAATAAAAAATAAATGAAATAAAAATAGTGACGAACAAAAGCATATAGAGCTACTTTGACTCCTCTTCTGATGGTGTCAAACTTCTCAATAGAATTTCCTACTCTACCTATTATAGGTATGGAGTGCCTCATCCTTCAGCCTTTACCAAATCTCCCCAGATAATATTTATTTGGTTTCCATGTATGAATATGAATATTCGTTGGATTTACTACATTTTAAATTAGATATTTCAATATCTACAGTAGAAATTGGGATTTCATATATTTGACATGGGCCAAGGGAAGCCTTATATTGCATGGGATGCATTAAGGGATGTGGTTGCATGGACCATGGTTGTACAACACTTGGTGGATGAGGAAATGGAACTCAAATCCTCATCAATACCTCAATCCATCAAAGTTACTGGAGGGAGGATGAAATATATTGTGAGGGGTTTGGTTGAGGACTTAGAGGAGATCTAAGGTAGTAGAAGGTCCTGGTAGTGGTCAGAGTCTTGGGATTGAGTTTCTAGGTGGTGGTAATACTATTTACCAATGAGAGAAGTGGGGCCGACCAAACATAGGTGGTGGAAGTGTGGTGCAGGATGGAAGATTCAGCAATGCTCATGTGTTTGAGTACAGTTGAGTGAGTGAACCACCAAAGGACATGGTTTCCTTTAAAATATATATAGTAACCGTAATGGTTTTCCCATATCAAAGTTGAGTCTGAAAGGCATTATAAATTATAATCCAATTCATGGATGTTTCTCATGAGATTCCCATACCTGGGTGAGATCTAATAATCACATGCATACACAACATGGGTTATGAAAAATGTAGTGCCTAAGTGGGCCTTAACACAACCCCAATCGATGCATGATTAACTCTCCACAGGCCACTAGCCTGCATATATGGATTCCCCGTATAGCCTTGCAGCTTGAATTGTCCCTCTCATGGGCTTGAATGGTCAGGTGGCCATTTTTGGGATACCTATATGGAATACAGCCCCCACGATTAAGGTTTTGACCAGTCAACCCATTTTTTAGGAACATGAAAATAAATTTCAAATAACATATTAATTTGAAAGAACAAAGGAAAATGATTAATGAAAATTTCATAATCCAAACTAATAACCAAAATTCAAAATTATTTATTCATATTAATCCATTTAAATTCAACATTTATAATTTTTCAATTTTTAATAAATAATTTAAATACATGGTAATTTTGAAAAAAACTATTTCAAAACCCTTCAATTATATCTAAAAATATCCATGAAGTGTAAGTGTGTTAGTCGCTCCATCCATGGGCCTGATAGATACACTATCCCATGGGTCAAATACATCAATGGGTCGATAGATACATTGTCCCATTGGTCTCATACAAGTATTCCGGAGCACTCAGTATCCATGACATGTAACATATAACATAGCTATCAACTACAGTGGTTCACTCATACATATCACCCATTAGCTCCCTAATCTCGTCTAACCTTATTCATCCAATGGAAGAGAGAAATGTATAAACACTCATGTCCAATTAATATTTTAGGATATTCTAATTATAACACCACACAATTTTATATTACGTACCTTCTTAAATAAATTCAATTTCTTTGATATCTTACATAACACAAAACATCGAGCTTAAACAAAAAATTAATTATTATTATCTAGTTGTGATAGTTATCACATAGATTTTGGAATGGTGGGAATATATTATAATAAATTTTCTACAAAATTGTTTTTACACATATTTAAAAAATTAATTCAATGGTTACCAATTAATTATGAATAAAAATAAAAACCAATTTAAGATAAAGAATGTGTTTTTATAAAAACAAATTATGCACACAATGTGTTTTTATCTTAATAAATAAAAATAATAATTATTAGAAAAAGATATTAATAAAATTTATATTTTATATATTAAATAAAATATTTTCAAATTCATCCAACAATATTTATTGGCTTAAGATAATAATAAATCCAATTTTAAGCATCGAAAACTATATTTTTTTAAAGGTCGTTTTTCAACATTTTAATGGTGCATCTATAAGAAATATAAATATTTCAACTATTATAAAACTAATTTAATTTAATCATATTATTTTTTAAATAAAGAAAATAAAAAATATCTCAGGGTATTTTTTTGGTATTTTTTTGAGAAATTTTATTTTTGGACGAATAGTGAAAAATACTTGTTTTTAATTAAAAACTGATTTTTTTTCTATTTTATTTTTAATGATAAGTAATATTTTAAATTTTATTTCTTGTATAATAAGTTAAACTATACATAAATCATATCAATTTAGTTCATTTTAATCAATTTAACTTTGAAATTATATATATAAACATTTCAATCTTTTGAACTTTCACTTTAGAAACAAAATTTTTCACTATTTTGCCAAGATTAATTTTCAGTATAATTGTACCAATTCTATGAATTATTTATTTAAAATGGATTCCATATTTTTAATCTTAAGGAATAAATTAGGTTGTATGATCATTTCATTTTTTGACCTTAAAAAATTATCAGGGTAAAAAAATATTTACCACATGATATGTAAAATAATAAAAATAGTTAAAGCTAAAATATAAAGGATTAAAATAAATAAGAAATAAAATATTAAATTTTATATTTGATTTATTTATTAAAATTAACCGTACTTTAAGACATTAATGATATTCCAAATATTTTGAAATTAATTCCACCTCAATGTGGTTGGCTTTAAACATTAAATAATCATTATTTAATCATTTATACTCACCTCTCCTCAAGTATAAATAACACCCCTCATCAACCCATTTTGAGTAAAAATCATTTAATCTCGCTAAATATATACTAAACTCTATCCTAATCACTCTACCGAAATTCAAGTTCTTATGATCTCACCAAAAAACCAAATTTGTGGACCACAAGGGTCCTTTCATGGTGATGATATTCAAGAGGTAATTTTCTCAAAAGACCTCTCTTATGTTCTTTTCTTCGTCTAATTTCAACGCATATACTTCTACATTAAGTAATGATAATTAAATAATAATTTATATAATTTATTTTTAGGTATATAATAGAATATCTTATATTCAACCCATTTATTACACACTCTTATTCAAAAAATAAAACTATTGCCCAAGTTATGCATATTAATCACCTCCATGAATAATGTTTTAGTTATTTTTCCATTACCAAATTAATGGATGGTCTTAATACTATTATTATGGTTGAATAATATTTTATAGTTATAAAATATCTTATTTCATTTTCTGGAAATATATATATATACATAATATTAAATAAAACAAAACTAGTTTGTGATGTTTAGAAAACAGCCAAAATAAACTAATCATTTATTGTTAAAATTTTATCAAATGAATGATCCTATGTTATAAAAAATGATAAATTAAACCATATATACTATTTGAAGTTCCCTAATACCATTTCATACAACCTATCGATTTTTATTCCCATTTTACAAGATAATCTATAATTATACGCAAATTAACCGATCATGAAGCCATAAAGAAAAATCACCTGAAACAATGAAAATAATAATATATTATTAATGAAATGATTGTATTATGTTATAAAAGGGTCATATTATTAGAACAATTAGGTTAAATAACCTAAGGGGGGATGGTGAATCAAGGTAGGACATATTAATACAACTTCCCCTTCAGATCTTGTTTCATTGTTAAGAAACACTCTTCTATCTCTTTCCCAGTGAAATGTATAGAAAAAATTTAAATCATGCACATGACATAAAAATTATATTTAGTTCAGCCTCATGAGGATATATCCAAGTATCATACAATGATGATGTGTTGATTCACAAAATCCACTACGGTTCACTTCCAAATTACATGTTTTGGGCTGGATCACTATTATGCCCAAGATCACTACATTTACAATGTTTAGGGCCTGCTCATTGCTTCCCCAAGGGTCACTCCTTATGTCTATTTCTACAGATCACAATTAGTGTAAAGGATAATTTTCTTCCTCTTCCTTTTGTCACTTCTCTAGAAAAGATCCACTCATAGTTTATGGACTTGTAGGTCACATTATTTTGTTGAATACAGGCATCCTCAACTGTAGGTAGATGCTCTATTGAAGTCTCGTTTTAACCCATAGATAAAATAAACTTTTCCTCATACTATTAGTTTGTGGAAATTAATTTTTCAAACTATTTAGGTCCATTCATGGCCTTCCTGGATTCCTCTGTGAACTTCCTAGCACTGTGTGGAGAGAGTGATTCGTTGGCCACCTCTTCTTTCACGGACTAAATCTTCTTCAGTAGACCTTCACCACTTTGGAAGACTGCCTGTGCATCTTTGGAATGCCTCTACATTGATGAAAGAACTCTCCTTTTGTGTACTGTTTACACTTCTAGGATCCTCCATTACTTCCGTTGATGACTGATTCTTTTCAAACCACCTCTACAATGTGGAATCACTTGCTTTATAGGCTTCATACCACCACAAAAACCCTTTTTTGGAACTATTCCCACGAACTAGTTCCCCTTTCATGTAATCTACTCTCACAAACTATTCTCCTTCACAAAAATCATCCTTGAAAACTACTTCGGACTTCACCAATATTTTTCCAGAGTGATGATTTTTCTAATGAAATTATATCTACCTAATTATATCATTAGTGGTCCTTATATAAGAATATATAAGAAACCACATTAATTATATTTCCTAAAACATTGATGTCTTATAGCCTTCACCATGTAATACTATGTGGTCCTCATAGCTCTTTTATCCTATACAGTGGCTAATTTCTTCCACAAACGATCGACCTTTGTGGTTGCATAACCGCAACCTCTTTCTAAAAATAACACTCCTACCACAAAATTTATGCATCCTATAAAATTCAAGCCTTCCAATGAACTAATTCTTTTATATAGTCTTTATACCATGCTTTGAGGTCTACATAGTTCTTTTATGCATAAATATGCCTCAGCCAGTTTTCCTTTACCACTCTATGTATCTCCTTTGAAGTTCATGAGTTGTGCTTTGTGGTCTGCAAACTGCATTCTACTGACTCCTTTACTAAAAACCATTCAATTTCAAAATAACAAACTCCCAATTTTGAGGCCCAAAAATTTTTTATCACTAAAAAAATGCAACACCTAAAAAACCTTCTTCTAAAACACCAACCATACCGATTCGTAGTCATCTATCATTGTCAACAAACACATGCACACCCAAAAACACCGAGAGGGAACCTTGAGGGATTTTTTTCCAATACATGTAAGGTATTATAAATATTTATATACTTATTTAATGATTCTATAACCTTTTTTAAACAATTATATAGGAGGAAAAAGTAAATAAAATTAAAGGAAAGTGCGTGGTAAGGGTTTTTCATCTCTCTTTTTACTTCTATGAGATATATGCCTTATTCAACACTTAATAATTATGTGTGGTGTGTGTAATTCACTTAAATATATCATATCATTAATCTAATTATATTAATGGTATTAATTTTATCTTTTAATAATTATTACTTTTTTTGGGAATACAATCTGACTAATTACATTGGGGTAAGAGAATCCCGAGCTCAATTTACAGTCATTGGGTTTAGAATATACATCATTGATTTCGTATTGATATGATTATGGATGAAATGAATTCTGATTATATTATGTTTTATTCCAATTTCTTTTTCTGTATTTACATTAAATAAACATAATAAATTCATTTCATTAATGATACAATATTTTTAAGGGAATTTGTTTCAATCTCCTTTCATTGATGTATATTTTGATGTTATACACCCACCTTCTTTTAGGAGGTGTATATAAAACCCATTTGAAATATCATACCATGAATTTATTTATTCTAATGTTATGTAATGTTTTTTCAAATTCTACTCCTTCATGAGGCTTATGTTTTAAATGCTTCAATGTGGTATGGGGAACTTTGATTTAAATTTATCTATTTAAATCGATAAATTGATATATAAGGAATGATTTAGAAATAGAAGTCATAGGTTGGGGAACAGTTAAAAAATCCCCTCAAAATATCAGTAGTATCATGGGACTAATTCAATTATAAACAAACCCTTCATTTTTGTTTCCATGTAATATTAAATTGTATGGATGATATATCTTTACTGTAGGTTTCTGTGAAAGGCCCTGACAAAAATTAGATGGGTTTCTTCCCATTGACATAAAATGGAAAGAGGATTGATATTAATAGTATCTATATAGAATATATATCTTTTTATACTAGATTTACTACATTTTTCATTCAATAATTATTGTTATTACATGCAATTAATCGATTAGTTAGAATATCTGTGATCAGTTTCCAAGCTCATGTGATTATTAATATGAAATTATTTGATCATATTTTATTCCAACCATATCATGCTCATGTTATTGATTAATGAGAATGTGGTTTTTTAACACCCCAAGAACTTATTAATTATTCTTTTCAAATTAATTTAACCTTTATGATATTTTTCATTTCATGTAACACTAAAAATAGTTTATTTTATATTAAAACACTATATTTGGATTGCAGTTATACACAACATCAACTTAATCATTCATTACACACAAAATTAATTTTATCTTTCTCTACACTAAACACTGAGGTTATATTTTGACTTGGAATATGTTAAAAATAACACTTACTTGGTGTATGAAACACACAACACTTACTTGGTGTATGTTACACACAACACTAAGTTTCTACGAAAAGTCTTTTTATTATTATAATTATTTAAATTATATAATCATAATCTAGACCCTAAACATAGTAATATGAATAGTTATAATTACTTTTCAAATATTTTTTATAATTGGGTTGTATAAATAAAATGTATTTATAATGAGTGATATTTTTTGGTAAAGTCCTTATATGTTTTAAAATACTATTTTTTCAAATGAACTGCTTTAAATGTCCTTCAGTGAACAATAAAAAAATTAATTTTAAAAATATTTAGAAATTAAATTTTATATAATAAACTTAAAATTTTAATTTATAATGTCAAAATTATATTAGGGTAATTTTTTGTGATTTTTTCGAGAAACATTATTTTTTGGATGAATATTGAAAAATACCGAATTTTAATTTAAAATAGTTTTTACATATAACTTATTAATAAGGTTAAATTAAATTTTAAATTAGTCTAAAAGTTTAATTATAAAGTATTTTTAACAATTAATCCAACTAAGGTCATTGAAATCAATTACAATTTAAAATTATGTATAAAAACATTTCATGATTTTAGGCATTTCTACTATAAAAATCCATAGTGTCGTCCCATCAGCAGTATTAATTTTAAATTAATTTATCCCACTTATATTAGTATAACTTTTAAAAATTTATTTCATATTTATAATTAATAATAATTTATATTGTATGATATGGTCAATTGTCTTTCCAAAAGGATTAGTGAAAGTGATTAAAATTAATTATAATGGTTTGGTGAAAAATTGCGTTAATAAAGTACTAAACCTAAAATTAAAGACAAATAACTATCTAGAAACTTTTCCAACTACAATTTTCTTGACATTAATCATCCATTCACATTATATTATTTATTTTTTTATTTTTTATTAATTTTATTAGATTAAAGTGTGGGTAAACCAAACTTTTTTTCAAAAAATGTCAAGTGTATCCTTTCCCTTCCTTATAAAAGGCCATCACATCTCCCTCTTCTTCACACCTCTCTAAAAAATCTGTTTTTCCAAGATATACCCAATACACTTACCAAAATATATCCATTCCTTACATAATCATCCCTTTCTGTATAAATTAACCTAAGAATGCCTTTTTACAAAAACCAAAAGATGTTACCTGATTAAGAGGTAACGTCTTCTCTCAAAATCCTTTATTTTATTTTCTTTCTCCACCCACTATGTAATGCCCTGACCCCAGTTACCCAGAGTCAGTGAATTATTTTATAATATTCACATGATACAAGGAATCATGTCCAGAAATATGGAACAATTTAGTATCCTTGGAAGTACTAGATACATTCATAAGTTTTACATTACATCATGAAATAAAAACATCAACAACATTTTCCCCTTTTTGAACACACTTATATCCTTAGCCTATCCCTAGAGGTCAACCACAAAATACTTATTCAAATAATAGAAAAATAAAACATAGAAAGGTTTGAGATCATATGCTCAGTAAGGATAACAATATAGTGGAAACATCCATAAATAAGCATAAACATTTAAGGAAATGTATAAGACTAAAAAAAAGCCTTTTGAACTTAAACTTCTGTATAATATGGAAAAGATAAAATAACATAATTACATTTACATATTCACATGAATATTCTACTAGTCACATAATCACATGGAATATCAATAGCCACTTTCATAATTATGGAATGCCTAATGCCAGACTTCATTGCCACATATTCAAGGCCTTGTGCCCAGACTACAAATAATATTTTGTCAACACCTTGTGCCAAAAACTCTTTTGTCTTATGAGACCTACCGATTCATTGAGGATCTATAGTGGGCTCCACACGTCACTTACTAAGTCCAATGCATTCCTCATATGAAAATGTTTAAATATATCATAAACATTCTTATTAAAAATAGTATACTAAATGTTAATACTTTATCCATAAACCAAGAATTTTATAAAAATGACACATCCATAGTCAAAGATATCATAAAACCTTCAATACAGTATGGAAGATTTGTATCATAATAAATCAACTTCAAACAAGTTTAAAATCCATCAAAGGATGTTCTCATAGATGAAATCAAAACTATTTGAGAGAAATATCTCTTTCTTTTTGAAATCATTTAAAAGTCACATATTTATAAAAGAAAAATTTTATTTTGAAAATATTTTTATAAGTTTTCAATGGAAGCTTAGAAGGTTTTATAATGGCAGAAAACAGTTGCACCCACTGTATAAGTTAAAAAAACATTCTTACCTTAATTTTGTCTAAAAGGTCGTAAAGTACCTTGTTTGGAAAATGAAGGAAATATTCCTTTCAAAACCTATAAGGTAAAATAAGGTTATAATTGACATTAAACCATTGTCTAGTAAATATTAAAAAAATTGAATTACATATTAAAGAAAACATGGATTTGGATGATAAAGAGGTCCCAGTAGATACTAAAAAAACAACCATGAATAATAAAGGGTTTGTGGAATTAACCCTTACCTTGCATGTTTCATTGGTCAAGGGTATGTTTAATTCCTGTATAATAGTTAAATAATTATTATTAAATTATACAGGAACAATATACATAAATATGATATCATATATGATTCTAAAATATTTCTTAGTTAATCTTATTTTAGTAGTATCATCGTTTCGGGTGTTAACTGATCTGTTTTCCTTTATATTCTCAGTTACATAAGCCATGTTTTTTAATAATAGGATGTATTTTATTAATATGTAGAATTATATTAAGTTCCTAGACGTTATTTTTAATCATAAAATGAATATTATTCTTGAATGATTACAATGTCGAATGAATCTCATCATGTTCGTGGAGACGGTAATCCGTACGTACACAAGAGCGACAATATCATTATATTGATGGTGAAATATAATTTAATTGGATGATATATCATATATAAAGAATCATTAAAATGTTATATTTATTATTTACATCAGTTATACTCATTATTATACCCATCCAAATAATGAATTTTTTGAATAACAAACTACACCACGACATGACGACGGTAAGCCGTACGTACACACGTTTGGTGACTTCGTCATTCATATGATGGATATAATAATGAATATGGTTGTACCATTTTAATAACATCACATTATAGAATATAATATAGTTATTATTTTATAATGGAAATATCAATGAAAGAGGAAGTGGAAGAAGAAAAGAACTTGAAAGAGGTGCTGAAATATTTACCTTTCTTCGTGTTCTTCCTATTAATTTGATCCAAAGGGATCCATAAGTTGGCAGTATGACCAAAGGACTGCCTATAGGTTGATTTGAGGGATGTTGGGAGGATACTTTTGTAGGGTTTGGCCGAGAAAATGGCTTTGGAGGTGTAAAATTAAGATAAGGGGAATTTCCCTTTTATAAGACAGGTGATAGTCACTTTAAGAAAAGATTGAAATATTATTTTATAATAAATTAATTTTTCGTTTCTAATGGAAAACAATGAATTATTTCGTGTATAATGTGGGTATGGGTTGAAAAAATTTCATCCAATAGGTTTTATATAGTTTTATGTAATCATATTAACCTTATCTTTTAGATTTGACTCGTAGTTAAATAGTTTGACATTTACTATGTCTCTTTGTAGTTTTATATTATATGGTTAATAAACTTACTATAAAAATCCAAGAGAATACCATGTGGTTCGTTATTAATATATATAACCTTATCTAAGTACTTTTTTCAAACCATAGATTTTTAGAAGTATTATATCAATTAATAATATAGTATTTGTTTTAAAAGTTCAATTATGTCAATTTTGACACTATTTAGTATTTGCTTTTTTTGAAAGCCATAAATACTTTATAAATTAAAATAAATTCTATTTAACCAACCCTAACATGACATATTAACCTATAAAATTAGTTTAATTTATCATAAGTCTCAATTTTCATTTATTTGTATATTTATAATATCAATTATTTTAATATTTTATTAGTAAGGTAATTACTGTATCATCATTGTGTCATAAATAAATTATATTATTTAATTTATTAATATTATAATTAAAATATCATTATTTGGGAAATATTTTTATCTTTATAATGAATATTTATAGTCTAATTTATATTCTGTGTGACCCTATATTTGAAATGGTTTAGTTATTAAACCTTGGATTTTATCCTTTTATCTCTTCTTTAAATAAAATAACAATAAAGGTCCTAATCCAATACATGTGAACCAAAGAGGATCATATTTTATTCCTAATGTTTTTTTGGTCGAATTATACTTATCCAATATAATTACGACAAGTGTTAGGGTAATTATGACATCATTTTTACCTTTAATTACCCTATTTACTTTTAACCATGGTAAATAAAAGTCAAAAGATATTGTTCACCAAAAATTATTTTCATCTTATTTAACCAAATTTTACTTAATGATATTAATTTTTTCTCTCGTATTTCTGAAATTCTATTCATAGAAGTGTTAAAATTATGTTTTATTCAAATTTGCAAATGCTCCTAGGAGGTGGGTAAAAGATGGTAAAAAGTTTGATAAAATTTTTATATATCAAAACATATTATAAATTTACTCCAATGAATTACATTGAACTTATATAAGTAGTATTTATCTATTTTGACCTAAAATAAATTTAAATAAAATAAAAAATTATTTAAATAAAAAGTCGGTTATAACCAATAACACAATGTTTTTCACTATTTATCAATAATTGAATGTTTTAGAAAAATACCAAAAATTCACCCTAAGACAATTTTGATATTCCAAATTCAAAAATGGAGTCAATTTTGAAAAATATAATTTATAAAATTTCAAAAAGTGGGTATTAATATTTATAATAGCTAGTTTCACTGGTTGTGGTATGTTAATACTCCTAGTTGCGTACAACACAAGCTATTGCATTATTCAAAAGGAAACATACCATGGAAGTTTGGGGTGTCACACAATCCCCTCCTTAAAATAATTTCATCCTTGAAATTTCTATAATATTACTCCATAAAAAGATTCGGGTGGTTCTTCATCATAAGTTCCTCGAGTTCCCACATTGCCTCTTCCATCTTATAGTTTCTCCATAGAAAATTCACCATATGAGTCATCCGGTTTCTCAGCACTTGTTCTCTGGTATCAAAAATCTTGACAGGCTCTTCATAATAAGATAGATCAGGTCTTATTTTAATTTCCTTATAGGTGAGTACATGCATTGGGTCAGGCATGCATTTTCTCAACAGTGATATGTGGAACACATCGTGAACTTTGGAGAGACATGGTGGCATTTCTAAACGGTAAGCTATAACCCCAATTAGTTCTAGAATTTCAAAAGGTCTGATGTACCAGGGACTAAATTTACCCTTCTTACTTAATCATATAACTACCTCCCATGAAGATACCTTCTTGAAAACATTGTCTGATACTTGAAATTCAAAATCCTTCATTTAGTTATCAGCATAACTATTTTTCTGAATTTGTGATTCTTTGATGTGGGTTTGGATAATCTTCACTTTTTCTATTGTTTCCTAAACATGTTCTAGGCCTTCAAGTTTTCTTTTACCAACATCATCCCTACATGTTGGTGTACGACGTCTATTTCCATATAATGCTTCAAATGGTGCCATCTAAATACATGAATGGAAAATGTTGTTATTGGAAAATTCTACCAGAGGTAAATACTAATCCCACAAACCTTAAAAGTCAAGTGAGAAAGATCTCAACATGTATTCTAATTTTTGAATAGTCTGTTTTGATTGTCCATCGGTTTGAGGGTGGTAGGCAGTGCTCAAACAAAGATCAGTATCCAGGGTTTTCTGAAGACTTTTCCAGAATCTTGATGTAAAACGGGGATCACGATCAGAAAAAATAGATAGGGGTACTCCATGAATTCTTAAAACATCATTAATATATATTCTTGGTAAATTTTCAAGTGGTAAATCTTCTCTTATAGAAAGAAAATCTGCTGACTTGGTAAGACGATCAATAATGACCCATATTGCATCTTTTCTTTTATGATTCTTTGGTAGTCCCATTTCAAATTGCATCGTAATATAATCCCATTTCTAATCAGGTATGGTAAGAGGTTGCATGACTCCTCTAGGATGTTTTCTTTCAGCTTTCACTTATTGTAAAACCATACATCTCAACCCAAAATCAACAATCCCTCTCTTCATGTTGTCCCACCAAAAATGTTCTTTCAAATATCTATACATCTTAGTGCTTCTAGGGTGTATAAATAAATTGGAGCTATGGAAATCATCCAATAATTCCCTTTTTATATCAGGCATATTGGGAACAAAAATTCTCATTGAAATTTCAAAATTCCATCTTCATATACGAAGTCGATACATCTCCCATTCTTCACAGCTTTAATTTTCTTTTTCAAAATCCTCATCATCAGTCTGAGAACTTTTTATCCTTTCTAGTAATGATGGTTGGGAAACCATTTGAAAAATCATTGATGTTTCACCTTCTATGGTTATTCCCATATCCATATTTACAGGATCCATGAATATAGGATCCCTTTTAACTCTTATATTGTTCAATACTAAATAATCATTTCTACTCAAAGCATCTGCCACCTTATTTTCCTTCCTCGGGTGGTATTGTAGAGTGAAATCATAATCCTTTAGTAGTTCAAGCCATCGTCATTGCTTCATGTTGATTTATTTCTGGGAAAAAATATACCTCAAACTCTTGTGATCAGTATAAATATCACATTTTCACCATAGAGATAGTGTCTCTATATTTTCAGAGTAAGGATAACAGCTGCTAACTTAGGGTAATGAGTAGGATAGTTTTTCTCATGATTTTTTTACTGTCGTTATGTATAGGCAATAACTCTATCATTATGCATAAGGACACAACCAATTCCTTTCTTTGAGGCATCACTATAAATAAAAAACCCATCATTCCCCAATGGTTGAGTCAATATAAGAGCACTAACTAATCTTATCTTGAGTTCTTCGAAACATTCTTCACAATATTTTGTCCAAAAATATTTATCCCCTTTATGTGTGAGCTTGGTTAATGGGTATGCCAATCGAGCAAAATTCTGGAAAAAACACCTATAATAACCTATTAATCCAATAAAATAGTGTAACTCAGCTATACTTGTCAGTGCTGGCCATTCGTGGATTGTCTTTGTCTTAGAAGGTTCAACAGAAATTTTTTCCTTAGAGAAAATATGGCCAAGAAAATAAATATCATAAAGCTAGAATTCATAGTTTCTAAACATCAGATATAATACATTTATTCTAAGAACCTTTTGGATAATGCGCAAGTGATTTTCGTGATCTTCATAGCTTTTGGAGTATACCAAGATACCATAAATAAATACCACTACAAAGTCATCAAGATATTTCTTGAAAACTCTATTCATTAGATCCATGAAGAAAGAGGCTTCATTAGTCAATCCAAAAGGCATTACTGTAAACTCATAATGCCCGTACCTGGTTTAAAATGCTGTTTTAGGAATGTCTTCCTTCTTTACACACAACTAATGATATCTATATCACAGTTCAATATTTGAAAAATATTTAGCTATAAGAAGATGGTCGAAAAAATCATCAATGCATGGTAGGAGATACTTGTTCTTTATTGTTATGGCATTGATCTCCCTATAGTCAATGCACAACCTCATAGATTCGTCTTTCTTCTTAAGAAAGGACAGAGGATCCTGATGGAGAAACACTAGGGAGAATAAATCCTTTATTACTTAATTCCTCTAGTTGATTCATTATTTCCACAAATTCCACACTGGCCATTTTATAAGGGGTCTTCGATATGGGCCTTGAACCAAAAATTAAATCAATGGAAAACTCAATTTCTTATTCAGGAGGATGTCCAGGTAAATCCTCTAGAAACACATCAACATATTATTTCACAATAGGTACATCCTCTATTTGAACATTCCTTTCCTCACCCATAGTTATTTATGTCACAACCCTTCCCCCAGGGCCCGTGTCGTGACTACCCCAAGCCCGCCTTCCATAGGCCAGGGGTTGGAGACTAGCACCGAAGGCATATTCCCTAAAACTGGGAAGGCATTGCCTTCATAAACTGTAAGCACATGAAACCAAGAACACAAAAATATATGAACACAAGTAAACTAAATAATAAACATAGTGAGTGCAGTATATAAATGGGGCCAGAATACAAGGACAACTGGAAAGTAAAAGTAAAACTGAAATACAATACAATTGAAGAGAAGGAAATACATATATTGGGTCATCCTTCAATGTTCCTACCTAAAGGGTTGGAACATATTGACTCATCAACACTGCATTTCCACCCATCTCCTCTTCATATCAACACGTTGTATGGTCCACCTCTAAGCACCGTCCAGTCCTGGTACTCCAATCCTTGATCAGGGATGTTCGTCGTCTACACCAAACACAATGAGGTGCGGGCATAGCCCATGCAGAGGTGAGTATAACGATACTCAGTAGGGACCTCGAGTCCCTCAAGGTATCACAAATCCACAGAGGATAAACCATAAGCATGAAAACAACGGTCAACCCAACTTAGGTATATGCCCACACATATTCCTATGTTATCAAGTAAACCCATCTCAATCATGAGGAAAACACAGAGTCCAACTCCAAATCCCCAGGATCAAATATTCCACGAAGGAAGGAATACCACATAGGTAAGTACCACATAAGAACACTACACTGAAGAATACCACCAAGGTATTACCATGAATAAAAGTACCACACATGCATAGACTCAGCTCACACAAAGTATATCATAGGTATGGTAGTAAAGATCATTAGATAACTACTGAATCATCTACTCTGTGAAGAGGTAAACCCACACAGGATCGCTCGTTGTTGACCCACACATGATCTCTTAGTGCGGAACTATACAAGATCGCTCGGTACTGACCCAACCAATATTTCTAGGTGCTGACCCACACCGGATCGCATGGTGCTAACCCATACAGGATAGCTCGGTGTGGACCCACACCAGATCTCTATTCATTATTCACGTTACAGCCAACTACTGGATTCCTGCACAATGCTTGCTTGTCTCTGGGAGGGTCCACTCCACAAGCCACTAGTGGATACCCCAAATACTATTAATTCCCATGAATATGTATCCAAAAGGACCACAATGTCATAGGGGTCTCAATGAAAAAGACGATGCATCAATCGAACGCCCGACCTGTCAGTTATTAGCCTTTTAGTCTTGAGTGCCCGATTGGATTTGTGCTCTAACCAATCAGACCATACCCCATCTTAATACAAATCTCTAGTGGGGGTATACTCAAAGGGACCGTCTCACTGCAAGGTTTCTAGTGCCGCTAATAGTTCATTAAATGGTCGCTCGATGCCAAAGTTATGTCCAAAAGAGAGTAAATGGGTCGAAGTAGGTCCTGGTCCTGTCCGACCTGGTCGGACCGATTCGTCCCAACAAGGCCTGGGATGACCCGGTGTAGGTAGACCCGGCCTGGCCTGCTGAGTAGCCTGATAGGCCGTGAGGTCCGCGAGGGGCCGCAGAGTGGGTCGGTCGCGGGCGACATGAGGCCGGGGCGCGGCTTGGCTGCGAGTGTAATATGAGGGCGCAGGGGCGGCTCAGCTGTGGGGGGTGCGAGGCAGTAGGTCGCCTCGGCCAAAGGGGGTACCATGAGGGTGGCACAACCACAGGGGTGTATTGTCCGCGGGGTGACCCAACGAGGCATTGGGGAGGCCCAGACAGCCACAGGGCAGTGCGGTGAGGCCGCAGGGCAGTGCGATAAGGTCGCGGGGCGGTGCAATAAGGTCGTGGGGAGGTGTAGCAAGGTTGCAGGTGGTAGTGGCGATGGTCCGAGGAGGCTACGGGGTGGCGGTGGCCATGAGGAAGTGGTGGCTGCGGAGCGGCGATGGCCACGGAGCGATGCCGTTTTTCCATCGCCTTCATCGTGGCCGGCAGTGGTGCTCGCCGCCATTCTCATGCCCCTTCATGGTTGGTTCCCGAACTCCTCCATAGAGAAGAATTCAAAAAACCATCACAAGAATTGCAGAGAGGATGTTCCATGTTTGTTTGGATCACACCCTTCACATTAGAGCGGTAGCAAGTAGCTATAATCTCTCTTGAATTACGAAGATTCTTCAAGAACAAAAAATAGAGGAATTTTAAACAACCACCCTACCTCGTTCATTTTTTGTTGTCGATGAGGAGGGACAAAATATTTTTGATTGAATACAACCCACATTGGAGGATGTCCCAAGGAAGAAGTCAAAGTCATACATTGGTGTTCTTCATTGGAGGAGCGTTCTTCATGGAAGAAGTTCTTCATTGCAGAAAGCAATCCTCAAAGAGCGCTCCCCTTTGCCAATAATTTCTCCCAAAATAAAAATAGCCAACTATTGTGTTTTCCCAATTTTAATTGTTGGCAAATTTTGAAATTGGATTAATTAATTACATAGTGGTTGGCATAATAAATTAATGGGGGTGGCACCATTAAAGTGGGGGAAGTTTAAGAGGATTCCCCACACTTAAGAGGGAGTTTTTGGGGGTTTAGCCTCAGGTGGTCCCCACAAAAATAACCTCTCAAGGAAGGTTAGTTCAGGTGGTCCCCAACACCATAACCTCTCATGGGAGGTTTAGTTCAGGTGGTCCCCAGCTATGAAAAATCCATAGGAGTTTAAAATAAAAATAATAATAAAAGCTACACAATTTTATTTTTATTTTGTTCTTTCAGAAATATGTGAAAAGATAACTTCCACCCGCAACCTACTAAGGTCAGGGTGAAGGTCTCCTTAAGAGAATATCAGTGTTGTGATTTCAACGGTGCCTTCATATTTCAATTCTGAGCAACAATTCAAATGTTAGAAAATCCCACTCACACATTTACTGAACGTACCTGAAAAAAAAGTGTAGAAATTAATTCCGGGAACTCTGGGCCTCGGAATCATGTGACATCAATTTTCACGGACTCGTATAAATACCATATATTTAAAAAAAATACATGGAAATTCTGTGTCATTACATTCTCCCCACCTTCGGGCTTTACATCCCCATAAGATAAAACTAAAAATTTGGAAAACAAGTGGGGGTACTGAGCATGAATCTAAGCCTCCTTCTCCCATGTGATTTCTTGGAGGTTACCGTGCTGCTATAAAATGTGCACTAGAGGTATCAACCACCCACAAGGGACCGCTCATGTTGTTCCTCAATATCCACTGAAAACTTCGTAAAGGTCACCCCGTCGTCGATGTCTAGCTCGCCATGGTCGATGACGTAGGAAGGGTCCTGCACGTATCTCCTAAGCTGGGATACATGGAAGACGTTGTGCACCTGGTGCAACTAAGGTGGAAGAGCTAAGTGGTATTCCATGTCTCCAACTCTTCTGAGGACCTGAAAAGGTCCAATGAACCTCAGATATAACTTATCGCCTCGGCCAAATCTTCACAAACCTTGTTGAGGTGAGACCCATAGAAAGTCATGGTCACCATCCTCAAACACTAGAGGTCTCCATCTCATATTGGAATATGACTTCTGCCTACTCTGTGCAGTCCTCATCCTCTCCTGGGTGATCTACACCTTCTTTGTGGTAGCCTGTACCATATGAAGTCCCACTAGTGCTGACTCCCCTGGGTCAGTCTTACCCAAAGGTGATCTGCATGGTCGCCCGTACAATGCCTCAAAAGGTGCCATACCAATGGTGGAGTGATAGATGTTGTTGAATGCAATCTCCACCAAAGGAAAGTGATCCTCCCAGCTATGACTGTAGTCAAGGACACAAGCTCGTAACATGTCCTCGAGGGTCTGAATTGTCTGCTCAGTCTGGCCATCTGTCTGAGGATAGAAGGTTGTTCTCAAACAAAGCTGCGTCCTGAAAGCCTCCATAAACCCCTTATATAGTTGCGAAGTAAAACATTCTTCATGATTGGAGAAAATCATCAAGGTCACTCCATGTATATGCACAATCTTTTGCACATAGAGGTGTCTCAATCTCTTTACTAAACCCTACTCTCTAATCAGTAGGAAGTGGGCCGACTTGGTGAGTCAGTCGATAATCTCCCAAATAAAATCATGTCCCCTAGATGTACGTGGATTTCCTATCACGAATTCCATGGTTATCTTATCCCAATTACACTTTAGGACCTCCATAGTCTGAACCAATCCTACTAATACCTGATGCTCTGCCTTCACTTTCGGACAAGTGAGGCACCAAGACACAAACTCTAAAACTACTTTCTTCATTCCCGGCCACCAGTGCTGTCGTTGGAGATCCTAGTACATCTTCACCACTATTATATGTACCACTAATGGGGATGTGTAGAAATCCCTTAACACTTCCTCCTGAGGAGACACTGGTGTAATGGTACATCCTCTAAAGAGGATGACATGCTACCCACCTTCAGAAAATCTAGCAGGTGCCTATACTATGGATATTTGAGTACATTGCGTCTCGCAGTCAGCGTCCCAGTGCTACTCCTACCTAAATCGCTAAAGAAGTGGGGGAGTGACTTTAATAGAATTAAGAAAATCTGCTCAATCTCTATCTAAAAAGGATATCTTCAAAGCGGTCAGCTGCTCTATCACCTCACCTAGCAGCTGTATACCAGATCTCTTGCTGAGTGTATATGCTAAAATGTTCCCTTTCACCGGATTATAGACTATCTCGAAGTCATAGTCCTGGAGGAACTCAATCCATCATCATTGTCTCAGGTTCAGGTCCTTCTGGGAGAGGATATACCTGAGAATTTTGTGATCAGAGTACACTATAAAACACTCACCCATTAAGTAATGTCGCCACATCTTTAAGGCGAAGACCACTAATGATAACTCCAAGCCATGGGTAGTGTAGTTCTTTTCATGCAGTCCCTGTCCTCGAGAACCATATACAATAACTGATCTCTCTTGCATCAGGACACATATGAGTCTGGTCCCTGATGCATTGCAGTAGACTACATAACCTACACCCTCTTCCGGTAGCCTCATGATGGGGGCACAATTCAGACTCTACCTCAGCTCATGAAAACTCCATTGGAATCTCTCCGACCACCCGAAGGGTTTCCCATTCTTCGTCAATGTTGATAGAGGTGCTGCAACTCTGGAGAAATCTCACACAAATCTGTGGTAGTATCCAACCAAACCCAGAAAACTCTGCACCTCCGTCACACTCCTGGGTGGATCCCATTCAAGAATTGCCTCAATCTTCGCTAGATCCACTGCAACTCCATCCTCCGATATGACATTTCCAAGAAAGTGAACCTTTTGGATCCAAAACTAGCACTTAGAGAGCTTACCATAAACCTGGTGCTCTTGGAGTGTGTCTAGTACTACATGCAAATGATATGCATGATACTCCTTAGTATTTGAGTAGATAAAAATGTCATCGATGAAGACTACTACAAAACGATCATGGTATGACTGAAATATCTAGTTAATGAGTCCCATGAACACTGCCGAAGCATTTTTTATGTTGAATGGCATAACCAATAACTCATAATGGTTGTTCCGACATCTGAAAGTTGTCTTCTACACATCCTCGTCTCATACTCTGAGATGGTGATAGCTTGATCTGAGGTCTATCTTTGATACCCACTGTTCTCCCTACAGCTGATCAAATAGGTCGTCAATCCTTATAAGTGGGTAATGTTTCTTCACAGTCACATGGTTTAGGCTCCGATATTCAACATAAAGTCTCAATATCCCATCTACCTTCTTGGAGAAAAAAATCAGGGATGCCTAAGGTGAAACACTGGGCCGAATGAATCCCCTACCTTGCAAGTCCTCTAGCTATACCCGCAGCTCACGAAACTCCGCGGGATCCATCCGATATGCTGGTGTAGATATCGATGTCATCCTGGGGTACTAGTCAATGTAGAAGTCCACCTATCTACAAGGAGGTAGACATGAAACATCATCAAGGAAGAAATCCGCGTATTGGTCCTCCACTATAGAATATCTCAGACTCTCCACATCAACCGCTCTGAGGGTATGGATATCCAGCTGATGAGTAATCGGCTGCACCCTTTTCTGGGTAAGTCCATCCTATGCTACAAAGGCTCCCTTCTTTCCGGTGAAGTTAAAACTGGTCCCATCCATGTGGAAAACTGTACATTGCGCCTAATATAGTCTATCTAAGCATGGACTACAGATAACCATTCCATACCCAAGATGACACCGTAAGGCCTTGACGCAGCTACTAAGAGATTCCAGCTGAAGCTCTCACCTCCTAGAGTATGCTCACACTACCTGCACCAGTACGTAATCATAGAATCTGCTCCCGTATAAGTCTCAAGCCGTAAGGATTCAGCTAACCGCTCCATCGGAATCTCTGAGCTCTAAATGGGGCCAGTGGAAATAAAGAATGACTGGAACCTGTGTCTATAAGTAGTATAGCTAAGGTGGAGTTTACACATATCGTACCTTGTATCATCTCCAGAGGGCCATGGTTATAGGACTTATCTTCCAGGAGCTGAGTTCTCCCCTGCCCTCCTGCTCCCTATGGTCGGGGTGGACCACCTGGGGGTGGTGGCAGTAACATCTTGAATCATCCCCCATCCCATGCTACCAATCCAACTCCTCTGCCACATCCGCCTGCTCCCGGTGGACCTCCTCGACCGAACCTCTGTCTCTGCCTGGGTGGTCCTTTGATTGTCTGCTGATCATCTTCACGGCGGGTCAGACAGTCATGAGCCATGTGACCCTGCCCGCCGCATGCGTAACAGTGCCCGCTCCTGGGATGACTGGCTCTGCCTTGTGTGCCCCGCACAACCGACCTTGAATCCTGCGGTCGTCTACTTGAAGGTCTCATCCTATTGGACCTCTATGTCATCAGTCTTCTGCCTGCTGCAGATGACTCTACTATGTGATGACTGGTAGTGGGTATCGTTACTAGTGACTACTCAGCAAGGAGACTCCCCACTAGGAGGGCTCTCTCTAACACCCCCTCCTGTGTCAGGATGTTGAGTGAGATCATATAAGCCTTGATCTCCTGCCTGAGTCCCTACTCGAAGGTCTGGGCCCTGAAGAATGGGTCCTACACCATATCAGTGGAGTAGAATGAGAGGTTGGTGAACCTCACTGAGTACTGAGCCACAGTCATGCTGTCGTGATGAAGATTATGTAGCTCCTAAATGCGCACTGCGTGAAGAGTCACTGTGACAAACTTTTCTCAAAACAGGCTCTCAAAGTCTTCCCAGAGAAGTGTCACCTCGTCGTGAACCTAGAGCATCAATTGCCACAATCTTCCTACTGCAGCCTCTAGAAAGCTGGTGGCAAGGATCACCATGAGATCAGCTGGTGTCCCTATAAGTCAAAATACTCTCACCACAGCCTCCGGCCAATCCTCAGCCGTCTATGGGTCCATCTCTCCCCTGAACCTGGGTGGCCTCTGGCACTGGAACTCAAAAAATGCATTGAATCAGCATGCACTCTCTGCTGTTGGGGATGGTGGAATCAGTGTCCCATCGGGTAATGGCACCGTTGGTGCCTCCGCTGGTGCCTCTACTAAAAGTGGGACCTACACCAAGGCCTCATCGCTCAGTGGGTTGTCTATGCGTACTACATCCAGAACCCTAGCTGGATATCTGTGTGGAGGCATCCTGAAAAGAAACAGGTGTGACATGGTCAAAAAGTTATACATGGTGAGCTACTCAAGAGATCGTAGAAAAAACTCTTAGTAACACACACGCAACAAGTGTTTTTGTGCACTGAGTCAGAAATCAGAACTGAAGATCCTGTTGTATGGATACGTCGGTCACCGCACCAACACTGGAATCCCTAAATTGATAACCACACTCACTACACTTAAAAATATTTCTATTTAAAATATCAAATTCCTATGTTTTATGGTAGAACCAACTCCTATAATACAAATTCGTTACAACCCGTCCCCCGGGGCCTGTTCCGTGACTACACCAAGCCCGCCTTCCATAGGCCAGGGGCTGGTGAGTAGCACCGAAGTCATATTCCCTAAAACTTGGAAGGAATTTCCTTCATAACCTGTAAGTACACAATACCAAGCACACCGCAAGATATGAACTCAAGTAAACTAAATAGTAAACAGGGTGAGTGTAGTAAGTAAAAAAGGCCAGAATACATGCCCAACTTGAACTTAGAAGTACAAGTGGAATATAATACAACTGAAGAGAGAGAAAGACAGCTACTGGGCCGTCCATTGAGGTTCCTACCTGAAGGGTAGGTACATATCACCACCTCAGAACTCCACATTTACCCGTCTCTTCTACGTACTGACATGCCATATGGTCCACCTCCGAGCATCGTCCAGTCCTGGTACTCTTAGCCATGATCAGTGTTGTCTATCATCTGCACCAAACACAATGAGGTGCATGAATAAACCGTGCAAGGGTGGGTATAATAATACTCAGTATAGACCCCAAGACCCTAAAGATCTCACAAATCCAGAAAGGATAAACCACAATAATGAAAACAGCTGTCAACCCCACATAGGTATATGCCCATACATATACCAAAGTTATCAAGTAAGCTCATCTCAATCACGGGGAAAACACAGAGTCAAACTCCAAATCCCCAAGATCAACTATTCCATGATGGAAGGAATACCAGATAGGCACGTACCACACATGCACAACCCACCAAAGAATACCACCATAGTATTACCAAAAAAATAATTTCCACATAGGTACAGACTAAGCTCACACCATGTTTATCTAATGTATTGTAGTAAAGATGATTAGATAACTACTGAATCATATTACTCCTTGAAGAGGCAGAACCACATAGGATTTCTCGGTGCTGACCCACACAGGATCACTTAGTGCTGACCCACACATGATCGCTAGGTGCTGACCCAACCACGATCATTCCGTGATGACCCACATAGGATCGCTTGGTGCGGACCCACACAGGATCACAATTCATTCTTCACGTCACAGCCAGCTACTAGGTTTTTTCACTATGCTTGCTTGTCTCTGGGAGGGTCTAATCCAAAAGCCACTAGTCAACACCCAAACATCCACAAAGTCTCGTGAAGATGTATCCCAAAGTACCACCATGTCATTGGGATCTCAATACAATGGATAGTGCGTCAATTCGGCGCCCGGTCTGTGAGTAATTAGCCTTTTTGTATTGGGGGCCCAGTTGGATTCTTGTTTGATCCAACCAGACTATTCCACATATTAATCCAAAACACCAGTGGGGAATATGCAAAGGGACCATCTCACGCCACGGTTTCTAGCATCGTTGACGGTTCATCAAACAGTTGCCCGGTGCCAGAGTTATGGCTAAAATAGTGTAAATGGGTCGAAGTGGGTAAGGGTCTGGTATGATCCGATAGGACTGACTCGGCCTGACCAAGTCTGGGTCAACCCAGTTTGGGTCGACTCGGCCCGACCTACTAGGTCCGGCCTGGCCCGTTGGGTTTGGCCCGGCCCAGCCCACTAGGCAGTTCGGCAGGCCGCAAGGGCCGTGAGGGGCCGCCTAGCGGTTCAGCCGCAGACGGCGCTTAGCCACGGGGTGGCTCGGCCACGGGGGTGCCGCAAGGGCACGGGGTGACTCACCCATGGGGGGTATAAGGCCGCAGGGCGGCTTGGCTGCAGGGGCACATTAGCTATGGGGTGGAATGGAGAGCCGTGAGGTAGCTCGGTGAGGTCGCGGGGTGGCGCAGACACCCGTGGGGTGGCGCAGCGAGGCCGCGGGCCGGTGCAGACAGCCGCAGGGGCGATGCGGCGAGGTCACGGGTAGTGGCGACCACGATCAGTGGGTGGCAACGATGGCTGCGGAGCAGCGTCCTCACGCCGCCACCTTCAGTGTGGCTGGAGGGGGTGTCAGCCGCCTTTCTCGTGCCACTTAGTGTTTGGTCGCCGTCCTCCTCCATCAAAAACAACACCAAAAATAATCAAAAGAATTGCGGAGAGGATAGGACATGTTTGTTTGGACCTCACCCTCCACATTAGAGTGGTAGCAAGAAGCTATAATCTCTCTTGAATTACGAAGAGTCATCGAGAACAAGAAAGGGAAGAATTTCAAACAACCACCATACCTAATTCGTTTGTTATCGTTGATGAGAAGGGAATGATGATCCTCAATTGAAGACGTCCCACATTAGTGGATGTTCCGAGGAAGAAGTCAAAGTCGTGTGTCAGCGTTCTTCATTGGAGGAGTGTTCTGCATGGAAGAAGTTCTTCATTGGAGAAAGAAATCCTCTAAGAGCTCTCCCCTTTTCCAATACTTTCCCCCAAAATACAAATAGCCAACTATTGTGTTTCCCAAATTTTAATTAATGGCACAATTTCAAATTGGATTAATTAATTACATAGTGGTTTTCCTAATAAATTAAAGGGGTGTCGCCATTAAAGTAGGGGAGGTTTAAGAGGCTTCCCCACACTTAAGAGCGAGTTCGAGGGGTTTTAGCCTCAGGTAGTCCCCACCACAATAAACTCTAATGGGAGGTTAGTTTAGGTGGTCCCCATCACCATAACCTCTCATGAGAGGTTTAGTTCAGGTGGTCCCCACCTTTGAAACATCCACAAGAAGTTTAAAATAAAAATAAAAATAAAAGATACACAATTTTATTTTTATTTTATTCTTTCATGAATATGTGAAAAGCTAACTTCCACCCTCGACCTACTGTAGTCAAGGTGAAGGTATCTTTTAGCGAATACTGGTGTTGCGAGTGCAACAGTGCCCTAATATTTCAATTTTGAGAACCAGTTCAAAAGATAGAAAATCACGCTCGCACGTTTATTGTAATTACCCAAAATAAAGATCAGAAATTCATTTCGGGCACTCCGGGCCTCAGAATTATGTGCCGTCAATTTCCGTAGACTCATAAAAATCCCATATATTTAAGAAAAAATTTACATGGAAATTCTGGGCCTTTAGGAATTTCATTACTTTCCTCCCCAATAATTGAATTCAGATGAGCTGCTAGGGGTTGATCTAGATAAAAATCATGTGGTAACGTTTCTGCTCTAAAGATAAGGAACTCTTTATCATCATCAAGAATTGTAACCTCGTTATTCTTAAAAAAAATTCTCATCATGGTTTGAAACCCAATCTATACCAAGTATTATATCAAATTGAATCATGTGTATGACGATGAGATCAACAGATAAAGAAAATTTATATGACCTAATGGGAACTGATTCACAAAACATTGTTGCAATGATACTTCCCTTAGGATTTTTTTTTCTGAAAACTCTCTTTTTAAATAAAATTGGAAATATATAATTTTCTAGGAAAACTTGGAAGATATGAAACAATGTGATGATCCAGAATGAAATAAAGCATTGACTAAACTTGAGGAAACCATTAAATTACCAACCACCATGTCTTTCGGAGCTTCAACCTCAGCAGTAGTGATCTCATAAGCTTGGCCTTGATCCCATTTCCTTTTCTGAGGTAAGTTACCTTGGATATTAGGACATTAATTAGTACAATTACCCTTTTCTCAATAATTGTATCATTCAACATTGACATCCTCTTTTTTCCCCTTGCAATCACGAGCTTCATGGCCTTTTTTTCAACACTTGTAACATACTCTCATTCCCTTCAGGCAAGTACCGGTGTGTTTCTTCCCACATTTTCCACAGTATTGATATTCATCTTTTCCCTTCTAACCTTTTTTCCGTTTCCATAGTGTATAATAGATATCGTCTTCTCCAACACTGTTGTAATGTCTTAAGACTTAAAGAATTATTTTTTGTCTTGATAGCACATGAGACAATATCTTCGTATGATAAAAAGGATTGTGAGAGTAATGCTCAGTGGATGAATGGTTTTAACCAATCGAATGAATTATCAATCTTACTCTTTGGGTTACATATATAATTTTCATCCTGACTTTCTATCCTTGTAACGTTAGCCTCATATTTTGCGACATTATAATCTTCCTTTTTTCTGAGACTCAAAAATTTCTTTCCCATATCCACTCGATGGTCACAAGGAAAGTATTTTTCTATGAAAATCTCTTTAAACTCCCTCTATTCCATATTTTATACTTAATCATCTTCCATTTTGTTTTTCATTAATGATCACCATTGATCTACATATCCCGTGAGGTGATAAACTGCCATGATAACCTTTTCCCTTTTACTACTCTCCAAAGAAAAAAATATTTTCTCTAAGGAATTTATCCATTGCTCAACTACTAAAGGTTTTGCAATCCTATTTAATGTTGGTGGTTGATGCCTCAGGAAGCGGTCTAACATTGATCAACCACATCGTGGATCAAGGTGCTCCATATAGGTATGCGTATTATTCATAACCTGAATGAGTTTTCCCAGTATAGTGATTTTCTAATCAACACAAGTTGCATCACCAGCTTTATTATAATTATCTTGAGTATGATTTAAATCCCTACATGGATTAAGTTCCTTGATACAGTGTTTATTCCTTCCACTAGGGTCCATTTCTAAAAAATGGAATACAATAGATTAGTTTATAAATCGCAATACCTAATTCTAAACTTGTAAAATAGTTTACATAGATTTAATAGTTTATGGATTTAATCCATAATCATAAAAATGTTTTCTTTGTGAATGTATATAATCATAAACCCTTTATAATATTTTGTAAAGAAAATCTGAATTATCCTAAGCATATCTCCACGGGAGTGTTGAAACCAAGAGTGCAGCAGGGCCCGTTGTCATGCACCAGTTCCCATTCGAGTCTAGCTCAAAGTGGTGGTTTCGGGTTTTAACCCAAGGTACATCTATGCCAGAGACACCTCTATCAGCTCATATCAAGACATGGATTTATTTCTTGGAAAACTCACAAAATCTCTACAGAACCAAAATTCTATGAAGTTCTTCTATACTAATCCTCAAAGTCTATCTTAGGGTAGTGTACTCTAATTATAGTTTTTCTAAATCTATGTTCCAAGGATTCTACTAAAATTCATTTCATACCAACTGTAATTCCCCTACCCCAGTTTCCCAAAGTTAGTGCATTATTACATAACATTGGCATGACACAAAGAATCATGTCCCGAAAGATCGATCAGTTTATTAGAATTGTAAGTACTAGAAACATTCATAAGTTTTACATTACATCATGAAATAAAAACACCAATATCATTTTTCACCTTTTTTAACACACTTATATCCTTAGACTATCCTGGGAGGTCAACCACAAAATACATCTTCACATCCTTGGAAAAATAAAACATAGAAAGGGGTGAACTCAGATTCTCAGTAAGGATAAGAATATAGAGGAAACTTTCATAAATAAGCATAAACATTTAAGGAAATGTATAAGACTAAAACCAAATCCTTTTAAAATTAAACATCATCATAATATGGAAAATACAAAATCAAATAATTTCATTTACTTATTCACATGGATATTATACTAGTCAAATAATCACATGCAATATCAATAGCCACTTTCATAATGATGATATGCATAATCCAAGACTTCATAACCACATAGTCAAGGAATTGTGCCAAGACTACAAATAAGATTTTTTCATGGCCTTGTGCCAAGACACTAGTTTGTCTCATGAGACATATCGATGCATCAAGGAGCAATAGAGGGCTCCACCCGTCACTTATTGAGTCCAATGCATTCCTCATATGAAAAGGTCTAAACAAATCTTAAACATTCGTATTAAAACTAGCATAAAAAATATCAATACATTATCTATAAACCATGAATGGTATAAAAATGACACATCCACAGTCAAACAAATCATAAAACCTTTAATAAAATATGGAATATTTGTATCAAAATAAATCAACTTTAAATGAGTTTAAAATCCATCAAAGATGTTGTCATAGATGAAATCAAAAATATTTGAGAGAAATATCTATTTCGTTTTGAAATCATTTAAATTTCATGTAATTATAAAAAAACATTTATTTTGAAAATTTTCTTATAAGGTTGAAAGTGAAGCTTCCAAGGTTTTATAACAGCGGAAAATAGCCACACTCTCCGTATAAGTTAAAAAACATTATTACCTTTACTTTGTCAAAAAGGTCATAAAGTACCTTGTTTGGAAAACGATCAAAAGATTCATTTCAAAACATATAAGGTCAAATAAGGGTATAAATTACTTTAACCCATTATCTAGAAAATTTTAAAAAAGTTTTGAAATACATTTTTAAGAAAATATGGATGTGGATGATAAAGAGGCCCCAGTAGATACTTATGTAAAAACAACCTCGGATAATAAGGAGGTTGTGGAATTAACCCTTAACTTGTACTTTTCCTTGGTCAAGGGTGCGTTGACCTCCTGTATAATAGTTAAATCAGTGTTATTAAATTTTAAAAGAACTATATATATAAATACGATATCATTTATTATACTCTAATATAGCTTTATTAATAATATTTAAGTTGTATAATAGTTTCGGGTGTTAACTGATATGTTTCCTTTATATGATTGGTTATGTAAGACATGCTTGTTAAGAATAGGATTTATATTATTAATATAAATAATGATATTAAGTTCTTAGATATTATTTTTAATCATAAAATGTAAATTATTCTTTAATGATTATGATGGGGAAGGAATCTCATCGCGTTCGTGGAGACGGTAATCTGTACGTACACACAAGCGACAATATCCTTGTATTGATGGTGAAATACAATGTAATTGGATGGTATATATTATATACCGAATAATTAACATGTTATATTTATTATTTACATCAATTATACTCATTATTATACTCATCCAAATAATTAAGTGTTTGAATAACAAACTACACAACGACGTGGAGACGGTAAGCCGTACGCATGCACGAATTGTGACTTTGTCATTCATATGATGGATATAATAACAAATATGGTTGTACCATTTTAATAACATCACAGTATATAGAAGATACTGGAGATATTATTTTAGAATGGAAACAACAATGAAAGGGGAAGTGGAAGAAGAGAATAACTTCAAAGAGATGATTAAATATTTACCTCTTCTTCAGGTTCTTCCTTTTGATTTGATCAAAATGTATCATTAGGTTGTCTTTATAACTAAAGGAAGGCCTATAAATTAAATTTAGGGAAGTTGGGAGGGTATATGCGCAGGGTTTTTCCAATACAAATGGATTTGGAGGTGTTAAATTAAGAGAATGGGAAGTGCCCTTTTATAAGAGAGGTGAGAGTCACTTTAGGAAAAGATTGAAATATTATTTTATAATAAAATAATTTTATGTTTTGAATGGATAAAAATTGTATAATATAAAGGATAAGGTGGGTATTGGTCAAAAACACTCAGAAAATAGGTTTTAGACAGGTTTAGGTCATGATATTAACATTATCTTTTAGATTTAACTCTTAGTTAAATCGTTTGACATTTACCACGTCTCTTTGTATCTTTATATTATATGGTTAATAAACGTACTATTACAAGACAATAGAACCCCATGTGGTTAATTATTAATATATATAATATTATATAAGTCCTTATGCTGAACCTTAGAATTTTATTTATATTATATCAATTAATAATATAGTATTTGTTTTAAAAACTCAATTATGTCAATTTTGACACTATTTAGTATTTAATTTTTTTGAAAGCCATAAAATCTTTATCACTTCGAATAAAATTTATTTAACGAAATCTAACATGTCATATTGACCTGTAAAATTAGCATAATTAATCAGAAGTCTCAATTTACTTTTATTTGTATATTCATAATATCAATAATTTTAATATTTATTTAATAAGGTAATTACTGCGTCATCATTGTGTCATAAATAAATTAAATTATTTAATGTTTAGAAATTATAATTAAAATACCATTATGTAGGTAATATTTTTATATTTCTATTGAATATTTACATTCTAATTTATATTGTGTCTAACCATATATTTAAAATGGTTTAGTTATTAAACATTGAATTTAACTCTTTTAACTCTTCTTTAAATAAAATAATAATAAATGTCCTACTCTAATCCAAGTGGACCGAAGAAGATCATATTTTATTCCTAAGGTTTATTGTCGTCGAATTATACTTATATAATAGAATTAGGACATGTTTTAGGGTAATTATGATATCATTTTTACCCTTAATTAACCTATTTACTTTTAATTGTGGTAAATAAAATTCAAAAGTTACTATTCACTAAAAATACTTTCATCTTATTTAAGCACAATTTTCTTACAAATATTAACCGTGTCTCTTGAATTTTTTAAATTCAACTCACATAATCATTAAAATTACATTTTATAAAAATTTGGAAATGCTCCTAGATATTGGGTAAAAGATGGTAAAAAGTTCGATAAAATATTTATATATCTAAAGATATTATAAAATGACTCCAATGAATTAAATTGAAGTTATTTAGGTATTATATATATATTTTGACCTAAATTAAATTAAAATAAAATAAATAATTATTTAAATAAAATGTAGGTTATAATTAATAACGCCGTGTTTTTCACTATTCATCAAAAAATGGAAGTTTTCAGTAAATTACAAAAAATATACCCTAAGCTAATTTTCATTTTACGAATTCAAAAATGGAGACCATTTTGAAAAATAAAATTTATAAAATTTCAAAAAGTGGGTATTAATATTAATAATGGCTAGTTTCATTTGTCGTGGTGTGTTAATACTCTAAGTTGTGTATAATGCATGCTACTGCATTATTCAAAGGGAACCGTACCACAAAAGCTTGGGGTGTTACACACTATAGACTATTTATTCCAATATTGTATAAAAACTAAGTATATTAAATATAACAGTTTTGTTATGCTATGTTTTTAACCTACACTTACACACACCTCTATCTAATTGGTAACAAACATATTGGTTACATGTACGACGAACTACCGTCTCACAAAAGGATGATTGTTTATTATTCAATTATCACCTCTCATGGTGGAAATTATGATGGAAAATATATTTATATAATTTATATGTTATATTTATTATGAATTTAATCATATTTAATTATTTTAAAACACATGTCTTTATACTTTCCATTTTATTTTAATATGATAATTCAATTTGAGGAATTGTGGAATACTGCCCCCTCAAAGCGATGTGATTCATTCATACACTACCTGAAATGTATTAAGGACGAGTTTAGTGAATATAAATATTATATATATATATATATATATGATATAATAAATCTACTTTAATCTTGATATATATATATATACATATATGCATTTTACTTTCTTTATTTCAACACGACAATTAAACGGAATTAGCATTCATTCGTATGTACGATTTATCATCTCCTTGAACAGTGTCTTATGTTTCATAATTATATATTATATGGATTATTATAATGAAAATTTACTGAATATAAATTATATTTAAATCACAATTTACATTCTAGAAATCATGATATATGTATAAGGACCAAAGATATTAAAAATTAATATACATCCGAAAATAAAGCGGATAGTACCCAAAGTGAAAACCTAACATAGAATTGATTAAAAAGAGGGTAATATAAAGCCATTATAATTCCTTATATGGTATTAAAAGTAAGAATATGGTTTTGTGATTGATTTAGAATAAATAAATATTTATTATACTGGATTTTTGAACAAGTGTGATGAGAGTTAAGACACAAGGTAAGGGGAATTCATATAAACATTTATTTATGTGAGATACATGATTTATTCACCACCCATTAAATTTTTTTGGTGTGTATACTAACCATATATGAATTATATGATTTTTATACTTAAATTTATAGGTATTTACATATCCATTTTATGATATTTATTTCATGGGGTTATGTTTCAAAAGTTACCAAATCAGTAAACTAATTTTGTCTCAATTTTTCTTTGTGGAGACACACGTCATGTTATGCACCTATATTTTTATAGGAGATATATATACAGCCTTTTAAATTTTATATAATGAATATACACCTTTTCATGATATTTTTAGCTTCATGTAATATGATTTTATTACATGGGTAGTATGGTTCAAATTTATTGAGTGGTAAAAGTTTATTGAAAAAATATCATCACTTATTGAGATTGTTTATGTTTCTCCTTCCATTGATGAAATATTATGATCCATATCTTAGGAAAATTTGTGACTTTTACTATCCTCTATATATTCATGATATATTCATGTATTAGTACCATTATTCCAGTATTTCATATATAATACAGTTATGATTTTTTAAAACCCTGACTTTACCCTCAATTTGGTTGGAAATTTCTATTCCTTCAAAACCCTGTTTCCTAAAAGGGTTTACGAGAATATTCTTATATTTCCATATAATCTTGAAAATACATTTTTAATTTTTTTTATTTTTCTAATTATTTTAATGGAATATTCTGGTCACTTTCCAAATATGGAATTTTTCAACTCTTTTTATTGTGAAAAAGGAATGGTCTTTTTACCGCGTATGACATATACGACCTAACCCACCATTATTTCTATTATGGTTCATTTTCATGAGTCAATGGTTAATTTATAATTTTTTTAAGTATTTAAACATAAATGGTTTTCAAAACATTTTCAACATTCTTATAAAAGTTTTCAAGAAAATTGGGTTTCAAAATGTTTTCAAGATTTCTTTATAATTTTTTAAATGTTATTTTCCAAGAAATTGTTTTTAAAATGTTTTCATGATTTCATTATAAGTTTTCAATGAGTATTCAAAGAAAAATGTTTTGAAATTTTTTTTGAATATTATTTTATAATTTTTTAAAGAAAAAGGTTTTTAAAATGTTTTAAATCTTATTTTATAAGTTTTCAAGGAAAAATGTTTTCAAAAAGTTTTTAAGACTATTTTATAAGTCTTCAAGAAAAAAGGTTTTCAAAATAATTTCTAGTCTGATTTATATGTTTTAAAGTTAATTTATATGAAATTATTTCCAATTTTTGTATGCATTAAAAATCATTTGTCAATGATGAAATAAAATTTCCATAAGAATCTCTTTTGAAAGATATTTCAAAATTATTTTCCATGTAAGATAAAATTCGGAGATGTTACTCATACCTTTTTAGGAAATGATCTAATGGTTCCATTCATATTCTGTCTCTGAATGGGTTATTCTTGATGTCTTTATCTTTATGAAATGCCTTTTTCTTTCATATGTTATATGTTTATGACACTTTTTTCTCTTTCATGGGTTATATGTTTTTGAAATTCGTTTCTTATTAATGGATTATACTTTTGATGAAATGATTATGAAATCTATATCTTCTTTCATAAGTTATGATATCATTACCTTTTTATGGTACCCATTTTATTTTAGGGGTCATTATATGATTTTTTATGATTCTGTGGTACATGTATGTATGATTTCATTCTGAGATGGGTGGGACATATATATATCCCTCTAATGAATTAGGTAATGATTTATATCTCATGAGATATACCTGGATAGATTGAGAAAAGAACTTGATTCTGTATTATATGACCGAAATATGAAATGAAATATATTTATTATTTCTATGATGGAATGAGGAGTGAACTCGGTTCATTAATACAGGGCTAGAATGGAGTGTAAACCCAGTTCAGTAAAGGACTTTGTCAACTAAGATGGTTTAGGAAGTAATGCCTTAACTACTATGGGAATCATTATATATTCTAATATGTCTGCCACAATTCCATGTTTTATTCCTACGTTATCCTTTCATGTATTATATTCTTTATTTCCTTATGACTCTTGTCTTATAAACTATCATTCCTTATTCCATGATTCATGTATTTGATCTTTGATATGTATGGTATGATCTTTTATTTTCATGATAATGTTCTCATACAATTATGATCATAATTATTCTTAAAAATCTCTGTAACATACCTATCTTGATCATTTTATATCACCCCTTTGATGTTTCCTTCCCCAGGTTATGATGATATATATTATGTTCAATGTTTCAAAGAAGGGTTCTAGTCAAGAAGAACCAAGTGCGTGAAAATATAGCTCTTTTACATACCAATGTTTATGTTTCCATGTTTCAAAAGGCACTATTATAGTATGGTCATTGAATATTTATTTGTATAATGTATTAATTATTACCCAAAATTTATGTAATATTAATGTATGAAATGTGAGGGTCGCTATAGTTGGTATTAGAGTAAAGGTTTAGTTATCATTTGGAACAAATGATGATAAATACTTAGTGAGAACACTAAAGAAATGTCTAGGGATATATATAAGGATAAGTAAAAGTATTGGAAATTGTACTTCAATTTTTTAAAGGCTAGAGTGTGTGGTTTTGTTGAAATAAATCCTTGTTTGGATATTACAAGTGTATGAGGCTCTGGTGTAGATATACCTAGGGGAACAACTCTAAAAATATGTTCTGGGACTGACTTGGGGTAATCATGTAACACCCCAAGGTTTTCTAAAAATAAATTGAAATTCTTGAAACTCTTTTTAATGTAGATATTTATAAGTATACTTTAAACATAATTTTAATGCTTCTATGTTTTGAATTTCGAAAAATAGTCATCTATAATTGTGTTTAGTATGTTATTTAGAGTATATTAGAACCAACTTGTTTTTTTGAATAGTAACATACCCTTATGAATATTAATGTGACTCTAATGAATAGTAAATTGTATCATTATTTTATTTTCTTCAGGCATTAATATAATGGCATCTTCATTAAGTTTTCAATGTGATATAAAAACAATTATAGTTTTTAATTATTAATTTTTGAAATAAATATGATTTTATTTAAAAATTAAATTTAAAATATTTATAAGATTGTTTTCGAAAAATGGAATTCAATTTTGAAATCTACACGTCAATAAATGGTTAGGGTGGATTTTAGGGATTTTTCTGAAACAATTGATTTTATAGTGAAAAGTAAAAAAATACAGTTTTGAGTTTCGGTGTGTTAATGACAGCATTAATGATGTAATAAATCTGGTCGACTTGTGTATAGTAAAATAGGTTATGAGGTGTCTCAATTGTCTTATACCATGGGAAAATACCATGGGAAAGCCCATGGTTTTGAAAATACCCCTTATGAGGTGTCCCTTGAAAATTATTAAAATAATCCCTCACTTTTTCTCTAAATACCATCACATTACTTCCTTAAATTCATTTAAAATTCCTCATTAATGATGATCTGGAATCCTTCTCTCCCTATTATTCCTCCTAAGGTTTCCACAATCCCACAAGGTTCCATCCTTCATGTTCTAGGAGTTACTATACAAGGTAAGAAAATTCATAATTCCATTCTTTTACTATTCAAGTTCTCTTTTATGTAGTATAACATTCAATTTTCCATATCATGTTCTTATTTCTTTCTTATTCGTGATATATTTTGTATTATGATTCATTTCTGGATGGGTGACCTTTGTCCCCTCTCTTTTTAATATTTTCTAAAACCATGTTGCATAGTTGTTAGGCTGCTGAATATTTGTAAGGGATTTCTTAATTATTCTTTTATTTTGAGTTCCTTTATTTTCTTATTCGTTTTTCATATATTCTTACACATGAAGCATAAAATCTCACAAAATAATGTATATTATAGATGTTCTCATGTTAATGGAAAATTAAACATCATTATTCTTCTCCTCTCCCACTTATTCATGGAATAAAAACATTGTCTGTGATGTGATGAATTACCGACATCGTGGATGATGTGATTTAAATTTTCATTAATTCATTCATGTATGGTCATGATACCATTTATATGGTTTCAACAGGTTATGATATATGTATTTTGTCTCATCCATGGTTCTAGAATTCTTTTTCACTCATGGTATTAATTTATAAGACAAAATGAGGTTGTTATTATCAATGAACCAGTAAAATGATCAAAACAAACATCATTAATGTTTTAACTTATGAATCATCATCATATAAAACATAAAAATGGTAAATGGTATAAATTATGGTACTATAAATATGTAAATTCTTTTACATTCCAATTATGAAGTTTCACATCCAATCGACAAGAACATCCATCATGAACAAATCATGGAAATCATGTAAAGAACGATTCCTAAACAATGTAAGGAACAAAATACTAACAATTAAAGGGTAAAATGAGGTTATTAAATGGTCATAAAAGATTGTATAAAAATGAAAATGTTTTTGTAAAATATTAATAACACTCTTTTAACCATTACACAAGAATTTTAAACAATGTTGATGTAATACAAGCCTGAGGTAGGGGAATTCCTAACCCAATTTCCATCCCCTTGGGTTGACCTTATTCTTCATTATTTATGTGGTTTTTAAACTATTTGTGTGATGAATTATGATTATAATATGTTTAATTATTTATATTTTCAGAGTATATACATATTCCATCCACTCTATTAAGTCACACTTCAATTATATGATATTTATAAGAGACTTTTCTTTTAAAAGCATCTTTTAAAATTCCGTTTTACAAAATTCAAAAGCAATGTTTTTATGCTAATATTATTTTTTTATGATTATGTTATGGATCTTGGGAATTATTTATTATGAAGAGTGGGACCTATATTTCCCTCAAAATGCATTGGGTATGTGTATGTTGGAGGTCAGTCGTATGGTTACTCCAACTGTAACAGAGATGGTTACACCAATAGTAATGTAGTTGTGAGGGTTACAAATTATAAGGTAACTGAGAGGGTTACAAGAATATGTAATTAATTCCCAAAGAGAACATTATTATTCTAATTATATTTTTATATATTGTATAAATCTCATGTTTCACAAAGTATATATATATATACAGGGGATAAGTATGTCTTTTGAAAATGATTTCATATGTTACAAGTATTCATGGACTAATGTGTTCTATCCTTCTTTTAATATCCCAAACTATGTTTTTGTGCTCATCCCATGTTTTGAAGGATTTTAATAGGTTAATGGATGTGTAAGACAAATAATTAATCCATGTTAAATGTTTAATAATTTTCAATTAATCATGTTTTATGTTTTAATGTTTTATATTTTCAAAAAAATGGAAACTGTTTTTATGGTATCCACTATGTAACAATGTGTAATGTTATGAATGTATTATTTCCCAATTTTCTAAAGATATAAAATTTAAAGGATCCTCAATGTAAAAAAGAAGAGTTTTATTGACTAAATTCAATATTATGTATGTAATAAGGTTCGGTCCTTATAGTTTTTATTAGATGATGGATTAGATAACATTAAGGGTTAAGATGATGTTAAAAGAATACCATAAATGATTTTGACTCTATTATTAATTTGAAATGTTATAGAATTTAAATATTACAATTTTTCTTTATCTAAGATATGTTTTTTTAGAATGGATGTTCACAGAAGAAATAGGGAAGTTGAAGAGGGGATGCACCGATCGAACGACAACCTTCCGAATCTACAACCCAGAATGGTATGAATTGGAACTGAGCAGTTTGTGACAGTAATGGATCAGCT
Organism: Viscum album; assembly: GCA_963277665.1. Taxonomy (NCBI): domain Eukaryota; kingdom Viridiplantae; phylum Streptophyta; class Magnoliopsida; order Santalales; family Viscaceae; genus Viscum; species Viscum album. The sequence continues at coordinate 1,238,055,144 of OY728153.1, forward strand.
AACGCAAGTAATAAATGGTGGTGTCATCCATCAAAGAGAATAACCAGAGGTACCACAACAGAACATGATAGTAGTGGAACATTTTATGAGATAATACCCTCCTGCTTTCAATGGATCTTCTGACCCAAAAGTAGCTGAATGATGGATCAATGCCCTTTAAAAGATATTCAATGTTATGGGATGTTCATATAATCATAAGGTGAGTCTTTCCATTTAACGTTTTTAATGTGAATCTAATCAGTGGTGGTCAACGGTAAGGAATATCAAGGGTAGAGAGGATATTGATGCCTTTGAGTGGGATGAATTTAAAGGCATTTTCCTAATATTTTCCTAAGGTGGTGTGACAAAGGACGGGGAAGCAATTCCATGAATTGATGAAAAAGAAGAAATATTCAGTGGTTGTGTATGAAGAGAACTTCACCCGACTGGAGAGGTATGCTCCAAATATTATTCTGAATGTTGATAGAAAAATCAACTGCTTTTACTTAGGATTAAATCAAAGGTATTGAAGGGCGTTGGCTGCTTATGAGTTAAAAAGTTATGAGAAACTTGTCTAATGTACTGAGAGGGTAAGGATAGAGTTTGCTGATGATAATGTGCATTTTGGAAATAGGGAGAAGAAGAGGTCCAAGTGGAAAGTGATGGGTAATAATCAACCAATGAAACCTGATGGTAAGAAAACATAGTTTTGAGTTTGTAAAAAGTGTGGCCAGAAACACCCTGGGGAATGTCTTAGAAAAACTGGGAAGTACTTTAAATGTGGTAAGTTTGGACATATAGCCTAATATTTCCATGAAAATGATCCTAAGACTAATCATAATAAGAAAACTGTATAGTTTTTAAAATGTGTTGAGATGGTTTATTATGGAAATGCCTGGCCAAAGAGAGATCTGAATGATGCAAAGAAGCCAGACTATAAGAAGAAAGGTGTACTGAGATCCCTTGTGACTATGTCAGTATATATCGGGGCATTTAATAAAGTTGTATCAGGTACTTTGTTTGTTCCCTCAGATTTTTCTAACGTTTTTTTGATACGGGGTATACACATTCCATCATCTCTAAGAAATTTTCACATAAATTGGAAATATTACCTCAATAAATGAGAAATGAACTTTTTTTTAATACACTAGGGGAAATATTATAGCAAAGAGGAATTATAAGAATCATTCTATTGTGGTATGTGTAAAGACATTACCTGTAAACCTTTTTGTTTTTCCCTTAGTCGAGTTTGATGTTATTCTGGGAATGGATTGGCTTTCTGTTTATCATGTTAAGATTAACTATAGATCTAAAGAAGTTGTTTTTTAGAAAGAGTTTCACTTTTTATAAAAGAATGAACCCATACAATTAATAACATATAAAGAAGCTGAAAAACAATTGAAATATAGAAATGATAGTTTTCTTACTCATATTTTAGAAAACAAGGGAACTGTTCAAATTAATTATTCCCCAGTGGTAAATGAATACCTTGATGTTTTTCTGATAAGTTACCTAGTGTCAAACCTATTCAGGAAGTCGAATTTGCAATTGACTTAGTTCTTGATGCTAAGCTAATTTCAAAACCCCCATATCGTATAGCTCAAATATAACTTCTTGAATTGAAAAATCAGTGGAAGGGTTTTCTTGATAAAGTCTTCATTCATCCTAGCACTTCACAATGGAGAGATACTATTTTGTTTGTTAAAAAAAGATGGTTCTATGAGACTTTTCATCGATTATAGAGATTTGAATAACATACCTTTTTAAAAAAAGTATCCTTTTCCTCCTATAAATGACTTGTTTGATTATCTCCAGGGAGCTGAGTACTTTTCCAAGATTGAATTGAGATCTGGATACCATTAGCAGAATGTGAAGGAGGATGACATCCCAGAAATATCATTTTGTACTAGATATGGGCATTATGAAATTTTTATGCCATTTGGGTTAACTAATTAACCTAATATATTCATGAATCTTATAAATAGAGTATTTCATGAGTTCTTGTCTATGTTTGAGGTTGTGTTTATTGATGACATTCTGGTATTTTTTAAAAATAAATAGAAGTATGAAAAACATCTAAAGGTTTTTTTACAAACCTTAAAAGAAAATAAACTGTATGGAAAATTCAACGAGTGTGATTTTTGGTTGAAACCAATTTCTTGTCTTGAAAACATTGTAAATAAGTATGGAATAATAGTTGATCCTACCAAAAAAGTGGTTGATGAATCACCAAGACCGAAAAATGATACAAGTATTCATAGTTTTTTTGGATTATTCGGTTATTATAAATGTTTCGTTAAGAACATTTCTCAATTATCTAGCCCGATAACTAAGTTAACATGGAAAGGGGTTAAATTTTTTTGGACAGAAGAATGTGATGTTTGTTTTCTGGAACTGTAGAAGAGATTGGTAAATGCTCTAGTTTTGGCCTTGCCTTCCCAAAATTGGGATTTCGTCATCTACAGTGATGCTTCGTTGAAGGGACTCAGTTGTGTTTTGATGCAGAATGACCAGGTAATTTCTTATTCTTCAAGATATCTAAAAACCCATTAGTTATATTATCCCACACATGATTTATAATTGGAAACTGTGGTTTTTTCTTTGAAAATTTAGAGGAATCATTTATACCGAGCCAAATTGAAAATATATACTGACCATAAAAGTCTGAAGTATATATTCAATCAGATGGAATTAAACATAAAGGAGATAATATGGCTTCAACTGATAGAGGATTATGATTGCATGATCAATTACCATCCAGGAAAAGAAAACAATGTGGTAGATGCCTTGAATTGAAAACATCATGCATCATTAACCATGTTATATTTGGAACATGATCCCTTGTTTAATGATTTGATGAATTTTGGCTTAGAAGTTGTTGTTTCAGGGAATACATCTTTTTTGTTTCAGGTTTTGATGCATTCTTCGTTGTCAGATAGAATTATGGGAGCTCAACATGAAGACCATGAGCTACAAGAAAAGGTAGAATTTGTTAATGTGGGTAAATTTCCAGAATTTAACCTTGATAAAGATTGTGTTTTAAGATTTGTTAAAAGGATGTGTGTGCCTTTTGATTCCCAGTTGAAGAAATAATTGTTGTGTGAAGCTCATAGTTCTCCATTTTTAGTTCATGCAGGAAGTACTAGGATGTACAGAGACCTTCAAGAGTATTATTAGTAGGATTGAATGAAATGTGATATTGCTGATTTTACCATTAAATTTTTTACATTTCAATAGGTTAAAGAGCAGTGGTTGTTACCTATGGGGATGCTTCAGCCTTTTCCAGTACTAGAGTGAAAATGGGAGAATGTATCCATGGAATTTGTGGTGGGACTAACAAATACTTCTCAAGGTAATAATGTGATTTGGATTATTATTGATCGGCTGATAAAATCTACACATTTACTTTCAATTCAAAATACAATTTCATTGGATCATATTTCTTGACTGTATCTCAAGGAGATTGTTAAGAATAATGGAGTTCCTCTTCCCGTTGTATCTAAATAGGATCCTAGGCTCACTTCTAAATTTTTGAAGCGACTTCAAATGTCGTTGGGCATAAAATTAAATTTCAATATAGATTTTCATCCTTAATAAGTTGGGTTGTCAGAAAAAACTATTTAGACTTTGGAGGATATGATTCAATCTTGTTCAATGGACTACCATGGAAGTTGGGATCAACAGATTTCCTTAGTCGAGTTTTCTGATAAAAATAGCTTTCATTCTAATATTCAGATGGAACCTTTTGAGGATTTGTATGGGAAGTGGTGTTAAACTCTAGTGTTTTAGGATGAAGTCACTGAAGGAAAGTTGATGGGGCTAGAATAAGTATATGAAGTGGGTGAGAAAGTGAAGATTATCCAGCAGTACATGAGGAAAACTTAGAGTAGGTAGAAAAGTTATGCAGATAATAGAAGGAAAGACTTATCTTTTGATGTATGTGACTATGTTTTCCTTAAAATCCCTTCTTGTAAAAGTGTGATGTGTTTCAGTAAGAAAAGGGAAGTTAAGTCTATGGTTCATCAGTCCTTTGGAAATTTAAGAGAAAGTTGGAACAGTTGCATACTGAGTAGATTTTCCTCTGAGCTTTTCTTACGTATGCAATGTTTTTCAAGTTTTGATGTTGAGAATGTATGTTTCAGATTCATCACATGTCCAAATCCCAGAAGCATTTCAGCAGGAAGAGAACCTTTCTTATGAAGAGAAGCCAGTTCAGATTCTTTATTGAAGGGAAAAAGTATTTCAGAATAAGGTAATCCACTAGGTAAATGTTTTTTAGAGAAACCACATGGTTAATGAAGCAACATGGGAGTCTAAAAATTCAATTTGGGAAAGGTACCCTCACTTGTATAATAAGTAAATAAAATTACGAGGACACAATTTCCAGAATGAGGTGATAATGTAACACTACATGTTTATCTAAAAATAAATTGAAATTCTTGAAATTTTGTTTAATGTAGATATTTATAATTATCCATTAAATATAATTTTACATTTTTATATTTTGAATTTATAAAAATGGTCATCTACGATTTTGTTCAGTTTGTTATTTAATTCTATGGAAACCAACTTGTGTTTTTGTGAATAGTAACATACCATTTCCAAAAGTAATTTGAATAGTAATATGAATTGTAGAATGACTCTAATGAATAGTAAATTTTATTATTATTTTATTTTCTTAAGGCTTTAAGATATTGATAACTTGATTACTTTTTCAATGTGATATAAAAAGATTTATAGTTTTTAAATTATTAAAATTTGAATTAAGTATGATTTTATTTAAAAATTAAATTAAAAATATTTAGAAAATTATTTTCAAAAAATGGTATTCATTTTTTATTTCATCATTTTGAGAAATGGGTAGGTTTAATTCTGGGGAATTTTCTGAAATAGTTGATTTTTTAGTGAATAGTAAAAAAATTCAGTTTTGAGTTTTGGTGTGTTAATGAAATCATTAATGATATAATAATGATATAATAAATCTGGTCAACTTGTGTATAGTAAAATAGAATATGAATTTACCCACGTGGCTTATACCATTGTCAAATACCATGGGCCAGCCCATGGTTTTGCAAATATCACTTATGAGGTGTCCCGTGAACATTATTAAAATGATCCCTCACTTTTTCTATAAATTCAACCCATTCCTTCATTATCTTCGTTCCAAATTCCCCATCAATAAAGGTATGGCCTCCTTTCCTCCCAAGTAGTCCTCCCACAGTTTTCTAGAGCCCCTAAGGTCCCAACCATCGGGTTCTAGGAGTTACTCTACAAGGTAAGAAAATTCCCAATTTCATTCGTTTTCCATTCTAGTTCGCTTTTTTGTGGTATAACCTTCATGTTTTAATACCATGTTCTTATTTCATTATTATTTTGATCTATTTTGTATTATTATTCATTTCTAGATGGGTTATCCTTGTCCCCTCTATTTTTAATATTTTCTAAAACCATTTTGCATAGCTATTAGGTTGCCGAATGTTTGTAAGGGATTTATCCATTATTCTTTTATTTTGAGTTCATTTCTTTTCTTATTATTTCTTCATATCTTCTTACCCATGAGGAATGAATCCTCCAGAAATCATGTATAATCATGATGTTCTCATTTTCATGGAAAATGCATCATAATTATTCTTCTCCTCTCCCACTTTTTCAATGAATAAAAACATTGTCCGTGATGTGCCAAATTACGGACATCGTGCACGATGTGATTTGAATGTACATTATTTTCGTCAAGTATGGTAATGAAACCATTTATATGGTTTATCCAGGTTATAATATATGTATTATGTTTCATCCATGGTTTTGGAATTTTTTTCACTCATAATTTTAATTTATAATACAAAATGAGGTTGTTATTATCAAAGAACCACTAAAATGATCTAAACAAACATCATTTGTGTTTTAACTTATAAATTGACCTCATAAAAAATGATAAATTGTATAAATTATGGTAATGGAAATATGTAAATACCTTTCCAATACAATTCTGTAGTTTCACTTCCAATCGACAAGAACATCCATCATGAACAAATTATGGAAATCATGTAAAAAACGACCCTAAACAATGTAAGGAACAAAATACTATCAATTAAAGGGTGAAATGAGGTTATGAAATGATCATAAAAGATGTTATAAACATGAAAATGATTCTTTAAAATACTAATAACACTCTTCTAACCATTATAATAAAAGTTTATATATGTTTGAAGTAAGACAAGCCTGAGGTAAGAGAATTATTAACCCGATTTCCATCCTTTGGGTTAAACCTTATTCTTCATTATTGTTTGTGGTATTTAAATTTTTTGAGTGGTGAATTAAGATTATACTATGTTTAATTATGTATATTTATATATTATATACATATTAAATCTACTATATTAAGTCTCACTTCAATTATATGATATTTATAATAGACTTTTCTTTTAAATTACCTTTTTAAAATTCTCTTTTACAAAATTCAAAAGAAATGTTTTTATGCTAATATTCATTTTGTACGATTTTGATCTTGATCTTAGGAATTTTTTATGATGATGGTTGTGACCTATATTTCCCTCCAATTTATTGGGAATGGGTAAGTTGGAGGTCGTCCATATGGTTACTCCATGTGTAATTGAAATGGTTACTCAAATAGAAAGGTAATCGTGAGGGTTACAAATTATAAGGTAGACAAGAGGGTTACAAGATTATGCAAGTAATTCCCCATGATAACATTATGGTTATACTTATGTTCTTATGTATTTTGGAAATCTCACGTTTTACTAAGTATGTATATATATACATACAGGTGATAAGTATGTCTTTTGAAAATGATTTCATACGTTACAAGTATTCATGGACTAATTTGTTATTTCCTTATTTTTAAATCTCTTAATGAGTTTTTGTTATCATCGCAAGTTTTAAATGATTTACATAGGTTAATGGATGTGTAATACATATAAGGAAGCCATATTAAATGTATAAAGTTTTTTAAGGAATTGTGTTTTATGTTTTAATGTTTTATATTTTGAAAAAAATGGAAACTGTTTTTATGGTATCCACTCTATAACAATATGTAATATTATGAATGTATTATGTCCCAATTATCTAAATATATAAACTTGAAAAGATCCTCATTATAAAAAGGCAGTGTTTTCTTGACTAAATTCAAGACTCTGTATGTAATAAGGTTAGGTCCTTATAAATCAGGTACACGAAAATTGGCCCTGTTGCGCACCTTGTTTGATGCTATCGAGGGATATGTTTTGGAAATTAAAAAAATCTTCACAAACAATCATATAGGATTGAAATATAATTTAGTTATGAATAACATATAATAAACCTAGGGTGTTATATATTAATGAAGGTGTCATGATTTATACCCTCTATGTAATTTTTATCACGACTATGTGGTTTTCTTCTATGATAGGTAATGTTCACACTATGCTTCTGGTTTTAGTCAATGGTGGGAGCCAGAAGGAACATGAATAATGATGAATTTTATGGATGATTTGTTGATGATAATTAAATTGGGATGATAATTGTAGTTAAAAATGTTTTGATCATGCCTAATCAGTTTTCCCAAAACATGATTAACAACATCTACCTTAACCAACTCATAGAATCGCCACGAAAAAAAAGATGGAGTTAACTGAGAATTCAGGTAATAGAGACAATAGAAGAAATAATATTTAGTTTCCTTTGTGTTAAAAATGTGTAAATAATCACCTATGTCAATGTATTATAGTCACAAGAATATATTTTGACTGTGGAAAATAAGGACACAAAGTAAGTGGCAACAAGGGAAAAATGATGAGTTCAATTGATGAAAGGGATGTGAATATTGGCCTGCCTAACACATCATCAAAGGTTAAGTGTTTTTTGTATGATATATAAAATCATTACGAAACTTAATGTCCCAGGAGGGAATAACATGAAGAGGATCATCAAGGTTGTATGAGTAATAGTTATAATGATGACAATGAAGTTACTAGAGATGAAATGTGAAAGGAAAGATGAATTATGTAATTGGATGAAGTATCATTTCTAATGGCATAAGGATGAAGTGGAATAATAAAATATTCCATGTACTTGGATTCAATAATAATGTTATATGAATGGTGAAATATATTAGTATTTTTCAGTTTAAGTTTTCTTCTACATATTTTCAAGAACATGTTGAATGGCTTCGATAGAATAGAAAAGTGATATAATGGAAAGGTGTTGTCCATTGAAAACACGTGATTAAGAGAAAGATAAACCTTAATATAATCATTATTTTAATATATTGTTTTTTGGATAATGATATGTGGGTTATGAATATGTAAATTGGATGGTACTGATAACTTTTGAACTAATTAAGGACATGTTGACAAGTAGTTCTTGGTATAATGGATGAAGTTTAAAACTACATAGATTTATAGAATATATCTAATAATCTATGGAATAAGGAATAATGCATGTTTTATAAAATTATTTATGATAATTTATGTTCTTAACATGTTCCAAGAGAATTTACCATGGGGGTATTCACATGTTTAGAATGTGAAAACCAAGAGATAATTTGTGATATATGGGGGTCAATGTTATGATGATATCATAACTTTTTTTTCCAAATCTTTGGATTTTAATATTTTATAGGGGTTATAAGGTTAAATATTCATGAATGTTTTATGATAAACATTGGAGGAATTATTTTTGTATTGACATTGTATTAAAAATCATGGTTAAAATTCTATTTAGTGATTCACCTTATTTCAAGGATGGCCATCTATTTTGGAAATTATATTAGCTTGGTTCTAGGAAAGGATATCATGTATGTCGGGTGACAACCAATAAAGTAGGGAAAGGACACATGTCTTTAAACCATTACTAAAATATGTTAAGGGGTTCACACAAAACATTTTCTTAGGTGTCTATTGGTTAAGGTATAATAATTTTTGATGAATAATAATTTATGATGAAATAGTTGTGTTTATTTTTATGTTTTGAGATTAATGTGTTAACGATATTTATTTTTTAAGAATGGTTATATGAAAATAGTTATAATATTTATTATTTTTTGGGCCTTAATAACTGCTAAAAGTGTATTTTGGTTCTTTGGGAATCAAAGTTAATATATGGACATCAATTTCTTAAAGTAATGGATGAATAATAAATAGTTTAAAACACAACAAAAAAAAGAAATTTGTTTTACAAAAATATATCAATTATATATATATATTTATATTTTTGGTCAATAAAATAATTTCTAAATGATAGGATATTGATGAAAATATTTTTTTATTAATAGCTTAATTTTTTTGAACTGATGGCATTTTAAATCATCATAGATTTAAGACTTTGAGGCCCATAACTTTTTATTCATCATTCAATTTTTTTTGATTGATGACCTCAATCACTCCTTATAAAATATATACAATATTCATACATGTCCAATATTCACTCCAAACATATGCTATCTTATATGGAAACCAAGTTATATGTTACTTTGGGTAACCGTTATAGTTCTAACTTTCCCTTTTTAAGGGATGTTTTAATATCTATTTCTAGGAAGTGGATTTCATGAACGAAAATTTCATGTATTCAAACATTGATAACCTAGAAAAATTTCAAGGATGAATTTAATTTTAATGGGGGTATAATTAAACACTTTAAGAGTTTTTGAATTACATTTTTTAATTAATTTAACCTTTATGATATAATTCATTTCAAAAAACACTGAAATAGTTTATTTTATATTAAATCACTATGTTTGGTTTGTGTTATAAACAACAACAAGTTAGTAATGAACTACACCCAACATAAATTTTATATTGATAAAAAATGGAAAACCAAGGTTATCTTGCAACATGGAATATGTTATACACAAAACCTATTTGATGTACGCAACACACAACACTGACTTGGCATATGTTCCACACAACAATGAGTTTTTATGAAATGAATTTTTATTACTATAATTATTTAAATGAAATAATTATAATCTAGTTGTTAAATATACTAATATAAATATTGATAGAAAATTTTAGTTTTTTATAACGGTTTTATATAAATAAAACATATTGATGATGAATGATATAACTTTTTGGTAAAGACCTTATTTGATTAAAAATACAATTTTCTCAAATGAACTGCTTTTATATCCTTATATGAAAAATAATAGAATTTATTTTAGACACATTTATAACTTGAATTTGATAAAATAAAATTCTTTTTTTAATTTATAATGTTAAAATTATCATAGGGATATTTTTTAGGATTTTTCTGAGAAACTTCATTTTTGGAAGAATAGTGGAAAAATACGATATTTTATTTCAAAAATGCCTTTTCATATAAATTATTTATAATGTTAAATTATATTTTAAAAAGGTTTAAATGTTTAATTAGATAATATTTTTATCAATTAATCAAATTTTGTTTATTATAATTAATTTATCATTGAAATTGGGTATAAATACATAGAAAATGTTTGAATATTTCTACTTTGAAAACCCACAGTGTCGTCCCATCAACAGGATTAATTTTAAAATAATTTCTAACACTTATGTGATTAAAATTTTAAAAAATGGATTCAAAATAGTTAATTATCATAATTTATAATTTATTATAAAGTCAAAATGTTTTTATCAAATCTATTATTTAAAGTGATTAAAATTAATTACAATGGTTAAGAGAAAAATTATGATTATAAAGTATTAAACATTAAATTTAAGACCCAAAATGACATATAAACTTATACAACAACCATTTTATGGAAATTATTCATCCATTAATCTTCCATTGTTTATTTTGGTTATTTGTTTTATGATTATTGTTAGGTAAAAATGTGGGTACATTTAACTTTTTTTTTCAAAAATGCTAAGTGTGGTGTTTCCCTTCCGTATAAAAGGACACCACATATAACTCTTCTATACACCTCTAAAACCACTTAGTTTCATGAAATATATTCCCAATAAACTTTATAACATCCATAAATTCCTCCTAAAATACTCCCCTTGAGAATAAGGTAGTCCTAGGAATCATTTTCGCACAAATCGAAAAGAGTTACCTGATTAAGAGGAAACACCTTCTCTCAATCTGCTTTATTTTATTTTCTTTATCCACAACCTAATGTATCTTTATTATATTATTGTATAAAAAACTAGTATTTTAAATATAATTTGATTTTTATGGTAAAATTTTGACCTAAATTTACATTCACCTCTATCTAATGGGTAACGAACATGTTGTTTATGTGTACGGTGAACTACCTCATAAAGAAACGATGATTGTTACTTTTTCAATTACCACATATCATGGTGGATATTATGAATAATACTCTATTTATATATGTTATATATTATATTTATTATTTATTTAAGCTTCTGAAATTATTTTACAACACATGTCTTTATACTTTTCATTTTGTGTGAATATTATAATTTCGTTTGAAGAAGTATGGACTACCGCCCCCTCAAAGCGATGTGATCCTTCCATACACTACATGGAATGTATTAAGGTTGAGTTTAGTGAATATATATGATATATATGATATTATAAATCTAATTTACGAATTATGTATATAAAATTATATACACATATGTCTTTTACATTCTTTCTTCCAACCCGACAATTAAACGGAAATAACGTTCTTGTGTACGTACGACTTGTCGTCTTCATGAATGATATATTACATTTAATACAGATATATTCTATAGATTATTATACAAAAAATATAATTAATATAAATTATATTTAAATCATGGTTTACTTTTTGAAAATCAAGATATAAGTATAAGTACCAAAGATATAAGAAATTGAGATCCATGTGAAAACCAAAGCAGATATTACCTTAACTGAAACCTTAACATAGAGTTTGTAACAAGAGAGTAATATAAAAACAAAATAAAACCCTATATGGTATTATAACTAATAATATGGTTCTTTTATATATGTATAATAAATTTATATTTATTATACAAGATCTATGAATGAGTATGATATGAGTCAAGACACGAGGTAAGTGGATTTCATCAAACTTCTTATTTCTGTGAGAGGCATGATTTTTTCACCACCCATTCATTTTTGTGGTGTGTATACTAACCATGGATGATTTATATGATTATTATAATTAAATTTATGTGTATTTAAATATACATTCTATGATCTTTCTTCGATTGGTTTGTGTTTTAAATGTTACCAAATCAGTAAAGTAATTTTGTCTCAATTTTATTTGTTTGAGACACATTCTATGTTATAAACAGATATTTTTATATGAGATGTATATAATTACATTGAAATGTTATTTCATGAATATAATTATTTTAATTCTATTTTAATCTTTATTTAATCTAATTTTATTACATGTGGTGTGTGGTTTGAAGTTACTAAGTGGTAATAGTTTATTTTAAAAATATCGTCATTTATCGAGATGGTTTACGTTTATTCTTCAATTGATGAAATATTATGAACCATATCTCAATAAAGTTCATGAAATTTATTCTCCTCTATATATTCATGATATATTCATTTATTGGTTCCATTATTCCACTCTTGGGTATGTATGATAATTGAGAATGTTTTTTTAAGAAAGCCTTACTTTACCCTATCTTTGGTCAGAAATATGAATCCTTCAAAACCATATTTTCTAAAAAGTGTTTTCGAGAATATTCTAGTATTATCCTATAATATTTAAAATAAAATTTAACCCCTTTTAATTTTACTAATGTTTTCGAAGGAATCTTCTAGTCTATTTCCAAACAAGTTATTTTTTACCCTTTTTACTGTGGAAGAGGAATGTTATTTTTACCTCATATGACATGTACAGATTTACCCTCCATAATTTATGTGATGCTTTATTTTCATGTTTAAAAGGATAATTTTTAAGAATGTTTTTTTAAAAATTATTTTCTATGAAATGGATTTCGAAATATTTTCAGGGTTCCTTTTTAAGTTTTCATGTAAAACGGTTTTAAAAATGTTATCAAGATTTCTTTATAAGTTATCAAAATTATTTTAATTGAAATTCTATTCAAAACGGTTTCAAGATGTATTTAAAAGTTTTTAAATTGTTTTCAAAGAATAATTTTTTTTAATTTATTTGAAGATTATTTTATAGGTTTTCAAATAAAATGGGGTTTAATATATTTTAAGTCTTATTTTATATGTTTTCAATGAAAAGTATTTTCAAAAAAATTTCAATATTCTTTTATAAATTTTCAAGAAAAAAGATTTTCAATATTATTTCAAGTCTTATTTATATGATTTCAAGGTATTTTATTAGAAAATTATTTCCAAATGGTTTTATGAATTCAAAATATTTTTTTCAATGAAGAATGTATATTTTCCTCAAGAATAATTTTTGAAATATATTTCAAAATTATTTTCTATCTATGATATAATTCTTTGATGTTACCCAAGAATTTATATGAAATGATCAAAAGGATATATTCAAATTATTTCTCTGAATGGGTTATACTTAATTTCATGGTACTTATGAAACCGGTTTCCCTTTCACAGGTTTTAAGTTAATGAAACCTATTTCTCATTCATAGGTTATATGTTTATGAAATCCATTTCTCTTTCATTCGATATGCTTTTGATGAAATGATTATGAAACCCATATTTTCATTCACATGATATGATATGAATACATGATTTGGATACCCATTTCATTTACTGAATTATGATATGATTCCTTACGTTTTTGTGGAACATGTATTTATGATTTCATTATGAGATGTGTGATACCTATATATCCCTCCAATGCATTGTGTAAAGATTTATATCTCATGAGATTGACATGGCTGGAACAAAAAATAAACTCATTCCAGTATTACATGGTTGTAGCAGGAAATAAACTCAGTTTAGTATTATAGGGCTGGAATGAGAAGTTAACATAGTTCAGTGATATATGGCTGAAATGGGGAGTGAACCCAGTTCAGTAAAGGACTTTGTCCACTAAGATGGACACGACAACAATGCATTGACTTTTATGAAAATAATTATATATTCTAATGTTTCTACAACAATTCCATGTTCTTTTCCTATGTTATGATTTCATGGATTATGTTCTTTATTTCCATATGATTCATGTATTATGAACTTCCATGACTTATTTCATGATTCATGTATATGATCTTTGAGATGAAGGGTATGATATTATATTTTCATGATCATGTTCTCATACCTATATACTTAAAATTATACTTACATATCCCACTAATTTACCCTTACTGAGCATTTGAGCTCACCCTTTTTTCTGCTTCCATCCCCATGTTATAATGATACTTATTATGCTTGAGTTGCTTAATAAGGTTTCTAGTCAAGAAAAACCTAGTGGGTGATAATGTATCTCATTTAGTTAACAGTGTTTATGTTTCCTAAGGCACTAGAATAGTACGGTCTTTGGGTTTTTGTTTATATAATGTTTTAAGTATTCTAAAAAAATTATGTAATGTTAATGAATGATCAATTTTTGTTTCATTGACTGTGAGAAAATTTGAAATTTATAATCCTATTTACTACCTAGTATAGTGGTATGATAGGGTCAAACCAGAGGGAGGGGACTAATTTTGTGCTTAGTGACAAAAAAACACAAAACAAAAAACAACTATGGAATATCATGGTGATGGTGTGAAGTAAATGACATGGTGAGTGAGTGAATACGAAAGTGAGTGAATTCAAGAAGACAAGATAAGACGATAAGTGGGGATATAATAATGAGAACAATCAATATAATAGAGAGGAGGATATTTGATGTTAGTTTCAATATGATATCCCATGTTCGTGCAAATAAATTTAAATGTCTAGATCTTATTGAAATCAGTTGGCCGGATTTTTTTTTTGGTCAATGTATGAAGAAAAAATCATTATAGTTTTTTCATCTATAGAAATCATTTGATCAACTATTAAGTAAAATCAGATGTCACTGGGTTCAAATTTTCATTTGAAATTTGTAATCTATCTCTTTATTGAGCTTGATTCACTTTTCAATTGAATCCTCAAATTGAAAATAGTTTGAAATTAGATCTAATCATGTTTTGTTTTCATTGATACTTAACGTTTTGAAAGAAATTACTATCTGGGGAGTGAGAGAGAGAGAACCATTAGAGAGAATAAGTGCATAAACAAAGGAAATATTAGATTTAATCTATTAGCCTATTCTCACAAGGGAAATTATCCTAGAATTGTTATTGAATTCAGTGGATTAAAATATGAAATAAGAAAACAAGTCATTCTGTATAATGTTGTAGGAAAACAGAGAACAAGTAAAAATAATTAAATCCTTCTACCAACTCAATCTCTAGATGCTATGATGTTCTGATAATTGTCTCCTTATAACTTCCTGATTGTTGATGGAGGTGTTCTCAAGATATCCCTCTCTAAGAATCTGGAAGGGAAATGGTCTAATACCTCTATCTACCACTCATTGTAAGTGATAAATGAATTTGTTTCTTGCTCCCTGGAATTCATGATGAGTGAACGAGCTCTTAGAATTCTAAGGGATCATGTATGAAAGTGGCCGATGAATAATGAGTTGATTCCTAGACATACTTCTTTCTCCACAAGTAGAAGTCTTTGTAATCTCACAGATTTATTCCCCAACTTCCACCTAGAACCTTCATAAGGAAATTTTCCCTCCTCTATCGCTGGAGAAGATGTGTCGAAACAAAACAAAAGGTTCGTGCCAGAACCTTGATCTCCCCTCTGTAATAAAAAATATAAATTTTAGTAAATAATAAGAGAACTAATATATATTATTTAAATATATTCTTTTTTAGAAAAAATAAATAAATATATAAATAAAATACATAATTATATTAATTAATTTAAATTAACAAATACAAAATCAAATTATTACATACATAAATACAACTAACATCATATACCTAATATATACAAAAAACTGTTAATATATTTTTTATAATATTATATAAATTATGTTAAATATTATTAAATATATTACATTATATGTTATTAGATATATTATTTTTAATATATATTATTATTTTTATATAAGTTATATGTTAAATTATATATTACAATATATATATATATTTCTATTATTATTATAAATGTTAAATTATATATTAAATATTAAAAAAAGTAAAATGGGGGGTGGAGGGTTTGGGTAGAAGGGGGAAGCAGGGGGAGAGATGTGGCAGTCAGGGCGAATAACAGATGACAGAGGTTACTGTTGTGGCTCAAGGTCTGCTGAAGAGGGGGTTTGGAATTGTATAGGTGATGGATCATCAAAGCAGCGACGCATAATGGTTCATATTAGACAATGGATGACATAGAAACTCTATAAGGAACCGACCTTAAACCTTAAATAATATTGAATTAAATGAATAATTCACATTGGGGATCTTTTCAGGTTTAGTGTTTTAGAGAATTTGGACATAAATATTACATCTCAAAAGATTACAATGTAGACACTTCAACACAGTTTCCATTTTTTTTCATAAAAAAAGAACTCTTGAAAACAAAAGCCATGTCTAGTTCCATATTTAAGACAGCATGACTTTTCTTTGATCCCATCCTTGACCCTATTCTAAATTATATCATGTGAAAAACATTTCAGAAACTTGGGATGGGCATAAAAAGCTTGGTAAGGGATACACAAAGAAGTAAAACTGTTAGTTTTTTAAAAAAACAAGTAAACCATGAATACTTTAACATAAGTAATAATTTTCACCATTATGAAGTGCAAATAATATTCACTGAATAAAAGATTACTACTTACCCTTTTGTAACCAAAAGATTGCCCATATAAAGAACATATAACATATAATGGTAACTTAGGACATAAACATACATAAATGGAATAACTGTATGGTCGACTACCACACATATCACTAAATGGAATATCCATATGTCCAACTTTCATACCCAATGCATTGGAGGTTATAACGTAACCAACCATCCTGGTATTCATGGCACCACCCGTCATTTGGTTTATCATGTAACCACACGTCAAATGTCCATGTACCATTATAGCATCATAAGACATCAAACAAATATAAAGGAAAGAAAAAATTTCAAAATTTCAATCATAATATATCACTTAAATATATTGACATAACAAATCCATTATCAAAACCATTTTAAATACCAAAATACATAAAATAGTATATGGTATTTATTTTCTTTTATAAACCTTACGAATTGTTGAGGAAGCCAAAGATCAAATAATACTCGCGGCGGTGGAAAGGTAATTTTCACCACTTATGCTAAAATAAACATTCCTTTTTGTCGTTTAGTAAAACGCTTAGTAGAAAAAGATTCCCTTTGAAAAGTATAGGGTGTTTATACAGCGTTTAAAAGAAAGTCATGTATTAAAAAAATATGCCTCAATGAAAGGAGATTGAGACGAAGTCCCTTACAAAGATCATTTTGTAAATAAAATAGATTTCTTACGTGTATTCGCTATAATATCACATAAATAAATTATAAATACATGATAATATATAAAAATTTATTTCTCACATAATCAAAGAACAACATAAATAAGAAAGATAAGTTTAACCCAAAGAATGAGAATTGGGTAAAAAAGTTCCCTTACCTCGTGTCCGACTGGACTCGATCATTCTTTAATCTCCTGAATAATAAACTAATGTTAATTTATACTTTCTTAAGAACATTTTTCAAGATTGTTATTTCTTTTATATAACTTATTTCCTTTTTTTAAACATTATGTAATCATTCAAGTTAATAATTTTCAGTTTGTCGATATTTGGTACTTGAGTCAAAAAATGGACTTCTTATAATTAAATGTTATTCATGTGGTAAAAGGTTCATTATATCCAGAATGATATCCATTATTTGGATATAATATATATCATATATATCCATCCTATAAATTTATTTTTAATATTACATAACATTTAGATGTAATAAATGAAATGCACCGTTCATGGAGACGGTAAGCCGTACGTACCCATGAACACTACTCCCATTTCTTTTTCATATATAATGGAATTAAAACTTAATGATATATAGTTGTATTAGAATTACAGTATTTTATCATATGTAATATTATTAAATCTATCCTTTATACATACCACATATGGTATGAACGAGTCTTATCACTTTGAGGGGGCGGTAGTCTGCACTTCCTCTAATGAGATTATCATGTTTTCCCATAATGGAAACCATAAAGGCATGCTATAAATGGAAATTATAGAAGCATAAAGAAAACATAAAAATAATATATATCATATATAAATACAGTGCCATCATAATGGCCACCATGCGAGGCGGTTGGAGATATTTTAACAATAATCATTTCGTGAGGTGTCAGTTTTCCATCCACAAAAACATTATTTTCTTCATCCATTAGATGGAGGTGTGTTTAAGTGCAGTTAGAATCATTCTCATAAAAACATCCTAGTGTATTGTGGATACTTGGGTTGTTACAAAAGATAGGAATAAAAATAGTTTAGGGGTTGGAGAAGTAAAATAAAAGAAACAATTTAAGAGAAGTTGTTAAGTTTAATTTGGTTAACTCCATTTGGTTTGAACCAAGGACTTTTTGAAGTGCCTTCTGCCTAAGGTGAGGCTTCTAGGGGGAGGAGAGGGATGTAGGGAGATTAATTGGGTAGAGGTTGGATGAGACAAATGTCTTGAGAGGTGTGAGGAATTGGTTAGAAGTGGTGTTCTTTTATAAGGAGGAGGAAGGGCTCTTTAAGAAAGTGTGAAAATATTATTTTATTATACAATGATATTCGGTTTCTAATGGTCCAAAAATCATTAAGGTCAAATATAAGGTGTCTCATATTCGAAATAAAATCATGAAATCTGAATTGGACAGGTTTTGGATAATATTATAATCATTATAATCTTATTTATTAAAATTCTTTATTAATGAGGTAAATCCTGCATCATTATCGTGTCATAAATAATTTAATTTATTTGATGTATAAAAAATTATAAAAAAAATTCCATGATGTAGGAAATATGTTTAATATTTCCAATGAATATTTATAGTCATAATATAATTTATATAACTCCTTATAAAAATTAATTTAGTAAAAGATATTGGCTTTTTCATTTTCGCCTTTACTTTAAGTTAATTAATCTAAATTGTCATTATCACTCCCAAGTTGCTCAATGGGGTCCCAAAATCGACCCAAAGATGCATGTGGACTTAAATGACTCAACGAATAAGGTTTTTACATATGTGAAGGTAATTTTGAATTATTATAATATTCTTTTAACCTTGAATTACCCTATTTACCTTTAACTAGAGTAAAGAAAAGTCAAAAGTTACTATTCACCAAAAATTATTTTCATTTTATTGAACCACGTTTTACTTTATAATAACAACCATGTATGTAGGATTTGAAAAATTCAATACAAAGAAGTGGAAAATTTTCATTTAAATGAAAATGTATGTTTTTTTAAATATTACTAAGTGGTTTCACTATTCATCAAAATTGAAGTTTTTCAGAAAAATACCAAAAATTCATCCTAAGTTAAATTAGATATTCCAAATTCAAAAATGATGTCTTCTTTTTACAAATTCAAAACATAAGAGTGGAATTAATTTATTTTAAAATTAATTCCCGTTATCAAAACAAATAGCATGTTTTTAAGAAACAATAACTATCAAAAGATTGATACTTGTTTATGTCCAATTTCAAAGTGAAATTAATTCCAATGACCACCGTTGGATTAAATTGTAAAAATATATTTTAATTTATCCTTAAAAACAATTAAAAAGATAATATAACCGTATAAATAAATTAGATTAAAAGCCACTTTTGAATTAAAATACCATATTTTCACTATTCATTAAAAAATGCACTTTATCTGAAAAATACAAAAAATTTACCGAAAGTAAATTTCGATGTCCCCATTATAAAGAAGGATTTTATTTGGTCAAATAGAATATATAAAAATGACCAAAACTAGATTTAAATATGGTTCTCCATTAAAAGTTTGTAAATCGATCTTTTAATGTAAATTATTCTAAAAATTAGATTCATTCAAATTTAAAGCCTCTAACTTTTATTGGATAAAAGTAAAAACATATGACAAACATGTATAATAATATTTTAGTTGGTTATGTTCATTCATGCCAATACAATAGCTATGAGTTAACTTCCATTTAAAATAATAATATTTTATTATTAGTGTGCAACGTAAGATTTTAAAGAAACACGTTATTGCGTATCGGGTATGCTATCGAACATAGAAACCTATTTAACAGAAAATAAATATTTAAGTCACAAATATTAATAAATATGAAATATGTATTATTCCTTATTTACCAGGGATATTACATCCTTCCCCCTTTTTGGAAATTGCTTCCTCTCAATTTTTATTCTCTTATCAAAATAAGTGGTGGTATTTATCCCTTATAGCATTTTTAGATTCCCACGTTGCCTCTTGAATCATATGGTTTTTTCACAAAACCTTTACCTGGTGAATTACTTTATTCCGCAACACTTTCTCTCTATGGTAAGGAATCTGAACAGGTTATTCATCATAAGAGAGATTCTCTTCCAACTGAACTACCTCTGGGCTCAAAACATGGGATGGTTCTGGCATATACTTTCTCCACATCAAAACATGAAAACCATTGTGTACCTGGGATAAAATTGGAGGTAAATTCACTCTGTACACAACTGACCCAAATTTATATGGAATTTCATAAGGTCCAATGAAACTCGACTCAACATTCCCTTGTTACCAAAACGTGTTGCACTTTTCCATGGAGATACATTGAGAAAGACATGATCACCTACCTCAAAAGAAATATCCTTCCTCCGGTTATCTGCATAACTTTTCTGTCTGCTCTGAGCTGTTCTCATGTGCTACTTAATCAACTGAACTTTATCTGCCATCTCTTCTACCAATTCTGGTCCCCCGAGATTACCTTCACCTACTTCATCCCAAAAAGCTGGAGTTCGACAACACTTTCCATATAATGCCTCAAATGGATCCATCTGTATACTGGAATGAAAACCGTTATTATATGAAAATTAAACCGAAGAAAGATGTTGGTCCCAACTTTCCTGATAATCCATTGAACAACCATATAACATATCCTCCAATTTTTGAATTGTTCTTTTTGATTCCCCATCTTATTGGGGGTGAAAATATGTAATAAAATTTAATTAAGTACCCAACGACTTTTGAAGGCCTTTCCAAAAGTTATAAGAAAAGATGGGATCACGATCAGATACAATGAAGAGGGGAACTCCATGCAACCTAACTATCTCTTTAACATAAAACCGAGAAAGTTGATCTAGAGATAATTTATCTCGAATAGGAAGGAAATGAGCAGATTTAGTCAATCGATCAGCAATAACTCAGATTGCATTATTACCTCGAGATGTCTTCGGTAATCCCACAATAAAGTCTATTGATATATTTTCCCATTTCCACTCTGGCACCGGTAAAGACTGAATTATTCCTTTTGGTAACTATCACTATACTTTAACCTCTTGACAAGCCAAACACTTCACAGTAAAATCAGCAATATCTCTTTTCATTCAATCCCACCAGTAATACTCACGAAGATCTCTGTACATCTTAGTACTATGAGGATGAACTGAAAACGGGGAACTATGAGCTTCACATAACAACACATTCTTCAACTGTGAATCACAAGGCACAAGTAATCTCTTTCCAAACCTCAAAACACAATCATTATCACTGTTAAATTCAGGAAACTTGCCCTTCTGAACCAACTCTACCTTTTTCTGTAACTCACTGTCTTCTTTCTGCGCTTTCTTTATTCTGTCTGATAGAGATGATCTCACTAACACCTGATATAAAACAGAATAATTTCCTGCACCAACAACTTCTATTCCAAAGTTAATCAAATCAAAAACCAAAGGATCTTGTTCCAAATGTAACATAGTTAATGAAGCATTACTTTTTCGACTCAAAGAATCAGCCACTTTATTTTCTTTTCTCAGATGGTAATGGATCATGAAATCATATTCCTTGATTAATTCCAACCATCTCCTCTGTCTCGTGTTAAATTATTTTTGAGTGAACATATACTTCAAACTTTTGTGATCAGTATATATTTCACATTTTACTCCATACAAATGATGCCTCCAAAATTTTAAATAAAAAAGAATAGCAGCTAATTCCAAATAATGTGTAGGGTAATCTAACTAATGAGGTTTCAACTGACGTAAAGCATTAGCAATTACCTGATCATTATACATTAGGACACAACCCATTCCTTTCAACAAAGTTTCACTGTAGATAAAAAACTCACCATTTCTGGATAGCAGTTCCAAAACTAGATCATTCACCAATTTTCTTTTCAATTCCTGATAAAAAACCATCACATTCTTTTGTCCAAATGAACTTAACACCTTTTCGAGTTAACTTAGTCATTGGACTAGATAACCGTGAAAAATTTTCAACAAGCCTCCAAAAATAAACTTCCGAACCAAGAAAACATCAGATCTCAGTTATATTTGTGGGTCTTGGAAATTATTCAACAACTTTTGTTTTATAAGGATCAATAGTTATGCCATTTTTTGAAACAATGTGACCATGGAAAGAAATTTTTTGCTACCAAAACTAACACTTTCTGAATTTCCCAAATAGTTTCTTTTCTCTTAAGTTTTTCAAGACAACCTTTAAATGAATTTCATGTTCCTCTTTACTTTTGGAATACTCCAATTTATCATCAATAAACACTAATGAAATTTATCACTTGAGTCAACCGATCCCTTACTGCAACAAACTGTTCAAATCTGATTCTGCCTTCTTAGGATGCTAATTTGGAAGGTCATTTCCCTCTGTATGCCTTCCCAAAAAAGTTGTTCTCTTTCCTCTATAAAAAACTGTTCTTAAGCCACAAATATCTTAATCGAAGTAACATGTTAATATGTAAATGCTATATCATTTCAATATTACCATAAATTAATCTATGGACATTTATTTAACAATACCCTAACTCTTAAAGTTATCTAAAACGACCTCTGATAACAACTATAAGGACCCAGCCTTTAACATTACATAATATTGAATTAAATGAATAATTAACATTGGGGATATTTTCAGTTTTGGAGTTTTATAGAATTAGGACATAACTATTACATCTCAAAAGATAACAAAGTAGACACTTCTACACAGTTTCCATTTTTTTCAAAAAACAATAACTCTTGAAAAAAAGAGTATTGTCTAGTTCCATGTTTAAGACAACATGACTTTTCCTTGATCCCATCCTTGACCCTATTCCACATTATCTTATGTGAAAAACATTTCAGAAACTTGGGATGAGCACAAAAATCTCAGTAAGGGATACACAAAGAAGTAAAACTTTTAGTTTTTCAAAACAACAAGTAAACCATGAATAATATAGTATAAGTCATACTTTTCACCTTTATGAAGTAGTAAATACTCTTCAATGAATAAAATATTACTACTTACCCTTTTGTAACGAAAATATTACCCATATAAAGAACACATAACATATAAAGGTAACTTGGGACATAAACATACATAAATGGAATAACCATACGGTCGACTTACACACATATCACTAAATGGAATATCCATATGGCCAACTTTGATACCCAATGAATTGGAGTTTATAACGTAACCACCCTTCTTGGAATTCACGGAACCACCCGTCATTTGGTTTATCAGGTAACCTCCCGTCAAATGTCCAAGTACCATTATAAAATCATAAGAAATAAAACAAATATAAAGACAAGAAAACATTTCCACATTTCAATCCTAATATATCACTTAAATATATTGACATAACAAATCAATTATCAAAACCATTTTCAATACCATAATACATAAAATAGTATATGGTATTTATTTCTTTTGAAAACATTACGGATTTTTGAGGAAGACAAAGATCAAATAATACTCAAGGCGGCGGAAAGGTCGTTGTTACTGCATATGTTAAAAGAAACATTACTTTTTGACTTTTAGTAAAATTTTTCATAAAAATAGATTCCCTTTGAAAAGTCAAGGGTGTTTATACAATGTATAAAATAAATTTGTGTATTAAAAAAATGTGCCTCGATGAAAAGAGATTGAGATGAACTCTCTAACAAAGATCATTTTGTAAATAAAATATATTTCTTCTGTGTATTCACTATAATATCACATAAATAATGTTTAAATACATGATTAGATATAAAAATTCATTTCTCACATAATCAATGAACAACATAAATAAGAAAGATAAGTTCAACCCAAAGAATGGGAATTGGGTTAAGAAGTTCCCTTACCTCATGTACGACTTGACTCGATCATTCTTTAATCTCCTGAATAATAAACTAAAGTTAATTTATAATTGATTAAGAACCTTTTTAAAGTTTATTATTCCTTTTGTATCACTTATTACCTTGTTTTAAACATTATGTAATCATTTAAGTTAATAATGTTTGTTTTGTTGATATTTGGTACTTGAGTAAAAAATGGACTTCTTATAATTACATGTTGTTCATGTGGTAAAAGGTTCATTATATACAGCATTATATTCACGATTTGGATATCATATATATCATATATATCCATCATATATATTTATTTATAATATTACAAAACATTTAGAGGTAAGAAATGAAATGCACAATTCATGGAGACGGTAAGTCGTACGTACGCATGAACGCTACTTCCATTTCTATTTCATATTTAATGGAATTGAAACCTAATGATACATAGTATTATTATAATTCCAGTATTTTATCATATATAATATCATTAAATCTATCCTTTATACGTAACACATATTGTATGAACGATTCATATCACTTTGAGGGGGCGGTAGTCCACACTTCCTCTAATGAGATTATCACATTTACCCATAATTGAAACCATACAGGTGTGATAATAAAAGGAATTACAGAAGAATAAAGAAAACATAAACATAATATATATCATATATAAATATAGTTCCATCATAATGTCCACCATGAGAGGCGGTTGGAGATATTTGAACAATCATCGTTTCGTGAGGCGTTAGTTTTCCATCCAAGAAACATTATTTTCTTCATCCATTAGATGGAGGTGTGTTTAATTGTAGTTAAAATACTTATCATAAAAACATCCTAGTATATTGAGGATATTGGGTTTGTTGCAAAATAAAGGAATAAAAAGATTTTATGGGTTGGAGAAGTAAAATAAAAGAAAACAATTTAAGAGAAATTGTTACCTTTAATTTGGGTAACTCTCTTTGGATTGAACCAAATGACTTGTTGATGTGCCTTATGCCTAAGGTAAGGCTTCTAGTGGGAGTAGAGGGATGTAGGGAGATTAATTGGGTAGAGGTTGGATGAGCCAAATGGTTTTAGAGGTGTTAGAAATTGGTTATAAGGGGTCTCCTTTTATAAGGGGTAGGAGGGGCTCTTTAAAAAAGTGTGAAAATATTATTTTATTATATAATGATATTTAGTTTCTAATGGTCCAAAAATCATTAAGGTCGAAGATAAGGCAACTCATATTCGAAATAAAATCATACAATAATAATTGGATAGCTTTTGGAAAATATTTTAATCATTAAAATCTTATTTATTTAAATGATTTATTAATGAGGTAAATACTGCATCATTATTGTGTCATAAATAATTTAATTTATATGATGTCTAAAAAATATAAACAAAATACGATGATGTAGGAAATCTTCTTATATTTTCATTTAATATTTATAGTTGAAAATAATTTATATAACCCCTTCTAAAAATTAATTTACTAAAAGATATTCGCTTTTGTCATTTTTGCCTTTACTTTATGTTAATTAATCTAAATTGTGATAATCACTCGCAATTTGCTCAATGAGGTCCCAAAATCGATCCAAAGATTCCCCTAGTCGTAAATGACTCAACCAATATGGTTTGGACATGTGTGACGGTAATTTGGAATTATTATAATATTATTTTAACCTTCAATTGCTCTATTTACCTTTAACCGCGGTAAATAAGAGTCAAAAGTTACTATTCACCAAAAATTATTTTCATCTTATTGAACCAAATTTTATATAATAATAATAACCAAGTATGTTGGATTTTCAAAATTAAATTCACAGAAGCGGTAAAATTTCATTTAAATGAAAAAGTAATTTTTTTTAACTACTACTAAGTGGTTTCACTATTCATCAAAAATTAAAGTTTTTCATAAAAATACCAAAAATTAAGCCTAAGCTATATTTGATATTACAAATTCAAAAATGATTTCTATTTTTCCAAATTCAAAAAATAGGAGTGTAATAAATTAATTTTAAAATTATTTCCTATTATCAATACAAATTGCGTGTTTTTATGAAAAAATAACTAATAAAAGATTGAGACATGTTTATCACTAATTTCAAAGTGATATTAATTCCAACGACCAACATTGGATTAAATGGTAAAAAAATATTTTAATTTCACTTTAAAACCAATTAGAAAGATAATCTAACCATATAAATAAATTAGATTAAAAGGCACTTTTGAATTAAAATACCATATTTTCACTATTCATTAAAAAATGAACTTTATCCGAAAAATACCAAAAATTTACACAATGTAATTTTTTGTCCCCATTTTAATGAAGGATTTTATTTGGTCAAATAGAACATATAAAAATTACCAAAACTAGATTTTAAGAGGGTTCACCATTAAAAGTTGGTAAATCAACCTCTTAATGTAAATTATGGTAAAAATCAGATAAATTCACATTTTAAGATTCTAACATTTCTTGGATAAAAGTAAATACATCTAACAAAAATGTATAATCACATTTTGGTTGGTTTTTTTCATTACTACCAATACAACGGCTAGGATTTAACTTCTATTTAGAATAATAATATTTTATTATTAGTGTGCAATGTAAGATTTTAAAGAAACTTATTGTTGTGTATCGGGTACGATATCGAACATAGCATCCTCTTTAAGGTAAAATTAATATTTAATTCACAAATATTAATAACTAAGAAATATGTATTATTCTTTATTTACCTGTGATGTTACAAACTCGATGGAGGCGAGGTTGAGACAACTTGTTTATGAAACACTGATAAGGGTTCGACTACAAGACTAATGGGGGAAGGCGGTGATGGGAAGCCAGGGGAGAGAAGTCGCGATTTGTTAAGGTTTAGATCTAGTAATGGGTTAAACTAGTGACACAAGGCATTTCATGTGGTTCTGGTATTGGATTCATCTTATCTGGGTTGTTTGTGTTGTTGTGGTTCAGCCCGCATATGGGTATTTTTATATTTGAGATAAGATATGATTTGGAATTTGAAATGTCTTTTATCATATTACATAGATAAGGCATCATGTGTATCTCATGGGAACATATATATTGTATATCTATTTAGATTATATATGTGTTCGAATCATAACATTGCAGATACATAGTTATTTGGTGATTTAAGATTGTATATTTAATATCTTAACTGTATTTGAAAAATGAAACAATGGATGATTTAAAGGGAGAAGCTATTGGTGGCGAACAAGTATAGTTGCTTAAGATGCAGTCTACCGAGAGCAATAAGGGGGCTACCGTGTCGGTTTTAGAATGTGTGGTGTTTCTGTGTTCAATAAGTGTGTAGAAGAAGTGATGTGATTGATGATCAGGGACACATATCGAAAGTCTTCTTGATAGCGGTGATCAGGTGGTGTGTCTCGGTTCATGATCTGTGGTACATCATGATGGTGAGATCATTTAGGTGTCTTAATCTGGTGTGATGTTGATGCATATTTGGGTGATGATCTCTGAGGTACTAACGTTTCATAGACAAAAGGGTGACGTTTTCTCACAGATTTCACTTCCAATACATGGCGTCAATGGGATGTTTAACAGAGAGATAGAAGAGGCATATCAAGGTGTGGTTTTCACACAGGTTTTCTATGCTCTCTCATTTGTAATTCAAGTTTGGGAATTACTAAAATTAATTTATTATCTAATTCATAATAGATATTTTTGGGATTTTCCCCATGGTTTTTTAATCCTCCCCATCACAGGTTTTTTTCACGTCAAAAATCATAAGTGGTGATTTCTTTATTCTGTTTATATCGCTTTAATATTTCGCTAGGTTTCCCACAATATTTTTGAAAAGAAATTCTAGGACTGAAATCAAGATTCTACCCAACAAGTGGTATCAGATGATGGCTGATTCATGCTTGCAGTTTAACATGATAATTAAGGATGCTTTGAAGAGGATCAATGGTTGTGTGTGAGACAAAATAATCATTGGAAATCATATTGAAGTTGGTATTCATATCTTATGCCTAATTATTTTCTTCAAAATGTATGACCAGTGAAGAAAGAATTAAAATTTTAAGATCGAGGTGATGCATTAGGCGCTCAGAATTTTAACCCGAGTGGGATATTTTTTCCCATATGTGCTTCATATTTTGTCGCGGTCATGATTTTTAGGGAACCAAATATTGTTGATTTTGGTATTGGTGGTGTAGACGTAGATATGAAAAATACTTTATCATTTGGATTTCTTTTATTGGGGAGAAATCAGGTTTCTGCTAGAGTTTTAAATGGGAGTCATCATTTTGTTTTGTAGAGAATGATAGTTGGTGCGATACCAACATGTTTTTTTGGTCCAAATGAGTTTATTGGATGGTATCTCAAACGAATGGATAAAGGGAGAGGTTTTTGGGGTTCATCCCGAATGTGGGTGTTTCCAGATTTGAGATAAGATATGTTTTGGAATTTGAAATATCTTTTATCATATCACACAGATAAGGTTGCATGTGCATCTCATGGAAAGATTTAACTTTTATATCTATTTAGATGACATATGTGTTTGAATCGTAACAAGGAAGATACATAGTGATTTGGAGATTTAAGATATTATATTTCTTATCTTTTCTATACTAGAAAAAGGAAATATCAAATTCTTTAAAGGGGTAAGCTTCTGGTGGTGAATAGGTAGAGATGCTCAAGATGTAGTCTACTGAGAGAAAGAAGGGGGATACCACATAAACGATAGCATGTGTGGCGTGTCAGTGTTCGACAAGTGTTTAGTAATAGCAATGTAATAGATGATTAGGGCCATGTATCAAACTTATTTCTGAAAGCAGTGATTAGGTGGTGTGTCCTGGTTCATGATCGGTGGTACATCATGATGGCGAGATCATTCGGTTGTCACAATCTAGTGCGAGGCTGACACATGTTCGGGTGAAGATCTCTGAGGTAGTGATGTTTCGTCAACATAAGGGCGATGTTTTGTCACAGATTGATCTTCTGATACATGGTGTCTATGAGATGTTTAACAGAGAGATGGCAGAGGTGTATTGGGTTGTGGTTTTCACAATGGTGTTCTACTCTCTCTCATTTGTAATTCATGTTCGAGCATTACTGGGATTCTTGTATTCTCTAATTGATAGTGAATATTTTTGGGAACTTCCCCATGGGTTTTTAATCCCCCTCATCGAAGGGGTTTTTCCATGTTAAAAAACCTACGTGATGATTTCTTTATTCGGATTATATCACTTTCATATTTTGTCAGGTTTTTTATGATATTTTTAGCAAGTAATTTTTGACTCGGAATCAGGATTCTCCCCAACATGTGTAACTAATTTTGAGATCTATTGATTTCTATTTCAATTTCATATATTTATGTTGGATTTGAGTTGTAATTTTCTATTATTTCTAGTTTTGATCTTATGCTATTGGAGTGATGGTGTTGGGATGACTGTAGAAGAGTAAGATGGTGGTGGCGGTAGAATGAAAGGAGAATGCTGACTGTGATTCACCATTAGGGTTGGTAGTGTGAGAACAGAGGAGATGCAATAGTGTATGAGGAGGGTAATGTTGGGTGAGGAGGAAAAACTTAGTGGTGAGATTTAGCGGTGAGTGGAGTTGGGTGATGGAGGAGTGGTAATGTGGAAGTGGATGCGAGTCACCATTGGTGGAACAGTGAGTGGAGACTAGGACACTAGCCGTGATGGTGGGTGAGAATGGGGGCATTGACATGGAGTAGAACGGTGGTGGTAAAAATGGAACGGAGTAGTGATATGAGTTGATGGTGTGATGGAACAATGGATGGATTGGAGAGGGAGTGAAGGGGAATGATGATTATGAGATTGAATGTTCGGGTGGCCAATGGTGACTTTGAGGCACCATTGACATCTTCTAATAGTGACTCATAGTCACCGTTGCACTTCACCAATATTGGAACTTGCAATACAAATAAAATTAGAAAATTACTTCCATAGAAAATTGAATAAATAATTAATTTTAAATGATTTAACAATTAAATTAAAACATGTAATTGATAGAATAAATTTATTATTAAATAAAAAAATTATTTGGAGATTATAGTTTATTCCAAATTAACTAAAAAACAATAATTAAATCATATTTCATCAATTAATTAATTAAAAAATTAATGAAAAAATAATAACTAATGAAATTAACGAATTAAATTAAAATAATTTAACAATTTAATTAAATTGTTAAAATTAATTTTATTGTTCAAAGAATCAATAAGAAAAGTGAATGTTTATTTATTTACAAAATAATTAAAGTAAATAATTAACAAATAAATTTATTTAAAATTAAAGAAAATAAATCAAATAATGAAAGAATAAAAGGAATTAAAAATGATTATTTATGTAAAAAAAAAAAAATTAGAGTTAGAACAGAATAAAATAATTAATTTTAAAATTATTAAAAAAATAAAAATTAAACACTAAAATACATGATTTTACCAAAAATTATTATTTTAAGAAGTAATGTACATAATTAACAATAGTAAGAAGTTAGTAATTAAAATACATTATTTTGACATTTAAAGTACATGAAAAACAATAAAATATGTGGAAATTTGTAATAAAAAATGATCCACATCAAACTCTCCCATACATAAAACTTTGTCTGTGCCCACACAAATGCATACCTTTTGACATATAAAATAGAAGATAAATTTTAATCTGAGCTCAGAAAATGATGCATATCCATAATTTAAGAATAGGGAAACAGAACATGAAGTAAGTCCATCTCAACAAGAATGTTTTTAAAAGATGTCCATTCCTAACTTCAAACACTCACTATAAATCAAAGGAAGCACAAAATCATTCACTATACAAGATTTTATACCCCCTATATGGACTAACATACTATCAAACTTCAATTCTAGTTCAAGTTCAAATTCATGGTGTGTTGAATGGTTTAATTAAGTGAAGTTAAAAAACAGAATAGAAGCACTTCCAATTCTCACTTTATCCTTGGTACCAAAATTTAAATTACATTCATTTCACCACTTTATTGATTCAACTCAAATGATTTTTAATTAAGTCAATTGTTCCCTTCTTCAATTAGGTTAAAAATTCACCTCACCTAAATGATTTTATTTTTGACAATGACATGTTATTTTAATTTTTACCACCCATATTTCATGTGCAAGGCATTATACATAGCACTTATACAAATTCAAATTGTCTTTTATTTAGTAATATAAATGCACCCAATGCACCTTGTCTTAAAGAATCGCCATTAGATCTCATTTTCCTATATAATTCTAGTTATAAAAGACTTAAATAATTATAAATTGAGTTGAATTTCTAATGCGAATAATTTTTTGATAAAAATGTGAGTCCCTTAGGTTCCGATAAAAATTTCTTATTACCTAAAGTTAGGATCCAAATTCAACAAAAACTAACCTGTCAAACTCCATTTCTCAGTTCCTAAATTGGAAGTCCATAAATACAATGAATAATTGCACTAAAAAATAACTCATCCTAAATAGTTTTAGACTATGTAAAACCCTCAACATCTATAATATAGTAATCCAATAGGCAAGGAAGAATTTATGTGCATAGTGATACCAATTAGAATGGTGGGATGGAGGTATGAAATGACCCACTGCTAGGTGAGGATGGTCATAAAAATGGAAAAGGAAAGAAGCTATTGGGGACTCATATGATTCATCAATGTTGTTTGTCAGAAAGTGATAGGCGTTACCACCTACATTGGCAGTGAGTCAGAACTTTTGAAAAAAACTGAATTTTTTTGACCTTTTGTTTTAAAAAATTGAATGGGGAATTTGAAATGGCCAACAGAATTACCCCTGTCCTTCACAAATAGAACTAAAAATTGTCCCCAATGAGGAATCCTATGGTGGAAGACAATATTCAATGTTTTAAAATAGATTTTATGGGGTGATATAAAGATTCAAAAAATATGTTTTCCACACAGAAAACAGAAAACAAAAACAGATATACAAAAGAAAGAAAAGGGTAATTTGTTTTTAAGTTTACAGTAGTAGCATGAAATGAATATTATATACAATAGTAGAATAATCCAATTGAGTATTAGGGTGAAAGAATATTTCATTGTTCAGTTAAATTATGTTTTCAACACATTAGTTTATAAATGATAAGAACCCAAATATAATTTCTATAACTAAAGAATGAAGAAGGATATCCCATATACATAGAAGGTAGTTAAATATGAGTAGCAAATAGAATTAGGAAAAATTAGAACAACACTTACCTGAAATATTGGAACTTTCACCATTAAGGTTCATTCAAAATATCATATCCTGTAGCACCAATAAATTACGCTTCTCTATTACCTAAATGTTCAGAAAGTTAATATAAGAATCATGAATTTAAGGTTAAATAAAAAATAAAACCAAGGAATGAGTGTAAGAAATGTTATCTAGAATATGCTGTGTGAAGCTCCCTTGGTTTTCCTATGTCTAGTTTTTTGTATTAGTAACACTCTCAAGCATCATCATATAATGAGACATGATCATCCAGACAAGACATCAAACTGGAAAAATAATCATCAAGAGTTATATTTATTGTAAATAAGAAATAAAAGGAAAAAAATCAAAACAAGTAGGGGTTAGTTCCAATGAAACACTAAGTTTATAGTCATCAGTTAGACTTGAGACAACTCATTCAACCAACATAGATACATAAGATAATCCATTTAGATTCCCTTCAATTAAATTCATGATCCTATAACAATTTTCCAAGAATGGTATTTTTTTTCACCAACTGAATCCATATATACATTAACCAAAACACTCATATAATGATAAGGGTAATGACTACTTGGTTTTCATCTTTCCTGGAAAAATTTTATGTCTAGAATTGAAAAGAAAGACCCTATCATGATCTATAAAGATATTATTTTGGATGATTGAATCCAAAAAGGAATTTTTTATATGCTTATAAATTTTAGACTTCTCAAAAGTCTCCCTAAATATCCCCTCTATCTCACTCATATCTATCAGCCTTATATTACTCGTAGATTTGATATAAATGTTGAGGGCCTTCACTACCCAGAAATAATTTTACTAAAACTCACTAGGTAGATGAAAAGATTTTCCACAAATAATCCTATATGTTGACATCCCTATTTGAGTCTTGTAGGTAGTTTTGTAGGCCCATATATCTTCATCCAACTTCACTGACTAGTCCTTCCTAGTGTTAGACACTATTTTCTCTAAAATCTGGTTAATGTCTCTGTTTGATACTTCTGCCTGCCCACTGGACTATGGGTGGTCGGTGGTACTTATCCTATGGGATCATCCATACTTATCCTTAAAAATCATGAACTTATAATTTTTTAAATGAGTACCATTATCAGAAATGAATTCTCAAGAGACACCAAACCTAGAAAAAATGATTTTATTGAAAAAAGTTACAACACTAGCAGCAGAATTATTGGGTAGAGCTACTGAATCAACCCATTTGGACACATATTCCACTGAAACTAGAATTTACTCATTCCCATAAGAGTATGGTAATGGTTCCATGAATTCCAATACCAAGACATCAAAAAATCCAACCTCCATAATTTCGTTTTGAGTCATATCCTTCCTTCAACCAACATTTCCTATCATTTGACATTAGTCACAGCCTATGGCCAATCTCCTAGCATCTTTGAACAAAGAAGGAAAGTAAAATATAGCCTACAGAATCTTTTGAGTAGTCTTATATCCTTCAGGTTGGCCACCCCAAGGTGATGAATGACATCTGTCAGGTATGGGAAACATTTCCTAATAAGCGACACATCTCCTCAAAATACCACAAGTAAACCTCTTAAAGAGAAGAGTCTTATCCAAAAAATAATATTTTAATTTAGAGATAAAATTAATTCATTAATTATGTGAGATGTCCATGGGCATGATACCAACTGAATGAAATTTGGCATACTCTTCAAACCAAGAAGACTAATGCACAGAACCAATAAGCAACTATTCATTAGGAAATGAGGTATTTATCACTCTTGGTTCCTCACATTGGGAGTTGGGAAGCCTAGAAAAGTGATATGCCACAACATTATCATCCCCTTTCTTGTCCTTAATGACCAAATAAAATTCCTACAAATCAAAGGTCCACCCCATCAACCTGGGTATATAATCCTTTTTAACTATTAAGTACTTAAGGGCTGCATGATCAGTGAAAATGATAACTCTAGACCCCATCAAGTACAGTCTAAAATTTTATAGGGAAAAAATAACACCACCCATATCCTTATATGTTTTGGAATAGTTCATCTAGGCATCATTTATCCGCATGATGGCATAACAAATGTAATGAAACTTATTTTCCTTCCTCTTCCCAAAATAGCTCCTACATCATGATCACTTGCATTGCACATTACCCCAAATGGGAGCTTCTAGTCAAGGGAAGTGATCCCTGGTGAGGTTTTCAACTCCTTCTTGATAAGATTAAATGTCTATATATATTTCTAATCAAAATCAAAAGGGATCTTCCTTAACAAAAAATAAGCACTAGGGTCTACTGATTTTAGAAAATTCCTTAATGGACCTCCTGTATAACCTAGCATGACCCAAAAAAAAACTTAATTACTTTGACATTTTCAGGTGGGGAGAATTTTGTATGACCTCAAATTTATCATTATCGACCTCCATCCACCTTTTAGAAACATTATGACCCATGAAAAAAACTTTTGTAGCCATGAATTGGAACATTTCACAATTCAAGACTAGATGGGTCTCCAGGCACCTTTCCAGAAGAACTTCTAGATTTTTAGGAAAATTTTCAGAATTGTTTCCCAAAAACAATAAAAATCATCCATGAAAACCCCAATTATCAAACCAATCATATATGAGAATATGAACATCAGGCACATATGAAATGTGGAAGGGGCACCACAAAATCCAAAGGAAATCCTCTGGTAAGAAAATGTCCCCAATGGACAAGTAAATGCAGATTTCTCTTGATCCTAAAGAGAAATGAAAATTTTATTGTAACCAGATTAACCATTAAGAGAGGAACAAATTAATTTCTTTCCTTCCTCTCCAATATTTTTTCCAAAAAATGGTAGGGGAAAGTGATCCTTTCATGTGGACGCATTCAATATCATATAGTGTATACAGACCCTCCATTTGTTCACTTCCTTTGTTTGTATTTTCTCATTTCTCTCATTGTTGACCATTGTCAATCCACTCGTTTTGGGGACCACCTAGATAGGTCTTACCCAAGGGCTATCAGAAATGGGAAAAATTATCCCAACTTCAAGCAACCTGATCACTTCATCTATAGTAACATACATTGTGTTTGGTTTTAGTCTTATTTGGGATTCCACTCTAGTATTACACTTAGATTCCATGGGAATTTTTTTCACATATAATTATATACCTACTACCTTTATATCAACAATTTTCCAGCTCATGATAGATTTTTACTTCCTCAGAATCCTCAGTAGATTTTTTTCTTGGCTTACATGCAGATTGGATGAAATGATCATATGAAGTGTGGAAATATCTATTATAAAGGAATATTTGGGTGTGTATGGAGGGGTTTGAGTTCAAGAATGGGTGGTGATTCACTATATAGAAGATAGTTGGGAATGGGTGGGCCAAGTTCTTCATGCTGCCTTTCAAAGAACGCAATATAGAAAGCTTCCTCCTCATCAATAAAACATCTGGAAATTTTTCCTCACACTTAGAATCCTATTTTGGGTATAGAATATATTCTAAAGAAAACACATCTAGGTGATCCATGAACACTCCCCCAAACTCATATTCCAGCTCTCTCTCTTAACTTGAGTTGATCCCCTTGAAAGTTCCAATAGGGCTTTAAAGTTCACCTTTGATCTCATCAATCTTCCTTAGAAACTCCTCTTCATCCTCATCAAATGTAACCTCATCAACTAACATCTCATATTTGGGAAATATTGGGTTGGTGGGTTCTTTGATTATATTAAATACATCTAATTCCTCATTTTGTTCACCCATGTTGAAAATAAATTTACCCTTAGAGACATCTATCACAGTTCCCCCTGTGACCAAAAACATCCTAACAGGGGTGATAAGAATCTTCTGGTCAAACACCATATCGAGAATGATAATGTTTACAAGAAAATATATTTCACCTACTCCAACTATCAAATCATCAACTGTACCCCCTGGATGAGTGATGGATCTCTCAAAAAGTTGTAATACAATAGTGGTGGGTTGAGGAACTCATAGTCTTATGTGTTGAAAGTGTGATAGAGAAATTGGATTTATACTAGCTCACAAATCAAGGAAGTATTCAAACTTACCACCTATACCCCAAAGTTTAAGGGGATGACAATTCTCCCTGGTTCCTGATGTTTAGGAGGTATCCTATTTTAAAACACTACTGTACACTCTTCTGTCAAGATGTATATAGTAAACTCTTATAGGGTATTTTTATTTGATCTTATCTTCTAGAGTGATTTTATGTGTGATGGAATTTTAATTAGAGCTTCCAGGAATGGGATTTCAATGTAATGATTTTTTACAACATTGAAAAATTTAAGCAGTTCAGATTCATGAGTAGGTTTTTTTAATTCTCTGTGGGAAATGGATTACAGTGGAAAAGATTATCACAATTGGGGGAATCCCTACATATCCCTCTTCATGTATTTTTTAATTATTTTATTTATTTTTCAAAACATTTTCTATTGTATTTTTAGTTGGAACAGTAGGAAATAGAGGGTTCATAGTGTTGTTATCCAAATTTCTAGATTCAGCATTTTCTATATTTGACGTTTCAGAATCATCCAATTTTTTATTTTCATCAGTTTGGGGTTCCTTACTAGGATCTTGGTGTGTTTGGATACCACTTATGGTGGTCAAAGTCATAGAAGTTTCCATGGGTAGGATTCAGTGGTACTAGGATGCCTACCTTTTTCTCTATTACTAACATGCCTAGCCAACTTCACTATTTGGATTTCCAAAATGTTTTATTATTTTTTCCATTTTAAATTTTTCAAAATCATTTTTATTCTCTTGATCATCAAATATACCTATAAAATGATGAAACATATCCCTCTCCACATCTTTTTAATTGGATGAAATATCCTTAGGTTGGGGTTGGGGTTAGACCTGTGACCCAAGAAGCTGCTGGAATCCAGGAGGGGAACCAGGTTGAAGGACTCCATGATCTCTCTAAGAAAGGTTCTGGTGGTTCCTATACCCCTTATTATAGGTGTTTGAAATAGGGTCCTCCCTTAACTATATCCTAGGACCATAGATAGAAAAATTTTCATTCTCATGCGGTTGAGTTGAAATATCAATGTTTAATGACCTAGTTTGTGAGTTCCCATACATTCCATAATGGTGGCATTGCTACCTAAGGGTGTGAGTGTTTTCATTGAAGAACCCAGAATCTTGGGATTCATCATGAGGGGTAGGGGAGGGTTCCTCCCTAACAATGGTTATTCTTCTAGATGACTTTTGCTATGAGTTTTGGGCCAAAGTGTTTAAAATTTTCATGAGCTCCTCAACCGTCCTATCACTAGTGTCCCCTCTAGTAAACTCATCCCCCAAGGTTTGGTGGTAAGGGGTAAGGGTGTTGTAGAACATTTATATGAGGAATTGAGGGTGAACTGGTGGTTTGTACACCACCTAATAAATCCCCTAAAGCTATACCAGGCATCATGAAATATATTACCCTCCTCTTGTATGAATCTAGTGGTCTTAGGCCTAATATTATATGTCAACCTCCCATGATATAATTTCTTGGAGAAGGAATTGTAGACATGATACAAAGAGATAAAGAACTCTTCTAATAATTTTTGGAACCAGGATATAGCATTTCCCTTAAAGAAAAAAGGAAAAAAATCTCATCGTAAGTTCTTCGTCACTAATGACCCTTAGTGGAAGCTACTAGAAACTATAATTAAAATCCCCAATTAAGTATATAGAGTCTTCACTAGTCATCCTATTGAAGTATGTCAACTAGGAAAGCATAGATTACTTAATTTTATAATTTCGTGATAAATGAGAGATCCTAATACAAAAGGGTTACTAGAAACATAATCAAATTGAAAATATCTCAAAAGTTTCCTCTCCAATAACTCATGTATATGTGGGTTGACAGTTTCTATATGGTTCACATTTACAAGTGGTTGGTTGATCAGGTTTTCATTCTCAAACACCTCTATTCATTTTTATTCAGATTTTATATTTCCTATTTTAAAAATCTATAAGACGCTTCTCAATTTTAGGGTTTATAGGTTATAAATTCTCATATTTAGACCTTATGAGAATATAGTATGAGTTTCATATTTTATTTTTAATTTTCTATGTTTTTAGGGTTTTTTCTGTATTTGAATTTTTTAACAGTTTTTGTTCATTTTAAAAAACAATTATGAGAAATTTTGTTTTGTTTTTTTATATTGATCACTGACACCCTCCCTAGAAACAAAACCAAAATGTCCATGCCACACGACATAGAGAATGAGAAATTATTAAATGTATAATACAAATTACTATCCAGTACAGTGGTAAGATAGGGTTAAACCACATAGAGGGACTAATTTGGTGCTTAGTGAACCACCAAAATAAATAAATAAATAAATAAAACACATAAGAAAAAAATGTGGAAGCTCATGGTGATTGTGTGAATTAAATGAAATGGTGAGTGAGATAATGTGAATGTGAGGGAATGAAATAAGATAAGACAAAAATAAAATCAATGACATAACAGTGAGAACAATCAATATGATGGAGAGGAGGAAATCAACTACTGAATTCAATATGATCTCCCTTGTTCATGCACTTAAATTAAATTTTCTAGATCTATTTGATAGTAGTTGGCCAAATTTTACATCTGGTCAATGTATGACTAAATAATAATTACAGATGTTTCAACTATAGAAACCATTCGATCACCTAATGAGTAAAATCAGAATTCACTGGGTTCAAATTGTCGTATTAACTCAGTGAATCTCTCTCTCTCCTGAACTTGATTCGCCTTTTATTTGGATCCTCAAATTGAAAATAGTTCAAAATTATATCCAATAATGTTCAGTTTTCAATGATATATAACATTTTTAAATAAATGATCATCTGGGGAGTGAGGTAGAGAGAGAACCAATAGATATAATAAGTGCATAAATAAAGGGAAGATCAGATTTAACTGATTAGCCTATCTCCCAAGGGAATTTATCATAGCATCATGATTGAGTTCAGGGGAGTAACATATGAAATCATAGAAGGAGACATGCTATAAAAATTTATATAAAAATAGAGCACAAGTAAAAAAGAATGAAATCCCTCTCCCAACTAAATATCTAGATGCTCTGTTGTTCTGATCAAGGTCCTCTACTTTCTGCCTAATGGTTGATAGAGGTTTTCTCTGTATCTCCTGCCATGGGAATATAGAATAGAAATGGTCTGCTACCTATATCTACTGGTCACCGGAAGTAATGAATGAATATTCTCCTTTCTCCTTAGAATTCGGGAAGAGTGAATGAGCTCCTAAAAGTTTGTGAGATGTTGTCTGAAAGTGGTCAATGAATGATGATTTGATGCCCAATCCTACTGCCTAGTCCACGAGTGGAAGTTGCTGGAATCTCATAGATGTCTTCCCATACCTCCACCAGGAACCTTCATAATGCAATTGCCCCTCCACTTTCACTGGAGCAGATGCTCCATAACAGAACCAAAATTCCTCACCAGAACCACAATCTCCCCCCAGTAACTAAAAATACACATGTTATTAAATAATAAAAGATTAAATATATATATATATATAATTTAAAAATATTTATTCTTACTAAAAATATATAACTATATAAATAAAATACTTAATTATATTAATTAAATATAATTATAAATTACTTAATTAGATTATTACATACATAAATATAACTAATATAATATACCTAATATAAATAGAAACACTTAATATTTATTATTATTATTATATTATATAAATTATGTTAATTATTATTATACATATTATTTTATCTGCTATAAGATTTATTATTATTAATATATATCATTATTTTTATATAAGTTATATACTAAATTATATATTATAGTAAATATATATATTGCTATTATTATTATATTTTTCAAATGTTATATTAAATATTATAAAAAATAAAAATAAAAAATAAAAGAAAAAAGGGGATGGGAGGTTCAGGTAGAATGGGTAAGCATGGAGCGCGTGGCGATGCTCGGGGCGAGTGGTGGATGACGGTGGTGGCCACAACCGCATAAGGTCCAGGGAGGAGGGCTGTCCAAAATCCGAGAGGTAATTGCTCGGTGAAGTAGCGATGCACAATGGTTTAACATGGACAGGGGATAACAGAGCGGCTTGGTTGAGGCGGGGATGAGATGTCTTGCATAGGAAATACTATTAAGAGTTCAACAACAAAAATATCGGGGGAAGGTGATGGGGGTATTCTTGGGGAGGGAGGCGGTGCTTGGTCAGGGTTCAGATCTAGGAATGGGTTCAACTGATGGCGTGATGATTTTCAGGTGGTTTTTGTATTGGATTATTCAGATCTGGGATGTTTGTGTAACTGATTATTAGATCTAATGTTTTATGTTTCAATTTCATCTGGTTATGTTGGATTTTAATTTCAATTTTTATCTATTTTTGGGTTTGATTTGTGCTTCTAGAGTTTTGGTGTTGCGATGGCTATAAAAGAGTAAGATTGGGATGGTGGTGGAAATAAAGGAGAATGGTGAATGTGATTCACCATTTTGGTTGGCATTGTGAGAATAGAGGAGATGCAATAATGAGTCTGCAAGACACCGTTCTAGAGTGTGGCGGTGTCTAAGGAGGGTAACAGTGGGTGAGGAGGGAGAACTCAGTAGTGATATGTAGGAGTGAGTGGACTTGACATTTTATGAAGCAATGCACATAATTAACAACAATTAGTAATTATTAATTAAAATAAATTACATTGACATTTTAAGTACACTAAAAAACTATTAAAGATGTGGGAAATTTCAATATATAATGAACCATATCATTATGAAAAGAAATGATTGCTATATTTTCAGTCATTTACCTTCCCATGATGATAATACTTTATTGATTTATGATATATTACATTGTACTTATCTATTGATGATCATTTGAGCTCACCCATTTCTTATTTTTTATTTTTCCACATGACATTAAGAAGTTTCTTATGAGTGATCTCCAGGGTTAATCTAGGAGATTAATGGTGTTATCAAAGGACTCACTATGTTTTGTTTTATATTTCAATTTTAATGTAATGTTTAAATATGTATCTAGTTTACCAAGACTACTAAACTGTTCGGTACTTCCGAATGTGATCCATTGTATCTTATGTAAATATAATAAACTATGGCATCGACTCTTGGATACTGGGGTTGGGGTCCATATAATAGGTATTAGGTCATGTTTAGTGAAAACATTGGTAACTAGATTTATCAAAACATAGACTTGAAAACATAACCCTATGATATAATTTGATGATGAGTATAGAAGAATATCCCCAAAAAACCTTGTTTATGATTTTGAAATTAGCTATGCATAAATTTTTTAATTTCTGTTACTTTGTATTTATAACTATAAATTGTTCATAATTTTATGAGCTAATCTAATATAGTTGGGCTACTAATACAGTGGAATCATGTGATGAATAATACCAATAGAATTTATTATGATGAATAATACCCAAAGAATTTATTGTGATGAATAATACCAATAGAAGTTATTTTGTTGCAAGTCAATCATTTGGGAAACACATGACTAGGGTAATATTACCTTAATATGTGATTGATGTTGATATAATAATGATAAAGGGATATTTATGGGATAGTATTGGTGAACATGGATGTGGTTAGTGATTTTATGGTTTATTTTATCTTTAATAAATTTACTAGATGTATGGGATTAAGGAAAGCATTAAATAACATTGGGTCCAATTTTTGGAAGAATTATTGTTTTCATTGATGTTTTATGGTTGTCAAGGTATTAATATATTAGGTTTGTGACATAAATATTTATATTTTGTAGTTTGTATAATATAATGTAATTTTTTTTGGAAATGTAGTGACCTTATTTCATAAATATTTGGTCTTTGAATTTTGAAAAACTCATATTGGATGAGTTATAATATTAATTACCTATGTAATGTATTATGTTGAACTTTGGAAATTATCAGTTTTTGATAACATGTTCTAACATTTTTTTCTAGTAAATATTTAAAGAATGAAGGAATGGCTTGTGGATCTTATGATTCATTAAAATGATTTAGTTATGAAAAATTCAACTTGAATATCTATATCCTGGGATAAGATATTAAGTTATAATAGATGTAAGCACTACCAAAGAATAAGATTATGCTCATGGAATTGAATGAAATAATGTTATTATATTTTCTCAAGTGATTATATGGATTATAAAATATTCCAAAAACTCTATGAAAAAAATTTGTAATAAATATTCTTTTCATTTAACTTTGTTACTAAGAAATCAATGTCCACTTTAACCCATCACAAATTTACTATTTTTTTATGGTATACTTTCTGATGACCATTTTATCAATCTCCCTCCATCAGAACATGATAGTTTTATTTCTATTCTAGGTATCGAGTTTCACTTTACACTAATTGGATCCTATTTGAAATACTAATTTTGTGGTGACATTCACATTTCCCATTCCCTCTTATTAAGTGTATGTTATATTAACCATATTTATGATGTGGGTTTCATACAAAGGTATTTTAAAGTATCAAATTTTGATTATATAAAGTTAAATTTCAAATTAAGAGGACAATATTTATTGAAGGAGGGGATAATTTAACACCCCAATAATTTATCGTATGTCCCTTCTTAAATAAACTCAATTTATCCGATATCTTATGTTACATAGAACACTGAGCTTAAAAAATGATTAAATATTATTATTTAATTAGGATAGTTTTCACCTATCCATTGGAATAGTAGAAATGAATGATATTAACTAAATTATTGAAATAACTTTTACACATATTTAAGAAATAAGTCATCTGTTACAAATTAATTATAAATTAAAATAAAAACTAATTGAACATTAAGAATGTATTTTTATAAAAATACAATTTTTATGCCCACAATGAAATTTTATCTTAATAT
The DNA here is from genome assembly GCA_963277665.1 of Viscum album. Taxonomy (NCBI): domain Eukaryota; kingdom Viridiplantae; phylum Streptophyta; class Magnoliopsida; order Santalales; family Viscaceae; genus Viscum; species Viscum album. Next base: position 1,238,098,358 of record OY728153.1, read on the forward strand.
TTTAAATTAAAAACTATTATTAAAGTATATTAATTAAATTTATATTTTTTATATTCAATAATATGTTTTTAAATTCATCTAATTTTTTTGATAATATTAAGATAACAAAAAAATCCAATTTTATGCATAAAAAGTTATATTTTTCTAAAGACAGTTTTTCCATCTTTTGATGGAACACATATTTTAAATAATTTTTTTTCAATTTTATAAGATTTATTTTAAATATAGTGTTCATTTTTTAAATCATAACATCAAAATTAACATATGGTTATTTTTTGGTATTTTTCTGAGAAGTTTCATTTTCTGATGAATAGTGAAAAATACTTAATTTTAATTAAAAACTGCTTTTTCATCTAATTTATTTGCAAGGATAAGTTATATTTTAAATATTTTTTAAATTATAATTAGTTAAATTATACATATATAAAACCAAATTAGGTCATTTTAATCAATTTCACTTCTGATTTGGATATATAAACATTTTAAGCTTTTGAACATTTAACTTTAAAAACCTTCTTTTTCATTATATATGTGAGATTCATTTTAAATATAATTTCTTCAATAAAGTTAATTTAATTAAGTAAAATTTATTATATATTTGTAATAATAATATTTAAAAAATTTATGTCCTTTTTTTATACATAAAAATGTTATCGTGGTAAAAATATTATTTATCGTAGAATAGGTAAAATAATGAAAAGGGTTGAAGTTAAATTTAAAATGCTTAATATAACTAAAAATTACAACATTAAATGGGTTTATGAGGTATTTATAGACCATAAAAATCATTTAAAATAATTACTACCTTCATAATTAAAGGAAATTAATTCCACCTCAATGTGTCTGGCTTTAAAATAATAATAATAATAACTTAATCATATAAACCCACCTCTCCTCAAGTTTTAAAACCATCCCTTATCACCCCATTTCAAATCACAAGACTTGAAGCTCAAAAAATATTAGAAAAAAATATCCTAATAAATCTCCCCATGTCCAATTCATTCTTGTGTCACAAAAAGACCAAATCTAAGGTCCTTAAGGGGTCCTCCAAGGATGTTATATTTAATAGGTAATTTTCTAAAAAAATCCCTCTTATTTTATTTTATCTTTATCTTTTTACTCAAATCATTCATCCATTAAGTAATTATAAATAAATAATCATATATACAACTTAATTTTGTTTTTATAATGTAATACATTATTTCCATCACATTTATTACCTCCTCTTATTCAAAGAGACGAAACAATTGTCCATGTTATACTGGTTAATAGCCTCCATGAATAATTTTTTTATTTTTTCATTACCACCTTTAGGGATGGTCATAAAACAAGTATTATTGTAAAATTAGATTTTAATAGCTATATAATAACCTATTTAATGTTCTGGAACTCATATATAGGCATAATAGTAAATAAAACCAATCGAGTTCATGATGTTCAGAAAAACAACAAAAATAAACTAATCTTTTGCATTATCATTTTCTGAAATGAATTATCCTCGTATTGTAAAAAAAATATACGAGTCCATATAAAATCCTAGAAGTTAACTAATACCATATCATTCCACTTATATACTTTTATTTCCATTTTACATGATAATCCATAATTATGCACAAATGAACCGACCTTGAAACCATGAAACGAACGCACCAGAAACAATGAAAATGATGGAATGTTTTCAGTGAATGGGTTGTATAATGTTAAGAAAATATCATATATCATATTATAAATACTAATATAGTTATTTAATGAGTCAATAACATTCTTTAAACCATTATATAGGTAGAAAATATACACACAACTATATGAAAGCACGAGGTAAGGGTTTCTCGTCTCACTTTTTACTTCTGTGAGATATATGCCTTATTCAACACATAATCCTTGTGTGTATTGTATGTAATTAATTTTAATATATAATATCATTAATCTTATTATATTCATTGTGTTTAATGTCTCTTCTTATAATTTCTACTTTTATGGAGAATATGATTCAACTGATTTCAAAGTGGTATGGGATTTCATAAATCAATTTTCATTCATTGGGTTAAACTTATAATTCATTGAGTTTTTTATTATATGATTATGAGTAAAATGACTTTCTAATACCATATGTTTCATATAAACTTGGTTTATGTGAATTTATGAAAAATAAGCATAATATATTAATTTTATTAATGATATAATCTTTGTAATGGATTTTGTCTCAATCTCCTTTAATTGAGGAATATTTTGATGTTATACTCACATATTCTTTAAAGAGGTGTATATAAAACCCATTTGAAATATCATATCATGAATTTATTTATTCTCATGTTATTTAATTTTTTGTTAAATTATATTCCTTCATGAGACTTATGATTCAAATGTTTCAAAGTGGTATAGGAAACATTTATTTACAATTCTCTTTTTAAATCAAATATTCGATATATGAGGAATGATTTAGACATGAAAGAAATAGGTTGTGGAATGGTTAATTCAAGTATGTCGATGAATTAGTAGTCTCATGGGATGAATTATGTTATAAATAATCCCTTTGAGTCTATTTACATGAATTATTAAACTGTATGGAGGATAGATACTTGCAGTAGTGTCTTGTGAATAGTCTTGACACAAATCTGAAAGGTTTCTACCCGCAAAAATAAATTGGAAGTTGGGTTGATCATTATTATTTATATGTAATTATTTTATAATATTTTATTCCTTCTACATTATTCTCAATTTATTTATTAATGGTCATGTGTTTTTGTCATTTACTTTTCTATGATGATTATCCATTATTGATTAATGACAATTTTTGATTTAATTAAACCTTGGTAAGAATTTGACTTCACCCCTTTATTATGTTTTTCCCCAGGATACCAATAAGTTTTTTATCAGTGATATAAAGGGTTAATCTTGGATATTAATAGTGTTATCAAAGGATTTAATATGTTGTGTTTTATATTTTCAATTATAATGTAAGGTTCAAATATGTTTCTAGTTTACAAAAAACTACTAAAATATTCAGTCCTTCTGGATGTGATTCCTCATATCTTATGAAAATGTAATAATGTAAGTAAATTTCTCCTAGTTACTAGGTCAGGTTCCTTGCACCAAGGGTATCCTCCTCAAACAAATTCCTGAGTAGAAACCTTAAATATCTCAACCAATATCCACCAGAATGTTGGTCAATCCAACTCTCGAACTCCTCATCCAAAAAGATGAACTAAAAGTTCCATCCAACTCTTGGAAAAATTCATTATAGGAAATGGGTCAATCAAAATATCAAGTACATAATCCAAAAATATGAATTAATTATCTTTTTCTGCTCTCATCTAACAAAAATCCAGGTTACCATAGACCCCTGCTCTTGGGATAGACCCAAAAAAGTGATACTCAAATAGAAAAGGGGACAAATCAAGACAATGAAATATTATGATAGGTTACTATATATCATCCAAATGTCAAGACATGAATTGTAAGTGAAACATACTTTAACATCCTTTAGTGGCCCCTAAAAAATCCTAAATAATCATCATGACTACAAGGGAATCCAAAAGTATAAGGAAACATAAAATGGAATTATAAACGGTCCTCGTTACAACCTAAAAATAATATAACCCTATAAGGGATCCTCAATAAAAGTGAAACAATAGGGAATGGTCCATTTTAAGAAATCCTTTCAGGAATATTCAATAAACAAACCATCCTTGGGCTATATCTTTCTAATAATAACCTCCAAACAGGTCCCTCAGACCTATTTCAACATTACAATGAAACATTACTATAACCTCTATCATATGATATCAACTACACATAAACCATCCAATATATCTTACTCTAAAACACATGATTTACACCTCAACTAATATAACCTCAATCACCTGGTCCTGATATATAGGTACTATCTAAGACCACCTTAGTGATACTATCTGATCCTCCCTTTTGGGATCCATTTGAATGGACCATGAAAAATACCAACCTAAAATCTACAATCCATGAAAACTATTACGATCACAACCATCACTCATGTCTTTCATCACATAACAAAACTACTGAAGGATTATGAATCCAAACATCAAATAAACACTCTTAAAAAATGGTCACCCAATAAAAGCTCTCTCTATACGACCTCAAAATTTCATAAGGATTGATATATACAAATCTACATAAAAAATCATAATGGAATACTAATGGGTCTAATTAGGACTCTAGGGCGATAAAAAGGCTAAAATGACTCAATAATGGATGTATGATGTTTGTACCTTGTGTACACGGTGTGCACCACCTTCCAAAAACACAGGTCGTGTACCTCTGGAAAACCTAGAATATACTTCCCAAAGTAAAAAATTGTATTCAAATATTACATGACATGTACTCCCACACGGGTTACTCGGCCATGTACTTGGTCATGTTTCCCACACAGGGTCATACCATGTATAGTACGTTTCCACTGGCCATGTGCCCCCCAAAATGATATTTCTGGATTAATAATATAGCCCACCTTAAGAAATAACTACATATAATGTCTAATATAAACACATAAAATTTATTCCCTTATTCCTCACCTCACCTAAAATTAAGAACACATGACTAGTGTTATCTGAAATACAGGCCATGTACATGGGTTTTCCCAAATAGAGAACACTGAACCGGCCCAAAAATCCCCATTTTGTCAAATAAACCATAGATTAACCTACAAACGGTACCTCAAAACTGCTATAATAATTAAAAAACTTTTTTAAAATATATATGGGTATTATGGTGAAAATAATTAAGATCGGCTAAATTTAAGAACAAATCATTATAGTTTCGTAATAGATCTTTACCACACATACACCAATGCTACATCCTCCTATAGATGAGTTCCTAGGTCATACCTCCTCCTACCTATCCATCTTATATCCCTATAACTCTCTATAAAATATTACATAGAATTCCCCATATTCATACACAAGAAGAAAAATGAATTAAATTAAAATAAAAAAAATGAAAAATAAAAAAATTGGAAAGGAATAAATAATAATGATAAAAGAAAATGGGGGCAATGAATATCACCAATTCCCTTGATAGATTTATGCCTCGTATTAGAAAAAATCCCCGTTATTAAATCAATTTTGGAGAAAAAATAAAAATCAAATGATCTTCTTAAAAGATTCCACTTAATAAGCCCATGTAGATAAGTAAATATTTGATCACTTAAATATTAAATATTTTGTGAAATAATGAATGACCTATATTTATACCAAAATCTTGTACTATTATAAAACCCCTATTTTGGGACCAACAGAGTGGTTGTAAAAAATTTTCCAAGATTATCTCATAAGATAAATTAGTATTTCTTCCCTGAGACACTTTTGAGAATAGAAATTCAAATTTATATAACCTGTGACAAAATGGGTTTTAACAGTTGTGTTGTTTCAAAATATTTCATCATTTTGGGATTATTTTATATATTTAGATTTTTAATGAGATATTTTATGTATAAGATTATTTCCAATATGATATTTTATTAGAAATATATTTTGCAGAAATTTCTATTGTAAATTAGTGTTTTGGTTAGTGAAATTAAAAGACTTGGGAGAGTGTTATTCCTTGCTGGTAGTGAGATAAATTGTGTTGATCTAGTGATGGGTAGGTTTCACAGAATGATAAGGGGCATGCCACTTGGGATATTTTCTTCCTTCTTCAAATAATTTTGTTGATATATTGAATTCCTGGTATCTTATATTTGTTATTGGTATATTAAACAACGTTAGGTTATGATGATGGGATTGTGCTCTGATCTTAGTATATATATGAAGTACAACCTTGTTAATAGACTAATGTTGTCTAGTTTGGGGATTTTTTTATTGACTAACTATAATGTTGTTTGGTTGGGGGAGTCATGTAGTGGTTTTCATATATGTTGGTTCACTAATGGTTGTATGGTTGCGAGTTTTTAGTCTATTATTCGGATATTGTATGATTTCTATTTGCGTGGATATGAATAGTTATGTAATTTGAATATAGCGAAATAAAATTCTAGTGGGTGTATCAACTTATTGACATGATCTAATCTATATAAGGATTTACATACTAGTTTTTTTGTTACATTTTATTCATATTCTGAACTATCATTACTTCACCCATGGAAGGTGTTAAGTCCTTCTATAATGGATGTATATTTTTACATGTATTGTAAAAAATTCCTTATGTTTTTACAACAAACATTTATGATGGTAAAAATTTGTATATAAATCTAGATGTATTTTTATAAATGAGTGTGATCTTTCATTCCTCTTAGAAGAGGGGCCTCATTTGTAAGGATGTATATATATACATATATATATGATTATGTTCCACCCAATGAGATGAGGATTAACTATATGAGAATGGATATATATATTTATATATTATTACATTGACCATATAAGGAAAAAGTATTCCTATTGGAGGAATAATATATATGTATATATATGATTCTGTTTCATCATATGAGATGAGGGGCCTCCAATGTAAGGATGGTCATATATGAATATAAACGATTATGTTCCATCATATGAGATTAGGGGCCTACAAGGTGTGTATGGATATATATATATGTGTGTGTGTGTGTGTGTGTGTGTGTGATGGTTTCTATCAAACATAGGATAGTCAGTTACACTTCTCTTGGATTCTATGCATGGTCTCAAAACAGGCTTGTATCCCATTGGGGGTGCAAGAGAAATATATTGATATTCAAAAATTTACAATTGAAAATTATTACATAATGATTGGTTTGAATTATTTTTAAAATCTATAGTATATATATATGTTTTGGACACATTCATTTGAATGAACATGATTATATACACACGATGTGGTGGATATCTCATGGTGGATCCTATTGAATCTTCATACTCACACTAGGAATGTTCTCCTCAGTGGTCATGTAGTTTTAATTATGAATTTTTATGTATAATATGGTTCACATATAGATCCTTGGATTGTATTTAGGCATACAAATTATTGTGCTTACATTACTAGGATACAATAAGATATTATGTTTTAATATCCGGTACTAAAAGAAGGAGTTTATTGGAACATATTTCTATCAATTTATTTTTATTTTTTTAGGTTTTCATATTTTAGATTTTCCGTCATACCATTGTATGATTTTATACTTCAATTATTATTTCATTTTTCTATTCACATTAATATAGAAGGGTTGTTTTATATATTTTAAAATTTAATCCTTGGAATACATGTTATTATTTATTTTTGTATATATCCGTTTTATGGATATTTCATGTTTTTTTATAGAATTAGGCATCGAATCATTATGTCTTAAAATGAGGGTAAATAGTTCTAGAATTATAAAGATAAACCCTCAATTATTAACTTCAAACCCTAAATATTAGATAACATGGTTTTGGAATGTGATCATTATAATTTTTTTGATATATGTTTTGGACTAGGTTGTAACAAAATGATATCAGGGGAATGTTAGGTAGATTGTTCAGTAAAATTTGTGAGATGATAATTTTTGGGACTCTAGGAGTAAGAACTAAATATAACTAGCTAGTATAATTATGGAAAAGTTTTAGTTTTAATGTATGCTGGATTAGGAAATTCATCAATGGCTGAGAATTTAATTTGGGTATCTCAACTGTGAAACTAATTTCCAAGTTATAGGAATCATTTAGGATTCAGTTTTTCATTTAATCATGCATCATTAGTAAGCACATATAGGAAAAAATGCCACTATATTATTTTTCTTCTTGAATTGAATAATATTTGAATAACATTAAGATTTAAATTAATTAAAACTTAATATAAATTAAGTTTCTTAATTATCTAACACCATAAATTTTAATGTATGAACATTGTATTAAATGACATGTAAGACACACAACACCAAGTGTAGAAGGGAATATAAAATCTCATGAATTTATAATATATTATATATTTTAAAATAAATTATATATAGTTTATATCATTCAATTCATAGGATACTGAGAAACCTTGTGTTACATGCAACCAATACTTTCTTCGATAGTTTGCGTTACACATAAGACCATGTTTTACCAAACAACAATATATTATTAAAATATTTTTATTTAATATAATAATATATAAACTAGCCATTAAATTTTTATTTATTAATATCACTAAGTAACTTACAAAAATTTCTGGTTTAATATATTAGATAATAATTAATTATAGATTAATATAAAAACCATTTCAATATAAAGGAAATGTTTTTATAAAAAACTATTTTTCTTCTCCAAATTTTTTCTTGTCTTAATAAATTAAATTAATTATTATTAGTGAATGATATTAATGAAATATATATTTCATATATTAAATAAAATATTTTTTTACATTAATCAAATATATTTGATAAGCATAAGATAAAAACAAACACAATATTATGCAAAAAAACAACATTTTTATAATAGCGATTTTACCACTTTTTAATAATGAATCTTATTTAAAACATAATTTTGAAACTTTTAAAAATTTTATATCAAAAAATAAAATTCCTTTTTGAATTTTTCATTTCCAAATTATCTTAGTGTGATTTTTTGTATTTTTTGAAAAGTTTCATTTTATGGATTAATAATGAAAAAACTGACTTTTAATTGAAAACTTCTTGGCCATATAATTTATTAATGTAGAAAATTGTATTTTCATTTTGTTTTATAGAATAGATAGTTCAATTATATAAAATAAATCCAATTAATTCATTGGAATCAATTTTATATAGAAATTGTATATAAAAACATTTCAAACTTTTGAACATTTTCAGTTTAAAAACCCCATTTCTCTTTCCAGCTAAAAGACTAATTTTAAATTAATTTATGTTGATTATGTGATTATAATATTAAAAAATAGATTAAATATTTTGAATTAGAATATTATTTAATTTCTAACATGTTTAAATTTGTTATTATATAATTAATATTAATGAAAGTAATTAAAATTAATTACAGTGACTAAATGAAAAACAAGCTTAATAAGGGACAGACCTTAAACTGAAGGGAAAAAATGACCTATCAACATGTAAAAAGTCTATTTTATCAAAAAAATTATACCAGATTATTCATTTTATATAATTATCTTGATTGGAGACACTTTACATTGAAAAAACATCTGTGAAATTCCCTCTTTGAGAAGTTTATTAGAATGTAACCCCTCCTCCAACATAAAAAGGCACTAAACCCTCTCACTTATTCATACATATAATGCAATTTGGATCATATTAACCCTAACCAAATAATCTCAAAACATTCATCCCCTCAATCTAGAATCATTATGTTAGGTAGAAATCTAACGGAATAAGAATTTTGGTATAAACCAAATGAAGTTACATGAAAAAGATGTAATGTTATTCAATGATCATTTTTATTTTATTTTCTTATCCACCTCTTATATTATTTTTATATAATTATTATATAATAAAGTCAATATATTTAATATAAAGATATGTTTTTATTTAAATTTTACTACCTAATCTCACACACACTTCACTCAAATGGGATACGCAATCATTGTCCGTGTGTACGGTGGACTACCACCTCGCAAAATGATATTATTCATTCATACATTACAATATTTAATGTTTGAAAATAAGGATGGATTAATAGTTTTTATATTTTATATATTATATTTATCATTTATTTATTATTTTTTAATTTTTATATAATTCATAACTTTCTATTTTGTGGAAACACAATATCATCATCTTTGAACGTGTGGACTACCTCCTCCTCAAATCGATGTGATTCATTCACACATTACATATAATTTCTTATGGATGGTTTTAAAAAAATGTGTTATATTTATAAAATAAATATGTAATTTGGATGATAATATATATATATATATATCACTTACTTTTTAAATATGATAAGGAAATGGAAGTAGCATTCTTGCATATGTACGACATACCAGCTCTATTAAGGTTGAAATTCTGTTACAATCTCAAAATTTTATGGATTATTATAAATACATATATAATGAATATATATTATATTAAATCATGGTTTAAATACTATATATTTTAAAATCATCTCCAATTTGAAAAAAATAACAAGTCAAGATATCCTCGAAAAACAAGACTATTAACACCTAAAATGATGAAAGTAATTACAGATTGTTAAAAATATGTAATATGATTTTATAAAAAGTTAATATATGATGTTGTAAATATGATTTTTATTCTGTTATATGTTAATAAAATTCTCAAAACTATTATACATGAGGTTATTGTAATTTCATATAGAAGAATAAGGTAAGATATTTTGTCTCTATTTCATTTCATTGAGGAATATTGTAATGTTATGAACATAGTTTCTTTTATATGGTGTATATACCTAACTATTTACATTAAATATCATTATTAATTAATAAATCATGGTTTTTTGAGTCCCAATTTGACTTATTTATTCTAAGGGTATTTAAATTTAATGTTACTAAGTGGTAAAGATATTTCATAAATCAATTCCTTTTATTGTGTTGTAGTACATCCTCAATTTTCATTAATATTATATGATTATATTTATAAATAAATTTAATATATATTTATATATTTACACTTTTTATATTTCAATTTTAAGTTTATATACATAATAAATTCATTTATTAATTTTCAATTCAACTTTATGATCATTTTAAGGATTTATTTAACAATATCATTCTAATTGAGATTGCTTATTCTTGAAATTCCCTTAAAGAAATTATTTCATAATTTTTAAATAAACCCAATAAATTTCATCTCCTATGGTTATTAATTAAATTTTTCATGTAATATTACCATTTTTTTACTCTTTGGTTCTACAAATGTTTTATAAAACCTTTTACAGAAACCTGATATCATTTTAGTATTTGGTCGGCAATTTTTTTTATCTAAAGACCATGTTTTATAAAAATGTTTTTAAAATTTTAATTTTTTTTATTAAATAAATTTGTACCCAATATTTCTTTTACAAATGTTATGAAAGGAATAATTTTCTCTCTTTACTAAAAAGATACTTTTCTAACCCTTATATCATGAAAAAGGGATGTTCATTTTACCATGTATGACATGTTATGAATTACCAGATGCCATATATTTGAAGAATCCTATACAATTTTTCATGGACATTTTTAATGAATTATTTTTTAAAGTGATTTTAAAAGAAAAATATTTTAATTTTTTAAAAAAAATGAAATGGATATTTTCCTCAAAATTTTTTAAAAGAAATTTTTACTAAATTCCTATTCATCAAAGACTACAAATATTTATCCTTACTACACTAAGAATATATTCTATTGATACCTTCATTATTATTTCTCTAAATTGTTAATGATTTATTTAACCAAGGATAATATTTACATTCACTACATTTATTTATTTTTTATTACCCTTGAAATATTTAATTCATAATGATCATTATACATTAAATTTACCCTAAATATCTTTATTATTTATCATAGATATATTTATTTCTTAAACTGTATACCATTTCTATATACAATGTTAACATTGAATTTTATTTGATTAACTCTCAATATATTGATATATCTATATCTTTTACTCAGAATGGATATTTGATAATCCATGTTATTCATGAATTAAATAGATTATTTGATATTTGAGGGATGCTTTCTATATGAAAGGCATGGGTTTGCGATTGTAAAATTCAAGCCCCTTGATGCATCAGTAGTTTCATGAGATGAAATTGGTTTGCTAGCCCATGCTAATGAGTTTTCACCTAGTATTTTTTAAAATTTATCAAAGAAAGATTTGAATAGTAAAGTTATCATGTTAACTGGAAGCATGATGTCTGATAATTAAGAATTTCTATTGTTTAGTATTTTTTATCGTTATTATATATGATATTTTCACTATAAAAAATATATGAATACATTTCATTCTCAGTTTATTTATTATATGGCATATGTATTTAGTTATTTACCTTTCTATACTATATACACACCCCCCCTTAGTTTATTAATTACATGAGTTTTTTTCAGTTATTTAACTTTCCATATTGATCCTTATCATTGATTCATTATTTTTTCCCCTATACATAACCCTTACTGAGAATTTGAGCTCACCCTTATTTTTTTTTCATTTCCTAATAATTTAATAAGATTACTAAGAAATATAAAAAATGATATAATAAGTGGGACTAAAGTTATCCCTGAAAAATATTATGTTGGAATCAGCGTATTCATTTATAATACAAGACTCATGTATGTATCTGGCTTACCAAGACTACAAAAGTTTTTAGCCTTTCATGATTTGATTCCTTGTAAGCATTCCAATGTAATGGTAGTAGACATTGGCTCCCATATTACTAGGGTAAAGTTGAAATATATTTTATCAAAAGATGTTCAGTATAAAACTTGATAAATATATTTAGGAAAACATAAATTAGATACTTTAACTCTAAGGTAGAATTTTTGTATAAGTTTAGAATAACATACTAAAGTTTCAGTTAGATAAATATTATGTGTCTTTCCTAGAAATACATCCTCATCTGGATATTATAATTTGATTTGGTTCTAATACATATGTACCTTGGAAAAATAACTCCAAAAATATGCATGAGGCCAGACTCAACCATAACCTAGTACATGATAATGAGCCTTACTGCACAAATAGTTAAACAAACCCTGGGATATTATCAAGATAATTCTAATTTTCTTTAGAAACCATTAAAATGAATTTGAATAGATAATGAAAATTAATGATCTAGGTTAAAACCAAGGTGTTTGAGATAAAAAATAACATGTTAAGATTTAGACACCCTTAAAATGATTATATGGGTTTTCCACTATGATAATTGTTTCTCTCAATTTGCATTTGGGTATTGGTCAATGTATGTAACCTGAAGGAATCATTTTAACATTGATCATGAAAGACAAGATGGTGGAAATGAGAAACCAAATGGGTTGTTTATTAGATTGAATGATATAGTTCACATGACTAATAAGGTTTCTAGAAATATTATTAATATCATATATATTAAAAACCCCCAAACTCACCAAAGAAGATAAGGATATAATTTTCTAAGAGCTCGAGTGGTGAGGACCACGGAGAAAAAATGGATTTATTTACATCATTAAAGAAATATTAAAGGAGACACCCAAAAAAGTGTCTCAATGTAATTGAGAAATGATTTATGTGTGAGTAATAAGAACATAAAGTAAATAATTTCCAAGGAAAAATGAAGAGCATGATGAAAGGAACTGAAAAATCCTCCTAGGAATCCATTTATAGTTCATTACCTTAAATGTGGGGAATTTGGAAATTACCTGAGTCAATTACCACTTCAAAAGGTTAAACTCTTGACCAAGGGAGGCTCTATGTGAAACGAAATGGATAAAGTATTTATGTATTGGGGTTGGATTGAAAGTAAAGTTAAAAGACTATTTAATTATTAAATTTCAAGGATATACATCATATTTACTTTTGGATATTATATTAATATGGTTTAGAAAAAGGAAAACATATATGTTGGGTGAAAACCCATAAATTATTTCAAGGTGTTACGGCTTGAACCCATGACTGAGGGATGATAAGGGTTTCATGCCAACCACTGACCTATGTAATTTTCTAGTCTATATGTTATTATTTTTAATAAATAAATATTATTGATGAAACCGTATATTTTAATTCTAATGTTTAAATATTAATGTATTAAACATATTGGTTGTTTAAAATATTTAGAGAAAGAAAAAATGTCTTTTAACTCATTAATGTATCTTACAATGTATTAAAATGAAATTTTCATGTTCAGGTATAAAAAAATTAATTCAGGGGTTTTAGTTTCTTGAATTAATGTGATAAAATTTGAAATTGAACAAAGAAAAACAAAAGGATAAATTTTTTCTTATTAAATAAAAATATGTAAATTAAAAATTTTCCTTATATTCGTAGGATGTAATGGAATAACTCAACATTAGGAAAAGGATCTCGAAATAAAAATGTTATCCAAGAACCTTCATTTTTAGAATCAATGATCTTTTAAATCATTACAGACTTATGACTTTGAGGCTCTCAATATTCCATAGATCATTCACTTGTTTGTTATCAATGACCCTAAAAATACCGATAATTATTTATTTTTTCTTTAAAATCCCTACTTTCACTTTCCAAAAATGTTCTCATACATATAAACCTAGTAATATGTTATTCCATGTGACCATTGTATTTCCCACTATCTCTTATAAAGAAGGTATTTTATAAACTCCTTTAAAATTTTGGTTTTTCAATAAGTTAATTTTCAAATATGAATCCCTAGATTACCAAGACCATGTTTAAATTATGAGAATGAAATTTAATTAAGGTGGGGAGAATTTAATGCCATAAAATTATAATTTTAGAACATTGTATTCAATAGCATGTATGAAACACAACACTAAGTGTATAAGAGAATATAGCATCCCAATAATTTAGAATATAGTCACTATTTTGAATTAAATTCAATATATTTTATAGATTTAAATGAACACGATATTGAGTTTTCTTGCATTACATGCCATAAAGATATTCTTTGATAGCTTGTGTTACATGTAAGATTGAGTGTAACTGAACAACAATATATTATTAAAATATTATTATTTAATATAATAAGATATAAAATTGCAATTTAATTGGTGGCTATGAATATTATTAACTAAATTATAAAAATATATGGTTTAATTCATTTGTTACTACTTAATTAGAGATTAATATTAAACCAATTGAATATAAATGAAATGTTTTTATAAAAAAATTATTCTCCCAAAGGAGTTTTGTCATAATAAATTAAATTAATTACTATTACTGAATTATATTAGTGAAATATATATTTTATTTAATTAATTAAATATTTTTTACATTCATACAATAAGTTTGATAGGCATAACATAATATCGATCCTAATATTATACATAAAAATATATTTTTATAAAGGTGGTTTTACAGCCTTTTAATGGAACAACTATTTCAAAACTAAATTTTGAAAATTATATAAATTTAATATGAAAAAATAAACATATTTTTTTAAATTGTAATGTTAAAATTATATTAGGGAGGATTTTTGTTTTTTTGGAGAAGGTTATTTTTTTATTAATAGTGAAAAATATTGAATTTTAATTGAAAACTGTTTTTCCATCTAATTTATTTATATCATTAATTTTTATTATAATTTTGTTTTAAAATATATTTAGTAAAATTATAAATAAATTTATCTAATATAGGTAATTTTAATAAATTTATCATTCACATTGGATATAAAAACATTTTAATCTTTTAAACATTTTAACTTTACAAACCTGTTTTATCGTCCCGTTTGCAGGATTAATTTATATTAATTTATGTCCTTTAGTGATTAAATTTGTAAAAATGAATTCTATATTTGGAATAATAAATATTTATAATTTCTAATTAGTTATACATTGTTTTCTTTCAAAATTATCTTTCATAATAATTAAAATTAATCACAGTGATTAAGAGAAAAACTGGTTTAACAAGGTACTAACCTTAAACATAAGGGCTAAATGACATAGAAAATTTTCAAAAACCTATTGTATGGACATATCTAAAAAAATATAATCCATTTTATATAATTTGGATCATTATTGGTTCATGTGACATGGGAAAATGTGGGTGGAATTCCCTCTTTCAAAAATTTATAGGAATGCCAGTCCTCCTCCACTATAAAAGGCACTCGGCCCTCCCACTTATCCAAACCACTCAATACCTTTAGATCATCATTAAAATACAAAAATAATCTCAAAAATTATATAAACTTATAATATAATCCTCACTATAGGTACAAATCTAACCAAGGAACTCTTTTAGTATAATGAAAAAGGAGTTACCTAAAAAGAGGTGATGTTCTTCAATGGTCACTTTTGTTTCATTTACATCCCATCCCTTAAATTATTTTTAAATAATGATTGTATAATTAATTAATTATATTAAATATACTAACGTGTTTTTATATCAACTGTGGTACTTACACTAACACACACTTACATTAAATGGGATACACAACCATTGTTGGTGTGTTCGGCAAACTACCGCCTCACAAATCGATGTTGTTATTTCTTCTATATCCACCTTTCATGGTAGGAAATAATGGTAGATTTAATGTTTTTATATTATATATTTGATATTTCTAATTTATTTATTCTTATATAATTTTTATATAACACATAACATTATTCTTTACATTTTTCGGGAACATGATAACATCGTTTTGGGGCGTGTGGACTACCGCCTCCTCAAAGCAATGATGTTCATTTATACATTGCATGTAATGAATTAAGGATATTTTTCATAAAAATATATGATATATATAAAATAAATTTGATAATATAAATATAATAATATATTTATATTTATATGTTATTTAATTTTTAAATACTACAAGGAAATGGAAGTAGGGTTCATGCGTACGTACAACTTATCATTCCATGAACAATGTATTTCATTTCCTATCTCCAAATAGTATGGATTTTTATAAATATATATATATATAATCAAAATATATGGTATTTAAATCATGTTTTAAATCCATTATATTATGAAATATGTTTCTATGTAATAAGAACAGAAATAAAACGTCAATACATACTCGAAAAACATGACAATTAACACCCAAAATGATGAAAATTGTGAACAATTGATAAAAAAGGGTAATAAGATTTTATAAGAAGATAATATATGAAATTATAAATATTATTACTGTTATTTTTTAAGTAAATATAATTCTTAAAACAATTACATAGGATATTTAAGGTTGTTCACCCAAATTGAAACACAACATAAGTGATTTTATGTCAATATCATTTCATTGAGGCATATTTTAATGTTATACACCTAATTTATTTTATATGAGGTATATAATTCCACAATTAAATTTAATATCTTGAAAACCTCATTATTCATTTTATTTTGAGTTCCAATTTTAATTATTTAATATAAGGGGATTTTAACATAATGTTACCAATAGTTAAAGAAATTTCATAACTCAATTTCTATTTATTGGGTTATATTACCTCCTCATTTAAATTAATATACTAGGATTATGTGTCTAATTACTTTGACCATCCATTTATATATTTAAAATTATTAAATAATAATCTATATTTGATACACATAATCAATTCATTGATTAATTCTCAATTCAACGTTATGAACATTTTAAGGGTTTCATTCACAATCTAATTCTAATCTCTATTGATTATTCCAGAAATTACATTTAAGGAATTTATATGATAATTATTCAATAAAAACAATAATTTTCTTATAATTTTGTTATTCAAGATATTTTTCAAGTAATATTTCCATCCTCTTACTCATTATATGTCAAAATGTTTTAGAAAATGTTTTTAAGAAAAACCAACATCGTTTCTCTCTTTAGTATGAAATCTGTTTTCTCTGAAAATCATGTATTATAAAAATGTTTTGGAAAATGTTTTTAACCTTTTAAAGTTAATTCATTTTAAAAAAATTTCAACCTTTTGTATTTTAATTTTTTTATCTCTAAACAAGTAGCTTTTTTATCCTTTTTATCATGAAATAGGAAGGTTCTTTTTACCTTGTATGATAAGTATGGAATTACCAACCATCATTGATTTGGAAATTTCTTTTCATATTTTGAAATATGTTTTTTACGAAAAAGTTTTTTAATAGTTATTTCAAAATTCAATTTATTTTCATTATTTTCAAAATGAAAAGGATATTTTCCTCAAGAATGTTTTAAAGATATTATTATTGTATTTCTATTTATCATGGACAAGAACCATTTATCCTTACCCAACTTAGTAGATTTTTTATTCATAACATCCTTACTCTTTCTTTGGATGATTTATTATTTATTTGAAAAAGGATTCTGTGGACATTTACTACCTTGATTCCTTTTTTATTCCCCTTGAAATATTCAATTCACTTGGTCATTAGACATTACATTTAACCAAAATATCCATATCATTTATCATTGATATGTTTATTTCTTAATATTTATACCATTTATATGTATGATTTTTAATTTTAATTTTATTTTATTAACTATTGAAATAATTGTAGATCATTATATTTTACACAATATGAATATTTTATGAAGCTCATTTTTTATGAATTAAATTGATTGTTAGATATATGAGAAATGAATTAGATATACAACTCTGATTAACCATCCCTGCATTCAGCATAGAGGGAGGGGATGTTGGGTGAGGTGGAATCCTCCGAAGCATGGTTTGAAGCTGAACATCGACGGCTACTTCATGGGGGGATTCATGAGTGGTGGTGGATTACTTCAGGACTACTGGGGATCTTTTCTTCTCAACTTTAGTGCTTTTTATGGTCGAGGGAACTCTTTGGGTGCGGAGGTTCGGGTGATTCTTTCTAGGTTGATGGTTTGTAGGCGGAGAGGGTTGTGGGTGATAGAGGTGGAGTCCAATTCTGAGGTTTTGGTTAAGGCGTTATAAGGGAGGCATGAGACTCCTTGGGAATTGACATACCTAATTAGAAGGTGAAAGGAATAGACCAATCATGGAGCTATTACTCATTATTGTTGGAGGGAATCTAACTTTATAGAGGAATCACTTGCATGCTTAGGCAAGCAGGAGGAACCACTTATGATCTATGATAGCCTGCATTCTCTTCCCCTTGAGTGCTACACTGTGGTGCAAGGGGATGCCCTTGGACAACATTAATTTCGCCCACCTTGAAGTGTTTTTCTTTTTTTGCATGGGTCTTAAACCAGTATGTCTTAAACTATCTTGAGGATAGATCTTAACGTTAAACGTATCATGATCCTGGGAAACAATATGATTGAAAATTATGTATTTTCTTTATTTAAAATTTATTTATCATTATTATCCATAATATTTTAACATTGGAAAAAATATGGATGCATTTCGTTATGTTTTTATTGATTATTTGGAATTTGTGATTAGTTATTTATATTTCTATATTTTTAAGCACTCTCTCTCAGTTTATTGATTACATGTAATGTGTGTTCAGTTATTTACCATTCCATATTTATCATTCTCTTTGACTCATTATTATTTCCACTGTACCTAACCCTATACTGATAAATTGAGCTCACAATTATTTTGTTTCCTTTCCCTATGAATCTAAGAAGTGTTCTAAGAAAGATACACAAAGATATTATAAGTGTGAAAAAACTATCTTTGAAAAAAATTATGTAGTAATTACTATATTCATTTGTATAAAAAGTTTCATGTATTTATATGGTTTACTAATACAACTAAACTCTTTTGTCCTTATAGTTTTGACTCATTTTTATCACTGTAATTTAATGGTTGTTTATATCGGCTCTGGGCTTACTCGGGTCGAGTCACTATAATTTATTTGCAATAAATAAAATAATAAAAGTCATTAATTAATTCATATGTCTGAGAAGTTGACTTTAATTCTTATTTTTTGATAGATTTTTAGGATTATTTATTAATTTAATATTTTCAAATATATTGATTCTAATTTAAATTTTTGGTGAGCATAATAAATGTGATTTAAAATGCAATTGTTTTTGTGAAATACTGTATTTAAAAGAAAAGGATAGTTAGTTTTTACATAATATCTTAAAAAAATAATGGATTTAAAGGTTTTATGTATTGCATAAAATAGGAAGTTACCAATGTTTAATATTGGTTGTTATTTTAACTTAAAGATTAATAGTTTTAGTATAAATTATTTATTGGGTTTCATATATGTATACTTGAAATTATTTGTTAATATATATTGTAATGAATTTAGTATTTTTGTTTTGGGAATTTAAATTATTTATCAAATAATATGAAATATTATTCTGAAATAAATTTATAATTAAAATAAAATTATGTTGGTTGATTTTTGTAAATTGAAAAACATAGTAATTTAGTAGCTGGAAAAAATCAATAATCTTTAGGGGAATATTTTATTAGGGAGTAGAATAATGTTTAGTTTAACTTAATAATAATTATTATTGGAATCATAAGTATGTAAAAATTATAAATTTCAATGATATGTATTTATTTTGAGAGTTTTTCATTAGACGTGCTTTGAGTGATTGGGATATGGTCTAGATCTATGGTGAATAATTAGTAATTAATAAAAATAAATAATCTTATGTAAGATATTTTTTTTTGACTTTTTAGTATAAAATATAATTATAGTGGGGAGTTTGTAATCATTGGTGGACTTATTTATGTAATTATGGATTTAATTTTGAAATTTATATAGCCATATTCCAATTTTATATAATTTTTTATTTTTCTTAGGTGAGATTTTTTTTGTTTTAAGAAGATTAAAAATATGTATTTAGAGATGGTGTGATCATTGGATAATTGTACATTTTTTTCTCTCTAGATATATTAGAGTTTTAGTTTTAAATAGGTAACTATAGAAGGCCCTTGGGTACCTAGTATAGTGTTATAAGATACTCGATGACCTCTATAGAAAGGTAGTAACCACTAGGATTCTATAAAATGGTCAACATGATTACACTAAGTGGTCGGTGGGGTTACATTAGGAACATAGTAATCTAAATTTGTGTTTTCTATAACTTATTCTATTTTAGTATTTTCCACATTTTCTTCTCAAACTATTTTTTGGTCTCCCTCAACCTTAGACTTCTCCATCTATCAAAATGAGGCGAATTTCATCCACATGGCCCCATTCTCTTATCTATTATTCTTCTTTAATCCATGTATTAATGGCATATTTCTCTCACCAAACAATGTTATTTTCACCCATACTTCTTCATTATAAATCCCATTTTCTTCTTCTTAATTTTTATTGGTTAGGGATTTTAATGGGAGAATCCAACAAAACATGGTAGAGTAACTTTAGTTGAAAGGGTTTTTTTTCATGATATAATGTAAGGGAAAAAGGTTTATTACAATTTTTTATCTCTATTACAATAAAGGTATGTTAGTAGGTGGATTTATTTAGTATTTTCACTTATTTTGGGATGAATGGAGGGAGTGTTTATTTTTAATAATTTGGATATTTTTTGTGATTTGAGTGTCGAGTAGATATCAAGTGTCGTTTATGGATGTTTTAGCTTGATATTTGGATAAAATTTGTTATGTAGTTTGGTTTATAATTTTTTAATTGCTGTATTTATTATTTTTGGATGACAACATGTTCAGTATGATGTATTTGGTAGGTATCTCAACTCCTAGGGTTTAACCCAGTTTTTCTTATAATGCGTGATCCATTTTATTTTAGAGACACTAATAAAATAAATGGGTGGATTTATAATGGTAAATGGAACGTTTTTTATAATTATAATTCCCTGATCAACAATATTTCTATTATAATGTACTCTTAATCATATCAAATGGTTTATGAAGTGCTTATTTATTACTTACTATAGAGTTTTACATTGTAAACTAGAAATGAATTGATTATGCAACCATGTTAATGATTATTATTCATGATCATATATTTTGATAAGATGATATATTATTATTATTTTAAATATAAAAATATATAAAATTAAACTCTTTATGGTTATATTACTATGACTCCCCCGGTTATGTTTGTCATTCCTCACATGACATGTGTTGGGTTACTATGTAATATTTTTATTGATACATGGTTTATTGGAAATATCATTTTTTGAAAATCCATATTTTTAATGTAAAATGAGTAAATAGTCCATATTATATAAGAAAATTTTCAATTATAAGTTAATGAAAATTAATTAATCTTTGGTTAAGAGTCCGTGTTGTAAAGGATTTGATGATTTGGTAAGATTGATGGAAGAGGAATGATTTGATCACTTGATAGAAAAGAATTATCTAAAAAATACTTGTTAGAAATAAATGTATCTAATATCTAAAAAAATTATCCTTAGGTTTAGATAAATTCAGTAACATTCATATGGATGGTAAAAAGGTTTTTTTATTTGGATACTTTGGATAAACTTTGAGAGCGTAATATTTTCGACGTATAGTTTTTCATTTATCTTAATTTCTTATATATTGTACCCCTTCTTCTCAAACAACTCTTTGATATTTATTACAAGAGGTATTTCATCATTACCATTTATGAATATTATTTTTTATAGGTTTCATCACTTACTATTTTTTAATAATTAATCTTAGTCAATATGAGTTAAAATTTAGCATCATTTTGGGATTTTCTTCTCCCTCTAGGTTTTTTGGAAAGATTTTAGTATAAAAGTAATTCAGTTGTAATATATTATTATGATAAAAATTAAGGAGACATTTTAATTGTGTATGGGTGTGTATTATAACATCCATGGAATAATTGGGTGAGAGTTATTACATTGTAGAAGTGTGGTAGAGAGTACAATTTTAGTAAAAAGTATGTTTTTGAGAATGCAAACAGTTTTTTATTTCATGATATGTTCCACCTTATTTTTTGAATTTTAGTGCGATAAAGAATATATGAAATCTTATAGTGTTTATTTGGATATTAAAAATTATAAAGATAGGATGTTATAACTATTGTGATATTAAAATATTTAGGAATTACAACCTGGTTAGTTGACTCATGTAGAACAATATTAGAAATTTCCTTGATGATTTATTAATGTTTCATTGGTTGGGAGGATTTATGTGGTGGTTCAGATATATGTTGGTTCAATTTTGGTTGTGTCGTTGTGAGTGTTAAATCACTTATCGATATATTTTATGAAAACTATTTAATTGGATATGAATAATTTTTTCGTTTTACATGAAATTCCTAGACTATTATTGGTTGAGTTGGTTTTTAGTAGTAATCCTAATTATATATTGTCTGAAATTTCATTTTTTTTAATTTTTATTCTTTTTATGCATGTGATAAACCTTTGTTTCTACACCCATAGAAGGTTTTGTGGCCCTCTATGAGGGTTGTATATTTTTTATGTTATTATGGAACAAATCATATGTATGTAGCCTTATCCATTGACGGTGGTAAGGATTTGTATATGGATTTTTGATATGATTATGTGTGTGTGTGTATGTGTGTTCATGCATGCATGTCTGTGTGTGTGTCTTCCTATCTATCTATATGCATGAATTCATGCATGATTATATGTATGTATGTGTGTATGTGTGTGTGTGTACATATATATATTCACATTCATTCATATGAAATGAGGGGATTCCTATGTGAGGATTGATATATATACCAATATATATTATTATGTTCTATCATATGATATATGGTTCCTCTTATTTGAGTATGAATATATACACACATATATGATTATTTTCTATATTATAAAAATAAAATCCTTATATGTGAGAATATATATACAAACATATATACGATTATATTCCATCATAGGATATTAGAGGATTCATATATGAGGATGGACATATATACATATATATGATTACATTATGTCATATGTGATGAGGATACTCCAATGCGGGGATAGATATATCTATATATGTATTTATTTATATGAAAGTTTCTCTCATATAGTTGATGATGAGTTCCTTCAATCATGGATTCTAGTAAAGGACTTGAATAAGGTATAAATCCTCTTAGGGGTGTAAGGTTTATACATTGGAATTCAAAACATTACCATTGATGACTTCTCAAATGTAGATTAGTTCAATCTATTTTTAGAAACAATAAAATGTTTGAATGTTGGAGTCACGTTATCATTTTGTGCCCTATTATATATGCATTTGGGAATTTATTTCTCAGGTATGAGCATACTGAGTCATCATTATCACACCCTATATATGAATATCGATGGGTATACAGCTTTATATAAGTCTTTTCTTATAGAAACATGTTCGTGGAAAATTTAATGGATTGTTGATGGGATAACAGGGCATTGCAATAGTATGTGTGGTCTCCATCAAGACAATAATTGTTAATGTAAATAATTTTTATGATGATTTTACTAGTATATATCATTATTTTATAATTTTTATTATTTTAGAGCATGTAATCTTTGGGATTTTTCATATGAATACTATGTGATTTTATACATTAGTTTTTTCTCATTTATCTTTCTATAAATATATATATGGGTTGTTTTATATAATTTCAAGAGTATAAAAAGTTCTCAATGTTGTAAAATATCTTAATTAATTTAATATATGAGAAATTTTTAGAATGGGATATGATGTCTTTTTGAAAAAAAATATGGGATTTAACCAACTTGTCTTCAAATGTGAGTAAACCATTCCTTAATAATAATCCTAAACCCTCGGAGCTAGTTTACAACCTCTGATGATTAGGGAATGAATTTGGGTATGTAGTGGTCTTGACTAGGATGATGGATGGTTTTGGATGGGTTCTCCAAATAGTGGTATCAATGTGAAGTCAAGTAGCTAGGTGAGTGATAAGAAAGAGACAAAAATTGTTGGGACTCTAGATTTAAGCCATAAATATGGATAACTATAAAAATTATGGTTCTATCGGGATTTTATAAGGATGTATAGGTTATAAAATTTTAGAATGAGTGATTTTATGATTCATGTATCTCGTGTAATAAAAAAAAGAAACTCATTTTATAGTTATGTGGATCAGTTGGGAGATTATTTCACACTTGATCAAGCCTCAACGTTAGTCTCATTTTGGAAAACATCCCATTGCATGCTTGTGAATGATTATATATATTATTGTTAGTGTAAAATAGAAATTTTTATTAATTAAATATAAATAATAAATAAATACTTTTTTCAAGTTATTTTTCTATGATTAATTGATTAATATAGTTTTTTGAGTGATTCATATGAGTGAGGAATCAAATTTCATTAACTAGATAATCAGACTATTCTTGGATTAAATATTTATAAATATATTTATTCTAATTTAAATTTTTTTAGTATGATCAATTGTATTTGAATTTTTTTTGGTTTTGTGAAATATGGTATTTTAGAATTATAGGAAATATTTTTAAAAATAATATTTATAAAAAGAAATTTAATTAGAGGGGAAATAATTTTTTAAAACTCGTAATTTAGAAAGGTGAGAATGGGGTGTGTTTTTAAAATAATGTATTATGGTTTTAGAATGATTAATATATTAGGATTCATGTATGTATGTTGAAACTGATTGGTTATATAACATCACAACATTTCATAAATAAATACTACATCTATTATGATGAATATTTAATATATAACAATATTATACACACCCAAACCATAATGTTTTTGAGCCTTTGGGGACTATATATACAATATTCTTATTTTCTAAAGGGCCTTCAATATCTCCCATAATTATAATCCCACATAGTACTCTTCATAGGTATACTCTACTAAAAAATATCCTCATATCCTAGGGAAAGGAAACATACGAAAATTTTGAGCTCATATGCTCCATAAGAGTAAGCACAAAAGACATCAATCTATCATAATAGGAATGTATAATATATGAAAAATGGTAAGAGGAAATGATCAGAAAATAAAATGTTTTTTCCAAATATTATAAAGATCATAAACATGAGTTATGGAATGAAACATTGCCATTTCAAAATACATGAATCATAAAAAAGATAACTCATCACAAGTCTATCATAAATTTGTGTGGAACCATCATAATTATTGAAAATATTTAATATGTCAAGGTTAAATACCAAGAACATCTAATCAGACAACAACACCTCTTTACTATAGTGGATCAAGCACATTAATATATTTCCCATAATGGATCTAGCACTTCAACTTACTTCCCATAATAGATCAAGCACATAGAATTGTTTCACATAACTATCTCATGAGATAGAATACCTTACCAATTTAATTAGAGGGAGATCTAGGTCCCACATTTAAAATAATTAAAATATTACATATTATTTCCATAGGATCATAAAACATTCACCATATCATAACCTGCTAAAGTAAATGTGTTTCATAAAAATTTCATCACTTTATAACCCATGGAAACTAGTTTCATAAATTTTTTTCATTATAATCATAATCCATCTCGTGAAAAAATAAGGATGGTATACTTGGATCTTAACCCTATTAAATCATAGAAATTATATTGGTATATTTTCATGGATTAATAGAGATACCAAGAAATTATCATTAAAACCCTCGTGAAGAAAATACCCTTTAAAATTTAAAAATATATTTTTAAAATCTAAAAACTATCCATGTAATCAAGAAAAATTTTACATGAAAACAAACATTCAAATATGTAAATTATGCTTCAAATAATTGTGGTGTAATGAAGATGATAAATTCTATTCGTTTAGTATAATTTAGAAAAATGTTCCTTTCACATTTAAAAATAAAATAAAAAAGTACCTAGTTCGGAAAATGATATGAAGATTCCTTAATTTTTTTTTGTAAACATTAAAAATAGAAGTAATTTCAAAAAAAACATATGGAACTAATTAAACCTTTATTGATTTTTTTTATAAAATATGGATATGGAAGAAAATGGATTTTTGACTGAAGATAGAATTAAAGTCGATTTCCCTTAGAACAATATTTTATTTTTTTAGATAATTATGGTGAGGAAAATAAAAGGAAAAAATATAGTATAAAGAAATAACTATAGGGTAATAAAATTAAAGGTATTATTTAGATAAGGATTATATAATTTCCTTAATGTAAATACAAGTATGAACAATCCTAATTAAAATAGGATTGAAACATAAATCCCATACCTCAAGTCTCGCATTTCCTAGTTTAGTCTCAAAAATCCTACATAATAAATGTGGATTTATTATAAATTTATTTAAAACTAACAATAATTTCTATCAATACATGTATGATTTATTTATGAAATATTAACACCCATTTATTAATAATTTTTTTATTAAATTCATTATATTTTGTGATAACTCTGTTTTACAAGATTTCTTCAGTTCAGCAGTCAAAACCCTTAAACATTTGTCATGGGTACATCATTTAAGGAATTTTAAAAATTGTATGAACATAATATATATTAATTATATAAATATTTATAATCATCCAAAAAATATATATATATAGAAAAATGAATTACACCGTTCATGGAGATGGTAGATCGTATGTATATATGAATGTTGTTTCCATTTTTCGACTAATGGAATTAAAGACGGGTAAATAATGATTTACCATTACAAAATAATTATCATATATATATATATATATATCATATTTATTCATAAAATTAATCCCCATTACCATCCATGTAAAAAAGAAATGAAAAAAGCACCTAGATTCTTGGAGGTTGTTGTCCACATGTATGCACGAGCGGCGTTATAGTTTTCCAAGGAATTGATGGAATGAAGGTAAACAAAATATTATCATTACAAAATTATAATTATGTAATAAATATAATATATAAAAATTAAAACCATTATAATACACAACCATAAAAAATGGTGATGAAAAATGAATTGTATCACTACATTGAGATTGTAATCCTTTAGATATCCTATTAAGTACCCTAGAGTTGGTATTTAGAGAATCCCAGAACCTATAGAATTTGTATAGGGAATTGTAGAAGAGTATTTTTCATGGGTTTTTATGCTATAATTCCCCATGTTATGTGAATAACAGAAAGGAGAGGTTCTCTTTTATAAGAGGGGAGGGGAACTCATGGAATGTTTTAAAATATTAAATTATAATTAAGTCAATATGAATCCAAATGGTTCAAAAAAGAATGGAAATAGAAAATGGATGAAATATAAGACCATATATTCTCTCATTTTCATTATTTATTTATTTTATGATTTAATGTGATTTAATAAAATATTATTCTCCTAAAATGTCATTATTGTCAATTTAGAAACTATTTAACTAATTTGGCTTAAAAGAAATAAATACGAAGTTTTATTTAAAATATAATATTATGAAAAAAATATATTAAATTCAACTATAAAATATATATAACACATTAAATCACTCAATTTATATTTGTTCTAATATTTTTAAAATAATTTAATATATTTTTTCTTAATTTCAGAAATATTGCATCGATGTTGCATAAGAATTTAAATACATTATAATATTAATAAAAAATATAAATAAGTATATATCAAGAAAATAATTTAATTAATCTCAAAATTTATATTTATATTCATTAATGAATTTTTTCTTCCTAGGTGGTCACATAAGACATATTTAAAACTAAAAGGTGACACTTTGTTTTTTTCTTTGACTCGAATATTTTAAAAATCATTTTCATGGAAAAGTGTTCCTTAAACAACTACAATTAGAGATTAAGGTGATAAGTGTTGTATTCTATTTAAAAAATATGAATTAAGTTGTATTATTATGTTATTATAACATATTTTTAATATAGATTAACCTGATTTACCATTTACCAAGTTGATAAATGTTATCAAGGTTACTATTAATATTTGAAAAAAATAAGAGGTATATTTAAAAAAGTTAAAACTAAAGATTATAAATATTTAATTAAAATAACATAATTAAATAAATATAAATTTAAGACATTAATTTATAATTAATATCAAAAAATGAACAAAAAATAATTTTTATAAAACAAATTCATTTTTAAAAATACAAATGGATTTATTCTAATCCTATGTCAAAAAAATCATTTTATGAATTTATGAAAAAAAATTATTTTTTAAATAATATATGAGTTTCATTTAAATCATTCACCAATAGATATTAATTTAATTAATTAATATAAAATCACATTTCTCACATAAAAATAATATTTATCAGAAAAAACATCACCTTTATTTTCAAATAGTTTTTGTTTCTAATTATAATAATTTGATAACTAATGAATTAATTTTACAAATGTTTATACATTATATTTTTAATAATTGTGTAATATACATAGGGATCAACTTTCTTTTCATCATGAATCTCATAACCTTCTTCTATGGAGAAATTCATAGAAAAATTTATCACTAACTTCAAAATGAAAATGTTGACCTCACCTGTTTTGATAATCTCAATCATGTATTCATATGTGTTGAAAATCCCAATTATGTTTTCATTCTCTATGATATTTTTAAGTATCATTGATCTATACTTTAATTCTTTCAAATCTGTGATCAAACCAATAATAATTTTTAAAATAGTCTTTGGAATATGTTAATCCTCATTTATCCATGTTCATACAAGTTATAAATTAATTCTAACACAATCGGATGTGTTCTGCATAAAACAGATAAGTAATCTGCCTATAGCTACTGATAAAGAGCTACCGGTACCCAGTCTACCGATAGACTTAGTCTACCGACAGACAGAGTCACCGATATACTTAACACAGAGCTACCGATGTTCTTATAAATGTAAGCTACTGACTTACAGACAGCTACCGATATAAACATAGAGCTACCGGTGTAAGTATAAATAGCTACCGATGGAATAAGAGTCACCGATAGACGAAGCTACTGACAGACTCACAGCTACCGATACCGACGCATGGAGCTACCGACGCATGGAGCTACCGACGCATGGAGCTACCGACGCATGGAGCTACCGACGCATGGAGCTACCGATAAACAAAGTCACCGATACAAGCATGTACCAACCGACGCATAGAGCCACCGATAGAGTCAAAGAAACTAATGACATTGAGCTACCGATGTCCAAGCTACTGATGCTGATTACCTACCGATCACTCGACTCACTGTTTGAATTTTTTTATTTCCTATATTTAATCTATCTAACAGTCATATCATGTACATTTTAATGATTTGTCAAATTTCTGATAAAGGTTGTCGGATGTCAGGAACTCGTACCTCGTACCTGCTGAAAGGAAATCTCTTCTGTCCCCTGTTGCCCGTGAGATAAATACGAGAAGACTACGCTACCCAACTCGAGAAGAGTGTGGTGGATGGAATATACCAAAAACACAAGAACGAGAAGAACACAGAAAAGCTCATAGACAATCAAGCATACTCGATAAGTGTTCTGTGCATATAAGAGGAGCACTGAAGAACTTCAACCACTAAATTTTTTCACTGTCTGTGAACCTGGAGCATACGACACTCTGTTTCTCAAACAGAAACGAGAAGAGGACTCAGACTCACTTCTGATCGAATCCAAAGGAGTCCATAGCTACACTGAAATCACCAAAACCATCTCTAAACTCTACATCTCTTGTTCTGTGATTTATTATTATACTTTTCGAGCAGTGTGTGTTATCTGCTGTATCTTACACATACACTGTCTCCTGTACTTAAACTGGAGGATTTTTAAATCCTTACCAAACTCTTTAATTCTTTCTTTCCCACGGATAACAGTGGTAGAGGTCGTGTGTGACTTGGACAGCTAGGAGCTGTTGTACTGTTTCCCACGAAGAACAGTGGTAGAGGTCTTGGACCTGGAAAGTTGTAAACTGTTGAACCCCGATCCAGGGTGTGGATCATTTTTATATAAACTTTTGAGAGGACTAAGTCTCAGCTTGAGACTGAACCTCTTGGTTACATTTGTTGTGCCATCTCTTTCAAAGTTTTATTCTGCTGCTAATCACTTTAAAACCAATACTGTTTTTAAAGTTACTTTGATAATTAAATTAGCAAGTGTTTATGTTAAGTGTAGACTAGTAAGTTAGTTTCAAAAGATAATCACACACTCCTGTGTTGATTAACTGGGAATTAATCAATCCCTTGAGAATCTAACAGAACCTCTACTTTAATATAAATTCACTACAGTTTAATTTATTATTTTATTTGGGGGTCTTTAAGATAGTGTTTTTAAATACAGAAATTTTAATTGGTACTCAATTCAACCCCCTCTTGAGTAAACCACTCCGACCAACAGAAAATATGATCGATAATTGTCGACATATATTTTTTATCAACTCTGGGATACCTTGATATGGTACTAAATAGATCTAATATATTCTCAACCATTTCCTTCTATATAGGCATTCATAAAGAGCAATCCCAATTCTTGTGTAAAATATATTATTTTATGAAAACTAAAATAAAAGAATTTATTGATCCCAACAACCTTTGAATCCATATAACAAGATCTCAATATATAATATGGGGATTGAAGGGCTTTGTTAGATTGAACATCTATATAAAGATGATACAACATAATGAAACTCAACCCTATATCCTTATCTTTCTTCAGACTTCACAAGAACTTCGAGGTAAAATTTAGATCTCCATTAGATATGATGAAAAAAGTAATCCATAAAATATTACCAATTATTTAATATATATTCAGGAAAACTAAAAAAGAGAGAAATATTATCTAATACCAATGAAGTGTGATGAATTCATAATTCGATCAACTATAACTTATATAACATTATGAACATTAGATGTTTTGGGGTGTATGATGACAAAATCCCTGGTGACATCCTCCCATTTTCCATCAGGTATGGTAAATGGTTTTAACATCCCATTAGATTTCTATCTCTCAATCCTAACTTTTTGAAAAAACTAGAATCGAGATACATACTATGAAATATATCTTTTTATTCCATCCCACTAGAAATACTCAACCATGTATTCACACACCTTTGTACTTCTAGGATGAATATATAATGATGATATTTTAGATTCATCCAATGGATCCTTCTTTTAATAAGGTATGTTTGGGACTCATAAACGGTTACAGAACCTTATCATACCCTCACAATCAAGGTTTGACCCAAAAAAATTTCTAACCTTCCTTTGTAGATCCATATCTTCCATTTACTCCTCCTTAATTATAAAATGGAAATATGGTTCAACATTCATTTGAAAATATTATTTATACCCTTAATTTTATATTTCTATATTCATCCTTTAAAAATCCAAAAAATATTGGATCTATTGTGATCCTCATCATAGATATGATAACATGGTCCGTTCAAATCAAAGAATATGCTACCTTGTTTTACCTCCTAAGGTGGTAATATATTGAGAATTAATAATCTTTAATCATATATAACCATATTCTCTAGAATATATTCAATTATTTATGATTGAGTATATACATTAAATTTTTATGATCGGAATATATATCACACCTCTCCCTATAGAGATAATGCATCCATATATTTAACGAAAAAATTACCACAATGGACTCAAAGTAAAGAGTTGGTTAATATTTATCACGAGACATCAATTATCATGATTCATATGATATCACCATATACTTTTTCATGAGATCACATCCCAATCCATTATTTGATGCATCACTATAGATCCCAAATATTTCTTGTAACACCCCAACCCCAAAAAGCCCGAAGCTGATGCATTACTTATTACATCGGAATGCTTAAAAGGAATGAAATCCTGAAGGAATGATCAACATAGTGGTCTTGAAGAAACTTGATACATATATGTAATTCATTTTATTTTGGGAAAGGTAACATAATACAATACATAACAAAAATTGAAAAACTGCATCCACGAGAACTTAATAAATGGTCTCCTCCTCATAACCCATTGAAGGTAAACAATTGAAAGGTGTGAGCTTAATTTTTCAGTAAGGGTAACAAATATAGAAAGATTAAATCAACAATAACTGAATCATAATCCAATTGTAATTGTCAATATGGCATGGTGAATAAATGAAAAACACAAAACATTAATAAACTGAGAATGAAATTGCATCCATAGATTTCGTCATAGTGAAAACCTCATGTATATTAATAATTAAAATTGAATAAATAGATATGATTATTAATTGAATTTCTTGTATATGGAACATGATACCACTATACCATCAAAATGGTTTAGGTCTGTGGGTAGAATCTCAAATGATTTTTTGTAACAAACTCGAAGGGTTTGCTGCCATCTAATTTGTCTCATGAGACTTGTCAATGCATCAAGGGGATATTAAAGGGCTCACCCATCACTCCAAGTCCAAGTAATTATTTATATATAGATTTAATACATGTACAATATGGCATCTCAACATCCATATAGAGCATAGGATACAAATTTATCAATATATCCATAGTTAAAACAACATTACAAATAAAAATCATATATAAAAGCATATAATAAATAGAAAAATAATCATATTCATGAAACCATAATATGGATATATAATATATTTACAATTTGAAAAGAAAAATTATCCCAAAGGGGTAGTAGGTATGCCACATAAGAATGATTAGGTGCATAATACCAAGTAAATCAAAATGAAATGGAAACCGAAACAAAGTCCCTTACAACATTGTAATCAATTAAGTTAATAATCATCAAGTGAATCACTAAATAAAATAAATATAAATAGAATAATGAGATTTTATATCAAATTTTAGTAAAAATACACCACATATAATAGATAAGTGGCGAAAAATGGAAATCTCAGAAAAATAAAAGTGGGATGAGAGACCTCATACCTTAGGCTCTAATGTGTTCTTTTATTGATCTTAAGGACCGGAATAATAAAATTTATCTTTATTAATTAATAATTATAGAACCTCATATACATTTAATTTATTTAGTATAATCTTATTAGGTTAATTGATGGCCTTTTATTGGTTTAGGAGGTTCAATTTTATTTTTTTCAAAGCATTTGCTTCCTTGGTTTTCATGGTCAATTTATTTATATTCATGAATGGATGTTTATTTGAAATGTTTTAAAACATCTAGAATTTATAATATATATTATTAGTGAAATTAAATATACATAAATGATCTCATAACTATTTTGTGTTATATACTATGGGGATGACTTGTTTTATAAATGATAATGATATCTGCCTGGATTAACTTGGCGGTTCTGTGCATAATGAACTTGTTTTGTTTTATAATTTTATATTATGAGTGTCTAAGGATTACATAAATTTACCTAATATGAAATATATATATTATGATTTGGTTCAACCATAATTTTTTTTCAATACAATAATTTAAGATGGTATTAAAAACTGAGAACCTGTCATCCTTGAACGTGATATATTAACACATCTTAGATGGTGTTTTCATTTTTAGTATAAGAGGAGGGGGAAAATAGAGATGATGATGAAATATTCAATGAGAATAATAAAATTCTAGTTCACTTAAAAAACTTTAATTATCATAGCATATATATGAGGGGATATGAGGAAAGAAAAAGAAAATAAAGAAACTCGAAATACAAGAAAAATTGAGAAATCCCTTATGAAAATTCAGCAGCCAAACAACATCACATAAAAAATCATAAAATATTTTGATGAGAGAAAAGGGTTATCTCATAATTATTACATAATATTTAATAAAATGGGTATATTTAATGACATATCCAAACATAATTCAATTGAAAATAAAAGAAAAACACACAAAATGAAAGCTTAAAAAAGGTGGAAGATTCCCTTACCTTATAATGTAAATCCCAAAACATGATGGTTGGGAACTTAGGGGCTTGAGGACACCTTGGGGGGATTCATAGGGAAGAAAAACTACCATATATTCAACTATAATGAGTTTTAAATGAATGAAAATGAATGAATGAGTGGGTACTTATAGTAAATGAGAGGGAGTTTTTTATTAATTTCAAAGGACACCTTATTAGTGATTTTTGCAAAATGATGGGATTTCCCATGGTATTAGGCACATGGGAAACCTCATTTCATATTTTTAATATAAACAAGACTTTCATAATTTTATTTTAATTATTACATAATTATGATTTCATTAAACATACTGAAAACTCAAAATTGTATTGTTACTATTCATGAAAATTCAAGTATTTTAAACAAATTGTAAAAAACCTCCCTAACCATTTTTTTATGTGTAGGAAAAAAATTATCTCCATTTTTTGAAAATAGTTTTATAAATATTATTAATTTAATTTTTAAGTAAAATTACAATTTATTCAAAAATAATAATTTTAAATCTATAACACATTTTTTAACACCTTGACAAATTAATCAACATCTCATTACCTTGTAAAATTAAGAAAATAATATAATATTATTTAATATTCATAAGGGTCATATTACTATTCATAAGTGCATATTACTATTCACCAAAAAAACGTTTTTCTATCAGACTCCTAATAACATATTGATCACAACCGTAGATAAACTTTTTTTAAAATTCCAAACACATAATGAAAAATATATTATTAATGGATCGGTTATGAATTCATCCTATAAATTACCAAGTTTTGTTTCATAGAGACTCACTACATCATGAAATATAGGATATCTAATGAATAGTTTGTATTTAAGGGAAACATATCATAAAATTTTTGGGGTGCTATATTATTGCCACCTTCGCAAATTTTTCCTTTAAAATTTTCATGTATATGTCCCTTCAAAAAGATTTTGGTGGTTCTTATTTATAATATCCTCAGGTTCCCACATTGCTTCCTCCATTTTATGGTTTTTACAACGAACCTTTATTAGAGGAGTTGTCTGATTTCTCAATACCTTCTCCCTTATGTCGAGAATCTTAATAGGATCTTCACAGTATGAAAAAACTGTTTCCAGCTCTATTTCTTCATAGGTGAGTAAATGCATTGGGTCTGGGATGTATTTTTTTAACAACTTAATGTGGAACACATTATGAACATTGGAGATACTTGGTGGCATTGTTTAACGGTCATCTATAGCTCCAATTATTCCTATTATTTCGAACGGTTTGATATACCTGGGGCTTAATTTTCCTTTCTTACCGAACCATAAGACACCCTTACACAGAGATATTTTTAGAATGAAATGATATCATCCTTGAAATTCCAAATTCTTTAACCAATTATAAACATTACTTTTTTTACTACCTTGGGAAACATTAATATGGGCCTGAATTTTCTTTACGTTTTCAGTTGTCTCTTTGATAAGTTCTTGGACTATATGTTTCCTCCAGCCAACTTCATCCCAACAAGTTGGAGTTAGACACCTCCTACCATACAATTCTTTATATGGAATCATTTTAATTCCAGAATAGAAACTATTATTGTATAAAAATTCCACCAAAAGTGAGTATTGATCCCAAATACCTTGAAATTTAAAGAGAATGGTCTCAACATGTCTTCCAGTGTTTTAATAGTTCTATCAAACTATCCATGGGTTTTGGGGTGACAAACAATATTCATATGATGCTCAGTATCCAAATCCTTCTAGAGACATTTCCATAATTTTGATGTAAATTGGGGCTCCTGATCAAACACAATCGATACAGTTGCATCCTAGGGTAATAAAATATTATTAACATAAATTCTTAACAGGTTTTGAAGTGGTAAATCATCTCTTACGGTATCTAAATGTTCTGATTTTTGTGAGACAATAAACAATTAAACATATATCATCATTACTTCTAGGTGTCCTCGGTAGTTCTATGAAAAAATAAGTCATAACGTCATTCAACTTCCACATAGGAATAAGTAGAGGTTGCATGACCCCTCTAGGATGTTTTCTCTTAGCCTTTACGTGTTGAAAAACTAGACACCTTGACACATAGCCATAAATTTCTCGCATCATGTTATCCCACCAAATTTTTCTTAGATATCTATACATCTTAATGATACCAGGGTGTATAGAGAAATTTTAGTTATGGGAATCATCTAAGAGTTCCCTTTTTAGCTCAGGTACTGATGGAATGCATAACCACTTCTCAAATTTTAGAACTCCATACACATACACAAAGTCATCCAATTTTCCATCCTCAATAGATTTAATTTTCATTTCTCTATTCTCACCATTGGATTGAGATATTTTTATATTCTCTATTAAAGTTGTTTTAGAAATAATTTAAAGAGGAAACATGTTTCCCCTTCCATAACAATTTCTATATCTATCTATAAAAGATCCATGAATATGCGATCTATCTCAATCCTTATTTGAGTTAGAAGTCCATGATCGTTATTGTATAATGAATATGCTACCTTATTTTCCTTTCTTGGGTGGTAGTGTATTAAACAATCATAGTCTTTGAGTTACTAGATCCATCTCCTTTGGATCATGTTGAGTTATTTCTGTGTAAAAATGTATTTCAAAATCCAGTGATCCATATATATCTCACATCTTTCACCATAAGGATAATGCCTCCATATTTTCAGAGTAATGATTACGGTTGATAACTCAAGATCACGTGTTGGATAAATTTTCTCACACGTCTTTAATTTCCTTGATGCATAATTAATAACTTTAACATTCTTCAAAGGGATGCAACCCAGTTTATTCTTTGATGAATAATTGTATATCACAAATAAATCATTTCTAGATGGAAGAGTCAAAATTAGATCATTGGAAAATCTTATTTTCAATTATTCAAAACATTATGTACATTATTTCATCCATAAAAACGTAACCCCTTTATCTGTGATCTTTGTTACCGGGATAGCAAATCGGGAAAAATTCTGAATGAAACACTGATAGTAACCTGCTAATCCAATAAAACCATTACCTAGGTTATGTTTGTTGCCATGGTCCATTCTTGTATTTCCTTTTTATTCATAAGTTTATGTAAGATTCCATCATCAGAGACAATGTAGGTAAGAAAAAAAATTGGTTGAATCCAAAATTCACACTAGATAAACATCCATTATAATTAACTTATTCTAAGTGTTTTCGTAATAATCCTCAATTTATTCTCATGGTATTCATAGATTTTTGAGTATACCAGGATATCCATGATAAATAGAAAAATAATCTAGATATTCCTTGAAAACTCTATTCATTATATCTATGAAAATAGAGAGTGCAATAGTTAGTCCAACACACATTATTGTAAAATCGTAATGCCTATACCTAGTTTGAAATGCTATCTTTGGAATATCTTCATTCCTCACACATAGATGATGACATACAGATCAATGTTCAATCTTAGAAAAATATTTGGATCCATTAAAATGATCAAATAAATCCTCAATTCATGGTATGGGATACTTGTTTTTTATAGTAATATCATTAATTTCCCTATAATCATTGTATATCCTCATAGATCCTTATTTCATATTGAAGAAGTGGATAGGGGATCCCCATGGAGAAACACTAGGAAAAATAAGTCCTTCATCACAAAATTATTCTAGATATTTCTTTAGCTCCACTGATTCCATAGTGTCTATTCTATAGGTAGTCTTTGATATAGATCTTCCACTAGGAATTAAATCAATAGAGATATCAACTTCCTATTCTGGAGTATTTCCATGTAAATACTCAAGAAATACATCAATGTATTCTTTCTCAATATGTATGTCTTCAATTTGAATATTTCTTCCCTCACCCAAAGATATTGTGTCATCTTCCTCTCAAAGAATTTCATTCAATAGAGCTACTGGGTTGGATCTAGATAAGAATAAGATGGTGAGGTTTCTTCTCTAAAGATAAGGGATTCTACATCATTCTCAAAAATTATTACTTCTTTTTGTAATAGATATTTGTATCATATTTTTATATCCAATTCATACTGATATTTATATCAAATACAATATTTCGATGATGATAAGGTTATCAAAACATCATACTCATGTTTCATGATGGAGATTGATTGACACATCTCTGTTTCAATGATACACCCCATAGGTGTTTTGACTGACAAATCATTTATTAAAACAAATTGGACATGTCTAATTTTCAATGAAAATTGAGAAGATATAAATGAATGTGATGATCTAGAATCAAATAGAGAATCGACAAAGTTTGAGGAAAAAACTAAAGTACATATCAGCACATCATCAGAAACATCAACCTCTAAAGTTTTAATCTCATAAGCTTTCTCTTGCTCACATGGCCTTTTCTGAGACAAGTTTCCTTGGTGCTTAGGACACATATTCGCATAGTGTCCCATATCTCTACATTTTTATAATTTAACATCATTGAATTGTCTATTCTCCTTGCATTAACTAAATCAATGACCCTTTTCTCCACACTTAAAGAAAACTCCCATGAATTTCAAGCATTTCCTAGGATGATTCTTTCCATAGTTCTTGCATAATGGAAATTTATTCATTCCCTTGTTATACATCGGTGCTTCTTCTTTTCAATGGTTATTGGAATTCATCTTCTTGTCTTGATTTTCCCTAAAATAATTTTATCTAGAAAGTTTGTTCTCTGTTTTGATGAAACATAATACAATTTCATCATATAATGATAATTTTCGGGAAGCCAGTACCCATTGAAGACATCTATTAAGACCTTAAAAGAGATGATCAATCTTGTCTTTCAAATCATGTTTTTATTCTATAGCATACCTGGCTAATCTTGTGAAGGTATCCTTATACTCCTCAAAACTCTCTTCTTCTCTTTGCATTAGGATAAAGAATTTCCTCTTCATTTCAGTTCATTGTCCATGGGGGAAATATTTGTCGAATAATATTTCCATTAATTTTCTCCATTCGATATATTTTATTTGATCTTCCTCCATGGTATTCTAGATAAAGTATCATCATTGTTCAGCATCACCCTGAGGAAATATACATGAAGTACTACCTTATATTTTTCACGGAATCTTAATGCCTTAAATATCTTTTCAATGGAATTGATCCACTTATATGCTACCACCATATTAGTATTCCCAATAAAATATGGGGGCTTCTTCCATATTAAATTATCCAATACATGTGTAACATGGTTATTCTTCATATCCTACGTATGTTTTCCCAATATGGTCATGATCTGATCTGCTCCAACATTGACTATGATTAATTTCTTAGTGGGGCAATCCCTACATTATCTAGAGGTATTGATTCCACTTCTTCAATGAGGCCCCATCACTAAACAATGGAATACAATAAACTAGGTCATAGTTCATAATTTATAACTATAAAACACTTAAGATAATCATAAAAATCATGCACAACTAATCTCATAATCATAAAAATTATTTATATTTACTTTTAAATCCTTTATAATGGTTTCTAAAGAGACTGTGAATTAGTCTAAGTATATACCTGAGGAGTGTTACACCATATACATAGTAAGACCCATTGTCATGTACAAGGATACCCTGGGTCCAGCTCGAAACTCATTGTCAGAGTTTTCACTCCTAGGAAGATCTATGCCAGAACCATGTCCACATGCAGTATCCAGACGTGGATATATTTTCTAGAAGATCCACATAACCTATGCCTTACCAAAATACCAATATGTTGTTGTATGTTTATAATCAATGACTCTCTTAGGGTATTGTTTCCTAATCTATGTTTTCTAAATTTAGTTTCCATGTTTTCTACTAAACTTCCTTTGATACCAACTGTAACACCTCGACCCCAAAAGAACTGAGCCGGTGCATTACTTATTAAATTGGTATGATGAAAAGGAATTCAGTCATAAAAAAATTATATATTTAGTATTATTAAATAAACTATATACATACATGTAACTCATACTATATTGGTAAAGGTAACAAAATATAATACATAACAAAAACTAATAAATCACATCCACAAGAATTCAATAAATGGTTTCTCTATCAAAACCTATTAAAGGTATACAAATGAAAGTGGTGAGCTCAAATTCTAAATAAGGGTTACAGTTTTTTGTTTCATGAATCAAAAATTACTAAATCATAAACAAATTGGTATTGTCAATATGGCATGTTGAATAAATGAAAAGATCATGCCATTAAAAAACTGAGAATGAAACTGCATCCATAGATTTTTGAATAGAGAAAAACTCAGGGATAATAATAAATGAAAATGAATAAAGATATAGGATTATTAATTGGGTTTCATGTGTCTGGCACATGATACCCCTATACTATTGAAATGGATTAAGTCCATGGGTAGAAACCCGTTTGATTTTTGGAAACAAACTCGAAGGATTTATTACCAACTAACTTGTCTCATGAGACCAGTCGATTCAGCGAGGGGATATAGTGGCCCCCACTCATCACTAAAAGTCCAAATAATTATTTGTAAATATATTTAATACAAGTATAATATTCCTTCTAAATATCTGTATAGAGTAGATGATACAAATTCATAAATATTTCCATAGTTAAAACACCATTCCAAATAAACACTGTATGTAAAAGGGTATACATATTAAGAAAATAACCATATACATGAAACTAGGATATTTTTATATAATATATTTATTATTTAAAATGATAAATGATCCCAAAATATCATTAGGTACACCAAATAAGAATGATTAGTTGCACAATACCAAGGAAATCACAGTGATATGGAAACCAAAACAAAGTCCCTTACGACATTGTAATCAATCGAGTTAATAATAATCAACTGAATCACTAAATATAATAAATATAAATTGAATCATGCTATTATATATCAAATGAAAATGATCATACACCACATATAAGATATAAGTGGTGAATAATAAAAATCTCACGGAAATAAAAGTGAGATGAGAAACCCCTTACTTTATACCCGAATGTGTTCTTCTATTAATCATAAAGACCTAAATAATAAAATTTATCTTTATTAATTAATAATTATAGAACCTCCTATACATTTAATAAATTTATTATAAACTTATTAGGTTTTTTATGGCCTTCTTTATGGGTAAAAGGGGTCTAATTTTATTGTTTTTGAAGCATTTTCTTCCTTAGTTTTCATGATCAGTTTACTTGTATTAATTAAAGGAAGTTAGTTT
Organism: Viscum album; assembly: GCA_963277665.1. NCBI lineage: Eukaryota > Viridiplantae > Streptophyta > Magnoliopsida > Santalales > Viscaceae > Viscum > Viscum album. Next base: position 1,238,139,636 of record OY728153.1, read on the forward strand.
GAAATGTGGTAAAAAAATAAAAATAAAAATATATTATTAGTTAAATTATGGAGATATAAATTATATTATAATTATTTTGGGTTACGTACCATGGGGATTACTTTTTTGATAAAAGTTAATGATAAACACTTGGATTAACTTGGTTGTTTTGTGCCTAATGAACATTTTGTAATATTATTTTATATTATGAGTGTATAAGGATTATAGAACATTAAATAATATGAAATATATATTATGATATGGTTCAACCATAATAATAGTTTCAGTAAAATAATTTAATATGGTTATAAAAATTGAGAACCCGTCATCCTTGAATGTGATAAATTAACACATCTCAGACAGTGTATTAATTTTTAGTATAAGAGGAGTGGGAAAAGATAGATGATGATGAAATATTACATCAGAATAAAAGAATTTAAATTAATTTAAGGTACTATAACTTTCATTGAATTTTGATTATCAGATATAGGGAAAGAAAAATAAAATAATGGAACTCGAAATAAATGAAAAGTTGAGAAATCCCTAACAAAAATTAGGCATCCTAACGATGTCACTTAAAAATTCATAAATTGTTTTTAGGAGAGAAAAAAAGTATCTCTTATTAATCACATAATATGGAAATAAATGTGGATATTTAATAACATATCATAACACAATCCAATTGGAAATAAAAGATAAAAACACAAAATTAAAGCTTAAAAAAGGGTGGTAGATTCCCTTACCTTGTAGAATAACTCCAAAAACATGAAGGTTATAAACTTGGGGTATTGAGCGAAACTTATGAGGAATCCTAGGGAGGTAAAAATACTAGATATTCTAGGATAAATAATTTTTAATGAAATTAAATTATGGAATGAGTGGGTATTTATAGTAAATGAGAGGGTGTTTTTTTTATTAATTTCAAAGGACACCTCATTAGTGGTTTTCACAAAACCATGGCCTTTACCATGGTATTTTCTAGTTGTATTATATACATGGAAAACATAATGTTATATTTTACTATAAAAAGTTTTTCTAGAAATTAATATTAAGTATACATAATTATGATGTCATTAAACATACTTAAAACTCAAAATTGTATTTTTACTATTCATAAAAAATTCATGTATTTTAAAAAAATTCCAAAAATTTACCCTAACCATTTTCAACATGTAAGATTAAAAAATGAACTCCATTTTCTGAAAATAATTTTTTATATATTATTATTTTAATTTTAAATAAAATCACAATTTATTAAAAAAATAACAATTTTTTTCTATAACGCTTTTTTTAAAACGTCAAAAAATTAATCCACATCTCAATACCCTATAAACATAAGAAAATAAAATAATAATTAGATTTAATATTCATAAGGGTTATATTACTATTCATAAGGCTATATTACTATTAACTAAAACACAAGTTGGTTCTATCAGATTCCAAATAATATACTGATCACAACCGTAGATGACCATTTTTTGAAATTCAAAACACTGAAGTGGAAATTTTAATTTTAATAGCTAGGTTATGAATTTCACTAATTAAAAACCAAGTGTTTTTTCATATAGGATCATTTATTCATGAAATATAAGCTATCTAATAAATTTAATTTATTTAAGAGAAACTTATAATAATTTGTTTGGGTGAAATATTTATTTACTATAGGGTAGTGTAAGCATTAGTGCACTGACAAAACTTCTTTTTAGCACCTCGAAATTTACATTAAATTCTTCCATCAATATGAACTTAACTCCTTTCTGATTCAACTTGGAAACCATATTAGATAATTTCTATAAATCCCTCACAAAACATTGATAATATCCTCACAGACTAAAGAAAACTATGGATTTTAGTTATTGTGTTTGGTTTAGGAAATTTATTAGTAACATATGTATTTGAAGAATCTTTCAAGATACCCTCACTTGAGATTATATGACCCAATAATGGAACTTTTTTAAGAAAAAATCTATACTTTTTAATTTATTCATAATGATTATCCTTCCACAGATTCTTTAGAACAATATATAAGTGATCCTCATGATTTTACTTTCACTTTTAATATAAAAGATAATCTTCTATAAAGAATACCAAAAAATGATAAGGCTATCTCTAAATAATATATTCTTTAAATCCATGAAGATAGTTGGGGAATTAGTAAACCCAAAAGGAATCACTAGTGTCCATACCCACATAAAATTTCATCTTAGTTATATACTCTTTCTTGTACCTCAATTGATGATATACACAATGAAGGATAATTTTGGAAAAGTATTATGATCTGTGTAGTTGATAAAATTTGTCAAAAATAGGGGTTATAGGGTACTTGTTCTTGATTGATATCTTGTTATGCTCCCAATAATCAATTCAAAGATTCATTGACCCAAATTTCTTCTTCACAAATAGAAGAGGTTCACCACTTGGTGATTCCCTAGAGCATATGTATCCCTTATTGAGATTCTCCTGAATTTTATTCTTTAATTCTTACAAATCAATGTGGATATTATATAAGGATTATTTAAAATAGGCATCTAATTAGCAATGAGATCTTTTAAAAACTCAACTTAACAATTTAGTGGTTGACCCGAATGTTTTTCTAAAAAGACATAATAAACTCCAATAAAATAGATTTATCCTTAATATAGATATTATTTAAAACCATATGGTATAGATACCCTTAATTCATAGGAATTAAGACCCACAATATGGATGAATATTCTGTTGGAAGATCATTTTCAACCATGAATCAATAAATTATCATATGTTTATTCAAAATAGGAAATCTAACATCCCTTAAATGGAAATTAATACGGGGTCTATATGTAGAAATCCAATCCATTCCAAGAATCACATCTAATTTAACTAAATGGAGAACCATAAGATTTGTAAGAAGAAAATTACCACAAACATCAATTAGAGAGGAACTGTAGGCAAGATATGTTGTTGTTCTTCCATTAAGAGTTTTCATAGCTACCTCAAAATCTATTAATTGAGATGATATGGTGATACCATTATAATATTATTTAGAAATTAAAGAGTGGATGTATCTAGAATAAAATAACACATTATCTATTTTAGAGTGGATGATATGTGTACAGTTCACCATGTCATTCTTATAACCTACATTGGCAGTCATGATCGCAAGAGATTTCAATTTTTCTTTAGTATTAAGAGGTTATTGACCCATATCATTAAAAAACTGGCAGATTCATGAACTGGGTGGCATAATTACCATACATCATTCATTTTAATCATTGGATCATGAGTCATGCATTTTTTGGAATATTATTTTCCCCAATAAATTAATCAGACTATTCATCACTTTTTAAATTCATGGGCTTAATGGAACACCATCTCACATGAAAAGAACAACCCAGTTCAATTCAAAGAATTTCCATAATTTTTCTTCCCACATTTATAGCACGTAGATAGATATTATTTCTTTCAACCAAGTTATTTATTCCAATTTTGATGAAAAAATATATTTTATTCCTAATTAAAACCATGGTAATAGTGGGTATATCCAATTTTAAATTATACATTGAGGGAAGATCTAATAACTTCTTCATAGATACTAAAATATCTTATATATAATTCCTTTAAGATACTTGGTTTTAATCTACTAAAGAGTTGATAAATTTTACTTTTGGGGATGATAATTAAAACAGAGGCCTAACTTTCAGGCATTTTAAAATTTTCACCAATGGTACCAATTGATTCATCATCCTTTTTCTTTAGCTAAAAAAATTACATCTCTATCATTGTACATAGAATATGAGAAAATTACATTATTAATAATATCCCCTTACACTCATATAATTGTATGGATTCAATTTATTCATATTTCCCATTATTCTTTATAAGATTCCACAATTGATATTCTTTAACTTCCAAATGATAAAATTCATGGAAAACTATTTCATTTTATTATAATTGAAGAAGAAAAAATATTTTATCATTTTTTATCCATCTCTCAACCACTAATGGAAAAGAATATATACATAAATAAGGTTCTTTTTTCCTCATGAAAGATTCAATAGTACATTATTCTATCCTTTTATCATTTGGAAACTCATAACGATACATAACATGAGAATGTTGTGTAAGAATAGTATCAATATTATTCATTATATCTCCCATAACATTTGGTTTCACAATTGGACAATTATTTCAGTGTCCAAGTCATTAAATTTTAACATAATTATTTCAAGTTTTATCCATTAGCTAATATAAAAAATTATTGTGTGAGAAAAAATATTCATAGTAGAAAACCACATAATCCAGAAAAATCATTTAGATAATGTCTATATCGTGACACTTTTTCCTATGAAATCTTAGGTTTAATTAAGGTCATTCAGGATCATTACAAAAACATTTTTATTTAATCTAATACTTATAATAATCCCTGAGGTTCTCATAAATTGTTTCTGACCCTAAACACCAAAGATTGACTAAAACCTTCTATGATACTAACAATAGCATCATGATCATTTCATATATAAATATTACATTTATTAAGATGAATATTCAATACATTCCAATATGATCCTTACTTGAACTATAAATGTTTATTGTCTTTGGATACTATATTTAAAATCATATTATTTTATGAATTATCTTCATCATATCCAATATGTTCTTCCCTCATTATACTCTTCATAGGCATACCCTATTAAAAAAATTCTTCATAACCTAGGGAATGAAAACATAAGAAAAGGGTGAACTCAGATTCTTAGTAAGGGTAATCTTGAGATATATCAATAAATGATCATATAAAATAATAAGATTTGTATAAGGGTATGATATCATGAATGTAACATGTAAATTTTATTCCTAATATTATAAAGATCTTGAAGATGAGTTACAAAAAAACATTATCATTTCAAAAAACATGAATTAGAGAGAGATATAGGTCCCACCCATAAAATAATGAAAACTATATATATGTGTTCCATAGTATCATAAAACATTCATCATATCATAAACCAAGAAATGAAATGGGTGTCATAAAAATATCATCATAACATAACCCATGGGTATGTGTTTCGTAAACAATTTTCATTATAATAATAATATATCCTGACAAAGAATAAGGATATTTTCCATAGATGATAACCCTATTATAGTATAAATTTAATAAAGTTATAATTGCTTTTGTTGAATATAGATACCACTAAATGATAATTAAAACCTTCTTTAGAAAAATAATGATTCAGAATTAAAAAAAACATTCCAAAATGAAAAAACTATGCACATAATAAAGAAAAATATTTTAATAGAAAATAACCTCAAAAAATTTCAATGTATACTTCAAATAATTAATGTGTGATGATTTTAGAAAATACTGTTCATTCTGTATATTTTAAAAAGAATTACTTTCAAAAAAATTTATAAAAACTCTAAAATTACCTCATTTAGAAAATGATTAGAAAATTCAAAGAAATTGTTTTTGTAAAATGTAAATCATCGGTAAAAATGTCTTTAAAAAATCAAAGGATAATATATAAATAATTCCTGGAAACATTTTTATAAAATATCGATATATAAGAAAGATAATTTTAGATCGATGAGATAATTAAGATCGATTTTCCTTAAAAAACACTTTTGATATTTTAAATAATTAAAGTGAGGAAAATGAAATGGAAACACATTATCTTAAGAAATAACCAGAGGAGAATAAAATTAAATAGATTAATCAGATAAGGATCATATAATTTCATCAACGTAAATTCAAGTATAAACAATCTTTATTAAAATAGGATTGAAACTTAAATCCCTTACCTCATGTCTCACCTTTCCTAATTTATTTTAAAAAACCCTGTATAATAAGTTTGTATTTATTATAAATTTATTTCATAATAATAATCATATCTTTCATAGAATTTTTGATTTATTTCTAACAACTTATCACCAGGTTATTAATAATTTTTTTTATTAAATTAACAGTTCAATGTGATAAGTGCTTTTTTTCAAGTATACTTTAGTTCGTTTGTCCTGATCATTATATATTGAACATGGTTCTAAAATTTATAGAATTAAAATCATTTTATAATAATATTATATATTCATTATATACATATTTATAATCAATTATAATAATTAGAGATAGAAAATTGAATTACACCATTCATGGAGATTATAGGTCATACATAAGCATGATCACTATTTCCATTTTTGAAATGATGGAAGAAAGAAATTAATATAATAATATTACATTTAAAAATGATATTATATCATATAAATCATATATATTCATCAAATTCATCCCTATTACCATCCAATTAAAATATACATGAAAACTGAATAACGTCGATTAATGGTGGTGGGGGTCCACACATACACATGAGAAATGTTATCGTTTCCCAAAGGTTTGGATGATAAGAAGGTAGATATGATATTATAATTCAAAAATAATAATTAATTCATAAATATCATATATATATAAATATATAAATTAAACCCATCATAATACATATCCAAAAAATATGGTGATGAAAAATGAATTGTATTGCTATGTGGAGAACGTAAGTTGTACGTACACACAAGTGATACTTTCACTTATCATTTGATTGAAAAGAGGGTTTATATTGGTATTATCATGATAATAAAATAATTTATGAATATATGGGTTAATTAATCTATTTTTATTTATAAATACAAAATATTTATATTAGGTAAAAAAGAGTATAAATGAAAGTGAGCAGTTAATGATATTACCTCTTCTTTGAAATAACTCCTTTAGATATCTTATTAATGAACCAAGGTTGGTCTTTTCAGAAGACCATAACCTCTATAATATTTATAGGTATTCGTAAAAGATTATTTGGTTAGTTTTGGTAGTTATAGAATGATCAATGTGATGTGAAAAAGAGAAAGGATAAGTTCCCTTTTATAAGAGAGGGTAGGGGCACTCTTGGAATTTCTTCAAATATTAAACTATAATTATGTAAATCAAAATAATAATAGATCAAAATGGAACATTGATGAAACATATATGAAATTTTATACCAAATATTATCTCATATATAACATTTTAATAAATTTATGATTTGTTTGTGATTTAATAAATTATTACCCTGATAAAATATCTTTACTTTCTACTTAGACACTATTCACATAGTTTGGATTAAATCTTCTACTGAATGATTTTAATTATAATATAATATTATAATAAAAAAAATAATATTTTATATTCACCTATAAAATTTTTGTAACGCATTAACCCACTAATGTTATATTCCTCTTAATATGTTTAAAATAAATTATTATATTTTTTTCTTAATTGAAGAAACACTACATCTGTGTTCAACAAGAATTTAAGGTCATCAATTAACTTAAAAAATTATAATTAAATTTATATCATTAAAAAAATTTCATTAGTAAAAAATAAGAAATTTATATTCCTTCATAAATTTTTTATCTCTATGTGGACACTTTAGATATATTTAAAACTAAGAGAGTGACATTTTGTAACATTCTTTGATGTAAATATTATATTGGTCATTTTCATGGTAATGTATCCATTATTCAAATACAATTATATATTAAGGTGAAAAATGATGAATTATCTCCATCCAATAATAATTAATATTAATAATTATAGCCTTACCACTTATTATTAATGTAGATTATCCCGATTTTCCCTTTATCAAGGTGATAAATTTTGACACAGTTAATATTCAAATTGAGTAAAAAAAGGCTTATTAACCAAATATTAAAAACATAATTATAAATATTTCTTCAATTTCATCCAATTAAATATATATTAAGGGATAAAACTAATTTTAATTTATGTGTAAAAAATTCGAATTTTTTTCTTTTTTTAAAATAATTATGCATAAAACTAGATTTAATCTTATGCTACACCTAGAAAAAAAAAATTTAAATGTTTAAATTTTTTTATATTTTAATTTCATTAAAATCATTCAAAAATAGTGATTAATTTAATTTATTAATATAAAAATACTTTTCACTAGTAAAAATAATTTTGGGGAAAAATAACATTTTTATATTCATATAATTTTTGTTTTTAATTATAAAAATTTAGTATCTATTGAATTGTATTTATAAATATTTAAAACATAAATTTTTCACAATTTAGTTATTAATATTCATTCCCAAAAATCCAATAACTAAGAAATAATATATAAATAATATATAAATAATGTTATGTGGTATTTCTAAACTCGATGTTGCATGTAACATAAGCTATTGAAGAAATAAAAGTATTTAAACAGAAATATTTAATAAAAATAATAGGGTGTTATAGTTTAATATTGTTTATAAATAATTTTAATGTTTTTTTTAAATATGAAGTGTTAAAGAAAAAATCCAATAATTGATTTTGAAATGATTTTTAAAATCATAAAATAAATATTATTGATTTTATTAAATTAATAGACTTAGAAATTTAGTGTTAAGGAAAAAACTAGTAAAATTAATGTGATTATTGTGGTGGGAATAATTGTAATGCTATATTTTTCTTGATCATTTATATTTTATGTAATATAGGTACATCAAAATGTTTTCTAGATATTTGGTTTTGTGGAGTTCAATGGAAAATTTTTATTTCAGGATTTATACATCAAAAGTGTAGTGAGATATTTAAAATGGGATTTTAATATCTAGTGATTAAATGGTTGTTGGTAGAGATAGAGTATCATCGTTAAGTGATTATTTTGAAAATTTTGAGATGAAAAAACTATGGTTATTGGGATTCATAATCACTAGTAACCTTTCTATTGTAATTAAGGTACCATTAATGATTTAAAATTAAAAATTAAACAGTGAAAATCTCAGTTTATTTAATTTATTATATTTTATCCATGTGATTTATTTGTGGCATTTTAGGAATTTTAACAAAAGTACTTAGAGTTTTTTATATTTTAGAGAATCTTATATTTGGTGATTTTGCAGATTTAAGAGATTTGTTTTAAAGATGAGGCTACAAAAAGACACTGAGTGCCTTATACGGTGCCACTAGGTACTCAGTGAGTTTTTTAGGTCGGAAGTTTCCATCATGATTTTATTAGATTGGTATCAGGGATGGAAATTTTTACCCAATTTTCTAGTACTTCATAGTAACTAAAATGAATAAATTATATTATTGTACTCTATAAAAATATTTGGGTACTAGGTATCCTACCTGATTAATAATTGGTCAGGGTTCAAGGTTCATGGAAGACTACCCATTAACACATTAACCTATTTTATTATTAATTTTTAGTTTTTTGAATTTTGAATATCATATTTATAGAGAATTATTTCATGAAGACATGACATATGAGTAGTTAATGGGAGGTAGCTCTAATGGGATACAATTGGGATGGGATGGGCATTCAAGGGATTATAAATCTATACACCCCACATTTGTTTTTTTATGTGATACTTTCATCTGTATAGAACAAGAGTGTGAGTGTTTTTCTACATTTGTGTGATAGGATATTTCCATTCATGTGTTTTGGTATATTTTCTTGTGAAATGTATGAATGGTGGAGGTAGGGAATCCTACACTAGGGAGGTTGAAAAATAGAGGTGGGTGTGCTTGTAGAGGTGTGGATTACATGGTGGATAGAGACCACAAAAAGTGGCTTGGATGAGTGTTGGTGAGTGCAACGATATGATAAATTTTGGAAAATGATGACACTTCTCGAGGGATCATCAAAGTGAGTGAGCATCCAGGTATGTAAATTTTGTGAGGGGAGGTGCTCGATAGGGGTATAAATGTGGAATTTTATGTATCACATGCTAATTGTTTCATGTAAAAATGAGGATTTATAATCCAGTTCCTGTCTCCCCAACCTCAACAGGCTCCCCTAATGTAGTTGGACTCTACCACCCCAATCGTCCCAAAATCCCCAATGTATTCTCCCATATATTTTATCAAACAAAATTTAGATTATAATGTTATATAAAACTACTAGAAAACCACCTATAGTAATTTTCATCCCTATACATGGCTATATGTTCACTCATGTTATCATTGGGAAAAAATTTTATGTAGGAAGATAATAAAAAAGATCATATAACCATGGTCAGGGGTTTTCCATATTTACGGGGTGTGGCTGGAGAGGCTATAAAAATGGTTGAGGTGAGATCAATGCAATAGGGTGTGAGTGGGGAGGATATAGTCATGGTCTCCCCCAAACTATGGATATTTGGTGTTGATGGAGGACTGTGTCCATTGACAGGGGGACCATAGCCCTATGTTGTGGCTAGGGTGGTTATATCCATAGTTGACAGCCAACTGGGGCTATTGTGTGTGGCGGGGGAACCTATAGTCATGTTTTTTGGAAGACCATGGCTATAGGGTATGGATGCAAGATACTATAACCATGGTCATATCCTGATCATAAATCTAGGAAGTATATATCCATTGTACAAATAACCATGGTTATAGACCCTAGAACATAGTAAATACTATAATTAATTTAAATAATCCACACACACATATATATATACACATAATAAGCATTATAGTAAATTGGTAGTGTAGATTTATTAGCCAAAGGATTTATTGATATCAAAACACAATAGTGACATACTTATTTCCCAAAAAACATTTATATCCATGGTCCATCAACCAATGTAAATAGTTTTGTCAATGTAGACACACATACCTATAGCCACTAGATGATGGACTGTGACTATAATTATGTTTATCCACATAGACATGCCTATACCCATAGACATGAGGATTATGGTGATGAGGCAATCATACATAAACTCTGACTTCCAACAAGCTATATTCTAGAGGCTATAATAATGTATTTTATAATCACAGATCCCATATCCATGACTATGTCCCTTTTTAAATTTTTTAAAAATAAATGTGTTTTGGTATTAATCATGTAGCTATTAATTAATATATTTAAGGATAGGGTAAACATTAAACAAGTTTAATTGGGTTATATTTTGAGTGTAAAAAAATGTTACATGACCAGTTTTCATCTCTAATGCTCATTGGGATTTTGTCAAGTTTTTCTAATAGGCCACAAAGTGGTAGGTGGGGTTATATTGGGTACATGGTAGGACAAGAATATTCTTTCTAAGAAAAAATAGATAATTTTATCTCATTTTCTTCTAAATCCATTTTATATCTTCTTCAACCATAGCCTACTCAATCCACCTAAACAAAGGTAATTCCTACACCTTGGACCCCTTTCTCTCCCTGCTATTTATTCTCTATTACATGGATTATGTATAGATTTCTCTATACAAAACAATTTATTTCCTCCCCCTTATCCCTCCATATCTCTCCTTACTGCCTCCTATGTTTTAGTAACATGTGTTTGGGGTTTTAGTGGATGATTACACTAGATCATGGGGGAATCACTCCTGTTGATTTTTTTTTAAAATATATAAAGATGGATTATGAAAGTTTATTTCACTTTTTTGAAGGTGATGACGAAAGTTGGTGAATCTCGTCGGTGTTTCGATGTGGCTGCGATCTGTTTTTCTCCGACGACGTTGATGGAATCGGTGGTCAGACTTTCTCTCCGACAATATGGCCGGAGGCGGTGTTGAGATCTACATCGACTCGCATATCACGGTGTGTGCGGCTCGAGGTGGGCACGTGACTTGAGGTGATGGCGTGGCGTGATTATGGGCTCTCTGCCCAAGGTGTAGCACGTGGAGATGATGGTATGCAGTTTGAATTTGAATTTAGATATGTTGTCATTGGGGATTGTTTGTTTGGGTCCCGGAAACCCTTTAACTGGCTCATCTGAACCGGCTACCCTCAAACCGGCTTTTCGAAAATAAAAAAAAAATATTTGCAGGCAGGTCATGTTGATAAACTTTTATATTTATGAATTTTGATATTTTGATGATTTGAGTGCCAAGTTGATGTATAATGTTTCTTATAGTTTTTTTACCTTGATAGTTTTTTAAAATTTCATATTTAATTTGTTCGATCACATGTAATAAGCTTCCTTGATAGTTTCTTAATGACGAGTACTACATTGTGGTCTATGTATATTGTTGAATTAAATGCATTAGGTTTAATTAGGACTTTACCATGTTATTTATAATACATATTTTCAAAACATTAATAAATTAAATGGATGTTTTTAATGAAATTTTTTTGTATTTATAAAATTTTATTTTATTGGCTAAAATTAGTTTTAAGTATAGTGATATTGTAAAAAATATCTAATGGGATTTGATGTGATTAATTCTATCATTCAATGTATTTTTACTTTCTCAATAGGCAATCCATTGATTAATCATATATGATATGATTATTATTCATGTTCATGTATTTTGATAAAATGGTTAGTTATTATTTTTTCATGAATGTTGAGATGATTGATCTGGTTTGTTGTTATATAACTCTAACACCCATTTTTTATTTATGTCATTCCTATTAGGACATGTTTATAAATCTTAAGTTTTGTATTTGTAGGTATATGATTAAATTCTAGTCATATTTTTAAAAACTCTTCATTTTTATTTTAGATAGGAGAAAATAATTCATTTTAATACTTCAATCGGATGAATTATGATTCAATAAAAAATAATAAATTATTTGGTAAGAATTTTCATTAGTGATGATGGAGTGGCAAGGTTAAATTGAGGGAAGAGGAATGATTTGGTAAATTGATAATTTTTTGTATAAATATACCCCTATTTAGACTTTAATTATCTAGCATGAAAAACCATTATCCTTAAGTTTAGGTAATTCAGGTTAATTTTATAAGTATAATAAAAATGGGTTATCATATTTGTTGACTTGGGATAACAATTCAAAGAGAAATATTTTTGTCTATAGTTTTTCGTTTAAGTTCCATTATTATATATTATACTACTTTAATATAGTTTCCTCATTGGTCTATCATGTTTGGGCTATTTCAGCATAGAAATTTATGTTCATTCCCTTTTAAATGATTTTGTAAATTTGGATTTCATACTGGTTAATATTAGTTTTGTGAAGTTAAAATCTTCTGTCCTTTTAAGATTGTTGTCTTTATTTTAGTTGTTTTATAAAAGGTTTTAGAATGAGTTTACTTACACTAGGATCCTTTATTATGGTTCATATTGATGATAAAGTGTCATTATGGATTTTAATTTAGTTTAGTGACCCTGAAAGACTAGGGAGAGGGTTGTTCCTTTGTGGTAGTGTTTTAATGACTATGGTTTTGGTGATGAGTAGGTTTTAAGGAATGATAAAAGGTATTACTTTGGTTGAATTTATTTATTCTTTGTTGAATTTTAGTGAGATAATAAATTCATGGTATCTTATAGTATTGATTTTGATGTCACACATGGTAAGGGTAGAATGTTAAGAATACTGTTTTGATCTTAGGTGATACATGATGTACAACTTGGTTAGATAACTTTTTTAGTTTAGTTTAAAGAATTTACATGATGATTGATTTGCAATTCATTAGCTAGGTGGAGTGATGTTGTGTTTGAGAAATATATTAGTTTATCATTTGTTGTGTTAGTGTGATTTTTTTCTCCTATATGGATAGTTCATGATACATATTTAAATGAACATGAATAGTTATTTCATTTGACTATAATGAAATAGACATTTATTAGGTGTGTTGGTTTCTAGGGGTGATCCATATTATATATGGTTTTAAATATCACTTATTTACTTGACTTATTTATTTTCATGTTATGGAATATTTTTATTATATTCATAGAAGGTGTCATTTCCTTCGACAAGTGTTTCATATTTTTTTATAGTATTATAGAAAAAATCTTATGTGGTTAATTGTGGCCTTTGATGGTGGCGATGAGATATATATATAGATCATTCATATGTGTGTGTGTGCATTGTTTTCAATGGGAAAAGGGCCCTCCAATGCGAGGGTGGATATATATACTTATAAAAATATATATGTTATTATGTCATGTCATTTGAGATTATGGACTTCCGATGTGAGGGTGGAGGTAATAGAACATATTTTTAATGGACTTTCCTTTAATAAATCATTCATGATGGATATCTTATTCCACATAGAATGTAAAGACCTAGAAATCCTCTGGATTTTTTTTTCATAAATACATGGGAATTTTTTGAGACCGCAGTTTCTAACGACGCTTGATTCCGAGGCCCGGTGTGTCCAGAATCAATTTCTGAAGTTTTGTTCGGATACATTCAGGAAATGTACGTGCGTGTTTTTATATCTTTTGAACCCTTTCTTAGAATTTAAATCAGAGGACATCCATGATCTCGCAGCGCCAGTATTCTCTTAAGGATACCTTTACCTCAGTTGCGTTTTATCGGTAGTGGAAGTTAATTTTTGGGGATTCTTAATAAATTAATTATAAATAATGTGTGAAATAATTGTATTTAGGTGATGGGTTTTTCCACCAAGGGGAAGTTGGAGGTGGGGCCCACCCCGACATAACCTCTCATGAGAGGATATTTTGTGATGGGGCCCACACGAGCTCAAACCCCTCAACTCCCCTTGAATCCTCTTTTAACTCTTGAACTCCCACTTTATGGTGGAGCCTTTCCACCTTCCCTCATAATGGTGCCAACACAAGTATTAATTAATGCCTTAATTAATTAATTTGTGGTGTTATGAATTCTTTCGAATTCTTTTGAAATGCATGGCATCATTAATGTATATGGAGGATATTATTTAATTTTTAGTTTTTTTGGCATAGGCTTGGTTGGGAGAACTAAGGAGAGGAGGATAATCAATCATCCAACAAGGAATGTGAAGAACATTAAGAACACCCTTTCTCTCCAATAAAAAACCCCGACTTCCCTTCCATCTTATTCAACCAGAGCAAGGAAGGGAAACACAACCACCCATGATGTACACCGAGGGCGTCGTCTCGACTCGACTTCACCATGCTCTACTCCCTCTGGCATTGACGAATTGACGTCCATCTTCTGCGATGCCCGTCTTCCGCTACACGTCAACGTACAAGAAAAAATACGAGGTAGGGGAATTTGATTATTTTTAAATGAATAAAATTATACCCTCATTATTCGATTAATTCTTTTGTTCAACATTGGACCATTGATATCACCTAATGTGGAGGGCACGAGCCAAACCAACACGGCTCGACGCCCCTCCGTTTGTTATTGTTGATTGACGTCGGAGGCAAAGCAGAAAGGGTGAGGTGCCGTCGCACCACACCGGAGAAGAAACACAGGATGGAGGAGGCGGTAGCATCGGCGACCGGAGACTACGGTGGTAGTGGAAGCCGCATGCCAGACGCATGGAGGAAGACTGGTGGCTGCTCGAGCTGCCCGGACCGCAGTACAACCGACCGACCGATCCGGCCGGTCCGCGTGCAGGATCCGCGACGCACGAGGGCGCCACGTCAGGCAAGATCGGGGCCCGCATCCATGGGCTGTTCAGCTAAAAAAACTGGTCGACCAATTTCCAATCGGGCTGGAAGAACCGTCCGGCCGCCTGTTTGCTGGGCTGGAAAACCACGACGCACGTAGGCGCCGCGCGGAGGAGACCGCAGCCCGCATCCACGGGCCACTCAGTAGGGAAAACCGGTCGGCCGCCTACCCACCGAGCTGGAGAATAGTGGTGCCTGTATGAGCCCTATGGGAAGAACTATGGGCCACTATTCAGGCCATGTGTTCCGGGCAGAACCGGCAGGCTATGGCCGGCCGGGCAGGAGAGGAGGCGGAACCGCTTCGGGCCGCTGGGCGAACCGGACCGGCCCGCAGCGCGGGCTGGGTCAATAGGTGGGTCGCGCTCCACTAGTCCAGGATGACCCCCATCCAGGTCGAACCTATCGAGCTGGGTCGGGCCGACCCCCTAGCCAGGTCAGACCCACCGAGATGGGTCGGGTCGACCCGCCAGTCCACTGGGCTTGACGGGTCGGGCTCGACGTCGATTAAATATGAATATCTCGTAGACCGCGAGTCTGATCGATGCGCCGTCTATGACACTGGGACCCTTGTTACGAGGAGGTCCTTTTGCGATAATCTAATTGAGTTTTTCTCAGATTTTGAAGATGTCTGTGTTTGGATCGAACGTAAATCCAACTAGGCCCCTGGAATGAAAATGCTAATAAGTCTCAGACCGGGCATTTGATTGGTGCACCATCTGTTGTGTTGGGCTCCATATGATGAGACATAACTACGAGATACATCAACTCAGTTCTTCATGATATTTGATGTATCGACACATTGCTCGAGGAGAGGACCCTCCTGGAATCGAGCGTACTGTGTTCGGGAACCGTAGAGATGGATGCGACGACTACTGTACCAGAATCCTACGTGGGTTTGACTGCAAAAACTACTGTATCATAATCCTACATGGGTTCAAAAATGATAACTATTGTACAAGAATCCTATGTGGGTTTGGCAGAGATGACTACAGTACCGGATCCTCCGTGTGTCCGATAGTTCTGACTTTTGTTCTTGTATCCTGTGTGGGTTCGACAGAATAGCTAGTCCTGTATCCTGTGTGGGTCTGACAGCTTAGCTGGTCCTGTATCCTGTGTGGGTCCAACAACTTATATGAATCAGGGACTACATCTGATCATCTCTATAAATCTTCTAATGATGTGTACTTTTGTGAGCTGAGTCATGTCTTTTAACCATTATCATCGTGGTGATTGACTTTACTTCCTTTATGAACTGGGTTGTGTTTGGAATAAACGGGGCATACCATAGGGACGATTTTTTCTAGTTTTGTACCAATCCTTCAGGTAGGATTCCCCTGTGGATGATCCAGGAGCCGTTTTTCCCTTTTTTTACTTGTACTTGTTATTCAGTTGGGTTTGTATACTGGCCCAAATACCATTAGCACACCTTAATCTTCTATTTTAGTATATGTTTCCCCTAATGCTTATGTTCAGACTATGTCTGTGTTACAGGTTCACAGACAATGCCTTCCATTTTTATCTGGATTACGCCTTTGGTGCTAGTCGCCAACCCCTAGCCTATGGAAGGCGGGCTTGTGGTAGTCACGGCACAGGCCCCGAGGACGGGTCGTGATAAATTTGTATTAGAGGATTCTGTTCTACCGTAGAACTTAGACTCTGATTATTTTTAACGGAAATAGTGTTAGGTGTTTTGAGGGTGGTTATCAGTTTAAGGAAACCGGTGTTGGTGTGGTGGCCTATGTATCCATACATTAGGACTCTGACTTCTGATCTCCGACTCAGTGCACGAAAACACTGATTGCATGTGTGTTTCCATGAAAATGATTTCTTTGTGATTACTTTGTTTTAGCTCACCAGGTATACTGTTTTAACCGTGGTGCACCTGTTTCTTTTTAGGATGGCCCCATGAAGGCAGTCAGCTAGGGTTCTGAGTTTCGTACGAAATGGTAGCCCACCGAGTGATGAGGCCTTAGTGTAGGGCCCCATCACAGCAGAGGTACTAGCAGTACCACTACCTGTTGGGCCACTGATTCCACCAGCTCCTGTAGCAAAGAGTGCACGCCGCCTGAGTGTGTTGTACGAGCTCCAGTGCCCAAGGCCGCCTAGGTTTTGGGGAGAGACAGACCCACAGGCAGATGGGGATTGGCTGGAGGAAGTCGTGAGAGTTTTAATATTGGTAGAGGGTCACCAGCCGACCTCATGGTGATCCTAGCCGTGAGTCTCCTACATGCAGCAACAGGAATATGGGGATCCTGATGCTCCAGGTGTATGACGAGGCATCATTACTCTGGAAATACATCGAGAGTCTCTTTATCTCAGAGTTTGTTCCTTCCACCCTTTTTGTGGTGTGGATTAAGGAGTTACTTTATCTGCAGGAGGGCAGCATGACAGTAGCTCAGTACTCAACGAGGTTCACCGAACTCTCACGCTACTCCACAGATATGGTACATGACCCATTCTTCAGGGACCAGAACATCGAGCAGGGACTCAGTCATGAGATTAGGGCTTCGACGATTCCCCTCAGCATACTAACGTAGGCGGGGGTGCTGGAGAGAGCCCTTATGGTGGAGAGTTTTCTCGCTGAGAAGTCACTAGCGGTGAGACCCACCATAGGGTGACACGTAGCGGAGTCTTCCGGCAGCCGGTAGTAGACAGATGACACAGATGTCCAAGAGGACCAGGCCATTAGGTGGGGGACCCCAAGATACAGGTTTGGTTGTGTGGGGCACACGAGACAGATCCAGCGATACGAGGAGAATGCATTGCTATGCAAGCGGCGAGTTGGGCCACATGGCTCATAACTGCCCGACCTGCCATGCAGATGAGCAGGAGACAGTAGAGGGACCTCCTAGGTATAGGCAGAGGTTTGACCGTGGTGGTCTTCCAAGAGTAGTCAGACATGGCAGAGGAGCTGGCCGAGTAGTGGGTGGTGGATGACATTTCGAGGCTCTACCACCACCCACACCCAAAGGTCGACCCCCGACCATAGGGAGCTTGCAGACAGATGCAGGCTCAGCTCCAGGCAGTCGAGGCCTATTTCCATGGTGTACCTGAGATGATTCGATGTACTATTTGTGTCTACTACACTTTTTCTGCATTACTTATTGGCATAGGTGTGAGTCATTCTTTTATTCCCACTGCCCTTGTTCGGAGCTCGAAGATTCCGATGGAGCTGTTAGCTCAATCATTACAGTTAGAGAATCCTATGGGAGAAGACTCGATGATTAAACACTGGTACCAGCAGTGTGAGATTACTCTAGGAGGCGAGAGCTTCAACTGGGATCTTCTTGTAGCGGCTTCAATGCCTTACGACGTCATCTGGGGTATGGACTGATTATCTACAGTTTATGCTTAGATCGACTATATTAGGCAGAAAGTGCATTGTATCCGCATATATGGGACCAGGTTCATCTTCACTGGTGAGAAGGGAGCCTTTGCAGTGCAGTATGGACTTACGCAGAGGAAGAGGCAGCCGATCACACATCAGTAGGCTAGTCTCATCCTCAGAGCGATTGATGTGCAGGGTCTGAGTTTTCCTATTGTGGTGGATTAGTACATTGATGTTTTCCCTGAATACGTTCCAGGACTACCTCCTCATAGAGAGGTAGACGTCTACATTGACATGTACCCCGAGACATCACCAATATATACTCCAGCATATTGGATGGCTCCCACCGAGCTTCATGAGCTGCGGGTACAGCTGTAGGACTTGTAGACGAAGGGATTTATCCGACCCATTGTTTCACCCTGGGCATCTCTGATTTTGTTCATCAAGAAGGTGGATGGGAGATTGCGACTATGTGTCGAATACCACTGCCTAAATCAGGTGACCGTGAAGAACAAGTACCCACTCCTGAGGATTAATGACCTCTATGATCAGCTCAAGGGAGCACGATGATTCTTGAAGATAGACCTCAGGTTAGGCTATCACCGGCTCAGAGTTCTAGCCGAGGATGTGAAGAAGATGAACTTCAGGTGTTGGTATGGACACTATGAGTTCTTGGTTATTCCCTTCGGCGTAACCAACACTTTAGCAGTGTTCATGGGTCACATGAACCGGATCATCCATCCTTAACTCGGTCACTTTTTCGTAGTCTTCATCAATGACGTACTGATTTAATTGACAACTGAGGAGGAGCACGCCTATCGTTTGTGGGTAGTAATGGATACACTCCGAGAGTACCAGATATATGGTAAACTCTTGAAGTTCTAGTTCTGGATTCGAGAGGTTCACTTTTTGGGACACATCATCTCAGAGGCTAGAGTTACAGTGGATGTAGTGAAGATCAAAGCAGTACTAGCTTGGGATCCACCCAGGAGTGTGACAGAGGTGCGGAGTTTCCTAGGACTGGCTAGGTACTATTAGAGATTTGTGCCAGACTTCTCAAGAGTTGCAGCACGACTTTTAGCATTGAGGAAGAAGGGGAAACCCTTCATGTGGTCAGATAGATGTCAGTAGAGCTTTCAGGAGATGAGGTAGAGGTTGACTAGTGTACCCATCTTGAGGCTACCAGAGGAGGGTGTAGGGTACGTAGTTTAGTACAACACATTAGGGATCGGACTCGGGTATATCCTAATGGAGGAGCGAGAAGTGATCGCGTCTGGTTCACGACATTTGAGATAGCACGTCCAAAACTACGCTACCCATGACATGGAGTTAGCAGTCGTGGTCTTCGCCTTGAAGATGTGGCAACACTATTTGATGGGCAAGCATTTTACCGTCTACTCTAACCACCAGAGTCTCAAGTATATCTTTTTCACAGAAGGACCTAAACCTGAGACAACGACGATGGCTCAAGTTCCTCCAGGACTATGACATCTAGATAGTCTATACTCCTCGGAAGGGGAACGTTGTAGCAGATGCTCTTAGAAGGAGATCAAGCATTTAGATTCTAGGAGAGGCGACAGAGCAGTTGGCCGCGTTGTAGATATAATTTGTGGATAGAGATGGAGAAGCCTTTCTATAGTCTCTCAAAGAAACTCCTTCACTTCTTCGGCGAGTCAGAGAGGAACAACACGGGGACGTTGACTGTGAGACTCGAAGAGCTTAGATATCCTCAGGGCAGGCACCTGATGGGTTTTCTAAAGGTAGAGAGCACGTAATCCTCTTCAGAGGACGTACCATGGTACTAGTTGAACTACAGTAGGAGGTGTTGAGTTAGTTCCATACTTCCCCTCTAGCAGTATATCCAGGAGTTGAAAATATGTATCAGGACCTCAGACGACAGCACTGGTGGCTAGGTATGAAGAAGGCGGTAGCAGAGTTTGTCTCGTGATGCCTCACTTGTCAGCAAATGAAGGCAGACCACCATGTTCCAGAAGGCTTGGCTCCACCCCTAGAGGTCCTAGAGTGGATGTGGTATGGGATATCCATGGATTTTGTGATGAGACTTCCACGTACATCCAGAGGAAATGACTCTATCTGGATGATTTTCGACTGACACACCAAGTCGGTCAACTTCCTACCGATCACAGAGTAGGGATCGGTAGAGATCTTGGGACGCCTCTATGTAAAAGAGATCGTACGGATTCTTGGTGTACCATCAATGATCGTATCCTATTGGGATGCTCTTTTCACTTCTCGGCTATGGAAGTAGTTTCATGAGGCTTTTGGGACGTAGCTTTGCTTGGGCACCACCTTCAATCCTCAGACGGATGGTCAGACTGAGAGGACCATTCAGACTCTCAAGGACATTCTCTATGATTGTGTCCTTGACATTGGTCGTAGCATGGAGGATCACTTACCCCTGATGGAGTTTGCGTATAACAACAGCTACCACTCCACCATCGGGATGGAACCTTACGAGGCACTGTACGACTGACCTTGCAGATTACCACTATGCTAGACTGACCCAGGGGAGTCAGCACTTGTAGGACCAGAGATGGTAAAGGCTATGACCAAGAAGGTGCAAATCATCCAGGATTGGATGGAGACTGCACAGAGTAGATAGAAGTCCTATGCTGATAGGAGATGGAGACCACTGGAGTTTGAGGATGGTGACCACGTCTTCCTATGGGTCTTACCTCGACGTGGTCTACAATGATTTGGTCAAGGAGGCAAGTTATCTCCACTATTCATCGGAACATTTTAGGTCCTCGACAGAGTAGGAGAGATGGCTTACCGCCTGGCCCTCCCACCTTAGTTGCACCAGGTGCATGACGTCTTCCATGTATCTCAGCTGAGGAGATACGTGCATGACTCGTCCCACATCATCGACCATGGGGAGATAGACATCGATGATAGGGTGAAATTCACGGAGGTTCCAATAAAAATTGAGGATCGACAGGAGTGGGTCCTACGTGGAAGGTCGATGCCTCTGGTGCTCATTCGTTGGCATCACGTGAACCTCTAAGATAGTACATGGGAGCGGGAGGCTCAGATGCGTGCTCAGTAACACCATTGGTTCCCTTAGTGTGTGATGTAACTTACGGGGATATAAAGTCCTAAGGTGGTGAGAATGTAATGACCCAGATATCCTATGTAATTTTTTTCTTAAATACATGAAAATTTTACGAGACCGTAGTTTCTGACGGTGCTTGATTCTAAAGCCCAGTTTGCCCATAATCAATTTCTGAAGTTTTGTTTGGGTATGTTTCATAAACGTATGTGCGGGTTTTTATATCTTTTGAACCGATGCTCAGAATTGAAATTTGAGGAAACCGATGAACTTGAAGCGTTGGTATTCGCTAAAGGGGACCTTTACTGCAGTTGCATTTTATTGGGAGTGGAAGATAATTTTTGGGGATTTTTAATAAATTAAATAAAAATTATGTGTAACATAATTTTATTTAAGTTATGATTCTTTCCACCAAGGAGAAGTTGGAGGTGGGGCCCACCTCTACATAACCTCCCATGGGAGGATATTTTTTGGTGGGTCCCACATGAGCTCGAACCACTCAACTCCCCTTGAATCCCCCTTTTAACTCTTAAACCCCCTCTTTATGGTGGAGCCTTTCCACCTTCCCTCATAATGGTGCCAACACAAGGATTAATTAATACCTTAATTAATTAATTTGTGGTGTTATGAATTCTTTTGAATTATTTTGAAATGCATGGCATCATTAATGTATATGGAGGCTATTATTTTATTTTTAGGTTTGTTGTCATAATCTTGGTTGGGAGAACTATGGAGTGGAGGAGAATCATTCGTCCAACAAGGAATGCGAAGAACGTGAAGAACACCCTTTCTCTCCAATGAAAAACCCCCCAACTTCTCTTCTATCTTCTTCAACCAGAGCAAGGAAGGGAAGCACCGCTGCCCGTGAAGTACACCGTGGTCGTCGTCTCGACTCGACTTCACCGAACTCTACTCCCACTGACATTGACGGAATGACGTCTGTCTTCCGTGACGCCCCTGTTCCGTGACACTTAAATGTACAATGAATAATACGAGGAAGGGGGATTTCGTTATTTCTAAATGAATAAAATTATACTGTCATTCTTCGAGGAATGCTTTGGTTTGACATTTTCCAATTGATATCACCTAATGCGGAGGGCGCGAGCTGAACCAACACGGCTTGACCCCCCTCCGTTGGTTATTGTGGATTGATGTCGAAGGTGAAGACAAAATGGAACTGTGCCATCGCACCGCACTAGAGAAGAACCAAGAGATGGAGGAGGCGGCAGCGTCGGTGAACGGAGGCGGTGGCAGTAGCGGCAGCCGCGCGCCGACCTCATGGAGGAAGACTGGTGGCTACTCAGGCCTCTCAAACTGTGGGACAACTGGCTGGCCGATCCGTCTGGTCCGCGTGCAGGAGCCGCGGCACCCGAAGGCACTGCATGGAGGGAGAATGCGGCCCGCATCCATGGGATTCTCGACTGGAAAACCCATCTGGCTACTTGCCGGCCAGCCGAGCTAGAAAACCGTGGCGCCACACAAAGAAGATTGCGTCCAACATCCACGGGCCGCTTGGTAGGGAGAACCGGCGGGCCTCCTCTCGGCAAGGATGGAGAATCGCGGCGCCCGTAGGAGCCCCGTGGGAAGAAATGTGGCCCACTGGGCAAGCCATGTGCGTTGGGCAGAACTGGCCGGTGATGGTCGGCTGGGCATGAGAGGAGGCAGCGGCGCCGGGCGAACCGGACCGGCCCACAATGCGGGCCGGGGTACGCAGGTGGGTTGCGCCCCACAGGGCTAGGCCGACCCCCCAGCCAGGTCGGACCCGTCAATTCGGGCTAGGCCAACCCCCAGCCGGGTTGGCCCTACCAAGGCGGGTCGGGCCGACCTGCCAGCCCACTGGGCTTGACGGCCCGCCCCCGACTTCGCTTAAATACGAATATCTACTAGACCGCACGTCCAATCAATGCGCCGTCTGTGGAAATGGGACCCTCGGGAAGAGGTGATCCTTTTTAGATACTCTAAGTGAGTTTTTATCAAATTTGGAAAACTTCCAGGTTTGGATCAAACATAAATCCAATCGGGCCCCTGGAATGAAAATGCCAATAAGTCTCAGACCGAGCGTCTGATTAGTGCGTCGTCTTTCACGTTGGGTTCCATATGATGAGACAGAACTACGGGATACATCAACTCAAGAATTCGTGATAGTTGATGTATTGAAACTTTGCTCAAGGAGCGTACCCTCTCGAAATCGAGCGTGCTGTGTGCGGGAACCCTAGAGCTGGCTGTGACGACTACTATACCGGAATCCTACATGGGTTCAACTGCGACGACTACTATACCAGAATACTACGTGGGTTAGGTAGTGATGACTAGTGTACCAAAATACTATGTGGGTTTGAAAACGATGACTACAGTACTGAGATCCTCCATGGGTCTGACTTTTCTAACCTATGTTCTTGTATCCTGTGTGGGTCCGACAGAATAGCTGGTCTTGTATCCTTTGTGGGTCCGACAGCTTAGATGGTCTTGTATCCTGTGTGGGTCAGACAGCTTAGATAAATTAGTGACTTCATCTGATCATCTCTATCACTCTACGAAATACGTGTACCTGTGTGAGTTGATTCAAGTCCTTCAACCATTATCATCGTGGTGATTGACTTTACATCCATTGTGGACTGGGTTGTGTTTGGGCTCAAGAGTAGGAGCCGGGATTGTGACTGGTAACTTAGGTATATGCATGGGAATATACCTAAGTAGGTTTGGTTGATACTTCTTGTTTTATCTTTCTACTGTGGTTTAACCTTTGTGGATTCTAGGAGACCATTGGGGGTATCAGGGTCCCCTACTGAGTATTGTTATACTCACCCCTACAGGGGCTTCGCCCACACCTTGTTGTGTTCTGTGCAGGCGATGCACAATAGTGGTCGATGATGAGGGTGACAGATGGAGGCTGCTCAGAGCTGGAATAGATGGGACATACCGCAGGGATGAGTTGTTCAAGTTTTGTACCTACCCTTCAGGTAGGATTCCCCGGTGGACGATCCTAGAGCTGTTTTTCCCTTTTTTTACTTGTACTTGTTGTTCAGTTGGGTTTGTATACTGGCCCACTTACTTTCAACACACCTTACTTTTCTATTTTAGTACTTTTTTCCCCTTATGATTGTGTTAAAACTGTGTGTGTGTGTGTGTGTGTTACAGGTTTAAGGGCAATGCCTTACCTTTTTATCATGATTACTCCTTTAGTGCTAGTCGCCAACCCCTGGCCTATGGAAGGCGGGCTTAGGGTAGTCACGACACAGGCCCCAAGGACGGGTCGTGACATAGAATACTGATCTAAAATTAACATTATATTATTTTATCAAGGAGGAATCTTAAGAAATAAAATTAAATAAACCCTAATAAATTAATAGAAATATATATGAAACATAATTATGATAATTGTATGAGTAACAAAACCATAGTTAGATAAAAATATTTCCTGCTTGCAGTATTCATCCGTACTGTATCCTATAATGATTATATTATCAAGTATAATAGTAAAAAAAATACAAAACAATGGAAATATGATAAAAATATAGAGAAAAAATTATGTTATAAGGTTAAGTAATTTGATGTTAAGGATATATATAAAAATGTAAAAGGGTAATATGACCATTCTATGGCCATTGGATATATGGTTATTTTATATATGGACATTTTATATATGGTCATCGAGTCTATATGTTTCCAATATTGATATGTAATATTGTATAATTGACATGTAGAAGTTATTAATGTGTTACAAATAAAATATTTGACATCTTATTGATATATAATTTTGAAATAAAATAAAAAGACAATAACTCATTTGTAAAATTGTGTTGTATTCGTAAAATGTGTATTTTTATATGTTGCATTTTTCTTTTCTAAAATGATTAAATATATTTCATTTATAGTATTATTTTATGAATTATGCTTTTATATATCTAATAATTTAATTAATATTCAGTTATTGATTAATAATTGGACAAAAATAAGGATAAAATTATTTATTGTCTCAAGTTTTTTCTATAAAATAATTCTTAGATGTTATATGTTTTTATTAAAATTATAATTTTAATGAATTACAGAAATTTAAATTAATAAAATGGATTTTATATTTTTAATATACACATCATAAATTAGTAATAGGTTTAACTTTTTTTTTGAAACAAATATGTTACCAAGGTAAAAACTGTGTTATAATGGTAAATGATAAAATGAGGTAAATAATTAATATAATTATTAAGAGGATAACATTTCTCTAACACATATAAATAATTTTTTTATTATGGAATTCATGACCCACCCTTATCCTGTATCCATTTTGAGGTCACCAAACTTGAAAAATTATACCCCTTACATGTTAAGTAATGAGAATTTGAAAATATGACAGTCAAACTCATCTATAAAAGTAAATATCCACAACCCACTTCTATTTATACTTCTCATTTGATTTAATATCCAATAACAGACCAACTTCCCTTCCTATTAATTATATCCCATGTTGAAAGGATCCCCAAATCCTTCAAAAATGTTCTTTTCTCAAAGGAGTTAATGTTTATAATTAGTTAGATACAACCCACTTTATTTAAATTAATTTTATCCTATCAGGATAAAACTTATTAAATATAATTTATTACTCTTTTTTCGTATAAAAAATATCAATTTTTTCAATTATAAAGTTATTACAATGAAATATGATCATACCTATCTATTAAATTATTGTGTGTTTTTTTTGGGTTGATTTAATCACATATATGAACGAAGCCATAAATAATGGGAATACATGGTATTAATGAATAATTTATATCATAAATTTAGTTATATAATGATAATATTTTTAATAAAATTTACTAATAAAATAAATAATTTTGATTAATTAAATAATCTTAAATATGAAATGTTTATAACTATTCTTTTTAAACAATTACAATAATATCAATGAAATAATAATGGGTCCAAACACTCTATAAAAATTTCTATAACCATTCCATAGATAATTTGGTTATGATAAACACATGATAAATGGAGAAAATACTAATACCTTTTCACTGAAGCAAGTGTGGAACAAATCGGATAATTAACACCCATTAACTTATATTATCTATGAATGATTAATAACTATGTAGCAAAAAAATTTATAGTAATATGTAAAATAAAAATTAATTTAGTTTATTATACAGATGAAAAGTAAGCATAATTTTATTATACATGGAGATAGAGTTCATTCGAGAAAATAGGAATCTAAGGTAAATGTTTTCTTTAATCAATATCCTTTCATTGAGATGTTCTACTTATTTTTTATCTATATTCTTCTATATTGATAATATTTTATCCTTTTCCATCATAGAGTAATTTTATATTATATATTGAGTTATTATGTTTACATATTATAATCATCTTTCTGATTGATTTGTATCTTTTAAAAACATGATGTTGTAAAGAATAATTTTTACCCACTATTTTGGGTATTTAACTTCCATATCCATGTTCATTATTACCATAAATATTTATTTTACTTATTTTAGAATTTAAATATGTATTATAATTTTTACCACTAATATTGATCATTAATTCTATTCATATGTAAATTTTATCTCCTTTTAATCAGTGTGGGTTACTTCATACCATTAAAAAATGATTCATAGGTATTCTTTTATCTTTCGCAACATTTCATAACATTACCTACAAATTTATAGTATTTTAACTTTTTATTATCATATTTATATTATTGGTATGTGTCATTTATAAAATAAACTTTTAAAAATACTTAGTGTTACATTATGAAAATGATTTTGAAAGTGTTTTATAGATTAATTTAGGGAATGATTTCATTAATTTGTGAAAAAATATTCTTCATGATTTATTATTCATTTTACCTTCATCATTTAGATGATCCTTCAGTTATTAATATTTTTTATCACTCACATATAAACCTTTAAACTTTATTAAGATTTTCTTTCTTTTGGGTACTTTAATTTTGGGTATTTTAAAATCTAAATTTTGAATACTTCTTTTATGATACACTACAACGACATAATCATGCTATGATTTTTATGGATATATTATTTTTTCAATTGGAATAAAAATACATGGATATATAATGATTTTTGTGGGAGGAATGAAATTAAATAGTACACCAATTCATTGGGTAAATATTTATATCTCCTGGGACTACTATGTTATAGGACACAGATGGAAAGCCCTGTCCATAATGTTATAGTAAATAGGTGGTTATCCTAGTCCAATATTATATGAATTTCTTGGTGGTTAAGCATTAAATATCATTAAGAGATCATATGACTTTGTATTGTTTCAATTCCAATGCCATTCTATATTTCTATTTTATGTGACCATGGTTCATGATTATTGATTTTGCATTATCATTCCATGGAATATGTTTTTTTTTTCAGGATTAACCTCTCATAGTTCTATATTTTCATGCCTTGATATGTGGTCATGTAATCATCCCTCTTGATCACTTATTATGTTTTAATGGTCTATTTTTATTAATCATCTAATTTATCCCTTGAGAATTGTTTCTCACATTTTTATGTTTTAATAATAAATCCTCTTCAAATAATTATTTTTCCCCGTTACTGAGCATTTGACCTCGCCATTTCCATATATTTTTCATTTCCTAATGAAATAAAAAATATGTAATTTTTCCTTATATTAAAGGGAGTAAATTTTCAGGAAATTTTTGGTAATAATTATTTGTTGTATTGCAAAATATGATGGTGATATAGCTTATTACCAAAATACTAAACCCTGAGGACTATGTTTTATATATTAATAGTAATATATAATCATGTGAAAGGATGTAAAACATATATGTTTCTTTCCTAGTTCATCTCAACAGATATATATATCTATATATTATTACGTTGTATCCTATAAAATGAAGGGCCTCATATATGAGGATGGATATATATGTACATATATATATATGTGTGTGATTATGGTGTATCCTATCAGATGAGGGGCCTCCTTTATGTGGATGGAGATGAGTACATATATATGATGACATCCAATTATAAGACATAGGGCCTACTAGGAAAGATAAATATATCTATATATTTACATATGCATGTTATGGTTTCCCTCATATATTTAATGTTATATTTCTCTTGTCTTAGATTCCAAGCATGGTCTTAAACCACATATGGATCATTCTAGTGGTAATGGATTTATCCACTAGAATTTAGAAATTGCTGATTGCTGGCATTTTCCATGTGAATTAGTTTTCTCTATTTTTAGAATCTACAAATTATTTAATGGTCACAAACACATTCACATATATGTACTTGATTATATATACATGTGAGAGTTAAGATCTCATGGGGGAGTCTATTGATTCTTCATACTCACACCCTGTATATGCACCTCACTTGGTATACAGTTTGAATTATGTCTTTTTTGTACCATTTGGAACATGGAAAACAAATTGATTAGTCTATGGGTTTTTAAGGCATAAGAGTCATAGTTTTTCAAACTATCTTGATGTGGAGTTTTAGTGGCTATCATTGTTAATGTAACTCCCCTGACCCGATATCCGCTAAACTGGTGCTCCAATCTAGGTCACCACATGAACTCAATCACACCTCCTCATATTCCATAGGTTGATGACTAGCAATGAGGGAATGATAAATCATGTTGGGAGAAAATACCCTCTTTATCAAAGTAATCCATAGTAGATGAAATTTTAAATAAAGAAAATAATTATTTAAAACCAAAAAATTTATTTACAATAACTTTCTAGATAGGGTACAACCCTGAACCAAATAGTAAATATGTCCTTCCATGCTAATAGTACCAAAAGTGAAGGAAAAACCAAAATAAAGACCTATAACTGAATCTCCAAAATGGGTCCGGACTCTATGTCCATATCATGAACCATGCACTACCAAATCCCAACTAAATTTTCTAGCATTTTTCCTTTTCCCTTGTCCTGACCTAACCATGAAATATTCTCAGGTACCAAACAGTGCCCTGAGTAGGGTGTGAGTAAAACTCCGTAGCACACCACTAATATTGTCTAAAAAATATCTCGTATAAACAGATAGTCCATGAAAGAGCTGAATAAATAACAAAGTAAACAAGACAATTTGGGTTCTATTAGGTAACCAAGACTACTTTACCCATTTACATCATTAGTTCTATGATTATCATTTAGTCTATATTCATCACATAATCTATTTTCTCTACATGGTCTATGGGTTAGGCATTTACATTATTTACAAAAGGGAAAAAGAAAATAAATCACTAAGAATATGGGTATAAATCATGTTCCCTATATCTCTAGGAAAAAAAATTCATAAATATTTATATCACACTTACCTTGGAGCCTCGGTCTTGGTAGTTTCATCTAATTCATCTGTTAGGGGTATAGAGCCTTATTCACCTTCTTCAACCCATGAATTATTGAATGGGGTTTAGTGCCTAAGTCTATCCCAACCCATGGGAGTAGAACCTCTAGTCCATTACCCACAACAACCCCTCCATGTTCACATAATATTTTATCCATTACCACATATATCATATCACAAACCATACATAATCAAAACCCATAACAGTAAAATTTCACATTTAATTTAATCGATAATTTATCATTACGTTTAAACCCATTAACCCATTAACCATTTACTTAGAATTACCCATTTTAACCATACCCCTTTCCATGACCTAACCCATATAGTATATTCAACACTTTCTATTTTTATCCAATTTCGCATTTACCACAACTTCCATACATCAAACCATTTGTAATATTTATAAATTATCATACATTAGCCCATGTAACTTGTTCGTATATACCCATGCACTAATTCATTTAAACATTATCCATTTCATATTCTTTTATTCACTAAATCATTTACCTTAAAATTACATAATCTATTTAACTCATTTATATTAATCCATTTAACTTATTTTCACATTATGACAAAAGATCCTTTCTAAAATTACAAATACCTAGATAATCCCACAATTTAGTTCCATTTATAATTAAATAAAACATGTTAAAACTTTTATCAATAGATCGATTTCAGTATAATTCAATTTGTTGCTTAAAACTACCATGATATATGTTCAAGAAATAGTGGTGCACCTCATGGGTGGCCCTGGTAAAATAATCCTCAATGAATCCCATGGGGATCATAAGGGGTTCAATTTATCATTTATATAACCATTTTACAAAACCCTAAAATAGAATCAAATTCAAAATAAGAGAATACCAAGAACAAAACCATACATGAAAACATATAAAATAAAACCATGGGATATAACTTTTAAACCAACAACCTCAAATACGATGATGAATGCACCCTTAACCTTTTCCTTAGATCCAGATTTAATTACCCATTGCATCCCCAATCTATGATCCACCAAAAAAAGAGGGTTTAGGGAATTAGAATACTATAATTAAATCTATAATACCTAATCCGAAATCGAGAATAAATAGAATGATATGACTCACCCAGAGCATTGATCTCCAACCAACAACCATCCAAATGATCTAGAAACAAGAGAGATCGATCCTTGGAAGCTCCTGAGGATCTAGGATCATCGTAAGGGATAAAGGTAGAAGAAGGGGATGGAAAATTAGACAAGCACATAAAAAATATAGAGCGTAAAAAACAATAAATTTTTCATTTTAATGGGGCACACAGTTTGGCTATACATGTACACTAAACCATGCACAAATCATGTTTCATCCAATGTCTAAAAGTGGTTGGGGTCTCATAGTTACCTGGGGAGCTCCACAATGTTTTAAAAACCATGTTCCACCTTTTGGAATTCCTCTATCTATGCTTTTATGTTTTTGATGTCCCCCTTGCACAACTTACATAACTGTGAACCCCTCCTCCGTGCTAGCATAGTTTGGGTGCACAATCATCTCTAACTATGTGCCAACCATGCAACCTACATTAGATGGCCAAAATACCTTTCTTTTGTCTTCTGAAACCCCAGAACACACCCAAACCTCATCATACTACCGGTAAACATACAATTAAATACGATAAAGATATTTAAACCCAAATTTAAACAATTACATACCATTTAAAATTCTGATATATTACAACCTCCTCACCTTATAGAAACCCAAACTCGAGCCACTCTTCCTAATCACCACTGAGCTTCTGAAGCAATGATAATAGGACACTGAGCCCATATATCTGACTCCTTCTACCATGTTTATTTCCAAAAATTACTATGCCTATACAAAAATAAACCCAAAGGCGTAGTCTATCCCTACAATACTTTCTTTCTATGATCCACAATATTGACGGAATGATCCTCAAAGGATGGATTAGCCTCAAGCTCAACATCCTCAACATCAATCACATGATATGGGTAAGGGTGATACTGTAGAATCTATGACACATGAAAAATATCATACATACCATTGTGGAAGAGCCTATTGATATTACACCATTCTAATCCTTTTCACAATATCAAATGGACCAATGTACTTGGGTGCCAACTTTCCCTATTTGCGAATTTGATGGTCACCCAATCTCAGAGACACCTGAAGAAACACATGATCACCCACCACAAACTCAATATGTATACAAAAACGATATGAATATGAATTTTTTCTACTCTGATGTATTTCCATACATTTTCGATTCAACTGAACTTGTTTCGATGTCTCTTGCATGAGACTCGGTCCAAAATATTCTGATTCTCCAGCTTCCATCCCACCAAATGGAAATCTACATGACCGAGCGTAGAGAACCTCAAATGGTTCCATCTAAATGATATACTGGTAAATATTGTTATATTAAAACTAAAAAAAGTCATATTATATTCCCCTAATCCACCAAAATCTAGGACATAAACTCTCAACATGTCCACTAGCACCTAAATGGTACATTCAGATAGCATGCCTATTTTCGGGTGAAAATCTATATTAAAATACACCAGAGTACCATGTTCTCTTTATAATACCTTCTAGATGTGTGATGTTAAATGAAAATATCGATCTGGAATTATCACCTGTGGTACCCCATGCAGCTGTACTATTTACTAGACATACAACTCACCAAACATGTCCATGGTGAAAGTCTTTCAAATTGGGAAGAAATGTGCCACTTTAGTCAACCGATCAATGATACCTAGATCAAATAATTCTTCCAAATAATCCTCAGAAGTCCAAAAAATACATAGGTACAACATCCCATTTATATTCTAGAATGGGGAATGGTTTCAACAAACAACATGATCACTAATTCAAAACCATCTCTTATTGATAGGTAAAGCATCACACCATGAAGTTGATAACCACTTTCTTTATTCCAAGCCACCAATATTGCCTATGAAGATCATGATAAATTTTGATCAATCTATGATACACATCCCATTTAGATGTAGGGAAGTATTGTATGAAATCTTCTTGCATACATGATGGAACAACTACATAGCCACAAACATAAATGACCCCATAATTTTCAATGGTCCAGCAAAAATGTGGCTCTCCCCATTAATATTTCCATTCAAATCCAAACATTTCATATCTTCTCAATGCCTTTCCTTGATCAGTATCAGTAGTGTGGACTTAAACACCAAGGATGAAAGAGTCATCTTCCCATACCTACCCTGTACTCCCAGATTCATCTCAGCAAACATTACCATCAATTTCTATTTAGAACTTGATTCCTAAACCATATGATTCTGATTCTTCCAAATCAAGGAATATGCAAGATTATTTTCTTTTCAAAGCTTATAAACTAACTCAAAGTAATAGGATCACATATATCCAACCCATATGTAATGAAAAAGATTAAAATCATGCTGAGATGAGATATAATTTATAATTTTATGATTGATATAAATAGTGAACCTATCTCCCCATAAATAATGCCTCCAACAATTTAAGACATGAACCACTAAGAACAACTCATGATCATGTGTGTTGTAGTTTATATTCTAAGGTCTCAACTATTGTGACCCAAATTCCATAACTCAGTCATAATTCATCAACACTACAGTAAGAAAAACACAAGACACATTAAAAAACAAGGTATATTTCTTTCCAGGATTATATAAGATCAGAATCAGTTTATCTTTCAACTACTTATTCAAAATGTTAATGGTATTGTCACAAGACTCAGACAACTCAAACTTGATGCCCTTCTTGGTCAATCCAGAAAGTGGCACTTCCATATAAGAAAAGCTGATAATGAACCGTCTGTAGTAATCATCCAAACCCAGAAAACCATGAACATTAGAATCTCTCTTAGGTTACTCCCAAGACACAACTACATGCACCTTTTTTTGGATACATAGAGACGCATCCCTCCATGATGATGTTCGCTAAGAAATAAACCATGTCTATCCATAAATGACAATTGGATAACTTGGTGTATATCCTATTCTATATTAGTGTACTAATGAAAATGTCAAGATGATTATCATGATCATCACGAGTTTTAGAGTACACCAAGATATCATTAAAAAATAAAACTCTGAAGTGGTATAAATATGGATGAATGAATTGATGAATCAGATCCATAAACACTACCCACGTATTGTTCAACCCAAATGCCATCATAAAAAACTCATACAACCCATAAATACTTATGAAGGTAGTTTATGGTATATAAAAATTTATCACACTCAGATAATGATATCCCAACCATAGATAAACTTTTTAAAACACAAATGTGCCTACCAGCAGGTCAAATAGATCATCGATCCAAGGAAGGGTGCACCTTTTTTTAACCAGCATCTAATTCACCATCCTATAACTAAAACACAACCAAAATTACCCATAAACAGCCTTTGAAAATACTATCAGAGTTTTCCAACATGTTATACTAAGGAAAATGAGCAACTTATTATCTATTTCATATAATTAATATTTAAGATCTTAGAGTTCTATAAGAGCTATTCTGTTTGGATGAAAGGAAACTGGTTCTACTCTATGTATAAAGTCTATCATAACTCAAAATCCCTCTCATGTGGAAGCCCTGATAAATCTTCAAGAAACAAATCCTGGATCTGAACCACAATAGGAGGAAAGAAAATATACTTTATTTATCCATCACCAAGCATGATATATGACACTTAGGCTGTTAGTTCAAACAATTGCTAATAAACTGGCCCCACACACCCTTTCTAAACATCCCATTCACCACTATATATATACGAGGCTCCCTCATGTGATGTGAACATTACCATATAAAGGTAACAGTCAATATGGGATCAGAATAACATTGGACAGTCCATATCCAAAATCAGATCAAATCTCAAAATCATGAGCACATACAAGTTCCATAAGAAATAGTTCCCACCAACCTCAAGCGTACACCCCTTACACTACCTGATATTTTATATTCGCACCCCTAATAGTGTATCAATCAATATGAACCCAAAAAATACAATCCACATCTAGACCTAACACAAGCAAAAACTGTGCAGAAAAAAAGTCATTGGGGCACCTGTTTCAAATAAAACACTAACAATTGTGGAATCTATAAGGATCATACATTGAACATCTGATGATCAAGACTCGCCGCCTCAAGGTGTAGACTGAACTGCATGAAGCCAACTTGAAACTCTACATAGGTCCCCAGTCAGAATTACTGGTGGTACACTACCCTAATTATATGGAAACTCTATCCCCAGAGTTCCATGGTCACCACCCCTATCAGTGTGACCAGTCAATCTTTAACTACCAGCCTAATATGGGGTATCCAACCCCACTTCCTTCACTCGGTAACAATATCTTCTCTCCAGATTTTATTGAATGTTAATGGTTTCTATAGAACCTCTAATGATGCCCTCTCTAGTTGCAAAATAACACTTAACTGGTGGTTAAGGACAACAACCATGAATGTTCCCTAAACATCCACACTGAATGGAAAACACCTAGTCACCACTATGAGAGGATGGCCCTCTAATTTTACCACTTTATGAACACCCACCTTGATGAGAATTTTTGAAATGAAACTCCATTCCCTTATAAGTCTCACCATTGGTTTTTTCAATATTATCCCTAAACCCACTTCCTTAAACCTCCTTTAAATTCCCTTCTGAAAAAAGGAATGATCCACAACTTTTAAAAACCACTTTAAATGATAGATATTTACCAATGAATTAATCTCATTTATGGTACAATCTTGGTAAAATATTACTGTCACAACCTCATCTCCGACCAAAACCAGAACGAAGTGTTTGAAATCCATGAATCAATCTGCATAATACATCACTAGCATTGTTCCATGGTTCAACCTCATAAACTATGTACCATGTTCTTATCTCAATGTCTCCAGATAGAATTCTTCCAGAACAATGTTTTATAGAATTCATACTATATAATACCATCATCATGTTGGGTCTAGTCCAAGATATCCCACTACTTTTTTGTTTGTACTCACAACATATAAACTTAAAAAGTGACTCTCTTCTCTACAGAAGTCTCCATGTGATCCAAAATCACATAGAAAGACTCTAACGATAATTCTATAGCCTCAGTTCCAACCATATTTATAAAATGTTGGAGGGTGCGGCAAGTGGAACTTTCTAGTCACATCAAATAAGATCGATAGAACATGCTTTCTGTCTTATTCAATAATCTTCATAAAATGAGAAATTTTCTCCTAGAATTTATCCTTTCTTATATTACCATGAACCACCAAAAATTTCTTCACCACTTATACAGGATCATGCTCAAAGACATCCTCTTGTTTCCTGACTGGCGCAAGTCGACATGGATAAATCTTCATATTATTTCAAGCACGAGTCTCAAAACATATAACATAAGGATTACACAATTAAATAAAATAAGGATTTAAATTATCAATTACAACCCATATAGTACACACTATTCTAACAAACATCACCACACCAAGAATACTTTCCTATACAGTATCTACCACGATCATGGATGACATAGTTTTACCAACATGCATAGACACAAATATTTCATTATGTTCCTTTTAAAACCATTCCATCACTTATAAGGAAATAATTATTCATTAAGAATATTTCTATCTTTAAAGTTTGTTATATATAATTATTTTAACCTATTCACAACTTCTTATAACCAAAATTATAACTCAATTACACCCCTTCATTATGAACAATCCCCTCACCATTCATTAAAATGCTTCCATTTTAACCATTTGTATCATCTTTTTTAGACAACATTTTCTTTAAATTTCAATAAAATAAAATGCATCATACACTGCATGTCTTACACACCCATCACTTGTGTGTTCTTATCATTATACATGCCACTTATATCCATCGGTTCCTATAATAATGCTTTCATTCTCTACCTCATTTTGTTTTAGCCATGAGAAAAATATCATAACAGTCACATCCCACAACATGTGAATCCTCAAATTTTGAAATATACTTCAATTATAACAACCAACACTATGAAAAACAATTCACATACTAGGAACTTCAGGTTTTCATTCATACATCATTTAACTACTCTCATGAATGATCTCATTTCCATGGTCCAACAATTCTTAACCTCCAATATACCATCCCAAATAAGAATCTCAGAGAAAAGATATAGTGACCCAAGCTTTCCATATATGAAAATTACATTAATTTTACAGAATAATTTATATATGACACAAAAAGATACCCATGGATCATATTAGTTTAGAGACTATGGAAACATGGGACATAATATTCTAACTTGGTGAATGATCTTCAACATCTACCATAATGATCTTCCCTTTTTTGTTTTCCTACCTAAGGAATGTCTTTATATCTTAGAGAAAAGAAACCATAAAAAGGGTTATATTAAATGCTCAGTAAGGTTAATAATGGAAACCACCTTAAAAAAATAAACAAAAGAATGTAAAAACATGAACATAATTTTTGACAAATAACATTTCACATTTAATATAAAAAAAACCTTGAGTCATGAAATAAATCTTGGTAGTTCATAAGAAATAAATCATAATGAAATCATGAACCATGAGAAAATTTCATTGGAATAAAACATGGAATTATGGAAAAAATAAGAACACAATATTATTTCTATAGTATCCAATGCATTTCTTCCAAGACTATCATATTGGACAAAGTCTATTAGTAAATTTGGTTTACATGTCATTCCAACCCTGTATTACTGAACCAGATTTATATTTCATTCTTGTAATTTTCTTCTCATGAGATAAAATATTTTACCAATTCATCGGTGGGTGATATAGGTTCCACCCATCTCATAAGTAAATCATTTTAACATATTCCAGAAAAATATAAATCATTAATCATAGCATAACCCAATAAATAAATTGAGGTTCTTAATTATCATTAAATCATAACATAATCCATATAAGAGATCATTCCATCATTAAAAAAATCAAAGAATTGTAATAATAAGGATATAAAAATAACATAATTTAATACCATCATATTAGATGGAAAATAATTTGGATAAAACACATGAACATAATTCTTGAGAAAAATATCTTTTGTTCTTAAATTTATTTGGATTTTCTCAAAATGACAGGAAATTTTAAAATAAAAGAGTATTTGAAAATAAACATGAAATAATATAAATTAAGATTCATGTAAATAAGGCATTAAGAAGACATAAAAATCTATTCATTCCATATAAGTTAAAAAACATTCTTCTCGTACTCTTTCTAAAAAATTAAAAAAGTAAACCGTATGGAAAATGAAAGAAAGATTACTTCCATAACGTTTAATAAAACATAACAAATTGTTAAAATTAACTTTAAAAACTAGTATATGAATATAAATTGTATTATATATTTAGGTAATTTGGATTTGGAAGATAAATATACACCAGTAAATACTTACGAATAAAAAATATCAAATAATAATGAGATTGCAAAATTATCCCTTACCCTAGGCCTGATATGCGTCATATGTATCCGAAAATTGTGTATATTGGGTTCAAAAATATTTTTAACTTGTAAAAAACCCATAATAATATTTATGATATCTTATATTATGAAATTATATTACACGTTCTTTAATCAATTCCATGTTAATGCATCATTTTGGGTAATGATCGTCTTACTTATCTTATGTGTTTTGACTTGTTATTCTTGATCTTATTACATAGATCATGATTTAAATACTTCCAGAATGAAAAAATTTATTTATATATCATAGATATTAAGTATATAAATATATATAAAAGATAGATAAATGAAATGGAATAAACTATTCATGGAGACAGTAGATCGTGCGTACGTATGAATGGTGTTTCTGTTTACTTATTGAATTTAATGGAAGAAAGTAAATGGCATATATATGTATATATAAATAAATCTAGTAGAATTATTATTTATTATATTTC
Organism: Viscum album; assembly: GCA_963277665.1. NCBI lineage: Eukaryota > Viridiplantae > Streptophyta > Magnoliopsida > Santalales > Viscaceae > Viscum > Viscum album. The sequence goes on from OY728153.1 coordinate 1,238,178,594, forward strand.
ATGATTATTTATTATAAATTCTTTATAATCATTCATTAATGGTTTACATGGAGAATGGATCTCATCGTTTCGTAGAGACGGTAGGTCGTACATACGCATGAGCGATAATATTATTCACTTAATAGTTAAATAGTATGTAATTGGATGGTATATTAATTATATAAAATAATTAAAATGATATATTATTTATTTAAATCCACTATAATCAGCATTATACCCTTCTAAATTAAGTATTGTCAAATAAAAAATTACACCACTGTGTGGGTACAATATGTTGTACGTTCACACGCATGGTGATTTTATTATTCATAGGATGGATAAAGGGAGATATAAGGTTGTCCAATAATTATAATAGAATATAAGAATATATAAGATACTATATTTAGTAATTTATTATGATAACAACATAATTAGAGGATGTAGAAGAAGAAAATAATTTTTAAAGAGATAATAAAATAATTACCACTTTTTTGAGTATCTCTTTTTGATTTGCACAAAAGGTCTCCCTAAGATATATTTCTACCCAATGTGTGGACTCTTTGAGGAAGGGAGTGATTTTTGGATCTTATTTGAGTAGAATTTGGATGATCCAATGGGTTTGAAAATGTTGAGTAAGTGGGTAGAGGTGGGGTCCATTTATAAGAGAGAGGAGGGACGCTTATGGAAAGTATTGAAATATTAATTTATTATAAATTTATTTTCAGTTTATAATGGATCCAAACTCAATTTTTTATAATATAAGATTATTATGGGTCTACATTATCTCAACCAATAATATTTATACTTGATTTTATTTTATTTTAAAAAAATTTATTCTGATTTATCCTTGTTTTATCTATTTAATTTTATTTGTGGTAATAATTTTCTAATTATTAAATGGTTATAAATATTTACTTATGTGTTTTAAATTTTCCATAATTAGAATTTATGAAATTTTATACCATATAATTGTATCTTTTTTAATTTTTAAATATTTTTGTGATTTTCAAATAATTTAATAAGATTTTATTTTTATAAAATACCAATAGTGTCAATTTTAATACTATTAATTTATTTGACTTCAAATAAAACACACATAAAAGATAAATTCAGAAAAAGATATTTAATACACTCCTACCATGTCATAGTCCCATATAAAATTCGTGGATCACATTAATTTTTTAAATTATATTTCTTTTAATATTTATAATACCATTTATTTGATATTTATATTAATAAAATAATTTCTACATCACTATTATGTCACCATTAATGGTAATTATTTAATCTATAAAAAATATAAATAAATTTAAATGATATATATAACTCTATTATATTTTTGGAAACTATTTATTGTCAATTTTTTAGCATGTTTATCACAATATTAAAATTATTGTACTTATGAGAGATAAAAGAGTGACATGTGATCACTTTCTTTGGTTTTAATTATAATTACTTCACTTTCATGGAAAAAGGTCCACTAAATGAATCAATTATGAATGTTAAATGATATTGGTCTACTTTAATGCATTAAATATGATTTTTTTAGGTTTTAGGTTAATTTTATTATCTTTATAATATTGTTTGTTACCCTAATTTACCTGATTTACCTTTAACTACGGTAAAACAAATTTAATGTACATACTTTTCATAATATCCAAAAACAATATAAGTAAACTATTAACATAATTTGGACCCAATGATTAAAAATATGTAATATGTTTTCCAAATTAAAAACACTCAAGTTGCATTAATTAATTTAAAATTAATTCCCGTTGTCAAAACCAAAAATTAGGTTTTTAAGAAATAAAAATTATCAAAAGATGTGCATATGTTTATGACCAATTTAAATTTGAAATTACATAAAATAACCAAAATTTCATTAAATTATAAAAACATAATACAATTACACTTTAAAACTAGTTAAAAAGATAACCAAAATATATAAATAAATTAGATTAAAAGGTAGTATTGAATTAAAATGCAGTATTTTTCACTATTCATTAAAATATGAATTTTATCCTAAAAATATATAAAATTCAACCAAAGTAATTTTTGAGGTCCTGATTCAAAATATGAAGTTTATTTTGACAAGTAGAATATATAAAAGTATTGAAAACTATATTTAAAATTGGTGTTTCATCAAAAGTTGGAAGAACAACATTTTTTGAAAAATAATTCTTTTATCTGAAAATTTATATTTGTTCTTATATAATTACTAGAAAATACACAAAAATTAATTGTAATGTTATATTAAATTAAAAATGTGGTAAATAAAATTCATAAAATCTAGTTTATATCCCATTAGATAATAATATTTTAATGATATATTGTTGTTTAGTGAAACTCAGTATTGTTTCCAACACAAACTATCGAGGAAGGTCTCCCTTGTATGTAATGCAAGCCACGTCAGTGTTTTGTTTAGTGCAATATTACTTTGGTGTTACTTATGTCATAATCGAAACATATTTCTATTATAAATTGAAAAAAATTGTATACTCAGTGTTCTGTGAAATGAATTCTATCAACAGAAATTGAAATTGTGTGTAACACAAGATAAGTATAGTGTTTCCTGTACTGAAAGATAATATGGTGTTGCGTATATTTAAATCTAATCTTATTATATCATACAACACAAGAAATCAAAGATATTATAAAGTAACTATCTCATAAAATCTTAGGGAGTTATATTATACCCCCCTTAAAATGAATTTTGCCCTAGAAATTCTTCGAGGTTATAAAAGGTTTACTACCAGAAAGTTTCTTTCAAAGAATCCCACATCTTAAAAATGAATACTATAACTTAATTTTAAAAATTAAATTTAGAAACATAACGATTCCCCAAAGTAACTCATCACTGGGTTTCCACATAGGATAACATAGGTTGGAAGTGAAGATATGGATATGGAAGAAAAATCTATCCATGAAGTTATGATGGATAGTTATAGAGAATATGGTTGGGATAAAGATAAAAACTACAAAATCATAAATATTTGATGATTTAATGGACTATATGATTCATCAAATAATAAGGTACTAATATTATATTTTTTATTTTAAAGATCCTTTCCTAAAAGTTAAATAATTTTGCACGAGAATAAATACTTACTTGATTTTGGTACAATATCACTGTTGTTCGTGCCTTAAAAAATTTCCACTTCATCTCTTATTTTAAGAAATGAAGTTGAATTTTTCATTATTGAAGTGTTAGAAAATCATGCGACAGAATTATAGGTCATTGTATTTTTCTCTATTACAAAAAATGTTAGCACATGTTATCAAATATACATAATTCCAAATATGGTAAGAATATTCATATATGGTTCCAAAAATGGACTTATACGTCATCTATCATACCTATTAAATAAAATAAAAATATTTTATACTAACGAGGGACTTCCCGTAGGCCAGTGGTAAGGGAAAAAGGTATGTCTCACTTCTATTGTGGGTTCTATTTTCATAGTCTTGTCTGACTCTGCGGGTTATCACTCATCTTGTGTGTTGTAATTTTTCTAATACTATAATATTATAACATTCCTGAAATAATATTAAAAAATTTTATCCTTAAACAATAAAATTCAATATCCAACTTAATCTATTCCAACCTTTAGGCTTATCCAAAATACTTCTTTCCAAACTCACAGTACAAAAAAAATAATTACAAGAAAAGTCATATAACAAGCATGTGAATACCATCATTTATCCCCCATATATCATAAGATATATACTGTTGGTCACATTCCAAACATTTGAATGACTTCATCATGCATTATCTTGAGTCATGGTAATAACCTAAATTACCATATAACCTTATTGAAAGATTGCATGTTTCCTTATTCCAAAATTTATTGGATATATTCTTTAAGTCTCAAAAATTTTTATACTTCATCCATGATATTATAACCCACTAGTCAATAACTCCATAATTAGTTCCCAATAATCTACCATCAACCACTTTATTTATTAAAATCCATCATATATTTATCCAAACATCATTATCCAAATGTAAGGGCCATATTAATGGTTATCTTTCTATTAATCATGTGTTCTCCAAGTATATCCTTATACCTTTAAATCACCTTTTTGGATCCTTAGAACTATTCAACAAATATTTTCCAATCCTTAATGCAAAACTTATAATAAAACTCTTATATATTTCATGATTCATATATCAAAATATTTTATTTCCAAAACATATATAACTTAATAATTCCACACTATTCTTAAACCATTGCCAAAGATTCATCATCTTCTTTTTTCATAAAATATGAATCATTTTATAAGGTTTTATAACCTCATGCTTCTTCAGTTTAATGTAAACAATACAAGAAGAACATAATATAACTTTCACATGTCATTTATAATATATTTAACCTCATTATTATGACCAATACTCGTACCATCATCCTAATTTTTGCCATGATGTTTCTACATAGGAAATTGATCTTCATAATTGCCATACTTTTCACATTTGAAACATTCAATGGTTAACTATGTTCGATGCAGTTATAGATATTAACTATGACAAGAATGTAAAGTGTGGTAAATACATTTCATCGATTAGAAACACATATGTAAGTTAAATTACTTATAATATTTCAATCTATGATATATTCAGTTTAAACATAGGTTAGTCATGATTATCATAAAAACCCTTGTATTGTAACATATTATTCGACTTATCCATAGAAAATTCTTTAAAATATCCTTATAAACATCTCTAGGGATCTCACTATTGTTTTTTTCATCCTAGTTTATAATGGTTAATTAAACCTTCATTATGATTCGAACTGTAGAGACCCAATGTTGACATACATGGAAATTACATTACTTTTGAGGAATAATTAATATATTACACAAAGAGACACCCAAATAATTTATTAGTTTAGTGTCTTGGGAAACATTGTACATAATCTTCTAATATGGTGAAAGATCTTCAACATCTCCCATAATGATTTTCCCCTTTTTGTTTTCCCACCAAAAGACTTTCATTATATCACGGGGAAAAGAAAGCATAAAAAAGGTGTTATCAAATGCTCAGTAAGGGTAAGCATAGAAACTATCTTGAAAATCAGAAACATAATAATGTAAAAATATTAACATAACTTTTGAAAAATAACATACCACATTTAACACATACCAAAATCTTGAGTCATGAAATAAATCGTGGTAGTTCATAAGGCATAAATCATAATAGAATCATGACCTATGAGAAAATAGAAATGGAATAAAACATGGAATTGGGGAAAACAAATAAACACATGATATGATTTCCATATTACCTATGGAATTTCTTCCAAGACCATCATAGTGGATAAAATCCATTACTTCACTAAATTTACATGTTGTTCCAGCCATGTATTACTGAACCAAATTTACATGTCGTTCCAACCCTATACTATTGAACCATATTTGCATTCCATTAGAATAATTCATATATCATGAGATATAAATATTTACGCAATTAATTGGATGGAGATATAGTTCCCACCAATCTGATAATGAAATCATTCTTACATGTTCCATAAAAGCATAAATCAATCAACATATCATAACGTAATAAATAAAATGGGTTTCTTAAACAAAATTATATGATAACATAATTTATATATAATATCATTCCACAATTAACACAATAAAATCATAATAATAATAGGGATATAAACACAACCTTTTTTAAGAGCTTCATCTTAGATAGAAAATAATTTTGATAAAACAGCTGATATTAATTCAAGAAAAAAATATACTTTCTTCTTAAAAAATGTTTTCTTTTATCAAAAAGACAATAAATTTTAAAATAAAATAATTTAGTTGAAAATAAACTTGAAATGATGTAAAAAAGCTTCATGGAAATGAGATATTAATGACACGTAAAAATCCATTCTTTCTGTATAAGTTAAAAAAACATTCTTCTTGTACTCCTTCCAAAAAAGTCAAAAAGTACCTCATATAGAAAATGAATGAAAGATTCCATCCATGCCATATAATAAAAAATCACTAATGGGTAAAATTGTCTTTAAAAAATAGTAGAAGAACAAAAATAATATTATATATTTTGGAAACATGGATTTGGATGATAAATATACTCCAGTAAATACTTATGAATAAACAGTTTCAGATAAAAATTAGATTGCAAAATTATCCCCTACCTTCGGTCCGATAGGCATTATATGTATCTGAAAATCTTGTATAGTGGGTTTAAAAATATTATTCACTTATAAAATAACCATAATAGTTTTTACGATATCATATATGATTACTTTATATTACTTGTTCTTTTATTAATTCCATTTTAAAGCAACATTTTTTGTAATAATCGTTAAATTTATTATACGTGTTTTGACATATTATTCTTGATCGTATTATATAGATTGTGATTTAATTAAGTAAATGTTGTATAACATGATTTAAATATCATAAATATTTAGTATATAAATATATATAATATATTGATAAATTAAATTGAATACATGATTCATAGAGATGGTAGGTCATACGTACGCCTGAACGTTGTTTCTGTTTCCTTATTGAATTGAATGGAAGAAAGTAAATGACATATATATGTATATATAAATAAATTAAGTAGAATTATTTTGTCATATATTTCATTATTATTTATTATATATAATTTATTATCATTCTTTAATGGTTAACGTGGAGAATGAATCTCATCGCGTAATGGAGATGATAGGCTATACGTTCGGATGAACGACAATATGATTCACTTAATAGTTAAATGGTATGGAATTTAATGGTATATTAATGATAAAAAATAATTACCATGTTATATTAATTTTGTAAATCCATTATAATAATCATTAGAACCATACAAATTAATTATTATTGAATAACAAATCACACAATGGTATGGTGATGGTAAGCCGTACGTACATACACATGGTGATATTGTTATTCGTAAGATGGAAAAAATGAGGTATAATGTTTTAAAATAATTATATTTACATACCATCATGTATAAGATACTATATTTATTACATTAGTTTGATAACAACATAATAATAATAATTATAAAAATAAAATAATTTTGAAATAAGTGATTAAACTATTACCAATTTTTTGAGTATCTCCTTTTGATTTGCACAAATGGTTTACCTATGATTCATTTCGGCCCAAAGTATGGATACTAGGTGTAAGGAGGAATTTTGGGGTCTTATTTGAGAATATTATGGATGATAAAAATTGATTTGAATGTGTTATTAAGTGGGTAGAGGTGGTGGCCTTTTATAAGATAGATGAGGGTCACTTTAGGAAAGTCTTGAAATATTAATATGTTATAAATTGATTTTTGTTTTATAATGGTTCCAAACTCATTTATTTAGAATTTAAGATGAGTATGGGTCATTATTATATCATATAATAAAAATTTGACATTTTTTTAATTTATTTTAAACCTTATCATTTTGATTTATCCTTATTTAATCAATTTAATTTTATTTGTGATAATAACAATCTAAATATTAAATTGTTATAAATATTTACTTATGTGTTGTTAATTGTACATAAGAGGATAATTTATAAAATTTTAGAACAAATAATTTTCACTTTTTAATTTTCACTTTTTTTTAAATAATTTTATAATATATTATTGTTATAAAATATGAATAGTGTCAATTTTGATACTCTTCATTTATTTGATTTTAAATAAAATACAAACATAATATAATTTCTTAAAAAATATATTTAATAAACTCTTAACATGTCATATTCACCAATAAAATTAGTGTATAACATTAATTATTTTATATGATATTACTTTTAATATTGTTAAAACTATTAATTTGATATTTCTATTAATAAAATAATTTCAACCTCACTATTGTCTCACCATTAAGAGTAATTATTTAATATAAAAAAATTATAAATAAATTTACATGATTTAGATAACTTAATTATATTTATGGATATTATTTATGTTTAATGTTTTATCATGCTTACCACTATAGTAAAATTATTATACTTATAAGAGATAAGAAAGTGACATGTTGTATCATTATATTGTTTCAATTATAATTACTTACCATTCATAGAAAAAACTACATTAAATTAATCAATTAAAATCCTTATGTGATATTGGTATACTTTATTTAATACAATAGCAATTTTGGGGGTTTTATGTTAATATTATTATCTTTATCATATTGTTCGTTACCCTAATTTACCTGATTTACCTTTAAGTGTGGTAAATAAAAATTATCCTATATATTATTCATAATATCAAAACAAATAAAATTAACCTATAAAAATAATTTGGACCCACTGATTCCAATTATTGAATCCATTTTGAAAATACAAAACACAGAAGTTTCATTAATTAATTTAATATTAATTTTCATTGTCAAAACCAGAAAGCAAGATTTTATGAAGTAAAAACTATCAAAATATTGACATGTGTTTATGTCAAATAAAAATGTGAAATTAATTACAATGACAAAAATTTAATTAAATTATAAAAACATAATACAATTAAAAGTTAAAACCAATTAAAAAGATAATATAATGATATAAATAAATTAAATGAAAAGATAGTTTTGAATTAAAATGTAGTATTTTTCAGTATTCATTAAAATATGAATTTTACCTGAAAAATAGAAAAAATTAAAAAAATTAAATATTGATGTCCACTTCCAAAGAAAAATTTATTTTTTCAAAAATAATTTATGAAAGTGTTAAAACTATATTTAAAATGGGTGCACCATGAAAAGTCGATAAAACTACATTTTTAAAAAAATATTTCAATTATCTGAAAAACTAAATTTGTTCTTATATCATATTTAAAAATAAATAAGATAAATGATAATGTTATATAAAATTAAAAATTTTATTAATACTATTCATATTGGCTAGTTTATATCCTATTAAATAATAATATTTTAATAATATATCATTGTTTAGGGAAACTAGGCATTGCGTACAACATAAGCTATCGAGGAAGGTCGCTCCTACATGAAATACAAGAAAAGTAAATGTTTTGTTTAGTGAAATATTTTTTTTGGTGTTCCATATGACATAATCCAAACATTATTATTTTATACATTGAATAAAATCTATACTCAGTGTTTCCTGAAATCAATTCTATTAAAAGAACATGAAATTGTGTGTAACACAAGACAAGTATAGTGTTGTGTATACTGCCAGCTAACACGATGGTGAATATAAAACAATATAATCATGGTGTAGTGTAAAACACAAGTTATAAAATAAATTAAAAATAAACTATCCCGTAAAATCACAAGGTGTTACAAATGAACTTCTATGATACCACTTTTAAAATCCCGACCCCGAGAGCCCCTAAACCAGTGCTTTGAGTTGGATTTCCATACGACATCAAGAACACCTCCCCATATGCCAATGGTTTCTGACTAGAGGTTAGGTTCTAATAAATCATGTAAGGAGATTATACCCTCTTTATCAGAGTAATCCAAATTAGATGACATATTAAATAAATAAAATAATAATCAAAAAACCAAAACATGCATTTCTAACTAGTTTTCAAAAAGGGTGAAACTAACAACTAAATAGTAAATATGTCAAGCCATAATAAAATTTCCAAAAGATAAGGAAACCCCAAAATAAATTCCAATAGATTAACCCAAAAAACTAATTTTCAATAAAAGTCCAAATCTTCATCCATGCACTCCTAAATCCCAACTAAAATCCCTATCACAGGGCCTTTTCCCGTGTCCTGACATGAAACCATGAAATCTACAAGAGTACCGGATAGTGGTCCAAGCAGGGTGTGAATAAAAATCAAGATTCCACTACCAATGGTATCTAAAAAATATATTATCTATATAGATAATGTAAGAAAGAACTAAATAATGAACAAAGGAAACAAGACAACTCAAGTTTCATCATGAAACCAAGTATACATTACCCATTTACAACAATAGTTTCTTGTTTATCATTTAGTCCATCTTTATCACTTAATTCATTTCATTTAGATGTTCCATGGGTTAGGCATTTACATTATTTAAAAATTGGCATAATAAAATCTATAAGAAATAAAAAGGGTATAAATAAAGTTCCTTATCTTTCTAGGGATAAATATTTCACAATCATTTACATAAAACATACCTTGGATCCTCTGTCTAGGTAGTTTTATTAAATGCATCAATTAAAGGAATATATCCTCATTCCCCTTCTCCAACCTGTGCATTATGGGTCGGGGATTAAAGCCTCATCTAACTTGACTTATGGGCATATAACCTTAAGTTTAATACCCCACAACATGCAATCCATGTTAACATTTATATTTATCCATTACCATATATACCATATCACAAACTATACATAATAAAAATAAATAACAATCATATTTCAAATTTCATTTAAAATAAAAATCATAATTTTTCTTAAACCCATTATCCCATTTTTTATTTACATAAAATAACCCATTTAACCAATTTCCCTTTCCATTATTTAACCCATTTATTATATTCCACACTTTTTATATGTTATCCCATTTCAAATTTTCAACAATTTCCATAAATTAACCCATTTGGAATGTTTAGAAATTATCAAATATTATCCCCTTTAACTTTTTCATCACCACATGTGCACAAATACATTTACACATTAGTGATTTCATACCCAAATTCAATAAATCATTTCCCTTCCAATTTCATAGGTTATTTAACTCATTCATACTAATCCATTTAACACCTTTCTCACATTATGCCAAACAATCCCATATACCATTAACAATAACTAAAAAAATCACTATTAGTGCCATTTATAATTTAAACTAACATGGATACAATTTTATCATGGGATATATTTTAATATAATTCAATTTAATTCTTAACACTACCAGGATTTATGTTCTTGAAATAGTGGCACACCCCATGGGTGGCCCTAACTGGTCAAATAATCCTCAATGCATCCCACATGGATCATAAGGGGTTAAATTTGTATTTTAACCAACCATTTTACCAAACCCTAACTATGTAATCAAATTAACAATAAGAGTAGTCCAAGAACACAACCATACATGAAAAAATCGATAAAAAAAACAAGGGATATAACTTGTAGACCACCTAAATCAGATCCGATGACGATCTCACCCCTATCATTTTCCTTAGATCCGGATTTAACCACCCCTTGAATCCCCAATCTATGATCCATAAGAAAAGGAGGTTTCTAGGGATTCAGAATAAGACAAAAAAATCTATGAGCCCTGATCTATAAATGTGATGAAAGTGGAATATTGAACTCACCCAAAGATCCGATCTAAAAAATTGGTGCTCCAAATGGCCTAGAAATGAGAGAGATCTATCCTTGGAATATCTTTAGGGTTTATTTTTGTCCCGAGGGTTAGAGGTAGAACAAAGGGTAGGAAAATCAGGTGATAACTTAAAAATCCTAAGGGGTCACAACTATAAATTTTTACTTTTTAATTGGCCACACAGTTTATCTGAATGATTTTCCAAACCGTGGAAAAACCATGTTCCAACCACTATCCAAGAGGGGTTGATATTTCACGGTTACCTATGGAGTTCTATAGGATTTGAAAAACCATATTCCAACCATATAGAATGCCAATTTCCAAGCGTACATGGTTTGGATATCCCCATTATATGGCTTACCTAACTAAACACCCCTTCCTTTCAGTCTCATTAATCCTTCCGTGATCTTTTACATACACCTATTACTATGCCGAAATTTTATAAGTGATTCATATCATCTTATTTTCATTCAAGATCTTCTTTAATGCATGTATGTTATTTTTTTCATATGTTGATATATGTTCTTTCATATCCCCCTTTGTTTATATATAATGTATAAATGATGATATCCCCCTTTAACTCTCACAAACTCTCCCATAATCCGTTATGTACACCTGTTACCAAGCCGAAATATAGTTAGGACACTATTATTTATTCAAGTTTCTTCTTTTCATTATTCCTTTTATTTCTAATTTATAATGTTGGGATATATTTTTTCATTTCCCTATTACTGGAAATTTAATTTCTATGTGATGAGAGATCCATTTCTCTCTCATCAACCCATTTTACTATTCTTTAAGTGACGTCGTTATACTATATAAATGTCACCACGATATTTCATGCCAAACTAATTGTGTAGTGAATACCGTACCCATTATCTATAAATTATGTCCAACTTTATTAATATAACCATTTTATTGGGGATTGTAATATATGTATTCCATACTCATTTATTATGGAATAAATTATTATGTTGAATGAATCCATGTAGTAAGTTATATGTGTCACACTAAATCATGAGAATTAAATAAATATGGACGGTGCACCCAAATAGCACTCCAATAAATTGGGTAATGTTTTGAATCATCATATGTCAAATTTGGATAGGGATTGAACCTAATTACTTTTTGAGACATTTTCCAAAATGATGTCTTGGTGGGTTTAGCCTTGACCTATGTTTGTGATTCAATGTTTTAGGTTGTTTCTATATTTCCCATGATATGATTATCATGTTATATCACGACTTATTAATCACGTTCCTTTTATTCCTCATTGATATTCCTATTGGTTAACATGAATCACTTATTTCTTATATATTCCCTTACTTAGATTTATAGCTCACCCATTTCTTATGTATGTCACCAGGTTATCCTAGGTAGTTTTATGTTTGATGGGATATCTTAGGAATGTTAAAGAATTTTTAAATTAAGATATTGTAATCCCTATTTTATATTATCATGTAATTTACATGATTAACTATTCTACTATATTTATCAATCATCTGGGATGTATTAAGTGTATTCCTATGTAATAAATCAAGTATTAATGTGTAATAAAGAGAAGGGTTTTCATAGTTGGTATCAGAGGAAAGGTTTAGTTATTTTTTGGATCAGGATTAGAAAAATCTTGAAAATAATTATGCATAAGACTAAGTATAAGAAAAAAATACCTAAATTTTGGTTATTATAGATTATTTAGTTTATCATGAAAATACATCCCTATCTTGATACTATAAGTGGATGTTGTTCTGGAATAGATATACCTTGGTGTAACAACTCCAATAAGGTGTTCCAGGACATACTCTGGGTAACCTTTTCAACATGAATGGTCCTTACTACGCACCTTGTTTGACACACGCATGGGATATGCTTTGGAAAATTCATAATCTAATTACTAACCATTATTAATGGAACAAAAAAATTACCATAAGAATATATCTTCAGAAATGGATCTTGGATAACATAGATTGAAGCCTAGATTCACAGGTTAATGAAATAAATGTAATTTATAGTTTATCCCTATAATGTCATTTTATTTCTCTTTATGAGTTTAATAATTTAAAATACTCATTACGAATTTTCCCTTTATTCTATCTAGCGGCCATAAATTAGTGGAATCGATTAAAAAACCAATGTGACGAGCAATGTGATTACTAACTAAATGAGATGCCCACTAAGATGGGAGATCAGGTAACATATATCATGATTATTCCAAACCAGCTATCAAAAATCATGATTAAAGACTAGAAAATTTTTTAGATTCCTTGTAAATCAAGGAAGACATAGATGACATCTCATGGAAGTTCATCAAAAAAAATTTGATAAGGGAAAGAAGTCCCATTTTACTTTATGAAAAAAAATGTGGAAAGAGGCACTAAGGAAATCGTCACAAAGGGATTGGGAGATGTTTTAAGTGTGGAAAGACAAGGTTCAAAGTATCAAATTTACATGAAAAATGGATAATTTAATGTATGGAAAAAAATAAATAAAAGGAATCATATATAGTTTGATGCCATAAATATGGAGAATTCAGGCATTATCCAAGAAAATTATTTATTTTAAGGGTTGAGAAGAATGATGATAATTAACAATATCCAAGATCAAGGGATCATCGAAAGGCCTATACTAATATGGATAATTATGAATTAATTACATGTAAACAATAATTCATAGTAGTGTATGTCATGTTATATTTCAATTCATGTCCTGTTATCATATCTTCTAGGTTTATTATGAACATCATGTCCCCACATGAAATGATATTAAATAATAAAGGAAAAAAATCTCTCATTATTGTATCACATGTTGATGTTTGTGATATTTTTATTCTTGAAAATATTACAAGTCTCCATTTAGTGGAATTTGATGAAAATATATCTATTTATTTTATTCCCCTATATAGATCCAACATAAATTTCTATTAGAATAAAATCACTCTTTATATTATGAATCGACCCCCAATTCTGTACAAGTTCAAGGAGGTTGATGAATCTTTGTTAGTACCATCATCTAAAGCATGGATATTATTTATATACAAAAAAGCACATCAAGATAAAATGATTGAGTCTAAGGAAAGAACCAACCTCAAAGAAATACCTATTATGATAGAATACATTGATTTGTTTCCCAAGGAATTGTACATTCTTCCTCATAATAAAGAGATAGAATTATCAATTGAGCTTATACTTGGTGTGTTTCTATTATCCATGAATCTGTATAGAATGGATGTGGTGGAACATGGGGAACTTAAGAAACAACTATAGGAGAATCTATATAAAGGGTTCATATGAACAAGTGCTTCACCATGGGGTGCACCGGTCCTCTTCTTAAAGAAGGATGGGTCAATGCACCTTTCCATTAATTATTGTGAGCTCAACAAGATCACGATAAAGAACAAGTACCCTTTACCTTGGATTGATGACCGGTTTGATTATATATATAGAGCACAATACCTCTCCATGGTTGATCTTTAGTAAGGATATTATCATGTAAGGGTTAATAAAGAAGATATCTTCAAGACGACTTTTCGTACAGTGTATGGACACTATGAGTTCATAGTGATGCCATTCAGACTCACTAATTCTCCATAAATATTCATGGAATTTAAAAATACAGTCTTTAAATATTAACTTGAAAAATATTTGGTAGTCTTTATAGATGATATTCTAATATATTCTAAAAGCATGGAGGAGGATTTGATCACTATAATTAAAACCCTACAAAAGGTGAAGCTTTACGCCAAATACATAAAATGTGAGTTTTGGTTGAAGGAAATATATTATTTATAGAATTTAAAAATAAGCAATAAGATATCTGTAGACACTTCAAAGATGGGAGAAATTGAGGGATGTATGAGGCCAACATATTTTACAGATATTTGTAGTTCCTTGGTTTATTTGGTAATTATAGACAATTTTTGAGAAATTTATCACGATTTTAAAACCCTATTACCAAGATAACTCAATAGGGAGTCATGTTATCTTAGAATTATGAATGTGTAGAGAACTTAATGAAGTTATAAAGGAGGCTCATCACTACTATTTTTCTCACACTACCAAAACATAGAGAAATATTCATAGTATTCGTCGACACTTCAAATAAGGGATTGGGTTGTGTGTTAATATAGAATGAAAAAGTCATCGCCTATGATGAAAGTTCATGAGAAAAACTATCCCACATAGGATCTAGAGTTGGAAGCTATGGTCTTGGCATTAAAAATATAGCATTATTATCTCTTTGGGGACAAGTGTGAAATATATACGGATCAAAATATCCTATAGTATATATTCACACTGAAGGAGATGAATATGCACTAATGAATATGGTTTGAGATGATAAAGGACTTTGACTACTCAATCCACTACCATTATTATAAATGAAATAATGTGGGATATTATCTAAGTTAAAAGTAAAAAACAATTCTATCAATTATGATAATTAAATAGGATCCAATATTCTTATACCTATAAAGGACGGAAATGGGAAGCATAAATAAAGGAACATCATCAATCCATTCACAAATTATTTCGCAATTGTCTCTTTTGGAAAGATTAATATATGAAAAAGTAAATTATGATAAAATTCAGAAGAATGTGGAAGCCTTGAGAAAGGGGAATTCCTCAGAGTTAAAAATTGACGAACAAGGAATTGTGACATTTGGTTCAAGAATATGTGTTCAATAAAATTTGGAGTTAATAATATAATTATAGCGTGATGCACATAGTTCAACATTTTCTACTCACCTAGGAAGAAAAATATCTGTCAAGGTCTCTGTAAGAACCATTGGTGGGACAATATGAATAAGGATATCATTGAATATATATCAATGTTCCTGGTATGCTGGAAAGTGAAGTCTAAAAGGCATAAGTCTAAGGGGATGGTGCAACCATTACCTATACCAACATGGAAATGATAGAACATCACCATGGAATTTTTCAATAGAATTTTGAACACATCCATGATAAACAATGTTATATGGGTTTCTATGGACCTTCTTACAAAGAAATCTCACATTATCTCAATTCAATAGGACTTCTCATTTGATCAATTTTAATGTATAAGAATCATATAATCGGTAGGGATACACAAAGTACCACTATTGATTATATCCAATAAAGATTTTAGATTCACCATTGTAATTAGAAAAAATCTACAACATGCTCTAAAAATGAAGCTAAACATCAGTATGGACAATCATCCTCAAATTGATGGCTAATATGAGGAGACTATTCAAACACTAGAAGACTTGTTGTGAGAATGTTCTATGGACTTCAAAGGGTGTTGGGATCAACATATTCTTTGGTTCATAGCTCATACAAAAAATTTTTGTACTCGACCATCCAAATGGATCCCTATGAAACTCTTTATTTGAAGAGGTGTAGAACAAAAAAAATTGGGATGATGTTGGTGAACAAAAACTTCTAGGTCGTAAAATAGTCGATGGAGTGGTATAGAAGGTTATTACCATTAAACATCACATAAAGGATACTCATAGTCAACATAAGAGCTATGTTAAATACCATCTATGCGATATAGTGTTTGATGTTGGAGACATGGTATTCCTCCACATATCTCCATGGAAGAACATGATGAGAATTGGGTAAAAGTGAAAGATTATTCCAAGATACATCGACCACTTTTAGATCATTGACTGCATCAGAGTGGTCGAATATTGACTAACAATCCCTCCAAACTGATCTCAGGTACATGATGTATTCCATGTATCTTTCTTGAGGATGTACTTACAATAACCCTTACATTTACCCAATATATAGGTTGTACCATTAGATAATTAACTTTCATAAGAGGACCAGCCGGTGAAGAACTTATATCGTTGAGAAAAAATCCTACGAAATAATAAAGTGGACCTTGTCAATATACTGTGGAGAAACCAAATGTTTGAAGAAGCGATGTGGGAATTAGAGGAGGTTGTGAAGAAAAATTACCCTCATTTATTTTAGTGTGGGAGAAGAAAATTTCAATGGAAAAATTTTCTAAAGGAGGGAATATTGTAACAATCCAAGTTATTATGAATAAAATACCCCTTTTGATTCAATTAATTGTCTCATTATGTAATGTGGTTATAGAAAACACATGCACTTATATTGTTTTATATAATCCAATTGGATTTAAAAGACCATTATGTATCATTAACATTGACAAAATAGGCTTAAAATTCTTATCACATTATTAGTATAAATATAGGGTTTTAATAAATCAAATTGACACCAATAAAGGAAGTGATTGACTCAACTAGTAGGAACATACCATATGAATCCCATTTATTGAATATTATGAGGGAGATATAATTTATGGGATTTTCCTCTGGCCAATACCAAGATGATATCCAAAAAATTAAGAATGAGTAAAACTATTTACATGAGAAGTTCAAGTTCATTGAGATCATGGCCCAAACTATGTTTACACAACCACCCCCATGAAAGTCCCACTATCTCAAACCTTACTCTTAGAGAATTTTCCAGTGTATTATTGCGATATATATGATGACCCTAGATATATTAATATGTATTATTTTATATAATAATGAATATATTTTTATCCTATTATTGTTACTTTGTAAATGATTTTTATTCTAATACTATATAGAACAAGTTGAATTTTTAGTTTATATTGAAATTCAATTAATGAATTAATGAATTAATTTATTTTTTAAATAAATAATTTTTTAAATAATTTTTATCAAATATAAATGATCATATAATTTTAATGAAGTCAATTGTAATTTTTGAAAAATGTTATTATCAAAAAACCTTCAATTATTAATAAATGTTGATTTTATTTTAAATGTTAAAATTCACATATTTAAAAAATTATTTAGATAAAATGAATATTATTTTTTGAATGAGAACAAAGAAATTACCTAATGGTAATTTTTCATAATTATTTTAGATAGTGTATTTCTTGTTAAAAAATAAATACTTTTTAAATAATCTTTGTGTATTATGACATCATAATGACCAAAAGTAATGTAATAATTAATATAAATTGGATCCATGGAAAAATATAAATTTTCCCTTTAAAATAATATTATTTTAATTTTATTTGATTTCTTTCGTAAATTCATTATGAATTCTCAAAAACTTATAATATATTGTAAGGTTTTAAAATAATTTATTTAAGAGTCTGACTCACCTCCACATAAGAAAGGGATTATTGTAATAATTTCAGGTCCTTGAATTTTAAAATAATTTTAGGCACTCCATTTTGTTATAAATCATTGGAAAAAACTATGGGATGGTTTGTGATTTTGGATATATTATTATATAGAGGTCAAGACCTAAATAATAAAAAATTTCCCATATTTTCCTATATAAACCCAACGAAGATCCCATTTATCTTCACTAAAACTCCTTGTATCATGAAAATACTATTACATAAACTCTTTAGAGTCCTCTAAAGGTGCCCTAAATCTCCTAGGAATCTCCTCACAAGCTTTTAATGACACACACTCAAGTACGGGACCTTCTACTCTCCTTTTTTATCAAGCACATCTTTTTTGTTATGTTTCAAAAATTCTTTTTTCTAATTTTGGGATATTTTATTAAATATTCCCATTAATTTATATTTTATTTATAAATAATTAGAACTTTCTTTTACTATCATTAATTTATTCATGATCCTTAGTGTACACCAGTTACTATGCCTAAATTACGTAAGTGATTTCTCTATTCTTATTTCCTTTAATGAAATTTTTAGTATGTGTATTAAATTATATTTTCATATATTGGGTAAGGTTATTCCATATTCTCCTTAATGTCCATATGATTTATGAATGATGATATCCACCTTTCACCATCTTTAAGCATCCCATGATCCTTTATGTACACTTATTACCATGTTAAAATATAGCTAGGAATCTATTCATTATTCAAGTTCCTTAATTACCATATGCCTTTTATTTATAATTTATAATGTTGGGATATATTTTTCCACGACCCTATTACATCCCATTTAATAGATAAGTGATGATAGATCCCTTTATCTATCATCAATACATTTTATGACTCTTTAAATGACGTCGTTATGCTATAGAAATTTCTCCATGTTTTTTCATGCCAAACCAATTGTGTGGTGAATACCAACCCCATTTTTTATCAAGTGTTTTTGCCTTTATACACATAAAATTTTTATTGTGGACATATATGTTTTTATTCCACACTCATTTATTGTGTAATAAATTATTATTAGGATGAATTAATCCATGTTTTAAGATCTATGTGTCACACATAATAATGAGAATGAAATGAATATGATTGGTGCACCCAAATAATACTCCAATACATTATGTAATGTTTAATATCATGATAAAACACATTGGGATAGAGTTTGAACCTGATTCTTTTATGGTACATTGTCCACCATGATGTATTAGCGGGTTCAGTCTTGACATATGTTTATGATTTAGCATTTTATGTTGTTTCCATGATTCTCATGTTATGGTTATCTTGCTATATCATACCTTATTATTAAGGTTCCTTTTATACCTCATTGATATGCTTATTGGATAAAATATATCACTTATGCAATTTTTATTCCCTTATTGGGATTTAAAACTAACCCATTTTTTATGTATGACCCCAGGATATCCCATGCAGTTTTAAGTTTCAATACATACCTAGAGAATGTTAAAGGAGTGTTCAATGAAGATATTGTATTAAATATTTTATGTTTTTGTATAATGTACTTAATTCCCAAAGACACTATACTTATTGATCATCAGGGTTGTATTAAGTGTAGTCTAATGTAAGAAATAAAATATTAATTAATAATAAAGAGAAGGGTTATTATATGGGTACCCTAATGGAGGAGCGACAATATTAGGAAGAAGGAACTATAAAAGGGAATCATATTGGATCCCATTGAAGAGGGGAGAGTCAACTACATTTTATGCGTACTACTGAAAATAGTATGGATGTTGAATCTTCTACTGTTATAGTTATGATTAAATGTTTCATATACTTTCTACTATTTTTTATTTCATATAGGAGCATCATATTTGTTTTTATCTTCTAATTTTTTAAACTTATTGGGATTGGTTGTAGAATTATTATATGGTATTATGACCTTCAAGACACCTTTGGTCATGCAGTCAAAGAATACAAAATTTTGTAAAAGTGTTTTCTTGACATTGGTGGCTACCATTTTTTTGGAGTATTTTTTGCTAGAAATTAGAACCTTCAATTTGATCCTTATTATATATTATTTTGTTCTTTAATAAGATCATATCAACTATAAACAAAGCAGATTTACCATTATATCTTAAAAAGAATATGGTATACTAACCGTGGACCGTGGGATCTACAAATTGGGCATGAAAAACTAATTTAGTAAAGATTTGAATGTAACTTGTGACTTTTCCTTAGGTGGTGAACCGTTTCCAATATGCCTTTCCAAATGAGTTCTCCAGCTTACCACCCAAGAGAGAGATTGATTTTATGATCAAGTTCTTTTTAAGTGTAGATCCAGTTTCTATCCCTCCATATAAAATTATACCAGCATATCATCATTAGTTTAATTTTCTTTTAGAATATTTGGAAGCCAAAGGATTCACAGGTAATAGTAATTATTCTTGGATTTCTCCCATGATTTTTACCAAGATAGATAATGGGATTTTATTAATTATTTATTATTAAATACTAAAGTAGATTTTAGTCATGAATAGACATCACATTTAATACATCGAAAATATCATAGATTAGTTGAGAGTTTTCAGGATCTTCTCTAAGAACAAATTGAGGTCAAGATAACATCAGTTATGGGTGGGACTATCATACATAACCCATACTAAATTTAAAAACAGGTTGTTTTGTATGAGTTTAGGGTGATGCAATCTAGTTAAAAATAAAATGCAATATATATTCATGGAATTAATAAATTAGATCACTCAAAAATTAATTTATCAGTTTGTGGTGGTTTTTTTATGATCTATTGATGTACACCCAGTCTACAGATGATCATTTCCAAGGCCATCACATTGTCTTGAGAACACTGAGAGAACATAGAATTTATCCCAAGCTATGTAAATGTTCTATCTATATTGATATATTGGACATTGTAGTCCATGTTATCTAAGACTTTGGATTGTTTGTTGAACTAGAGAATGTTACATAATAATTATCTTCTGAATGACTAAATAATGTTTTTGAGATTTAGTGTTTTCATGGTCTAGTAGGTTATTATCAGTGTTTCATCCCATGATTCTCCCATTTTGTATCATGGATGTCTAGAATTTCCAATAAATGGGTTATGTTTCTTTGGTCAGATCCTTGTTTTACAGATTTTCTAGAGCTAAATAGATAGATGAACACAACACTGATACTCACCATTACTATATCAGTTAATAAATATAATGTCTATTGTAATGCTTTAAGTGTTAGATATAGAGTTGTTTTGATAGAGGATAATTGAGCTAAGACCACATGATATAAATTATCCCACCAACAATATGAACATAGTAGAAGTGTTACATTCCCTATGATTCTAGAGTCACCATATAATGGGAGTGTATTTTGCGGTGTATTAGGACTAGAAGAGCCCCAAGTTCATATTTTATCAGTGAGACCTAAAACTTCACCAAAGAAGGTGGGTCTAATTTATGTAGTTTATTATCATTAAAATAATATATAAAAAATGAAAGGGAAACATCATTACTGATTCCTTGAGTTGGAATACATAGACATAGGTAGTATGAGAATACTGAGATGAGTGGATACTAATGGAAATATTATTAGAAATGCATCATAATGTTCAAGTGTCCTTAGGATGAGTAATACTGACTTTGATATTTTTTATACCCATGCTCTTACACAAGATCAAGATAGATCATTTATTTTATCCAGAGGGAATAGCTCTGAGGGAAAACTTATATAGTGGTATCTACCTTTGTAATGGTCTCTTGGATGCAGTGATGTTATTCATTTTTGTGTCCAAGTATGGGTTCCTAGGTGTTTTCATGATGTACTGTTGAGCGATTTTCATTCTGAAAAATATGTTGAACATCTAAGTCTAACAAAGGTGTATTATGACCTATGTAGGTAGTACATATGGCCAAGGATACAGAACTACATAGAAGTCTTCGTGGAGAAATGTTTTACCAAACAGTAGGTAAAGACTGATCATCAGAGGACTGTTGGGTTGTTACATCATCTACTCATTCTAGAATGGAAGTGAAATGATGTCCCTATATATTTCATGATAGGATTACCTAGAAAAACTCTCAAAAATGATGTATTATTGGTGATTGTGGATATAAAAAATAGGGTAGACCACTTATTTTATATTAGGGATTCCATCAATGTTAATAATCTAGGTAGTCTCTATATGTGAGAGATAGATAAATTTCATGTTGTTATGAGGAGAATTATTTCTGATCAAGACCCATATTTATAGTATTTATTCTATAATGGTCTTCATAATACCCATGGATCATAAGTTTCTCTAAGTATAACTTACAACCCCTAGACTAAAAACCAATCTAAATGAATGATTCAGATTATGGAGGATATTTTGTAATCATGTGACTTGAATTTTAGTGGTTATTGAGAGTAGAATCTATAAAACATGGATTTAATTTATATGAACATATTTTAGGCATTGATCTAAATTGATATTTTTGATTATATTTATATAATTTCATTCTATTTTCCTCATTACTAGTTGGGGGCTAGTGCACCCATCCTAGTTGAGCCTAGTTTTGACTTAGAGAAGTCTGAGTTGGTCCAGTTGATCAGAAAGTAGTTAGTGACCACACATAGACAATATGAATCATATCCTGACCATTAGAGATAACCTTTATAGTTTTAGGTTGTAAATTATGTTTTCCATTAGTTTTACTAAAGGCTGGGGTAATGTTGTATTAGGGAACGAAGGAAGATAACACCATGGTTTTTAGACCGTTTCATATTGTGGAAAGTATTGGTTCAATGGCATATCTTTTATCCCTTCCACACCATTATAATTCTATAATTAACATGCTGAATGTGTCCAATATTCATAGACATCACCTTGACTTATCTCATGTTATCATAGTTGATGATGATGAGATGGATATTATTACATCCATTAAGAAGTATCAGATTCCTATCATCGTATATAATAAAAAATAATCTATAGGGGAAGACCATTACTATAGTGTGAGTTTAGTAGAAGCATGGGGATGTGTAAGAGGATAAATGTGAGAGAAAATATGATATATGGGCACAGTTTCCATACATGTCACCAATACCCCATAGTGATGCCTGGAGTAGCTCAAAGACGAGCTATTATATGGGGTGGAGGTTGTAACATCACATATTTTCGAAGTTTGTATCTTATTTGGTTTTCATAGTTCTTTTGGGGTATATTTTTCTTTTTTTTATATTTTAGCTTGTATAATTAATATTTATAGAGCTACCTAAATAATAGGGTGATGTTTTTTTGCTGTAGGATGAATTTAATCCATAAAATTATTATTTACAACCTGAATTCATTATTTTTATCTAGTAAAACCATTTCAGGATGTAAATTTTTAAGTAGAAGATGTAAGTCATCAGTTTACACCATAAACCTTATTTGTAGTGTAAAATCAGGTTTTATTCAATTTTATTCCTGAAGATAAGTTTTTTAGTGTAACAACCCAACCCCAGTTACCCAGAGTCGGTGCATTATTTTAATACATTGGCATGATTACAAGGAATCATGTCCCGAAGGACCAATCAGTTTAGAAGTCCGGGAAAATAGATTACATACATGAATATAACATTACACTTTATAACATAAAAAACAACATAAAGAATCCTTTATGAACGCCATTATTCCATTGGATTAAACCTGCATATCAATCACAATACACTTCTTGGAATCCTAGGAAAAATAAAACATAGAAAGGGGTGAGCTCAGATGCTCAGTAAGGATAACAATAAAGTGGAAACTTTCATAAATAAGAATAAAAATTTATGGCAATATATAACTAAAAAAAGCCTTTTAAACTTGAAATTCAGAGTAATTTGGAAAAAATACAATTAAGTCATTCAATTTACTTATTCACATGGATATTCTACTAGTCAAATAATCACATGAAATATCACTAACCACTTTCATAATCATGGAATGCAGAATGCCGAGCTATCATAACCAAAGAGTCAAGGACTTTTGCCAAGACTAAAAAACGATTTTGTCAAGGTCTTCTGCCAAGACACTAGTGTGTCTCATGAGACCTACTGATGCATCAAGGAGCTATAGCAGGATCCACCCGTCACTTACTAAGTCCAATGAATTCCTCATATGAGAAGGTTTAAACATAACATAAACATTCGTATTAAAACTGGCATAAAAAATGTCAATAATTCACCCATAAATCATGAATGGTATAAAAATAACACATCCATAGAAAAACATATCACTAAACCTTAAATACAATATGGAAGATTTGTATCATAATTAATCAACTTCAAAAAAGTTTAAAATTCATTAAATGATTTTGACATAGATGAAAATGATTTGTAAAACTTATTGAGAGAAATATCCCTTTTTCATGAAAACATTTAAAAGTCACACAATTTAGAAAGGAAGGAATTTAAATACATTTTTGAATCAAATTTTCCCATACCACATTGATACATTTGAATGTAATTAACATTTTAAAACATTCATGTCCATTTAAAAAAATCCTTAAAAATCATTTTGAAGACATGGACATTAATGAAAAAGATTTAGAAGAATAAATATATAAAACATTTGAAATGATGTTTTTATAAAAAACTTCCTTAAAATAATCCCTTTGAAAACTCTTTCATTAAACATTGACATGGATAATAAATATGTCCCATTAGATACTTACATAAACACATCCTCGGATAATAAAGAGATTGTGAAATTTACCCTTACCAATTTGGTAACATACGAAAGATACACCCCATGAAAGTGGTATCTTACAATGAATATGAAAATACACATAAATTAAAGTTTATTACATTAAGAATACAATTATGGGAAGTACATACACCACACAAAAGGTAGTAGTGGCAATATGGCACGAATCTCACGAGAATAAAGAGTGAGATGAAAACCCCTTACCTTGCACTTTCCTTTAGTCGAGGGTACATTTAACCTCCTGTATGAAGACCATAGTATGTTATTAATTTATACCAGAAACATATTAATATTTATTATATCATACGATATTAATTTATGAGTTTATAGTAACCATTTAATACTAATTTCCATGTAAAATTAACATTTCGGGTAATAATCACTTTCTTTATCGTATGCGTTTTAACTTGTTACTCTTGATTCTATCACTTAGATGATGATTTAAATACTTACAGAATATAAAAAAATTATTTAAATATCATATATATTTATAATATAAATATTTATAATAAATATATATATGAAATGGAAAACACTGTTTATGGAGACGGTAGTCCGTACTTATGCATAAACATTGTTTTCGTTTTCATAATGTATTGAACGAAACTATGTGAATAAAATAATTGTAAGTACATATATATATAAATATATATATCCCCAGTAGAATTATTATGTCATATATTACAAACATATTAGTAATATATAGTTTTATAATCGTCGATGAATAGTGAATGTGGAAATTAATCTCATCGCGTCATGGAGACGGTAATCCGTATGTACGCACGAACGACAATATCATTTCCTTAAAGGTGTGGAGTTGGATGGTATATTAATTTTACAGATACATTATCATGTTATTTTCATTATTTATATACATATTACGCATCATTATATCCATTCAAATAATAAATTACACCACGACGTGGACACGGTAAGCCGTACGTACGCATGCATGGTGACATTATCATTTATAGGATGGATAGAATAATAAATCTAGTTGTGAAATATTTATAATAACATCACAGTATATGGATGATACTGGAGTTATTATTTTATAATGGAAATAACAAATAATGAAGCAGTGGAATAAGAAAGGAACTTAAAGAGGGTGGTGAAATCATTACCTCTTCTTCAGGTTATTCCTTTTGATTTGATCAAAAGGGATCCTTAGGATGGATTTATAATCAAAATAAGGCCTCTAGGTTTAATTGAGGGAATTTGGGAGGATATTTAGGTAGGTTTTGGATGAGCCAAATGGCTTTGGAGGTGTGATTTTGAGAGAAGGGGAAGTGCCCTTTTATAAGAGGGGTGATGGTCACTTTAGGAAATGATTAAAGTATTAATTTATTATACAATAATACTCGGTTTATAATGGTTCCAAAAAAAATTTATTTCTAGAATTAGGTTGTTATGGGTTGAAATACTCTCAACCAATTGGTTTTAGACAAGTTTAGGTTACCATTTTAACCTTATCATTTAGATTTAACTCTTAGTTAAATACATTAACTTTTACCGTGTCTTCTTGTATTCTTACTATATATGGTTAATAAACTTACTCTAAACTTCAAAAGAACCTCAAGTGGATCATTAATGACATATATAATATTATTTAATCCCTTTGGTCGAACCTTACCTTTTTAGGAATATTATATTAACCAATAATATAGTAGTTGTTTTAAATATTAATTTATGTCAATTTTGACACTATTTGGTATTTTGTTTTTGTGAAAGTCATCAAAACTTGATTAATTCAACCATGATACATTGAATCAGCCCAAACATGTTATACTAACCTAGAAAATTAGTAGATGTCATAAAAACTTTGAAATTATATTTATTTTAATATTTATAATACAATTAATTTGATTATTTAATAAGGAAATTATTGCATCATCATTGTGTCATGGATAAAGTTAATTATTTAATGTCTAAAAATTATAAATAAAATACCATGATGTAAGAAATATTTTTATATTTCTAATGAATTTTTATAGTATATTTTATTTTATGTATACCCCTATATTAAAAATATTTAAGTTAAAAATCTTTCAATTTAACACTTTCAACTCTTCTTTAAATTAAATAATAATAAATGTACTAATCTAATTCAAGTGGACCTAAAGGGTCATATTTTATTCCTAAGGTTTTTTTTGGTTGAATTACATTTATGCAATAGAATTAGAACATGTGTTAGGGTAATAATAATATCATTTTTACCCTTAATTACCCTATTTACTTTTAACCATGGTAAATAAAAGTAAAAAGTTACTAATAACCAAAATTATTTATCTTATTGAACCAAATATTACTCCTTGATATTAATCATGTCTCTCAGATTTTCAAAATTCAACTCACAGAAGTGGTAAAATTACGTTTTATGTGAATTTACAAATTCTCCTAGGATGTGGGTAAAAGAAGGTGAAAAGTTTAATAAAATTTTATTATATCTAAAATTATTATACAGTGAATCCAATGAATTCAATTGAACTTATATAGGTATTATGTATCTATTTTGACCTAAAACAAATTTAAATAAAATAAATAATTATTTAAATAAAAATTCGGTTTTAAACTATAAATCAGTGTTTTTCACTATTCATCAAAAATGAAATGTTTTCAGAAAAATACAAAAAATTCACCCAAAGATAATTTTGATATTAAAAATTCAATAATTAAGTCTATTTTACCAAATTAAAAACATAGAAGTTTCATTTATTAATTTAAATTTAATTCCCGCTGTCAAAACCAAATGGCGTATTTTAAAGAAATAATAACTATCAAAAGTTAGACACTTGTTTATGTCTAATTTCAAAGTGAAATTACTTATAATGACCATAATTGGATTAAATGGTAAAAATATAATATATTTATACATCCAAACCATTAAAATTTATAATTTAACAATATAAATTATTTTGATTAAAAATGTTTATTTCAGTTAAAATATAGTATTTTTCACTATTCAACCAAATATGAAAGTTATTGAAAAAACACCAAAACATTATTGAAACTAAATTCTTAAGTCCCGATTCTAAAGAAGATGTTTATTTTTTCAAATTGAATATATAAAAGTTTCAAATGTATGATTTAATAAGGCTTCTCTATTAAAAGGCGGTAAAATTACATTTTTTTGAAAAATACTTCTTTTATTTGAAAAAATGTATTTGTTATTAAGATATGTCTAAGAAACTCATAATATGGATTCTAAAATTATAAGTATTATATAATGTTAGAAATTCAGTTAATACTATTCATAACCACTTTTGAACGGCTAGTTTGGTAAGTCATGGTGCGCTAGAACTCAGTGTTGCGTGTAGTGAAAGTTATTGAATTACTTTAAAGAAATAACGTACTATGAAATCTTTGGGTGTTACATTATTACCTCCTTCAATAAATTTAATCCTCTGAATTTGAAATTATTTTTCAAAAATAAAAGGTTGAAAATAGAAAATAGCTTTGGGAAAACCCACATCTGAAATTAGTTTAATAAAATTTAATCTTAATAAGAGGAAAATGGAAATGAAAGGGTCACCACCTAATTATGATCTCGATTAGGAGAACATTGGTGGAAATTAGAGAAATATTATTGGAGGAAAAAACATAAATATTTATAGGTAGTGATTGAAGTCATCAATCACAAACAAGTGTAAAATTGAGGGCCTTAAATTCATCAATCTAGGATGATATAAAATACCATCAGTTCAACAAATCATATGGTATTTGGATAACACATTTTTTGTTTTAATATCCCTTCACTAAAGTTTAAGAATTAATTTATTCATAGAATAAGCGAAGAAGAAAAATATATACTTGACATGTAGAGTCCCATCCTCTAACTAATTTCTACCACAAATTCATCTTTCACTCTAAAAGATA
Source organism: Viscum album (assembly GCA_963277665.1). Lineage (NCBI taxonomy): Eukaryota > Viridiplantae > Streptophyta > Magnoliopsida > Santalales > Viscaceae > Viscum > Viscum album. The sequence continues at coordinate 1,238,207,563 of OY728153.1, forward strand.
ATAGAACTTGAAATAATATTCTATTTATCCAATTCGTATAGGGTTAAAAAAATGAATTTATAATTCATCTACCGGAATTTTTAAAAAAAAGACTACATTATTCAATCTAGGATATCACGTGGGCCAGTGGTAGGTGATACACCCTTGTCGCCCTTCGGTTACGGGTTCAAGTCTCATGGCCTTTCCGGACGTGACAGGTTACTGCCCGACCTCCAGGTTGTCCTTTTATGGAAATACAAAAATAATCTCAAACTAGAATTATCCAAAATAATTCTGTTCAATCTCAGAGTCCAAAATTTATAAGGAAGGTAAACACAATGAAGATCCTTTTTTCCGCATAATAACATTTTAACACCTTCATCATGTATTCTTTTAAAACACTGCAACATCATGAATTACAATAAAACCTTATTGATTACATTCATGATCCATTATTCCTTATAGAATACTGGATATACTCCTTCTGTCCAAATTTTTGGTAAACTCCAACAATGATGGAATATACAAATCCTTAATCAGTTTCAAGGTAGTCGAGAATATCAAATATAATTTATCCAAATCAATCATGTATTATTCAAAAATAAATACCTCGGTATCAGAACCATATTATGGATTATCTTTCTCTCAACCATATATTTTCCCAAAATTTAACCTACTATTGAGTAACTTTCCTTGGTTCCACACAATCTCAAGTCCTTAGTGAAATAGTATTGTAGTAAAATCCTTATATACTCCATAATTATTATAACCAGTACATTGTTGATACAACACTCAAATGACACAATTCTCTAATAACAACATAAGAACTCTAATCATTCCTCCGAATCTGTAGTAGTATCATAACTTGATTATTATCCAACAGCATAATTTGGGGCATATTCTGATGATTTGGACAGTGGTTTGCGTAGTGTCCTGACTCGTTGCAGATGAATCATTTTACATTTGAAATGTTTTTCTTACCCTTGCAGTCACGTACATGGTGAAGTTTTTTCCACACTTATAACAAACTCCCATTCCCTGCAGGAAAGTTCAAGGGTGTTTCTTCCCACAGTTATCACATATGGGAAAATTCTTTTTTCCCTCATCCATTTATCCATATTTCTCTCTTCTATCCTTTTCTTCTCTTGCTTCCCTTTAAAGGCATAGGAATCAAAAAATTCTTTACTTATCTTATTAACACATGATACTATTTCATCATATGTTGAAAATACATGGGATACTATTTCCATTCTTAATGATGGATTAATATCATGAAAGATATGATCCTTCTTACTCTTTGGATCATACATATTTCTGGAGTTCACATTCCTTATATTGGCCACCATTTATATACAATATCATAAACAAGGTCAGTTTATGAATTGCAATGAATAATTACAAACATGTAAAATACCTAACATAAATTGAACGGTCTATGAATATAATCCATAATCATAAATATGTTTTCATTAAGGAAGTATATACACATAAACCCTTCATAATGATTTGTAAAGAAAATGAGAATTATCCAAAGAATACCCCTCGGGAGTGTCGTAACCAAGAGTGCAGCAAGGCCCGTTGTCATGCACCAGTTCTCGTTTGAGTCTAGATCAAAGTGGTGGTTTTTGGTTTTACCCCTAGGTATATCTATGTTAGAGCCGCCTATACCTACTAATATCCAAACCGGGATGTGTTTTCTTGGAAAAATCAAAAAATCCTTACATTACCAAAATTCTAGAAATTTCTTCTACACTAATCCTCAAAGTCTATCTTAGGTCTATGTGCTCTAATCAGAGTTTATCTAAATCTAGATTCCCAGGTTATTTCTAAACTTCCTCTAATACCGACTGTAATTCCCTAACCCTAGTTACCTAGAGTCGGTGCATTATTTTAATACATTAGCATGATTACAAGGAATCAAGTCCCGAAGGACAGATTGGTTTAGCAGTCTTGGAAAATAGATTACATACATGAATGTTACATTACACTTTATAACATACAAAACAATATAAATAATCCTTTATGATTGCCATTATTACCTCGGCTTAACCCTGCATATCAATCAAAATACTCTTCATGGAATCATGGGAAAAATAAAACATAGAAAGGGGTGAGCTCAGATGCTCATTAAGGATAACAATACAGCGGAAATTTTTATAAATAAGCATAAAAATTTATGTCAATGTATAACTAAAACTAAATCCTCTTAAACTTGAACTTCAGCATAATATGGAAAAAATAAAATGAAGTAATGCCATTTACTTATTCACATGGATATTCTACTAGTCAAATAATCACATGAAATATCACTAACCACTTTCATAATGATGGAATGCATAATGCCATACTATTATAACAACATAGTCAAGGCCTTGTGCCAATACTACAAATAATATTTTGTCAAGGCCTTATTCCAAGACACTAGTTTCTCTCATGGGACCTACCGATGCATCGAGGAGCTATAGTGGGCTCCACCCATCACTTACTAAGTCTAATGCATTCCTCATATGAAAAGGTTTAAATATAACATAAACATTCATATTAAATCTGGCATACGAAATGTCAATAATTTACCGGTAAACCATGAATGGTATAAAAATAACACATCCACAATCAAACATATTACAAGACCTTCAATACAATATGGAATATTTGTATCATAATAAATCAACTTCAAACCAGCTTAAAATCCATTAAAGGATTTTCACATAGATAAAAATGTTTTGTAAAACTCTTTGAGAGAAATATCCCTTTTCATGAAAACATTTAAAAGTCACACAATTTATAAAGGAATACATTTAAATAAATTTTTGAATCAATGTGTCTCATACCACATTGAAACTTTTGAAATTAATTAAAATTTAAAAACATTTATGTCCATTTAATAAATCCTTAAAAATCATTTTGAAGACATGGACATTAATGAGAAAGATTTTGAAGAATAAATATTTAAAACATTTGAAATGATGTTTTTGTAAAAAAGTGCCTTAAAATAATCCCTTTTAAAACTCTTTCATGAGACATGGACATGGATAATAAATATGTCCCATTAGATACTTACGTAAAAACAACCTTAGATAATAAAGAGATTGTGAAATTAACCCTTAACAATTTGGTAACTTACGAAAAATACACCCCAGGAAAGAGGTATCATACAATGATTATGTAAATAAACATAAATTAAAGTGTATTACATGAAGAATACAATTATGGGAAGTACATACACCACACAAAAGGTAATAGTGTCAATATGACATGAATCTCATGGGAATAAAGAGTGAGATGAAAACCCCATACCTTGCACTTTCCTTTAGTCGAGGGTACGTTTAACCTCCTATATGAAGACCTCAGTATGTTATTAAATTATACCAGAACGATATTAATATTTATGATATCAGTAATTATTCATTTATGACTTTATACTAATCATTTAATAATAATTTCCATGTTAAGTTAACATTTCAGGTAATAATCTATTTCTTTATCGTACGTGTTTTAACTTGTTACTCTTGATTGTATCACATAGATTATGATTTAAATAACTAAAGAATGTAAAACATGATTTATATATCATATATATTTATAATATAAATATGTATAACGGACATATATATGAAAGGGAAAACACCGTTTATGGAGACGGTAGTCCGTACTTACGCATAAACCTTGTTTTTGATTTCATAACGTTTTGAACGAAACAATGTGAATAAAATATATGTAAGTACACAAATATATATAAATATATATATATATCTAGTAGAATTATTATTTCATATATTACAAACATATTAGTAATATATTTTTATAATCATATATGAATGGTGAATGTGGAAATGAATCTCATCGCGTCGTGGAGATGGTAATCTGTACGTACACACAAGCGACAATATATTTTCCTTAATGTTGTGGAATTAGATGGTATATTAATTTTAAAGATACATTATCATGTTATTTTAATTACTTATATACATATTACAAATTGTTATATCCATCCAAATAACATAGTGTTGAATAACTAATTACACCATGACGTGGAGACGGTAAACCGTACGTACGCACGCATGGTGACATTATCATTCATAAGATGGGTATAATAATGAATATAGTTGTGAAATATTTATAATAACATCACAGTATATAGATGATACTAGAGTTATTATTTTATAACGGAAATAACAAAGAAAGATGATGTGGAAGAAGAAAGGAACTTGAAAGAGGGTGGTGAAATCATTACCTCTTCTTCGGGTACTTCCTTTTGATTTGATCAAAAGGGCTCCTTAGGTTAGATTTATGATCAAACTAAGGACTCTAGGTTATAATGAGGAAAAATGGGAGGATATTTGGGCAGGGATTGTCTGATGCAAATGGCTTTGGATGTGTAATTTTGAGAGAAGGGGAAGTTCCCTTTTATAAGAGGGGTGAGGGTCATTTTAGGAAAAGATTAAAGTATTAATTTATTATAAAACAATATTAAGTTTATTATGGTTCCAAATAAATTTATTTCGAGACTTAGGTGGTTATGGGTCGAAATACTATCATCCAGTAGGTTTTAGACAAGTTTATGTTACCATTTTAACCTTATAATTTAGATTTAACTCTTAGTTAAATAGTTTAACTTTTACTGTGTCTTCTTGTAATATTACTATATATGGTTAATAAAATTACTATAAACATCCAAGAGGACCTCAAGTTGCTAATTAATGACATATATAATATTATTTAATCCCCTTCTCCAAACCTTACATTTTTATAAATAATATATCAACCAATAATATAGTATTTGTTTTAAATATTAATTTATGTCAATTTTAACAATATTTGTTATTTTGTTTTTTTGAAAGTAATCACAACTTGATTACTTCTAAAAAGATACATTTAATAATTCCTAACATGTCATAGTACCCTATAAAATTCGTGGATGTCATAAAAACTTTGAAATTATTTTTATTTTAATATTTATAAAACCATTTATTTGATTGTTTCATTAATTAGGTAATTAGTGAATCATCATTTTGTCATAAATAAAGTTAATTATTTAATGTCTAAAAATTATAAAACAAATACCATGATTTAGGAAATATTTTTATATTTCTAATTAATATTTTTATTCGAATTTATCTTATGTATAACCCTATATTAAAAATGTTTTAATTAATAAAATTTGAATTTAACAGTTTTAACTCTTTTTTAAATTAAATAATAATAAATGTCCTAATCTATTACAAGTGGACTTCAAGGGTCATATTTTATTCCTAAGGTGGTTTTTGGTCGAATTAAACTTATCCAATATAATTAGGACATGTTTTATGGTAATAATAATATCATTTTTACCCTTAATTATCCTATTTACTTTTAACTGTGGTAAATAAAAGTATAAAGTTACTATTCACAAAAAATTAATTTTATCTTATTGAACCAAATTTTACTCCTTGATATTAACCGTGTCTCTCAGATTTTTAAAATTCAACTCACAGAAGCAGGAAAATTATGTTTTATGTGAATTTACAAATTCTCCTAAGAGGTGGGTAAAAGACAGTGAAAAGGTCAATAAAATTTATACATATCTAAAATTATTATAAACTAACTCCAATTAATTACATTGAAATTATATAGGTATTATGTATATATTTTTACCTAAAATAAATTTAAATAAAAATAATAATTATTTGAATAAAAATTCGGTTTTAAACTATAACTGAGTGTTTTTCACTATTCATCAAAAATTAAAAGTTTTCAGAAAAATACCAAAAATCCACCATAAGCTAATTTTGATATTCCGAATTCAATAGTAAAGTCTATTTTAAAAAGTTCAAAACATAAAAGTTTCATTTATTAATTTAAAATTAATTCTCGTTGTCAAAACTAAAAGGCATATTTTTGAGAAATAATAACTGTCAAAAGTTTGACACTTGTTTATGTCCAATTTCAAAGTGAAATTACTTATAATGACCGTCATTAGAATAAATGGTAAAAATATAATATATTTATACTTCCAAACCATTAAAATGTATAATTTAATACTATAAATTATTTTGATTATAAAAGTTTTTTTCAGATAAAATATAGTATTTTCACTATTCACCCAAATATGAAAGTTATCGGAAAAACACCAAAACATTATTAAAACTAAATTCTTATGTCCCGATTCTAATGAAGATGTTTATTTTTTCAAATTGAATATATAAAAGTTTCAAATATTAGATTTAAGAAGGCTTCTCCATTAAAAGGCGGTAAAATTGCATTTTTTGAAAAGTACTTCTTTTATCTGAAAAAATGTATTTGTTATTACATTATGTCTATGAAACTCATAATATGGATTCCAAAAATATAATGATCATATAAAGTTAAAAATTCATCTAATACTATTCATAACCACTTTTGAGCGGTTAGTTTAGTAAGTCATGGTGCGCTAGAACTCGGTGTTGCATGTAATGCAAGTTGTTGAATTACTTTGACGAAATAATGTACTACAAAATCATGGGGTGTTACATTTATTATATCTATAAATCAAGGGTTCAAAAACATAAATTCACTATTTACATTGTGAATTGTCCACACCAAACCTATTTTAAAAGATATTCAATGGATCTTCATATGTAGAGATAACATATACCCTTTTCACTCTCTAAATTTAAATACCATCCAATGACAACATACAATGATTACCTTCCAAACCAGAAGCTCTATCCATTGGATCATCATGTTTTAGAAAAAGATTTTCTTGTAAGTATCAAACTTTCTCCTCCCTCTCATATCATTCGTTATTCAAATCTATAGTACCAAATATTGAGATGACCTATATGGATAATGGTTATTTTAATATATTTTTCGTTCCATCGTTGAATAAAATAAAGGAGTTACCCAACCTTACCATGGGTGTAGATTTTTGTTATTATCAACTCTAATTTTTATGTGGGTGGTCTTGAAAAACTCTATATTGTCTATTTCAACTCTCTAGTATTCTTAATAGATGTGATTATGACGAAAAACCATCTGTGTGACATAAATAATTCGATAATTCACTATTTTTATTAAACCATCATGCTTTGAACTCTAATTGGACCCCATCAAGTCTTTTATCAATGAAAAAAATCTTGTGGCCTGTGATGGGGAGAGGCTACCATTGATCATGGGATGAATTGGAAGTCTTGAAAACTTATTTTTGGAATAATATGTAATTATTAGTAAATGGTAACGTGGATTGTTTTAATATTATTGATCTATTCTAATACTGAGGATCTACCAACATAGTGTAAATTCATTATTAATTGATTACATCATAAACTATCCAACTTAAAAAATATGAAAAATGTGATAAATAATCCATTTGGATATTTTACATTGATATTGATAATTTGATGCCTAAGGGTTTGATTATTTCTTCATGATAAATGTAATTGATGATTTTTACTAATGCAGGAGAATCCACAACTTCATAAGATATTAGATTCACCCCTTGTAACATGCACATGGGATGATATAAGAGACGCTAATATAGAAATTCACATGAGGTCCAGTATGAGATTATATGGGATTTTTACCTTAGATATGTGCACCTCAAGAATATGTAGATGAATTTAACAAGGGAATTCACATTAATCCTAGTGGGTAAACATGAGATGTTATTTTGGTGATATGTCTGCATGAGGATTGACTAGTGGTTTGGGTGGTCGATCATGATATAAGAGGATCCACCTATTGATAGTGATTCTAACATATATCCAAGGTCGGTTTAGATGGCCCAAGCTATCATCCTGTAGCTAGAGGGTTATAAGGTTTAATTAATGTATAATATTAATTTATTAAATTAATACCCCATTCTATTGCTTTATTTAATAAACTATATATATTTATTAAATATTTTTTATACACTATGGTTTTTTTCCTACTATGTAACACCCACACTCTATTCAGGACTCTATTTAGTACCTTATGAGATTACATTGATGTAGGTTTGGACATGGAAAAGGGCCCATATTGTTGATTGTTTATTGATTCACAGGTTCAAGTGTGGATGTGAGAATGAAATGGGGCTTGGGATTAGGGTTTTCTGAGTCTTTTATCTTTTCAAATTTTACTTATATTTTTAGGACTTTCCAGTTTTAATTTTTCTACATTCCATCATGACATTTCATGATTTTATTAGTATTAGATCATTTGATTCATCCTTTACTTTACTATAGATTCTTGTTGTTTATTTATGATTTTTCTTCGATTTACGTTACAATATTATTATTATTCTCCAATTATTTGAACTATTTACCATAATTTATAGTCTCCCAAACATATTTCTTTCACCCTCACTATTATTCCACATCCATAGGTGTACAGGGTGGATCTTATGAGGTCATATAACCAACCTAGCTTGGTCACTTGTGGGAGCACTATGTTTGAGATCTTACAATAAAACATCCCTTTATCGTATAAGATGAGTGTTCTCGACCCAATCCATCCTTGATATTAAAATATATAAATTTATTTCAATTTTTATTTTATTATAATGTTTATATTATTTTGAGAAATTGATAAATAAAAAATGTCATTTTATAGATTATAATTTAAAATATATATTTTAATAAGGGTAAAAATAATATCTAAATATATGTTATATTGAACATAAATAAATTATTTTTATTATAGTAAATTATTTTAAAATTTTACTGAATATATAATTACATTAAATTATTACATAGCACTAATACAATGTATGTGCAAGTAGTAGAAAAACCAAAGTAAATGATTTTAAATATATTAAAATTAATATTTTTTGGATGAATTGTGATATTCTAAATATTCAGTTGGAAATAATAATGTATAAATTATTGTATATTTATTTACTTTAATTCCATTGTTGTCTTCATGTTTTTGAAGTCAAATTAAATGAATAGTCCCAAAAATGTCGACTGATATTTTATAAAAAACAATATTTTATTATGTGTTTTAAAAAATATTGAAAGAAGTTAAATGAAGTGATAAATAGTATAATATGTCTTAAATGGACCATTTTTTGAGCCATTTATAACCTTAAATGTAAATATTGTTCTCTTAATGACTAAAAAATGTGTTACTATGGTTATGGTTAAAAATAGTTAATGAGGGCATTAACCAAAATATAAGTTTTAAAATGTTTCTTTAGCATGTATAAATTTTACTGTATGAAGGTGTATGAAGGGATTCAGACATTATCATATCTTTTTATTGATTTGGTTTTTGATATTTTCCACTTTACCTGATTTTGATTTATATTATATATAAATATTTTAAGTAATTTCAAGGGTGTCCTTTCTCTCACTTGTAAAATCAAATATACTATTATCCTTTATTTATAAAGTTGGAGCACTCTATCATGTAAAATCCCTACCCTAATAATTTTATAGCTTCTTTCCCTTCATCCTAAAGATTTTAATATTTTTATAATACAATATTATGAATGATTAAGGTGTAAGACAAATGTGGTCTCTCAAAGAAGAGGTAATCATATTACCAGACTCTTTCAAAGTTTATTTCTTATTCTAATTAAAATAAATATATTATACTTTTACTAGAAAAATTACACTAGAACCATGAATATACTAAGATGTTATTATAATTATCATATAACCATTTTAAATCTATTTTCAATCATATATAGAATGAAAACATCCTTCATGTGTTTATAAGATCGGTCGTCTCCACAAAGAGGAGTAATTATTTTTATCAACACTTTACACGAATGGTTATAAAGATGAAATTAAGGAATATATATGATATGTATGAAATAATTATAATTGAAAACATATAATTTATCATTTTATTTCTTACCATCCTACCCATTAAATAAATTTATCATTACTTGGGTGAACTTCTAGACTACCACCTCTAAGAAGGTATGTGATTCATTTTTAATATCTACATTTATTGGATGATTATAAATATGTATATAGTTAATATATATTATAATTATATAATTATTAACATTATAAATATTATAAATTCATGATTAGGATCCAAGTACCATAACTGGTGAATCAAAACATACATGAAAAATAAAGAAATTAAAATCGAAAATGACGATTATAATTAAATATTTCAAAGGAGTAGGTGATGATGTTTTATAAAAAAACAATATATCGAATTATAAGTATAAATAATATTATTATTTAAATTTATATTAAATTTATATTTATTTTATTTGAGGTTAAAATAAATTATGAAGCAATTTGGACCAGAGGTAAGGATTTCCCATCTCACTATTGTTTCTATGATATATATGCCATATTCACCACTGATTTATCTCATGTGGTGTATATAAAACCCATTTAATATGTTATATAATTAATATCTTTATATTTATTATATTTAATGTTTCATTTGAATTTATTTTTTTCAAGGAGTTTATGTTTCAAAAGTTACCACATCGGTAAGGGTTTATTTCGCAATTTCTTTATTATTTAGGATTATTTATATTTATGTTTGAATTTGATGAATTATATGATATAACTATATTAAAAAACTATTTTCCTGTCCTATAGTTATTTATGTAGTTTTCATTTATTGTAGACATTTTTACATTTTGTTCCCTCAAAAAGTACAAATGGATATTTTTAATGAAAACTGGATTTATTTTTCTATTTGTCTGACAATCATTTCCTTCCCTATCAATATTTTTATTAAAATTTGTTTAAGAGTGTTTTTAATATTATAAAATGATTTATTAATGTTATTTTTACACATTTATTTACGTTATTAAAAATTTATTAAAAATAATTTTCTTGTAATTTTTTTAATGAGGTACTTTTTACAAAAGGTGTGAACATAATCTTTGTTTTAATGTTTACCATATGAATGAATTTTTACACCATCAATACTATTATTTTTTTGAATATTCATTTCTCCTTTTTCATGGTTCTTTTCAATGAAATTTTATCTCTTAATATTCTATAATTATTGATATTTTAAAGAAGTTTTTGCAATATGAAAATGGTTTTTAACTTATTTAATTTTCTAGTGATATTTTAAAGTATTTTAATTTATATAAACATCCTTTGATGAATCATATATTTTACTGGGGATATAATATAATGATAAATTCAAGTTATTTCTTTTTATAGATTATGATCATGTTTTTCTATTTATTGAATGTGGAAATATTATGATTTCATAAATTTGTTTTCCATTAAAAATGTTTATGATTATTATTTATTGAATAATTTTTCATTTATCTCATATTATTAATGGATTGAATAGTTTAATTGATGTAAAGTGTCATGACCTGTCCCCCGGGGCGCATGCCGTGACTACCCTAAGCCCACCTTCCATAGGTCAGGGGCTGGCGACTAGCACCAAAGGCGTAAATTCCTAAAACAGGGAAGGTGTTGCCTTTATAACTGTAAACACACAAAACAGAGAACAAGATGGAAGAAAAAAACAAAGTAAAACTATATACAAAGAGTGCTGAAAAGTAAAGGGGGCCAGAAATACAAGTCCAATTGTAATGTACAAGGAAACTAAAACAAGTAAAAAATAGCTGAAAGGTGAAGAGTAGCACCTAGATCGTCCACCACGAATCCTTCCTGATGGGTAGGTAAAAGTATCATCCACAACACTCCACGTCGGTCCGTCTCCTCTGGGTACCGACTCGTCATAAGGTCCACCTCTGGGTACCATTTATTCCTGCTAATATAATCCTCATTTAATGATGTACGTCATCTGCACCCAACACAATGAGGTGCGGGCATAGCCCGAACAGGGGTGAGTATAACGATAATCAGTAGGGACCCTAAGACCACCAAGGACTCTCAAAATTCACCAAGGATAAACCACATAGTATGAAATCAACAGATATCCATTACATAGTTATATACCCACATATATACCTATGTTATAAAGTAACCCATATTAATCATGAGGAAAACATGGGAATCACTGACTCAGCTCACACAAGTATATAACTTATGTAGAGAGTTAGAGATGATCAGATATATCCACTGAATCATCTAAGCTGTCAGACCCACATAGGATCAAGGACTAGCTGTTAGAACTGTCGGAACCACATGGGATCGAGGAACAGTAGTTGGAGCTGTCGGACCAACACATGATCCAGGAGTACCTATTCTGTCAGACTAATACATGATCCAGGAACAGAAGTCAGAACTGTCAGACCAACACTTGATCCAGGAATAGTCATCAGAGCTATCGGACCAACACATGATCCAGGACCAGATATTTTTTTGGACCAACACATGATCCAGGAACAGAAGTAAGAACTGTCGTACCATCATATTATCAAGGAACAGTCGCCAGAGTACATCCAGCCAAAGGGTTTACACAAAGCACGCTTGATTCTAGGAGGGTCCTCTCCTCAAGCCAAGTGTTGATACATGAACTACCTCGTAGTCCCAAGTTGATGTATCCCAAAGCTTCATCTCATTAAAAGGAACACAACGCGACCGAAAGTGCGTCAATCACACGCTTGGTATGAGAGTAATTGGAATTTCCATTCTGGGAGCCCGGTTGGATTTAGGTTCAATCAAACCCAACCTTAACCCAACTATGTCTAAACCTCAAGTGGGTTGTGAAAAAATAACCAACTCTCTCCAAGCTTTCTGTTTTCGCAGACGGTTCGTCAATCGGTCACCTGTAGCCCAAGTTATGGGCGAAAAGGTAAAAACAAGCCAAAACAGGTATGGGTCTAGTCAGGCCCAGTCAGACAGACCCAGCCCGACCTGGGTCCAGACTGGGGTTCGACCCGGTTCGCGGGTCTGACTTGGTCTGTGGGTCTGACCCTGTCCGTGGGGGCGGCCCGACCTGCAGGGGCGGTCTGGCCCACACTGGGTCTGGCCCGACGGCCTTTGCTGGGTCTGGTCAGGTAGCCCGCGCTGGCGGCCCATATGGCTGGCTGCCCATGGGGTCCCCTAGAAGATTCCAGTGGGGAGGCCATGAGCCCCCTAGAAATGCGAACAACATAGCCATTTGGGTGGAAGGAAAACTGGCGCCAGGTGGTGCAAGTCCATGTTACACGGGACCCGAGTGGGTCCCACTACTCTCGGCTGGCCGAGCGGCTAGCTGACTCCCTCATGGTGGCGGATGCTCCGTGCCTCCTCTGGCGACCCGGTGGCTCGAGCCGCCAGACCTCTTTGCGGTCGGGCTCAAGTCAGTCGCTGCTGCACCACCGCAGCCAGGGGCCGCAACCCTCCTTCAATCCACCGCGGGGCGCCGATTGCGCCTTGCCTTCCCGGTCGACCTGGCGGCTTGAGTCGACAGTTTCTTTCGCGGCTGGCCTTGCGCCGCCCACCACTGCACCACTGCGGCTAGGATCCACGAATTCTCTTCCGGTGGTGCGGTTGCACCGCCGCAACCACATGTTGACGCTCATCAGTTCCATTTGTCGGTGATCTTTCTATGGGTCACCAGATGTGCTCTGTTTCTGTAATTCTCGTTCAAGAAGAAGTCACGCTCTTCTCAGGTTGTTTACTTCGATCTGCAGTCATCGCTGATGAGAGTCGCCCACCCCGATCTTAGGCCGCGTTCAGCATCGAATTCCACAAAGTAGGCGGAGGGGTTGGTCCGTGTTTGTTCGGCCCGCACCCTCCACATTAGGGTGATAACATACGACTTCATTTCTTAATCTTTGAAGAAAAATGAAGAATTTGAAACAACAAATCAGGAATTCCCTACCTCCTATCGTTCTTTGGTGGTGACAAGGGGGATGTATGGACATTGTTCATATTAGGTGAGGATGTCCCACTTTGCATGAAATCCCAAGGAGAAAAGAGCGAAGAACATTAGAGTTCTTCGTTGGTGTTCTTCATCGAAGAGCCTTTCCTCGTTGGCATTCTATCTCCAAGAGCTCCTCCTCTCCTCAATCCTCCATTCCAACAAATGAAAAGCCCCCCTCAAAATAATAGATTATGTGGTCTATTATGTTCGTTGGAATAAATTCAAAAAGATGCATTTAATTAATTGATGTGGCTTAATTAATTAAATGGGGTGGGTTGGCACCATTATCTATAGAGGAGATCAAGAGGATCCCCCTCATTAATGAGGAGTGTTCTAGAGGCTTCCAACTCGGGTGGTCCCCACCAATTTAATCCTCACAGGGGAGGTTGAGTTTTGGTGGGCCCCACCACCATAACCTCTCATGGGAGGTTAAGGTGTGGAAGTCCCCACCTCCAACCTCTACATGGTGGTCATAACAAAAATAAAATAAAATAATCATGCACTTATTTTATTTTATTATTCCACTTAAATCCCAAAAACAATATTTGATTCCTAACCATCTGCTATCGAGGTGAAAGTAATATTACGAAAATACCAGCGCTGCGAGTTCATAATGCCCTCAAATTTTAGTTCCGAGCACCGATTCAAAAGTTATAAAAACCTGCTCGTACAGTTACTTAGCGTACCTGAACAAAACATCATAAATTGATTCTAGGCACACTGAGCCTCCATATCATGCACCGTAAACATTTATGGGCTCGTAAAAATCCCATGTATTTATGAAAAAAAAATTTGATGGGATTTCCAGGTCTTTACATTCTCCCCACCTCTGGGATTTACATCCCCGTAAGCTACAACTCGAATTAAGGGAACAAGTAAGGGTACTGATCAAGCATCTGAGCCTCCCACTCCCACGTTCTCTCCAGGAGGTTCCCGTGCTGCCAACGTACGCACACTAGAGGTATTGACAATCCACGTAGGACCCACTTCTATCGATCCTCAATCTTCATTGGGACCTCCGTAAAAGTTTCCCCATCATCGACATCTAGCTCTCCATGGTCAACGATATGTGAAGGGTCATGCACGTATCTCCATAGCTGGGATACGTGGAAGACATCATTCACCCGGTGCTACAGAGGTTGAAGAGCTAAGCGGTGATCCACCTCGCCAACTATGCTAAGGACCTAAAAAGGTCTGATGAATCTCGGAGATAACTTGCCGCCTCGGCCAAATCTCTATAGACCTTGTCGAGGTGAGACCCATTGAAAGATGCGGTCTCCATCCTCAAACTCCAAGGGTCTCCATCTCCTGTCAGTATATGACTTATGTCTTCTATGTGCAGTCTTCATCCTCTCCTGGATGATCTGCACCTTCTCCTTGGTATCCCATACCATCTCAGGTCCCACTATTTTTGAATCCTGTGGGTCTATCCCGCACATTGGAGATCTGTAAGGTCGACCATACAAGGCCTCAAAAGGTACCTTCCCGATGGTGGAGTGATAGTTATTGTTGAATGAAAACTCCACCAGAGGTAACTGATCCTCCCAGCTACGACTGAAGTCGAGGAAACAAGCACGTAGCTTTTCCTTGATGGTCTGAATGGTCCGCTCGGTCTGAACCTCTTTCTGAGGATGGAAGGATGTTCTCAGCCGATGTTTTGTAACGAAAGCCTCATACAACCCCTTCTATAGCTAGAAAGTAAACTGTGTGTCACAGTCGAAGACAATAGATGAAGGTACTCCATGTAACCACACAATCTCTTGCACATAGAGGCTTCCCAAGATCTCTACTGAACTCTGATATTTGATCGATAAGAAGCGGGTTGACTTGGTGAGTCGGTCAATGATCACCCAAATAGAGTCGTGACCCATGGATGTACGTGGAAGAACCATCACTAAGTCCATGGATATCCCATCCCACTTATACCCTGGGACCTCAAAAGGCTGAGCCACGCCTGCTGGTACCTGGTGCTCCACCTTCACTTGCTGATAAGTGAGGCATTGAGAGACAAACTCCTCTACAGCCTTCTTCGTACCTTGCCACCAGTGCTGTCGTCGAAGGTCCTAGTACATCTTCAACACTCTTGGATGTACCACTAAAGGGGATGTGTGGAACTCCCATAATAATTCCTCCTAAAGTGCTACTTGTGCCATAGTGCGTCCTTCGAAGAGGATTTAATGCCCCCGGCCTTTAGAAAATCCATTATGTGCCTTCCCTATAATAATATGAGCACGTCGTGTCTTGCAGTCAGTGTCTCCTTACTGTGCTTCCCGGACTCGCTAAAGAAGTGGGGGAGTGACTGTAGGAGACTGTAGAAAGGCTGATCCATCTCTATCCCCAAAGGATTTCTGTAAGGTAGCCAGCTGCTCTGCCACCTTTCCTAGCAGTTGTATACCAGATCTCTTGCTGAGTGCATCTACTACAATGTTCCCATTCCTAGGGGAATAGACTATCTATAATCCATAATCCTAGAGGAACTCAATCCATCAACGATGTCTCAGATTCAGGTCCTTATGAGAAAGATATACCTGAGACTCTTGTGATTAGAGTACAAGGTAAAACATTCACCCATCAGATAGTGTCGCCACATCTTCAAGGCAATGTCCACTACTGCTAACTCCATTTCATGGTTAGCGTAGTTCTGCTCATGTTGTCTCAACTATCGAGAACCATATGTGATCATTTCTCACTCCTGCATTCGGAAAAACATGATTCTGGTCCCAGATGCATCGTAGTAAACTACGTACCCTACACCTTCCTCTGGAAGTCTCAAGATGGGGGGCACTAGTCAGCCTCTGCCTTAGCTCCAAAAATCTCTGATGGAATCTCTCCGACCACGTGAAGGGTTTCCACTTCTTCATCATGGATGATAGTGGTGCTACATATCTAGAGAAGTCTGGTACGAACCTCCGATAGTAACAAGCCAAACCCAAGAAACTCTGTACCTCTGTCACACTCTTGGGTGGCTACCAAGAAAGTACTGCTTCAATCCTCACTGAATCTATAGAAACTCTAGCCTCTGAGATGACATTTCCCAAGAAGTGAACCTATAAAATCCAAAACTGGCACTTCAAGAGCTTACCATAAAGCTCGTTCCCTCGGACGGTGTCTAGTTCTACCCATAAATTGTAGGCATGCTCCTTCTGATTAGTTGAGTAGATCAGTATTTCGTCAATGAAGACTACGACAAATTGATCGAGGTAAGGCTGGAAAATCTAGTTCATGAGTCCCATGAACACTGCTGGAGCGTTGGTTATGCCGAAAGTCATAACCAAGAATACGTAGTGGCCATACTAAAATCTGATGGCCGTCTTCTACATGTCTTCATCTCGAAATCTGAGCTGGTGATAGTCTGATCTGAGGTCTATCTTTGAGAACCACTATGCCCTCTTCAGCTGATAAAATAGATTGTCAATCCTCAGGAGTGGGTGCTTGTTCTTCACAGTCACCTAGTTCAGGCGACGGTAGTCGACACAAAGCCTCAAACTCCCATCTTCCTTCTTAGCAAACAAAATCGGGGCTTCCCAGGGAGAAACACTGGGCCAGATGAATCCCTTCTCTTGCAATTCCTATAGCTGTACCCGTAGCTCATGAAGCTCAGTGGGAGCCATCCGATATGCTGGTGTCGATTTCAGTGTCATCCTATAGTACTAGTTAATATAAAATTCCACCTCTCTATGAGGAGGTATTCCTGGAACATCATCAGGGAAACCATCCGCATACTGGTCCACCACTATAGGATTGCTCAGACTCTCCACATCAACTGCTCTAATGGTAAGGCAGACCAACTAATGAGTGATCGACTGCACCCTCCTTCGAGTAAGTCTGTCCTATGCTGCAAAGGCTTTCTTCTCACCGGTGAAGGTAAACTTTGTCCCATCCATGCGGACACACCACACTATGCGCCTAATAATGTATATATGAGCATGGACTATAGATAATCATTCCACACCCAAGATGGTGTTGTAAGGCCTTGATGCCCCTACGAGGAGATAAGAGCCAAAGCTATCGCCTCCTAGAGTAAGCTCACGTTGCCGTCACCTGTGTGTAATCATTGATTCTACTCCTGTAGGAGTCTCTAACCGTAACTATTGAGTGAATGGCTATGTTAGAATCTCTGATCTCTGAACGAGGGCAGTGGGAATGAAAGAGTGTCTGGAACCTGTGTCTATAAGAACTGAAGCTAATGTGGAATAGACATAGATCGTACCTTGAATCATCTACAGAGTGCCATGGTCATATGCCTCAGCTGCCAAGATTTGAGATCTTCCCTGTCCACCTGCTCCATACGGTTGGGTTGGACCTCTTGCACAACCAGCTCCTCTACCACATCCGCCTGTTCCCTGTAGACTGCCTCGATCGAACCCCTGACTCTACCTGGGAGGTCCCTCAACTGTCTACTAATCATCAATATGGAGGGTTGGACAGTCCCAAGCCATGTGACCCTACCCTCCACAAGAGTAACATTGCCAGATCCTAGCATGATTGGCTCTGTCTCGTGTGCCCTGCACAACATAACACGTATCCTGATGTCGTCCACCAGATGACCTGGTTCGCTTTGACCTCCGTGACATCTGTCTAATTCCAGCTGCATAAGACTCCGCTACGTGTTGCCCAGTGGTGGGTCTCGTTGCAGGTGACTGCTCAGCAAGGAAACTCTCCACTAGGAGGGATCTCTCTAACACCCTCGCCTGCGTCGGGATGCTGAGTGAGATCATCGATGCTCTGATATCCCGCCTAAGACCCTGCTCAAAGGTCCAGGACCTGATGAAAGGGTCCTGCACCATATTAGTGGAGTAGCATGATAGGTCGGTGATCCTCGTTGAGTATTATGCCACTATAATGCTTCCCTACTACAGATGAAGTAGTCGTTGTATCTGCAACGCATGTAGGGTGGCTGGGACAAACTCCACCCAAAATAGGCTCTCGAAGTCTTCCCAGAGTAGTGTTTCCTCATCATGCACATGGAGCATCAGACTCCACCATATTCCTACTGATTCTTGAAGGATACTCGTGGCAAGGATCACCATAAGGTTGGTTGGTGTCCCTACCATTTAGAAAAATCTCACCATAGCCTCCAGCTAATCCTCAGCAGACTGTGGGTCTATCTCACCCCTGAAACTAGTTGGCCTCTGGTGCAAGAACTCGTGAAACACGCTCAATCGGCGTGTAATATCTGCTACTGGGGCTGGTGGTATCTATGTCCAAATGGGTAGTGATACCACTGGTGTCTTTGTTGTGATAGGGCCCTACACTGAGGCCTTATCACTCGGTTGGCTGCAATCTCGTACATCTGTCGGAACACTGGCTGAAAGTCTGCGTGGAGGCATCTTGAAAAGTAATAGGTGTTCCACGGTCAATAAGTTATACCTGGTCAGTTGAATCAAGATATCAAAAATAAAAATCTTGAAAACACACACACAATTATTGTTTTCATGCACGGATTCAGAAATCAAAAGTCAGGGTCCTGGTGTTTGGATACGTTGGTCACCGCACCAACACTGGACTCCCTGAACGGGAAACCACACTCAGTACCATTAACACTATTGCTTCACTGAAAAGAGAGATCAAAGTCTGGAGTTCTACGGTAGAAACGACTCCTCTGATACCAATTTGTCATGACCCGTCCCTCGGGGCCCGAGCCATGACTACCCCAAGCCTGCCTTCCATAGGCCAGGGGCTAGTGACTAGCACCAAAGGCATAAATTCCTAAAATAGGGAAGGAATTGCCTTTATAATTGTAAACACACACAACAAAGAACAAGATGGATGAAAAACACTAAGTAAAACTGTATACAAAGTGTTCTGAAATATAAAGGGGGCCGGAAATACTAGCCCAAATGTAAAGTACAAGGAAATTGAGAACAAGTATAAAACAGCTGAATGGTGAAGAGCAGCTCCTAGAGCATCCACCATGGATCCTACCTGAAGGGTAGGTTCAGATAACCTCCCCAACACTCCATGTCCGTCCATCTCCTCAGGATACCGACTCGTCATAAGGTTCACCTCTAGGTACCATCCAGTCTTGATACTCTGATCCACAGTCAATGTTGTCTGTCGTCTGCAACCAACACAATGAGGTACTGGCATAGCTTGTGCAGGGGTGAGTATAACTATACTCAGTAGGGACCCCAAGACCACCAAGTTCTCTCAAAATCCACCAAGGATAAACCATAGAGTATGAAATCAATGGATATACAGTGCTTATGTATATTCCCATACATATACCTATGTTATCTAGTAACCCATCTCAATCATGAGGAAAACATAGGAATCACTAAATCATCTCACATAGCATAAAACTTATGTAGAGAGTTAAAGATGATCAGATAAAGCCACTAAATCTTCTAAGCTGTCAAACCAATACAGGATCCAGGACTAGTAGTTAGAACCATCAGACCCACATAGGATCCAAAAATAGTAGTTGGAGCTGTCGGACCAACACATGATCCAAGACCAGCTATTCTATCGGACCAACACATGATCCAGGAACAGAAGTCAGAACTGCCATACCAACACATGATCTGGGAATAGTCTTCAGAACTGTCAGACCAACACATGATCCCGAACCAACTATTCTGTTTGACCAAGACATGATATTGGAATTGAAGTCAGAACTGTCGGACCAACACATGATCCAGGAACAGTTGTCAGAGTATAGCCAGACACAGGGTTTCCACAAAGCACCCTTGATTTCAGGAGGGTCCGCTCCTGAATCCAAGTGTAGATACATCAACTTCCTTGTAGTCCCAATTTTATATATACTGAAGTTCCGTCTCATCAAAAGGAACAAAACACGACAGAAAATGCGTCAATCAAATACCCAGTCTGAGAGTTATTGGCTTTTTACTTCCAAGGGCCTAGTTGGATTTAGGTTCAATCCAATCCGACATAACCCAACTACATCTAAACCTCATGTGGGCTATTCTAAAAGAACCTTCTTGCTCTAAGAATTTCTTCACAGCAGACGGTCCATGAATTGGACCCCCATAGCCCATGTTATGGGTGAAATGGTGAAAACATGCCAAAATGGGTCCAGGTCCGGCCCGGCCCAGTCGGACCGACCCGCCACGACCCAGGTCTGGACTGGGGTCTGACCCGATCCACGGGCCCGAACTGGTCCGTTGGGGTAGCCCGGCCCTCGGGGGCATCCCGACCCATGCTGGGTCCGGCCAGGGACCCTTCGTTGGGTCTGGCCCGGGGGCCCGCCCTAGGTCTAGCCCAACGGCCCGTGCTAGGTCCAGCCCGACGGCCCTCTCGGCTGGTGGCCCGACAGCCCATGGGGTCCACCCTAGCTGTGTCTTGGGGAGAGCCCGAACGCCCCTTGGTAACCCAAATGGCATAGCCATTCGGGTTGAAGGAAAAATGGCGCCAGGTGGCGCTGGTCCACATCACGTGGTACCCGCGGTGGGTCCCGCTACTACCAGCTCGCCGAGCAGCCAGCCGACTCCCACACGGTGGTGGATGTGTCGTGCCTCCTTGTGTGACTTGACAAATTGGGCCGCTGGACCTCTTTGCGGCCGAGCTCGAGACGACCCCTACTGTACTTCCATGGCCAGGGGCCGAAACCCTCCTTTGATCCACCGCGTGGCACCTGTTGCGCCACCCCTTCCCAGTCGACTCGGAAGCTTGAGCCACTGGTTTCTTTCGGGGCCCACCATGCGATGGCCGCCACAACACCGCCGCAGCCTGGAGCCGCGACTTCTCCTCTGGCGATGCGGTTGCACTTCCTTCGCCATATGTTGATGCATGTTGGTTCCATCCGTCGATGATCTTTCCATGGGTCACCAGACGAGCTCTGGTGGCCTGATTCTCATTTTGGAAGAAGTCTCTCTCTTTTCTAGTCATTTCCTTCGATCCGTAGTCATCGCTGACGAGAGTCACTAACCCTGGTCTCAGGATGCGTTCAACGTCAAATTCCACTAACAAAGCGGGGGGGGGGGGGGTCGGGCCGTGTTTGTTCAGCCCGAACCCTCCGCGTTAGGGTGATATCATACGGCTTCATTTCTTAATCTTTAAAGAAAAAACGAAGAACGTGCAACAATAAAAAAAGAATTCCTTACCTCATATCGTTCGTTGGTGGTGACGCAGAGGAAGTATGGACATCATTCATCATAGGTGAGGATGTCCCACTTTGGAAGAAATCCTAAGGGAAAAAGTGCAAAGAAGGCCGGCGTTCTTCGTTGGCATTCTTCGTTGGAGAGCCTTTCCTCGTTGGCATTCTATCTCCAAGAGCTACTCCTCTCCTCAATCCTCCTTTACAAAAAATGAAAATCCCCCAATAAATAATAGATTATGTGGCCTATTATGTTCATTGGCATAAATTCAAAAAGAGGAATTTAATTAATTGATGGGGCATAATTAATTAAATGGTATGGGTTGGCACCATTATGTGTTTAGGAGATCAAAAGGCTCCCCGTCATTAATGATGGGAGTTCTAGAGGCTTCCAACTCGGGTGGTCCTCACCAATTTATTCCTCACAAGGGAGGTTGAGTTCGGGTGGTCCCCACCACCATAACCTTTCATGGGAGGTTCAGTTGTGGCGGTCCCCACCTCCAACCTCCACATGGTGGTTATAAAAAAAAAAATAAGTCATGCACTTATGTTATTTTATTATTCCACGTAAAATGGAAAAACTATATTTGATTCCGGACCATCTATCATTGAGGTGAAAGTCTTCTTAAGCGAATACATACGCTGCTAGTTCAAAAGTTCCCTCATATTTCAGTTCTGTGCACCGGTTCAAAAGTAATAAAAACCCACTCATACGTTTACTGAACGAAACTGAACAAAATATCAGAAATTGATTTTGTTCACACCGGGCCTCAGAATCTTGCATCATAAACTTTCGCGAACTCATAAAAATTCCATGTATTTAAGAAAAAAATTCTATAGGATTTCCTGGTCTTTACATAAAGGTCCTATATTAACCCCTCAGTGTATCAATAGCTGTCATGAGATAAATTTTCTTTGGTATTTGGTGTTTTCCATACCTATCAATATAAGATACCTTGGTACAATGTCATGACAGTATGATTATGATGTCTAACATTATTCATTTTATCATTATGATACTATTTATTATTATCCACATGATAATTTATGTTGTTATTTCATAAAATAGAGATATTTCTTTTTTACGATATTAGTTATATAGAATATTTGATAATTTTTCATCTCTACCATATTATTCATGCTTTATTTATTCTATTAAAGCTCATATTACACCCTTTCCTTTACTAAGAATATAATATCTCCCTTTATTATGTCTCCTTTCTCCAAGATAAAAAGAATAGATCTATGAATTATCTCAACGATTTAAGATAAGAAATAAGAATGTTTCCATAAGAAATTTTATGGTAAATTTTTGGTTTTCATATGAAATGTGAGAATCATATATGTATCTAGTCTCTTAGTGATACAAAGCTATTTGATCTATCAGGATACAATCGCTTGTATTTCATTCAAATGTTGTAAAATAAATGTCAAATATGGGTTACCGGAGTGAGGGTGTTATTGTTGGTATCAAAGAAAGTTTAGTAATACCATTTTGAACTAGAGTTATAGAAACATATATTAGATAATATAAAAATATGATATATTATAGGGATAACTCTTTGCATTGTGTAATATCATCATGATTTTGAAAAGTAGATATTGTGTGGTTTTCTTATTAAATAAATCCCTGTCTAAATACTAAAAATTTGATGTAGTTGTTGAATCGATGAACCAAGGGAAAATAAATCTGAAAGGGTGGATTAGATATTTACTCGATTTTCACTAGAAAAAAAAATGAGTGAGTTTAAAACCACACACCTTGATATACACTTCTCGGGGATATTCTTGTGTCAATTCATAATTTATTTATGAGATGTTATGATGGATGAGAGGATAGAACCTATAAACACTAATGATATGGTATAATGATATTAGATAATCCTTAAGTGTCATGGCTTTATAACTAGATTGTTTCTATAAATTTCAAAGTCATAGATACCCCTTTTTAAGTTTTATGTGATGAGAGTTTAAGGTGATTAAGGATTTTTGAGAGATATTTATAGGAATATAAACCCTTGGTTTAGTACGTGTTTCTATGAAAAGGTTATTCTATGAATAATTATTTTATATTTTTTCCATAATTTGAAATATATTGATAACCATTTGACTTAATATGATCTTTGTGGTTAATATAGTTAATTAGGATAAAATGTTTATTAAATTTTTGGAAAATTATATGATTAAGGTGAATATAAATTAATGAATAGATATTGAGTTAATTTTTGTAATCATATTTGATTTTATTTGGGTTATATAGTGATTAAAATATTTTAGAATGTATTAGATTATTTAAAAAATATATATGATCATGGTATTCATATAATTGGTATGTCCCATTATGGGATACTTTATGTTGTTAAGGGATAAATGTGAAATAAGACCTCGAAAAAATAATTTTAATAAATATTTTTATTCTTGGGTTTATAATTTGGACATATATATTTTTGAGGGTTGTTAAGGTAAAATATTTATTAAATGGTTTATACTGAATTTTGGGTTTTATTATTAAGGTTTTATAGATTTATATATTATTTTAGCATATGAATATTTATCCATATTGGATAACATATAATAACCATTTTGGTTTGGTAAATATATAGAGACATAATGAAGGAATATATTATTTTATGGATCTTATCATCCAATAAAAGTTAATTTTAGTACTTTATGGATGAAATATTGAATATTCATTTCCTGGTGTAATAGATGAGATAAAAGTGGAAATTGATGGAAAAAATCAAAAGGATGAATTTTTTCTTATAAAATGGCATGAAATCAAGTAAATATATTTTCTAATGGTCTATATCTTGAACATAAAATAATAACTAAATACAATGAAAGGGGTACCAAAATATAAATTTTATCCTTTTACCTTAATTTCAGATTAATTGTTGGTCTTATTTGTCCTTTACTAATTTATGTTTGTGTGGTCATTAACTTTCTCATGATCCTATTCTCTATCACTCTCTATTATTCATAGAATGATCTTTTTCATTTCCATATAAAAGTTTTCACTTCCTCAAAATTTTCTTCTTATCTGGATATATAATTATGTGTTATTTTAGGGTTCCTTTATATTTCCCACTTCCCATTTTTAATGGAAATTATATTCTTCTTTTAAATGATGTGGGTTTTGAAAAATGGTATTTAAAAATATAGAACCATTTATTAACAAGATAAAAATTATGGGGACACCATTTATTTAATTGTAGAATGTAGCGCTATAAAATTTAAGTTCATAATTATAATATTCATTATAACTTTCATAAAACATAACACCAGTCTTTAAAAAAATGTTTTATTCTGTAAAAATATTTTTATTTGAAATTTAAAATTTCACCCAAGTAGTAAAATATGTGATATGAATAAGAATAACCAAATTATGAAAAATATCTATAAGTTTTTTTATAATTGAAATTTGTTTATTAATTCATAATAAATTTTTACTCAGTTGTAAGTAAATTTATTTTATGCTTCAATTTTTTTTTTCAAAATTGGTATTTTTTAAAATTTTACATGGAAAATATAAAGAATTTATACTAATATTCGAAATTTTTATTTTAGAGAATCAATATAAATTTTTAAATATTCAAGAAAATTTTATCTTTGGATAGATTTTCTGGAATTTGTCTAAAAGATTTATTTATTTTTGAATAGTGAAAGATACCGAGTTTTTTGTTAAATAGTCTTTTGTTTTCATTAAATGAATAAATTTAAAAGTAATCTTATATTTGCTATTTTATTTTAAATTTAAATAACATCGACTTTATCGAAAAATATAAAAATAATGACATAAAAATTAGCATAATATTTTATTTAGGTATATACACATTAATATGCTTAAAAATGTTATTTTTTTAAAATAATTATTTTTTGAGTTTAAAATAATTATATTAAAATTTATTTATGACACTTCTATAAATTAATTCCCAAAAATTGGATTGCATATTTTGAATTATGATGTTAAAATTTGGTAAATAGTTGCCTTTTATTTGTACTCATTATTAATAGTAACCATGGTAAGTATTTACCGCCTTAGTAAAGGTTAAAATGGGAAGACCAGGGTAAAAATATGTTATAAAGTCTAAAAACCTCCATAAAACCTTATTTTATCATATTTTATGATTGTTTTATAACCCAATACATCAATGATATGAAAATAAAACAACTTATTATCAGTTGATAATAACATTTATACAGTTTTTAGAAAAGAATAAATTCAAAATGTAACTTTATGGATTTTAAATTCCAGTATATATTAAAATACGTATAAAATGAAGTTATGTAAAAATATAATTTTTTATTTTGAAAATAAATATTTTTTATTATACTAATTTATTTTCTATTTTAATTTTAGATATAATTACCTTAAAAGCTTAAGCATCACTAATATAATGTTTTTGAAAAAAATAAAATAATCATGGTAAATGATTTTAAAAATAATAAAATTTATATGTTTTGGATTAATTGAGGTATTATGTGAATTTATGATATAATTATGATGTATAAATGAGGTTAAATGTGTTTATATTTGAATAAAATACTTATTTGGATGTTGTTCAAGTCAAATTAAATGAATAGTCCCAAAAATGAATTTAATGATATCTTATGAAAGAAATATTTTATTAAATGATTTAAAAATAAAGAAAATATTTCAATAGGAAAAATGAAATGTTAAATGGTCTAAAATATCACACATGGACCATTATTGATACAAATAACGTCTTATAAGTAAATTTATTACCCTTAAAAACTAAAAATTGTGTTACCATAAGCAATGTGAAAAATGGTTAATGAGGGGGTTAAACAAAACAATAAGATTTAAAATGTAACTTAAACTTGTCATGATTTTATAGGATAAAGAAATTTGTAATTTAAAATGTTCCAATTTCTATATTATTCCAATTTTTTAAACCAAACAATAATACTGTATATATTATATTTAAATATGTTATGTAATTCAAAGTTTGTCATTTCCCTCACTTATAAAAGGGATCCTCCTCTTCTCCATTATTCACATAGTTTTAGAACACTATATTAGAATATAACTACCATAATAACATTATATACTACTTAAACTCATTCTAGATGTTCCTTTATTTTTTAAGAACATCCTATGAAGGCATAAGATGTAATCTGAAGGAGGTCTCTCAACGAAAAGGTAATCGTCTTACCCAACTCTTTAAAATATTATGTCTTCTTATACTTACTATAAATATATCTTATTCATAAAATCACAATGAATCCAATGTCATAAATATAATTACATGTCATTATGTTTATATTATAACCATTTTCACCTCTTTTCCATCCTATGGAAAATGAAAACATCACTCATGTGTATGTGTGACCTACTATCTCCACATAGCGGTGTAATTCATTTTTCATCACCACTTTACAAGGATTTTTATAAATAGAGAACTAATTAATATATATTTCATTTATGTTATAATTATTATTTTTAAATTATAATATATCATTTACCTTCTTTACCTTCCACCCGTTTAGAAAATAAACCTGATGCTCATGCGTACATGTTTACTACCACCTCCACAAAGCGATGTGATTCATTTTTAATGTATTAATTTAATGGATGATTTTAAAAATGTACATAATGAATACACATTAAATTATTTTCATGATTAACATTATATAGATTATTTTTCCAAGATCAAGGTGAAAATAACTTAATTGTTGAATCAAAACATACATGAAAAAAGAAGTCAACACCTGAAATGTTAGTGATAATGGAATATTGTTAATGAATGTTTGATATAATGTTATATGAAAATCATTTATGGTATTATAACTATAAATTTTATTATTATTTACAATTATAAAAAAATTTAAAATATTATACATCGGTAAAAATAACATAAAATAAATTCATACTAGAGTAGAGGGTTTCTCATTTGACTTTTATTTTAGCGATACATATGACATATTCATCAGTTTTTTCCTTCATGTGGTGTATTTACTACACCATTGATATATTATATAATTAATCTCTTTAAATTAATTATATTCAATGTTTTATTTAATTTTTTTCTTTCATTGGGGGTTTTATTTGATAGTTACCACCACCCTAAAGGTTTATTTTAAAATACCATCCTCATTCATCATTATTATTCATATTTAAGATTCTACTAGATAAATTAAACCATCATTAAATATTAAACCCAATATATCATCCTATAATTTGGTTATTTATAGGTTTTTTAGTTCTTAGTTAGATTTTTTACTTTCTCTAGAACTCAAAATGAGTGAATTAATTTTTTTTGGGAAATCAATTTATTTTTCTAGTTGGTCAAGAATATTTTTCTTCAATGTAGATATTTTATATAATTTTTTTAAAGAATTATTTATCTATTCTCAAATGATACATTAAATTCATTTCTAACCATTTTTTACTGTCAATTTTTTTATAAGTGAACATTCTTATCATTTTCCAAATAAGAAACATTTTACCAATTGTGCGAATGAAATAGTTATTTTAACATTTATCAGAGAAGAAAATTTCTTTTCCATTAAAGATTTTTTTTATATTTTAATATTTCTTTAAAGTTTTAATGTTTATTTTCAAATAAAATTTTTTATTACAAAAATTATTTTTATTATTTTTATTTAAAATATATGATTTAAAAAATAATAGAGTATTTTCCTCAATAAATGTTTCTATGATGTTTTAAAAGAATTTTCATATAGATAACCATCCTTTTATAAATCTTATACATCAAAATATATATACTCAAATAATGCCAACAAAATTATTTACTTAAATGTTGTATAGTAATTTCTATAATTTATTAAATATGGAAAATATTGACATTTTATATGTCATTTTTTCAATATGAATGGTTATATTTATTATGTATTTAGTTTTTATTAATTTTTATCATACGATGACTACATTGGACTGTGTAAGTGATAGATGAGGCCCATTATATCCCCTTGATGCATCTGTATGTTTAATCAGAAAAAATATATTGAGTATTTGGAATATTTTATACCTATTTATGTATGATATTTTTACAAGGCATTTGGGTAATATTTTGATGTCTAAAATTATGCATTATATCGTTACATAACTATTTATTATTAACCCTATGGTTATTTATTTGGTTTATTTCATCCATAAATATATCACCCCACTATGATATTATTTATATGAAATATTTGATTGTTGTTTATCTCTGATATATTATTCATGATTTATTTATCCGTTGTCATGTTTTTTAGTATTATTTCCATTACTAAGAAGGTGATTTAAGCCTTTATTATGTTTACCTTTATCCTAAATACTAAGAATATATATATGAATGATTTCAAGGATTTACTGAAAGAAATAATAATTTTATACCAGGAATTATTATGTGTTACTTCATGTTTTTAGATTCAATGTAAGATTCGTGTATCTATCTAGTCTCCCTTGACTACAAAACTATAGATACTTCAGGATAAAATCCCATATATATTGTTTTAATGTAGTAAATAAAATATATTATGGGTTACAAGATCTTGGGTGTTACACATGTTATATGTGGTGAACCATTATTTAATCCTAGATATTTAATGATATACACAACAATACATTCTTCCAAGAATGATATTCAATGAAATTATGTCTCTCATAATTATCATCTCAAATCCTGAAATTTAATGATACTATATTATTTCTTATGTTAAATATCCTAACATTCTATTCTATGTTTTACATCTCTGATTCTATACATAAAATCCTCTAAATCAAGAGAATATTTGAATTTGAAAATTGAAATGCAAAGAATAACTAACATAAAACATATTTTTAATACAAATACTTCCATTAGAATATCTTCCATAAAATATTCAATATTTAATTTAAATAACTAGTTATTAGTTTCTCAAATAACTACCCTACAATTAAGATAAATCTATATCATAAAACATTTAAAATACTGTCAGAACTAAAATGACAGAATGACCACTTCCTTCATGGAGTGATAGGTTGGTTTCACGTATAACGTTATTAAAAATAAAGATATTCCACTTCATGGATAAAAAATTAGTAGGTTGAAATATAATTTGTTAAATAATAAACTTTGAGAATAAAAATGAATGATCTTGTAGTATTTTCAAATTAGAATTTCAATATTTAGTCTCATCAATTTCATAGTGAAGTATAGTATTTGTGGAATAATGATCTAGTAGATAGTACCAATGAACTATTATTCAGTCTTCCTCAAGAAATTTAACTATATGCACCATAATATATTTTTAAAAAAATACAACTAAAATTGCCTAGATGTAGGTTTATGTTGTGATTAGACATATAACTACAAAACCTATCATTTTAGCAGAATTAAAAATCATCCCTGAATCTACCATAATGTTACATCAATATCCTGGCATGTAACCTGAAATAACACATTTGAAGAATTAAATGAACAAACTTACCCAATTGAAATTCATGAAGTTACCTTTTAACTCATGGGGTGAATGAACCATATAACTATCTAAACTATCCTTATGAAGCACATCCTCATTGTATGATGGATGGATGATGGTGTGGATTACCCTTTTCTTGAAACATCTATAATTGACACTAGATATCTCACTCTTATTAATAAATCTTTTAAAAAATACATATTATTTCAAAAAAATTAATATTAAAACTTATGGATGTAAGAATATATTATTTTTGAGTTAGTTCTTACCAATATTAATGTCTGATGTACACTATGTATGTAATACCCCTGAATCAAGATCAGAGAGACTTATTTCCATAAAATTTACGTCTAAGTGACCAAATTTCATATCCTTGAGAATGATACTCAACCGTAGGTACCCATATAGAAGTATATTTGATATTATAACTATAATATATATCAAAATTATAGACATTGTACATGCCATAATCTATAAAAAAAAGATATACCTGAAGTGCCCACCTTGTGTATGGATTGTATTTTTGTCAAATAATTATCATTTTTCTCAATAGTGATCCCTGATATAAGAAGATCTCATTGCGGTTTATATGATGAAGTGGTTCCAGAGTTAATGGATCTTTGATGAAGTCCTCAAGTCCTCATAGTCTAAGAAACATTTAAAAAATGGGAATGGTTTGGAAGACATTGGGTTTAATGGCGATGCCTAGAGAATTATTTTTGATTCATTAGGTGAAATTATATTTCATGGGTGAAATATTATCAGAGTTAAATATGATTATTACTTAGTGATTTTAATTTGAAAATTATGATAAGTTGTTTCGAGAATATATGATGCAAGCCTTATGAAATAATTTGGGGAGAAAGTATCCTACCAATCATATTCAGTTTTGATTGGAATGAAATATTTTGTTGAAAGACATGGAAGTTACTATAATTTCGATGGTGAATTTTATGTTGCTAAAGATTATCGATCAAAGTATATATATCATGTTATAAGTAGTTTGTGACTAATGAAATGATTGCAATAAATTTTGTATGGAGTTGTTGATGTAGATTTTTAAGGTGGTATCATTTCCCAAGGATTACAAATTTGTTTCGCATAAATATCTGAAGTTTATTTTTTGGAAATGGAAGGATTTCCACTAATAATAGTTTGTGGACCACATATGGTAGTTCAAAAATTGCATAAGTGGTATGTTTAATGATTAAGAAAACCCGAAAATGGATGTTTTCACATAGTAGCGCTAAGAGAACCATAATGAACAATATGAAGACCACGTTGGAAAAAATGGTTTGAAGAGGATCACAATTCATTGGAGGATCAAAGTTCACATGAAGAATTTCATTTTAAGATTTTGGGAAGTGATTTGAAGCACTACGAGGTCAGATCATGAGAGTATTACAGTTCACGAAAGGCTTGATGATTCGTGGGGGACTCATCCTTTGCAGAATGGAGGTAGTGATTTGAGAAGCCGAAAAGGGTTGTCTTCCTTGGATATAATTTTCCACTAAAAAGTATAGGAGTTTAAAAATCATATTTATCATAGAGGAATAATTTTTCATGGAAAATACATAGAAGAAGTTTGTGGGGGAACTATATCCTGGAAAGGAAAAGTGAACACATACTATAGTACGTGGTGAAGACTATACCACATTAGAAATTTGGGTTAATTAGAATAGTGGGATTTGTGGATTTATTTTCATATATAAAATACCCTAATCCCATAATTAATAGATATAAATTTATTAGAGAACATAATCGGTGGTGGAAGAATTTGTCTAAGTATGTAATATTTCATAGTGACGAATTCCAAAAAGGTAATTAGTTTGTAGAGGAAAGATTATGTGAAGGACAAAAGATTTTGTATATGAGGACACGGTCTAGGGAAGCAGAGGAAGTCGATAAAGAAGGCATGGTCTGTGGTAGAAACATTCATCCATGAAGATGGGATGGTCCATATAAGAAAAATCCTTCCACAAAGGAGGGAATCTCCATTGGTGAAAAGGGTAGCTACGAAGCATGGCTGGTCTGCAGAAGAAGAGGATGACTGTGAAGCACTCACACCATGCTGAGCAAGGAAATTCATAATGACAGTTCACCACCATAGTTTGTGGGAATAGTTTATAAGAGTAGTTCATAGGGATAGTTCATAAAGTGATGATATTTCATAGGGGATACATGACAGTTCACAGTGGGTAAAAGGAAGTTCTCAAAAAGATAAAAATATTTTCTAAAAGAAATTTTCTCAAAGTAACAATATGAGGAAGAGAACTAACACTACATTCACTGATGATAATGTGTATAAAATAAGAAGAATTGAATTTTTATGATGATAAGATAAGATGATACTTATTTATTTAACAATCACAAAGGGGGTTTTTTATTACAGTTAGAAGAAGAATATCAAATCTTAGTTCAGTTCATATGGAACTGAAAAAGAAAACAAAAGAGGGTTAGAATAAGTGACTAGACAAATTGATATATATTTATTTGTATTTGGGATAGGGAGAATTATTTTTACCAACACATAATGCATTCATATAATTAGTTCTGATGAAAGAAGAAGAAGGTGTAGTTATCAAATTTTTTTTGTAAGACGTTATAAGAGTTACTTGTATACTGCTAAGAAAGTAACAAGTGAAGATAATAAGATCAAACCAGGACTATAAAATTAGATAGGACTCAACTGGTTAAGTACTTTTTTAGTGTTATTAATTCTTATCTATAAGGAGAAGATTTTATTAAGAGTTAGCATAAAGATCTGAAAAAGTGTTGTAAAAAGGAATGTCTAGGGAGGCAGTATAAAGATCAATCTAAGTGATGTAAAAATGGATATCATGGGAGGTAGTATAAATATCTTGAAAAGTGTTATAAAACATGAGCTATTGTATTTTTTTCATAGTGACACACTAGTGTATGTTTATATCCTACTCATTTTAACCACAAAAATATGTTTTTTTCTAGTAGGGGCGTGGACAAGATACTCTTATTGAGTAGTGACCATTTTAAAAATATCATGTGATGTATTTACTGCTTTCATATACATGAATAAAATAAGGAAAATAGAATAAGAGAATCAATATTCTAACAGGTTTAAAATGTATAAGGATAAAAATTTAAAATTGGATAAAAAGTCCCCAACACTGATTCACCCCCATCTTAGTGTTA
Source organism: Viscum album (assembly GCA_963277665.1). Lineage (NCBI taxonomy): Eukaryota > Viridiplantae > Streptophyta > Magnoliopsida > Santalales > Viscaceae > Viscum > Viscum album. The sequence goes on from OY728153.1 coordinate 1,238,240,897, forward strand.
GTTGTATCCTAAAATGGTATTAATAATATCTGTGGGTGGGTATTATGTTTTATATCTTTCCATTAATGACATTAAAAAATCATATTAAAATGATAACCCCAAACATTATTAAATTTAATGGGTCAAGGATAATATTTCTTCAAGTATTATCTAATATAAGATTTTCACATAATCCATAAATATATATAGTAGAAAATAATTTCAATCATAGCATATATAACTCCAAGATGGTTAAATGGATAACTCATTATCTTAATCTATAAAATGTATTAACTCGGATCTATTCATTAAGTATCCTAATGAATAACATTTATTATATAAAAATAACAAGAAGAACACATATGTTATGATAACCTAATAGTTAGGGCCACCTTTAATTCACATTCCATATACCTGATAATTCATGGGAACCTAATGGTTATGGTTACCCGTATTGAATGATATAGTTTATGACAAGTATTTACATTATAAAGAATCCCACACTTAATATTTGAGGGATTTTCTTAGTCTCACATTTTTTATATCCAAAAAATCAATAATAAAAAAATAACTATTGTATCTCATAAAATATTTATTATCTCATGATTTATTCCTAAATAAATATATATTGCTGATGATTTAGTTTTTTAGTTACTATTACTTGAACCAAATTAATATTTCTGAAACATATTAATGTGAAACTCTTCACAAAACACCCAATGTGTGTCACTAACCCAAAATATAATCTTAATATTTTCCCACATAGAAAAATGTATTCTACTAGGAGGTTACATAAAATCATTTCCTTTAAAGGAATAGAATCATATATAATCAAGAACCCTCATAAGAGTAATCATGGAGTGATATGTAGTCATCCAAAGCTTCCCAAAAAGAGCCATAAGCCTCTAGGATAGTGAGTAATCTTACTTAAAGTTTAACAACACAAGGTTATTTTTTTAATTTTTTTTATTTCTATGATTAATCTAATATCTAATATTAATAAATTATCATTAACCATTAAATTCAAGATCATGAATTCATTAAAAATCTAAGTCAACATAGAATAAAACTAAATATTATATTGTTATACCATGCATGTAAAGAGTGGTATAATAATTTAAAATTATTAGGGTAAACAATTTAAAATGAATGATATAAAATTGAAATTATACAAATAGGTTATATACAATAATATATAAATATAAATAGTGTAATAAAATAAACAATTAAATCATTTAACATGAGATAGCACATGTTAATTTTCATTTCTAGAGACCATGACATAATCCAAATTAGTTTGGATGAAATTTAAAAAAACATGAAACAAAGGCATGACATAGAACATTTTTCTCCATGGGTATTACCAAGTAGCACAACTATTTTAAACCATTTTAGATGTTGATTTAGTTCTTAGGTCTGGCCAACAACCACAACAAAGTCCAAATCATTTTTCACCATGAAAAAAAATATTTCTTCTATACCATATGCCTTTTCAATACTTTTATCTCACAAATAACTAAAATGCCTTGATGATATATTCTATATTTTGGTTGGTCATCATGGTGACATAGACCATGGAATTGTGGACAACTAACTAAGTTATAGTGATGTCAGGAATTATTATCTATTTTAGGCATAACTATTAAATATGTGCCTTTACATATACAAGTCAATTTCATATATAAATTTTATATAACATATCATAATTTCAAATACTTATCCCGTTCATGTGTGTTATTCCTTTATTTCCCTTCGAAGATAATATTTAACAAATATTTATGCATTATACTTAAAATAGGTGTATTTTAAGATAAATTTAATTTTACCTTTTAAAACAATGATATTGAGTATTAAATGTTATAATGTTTCATAGATTAGATATATTTCTATGGTTAGTAGAAACTATTAAACATCTAATGAAAATTTAATAAAATAATATGATAAATATAATCTATAGAAGTATTAATTGAAAATTAATAGAATCATTTAACTCCTTGAATGAACATAAAACCTATATAAATTGAATGTTTTTATAAATCACAAATACGAGAGTTGTAATATAATCATGTTTATTATATTAATGGTAATATATATATAATTATCAATTATGAAAGTTGAATTTATATGGTTCCCAAATAAACCATCCAAGTTAACCATCCAATATAGTAATGAAAAAAAGTGTTTTATCGCACATATTGTTTTAAGAAATAAATAATTATAAATTATAATATATATTATAAAGTTTATAATTAATTATCATCCTTAAAATATATAAGGAATGATGATAAAAAAGAAATATGACCACTCATAAAAAATAAATGTTTTTTAATTTGAATATAATTTTTATATATATTTATATCAAAAAATTTAAGATTAAGTATATTTAAATAATTATTTTAATTAAATGATATATATATATATATATAATAAATTTCCACTCTTTTAATTATAAAGTTTCTATAAATATGAATAAAATGATTTAATTCTTAAAAAATACTTCTATAAATAATTTTGTGATAGGAATTTTTTTTAAGAATGTATATTATGGTTGAAGAATGATTTTAATATAATAATTATGAGAATTAAAGATAGATTAATATTCATGAGCTTTTTAATAATTGATAAGAAATAATAATAATAATAATAATAACAACAACTATACTTAAGGTTTAAAAAGCTATTTTTCCATAAAAATTATTTTTCCTATATATTATTATGTTCATTTAAAAGTTAAATTTCTATTATTTATAATTTTATTTTGATTATTTAAAGTTAAAATTTGGAATAATCACATAAAAATTAAGTAATAGGGGTTCCATTGAATATTTGGTAAATGAAATAATTTTCACGGTAAATAATTAAATCACGTAAAAGTTTGTAAAATGGGGAAAATGACATGAGAATAATTTTTAATAATTAATTATATATTTATAAAATCTATTTTCCCATTGTTAGGAATATTATAATTTTAAATATTATTTCCTTACTCAATTCACCTAACTCCCCTGTAATTTTTGATTTCCATGCACCAAACTATATTTTCTAAGGAAATATCACACATTTTTACAAAAAAAAAGAGATTTCTTCTACCCTTACCAAATCGATTCTATACATAGGTTTATCCTTAAAAGATTCCTAAATTTTCTCTAGTAAAGTAATTTCTCATTTTGGACAGCCTTTAGTCACAATGAGGAGACCTAAATCATTCATTTTGAATGAAATCATTATTTTATAGGGGTAATTAAATCTATGAATATAATGAATCAACCTTCATCATTTCCATTTTTATTCATATATATACTATTATTAAAATATATCCTTCACTATAATGAATTATTTATAACATCATTAGTCTTTTATTAAGTTCTTTTAGATTTAAGAAACATGATTAATTTTTTTGTCTATATGTATTAATTCAATGTGTTTTAAAGTATGATGTGATACATGTGATAACTTTTGAGATGGTTTTGATGGATATGAAACGATTTAAAAGAGTGGAAGATTTCTTGTATATAACATTTAAAAATGAATTCATAAGTTTGGTATTGACCCAGTGTAATTTTGAAAACTTGTATAAGCTACAGGAAAATTCATTTATAGTTTTAAAGGTAATAATAAGATAACTTGAAGAGTATAGAAACTATCTTTGGATTATAGAGCATTATGGATATTGTATTTAGCATTTACATACTCTTCAATAATGATTTATGAAGGTTAGAGTTACTTTGATGTGGTGTAAAATTTATTTTAGAAAGTATAGAATTTATGTGTTTTTTATTTTTCCAAGTGTAGTTCTATGTAAGAATAAGTCATAAATTTTGTATGAATCACCACCATATTATGCATAAACATTGTCTCAACCTAATGAAATTAGAAAAATAATAATTTACTGGATATGTATGAATCATACTTGAGCTGGTAAACCATGGGTTAGTTACTTTGTATGAATCACCTTGTGTGTCATATTCATAAAATAAACCTAATATAACCAGTAGAAAGATATGTGTAAGTATAATCCAGTGTAACTATGTGAAATTATGATAAATTCCAAGCTGTGTAAGAATCATTCTACAATTGTGTGAACATTATCCTCTTAACATATGCATGAAATCAATCGATGTAACAATCATTTACTCTATGTAATCAAGATTTCTGAACTCTTAATGATGATGTTTATCATCGTAACCATCAATACTTAGAGAAAATTATTTGTTATGGTAGAATAAAAAAATAGAGTTTCCGGATTTTATAATCTGAATAAAACATGAAATTTTATGATTTCTAAGCTATTATTTTTGGTTCTAAACATCTAAAACCCCAAAAATGGTTTTTTTTCTTTATTTTAAATTCATATGGATGACTTTAAAGACTTATTAATAATATAAAATAAGTAATTATAATTTCGAAAGCATTTTTAATGTCTAAAATATTTGATTCCATAATTATTAATTAAAATGTAAATTAAATTTAAAGATTTTGAGTCTTTGATTAATTTTCCAATAATTAGGATGATTGGTTTTCATTGATTCTATAATATTATGATGATATCACTGTTCTTGATAAGGTGAAAAAATTAAATGAATTTTCATAAATAATGCAGATGATGTTACATCAATTATTGAGATGTATATAAGTTTCTAAATAATTTTTAACCAAGATAATTGAGTTAGTTGCTGAAATTCGTAATTGCAATGGAATATCGAATCTATGAAAAATATTGAGGAAGGATGAAATTTATACAACTATTATATCATGAAATGAGATCTTGTAGATATCAATGGAATTATAAATGAAAAGAAAATTAGTTCGTGCATATGTTCTTCATCAAAAATTAAATGTCAAAAAATATTTGTTATTAAATTTTATTTTTTGTTGAAGAATAATAATGTATGAGTTTCTAATATATTTTATATATTAAACAATAATATGTATAGGTTTTTACTATTTTATCAAGAATAAATGTAGAATAATTCACATGTTGCTTCAGTATATTTAATACATCATGGAAGAGTAATTATTTATGATGTTTTGGTGAACATATGATGATAATATGTTTCTAGAATATATATAAAAAATAAGAATTTATATTAAAGAAAAATAAAAAAGTGAGTGAGTAAAAATGTGGGTAAAATATGTCATTTACAAAGGACAACTATTTGAAAAAGAAAAATCGGGACTATCCCATGTGAAGTATTGAAATATTATAGTATTGGAAATTGTGGGAAAGATTTTATGTGTTCATTGAGTTATTAATCTATATATATTTACATTTTTTTATTATGAAACAAAACACAAAAAATGTGTAGTAAGTGTGTGGAAAAAAATGAGAGTCTCTTGGATGAAAAAATGGAATCTGTTGTTGAGTGAGATTAAAAATGAGTTTTCTGAGAGGAAGAAGAAGCTCTATCAATGAATAATAAAGAAAAAATTTGTATAACTAGTTCTAGAAAAAAATATTAAAAGGGATTTGATGAATAAGGAGTAGGAGATACTATATCATGATGTAGTGATGACGAAGAAAAAAATTAAAAAAACTGCTCAATATGAAGATCTATTGGGTTTTGAAGGAGAACAAGAAAACGAAATGAGTAATAAAACCTGTAATATTAGTAAATTAATGTCATATAATAATTACAAATATGTATATGTTCCTAATTATGTGTTTGATTGAGGTTTCATATACTCTTAGTACTATATATTTCATTATTTAGAAGTTTATGTTGAGAGAATCCAAAAACTATTTCTGTAGAGAACATAGAATATAGGAGGTTATCAGATTCCATGATTTATGTACTATTATTTATATCATACATGTAGTTAAATAAAATATGTTTTTAGGAGGAAGTTTAGGTTTTGGGTTTAGCTACGTCTATATCAATTACATGTTGATTTACTTCTAGAGGAGGTATTAAGTTATGAACCAACTAGTGTGACTCTATATTAATGGATGTGGGATGTACTGTATAGATTTATTAAATTTGATAATATAGTGTAGGAATTTCACAATTGTAATATACTAATCACCATCATATATAATACAAAAAAAATATTTTCAAGAAAATACGTAAATGAAATCCCCTTGTAATTGACAATGAGATTTTAGTGGGGAATCTATCTCTCCATGGGAGCTAAACATAGAAAAGAGTACATTTTATACACCAATGCCAATCCTTGTAAACATATATATGTTAAATTTACATTCAATTGTATTATTTAATATAGGTTTTTTTAGGGTAAACTATAAGATATTAGTTTATATCATAAAAGGTGATAGATATTTTGAAGACTAACGCGGTGAAACTAAAAAATTGGAATTTGTTTTTGGTAAAATTTGGTCAAACTTAATTCCCCCCACCCTACCCCTTATGGGTTCCTACACAATCCCACTAGGATATTAAATTATCATTAGATCCATTTTCCCACTATTAGGAACTATTATTAGTTACATTGTTTTTTTACTTGAATACATTATGTTGCTACTTCAAATTGATATTTGAATAAAGTTCAAAACATTCTTATATGAAAGGAATTGTTTTTACTATTGCCGGTATCGATTAGAAATTTTTAACTCATTAAAGGAAAAAAATGAAAATTAAAGAGTATAATATGTAGTGGAAAATCTCTAAAAAGGAAAAGTAATAATCACATACTAACGGTAATCAGAATGGTAAGGGTTTATCAGTCAAATATGTTGATTATTATTGCTCAAGTGAAACATTATCAGGCTATAATCCAACCTACATTAAATTTTGTAATGAAAACTATATTTTGATGAAAAAGTATCTAAAGAGTGTCTCAATTAAATTTATTACCTATATATTCATATATGTAAAGGTAATTCATAATGAGAAGTTATAAATGGAGGAAAAATGCTGACATAATGGAAGAAGAAATATTAAATTACATGAGTTTCTACAACAATCTCACAATTCTTGTGAATATCAAAGAAGATATTGTGAAAATTTATAATAAAATAAGTTTATTGGATGATAAATAAATAAAATTTTCTCCATGTAAGTAAAAAATATATGAAAATGTTTTAAAGGAGGTATTCTTTATTTTGAGAAATTTTATGAAGTATCTATGGTTATTAAGTCATCTCAACAATAAGTAATAATAAATATGGTAAATGATATGGAAAACTCATTGTTACTTTAAATATAATTTCATGATGAATAAATTATGAAGATTAGATATAATTTTTAATATAGGATGAGACTAATTGAATTCAAAATTTACACTCTCAGAATAATGTTTGTTGAGAAATAATTAAAATCATGAAATTGGAATATTCTTATTCAAGAACTTCCCAAGGTACTAGAAAAATTAATATTTTCAACAAATAATATAGAAGATACTTCCTCAAATTAGATTCAAAATGCTGGTAATATGAGCTTGAGATCAATTAGAGAAGCATCCACCTCCAACTCATACAAAAAGTACCCCTTTGTATAGTTAATTCACATTAAACTGAATCTGTGATCTATAGACATATAGGGACATGTCTAAAAAATAAAAAATTGAAAGATTAAAAATACTAAAACACCCACCACATCATCTGGATCATTGGTGAGTATCTCTGAGAAACCATTCCACACAAAATGAGTCAAAAAGTTTCTTTTTCATCCCAAATACAATAATCATGTAAATCTAGACTGATATCATGCACAAGGAAAAGGAAATTAGTAATTGGGAGATGTTGGAACTTCTAGAGGTTCAGAAATAGAGATATGAAAAGTTTGAAAAACATGCCATCGTTTAAAGATTATATAAATCTTGAAGGAAGGGTGTGATAATCTAAAACATGAAGAAAACCAATTAGTTCAATGATATTTTTTCAAATTAATACTAATATATCCACAATGAATAATTTTCAGAGATTAGGGAGTTTATGTGATTTTTATAAAAACAATTCATTATAATGAAGAGTATTTTTATTTAATTGACAATTAAAACTCTTTTTCTGATCAAAACAGTTGGAAACTATGAAGAACAACTAAGGTAAAGAAGAAAATAAATTATTATCTAGGATAAATTAAATTTATAAATTGAATCAAATCATCCCAAGAAGTTAGTGATGAATTCTGGAAAAGTATGTTCATCGTATATTGAAAAAGTGATTCTATTATATTAGTACAGGTCATATCATAGACCATTTCAAGATCTAAATAACCTTGTAAATAAATATGAGTATGTTAGAATCCAAAATTAAAGATTAAATCCATGAAAGAGATATTAGTATTAGCATAGTGGTGGAAATCCTTGATGAAGAGGTTGAAAGAGTATTAAATAAGGGAAAGCTAAAAGTTAGAAAAGGTGTGTGTGGAAGGTGTCATAGACCTGTACATATTATTAAAAAATGTATAAATGTTATAATAACTAAAAAAATGGAAATCATTCATGACTCCTACCACTAATAATAGAGTCTTAGTGGAGTCCATGCAAATTAATAAGATAGAGAATGAGCCTAATGATTTGTTAATCATAAAGCCAAATCAGTTAAAAAAAGAAATGATGTGGGTAAATATAAAATGAATCATACTACCCTAGTTGTTAAATTTTAGAAACTAATTTAAACTAAGGTGAAAAGGGAAATAAATAATAAATCCATACTAAAAAAAGTATACAAATATTTAATGAAAATAAGGATGTAATTATAAAGAGTTCTAGACATTTTTGACAATCAAAGAAAAGAGTCATTGGGTTTTGAAATCAGTCTCAAAAATGATTCTCAAGTGAAAGATATATTGTATGATAAGATACATCCTCAATCCTCTTGTTTCTATTATTAATAAAAAGTAATTAAAGGTTAAGAGGTAAGGAGGAAATCCTAGGATGTGGAGATTTTGAAAGAGGTGAAAATGAAAATGTTTTTTTGTTCAATTTGAAATTCTTGATAGAACCTTAAATCTAATGTATTAGGTATGATTTGCATTATCTAATCAATGTGTTAATATATATATGTGTGTGTTCTATTTTTCTCTTGGGGGAGTGTTTATTTATCTCGATGAGTAGAAATGCATTGTACATGATTAATTTTATCCTTGTGTTTATGTGAAGTTTTCGATCATGAAACAATTTAAAAATAAATTTAGATAGACCCTTAAGAGTTGAAGTAAAATGTTGTAGCACAATGAAGTGCGTAAATAGATATATATATTGTTTAAATTGATAAATCTTGTTTTCTACATTCGGTTATCCCATATTTAATTTGAGTTAGTTAGATAATGTCACATTGTTAAGTGATTATGCTTTTCATACTTCGGTCAAATGAATTTTTGATGAATCTCTCAATTGGAGAGAGAAAAATAATGTGGATAAGAGGCACTTCTTATTTTATTTTGAGATGATAAAACCTACCATTGGAGTTGTGATATCAATAAAGTAGATAATGAATTCTTTTTTAGGATATCATATATTGTCAGTAAGGATGATAACATTTTCTCTTCCTTTTTATTTATTATCATTAATGTGATGTATGAAATGGAATTGAATTTGGAATTAAAATGGTATTGATAAAAAATCCTAGGGGGATGAAGTTCCCTTGGAATTGAATAAGATTGGGTTCTATTTTTTGTAAATATTAAGTAATTAATTGTGTGTTAAATTATGAGGTGATATATATGATTGTTTTTTAGATACAATTCTTGGCTATGAAATGCGCTAGAAGAGTAGGAGAATCCTTGTATACTACATTTACAAAGGAACCAATAAGATGAATGTTAAACCTATGTATTATGGAAAACATGTATAAGATATAGGAAATTGATTTAAATTGGATCAAAGTATAGAGGGATATTAATTTTAAAATAAAGAAAACATCCTTGGGGTATATATATTATTGGTTGTTGTATTTAGTGTTTACATACTCTTGGATGACGGTTTATAAAGGATGGAGTTGCTTTGAACTGTCCGGGAATTGATTTGAAAAATTAGAGAATTTATATGTCTTCGAGATATTTCCAAATCCAGTATTACAAAGCCGTTATTCAGGCACTATGTATGCATTATCTTAGAATATTGTATATGCATCATTTCATCCTGGAAACATTATATATTTTGGAAAGTACTAACTATGTATAAATCCTCCTTGAGATATGTAACTATTAGTTAGTTGTTTCATATAAATTGTCTAGTGTAGAGTATTCATGATGTTTTTCCTATGTAACTATCAGGAAGGTATATCAGAGTAAGAGTCATCCAATGCGATTGAGGATAAATCTCAAAATTTCATAGATGTGTAAGTATTATTGTTCTCTTGTATAAATATCATCTTCTCAACATATCCAATAATTATTTCTATGTAGACATTATTTTCATTACATAATAAAAACATCATTGAATTTATAGATGATGTTTGTCTTTGTAACCATCAAGACATAAATAAAATAACGTGTTTTATAGAATACAAATCATGGTTTATAGATTTTATAATATAAAGATAAAATTAAATGTGATGATTCTTGAACTGTTATTTTATTTTACAAACATCACAAAAACCAAGGAGGGTTTTTAATTTAAGATTTAAAATTATGAGATTTGATCTACATTATTGGGGAATAAGTTTAAAGAATGAATCATAAATTTTAGAGACTTTGGAAAATTGTGTTTATAGAATTATTAATTCTAATGTAAATGAAATTTGTAGATGTTGAATCTATGATTCATGTTATAATAATCGCAATTCGAGGTTATCAATGATTCTATCATATTTTTAGAAGATAATTATTCTTGATTCAGTGAAAATGATTATATGAAATTTCAGGAATAATTTAGATAAAATAACATTGATTCCCATGTTGTAAATCAGTTTCTTAATCATTTTAAACCATGATAATTGAGTGAGTAACTAGTATTCATAAATGAGGACAAATATCATTGATAAAAATTATATTTTGGTAAAAAAATCTTTCAATAATTATTAAAAGCATTAAATAAGAACATCTAGATTTCCATGAAACTAGAAATAAATAGAAAATTAGTTGATGCATGTTTTATTTGTTAAAATATTGAATATAAAAAATCATTATGATTCAAGATGAGTTATTTGTGTAATAATAGGAAGGTTCTAGTTATTATTGTTGTGTAAATATTCCATTTTAATTTTTCACATGTTTATTGAGAATTCTATAATGGCGAAATGAGTAATACTCTATATTTCATTGTCATTTATTTAATAAAACATGAAATAATTATTATTTATTATGTTGTGGAGTTTATTTTAGGATAATTAAATCAATACTTTTATATAATAAAATTTTAAGATCTATTTAGTTGAGAAGAATAAGATAAAAAATAAAAATACAAGATGATGTTTTCATTTACTAAGGACATCCATTTTAAAAAGAAAATGTGGGAGAATCCCATGCAAAGGTTAAAAATGACAATATTGGAAACAATTTGGGGGATTTTTAGGTGGATGGAGTTACTAATATATACATATTTTCATTATTTAGAATTTGAAAGTTACTCAACAAAAATTAAATTGAAAATTTACAAAAAAATAGGGAGTCTCTTAAAATAAAAAAAATAACTCCGTGTTGAATTATTATTAATTTGAGTTATCCAAGAGGAGTAAGTACCCTTCTCATTAATGATATAGGAATATATATTGAATCCCAATTCTATATATAATTTATTTTGTGTTTTGAAGAAAAAAGGAGGTGGATGATCCATTACATTTTATAGAATGGATGAAGAAATGAAAAATAAACTTGTTCTGAAGCTGAAGATCCATTAGATTTTGAAGAAAGATAAGAAGAATAGTTTTGTGAGCTGACCTATACTAGTGGTTAAATATAATCAAGGAAGAAGTAATAATATGGATAAGTTCCTAAATCTTGCGATGGGGTGGCTTGGTTAATCTGTTTACACCCAATCATTCACTATTAAGAATTATGATTTGAGATAATACAATAATAGTTTTTATAGAGGATCTTGAAACTAGTAATTAAAATGAGGTTGAGTTTGATGTTTTTATCATGAATACCTATAGTTAGTCGAAGACACTCTGTAGTTAGGAAACAAATCATGTTTTGGGTACATTTACATCCCTTTGTAGTACTTGTCGATATAATTTAAGAGGAGGTAGGAATCAATTAAAAAGCTGGTTCGATGATAGTTTGACTACTGTGAGATTTTCTATAAATATAATTTATATGTATAATATAATGGATACATTTCACATATGTAATATGGTGATCACCAGTCTATGTAATATGAATGAACTGATTTTAGGATAAACCCTAACTAAATTTCAATCATAACTAATAACAAGATTTTAGGGGAGAATGTGTGCCTCAATTGGAGTTGAACATGACAACAAGCACATTTCACAGAATGGGTCTAAACCTTGTAAAAAACATGTTCTATTACAACTTTTAGTATCAATAATGCATATAAGTGTATTCTAGGAAAAAATACAAGAGATCCATTTACATACTAAAAGGTGAAAAATGTTCAAAAGAGAAATGGGGTGGAAATAACATAAAACAAGTAGTTGTTTTTTAGTTAAATTTTTCCATTCCTAACACACCCCACTCTACCAATGTTATTTTCAAAATACTCATAGGACATTATTTGATTAAAAATTATATTACATCCATATAAATTCATATTCTCAACCATTCTTTTGTTATAATAGAGTTTTAGGTCTAATTTAACACTAACATGAATGTTATGACGTTTTCATGACAGATGATTAAAATAACCTAAATTATTGTAATATATAGTATAAATGATTAATTCCGTTTATTTTTTCAATTTTTAGTGGTAATATATACACCTATATTAGTTATAAAATATATTATTGATAATTCAAAATCCATAAAAAGGTGAATTCATAACATTTCATTAAGATCCTTCATTATAACTTCCATGAAAAAACTGGGAACTCTTTAATTCTATAAAATACATATATAAAATCTTTATAAACAATTTTTAATGTGATTAACACATGAAAAAATTACAGTGATTGAAACAAAAAAACCAAGGAAAGCATAAAAAATATAATAATTAATTTCATAAAATTAATTCAAAATATGAATGATTAATATATGCATAATAAGTAAACATAAATGAATATTATTAAGAAAAATAAATACAAATAAGTTAATGATATATATACAATAATAATTGAAATTTATTATATAGAAGGTTAGACGATGTGTGACTAATATGGAATCTAAAGTACATTGTGGCGTGTTTCCGTTTATGTGGATATTTTAAATTAGTTGGTGTACAAACTACCTCATTGATTTCTTTTATCACAAATAAAATATGATTAATTTGATTCATAATTCTGTTTCATGATATCTCTTTCATGTTTTTTCATTCATACGTTAACAACATTTTAATGGTTTCTCTTGACACAATCTATTTCTCTTTATGTTGTACTCTTTCATCTTTGAATATATTTTTCAAAATCTATTATATTTTACCGTGTCTCAATATAGTATAATATTTTCTATTTATTTCAGTGGAACTAAAATTTCTATACCAAATTACTCTTTTTGATTGATTCATTATTTATAAACGTATTCTATTATAAACAAAAAGTTTTAGTCTCTCTATATTGATTATTTCTTCTCTATGACCATATTCTTACTTTCCAAAAATGTATTATTTAATTATTTTGAAATATAATTAAGTTTTATTTTCCATATAATCCATATTTGTATTTATCTATTTTCATAATAAAATTTTGTAACCCTTTTTTAAATATGGGTTTCTTAAAAAATATTTAAATTTTATTCAATGGTATTTAAATCTTCTTAAGAATATTTTATATATTACACTCCATATTTCTACTATATTTACCTATATTTATTTTTACAGGTTACATTATTGGGAAATTAACGTTTAAAATTATTTTAAAAGATAAATTTTCATATACTAAAAATCACTTTGGAAGTAATTTATATATTTTTTGAGATAATGTTATAAAAATAATAAAAAAAATTATTTTTTTATGATGTCTCCTCCATTTTATTCCCTATCAATAAATAATGATTCTTATATGGTATGATGAATAATAAATCACTAGTCAAGATCTCATTTTAAATGTTTCTTTTAGATCATTGACATTTGGGTATCACCTAATCCTTTTTCTAATTCTTCTTATGTGGTGCACCATGAATTTTGTTTTAAAGCCCATTTTCTTTAAATTTGGTTAATAATGATTTGATATATGAATGATTAAAAATGGAACCCATATCTGTGGTTTATTTTTATATTATGATTGGATCCACAATTATATATCCCTCTAATTCATTTTGTAAATATTAATAACTTATAATATAATCATTATATGCATTGACATGATGTGGTTAGCTTTGTTCATGTTTTATGTGTGGATATGATGCAGATGGATATATTAATATTTTATGAGGGTACATGAAATTGTTAGCCATGTAAAAAAAATTATATGTGTAAATGATGTACATATCATTGTTCAAAACTCTACATTGGAGAATTTCAAAATTCCCTCCCCCAAAAGATACCCCTCATGGGCGGATATTAAAGGAAGAGTGACAATGACCCATGAGTCCTACCCTAGTAGGCCCCAGGTTAGAGGATAACAGTGAGGGTATAAAAGTCCCAAATATGGGAGACATTACCCTCAATAATATTTATATTTTATTAGGATATTAGATAAAACCACCAAAACATTTCCATTACAAAATATAAAAGTGAAACCAAATCACTACATAATGCATGAATAGTGTGAAACAAATACAAATGAAGTCTTCAATTACTAGAAGATAAACCTTATAGTAGTAACTTGAAAAAATATCAATTATGAATCTTGTAATGTCTAGATCAATCCTTAAAATCCACATGGTAACCTAAAAAATAGATTTTATATAAGTAGGGTGAACATAACATGAAAAAGTATTAGGATCATACTAAATGTCTCTCATGATAATTTAAAACATTCACACTAATGCACTAGTGATTAAATTGTATAACAAAAAATTCAAAAAAAATTGTAAACTATCCAAACCTAAATCATCATGTCACTCTCACAAAATATGTCATCAATGAATAATAGCATATCATCAAATGAAATATACACAATGGTTCCCCACAACAACTTCCCCACTGGTCTGCTACTCTCACACCCCAGAAATAAATTTCATATGCTCCCATCCCATCCATACCATCAAATAATATAACCATAAATCTCTAATGTGGTTCGAGATGTATCCATAACTACCCCACCCTCACAAGGTATAACATCTCATGGTATCATTAGTAACCATCTTCATCGTAACCTCATCATGAATCTATGGTAGTAGGGTATCATAAACATGAAGGAAATTAACCGCATTCCCTCCCCCTACCATTTTTAAACACCACAACATGTAAAGTCTCCATCATCCCAAGATATCTACAAAACTAGTTGTAATAATTAATAGGTTTCTCTACAACCAAACATCAACATCACTTATATAAAATGAATAGTGGGGAAGAGGGGGTCGTCAGCCATTTGATTCACCACTGACTAGGATGTTGGAGAAAACACTAAGAACCCAAAACACTTGGGTGTTGGTAATGTTATCTAACAATTATTGGGTGAATATATAATTAAAAATAAAAGAAAATATAGATAGCCTCATACAAACCTAACTTATCTATTTATATTAAACACCACTAGCATATCCCACGACACCACCATAACATCTCATAAAATCTTCCTCCTACTTTTTCCACCAGTAAACTCTAAATACCACACAAACGAACCACACACAAAACATGTTTGATGTTGTATTTAAAATTTAACCAATTTTCAGATCAACCAATTATCAACAAACATGAAATTATTAAGCCATTACATTATATATTTTACTCTAACTCATTCAATATTTTAAATTCTTAAGTCGGTTGTCATGTAATAATTTCATCCCACCTTTACTCAATTTACTCATGTTAATTCGAACCTACACATATTTAATTACAAACCCATTTCATTTGAATTTAATTATTACCATTTAATTATATCAATAATAGGATACCACCAATAAAAAACCACAAAACAACCCACATACATATCAATATAAACCACAACAATAAAATCAAGCCATCACTACAACCTATATTTTTCACTAAAACAACACCATAATATAATCTCAGTTCATCACCATATTGTAAATATTTCACACAAAATTGCATTAACAAAGAACAAAATCTCATCCCATAATACTCTCCATACTATAATTGATCAATAGTATCATTATACTATCCTAAAAAGGGACCACATAACCGTAATAGATTCATAGAAATCAAATAAACACATAACAACACATTCCAGCTTTCACTGATAACATAGATTTTGTTACAAGGGGTTTTAAATACATTACCTCATATATATTTTTAGTTTTATCAGTCAAGTAAATATTTTATATAGAAACTTATTCGTTATCCATATCTATATTCTTATCTTATTATATATAGTTACTTTATGTCACAGCAGAAATTTGTATTGATGTATGTTTTTAATTTTTATTTTTATCTCATAATTTTATTTGACATTTTAATAATTGCTTGCTGGAATATGGGTCGATCCCACTTTGAGTCATGCGATTTTTGCGCTGATAAATGATATTGAGCCCGACACGTGTGGTGCACCTATGGCGCTAGAAAATGATCCTTGGCTTGGCAATGCCCTGATGCATGGGCAGGGCACGGGTGAAGCTGTGTGGCCTGCCCGACGCATGAGAGGACCCCTTTTATTATTAGTTTTTTAAGAACATATTTTCTTTACATCAATAGTGTTTTTATTATTGTTAATCCCTATATTAATAAAAATTATTCAATTTATTTATTCTCCTTTTTTAGATTGGTTTAATTATTCTGTTTGGGTTTTTATTTCTTCTTCTTCTTTTATTACCTATTTATCTATTTTTTATTTATTTTATCTAGTCATTTCCATTTTTTTATTATTTGTTTCTCTATTTTTCTCTCTCCCTCACAGCACTACATTGTTCATGCATCGCCCCCTTGTGTCCTGCGTCAAACCCTAGCGCCCGCCACTCCCACTTACACCCATCTGCGCACCTCCCTCCTTCCCTACAACCTCCAGCGGCCATGACACCCTCCTAACTACCTTGATCTGACACCACACACCTCTCCCTGCTTCTCCAAGCATCAGACGCTACAGCACTACCTTAGCTGGATCCCGCACCAGTGACGTCACACCTCCCCTGTCTAGCGGACCACCAACTACTTTGTACCCTCCATTCCCTCCTTCCTCCTCCACTACGACGGGCCTCACCTCCCTATTCTCTCCATCTCTGCCCAGCCAACAACCACTTCTTATCCTCTTGCTTTGCCCAGCCGATAGTTTCACCCTCCTCCTCCTTTTCCCAGTCGACAGCCGCACTCCCTCCCTCATCTGGACAACCACATCACCCCTATTTTCTGCCTCTCACAACCTCTTCTAGGTTTGTCTGAGACCCCACCCACAAACCTTTTCTTGGCCAAATCTCAGTGGCCTTCTCCTATATTTTTCTGGCATTGCGCAACCCACAACACCCTTCATTGACCTCCGGACAGCCTCTTGGTCCTCCCACAGTAGGTGAAAATCACTCCAGTTTCTCATTTCTTTTATTAGGGGTAATTTTTGTGGTTAGGGTTTGGTTGATTTTTGATGCAGATGCTAATTTATTTGTTTTATGGTCTGTTAGAGACTCTTTGCAGCGCATTCGTCATGTGAAGAGAGTTCCATACCAATATTGTGACATTACAACACATTAGTAAGTGGTTCCACGTTTAATTATTATTTGATGAAATAACTTGCAAGATTAATTTGTTTAGAACATTATTTAATTAATTTGGGTA
The DNA here is from genome assembly GCA_963277665.1 of Viscum album. Lineage (NCBI taxonomy): Eukaryota > Viridiplantae > Streptophyta > Magnoliopsida > Santalales > Viscaceae > Viscum > Viscum album. Next base: position 1,238,258,717 of record OY728153.1, read on the forward strand.
GTGCGATGTTGATTATATATTTTTAAAGTATTAATTGCAATGAAATTGTTTAGTAAATTTGTTTATATTATCTGTGTGCTTTGTACTGAAAACATTGTTAGTGATTTTTAACTTGTGAAGTTAGCTTGTTAATTTGTACAAGTGGTACGCACTGTATTTTTGACATGGCATTGGGTGTGTTTGGTCGTAAAAGAAGTTTTTTAGTGAGTTTAGTGGGTAACACCAAGTGATTATTTTAACATTTTTTATAAGCTTCTAATTTTGGATTATTAAATTTGGTGGTTTGTGAAAATGTGTTTTAAATATTATGTAAGGTTTTCAATAAAACATTTTTTGTGGCACTGATCATATTTAAAATTGTATTCCAGTGCATGTGACGTTGGAATGCATTTGAATTTTTAAATTGTATCTTTAGTGTGTGTAAATCCACGTGACATTCATTTTCTATTGATTTATAATTTTTTAATGCTTTATTAAATTATGTAATTAGTGGGAAACATGTTTGAAAAATGTTTTAGTCTGTGTCTTATTTCAAAAGGGTATTTATGTGTGTAAGTAGTGGTTTGTTTAATGATAAGTGACTTTAAACTGTACAGATGGTTTAATTGAGTACATAACTTATGAAGATTATGTTTTGAAAATATTTTTGGTGTGTGTGTGGTTTTAATATTGGGTGTTGGGTGTGAAAATGGTGATTTTTCATGTGTAAGTACATTGTTGTAATTTTATGCATAAGTGTGACGTGTGACTTGAACTCGAAAATTGTTTGAGCACAAAGAGGGAAGCCTCGGTAACAAGGAGGGTGGACTAGACTAGCGGGCTAGTGTTCTGGCGGTGACTCGACCTGGTTTCACTGACAGGGCTGAAGATTGCGACACTAACTAAACATATGCTTTTATGAGGGTCGTGTTCTTCTAATCCACAGTTTCTGAGGGTTGTAGCCTTCTAAGCCACATTTTCTGAGGGTCGTGGCCTTTTAATCCCTAGTTTCTGAGGGTCATGGTTTCGAAGGCACGCTTCATTGAGACACGATGATCTAGGTACCCAAGCTCGCTAACAACCATGTGTTCTCACCTATATTTGGTGGTCCTGGGATACTTTATGTTCATAGGTGTGAAATGTTGTTTATTTTAAAAAGTATTTGTGTGTGTGTGTGTTTTATTTTAATATGTTTTATTTGAAATAGTTTTCTTAAATCTCAAGTTCTTTAAAAGTGTGCAAGTATTTAATTATTCTATTTAATTTAAGTTGTTTTCTTTAAATTCATTTTCATTTAAAGAACCCGTTATTAAGAAAATGGTTTCATTAAATAATGTTTAAGCATTTATTTCCCTTTTATATATTGTACAAGAAAATTTATTAACCATTAAAATGGTTATGCATGGATTCTTCTCGCAGTGGAATCCTACAGGGCTCTTGGCTCACACCCTACAAACACCTTTGGGTGTGTGTAGACGTTTTTCTTTGTATTTCACAGGCTGATGCATCATTCTTAGTGATGGTGGTTCTGGTTGGTGATGGTCTTCTGGTGAAGGTTGGAATTTTGAGGTTGTGGATGTCGTACCTCTCTTGTTTAATGGTGGTTTGAGTTGGAGTTTTAGTTTCTTTCATTGTCATTACATTTTGGATATTGGATCAAGTTGTAAATCTTTAAAATTGATTTTTTGTTTAATGTTCAGTTTATTTATCATGTTGGTTGTCTTTCTGTCTTTTATTTTGGGTAAATCGTTCCCATGTAATTTTTTGACACCCAGGCACTTGTGCCATCCCGTGGGGATTAGTAATGCCCTTATGGACATGTCCTAGACCGGGTCGGGTGCCAGGTCGGATTGTGACCTAGCATAGTTCATGAAAAATGGAATCATAGACAGGTTTGATCTCTTGGGTCATGTTCTTTTAGGATAATATCAGGGTAGACCAAAGTAAAGGTTGTTGGAACTCAACGTTCTCGTTATGAGGAAGGTGTCTGGAAAGCACACCTCATGGTGGGACTCGAGTTACCAGGGTAAGTTGAGGTCTATTGAGTCTCTGGCCCACATGATTAATGTTGTTTAGGGGAAATGAAAAGAGAGTAGGGTAAGTGGTCCTCGTGAGCTCATAGGGTCTTGCAAGCCTTGTGGATCTGGGGATTATACCCTTGAATACCCTCAATAGCGGTGGTGTGACTGGCATATGGATTCCAAACATGTGTTCCAATCACCTGCTGACACTTTTTTTTCACTTACACCATTCTTCGTTTCTTTGTTTCGGAATTGTGGAAATTTTGTTTTTATGCAAAAATGATTTTGTCTTGGAAATTTTTTAGAAATGAAGAACTTCAAAAAGGGAATGATGTATGAGGTTTGAAAGTTGTGGGTTTAATGTTTTGGTTTTGTGAAATGGAATGGTTTGGTTTTGATCATTGTTGTTCACATGGGAAACCACATGCTTGAGTTTTTATAGAAATAGAAATGGTCAATGACACGAGCAGATGAATTCTTGGATGGAAATGAGGTGGGTGTCAGTGTGGCACAAGAACGGTCATGTGCGAGCCCCATGGGACACCATTGGTGTATGTGCAACCCACCAGCATTTCTTATTTTCAAAAAGTTTTTTTAAATGAGAATTTGGTGTTTTAATAATTGGTGATTGCAAGGTGTGCCCTTGTGTCTCTGAAATGTTGGATGTGCGGTGTCTCGGGCCAAGATTTTTTTATGATTTGTATCTTGAGTTTGAATATTTATTTGTAAGTGGGTGGGAAAGCATGTGGTTGGTGAATTCTTTTGAAATGTTCTTCCGGAAGCCCTTGCAGTGGTTCCTCCTACACGTTTAGTGTTCCCTTATGGTATGTATTGGTCATTAGACTAGTTTGACTAGGTACATGGCTTTCTATCTTGACTAGTACATACGCCCCATAAAGCATTAACATGCGAATGAAGCGTGTCCAAGGGTAATTTGACATTGGAAAACCTTCCAGTTGATTAAAGTGAGGCCTCTCCTTTTTTAGTGATAGCGCTATGTTTTTCCCTTATCCTTTTTGATTAAGCATATCCTCTCACAGCGGGATGACAGATGCGAGAGGAGTTGAAGGGAGCTTTGATCTCTTTGAGTTGTCTTAGTTTTCAGGTATAAAGTTTGACATCATTGCATCTGAAGGTTCTCCAAGAAGTGGTGATGGAGATTCTAGTGGGGATAGGTGGAAGCAGCCTAGAGCTCTTATAGCAGGCCACTGTTCTAAATGACCTTTGGTCCTTCATTGGTTTTGTTTAAGAAAGGGTGTATGTTATTCTAATAGTGTGGCAGAATCAGTCACATGGGGATGCTACGGTCGATTTCATGAATCACATGTTTTCTAAGACTAAGCTTGAAGTCCTTCTACATATAATGTTCCTCTCAACAACAATGGTCATGTTCAGTGATGATTTGCGGTGTCGTTCCCTCATTCAGTGTGACAAAGGGTGATGCACATGCACCATTTTAGCTCTTGTGTTGGTGAATGTTACGTGCATGATCAGTTGGATGTCGTGACATGTTGTGTTTGTTGGTGTTGTCTCATTTGTGGTGTAGTTGTGCGTGACAGAAAAAGGAGAAGCTCCATTCAAGATTATTTAATACGTAACTATGAGACAGGAGATTCATGAAATATCAGGGCTCCAGCCATAGGTCTCGGAGTGACACTGGCACGTGGTCAGGAACCCCGAGAGTGTACAAGACCCCGAATTTATTTATATCATCGGTGTTTAAAGTAAATACAATTTTAATTGATTTCTATGGTTGTTCCATTTTTAAAGAACCGTCTTTCTATGTAAGGTTTTCGTGACTATGTGGAGGCATGTTTTTCTCATTTCCTTAAAGTCTTAGGGGTCTCCTCACACCTAATGTAACCTCTTTTAGAAGTCCTTATGGGGTATGTTTGGGAGAATTGGTCTCAATGTTGAACGGAGTTCATCCATGGATGTTGAAATGTCTGTTTGTCTTCAGCTGTGGTTTTGAAACATGATGGTTGGGACCCTCTATCCCTTCCCTTTTAGTGGGGGGGGGGGGTGGGCTAGTTTCGGGAATCCTCTAAGATCTTGTGTTTTTTTGCTACCAACAGTTGTGAGACCCATTGAGGGTCTTGCTGGAACTACCGTAATATAAACCAATATTACTGTATTCTTATGGTGGGGATTATACCCGAGCCTCCTCGTGTCAATTTTCTAGTTTCGTCTAGGGAGTCGGTAAGTTTCTAATGGTGGGGATCCCCTTCGGGATTTCCCCATATTGGCCTTTTGGTCATGTTCCTAATGGTGAAATGGTAATAGGTAATAAGAGTGTTTTTGAGATGTGGTTCGATCTTGTTTGTTCCTTCCAAACAAACAGTGGGGTTTTTGTTCTATGGTTCATAAGGTGTTTCAGTTTCTGAAGATGGTTCTTGAAAGTGAGAGGTTCCTATCCTTGATTAATCAACTAAATACATTCTAGCTCTTTGGTGTAGTCGACATATCAAAAACTCTTTGTTTATAGAGGTTGTCATTGAAGTCACTATCTCTGAGCATGATGCATTTTCCTTGATTCACCTGATTTTCATAGGGATCTATTCTGAACCCAAAGGGGGTGCAGTTTACTAATTTGGGTGTCATCCATAGTTGTGGACTTCTCGGTACAGAAAGTTTTATGGTCAGGACAATTGTCACACCCATAATTCTTATTAAGGTATTATTTTAATTTTAATTTTTATCTCATAATTTTATTTTAAATTTTCATAATTTCTTACAGGAACGTGGGCCGATCCCACTTTTAGTCATGTACTTTTTGTGCTGATTAATGATGTCTATCCCGACATTTGTGGTGCACCTATGGCGCTAGAAAATGATCCTTGGCTTGAGAATTCTCGACGCGCGGGCAGGGCACAGGTGAAGTTGTGCGGCCTACTCGACGCGCGAGAGGACCCTTTTTATTATTATCATTTGAAGCACATATTTTTTTACATCAATATTCTTTTTATTATTGTTATTCCCTATATAAATATAAATTATCAAATTTATTTATTGTATTTTTTTAGATTGGTATAATTATTATTTTTGAGTTTTTATTTATTATTCATCTTTCTTTATCTATTTATCTATTTTTATTTATTTTATCTAGTCATTTCCATTTCTTTTTATTATGTTTTCCTTAATTTTCCCTCTACCTAATAGTTCTACACTAGAACACCCCCCCCCTTGTGTCCTACATTGAACCGTAGCAGCTGCCACTCCCACTGGCACCCAACCGCACACCTCACTCCTTCCCTACTACCTCCAGCTGTCGTGGCACCCTCCCAGATGCCTTGAGCCGTCGCTGCGCATATCTCCATGCTTCTCCAGGCAGCCGACACCGCAAAACTTCCTTGGCCGGATCCTGCACCAGCAACGTCATGCCTCCCATGTCCAACAGACCGCTGACCAGTTTGTACCCTCCATTCACTCCTTTCTCCTCTACTATGTCGGGCCGTACCTCCCTATTCTCTCATGTTTTGCCCAGCTAACAGATACTCCTTCTCCTCTTGATTTTCCCATCTGACAACTATACCCTCCTCTTATTTTTTCTACCCGACAGCCGCACCCTCCTACCTCCTCCGAAAAACCACATCACATCTATTTTATGCCTCTCACAACCTCTTCTAGGTTCTTCCAAGACCCATAGAAGGTGAAGGCAGTTGTTTCTTGGGTAGTACCCAAGAGAATGGCAGAAGTTCGTAGTTTTTTGGGGTTAGTAGGTTACTATCAGAGGTTTTTTTCAGACTTCTCTTGAGTTGCTTCTCCATTGATAGCTTTGACTAGGAAGAACCTGGTCTTCCTATAGAGCGAGCAGTGCCAGAAAGCTTTCGACTACCTAAAGGAGAAGTTGGTAAGTGCTCTAGTACTCAGGTTTCCAGAGGAAGGGTTGTTGTATGAGGTGTTTTGTGATGCTACTGGCCTTGGTTTGGGGTGCATACTGATGCAGAAGAAGGGTGTGATATTTTATGGGTCTAGGAAATTTCACCCTCACAAGCGTAACTATGCCACCCATGACCTAGATCTTGCAGAAGTAGTGTTTTCACTAAAGTTGTGGCAAAATTAACTCTTTGGGGAGTACTTTGTGGTCTTCTCAGATCACAAGAACTTGCGTTATATCTTCTCCCAGCGTGACCTGAACTTGCGGCAACGGAGGTGGGTCGAGTTTCTCCAAGACTATGACTTCGAGATCTCTTACACTAAAGGTAAGGGCAACGTTGTGGTTGATTCCCTGAGCAGGAAGTCGCATAAGGAAGTGGTTTGGTAATCCACTGATGCTTGGAAAGCGATGAGAGAGTTGGCTGCCTTGCACATGGATGCAAGGGTAGAAGGTGTTAGAGGCTGTTTGTTTTAGATGAAAGTGCAGTCCTCCTTGTTGCAGCAGGTGGAAGAGACTCAGTGGGGGGAATCTAAGGCAGAAGTGATGCAGGATCGTGTCGATTAGAGAAATGCTCTAGAAGGATGGTCAGAGGACAGCCGACATCGGATGATTTTCCATGGAAGGTTTTTTGTTCCGGAGGCGATGAGTGAGAGAGTTCTCCGTGAGTTCCATAGCTCAGCCTTGGCGGTACATCCGAGAGCTTCAAAAATGTACCGAGGCCTGAGGGAATAGTTTTGGTGGCCCGGGGTGAAATGGGCAGTGGCGGAGTTTGTGGCTAAGTGCCGAGTGTGTCAGCAAGTGAAGGCTGAACATCGTGTTCCCAGTGGTTTGTTGCATCCTTTATATGTCCATGAGTGGAAGTGGGATGACATCTCGATGTACTTCGTCACAGAACTACCCAGAGACCAGGGAGGTTTTGATGATATCTGCGTAGTGGTGGATCGTCTGATGAAATCAGCTCACTTTTTAGAAATTAAGGAGTCAGGCTCAGTGAGTACCTTAGCACAGAGGTACGTAGATGAGGTGGTGTGTTTGCATGGAGTTCCAAAGCCTATCATCTCAGAACAGGATACTCGGTTTACCTCATGAGTCTGGATGGGGTTACAACATGTTTTTGTCACCCAGCTACACCTTAGCACTGCTTTCCACCCCCAGACTGATGGGCAGACAGAGCGAGCTATCCAGACGTTGGAGGACATGGTGCGAGCATGCGTTCTGGATTTCCAAGGGTCATGGGTACAAAACTTGCCTTTAGTAGATTTTTCCTGCAACAAAAGCTTCCACTCTACTATTGGCATGGCACCGTTTGAGGCTTTGTATGGAAGACCATGTCGTTCATCCATTTTTTGGATAGAGGTTGGTGAGACAGGTGCTCTAGGGCCAAAGGTAGTGGAGAGCACCACAGAGAAAGTCCAGCTAGTACGTGAGAGGATGAAAGAGGCTCAGGACCAAAAAAAGTCTTATGTTGATCGTCAGAGGAGGCCTTTGGAGTTTGAGGTAGGAGACCATGTGTTCTTGATGTTTTCCCCTCGACGGGGGTAGCAGAGGTTAGGGAAGGGGAGTAAGCTCTCCCCTAGGTTCATCGGACATTTCGAGGTGCTGAGGTGAGTCGGCGAGGTGGCATATCAGCTGGCCCTGCCACCTCAATTGGAGAAGGTACATTACGTCTTCCACGTCTCCTAGCTTTGTCGGTACTTACACGATGACTGTCACGTTATGGACTGGGGAGAGTTAGATATGGGAGACGACGCGACCTTCGAGGAACGACCAGTCAAAATCGAGGATTGTAAAGGGAAGGCGCTCTGTGGACGAACCATTCCCTTGGTTTGTTTGTTGTGGAGGCATGGCGGCCTCGAGGAGAGCATTTGGGAGCGGGAGGCTCAGACGCACGCTCAGTACCCGGAGTTGTATTGACTTGTGTTTTCTTGTTTCTTCTGAGGTTTGTTTGATGTTATACTCTGTACCTTTGATATATAGAATGCTTGGCTTGTTGGTTGTGAGAACTTTTGTTTCCTTATTCTAGGGAAGTGTGTAACATGTACAGGAATTTATGGAAGGGAAAAACATGATCCTTAATCGAGACTCGTTAATGTGGATGCGATTACACCCACGTGGGTGATTCAGTGCCGCCTAAAGTGGCTAATATCTCGACATGGGAAAAGAATTTTCCCCAAACCCCGTGTTCGGGCAGTGTGTGGGTTGTGCGGTGTTAGGGGTAGTGCGAGTTGAAAGAAAAATCCTAATGTATGGAAGTGGGAAGACCTGATTCTTAATCGAGACACATTAATGAGGATGCGATTAAACCTGTGCAGGTGAGTCAGTGCCGCTTAAAGCGGATAATATCTCGACCTAGAAGAAGGAATTCCAAAAACCTATAATTAGGGTTGATGGTTGGGTTCCTGTTATAATGAGGGACCTAAGAGGTATCTTTTTGGGTTCCTCTAGGTTGGCTTTTAAATTCACGGGGAAGAGAATACTTTAATAGGTATCTGATGTAATGACCCAGACCTCTCTGGCCCATTCCATAGTAAAAAAGAATGTCATGAAGTGTTCTAGATGGTAAAATGGAAATTTCCCACACTTTTCAGAATTTTGAAACTACACACCGTGTAGTGTGAGTACACACCGTGTACCCCCTCTCCAGGTATACCCCGTGTTAAAGGCCGCGTCGTTGCCATTTGAAATAAATGGGTACATTCCGTGTACCCCAATACTACATGTCGTGTATTCCCTCCCCGTGTATGCGTTACCTTCAAACCATGTGTTGACCAGTCAACGACCGTGTGCCGTGTTGGAGCTGTGTACTTTCTCTGTGAAATAAATGAGTACCTGCCATGTATCCAATACTACACGCTGTGTAGTCCCTCCCCACGTATGCGTTACCTTCAAATCTTGTGTTGACCAATCAATGGCTGCATGCTGCGTTGAAGGTCGTGTTGGAGGCCACGAGGTGACCATGTGAAATGGACGAGTACACAAAGTGAACCATAAAGTACACGCCGTGCACTTTTGTTTTTCACGCCTATAAAAGTAGGGGTCCCCTCCTCCTTTTCAACACACCCCTCTCCTCCCCATTCCTCTGACCAGAGCTCTCCCAAGAGACTCGAAGGCTCTTTTTCTTCCATAACTTCTTCGTCCGAGCTCCAATTTATGATCCGTCAGTGGCCACATGATCGTAATGACGAGGCAGAACTTTTGATCTTAGATCCGTTTTCTTTCCTTTAGCCTTTTCTTCCCATATTCCACCGAAGGACGTTTTTCCGGGATTTGACAGAAGTGACGGACGTTGACGGACGTCTTCTAAAGTTGTATTGGGGGAACATTGTGATCAGAACCTGTTGAATTAGGGATCTTACCTTTGTCTCTCCAAATTGTGCATCATGTGGGGCGGGTATCCTCTTGTTTTCGGGAGAAATGGCTGGACCATTAAACGAATATAATATCTGGTTTAAGAATGGGGATGGGGAAGTTGTTATGTTTATCTTTATATCCTGTGATATTATGTTGTGAATTGAATAGTTTTATGCCTATTGAAAATCACGGTCGTTGGGGGCATTTTCTTGCGCAATTAAATGATGCCCTATCTTTTTAGGCCAGTTTTGTGAATGAAACTTTATTGAATGTGGAAATTGGTTAATTACGTAAAGTTGGCTGATCAAATGAAAATCTGGAACCCTTGTGTGATCACCCCGGTTGAAAAAAACTGAAATAGTAAACACGTGGGTGTAGTTTGGGGTTAATTTATGTGAATGGGGTGTTTTTGTGGGTTGTTGTGGATCGGGTGTGTAGAAGGGATGTAGTTGGCTTGGTTGTGGGTTGGTGTGAATTCTATGTTAGTGATGGCCAGTGGGGCTACGATGAATGGTATCAAGGGGTGATGATGTACAGTGTGGTTGTGGTTATGGTGGTTGGCAGCAGGGCTGTAGGGTTGGGTTTGAATGTGAACGAACTATGGGTTGTGAATAATAAATAAGTAGAAGAGTTAATGAATGGTGGGGCAAGGTAATGGAACGAGAATAATAATAAATGGGGTTGGATGGTTAATAAGAAGGAATTGGTTGTGTTGATTGTGTTTTCCTAACTTGATTTGTGGATGGAGGGGATATGCTTTATGAAAAATTGTTGTGGTTGGTTGTGGATAGTTTCCCAGTAGTTGAGGAACTAATAAACAGATTCTTTTGAAACATGAAAACCTAAATGGGGTTGGGGATATTTGTGGTATGCATGCTTCGTAGTGGCAGTTCCGAGGCATGTGCTTAGTTCTCTGTTTAGAAGCCATAGGTTGGGCTGAGTGTTTGTTATATACATATATATATATATATATATATATTTGTATCTTTTTGTTTTATCGCACCCCACCCACGTTGATCACATAGTGCCAAAAACTCCCATTTCATGGGAGAGGGTGTTTTCCTATTAGTTACTAGCTCTTTCCAGATCCTTCTTCCCTAGGCTGTGATGACTTGAGGCAACCTTACACCCAAGACTCTTTAGGTAGGTTTTGATTTGGGTGGTTTTATCCCAAGTCTTTTCAGGCAGGTTTTACTATTTCCCAAGAACCTTCGGGATGAGGCCTAGGTGTGTGCGGGTGGGATACGTGGTTGTGAGGCCCAGTTGTGTGCGGGCGAGATATGTGGTTGTGAGGCCGAGGTGTGTGTGGGCAGGATATGTGGTTTCAAGGGCTAGGTGTGTGTAGGTGGGATATGTGGTTGTGTAGCCCAGGTGTGTGCGGGTGGGATACGTGGTTGTGAGGCCCAGGTCTGTGCGGGCGAGATACGTGGTTCTGAGGCCCAGGTGTGTGCAGGCGGGAAGAGTGTGGTAGTATCCAGACGTTCACCGTTATGAAGAGCAGCTAGCTAGTGGGGGAAAATGGTTAGGGGTACCCAATACTCTTGTTCTTATATACTACTACCAGTTGTGATAGTGTTTTGGTGAGTGTGGCAGGTGAGGTTGGGTGGATAGAATTCCTTGCTAGGTTTCTTCTATTGTTCTCACGGGACATTATGATGTCTCCCCACTTGTGCACAATAGCTTTAGGTTTCCCTACTGAGTATACATGTATTCTCACCCTACGTTTTCTTTTAGGTTTCTAGGAGGACTTCTAGGGCTGTGCGAGACCCTACTAGTTGGGACAGTTGGAGTTGCTGTAGTTTTCTGTACTTGTTTCTTTTGGTATTGTACTTTTTTAGTTTTCTTGTACTTTGACCTTGTTCCAAAACTATTTAAACATTCATGTGGGATTAGTTTGGGTTTATTTCTATACACTTGTTCTTTTCCTTTTTTTTGGTGTTTAACTTGTCCTATCTCCCGATCTTAAATAATAAAAAGGGTAATGCCTCCCATATTTGTGAAAACTCATACCCTTGGTTCTAGTCGCCACTTCGGGGCCTACTGGAGGCGGGACTCGGGGGTCATTATCACCCTTTCACCATTGCCAGCTCAGGAGGGTCATCTTTAGTGGGAGGGGGTCGTGACATATTAAGTGTCATAATAGTAGAAAAATCATAATAAAATAGAAATAATAATCAATGTAAATTCATTAAAGAATAAAACAATAAAAACTAATGGGATAATCTAATAATAATGAAAAAATAATGTAATGACATGATTGAATGTAACTCAATGACATGATATAAAAATATGGGAAAAGACTAGAGGACTAAAAGTACTAGGTCTATAAACCCACATCGTTCCCATCTACAAACTCCATCCCAGTAGAAAACAAGAAATCAACAACAAGGTCCCTTTCCCTTGTCCAAACCTGTATCCACAAAATCTTCTCGGGTTCCAAATAGCGTAATGAATTATGTGTGAATATAAATCTGTAGGTCGACACCACGGTGTCTAAAAAAACTATTTTGATAAGAATTTTATGAAATGGATTGATAAATAGGTGTATTAATTTATTCCAAAATTAAATAAACACAACAACCTACTTTGGCGCTATGCTATAATATCTTGTAGTATGACTTGCGACCATTCAAACCACAACAATGTATCCATCGTAACACCCTGAGATTTTATGAGAAATATATATATATATATATATATATATTATGTCTTATGTTATATGTAACACCAAATAAATCATTCACTACACACAACCTCGTCTCGGCTTGCGTTACACGCAAGAGAAACCTTCCTCGATAGCTTGCATTGTACGCAATACCGAGTTTCACTAAGCAGTGATATATTATTATAATATTATGAACTAATTTTTATGAATAGTATTAACCTAATTTTGAATTTTATAACATTATAATTCATCTTATAAATTTTCTAGAATGAGATATGAAAACAAAATCAATTTTTTGATAAAAGAAGTAATTTTTCAAAAAATACAGTTTTACTGGATTTTGATTGTGCACCCATTTTAAATATAATTTTTGACAAGTTTATAAGTTCAATTTTTAAAAAATAAACTTATACTTTTGAATCCGGATATAAAAATTTACATTGGATAAATTTTTGACACTTTTCTAATAACTTTTCTATTTTGATGAATAGTAAAAATACGCAATATTTTTCATAAAAACAACTTTATTCATCAAGATAATTTATGTTGTTAAATGATACAATTTAATGGTTTTAATGTATAAATAGAATTTATTTTCACAATTTAATATAATTTATGTCCTTACCATTAATTTTACATTGAATTCATATGTAAAAACATTTCAATCTTTGACAATGTTTTAACTTTTAAAAAACTCGTTTTCCTAACAACAGGATTAATCTTAAATTAAATACTGCAAGTCGTGTGTTTTGAATTTTGAAAAATGGATTCCTTATTTGGATTAAGTGGGTCAAAATTATGTTAATAGTTTACTTTTATTTTTTTGACATTATGAATAATAACTACAATAATTTTTATTTACTATAGTTAAAGGTAAATCGGGTAATTAAGGGTAACAATAAGATTATAAAATTACACAAAAACCTGAAAAAATTCTATTGGATGAATAAAATTTGACCCGTATCACATAATCATCAGAATATATTCATTTCATGGACTTTTGACCATGAAAATGATATAATTATTATTAAAACCAAAGAAAGTGACAACATGTCACTCTCTTATATCTTATAAGTGTAATAATTTAAATTTAGTGATAAAACTCAAGAAACATCAGATATAAATAGTCTCCAAAAAGATAATAAAATTATCTACATCATGAAAATTTATTTAGATTTTTAGGGATTAAATAATTATCATTATTGATGAAACAATAGTGATGTAGAAATTATTTTATTGATCGAAATATCACATAAATGAATTTAAAAATTTTAAAATAAATATTATATTAACTAATTAGTATTCTCCAAAAAATTTTATATTAATATGACATGTTAGGAATCTATTAAATATTATGGTTTGAATATATCCTCTATGTGGATTTTATTTAAATTCAAATAAATGAATAGTGTCAAAATTGACACTATTGTTATTTTATAAAAATAGCATATTATATAATTATTTAAAAATCACAAAAATATTTAAAAATTATAAATTTAAATTTATATATTCTAAAATTTAATAAATTATCCAATTATTTAAAATTCAAAACACATAAGTAATTATTTATAATAATTTAAAATATAGAATATCATTACCACAAATAATATTAAATAGATTGAATAAGGATAAATAAAGTTGATAAGGTTTAAAATAAATTACCAAGATGTATAAATCTTATTATTTGATGATATTACAACCCTATATCATCTAATATTAGGATTTGAGTCATTTGTTTAGGTTTTAAGTGGGTTTTGAGAATGTTATAAATTAATATTATAAATGTTTCCAAAAGTGCCCCTCTCCTCTCTTATAAAAGGCACCTCCTCCCTCTCCTCCTCACACCATTTTGATCCTTAAATATCGGACAAACCCTTCCAATTTCTGTTATCCACTTCCCTAGAAACATACCAGAGGTCCTGGTCTTCTTCAAAGCCCATCATTAGTTCCCTAAGAGGAGGTTTAGAAGAGGCGCGTCGAAAAAGAGGTAATATTCTTTACCGATTCTTTCAAATTTATTTCTTCTTCTACATCCTATTCATTATTTTTTTCCTTATAAAGTATTAACATCAGTATAAATCATATACTGATATGTTATTATAAATATGGAACAAACCTATTTCACCTTCTATCCATCCTACGGAAAATGAAATCACCACGTGTGTGTACGTACGAAATATAGTCTCCACGCCGTGGTGTAATCTATTTTCCACCACCACCATACATGGATGGGTATAATGGTGTAAAGAATAACTATATATGATTATTATAATATGATAGTTATTATGAGTTATTATATCATCCACTCCAATACCATTAAATAATTATGGGAATGATATCTTCTCTCGTGTGTACGTAAGGCTTACCGTCTCCACGATGCGATGTGATTCGTTCTTCATGATCTTCATTAAACCAAGATTATATAAATGAATTGAATGAATCAATATGATATATATTATACTAATAACACTCTTTAAATGATGTAGCTATAACCTAAAATAGGAATAAAAAATTATCACGCATAAGAAAATAAAGCAATGAACACCCGAATAATAAGTAGCAATGAAATATTACTGATAAGGAGATAATAATATGACCTTATATGATATCATAACAATGTATATGATTCTAGAATAATCCAATGACGTTATTTAAATCATTATTCAGGAGGATCGAATACGTACAGAGTATATCAGACCTAAGGTAAGGGAAAATCTCACAATCTCATTTTTATCCGAGATTGTTTATAATTCCGAATATATTGGGGAATATTTATCATCCACATACATGTTTCCTCAATATGTAATATTATTTCTATCCTCCTAAAATTTTTTAAATCCAACTTTACCTATTGATTAATTTTTAGTAAAAGTTATGAAAGGAATCTTTTTTCATTTTCAGTACGATATACTTTTTGACTTTTCCGTCCAAAGTACGAGAAAAATGTTTTTTAATATTATATGACATGAAATGATTTTTATGATTTCATAGAAAATTATTATCATTAATATTACTTTACATGTTTTGAAGTTTATTTTCAATTAACTTATTTTAGTTTAAAATTGTATGACATGTTAAGAAAGGAAAATTGTTTTTAAAGTAGAAAAGATATTTTTCTCAATAATGGAGTTCATGTGTTTTATAAAAATTAATTTCCATATAATATAATATAGGGTTTCTTTTCTATCCCTATTATTACATTGATTTGATTATTTTATGATTGAATTATTTTTATGATTCCCTTTTATCTTATATGGATTATGTTATGATGGCATGATTTTTAAGAATCCAATTTTTATTACATGGGTTATGCTATGAAGTATGATTTATGATTTTGTTCCACACATAAGAATGGTTTCATTATGACATGGGTGGGACCTATATCTCCCTCTAATGCATTGGGTAAAGAATTATATCTCGTGAGATAGACATGGCTGGAATGGCAAGATAATCTGGTTCAGTGATAGATGACTGGAACGAGGAGTGAACTCGGTTCAGTAATGGACTTTGTTCGGTATGATGGTCTTTGAAATGAGTCTTGACTGATATGAAATGATTTTCTATGATTATGTGTATTTGAAACAAAGTTTCATGTCTTATGTTATGAATATTGGATTACATTTCACTACTAGAATTTATCCAATTCCATGATATTATAATCTCTTTTGTAGGATACGATTTCCAAAATGTTATGTCCTTATAAATATGATATGATTGATATTTCATTTGTTTTCCCTTACTGAGCATTTGAGATCACCCTTTGTATGTTTTATTTTCCATAGGTCAGGAAGAAGGGTATTAAGTAGGACATGCCAAAAGGGACACTAGATATGTTGAAATAAATGGGAGGCAATGTAGATGATATATGAACCAGTTGTTTATGTTTCCTAGTTTCTAAGGACACTATACCCATACGGTCCTACCATGGTTTTGTTATATGTTGTAATAAGTATGATTCAATTCTAAAGTAAGAATAACATATGTAAAGTATGGATTGTTATAGGTGGTATCATAGGAAAGGGATAGTCAACCATTCGAAACTATGATGTGAAAGCCTCAGTAAGAACCCTATGGATATGTCTAAGCCTGAATGTCCCTAAGGCCTTATTTTTTTATTTTATTATAGATAATCCCCCTTTTAAGGGTTGAAGGGGAACCCGTACATGACCCGTAGGCCCAAGGCACAAGGCCCGACATGACCTGTAATACATGACCCAAAGTCCCAGAGGCATACCATGCCCAATACATGACCCGTTGGCCCAACCCACTAGAAATGCCCCTCCCCATCTTTCTAAAACCTTGATTGCCTTTAGCTCCCCACCTGCATTGCTGATCGGTTAGCATTTCCATGTACAAAGCTGCATGGTGCCTGGTCCCGATGGCAGTTTTCATACCCTCTCATATTTCCAATCCGGTTAGCTCTGCTTCTAGTGACTGCTACTGGTACTCTAATCCTCATCTAGGGCCTGCTCTGTGTGAACTGGGCTACATCATGGTCTTCAATGGCCCGAAGGCCCTATGGGCCGAAGGCCTTTGATGGCTCGAAGGCCCTGAGACCCGTAGTCCCAAACCGGTGGCCCGAAAGCCCAAATCGAGTGAATAGTCCGGCTGATACAGTACCAAAAAGTGACTACTACAGTGCCTGCTACTGAACCATTGTCCTGCCACTAATGGATCAGAAGGACCGCTAAATGAAGGTGGACATGACCTCATGAAGGATTCAACAGGATATCATTTGGAAGGTGAAGCTGATCAATGGTGGAATCTTGTCAATAATACAAGGAAAAGGGATGAAATTGAGACCATGGAATGGGATGAGTTCAAGAACTTATTTTCCAATAATTACATCCCTCGTATTCTTTGAACAAATATGGAGAAGGAGTTTCTTAAACTGAAGAAAAAGGAAGATGAATTTGTTGGTACCTACGAAAATAATTTTATAAGGCTTGTATGGTATGCTTGTGGGATTATTATAAAACCTGATAGTAAGATCAATTGATTATTTAGTGGCTTAAAACCAAGTGTCCGAAGGGCATTAGCAATAATTGACTTCAATAGCTACAAGGAAATTGTTCGATGTGCTCTCATGGTTGAGATGGAGATTTGAGTAACCCATCAGTCATATGCGTTTGATAAGAAGAGAAAAATTGAATTCAAAGGAAAATATAAAGACCACACTGAAAATAAGATGATTTTTCCATCATGCTGGAAGTGTGGAAAGAAACATGAAGGGAATTGTCTTAAAGGTAGAAGTAGATTTTATTAGTGTGGAAGAGAAGGTTATCGATCATTTGAATTCCGCATTAATGGGAAAAATATGTCTAGTGATGCGAACAAAGAAAAGGCTACACTGAATGAACCTCCTACACATAAATGTTAGAAGTGAAAGAGAATGGGGAATTACACCAATCAATTCCCTAATCTAAGGGTTGTTGATGATGATCGACGACAACAAACTCGTAAGGCCAAATACAAAAGAAAGTCACAAGAAATTTCTATCAGTGATGTGGAGTACGATAACAAAGTGGGGGAAAGGTACACTTTCCATCCACTATAAATTAGAAAAGCTTTTATTTGATTTTGGATCCACCCACTATTTTATTTCTAAATAACTTTCTATGGGTATTTTCGTACTACCCCAACAATTAGTTGTTGAGCTATCCGTTACAACTCCTAATGGAACAAAAATCGCACCAAAATTTTATAGTTCTTCTCCGATTGAAGTTTGTGGGAAAGTGATTCCTGCAAATCATGTGATACTTCCTATAGTGGAATTTGATATGATTCATGGCATGGATTGACTTTCTTTATATGGAGCTCATATCAATTTCACAAGAAGGGATGTCACATTTCATATTTCTGATCAATCTATGATCATCTATTGATGCAAGGATGAATATAACCTTCCAGTGGAAATTTATTCCATCTTATGGGTATTGATTCCAATAAAGGAAGGATGTCTATCTAAAATTCTTGGAGAGAAACTCAACAATAAGAATATGCCCATTGTACGGGAGTTTGATGATTTCTTTCCAGTGGAATTGCCAGGACTTCCACCAAATTTTGAAGTTGAGTTTTCAATAGAACTCATACCGGGTGCTATGCCCATTTCAAAGACACCTTATATAATGACCCCAATTGAGTTTCAAGAATTGAAGAAGAAAATCCAAGAGAATCTTGATAAGGGATTCATACGCCCTAGTGCATCACCTTGTATAGAACATGTTTTATTTCTCCAAGAAGAAAGATAGATCAATGAGACTCTGCATTGACTATCGAGAACTTAACAAGATCACTATCAAGAAAAATTTCCTCCCCTACACATTGATGACTTATTTGACCAACCACGCGGAGCTCAATACTTTTACAAGAATGATCTTTGTTTAGGGTATCATCAATTAGGGTACATAAAAGAGGATATACCAAAGATGACTTTCTGTAAAAGGTATAGACACTATGAGTTTATAGTGATGCCATTGGGTCTTACTAATGCCCCTTCTATCTTCATGGATAAAATGAATAGAGTCTTTAGAGAATATATTGATCAGTTTGTGGTTGTCTTTATAGGATATAGTATTTTCTATTCAAAGAGAAAGGAATAATATAAAGATCACATAAAAATTATATTGAAGACCCTGAGAAAGGAGAAACTTTATACCAAATTTACTAAGTGTGAATTTTGGCTTCAAAAAGTTTCATTTATGGGTCACATAATCTAAAAAGAGGGGATATCTGTGGATCCATAGAAAATTTAGGTTTTTGAAAGATGGTCGAGACCAACAAAAGTAACTGAAATCCAATGTTTTCTTGGTTTAGCAGGGTATTATCGACGTTTTACGAAATATTTTTCAAGATTATCTTACCCACTCACCAAATTGAATAAAAAAGGATTTAAGTTTGTTTGGATGGAGGAATGTGAAGAGAATTTCGAAGATCTAAAAAGAAGGTTAGCCAGTGCACATGTGCTCCGAATACATTTTAGTGGAGAAGTGTTTGGGATCTACAATGACGCATCCAAGAAGGGGCTGGAGTGTGTTCTCTTGAAAAATGATATGATGATAGATAATGCCTCACGATAGTTGAAAATATATTATCCAAATTCCCCAACTCATGATTTGGAGTTATCTACGGTAATCTTTGCATTAAATATTTGGAGGTATTATATTTATGGTTAAAGGTGTGATATTTATACTTATCATAAAAGTTTAAAGTATATTTTCATACAAAAGGAGCTAGATATGCACCAATAAAGATGGTTGGAGCTGATTTAGGATTACGACTGCTCAATTCATTACCACATTGGGAAAGAAAACAAGGTGCCAGATGAATTAAGTCGACAAGACCATGCTAGCTTATCCATGATAAAGATTACAAAGGATCCAATATTCATGGATTTAAAAAGGATGGATCTTAAAATTTTAATGAATGGGGAGATATCTTATCTTTATCTAATGAATGTTCAACCATATATACAAGTGAAGATTAAAGAGGCACAGAAGGAGGATGTTGGGATTCAAAATAAGGTGAGAAATTTTCCATAATTCAAACATGATTGTGATGTGATAATAAGGTTTAGGAACCGTGTCTATAGTCCTACCATACAAGAATTAAAGAAGGAGCTACTGGATGAGGCTCATAGTTCTTCATTCTCTATTCATCCTAGAAGTACAAAGATGTACATGGATATGAAAGAGTACATTTTGTGGGATGGCATGAAAATAGATATCACTGAATATGTATCTCAATGCTTGGTTTCTCAGCATGTTAATGCTGAGAGAAAGTAGTCTAATGGGATGTTACTACCATTACCCATACCAAAATAGAAATGGGAAAACATCATTATGGACTTTGTCCTCGGACGTCCCAAAACATCCAAAATAAATAATTCTATCTAGGTTATATTTGATCGTCTTACGAAGTTGGCACACTTCATTGCTATTAGAGATAATTTCTCTCTTGATCAGCTTTCCAATATATATGTAAAAGAAGTGGTAACATTGCATGGAGTACCACTTTCTATTATATCTGATCAAGATTCGAGGTTTACCTCGAAATTTTGGTGAAGTATTTAGCATGCTCTAGATACGGAGATGAGTTTCAGCACTACCTATCACCCTCAGACAGATGGTCAGTCTGAGAGGACAATTAAAACTTTAGAAGACATGTAGAGAGATTACTCTATGGATTTCAAAGGTGGTTGGGATCTTCACCTACCATCGGTGTAATTTTCTTATAATAATAGTTTTCACTCGAGTATTTTGATGGATCTTTATGAAGCTCCCTATGGAAAGAAATGCAGAAATCCAACTTGATGGGTTGAAGTTAGGGAAAGAAAGCTATTAGGACTTGATCTTGTTGATGAGATGGTAGAAAAGGTCAGATCTATTCAACAACACATTAGAGCAGCTCAGAGTCGACAAAAAATTTATGTCGACAACTAAGGATAATACCTAGAGTTTGGAGTGGGTGATAAAGTGTTCTTATGAATATCTCCTTGGAAGAGTGTAAAGGGATTTGGAAAGAAGGGAAAGCTAATGCCTTGGTATATCAGTCATTTCGAAATACTTGATCGTGTTGGGAAGGTAACTTACCGATCGGCACTTCCACCAAATCTCTCTCAAGTTCATGTTGTGTTCCATGTATCTCTCTTGAGAAAGTACATACCCGATCCTTCACATGTACTATGCTTGGAAGTTGTACCACTGGAGCAAGATCTTTTTTATGAAGAACAACCAATATAGATTCCGGATCATAGCGAAAAATTTCTATGAAACAAGACCACTCTCTTGGTTAATGTTTTATGGAGGAACCACCAATTATAAGAATCTACATGGGAACTTGAGGATATGATGAGGGAGAGGTATCCTCATCTGTTTGTTACTAAGTGATGAATTTCGAGGTCAAAATCCATTTTAAGGGGGGTAGAATGTATCACCCTGAGATTTTATGAGAAATATATATATATATATATATTATTCTTATGTTATACGTAAAATGAAAGGAATCTTTCACTACACAAATCACTTTCTCATCTTGTGTTACACGTAAGAGCAACCTTCCTCGATAGCTTCTGATGTACGCAATACTGAGTTTCACTAAAGAATTATATATTATTATAATATTATGAACTAGCTGTTATGAATATTATTAATCGAATTTTTAATTTTATAACTTTATAATTCATCTGACAAATTTTCCAGATTGAGATATGAAAACAAATTCAATTTTTCGATAAAAGAAGTATTTTTTAAAAAAATACAGTTTTACTGCCTTTTGATAGCACACCCATTTTAAATATAATTTTTGACAAGATTATAAGCTAAATTTCACAAAATAAACTTCTTATATTAAATACAGATATAAAAATTTACAATGGATAAATTTTTGATGCTTTTCTGATAACTTTCATATTTTGATTAATAGTAAAAGTACGCTAAATTTTTCTTAAAAATAAATTTTTAGTCAAGATAATTTATATGGTTAAATGATAAAAGTTAATGGTTTTAAAGTATAAATAGAATATATTTTTACTCTTTAATATTAATTATTTCATTACCATCAATTTTACAGTTAATTCGTAGGAAAAAAACATTTCAATCTTTGAAAATGTTTTAACTTTTAAAAAACTTGTTTTCTTAACAACGAGATTAATTATAAATTAAATACTGCAACTTTTATGTTTGGAATTTTGAAAAATGGATTCCATATTTGGATTTAGTGGGTCAAAATTATGTTAATAGGTTACTTTAATTTTTTTAGCATTATGAATAGTAACTTCGGTAATTTTTATTTGCTATAGTTAAAGGTAAATCTGGTAATTAAGGGTAAAAATAAGATTATAAATTTACCCTAACACCTTCCAAAATTTTATTGGATGAATAAAGTCGACCCATATCACGTAAGTGTTAGAATAGATTCATTTCACAGACTTTTGACCATGAAAATGATATAATTATTTTTGAAACCAAAGAATGTGACAACATGTCACTCTCTTATATCTTATAAGTGTAATAATTTTAATTTAGAGATAAACCTCATAAAACATCAAATATAAATAGTCTATAGAAATATAATAAGATTATCTACGTCATGAGAATTTATTTATAATTTTTAGGGATTAAATTATTATCATTAATAATGATGCAATAGTGATTTAGAAATTATTTTATTGATTGAAATATCAAATAAATGAATTTAAAAATATTAAAATAAATATTATATTAAATAATTAATGTTCTCCACAAATTTTCTAGATTAATATGACATGTTATGAATCTATTAAATATTTTGGTTTAAATATATCCCTCTGTGTGGATTTTATTTAAATTCAAATAACTAAATAGTGTAAAAAATGACACTATTGTTATTTTATAAAAATAACATATCATAAAATTGATTAAAAATCACAAAAATATTTAAAAATTATAAATTGAAATTTATATGGTCTAAAATTTAAAAAATTATCCAATTATGGAAAATTTACAGCACATATGTAATTATTTATAACAATTTAAAATTTAAAATATTATTACCACAAATAAATTTAAATAGATTATATAAGGATAAATCATGTTGATAAGGTTTAAAATAAATTAACAACATGTCTAAATAATATTGGTTGATGAGATTAAAACACTATATAATCTAATATTCTGAATTGAGTCATTTTTTGGAGGTTTTTAAGCGTGGATTGAGTTTATTATAAATTAATATTTTAGAGGTTTCCAAAAGTTCTCCTCTCCTCTCTTATAAAACGGAACCTCCTCCCTCTCCTCATCACACCATTTTGAGCCTTAATTCTTGGCCAGACCCTTACAATTTCTCTTCTACACTTCCCTAGAAACATACTAGATGTCTTGGTATTCTTCAAAGACCAACTTTAGTGCCCTAAGAGGCGGTTAAGAAGATGCGCATCGAAGAAGAGGTAATATTCTTTACCGATTCTTTCAAATTTATTTCATCTTCTACTTCATCTTAATTTTTTATTTCATTATAAATTAATAACATAACTATCCCTAATATACTGATATGTTATTATAAATATGAAAAAACCTTATTTCCCCTTCTGTCCATCCTACAGAAAATGAAATCACCGCACATGCGTACGTACAAAATACCATCTCCACGCCGTGGTGCAATCTGTTTTCCACCACCACCTTACTTGGATTGGTAAAATAGTGTATAGAATAAATATATATGATTATTATAACATTATAATAATTCTGATATATTCTATCATACAATCCAACACCATTCAATAATATGGGAACGATATCATCGCTCGTGCGTACGTACGGCTTACCATCTCCACGGTGTGATGTGATTCGTTCTACATGATCTTCATAAAACCATGATTATATAAGTGAATTGAGTTAATAAATTTGATAAATATTATACTAATACTACTCAATAAATGATATAGCTATAACCTAAAAAAGATGAATAAGAATTTATTTGACAAAACAGGCATAAGAACATAAAGCAATGAACCCCGAATAACAAGCTGCAATGAATTATTACTTATAAGGAGATAAGAATATGACCATATATGATATCATAACAATGTATATGATTCTGGAATAAGTCAATTACATTATTTAAATCATTATACAGGAGGATCAGATACGTACAGAGCATATTAGTTCTAAGTTAAGAGAAAATCTTGCAATCTCATTTTTATCTGAGATTGTCTATACTTCAGGATATATTGGGGAATATTTATCATCCACATCCATGTTTCCTCAATATTTAATATTATTTCTATCCTCATATAATTTTATAAATCAAATTTTACCTATTGGTGAATTTTTATTAAAAGTTATGAATGTAATCTTTTGTCGTTTTCAGTATGAGATACTTTTTGACTTTTCCTACCAATGTACGAGAATAATGGTTTTTTTAAACATATATGGCACAAAAGGCTTTTTATGATTCCATAAAACATTATTTCCATGAAGCTTCCTTTATAGGTTTTCATGTTTATTTTCAATTAACTTCTTTTAGATTAAAATTTTATAACATGTTAAGAAATAAAAAATGTTTTTAAAGTAGAAAGGATATTTTCCTCAATAATGGAGTTCAAGTGTTTTATCAAAATTATTTTCCATCTAAGATAATATATGGTTTTGTTTCTATCCCTATTCTTACATTGATTCTATTATGTTATGGTGTAATTATTTTTATTATGTTCTTTTATCATATATGTATTATGTTAGGATGGAATGATGTTTAAGAATCCTATTTTTATTACATGGGTTATGCTATGATGTATGATTTATGATTATCTGGAACACAAAATAATGGTTTCATTATGAGAAGGGTGGGAACTATATATCCTCTAATTCATTGGTAAATGAATTTATCTCATGAGATAGACATGGCTGGAATGGAAAGTAAATCTGGTTCCGTGATACAGGACTGGAACAAAGAGTGAACTCGGTTCAGTAATGGATATTGTCCACTATGATGATCTTGGAAATGAGTCTTGACTAATATGAAATGATTTTATATGATTATGTTTGTATGCCACAAATTATCAAGTCTTATGTTATGAATATGGGATTACATTTCACTACTATGATTTATCCCATGCCCTGAAATTATGATCTCTTTTGCAAGATAATATTTTAAAAATGTTACATTCTTATGAATATGATATGATTGATATTTCCTTTATTTTCCCTTACTGAGAATTTGAGCTCACACTCTGTATGTTTTCTTTTCCCCAGGTCAGAAAGAAGGGTATTAAATAGAATATGCCAAAAGGGCTCTAGATATGATGAAATAAATATTAGACAATGTAGATGATTTATGAACCAGTTTTTATGTTTCCCAGTTTCTAAAGACACTATACCTATACGGTCCTATCATGGTTTTGTTATATGTTGTAATAAGTATTCGTAAATTCTGAAGTAATAACAATGTATCTAAAGAATGGGTTGTTATATCCATGGTAAAAAATCATTTTCAGTTTCATGCTAGAATATCTCAAATCATGTCTTAAGACCATACCAACCACCATATAACCATGGTATAATTAGAACAATCAATCTGAGTCAATGACCTACAAGAATTATAGTATTTCCTTGTAAAATTAGTATAAGCATTACAAAATTTTAGCTCAAATGCCTATAATCATTACAACATTTTTGAGTTAAACCCCTATAAGAATTATAGCATTTTCATGTCAAATCCCTATACATATTACAAAATTTGGACAAAGCTAAGCCCACTCACTATAAGCATTACAACATATTTGTCTGCAAGTGTTTGGGAGTATACCGTTATATGAGCATCTGAACATGGAACACAATAACTATAATAAGACATAGATATCATAATATCACATCATATATATCACTTGTTAATTGTGTGAATTTCCAATATTATTTCATATTACAAATTCAATTCAATTCACAATTAATTAACAATTATATCAATATTAAATAAGCCACATTTAGTGATTCTATAATAAGAAATCACCCTAGGTCACATGTCATACAAAACATATCTTACACCATTTAAATAAAATAATTCCATTTGAAATGAATGAAATTCAAGGGATAATATCATTCAATTATTTAATTAATTTGGGTGCACACAAAAAGGATTCCACATGTGAAAAAACAATATTTAACATTGGTTTTTAAATGACATCTATAAAGGTGACATAAAAACAAGGTTTTTGGCATCAATTTTCGAAGGAAACTGATTCCCAAAACTAGTTTTTGGTGTCAGTTTCTATAAAAATAGATTCTATAAACAAGACTCGGTTTTGATTTTGGCATCGGTTTACTTCATAAACCGATACTAAAAATCATTCTATTTGGATTATTGATATTACGTCAGTTTTGATAAAAAAAGGACGTTGAATGTTATTTTTTTTTTGAAAATTTTGAATATTAAACACAAAAAACAATCAAAATCCCTATAATAGAAAAACTATATACATAAATCAAACAAAATGTATCATTGAATAAAATTCTATAAAAACATACATATTTTTATCTAGTAAATCAAAAAATTATCTATGCATTTTCATTAAAAATTATAATTAGAAAACACGTACCTTACATTTACAACATGATAATTGTTGGTTATTATTAAAACAATCATTAGATATCATTATGTTAAAACACCTATTATAATAAATGAATTAGTTGTTTGAACACATGTTATTAGTAAATTATGATATTAACCGTAAACATTAGAATATACATACCTTTAATCATAATCATAATTAATAAATAGTTTGAAAACAAAGATCGAATATGGGTAAGTTATTTTTTTATATAAGACCCGTCATCATTGGGTGTCTACAATAACATTGAATTATATGATATTAAAAAATTTAATACTATGATAGAAAATATAAAATAATAAATATAACTAACCTTAACTAATTTAGTTGTTCCACCAGTTGTGATTATCTCATACATGGATCATAAAACATAATAAACACATTCCACATTTTCTTTCTGATGTTGACAATATAGATATAAAAAATTACCACGATAATAACTACAAATATATATATAAAAAATAATAATAATATCGAATATAAAAAATAATTAATGTCACTTTAACATATTGGATTTCATTTGGTGTCTTTATCAACATGAGATCTTGGTTATGTTTTTTCCATGACCACCGTTTTTATATATATCAACTAATAATACATGTATATATAATAAGAATTAAATATAATGAATTTATTAATAATATGAAAATTAACTTTTCTAATAAGTTGATAAATTTTTAACGAACATCACTATGTAAATAACAAACCAATATAAGGTGAATTCACATGGGAAGAATACACCAAACATCCAATGACCTCTATAATACAAAAAGACCACCATTAAAGAAATTATAATGAACAATAGTTCATTATTATGTTGGCATTCTTAACAATTAATAAATAAGAGAAACCAACACCCAATATCCATATGTGATGATATCTCAAATATAAATGTAATTATATTATGATTATTCACATATTTCACATTTGTGGAAATGAATTATTGATCTATAAAACTATAAATGCATGTGATGTCATTTTGTATAAGAAGTGTCTGTAGATACCTAATTAAAAAATTAATATAGTTAGTCAATATAAACTATCATTAATTAAAGGAATACAAATTGAAACATCAATTTACATACATGGAAAATAGCTGAAACACAAGAATGTTGATATTCTCAAAATAAATTAGATCCTTGATATATTTTCCCAAATATTCTAAATAGATAATAACTTCCCTGAATATCGGATGTCCTATGAAACTTATAGATATTTCCCATGAAAGAAGAAGCCTGAGATAATATTTGTATCACATTAGAATATCATCAGTATCTACAGTTGTTTGTTTCATAACCATTTGTTTGATTTGTTCATTTGATTTTACATTTAAATACTCTTATATAAGTTAAATTTCATAAAAAAATATAAGAAATTTTTAATAAAATGTAATTTATATTTAAAAAACATACTTTATATAAAAGATAACAAAGAAGTCCTGATGGATAAAATTAAAAATAAATAAGGAAATCCTCAACTCTGGAAACCTCCTTAGTAGGAAATGGTAGTATATTAGTAGGGTCAACATAATCATGTACTAGTACTCTTACTTGACCCATGTTCATAGAATAGTGATGTACAAAATCCCCCAAAAAGGCACGATTTCGAACTTTACAATATATATGAGGATCTCTAGTATATTACTCATAGTATAAGGTTGGGTCTAATTGAGTAGGTAGATGATCATAGTAGGAAAGATTGGTAGGGTGGTCTAACTAGGATGGATGTATAGGATGTACAACTAGTTGGGTAGGCTGGGCAGGCTGTGTAGCCTATGATTATCTCATCAATTATTCTAACATATCATGTGCAACTAATTGAATATGATCTCCCATAGATTTTTTTTATATCTTTTCTCTCTAATTTTAATGATTTTATTTTCAGGTCTCTTGGTTTGTTAATCTGATAACCAAAATCTTTATGAATACTAACACCTTCCTGACATACTCTTATGCGGTCGGGGTGTTTTGGATTTCCTAAAAACAGTGTCTAGGATGTCCATCATACCGTCAAAAATAAATTTTCAATGTGTCTCTTTCTCCTGAAGTTCATATTGAATAAAAAATGAAGATGTTATATTACTGTTCTTAATTTATAGAATATAAAAATTCATGAAAATAAATAATATTTACTTAAACTTTTTTCAGCTACTTCTGTAGGTTTCTCTATAAGATACTTTTCATTTTTTCTTCTTCTCTATATTTTCAGTTATTCATGGCGAGTGAGGGGAGGTGGAGGACCGAAATAGACCTTATCATAACCACAAGTGGAGTGACCTCATAGTGCTTCATAATTATCCTCAATAATTTTTTTCTCTAATAAATGATACCCTCATTTTGATAAAATATGAGGGTTTACATTCTACAATTGGATATCTTGAGGAGATTTTCTGAAGGCTTATTATACAAAAAATAAACTAATATGTAAATAAGTACATATATATATATATATATATATATATATATATGAAATTTTACAATATATATATAATTATCATACGAGAAAGGATTTTTCATTATGGCTAGAAACAAATTTCTTCTATCTATTTTTATTTATAAACTCATACTTGAGGCATGGGTTTTCATTTATTATCATTCCAAAAACATAATTTTCTTTATCATTGTTTAAAAATATCTCTTTCTATCCACCACCAATGTGAGACATATTTTCTTAATTTCTTTTGTTCCATTAAAATTTAATGTCATCTGTAATTGAATAAAACATTATTCATTTAAAATATATCATATTCAAAAAATATGATATAATAAAATAAGAGAGTTATTATACCTTTATGGCCTCCCAATAATAATCTTTCACTATCTTTTTTAAGACCTTCCAATCCAGATATAACATTCCAATCCGATAACAGATCTTCATGGATATAGAGCTGATAAATTGTGTTTCATTTGGTCCAGTTTAATTATTATTATCATCATAAGTAATATGAAATCTGTCATCTCCATGAGCAAGTAACAGTTTTGGTAAATGTGTAATACAAAATTTAGCTACTCAAAAACTCTATTTCATAATAGTAAAAGTAAAGGAATCTACAAATGAAGTCTCATAAGTAGTCATAATTTTTTTAAAAATTAAAACATTTTTTTCATTGAATAATTATACTACTGGATATTTAATAATATTAAAAAATACAAATACCATGGTACATGTACCTTTATCTCTATGTCTATATCCATCATTGAAATAGATAATTGTAATAAAATTATTGTGGACCTACATATTTTTAGCCAATTGAATAATTAGAAAATATGAAAATAAAAATATGTAAGAAAGAAAATACATGTGTACGTTATAGAAAAAAATAAATATGTTATGATTTGTAACAAAAAAAATATAGATGGTAAACTATTAAATATAACCATTGCATCTAAAAGAATTGAAACATTTATAAATATAAATATTAAATGGTTATTAAATAATACAATTTTTACACATGTAAATTTCAAAAAATAAAAATAATTCACATAATTACAAGAATAATTAGGAGAGTAATTTAGTGTTTTCCCATATACCTTCAGCATGATCATTTCTTACTAAATGCACTATGTCTGCGTTATAGTAATTATGATCAGAAAATCATGTAATATATGAAGAAAACTCATATAAATCAATAACATCATCATCTTCTTCATCCTCATCAGCCAAATGGATTCTTGTTTCCTTAAAAACCAAAATACCACTGATAATTTGATGGCTCAATGACATAAAATATATGTTTTTTCATGTGTGGACATGATAAATGGTACATAATTTTAATTAAATCTTTGAAAATCAACTGATTTAAACTCATATTCATCATAATACTCACCACTACTACATACAACCCAATTACACATATACATGATAACATGATATTTAATATAATAATTTTTCCATATGTCCTTAAGAACTCCAAAATACAGTGTTGATGTAGAAATTCAGTTTTTATCATTCCCACTTGAAAAACTTTGTGCTTTAGAGATGACCATTACACCACTATTTTCAATGTTACCCTTTTCATCCAATTTAATTTGAAAAATGTGCACCCATTGATATCAAAACTAGTCCTTGTGATCACATTATGAGACAATCCTTCTTCCAACCATTTCAATATTTCTGATGCATATATATCTCTGATGAATTTCTCTTTAAACAAAGATACAAATACCTTTTATTCTCAATCATTATCCACATTTAATTTATTTTTGAACATTATAACCTTAATTTAGCAAAATGTGATGATATATATGATTGAACTTCATTTTTGTTGTTCAAAATATATAAATGTGCCTACATGACTTCATCAGATGGAATGAAATTTAACTTTAATCCTCGAATCCCACTTCCTTCACTATTAAAAATCATATTTTCAGCTATAGGGAGACCAATATGCTCCAATTCATATAAATAATTATTACAGAACTCGATCACCTCTTCTGATAAATATTTTTGACTAATTGAGGCCTATGGTCGATAAGTATTTTTAACACATTCCTTCAAAATTTTCATATATTTTTCAAAAGGATATATCCATTGTAAATAAATAGTCCCACATATTCTTATCTCAAGCAACAAATGAATCACTAGATGAACTGTTATATCAAAAAAAAATAGGTGGGAAATACGTTTCTTGTTGACAAATAATGAAATACGCTTCATTATCCAACACATGTAACAAATTTGGATCAACAACTTTGATATAAATGGTTTTGAAAATATTACATAACCTGACGATAGACTTTCTGCCCATTGTTGGAAATATACCACCTAGTGCAACTAATATAATTTATTGCATCAATACATGTCCATCATGAGATTTCATACCTGTTAATTTAAAACCCTTAAATGAAACCCAATTATTCACATTTTATGAATAACCAATGGGTACATTAATACCATAAAGACAGTAAAAACAATTCATATTCTCAATCTTTCTTAATGTGTGACAAGCTGGAGGTAAATATGTTCTATTTCCATTCATGGTGGGAGATAACTCTAAACGTAATCCCATTGATATCAAATCTAATATAGTATGAAATCCATCATTTTTTCTTTCATTTTTATCTGAAAAGGTTCCAATAAAACTATCACATATGTTTTTATCAACATGAATTAAATCGATGTTATGTTTTATCTCAAAAAATATCTAATAAATTGGTTGAAATATAATTGATTGTTTCCTCCAAATAATCTTCTTGAAGTCTAGAACTTATTTTCATACCAAATTTTAAATCGATATTTTTCACCTTTTTGTAATATTATTCAACTAAAAATGGTAATGGTATAATATTGTATTCCTATAAACTATTAAATTATTTTTTCAATTTAGGATAAGGATGATAAATTAGAAAAAATATTTGATGTCCCTCATAAACATTCTTTCTTCAAATCAAGAATTGGTAATATGAAGTCTCTTCTTCACAAATTGGGCATGCTCTATGTCCCTAAAAAATGTATCCAGATAAGTTTCATATCAACGAAAGTCATTTATAGTGAAAATTATCATATCACGAAGAAGATAATACAATTTTTTATATGAATCAAAAACATTAACTCCTCTCTCCCATAAAATATTCAAATCATCAGTCAATGGTGAAAGATACAGGTCAATATCATTTCCTAGATGTTTTGGTCTATAAACCTTCTGGATTATTATAACATATTGTTTATTCATACATATATGTCGGGAAATGTTTTAAACTACCAACCAAAGAAGCCATGAAATATGTTTAATACTTGGGATCCTTTATGGATTCATTCCATCAGTACACAATCCCATTCAGAGATTTCTAACTTCACATCCAAAATAAAAAAAATATCAAATCTATTCCACAATGTGGAATCAATAGGGTGATATAAGTTACCATTAAATATATGTTTATCTGAATTCCATCTTAAACATTTTTCATCAATTGAATTTTAAAATAGATGCTTCAAATAAGGAATTATTAAAAGGTACCAAATTTATTTACCATGAGATTTGATTTTGGTACCTGAAAATAAATCACAGTTTAATTATGGGAATTATAAGAAGGGATTATTAGATGAAATTATTATAATGTATATATAATTTATTTTTCATGAGGTAAGATTATAGTACCTGAGAATTAATTTTAGTTTCCCTTTTCATCCATCTTATAGTGTGATGTGCCACATGTAAGATATTTTGATAAATATTCATATTCCTTCTTGCTCAATACAAAATCATCGGGGAAAGCATGTATCTTTTCCTCCATCTTATATTGTGGTGTACCACATGTAAGATATATTGATAAGACATATATTTAATGCAATTTGGGAATAAAGGTTTCTCAGAATCTCGATACAATTGTTCAATAATTTATGTTTTATTGATAGTTTCAACACCTAAATCAGGAATTAATTCTTCAATACAATACTATACTACATTATGAATATTTTCATCATCATTAGATGTTGAATTTTTAGTTCTTTTACCATTATAGATGCAACCTGTATAATTATGGATAAAACCATAGAAAATGATTTGATTCATTATTTATCTAGAGTTTAACTTCTTATATTCAAACGGTTCACTCATGGATAGAAAATCAATTTTTTTAAGATTTTGTTTAGAAATGTTTACAAAAACATCAACTCCTTTTTCATATTCACTACTGGTTCATTGTAAATTAAGCCAATTATTATCCATTCAACACCTGATATCATAATATAATCAGTGAATATATTAAAACATATAAAAATTTTAAAATATATATCCAATAGATAAATTGTAAACATAAACACATTCAATAAAAATGATTCGTAATAAGATTGGAAACATCAACAATGGTTAAGAATAAAATAAAAACTAATCTACTAAAAGTATTTATTTTGTGTGATGTGTGTCATACTGATCCAATGAATATCACATATAATGACCCTAGTATAAATTTCTAATAGAAAATAATGATTTTTTTTAAAGAATATATATTCGTTGGGTTTTTATCCAACATCATAAGGAAAGAAAATATTGGGATAAAATTTGATAGAGTTTTCTCTAAATACTATTTCCAAATTAAAATAGAATTGGCTTATCGAATGAGATCTATACCATCAAACATATATGAAGAGGGAAATAGTATGATTATTGGGAATTATTTTATATGTTTTGTACATGTTTCCCATACCAATAAATATAATAACATCTTATACAATACTTTATTAATGAAATACTATATAAAATTAATAAGAAATTCATACTTTGTTTGGCGGAGCATTGATTTACCTGAGACTAACTAATTCTATGATACTGATAGAGAACGTAGCTCAAATTAAAAATATATTACTACAATTAGCCCTTTGAAAAATATTTTTTATTGTAGTAAGATCCTATAAATAATATTTACCTGAATCTAAACATGAATAAATAATGAATGTGGTTCGAAAAATTGCCCTTAAAAAATAAAATGATTAACAACTAAAAGACAGGAAATGTGGTAATTATTCTTCACTATATAACATAAATAAAAATGTGTTTAATTGTAATAATCCTAAATTTGTTCTAATACAATTAAAAAATAAATTTCAACTAGCCATTACTAATAATGGGATGAGAGATAATAACCATATATTTTATGTGTTTCAAAAATTGATCAAAATATAAAGAACAATACTTTTTATTAATTATATAAGAAGTCACTCTTGAAAAAATAATTTAACTACTATAAAAAAACATTCCAGAATAATAATTTTATCAAAAAAATATGATGAACAGACATCATAAAGTTTCCATGAATTAAATATAAAACTATCTAATGTTATGAATTTAACAGGTGAAAAACATTTATTCATTACAAGTGATGTACATTATATTGATGAACAGTGACACAAAGTATCATTTTTTATTACATAATATCATCAAAATGATTTATTAATTTCCAAAAATAATAAATTTATCAAAATAAAAAAACATTTACTATTTTAAAAATAATCAACTATATTAAAATAATTTAAATAATCACACAAAAAATATAACTAAAACATAAATAATTTATCTTCAAAAGAAAAGAAATTGAAATTTCAAAAAGAAAATTTGACCCTTAATATGTGGTTGCACTAATGAATTCATATGAAAAATAAACACTACAAGATCTAACAAAAATATTTGTAGAAATGAATAATAAATAAGAACAAATAATTAAAAGCAAACAGTGGTGGATGTTCATATGAAAAATGGATTTCAAAGAGAAATACTTTATTTGATGATGAAATAATGATAGATAATGATGAATCAAGACTATAGATCATGAGATGATGGTAAAAATCGAAGAAAAACAACAATAATGGTTGTGTTGGGGTTTAGCGGGTCACTATTGGGCTCATCACAATTCAAGAGAACAAGCTACACATATCTAAAAAATTGGGGTTTTTCCATCCTATGTTTTTTTTAAAATGCTTTTGGTATAGTTTTTTACATAAACAGATGTTAATTCTATATTTTTTTCGATTCATGGCTTCTGGTTTTGATAAAACCAACACCATTTTTTTATTTATGGTTCTGATTTTTGAGAAAACCAAAACTGAAAACAATTTATTTTTTTTTGTTTTACAATGAAAATATATCGAAATTTTATTTTTTTTATTTATGGATTCTATTTTCAAAAAAACATACGCCATAAATTCAGACACATGACTTTCTGGCATCTGTTTTGGCACAAAAAAAATTCTAAAACTGAATATAAATACATTTTACATTAGTTTATAAAAAACTGATTCCATATCATCATTGTTAAAGAAACTACTTCTAAAAGTTTTCAATCACAATATTTCATTAACCTAACTGTAATCAAACCAAAGTGTAGATATTTAGACCTATACCTTCAATTAATGATCAAAAAACACTTCATATGGTCAACACCGATGAGGAAGAAGGTACATATGATTCCAAATAGGTTCCAAGGGTTTATCATACAAATGGGATGTCGTTAAAGGTTACTGGATCCCCCAAAATATCATGGATAATTCCCTTTGGTCAAGAGAAGAGTATTTGAGAAAATATGGGATCTTACAACATATATTATGGTTATGTTATGATTTCATGGATTGTGCTCTAGATTTCATTATGATTCATATTTTATTAACTACTAATGTTTATTCCATTACTCTTGATTAGGATTTTTTAAATGCTTTGTATGATATTCTAATGTTATGTTCATGTTCTCAAGCCCTTATTCTCACATTATGATTACATATCTCCCTTGTTTATCCTTACTAAGCACCTGAACTCCCCCATATCTTATATTTCCTTTCCCAATGTCATGAATAAAGGTTTTATGTAGGATTACTAAATGGGGAGATCATTAAATGATAGGTTGAATTTCTTTATCCAAGTTAGAAAATTATGTTTCCATGTTTCCAAAGACACTATACTATTATGGTCCTCATGCATGTTTTTTTGAAATGTATAGAATATTCATCTAAATTTATGTAATATCCAGGTATGATAAGCCCATTTCTCTGCATAATTAGAGTTAAGGAATAAAATAAGTTGGTATGACCTATAAATATCTATATTCCCATACCAAATCAATTAGATAGGAAATTAAGAAAAACACTGGGATATTCCGGCAGTAAACAAATACTTCTTCACACCTTGTACTCCCTCCCATATTGAAATGATATCTACTAGATGCCTATACTTTACCCCATTAATAATATAAAACTTAAAACTATAGAAAGAATTAAAATTCAGACATGGAAAACATGGTAAAATGAACTAAAAATTAAAAAACTAATATACCTCTATGTGACTCTATGAGTCACCATCCAATGACAACTAATTAATTAATATATAGTGGTAGAGGATAAATGTGGACCTGAAAATAGAATTATAATTAAAGGAATGATCAAATTATCATATAAGACATGCTAAAGAAAACTGAACCCCACGTTCAAGACTATCATTAAAAGATCCTTTTTTATGATAGTTTTAAATACAGTATTAAGAATTGATTTTAAATTTAGTATTATATGAAATAAATTAAAATCCTCATAAATGATTTCTAAACATTCCATTTATTTTATTTTAAATAAAACCAACTATAATAAAAAAATAAATATCATAATACTAAATTGAATAAAAAAACCCATTATATCTAATTTTGAAATAATTCATTCCAATACACACTGAAAATACCATTTAAAAAAGAAAAAAATCATTCAAAATGAAAAAGGGATAAATATAGTCAATGTTTTAATATTTAAGATGATAGTACCATAAGAAATAATTTAGTGAATAAACCATATAAGTAGTAAATTAAAATACACATTAGGGGAAAAATTATTTAAAGTTAATACATAATCAAATTGAAAAAACATCAATTTGTATAAAATAATTAGAGTCATCAAGGGGACCTAGAACCATGGGTGAAAATTAGGAAATGATTATAAAACCAGTTAAACAATATCTATGTTGACTACCAAAAAATTTTACCTAACACTTGAAATTTCCCTATATGAAAGGATTGAGGGGAGCAATCACATTAGTAGAACATAGTTAATCCCATGTACAGAAGTAAGAGTGAAATACCTTACCAGTGTAGCATCTACACCTAGAGTTTCAAACAAACTATCCTTAGATTACTATGACACATATATAGAGGTGATTATTTTTTAAACTACTATATATAGACAAATACCACATTATTAATAATTAAACAGTCATCTCACTTCCTCATCTTCAAATTAACCTAATAGATTAACCCATTTAAATAACCCAAGTGTATAAAAAATAAAATACACATACTATGAATAATAGATATGTCACATCTAATCAATCATTAATTTTCCAAAATCCAATGGTACTTCCTAAAAAGGGATTTCAACCCCAAAGAATATGTCTAAAGGTTCCAATGGGGACTTATAATTTATTTTATGAATCCTTTATAACCAATTTAAAATTCACACTTGGGTATCAAAATTAATATATAAATATTTTCCTCAATTTTATGCCCATATAAACTTACAAATATGTATATACATCTCTCAATTCATAAATAAATACATTATCCTATGAATTTTTTCACATATATATACATGTTTTCTAATGTATATGTGGATAATAGTAAAATTACATAGCCATTTTTTAAAAAAAAATCTTTTATAATCATTTTCTAAATAAGGGTGAATTGTACATTTGAATCCTATAGAAATTTTAAAAAAATCACCATATTAATAAAAACCCTTCACATGTTAATAAAATAATAAATAGGAAATTAAGTTGCTAGTAGTTTTTAAATAATAAATTTTAGAAAAAATATATACACATCACATAATAAAAACTAAAAAAATCATGGATTCCCTTTTTAAAGAAACATATAATTACATAAAATAAATTCATTAGATTAAAAACATTAATTATAATTGATATGAATTACTGGTTTAAAATTTTGAAACACAAAATAGTGGGAAACCTACCTCGAACTCACTGCCTTTGGTAGCACTAGTGCCAGTCCACTTCAACAAGGTAAAAGACTACCTAGATGAAAAATAAGATCCCAAAAAACTAGAAAAACCCAAATAAAACTTTTCAATGAGAGAAGAAATTGACCAAATCATACTTAGCCAAAGAAATACTAAAATTTAGGTTACTATTTATTTATATTGTACACACTGTCAGGGGAGGTGGGAAATAACATGGGTGGAATTGAGGAGGATACCATATGAAGAGGAGCCATTTTGGAAACCCTGAATAAAGGTGGTTGAATCGAAGGGAGGATATGAGGGAGGTATAACCAAAACTCCCCCATCTGGCTAGTGTATCGTGTGAATAAAAAGTGAGTGGGGAGGGGTCATCCAAAGAAAAAATTAGGTAGGGGAAAATTTGTAAAAATATAAATTTTAAAGAATATGGAACTATTTATTATTTGGTTGCATGGTTATCCAAAACAAGCACTAACCATATACCTTATACTGGAATACCTAGAGAACATCACAAGAGAGTGGTGCACAATTTGGAAAAAAATGTGCCACCATGAACTTTGGCTCAGTCTTGTTATAAATGGATTCACATGGTATACATATTATTTCCAATAACTCTATATCAATTGTGCACCAGGTATAAACATTAAAAATATTAGAAATTTTAAATTTTTCATACAATAATTTGAGAAAAATAGATAAAAAATAAATAGTTAAATAATATAATAAAGAAAATATCCAGAATTGGGTGTGAAAACACCCCCATTAGTAAGCTGTTAGCCTCTAGAAATACTCATCTAATTCGGATAGTTAAAATTAAGGACAATATTAAAACTTTTCAATCAAAATTCCTTCTTAAAAAATAAGGAACACCCAAACCATAATTGAGAAAAAAATATTTCTCTAATAGAAATGTCTCACAACCATATCCTAAACTAGAATATTTTTCCAAAGAAAATCTTAAACCATGAACCTCTACCGAACACTCTCTCAATGAAATAAATGTAAGTAAGGGACTCTGAAAACAATTTACAAAATATTCAAGACCAAACCGAGAGAGGTGGTATCACTACTATATTATAATTTATTTAAAAAACTAATACTAAAAGATAATCACTGTAATAAAAATATATGTCAAAGTCCATGGACATCCAAAAGTGAAAATTTCATTTAAAACTAAAACATAAGTGCTAAAACCCTAAAGTGACTATAAAAATAAAATTTAGGCTGATAACAAGTATCCAAACCATAAATATTCCACAAACATGAAGGTCCAATGTAATGAGAGACCACCCCAACAGAAAAAACCATGAATGAGAAAGAATTTTAATTAACGGAACTAAACAAAAATGTTCAACTAAGGACACACATAATTTTAATCCACTTAGTCATCTACAAAGAATAGGAATAAAATCACCTTATATAAAGACAAATAATGGAAAAAATTGTAGAGTTAAATTAATGACTATAATTACAAAAAAAATCCAAATAATAATAACCAATGCTAGTATTAGGGCAGTAGTGGAAGAGGAAGAAAATTTGGGTGTTATGAAAAAAACACTCAAAACCTTATAAACAAATCTTATTAAGGAACCAACTAGGGTGAATCTATGATGGGGGGTATCACCCATCCTAATAACCCAAGAATACTACTAATATATCCACTTTTCCAACCCCTCAAACAAAGATTTACAAAATGTATATAACATCCACACATGATAAAAGGGAAACCATATATTTCCAAATAAAGATCATCTCTCATAAAATAAATATTTCACTAAGAGAACTCAAAGAAGGCCAAGATAAAAAATAAACCAAGTATTAGCAATGAAGGATTAAAAAAATCATTGGTTCAAATTTACTACTCCTTATATAATTTGATAAAGGTCCTTGCCAAAAAAATAAACAAACTTTCTTTTAATAAAAAATAAAACTCATTGAAATCCTATGAAAAACATCATGTAACCCATTAGATATTTCCATGTGGGGAGAGCCAATAAATCAAGTAACATGAAATTAAAATAAAAAAACCAAAATCTTAACTCATCTCAAAATTGGTAATCTATAGAAATATAAAAATCCCAATAAACAAACATAATAACCACTATTCAAAATCACAGAACGAAAAAAATCAACAACCTATTAAAATACCACAGAATAAATTTTAAAAATATTTTCAAAATAATCCTAAAACTAAGGATTTTTTCCATTAAAATCCTTTATTTCATTTAGAAAAATGAAGAAAATGATTTTAGTTTTTCTTTATAAAATAATTTTTTAAATTTCAAACCCTTACTTTCACCCTTTAAATCAAACATTTATGTCATGAGATACAAAATCGACCAATATTTATATATAATCAATCATCCAGAAATTGAAATCATTTTTTTTAAATTTCAAATTATCATTTTGAAATTATGTTATAAATCCAAAAAATCCCTTTTTTAAAGTTACTTTGAAAATATATGTACTATGTTCATTACAATTTATAATGAAAATTCCATTAGAATTTTTCAAAATATAAATAATTATTTTATTTTTAAAAATAACACACGATGATAAGATAAAATTATGTATACATAATGGATATATATATTTAAGTTTTATTCATTATTTATTTTATAATGTACTCTATTTTGATTTGTTTTTATGGGAATTATAAATATTGTATTCAAAGGAATAAATGATAAAAATTGAAATAAAAAACAGGCTTTACACACATTGTATCACATACACGATGTGTATCCCTAATTAACAACATGCCTAAAAATCCAAAGACAAACCCTTGAAGATTTTACATGACAAGAAGACATTACATGAAATTTACATACATTACAAGTCGTGTAAATTTCAAGGATAAAAATCATTATAACATTGAATCACATATATGACATGCAGATATTGACCAATGTGAAAAGTTATAAGGATCACCCAATCATTGATACTAGCATATTATTCATCAGTAATTTTAGATCTCAAATACACAACATGAAGGAAACATACATGACATATAGATGTTGAGACAAAATCCATTTAAGATAGTAAACATAGTGGATGAATTACGTACCATATAATTGTCTTTCCATTTAACATTTCAATTCTCCCCCCGCTTACATAAAGTGGAATAAATTTTCTTTTTCTCTTTTTCTATTCATTTTACACATAATTTTGTTCTAAAACCATTTTAATTCATTACATTGATTTTTTTGTCAAAATATTATATGTTTTTTTATAATATACATCTATTTTATGCGTGTTTAAATTTTTTGGGATTCTGTTTTGGTTTCCAATGCTTTCTTCATCATTTTCCACAATTCTTCATCAATGATTGCATTTATATTAATTATTTATTTGTGCATAATGTTTTTTATTGGATTTAAATTGCATAAAAATATTTAATATTTATTCTTAATTTCTTAAATCCATGACTTCTTCATTCTTAACAATTTCATGATTATGGAAGACATTTTTAGTATTTCATTTCCATGTTCAAGGTTTTGGAAAATATTTTGATTAAAATTTATTATTAACATAATTACTATCCATAAGGTTACAAAGGTTAAATATATAAATTAATTATGCTCATAAACACCCATACTCTCAACCCCAAACCCATGGTGGGTTAGCCGTGCATGAATGTGATGTTCAATGATAATGAAATACTAAACATGCTTTGCATAATCCAAAAACAGCTGAGAAATAATAAATATACCTTTAAAACAATTAATAATTACGATTAAACAAATTAAATCAATGTAAATCTAATTAATAATTCTCTACATATGGAGAAAAAATGAATAATGTCTTAAGTGTTAATGAAGAATTATGTATAGTGATAAAACATATGTTGGAAACATAAATAGAATCACAAAAAATATATAATGGGCATATGATGGATATATATTAACCAAAAAATAAAAAGGATTCCACACATTCCATCCAAAATATAATTAATAACATTACCCAACACCAAAATTATGTAAGAGGTGTTTGTTATTGTTCTTGACATATCCACATGGTTGAGAAGACTATGTGTCTATAATGAAATGACCACTAGAGGTCATGTTGAACTGTGCACTCAGTCTCCACGTGTGTTTCATGGCCATATGACCACACCTCCTGGAACCTATACACTTCCATTTTCATACCTCAAATATTAAAAATCATTACAAAAATCTTGAATACTTTAAATGAAGTAATCTCATGTTTCAAAATTTAACTCAATATCCCATGGGGTCATGATGTTCAATATGAATAAGAGTCCATGATGCTCTTACTGCTCCTAAATCCCACTTATAGATAGTCATATCTATGATCTAATAGATATCTCGAATAATAAATGGCTCATATGATACCATTTTTCAAATAACAAACACATTTTTTCCTGTCTCAGATGTTCTAACTTCCGAATACATAACCGAGGTGCATTCCTAATAACATCAGGATGGAAACTAATGCTAGGGAAACATAATATAACCAATTTGAATCGTTTTTATACATAATATGAGTTAAGAAATAGTATATATGTTGAACTGAATCACAATTATATCAAAAATAAATTCTAAATATTGTATATAGTAATGTAAAATAAATATCAGAATATAAAAGAAACAAAATTCTATGGATCACCCTAGTCTCCCTCTTTAGTAGAAATGGATACCATAGTTTACTATCCTCGAACAAAAAAATAATATTTCACCTCCAACCAAAGAATGTAGTAAAATTCATACATAGAAAATAAAATAAAAGGAACTAAAAAATTAAACAATTGATATACTTCTATTTGACTCAATGAGTCACCATCCAAACAAAAGTAATTCATAATCATATAGTGGTAAAGTATAATTAGGTACCTAAAACTAAAATTATAATGATATTCATGTACAAATAATATTTGTATGAATTCTTAAGGAAAACAAACCCCAATTTTATATTTTTAAAAAATATCATTTTTATGCTACTTTGAAATACATTTTAAAGAATAGGATTTTATTTCATTTTACATAAAATCCAACTTATGGATCATTTAATATTTTATAAAATTCTTATTCGTTTTTTATGAAATGAAAACTATCACTTTGAAAACATTTATCATCATAATCGTCACTTGAATAGAAATCACATTTAAACCACCTTTGATATATACTTTCTAATACACATAGAAAATATCATTTTACTAAAAAGATCAAAATACAAGAAATAATGAAAAATGAAATAATGGGATCCAAAGAAAAATAAATAGTTTGATAGTACCATAATAATATATTATAGAATAAACTATATATGACTAAATTTAAAATATTTGTCTTGGGAAATCATAGTTTAAAATCAAACCATGATAAAATGAAACAAACTCTAACATGTATAAAATGGATAAATAGATCATGGGAACGAAGGATGATATGGGGGAAACTAGGAAATGATTAGATAATAACTAAATAAGACTGGTGTTGGCTAACAAAATTTTTTTCCTAACACTCAACATTACCCTACCTAATCTATGTGAGGTGAATAGTCCCAAAATTAGGACATAAAATATATAATATCCACTAGTTAGAGAATACTACAAAACTAGTGTATCATGTGTACCAAGTGTTCCAACTTAAATGTCCTTGAATTCTAATGAAACATAACCAGAGGTGGGTATTTTAAAACAACTATGTATATATATGTATTAAACATTTATTAATTAAACTAGAATCTTAATTACTCACTTTGAATTCCCTTTAAATAATATCCCCTTTTACTAATCAATACATATATAAAATTCATAACCCCTATGGTGCATAATGATCATGTCACATCATAACAAGCATTTATTTTCCATTATTCAAGGGGATTCTTAAAAAGGGGTTTTCACCTTCTAGGGAAAATGTTCTATGGTTCTAATTGGGTCATATAATTTATTTTAAGAATCCTTTAATATTTATTTGAAACTTACAACATTTTTTTTACATTTCAAAAACCCAAAATTTACCCATTTTTATTCCCATATACACTTTCACATATATATAAATATCTCAATGAAAACATATATACATTCTCATGTTAAATTTCACACACACACACATGTTTTCCCATGTATATGTGTATAACACCAATATGAAATTAAATAATTTGGAACAAATAAATTTTATAATATGTTTTAAAGTAATATATTATTCGAATATTAAAACTAAAATATATTTTAAAACATAAAACATATTAATTAAAATCCATTTATGAATTTTCAAAATAAGTGATGTGCAAGGTAGTTCCAAGATAATTTTTAATCCTAATTTATAGATAAGAAAATTTATTACACATAATAAAATCCAAGAAAAACATGGTTTCCATTTTCATAAAACTTATAATTTCATATAAAAAATTCATTTGCATAAAAAACGAATTCAAATCCAAAAACCATAATGGTTATAAAAATTAAAAATTTAAAACTCAAGCTATCCTAACTAGAGCTTGTTTCCTTTGATAATGATGGATCAACTCCATGGAAATGAGGTCAAAATGACTTATAGGACAAAGAACACTCCAATAATAAAGAAAAACATTAATAAAACCTAACCATAAGTGACGAAATAAACCAAACCTACCTAAAATATATCTTTATATACTCTAGAAACCTAGTGTAAGTAGTCATATTATTGTATTGGTATAGAATACTAGATTTAATAAAAGATCCAATAGTTTATTATCATTGGAATACTAGTTAGATACAATCCTTACATTTTAAAACATAAGATAAAACATAAATCTTTTGTGATAACATTATTAGACCTTCCATCATATCCCTAAAAATTACACATTGTCCACCTCTAGGTTTTCTTAGGAGAGTAATAAAAATAAGGTTTAGTACAGATTCCCAATAAGGATTTTTATATAATGTAATATTTTATAACAGAAATGTGGAATATAAGAGACACATAAGGAATTAATGAAACAACATTAAGACATAATCAAAT
The DNA here is from genome assembly GCA_963277665.1 of Viscum album. Classification (NCBI taxonomy): domain Eukaryota; kingdom Viridiplantae; phylum Streptophyta; class Magnoliopsida; order Santalales; family Viscaceae; genus Viscum; species Viscum album. Next base: position 1,238,303,085 of record OY728153.1, read on the forward strand.
AAAATATTGGTCATGTAATATCCATGACAATAAATGAAAACATGGATAAAACAATAACTGATCTCAATGGATGGAATTCATAATTACAAAAATAAAAACTTTTTTCGAAGGCCTTGTTACTATACACTATCTTATAATGGGAATATGTAACATCAAAATCCAACCTATTTTGTCACATGAAAACTATTTTATGCATTGAGGGGCTATAAAATTCTGGACCCCACTCATTTCCTTATTAAATAAAATTCATTCACCGTAAGAGTCATCAAGACTTTAAATTCCATAAGGAATATAATAATGAATAAAATAAGGATATCCATATAATGATAGATATGGAAATAAAATACTACCTCATTCAATAAAATAAAATGAATGTATAGGAGAACATCACTTAATAAAAATGAAAAATGTGGGGTATGATTAAATGCAATTGAATGTATCCATATTAAATAAATATTTGGATGAAGGTGCATTAAATGTGTTGGGTTACCCATGAAAGATTTTAATTGTTTTTAATAGTTTAAACTGGTAGGAGACCATAAAGATAGCAGGAAAAAACATTTATCATGGTACCTTAGGTGTGTGTTAATATTCCAAAGCATGTCAACTTTGGGTGACTTTTTAGGTGTCTGGCCTTAGGTACAGTCATCATCAATCAAGGTGTTGATTGAGTTAATGCAAAACAAAACCTTTTCAGGGAGATTATCCCTTGTATAATCTATTCCAAATCCTATCTACTTTCTACTATCCAAACATGGATGAATTTTCTAGGAAATTACATACTTTTACTAAACTAAAACCTATGATTGTTTCCCACCATTGAAAATATTTATTTTTACAATGATTTGGGTAAATATTGAATTAGAAAAATATAATGAATGGATAGAATATTGAATTGTAAATCCTTTAAATTTCATGTTTAATATACTAAATTTCTTCTATGCAAATGTATGCACCACAATAAAAATATGTATTGAATATAACACGAGACCCAAAGAATGAAAATTGAGATAGAAAACCCCACTTATAGATTGGGTATAGATTCAATAAAACCCCATAAAAAGATAGGGATTCAAATTTATCTTCAAATTCCATGAATAAATTTATTTATTTATATAAAATTTCAAATAGGTAGTATATAAACCACATAAATGAAATTAGGTGGATAATAAAAAACTTATATCACGAGAGGTATTTTAGAAACAACCCATATCTATTGTCCCAAATTAAATTAACACACTTTAACCTATTTTAACACAAACATGGTTATTATAATAACATAATTAATAACCTTACTCATATCTATTTTCATAAATACTATTTATTAATAGATATTTTGTATATAAATTCTACCTATTTTCCACCTCATGTGTTTATAGATTTGATCAGTTGTACTAGTTTCATATTTTTGGTGTCTATATTAATTATTATTCCTCAATTAATAATTAATGTAACACCACCAAATTATAAAGTAAGAAAATTGTATTTAAAATTATTTATGAAACACATCAATAATAGTAGAAAAGAATATAACCTTCCAATACATTATGATATATTTATTATTTTAAAGAAATTCAATCCATTGTATTGATTATAATACAAACCACATTGAGTTTAGCTTGAATTACAAAAAAAATATTATATTTCTATTTATGAAACCCTTAGTTGTTTTTTGTTACAGATCATAATGACTTTCTTCAATGACTTGTGTTATATACAAGACTGAGTGTTACCAAACAACAATATATTATTAAAATATTATTATTCAATATAATAAGATAGAAAATAGTGGTTAAATCAGTGGTTATGAATATTATTATGTAAATTATAATATTTTATAGCTGAATTCAATGGTTACAGATTAATTGGAGATCAATATAAAAAATAATTAAAGATAAACGAAATGTTTTATAAAAAACTATTTGTATTCTCCCAAAGTTGTTTTATCTTAGTAAGTTAAATTAATTAATATTAGTGAATGATATTAATGAAATATATATATTAAAAATTAAATAAAATACTTTTTGTATTAATCCAATAGATTTTATGGAGATGAGATAAGAACAAATCTAATTTTACGCATAAGAAGGCATATTTTTATAAAGGCAGTTTTTCCACTATTTAACGGAGAAATTTTTTTAAAACTAAACATTGTAACTTTTATAAATATAATTTTTCAAAATAATATTAATTTTTTAAATTATAAAATTTGAATTATCTTAGGCAACATTTTTTGTGTTTTTATGAGAAGTGTCATTTTTTGATGAATAATGAAAAATACTGAATTTTAATTGAAAACTGTTTTTTCATCTATATAATTTATATTGTTAAATTATATTTTAAATTTGTACTAATATTTAGTTAGTTATATTTTAAATATTTTATTAAAATTAATGTCATTGGAATAATTTTTATATTGAATTTGGATATAAAAAAATTTCAAACATTAGAAAACATCACTTTAAAAACAATCATTACCGTCTCGTCTGTGAGATTAAGTTTAAATTAATTTCTATCACTTATTTTTTTTAATTTATAAAAATAGATTAAATATTTGGAATAAAATAATTTATAATTTATATTAAGGTTAATTTAGTTTTTTACCATTTTTTTTGGGAATCTATTAAAATTAATTACAGTGATTAAGGTAAAAATGAGTTTACATTGTAGTTAAACTGTAATCTTAAGGGGATAAATGACCAATACACTTATTAAAAATCCATTTTATATCCAAATAACTACCATATAATAAATTTTTTATAAAATTTATCATTATAGGAGGAACATTATGTAAGGGAGACCTCCAAATAGGGTTTACCTTTTTATATTTTAATGAATTCCACTCCTCATCCACTATAAAAAAAAACACTCATCCCTCCCCCCTTAATTATTCACACCTGTAAAGTCCTTTGGATCATACCAAACCGACCCAAATAAGCTCCCAAAATCCCTATCCTCATCCAAGAAGCTTAAACATCATTATAAAGCAATCCAATTAATACTTTTGGGGTAAACCAAAAGGAGATACCTGAAAAGAGGTAACATTTTTCAATGATCACTTTTGTTTTATTTATTTATTCACCTATTAAATTATTCTTAAATCATGATTATATAATAACATGAGTATCATAAATATACTTATAAGTTGGTATCTTAAGGTCACAACCTACACCTCCACATGTTTACATCAAATGGGATTGACAATCATCATTTGTGTGTATGATAGACTACTGTCTCGTGATCCGATATCGTTAGTTCTTTAATTTACACATATTTAGGTTGGAAATAATTATGTATTTATAGTTTATATATGATATATATGATTAGTATAGTTTATTTATTCTTCTTTAATTCTCATATAACTCATACCTTCATGATTTCCTTTTTTTGGGAATAAGATAACATCGTTTGTGGATTTGTGGACTGCCACCTCTTCAAGGAGATCTGATTCATTCACACATTATATGAAGTGTATGAAGGAAGTTTTTTACAAAAATATTTAATATATATGATATATATATATATTATAATTTAATTATATTATAAATATATAATATTTTTTTAATAAATAAAGAAAACGGACACAGTGTTCTTGCATACATACGGCATACCGTTTCCATGAATAGTGTATTTCATTTTCTATCCATAAATGTTATGAATTACTCTAAATACATATAAAATGAATATATATATATACTATTTACTTAATTTTTTTCATTCTAGAGATGATTAAATCAATATCAATATAATATGAACAAGAAATAACAAGTCAAAACATACTAGAAAAACTAAAAACTTAACACAAGAAATGGTGAAAATAATGATAGATTATTAAAAAATGGGTAATAATATATTATAATAATATCATATATGATATAATAAATATTATTATGATTATGTTATAACTTAATAACTTAAATAAAATAATTATACATGAGTTTAATGATCATCCAACTAGAATGGAGTGTAAGGTACTGGGATTTCTAATCTCACATTTATTTTGGTGAGACTTATGTCATATTCAGCACTCATTTATTTTGTGTGGTGTATACAACTCTATATGACATGTTATTTCATGAATATAATTTATTTTATGATAAAAAATGTGACAAATTTAATTATTTAATCTATGATTATTTGAACTTAAATTTACCATGTGGAAATGAAATTTCACAACTCCATTCCTTTTAATTGGGTTATATTACTTCCTCGATGTTTTTAATATTTTATTATTATGTGTATATTTAATTTGAGTATCTTTTGATGTATTTAATTTTTTTTGTCTATTTAAAATTGATATTCATAATTAATTCATTGAATAATCCTCACTTCAATGTTATGATCAATTTAAGGGTTTATACCACATTCTCATTTTAATCAAGATTATTTATTCTTGAATTTCCATTAAATGAAATTTTTTGATAAATGTTAAATAAAACCTTTAATCTTGTTCTATTATGGTTATTAATGATATTTTTCAAGTAAAATTAACATTTTACTACACGTTGGTACTCACAATAGTTTAGAATTTTTTTATGAAAACCAGATTTTATTTCTCTCTTCAGTTGGAGACATGATTTCTTCAGAAGAAATGTTTTATAAAAATGATTTTTTTAACTTTTAAAAATTATTTATAAAAGTAATTAATAACCTTTAAAAAACCTTTTTTTTGTTTTTAAAATATTTTCTCAAATATTTTTTTTTCAAAATATTTTCCAAAACACAACGTATGTTTTCACGAAGAATGTTTTTAAATATATAATTTTATTTAATCAATCAAAATTAATGTTATTCATACTCCAATGGGTATATGTTGTATTTATAAAATTATTATTATTTCTATGGATGGTTTATGATCAACATTACTATGGGTTTTCGTTTTTTTTCAATTTTCCATATTACTCTCGATGATTTGTTGTTGTTGAAAGTATTCACCTTTAATATGGTAGTTTTAATAAGATTTTCAATGTTAAATATGTTTATAACCTTTCAAATGGGTAATGCATTGTATTTAATATGTGATGGTAGGGGACTAATAAGGCCTTCAATGTATCAGTATGTTTCATGAGACAAACTAGATATGGTTTTGGTATATTCTTTACCCATTGATTTGATTCTTAGTATAAAGCATTGAAAATATTATATTCTTGTCATGAATCCTTGACATTATTATATTCATTTAATGAATCAATGAATGTTTTATCTTATTATCATAAATCCTTGATGATAATCTTTAGATAGCCATCAATATGAATTCAATCATTCTGAATTCAGATATTGATATTCCACATGATTATTTGATTCATTAGAATATCCATGGTTGAGTCTCATGATCATGTGATTTTTTATATGGAATTATTTGATCATATATTATTAGTTCTATATTATTCCCAATTTATTGATTAAATTCAATTTGATTTGGTTATTAGACTTGTAATATTAATTATTCTTATTAATTTTTTATTGCTTCCGTTGTACTTAACCATTACTATGAATTTGAGCTCACCATTATTTTTTCCCTTCCCTAGGATTCAATTAAGAGTAATAAGAAATATATTAAATGATATACTATATGGAATAAAGTTATTATCGGAAGAAAGTTAAGTTACAATTTTTGTATTCACTTCATATAAAAACCATCATAGGTATCTTTTTCACCAGGACTACTAAACTGTTCGATCCTTTATTCACTATTTCCTTGTATCATTACCAATGTAATGGTAATCAGACACTGACTCTATGATTTATAGGTTTATTTCAGAATATATGTTATTATTGGTAGGTTTAGTAGAAACCATGGAAACTATATTTGGGAAAACATAGATTTACGAACATAACCCTATGATAGAATTTGAGAATAAGTGTAGAAGAACATCCCAAAGAAACCTTGTTTATGATTTTTCGATTTTCTACGCATAAATATTTCAATTTATGTTATGTATTTCACATGTTTTAGGATTATAAATTATAATTCATGATGTTATAATTTTTTCTAGTGTATTCCAATGTTTAGAAATGACACCTAGAAGTAATAAGGGTATCGATACTCAAGGTCAGTATAGAGGTTTTCCTACTGAGGAAGATGATATAGCTAGTATTAGAACTCAATAATTTTTGGATATATTAAGGAATACTAATAATGTTAGAAAACATTACATTTATAATATGAAGATACATTTTCTATAGTGAGATTCACCATTTCTAGATCACTTTATGTAACAATGGCCCCAATCATTTTGTGGGACTACTAATCCAATGACATCTGAGAAATGGATTAAGTATATAGAGAAGATATTAATAGCTTTGGGATATGGGGAAATGTAAAATGATACACATGAATTTTATTGTCTTAATAGTTATTTTGATCAGTGGTGTTTTTTGATCCATAATACTATGAAGGAAGAAGAATTATAACTAAGAGAATTGAAAGAAATTAATGAGACATTATTTTAAAAATATTTACCTCATGAGAATAAATATGTGATGATATTTAAGTTCCTTGTATTGAGGAAAAATTACGAATAAAGTGTATTGTTTTATGAATTTACCTTTATATGGTTATATAGGTATGCTTCAGATTACATACGCAACATGAGGTGCAAGATTGTCCCTTTGTTTGAAGGGATTAATCCTTGTAACTAAAGAGAACTATAATCAAAAAAAATATTATCATATGAGGACAAAATATCAGGTTTTATTAAGATAGGGAAATAAATTTCCCATTATTTTGGATTAAAATAAAAGAAAGATAAGAATAAAACAAAAGAAAATGGTGGATAATTAGAAGAAGGGAAAGATGGATTTTCCAATATTTGAAACTTTTGGAAGGAAACAGGTAGGTATTTTCTTAAATAGAAAATGATTTTTCATCATGTGTGGAGAAAAACACCACCATTATCAAGATTTAAAAAGAAGTAGATAATTCTCTTATGTTCAATACTTTAACTGTAAGGATATGGGGCACTATGTGAGTGAATTACTAAGTTCCAAAGTAATATAACTCAGAAAATGATAAGGGATAAAAGTCATTCTTATTTAATTATTACTAATGATGTGTAATGATTAATATGATTGTGTTTTTATTTAGTAATTATTTCATTAGATTAATTTATTAGTGATGTACCTGTTATAAGAATGATGAAATATATAAGAATTGTACTACAATACTATTTTGTTAAGGATTATAAAGAATATGTTGAATGGTACTGATGACTAAGTAAAATGATTCAGTGATAAGTTAAACTCCTTGGAAAACACATGATTTAGGGAAATAAAAACCTTAATATATTATTGGTGTTGAGATAAAGATGTTTGGATAAAAAAATGATTTATATAGATAAAGTAAATTTGAAACTAGTAACTTTCTTGGAACAAATTCTAATTTTTTGGATCATTATACATGAACGGTTCATATGGTTGACCATTTATTAAATGGTTTACATTGAACTTTGGACGAGGTTTTATAGATTAATGTATTACATCAACATATGATGATACTTTTCTAAGAGATAAATTATAAATAGTTCAAGGCACAACCGAAGGTTAAGATTACACCTATGAAATAGAAACATATCCAGAAATTATATTTCCTTACATTATTATAGAGTTAATGAATTACTCATCTCTAGGAAAATTTCCTTGAAACAAAAATATTATCATATTATCATCATTTTTTAGGATATCAATAACCTTTATTCATATCCCTCGTTAATAGATTTGTAGTCATAATATTTCTCTGGATCATTTTGTCTTTAACTACCCATCATTGCTTGATAGTTAGATTTATCTTCAATGTATAGGATTTAATAAATTTTATACTATTCAAAATCCCATTTTTGTAGTGACCTTTATATTTTCCTTTCTTTATTATTTAAAAGGTATGTTTTAAACTATATTTACGATGTGAGTTTTTCAATATTAGTATTTTAAAACATTGATCCCTCTATTACAAAGATCAATTTAAAATCACAAGGACACAATTTAAATAAGATTCAGAGAATATAACACCCTAAAATTTAAAATTAATAACATTTTATTTAACAGTGTGTATGAAACACAACAAAATGTGTATAAAATAATATAACCTTATAAGACGTGCAAATATGTTTACTGTTTTAAATAAATTAAATACATTATATATATTATAATTCATGAAAAATTGATTTTAGAAGTCATTACACACACCACTAAGCTTATCTTTATCTATAATGAACCTCGTGGTTCCTTGTGTTACACAAAATAACATATTTTTGAAAAGTATTTTATTACACGCAAGATAGAGTTTTATCGAACAAAAAAATATTATTATAATATTATTATTTAATAAAATAACATATAACCTAGCACTTTAATTGGTAGTAATGAATAATATTAAATAACCTCTAAAAATATATAGCTGAATTCATTAGTTACCAATTAATTAGATATTAATATAAACACCAATTGAATATAAAAGAATGGTTTTTATAAAAAAGAAATTTTATTATTACAAAAGTGTTTGAGCTGAATAAATTAAAATAATTAATATTAGTGAATAATATTATTAATATATATATATATATTACATATTCAATAGAATATTTTTGACATTCATTAACTATATTTTATAGACATAGGATAAGAAAAAATCCAATTTTACAGAGAAAAGGATGTATTTTTAAAAAGACAGTTTTCCACCATTACGTGGTGCACCTATTTTAAATATGAATTTTGGAACTTTTACATATTATATTTGTAAAAATTAATTTTATTTCTTTATATGAAACATAATAATTTTATTAGTGTAATGTTTTATTATTTTGATGGGAATTATCATTTTTTGATAAATAGTAAAAAATACTAAATTTTGATTGTAAAGTTATTTTTATTATATGTAATTTATAGTGTTTAATTATATATAAAATTGGTTTTAATGTTTAATTTGTTAAATTTAAAAAATATTAATAAAATTAATGTTATTGTAATCATTTTTATATTGAATGTTGAAATAAAAACATTTCAAACATTCGAACATTATCACCTTAAAAATCCAATTTCCTGTCACGTTTGTTGGATTGATATTAAATTAATTTATTAGATAGAGGAAAATTTAATTTTTAAAAATTTATTCAATATTTGGAATCAAAATAATTTATCATTTCTAGTAAATTAAAATTAGTTTATATCAAAAAATATTAGTGCAAACAATTAAAATTAATTTCAGTGATTATGGTGAAAAGAGTTTACATAGTGGTTAAACACAATATTAAGGGTCCAAATGGCCTATAAAATTGCCCTAAAGTTATTTTATGTCTATATTTTGACCATATAATCCATTTTATAAAAACATTATTGTTATTAGAGGCACAATATGTTAGGGAGAAATCCTAATAGTTTTTACCTTTTTATATTTACAGAAAATGCCATTGCTCATCCACAGTAAAAAAACACTCTCCCAACACACTTATTAAAACTTATCAAGACCATTACCTAATCCAGATTCTAACCAAATAATCTCCCCACATACCTCACTTCATCTAAGAAGCCTTTATTTTGTCATAAATCTAACCAGTGAAGTCTTTTGGTTAAAACCCAAAGGCATTACCTAAAAAAGAGGTAACATTAACCTATTAAATTATTATTATATATTGATTTTATAATAACATATGTAACCAAAATATACTTATTTATTTTTATCTTTATTTTACAAAATACACCTATACACATTTCCATCAAATGGGATACACAATCACCATTCGTGTGGATGGTGGACTACTTCCTCATGAACTGATGTTGTTCGATCCTTTATTACCGCCATTCAAGGTTGGAAATAATTATGGATTCACACTTCCATTAAATGAGATACATAGTCATCATTCATATGGATGGTGGAATACTGCCTCATGAACTGATGTTGTTCGATCCTCTATTACCACCATTCATGGTTTGAAAAATTATGGATTTATATTTTATTTATGATATATATGATAATTAAAATTCAATTATACTTATTTAATTATTATATACATCATAACTTCATGCTTTTAATTTTTCGAGAATATGATAACATTTTTTGGGGATGTGTGGACTAATACATCCTCAAAGTGATGTGGTTCATTCAGAAAATATATAGAATGAATAAATGATTTTTAATAAAAATATGTAATATATGTTATAAAAATATTATAATTTAAATATAATATTAAAATATACTTCTTAATTTGAATTTTTTAATAAACAAATAAAATAGAAATAGTGTTCATGCGTTCGTACGACCAACCGTCTCTACTAAAGGTGTATTTCATTTCATATCACCAAACTACATGAATTAATTTAAATAAATATATAATGAATATATATAATATTTAAATAATATTTTAAATCTTGTATATTATTAAATCATGATATAAGTAATAGTAAAAATAAATAGCATGTCAAAACATACTCGAAAAACTAGGCAATTAACACATGAAATGGTGATAATAATGAAATAGAAATAAGATATTATAAGAATATAATATATGATATTATAAATATTATTATTGTTTTATTATAATTTAAAAACATGCCTAAAACAATTATACATGGGGTAAAATATAATTTAAACAAAATAAAGTGTAAGGTAATGGGATTTCTATTCTCAGTTTTACTTCTATGAGACTTATGTCATATTCACCACTTATTTATTCCATGTGGTGTATATGATTATATATGATGTTTTTTATCATTAATTTAATTTACATAATGATATTAAAAATATCAATTTTAATTACTTCATCAATGGGGATTTGAACTCAATGTTACCAACTGGTAACGAAATTTCATTACTGAATTCTTTTTTATTAGGTTATATTGCTTTCTCATTATTGTTAATATAATATGATTGTATTTGTAATGAAATTTAATATTTATCGATGTATTAAAATTTATTTTATATGTATTTATTTTATAAACATAAGAAATTCATGGAATAATTATCACTTCAACATTATGATAATTTTAAGGGTTTATACCATAATCAAATTTATTCACGATTTTTATTCAAGAATTTCCATTAAAGGATATTATTTGATAAATTCAAACTAATCCATTTAATTTTCTTATCATATGGTTATTCCTAGTATTTTTTAATTGCAAGTATTATTATCCACTCATTGATACTCAAAATATTTTATAAAATGTTTTTAAGAGAACCCATCTTTATTCCTCTCTTTAGTTGGAGACTTGTTTTATTCTAAAACAGTGTTATCTAAATATGTTTTAATTTTTTTAAGCCTCTAAAAATGATTTATCAAAATAATTTTTGCACTTCATTTTTTATAAGTTTTAAAATTTTATTTTCAAGGATTTTATTAAAAAAAGTTTTTTCAAAATATAAAACAAATTTTCCTCAAGGTAGTTTTTAAATATATTATTTTCTTTCATAAAAAATACAACCCTAATTATTACTCTAATTGTTATATGTTGTTTTTATATCATCCTTATTATTTATATGGATTTTTTATGTTTTGTTTTACTATGGATGTGATATTTTGATAGAATTTTTCATATTACTCTTGGTGATATATTGTTGAGGAATGTATTCACATTTCATATGATAGTTTTAATATGAATGTTTATGTTGATTATGTTTCACATCTTTCATATGAGTAATTAAAAGGATTTAATAAGTGATTTATGGTTCCCACTATACCCCCTTTATTCATTGATAGTTTTCATGTGAAAAACTATATATGGTATTGGCTGAGGCCTTGTCATTTTTTAGATTCTTGGAATAAAGCCTTGATAGTTTCATATTCTTATAAAAAAGCCTTGAAAATATTATATTCATGAAATCCTTGACATTATTAGGCTATTTTCATGAATTCATAAAAATATTTTATTCTTAGAGTGAATCATGGATGGTAATAATTAGATATCCATCATTTTTCATTTCATGATTATTAATTCAATTATTGATATTCCATGTGATTATTCAATTAGTTAAAATATCAATGGTTGAGTTTTATGATCATGTTATTATTTATATGGAATTATTGGATCTTCTATTATTACCACCATACATTCCCAAGTTATTAATTTTTTTTCAATTATTAGCCTTTCCATATTTTTTATGCTCATTAATTGTTTACTGCTTTCATTATACTTAACATTAACTATAAATTTGAGCTCACACTTGTTTTTTTCCATCCCTTGGATTCCCTGAAGTGTAATCAGAAAGATATGTAAGGATATAATTTAATGGATAAATTTATTCTTACAAAAAAATTATGTTTTAATTTGTGTATTCACTTCAAATAAAATATTCATGTATGTATCTAGTTTACCATGACTATTAAATTGTTCGGTCCTTCTGGACACTATTTCCTTGTATCTATGCCAATGTGATGGTAGGAAGACAACGACCCCAAGATTTATGGGGCCAGGTTTATATAATAAATAGGAAATTAAATATTTTATTAGGGATATTTCATAATTATTAATGTTTTTTTGATTCCTTTCACAAGTTTTTTTGTCTTTACCCTAGAAGATGAAATCCATAACTACCATGTTTCAGTGATTCTGAATGATCAACATGTGTTTTATTAATTAATGAATGAAAAATTTGGATAAAATATCTTGAAAAAAATAATATAATTAATTTCTAATTTATATTATATTATAAAATTAATTATGTTCCCATATACATTCATGATATAAAATCATATTGTTCTTAAATTAGGTGTCTAAACTATCCCAAACATGAACAACCACTGTTTTAATGAATTATTGTGAGGTGGTTCTATTGTAATATCATTATATCAAAAACTAAATGATAATATTTCGTGTTTATTTTTATATATGTACTATAATTTTAAGTATGTATAAGAGTAATTAATGGATATGAAAAAATTAATCATTTAGAATAAAATGTTATACTCGTTATATGCTTATTTTAAATGATTAAAATAATGATGATAATTTATGTATAATATCATTAATATTTTATATAATTTATATAATTTATCAAAACATAACCATAATTATATCATAGACAACATATTTATCCTTTAATTCCTTTATTTCAAGGAAGTGATGGAAAATAAAACACATTGCGCCATAGAGGCGGTAATCCACACAACACAAGAACAAAAGTTTTTTTAAAGGATGATGTATATGATAAAATGTGATAATAAACATAATACAATAATATTATAGTATATATATTATATTAATATCATTATATTTGTGTGGATATAATAAATTTTAATGAATATAATTAGAATTAAATGCTAATTAGTAGATAATACTCATGTTTGGGAATTGATTTTTTCTTTGAATTCTCTTGGGAAATTAAGGCCTTATAATGAATTATGATTACCAAAATATTTTTAATGGTGAAGAGGTTTCTAGGAGGACAAAAAAGAATATTATAAATAAAAAATTCAAATTATAGGTTATCTATGAAGTGGTGGGGGAGTTACCCTTTTATAAGTGAAGGGAAGTGATGTTTTGGGAGTAACCATTATATATCCAATAATGTAAGGTTACTACTCACTGGTCGATGGAAAAAAATGGAAATAAATGTTAGGGATAGTTATTATGGTCTTAAAACAAACTCAAAAACTCATTTATAAGACACCATTGATTATTTTAGTTATCTTACCCTAATTTACTTTTACCATGGTAATTAATTTCTAATCTAAGTAATTAATTTTAATGAAAAAGTTCAAGATTTACCATTTCACCTAATTTTAGAATTATTATCTAAAATATTAAAATAATTTTTTTAAATAAAATATTTAATGGTGTGAAAATATAATTTTAAAATAAACAAACCAAACCATGAAATAATATTATTTATTAAAATAAAAATATTAAGCATCGAGTTTACATATATGATAAATATACATTGACCCCTAATGTTAATGAAATAAATTGATTTGTTATAAAACCAATGACAAATATGAAGCTTTCTGGGAAAATTATAATTAAATTCCCTTTAAAAAATCATTATTAAAATAAAATACCAAAAGTAGTATTTTTATAAAATAATCATTTTAATTAGTTATAAAAATATTATCCATAGGTTTTATAACATCGTATAATACTTTAAGCAGGATAATATTTATCATTAAATTCATATTTAATTACTTAAAAGGTTTTGTAAACTTCTAGATAATTATGTTATAATGATTAATTCTTAATAAGTACAAATTTCATGAAAATCAAATTTTTTGTTTAAAAACTGACCTTTTCAGAAAATGATATATAATAAATAATATGATGCTTTCATTATGATGAATTTAAAATGATACCAATTTAGTTGTTTTAAGGTTATAAAATTAATATATTAAAAATATTCATGAATAAAGGAACTTTAAACAATGAATTTATTGATAATATAGGATATGGTATTTACCCATTAAAGAAGGGGCTCATGTATTACATTCCCCCCCCCCAAAAAAATTTTACCCTAAAAATTGGGGAATATATCATTTATTGAATAAATATGGGTTTTATATCCCCCCTAACATCATTGGGATCCAGTGTTTCCTCTTCAAGTTTGTGATTTATCCATAATGATTTTACCAAATGAGTTTCATGATTCTACACTCCTTTCCCTTTGGTATCAATAATTGAGATAATATCCTCATTAGATGAAAATTTTTGCCCCAAATTTATTCCCTCATATGTGAGTACATACATTATATCTTTCATGTATTTCACTAGTATTGGAATATATAATATATTATGTTCTTTAGAATGTTTGGGCAGTATAACCAATTACTATATTGTAGAATCAATTCATTCTAGTATTCCAAAATTCCTAATGTACCTATGGAATAACATTCCCATTTTACAAAATCATAAATCACCATTACATGGTGAAAACTTTAAGAATAAATGATACAGTACTTTAAATTATTTTTATTTTTTTATAATCCGAAAACATCATTATTTTTCATTGGGTTGTTTTAATATGATCATGAATAATTGGTACTTTCACATGAATCTCCACCAAAATCTCTTGGAAAACTAACTTTCCTTTTCTGGATTTTTACCAACATGTTAGTATGAAAATTAATCCAATATATTGCTTCATATGTTTCTATCTGGATACTCAAATGGAATATATTTTTGAATTAAAATTATATCAATTGTATATATTGATCCCATATACCTTGGAAGTTAAGATAACATGATCTCATCATGTTTTACAATGTTTGTATAGTACTATAAGACTACCCATCAGTCTGATGATAATAGATGGATATTAAATGTATCTCAGTGTCAAGATCCCTTTTATGGATCTTCTAGAATTTCAATTAGATCTGAGGGATATTATCAGATAAAAGTTATAGAGGTTCCCTATAAATCCTTATGATTTAATTAATGTAGATAAGAGAAAGGTGATGATGGGTTAGATCTTTTCTTATCACTTAGAAATAAAAAAACATAGTAAAGTGATCATTGATGGCCCATAAAACGTTGATCTTCTTTGGAGTCTTTGGGAATCCAAGGAAAAGTCCATTGTATCATTTTACTACTTCTATATACCTATATCATGAGGTTTTAGGACTCACTTAGGATTTTTTACATCAACCATTACCTATTAGAATAGTAAAAATTTAGACACATAGTATACAATTTCTCACTTTATTCCATCTCACTAGAAATTTTTTCTTAAATACCTATATATATTTTTTGTATAAGTATCTATACAGAAATATGAGTGATGTGCTTCATCTAGAAATTCCCTCTTCAGTTATGGTATCGACAAAAAATATAAAATCAACCAAAAGCTCAACAATCTACCTCAATAGATGAATTCTATCAATATCCTATCATTCATTACTTTAATATTACTTTATATGTTCTCTCCATATTTCTTGGACTTCTATATCATTTATAAAAAGGGTAGTTTATAAATTTCATGAAAAATGAAATAGGTCTTCCATTCCATAAAAAAATATTTACCATATCTCTATATATGGCTTCATTTTTAATCCTCATCATGGTCAAAACTCTATACACACTCCTATGAAATACATCATCAGCCTTGTTTTCCTTCCCATGGTGGTAGTGTATCAAAAAAGCCCAGTCCTTGAGTAATTTTAGCCATCTTCATTTCCATATGTTGAGATCATTCTTAGAGAAGATATTCTTCAATCTCTTAGGGATAGTATATATATCTCATGTTTAACCATTGAGGTACTGTAACTATATTTTGAAATAAAATATTATGAATCCTATATTAATTTCATGAGTTGGATATTTTTATTCATGGATTTTCAATTAACTTATTTCAAAGGAATCCACTATATAATTCAGTGTAAGGACACAACCATGTCCTTTCATTAATGCATCACTATAAATTACAAATCCTACATTACCATATGATAGAGTAAATATTGGTGTGTTAATCAGTATTATATTTATCTCCTTAAAACTATCGTCATATTCCCTTAACCATGTGAATTTAACACCTTTATGTGTCAAATTGGTTATAACATTGTCCAACTAGAAAAAATATTTAAAAAGTCACTAATACTAACATTTTAAACCCATGAAACATCATATTTATGTTATGTTCATTAGTGTAGATCATTCTTCCACAAAAATTGTCTTTAAAGGGTTAAATAATATTCCATAATTAGAGAAAATATTGATACAAAAAGTAACATATTTTATCAAAAATTCAAAATTAATTTATTGCCAATATAATTTTTTTTCTTGAGCCTATCCAAAATTATTTTCAATTGAATCTCATGCTCTACAGAAATTTTATAGTATATCATGATATTCTATATTAATACCACCATAATGTTATTAATATAATCCTTTAATACTATATTAATATGATACATAACTATAAAATATGCATTAGTCAATCCAAAAATTATTACCATATACTCATAATATTTATACTTTTTTGGAAATTTGACCTTTGGTATGTCATCCTTCATCACCCTTAACTAATGATAAACATAAAAACTATTTATCATTGAAAATTTTTGGGATCTGTGATGTAGATAAAATAAGTCATTAATGTGTGGTAAATGATACTTATTATTTATAGTAATGGTATTGATCTCCCAATAACTGATGCGTAATCTCATATACTCATTAATAAATTTCATGGACAAAATAAGGGCTCCCCGTGGTAAAACAGTATGTAATATTAATTCCCTATCACTGAAATACTAAAATTATTTATTCAAATCCACCAACTATATTGGTTCCATTATATATGGTGTTTAAGATACTTTTCTTTCATCAGTAATGAGTTCAATGGATAAATCAACTTCAAACACTAGTGGATGACCGGTTAATTGTTTTGGAAAAACATTAATGATGTTTTATACTAAATTTACATCCTCTAGACTTAGGATATCTTACATATCCATAAAAATATCTTGATCTTCTTCTCTTCCTTGTATTTAATTTAGTATAACTACTGAGGGAGTATCTATACATGATAAAGATGATGAATTTTACCCTATTTCGAAAATAGATTCTATCTCACCTTAGTGAATCATAATATCCTTCTCTTGAAAATATTTTTTTCATTATAGTTTTAAAGATAATTAATACCAAGGGTTGTATAAAATTCAATCACTATTATGATAACCAACTTCTCAAATAGGGAATTCCCATGCATCATAATGGGGACTCCCTAACACATCGATTTTGCAGTAAGATGTCCACTTGGTGTCTCAATTAATAAATCCACTACTAGAATTTTAGGGAAGTATTTATTTTTTTGGAGAATAAAAATGATATAAAAGAGTGTAAAGATCTATAATCAAATAAAATGTTAGGTACCATTGAGAATATGATTAGAGTACTTAAAACCCAATAATTATAAAACTCAACTTTAATTGTGGTAATTGTATAAACATGGCCATCTCCTATTGTCCATTGCTGAGAAAAATTTCCATAATTTTTTGGGAATTACTTTTTATAATTTACCTTCTTCTGACTGACTGACAACTACCATTTTTATTGATTTTGGAAAGGCAATAAAAACTAACCTTAGGTGAAGAAATAAAACATTATTGAGGTCTAAATTAATGCAGGACTAGAGCATCATTAACAAAAAAAATTCAACCCCTCTCTAGGAAAAGACCCAAAAATAGTGAAAGACAAACATTGAAGAGAAGTTTCCATAGACACCAAGAAATATACCACTATATTTCCCTCCCTCTAGGTGTGAGTAAGCTTCATATGAGGACCTTTAAGTTGTGGACATTTCCTGATGATATATGAAATGCTCCAGGGAAAACTGCCTTCACCACCCAATGATTTGAAAAGTATCATGGAAACTGTCTCCACCATCGTTAACAAAATCTGCCATTGATTAGAATGCTCCAACCCTATAGCCAAAGCTTTAGCCTGCACCTTTAATGCATCGCCACTACCATAAGAAGCCAAGAATCCATCCAGAACAGACCCCTTTTCATACCGAACGATGCTTCCCCCTTGCATCTCCCCCCTCAAGAAGGACCCATCTTTGTTGAGCATAAGACCCTAGATGGGGGGACACCACCATACCTGTCAACCCTGACTCGTGTTGCTGGTCTGGATGCTCGAGAGGAGGATTGAGAAGATCGGTTGGGCGGACGGGGCATAGAGGAATTCCAAACACAGCCTGATAAGATCCAAATAGTTATTTTTCATTCTGAAGGTGATACTAACATGAGATTCTCTAAAACTATTATTTTGAGCATCGTTCCTGGCCTGCAAAAGAGTCCAGCATCCTGCGATGAAGAAGAGTGCTTTGGATTTCTACTCGGGGCCCCACACACCAGTACCTCAAAACCATGAAGAGCAGAGATCTACATGTGCCTCACCACTATCAGCCTAGCCACAGAAGGACCCGAAATCATGCCATATTCCTCTGTCCCACTTATTGTAAAATAAAACGTGATCCACCATTTCATGGCCTAGATTTCTGCAGCCCGAGCACCTGGAGTCCATATTAACTCCCATGCGTTGAATGTTATCATTAGTTGGAAAAGCTCTTTTTCTCACACACCACATCAGGAAATTATAATTGGAGGGGATATCCTTAAACCATAGAACCTCCCCCAATGTGTCATCATTTGACCTGAACCTCATCAAACAAGAAAAATACATGATATAAAACCCACCCAACATGGACCCTATGAATATTTGATGATCAAGATCATCAATGAAAACAAAATCATTGAAGGATTCTTGCTGGCTCTCATTAAAAATATCCTGGAGAAAACTGGGGTGTCCACTTTCCTCTCTCAAAGAGAGGATTGGGGTGGGACATCCTAGAAACCACAGCTTCCCAACCCCCAATCATGTTGCCAAAAATTTAGAGACCCTCTCCCCACCAGCCATCGAGAAATTTTTTCAAGATCCCTTGTGTAAGAGGGAATCAACTTCCATGTCTTAGAAGGGCACGCCCATTGTTCGCTCAAACTCGGGCCATATGTATCTTGCATTGTCCTACCCTGCAAAGTTGTAACTTCCAAATCCTTCCCCACATGCTTGGAATGATGACCTTTCATGGTCAAAGAAACATTCCTAATATATATTCCCCCTTCTGAGAGGGGCTTAGCCATATGATTCCTAGAGGCCCAGTGATGCCTTCCTTCCATCTTCCCATCCCATATGAAGGAAACCACAATCCTTTCCAAATTAGAAATCACACTACTAGGGACCTTCATGATGGGAAGAATGTGAATACTAAGAGACACAAGAACACTCTTCGCTAGAGTTATCCGACCTCCAAAATATAAGAATATATTTACCGGTTAAAGATACACCATGTTAGTTTGGAAATAAGCTTGTAAAAGTGATGAATCCTAAGGGGAGAAGGGATAATTGGGGCCCGGAGATATCCTATGGTAAAGGATCCTTTAATCATACTCAGGAAAATGCCGAGATCCCTCACCCTTAATTCTGATATACTCCTCGATGCAATGTATAGACTTTTCTCTCTATTCACCACCTGACCACTCCAATTGAAGTACTCCCCTAGAAGCCCATTAATCCCCTACACAGACCTCCTACTATAATTAATAAATAGAATAGTTTCATCCGAAAAAATCAGGTGTGATATAACCCTTGAACCATACCTGGTATGATTTAGAAGAATTTTACCTGTTCAAATGCCCAGATTAATATTGCAGCTCAGGGAATTTTGGGATATGATGAAAACAGTGGGAGAGAGTGGATCCCCTTTCCTGAGGCCAAGAAAAGCTTTAAAGAAACCAAAATGATTCCAAAAAAATGAAGTGGAGATCCATGATGAACTAAAGAAATGGAAAAGAATGTCTCTGGACCAGTTAGAGAATCCCATACAAGCCAGAACTCTGAGAACAAATCTCAATTACACCCTGTCATAGGCCTTCCTCATATCTACTTGAATCACCAAATTTCCCCCAAAGGACTTGTTGGTAATGACACTGACCATCTCTTCGACCACCCCTATCCCCCCCTAGATTGATCTCCCTGTGATGAAAATATGTTGTTCTGGAGCAATCCTTGTATTCATATGAGTAGACAACCTTTTATTAAGGATAATAGACAGATCCTTGTATGGAAAGTTGTACATACTGATGGGATGATGCTGATTAATGGATTGAGGATGACAAACCTTAGGAATAAAAACCAAGTTGGTAGCATAGAAAATGTGCAACAGATTCCCTCCCTAGAATAAATCTTGCACCTATCTCACAAGTTCCCCTTTAACAATGTTCCATGTCTCCCAGTAAAAAGATCCCGGAAATCCATTAGGCCCAGGTGCACTATCCGGGTTTAGACTCCAAATCGCCTCATGCAATTCAACTTCATCCAGGATCTTCCACAAACATGCATCAATGTCTTCTGAAACACTATTTGGGATTCCATAAAAAAGATCACCAACAGCTCTCAGGTACCCCCCCCCAATCATGCTCGGATTGGCAGTTTCCAAGAGGGAATGAATCACTTCATTGGAAATAGCTCCAACCTCTTCACGGTCATTAGAGAAAGATCTATCCTCTCTGCAGATATTGGTCCTCTGCACATGGAAATGACCTTTGATGCATGCATAGAAAATCCCATCATTCTGATCCCCCTCACAAATCTATGTTACTCTATCCCCTTCCCTTGACAACCGCTTCAGTCTTAGCAAAAGATCAATATGGTGGTATTTTTTTATCCTTATCTCATTAAACCAAGACTCATCCCATTGGGGCTCAAAAAAAGTCTCCAAAAGTTCCACCTCCTTGATGATGTCATGCAGATCCTGGTCACTAGCAGGGAGGTTCCTCTTCTAGGTGCGAAAAAGATTCTTAAGACGGCTTAAATTATTATGGAAATAAATCAATGAATTCCCCTAGTGAAGAGAGTAACATGATTCCCTAATCCCATCGAAGAAGCTCAGCTCCTCCATCCATGTTTTTGAGAACATGACATGGTCCTAATTCAGTACCCCTGCACCCAATGATAAATACAGCAGAGAGTGATAAGAGAGATGCCAAACTGAATGGGTAACTTTAGGGATCGAGAACATAGAAATAGCGGCCTCATTCGTCAGAACCTGATCAAGCCAACACCAAGTATGTATCCCACCATTTATATTATTGCACCAAGTGAAAAAACTTCCTTCATAGCCAGTATCCATATGTCCATTCCTAGCCTAGAAGGAGGTGAAGTCTTGGCTGGCACTCATGGGAAAAGCACCTCCCCCTGTCTTCTCCTCTGGACATGCCACAATATTGAAGTCATTCCTAATAACCCACAAAGTATCATTGGAATACATGCCATCAATATTACAAAACATAGACTCCCTTTCCGAAGGATTACACTTTTCGTAGATGAAAGAAAAGAAAAACCCTTGGGATCCAATAGAAATTTTAGTGGTCATTGTCTTGTCCGACGCATTCAGTAGATCAATAGAAATATGGTCCTTCTAAAACAACCAGATTTTGGAGTTGGGAGGGCCCCCATGCAATAACATAAAAAAATTAGCATTCCCATAAAATGATGAGATTGATGGACCATTTATCTGCACCTATAACAAACTTTGGTTCCATTCTTGCAAGCCTAAGGGCATTTATTTTCATAGTTATCACATGTGACAAATCCCACCCTTCATTTCAAACCCTTTTCCAAGTCGCTCTTCTCATGATGATCAAATGACAAAAGTTTAACATGATTTACGTTTGAATACAATTCCCCTAGACAACTCTTTTTCTATCATTATATCACATGATATTATATACTCATATGATTAAAACGATTGAGACACTGATTCTCTTTAATGTATTAACTTCAAACCATGAATTAAATGATCAATATTTATTTTTATTATCTGTATATAGTTCATTGTACATCTATAAAACCTTTTAAAGCTATCTTCATACACAATACTAATTTCCTCCTACTTTTATATAAAATTGATAAACCACCTTTCCATTTATGCTCATTATTTATAAAGATAGTTTGTTCATGGAATACCTCCGTGATCCATTGTTTAAATACCAATGGATTAATAGTTCCACTAAATGATGGAGTTTGTTATCAAATTAAGAAATAAAATTTAATTAATACGTGTTGTGGGTCAGTAGGACACTCTATATAGTGGAGATTATTGATGATAACTTGTTTTAACTTCCCTAATATGGTTGTGAAATGACTAGAAAAAACTCCATCTTCAATAACTTTTTTAGGGGAAATATTTATAAAGTGGTTATTTTGTTTATATGGTTCCCATTCCTATAATTAGTAACTGTATTTATACAATTTCATACACATAATTTTCTCAAGAAATTGAATTGTAAAATACAATTCATATTCTGTTTCCTACAAATTTACAAAGAAGTATTATGTGTTTTTAAATTTATTTTTTTCTATCTCACATGGTTACATAAAATATTATCTTGAAGGATCCAACTTCGAACTACAATGTCTTAAAATCCATAATCCTGTATCTGATATTTATATTACATTATTGGAATTTAATGAAATATTTCTAAAAGGGTAAAATAATTTAATTTACATGGTGAAATAGTATCGTACATAAATTACATTTCAAAACATAAGATATAACATGAACATATTATGTGAATATTATAATCCCTTCCATCATATCCATGAAAATTACATATATTCATCCCTTATGTTTTATTAGGGAAAGGAAAACAAATCTAAGTGAACTTAGATGCTCAGTAAGGGGTATAATAGAACCAAGTATTTTATAAAATAAACAAGAAAAATGTGATATGGCATGAACAAATAAAATAATATGAATCCATAATCAACTAAAATTGATGGATTTCAATATCCATGAAAATAAATGAAAACATGGATAATAATAATAATTGATTTCATACTAATGGAATGTATAATTTCAGACATAAAAACATATTTTAAAGGACTTATTATAAGACACTATAATATTCGAGAGAAAGGTATATAGTAAATCCAAATCTATTTTTTCTTATGAGACCTGTATAATAATCATGGGCCTATATAATTTTGGGCATCACCTGCCACTAGATTAAGTCCATTTCATTCACCATAAGAGTCATCAAGACCTCACATACCATTCCCTAAGTAACCTATTATAGAATAAAACATAGTTATCTATATAATGAGAAATATGAAATTAAAATAATACTGTATTCAATAGATTGATGTAGATGTCTAAAAGAATATCCCTTAAGCAACTTGGATATGGTGGGGTATCATTCGTGTAACATGAGGTACTATTATCAATGAAATATAAGGGATATGGTACTTTCAATGTAATTTATTATCAATAGAATATAGTAACTGGGTTAAATAGTTTTCATTCATAGGAGAGAAAAGAAATGGTTAGAAAAAACCTTAATCATGGTTCATTATGATTGCAAAAATATTCCAAATAAAATCACTCGGGAGGGTCTCACCAGGTGTGATGTCATAGAACCACTCTTCATGCATTAGATAAATGATTGTGTCAATTATCAAGAATGTTTTTTTGGATGATTAAACCAATTTAAATATATGAAATAACCACATCTAATATGGCATCCCACCTTTTAATTATATAACATTACAAATCATCCACAAGAAAAAGATCTTTTAATGTTTAGTGTCTTGGAAATAAGGCACGTAATACATGAAACATAAAAAATTATTCCATTCCACTTTAAATGCTTGTTAATGGTTAATATTATGTAAATGTTTTGTATAAAATAACCTATAGACATAAGTAAAAGGAAAGTGTGATCATAAGCCACAATAAGGGAAATCAAGTTAAAGAATTTACATGTGATCTTGGGAAATATTGATAAGAACATAAAGAACATCAATATGGATTGAAAAAGATTACATGAGGAATATAATATATACAATAACAGGAATAATTACTTGTATATATGGATATAAAATTTACTTTAGACATTTATAAGCATATCACCAATGTTTATCATCGAGCTTTCATAAAAATAACCATGGTTATTCAACATGGTATCGTGAAACATGTCATCTTTAGAGATTAAATTATTCACCCAATTCTTGGAATTATATCAGAGAGAAAAATTAAGAAATATTAACTAATTTTACCAAAAATATAATAACAAAACATCCCATAAATAACCCATTGAGAATAAAAGAAACAGGTTTCATGTCAAAATCATGGTGTTTGAGAAAGTGCGTAAAATAAGATCCTTTTGTCATTTTAATCCCACGTAAAAGGTATGTGGGATCATATATGTCAAATACAAAATTAAAATAGATAATTTTAAAATATATATGAATAAACCTATATAATATATTGTTTTTTTATTCACAAAAGAAAAAAAATTATAGATAAAAAGAGTGAAATGTTGAGACCAAAATCCGGTAGCATAACAAATATGAAACATGGTTTTTGAAAACCTTAAAAAGAGAATGGAAATGGAATCCTATCAATAAATTACTCTTCATATTACAAAGTAATGTAATAAAATGAGAATATGACCATGGTGTTGATATTCGAAATATATACCATATAAAAAAGATGACTTGAAAGGATAAGAGAAGTTTAGAATTCCCTTACCTTGAAGAGTGACTCCTAAAACTCACAGATATAGACCTTTGGGATGGAGGAAACCTTGTGAGGACTCCTTGGGAGGTAAAACTATAACAAATTCTTGGAGAACTAGTTAGGAATGAAATATAATAGTGTAATGGGTTGGAATTTATATCAAAAGAGATGGAGTTTTTTCTTAATTTATGAGGACACCTCAGTAGTGGTATTTTCAAAACCATAGGCTTTACCATGGTATTTTCCCATGTTATTAGATAATTGGTACACCTCATAAAATATTTTAATTCCTAATAGTTGACCAGAATCTTATAATACTCATCACATCATTAATGATGTCATTAACCATATCGAAAACTCAAAACCGTATTTTTATTATTCACCAAAAACCATGTATTTTATAAAATTATCATAAATTCACCATAACCTAATATAGAAGTCCTGAATTCAAAAATGATCTCAATTTTATGAAAATTATTTTATAAATAAGATAAATTTAATTTTTAATTAAAATCAATATTTACTCGAAAAATACTAATACATAACTAATAATTTCTAAAACATTTATTTACTTATATTATGATATACTTTTATGACATTATTATTTAATATGCCAAAATTATATCTATATTTCCTTAGGCATGGTCACTATTCCATTGGTCATATCACTATTCTTAAGGTTAATATTACTATTCCAATTGGTCGAGTTACTATTCACTAAAAAAATTAAGTTGATCCTATCATACCATAAATATCTTATTGATTGCAACTGTGTATATATGTTTTTTCAAAAATCATTTCAAAAAAACAATTATTTAAATTAGAAAAAAAATAAAGAAAAAAAAAGAATTATTATTCATTATTCATTAAAAATATGAAACTTCTTATAAAGATAATAAAATTTCACCCCATATTAATTTTGAAAATTGAAATAAAAAAATGATGTCTGTTTTTTCATAATAATTCTTAAACGATGAGAAATATATGAAAAGTATAATTTTTTACATTTAAAATCAATTTATCAATTTTTTCACTATTAAAAATGTATTTTATTAGGATTCAATTTTCTTAAAATGAAATTGATTAAATAAAAAATTTATTAAAACAATGGTATTAAAATTTAATTAATTAAGGCCTTGACACATAACCCCTTAAAACACCCATATATGACATAATAGTAAGGTGTGTGATGTTGATAGACTCTTGGGATGGCATGGATAACATCATCTGATTGGAAATTTCCAATAACTTGATATTCTCCCATAGGTGATTTCATTCAATATTAACATGTTGATGCTTATCTTGGGATTGGTACAATGTGAATCCCAAATTGGCTATCTCCCTCCCATGTTTTGATAAATGGGCTTCATACGACATTACTCTACTTGATGAGGCCATCGAATCTTCTTTCATAATTTTGAAACCATTATTATTTCTATGTGTAATAACAACTACATCATTAAAATATTTATTTAGAGTACTGTTTCCAATGTTGAAATTGACCAATGATCATAATTTACAAACAATCATATAACTGTTGAAACCCAAAGGTCACATTTCAATTATACTCACTTAATTATTAAGTAGATGTAGTTTTATTGAGTATAAAATAATTTGACCCATTTTTTGAGGAAAAATTTATCATTCAAAAAAGTATAGTTCATTACATTAATTCCCCCATAATGAATTTCATACATGAAATTTTAACTCATTCTTTTAGTTGGGAAAAGGTTAGGGTAATTTTGCCTCATTGTTTCCTCTAGTTCCCACATCGCTTCTTCATACATGTGCTTCCTCCATAACACTTTGATGAGGTGAGTAGTCTTGTTCCATAAAATATTTTCCCTATGCCCCAAGATCTCCATCATGTTATACTCATAAGATAGGTCAGGTTCCAGTTGAACCACCTTTGGATTTTGTACATGTGAAGGGTCAAGTATGTACTTCCTCGTGAGAGATATGTGAAAAACATCATGTACCTATGCGAGATTTGGAGGGAGGGAAAGCTGATTGGCCACTAATCCTACACAATCAAGGAATTCATGGGGTCCAATGTACCTAGGGATGACCTTTATTTTCTTAACAAACCTCATGACTCTCTTCCAAGGTGAAATTCGATGGAAGACATTATCACCAACAAGACACTACAAGTCCCTTAGATAGTTGTTATCATAACTCTTCTATGGACTCAATGAAACCTTTATTTGTTTTCGGATGACATAAAACTTTGTTGACATATCTTAGACAAGGTCATTCTTAAGAAGATTTATCTCACTATCTTCATCCAAACAAGTATGAGTACTATATCACATCCCATATGTAACTTTATAGGGTGACACTTGAATGCTCGAATGTAATCTATTATTTTACAACAACTCAACTAATGGGATATATTGATCCCATCGACCATTAAATTCATTTGAGGATGTTCTCAACATATCTTAAAGTGGTTGAATAGTCATTTCATATTGGCCATTAGTTTGGGGATGATATGTCATACTAAAATTCAATTTTGTACTCATTACAGGTTGAATAATTCTCTATAATTTTGATGTAAACTTTAGATCATGACCATAAACCAAAAAGTGAGAATTCCTGAAGCCTTGACACTTCCTTCACATAAATCATGGCATGATATTCAATTGAAAAGTCTCCACAGATAGTGATAAAATGGGTTTTCTTGTTCAGAAGATCCACTATTATGCATATCACATTATTTCCTTCGATTTTTTTCGGGAGACCAGTAAAAAAATCCAATGTGATATTGTCCAAATTCCATGCCAGAATATGTAGTGGTTCTAATACCCCTTTAGGAAGTTTTCACTCTTCCTTCAATTATTTTCACACTAGGCACCTTTCAGTGTAGTTAGAAAAATCCATTTTCTTGTTATCCCACCAATTATGGTCACAAAGTTCCCTATACATTTTTTCTTCTAAGATGTATAAAGAATGTAGATCTATGATCTTCATCCATCATCTCCATCATTTTTTCTAGGAAATGTGGGACACATAGCCTTGATTGAAATTTTAGTACACCTTATTTATCAATATTGAACTGGGAAAACATCCAATTCTTCACAACCTCTATATTCATTCATAAAAAAAAGTTTCATCCTTTTGATATTTATATATATTTTCTAGTAATGATTATTGATAAATAATTTGGGATAGGATTGACGATGTACCATCCCTTACAATTCCCATGTCCATTTAAACTAGGTCTTTGATCTTAGGTATAACAACTAGGTCCCAGGAAAAACATAGACACCCCGCCTTTAACATAGCTGTTGGGTCCTGGCCCACCAGATACCACCACATTCCTCGCATACACATGGTCCCCACCCTGATGCCCAACCATGTGCCCAAATGGTTAATCTAACTAATGACAATCCCCACATGACAATACATGTCCTTTCTAGGGTGATTTTTTCCTCACTCACACTTTTCTTCTGAATTTAAGAAACCTTTATGTGTTTTTGGATGAAATAGTTTTTTTGTCATATCATACAAAGGATCATCCCTAAGAAGATTTATCACAATATCCTTATCCCAAAAGGTAGGATTTCTATATCGCTTCCCATATAGAACATCATAGGCTACCATTTGAATTCTCAAATGTAAGCTATTGTTGTATGATAACTCAATTAATGGGATATGTTTATCCTATCCAACTTTAAATTACATTGATCATGTTCTCATAATATTCTTGAGTGTTTGAATAGTTTTTTCTGATTAGCCATTAGTTTGGGGATGATAGGTCGCATTTAAATTCAATTCGGTACTCATAACATGTTGAATAATTCTCTATAATTTTGATAGAAATCAGGGATGATGATCAAACATGTCAGAAAGTTGTACTCCATGTAGCCTCACCACTTCGTTCATGCATATCATGGCTTGTTATTCAACATAAACTTCTCCCTAGATAGTGATAAATTGTTTTGTCTTGTTGAGTTCATCCACTATAATCCATATTGCATTATTTCCATCGAATGTTTTCAGGAGACCAGTGACAAAATCCATAGTGTTGTTTTCCAAATTCCATGCTGGAATATATAGTGGTTATAATACCTTTTTAGGAATTTGTTTCTCTACCTTCACCTTTTGTCACACTAGGAACCATTCAGTGTAGTTAGAAAAATATCTTTTCTTGTTATCCCACCAATAATGGTCACCAAGGTCCCTATACATTTTTTCTACTTCTAGGATGTATAGAGAATATATATCTATGAGATTCATCCATCATGTCATTATTTATATCTAGAATATATGGGACACATAGCCTTGAACCAATGTTTATTAAACCTTCTTGTAGAATATTGAACTCAGGAAACAACCTATTCTTCACAATCTCTATATTCATCTATAAAAAGTATCTTCCTTTTGATATTTATTTACCAATTCTAGTAATGATGATGGAGAAATCATTTGGGATAGGTTTGATGATGTACCATAGCTTAAAATTCCCATGTCCATTTTCACTAGGTATTTGATTAGAGGTGTAATAATTGGGTCCTAGTGACAGCACAGACACCCTGCCTTTATCATGGCCATCGACCCGATAGTGATAAAATTGGTTGTCTTGTTCAAATGATCCTCAATATTTCATATCGCATTATTTCCTCTGAATGTTTTAGGAGAACAATGTCAAAATCCATAGTGGTATTTTCCAAATTCCATGCTGGAAAAGGTAGTGGTTCTTATACCCCTTTAAGAAGTTATTTCTCTACCTTAACATTTTTGATACACTGAGAACCTTTTTGTGTACTTAGAAAAATCCCTTTTCATATTATCCCACCAATAATGGTCATGAAGGTACCTATAAAATTTTTGTATTCTATGATGTATAGAGAATATTGATCTATGAGCTTCATCCATAATCTTGTTCTTTATTTCAGAAATATATGGGACACAAAGCCTTGAACAAAATTTTAGTACACCTTCTTGATCAATATTGAACTCTAGAAACATCCCATTCTTCACAACCTATATATTCTTTTATAAAAAGTATCTTCCTTTTGATATTTATTTATATTTTATAGTAATTATGACTGATAAATTATTTGGGATAGGTTTGATGATGTCGCATACCTTAAAATTCCCTTGTGAATTTTTTTTCTAGGTATTTGATTAGAGGTGTAATAACTAGGTCTCGGTGACAACACAGACACCCCACATTTAACAATGTCATCGGGTCCTAGCCTTCCATATTCCACCAGTTTCCCCACAGAGACATGGTCCCCTCCCTTAGGCGCACCCACATGCTCAAATGGGTCATCTAACTAATGAAATTCCCCATAGGCCATCAAATGTCCTTTCCAGTGTGATTTTTCCTCCCCCACACACACCCTTGGAATCTTCTCAGAGGTTCACCCATCCAAATCACTACTTCCGGCCAATCATGCTTAATTGTATAGTTCTAATCCGGTTGGATCATGGAAAAAAATGTGCACCTTGTTGACATGAGTCATATCATTTAATCATTTAACCCTTTATCATTTTGGGGTGTTACATTCAACCCCACCATTTATAGCACAACGTCCTCATTGTGGGCCCTACATCTCATCCCAGGAATTGAAATTCACTTAAGTACGGGTTCTTACTCTGATACCAAATGTAATAACTTTGTCCCGATGATAGCACAAAATCCATACCTTTAACATTTTCATCGGGTCCTGGCCCACCATGTACGACCGGTTACCCCGTATACACATGGTCTTAACACTAAGGCCCACCCATGTGCCCGAATAGGTCATCTAACTAATGCCAATCCCTAGACGCCAACACATGTCCTTTATAGTGTACATTTTTTCACTCACACACACCTTAAAAAACATCCCAGAAGGTCACCCATCCTGATCACTACTCTAAGACCATCACACTTAACTGTGGAGTTCTAATTAGGTAGGCCATTGAAAAGAAAGGTTCACCTTGTTGACATGAGTCATATGAATGTCCCCACAAACCAAGTTCTTTTTCCCTCACTCACACACGCCCTAAGAAACTTCCCAGAAGGCCACCCATCCTTATCACTACTCCAAGCCAAGAATGATTAACTACGGAGTTCTAATCAGGTAGGCTCCTGAAAAGGAAGGTGCGCCTTGTTTTCATGATTCATATCATTTAGTCATTTAACCCTTTATCCTTATGTGGTATTACAAAAGGATATATCTTATTCTTCAACATTTCAAGCATAATTGGGCCTTTCCAACTTAATGCATCTATGACATTTTATTCAATTTCGAGATGATAATGAAGTGAGCAATCATAGTCTTTATGAATTTCCTAGCATCTCCATTGTCTCATGTTCAATTCCTTTTGCATGAAAGTATAATTAAAAGGTTGATGGTTTGTATATATATCACACTTATCCCCATAATGATAGTGTCTCAATATCTTCATAGAAAAAAAATATCGCTAGCTCAAGCTCATGCATGGGATAGTTTTGATCACGAGGCTTCAACTATCGAGATGTATAAGAAATCACTTAGTCATTTTTCATGAGGAAACACCCCATACCTTTTAGAGATACATTGATAAAAATAAAAAATTCTTCTCTGATAGAGGGTAGAGTGAACACAGGTGAAATAACCAATATCTTCTTTAGCTCTTAGAAACATTCTTAACACCACTTTTTCATAATGAAATTTATGGCTTTCCAGGTTAACATGGTTAATGTATTAGAAGGTCATGAATAGGTTTTCACAAACCTCCTATTATATCATGCTAATCTAAGGAAACTATGAATCTCTGTTAATATTTTAGGCTGAGTATGCCACTCTACTACCCCTATCATTGCAGGGCCAACTAAGATTCCCTCACTGGTTACAATGTTCTCCTTGAAGGAAAAAATTTGTAACCTAAACTCACACTTATTGAATGTTCCAAATAACCCCTCCTTCCTTTGGGTTTTTATTATCACCCTTAGATGATCCTCATGGTACTCACAACTTTTGTAATATATCATAATATCATCAATAAAATCTATGTAAAGTTATCAATTTAGTCCTTAAAGAATATATTCATCAAATATAGAAAAATAGTAGGAGTATTAGACAATCCAAATGGAATAAAAACAAACTCATAATTCTTAAATCTAGATCGGAAGGTAGTCTCAGGAATATATTTTTTCATCAACCTCAATTATTGATAACCATAATGTTCATCAATATTGGAGAATAATTATTCCCCATGAAGCTGGTTAAATAAATCATCAATTCCTGGAGGAGGAAACTTGTTATTCATTGAGATCCCATTATATTCTATATAATAAATTCATAGCTACATTGATATGTCCTTCTTCTTCATAAAGATAACAGGTTCTCCCTAAGGAGACACACATAGATAGATAAACCCTTATCCAAATGATCTTGGAGTTTCCTCATTAATTCCTATAGCTCCACATTTTCCCTTATATAAGGTGTTTTTAAAATTTTCTTGGATCTTGAAATAAGTTCAATGTAGTAATCAACCTCTCTTTCTAGGGGAGGACCAGGTAACTACTCAAGAAATACCTCGATGTATTCCTGATTGATGGGGATATTCTCTACACATATACATTCATTTGCTTCTTTATATTCACAAATCATTTCTATAAAAAGGATATGGGTGGTGGTTCTAGGAAAATATCAGGTCAATATATCTCATTATTGAATATAATTGTTGGTTGTACACTTATGAATACTGATATTTCCTTGCTTCTGAATTTGATATTAACATTATACTTTGAGAGCTAGTTCATCCCTAGTACAGTGTCGAATTCTAGCATGGGAATGGAAACTATATTTGTGATAATATTGTGCTCTCCAAAGTAAATAATATTTTTTCCATACACTGACGATTCTTGGATAATCCCTCTCAAAATCATGGTTGATAACTCAACTTCTAGTAGTTCAATAATTGGTTATATATTCTTTGTAAACAAGGAGTAAATATATAATGCGTAGATCTATAATCAAAAAATGTACTTGCTAGTTTTGATAGGACAATAAGAGTACATGCCACAAAATCATTTGGTACCTAAACAACATCCATCATTATATATAAATCATGGGTTTTCTCCCTTTTCATATGGTGAGGTTAATGGTGAATTGACTCTACTGCCATAGAATATGGACGGTGATTTGAGATTTGCACTTGTTTTACCGGCCTATAACATTGGATTTTAGAAAAATCTTGCACCATATTCCCCTTTTCTTTTGGACTTTGAAGCTTAAGCTTCATCTCACTATGAAAAATTCGATAAATATGACATTATCTTCCACACTTATAACACTTCCCTCTCCTAAGAAGGTTGTTCCCCAAATGATTTTTCACGCATTTATTACAAGTGGAATGTTTCACTTGATTTTCTCCTCTTACTTTGTCAAATATCCTCCCCATGTTTGGCTCTAAGGATCCCTTATTTTCAATCATCTTATGATACCACTGGGTCTTACCTAACTCCAGTTGAACTTTCATAGCACTCTGTATGATTTACTCATAGCTTTCATAGTCTTGGTTGGATAAATTCTTCCCTAGATGAGGTCCTAGTCTTCTATAGAATCTATTAACCTTCCCATTAGGATCTATGGAAGAGATAGAATTGTAATTGGAAATTCTTTTGAAGTACATATCATAACTTCCAATGGACTTTGTTATACTTATTCTTTTGTTAGAGTAATTCCTTCTCCATTTTCATTCTCATCGAATGAGGAAAATACTTACTAGTGAATATTACCGTGAAATCATCCCATTTAAAATCTTCAATCTCCCACATTGGCATCATATTTTTAATCAATTACCACCACTAATCAGCTTCCCCCTATAAATGGTACATATATATAGTGACTTTATCTTGTTCTGAACAACATTGTACTGAAAATATCTTTTTGTTAGAGATTATCAACTATTCCAGAAGCAGTGGGTCAATAAATCCACTAAACGTTGGTTGTCATTGATACATAAAATACTTAATAAAATTTTCTCCCTTTGTAGTGAAACTAGTTTCTCAACTTGATTCAAGTTATTTACCATAAATTGAGTGTGTTGATTCATCATTCTCATGATGGTTTCCATTTCGGCTTCCATCGTAGGGTCATCAGTTCATGGTCCGTTATACTCACTATTTACACAGTTCCTCTTGTTTCCTGCCATTTTTTAAAAGAAGAGAAACATAGGAGAAACATATTTCCATTAATAATCATATAACAATAAAAGATTTTTTTGACTTAAAACATCATGCTTAAATTTTTATTCATTAACAATAAGTAATGTTTCTATAAATCCTTCATAAAGATTCATAAAAATTGTGATTAAAAAATAATATCTCCCAAGAGTGTCAGACTATGAGGGAATCAAGGACCACTGTCGGACACTAGTTCCCGTTCAAGTCTAGATTAATGTGGTGTTTTCTAGATTTACCTCGAGATACATCTATAAAATATCCACATCCACTTGTATGTACTAATACAAGGATTTATTTGTTCGGAAACCACTTACTTAACATTTCACCAAAATACCAAGAAGTTTTCCAATATTCTGCTGCATAACAGGTATAAAGCATTGTTTTAGAAAACCATAAAAAGAGAGAGGAAAAGGGTATAAAATTCATAAATTACTCTTAATGTAGTAAATTTATATTATAAAATGCGTACAAGAACATGTAATTAAAATTTGATAGACATGCCACATAAAAAGATAAATTCAAATGGAAAAGAGAAGTTGAGAAATCTCTTACCCTGAAGAGTGACTCCTAAAAAATCAAGATCAGGACATTGGGGCATGTGTACACCTTGTGAGGACACATTGTGAGGTAATTTTTTAATATTTTTTAGGAAAAATATTTGGGAATTAAATCTAATTGATGAATGGGTGGGTATTTATAGAAAAAGTGAATGAGTTTTTTATTAGTTTCCGATGACACCTCTATAGTGGTATTTGAAAAACCATTACCTTTACCGTGGTATTGTCTCATGGTATTTTCCAATTGGGACAATAATATCATATTTTAATCCACAATACTTGACCAGAATATTATCTTACTCATTACATCATTAGTTATATCATTAAACATACAAAAAACTCAAAACTGTATTTTTACTAAAACCGAAAACAATGTATTTTATAAAATTCTGATAAACTCACCCAAATCTAAAATAAAAATTATCAATTACAAAATTAAATCCAATTTATGAAAAATATTTCCTAAATATGTGAAGTTTAATTATCAAGTAAAATCATTATTTACTTAAAAAATAATAATAATTAACAAATAATTTCTAAAACATTTATTCTCTTATACTATTATATACTTATATCACATTACAATTTAAGAATCCAAAATTATATCTATAATTCCTTAGGTGAGGTTAATATTCCATTGTTAATATTACTATTCATAGGGTTAATATTACTATTCCAAATGGTCATGTTACTATTCACCAAAAAAATTAATTTGATCCTTCCATACCATAAATATTTTACTTATCCCAACTTTGTATGCCTATTTTTCAAAAATAATTTCACAAAATAAATTATTTCATGTATAAAAATTATTTAAATGAATAAATAAATATTTTTTCATTGTTCAAAAAATATAAAACATATTAGAATTAGAATAAAAGTTCACATGATATTATTTTTGTCATTTGAAATTCAAAAATGATGTTTATTTTTTCCGTAATAAATCTCTAATTATTACAAATCTCTAAAAGGTATAATTTTTTACCGATAAAATAAATTTATCAAATTTTATCCATTAAAAAAATATTTTATTACGAAAATTTATTCTTAAAATAGGAATAATGAAACAAAAATTTTATGAAATCAAAGGGATTGAAATTTATCAAACTAAGGACTTGACACATAAACCCTTATAACACCCACATATGACTTAAGGGTAAGGTGTGAGTTTGTGATAGACTCTTGGGGTGGCTCAGTTCACATCACCCAAGTGGTAAAATCCACTAAATTGAACTTATCCTATTGGTGATTTCATTCAATCTTAAAATTTTAAAGGTTAGTTTGGGTTTCTCTAAAGTGAAGATCAAAGATAGTACCTCCCTCCCATGTTTTAAAAAATGGGCCTTTTAAGAAACGACTCTACTGGATGAGTCCATCAACTCTCCTTTTCACATTAATTAACTATTATCATTTCTGTTTATAATACCAATTATAATGTTAAAACTATTATTAATAGTATTGTTTTCAATGGTCATATAGACCAACGATGATATAATGATCGAACCCCAAAGTCAACATTTCATTTATACTAACTTCATTGTTAAGAGGATATAGTTTTATTGAGTAAAACATAATATAACACACATTTTGAGGAAACATTTATCATTCATTAAAGTTCAGTTCATTACATCAACATTTTCGTTCCTTTAATGGGTTATATTTACTAAAAACACACAATTTTACATTACCAAAACATAGGATAATTTCTTAACCATGGAAAAGATTGAGTTTTACAATGGTTTGGATAACTATGTAATCAAAAAAATATGAGTGAAGTATAAAAATATAGGCTTTTATATTACTTAAATATGAAGAATGTTAAAGAAAAATTCAATTATGTAAAATTATGCACCAAAAAGAATAAATAGGCGATGAATATACATGAGTCCCAAAGATTGAAAATTGATACGAAGAACCCCACTTATGGCTTGCATTGAAATTTAATATAAAATCATTAAAATATAGGGATTAAAAAAATATTTAAATATTATGAATAAATTTATTTCATTATATAACATTTAAAATATGGTTTTTATAAACTAAATAATGTAAATTAGGTTCATAATACAAAATTTGTCTCAAGATGATATTTTTTCATGAAAAAACCATACTTTTAGTCCTGAATTCCATTAACATATTTTTACCTCCAATATAAGAAACATAGATATCTTAATAAATTAATTCTTAACCTCACTTATATCTATTTAATTTATACTCTTCATAAATTTATATTTCCCATATTAAATATACCTATATTCAAGATTAGGTGATTTCATTTTTGATCATTTATATTAGTTTTGTAATTGTGGTGTATGTATTCATTATTATTCCAATGTTAATATTTACTAGTTCATTAAACATATTTTTTTTGCAAATTTCCATTGTTATTTATGACATTTTTAGTTCATCTCCTGGCATTTTTAATCATTGTCATTGAATAAGAAATCAATAAAAAGAATGTTTGAGTGATTCTTGATGATCAAAGGACGTTTTGTTAATTAATTAATTGAATATTGATATAAAATCACCTAAACCATAAAAATATATTAATTAATAATTTATATAATTTTATACAATTAATTATGTTCCCACATCCGTTCATTATATAAATTTATAATATTATTTTATGGGGTGGTTAAACCATCCCAAACATGAACATACCCTAATTAAATAAATGATTATGAGGTGGTTATGTTGGAATATAATTATACCAGAAGAATAATGTCCTTATTAATTATTTATTAGTTTTATATTTCTGAATCATAAGGAATTATATGAATAATTAATGGATATGAGAATATTACACAATTTGAATAAATGGTTATCCTCTTTGTAAACTTTTTTAAATGATTAAATTAATGATGATTGTTTATTAATCATATCATTAAAATGATATCTATGTTTTTATACTGAAAATGGAATTTTACTATAAATATAATATTTATCCTTTAATATCATCCTCAAATCCGTCCTTGTAATGCAGTAAGGAAAAAACGAAACATGCAACTACGTAGAGGCAGTATTCTGAATAATGCTTGAATACTGGTTTTATTTTTCTCAATGGATGGGGTATATGGATAAAAAATGATAATAACCATAATATAGTAATAATAAATTTTATAAATTATAATAATATCATTATATTAGTTTTTTTAGAATAAATGTTAATGATTATAATTAAGTTAACAATGCAAGTGGTTGATAATACTCATGCTAGATACATGAATTTTCCTTGGAAGTCTCTTTAGAAATGAAGGCACCATGATGGCTAATTGTGACCATAAAAATTTTAATGTGGTAGAAGTTTCTATGAGGATATAAATGATATATTATGAAATATAAATATGAATGAATGTTAATAATTGAATTGGGGGGAGCATTACCCGTTTATATGTGAAGGGAAGGGTAGATTTGGGAGTAACCCATACATGTTCAATCATTTAAGGTTACTATTCAAGGATAAATGTACAAAAATGGAAACAATAGGTGGGGATATATATTGTGGGTCTAAAATAACCACAAATAATATTTTTTTTAGATAATGTTGAGTGTTTTAAGGAATTTATAAACATTTAACTTTTAATATAATTTACTTTTACTTTGGTAATTAATATATTTCCTTAGAAATTAATTTTAATAAAAAACAATATGATTAACCATTTTACCTAATTTAATTTTTTTTTAAATATGTAAATAATTTTATCATATAAAATTTCTAATGGTGTGAAATTTTCAATTTTAAATTAACACAGTTAATCATATAAAAACATTCCCATAAAAATAACATTTTTAAACATTAAATTTATATATAAGATAATATTATAATGGATATTGATTTCAATGACATAAATTGATTTACTATAAAAAAATAAATGGTATGCATCATTAAAGATAATAAAAAACTAAATTGGACTTCAAAATAATTGATTCAATGAAAATAATGAATGTACTTTTTCTTATTAATGTAAAATTTTAATAAGTTATAGATATATTTTACAAATGTTTTCTATGTTCATAGAATATATTAAAAGGAAAACTATTTTTCCATAAAATCTTATATCATTAAAAAAATGTTTTTTGAAACTTCATGATCATTCTCATATAGTGATAAATTCATAGAAGTTACAAGTTTCATGAAACCTGTATTTTTTTTACTTATACCCAACCTTTTCAGAAAAAAAACAATTCAAGCTATGTTAATTTCAATCTTATGAATTCAAAATGAATGTTTATTTGGTCAATTTAATATTTTTTAATTAGTATTTTATATTAGTTCATGAATAATTGGTCTTTAAAGATCACATTTCA
Source organism: Viscum album (assembly GCA_963277665.1). Lineage (NCBI taxonomy): Eukaryota > Viridiplantae > Streptophyta > Magnoliopsida > Santalales > Viscaceae > Viscum > Viscum album. Next base: position 1,238,342,113 of record OY728153.1, read on the forward strand.
AGATAGTAATGGATATTATGTTTACCTGTTATAGAAGGGTCTCAGTTATAACATGGAATCAAAGGGGACTCATCACCTTCAATAGTCATTTCTAGTACCATGATTAATCAAAGTTCATGAACTGTAGTCACTACAAATTGACCAAATAAACACAAAAATTTGAGTTATTGGATTCTTATGGTGCACACACTATAAAGGGAGTAGATAGAACAAAGAAACACTTTGGGAGAATAGATGAGGACACCTTATCGAGAGAATTTTAACTATAAATCATTGATAAAGGAGTCCAAATCATAGGGAGGTTAGGAGGGTGGAATAACTAGAAGATCCCACCTGGGCTGAAGCATCATGTGAATAATAAGGGATATGGGAGGGGTTGACCTTGGTAAAAATAAGTTAGGAAAAATATTAAAAAATAATAAAAAATTTGGAGTTGAACACAATTTAGACACACAGTTGGAAAAGACATGAACCAACTATATGTCTGTTAGAAGAAGACCTAGATCACCCAACAAAAACTAGTACCATGATATGAAAAACTATGTGTTGACCATACATTTTTTCTCTATAAATTTTTATATGCATTGGCATGGTCTTTACATTGTTTCCAATAACTATGTTCCAACCATGTGTAAAGGATAAATGTCGAAAATCTTAAAAAAAATAGTTCATCTCATAATTCAAGATCACTGTTAAATATAAACAATTAAATAAAATAAAAAATAAAATAATCAGTTTATGGTTTGATAAAAACTCTCATCCATTTCAATTTCATGTTATGAAAATTGTTTTATCTTCTTCATTCGAATCACATATCCACCAAATAGAAGACAAAAGATTGTGATTTAAAAATATACTCATAAAATAAAAGGATAATGGGTATCTATTACCTAAATTAAATAGTTTAAATTCTTTGAGAAATAATAAATTTTCAGAAGTAGCCTCCACTAATGGAACCACCACTAGAACATAAGTACAACAAGATCCATCAATACTTTCTCGATTTCTACTGCCAAACAGAGGATATCCACAAAAAACCACCTCTTAAAAGGAAGGTAAATAATAGTAACATATAATAGAGGAGAATAAAATATTACTCTATAGGTTACTGATCTTTTCATAAATAAATATTACATTTATTTATATGAATATTTAACACATAACAACATGATCCATACCATAACTATAAAGTTTTAAAGTCTTTAGAGACTAGATATAAAATATTATTTTTTTATAAAATATATTAAACATATCCCATAAATATATTACCTCATAGTACTCTTAATAGGCATACCCTACTAAAACAATTTTTCATAACCTGGGGAAAGGAAACATATGAAAAGGGTGAGCTCAGATGCTCAGTAAGGGTAAACGTGGGAAATATCAATCAATGTTCATTTGAATGCATAAGATAATAATAATGGTATGATATAATGATCATAACGTAAAAAATTTATACCAAATTAAAAATGACTGTAAACATTAGTTATGGAATAAATCATTACCATTTCCAAAAACATGAATCATAAGAATGAGAACTCATCATAACCCAATCATGAACCATAAATTTATGTCATAAAAGTTTGTATTGAACCATAATAAGTATATAAACCATTTCATAAATCAAGGTTATCTACCAAGACCATAAAATTACGAATCAATACTGGTTTCCCATAGTGTATCATGCACACCAACTTGTTTACCATAAGGGATCAAGAACATCAACATGTTTCCCATAAAGTGTCAAGTAAATTGAATTATTTCCCTTAATAATCTCCTAATATATAATACATTACCCAATGTATTTAAAAAATATTTAGGTCCCACCTATCACATAATTAAAATCATACATATATTTGCACAAAAAACCCATAAATAATTCATCATATCAAAACCTATGGAAGAAATGAGTTCTATAAACATTTCAGCATATCATAAACATCGAAAAGAAATGGGTTTCATAATTATTTTAATTTTTAATAATAGACATAATCCATCTAGAGAAATAATAAGGATGGTATCCTTGGATAATATCCCTAGTAAATATTAATTAACATTATTGGATTTCATGGTAAATGGAAAATGATTTTGAGATATCACTTGTAATAATTCTTGAGGATAATAGCCTTTTCATTTTGAAATGAATTTTTTTTAAAAGGTGTGTAATTATAAATGGAAAAAACTTATTTAAATAGAGGTTTTTAAAATTTTAAATGAAACATAGAAGAAAATATTATTCATGATGGAGGGAAAATCCATTAATATAATATTATTTAATAACATTCCTTTCAAAAAGTCAAAATGTAAAACATTCAGATAATGACAAATAGATTCATTTTAAACCATTTTTTTAAAAGTAAAACATATTTAAAAATGAAATTAAAAAAATAATTAGAGAATAGTAAAAAACTTCTTGAATTTTTGTTTAGAAAACATGTTTATGTAATATAGAGATCAAATGATTCTCACAATAGAGACTTAAATGCAAACAATCCCAGATATTCATAGGATTGTGAAATAAAACCCTTACCTCGAGTAAGCCTTGCATCAAAATAACTATAACCTAATTTATAATAAATTTAAATTTATTATTATGATATAAAAAATCATTTTTCATAGTTATTACAACATATATGATTTCTTTATAACATTTCAACAATATTTTTATCAATAATTATATATTAGAATCATTATTTCTTTGTGTTAACTATTTTTTATCATACCTATTTTAGTTTAGTTGTTTCAATACATGTAAATTTATCTTGATTCCATCACATCCAAAATATTAATCAAGATATTACTATCATATATATTTTTTATATACATATTTACAATCACGTTAAAACATTAAATATATAAAAATGAAGTTCACCATTCATGGAGATGGTAAGTCATACATACACGTGAATTGTTTCTATTTTTTAACTAATGAAATGAATTGAAGGTGAATAATAATTAAAATTTACAAAAAACGTTATTAATTTATATATTTATATCATATATATTCATGAAATTAAACATTATTCAAAACAAACTAAAATATAATTCAAAAAAATTACATCGCCTCGTGAAGGTGGTTGTCCATACATATACACGAACAATGTTATTGTTTTACAAAGGCTTGAAATTTAAGAAGCTATATGTTATATTATACCTCCAAAAGTGTAACTATGTCTTAAGTTTCATATATAAACATTAATCTCATCATAATAACCATACATAAAATACTGTTATGGGAAATGAATTATATCTCTGCATAGAGATTGAATGTCATACATACGCACAAGCGATATATTCACATCTCATTTATTAGGAAAGAGGGTGTATAATTGTGTTTTAAAAATTTCAATAACATTTGGTGATATTTATGATAGTAAATTTATTATTTTATAATAAATACCATAGATTTAGTGGAGGTAATAATGAGTAGAGTCAAAATAGATTGGTTAAGTTGATTACCACTTCTTAGATATAACACTATTAAATATCTTATAAAGGGAACTAGTGATGTCATTTTATCAAGGAAAAACCTCTAGAATATGCCTAGGGAAGGGGAGAAGATAATTTTGTAGAGAAAAAATGAGATATAAAGCTCAATGTGATCTGAAGAAGAGAATAAATAGGTATCCTTTTATAAGAGAGGAGACATGCGCTCTTGGAATTTCTAAAAAGATGAAAATAATATTAATTAAATATCAATCCAAATGCGTCCAAATGAACTATAAAAGAAATATTTATGACATTTTTGACCATATATTATCCCCCTTTTCCTGTTTTATTATTTTTTTGATATTTATATAATTTTATAAAATATCCTTCTCAAAAAATATCATTATTGTCTATTTAGAAACTATTTATTTAATTTAACTTAAAAGACCTAAATCAAAAGATTAAATTTGAATATAATATTATATAAAAACAATAATAATTTATATCCATAAAAAAAATTCATGTAACACATTCAATCAATCAAATTATATTTCATTTAATATTGATAAAATCATTTATTATAATGTTTTATTAATTGGAAAAATACTATAACGGTGTTGCGTATGAAATTAAGGTAATTATATGATAAAAAAATTAATAATAAATTTATCAAATTTATATAATATTATTAATCTCAAAATAAAAGCATATAATCCTCCCAAACTTAATTTTATCTCTATGTGGTCACATAATAGGTTTTACAACACTTCCAGAGATGGGATAAATACTAAGAAAATCCTACTCTAATGCCACTAGAAATAACTTGAAGATACTCGAACCAGAGACCACATTGATAACCCAAAAGGATGCTACCAACTGATCTAGACACTGGGGGACTAGACACATAAGAGGCATTAAAAACATATAGAGTGAGTTTTTTTAAAAAAAATTCTACGATTCAAATAATATATAGGTCATTTTCCTAGTAAAGTGTCCATTATAGTAATAAAATTAGATATTAATTTGGTAAGGGTATAATTAAATTTATATAATAATAATTATGATGAAAATATATGGCCTTATAAATAATTATTATCCTAGATTAACCCAATTTACCATTGACCAAGTTGATAAATTTTACCAAGATGACTATTCACATTGATTAAAAATAAAATAGGGTTAACTACCAAATTTGAATAACAAGATTCTAAATATGAATATAATTTTATATAATTAAATATCTATAAATAGAATAAATTAATTTCAATATATGTGGGAAATATGTGACAAAAATTAATTTTTAGGGAAAATACATTTAAGCATAAAATTAGATTTATTATTATCCCATTCTTAGAAAAATATTTCTTGGTTTTTTAATAAATTTTATAAAGTAAACAAATTCTAAATTTCCTTAAAATAATTCACCAATATATATTAATTTAATTTATTTATATTAAATAAATTTAATGTATAAAAAATTCAAAAAAAACATCACTTTTCTTTTAAAATAAGTTTTGTTTGTAATAATAATCATTTGATAAATAAATAATTAATTATATAAATATTCAAAGAATATATTTTTTATAATTTATCAATTAATATTCATAACTTTCATTCCCATGGATATTCAATAAGTGACACATAATATTTTAATATTATTACAAGGTTTATCTAAACCCACTATTTTGGGTAATGGAAGCTATCAATGAAATAAAATTATTTAAAGATAAATATTTCATAAAAAAGTGAGATGTTATAAAATATCACACCTAAAATTAATTTTCTCCTTGAATTAATCACACTAATAAAAATATATGAGGATAATAATATCTCATCACATCATAAAGTTCCCACATAGCTTCCTCAAATTGGTGGTTTCACCATAAATCATTGATCGAGTTAGTACTATTGTTTCCCAGAACATTATCTTTAAGATACAAAATACATAATGGTTAATATTTATATGAATGATATTTTTTAGTGGAATAGCCTCTGGTTTTAGTACATTTGGAGTATTTAGTATGTAAATCCATAAGAGAGATACATGGAACACATCATGAACTTAAGAGAGATTCGGTGGAACCATCAATCAGGAAGATACCATATTAGTACATTCAAGAATTTAAAAAGAATTGATATACCTATTTCTCTACTTGACCATATTTAAAAATATCAACACCCTCTTCCAGATAGATATCTGTATAAATATTTTGTAACAAAATTCAAACTCAATATTTTTTTTATGATTTTCAACATAACTCTTTTGTCAAATATTTGTTAATATTACAAGTTGTTTAATGGATATAGACTTATTTACCATTTCCTCATCTATATTAGGTCACATTACCTTTCATTATCCAACATTATTCTAGATTATTGGATTCATTAACATATTACCATAGAAGAAATTATACGGAAACATCTTAATGATTGATTGAAAGATGTTGTTGTAAGAAAATTCCACCAAATGAATGTGTTGATTCCAACTACCTTTTAATCCCATCGAGAAATATCTATATATGTCTTCTAATATTGTAGTAGTACTCTTATACTATCCATATGTTTGAGGATGATAAGATGTTTTGAAAATTTACTTTCTATTCAAATAGAACTGAAGAATTCAACAAACCATCAAGGTAAACCTCTGATCCCGATAATATAAAATTGATAGTGGTACACCATGAAATATTACCACTATGTTAATTTATAACTGAACAAGTTGATGTAGAGATAATTATTCTCTAATGGAAATTAATTGTGATAACTTCATAAGGTGTTTGATTATAACCTATATAGCATTGTTCCCTTTAAATTTTTGTGGGAATTAGATAAAGAAATCCGTGGTAATGTTTTAACATTTCAATTTTATCATGGTTAATGGTTGTAACACCCCCTTATACTTATGTATCACAGTATTAAATTGATTTCATGACAAGCACCAAGAAACATACTCTCCAATATCTATTTTCCATCCATCCTGCTGGAAATTCCCTTTGAAATATTTATTTATATTTGTACATCCATGGTAAATAGGGAATGAAGAACTATGATATTCATCTATAAAATCGTTATTAAAATATGGTAATTAAGAAGACACATACCTGGTTCCAAAAAATTATTATTATATCACAATAAATGTTGAACTCAAAGAAATTTATTACCATATTTTCTAGATTTAAATCATGATTTTGTGCCTATTCTATCTTTAACTATATAGATGGTTGAACATTCATTTGAGAAAGATATGATTTATATCATTCCTTCATGATTTCATGATCCATAATTTGAAATTATATAAATATTTGATCTTTCGTTATCCTCATCACTGATAATCTATCAAGATACTTTCAAATCTTGTCATCATGCACCTTATTCACTTTCACAAAGAGATAATATATTGATAAATCAAAATCATTAATAAGTTAAAACCTTCTTTTTTTGTTCTTATTCAAATATTTTATGGTCAAAATATATGTCACACCTTTATCTAGAGAAGTAATTACTCCACATATATAATGAAAAAATTACCATATTTAACTCCAAATCATGAGTTGGATAATTTTTTTCATGGAACATAAATTTACTTGAATTATAATATATAACCATATAATTTTTCATAAGGACACATCTGAGTCCCGTGTTTGATGCAACACTATAGAATAAAAACCCATATCTACTATAGGGTAGTGAAATAATATGTGATATGAATATCCTTCACTTTAGTTTCTTAAAACATTCCCCAAATTTATTAGTTTAAGGGAACATGTCTCCATTCCGAGTCAACATGGTGAGCAGATTAGATAATCATGAGAAATATCTCACAAAAAAATGATATTATCACTCAAACCCAAGAAAAATAAAAATTTCAGTTACCATGGTTGGTATAGACCATTTTACAATAATATTTTTCTTTGAATGATTTATTGATATACCCTCACTAGAGATTATATGACCCAGGAATGAAACTTTTTGAAGAAAAATTCCACACTTGGTAAATGTTTTAAAATGTTTCTATTTTGTCAGGATCATTAGCACAATCCTTAAGTTATCTTCATACTGTTTATTTATCTTTTTATATAAAATAATATATTTTACAAAGAATACAAAAAACCAATCTGGATAGTCTCTAAAGACTCTATTCATTACATCTATAAAGATAATAGGGGAATTAGTAAGACCAATAGACATCACTATTAACTCGTAGTTTTCATACATTGTAAAGAATGTTATCTTGGTAATATCAACATTCATGACCCTGGATTTCTTATATCTATAAGGAACGTTAATCTTAGAAAATTATTGATCTCCATATAGTTAATAAAATAAGTAATAAATATGGTGAGAGGATAATTTTTCTTGATTAGGATCTTGTTGAGTTCCTGATAAACAATGCAGTGTTGCATTGATCTGTTTTTATTCCTAAAAAATGAATCATTAGTGTGTATGAATACATTATCCTGATTCTCCAGGAGTTTCTTCTCTAATTCATCTATCTCTATTGGAGACATTCTATAAGGAGTTATTTAAATAGTCATATCACCAAGTATTAGTTCTATTAAAAACTCAACTTTAAACCTTGGAGGAATACATTAAAAATATTTTGGAAAGACACCGAAACAACATATACAATAGGGTTATCCTTAGTATTGAGTTTCTCTTCAACTATATATGATATATAAGCATACATTATAGTAATGAAGACCCACAATATGAAAATAATTTCTGTTGGATGTATCCTCAGATTCATAAATTAATATAGGTTCATTTAGATTATGAAATGTGAATTCCATTCCTTATTAATTGATAAGGGATCTATATAGAGAAATCTAGTTTATGACAAGAATCCCATCAAATTAATCTAATGGGAGTGTTACTAAATTTTCTGGATGCACATTACCACATACTTCAACCATAGAGGAATTTTTGACTTGAGATGTGACTATTATTTCCTTAACAGTTTTCACATCTAACTCAACAACTCATCATTGTGGTGATACATCGATATCCATAATGAATTCATTAAAAATAAAAGTGTGTGTGGATATTGAATCAAATAATACATTATATTTTTTTACTAGATGATAAGTGTACCTTTCACCACTTCATTAACATAATCCACTTTAGTATTCATGATCACATGAGATTTCCCTTTGTTTTTGTTCTTAATATCTTATTGAAACTTCTTATTAAAAAAATTATATTCATGCACTATTTGGCATAATGACTATACTAATTTCATTTGAAGCATTTGATCATGGTTGGTGCATTATTTGGTGTCTTAATTTCTTGTGCTGCATTAATTGTACTATTCATCTCCTTTATGCATTCATGGGTTTTTTGACCAACCTTTCCACATTTTAATAACCTCCCAGTTCAATTCAAATAAATCCATTGATGTTTCATCCCACATTTCGACATTTATATTTTGTGAATTTCTTTCCAGCTTATGATTTATTTGAGTTATCATGAAACTAGATCATTCTTTTCTTAAAATACTATGGGAATAGTGTGAATATTTGATTTCCATTTCTAATTTGAGTTCACATGGAATGATTTCTTCAAAACAAATGTAGTCACTTATAGATAATAAATTTCAGAGACATGGTTTTAATCTACCAAATAATAAACCAATTTTACATTCATGGTTGATAATTAAACAAGAGGCATGCCTTGTAGTCCTTGTAAAATTTTCTTCATAGGCACCAAAGTATTCATCGTCCTTTTTCGTATAATCAAAAAATTATTTCTCTATATTTTTATGTAGAATACAAGGAAATTACTTTATTAATAATATCAATATAAAATTATCATATTCTACGGACTCAATTTGTTCTTCTTGAATAATATTATTGATAATATTACACTATTGACCTGCTACTACTTCCAAATGATAAAAAATTTGTATAAATTCTTTTTTTATGATTATTGAAGAACAAAAATTATTTTTTTAATTGTGTTGATCCATATTTCATCTACCAGTGGATCAAAATATTCACTAAAAGAAGGTGGATGTTTCCCTTTGATAGATTCAAAAGCATGTTGTTCCATCTTCTGATCATTTGGATACTTTTACTTATAAATACCCTGAGAAATATTTATGACCATAACATTAATATTATACATTCAAAATCAAATAAAATTTTGTGTCTTAGGTGAATAATAGTTATATTTTCCATCACAATTATGATTAACACGATTCCTTCAGGTTCTATATATTTACTAAAACAAAAAATAATAGCATGAGAAACAATATTCGTAGTGAAAAAAACAACATAATTATGAAATATCATATATATAATGTATAAATAATGACTCTTTATATGACATATTAGGTTTAAAGTTGTCCATTCATGATCGTTACCACAAATTTAGTATTTTATTCTATACCTAGACCTATACCCATAGTTTTTTTAAAAAATCAACCTTAATATTCAAATATTGACTTAACTATGCTATTATTATAACTATAGAATCCCATGATTTTCATACATAAATATTAAATCTAATTTCATATATATTCAATCCACAATTACACCTTCCATACTAGAGCTATAAATGATTACAGTATTTAGAGAAAATGTATAAAATCTTATTATTTCATGAAAGGTCATCAAAATATCCAATACAAATCTTCCATCATAGTATTATTAATAGAAATACCCAACTACAAACATTATTCATACCCTAAGGAAAGGAAACATAATATAAGGGTGATCTTGGATTCTTAGTAAGGGTAAACTAGGGAGAAATCAATCGACGATCACATATATAAAAAGATAAGAATTAGGGTATGATATAATGACCATAACATATAAATTTCATAACCACTATCAAAATAGATCATAAATGTGAGTTATAGAATAAAACATTATAATTTAAAAATATGTGAATCATAAAAAAATATAACTGACCTTAACTAAATCATGAACCATAAGTTCCTATAAAAAATGTGTGTCTGGAATAATAATAAATTAAAAACCATATTATATGTAAACATTAACTATTAAGTCCATTTGATAAAGCTTCAAAACCTCATTATGATAGTGGATCAACCACATGGACATATTTCCCATAACAAATGAAGAACATTGACTTTTTTCCAATAACAGATCAAGAACTTCAACTTGTTTCCCATAAAAATCTCTTGAGATATAGTAATATACCCATTGCATTGGAAGGAGATATAGGTCCCACCCATAACATAATAAAAATCATATATATGTGTGATTAGATCATAAATCATTCATTATATCAGAACCCATGGACAAAATGGTTTTCATAAACATTTCATTATAGCATAACCTAAGGAAAAGTAATCAGTTTAATAAACATTCCATATTTTCATCATTAAAAACCATTTAAAAATGAATAAGTTTGGTATCACTAGATCATATTCCCATTAAATATTATGTAACATCAATGGATGTCATATTATATAGAATATTATTTTTTAAATATAACATGGAATAATTTTTGAGGAAATTAACCATTCTATTTTGAAAAAAAACCTTTTAAAAAATTGGAGAAATTATAAATAAAAAAAATTCTATTAAAATATACTTGTAAATATGTAAATTAAACATCAAATAAAATCTTTTTCATGATTTTGGGTAAATCCATTCATGACTTATTAGTTAAAAAAATTTCTTTCACTGTGTTAAAATGTACCTCATTTAGAAAACAACCAAAAGACTCATTTTAAAGCATTTTTAAAAAATTAAAAAATGGTTAAATATGACATGAAACAATAAATGGAGAACAAACACAATTTCATGAATTTAGTTATAAATTATGTATATTTAATATAATGATAAAATAATTCTCCTAATGGATACTTAAACATAAACAATCCCAAATATTGATGATATTGTTGAATAAAACCCTTACCTCAAGTTCACAATCATTAGAAATCACTATAACTCATATATAATACATTTATATTTTTATATTTCTAAATTAGTTTCTTTTTAATAATTATAACATCATATATTATCCATTTATAACATATAAAAAGCACTTTTGTCAATAATTCATTATTACAATCATTATTTCTACGTGTTAACTATTTTGTGTGTCATGAATATTTCAGTTCAGTAGTTTAGGTCCTTATAAATTTATCATGGTTAAATAATATAGAGAATATTAATCATGATATAAATGTTATATATATTCATTATAATAAAATTTAGAGTAATGAATAAAATTTATAGATAGAAAAATGAATTACACTGTTCATGGAGAAGTTAGGTCGTACATACGTATGAATGTTGTTTCCATTTTATGAATGATGGAATTAAAGAAAAATAATTAATAATTTCCACTTAAATAATAATTATTGTATCATTTATATCATATATATTCATAAAATTAGTTATTTTTATAGTCTAATCATAATATAAAAGAAAACAAATCACATAACTTTGTGGAAGTAGTAGGCCACACATATGTGTGGACAATGTTTTCATTTTTCAAAAGTTTTGAGAGTAAGAATGGAGATGTTATGATATTATTATAGAAGCTTAATTATTTCATATATATCATATATAAACCTTAAACCCGTCATAATACCCATCATAAAAATATACTAATGAGAAATGAATTGTATTGTTGTTTGGAGACGATAAGCTATATGTACGCATGAGTGACACTTTTACATATCATTTGATGGAAAAGAGGGTGTATAATTATTTTATCATAATCATAATAATATTTAATAATATTTATGATACTGAATTTAATATTTTATGGTAAATAAAATAGATTTAGAGGAGGTAGATAATACTATTAAAGAAATAGATCAATTAAGGTGATTACCTATTCATTGAAACAACTCCTTTAGATCTCCCTTAAAGTGCTCTAAGGATTGTATTTTGATAAGTACATAACCTCAATAATGTGAATATGGACGTAGAGAATATAATTTTCATAGTATTACTGTTATAGAAGTCTCAATGGGCTGTGAAAAATATAACGAAGAGGTTCCCATTTATAAGAGAGGGGAGGGGCACCCTTGGAGTTTCTTAAAAGAACGAAATATAATTTACCCAATCTCAATTAAAATTGATACAAAAGACCTATAAATGGAAAAGGGATAAAATTTAAAACTATATATTATCCCCCTTTATCAAATTTTAAATTTTTTTTAATTTTTATGCAATTTATTACAATATTATTATTATAAAATATTATTATTGTCAATATTGACATTATTCATTAAATTTAATTAAAAATTCATAATAATAATAATATTATTCATTAAAATATAACCATATGACACGAAAAATGTTATATTCACCTATAAAATAAATATAAGTAATTAATTCACTCAAATTATATTTCTTTTAATATTTTAAAATTCATTTATTATATTTTCTATAATTAGAGAAATACTATATTGATGTTCCAGAAGAAATTACGGTCATTATAAAATTAATAAAAATAGAAAATAAATTTATGTCATGAAAATGAATTTTTTAGTCTAAATATAGAGATCTCTATTCATTAATAACATATTGTATATCCCTTATGTGTAAAATAAGTGATAGTAGAAACTGAGAGTAAAATTTTATAACATTCTTTCATTTAAATAATATATAAGTCATTTTCATGGATCAATGGGCATTAAACTAAAAAAAATTGATCATAAGTTTGTAATGGTAAAATTACATTCATAAAATTATAATTAGTGTAAAATTTATGGACTTAAAACTTATTTTTAACCTAAATTAACCTGATTTACCCTTTACCAAGGTGACACATTTTACCATGGTTACTGTTCATATTGACAAAAAATAAAAGGGTCCTATTTAAAATTTTGGAACTCATGATTATAAATATTTTATGCATTTCAACTAATTCAATACCTATAATTGGAAGAATTTATTTTAAATTAAGTATGGAAAATGAGATAAAAATAATTTTTTTACAAAAAAAACGATCTTTTAAGCCTAAAACTAGATTTATTCTTATCCTATGAATAGAAATATATTTTTTTAATGTTTAAACCATTTTATTAATTAAGTTATATATAAATTTATTTATAATTATTCATTAATATTTATTTATTTAATTTATTGATATAAAATAGATTGAGTACAGAAAGAATACTTTTTTCAGAAAAAGTAAGAGTTTTATTTTAAAATATTAATTGTTTTTAATTATAATCATTTTATAGCTGATGAATTAATTTAATAAAAGTATTGAAAATATATTTTTCTTGATTTATATATTACTATCTATACCAATAAATCCAATGGATATATGATAATAGATAGATAACATTTTAATAATGTTATGCCATTTTTCAAAACTCACTATTGCGTGTAACGAAAAATATCAAAGTGAAATTATTTGATGAAAAATATTTCAAAAAATATTGGGGTGTTATAGCCTCGAAACATGAATCTTTAATCTAGATAATATATTGTGTTCAAAATCATAAGAGGTGTATCTGTAGGGTAATAAGAGTTTAAGGGGTTGATTAAGTCTTGAGAGAAGAGGACAAACTAACCAAAGGAATTTAAGATTACCACTATTATAGAGGAGGATTCACAAGAATTTCCCAGGGAATGAGGGTCCTAAAAAAGACCATATTGAGTTTAATTAAATAGAAAATCCATAATTCAGTGATTTGGACCCCCAATTCTAGAGTGTTTTAAAACTCTTGTCAAACCATTTTAACCACCATCATGGACTTGGAAATGATTTAGACTAAGGATTTTTTATATGCCTAGAAAGACTGACAATGTGGAATAATATTACATTTCTATCTGATTTCATCTAACCACTATCATCCTCTTGATGTGGTGGTCTTACAACACCCATTTCTCATAGGGAGAGCCTCTATGTTCCAAACCCATGAAAACGAGATCCCAATGGTGTCTATCTATTCTCTACTTCGAACAAGTGGAAACTCCATGTGAAATACCCTCCAAAATGGCCAACCAAGCCATTTATCTTTCCTTGATTCATCCCAGCATAAAAAAACTATATTTTCATGACCTGTCCAATTCGGGCCCATGCCTATACTCCCCAATACAACCTCTAAAATATCAAAAACTTGAGACAAGCACCGAGTAGGCATATAACTAACATGGGAGGCCTTAGCCTAAGTACTTGTACACATGTACACATATCCAAGTCTATATATTGCTGAAACAAAAAACAACTTGAACAACCATTCATAAAAACATATAAATCCCAAAAATATTATATAATGAGAAGTATAGATAAGTAAACATGTCCAAATACAATCCAATGACAAAGAATCTGAAATATAACTCCAACAGGAAAGTAAGTATTGGGGATTTCTATCAAAAATACAAACGGAAACACCGCGGTCATTCTAGTCTCACAAAATAGTTTTTAGTCCTAGTATGTCTAGAAATCTTCCAAAGGGGTAATAATCTACACAAGACACAACGCATATGGGAAAATCTTGTGCAAGGGTGAGTATAACAATACTCAGCAGGACACCACAAAACCATATTACATAAAATAAAAGAAATATAGCCATCTATATATAGGTATATGTCTACATCACAAATAATAAGATTATATAGATATACTCAACAAAGACATGTATTATAAATGTAAGTCACAACCGTATTATAACATCCTATAATTCCAACATAAAAACTCCTCATAACACTTGTCTAAAAGAACACACTCATGAGTTTGATAAAACTGATGATTTCCATTCAAGAGGTAGTTCCTGGCGGCTCTCAACATTATTAGTACATGTCAAAGGTATGAAGATAATATGATTCATATATAGGGATCACTCCCATGAAAATGGGGTGACACCAATAACATAATCTATATTATACCAATATGTATAATATTATCACTGGCATTGTGTTGGTCACGATAATACCATGAACTCCACCCATGTCACAATGTTGAATAAAGGTTCTCATTCTATTCCTCACAGAGGGATTCCAATGACTCTATCCAATAAATCCTACTAAAGGGATCATAGTCCAAGGAGATGGAGTTGATTCCAAATTAACTGTCATGGAATGAATAAATAGAATTCACCCTAACAAAACATGTCCAATATATGAATGAAAGGGAACTAATCCTTGTGTAAAAATATACATGGTATGTATACAGGATTACATGTCATGTCCCTTGACCTCAGGTACTTCCCATGTAAATGGAATGTGTCATAATTTCAAGTCTGTTTATAAGTACATGAAATTTCAGGTACCCGTGTACTCTACCCATGTTCCAGTACATGGCTTAGCCCATGTACTATAGTATGGTTATATCTGCGTGGGGGAGTACACAGTGTGATCCAACTGTGTATTCCAACCTGTGTCTGTTTACTTCTAAGGTACATGCTAAGTCAGCGAGGAAGGACAAAAATCCATGTGACAGGTTTCACATACTGTGTGTTACTTAGGTTTCTCATGAAACACCTACTTCCAAAAATGGTGGCCCGTATGCTTAGTAATACTAGATTACACTTCGTGTGGATCGATGTTTTCCAGAAACCCCCATTCTTCCTTCTTCATGCACCCACGCGACCACCCCACATTAATATACTCCAATCATATGATAAATCATGAATCTACCTCATCCAAATCTCTCTATGGAAATTCTCCCAAATTTGGGCTTCAAATCCATTCAGAAAATAGTTTTCATTTACGCCGACCCTCTTCCTCCCCCGGTTCAAAATAGGGGTTTCCAAACTACACTGATCTGCTTGTTCCTACCACTTTTTTATCTATTATTCATAATTTTGAGACCATATAAATAATTTCAAATTGTTTCTCCAAGAAATGGGTGTGCGATGATTGATTGATCGGGATATTTCAATCCCTAGGAGAAACGAATAATGCTTGTGGGTGAACGAATAACCAAGGGAGAAAAGAAAAATTACAAAACAATGGAATGAACCTTGATTGTTGTTTGTTTCAATATCAATTCATTAGTATGAAAATAAAAACAAATAAATCATAAAATAAAAGTAATTCTCCTAAATTCACCCTACAATAAACGCATCCTGTAAATACGCACAATCCATGGATCAATCCATTGGTTTGATTGATATTTATTCATAGTAGGAATCAAAAATAAAGAAAGAAAAAAAATCCAAGAAAATACTCACCTCAATTCATATCGATCATTGATTAAAAAAAATTTGTGCCATGTTTGTTGGTGAGATCCTTCAATTTTGTCCTATAATGGTTTTCGAGATCTGATATAGTCATCATTCACTAATAGGATCTCCTCCAATGGATCCAATGGATCTCATCAATTAAAAAGGTTTTGTGACTACCAATGCTAATTTTCCAGATTCTTATATTTAACTATGGAAGTTAGGACATTGTTTTATTATGAAAGTAAAATAATTCAATTAAATACTTTATCAATTTTATGTCTATGATGACTTCTCCCCAAATAACCCACGCCGAATAAAGTTCAGTCATTCCAACTGTAATACTCACATTCTGAACTCAAATGTTCCCTTAGATTTATAATTTGGGAACTATTTTAGAATTTGTTACATATTTTCATGAAAACTACATGCACGTTATATATAATATATTTAATATATTTAAATACTTATTCTTGGCACACTAAGTCTCAGAATCATTTGTCATCTCCACACTTAGTGTTGAAAATAATCCATATAATATCCAAAAATAATACATGGTAAATAAGATACATTACAATATCCCCACCTTGGGTATTTAGGTGCCTTGAAATACCAAACAAGTGATACTCAAAGAGATGTGGGTGATGAGCATTAATTTGACCCTCCCATTCTCATGTGATCTCCTTGAGATTACTATGCTGCCACCAGACACACATTAAAGAAATCAATCTCCCATGAAGGATCCTCTTTCTTCAATACTATATCTCTACTGGGTACTCAGTAAAGGTAGTTCAATTATTAATGTCCATCTATCCCCAACTGATAACATGTGATGGGTTCTACACATACCTCCTCTGTTTTGACACATAGAAGATGTCGTGTACCCAGTCTAACAATGGGGGTAGAGTTAAGCATTTCACCACCTCTCCAACTCTTTTTTGTATATAGAAATATATAATGAACTTCATATATATATTTCTACCCAATCATAATATCTTTAATCCATGTCGAGGTGAAACCCATAGAAATACACGTTCTCCTTCCTAGAACTCCAAAGGGATTCATCATATATTCGTATAATAATTCAGATGTATGTGTGTAGTTTTCATCCAATATTGGATGATCTGGACCTTTTTGGTTGTGTCCCACGCCATATTTGGTTCCATGAGTGCTAACTCTTTTGGGACTGTACAACCAAGTGGTGACCTATAGGGTCACCTGTACAAAGACTCAAATGGTGTCATACCAAAGGTGGAATGGTAGTTATTGTTGTAAGAAAATTCCACCAGTGGTTGGTGATCCTTCCAACTAATTCCAAAGTCCAACACATAAGATCATGTCATATCCTCAAAACCTAATGGTCTGCTCAGTCTGTCAATTATTTTGGGGGTGAAATATTGTGCATGAGCATAATTGAGTCCCAAATGCCTCCTGAAAACCCTTACATAATAGGGATGTGAAGTGACAATCAAGGTTAAAAATGATATTCAATGGAACTTCATGTATTTAGGCTATCTCATTCACATAGAGGCATCCCAATATCTCAATAGAATTATACTACCGAATTTCTTTGAAGTGGGAAGAATTTTTGAGCGAGTCTATAATAAGATAGATGGAATCATATGCCCTAGAAGTATGTGGTGATCTCATCACTAAGTATATGAATATCCCATACCATTCCCACTATTAAGCCTCATGATTTTGAGCTAAAACCCCCAGAATGTGGTGCTTATCATTAACTTTTTGACAACTAAGGCATCAATAGACAAACTGGGGATGGCCCAAAACTGATGTAATATGTCCTAATACATCACTACCACAACAAGATCTACTGATAAAAGAGATATATGAAAATATTTTTTAAAATCCTCCCTAAACATAATTTTTAACATTGCACTTCCTCTAAAAAATTTTAAGTGATACTCACCTTTATAAAATCGATCAGGAGCATGTCCAATGGGTATCTAGGTATGTAGGTTCTCACAGTAATAATCCACTAGATGTGACTCCATGACTTCTAAAAAAATGTCAGGGTAAAAAAATATCTACGGGATGTAAGATTACACATTTACATCAATAAAGGATAATTGCAATGAGGAAAACTTTTATAATTCCTTGTTCAAATACTACAATCAAGCTCTCTTACTGAGGGAATTTTCTACCATGATCCCCTTTCGGGGAATATTGACAATTTCAAAGTCATATTCTTAGAGGAAATTGAGCCATCACCTCTTTCTCAAGTAAATCTCCTTCTTCCAGAAGATATACTTGAGACTCTTGTGATCTGAGTAGACAATAAAATGATCACACATCTTGTAGTGTCACCACATCTTTAGTATGAAGAGTAGTGATTCTAACTGAAGAACGTGGGTTGTGTACTTCTACTCATGTGGTCTCAACTAACATGAACCATAAAAAATCAACACTCGCCTCTTCATTAAAACACAACCAAGCTTGTTTTCTAAAGTATCTTATAACTCGATGTACTCAAAATCCTCCTCTAGAAACCTCAATATGGGATCTCTCTTCATACTCTTCCTCAACTACTAAGAATCCTTCTAGCACCTCCCTGTTCACACAAAATGTTTCCCCTTTTTGTCAAATATGTCATGGGTGATAATAATATGGAGTAATATTGTATGAATCTCTAATTATATCCATCCAATCCATGGAATGTCTTCACATGTGTCACTATTTTTGGTGGATCATAATCTAACAATTTCTCTACCTTGACTGGGTCCACATCCACTCCATCTGTAGAGATAATGTGTCCCATAAAATGGAATTCTTTAATCCAGAAATGGCACTTTGAGAGATTTTCCTAAAGTTGGTTCTCCTAAAGAAAGTATATAACCATCATCACATGTCTCGTGTGCTCATCCTCAGACTTTGAGTATATAAGGATATCATCAATGAAGAATACCACAAACCATTCTAAGAAAGGATAAAAGATCCTCTTCATGAGTCCCATGAACACTAATGGGGAGTGCATCACACCAAAGGGAATCACTCTCTACTCATAGTAACCATAGTGACATCTAAATACCATATTTGGTATATCATCATCTCTTACTCGAAACTGGTGATAACAACACATGAGGTCGACCTTTGAGAACAATCGTGCCTCTCTCACTTGAACAAAGAGGTCATCAATCCTTTTTAGTGGATACATGTTCTTTACAGTCACCTGGTTCAATCGTTGTTAGTCATCACACAACCTAAATCTCATATCCACCTTCTTGGTAGAAAAACTATGGTAGCTTAGGGTGAAACATTGGGTCTAATGAATTCATTTCACTACAAGTCCTCTAACTACACCCTTAGCCCACAATACTATGTGATATCCATATGATATGATTGCATAGATATCAATATCAGTCAGGGGTGTAAATCAATGAAGAATTCTATCTATCAATGGGGAGGTAAACCTAAAACATCCTCAGGGAATGTATCCTCATACTCCTCTACCACTATAGGAAACTGGGAACTCATAACATCCATTTCACCAAGGGTTAGGCTGGCCAACTGATGAGAAATCAACAATACCCTCCTATGCATGGGTCTAACCTATGCTATATGGGCTTCCGTTTCACCAAAAAAGGAAAACCTGGATCTATCACTATAGACAGACAATATCTTTCATGTTAAACACTCATTCTGGGCATAAACCATAGATAACCATCCCATATTAAGAATTATCTCATAAGGAATCGAAACTTCCACCAAGAGATTCCAACAAAAAATATATCCTCCAAGAGTCAAGTCACATAGTCGGCATAATTTTGTGATCACAGAGTCCTCTCCAGCAAGTGATCTAAACACAATGTTCTTTTTAAGGGCTCAACCAGAATCTCTAAGTCTCATACAAGGTATAAGGATATAAAGGAATGAATACCACTTATGCAAATCAATACTACATCTATGTTATAAAAGACAGAAATCATACCTCAAATTATTCTTGGAGACTCTTTGTCATAAGCTCCGACCACCTTCAAATATCTCATTCCTTGTCATCTATCTCTCTATCCCTATAATAGCCCACCTTAGGGTGGTGGTGGTAATAGTCCACTGAGCCTACCACTACATTCTTTTCTCCCAACTCCTCTACCACAAATTCTGCCCTACAAACCTGCATACTCTTGTCATTGTCTCAACCTTGGCAGTCTATATACTGTTTCTATATCAACTATATGGTGGGTCATATAATCTCTACCAATATATCTCCTTCTGTTACATGATTTGAACAACCTCTCTATGATATGACTGGACCCACCCGGTGATCCCTGAACCATATACTCTATGTCATGTGACCTCCTCCTAAAACATTTCACTTCTGAAAGTACCTCATACTAACATCATCTCCTTAATTTTGAGGTCTCTACTCCTAATAGCCCACAACCAGCAACCACTATATGTATCTTCTTATTCAAGAAACACTCTACCACCAAATATTGCTCTACCACCGAAGGATATGTAGGAATGCATAGTGGGACAATATTGTATCATATTTATCAATGTCGACTTTGCTCGAAATTCTGAGCCAAAAAATAACTGTTCGTTAACCATATCCATCAAGTTCATCTAGAGATTGGTAAACTAGGATGAATACTCACCTATAACATTCTACCCATCATGAGCTACAGAAGGTCCTTGATATGTACATCCCATAGCATTGCTGGAAATAAATCCTCTCTAAAAAGGAATTCAAACTCTATATATGAACGAGTCACCTAATCGTAAGATTGGGTCACCAAACCCCACCATCACCCCACTGATCCTTGAATTTGGCTCACTACCAAGACCACCATCTTCTCTACTAGTGTCCCAAATGGAGAGAAAACCTTGGTCACCGCCTCAATCCAATCCCCATATGTAGGTGGGCCAGACTCACTATGGAACTGGAGGGTTCTCTTCCATTGAAACTTGTGAAGCATTCTCATCATATTCACCTCATCCACTGGTATCACAGGTACCTCATGGTGCTCCCCAGGTGGCGGTATAGTTGGTCCACCTACTAGAGGTAATACCTCAAGAATTGGCCTCTGTATCTTGTCTCATCATTGAGGGGATCATCCTCGTGACCATGATAATGAATCCTAGTAGGCATATGTTGTTGTGTAATCCTTAATGTATAAAATATGTACCATGGTTAATGAGTTTATATAGAGATATGACTCATGAATGACATGGAAAACACAACTCATTCCTATATAATGCAAGTTCCATTTTTTCCCAGCAACCAGTATTCTCATGTACCTATTCAAAAAACATGTGATCCGGGTCATGGTGTATGGATATGTCAACCACCGCAGTAACACTAGAGTCCCTAAAAATAGATCTAAACTGAAAACAACTAACACTATTTCCCCAAACCAATATCACATACTCTCATTCCTAAGGTAGAACCGGCCTTCCTATGATGCCACTATGCGATGACGCATAACTATGGGGATCATTCTGTGGCTCTCCAAAAATACTATCAATAGGATACGGGTTGGAGACTAGAATTGACTAGGAATATCAATAACAATGGAGGCCTTATCCTATGCACCTATACACACACACATATTCAATTCTATAAAGTGTTGAAATGTAAAAACAACTGACAAACCATGCATGAATACATCTAAATACCCAAACTATAGTATGAAAGGAAGTATAGAAAAGTAAATATGTTCAAATACAAGCCCACCATAAAAATTATGAAACAAATATCCATCATGAAAGTGTTTACTAGGGAATATTGTAAAAAAGATGCATGAAAAGACCTCAGTCTATCCAGTCTAAATATGTATCATCTCATCCTGGACCATCTTGGACTCTCTGAAAGGGTTGACCATCTATAAAAAAAATTACACATGCAGACAAACCTCATTCAGGGGTGAGTATAAAAATAATAAGTAGAAGACCCCAAAACCACAAAGAATACAACAAAATAAATATCATCATCCCTACATGGGTATATGTCAAGAAAACATAAAACAAGAATATCCATATAAACACAACAAAGAAACATAGTCTAAAGGTAAGTACAAACCGTAGTATACAAACCTATATGTGATTCACCGACCCTAGTTACCCTGAGTCAGTGCATTATTACATAACATTGGCATGATATAAGGAATCATGTCCCAAAAGACCAACTAGTTTAGCATCCTTAGAAGTACTAGATACATACATAAGTTTTACATTACATCATGATATAAAAACAATAACAAAATTCATCCACTTCGAACACACTTATATCCCATATCTTATCACTACAAGTAAACCATAAAATACTTCTTCACATCCTGGATAAAATAAATCATATAAAGGTGTGATCTAAGATGCTCAGTAAGGATAACAATAAAGTGTAAACTTCATAAATAATACGAAACATTGAAGGCAATGCTAAAGACTAAAACATAAGCCTTTTAAACTTAAACATCAGCATAATATGGAAAATATAAATCGAATAATTCCATTTAATTATTCACAAGGATATTCTACTAGTCGAATAATCACATGAAATATCAATCGCCAATTCCATAATGATGGCATGTATAATGTTGGATATCATAACCAAATAGTCAAGGCCTCTTTCCAAGACTACAACTAAGATTTTGTCAAGGTCATGTGCCAAGACACTAGTTTGTCTCATGAGACCTACCGATGCATGGAGGATATATATCGGGCTCCACCCATCACTTACTAAGTCGAATGTATTCCTCATATGAAAAGGTTGAAACATAACATAAACATTCTTATTAAAACTAGCATATGAAATGTTAATACATTAACCATAAAACATGAAAGGTATAAAAATAACACATCCACAGTCAAACATATCACAAAACCTTCAATACAATATGGAATATTTGTATCATAATAAATCAACTTCACGCAAGTATAAAATCTTTTAAATTATGCTTACATAGATGAAATCAAAATTATTTGAGAGGAATATCTATTTCTATTTTGAAATCATTTAAAATACATATAATTATAAAAGAAAAGATTTATTTTGAAATTATTCTTATAAGCTTTTAAGGGAAGATTTAAAGGTGTTATAACAGCAGAGAATAACCATACTTGCTGTATAAGTTAAAAAAATTCTTAACTTAATTTGTTGAAAATTTCATAATGTACATTGTATGGAAAACGACAAAATGATTCCTTTCAAACCATTTTATAAAAAGTAAAACAATTGAATAAATGACTTTAACCCATAGTCTAGTAAATAGTAAAAAAAATTAATTTTTTTTAATAAACACATATGTGGATGATAAAGTGGTCCATGTAGATACTTACAAAAAAACAACCTCGAATAATAAGAAAATTATGAAATTAACCCTTACCTAGTACTTTTCCTTGGTCAAGGGTACGTTAAAAACCTCTATAATAATTAAATAATTCTTATTAAATTATACAAGAACTTCATACATAAATATTATATTATCTATGATCTTCTAATATTGTGTTTTTAATAATATTATAGTGGTATCATTGTTTTAGGTATTAACTGATTCGTTTTACTTTATATGTTTTGTTTTGTAAGTCATTTTTGTTATGGATAAGATGTATTTGATTCATATATAGATTTATATTATGTTCTTAAATATTATTTTTAATAATCAAATGAAAATTATTCTTCAATGGTTACGATGAGGAATGAATCTCATCACGTTCATGGAGATGATAATCCGTACGTATGCACAAATGCTACTTCCATTTCATTATTTTTATTTTAAAAGGAAAGAAAAAAAATGATACATATGATTATTATTATTTATGTATAATATAATATTTTATATATGTTACGTAAGTTCATTAAAACCATCCTTTATACATTCCATGTATGTTATGAATGAGTCATATCACATTGAGGGGGCGGCAGCCTGCACTTCATCAAATGAAATTATCGTATATATACAATATGAAAAGAATAAAGGTATGATATAAAAGAGAATTACAGAAGATTATAGATAAAATAAATTTCATAAATATCATATATAGTTATAGTTCTATCATAATGGCCACAAAAAGATATTGTATTAGAAGATTGAACAATTATCGTTTCGTGAGGTAGTAGTTCTTCATCCACAGAAACATTATGTTCTATACCCATTAGATGGAGTTGTGTGTAAGTGTAGTTCAAATAATTCTCATAAAAATAACCTAGTATATTGAGGACACATTTTTTGTTATAAAATAAATCAATAAAGTGTTTTTAGGTGGTGGAGAAGTAAAACAAAAGAAAACAACTTAAGAGAAGATGTTACCTTTAAATCGGGTAACTCACTTTGGTTTGAACAAAAAGGATTCCTTGAAGTGCCTTCTGCCTAATGTAAGGCTTATATATGGAAGATAGGTATGTAGTGAGCTTCATTTTTCAGATATTAGATGATCCAAGGGGCTTGAGAGGTGTGAGAAATGGGCTAGATGTGAGGTCTTTTTATAAGGGAGAGTAGGGGCTCTTTAAGAATTTTTTAAAATATTATTTTATTATATAATGATTTTCAGTTTATGAAGGTCCAAAACTCATTAATGTCAAAGATAATATGACACATTTTAGAAATAAAACCATCCAATAAATATTGGAAAGGGTTTGATGTTGTTTTAATTTTTATAATCTCATTCATTTAAATCATTCATTAATGAGGTAAACAGAGCATCGTTATTGTGTCATAAATAATTTTTTATATTTGATGTCAATAAATTATAACAAAACTACCATGATGTAGGAAATATTTTAATATTTAAAATGAATATTTATAGTATAAGAGATATTATATATAACCCCATTTAAAAATTGTTTTACTAAAATATATATGTTTATGTCAATTTTGTCTTTACTTTAAATTAATTAATATAAAGTGTCATTATCACTCTCATGTGGCTCCACGGGGTCCCAAAATCGACCCATGGATGCCAACGGTCTGAAAAGTATCCGTAAATTGGGTTAAGACACGTTTTCAGGTAATTTAATTTTATTATAATTTTATTGTTTACCCTTATTTACCGGATTTATCCCATTAACCATGGTAAATTAAATATATACTGAAATATTTATTTATAATGTCTAAAAATAAAAGTTACCTATTTGAAAAATTGGGACCTCCTGATTCATAATATGTAATCATTTTTTCCAAATTCAAAATACATAAGTGGCAAAAATTATTTTAAAATTAATTCATGTTGTCAAAACAAAAAAGCGTGTTTTTAAGAAATAATAACTATCAAAAGATTGACACTCATTTATATCCATTTTATATGTGAAATTACATCCAATGACTTAAATTATATTAAATGATAAAAATATAATATAATTATATTTAAAAATTACTCAAATTTATAATTAATCACTATAAATTATTTCGATTAAAAAAGTTGTTTTTAATGAAGATTTAGTATTTTTCACTATTCATCAAAAATTTGATGTTTTTAGAAGAGTACCAAATATTCACCCTACGCTATTTATGATATTCCGAATCCAAAAAAGAAATCCATTTTAAAAAAAAAATTATAAAATTTCAAAAAGTGTGTATAACTATTCATAATGCCTAGTTTGATTGGTTGTGGTGTGTTAGAATCTCAATGTTGCGTACAACGCAAGCTATTGCATCATTCCAAAGGAAACGTACCATGGAAGATTAGGGTGATAGATTCTTCTCTCCTTAAAATAATTTCATCCTCAAAATTTCTAGAATACTACTACATAAAAATATTTAGGCGGTTCTTCACTATATGTTCCTCGGGTTCCCACGTTGCCTCTTCCATATTATAATTTCTCCATAGAACATTCACGAGAAGAGTCATCTATTTTCTCAACACTTGTTTCTTGGAATCAAGAATTCTCATAGACTCTTTCCAATAAGACAGATCAGGTTCCAGTTCTATTTCTTCATAGGTGAGTACATGCATTAGTACATGCATAGATTTTCTCAACAGTGATATGTGGAACACATCATGAACTTTGGAGACACTTGGAAACATTTCCAAATGATAATATACAACTGCAATTCATTCTAAGATTTAGAAAGGTTTGATGTACCTAGGAAATAATTTTACTTTCTTACCGAATCATACAACACCCTTCTTTGGAGATACCATCCAGAATACATGATCTCCTACTTGAAATTCAAAATCTTTCCTTCGGTTATCAGTATAGCTCTTTTGCCTACATTGAGTTTCATTGATATGGTTTTGGATAACCTTCACCTTTTCCATTGTTTCCTCAACAAGTTCTAGGTCTATGAGTTTTCTTTCACCAACATCATCCCAACAAGTTGGTGTGAAACATCTCTTTCTATATAACGCTTCATATGGTTCCATCTGAATACATGAATGGAAACTATTATTATAGGAAAATTCTTCCAGAGTTAAATACTGATCCCACATACCTTGAAAGTCCAGTGAGCAAGATCTCAACATGTCTTTTAATGTATGGATAGTCTATTTTGATTGTCCATCAGTTCGAGTGTGGTAGGAAGTGCTCAAACAAAATTCAGTATCCAAGGCCTTCCGAATACTTTTCAAGAATCTTGATGTAAAAAAGGGATCACAATCAGAAATAATCAACAGGGGTACTCCATGAAGTAAACTTCATTAATATATAGTCTTTCTAGACGTTCATGTGGTAAATATTCTCTTACAAAAAATGAGTTGACTTGGTAAGACAATCAACAATTACCCATATTGCATTATTCTTTCTAGGAGTCTTTGATTTCCCCATGAAAAAGTCCATCATAATATAAATACATTTCCACTCAGGTATGGGAAGAGGATACATGAGTTCTCTAGGATATTTTCTTCCAGCTTTCACCTGTTGAGAAACCATATATCTTGACACATAATCAACAATCTCTGTCTTCATGTTTTCCCACCAAAATTGTTCCTTCAAATCTCTATAAATCTTAGTGCTACCAGGATATATAGATAAATTGGAGCTATGAGAATCAACAAACAATTCCCTTTTTAGATCAAGTATGTCAGGGACATAAAGTATCTTCCCAAATTTCAAAATCCCATATTAATATACGAAGTCGATTAATCTCTCATCATTCACAACTTTAAATTTCCTTTTGAAACTTCTCATCATCAGTCTGAGAACTTTTTATCTTTTCTTGTAAAGATGGTTTAGCAACAATTTAAATAAATATTGATGTGTCACCTTCCATGATTATTCCCATATCCATATTTACTAGATCCATGAACATAGGATCACTTTCAACTGTCATCTAGTTCAAAAAATCCCTGATCCCTTCTTCTAATGGAATCTTCCACTTTATTTTCCTACCTCGGGTGGAAGTGTATGGTGCAATCATAATCCTTGAGTAGTTAGAGCCATATTATTTTCCTCATTTTGAGTTATTTTTGTGAGAAAATATACATTAAAATATTGTGATCAATATAAATCTCACATTTTTTAACATAAAGATAGTTTCTCCATATATTTAGAGAAAATATTACAGCTGCTAACTCAAGATCCTGAGTGGGATAGTTTTGTTCATGAATTTTTATCCGCCGTGATGAATAGGCAATAACCCTCTCATTATTCATAAGGACAAAACCATGTCCTTTTTTTTGAAGCATCACTATAAATAACAAACCCATCATTATCTGATTATATAGTCAATATAGGAGCACCGACTAATCTTCCCTTATGTTGTTCAAAACATTCTTCACACTATTTTTTCCAAACAAATTTAACCCCTTTACGTGTGATCATGGTTAATGGGTTATCCAATCGAGTAAAATTTTGGACGAAATGCTGATAATAAGCTGATAAACCAATAAAACTACATACATCAGTTATAATTGTTAGTGCTGGCCATTCTTGTATTGCCTTGGTCTTTGAAGGATCAATAGAGATTCCTTACTAAGAGATAATATGTCCAAGAAATGAAATATTCTGAAGCCAAAATTCACTCTTGCTCAGCTTCCCATAAAATTTATTTCTTCTAAGAGTCTTTAGAATAACACACAAGTGATTTTGATGATCTCCATAGCTTTTGGTGTATACCAAGATTTCATCAATAAATACCACTACAAAGTCATCAAGATATTCCAAGAAAATATTGTTCATTAGATCCATGAAGACAGTTGGTTCATTAGTCAGTCCGAAAGTCATTACTATAAAATCCTAATTTTTGTACCTAGTTTAAAATTATGTATTTGGAATTTCATCCTTCTTCACACAGAACTGATGATATCCAGATAGAAGTTAAATCTTTGGAAAATATTGATCTCCATGAAGTTGATCGAATAAATCATCAATGTGAGGTAGGGGATACTTTCTCTTTATTGTTATAGAATTGATCTTCATGTATTCAATGCATAACCTCATAGATCCATATTTCTTCTTAAAGAAAATAATAGGGGCTCCCCATGGAGAAACACTTGGGAAAATAGTTCATTTATTACTCAAATCCTCTAGTTGTTTCTTTAGCTCCACTAATTCCATAGTGGCCATTCGATAAGGGGTCTTCGATATGGGCCTTGAACCGGGAATTAAATTAATGTAAAACTTAATTTATCATTCTAGAAGATGTCTATGTAAATAATCTATAAATACATCAACTATCACGAACCAACCCAGGTCAACCCTGAACCGGTCACCCGAGCTGGTCCGCGACATGGCCCGAGAGGCGTTCCCGATCCTCCCGGGCTGGCGACAAGCACTGGGGCACCAACAGAGGCTGTGGGAACGATTTCTCCCAATATAATTAAATAAGACTGCAAGATAATACAGAACAGCGCAGAAAAGATAAACCAAAAAAAGTGACTAAATAGGAATAGAAGAAAAATAAAACTGACCAAACACGACGTCCAAACAAACTCCATGCGACCTCATGGGTCACTCTCCAACTCAACGATCAAGTGTCGCCCTGGTGAGCGCACTCAAGCTATAGCCTGCACAAACACCAAAAACAGAAAAGAACCATAGGCATGAGTATTAAAACTCAGTAGGCTAGCCCGATATCTATTCCCAATGCACTACCTTTAAAATAAAAGAAACATCATTTCAAGTTTGAACTACAATTTATAAAAGTATGTTTTTCTACGTATTCTACTTAAAAACAAAGTACAAACCATTTCCCTTTACCATTTCCAAATTCGGGTTCATTTCATTGGGGTCAATGGCTTTTTAGGAAAAGGGAAAGTTATGTTTATATTTTCAAATTTGTACAAGAAGGATTAAACACTTTCATTTGAAAACCATTTTTTAAAATCCAAATCAAAAGAATTTTACCACTTTCCAAGGAAAACAATACACCAGAATGCACAGAGTAAAACACACAGCAAGGGAAATGTAGGTATACATGTGAGCATCATAATCACTACAGTAAGCAACAAAAGCTGAATAGACATGGGTGAACCTAGGAGATCGAGAATAAACCAGAAGACACTAATACATGATAAATCATCCTTATCGACATGTCACGATGAAATCAGAACGCACAGTACGCTCAACCATCCTCTCGCAGGAAGGTCGAGGGAAAATCCCATAGTAATAAACCCAATATATCCACCTACTATGGGCCACTGGTCAGAACCACAACCTACCAGTGCAACAAGAATTATTAGAATATTCTCTCAATATTCTAGATTCCCATGTCTCAAGTGTTTAAAAAGGGGGTGAGCCAACTGATGCCAACCGAGCATCCAATTAGATATATCTATATATAAAGCACAACATGCATCACCCTGAGCCACTCCATGGGACTACCTCTTTCCTTAAACTACTCAAGTACCCGGGAGCCTCTAAGAATAGCCTCCCAAACAGTCAATTGCAACCAAGGAAAGGGAGTTACCCTAGGAGGGTTTTTTATCAAAACATTTTCATTGTTTTCCATAAAGTTCCAAACAGGCATTTAACACCTTTCACAATCACCACACACAAAAAAATACAACTTATTTATAAGACTAAACCCCGTTTAAAACCATTTAAGGAACCCCCAAAACACCACTCCACAGGCTGTCAACATTTTTATAAAACCAAACCAGACCATTTTATTTTTTTTCAAAATAAACTTTAAGAGCCAACTGGTCCATTTCTCAAAAGAACCAATGTACTTGTTCACGCTTCAAAAGAAATCATTTCTCATTAAACTAGGACTCTATTTTATATTCCGTGAATTATGTTTAAAATCCAAACGGTCATTATTTCACTATTGGGTGGCCGCTCATAATTTTTTTTTTCAAGCGTCCTGTATAAAATAAGAGGCTCTTTTTACACTAAATAATCATTTAAAGATCAACTAACTTATAATAAAAATTAATTATCATATATTGTCTCACAGTATTTAGAATTAATAAAACATTTATTTTGAATAATTAGTGTGCGCAAATAGTAGGAAATAATGTAACTTAAATTTTAAAAAGTAGTGCAAAGGGAACCTACCTCAAGATCAAGCGCGACGACAAAACAACCTCGGAACCAAGGCGCGATGACACAACGTGTGTCTGAAACCACGTGATAAATTCCAACACTCTGTATAAACAATATCAAGGACTCAGACACATACAAAAAAAACTCACTAGAGCATGCGAAATCAAGCGGCGGGAAGAAACTCTCACCTTGAAATTAAAGCGCTACGACGAGGGAACCTCGGAAACAAGGCACGGTGATGGCGCTCACTCAGAAATGCCCTACGCGGGTCCTAAAAATCCTAAACCTACCAAAAACAAACATAAGTTGATAAAAAACTCCTCACAAAGAAAAGGCGAAAGCAAGAGTAATAATAATGATAATAATAGTAATAATTATAACTATAATAATAATAATAGTAACAATAATGATAATAATAATAATAATAATAATAATAATAATAATAACAAGATTAATAATGATAATAATAACAATAATTATAATTATAATTATAATAATAATAAGAACAAAAATAATAATAATAACAATAATAAAAAATAATAATAATAATAACAATGATAATATTAATAATAATAACTTTAATAATAATAATAATAATAATAATAATAATAATTACAAAATAATAATAATAATAATAATAATAATAACAATAATAATAATAATAATATGAATATGAATAATAATATTAATGAAAATAATAATAATAATAAAAACAACAATAATAATAAAAATAATAAAAATAATAACCATAATAAGAAGAATAACAATAAGAAAAGAAAAAAAAAAGAAATGTTTAAGGGGGGCTCACGACTTGAGGGTGTTGGCCGAAAACAGGGGAGCTGGGAGGATGGTTGTGCGGCAGCGGATGGGGGGCAGAGGAGGTCGACGCTTGCTGAGGAAGAGGGAGAGCTGAGGCCGATGACACGGTGTAGTGGAAGAGGAGGGAGACCGTGCGGCTGACTGCTGCAAAAGGGGATCAAGAGGAGAGGAGGGAGTTTGGATGTGCCGCTGAGTAGGATGGGGTGCGCCAGATTGGTGTGCTTAAGGAGGGGGGTGGCCGCTGCTGTGTGCGGGATAAGGAGAGGCGGTTGTGCGGTGCTCCTGTGAGACAAGGGGAAAATAAGAGGTGTCGGTTGCAGCAGTACCGAGGGCCGATATGGGGAGGAAGGGAGACGATGAAGGTGGGAGGCTGCTCGTGTCGCACAAGCAGGGAGAAGGAGGAGGATATTTCTAGTGGTGGCCTATGACGGGGATTTTTTTTTGTGATGCTGGTGCGGAGGAAGGCTGAGGCGGCGCTGGATGGGAGAGAAGGTGTAGCAAACAGGAGGCTGAGGCGGCTCCTGGGTGGCTGGGGAGAAAGTCGAAGCCGAGGTGAGGGGAGGGGATGCGGCCAGCAGGGAGGGTGATGCAGGGCAAGAGGGACGGAGGCTTCACAGGCGGAGGAGAGTCGCAGCCTCGGGAGGTAATAGGGAAGGAGGGCGCTGGTGGGCTACTGCGGTGGACTGAGAGGAAGGCACTGGGTAGCAGCAGCGGACACAGAGGCCAGTTGGGGAGGGCAGGGGTGCTTCCTTGCTAGCGGTGTTGTGTAGGGAGAGTCGCATGCACGAGATGGAGGCAAAGCGGCAGTGGGGGAGAAGAAGAAGAAGGTGGTGGCTCCCACGAGGGAGAAGAAAAATATAAAGGGTGGGCCGCTAGGGTTAGAGAGGAAAAAGGGAAAAACAATAAGGGGAAAAAATAAAGTAGAAAAGAAAAACTACACTAATAATAATAATAATGATGTCGAAAATGAAATTTCATATAAGAGTTATTCAACAAAACTAGTAATAATAATTCTCTAAATAATAATAATAGGAATGATAGTAATATTTATCATAATAAATAAAAAGAAAATAATGAAAGTATTCATTTTATTTTAATAGTATCAAAATTCTTAACACAATAAAAAAAATTTAAATGACACTCTAATTAATGCTCATTTTAAATACAAAAATATTTTATTTTAATTTTTCCGAAGATGAACGGGATACACAAAAACCCGAGTAGGGATGCGCGGGGTTTCCAAAATAGGCTCCGCTCGGGCGCCCAATGACGTCGCGTCGAAAAGAACCCTTTTTAACAAAAACTCAAAAAATTTAATTCGAGACTGGACATGAACCCCAGCAAAATAATTCAAAGTAAAAGAAATCATAAAATAAAATAACTGCACGGGTCAGGGTGTGACAATTCTCCCCACCATAATACATTCCATCCCCAGAAAGCCATGACGCCAACCAGCTAATCGATCAACGCCTAAGGATTCTACATTAACAAGATCCAACCTCTTAACCCAAGGACATCACAACGACTGCCAGCGGGACTGAACCTCATTGCAAACAATAAATCACCAATAGAAGGGAGACCTGAACGGGCTCTCCACCATAATCACTCAACTATCATCCGAAAATGACATAAGAGAGAACCCAAAGAGGCTCATGGTGGGTCTCCCCACCATAAAGGATCGACCTACTAGCGCCCAACCAGAAAACCAACTTAGTATAGAACCGGGCCTTTCTCAAGCTCTAAAAAACATAAAAAAAACTTTTAAAGCACTTACTTCCGCCCATAAGGGATAAAAGTTCATCTGAAGAGTCTGCACTAACCAAAAACCCCTTACCCCATGGGCAGGGAGGGAGGGCCCAACGATCGGATCACTGAAACTACGACAGACGACTACTCACGACCCATCACTTCGTGATAAACACAACTCAAAGTCGCAACTGATTTACACGGGTTTTCCACACAAGACCACCACTTGACACCTTGCATCCAATACACAATTATCAACATTGTGCACGAGTTAAGTCCATCGCGCACTTTATGGCAAGAGGAAAATTACAATGAGAGAGAAACCAAAGTAGAAACACTAAAACTTTCTCACCGCGATGATAGAGGCACGACTTTAACCAGAATCCTTAAAATTTCTCGGGGGTTCCTGACTATATGTCGGCTTCACTCTGAGGCCTTTTGGCTGGAGCTCTGATGGATGAAGCATCTCCTGCCTCACAATCAGGTTCTGATAATGCCAATAAGAAACATACATCTTTTGATCAGGCAGATTGAAGGACAAGATTTTAAAATTTAAAAACATACCAGCATTGAAAGGCGAAGTTCATCAAAAGACCCACGACATTCCCATACATTTCAAACCCAAAACACTATCAGTACAACTACAACGATAAAAGATCCCTTAAACTGAAAGGAAAATTACACCCGAAACATTGAACAAAGACCCAACAACACATTACTTCTGAGAACTTCCTCTACGACGCTTCCTTGCAACGCCCCGAAAAAATCGTCACAAGTGACCCAGGCGTCCACATGCCTGGAAGGGCTTCTGAGCACATGGGCACGACGACTTCTTGTGACCCCGCATGCCACACTGATAACACACAATAATCTCTCTCTCCGAAGAGGTTGATGAAAGATCCTGATGACTCT
The DNA here is from genome assembly GCA_963277665.1 of Viscum album. Lineage (NCBI taxonomy): Eukaryota > Viridiplantae > Streptophyta > Magnoliopsida > Santalales > Viscaceae > Viscum > Viscum album. The sequence goes on from OY728153.1 coordinate 1,238,376,501, forward strand.
TGATTCCACAACTTTCTCCATCCACTTTCATTTTCTTAATCATCTCCTTTCCAGAATCTTCACCACTGTTCATAGGGATCGAAGGAGGGAGAACTACTTCGAGCACTCCTGCCATTGCGGCTTTGACATGAAAAGCATGTCTCTCCACCTCGACAAAAAAGGTTAGGTTGGACTCTGACACCTTTGACTGTAAATCAGGGCGGAGACCTTCTTCGAAGCGTCGAGCCTTCATGGGGTCATTCGTGGCATACCCTGAATCATAAGGGACTAGCTCCACAAAGTGATGGAAATATTCTAACACAGATTTGTCACCCTACTGCAGACAACACATCTCCATCCCATTTCTCACCCTTTCTTCCTCAGAGAAATACTGACAAATGAACGAGGCCTTGAAAAACTCCCATGTAATCTCTTGACGGGGCTTGTTCCTAGACACTGACTTCCACCACATCCACGGTGAAGCTTCAAGCATGAAGGCTGCAAACATAACCTTCAACGACTCGGGCAACTCAATGAGTTTAAAGTCCCTTTCGATCTTCCACATCCACTCCTCTGCCACGGATGCTTCTGCTCGACCATAAAAGAGAGGTGGATCCAACTTCCAAAACTCAAGCATAAAATCGTTAGGTTGATCAACCGCACTACGATCACCCATAGAAGATTCAAAAGGATAACCGCTGGACAAGGAAAAGTCAAAACCCCAATCAAGGCCAACTCAATGAGTGAATAAAAACCTCAAAATCAAACACTGCATAGGTGATAAGTTCAAATGACAAGAAAGAAAGTTATCTTAACATCAAAACTTTTCTCTTTGAAAACATCTTTAATTTAAAACAAGCTTTGTGGGTTAAACCATCGCCATTGGTATCCCTTTGAGCCTCACTCACATGCATGTATTTGTGCCCCCCGGGCATCCATCCACCATAACAGAAATCCATCCACATTTCCAACATACCACAGTGAATGTGATCACTCATCGAAACACGAAGGTCAAAACAAAGCAACTTAATTTTCCAAAAACAATTCATTCATACCAATTCTTTTAAAACAATCTACAAATTGAACATGTCATTTCAAACAACCATTTTTTTTTCAAAACCAACTTTTCTGATTCAAACCACATTCAGAAATCAATGGAAACCCAAAACAACTAAAACAGGGGACTAGTGTCAGTGGGTGACTTGACCATATGGTTGGAGGCCATATGCCAAACACGTCACTGACCCAGAAAGCCTTCTTGGACCATGCCCCTAGCTCTATAGGGCTTGCCAGGCCATGCGGGTTAGGAGGACTAGTGGCCCAAACTCCCTTTGTCGTATCCCAATAACAAAACATTTCCATAAAAAACCCAAATATACAAATTAAACCGGACTTCCCCTTAAACATGAGGATCAATACGGGCGACAGTTCGCGACGCTCTTCTCGTACCTACCCCTCAAGTCCCGAAAATCCCACTCCATCTACCTTGACATCCCAAATAACAAAGGGCGCTCTGAAAAGAGAGGTTTTCTTAGAGCTAACCTCCTCTGATACCATTTTTTCATGAACCAAACCGGGTCAACCCTGAACCGATCACCCGAGTTGGTCTACGACATGGCCCGAGAGGCGTTCCCAATCCTCCCGGGCTGGCGACAAGAGCCAGGGCATCAACAGAGGCTGTGGGAACGATTTCACCCAATATAATTAAATAAGACTTCAAGATAATATAGAGCAGTGTAGAAAAGATAAACCAAACAAAGTGACTAAATAGGAATAGAAGAAAAATAAAACTGACCCAACACGATGTCCGAACAAACTCTGTGCGACCTCGCGGGTCGCTCTCCGACTCAACAATCAAGCGTCGCCCTAGAGAGCACACTCAATCTATAGCCTGAAAAACACTAAAAACAGAAAAGAACTATAGGCGTGAGTATTAAAACTTAGTAGGCTAGCCCGATATCTATTCCTAATGAACTACCTTTAAAATAAAAGAAACATCATTTCAAGTTTGAACTACAATTTATAAAAGTATGTTTTTCTAAGTATTCTACTTAAAAACAAAGTACGAACCATTTCCCTTTACCATTTTAAAATTCTGGTTTATTTCATTGGTGTCAATTTCTTTTTAGGAAAATGGAAGGTGATGTTTATATTTTCAAATTTGCACAAAAAGGATTAAACACTTTCATTTGAAAACCATTTTTTAAAATCCTAATCAAAATCAATTGACCACTTTCCAAGGAAAACAATACACCAGAATGCATAGAGTAAATCAAATAGCAAGGGCAATGTAGATATACATGTGAGAATCATAATCACTACTGTAAGAAACAAAATCTGAATAGACATGGGTGAACCTAGGATATAAAGAATAAACCAGAAGACACAAATACATGAGAAATCATTCTTATCGACATGTCACGATGAAATAAAAACGCACAATACGCTCAACCATCCTCTCTCAGGTAGGTCGAGGGAAAATCCCACAGTAATAAACCCAATATATCCACCTACTATGGGCCACTGGTCAGAACTATAACCTACCAGTGCATCAATCATTCTTAGAATATTCTATCAATATGCCAGATTCCCATGTCTCAAGTGTTTAAAAACGGGGTGAGCCAACCGATGCCAACTGAGCATCCAATCAGATATATCTATATATAAAGCACAACATGCATCACCCTGAGCCACTACATTGGACTACCTCTTGCCTTAAACTATTCAAGTACCCGGGAGCCTCTAAGCGCGGCCTCCCAAATAGTCAATTGCAACCAAGTCAAAGGAGTTACCCTAGGAGGGTTTTTTATCAAAACATTTTCATCGTTTTCAATAAAGTGTCAAACGGGCATTTAACACCTTTCACAATCACCACACACAAAAAAAACTTCTTTATAAGACTAAAACCCTTTTAAAACCATTTAAGGAACCCCCAAAACACCACTCCACAGGCTGCCAACATTTTTATAAAACCAAACCAAACCATTTTAATTTTTTCCAAATAAACTTTACGAGCCAACCAGGCCATTTCTCAAAAGAACCAAAGTACTTGTTCACGCTTCAAAAGAAATCATTTTTCATTAAACCAGGACTCTATTTTACATTCCGTGAATTATGTTTGAAAGCCAAATGGGCATTATTTCATTATTGGGTGTCCACTCATCAAAAAAAATATTTCAAGCGTCCTGTATAAAATAAACGGCTCTTTTTACACTAAATAATCATTTAAAGATCAACTATCTTATATTAAAAATTAATTATCGTATATTGTCTCACATTATTTAGAATTAATAAAATATTTATTTTGAATAATTAGTGAGCGCAAATAGAAGGAAATAATGTAACTTAAATTATAAAAAGCAGTGCAAAGGGAACCTACCTCAAGATCAAGCGCGACGACAAAACAACCTCGAAACCAACGCGCGATGACACAACATGTGTCTGAAACCACATGATAAATTCCAACACTCTGTATAAACAATATCAAGGACTCAGAAACATACATAAAAAACTCACTAGAGCATGCAAAACCAAGCGGCAGGAAGAAATGCTCACCTTGAAACTAAAGCGCTGGAACGACGGAACCTCAGAAACATGGCGCGGTGATGGCGCTCACTCAGAAACGCCCTGAGCAGGTCCTAAAAATCCTAAACCTACCAAAAACAAACATAAGTTGATAAAAAAACTCCTCACAAAGAAAAGGCAAAAGAAAGAGTAATAATAATGATAATAATAGTAATAAATATAACTACAATAATAATAATAATAACAATAATGATAATAATAATAATAATAATAACAAGAATAATAATGATAATAATAACAAGAATAATAATTATAATTATAATAATAATCAGAACAAAATAATAATAATAATAATAATAATAATAATAATAATAATAACAAAATAATAATAATAATAATAACAAAATAATAATAATAATAATAATAACAATAATAATAATAATAATAATATGAATATGAATAATAATATTAATGATAATAATAATAATAAAAACAAAAATAATAATAAAAATAATAAAAATAATAACCATAATAAGAAGAATAACAATAAGAAAATAAAAAATAAAAAAAATAAAAGAAATGTTTAAGGGGGGCTCACGGATTGAGGGTGTTGGCCGAAAACAGGGGAGCTCGGAGGCTGGCTGTGCGGCAGCAGATGGGGAGAAGAAGAGGTCGATGCTTGCTGAGGCAGAGGGAGAGCTGAGGCCGACGATATAGTGTATTGGAAGAGGAGGGAGACCGTGCGGCTAGCTGCTGCAAAAGGGGAGCAAGAGGAGAAAAGGGAGTCGGGATGTGCCGCTAAGTAGGATGGGGTGCGCCAGATTGGTGGGCTTAGGGAGGGGGGTGGCCACTGCTGTGTGCAGGAGAAGGAGAGGCGGTTGTGCGGTGATGCTGTGAGCCAAGGGGAAAATAAGAGGTTCCGGTTGTAGCAGTACTGAGAGCCGATATGGGGAGGAAGGGAGACGATGAAGGTGGGAGGCTGCTCGTGTCGCACAAGCAGGGAGAAGAAGGAGGATATTTCTGGTGGTGGCCTACGACGGGGAATTTTTTTTGATGCTGGTGCGGAGGAAGGTTGAGGCGGCGCTGGATTGGAGAGAAAGTGCAACGAACAAGAGGCTGAGGCGGCTCTTGGTTGGCTGGGGAGAAAGCCGAAGCCGAGGTGAGGGGAGGGGATGCGGCCAGCAGGGAGGGCGATGCAGGGCAGGAGGGACGGCGGCTTCACAGGCAGAGGGGATTCGTAGCCTCGAGAGGTAGCAGGGAAGGAGGGCGCTGGTGTGCTACTGCGGCAGACTGAGAGGAAGGCACCGGGTAGCAGCAGCGGACACGGAGGCCAGTTGGGGAGGGAAGGGGTGCATCCTTGCTAGCGGTGCTATGTAGGGAGAGTCACATGCACGGGATGGAGTCAAGGCGGCAGTGGGGGAGAAGAAGAAGAAGGTGGCGGCTCCCGCGGGGGAGAAGAAAAATATAAAGGGTGGGCCGCGAGGGTTAGAGAGGAAAAAAGGGAAAAAACAATAAGGGGAAAAAATAAAGGAGAAAAGAAAAACTACACTAATAATAATAATGAAGTTGAAAATGAAATTTCATATAAGAGTTATTCAATAAAACTAGTAATAATAATTCTCTAAATAATAATAATAGGAATGATAGTAATAAGATTCATAAAAAATAAAATGAAAATAATGAAAAAATTCATTTTATTTCAATAGTATCAAAATTCTTAACACAATAAAAAAAATTAAACAACACTCTAATTAATGCGCATTTTAAAAACAAAAACATTTTATTTCAATTTTTCCGAAGACGAACGGGATATGAAAATACCCGAGCAGGGTCGCGCGGGGTTTCCAAAACAGGCTCCGCTTGCGCGCCCAATGACGTCGCGTCGAAAAGCACCCTTTTTAACAAAAACTCAAAAAACAATTAATCTGAGACTGGGCACGAACCCCAACAAAATAATTCAAAGTCCAAGAAATCATAAAATAAAATAACTGCATTGGTCAGGGTGTGACATCAACATAATCTTGTACAACAGGTATATACACTATTAGAATATTCCTTTCCTGACCAATAGTTATTTCACTATATTTATTCCCAATAATTGAATTTAGTAATGCTATTGGGGGTGGATCTAGATAAGAATTATATGGTGAGGTTTCTACTCTAATGATACGGTATTACTTATTATCATCAAAAATTGTAACCTCCTTCTTATTACAATACATTTTCACATCACGGTCTGAAATCTGATACATACTGAGGATTATATCAAATTCTATCATGGGTATGACGATGAGATCAGCATATACAGAACATTTATATGCCCTAATGGGGACTGAATCACAAAACATTGTTGCAATGATACTTCCCTTAGGATATTTTTTTGAAAACTCCCTTGTTAAATCAAATTGGAAATATCTAATTATCTTATCAAAATGGAACAATATGAAACAATTTGATGATCCAAAATCAAATAAAGCATTGACTAAACTTTAGAAAATCATTAAATTTCATACCACCATGTCTTCTGAAGCTTCAACCTCAGCAATAGGGATTGCATAAGCTTGAAATTTCTTCCATGGAATTTTCTGACGAAATTTTCCTTGGCACTTAGGATATTTATTTGAATAATTCCCAATTTCTCTATAATTGTAGCATTAAACATAGGAAACCTTTTTCTTTCCTTTATAATTACGAGCTTGGTGGCCTTTTTCACCACAATTGAAACAGACTCCCATTCCATTATGGCAAGTAACATGGTGTTTCTTTCCACATTTACGGTAGGATGGTTATTCAACTTTTCCCTTCTTCCCCTTATTTCCATTTATAGAGTGTTCATCAGATCTCATATTCTCTTTCTTTAATTTAAAGACGTAAGACTTAGAGAATTCCTTTTCTATCTTGATAGAACATGAGACAATATCTTCGTATGATGAGAAGGATTTTGAGACTAATTCTTGATAGATAAATGGTTTCAAACCATCAATTAATTGATCAACATTACTCCTTGGGTTATGTATATAATCTGAAACATGCCTTGATAACCTTTTAATGTTATCCTCATACATTTCTACTGTATCATCCTCCTTTTTCCTCAGACTCAGATATTCACTTTCCATATCCACTTGATTGTTGTGAGGAATTTATTTTTCTAAGAAAATATCTTTAAACTCCCTCCATTTCATATTTGATACTTCTTAATCCTCCTTTTTGTTTTCAATTAATGACCACCATTGATCTACATCTCCCATGAGGTGATAAACTTCCATTAATTTTTTTTTGCTTTCGCTACTCCCCAAAGCATGATATATTTTCTCTAAGGAACTTATCCATTGCTCAGCTACAAATATATTTGTATTCCCATTGAATGTTGGTGGTTTTTCCTCAATAACTAGTCTAACATTTTTCCTATGTGTTGTGGGTTAGGTTCTCCATACAGTTAAAGTTATTATTCACAACCTGAGTGAGTTGTCCTAGTATGGTGATAAGCTAATCAGCACTAGTTTCATCACCAGATCCATTATAATTGTCTTGAGTAGTATGGAAATCCATACATGGATTACGTACATTGATACGGTTTCCATTATTTCTACTATACACCATTTATAAACAATGGCATACACTATATTAGTTTTTCAATCGCAATACATAATTCCAAACTCCTAAAACACAAAACAACAATTTCACAGTTTATGTATATAATCCATAATCAAAAAAATGTTTTCTTTGAGAATATATAAAATCATAAATCCTTCATAATGGTTTGTAATGAAAAATTGAATTATCCTAAGAATATCCCACAAAAGTGTCGTAACCAAGAGTGCAGCAAGGCCCATTGTCGTGTACCAGGATACCACAGGTCAAGCCCGAAACACCTTGTCAGAGATTTAACTCCTAGGTAAATATGTTCCAAAGCTACCTCTACCTTCTCATATTTATACTAGGATCTATTTTATAGAAAATACTCTAAATCTCTACATTCCCAATTTTTATGAAGTTTTCTAATACTAACACTCAAATTCTATCTTAGGGTAATGTGCTCTAATAAGAATTTACCTAAATCTAGTTTCCAAGGTTTGTACTAAACTTCCTCTAATACCACCTATAATTCCCCAACCCTAGTTACCCAGAGTTTGTCGATTATTAAATAAAATTACCAGGATACAAGGAATCATGTCCTAAAAGACCGATTAGTTTAGTGGCCTTGGAAGTACTAGATACACACATAAATTTTACATTATATCATGAGATAAAAACAAGAACAAAATTTTGTCCCCTTTCAGCACACTTATATACCTTACCCTATCCCTACAGGTCAACCATAAAATACTTCTTCACATCCTGGGAAAAATAAAACATAGAAAGGGGTGAGCTCATATGCTCATTAAGGATAACCATAAAGCAGAAACTTTATAAATAATCATAAACATTTAAGGTAATGTATAAGACTAAAACATAAGACTTTTAATCATAAAAAACAGAATTATATGGAAAGTATAAATTTGAATAATTCCATTTAATTATTCACATGGATACTCTACTAGTCGAATAATCATATGAAATATCAATATCCAATTTCATAATGATGGAATGCATGATGCCAGACATCATAATCAAATAGTCAAGGCCTCGTGCCAAGACTATAAATAATATTTTTTCAAGGCTTTGTGCAAAGACACTTGTTTGTCTCATGAGACCTACCGATGCATCGTGTAGCTATAGGGGGCTCCACAGATCACTTAATAGGTCTAATTAATTTCACATATGAAAAGGTTTAAACATAATATAAACATTCGTATAAAATCTGGCATACAAAATTTTGATACGTTAACCATAAACCATGAATGGTATAAAAATAACACATCCACATTCAAACATATAACAAAAACTTCAATGCAATATGAATGATTTGTATCATAATAAGTCAACTTCAAACAAGTATAAAATCCATTAAAGGATGTTGATATAGATGAAATCAAATTTATTTGGGAGGAATATGTATTTCTATTTTGAAATCATTTAAAAGTCGTGTAATTATAAAAGAAAACATTTATTTTGAAAATATTCTTATAAGAATGTAAGGGAAGCTTCAAAGTTGTTATAATGGTCGAGAATAACCGCACCCTCCATATAAGATAAAAACATTCTTACCAGAATTTGTCAAAAAAGGCATAAAGTACTTTGTTTGGAAAATGACGGAAAGATTCCTTTACAACCATTTTATAAAAAGTCAAACAGGGGTATAAATTACTATAACCCATATTCTAGTAAATATTAAAAACTCTTTGAAATACATTTTTATGAAACATGGATGGGGATGATAATGTGGTCCCAATATATACTTACGTAAAAACAACCTCTGATAATAAAGATATTGTGAAGTTAAACCTTACCTTGTACTTTTCATTGGTTAAGGGTACATTAACCTCATGTATAATTGCTAAATAATTGTTATTAAATTATAAAATATCCTCATTAATAAATTTGATATCATATATGTTCTTTTAATATTTATTTGTTAATAATATTTTAGTAGTATCATTGTTTCAGGTGTTAACTGATTCATTTTCCTTAATATGTTTTGTTACGTAAGTCATGTTTTTTATGGATAGGATGTATTTGATATATATATGGAATGATATTATGTTCTTATATATTATTTCTAAAAGTAAAATGAAAATTATTCTTTAATACTTATGATGGGGAATGAATCTCATCGGGTTTTTAGAGACGGTAATTCATACGTACGCAAGAACACTACTTCCATTTAATTTTTTTATTTTAAAAGGAAATAAAATTCAAATGTTAAATTTTTATATTATTATTATTGTTTAATATAATATTCTATATATGTTTTTTATGTTCATTAACACCATCATTTATACAATCCATGTATGTTCAGAACAATTCATATCAGATTGAGGGGGCGGTAGTCCGCACTTCCTCAAATAAAAATATCATATATATAAAATATGAAAATAATAAATGTATTCTATAAAAGATAATTACGGAATATTATAAATATATAAATATTATATATATCATATATAATTACATTTCCATCATAATTTACACAATAAGAGGTTGTAGTAGAAGATTGAACAATCATCGTTTCATGAGGTAGTAGTTCACTGTCCAAAAAAACATTATGTTCTATACCCATTAGATGGAGTTGTCTGTAAGTGTAGTTAAAATTAGTATCATAACAACATCCTAGTTTATTTAGGATATTGGTGTTGTTATTAAATAAATTAATAAAAATATTTTAGGGTGTTGGAAATGTAAAATAAAATAAAATAACTTAATAGAAGATGTTACCTTTAAATCGGGTAACTACCTTTGGTTTGAACTAAAAGGCTTCCTTGAAGTGCATTATTCCTAAAGTAAGGATTATATGTGGAATATAAGGATGTAGGGAGCTTAATTGGGAAGATTTTTGATGATACAACTGGCTTGAGAGGTGTGAGAAATGGGTTAGAGGTGATGGCTTTTTATAAAGGGGGAGGGGCCCTTTAGGAATGTTTGAAAATATTATTTTATTATATGATGATTTTCAGTTTCTAAAGGTCCAAAATTCATTAAAGTCAAAGATAAGATGTCTCATGTTTGAAATAAAAGCATCCAATAATAATTTTACAGGTTTTGTATATTGTTTTAATTTTTATAATCTCATTTCTTTAAATCATTCATTAATGAGGTAAACACTATATCATTATTGTGTCATAAATAATTTCATTTATTTGATGTCTTAAAATTATAAAAAAACTAACATGGTATAGGAAATTTTTGTATATTTTATATGAATATTTATAGTCGAATATATAACTTTTATAACCCCATGTAAAAATTGTTTTACTAAAAGATATATGTTTGCCATTTTTATCATTACATTAAATTTATTAATATAAAGTTTCATTATTACTCTCAAGTGGATCCATGGGGCCCCAAAATCGTCCCCAAGGATTTCCATGGTCAGATATGTATCATTAAATAGGGTTAAGACACTTGTTAGAGTAATTTAATATTTTTATAATATTATTTTTACCCTTATTTACCGGATATACCCCTTTTTCCATGGTAAATAAAATATTTACTAAAGTAATTATCCATAATGTATAAAAATAAAAGTTATCTATTTACACAATTTGGACCTCCTGATTCCAAATATGGAATCCATTTTTCCCAATTCAAAACACATAAGTGGAATAAATTAATTTAAATTTATTTCCCCTTGTCAAAACAAAAAGAGCATTTGTAAGAAATAATAACTCTCAAAATATTGACACTTGTTTATGTCTAGTTTAAATGTAAAATTAAATCCAATTAGATGAATTATATTAAATGATAAAAATAAAATATAATGATACTTAAAACCATTCTAATTTATAATTTAACACTGTCAATTATTTCTATTAAAAAATTTGTTTTTAATTAAAATTTTGTAATTTTCACTATTTATCAAAAAATGAAAGTTTTTAAAAGTGTACCAATAATTAAACCTAATATATTTTTGATATTCCAAATCAAAAAATGAAGTCCATTTTTAAAAAAACTATTCAATTTCAAAAGGTGGATATTACTATTCATAATGACTTTCTTGATTGGTCGTGGTGTATTAGAGTCTCGAGGTTGCGTACAATGTAAGCTATTGCATTATTCAAAGGGAAACACACCATGGATGATTGGGGGTGTTACACTATAATATAGTTTGAATATTCCACATAGCACTCATCCGGGATAACACACACCTGAGTCTATTATCATTGATGATGTATGTCTGAGAGGTATAACTCTTCAGGTCTTATCATTAGTATCACGTGGCGTAGTTATAAAGAGAATAAGATACATCAATGAGGAACACTCCCATGCCCTTGGGTAGATACTATGAATTCAATATGGATTAATATACTATGTAGAGGGTTGATTCCCACATAGTGTTGATCATGATGATACCAAGAACTCCACATAGGGCATGAAGACGAATAAATGATATCACTAAGGGATTCAGAGAAGGATTCCTACAAATCTACCCCTGAAGTACTACTGAAGGGATTGTAGTTTCTGGAGTAGGTAACAATTCTATCTTAAACATAAAGGAAAGTATAGGGGTAAAACAACATAATTAAACTTGTCCAAGATACATAAGACAAGGGCTCTAATCCATGAATGAAAAATTACACAGCGTATAGTAGGGAATACATGACGTATACATTGACCTTGGTTCCTCCCTTGTAAATGGATTGTTTCGTCATTCTTTGTATGTGTAGAAGTACAAGGTGTGTCTGATACCCATGTACACTACCTGTGTGCTAGTACATGACTTAGCCAATGTACTCTTGTCTGACTATGTCCGTGTGGGAGAGTACACAATGTGCTCTAACCTGTGTTCATGTACCTCTGAGGTATACATCGAGTCAATAGAAAGCGTCCAAATTCCAAGTAAAAGGGGTAAAAACCCAAGTTATACTTATGTTTATCCTGAAACCCTAGCCTCTATACTGGGGGGAACATATGTCGTGTAATCTCATATTACATGACATGTGGATTGGGATTTTCCAGAAACCCTCATTCTTCATTCCGCGTGTTCCCATGCCACTGTCGTCTCATATCTCAGATCCAATCATGCCTAAAATCATGGATCTTCATTAGACAAACATCTTCATGGATATTCACTAGAATCGAGGATATAAATATATTTGGAAAATGGATTCTGTTCATCTTAATTGTCATCCGCTCACCCTGATTGAATTTTTTTTGTAAAACACTCTGATCTGCTCGCGTCTACCACCGTCACACCTGTGTTGCATCGTGCTGAGCCTAGATCTAAAATTTTGGATTGTTGTGCTAAGATATGGTTTTGAAATGACTAATTGATCAGGATATGTTGAATACCATTCCAAACGAAGAATGATTATGGGTAAACAATGAACCGAGGGAGAAAAGCACAAGCAAAAAAAATAAGAACAAACAAAAATCACAGTTTGTGTTTACCTCGATTATTTGTCATGAGAATAACAATGAATAAATCATAAAATCAATGTAATTTTCTAAAATCACTCAACAGTAAACCCATCCCAAAAATATGCATGATCCATAGATTAATCTGTTGGTCGATTGATCTTTTTTCGTTTTAGGAATCAAGAATGTGGAATGGAAACAAATCAAACAACCTCTCTGCCTCGATTAGGATTGATCACTAATGATGAATGAAGCTGCACAATTTTCATTGTTGAGATCCTTTGATTTTGTACCACATCTGTCATCGATCTCTGATCCAGACATCATTTTCCAATTTGACCCCTTCCAACTACCCCCATGGATCTTGTTAATTTATAAGGTTATTGAGTTAACCTAACTAATTTTATATAAGTGCATATTTAAATTGGTAAGTTAGGTGATTACGTCATTAAACTAATAAAATAATTCTTTTATTTATTTTATAAATTTTATGTCTAGGATATCTTCTCCAAAAATAACCCATACCTACTAAAAAAATAGAAATAATATGGAATGAGAACTCATCAAAACAACCATCCTATGAATACATTTTAGGTATCCCATTAAAGACTAATCACAACCACCAAAAAGTACAAAAAAAAAGAAAAAAATTAACATTTCATAATTAAATAACAAAAAAAGAGTCACAAAAACAATGGAATGTAAAAAACTCAAAACAAGATAGTATAATTATCACACATTTGTGCTTTATGTTCCCATGTACTCTCCTAAAAGCAATCATGCCTCCATAACACAATAAAAAAAGGGATAACTAACACATAAATAACCTTATATAGATGATCATAGATCAAAAAATGGATACCTTAAAAACATAACATCATCCTCAATATCAAAATCCCCCTATTCAATAGCACAAGATTCATCTTGATGATACTGATATATCTAAGACATGTGGAAGACATCATGTATCCTATTTAGCCATGTTGGGAGAACCAGCCAATATTCCACCATGTGAATATACTCCACACCTCGAAAGGCCCTGAAAATCAAAAGGAATGTTACTCCATTTCCAATTAAACTACTAACCTCGATGAGGGGAATCCCTAAAGAATAAATAGTTTTAAACCTAAAACTGAAATGGCCTCCACATAAAATCTTCATTATACTTCTGGCCATCATGCACCACCTTCTTCTACACATAAACCATTTAGATCTTATTTTCTATGATATACACCACATGAAAACACTAGAATATTAACTCCCCAACCAAACTCCATCATAATAGAGAAAAATGAACTTCTATCGACCACCTTAAATAGATCCATTCATATGGATGAATGATTTCTATTATAATAGGGAAACTCAACCAAATGGTAAATGATTCATCCATTATCTAATAAAATCTTGTATACATTCCCACATCATATACTCTATCATTTTAATTATCATCTCCAACTTCCTATTCATCTGGGGATGAAAAGCAATACTAAGGCACAATTGGTAGCTATAATCAATTTACAATTCCCTCTAGACTCATGAGTTAAAATAACTATCCCTATAAGAAATGATAGTCTTTGGAACCCATAGAATCCTCAAATATTTATCTAGATACCACCTCACAAGTGAATACATAAGACAAGAGTTCTAGATCACAAAAAAAATATGCCAAATTTTTTAGATGATCCATGATCACCCAAAAAACATCAGATCCTTGCTAGTTCCCAGATAAACCAGTGGCTAAATCCATCAATATTTCCTCCCAAATACACTTTAAGATATCAAAATCATGAGACACCTCAAAATATGGTGTTTGGATTTAACCTACTGTAAAACAAGAAACCCTGTGACAAACTCCACCACTAACCACTCTATCCTAAGCCACAAAATATTCTTCCAAAATCCATGATATATATATTAATCACACCTGGATGTACCACTATGGTAACATGTGAAACTCATGAAGGCATTCATCACACATATCAATTTGAATGACTAGGATTCCTTGAAAAAACATTTGATTCTTACTATACATTGACCAATCATATAGAGAATCACATTAGATGATACCATATCACATCACCTCCACATCTATATATCACAACTAAGACTCATCCACCTACCACATAAAATATTATTCCACAACCATCCGATAAAGTAAATCTCTACTACTAACCTCCTCTATATCGTGATGCATCTCCACATGTTCTTTTATCACTTTACAAGAATCACTAAACACTCGAACAATATCCCCTCATAAATTCCAATTCAGTTTATTATCTATAAAATTTCATTTCATCAGGTTATAGAATATCCCAAAATAATGTTCAGAGAGAAACTGAATCCACCCCGACAATCTTAGATTCAAATACCACTGATAAAAGGCAATCTTAAGAAACTTGTGGTCTATAAAGGACACAAACCACTCACTGATTAGGTAATTAAACCAAATATTTACTGAAAACATAACTACGAAATATAGGTCATGTTTTCCATAGTTACACTTGTGGAGACACAACTTCTTAGACTCATAGTAGATCTCCATCCTCTATCGCATCATGAAAAATCCCAAACATACATGGGTAGAATAAAAAACAATCCTCAAACATAACACTTTTTTCTAAAACCAACACATAGGGGATTGACCCATCTCTCAATTATGTACTCAGAACTTGTAAAAATTGATAAATCCATATGAAATTTGGGTCCTTTCTAGTCAATGAAATTAGTGGGGCTATAATACAAGAGAAATCAAACATGAACCTCTCTTAATAGAGCATAAGATCAAGTGTGATTTGAACCTATATGGTTTTCTTGAATTTTCTCCAAGAAAAAAAGAACTCGATATTATAAAATTCTCTTATTATACCTTGTTTAGATACCACATTACCAGTGAAATAAACATCCAAAATAAAACATAAATCACTTGGAAAGTGCTTAATAGAGTTAGTTGTGTAAAAGAACTTGTACGAAAACTATGAGATGCTCAAAATTTATATCTTCCAAATTCAAGTATGTAAGGATGAAATCAATGAATATAACTCGGAAATGGTCTAGGAACTCATCGAATATATTGTTCATGAGTTTCATAAACCCAATTGGTGTGAATTTGGAACTAAATGTCATAAACAAAAACTGAAATTTCCAATACCTACATCAAAACATAGAATCTCAGATATCCTCATATTTCTCCCTAATTTTTCGATATTCATATGAATGATCAATATTAAAAAACTAAATTTCTCCCCTCATATGGTCAGAAAGACTACCTGTCCTTAGAATAACATATCAATTATTGACCATCTACTAATTCAATGTTCGATATTGTATGCATGATATCAAACAATTGTTCGCCTCCTTGGAGAACAACACTAGGTAACTCTAAGGAGAGACACTACGATAGATGAAACCATTTAGAATTTGATCATAAATCAGGTTCAAAATTATTTATAACTGTATTGGTTCTATCTATTAAGGGTCCAATGATATATGAGAAATTCCTTGTTGTAACTCTATCCTAATGTCGATGTCACACTAAGAGGGTAATGTCACAAACTCATATAAAGAGACATCAAAAAACTCCTAAATGACATTCGGAATCCCCATTTATTATGATTCCTCAAAAAACCAACCATCTAAGATAACAGAGGGTCCACTCACTCACCTTCCATTTGATATATCTACACTCCAATGGAAACCACTCAATAGACAACTGGTTAATAAAACACAACTATCCTCATGAAAAAATAAACAACTTCTTGTATAGAATTTATCAAGTAAATTCCAAGTATAACATCATATGTTTATATACACATAATGAATAAATCCAGCCCTGAATGATATTTCCACATCACCAGTGGAAATTCCTAATACACATTAAACAAAACAACATTACTTCCCACTAGTGGGGATAAAACCAAGGGAACTAAATCAATGTCCACATCTAATAGTAATGTGTGATCTAAAGATAATGAAAAAAATGATTGAATATATGGAGAATCAAAAATAGAATAAAATTAGGTAGATAGAAAACTTGTCATACCACTTATAACATATACCCCATTGGTATTGGAACCACTGTAACATGTATATTCCCATTCCTAGCCCCTCTATAACACTATTGATGTACTCCATAGCCATGTAATAGTTTGGATCTTTAAGAATGAAGATCATCACTATGTTAAACTCTACCAGATCTATATCCCCTCACTTGAGAATAATCCAACTAACCCAGCTATTGAATAAATGTTAGGGGCCCCTAAATCTAATTCTACTTCATAAGAAACTACTGATGTCACTGAAATGGTCTGTAGAGACCCGTATCTTGACGTACATGGACATTACATTACTTTTGCGGAATACTTAATATATAACAAAAATACACACACAAGGATCGTAATAGTTTAGTGTCTTTGGAAACTCGGAGTATAATCTTCTAATCGTGGGGAAAGATCTTCAACATCTCCCATAAAGATCTTCTTTTTTTTACCTAAAACCTTTCTTTATATCCTGGGGAAAAGAAAACATAAAAGGGTGAGCTCAAATGCTCAGTAAGGGTAAACAAAGGAAATATCAATCACATAATTTTCATAAGAACATAACATTTTTGGAAATCTTAACCTGCAAAAGAGAGCATAATTTCATAACATGGGATAAATCATATTAGTGAAATGAAATCATAACATTAAACATTACTCATTGTGGCATACACACATAATCATAGAGAATCATTTCTTGTTAGTCAAGACTCATTGCCAAGACTATCTTAGTGGACAAAGTCCCTTTCTGAATCGAGTAATCCTCGTTTCAGTCCTGTTTCACTGAACCGGTATAACCTACCATTCCAGCCATGTCTATCTCATGAGATATGAAATCTTTACCCAATGCATTGGAGGGATATATAGGTCCCACCCATCTCTTAATGAATCCTTTCTTATGTGTGCCACAAAATCATAAACCATACATCATTTCATAACCCATATAATAAAAATGGGATTCTTAAACAACATGACATCATAAAACAATTCATATAAGATAAAGGAATTCATAAAAATATTTCCATCACAACATAATCAAATCCATGTAATAATAGGGATAAAAACAGAACCCTTTTATTATCTTAGATGGAAAATAAGTTTGACAAAACACTTGAAATGAATTCTTGAGAAAAATATCCTTTCTTCTTCAAAATCAATTTCTTTTCACAAAACGTCATGAAATTTTAAAAGAAAGAGATTTTATTGAAAATAGTCATGAAATCTTTTGAAGGAAGCTTCATGAAAATAAGGCTTTATAAAACAGTAGAAATCCGTTCGTGCCGTATAAGTTAAAAAAAAACATTCTTCGTGTACTTTTGTCGGAAAAGTCAAAAAGTACCTCGTACGACAAAAGATTCCTTTCATACATATTACTAAAAACTCACCGAAGGGTAAAAATGGTTTTAAACAATTGTAGGTGGATGGAAATAATATTACATTTTGATGAAACATGGATGTGGATGATAAAATACACCCCAGTAAATACTTACGAATAAACAATCTCGGATAAAAAATGAGATTGTGATATTTCCCTTACCTTAGGTCCAATTTGCTTCGTATGTGTCCGAAACTCCTGTATAATGATTTAAATAATGTCATTGACTTATTACAGAATCATATTCATTGTTATGATATCATATATGGTTTACTTATGACATTATATTACCCGTTCTTTTGTAAATTCCATGTTAAAGAAGCGTTTTGGGTAAAATCGTTTCATTTATCGTAGGTGTTTTGACTTGTTGTTCTTGACATCATTATTACTTATATCATGATTTAATTACTTCCAGAATATAAAATATGATTTATATATCATATATATTCAGTATATATATATATATAATAGGTAGATAAATAAAATGAAAAACACCGTTCATGGAGACGGTAGTCCGTACGTACGCATGAACGCTGTTTTACTTTCCTTATTGTCTTGAAATGGAAGTAAGTAGATGACATACATATATATATATATACATAAATCCAGTAGCTTTATAATGTCATATATTTCATTATTATTTCTTATATATACTTTATAATCATTCTTAAATGGTTAACATGGAGAATGAATCTCATCGCGGCGTGGAGACGGTAGTCCGTACGTACGCACGAGCGATGATATCATTTCCATAAATATTGAACTGAATTGAAGTGGATTATACAATATATCAGAATCAATATGATGTTTTAATAACTATGTATAGTTATTCTTTACACCATTATACCCATCCATGTAAGGTGGTGGTGGAAAATAGATTACACCACGGCGTGGAGACGGTATTCCGTACGTACGCACGCGCGGTGATTTCTTTTTCCGTAGGATGGATAGATGGTGAAATAGGGTTGTTTCATACTTATAATAACATATCAGTATATGAGTGATACTGATGTTATTACTTCATAATGAAACAACCTAAGAAGAAGAAGTGGAAGAAGAAATAAAGATGAAAGAATTGGTAACGGTAATTACCTCTTCTTTGAAGTGCCTCTTTGAGACCTCCTCTTAGGGCACTAGAATTGGTCTTTGAGGAAGACCAGAACCTCTAGGATGTTTCTAGGGAAGTGGAGAAGATATTTTGGCAGGGGTTGGCCGAGTTTGAGTGCTCAAATTGGTGTGAGGAGGAGGGGGAGGAGGTGTCCTTTTATAGGGGAGGAGAGGGGCACCTTAGGAATTCTTAAAAATATTAATTTATAATAAATCTAACCCCACTTAAAAACCTCCAAGAATGACTCATATTCGAAGCTTATATGAGATAGGGTTGTAATCTCATAAACCAATGAAATTTAGACATGTTTGGATCTTATTTTAAACCTTATCAATTAGATTTAACTCTAAGTTAAATAATTTAACTTTTACCGTGTCTTTTTGTTTTCTTTCACTATATGGTTAATACACTTACTATAACATGCCAAACGAACCCCAAATTGTTTATTATTAATATATATATCCTTATCTAAGTCATTTGGCCGAACATTAGATTTTTAGGAATAAAATAACAATTAATAATATAATATTTGATTAAAAACTATTTTGTGTCAATTTTGACACTACTTGATATATGATTTTTGTGAAAGTCATAACAGAATTAAATGTTCGAACCAAGTTGATTAAATCAACATTAATATATCATAGTAACCTAGAAAATTAGTGGAATTCATAAAAATTTTCAAATTACATTTATTTTGGTGTTTATAACATCAATTATGTCAATATTTCATAAATAAGATAATTACTGCATCATCTTTGTGTCATAAATTAATTAAATTATTTGATGTCTAAAAATTACAAATAAAATACCATTATGTAGGAAATCTTTTTAGCTTTCTAATGAATATTTATAGTCGAATTTATCTTATGTATAACCCCATATTAAAAATGATTTACTTATTAAACTTTGATTTTAACTATTTTAACCCTTCTTTAAATAAATTAATAATAAATGTCCTAATCTAATCCAAGTGGGCCTAAATGGTCATATTTTATTCCTAAGTTTGTTTTTGGTCGAATTACACTTGTCCAATAGAATTAGGACATGTGTTAGGGTAATATTGATATCATATTTACCCTTAGTTACCCTATTTACTATTAACCGCGGTAAAAAAAGTAAAAAGTTACTATTCACCAAAAAATTATTTTCATCTCATTGAACCACATTTTAGTCCTTGATATTAACCGTGTCTCTCGGATTTTTGAAATTCCATTCACAGAAGCGGAAAAATTAAGTTTTATGAAAAATTCAGTTTTTTTAACTACCACTTAGTAGTTTCACTATTCATCAAAAATTGATGTTTTTCAGAACAATGCCAAAATTTCATCCTAAGCTATATTTCATATTCCGAATTCAAAAATGAAATCTATTTTACCAAATTCATAACATAGAGGTTGCATTAATTAATTTTATAATTAAATCCTGCTGTTAAAATAAATAGCGTGTTTTTAGGAAACAATATATATCAAAAGATTGGCACTTGATTATGTTTGGTTTAAATGTGAAATTACAACCAATGACCAACATTGTATTAAATTGTAAAAATATATTCTAAATATACTTTAAAACCACTCAAATTAATAATTTATTACTATTAATTATTTCGATTAAAAAAGTTGTTTTTTAATTATAATTAATAATTTTCACTATTCATCAGAATATGAAAGTTATCCGAAAAGTACCAAAATTTCACCTCAGGCTAAATTCGATACTCCGAATCCAAAAATGAAGTTCATTTTGAAAAAAAAGATTTACTGGATTTCAAAAAGTGGTTATTACTATTCATAACGGCTAGTTTTAATAATATATTTATAGCATATCGTTGTTTAGTGAAACTCGGTATTGAGTACTACACACGCTATCGAGGAAGGTCGTGATTGCGTGTAATGCAAGTCAAGTCAAGGATGTGTGTTGTGCAAGCTCCTTTTGGTGTAGCGTACAACACAAAACATTAATAAAATTAAAAAGAATATTTCTTTATAAAATCTTGGGCTGTTACATTCTACCCCCCTTAAAATGAATTTCGCCCTCGAAATTCGTCGGGGTTATAAATGGTTTACTATTCGAAAGTTTCTTTAATAGAAACCCATATCGTAAAAAGGAATATCAAAACCAATCTTTAAAAAAAAGTATGAAACGTAACGGTTACCCAAATAAACTAATCACTGGGTTTCCACATAGGTGAAAATATGGATATGGAAGAGAAATCTAACCATCATGTTCTGATGGAGAGTGGTAGAGAACATGGCTATGGAAAAGCTAGCAATCACAAATCCATAAATTTGTGACGATCTAAGGTACCATCGGATTAATCAGATATAAGAGCACTAGGATGACATTTTTGGTTGTCAAGATCGTTTCCCTAAAGTTGAGGAATTTGAATTAGAATAAATACTTACTTTATTTTGGTAAAATCTCACTATTGTTCGTGCCTTGAACAATTTCTACTTCATCTCTTAAATAAATGAAGTTGAATTTGTTATTCGTGAAGTGTTAGCAGATCATGTGATAGAATGATGGGTCATTCCATCTGTCTCAAACAAAAGGTTAGAAAAAGTTATTAAATATACATAAGTCATTCTATAGTGAGATTAATCACATATGGTTCCTAAAATGAACTTATACATCACATATCATACTGCTTAATATAATAAAACTAGTTTCTACTAAACAAGGACTTCCTGTAGGTCAGTGGTAGGCGATAAAGGCCAGTCGCACTTCGGTTGTGGGTTCGATTCCCACAGCCTTGTCCGAAGCGATGGGCTGTCGCCCGTCCTGTAGGTTGTCCTTTTTATAAAACTATATTACTATAACATCCCATCAATAATATCGAGAAAAAAACTTCTATCCTTAAACAATACTAACTTATGTCCAACATAATTCATTCCCATCATTAGGCTCATAATACTGCAGTCCATTCTCATAACATAGTGAAAACGATTACCAGAGATTTAATACCATCGTTGATCCCCATATATCATAAGATATATCTTGTTGGTCACATTCCAAACATTTAAAGGCCTTAATCTTGTACTCTCTTGAATACCCATTGAACCTTAGTGAAAACTTGAATACAGTTAAAAGTTAACACTTTACACATACCAAAATCCTCAAAATTATTTATACTCAAACCATGATATCACTTAGTCCTTATATCAATCATGAGCTCATGAATACAATCAAACATCTCATTATCTTCTTATCCTTTATACTTTACAAAAGTATCTGAATAACCTTTCATGGTTACTGATAACATTAATCAGACAAAAATGTAACAATACTTACATGTCTCTTTATTCCATAGTACCATTAGATTACTTATACAACATTACACATGATAAAAATGTAATAATTCTACTACATTCTTAAACCATTGACCGAGCTTCAACAATTCTTTCATCTCACATACCATTGGTAGTCTCTTCATCATCATCCACATAAATACTTCCCATATGACCATACTGATTCTCTTCATGAGTCTTTCCCTTAGGGCATTTGTTTGCATAATGCCCATACATTCCACATTTAAAACACTTAACCATTTTTGATGTCGTAGCAATACCATTATCATCATCCCTGGTATTAACTGAACCTTTTCCTTTGCACTTACTGGCTTTGTGTCCTTCTTTTCCACACCCAAAGCATCTTCCAGTTCCTTTTAAACATTCTCCTTGATGCCTCTTCCCACATGACTTACATAGGGGAAATTGAACTTTCTTTCCTCTATGATCATCATGAAACTCCATCTTTCTCTTATTAGCCGAGTCAGGAAACTTACCAAATTTTACTTTATTGATCAAATTATGAGATTGCTGATTCGGCATAATAATGATGTTTGGACTTCCAAATCCCATTTCATTTGGTTTCTCATAAAGAATATCATTCCATTGTCCATCATTTCCTCCATTATCGTGAATCACCTTGTTTCCAGCCATTTTCTAAAACCCAAAAAGAATAGCGTGAGAGGCAAAAATCATGGTAGGGAAAACAACATAATAAAGGGTTAGTACCCTCAATATCTATCATCTTAGGTTTAATTCTATGATCGTTAGCGTAATTCTATTACTATAACCTATACGTATACTTAACCTTAGAGACATCCCTAGACATACCTTAGAAATATCTCTAGGGATCTCACTAACGTTCTCACATCCTAGTTTCCAAAGGTTGACTAAACCTTTCCTCTGATACCAACTGTAGAGACCCGTATCTTGACGTACATGGACATTACATTACTTTTGCGGAATACTTAATATATAACAAAAATACACACACAAGGATCGTAATAGTTTAGTGTCTTTGGAAACTCGGAGTATAATCTTCTAATCGTGGGGAATGATCTTCAACATCTCCCATAAAGATCTTCTTTTTTTTACCTAAAACCTTTCTTTATATCCTGGGGAAAAGAAAACATAAAAGGGTGAGCTCAAATGCTCAGTAAGGGTAAACAAATGAAATATCAATCACATAATTTTCATAAGAACATAACATTTTTGGAAATCTTAACCTGCAAAAGAGAGCATAATTTCATAACATGGGATAAATCATAGTAGTGAAATGAAATCATAACATTAAACATTACTCATTGTGGCATACACACATAATCATAGAGAATCATTTCTTGTTAGTCAAGACTCATTGCCAAGACTATCTTAGTGGACAAAGTCCCTTTCTGAATCGAGTAATCCTCGTTTCAGTCCTGTTTCACTGAACCGGTATAACCTACCATTCCAGCCATGTCTATCTCATGAGATATGAAATCTTTACCCAATGCATTGGAGGGAGATATAGGTCCCACCCATCTCTTAATGAATCCTTTCTTATGTGTGCCACAAAATCATAAACCATACATCATTTCATAACCCATATAATAAAAATGGGATTCTTAAACAACATGACATCATAAAACAATTCATATAAGATAAAGGAATTCATAAAAATATTTCCATCACAACATAATCAAATCCATGTAATAATAGGGATAAAAACAGAACCCTTTTATTATCTTAGATGGAAAATAAGTTTGACAAAACACTTGAAATGAATTCTTGAGAAAAATATCCTTTCTTCTTCAAAATCAATTTCTTTTCACAAAACGTCATGAAATTTTAAAAGAAAGAGATTTTATTGAAAATAGTCATGAAATCTTTTGAAGGAAGCTTCATGAAAATAAGGCTTTATAAAACAGTAGAAATCTGTTCGTGCCGTATAAGTTAAAAAAAAACATTCTTCGTGTACTTTTGTCGGAAAAGTCAAAAAGTACCTCGTACGACAAAAGATTCCTTTCATACATATTACTAAAAACTCACCGAAGGGTAAAAATGGTTTTAAACAATTGTAGGTGGATGGAAATAATATTACATTTTGATGAAACATGGATGTGGATGATAAAATACACCCCAGTAAATACTTACGAATAAACAATCTCGGATAAAAAATGAGATTGTGATATTTCCCTTACCTTAGGTCCAATTTGCTTCGTATGTGTCCGAAACTCCTGTATAATGATTTAAATAATGTCATTGACTTATTACAGAATCATATTCATTGTTATGATATCATATATGGTTTACTTATGACATTATATTACCCGTTCTTTTGTAAATTCCATGTTAAAGAAGCGTTTTGGGTAAAATCGTTTCATTTATCGTAGGTGTTTTGACTTGTTGTTCTTGACATCATTATTACTTATATCATGATTTACATACTTCCAGAATATAAAATATGATTTATATATCATATATATTCAGTATATATATATATATAATAGGTAGATAAATAAAATGAAAAACACCGTTCATGGAGACGGTAGTCCGTACGTACGCATGAACGCTGTTTTACTTTCCTTATTGTCTTGAAATGGAAGTAAGTAGATGACATACATATATATATATATACATAAATCCAGTAGCTTTATAATGTCATATATTTCATTATTATTTCTTATATATACTTTATAATCATTCTTAAATGGTTAACATGGAGAATGAATCTCATCGCGTCGTGGAGACGGTAGTCCGTACGTACGCACGAGCGATGATATCATTTCCATAAATATTGAACTGAATTGAAGTGGATTATACAATATATCAGAATCAATATGATGTTTTAATAACTATGTATAGTTATTCTTTACACCATTATACCCATCCATGTAAGGTGGTGGTGGAAAATAGATTACACCACGGCGTGGAGACGGTATTCCGTACGTACGCACGCGCGGTGATTTCTTTTTCCGTAGGATGGATAGATGGTGAAATAGGGTTGTTTCATACTTATAATAACATATCAGTATATGAGTGATACTGATGTTATTACTTCATAATGAAACAACCTAAGAAGAAGAAGTGGAAGAAGAAATAAAGATGAAAGAATTGGTAACGGTAATTACCTCTTCTTTGAAGTGCCTCTTTGAGACCTCCTCTTAGGGCACTAGAATTGGTCTTTGAGGAAGACCAGAACCTCTAGGATGTTGCTAGGGAAGTGGAGAAGATATTTTGGCAGGGGTTGGTCGAGCTTGAGTGCTCCAATTGGTGTGAGGAGGAGGGGGAGGATGTGTCCTTTTATAGGGGAGGAGAGGGGCACCTTAGGAATTCTTAAAAATATTAATTTATAATAAATCTAACCCCACTTAAAAACCTCCAAGAATGACTCATATTCGAAGCTTATATGAGATAGGGTTGTAATCTCATAAACCAATGAAATTTAGACATGTTTGGATCTTATTTTAAACCTTATCAATTAGATTTAACTCTAAGTTAAATAATTTAACTTTTACCGTGTCTTTTTGTTTTCTTTCACTATATGGTTAATACACTTACTATAACATGCCAAACGAACCCCAAATTGTTTATTATTAATATATATATCCTTATCTAAGTCATTTGGCCGAACATTAGATTTTTAGGAATAAAATAACAATTAATAATATAATATTTGATTAAAAACTATTTTGTGTCAATTTTGACACTACTTGATATATGATTTTTGTGAAAGTCATAACAGAATTAAATGTTCAAACCAAGTTGATTAAATCAACATTAATATATCATAGTAACCTAGAAAATTAGTGGAATTCATAAAAATTTTCATATTACATTTATTTTGGTGTTTATAACATCAATTATGTCAATATTTCATAAATAAGATAATTACTGCATCATCTTTGTGTCATAAATTAATTAAATTATTTGATGTCTAAAAATTACAAATAAAATACCATTATGTAGGAAATCTCTTTATCTTTCTAATGAATATTTATAGTCGAATTTATCTTATGTATAACCCCATATTAAAAATGATTTACTTATTAAACTTTGATTTTAACTATTTTAACCCTTCTTTAAATAAATTAATAATAAATGTCCTAATCTAATCCAAGTGGGCCTAAACTGTCATATTTTATTCCTAAGTTTGTTTTTGGTCGAATTAAACTTGTCCAATAGAATTAGGACATGTGTTAGGGTAATATTGATATCATATTTACCCTTAGTTACCCTATTTACTATTAACCGCGGTAAAAAAAGTAAAAAGTTACTATTCACCAAAAAATTATTTTCATCTCATTGAACCACATTTTAGTCCTTGATATAAACCGTGTCTCTCGGATTTTTGAAATTCCATTCACAGAAGCGGCAAAATTAAGTTTTATGAAAAATTCAGTTTTTTTAACTACCACTTAGTAGTTTCACTATTCATCAAAAATTGATGTTTTTCAGAACAATGCCAAAATTTCATCCTAAGCTATATTTCATATTCCGAATTCAAAAATGAAATCTATTTTACCAAATTCATAACATAGAGGTTGCATTAATTAATTTTATAATTAAATCCTGCTGTTAAAATAAATAGCGTGTTTTTAGGAAACAATATATATCAAAAGATTGGCACTTGATTATGTCTGGTTTAAATGTGAAATTACAACCAATGACCAACATTGTATTAAATTGTTAAAATATATTCTAAATATACTTTAAAACCACTCAAATTAATAATTTATTACTATTAATTATTTCGATTAAAAAAGTTGTTTTTTAATTATAATTAATAATTTTCACTATTCATCAGAATATGAAAGTTATCCGAAAAGTACCAAAATTTCACCTCAGGCTAAATTCGATACTCCGAATCCAAAAATGAAGTTCATTTTGAAAAATAAGATTTACTGGATTTCAAAAAGTGGTTATTACTATTCATAACGGCTAGTTTTAATAATATATTTATAGCATATCGTTGTTTAGTGAAACTCGGTATTGAGTACTACACACGCTATCGAGGAAGGTCGTGATTGCGTGTAATGCAAGTCAAGTCAAGGATGTGTGTTGTGCAAGCTCCTTTTGGTGTAGCGTACAACACAAAACATTAATAAAATTAAAAAGAATATTTCTTTATAAAATCTTGGGCTGTTACATGGTCCCTGACAACCCATACAATACTGACCTCCATGATAAATCATGCACTAATTCTAACAGTGAAAATGACCCCCAAAAATAGTATGAAAATTAAAATCCCCAAGTATATACTAGGGAACTTTCATCCTCATAATGGGATGATAGATATTGTTGATTTCTATTGGCCTATTCTAGTTTTAATTCTCACAAATATTTCTTCCCTATGCTAATTTTGACTTATTAAAACACATTGTTTTAATAATGTTCAATTCTAATCATAACCCCTGGTGTTAGTGTTTACATCATAAACCAAAATTATAGATTTTAGTTAAGTATGAGCTATCGATACTTGTAATAACAATAGGCAAGTCACTAATACATGATGTATCGACATCCGACCTACAAATATAGTGGCTCAGAACATTCACTAAGTATAAAAAAGCGATGGTAGACCTAGAAATGCCTAACATACTAATGCATAACCTACCAATTCCTCACCTACCAATAAATTTAGATGCTGATAGTCTATCCTACTGATATAAATGGGATACTGATGGAATGTACTACCGATAGAATGACTTACCGATAGACTAAGTCACTAATGATATGTCTTAAATTCCAAGTTAATTATAACAGTAATATTTATGAAACTTACTAATAATTATTATATTAACAACCTTCTATGTATTTTTAGAAAATGTTTAATTTTTTTAGAGACCAGTATTAGGTAATTTCATGGGATAGAGAACATGCTACATGTCAATCTACAATGTATAAAGAAAGCACCTGGGTGAAAGGAAGTAATATAGAATAGAAAGAAGTTGTTGAACAAAAATATATATAACATTCAAACAAACTCAATCAACCAGCCATTAATATCAAGAGAAATTTCAATAAACCAGGAATACCAAAAAAAACTCTATAGTAACAACTTGGAAGACAAGAACAATTTGATAAATCTTCTACCCTATTAGAACTGAACACATAAGAAAACACTAATCTCTGTTTTGTTGTATATTTTTAGTAGTCAACTCCATATTCATTCCTATCTTCCAAAAGGATTCCATGAGTTTCATTTAACATCACACAAATCATTCTAAACACCTATTATCATTTTTATTTGTTTTTTTATATTATATACAATTCATGAATTCTGTTTCTCTATTCCATAAACACAGACTTACTTCTATTCTAAACTGGAAGATAAATTGATATCTTCAACAATATATCCTTTTACACTTTACACTCCCACATATAATATTGGAAGAGGTCCATGTCTGGCTGGTGTGTTGGTTTTATATTCCTACAAAAACTATTGAAGTGGTCTAGTGACCTGGACAATTTTAATATTGTTGTTACCCTGATCCAGGATGTGGATATTGTTTATTTTATATAAAATTCATGGTGACTAGTGATCAAAAAGTGGATAGGATTAGGTCTCGGCTTGATATTGTACCTCAAATTTACTTTTACTATTTGATTTTATGTTTTTTTCTCTGTTACTATTATTATTTCAGAAAACTAAACTTTACATTGATAGTAAATCATAGAATGTGTTTATGTCATAATTCATTAGTAGAATAATTTAAAAAATAGAATAATAACATACATTGTTATAATTGGGAATTAATTAATATTTGAGAAATATTTGGAACAATACAAACAATTAAAAATCTACTACATTGGTTAACTAGCCTGTATTTGTTTTCAAATTGGAGGATTTTTAAACAATCATTTTTAGACATAAATTTTTATAGGTACACAATTCACCCCCTCTTGAGTATCCTAATTTGAAAAAAAAAATTATCAATGGTTTTTTAAAAGGTTTGTTCAAAATAATTTTTTCAACATTGAATTTAGTTGTTCTTTTAGAGATCTCAAAATTTATTTCAGTTATAAATTTTTAGTCATTTGAAATGATATTTGACTGTTAAATATGGACACTGGACAGGAAGGTTTTGCTACTAATATACATCACTATTTATATTGTACCAAATATTCCCAATGGTAAATCAAAATGGAAATTCACATAGAAAGTATTGGGTTTGATATTTGGAATGTAATAAAAACCAAATACGAAATACTAGAATCTCTAAGAACTACCAGTATTAAAGCTAAAAAGATTCTTACAATAATAATTTTAAAGTTATGAATTCCCTATTTTGTGCTTTAGGTGATGAAGGATTTAATTTAATGTATTATTATAAATCTGATTATGAAATTTGGGATACTATAGATATTTCACATGACTAAACCACTAATGCTAAGGAAATGAGACATAATACATATAATATTAAATATGATCATTTTAAAATGAAGCCTGAGAAACCAATTTTTGATATGTATCTCAGGTTCAATGAGATATAAAATATAGTGATCTCCCTTAGAAAGCCAATAAATTACAAAGAAAAAATCATGTGGTTACTCCGATGTCTACCAGAATGATGGAGAGGAACTTTAGTGTTAATTAGTGAATCATGTGATATTATTAAGTTTCCATTCAAGGAGTTTATAGGTAATCGAATAATGTATGAGAAAAATTTAAAGGTAAACATAAGAGAGGATGATGAACCTAAAAGAAATTTAGTGGATTTCAAAACCAATACATCCATGAAAAAATAGAAAGGACAAGTTCATAATGAAAGTTATAGTAATAAAGCCTCACTAAGTGACATTAATTAGGAAATGACATAGTTATCAAGAAGATTTAAAAATTTCCATGGAAGGAAAAAGTTCTTTATAAATCCTAGTTAAAGAGGAAAGTATGAAAACAATGATATTTGGAAAAAGGATTGGAAGAAAACTAAAAATACTAATAATAATGTTTTCAATGAGTGTAAGACAAGAGGACATGTACAAGTTGATTTTCCAAAATTAAAATTCAAAACGAAATATGATGAAAAAGATAGAAATTACAAAAAGAAAATGAAGGCCACTTGGAATGCTTTTGAGGACAACTCAAGTGACTCAGAGTCATTATATGATGAACAATATAAGAAATATAATATATGTTTCATGAAAAACTCATCCTAGGTTACTTTATAATCTTCTGTACAAAATTTATATTATTTTAAAGATAAAGATGAATTTGATTCTGAAAATATGACAAATGAAGAAATGTTTTTATATAGTAAAATGCTTGAAGACACATGCAATAAACTAATGGATAAGTATAAATCTCTGAAGAAAAAATATTATCTTACTGTTTCTATTGAATATGAACTTACTATTGAAAAAGAAAAGAAATCTCAACTGCTCAATGAGAATAATGAACTCAAACTTTCTGATGAATATCTACATAAGGATCCTGAGAAGCTCCAAAATGGTTAATATAAATTATTTTAAAATCTTGAAAAATTGGTTTCTCATAGATACACTACTGGTATTGGTTATCAACATGAAAAAATAAATTTTTTGAAAAATAATTTTGTATAAAAATCGGGAAAAATAAATTTTGTGCCAAAAATTGATTTTTTTTCAAGGTCAAGCATTTGAAATATATCTACTGCTTATAGTTTTTCTAGACCAAATAGACATTATTTTTATAAGACAATAGAAACTGATTATAGGAATCCGA
This sequence comes from Viscum album, assembly GCA_963277665.1. Lineage (NCBI taxonomy): Eukaryota > Viridiplantae > Streptophyta > Magnoliopsida > Santalales > Viscaceae > Viscum > Viscum album. The sequence goes on from OY728153.1 coordinate 1,238,407,447, forward strand.
TGAAAAAAATATGGGTTCCCAAAGCTTTAATCACTAATATTTCTAGAACCACGAAAGTATGAGTTCCTAAATATTTTCGTAGTTAAGTTATTTTTTAGGAAACCTTCTGGAATAGATTCTATAAAATCATATGGTACATGGACATTGGATGTTCAAGAAAAATGATAGGAGACTACTCAATCTTCATGAATCTAATAAAGATTTATGGTTGAAATGTCACCTTTAGTGGTAATGCAAAAGGTAATATAATTTTCCTTGTCCAAAATTGTAACACTAACTCAATTTTAATTTCTAAAGTTCTTTTTGTTGAGGGTATTAAGTATAATATACATATAATTTAATAATTATGTGATGATTGTTTTAATGCTAAATTTTAAAATGATTATTTTAATGTTTTTAATTCTAAAAATGATTTAGTATTTACTACTTTTAGAAATGATAATGTTTATGTTGTAAATTTGGATTCTTTAGTTTCTAAAAAGGTTTCTTACTAGAGTGATTTTCACAAAGAGTCTTAGATATAGAATAAGATACTAGGCCTCATTAAAATAAACACCCTTTGGAATCTTTATAGTAAAGTAATACTCAAGAATCTACCTAAACATGATTTTCCCAATGTGAAATTCAGTAATCCTTGTCAAAAAGTAAAACAACACAAAATATGTTGCAAATCAAAGAAATAAGTTTCAACTTCTCAACCTCTTGAGTTGGTTCATGTGGATTTCTTTGGACTATCAAGAGTTTCATGTTTAAATGGAAAGAACTATATATATGTTATCGTAGATGAATTTTCTATGTATACTTGGACTTTATTTTTATCCCACAAGAGTGAGTCTATTTCTTACTTCACCATGTATGCTAGAACTGTTGATAACCTAAGTGGTATTATAATTAAATCCTTTAGAGGTGACCATGGCTATGAGTTTGAGAATAAATATTTTGAATCTTTTTGTCATAAAATGGATAAAGTCAAAACATCTATACTCCTAAGACACCCCAGTAGAATGGATTTGTAGAAAAAAGAAATATAAACTTACATAAGACTACCCAAACCTTCCTTAATGATAATGACTTACCTAATTACTTTTGGGTAAATTCATTGAATTGAACTTGTTATATAACTAATAGAGGTTTAATTAGAAATATCATTAGGAAAATTCCCTATCATATATGGAACAATAGGAAGCCTAAGGAGAATTAATTTAAATTTTTTTGATGCAAAGTATTTATCATTAATACTAGAGATAATCTTGAAAATATTGTATCCATTAGCGAAGAAATAATTTTCCTAGGTTATTAAAAATCTAGAAAAGCCTATAGGGTCTTTAAAAAATAACCATTTGTGTGGGACAATATATTAATATAAAATTTGATAAAATATATCCACATGTACCTAAAAACTCCCTAGAAAATATTAATGATGATCTGTCTAATCTAGATATAAATGATGAACCTTCTAATCCAGAAGTTAATAAAGATACTAAATCCTCCAGTTCTGGAAAATATATTTACTCTGATAATAGTGAACCCAATCCTATAAAAGAACCTAAAATATCGAGCCATTCTTTTTCTAGAAATTTCAGAACCCTTAAGAACCATCCCATAGATGTTTTAGTTGGAGACGATGATAATGGGACATAGACAATAGATTCACTAAGAAAACCGGTCGAACATCAAGATTTATTATTACAGATTAAACCAAAGAACATAAATGATGAAGTCAATGATGAATTTTGGTGCTAGATATGCTAGAATGGTTGAATTAGTTTGAAATAAACAAAGTCTGTAAACATGTTGATAGACCCAAAGACACACTAACTATAGGCTGGAAGTGGGTAATTAGAAATAAAGTAGATGAAGTCAACACTGATTTTAATTAATTATGAGCTACTGATAATTGTATTATTTATAGGAAAGTCACTGATACATGACCTAATGATGTCTGAACTACTGGATGAGAGACTCAGAATATTCACTAAGTATAACCTACCAATGTCTGAGCTAATAATGCCCGACCTACTGACGCCTAATCTACTAACACCTAACCTACCGATGAGTCACCAACCAATATACTGAGATGCTAATAGTCTGACCAACTAACAAGAATGAGCTACCAATGGAATGTGCTACTGATAGAATGACCTATCGATAGACTGATTCCCCGATAATCTATCTTAAACTCAAAATTAATTATAATGGTCATGTTTAGGAATCATTGTACTAATTTTTATATTAATAACCATTTCTGTCTTTTGTAGACAACATTTAATGATGTTAAATGGCAGTATGAGGTACCTTCATGTGATATAGAACATGCTCTTTATCAACCTGCAATGTATAAATCAGGCACTTAGGAAAAATAAAGTAATAGAGAATAGTGAGACGTTGTTGAACAAAAAGTTGTACAACTATGAAACATGCTCAATCCACTAGCTATGTATATCAAGGGAAAGTTTTGAGAACCAAAAATGCCAAAAAACATTGTAGCAACAACTTGGAAGACATGAACACTTCTAGGACTCTTTTACCCTACTCGAACTGAACATAGAAGAAAAAATGACTCTATTTTTGTATTTGTTTCCAGTAGTCGACTCCAACATCATTCCTACCTTTCAAAAGGAGTCTATAATCTTCATTGAACATCACACAGATCATTCTAAACTCTTCTTATCATTTTTCTTTGTTTATGTACATTATTTACATTTCGAGCAGTTTGTTACTCTGTTTAACAAATAAACACTGAATCTAATTATAAACTAAAGGATACATATATATCTTCACCAATATATCCTTTTACACTTTACACTCTCATGAATAACCGGGGAAGAGGTCCATGCGGGGCCTGTCTTTATTTTTTATATTCCCAAGAAAAATATGGAAGAGGTCTAGTTACCTAGAGTGTTTTTATACTATTGTTGCACAAATCTAGGTTATGGACTAATTTTATTTTATATAAACTTCTTAGTGAAATTTGATCCCCAAGTAGAGAGGATTAGGTCTTGGCTAGGGAAAAAATCTCTTCTTGACTTCTATTGTGTGATTTAATGTTTTTTTCTTTTTTATAATTATTATTCTAGAAAAATAAACATTACATAGATAGTTAATATTATAAAGTGTTTATATTTTAATTTTTTTAGTAGACTGATTTCAAAATTTAGAATAATAACATATATTGTTTTAACTGATAATTAATCAACCATTGAGAAATCTTTGGAATAAACAATACTTTTATAAATCTGATACTTTGGTTAACTGGTCAATATATGTTTTAAAATTTGGAGATTTTAAAAAAATTATTATTAGAAAAAACATTTATAGTAACTCAATTCACCCTACTCGTTGGTATCCTACTCTGAACAATATTTGGTATCAAAGGCTATTTAAAATATTTTTTCAAAATCATTTTTTCAAATGTGATTTTAGTTTTTCTTTTAAAGATCTCTAAATTTCTTTCACTTCTAAATTTTTAGTTATTTAAAATTATATTTATTTATTTAATATTGATAATGGATAAGAATGTTCTGATACCTATAGACCTCTTTATTTCAATGATACTAATTATGCCAAGTGAAAAATAAAACAGAAAATGCACTTACAAAGTATGGGGTTTTATATTTGGATTGTAATAGAAGAAAAATATGAAATACTAGAAAATACAAGAACTACCTAGAGTTATTCTACCAAATCTTATTAAAATAATAATTTTAAAGATATTAATGCCTATTTTTTCTTTAGGAGATGAATAATTTAATAGAATATCTCCTTGTAAATTTGTTTACGAAATTTTTGATACATTATATGTTTCACATCAAGGAACAACTAATGTTTGGAAAATTAAAATTAATACATATATTATTAAATATGATAATTTCAAAATGAAGCCTGATGAACCAATTTATGTTATCAATCTCAGGTTCAATGAGATATTCAATACAATGAGCTCTATTGAAAATCCAGTTTATGCCAAAAAAACAAGTCATGCAATTACTCAGATGTCTACTAAAAAGATGGAGAAGAAACTCAGTATAAATTAGAGAATAATATTATATTAGTAAGTTTCCATTCAATGATATGATAGGTAAGATAATGATATATGAGAAAGATTTAAAGGTAAACTGAGAAGAGGATGACGAACCTAAATGAAATTCTGTGGATTTCAAAACCACTACATCCATGAAAAAAGAGAAAGTACAATTTCATTATGAATGTTATATTAATAAATACTCACTAAGTGAAAATGATGATTAAATGACTTAGTTAGGAAAAATATTCCAAAATTTCTACATAATTAAAAAGTTATTTACAAATACCAGTTATAGAGGAAAGTACGAAAACAAGGGAAATTGCAAAAACTAAATAGAAGAAAACAGAAAATGCTAATGAGATAGTCTACTATGATTGTAAGAGAAGAGGACATTTAAAGGATGATTTTCCTAAATTAATATTAAAAAGGAAACATGAGGACAATTATTGCAAGTACAAAAAATGTAATGATGGCCACATGGATTTCTTCTGATGAAAACTCAAGTGACTTAGAGTCATAACATGATGAAGAGCCCCACAAAGATGATATGTGTTTCATGATAAACACATATGAGGAAACTTTATAATATCATGTATACAATTCATATTTTTCTAAACATAGAGATGAATATGATTATGAAAATCTGAAAAATGAATAATTGTTTGAATATTCTAAAATACTTGAAGACATATGCAATGAACTAACGGATATGTAAAAATTTATGAAGAAAAAACATGATCGTACTCTTTCTGTTGAATCTGAATTTACTAATGAAAAATAAATGAATAATAAACTTCTCAATGATAATAATGAAATTGTAATTTCTATTGAGAAATTAAAGAAGGATCTTGAGAAGTTCATAAATTGAAAAGATACTTTAGTTCAACTTCTTAGAAAACATGTTACTCTTAAATACACTACTGGTATTGGCTATTAACCTAGAAAAATAAATTTCATTAAAAATAATTTTGTATCAAAATATAGAAAATTTGGTTTCATGTACAAAATTAAAAACTTTGTTGCAAGTTCAAGCATTGTAAATGTCTTTACTACTTATAGTTTTCCATCAACCAGTATAGTTTACTTTTATAAGACTTTAGAAACTTTTTATAGCAAAACCCATGAATCAAATAAGAGTTCCTAATGCTTCAATCACTAATATTACTAAAACAAATCTAGTCTGGGTACCAAAATCATTATTAGTTAAATTATATTATAGGAAACTTGTTTTAAGTGCTCCTTCAAAAGAATATTATACTTGGAAAGTGGATGTTCAAGACACATGAAAATGGGATTACTCAATATTCAAGAACCTTATCCCGATTGATGGTGGTCATGTCACCTTTGGTGATAATAAAAAGTAAAAATAATTATCCATTTCCAAATTGGTAATACAAGCTCAATTTTAATCTATACTGTTCATTTTTTTATGTTCATAAGTATATTATTCTTAGAATTTCACAATTATGTGATAATGGTTTTAATGTTAAATTTGAACATTATTATTATAATGTTTTTCATTCTAAAAATGATTTAATATTTACTTATTCTATAAATGAGAATGTTTATGTTATAAATATGGATTCTTTAGTTTCTCAAAATGTTTCTTACCTGAGGGATTTTCCCAAAGAGTCTTGGATATTGAATAATAGACTGGGCCACAGTAATATACACTCCCTTTGGAAACATACTATGAAATGAATAGTCAAGGATCTACCTAAACATGAGTTTCTAAATAACAAGGTCAGTAATTTTTATCAAAAAGTAAAACATCACAAAATACCATTAAAACCAAAGAAAGAAGTTTTAACTTTTCAACCGTGTGAGTTGGTTCACATGGATCAGTTTAGACCCTCTAGAGTTTCATGTTTTAATGGGAAGCACTATCTCTATGTTCTATTTGATGGATTTTCTAGGTATACTAGGATTTTCCTTTTACCTTACAAGATTAATGAATGTTTCTACATCACCATGTATTCTAGAACTGTAGAGAACCTAAGTGGTCTTATAATTATATCTTTAAGAAGTGACCATGACCATGTGTTTGAGAATCAATATTCTTACTCTTTTTTCTCACAAATGGCTATATTTATAACTTCTATACTCCTAGGACTCCCAAGTAGAATGGAGTTATAGAAAGACGAAGTAGAACATTATAAGATATTTCTCGAACTATGATTAATAAGTGTGACTTTCCTATTTACTTTTGAGAAGAAGCTGTGAATACACCTTGTTGTATAATTAATAGAGTCTTACTTAGACCAATCATTAAGAAAAATACCTATGATATATGGAACAATATTAATCCTAAATTAAATTAATTTAATGTTTTGGATGAAAATTCTTTTATCCTTAATAAAAAATATAATATTTACACATTTTCCTCTAAGAGAGATGACATAATTTTCATAGGTTATTCAACCTCTAGAAAATCTTATAGGGTCATTAATAAAATAACCAAATGTGTGGAAGAATATATTCATATCAAATTCAAGGAAATATATCCACATGAACCTAAAACCTCACTAGAAAATATTAAGGATGACCTTTCCAATTTAGACATAAATGATGAACCTTATAATCCAGCTATCAAGCATGCTTCTAAACCCTCATGTTCTATAAGATCTTTAACTCGAGTCATAGTGGACCCAAACCTATAGAAAACCCTGGAATAACAAGTCATTCATTTTCTAAATCTGTTCAAACCCTTAAGAACCATCCCTTTGATGATGTAGTTAGAGACTTATATAAAGGTACATAAACTATAGATTCTCTTAGAAACTAGGTTGAACGTCTTGCCTTTTGGTCACAACATTAACCTAAGAACATCAATGAAGTAATCAATGATGAATTTTGGGTTATGTATATGCAAGAAGAGTTGAATCAGTTTGAGAGGAACTTAGTTTGGAAACATCTTGATAGAAACAAATACACCCTGACTATAGGCACAAAGTTGGTGTATATAAATAAATTACATGAATCTGGTACCATAGTGAGAAATAAATCTATACTGGTGGCATTGGTATATATTCATGAAGAAGTAATTAAATATAAATAAAAAATTTCACAAGTTTTTAGACTTAAAGCCATTATAATTCTTCTAGCATATGAAGTACATCTCAATTTCAAACTATATAAAATAGATGAAAAATGTTCATTCCTAAATGGATATATAGTTGATGATTTTTTGTTGAACAACCCCTTGGTTTTAAGAACCATCATTTTCCAATTCATGACTTCAAATTAAATAAATATTTTTATGGAATAAAATAGGCTTCAAGAGCTTGGTATGAAGGGTTTAACACTTTTTCTATTTTATAAAATTTTTTAAAAAGGCTTTTCTGGTCCTATTATTTTTATAAAAGAACATTCTGAATATGTTTTAGTATTTACAATATATGTTGATGCCATTATTTTTGGAACTTCAAAAAATTCTCTATATATTGATTTTTAAAAAAATGATGAAAAATTAATTTGGAATGAGTTTAATGGGTGAGCTTAAATTCCTTCTTGGATTTAGAATTTTTCAAAATAAAGAAGGTATTATTTTAAATCAAAGTACATATACTAAATATATTTTGAAATGTTTTGACTTGGATAACACTAAAATTAGTGATACTACAATGAGTACTACCTTTAAATTGGATGTTTATGAAAATGTATAATCTATTGATCAACCCATTTATAGAGGTACGATTTGAAGTATTCTCTACATGATTTCTAGCCAAGCTAATATTCTGTTTAGTGTCTGTATGTGTGCTAGTTTTCAATAAAACACTAAAGAATATATTTTAACTTCTGATAAAATAATTTTCAAATACCTCATGTATACCACCAACATATGATTTATCTACTCTAGAGGTCAAACATTTAACTTAGTTAGTTATTCAAATGATGATTTTGGTGGTTTCAAGCTAGATTGAAAAAGCACCTCTAGAACATGTCACCTTTGGGGAAGGTGTCTAGTACCACAGTATATAAAAATGAAAAATTATTTTTCATTATCAACAACCAAATATGAATACATATATGTTGGTAATTGTTGTTCTTAGATTATATAGATGAAACAAACTTTTATATATTATGTGTATTAGTTTAGACATGTCACTATAAAATGTTACAATAAAAGTGTTATAACATATATAAGAATCCATTTTCTCACTTTATAAGAAAACAAAATGATGTTAGATATTAATTATTGAGAGATCATTATAAAAAATGTGATATAATTCTTGAATTCATTGGTAAAGAACTTCATCTTGATAATATATTTATTAATCCTTTAATTATGAGAGAATGAGTTACATCAGACATGAGTTGGGAATGATCAACCTTGATAACTAACTTTTAAGTGTCTCACCATTGATGTCTCACCGATTATGTCTTGTCGATGATGTCTCATAGATGGTGTCTCATCAATGGTGCCTCACTGATGATGTATCATCGATGAAGTCTCACTGATGATGTCTTGTCAATGTCTCTTACCAACCGATAATCATTTCTTGCACTTATTTCTCAGTCTATAATTTTAAAATGACACTATTTTAATTGTTATATTTTAACCTTCATTTTGTATTTTATGATATAAAATCCCGAAATGATATAATTAAGGGTAAATCCAACTTATATTATCAATATCACACTCCAACTCATGTACCCTTTCCTTCGAACCTTTCTCTCCTGAGTTTCTACCTTTCTCTCTTGAACTGAAACCTTTGAACATATAATGCCTTTTTTCAAGCTTGTTCTCGATCGATCAACGGATGAATCAAATATCTTTAAAATGAAAAGAGGCAATTCCATCCAACCTAAACCTATTTCAGCTCATTCAGAGCTAACGAATCATATTGTAACCCTAGAGAAAGAAGTACATTCTTAATGGTTGTTGTCCAACATGTCCTTTTTTATAAAGGCATTGCAAGAACAAGGGTGGTTGGAGTTTTTATCCAATAATGAGAGGCTATATTATCCAAGATTGGTCTATGAGTTTTACATATATTCTGATTTTCAGTTTGAAGATGCTGAGGTATTCTGGATGAAGTTGATTATGGATGGAGGAATACTATCATTTCCATAACAAAAATGGGAAGATTGTCTAATGTTACATTATAAAGGTATATGTAATGATCATCGGGGGAGTGCACCTCCCTCTAGAGATTTTTTTGCTACGAGGATGCTCTAGATTTGTTAACAGAAAATGGAGAACATAGAAGAATGATTGCAACTAAGTTGGATAGTGAGAGTAAGTTATTGTTTAAATTCATCCAACACCAGTTGTGTCCCAGTAAAGAAGAATTTCCATCTCTTAAAAATTAGTATTTTTATTTGATATATTTGTTGAATAAACGTCACAAAGTAAATTTGTGAAAATTTCTAATGGTTCATATTAGTGATATTATCAAGACCTCATAGAAGAAGAACTCATTGTTTTACACAAATATTATCTTTTCCATGTTGAAGGGAAAATGTCTTTGTAAGTGAATGTGAGTAGACCGTTTCATTTTTTTATATTTTCTACTTAAATAATGTTATCTGTTGAAGGATGAGGATTAATTCTAACCCATGGAAGAAAATGTAGGATGAGGATACTGGTAACATATATATGAATATTTCCACCATGTTGATCATCATGTAAGGCTGTGGGATATGAAATAATCTACTCTTAGGCTTGGTGAAGTTTTATTTACTCAGATGAGGAAGAAGTTAAAGAAATCCAAAGAGTTGAATCATCAATAGATGACATGAGTGATCCTGAAATTACTAGTAGAACACAAGGAATGACATATGGACCTTCTAGTCCAACTAGACCTTTAATTTTAAAAGAACCTCTTTTACCTAAAGAAAACAGTGAAGAGATATAAGAGTCTGAGGATGCTGAATATGTTCCCAAATATGGTAGTGATGAGGAAGAATCTGGTGAAGAATAAAATGAAAGTGGAGAAGGAGGAGAAGAAAATGGATGTGATTCCAATGAATATCATGAGGCTATGAAATATAGTGGTGAGGTCATCAATGATATCATTAATCTTCTCAAGTCATACCTGAACCATCATAGCACAACTATTGTTTCTTCGGTTTCTTCTCTCATCCACCCAAGGGTGTCTCCTTCTACCCTTTTTGTCAAATGTAACCATAACCCCTACTCCAGATCTAGGTCAGATCAGAATAGTCCTTCATGAGAAAATAGGACCTCACTCTTCCTCTAGACCAAGCTTAGCTCCTTCTATTTTTATAGGATTACCTCTTCCTTCTATCACTATTGGCTCTGTCCCTTCTTCCACTACTACCTCTATCCCTAATACTCTTACCCATCCAACCTTTTAAAAGGCTAAATAGAAGGCCAATGATTCTGAAAATAAGTTGTTTGATCATTTTTATAGGGAGTTGATGTACTTTCTTGATCCACTATTTTGTAATCCCTTGTAATTCTTAACTCATGGAATACACTCTGCTTGCTTCATCTTTGTTATTGTAATTTCATTCTTTCTTTTTTATCTTACTCCATTCTTTCCTTTTTGATAATCCTAAAAGGTGGAGAACCAGTATGTATGGAATATTACTTGTTTCCTATAATACCAAACAAATTTGTATGGAATATCTCTAATGGGGGGCTTACGACTGTTCTTAAGATTAAAACTTATCATATAATTGAAAAAGACTATTTAACAACTGATCTGATTTTTCTAATAATCATTACTTATGTTTCCTCTAAATATTTCATCTCAATAATCTTTGTAATATGTTAAGAGTATTTTTTCTCTGGTATTCATAAGTAAATTCAATTATTTATGTACACAATTCCATGATTTGTGATCATAAAAAATAGGGATATTGTTGGCCTCCAATTGTTTTAATGCTCACAAATACTGATTAACTATGCTAATTATGACTTATTAAGACACATTTTGTTTATTAATGTTCCATTATAATCTTTACCTTTGGTGGTAGTGTTTACATCATAATACAACATTACAGATTTTGTTAAATTACGAGCTACTAATACTTGTACTACCAATAGACAAGTCACTTATACATGACCTACAGATGCTCAACCAACCGATAGTGAAACTCAAAATATTGACTAAGTATAACCTACCGACGCATGACCTACCAATAATGACCTACCATCTCCTAACCTATTGAATCCTTGCATAACGACAGATTATGATGTTGATAGTATTACCTAATGATAGAAATATACCAGAAAAGCCAGGAGCCGGTGTAAGTTGGACATAATAAAATTAAATAACGAAAGTGAGAAGAGTCTAGCATATAGGGGAATATTACATAAACGAGTGTGCACCAACCCGCACCTATCTTCCTCCACCAATGACTCACAATAGTCTGGGGTCGTAAAAGACTACATCTCCCCAGAATTAGTGAGCTCCCTCTTTTCCAATGCATCTGCCACCTGATTAGCCTCTCTATAGGCATGTGAGACCTCCACCCGCATCCGAGCAATATCATTAAGGCAACCAACCCATTGCGGCAGAAGACACCAAGGGACCTAGCGCGTCATGGTGCTCAAGGCATGGAATATGATCTGAGAGTCAGATTCAATCCATATATGTTTCCAATTAAAATGGACTGCATACCTAATGGCATAAATCATTGCCCAAAGCTCATCTTCCAACGCGGGTACCAGTTCCAATGGCGTGGTGATAGCATCCTTTAATGAACCCACAGTAGGTACGAGACACACCTCCACAACCCGGTGGGCCTGGAGCACCCAACGTAGCCCCATCAACATTTACCTTGAGGCATGGTCCGATGGGTGGGATCCATTGAATATACCTCAGCATCTGAGGCAAGTGTGGCCGCCCCGAGACACCAAGCGTGCGCAGAATTTGAAGGTCTAAAGCTACCTTAGACATTGCGCCATCCTTCACACGAGATTCTTCATAAATATCTCTATGAATCGCCATCACTCCTTGCTGAACAGTGGGGCGCACACCAGTGAAAATAGTAGCATTTTGGGCTTCTCTAAGGACTACAACAACCACGACAATGGAAGTCAAAAACAGATTAAAAATCTGCTCGCGGAACCTGTCATGGGAAGAAGTAGAAAACATCTGAATAACTGACCTGCATGTGTCAACAGCTACCCCAAACACAGAACCGGTGTATTCCCATAGTTGTTTCACATGAGAGCATCCCATAAAAACATGCTAAACTGATCCCTCATCGGCATTACACATAGAGCACATTGAGGCCATTTGAAACTCGGCCCTCTTGAGCGCATTAGATGTGGGTAGGCAGTTTTTCCAAATCCTCCAGATCAGAGAAAATCGAGCAGGACTGATGAAACGCACTCTGTATTTAAGCAACAAAGAAGGTGCATGGGATTGTCCCCCATAGAGGATCTGGTAATAATCCCTGCTATTGAATTACCCGGTTCTGCTATGCATTTAGATCAGAGTATCCTGCTCCATAAAGACGTAATCAGTGACTTCATGCTCCACCTGCACAGGAACACTAATGGAAGAAGACTGCAGCTATGAGAGAAAACTAGAAATTGACAAATTGACAGCCTCAGGTGGCATATTTGAATCACAAAGGGGATGTTTGAGCCACTCTGTGCTCCATAAATTCAGTGTGGAATCCCTGAAAAGTAACCATCAGGTATCATGAATTATGCTGACATTAGCCTGCTTGATAGAGGGCCAAACCAATGAGGCATGGTGCCATTTGTGTCCATTTAAGAGTCACCTTGTGATCATGTTTGAAAGAAATTCATCATCAGCCTCATGAGTAATCAAGTTCCAAGTGAACTTCCCAATCAAACCATCATTAAAAGTCTGGAGATCCTTGATTCCTAGACCCCCCTACTCCACAAGCTTGATGCACTCCTTCCATGCCACTATAATTAGCTTCCTCTCATGTGGTGACCCCGTCCATATGAAATTCTATACCATACTCTGAAGTTCCTTGAGTATTCCCCTTGGCCATCGATAAATGGAGAAGTAGTAGACAATCTTCGATGTGATAACTGAGTTCACAAGGAAGACCCTCCAAGCCATTGACATAGCTTTCCCCTTCCAGTTGGCCATCTGATGAAAAATTCCAACAGAGATTCATTCAAGGTGATGTCTTTTCACTTTTCCCCAAAACAATGGGACCCCAACGTATTGGAACGGTAAGGAACCCCTCCTCACCCCAAGAAGTATGACAATTCTATTCCGTTTCCCAAATGGAATTACATTTCCAAAAACAATGGAAGATTTGTCCCAACTAATGGCTTGTCCAGACACATCTTCATAATGACTGAAGAGGGATTTAATGGAGGAGATAGTTTTCCTTGACACCTGTCCAAGGAGTAAGATGTCATTGGCATACAATAAATGAGATGGAGCATACTCACTCACACTAGCCCTAATTCTTTTATAAAGACCCATTTGAGCGAGATCATTAATACACCTACTCAGGTAGTCCTCTTCCATGGAAAAAAGCAGGCCAAAGAGTGGATCACCATGCCACACCGCCCTGGTGCAAGGAAAGAAGCCACTTCGGGCACCGTTGACAAAAACTGATAACCTGGAAGACTCCAGACTGGTACGGATCAGATTCACAAATCCATTGGAGAAGACATACCTTCTAAGGAAATCATGTTGAAAGCTCCACTTAAGATTGTCAAAAGCATTGGATATATCAATTTTGATGGCAAAATTCCCATCCTTTGTTGTCTTTATCATAATATTGACACTCTCTGAGACCATAACAAGGCACTTTTGAATGTTACTCCCAAGGACAAATCCAAATTGATTCGCAGTGACTATGCCATTAACCAACCCACCCATCCTATTCACCAAAACCTTGATAATAATTTTGGGTATTGTGTTCCCAAGAGCAACTGATCTGAAGTTCGTGATGTCAAGGGCATTCAATTTCATGGGTATAAGAGCAATAAAACATGAATTCATTCCATGGGGCTTATATGAGTGTGAGAAGAGATCCTTAATTCAATTCACAATTTCATTCTGCAAGATGTCCCCATAGAACATAAAAAATTTATTTGTGAACCAATAAGGACCTGGGGAACTCTCAAGATTGAGAGATAGGAGAGCAGATATGATCTCCACTTTGCATGGGGGAGCAAGTAGAAGCTGATTCGTGATTGCATCAATATTGGGGATGATGTTATCAACCATGTGATGAATGTTGGACTTCCCATTATCAGAATATATTCCTTTGAAGTATTCAGAAAAAACCTGTGAAATCTCATTTTCTTCAATGTAAAGGTGCCCATCAATGCTGATCACCCTATTCCCTGCCTGTTCCCTTTTTCCTTATGTAACCTATTGAAAAGCTTGGAGTTTCTATCCTTATCTGTTAACCATTTCACATTCAGTTTATTTCTGTCCAACCTTTCCTTTAACATTATGAGGTCATACAACCTATTATGGGATGTTATTTCCTCTCCGGATATAGTGGGATGATGATCCTAACAAACCTGAATCCTGGCCAGCTCCTCCTCTGCCTTCATGATGTCCGCATCAATTTTTGAAAAAGATTTTTTACTCCATTCTCTTAGTAGCCCCTTAAGATGCTTGAGCTTCATGGAAAGTCACTAGAGGGGACTCCCAATGGCTTCATAATTCCATGCCTCTAAGATAATCTCCCAGCAACCTGGATTCATAGGCCATCCATTGTTGAATTTGAAGGGAATTGGGACCGAACTTGTGATTAGGGTATTAACCTCAATATCCATCTAATTGTGGTCAGAATGATTCTTAGGGAGAATGAAACCAAAAACTCCATGAGCCATATCATGCTCACCAATATAGACAAAAAATCTATCAAGCTTGCTTGCTTGCTTCCCCTCCCATGTGTACCTGCACCATGTAAAATCTGCACCAGCTATGGTAACTTGTTCCAAATTACAATAGTCAATGCATTCCAAAAATTCAGTAGCAGCAGCCCTATTGAAGTTTGGACCAGTTTTCTCCCCAAGCTTCAGTACTCTGTTGAAATCACTAATAACCACCCATTGTAACATCATCCTCCTAGAAGTGGCTTTAAGTTCTTCCCATAATTCCCTCCTATTTATATAATAATTGGAGGCGTAAACAAAAGAGACTAAGAAATCATTCCTAGAAAATATGTAGTTAATCAGGACACTTTGGTTCACATTAGCACAGGAAGTGATCTTAATGCAATCATGACTTAACAACCATAAGTGTTACATATGAGATGCATGCTGATTATTAGAAACAGAACTATATCCTAAAGAGCCCCATTTGAATCCTTTCTAGTTCTCAAAGAAGAGTTTTGGCTTAGAAATACCAACAAACATCAGTTTATAGGTCATGAGGTAATGTAGAAGGGCCCTGACCGTGCGAGAGTTACCCAGCCTTAGAAAATTCCAAAAAAGGATATTTATTTCTTACCGGCCATGCCTCTTGTCAGAGTCCCCCCTTTCCTATCCACCTATATCTATTTCTACTTTTTCTTCCCTTGACCACTCTGCCCTTGCTGTCCAGTGGAAGTAATGTTATGAGGATCTTTGGTCGCTTGGCATGCCCCACTGTCCCCTTCATTCAGTGGGACAGTGTTAGCACTTAGCTCCAAACCTGGACTAGCTAATGCCTGATATGCACTCCCCTTCGGTAGCTTGACCTTGCTGCCAGTATTCGCATTCCCAATCATTTCCTCGATACCACAACCACTAGATGCCACAACGTTCACTTCTAGACATGTTGTGTCTTCATTATTCCTAGCACCGCTGTCAGAAACCAGACACCCATCCAATCCACCACTGGATGCATCAATTCCACCCCCTGACACGGGCATAGAAGATTTGTCAATACCTTCCACCTCATACACCCATAAACGGCCACCCAGGGGCATGAAAGTGTTTCCATATTTGAGAGGGGAGTCACTGCCAGTCAAAAACATTCTTCGGGCAGCCTTGGAGGGGGAGATCTTGGTGAACCTCTCTCCTGGATCAGAAGAGGGGTAGAAGCCCAAAACCTTGCCAACTTCTTCAGATTCTACCAGTTTGGTTGATTTATCCCCCAACACATCAGGTACATCCATTTCTGTAGAATCACACTAAGGTAAGGTGGTTGGCCCAACTACCACATGTCCAACTTGCACTCCATTGCTAGGCAGATCAGCCCTGGAAGCAGATGTAGAACCTCCTATATTCAAAACATCATGCTGCCCAGCTCCATTGCCATGGTCATCATCTTGGCCCTCAAAAGGATATAGAGAATTCATCTCCTTCCTTTTCCTTCTTCTGCACATTCTCCCTTAATGACCTTTCATCTTGAAAACATTTCACTCCTTGTACCGTTTACACTCAGACATCATATGCCCAAAGAATAATTAGTTCATACAGAACATGGGTTTCCTTTCATAAAAAATATCAAGCTTCATGCTATCATCACTTTTGGTAAGAATTACCTCCTCAACCAGCGTGCTCGACATGTCAACATCCACCAGGATTCTCGTATAGTGTCCGAGCCTCATATTATCTGTATACCAGTCCATACGAATGGGATTTCCTACAGTGGAATAAATGTCCCAAAGGATCCTCGGATTCCAATACAGCCAATTCAACTTGTAAATTCTAATCTTTAACTGCGTATGAGTGTTTCTAACATTCATAGGGTCAAAATTTCGATCTCATTCCTGCACATTCAGAAATCCAGGTTTAAAAGAGACCATGCCCTTGCTCCATGATTTCCTCTTACCTTCATCCGTGGGGAATGCCACATGGTAATATCCCCTTCCCATCGCAATCATTCTCCAGTCATCAAATCCCCAAACCCCCACGATCCTCTTATTCAGATACTGAAATTTCCACAGACGCTCACCTTTCAGGGTAATTACCCTCATGATAATTGAATACCGGCATAGATTTACCCATTCCTCCACTACTTCCTGGTTGGCCGCAACATGGGAAATCCTCCCCTTCCTTATCACTCTCCCAGGTGGGGGCGCTTCAAAGTCTGAGAAAAATGGTCCTGCTGCATTTCTCACCACTTATGCAAAATTCCTCTTACTCCCCGCAGGATCCCTCGAAGTGACCACATTGGCAATTTCACCTTTCTTAGCAAATGAGAAAAACTCCATGGGACTAATCGGCTCAGCGCCTAGCCTATCATCACCATCATTCTTTACGTGAATCCCCTGACTGGGGTTCGATGCATCATCTTCCTCCGCAGGCTTAGGGTTTTCTCCAGGTTCCCCTAGAGCCACCGAGAATCCTAATGATAGAAATATACTTCTGATTGAATGTGATACCGATAAGATGACCTACCGATAGACTGAGTCACCAATGATATGTCTTAAATCCAAAATAAATTATAACTATCTTATTTATTATACCTAGTAATTATTATTATATTAATGACCTTTTATACCTTTTGTAAACAATATTTATTGCTGTCAGAGGCCAATATGATGTACTTCCATGTGATAGAGATCATGACTAATATTGACCTTCGATGCATACAAAAATCTCCTATGAAAAAGAATGTAATATAGAATAGAGATATGTTGTTAGAAAAAAAGCTTCACAACTCTGAAAAAAGATCAATCAACAATTAATTCATATCAATAGACATTTCTAAGAAACAAAAATACCATAAAAATCTACAGCAACAAATTTGAAGATAGGAACACATTGAGGAATCTACTACCATACGAGAACTAAAAATGGAAGAAAAAACAACAATCAGTTTTGTTGTCTGTTTCCAAAAACTGACTCCATCTTAATTCCTACCCTCTTAAAGGAGTCCAAAAGCTTTGTTGAACATTACATAAAAAATTTTAAACTATTCTTATCATTTTTCTCTATTTTTGTAAATTATTTACATTTCAATAAATGTGTGCATCTATTTCATAAACACACACTAACTCCTATGCTAAACTGGAAGATACATAGATATCTTCACCAATAAATCCTTTTATACATTACACTACTATAGATAATAGTTTAATACGTCCCTCAATGTCTTGAATTTTGTTTTACATTCCCAAAAAAACTATGTAAGGCTTCTAGTGACTTGGACAGTTTGTATACTATTATTACCATGATCCAGGGAGTGGATCACATTTATTTTATATAAACATCTTGGTGGATGGTGATCAAAAAGTGGATAATATTAGGTCTCAACTTGAGACCAAACCACCTTTTTACTTATATTGTGTGATTTTCATTTTTTTCTCTGTTACTATTATTATTTTATAAAACTAAACTTTAATTTGATAGTAAATCATACATAGTGTTTATATTATGATTTTTTAGTCGACTGATTCCAAAAGTTATAATAATAACATAAATTGTTTTAATTGAGAATTAATAAATATTTGAGAAATCATTGAAACAAACAAAAAATTTATATATATTATAATTTGTTAAAAATGTATGTATTTGTTTTAAAATTTTGGTATTTTTAAACAAGATTTTTTGGAAATAAATTTTTATTGGAACTCAATTCACCCCCTCTTAAGTTTCCTACTCTAACATACAAGGTCGATCACCAATGGTCTGAAACACAACTAAACTGATACACATGATCCCTAACCTGAAGCTCTTAACTTTGGGATTCTTTGACATCCCCAATCAAGGATATGCTCCATGATATTTCATCCACTCTATCAACTATAATTTTTTTAGTACCAAATATATATGAGGCATAATTGGTTTGAATGCATATTTTATCACCAGAAACAATAACTCCTCAAGACATAATTCCTTAGACTCTGCATCTAGAAATATATCAAGGACGAAATTTAAAGGGTATTAAAACATAATCATAGTTCCTCACACACTCAGGACCCTATTTGTAGATACCTTAAGCTTAACGTACATGGACATTACATTACTTTTGTGGAATACTTAGTACATAAGAAAAACACACACACAAGGACCGTAATAGTTCAGTGTCTTTGGAAACTCGGAATATAATCTTCTAATCGTGGTGAAAGATCTTCAACATCTCCCATAAAGATCTTCCTTTTTTTACCTAAAACCTTTCTTTATATCCTGGGGAAAAGAAAATAGAAAAGGGTGATCTGAAATGTTCAGTAAGGGTAAACAAAAGAAATATCAATCACATCATATTAATAAGAACATATCTTTTGGAAATCTTAACCTGCAAAAGAGATCATAATTTCATAACATGGGATAAATCATAGTAGTGAAATGTAATCCAAACAATCCTAACATAAAACTTGAAAATTTGTGTCATACACACATAATCATAGATAATCATTTCTTATTAGTGAAGACTCATTGCCAAGACTATCATAGTGGACAAAGTCCATTTCTGAACCGAGTTCATTCCTCGTTTCAGTCTTGTTTCACTGAACCGGTTTAACCAGCCGTTCCCGCCATGTCTATCTCATGAGATATAAAATCTTTTCCCAATGCATTGGAGGGAGATATAGGTCCCACCTATCTCATAATGATACCATTCTTATGTGTTCCACAAAATCATAAACCATACATCATAGCATAACCCATGTAATAAAAATGGGATTCTTAAACAACATGACATCATAAAACAATTCATATAAGATAATGTAATTCATAAAAATAATTCCATCAAAACATAATCAAATCAATGTAATAATAGGTATAGAAATAGAACCCTATATTATCATATATGGAAAATAATTTTGATAAAACACTTGAACTCCATTCTTGAAGAAAATATCCTTTCTACTTCAAAAACATTTTCCTTTCTTAAAATGTCGTACAATTTTAAACTAAAAGAATTTTATTAAAAATAAACTTGAAAACTTGTAAAGTAAGCTTCTTGGAAATAATTTTTTAAAAATCCATTCATGCCGTATAAGTTAAAAAAACATTCTTCCCGTACTTTTTTCGGAAAAGTCAAAAAGTACCTCATACGAAAAACGAAAAAAGATTCCTTTTATATATTTTACTAAAAACTCACCGAAGGGTAAAATTGGATTTAATAAATTTTAGGAGGATGGAAACAATATTACATATTGAGGAAACATGGATGTGGATGATAAAATACATCCTAGTAAATACCAAAGTATATTCAATCTCGGATAAAATGAGATTGTGATATTTTCCCTTACCTTAGGTTCGATTTGCTTCGTAAGTGTCCGAACCTCCTGTATAATGATTTAAATAATGTCATTTACTTATTCCATAATCATACTCATTGTTATGATATCATATATGGTTCACTTATGACTTTATATTACCCGTTCTTTTGAAAATTCCATGTTAAAGAGCGTTTTGGGTAAAATCGTTTCATTTGTCGTCCATGTTTTGACTTGTAATTATTCATATGATTACTTATATCATGATTACTTAATTCCAGAATATAAAACATGATTTATATATAATATATATTCAGAATATAAATATATATAATAGATCGATAAATGGAAAGAAATACACCGTTCATGGAGACGGTAGGCCGTACGTACGCATGAACACTGTTTTTGTTTCCTTATTTAGTTGAATGGAATTAAGTATATGAAATACATATATATAAAAATAAATCCAGTATCATTATTATGTAATATATTTAATGATTACTTATTATATATACTTTATAATCATTCATGAATGGTTAACGTGGAGAATGAATCTCATCGCGTCGTGGAGACGGTATTCCGTACGTACGCACGAGCGATGATATCGTTCCCCTGATCGTGGAATTGTATTGGAGTGAATGTATACTATTTCAGAATCAATATCAATTTACAATAATGATATATATTCATTCTTTACACCATTATACCCATCCAAGTAAGGTGGTGGTGGAAATTAGATTACACCACGGCGTGGAGAAGGTATTATGTATGTACGCACGCGCGATGATTTCATTTTCCGTAGGATGGATAGATGGTGGAATAGGGTTGTTTCATACTTGTAATAACATATCAGTATATGAGTGATACTGATGTTATTACTTCATAATGAAACAACTAAAGAAGAAGAAGTGGAAGAAGAAATAAAGTTGAAAGAATCGGTAACGGACATTACCTCTTCTTTGAAGCGCCTTTTTAAAACCTCCTCTTAGGGCAATAATATTGGTCTTTGAAGAAGACCAGAACCTCTAGAATGTTTCTAGGAAAGTGGAGAAGAGAAATTGGCAGGGGTTGGCCGAGATTGAAGGCTCAAAGTGGTGTGAGGAAGAGAGGGGGGAGGTTCCCTTTTATAAGGGAGGAGAGGGGCACCTTTGGAAAACTAAAAAATATTATTTTATTATAAAGTCATATTCAATTTTTAATAGATCCAAATTGATTTATTTCGAAGCTAAGGTGGGTATGGGTCGAAATCATATCATCCAATAGAATTTAGACAAGTTTAGGTTCCTATTTTAACCTTATCATTTAGTTTTATCATTAAGTTAAATAATTTAACTTTTACTGTGTCTTCTTGTGTTCTTACACTATAAGGTTATGAAACGTACTATAACAAGCCAAACGAACCCCAAGTTGTTTATTATTAATATATATAACCTTATCTATGTCATTTGGTCAAACATTAGATTTTTAGGAATATAATAACAATTAATAATATAATATTTGTTTTAAAAACTATTTTATGTCAATTTTGACACTATTTGGTAATTGATTTTTGTGAAAATCATAACAGAATGATTATTTCAAAAACAAAATTAATTAAATCAATACTAACATGTCATATTAACATATAAAATTATTGGAATTCATAAAAAGTCTCAAATTACATTTATTTGGGTATTCATAACATCAATTATGAAAATATTTCATTAATAAGATAATTAATGCATCATCGTTTTGTCATAAATAAAGTAAATTATTTAATTAAAAATAAAATACCATTATGTAGAAATTTCTTTAGCTTTCTAAATAATATTTATAGTCGAATTTATCTTATTTATAACCCCATATTAAAAATGATTTACTTATTAAATTTTGATTTTAACTATTTTAACCCTTCTTTAAATAAATTAATAATAAATGTCCTAATCTAATCCAAGTGGACCTAAATGGTCATATTTTATTCATAAGGTTGTTTTTTGTCGAATTACACTTATCCAATGGAATTAGGACATGTGTTCGGGTAATAATAATATCTTTTTACCCTTAATTACCCTATTTACTTTTAACCGTGGTAAAAAAAGTAAAAAGTTACTATTCACCAAAAATTATTTTAATCTCATTGAACCACATTTTAGTCCTTGATATTAACCGTGTCTCTCGGATTTTCGAAATTCCACTCACAGAAGCGGTAAAATTAAGTTTTATGAAAAATTCAGTTTTTTTAACTACCACTTAGTGGTTTCACTATTCGTCAAAAAATTAAAGTTTCCAGAAAAATACCAAAAATTAGGCCTAAGATATATTTGATATTATGAATTAGAAAATGATGTTTATTTTAGCAAATTCAAAACATATCAGTTACATTAACTAATTTAAAAATTAATTCCCGTCGTCAAAACAAATAGCATGTTTTTAAGAGATAATAACTATCAAAAGATTGACACTTGTTTATGTCTAGTTTAAATGTGAAATTACATCCAATGAACAAAATTTTATTAAACTGTAAAAATATATTCTAAATATACTTTAAACCCACTCAAATTAATTATTTATCACTATTAATTATTTCGATTAAAAAAGTTGTTTTTAATTAAAATTGACTAATTTTCACTATTCATCAGAATATGAAAGTTATCCGAAAAGTACGAAAATTTCACCCTAAGATAATTTCGATATTCCGAATCCAAAATTGAAGTCTATTTTGAAAGATAAAATATAGAAAATTTCATGAAGTGGTTATTACTATTCATAACGGCTAGTTTTAAAAAAATATTAATAGCATGTCATTGTTTAGTGAAACTTGGTATTGCGTACTACACACGTTATCGAGGAAGGTCACGATTGCGTGTAATGCAAGGAAAGTCAAGGGTGCGTGTTGTGCAAGCTCCTTTTGGTGTAGCGTACAACAGAAGACATTAATGAAATTAAAAAGAATATTTTTCATAAAATCTCGGGGTGTTACATTCTACCCCCCTTAAAATGAATTTCGCCCTCGAAATTCGTCGGGGTTATAAATGGTTTACCACTCAAAAGTTTCTTTAATAGAAACCCACATCGTAAAAAGGAATACCAAAACATGGCTTTAAAAACTAAAGTATGAAACGTAACAGTTACCCAAATTAACTCATCACTGGGTTTCCATGTAAGAGAACATAGGTGAAAATATGGATATGGAAGAGAAATCTAACCGTCATGTTCTGATAGAGAGTGGTAAAGAACATGGCTATGAAAAATCCAAAAATCCCAAAGCCATAAATTTGTGATGATCTAGGGTACCATCTGATTCATCGGATATAAAGGCACTAGGACAACATTTTTGGTTTTCAAGATCATTTCCCTAAAGTTGATGAAATTGGAATTAGAAAAAATACTTTCGTGATTTTGGTACAGTCTCACTGTTGGTCGTTATTTGGACAATTTCCACTTCATGACATAAAGAAATGAAGTTTAATTTGTCATTCGTGAAGTGTTTACAGGTCATGTGATAGAATGATGGGTCTTTCCATCTATTTCAAACACAAGGTTAGAAAAGTTATCAAAAAATACATAAGTCCATCTATAGTGAGATTAATCATATATAGTTCCTAAAATGGACTTATACTTCATATATCATACTGATTAATATAATAAAACTAGTTTCTACTAAACAGGGACTTCTTGTAGGCCATTGGTAGGTGATAAAGGCCAGTCGCACTTTGGTTGTGGGTTCGATTCCCACAACCTTGTCCAACGCGATGGGCTATCGCTCGTCCTGCAGGTTGTCCTTTTTCTAAAACTACATTACTATAACATCCCATCAATAACATCGAAAAAGTAATATCATAAAATAATACTAACTTATTTCCAACATAATCCATTCCAATATTTATCTAAAATACTTCGGTCCAAGCTCATAGTATAAAGAAAACGATTACTTGAAATGTCATCAACCAAGCATGTGATTACCATCATTTATCCCCGATATATCTTTTCGATCACATTCCGATCATGTGAATACCTTAATCATGTATTCTATTGAAAAATAAATACCCATTAAAACATACTGAAAACATTAATGCTGTCAAAAGTTAACTCTTTCCACATACAAAAATACAAAAAATCTATATCCTCAAACCATGATATAACCTTCTCCTTATATCAGTCATGAGCTCATGAATAATATCAAACATTTAATTTTCTCCTTATCCCTTCATTATGCGCATATCATCTACTTTCCAAAAATATCTGAATAACCTTTCATGGTTACTGGTACCATTCATCATACACTTTCAAAACATAAGGAAAGACAACAGTGTAAAAATCCTTAGATGTCTCTTTATTCCATAGTACCATGAGATTAATTATACAACATTACACTTGATAAACATGTAATCATTCCACTACCTTCTTAAACCATTGACTGAGCTTCAACAATTCTTTCATCTCTCACATCATTTGTAGTCTCTTCATCATCATCAACATAAATACTACCCATACGACCATACTGATTCTCTTCATGAGACTTTCCCTTAGGGAATTGGTTTGCATAATGCCCGTACATTCCAAATTTAAAACATTTAACCATTGTTGATGTCGTAGCAATACCATTATCCCCATCCATGGTGTTAACTAAACCTTTTCCTTTGCACTTACTGGATTTGTGTCCTTCTTTTCCACACCCAAAGTATCTTCCAGTTCTTTTGAAACATTCTCCTTGATGCCACTTCCCACATTATTTACATAGGGGAAATTGAACATTATTTCCTCTATGATCATCATGGAACTCCATCTTTATCTTATTACCTGAGTTGGGAAACTTAACAAAGTTGAGATTATTGATAATATTATGAGATTTCTGATTAGGCATAATAACGATGTTTGGACTTCCAGATCCGGTTTCATTTGGTTTCTCATGAAGAAAATCATTCCATTGTCTACCATATCCTCCATTATCATGAATCTTCCTGTTTCCAGCCATTTTCTAAAACCCAAAAAAGAATATTCTGAGAGGCAAAAATCATGCTAGGGAAAACAACATAGTAAAAGGGGAGTATCCTCAATATCTAACATCTTAGGTTAAATTCTATGATCGTTACCGTAGTTCTGGGATTGTATCCTATATGTATACTTACCCTTAAGGACATCCCTAGACATACCATAGAAATATCTCTAGGGATATCAATAACGTTTTTTCATCCTAGTTTCCAATGGTGGACTAAACCATTCCTCTGATACCAACTGTAGAGACCTGAAGCTTAACGTACATGGACATTACATTACTTTTGCGAAATACTTAGTACATAACAAAAACACACACACAAGGACCGTAATAGTTTAGTGTCTTTGGAAACTCGGAATGTAATCTTCTAATCATAGTGAAAGATCTTCAACATCTACCCTAATGATCTTCCTTTTTTTACCTAAAATCTTTAGTTATATCCTGGGGAAAAGAAAACAGAAAAGGGTGAGCTCAAATGCTCAGTAAGGGTAAACAAAAGAAATATCAATCACATCATATTGATAAGAACATATCTTTTGGAAATCTTAACCTGTAAAAGAAATAATAATTTCATAACATGGGATAAATCATAGTAGTGAAATGTAATCCCAATAATCATAACATAAAACATGAAACTTTGTCGAATACACACATAATCATAGATAATCATTTCTTATTATTCAAGACTCATTTCCAAGACTATCTTAGTGGACAAAGTCCATTTCTGAACCGAGTTCATTCCTCGTTTCAGTCATGTTTCACTGAACCGGTTTAACCTGCCGTTCTAGCCATGTCTATCTCATGAGATATAAAATCTTTACCCAATGCATTGTAGGGAGATATAGGTCCCACCAATCTCATAATGATACCATTCTTATGTGTGCCACAAAATCACAAACCATACATCATAGCATAACCCATGTAATAAAAATGGGATTCTTAAACAACATGACATCATAAAACAATTCATTTAAGATAAAGGAATTAATAAAAATAATTCCATCACAACATAATCAAATCAATGTAATAATAGGTATAGAAAAAGAACCCTATATTATCTTATATGGATAATAATTTTGATAAAACACTTGAACTCCATTCTTGAGGAAAATATCCTTTCTACTTCAAAAACATTTTCCTTTCTTAAAATGTCCTAAAATTTTAAACTAACACAAGTTGATTAAAAATAAACTTGAAAACTCGTAAAGGAAGCTTCTTGTAAATAATGTTTTAAAAACCCATTCATGTCGTATAAGTTAAAAAAACATTCTTCCCGTACTTTTGTAGGAAAAGTCAAAAAGTACCTCGTATGAAAAACAACGAAAGATTCCTTTTATATCTTTTACTAAAAACTCACCGAAGGGTAAAATTTGATTTAAACATTTGTAGGTGGATGTAAAAAATATTACATATTGGGGAAACATAGATGTGGATTATAAAATACACCCCAGTAAATACCAAAGTATAAACAATCTCGGATAAAATGAGATTGTGATATTTTCCCTTACCTTAGGTCTGATTTTCATTGTAAGTGTCCGAAAATCCTGTATAATTATTTAAATAATGTAATTGAATTATTCCATAATCATACTAATTGTTATGATATCATATATGGTTCACTTATGACTTTATATTACCCGTTCTTTTGTAAATTCCATGTTAAAGAGCGTTTTGGGTAAAATCGTTTCATTTGTCGTCCGTGTTTTGACTTGTAATTATTCATATGATTACTTAGATCATGATTACTTAATTACAGAATATAAAACATGATTTATATATAATATATATTCAGAATATACATATATATAATATATCGATAAATGGAAATAATTACACCGTTCATGGAGACGGTAGGCCGTACGTACGCATGAATGCTGTTTTTGTTTCCTTATTTAGTTGAATGGAATTAAGTAGATGAAATACATATATATACATATAAATACAGTATCATTATTATGTAATATATTTCAATATTACTTATTATATATACTTTATAATCATTCATTAATGGTTAACGTGGAGAATGAATCTCATCGCGTCATGGAGACGGTATTCTGTACGTCTGCACGAGCGATGATATCGTTCCCATGATCGTTGAATTGTATTGGAGTGTATGTATACTATTTCAGAGTCAATTTCAATTTAAAATAATCATATATATTCATTCTTTACACCATTACACCCATCCAAGTAAGGTGGTGGTGGAAATTAGATTACACCACGGCGTGGAGACGGTATTCCGTATGTACGCACACGCGGTGATTTCATTTCCCGTAGGATGGATAGATGGTGAAATAGGGTTGTTTCATACTTATAATAACATATAAGTATATGAGTGATACTGATGTTATTACTTCATAATTAAACAACTAACGAAGAAGAAGTGTAAGAAGAAATAAAGTTGAAAGAATCGGTAATGGACATTACCTCTTCTTTGAAGCGCCTTTTAAAATCCTTCTCTTAGGGCACTAATATTGGTCTTTTAAGAAGACCAGAACCACTAGGATGTTTCTAGGGAAGTGGAGAAGAGAAATTGGCAGGGTTTGGATGAGAATTAAGCCTCAAAGTGGTGTGAGGAAGAGAGGGAGGAGGTGCCCTTTTATAAGGGAGGAGAGGGGCACCTTTGGAAAACTAAAAAATATTATTTTATTATAAAGTCATATTCGGTTTTTAATAGCTCAAAATTGATTTATTTCGAAGCTAAGGTGGGGATGGGTCGAAATCCTCTCATCCAATATAATTTAGACAAGTTTAGGTTCCTATTTTAACCTTATCATTTAGTTTTAACATTAAGTTAAATAATTTTACTTTTACTGTGTATTCTTGTCTTCTTACACTATAAGGTTCATAAACTTACTATAACAAGCCAAACGAACCCCAGGTTGTTTATTATTAATATATATAACCTTATCTAAGTCATTTGGCTGAAAATTATATTTTTAGGAATATAATAACAATTAATAATATAATATTTGTTTTAAAAACTATTTTATGTCAATTTTGACACTATTTGGTAATTGATTTTTGTGAAAATCATAAGAGAATGTTTATTTCAAAAACAAAATTAATTAAATAAATACTAACATTTCATATTAACATAAAAAATTATTGGAATTCATAAAAAGTCTCAAATTACATTTATTTGGGTATTTATAACATCAATTATGTCAATATTTCATTAATAAGATAATTAATGCATCATCGTTGTGTCATAAATAAATTAAATTATTTAATTACAAATAAAATACCATTTTGTAGGAAATTTCTTTACCTTTCTAATGAATATTTATAGTCGAACTTATCTTATGTATAACCCCATATTAAAAATGATTTACTTATTAAACTTTGATTTTAACTATTTTATTCCTTCTTTAAATAAATTAATAATAAATGTCCTAATATAATACAAGTGGGCCTAAATGGTCATATTTTATTCATAAAGTTTTTTTTGGTCGAATTTCACTTATCCAATGGAATTAGGACATGTGTTAGGGTAATAATAATATCTTTTTTACCCTTAATTACCCTATTTACTTTTAACCGTGGTAAAAAAAAAGTAAAAAGTTACTATTCACCAAAAATTATTTTCATCTCATTGAACCACATTTTAGTCCTTGATATTAACCCTGTCTCTCGGATTCCGAAATTCCACTCACAGAAGCGGAAAAATTAAGTTTTATGAAAAATTCAGTTTTTTTAACTACCACTTAGTGGTTTCACTATTCGTCAAAAATTGAAAGTTTCCAGAAAAATACCAAAAATTAGGCCTAAGCTATATTTGATATTATGAATTCAAAAATGATGTTTATTTTACAAAATTCAAAACATATCACTTACATTAACTAATTTAAAAATTAATTCCCGTCGTCAAAACAAATAGCGTGTTTTTAAGAGATAATAACTATCAAAAGATTGACACTTGTTTATGTCTGGTTTAAATGTGAAATTACATCCAATGAAAAACATTGTATTAAACTATAAAAATATATTCTAAATATACTTTAAAACCACTCAAATTAATTATTTATCACTATTAATTATTTTTATTAAAAACTTTGTTTTTAATTAAAATTTAGTAATTTTCACTATTCATCAGAATATGAAAGTTATCTGGAAAATACCAAAATTTCACCCTAAGCTAATTTTGATATTCCAAATGAAAAAATGAAGTCCATTTTGAAAGATAAAATTTCTAAAATTTCAAAAAGTGGTTATTACTATTCATAACGGCTAGTTTTAATAATATTTTAATAGCATGTCATTGTTTAGTGAAACTCGGTATTGCGTACTACACACGTTATCGAGGAAGGTCACGATTGTGTGTAATTCAAGGCAAGTCAAGGATGTGTGTTGTGCAAGCTACTTTTGGTGTAGCGTACAACACAAGACATTAATGAAATTAAAAAGAATATTTTTCATAAAATCTCAGGGTGTTACACTATTGAAGGAGGTGTAGCTCCCGAATCGTTTCTACATTCATCTTTGATGAAAATAACTCTATGTAAAAATCCATCTATATGCAATCCTAAGAAATAAATGACACCTACAAATCATTGAGATAAATCAAACACCACTCACACAATACCCATCATATTAGACTAACTACCAATGAAAACCAAAACTTAGTTCAATCTTGAATCTAAATGAAATTAATCATGTGCACTTATAACTAGAACACCCTCTCTATATTAGAGATGCTCACTTTTTATTTACTATTATTTGTTAGAAAAAAAAAACATTCCAAACCTTTTACATAACTCATCATCATCTATCTAATCAACTCTATTAAAATAAATTAGATCACATTATTGAACATGCACTACCAAAACTGCATGTGCACAATGACTAAGTTCCATTCATGAAAACACAATAGAATCCCAAACATTATTATGAATGAATTTGTTAGTTCCAATAGGTTAGATACCCTGAGAGGGGGGGTGAATCAGGGTATGAATGATTAAAATAACTACACCTATTGGTCTTGTTTTTTGTGAAGTAAAACTATTTTCTCTCTCTTTCCCATAGCAAAGTATAGACAGAAATTAAATCATGCATTGGACACAATGATTTTTACTTAGTTCACCCTCACTAGGCTACGTCCAAGGAGAATACACCAAAAATGTGCCGATATACCAAATCCACTATAAGCACACGACTATTTACAAGTTCAATGCAGACTCACTGTCCCTCATAGTTTACAACCACTCAAAATATGAAAGTTCACTGCTCTCTCAACTGAAGTGTGCTCACTGCTTCTTTATAATATCCACTCATAGTTTTTAGACATGTAGGTATCTTCATTATCACTAATGAAATCTACATCTTTAACTATTGATAGATGCTCTGTTGATGTTCAACTTTCACTTAAAGATGAATCTCACTTTGCACCGGATATACCGGTCATCCCCAATTGTTACACGCAGCCCTTACGTCACCTTGTGTGTAATTCCCTTTCCTTGCGTGAAATAAAATTTTCACAAAACTCATCTTTTACATGCCATCACCAAATTTTATGTGCAACCTCTACACTGCCTTGTGCATAATTTTCAACTTTTTCATGAAATCCCCTTTTATCGCAACACCCATTTTACGTGCAACGAGTTATTTTACGCGCAACAGTTTTTACACGCAAACTTTTTTGTTTCCACACAACTCTTTTGTGCACTCCAATTTCACATGCCACAGCTAATGTACTCTATATGTCTTGAGCTCTTATCGATTGAGAGGGGTCACTTCATATTTATTGGCAAAATCATCCCCACACGAAAAACCCTCCTTGAGCCTATAATTCTCTTCGAGCATGAAAAACACATCTTCCACGCAACATGATTTTTCACAAAAGGCTCCAATATTTCATGCCCCTCATGCCTTTTCCAATTTTCTAGCTTCGAACCTCGAGACACCTCTTGCACCTAAAACATCATCCATTTATTTCGTTTTCCCCACAAATATTTCATGCACCACTTTCCTTTTTCGTGTACAACAAAAATATTTCACGACACACTTGATTTTTTCACACACCGTGCTGATTTTTCATGAACCATGCTGATTTTTCACGCAACACATTATTTTTTTGTGTGCACCACTCAGATTTTGTGCGCTCCTCCCTTTGCCAAAAATTTATCTCTCTATTTTCTAATTTTCAGGCCCAAAAACATTGGCAAACACTGGAAAACGCCACCACCTTGTATCTGTACTTTTTGTACTACCTCCAGATCATCCATTCCTTTGTCGAGGTTCATCAATAAATAATGGATTGTTGAAAACATCCCTTTAACCCGAAAAATCACCATTTAATCCCCCTTTTTCAACACACCCGCACACCATGGTCTTCTTTATCAACGAACAAAACATGGAGGCCCACTTTGTCAACAAACACAATCACCTCAAAAATGATTAAATGATGCCTTGAGGAATTTTTTCCCAACGAAATTTTCAATATTTATTTAATTAATTTAATTTTAAATTACCAAAATCACATGATTCATTCATAATCCCATATAATAATGATCCACATACCTCTCATAGGTATCTATCATGAATGAAAAATCACTTTACTTCATCATTTGATATCTTTATAGTCAATACATCATATCAAGGGGGTACTAGATTTCTATTTATTAATCAGTCACCCTATCCTATGTCATGAAAAAATATCAACTTATACCATTGGACTTCCAAGACACATAATCCTCATTGGTTCCTAAGTTTGATATCCTTACTACCAATCAAAAAAAATATTTGGTATCACTTTCTCATTAACCCTACTTTCAAAGGGATCCCTCAGGGGTTTTCCTTGATGGAAAAAATATTCCAACCCACGAATTCCACTTCCCAGTGGCCATGGGTTGGAGACTAGAACCGAGGGTATAAAAATCTCACATATTGGAGGCATTATGATCAATAATTTTTAAATTTAATAGAGATATGGGATAAAAACCATCAAAAACTCCACTACATAATAAAAAAGAGATGTTGAACCATCCAACAATGGATGAACTATATCAAACAAATATAAATAAATTCTACAAGTAAGTACCAAAAGATAAACCCTATAGTAGAAACTGAACAAAACCCCCAATCGCAATTATTTTAATGTCCAGGTAGATTCCCAGAATCCTCTTGGAAACTCACAAAAAAGTTTACATATACTTAAGTTGATCATAACAAATATAATCAGTAGAATCATACCAAAGGTTTCTCATTCAAATGTGAAATGAGTCAAAATAATACACTGGGGAATAAATAATAGAACCAATAAGGACAAAAAAAAATTCAACTATCCATCACAACATAACTATGACACTCCCACCAAATAGTCTACCAGGTATAATAACATATAATTGAAAAAAAAATAAAGAAATGGTTCTCCAAAATCACTTCCCCTTTAGTTTTCTGATCCCAGGACCCATCTTTAAACATCATATTCTCTAATAACTTCCATACCATCTCTGTATACAACCATATATCTATAATCTGGGTCAAGATGTATATCTACGTACATATAATTTTTAAGGAACAATATCAAATGCTACCATCTCTCTATATCCATACCATAACCTCATCACATAACCATGGAAGTAGTGTATCATGAACATAGTGGACATTAACCTTGTCCCCTCCTCTTACCACACCTGACCCCCAAAAACCCTAAAACCTCATAAACACTTAGAATATACCAAAACATATATCAAAATTACTAGGAATATCAACCCCACATCATCATTTTAACTAATACTGAAGGAAGTGCAGGGAAGATGGGGTATTCGTCTATCCATTTTGACACCAACCTAGATGTTGGGTAAATCAACCAGAACCCAAAACATTTAGGGATTGATCATTTTTTTCCAATTTTAGGGGATTTGTATATAAATGACATGAAAATACAAGATATATATTTTCAAATAAGCGTAACCTACGGGTTAACATTAAATGACACCAGCACATCCTACAACACCACCACAACATCTCATGATATATTCCACTAAGAACTGGAACCACTAAATGCAACATACAACACAAATGAACCCCAAAAGATACATTTAATTTTCCCTTTATAAGTTAACCAAATTCCTAATTATCCCAATATTTGACCAGTTCCACTTATTAACTCATTACATTTTTCATTCAAGTCCAAACCATTCCTTATATATGAATCTATAATCTACTTATCACAAATTAATTTCACCCCACACATATTCAATTTACATATATTAATTCAAACCATCCATATTTAATTACCAACCAATTCTAATTTAATTTCATTATTTCCATTTCAGTCTACCCTTAATGGGATACCACTATAAGAAAACTTCAAAAACAATCATGTCACTCTTAAAAAACAGAAACCAAAATGCATTCCAACCATTTCCACAACTCAACCATTTCCCTATAACAACACCACGTCATACCCTTGATTTTTCACCATAACCCAACCATATTATGATTACGTCAATTAACTATGAACCAAAATTTATCCCACAATACACCCCATACTCAAAATAGTCACCAGTATCATTATAAAATCCCAAATAATGTTCATATAACCACTAAAAATTATTATCAATCACATAAATAGAAAATATCATGTTATATAATTCACTTTAATAAAAAATAGTTTCAAGGGGTTTTTAATAAATTTCATCATATCGTTGCCTATTTTTTCACTCAAATCGTTTTTTATCATGGGTAACCAATTAATTTTCCATATAGATGTTCTTATCTTTTTATCTGTGGTTATTTTAGGCAAAGAGTAAAAAATGGACCAAATTTTATAATACTCGCAACAAGAAAATAGGATTCCAACAACCATGAATTTTATAAACAACTATAATAAAGAATAAACTCATAAGAATTATCAAAAAATAATGAAACACATAAGAAAACCCCACCCATTTAATTTCATGTTAAGAAATTTATTTATCTTTTTAAGTAGACTCATATTACCCACACAAAAGAATATAATAGCATGCAATTTTATAGATTGTCATAAAATAATAAAATAACGAGGATCACTTAGCTCAATAGGATGTTTCATGTTCTACGAGAACGAATTGATGATTTAAAATCATCCATCACCAAAGAAAACACAACCATAACCAAATAATGGGAAGTAACCATCAAGACTCTCTTGATTTCCAACCGAAAATGGAGTCTCTCCTCCAAAAAGAACTACCATAAGGAATAAAAAATAATTACATTAATGAATGGAGTAGGAAGAATACCTCAACACATAATAATTCAATTTGGATGAACCAAGATGTTTAAAATTTAATAATTGTGTATGGATGGTGATGGGAGTTAAAGGGGATGAATATGGATCAAGAAAAGATGTAAAGCGAAACCATGGAATTTAGGATTCCCCATTTTATATAGGAGTCTTTGTAAGCCTTCTCCAATGATGTGGGGGACCTCAAAACACAAGTGGTGAGTCCAGTTAAAGTGACTATCTAAATTTAAATTTCTTGAACACCTGATTATCATATATTTTTAAACTCACATCAATATATTTTTTCAACCACCTCAACCTAAACCACTAAATAGACTATATTTTTGTACCATAGATTCCCATCAAAGGAAACCAATATAGTGTAGTACCATGTCCTTGTCCATTTTAACCTCGCCACACTCATCCCAATAGCATGGTGGTTTGGACACCATATGATTCTCATAGGGTAACTCTATAATAAGCACACCAAAAAAACATAATCCATATGAATTTTTCCTAAAATCTATTCCCAAACTTTTTCCATTCTATGTGGAACATCCTTTGATACTACTAGACTACTTGTTTCTATTTCTATTCTGCATCCCAACTCCCAACGACCAACTCTATGTCCAACATCCCAATTCCCAAGGCCAAAAGGACATGTCCCATCATTGTGTATCCAGAAAATATCAGAAAAAATTGAACCACATGTACCACTACGGAATGATGAATCTATGAATGGTCAAAACTTACCTACATCCACTATAACATCTCTAAACTACATCTCAGCACCATCTATCACTAGAAAAAAATAATGGGTTTTTTTTTGGAATTTAGGCCATCACATGACATAATTGTTGGAGTTGGTGACCAAGAAGAAAATTATGTGTACATTATGATAACTTATATTCATAGTTTTGAATATTAATAATATTATTATCACATCATAATTGTATTATGTTTGAAATAGTATGTGATAATGTCTTAATAGTATCTGTAAGACTTAATGTTCATAGGAATTCCCCACTATGATGAGGACCCAAATGTGTTATGATAGTGTTCTTAAATATATTATTTATAGTTAGATGAAATGATTTTATGGGCATAAATGATACATGATATCATGGGTGGAGACTGATAGGACATCGAGGTACCTTATCATAGTGTACACCTTTAGTAATATCTAGTGTAGGATATTATGAGAATGAGACCCACTAGTAGGAAATCAACATTTATAAGTGTCATTGGATGTTCCGATATATAGATGTGTGTATTGATCCTTATAATTTAATATTATTATTAATCAGTTTTATATGTCTTTTAATTTCTTGAATTGATGAAATCCATGACTAAATATGTAAATGATTTGGTGGGATACCTTAGTTGCATCATGAGAAATATTTCCTTAATGAATAATGTGAGGAAGTATTTATCCCTTATATACCTCAACAAAAGTTGATATCTTAAGACCTTTGACAAAAATGATATATCCTAAATAAATCATTTCTCATGATGATCTATAAGAAATTTTGATTTATGGAAAGTAAAATACAAAGCAATCGACACATAGGTTGATAGAACCATAATTAATCCTACTTGATTAGAGATTTCACAATAAAGGGATTATCTTACATAGTAAGCATTGGTATGATGTATTATGTCATTTTGGAATTAACATATTTCTTGATGGGTTCCTTGGCATTGGAATTGGCTAACATCTAACTTTAAGTTATTTTACCTAATTCCATTTAGAAAGAAGGCTAGAGGTCACACAAAAATTATATATAGAATCTATGTCAAATAATATATTATTATTTATTATTTAATATTTTTAATAAATGTTATTCCCAAATGTGGTTTAATAATTATTCATGTTTTCTTGATCTCATATATTCCATTTTTAGTTATTAGAGATAAATTATGTTAGTGGAATATGTAATAAATATTTATTTTCTATTTAGTGAATATAATATTTATTTAATTATTGGAGAATAATGTGGTGATATGTATTTATTAAGTAAAGACTCATTATTTAAGGCCTAACAAATATTGTTATAGAATAGAAGACCTAGTTTATAGGTCCCATGAGAAATAATATATATTAAATATTATTTGATTAAATAATATTTGATTTAATTCGTGAGTTTACAGAATCTTATGGAATATTATTATTATTATTGTTATTATTATTATTATTATTATTATTATTATTATAGACATGGTGTTTTTTAGGAATTAAATAAATAATAATGTAATAATTTGAAATTAGTTATTTCTAACACTAGAGGTATATAAATTCAACTATATTATATTACAATAGATCCAATTCAACTTCTTGTGAACAATGAAATTTGAGAGAATCCCCTCAAGACCTAGAGATCCCTCTCTCCAAGAACAATATTTAGGGAAAATAAGTGATCTTCCCCATACTTCCACTATTGAGTCTAGATAGATCATGGAAAATATTTGTCAATCAATTCTCAAGGTGATCAAATAAGAACAACGCAAGCTATATGATCTGTAGTGAAATCACCCGGATATTCATATGATAATGTTTGATGATTTTTGGACCACATGTGGATCACTTCTATAGGTGATATAATCTTGATTCATGAAATACAGATATGGTATAATGTAGATGTATTGACATATCAATCAATGAAGGAGGAATTTCACGTATGGTAATTCTTTAATTCCTTAAAATAGTTATAAATAATATGTGAGGATCATGTGCTTCAGTTACAGAGTTTATCTATTATCTATATTATTTGATTTAATTCGACTTATCACATAATTTATCATCATGTAAATATTTTATTAATCATCAATTATGAAAAAATAAAAGTTATGAAACACCCATCACACTCTACCACTAAACCCAAAACCTACAAGTGGTATCAAAAGGGGTCACATAATTATTTATAATTATTTAATCATTTTTGATTGATTTATGCAT
Source organism: Viscum album (assembly GCA_963277665.1). Classification (NCBI taxonomy): domain Eukaryota; kingdom Viridiplantae; phylum Streptophyta; class Magnoliopsida; order Santalales; family Viscaceae; genus Viscum; species Viscum album. The sequence continues at coordinate 1,238,444,639 of OY728153.1, forward strand.
TTATAAATAGTTTTATATTATTGGTTAATATTTATTTAATATGTATTGTGAGATCTATTATATTTGTCTTTTTTATCATAAACATAATGAAATCAATTAATTTTTTGAAAGAAATAAATTCAAATATATTAGTCGGAGGTTCTGAGGAATCTAGAAAGATAACACAAGACAACACGCTGTGTAACCTAGATGTAAATGTCCAATAATAATGTTTAATACAACATAAATTAGTTCAGAAATAATTAAAATAGTATTAATTTATTATAGATGGTGAATTAAATTATACACTGCATGTTGACCAAAAAATCATGGCATAGGATTTGTCAGAGTACATTCCATGTAAATTCCATACAAGGAGTGGAGAACTTTAGTAATAGATGGGTCATATATCTTATTATAATGCCTATATAACTCGTGGTTATGTAACTCAAAGGCCATATGTTAGGTATCCCTTGTACATGTCAGGTACTAAATTTTTCTTCATGTCACGGTTACACGGAGATTCCCTAAGCTTGTTCTACATATAGACAATGAGAATAATACACACCATATATCTTAAAAATACATCTCATGTACCTTTACCAAATTATGTAGAATTAAATTTAATTTATTTTAATTTTCAAACCTTATCAACATGTACTTTTGTGTGGACATTATGTTGATAGGATACGCCATTTGACATATTATATATATATATATGTTTAATTAATTTCTATGTATTATTTTGATTTAAATATCATGTATAGGTTTTATTACGATTATTAATCTATGCACAATGAATCATTACATGATATTTAAATACCATGTGTTTTGTGTCTTAATTAGGATGACAGTAAATGCTATGAAATTACATGACAAGTCATCTATGCCACATATTTCAAGATTAAAAAATAATGTAGTATAATACATTTGGGGTAATTTGGATGGGCACTCTCCTTTTTGCCTCCAATGTATATTCTTTTAAATGGTTATTTTTATATATTTTTTCAAAATTATGATGCATGAGAGTATTAAGGAAATTTATATGAGAACTAAGATAAAATATTTGAATAATTAAATATGATAACTAATTGATTCGAGCATGATTTATCTTAAAAAATAACCATTTGAATTGAATGATAATTTTATTAAATGTATAATTCATTATGTACATATGGATGAGAATGATTATAGACGAGAACATGGTACGTGATTGGTATCATTTATGTTATTATTTGATTAAATTATTTTCATGTGTGTCATCTCTTATCTCGTTATGTATGTGGCTACGTGACCAGGGTTTTCTTTACAAAAACCCCTTAAACAATTTAATGGTTCCCCTCACCTGTGTGTGAGTAAAATCATATGTAATGGATAGATCTCCCAACATACTGGTGCAAGTTTAAGTTTGGATCTGAGGAAAAACTAATCAAAGGGAGATACATAGGTGGATGGGTGGAAAGCTCGAACACGAACCATAAATAGTTCATGGTGTTCTCCCTTGGTTGATGGTTAGTTTATCATCCTCTAAAAAAACTAAAAATTAGTAAAATCTCATGACTATACTACATTATTATTTTATTTCTATCAAGTTACATGGTTATTTTATTAGGTATGTTTAGTTGTGATCACATGAATTAATGAATTAACAAGAATTAAAGATTAAATTAAAATAATTTGGATTTGGTGTAAATATTATCCACATCCGGGTTAATTAGTTAAGTAAATATAATTAATATTAATAAGCATTTAATAAAGATAATAATTGTTAATTTATGAATAAAATAAAAAATCTCTCAATTGTATATATTAAGTGAGAATAAACTTCCAAAACGTCATTTAAAATTGTACCATATTCCAACATACTTGACCAACCAAAGTTGGGGTGTTTTCAATTATCAAGGAATTATATCATGATGTATTGTGTTGAATTAAGATAATTCACATCAAGGGTTGACTAAATAGTCAGGAAATGGTGTAACTGAGAGGAAAAGGTAGAGGAAATCCAATTTATGGATTTCAAGATTGGGAAGTCCACTCAATAGATTAAGGATCTATGATTTAATGTAGTTGGAATTTGTAATTACTACTTAAAACCCTAACCAATTCTTGACAAGACAAATAGGGGTGATGAGAAGGGGAATATGGATCCTTTACACTAGAATTTATACGAATTTTTTTTATTAAAAATCCAATGGTGATGGAAATTAGTTTTCAATAAAATTGTGGGAGATTAATAAATATAATATTTATTTATTTGTCAAAATTTTATGAGATAATGTACTAAAATTTTAATCATCTTATTTGAAAAAACTAACATAAAAACTACTTCATAGATATCAGTATGGTCCATACATAAGGAGGAAATCCTTCTCATTGGAAAAAATTCTCAATAATGGAAGAGCTGCTTACTTATTATCCTACACCATTAATGGAAATCGTATGTTCCAGAAGAACTTATTTCAGATGCACCAAATAATGATTATATTTAGAAAGATCTATCTCTCTGTGGAAAACATTTGAACGATGCTATAACTGTTTATTGTTTCATGCTTTAATACTTGAAAAATGATATTTTGAAGAAACATGAGGACATAGATATGTATAACATGAAGTGAAACCTTTGAGATCTCTATCAGGAGAAGGTGACACACGATAGATACAAGATCACTGATTCTCTATTTTCAACTAATATTAGAGATTTGGTGCCCACATGGCCACATGTATTCAAGTTTATTGGTTACATTAAACACCTATACACCTCAAGGATTAAATTCCTAGTTGAGTTTCACACATATCTCATTATTTCCCCACCACCTAAGTACTTATCTAGTTATATTGTTAATTATAATATGATGGGTAGTTATAAGAGTCTTTCAGAAATTATTACTCTGATTCTCTAAGTGGATAATGAAATGGGGAATGAAAAACCATGGTCCTTACAATGAATAAGAAAATTAAGATCAATGAGAAGGGGCCCAAGAATCATAACACTTGTAAAGATCCCAATAACTATCCTTCCTGGAAGAGGAAGATCTTGAGGTAGGGAATGAAAAAGGATGCAGTGTGTTTTTCATGTGGGATGCAAGTCCACTAGAATAATAATTCCACTCAAAATAAATAGTAATCTAAAGGTGTTTTTTTTATCATGTGTAATATTTCAATATCTACACATTAGGTATTAGATATATCTTTTTTTCTCAACTTTTTATCAAAATGTTTGAACCAAGTTGATTGTAAAAGATTTCTAGAGGATAAGTGGATTTAAGACCTACCAATGGTGTAAGGACAACTACCCTAAGAAAATTGTGACTACCGCCATTCATTTCCAAAATTGATTTTATTAGTTTTAGGATAATTATATTATGTATAAAATGTAACCAAGATCATAATTTATGTATCATGGCTGGATGAAGAAGATTTTATTTCCATGTTTGGAAATAAAAGTCGTTTCATTTTTTAGACAACATATTTTAGGGTATGTAACATTCAAATAATATTATTTATGTATTACAGTATGAAAACTAAGTATTGGAAATAGATAATGAATCATTTTCACATTAATCATATAACACCCAAATATGGCATCATCATCTTGGTCATGTAAAGGATAAGCATTTGAAATGTCTCTCTAAAGGTGGTTATTTATACTCCTCTATTTTAAAACCAATTAAAATATGTCATTATTGTTTATATGATAAAATTACCAAACCACAATTCAGTGGAAAATTTTAATAGGATATAGAGCCTTTAAGATTTCTTCACACAAATTTTTGTGGACCATTTCTGTTAAATGGTAGAGGTGAGGGTTCATACATCAAAAAAATTTATAATGACTTAATTATATGTGGATATGTATACTTGAAGTGGTATAAGTTCAAGTCCATTGAAAAATTCAAATAATTTTGGAATAAATTAGAGAATCAACTTGGAATGAATATAAAGAATCATTGATCAGATCAAGAAGGAGAATATCTTACTCATGAGGTTATTTAATTTTTATTGGAGTTTGAGTTTCTATCTCAACTCACTTAACCTTACAAACCATATTGTAATGGTGCTAGTGAATGTAGGAACCATACTTTGTTAGAAATTTTAAGGATTATAATGAGTCATTAGAATATTCCATTATCATTTTAGGGATATGCATTAAAAACTATGGCATAGAAACTAAACCTGGTACCAAATAAATCAAAAAATAAAATTACATTCAAGTTATTTAGTGAAAAGAAACTAGTTTTGTTACATGCAAGTGTGTGGGGTTTCAAGGTGTTTTTGTGGCCTTTATAGGGAACAAACAAACATCTCGAGGTTGAAATTGTATCTTTCTAGGGAATTCAAAGTAAAAAAATGAATACTAAAAATAAAACCCCATGGAAAATAATGTTTTTGTCACTATAAATAAAAAAATTAGAGGGAGTTCATCCTCAAAATGGATAGTGGGTGGAAGATTGGATTTAATGAAGTTGATGCCCAATATACACAAGAGTTGGTACAGGATAAAATTCCATAGGTCTCAATGAAAGAAGAAGTTCATGAAACCCAATTACGACATAAGCGATCTAGAGAGGTAAGAGAACTAGATAGATATTTTTCACCATAAATAGAATATATTGACCAATTATTGGATAAAAATGATGAACCTATCACCTAAAAATAGGTAGTAGAGAGCATAAAATCGACAAAATGGAAAGAGCCACTAAAATCTTAAATTGCTTCCATGTATTGGAACCATGTTTTGTGTTGTAGTCACTGTTCTAGTTGATGTAAATATTGTGGGGTAAAATGGGTATTCAAGAAAAAACTATACATGGAATGTAAGGTAAAAACAGATAAATCAAGTCTAGTGGCTAGTGGGTTTAAATAGTATCAAGTAATTTACAATGATGAAGTCTTTTCACTAATTTCTCTGTTTAAATATATCATAATTTTACTTGTTACAATAACTTACCATGATTTTAAAATTTATTGGATTTATTGCAAAACATCTTTCCTTACTGTAAAACTTTATGAAAATTTCTACATGACACAACTAGAAGTGTTTATGACTCAAGATGAAGACAAAATGATTTTTAATTTGAAGAGATCCATTTATGGATTGAAGAAATAATCTTGTCCACAGAACATTCTATTATATGAATCTATAAAATAATTTGTTTTCATTATAAAATAATGTGATCCATGTTTTTATAAGAGGTTTAGTGGGAATGTTTCCATTATTTTAGTATTATATATTGATGACATATTAATTTTTTGGAAATGACGTACCAGTCTTACATTCTGTTAAGAACTGGTTAAAAAATTATTTATCCATGGAGGAATTAGGTGAAAAACCCAATATTATTAAAATAAAGATAATTCATGATAGATCCTAGATGAAAACTTGAATTAGTAAAAGTACATAAATATACTAGATGCTATAGATATTTATTATGGAACAATCCATGTGAGTATTAGTTTAAGTATCATGTTGTATACATATTTCTAATAAAATGTGTCCTCATACACAATAAAAGAAAGTGTGATTGAGTAAGATCTCAGAAACATTATTGATAATTTCAATAAGGTATTCCATGTTATGTACTTTACTTCATGTTTCCTAGGCATTTATCATGGTGGGAATATATTATAATGATCTTGGAAAATAATAGTGGTTAGCTATTATGTCTATCCTCATGTATATTAAAAGAATTAAGGATATGTTGTTATTATATAGAGGAGAAGAGGATCTAGTCATTAGGGGTTACAGTGATGATTTTTTTCAAATAGATCAGAATAATCTGATGTCACTATCAAGATATTTTTTCTATCTCAATGGACGAGGTGTCAGCTAAAAGAGTTCAAAGTAGCCATTTATCATTAATTATATAGTGGATACCGAGTATATAACTGCTTCTGATGTGACAAAGGTATCCATTTGGATACAAAAATTTCTATTTGAGCTGGATTAGTCACATAACATTAATGATCATATCATAGTGTATTGTGATAATAATATATTGGTAGATCTTATAAATGAGTTGAGGTTACACCAATAGACACAACACATACTATAGAAGTATCACCTCTCAATGTATTTTTATGAATGGGGTGAAGTTTCAGTAAGAAGAGTTTCTATAAAAGAAAATGTGGAAGGCCCCTTGACTAATGGACAGTCTGAGTAGAATCATGAGTATTATATGCGATTCAGTAGTCTGAAGGTTGTAAGTAGTTGGATCTAGTGAAAGTGGGAGTCTGTTGGAGTTGGTGTCCTAGAACCAACATCTATGAACATTATGATATCTTTTTTTAATATTTTAAAATATTAATAAACTCTTTATTACATCATTATTTTTCATTTTCATGACATAGTATGGGATAATGTTATAAGATTATGTGTCTCACTGAAAGGTCATATTAGTTATCCTCTATGATGAAAACCCAGAAGTTACATGAAAATATTATTAAATATATGTTCTATAATCAGATGAAATCATTTGATGGAAATGATGATATAGTATATCAGGGTTAGAGACTCATCGGACTTTAAGAAACCTTACCATGGTGTATTCCCTTATTAATATCCAATATAGGATATTATGATAATGAGATCCTCTTGAAAGAAAACCACATTTAAATGTGTCATGTAATTTTCTTATCTAGGGAAATGTATGTTGATTCTTAGACAATATGATTATTATTAATGAGTGTTATAAGTCACGTACATAGATGTATTAATAAAAACTATAAAAACATATGTTCTTGGTGAGTTAGGATACATTAGGTGTGTCACAAGTAATATTTCATTAATGAATATTGTGAGAATAGATATGTCCCTTTTATTATTTAATATAATTTGATATCTTAGTCCCTTTTATAGAAACTTAATATCTTATAAAATTCATGGAATGGGGTTATACAGGGTGGTTTGATTTCCAGAAAGACAAAGAAAGATACATCTAGAACAAAGTTTGATGGTACCATCATGTAACCTTCTTGATTAGAGATATCACGATAAAGTGATTTTATTACACAATTAGTGTCCATATAAGGTATTCTGTCATTGAATCATTTAATTATTTCTTTATTGTTTACTTGTCAGTTTTCTAAATGTTATCCTTGTACTTTAAGCTATTATTCCTAATGATACTGAGATTGAGGCCTATATGGTCACACACTATGTGTATCCAGAATCGCAGTTAAGTAATATATTATTATTTATTATTTAACAAGCCGAATAAATATTTTTCCTACAAATGGTTAATTAATTATTTATTTGTGGTTGATCACATATATTATATCACAAATTATTCAAGATAATATTATCTTAGTGGAATATTCAATAAATATATATTTTCAATTTAGTGAATAGAATATTTTTTAATTTATAGGTGAATAATTCTTTGATATTTATTTATTAAATAAACATTCATTTTTCAAAGCCCAATAAATATTGTTGAGGAATTAATGTCCTAGTTTATAGGTCATGTGAGAACGAATATATAGTGAATATTATTTAATAAAAAAATATGTAGTTTAATTCGCATGTTTAGAAAATGTCACGAAATAATATTAATACTGTTATTATAGAAATGGGGTTATATAAGGATTAAGTAAATAAAAATGAAACTTATTAAATTACTTATTTCCAACCCTATCGTAATATAAACCCTATTATATTATTTTTCAGTATAGATAATTCATTTTTTTATGCACAGATAAATTCATAGAGAATCTTATCAAGAATTATAGAGATCCCTCTACAAGCACTCTCATAAGAACAAAAAGAAATCATTATCCTCATTCAACTCTCGATTATAGAAAGAAAAAGGTGAATCTTTTTTATGTCATTCTCTATGTAATAATAGGAAAATAATTTAAGAGATAAGATCCATCGTGTTATCTTTTGTAGATTCTTACAATGATGTTCAGAGATTCATGGACCATGTGCGGATCACCGCTAGATGGAATATAATTTGGAATATTATAATTCTATGATAGTATGAAATAGATTTATTTCCATATCAATCAGTGAAAAAATAATTTCATGTATAGTAACTATTTAATTTATTAAATTAATTATAAATAGTTTGTGATGATCTTATACTTCAATTTCTGTATTTATCCATTTCTTATATTCTTTGACTCAATTCTACTGATCATTGGTTTTATCATATTCTAAATATTAGATTAATCATCAATAATAATAAAAATATGGGCAAGGACTATCACATGCTTCCACCATGCCCAAAATATACTGTGATGCGGTTATATATTCTCATAATGTTTTGGTTTCATATACATGTGGTTGTGATATATCTATATGCTTAGGTCTCCAGGGATCATGATTATTACTTTATTATTCTTTCAATATATTCCATAGACAAATTTATGCTCCCATATTGATACCATTATGGATCCATGTTCATATTATAATATCTATGAACTTTTTATCATTATTTATGATCACTTTATAAAATTATATGATTATATATCATTAATCATGTATTTATCCCTTGTTTATGTTTACTCTCATGTTTATATGTTCCCTCTATCTCTTTGATATTATATAATCTATACTGAGATTCTTAGCTTGATAATATTATTGTGTATCCCCATTTCCCGAATAAATAATATATAATAATATGAATAGGAGGAAATCTTTTGTTCTGAATTTTGCAGGAGATGCTGAAATACTATTGTGTAATAAGGTATATATATAGGTAATATTTAAAGACACTAGACATTTGGGTTATAGAAGTGTTTTCTATTTTATGGGATGGGATTTTAATTATGTAAAATTATGTAATATCTATATATTCCAATATTGAGCTTCATCATTTAAAGTATTTCCTAGAATAGTAGAAAGTGCACACCATATATTCTAGGAATAATCCATTTTTAGTTTTCTAAACTAAACTTCAACCAATCAATTCATTATTGGTTGTAACCTTAATTCCAATTTATAAATTATGTGACCCAAATACCTATTAAATAGATGAATTAAAAACATTATTACCTAAATACCATTCACTGATCCCCAAGGAATGTAAATTAGTACCCTGAGTTTATAAGTTAAATGTTAGGGAATAATTTTCCTATAGTATATAGTGTGACAAGTCAACATTAATTCTACTAGAAGATGTAAATTTCATGTCTATATAGTGGAAATTTACTTTTCTAGATAATAGAAAACCTATTACAATAAAAAAACTAAATAAACAATAAGTAAAAAATATATAATAATGCTATTAGAAAAATAAAATCATTCCAAATGTCTTAATTCAACCATAAACATATACAGTTAGAAAAACATGATAACATTGAGTTGGATAGGGGATGTTCTAGTACCACTCCTTCCAAAAATATCCTTATAATCCTAAATCGTAGAGTCTTAACATGAAAATCCATATTATCTCCTAACAATCCAATGTATCAACCAATTTATATGAATGAACAGTTCATACCAAGAATATATTAATAGGAACTATGTGTCCTCTTTAGTGTCCATATAGGATGAGATCATGTACATATATACACATTAGTAAACTGCCAATGAGACTCAATATAGAAATAAATTATAAAAAGTTTATATGATCATGTCTACAACATATATAACTAAATTAGTTTTACTATAGTCACCAATCAAAACATGGAAAAATTAATAAACAACATATCATAGAGGATTTATTAGAAGGAACAAACTATACCCATATACCATGACGGTACATGTCTGACATACCTATTTTTAACAAAGCCTGAGATCTAAGATAAATTACTGTGTTAATACCCTAGGATATTTAGTGTTGATACCTATAAATAACTCACTTATTTACACATAAGTACCCATACACATGAGTAGAAGTTTGTAAAAGATGATAAGGTCTAAGAGAACCATCCTGAGAGTGTGTGGAAGGAACATGGTATAATGAATCAATTAAATATTATATCTTATCCCATGAATGAGTAAATTAAACCATGTTTCCCATCATAATAATGATCTCGAGAATTATGAGCCTATCTCAAACCAGAAAACGTGTATACATGATTTGGGTATAACAAACCATTCCCTATGTTTAACCAATATATCACTGGAGGAAAAACAACTGAAATATTTTATATGATATCAATATATATACACACACATTCATATAACCCCAAATGCATGATTATAAAATAAAAAATTTCAATCTATGAACAACATGATTTAATGTCAATATTTTCCATTTTATTAGCATAACATGATTCAATGTAAACACAAAATTTTCATAAAATATATTTGTAATCATGGGGACTTAATAATGATAACAATAAAGTGTTTAAAAATAAATCCAAATTAGTAATAAATAATGTAATTAATGGTTATTTATGCCACAAAACTCAAAAAACATATCATATTCACAAGATAGAGTGAGTCAAAACATCACATCAACTTTAAAACCTAGGCACATGAGGTTTTGGTTATTATATATATGAAATCCAATGTTCATTAGTTGTATATTATGTAGTATTTAAGTTTTTTTATTGGTCACAATTGATAAATAATTTTGGAAACCCAAGTAATATATTAAGTGAAAAAAAAGTGTTGATAAAATTCGTTAGTTATAAGTATGGTTCTTTTCAAAAGAATGATTATTTATTAATTGAAAGTCAATTAATAAATGTTTTAATTATAAAATTGACACTTGAAATTGGGCAAGAATTTAAAATTTTAATTTCAACCATTTAGAATGAATTTATATTTAAAACATATCTTATACTTTTACATTGAAATTTTCTTTGATGACAATAATATAATTTATTTGCTAATGTATAAATGGTTTCTTGAAATAAAGGTATGTGTATATAGACCAAAACCACTAAAAATACTTTAAAACATATATAAAGAAATAATGTTTGAGTTTAAAAGAATTATGTTTTGTTTAGGAAACATTTTGGTAGTATTGTCCCAAACATATTTAAGAGTTATCAATTAACTCCACCCAACTTAACTTTCCATCATATAACCATTAATGCAACTCTTTTCCAAATTTAAGTTTTGATTATTTATTTATCAATTCTTTAGGTTATTATGAGATGAAATGATATCACTTAATTCCTTATAATAAATTTTAAAGAAATTTATTGCTTAAAAATCCATAATTCACTACTTAACACATAGGATTAGATTTTTCATCGTATTTTGAAAAAAAACCAAAAAAACATTACTAATTGGATCACAAGAACAAAAAATATTTTCTATCCCTAAAATCAACTCCAACATGGATAATAATATATTTCAGGTTCTAAAGTCACATAAAACAAAAATAAAAGATATGTTAATAACCAATTTAAGCATCTTATTTAGCTCATGGAAACTTTTTGTGATCTTGAATGATACACTAACATAAATGATAATAATTACTTTCTTAAGGTTTTATGCTATGATTTTAATGAAAATTAAGTACAAATTAACCCAAAAATATATTTATTATGAAATTTTCTCGCAAGGTAAACATCACTTTATATTAAATTAACATCATAAAACCATTAATTTTAAATTTTGAACAGAATTTTTTTCTCTTGATTATTAGTTTTTAAAAAAATCATTAGAATATTACATGAATTTCTTAAAAATGAAGTCAAGTATCTAAGACCTCAACCTTATCATTTTGGTATAATTTTTTTCAATTCACAGAATTTTTAAGAAACCCCTAAAATTGATGAAAAAATCCACAAACAATTAGCACCCAAAAACCAACCACCATAAGAAAATAAGTCTAATATCCAATAAACAACTTAATGGATAACTCAGAATTTATACTCATGATAAGAAAAATATAAGGATGTAATTAAATCCATCAATTATCACAAAACGTTTTACTCTAAAACCAGGAAACCTCTAGAAAAATTATAATATCAATTACATTCTATGAACATAGTGATTAACATAAGGGAAACACCCCATCAGAGATTATGTGAGACTAAATAAGGGTAATACTCAATTATTAGGATTAATTCCACTATGTCTCAATAGAATACAATATCAATCCAAAGCATACAAGATGAAAAAATATGATAAATGAATAATATTAGGAAGAGAAAGAGGGAAAATATTATATTGGATTTGTATTGGAAAACCAATTTCAAAAGACTTTAAAACTTATAGGAGAGGAAGGCAAAGTAGAAGGAAAAAATGACCCCTAGGATTTGATATCATAAACTAAAAATTAATTGTGTTTGATGTAGAGATTGAAAGTAATAATGGGATTTGAAGAAAGAAGGCTAAAATTCCCATTTTTAAAAAAATAAGGGATGAAGAGACTAGGTAACCATTAAAGGTTCATCAGATACCATATAGTTCAATCTGGACACCTTCACCCCTAGTTATCTCACTATCTACCCATTTCCATCTATAGTAAAATAATAAAGGGGGATCCTCCTTGTAGTAAACATAAACTCCAAAATTCTTCTACAAATATCAAACCATACCCAAAAACAATAATAATTACACCATAAAATCCATGAATTAGAAAATGAATCTTAAAATTAAAATTGAAATCTCCCTTAAATTTTATAAGATCCTTAAAATAGAAGAAATGGTAATGTAATAGGTACATGGATTATTATAACCTCTCTACCATGTGACTTATCATATTTTAGATTCCCTAATAGTTTCTGACTCTATATTCACTACCACACATGAACTATGACCCACCAATAACTCCCTAATACACTTACCCATGCATAAGTCACATTAATGATATATCTAATAAATATATTAACTAAAATCATATAATACCACCAAATTATAACATCCAAAACTCATATATGAACTCACCCACTAATACACATTACAATCGCTCATCATAATTGATATAAACAATTCCTTGAAATAGTACAACCATTAACAACACTAAAATATAATTCTTCTTTGAACAATAAAAATCTATGTAAATCACAATTACTAAACCCAAACCATTACCTCACATCTAATTAATGACTCTTAAAGTATTACAATCCTTCAATTATATAATATTCCAACACTTGATTCCATTTTAATTTATTAATTTTCTGACCATGAAAATACATCTATTCATATGGTACTCCTTACCATAAGAGTGAAAAGGGGTCTACCTTTATTTCCCTACTACTAAATTTCTATTTAGCTAAAACAACTTTCATTTCAAAACTTTTTGTAAAAAATATCATCTTGTTTTAAAATAAAAGGTTAATATCATTTCTAAATTCCTATATTTTACAACACTAGTTCATTTAACCAATTTTTTAGAAAAATATTTCTACTACTTCACATTAAAAAATATGTTATATATTTTTCCCTAATAATTTCTAATTTTTAATTTGACCCCCATTTAATTATAAATTTATAAAACCATTTTAGTTTTTAAATCATTGTTTTTAAACCATTTTCATTCTTTTTGAAAGTTATAAAATATGTAATATCAACATGAATAGATAATCACAAGGTAATATATTCAAATTATTCAATAGTAAGAAAACGTCTCACAAGGTAATATATTCAAATTATTCAATAGTAAGAAAACGTCTCACAAGGTAATATATTCAAATTATTCAATAGTAAGAAAACGTATAATCAAAGGATAGATGAAATTATTTGGTATATTGTCATGACAGGTCATGTTATTCAAAATAAATATGAAATGTCAAGCTTGATTGGGTACATAATCTATATAAAAATTAAATAAAATTTTACTACCATAGAACCTTTGACGTATTGATATTTACAATGAATTTAATAAATAAGAAGCTGTAATAAGGAATATATGGAATTGTAGGTAGAAAATATTAAATAGAAAGTAAATGATATGATCAAGATTCAAATGACATAATGGTTATATAATACAATATTTCCAATAAAGAGGAAATAATTAATCTTTACTAAGGTAAATATAAAAGGTAATTTAATTAATTTAATAACTCCTAATAAGGTATGTAGGATAGAATTTTTTAATTTATTAACTATTATATAATTAATTATAGTGTTTCACATATATTAGTTATAATATAAATGAGATGCAGATGTCTTAAAGTGCCTATACACTCTATGATTCATTATTCTAGAAACAATCTAGATCCCAATCAAGCCCTAAAAATTTATCAAATTTCACCAAATAATAATTGAGATATCATAATGTGAACCTCACTTAAATATATAATTCCTAATCCATACCCAAAAATCCCCTAGTGCCATGAGATTCTTGTATAAAGAGGTTTATCAGACTTCTTTATGGGTTACTTCTCCTATCCATAAAATCATAGATCTTCTCTAAGAATAATTAAAATATATATAACTCAAAATTTATTTGGTACCACTTCGTAACATTGATAACCCCAATACACAATTCATCCCTATATCACACTCACTTCTAACACATGAGAATTCAATGATCCCATATAGTTAGTGACTAGAATTTCTAGTCACTAATGACAAAATATAAGAATGATTTTCCAATATTATTTAGTATAAATATTATAGCATAATTCTAGTGGAAGATCATATTGTCAAATTTATATAACATATATTTTCCTTATAATCTAAAAAAATTACTTATATTAATAAAAAAATAATAATAGGAGTAAGAATATATATTTATAAATGTATCTATAAACATAATGATATTCCACAAAATAAAATATAGCCCTAAATATATAATACTATACAAGACTAATTTCATAAAATAAAATAGATGATATTCCAATACCACTCCAACCACCATGGCCTCCTCTCTACAACCTTATAGAGTCTTAAGACATGAATCCACACCAGAACCAAACTAGCCAATATAGTATCTAACAGCTTACATCATACCTATTTTACCAAAAATATAGCAATTATAACTGCACATCCACTTGAGTGTCCATGAATGGTTTTAGCACATATATATAAATACTTACTAAGGAACTACTAAGATGCCTCAACAAAGTAATGAATAATTAGGTGTATATATGAACATGTCTACTCATTTTCCAACGTATATAATTAAAATATTTTTTCTATAGTAACAAAAAAATATATGAGAAAATTGAAAACAAATTGATCATATATGATTTATGGGATATCACAAACTAACCCTAATTCTGGGAGGGCCTGTACCTAATATACCTATTTATAGAAAAGGCCATGTTTAGAACCAAAATATTGAGGCCATCTTCTATGGGAGGTAGTTATTGTACCAATAAATAGAACTCACATATACACATATACACCAATAAATATGATTAGATGCATGAAAAAGAATTTGGATTCTGAGCAAGCAACCTAGATTGAAAGGGAATCAAGTATAATATAATACGGTAATATATCTTCTAGTCCTAAGAATGAGTGATTTAAAACAAGTTTCACATCATAATAAAGAGTCATGGAAACCAATTTATCCATTCTAATAACAAATAAAGCAATTTCAAGCCTATCCTAAACAACAAATATTGTATACATGGTCTAAGTATAAAAAACCATTCCCTGTATTAATCCTATATTTGAATGGCTATTGAAATTGATTAAACAATTTATATGGCCAATCTATACCTATATATACACAAATATATATATATATATATATTGATGAAAATAACCTCGATGGAATTCTTATCTAATAATAAAGTCGTATCCATGATCAAGATTATTTCATTAATTATAATTTTCATGCTTAACATGATTCAATAAAAACATTTTCCATTTTATCAACATAATAATATACAAAATATAGAGAATAATTGTTTATAATATATGTGGATTCATGGGGACCAAATCATAATTGGGAATCCCACTTTTGTTAGTGGTAAACTCAAAACAGTATAATCCATTCAAAAAAATATATCTTAAAAACCTAACCAAAATCCAGGGTTCAAATTCAAATTTTAAAATTCAAAACCATAGAGTATTATGGTGGTCTAGAAGGTAACATCTAATGATAGACATGAACCCAAGATCAGTGACCTCAATATAATTGTTTATCCCCATCCTATAATTCATTCAAGCCTATAACTTAACCCCATACACCAATGCAATCAAAAAAACAATCCAAAGGGAAAAACATTAAACATGATTAGAAACTTACATCATTGATAAACCATTAAAACATACTATAATAAAAACCACAATGGACAACATCACTCCACACTAGTGATCATCAATAAAAACCAACATAGAACATAAATAAAAAAACTAAAAACTACCACCACCTTAATGGGAACCAAGACAATCATTAGAGTCACTATTATTAATTTCCTATGACCAAAACCTATCATTAGAATGGCCATCATGTATATTCATTCACCAAGACACAATGAAAAAACTAATACCAAATGACATATAACCTCATCCAAGAAAATAAGGCACTCATATCTATCAAAATAACAAAGAGAAAGTACTGATTCCACCATACTGATAGACATTATCAAACTCCAATAAGATAAAGAACCCTCAAAAAACCAAATCAATGAACATGTACAACTCCATTCATGCATCTTAGAACACCTCATCCACTTGAAAAACACCTTAAAATAACTTATAGGTAAACCATAATCAATATTTAACTAAGGAAAACTTATAGAACATAAACCCATAGAAATGATGGTGTGAGATTAGACTAAAAATGGGTCATGACCTTCACCAGGACTATCTACCCCTTTGTTCAAACAATCACCTTTCAAAATACATATGATAAATAATATCCACCACTAATGGATGGAACAAACACGTCCAAGATGATTCAAAAAAACTACTAGAACTGAATTGACCAACCATGAACTGGGCCCACTTGGACAGCAATAATACCTCAACCAACACCTCTCAAACAATTCCCAATAACTAATGCATCAGACTAGATTATATCATAACACAAAATTTGATGGTGAGGGAAGATAAAGAAACACTGATTGCTTCAACTATAGGATGAAACCATATAAGGAAATATTTTACCAATGGGGGAACCCATACCTAGATAAAAGAAAAAACATAAGGATCTCAATGACCAATAAGATATGGTATGAGTGTATAAAAATAGGGAGAAGCATTTGGATATGATGGGGCATGGGGGAGATGATGCTGGAATGAATTCTGAAATACTCCCCCTCTAAATCACCATTGTGGAGTAACCCTAAATGAGGTGAGAAAAAATTTGACAAAACATCTATATTACATTGATTATTACGCCATCATTAATCTATTTTCTAGGTAAATTTTTGGTTTTTGTGACTTTTGGATAAATCTATACCTTTATTGGAAATTGGATTAAAAAATGATCTATATTGATTTATTCATTTTTTAGTTAATGATGAATCCGAATTTTATTATCAATTGTAAAAATATTTTTTTGATTAAATTTTGTATTAAATGTTTATTGGATTTAATTTTTTATTTTAACATATTTCATTAATTTTGGAATTAAATGAAAATACATAAAATTATTTAAATAAATGAGTTTTATTTTTCAAAAAATAATTAGGAATTTCCAATCTGGGATTTTTTTTTGTTTTGAAAATAATTAAGTTTTTCAAAATCTAATTGGCTAGTTAAACATAAATTTTGAATTTATTTGAAATTAATTTATTAAAGTCACTCTACTACAGAAACGGGTGAGGGAATCGCTACCCCTTTATCCGCGCTTCTTTTAGTAGGCCTGATAAAGGGGGGCTTTATCAGTGCTGAAAAAATTATATTTCAAAAAAAATAATGAAAAATAATTTATTTTTATATAAGTATATTTATTCGTATATAAATATAATATATATTTTTTAAATATTTTTTATATACGTATAAATAGACTATTACATTTAATATATAATAAATTTCGTGTAAATGGATTTAAAATATTTTAACGAAATATTATTAATTAATAATTTTCTAATTATTTTCGATTAAAAATATTTTAATAACAATTTGAATACACAAAAAATCAAAAAAAAAATATCTAAAATAAGTTGAAAATGTAACTCAAACTTCAAACGGTCATAAATTTTGATCCGGGTGTCCGTTTGAGCTCTACCTTATATCAAATCGAATCCTATGATGAACTCTACGTGTTAATGACCCACGTGAAGCCTCTGACACAATTTGTTATGCCAAAAAAGTCCCATAAGGCATCCAAAACTGTGTTTTTAGTCGGGATACCTCGATTTGTTAATATTCAAACAAGTATAACTTCTGATCCAAATTTCTGTTAAGCCTGTACCACATATCATATCGAATATTGTTTCATTTTCTTCAATTTGATAGGTTGTGGAGTTGAAACAGGTTTCTAGATTATTTGTTATGATCGTTTTAACATTATATGGATTTTCAAATACACATATATATGTATTTATTTGTAAATATATATGTGTTTGTGTGTGTTTGTGTCTTTGTGTGTGTCTGTGTGTAGTATATATATATGTATGTATGTATTTATTTATTTATTTAATTATAAACAGACATACAAAACGTTTTTGATAAATGTATTTAAAACTAATCATATAAGTATATATTAATATAAAAAATAAATATATTGATAAAAAATTATAACTAAATATATATATATATATATATATATTAATATATGAATGAATATATATACTAATATATTAACAAATATATTTATATTAATATGAATCTATATCAACATACGAATAAATATAACTATATATAAATATATATAAAGAGATATATCATTAAATATAGAAAATAATGAAATAGCTTAGTGGTAAAGGTGTGGCCACAAAATGGGGGGGGTTGCGGGTTCGGGGTCGGGTGGAGGCAAAGGTGGTGAGCGTGTGTGAGGATTAGTGGGAAGGGCAGCGTGTGAGAGACCTCCTAGTAATGATAAAGGGGTGGCCAAGTGATAATAAAAACTCTCCCCGTTCATTATTTAATTTTATTTTATTTAAATTTTTTGACTTTTATCATTGCTTTTTAAAAAGTGCTCATAAAGTCCCCTTTTATCATCCAAAAAAAATCTCTGATAAAGGGGTCTTTTATCAGTGCTTCTTTTAGCACAGATAAAAGTGGCCTTTATCAATGCTTGTCAAAGCTCTGATAAAAGGGACCCCCTATATTAGCATTGAGCTTTACAACGCTTTTTTAGCGTTGTTAAATCCAGTTTTGAGCACTGATATATGCCATTTTGGTAGTAGTGGCACTAAATTGTAATTATAAGTTTTTTATATAATTGAATTTTTATTTGAAAAAAAATTAAAAAAAATTGTTGTTTCCAATGTGACATGGTGCATGAAAACGATATGCCACCATTGGTGTACCATCATCAATGAAAGATTTCTTCCACATTTTAAATCAAAAAGTATATTACCATCAAAACCCTTTACTTTTGACATTTCCACTACTGTTAACACAAGTACTTCTAAAGAATAATCAAACTAGATTGGAATTTTGAATCCATTGGAATCTATTGAAGATGCCACTAAATAACCCATGATGAGGTTATCTAAATAAAGATATGCTCCTTGTTGGGGTTGAAGTACTCACACTACACCCCCTATTCAAGAATATCAAAATAATTTGAATATGAACACCAACATCTCTCAATTGGAGAGGTGGATGAGTACTAATCCATGATTGAAGCCGGATGAAGAAATCATGTCGCATTACACTATGGAAGAAACCGACATGCACAAAGGGTTGGATTCATAAAAATAAGGATCCACCAAAATCAATTTTATCAGGTTGAATAATACCTATCATTTGTAAGACTGTGATTTAAAACAAAATAACCCAATATCTACCTATAACTATTGATGATACTGAGCATGGAGATCATGCTGATGTTTTAAAGTCACTCCTTTATGTTTTAAGTGTCGGTGTTCTAAAACAGAGGTAACTCGATCTTCCCCAGTAAATGGTCTATAATATTGAAGAGATACATATATAATATGATAGATTTAATTCCTAAAAGAGTTCTCCAGTAAAAATTAATAACTATACATCTCCCTAGTAGTTCCATTTCACCACAAACCAGATGTCCAACTTCACTTTTAAGTAAATAATTGAAAATTAAAGATGTTAAATCACTCTATGCTTCCACTTGTGGTCCCCCAAATGAAACCAAACATGTTCAAGAACCCTTCATGCATTTGTGATACACATTTTGACAACCTAATCCCTGAATGATCTTGAATTTATTATCAACTCATTCTCATTACTACAATCCTATATGTTCAACCACACCAGATTAACCACCTTACTAAGTACCATCATATCTCAAACTGAGGAATTATTTCATTTTATCAGTCCAGTTTTATCCCAATATTTAAATATAAAACCAATTTAAAGTTACACACAAAAGTTTCTATTATTACTTTAATTTTTATAGTCTAACCTACTAACTCTACCAGTTCTGATTACTAATAATCCAAGATACCTCCATAATATTCCAACACCATTGTTTCTCCTTTCAGGACAACCTCCAAAATATCAATTTCAATCTTTCAACTGACATTATGGATATCTAGATCATAACATCTACCCATATATCGAATAAATCCACAATATCGTGTGTTTGGAAGACAGAAATCAGGGATGCACTAGCCCATGCTTGTTTCACTTTGTCTCATTGATATTTTAGGCCTACATTATATTTTAAGTCAATATATTATACATTCATCATCCTCTTCACGTGGGAAAGAAAAATAGAACATGACTTTAAAAACTATCATAATTTACCAAAGAACATTATTGAGGAATATTATTGAAGGAAACATGGTTGATAATGGGAAGAATTTTCAATGTAGTAGAATTATTGAATATTCCCTCAACTGAATTATTCAACTCCTTAGATGAATGAAACTTGTTTATCATCCAATGATGATGAAGAAAAACTGTAAATTTAAAATGTGATCATTCCAAGAGTCACCAAAAATATTTTCACGAACTTGTGTTTCTAATTTGGTGAATTTTAAAGCATTACAAAAACATGACGTATTCTTTTATAAATTGAGAAATATTTACTGGTGTTGGAATTTTCTTACTCTCTCTCCCACTCTCTCTCAAGTACTCCTTCCAAAATCACCAGATCAAGATGTTTCTATTGATGTAATTCTTTAAATTTTTATATACTATGTACTCTTTAGTGATGGATAATAATACAATAGTGGATGATCCTAAGAGTACTCAGCCAACCATATTGTGAGTTTTAGTTTTCAATCATATTATCCTCTATTTAATTCTCAAGAGAATTTTTGATTAAAAATTTATAATAGACTAAAATATTTATTTTCATTTAAATTCATCTTTACTTTTTCATTAGCTTCAAACATAAGCCTCTTAGTAATTCATTCACTATATATGATATTTATTAGTTGGATAACTCTAGGGTGATTTATGGTATCCAGTAACTATTCTAGGTGAGGAAAAAGAATATAGTGGTTATTTTATATTTATATTCCAAACAAAAATTAAAAAATATAGGATAATATAGAAGAATTAAATTGGTTAGAAAAATGACAGGGGATAGAAATTGAATAATGATTCATGTGTAAGTGAGGAGTGCAATATGAGTTAGGGCCACAATTAGTTAAAAAATATATTTAAATCCAATCAATTATATCCACTATTTCCATAAAATCAAACGCATTAAAAAAATAAACAAAACACTCCCGAAGTTTTCTTCTCTATAGAAACATTATTCATACTTTACTGTATCTTATATGGATTCAAAGAATCATTATTTAGCATTCCCATGGTTGTAAATGCATCAAACATAGCATCATTTATAGGGAATCTATTGCTAGTGTTTATTTATTTAAATGATATCAACTAATGACAAGATCTAGTTTGTCTAACCAAGTTGGTTTGGATCCCGAGGATGAGAAAACTATTCTTGCAAGACTCCTATCAATAAAAATAACTAATAAAGAAGAAAGAGGTTTTTTCACTATTTTTTGTATAACTCTCCTTTTATAGCTTATTTTTCCTCTAGAGTTATAATATGGAGTGAGAAATGGAAGATAATCTTTCTTAAGTGAATATAACATTTAATGAAATATATACACCTATTTTTCACATTTATAACTAAGAGTTTAATTTTTAAAATGAAAATTATTTTGAAAATAAAAATGGAATCATTATAATTCATTATTTATTTCATGTATTTTCATATGAATAACCCAATAAGAATTTGAGAGTATTTATAGTAGTGTTCAATAGATTTAGAACTAGAGGAGTCACTGCGAATCAAATCATTTGGAAGTCATTCCTCTTCTCTCCTAAAGGGGAATCCAAGGAGTTTCTCTATAATATAAAACCTATAGAATTTACCTAATTGGACAGTCTATAAGGGTTTTTCCTATAAAAAACATGCATTTTGTAGTGATCAACTAAGAAAGAAGATATATAGAATAAAAAATGATTGTAGAATTTCTATAGGTGTTTTGGAAAGGGTTAGACAAATTGAATGGATCTTGGACACACCATCCTTATAAAGAACATAACTTCTTGGTATTATTTTTACAAGAATTCATGGAAAATGACCCGAATATAAAGAATTATTCTTTGATAGGAGCACTTATTTATAAGTCATATGTGTATGTTAATGTACTGATTGAGATTATCCATCAAAATTCCTAAAAATTATGTACAAGGACTCTAACTAGTGGTGTAAATGTTGTAATAACATCCAACTCACTTTTATTGGAAAGTAAAATTGAACTAATAACCTCTATTATGGGACAACAATATGTAGAAAAGGCACTAGAGACATCACCCACCACACCCCATCAGGAATACCATCCTTATTATTTTTAGGATCACTAAACTAATGGATTCTAAGATGTTTAATGGATTAAAATATACAATTCCATGTTTCAGAAGAATTTACAAAGATTACCAAGTCGTAACCAAGGATATAGATAGTTTACCACTAATAAATTAGGAATTCGAATACAATTAACATAAAAGCCAGTATTCCAGAAATATTTCTTATAGGCTCCTTGACAGAATTTTCAAGCCACGCTATATTAGAGAAAATGTTTCTAACCATCAACACGACAAAAATAAGGAATCTATAGGGATATTTACATGAAGGATATTATGACATATATAATATAATTTAAAAAGTGTCAACAAACCACTCTCATTACTAAGGGATCTGTGTTAAAATAATTAAACGGAATGTTACACCAACTCCTGAACCCCATTAATAACCTAGTAAATCAAGGATTGTGTAAGAATATTACTAAAATTATTACTAACCTTAGAGAAAATTTTAGTTATATTATTTTAATGGAGGAAAGGAGTAGGAATAACTATAGTATTACCTCGGGAGATGAAATCAGTAAGTAGGAAACAATATTCACCAGAAGAGTATTTCCCCATAAAATAACCTAAAGATGGATATGTAAAGAGACCCACTACAAATAAAGTTAGGGGAAAATATAAAATGTAAGACCCACATCAACCCCGACCTCACATACATAAAATGATAAAAACATTGAATAAAATCATTGAATAATCATTACAATAAGAGATCTTACAATTTTTTAAAAATGTAGAGATCGACATCCCTCTTTTGGAGGCCATCTTTAAAATCCAAATGTAAGAAAAATTAATTAAATATTGGTGAAATGAGATAATGATATTTTAAGTAAATAAAAATTTTAGGTTAGGGAATATTTATTCTTCCCTTATTACCCAAAAAATCTATGAAATCTCATGATCTAGGTACTTACATTATCCCCTATACCATAGGAAAGATTACACATTCCAATGAACTATGTTGGTTAAGAGAATGAATTAATTTAATTCATTATTCCATTTATTCTTATATACATATGAGAGATATAAAACCTACCCATGGGGTTTTTCAACTAACCAACTAAGACACAACCAACCTAGTAAGTGTTATTTATTATGTTTTAGTATGTATATAAGGATTTCAATTCCTTACTGGATTAAATATTATCAACATGGAAGAAGTAAAAGGTAAAGATAATTGTCATATAACTCTTGGTAAGACATTTCTCAAGACTACTAAACCCATAATAAATATCAATGAATGAACTAATTTGATTAATTGTAGTGGGGAAAAAATTATTTCAACATCTGTGACTTAGTGAAATACCAACATGAGTATAATTATATTTTTATATCAAAACATTTTGAATTACCATGTTCTTCTATAAAGAAAATTGAAATGTTTAATAAAATAATCTTATTTGGGGAAGATTTTTAAACTCCCGTCCTTTTGGATATATTTTTTCAAAAAAATGAGAATAATCTAATTTTGAGTGTTAAAAATTTAATGAAATTTATTAAATTTATTTTGAAGAGTTAATAAAATTTACTATTAATATTTGTATAATACATGTGCAGGTTAAATAAATGGTAAAATTTAAACTAAAATAATATTTTTAGAACTCTCTTGAATTAGAACATAATTTTCTTCATCAGACATAAAACATGCCTTTATAAAGGAAAATAATAAAATGTTGGTCATAATTTAAAATAATTAGATCTTATAAAGGAACACCATCAACTAGAAATTCTGAAGAAATATTCTAGGGACATAGGATAGACATTAGTGGAAATCCTAGGGATTATCCTTACTACATAAATTCTTAGTATTTTTCATTAAAATGAATCCAAAATAATGATACAACCCTAATGAAGCCTCAAATTTTCCCTTTTGGAATTAGTAAGAAAATAAGTAGAAAGAGTTTTTAGAGATAAAATAAACTAGCCCATATCAAACTCTTTATGGAAAATACCCATAAAAATTGTCACAAATAAAATTTGACATATAATTATGAATAAATAGAATAATGTGTTTGTACCCATGAGAATCCCAAATAACTGGAGAGTTTTCATTGATTACTAGAGATTAAACCGCGTGACCAGAAAAGACCATTTAACATACCCACTGTGACCAAATATTGGAAAGGAAAGATGGGAAAGGTCTCTATTTCTTCTTGGATGGATTTTATAAGTATTTTTTAGTTCATAATGTCTCCAAAATAATAAGACTAGAACACATTCACATGTACCTTGGTAATTTTTCCTACCAAATAACACATTTTGGTATTTTCAATGTTCTAGTTTCCTTTCAGAACTATATGAGAAGTATTTTCTCAAATATTATTAAAGCATTCCTTGAGTTACTTCTCAATGAATTCACTATGTGTATATCTAATTTTGAAAGGTGGCTGTAAAGTTTATAAAAATTATTAGAAATGTGTATTGAGAAAAACAAGATATTGAATTTTTAAAAGTGTCATTTTAAGATAGAAAGGTGAAATGTTATGGGTTATACAGTTTATAAAGATGTAAAGTAAGTAGATAAGGACAAGGATAATTTAATATCTACAATAAATTACTATACCACTATTAGAAACATTATATTAGTTTTAGGAAATATTGAATTATATATAACATTTATTAGGTAATTCAAAAAAAAAAATTACCCCTAACTATCTTACTTTGGAAGGAAACTAATTTTTTATTTGATGATCCATATAGGGTATATATTGATAAATTTAAATATTCCATGAACGTTCCCCCCAAAATTTTTACAGTAAACTATAATTACCCCTTTGTAATTATATGCCATGCTTCAAAAAAATTTGTAGGGGCTTTACTTTCCCAAAAAAATTGATGGAATCCAACAAGTGATAACTGACATATCATATACCCTAGACACTACCTAGATTAACTATACAACACACACATTTTTTCTATTTTTTTGTCTTGAGAAAAAAAATATTCAAATTTGGGGAGTAAAGTAAAAAATTATTTTGAACATGTATTATTGAGATATTTGATCAAGAAAGTTGATTGAAATTTTATATATCTGATATTGATGCTACTTCTATAAGAGTTTGACATGGATATCAATAATATGAAGTTTTCTGATAATATGGTGGTAGAACACATGATTTTGTTTCCTCACGCTAATGAGGTAGAACTAATCATTGAAATAACTATGAATGATTCATTAACTGATAAGAAACAATAAAACATCATCCAAGTTCTAGGGTATACAAACATATTGAATTTTTTAGTCTCAATATAGGTAACATTCTTATTTTCTAAACATACAACAATTAAATTAAAATATTAATCAAAATTTTATGTCTAGGGGATATATATTTGTAGGAAATTTTTAATGAAAATTCATTTGGAGGTGTATCCCTGAGGAATAAATTAAATATGTGGGTTTTTTACCATACAATCTCATGTATAAGAAAATTTTGACCTCAAATAATAGATATAATTTTTTTAAGAAGTAATATTTTCGCCTATATTATTTAAGACCAACATTTTTTTAATGATCAAATTAATAGTTCACTAGTTGGATTTCCAAAAGACATAAATTTCAAAACTAACATTTTTTTGTAAGATATTTTATGTTTGGTGAATAGATTTCATGGTCCCTTTTGTTGTGTAATTGTGGATTTTATTTTATAATTTTGGAAGTGGACTTTATTTCTAAGTGGATTGAAGAAAAATGTATTTTAAATAATGATTCAGAATATATGATGGGGTCTCAAAAAGAAAACATTTTTATAGGATTTAAATTCCAAGAGATAGAATCGATGAACTTGAATCCCACTTCTACAACAATAAAATGGAATCCTCCATGTGGAAATATGGATTGAAAATAAGACTTCATCTTCCTCCCTCCTATAGAAAAATGGTCTTTCATACATTTCCAATAGTTAATTAAAATGAAGTTTGGAGAAAACAGTGAATCCCAAATAGAAATATTGGAGTATTAAATTAAGGGATTCACTGATGAAATATAGAACTTCTTAAAAAACCCCATTTGGTATTTATTCCTAAGGAACTATTTCTATTATACAATATCACTAACCTATTTATCTACAACAAAAATCCCATTAGGCTATCAAAAGAGTGAATTGTGAGTTTTGGAAGTCTAGAGTGTAGAGTAGGTGAACATTGATGGATTTTGAGAAGATGTGAATGCAACTGTATGATAACTCACTATCGGAAAATGAGAGATCTAAATCTATTATTGATAAATTGATCTAGAAAAGTTAATTTCATTTTAGAGATAAAGTGTTTTAATTTTATTCTAGTATTAAGTTCTTCCCTGGTAAGCATCATTATAACTAGATAGGGGTATACGATATAATTAATATTTTTCCTTTTGGATGATTTTTATGTCAAAGGAGAAGGTTAAAAGAAGATATTTGTGATGAATAGTCATAAATTGAATATTTCTTTTGAAGATTTCTAAAAAGAATCCTTGTAGGATTTGAGACTCCTCCCAATTATTTTTCAATAGAGCATTGGTAGGTTTTTTATTTCTCTTAAATTGTTCAACATAATTATTTTATTTTTATTCATATTTATTTATTAAATTCATGTTTCACTTTTATTAGATGTTGATCTAGACCAAGTGTGTGGAATATGGAATAAGTATCTTAGGTTTTATTTAAAACACACACACATGCACACATTGAACCTCAATTTTTCCTACCCAATTAATAAACCATCATAATTTTGAGGATTACATTTATTCTAAATTGATGAATGTGAATGTTTCTTGACTAAACACAACCATTATTTTTATGTAATGTTGTATTTCAAAACTATGTAAATGGTGTGAAAATGGAAATGATCTTTTTGGAATTAGAAAATATACTTTTTTTCCATTGGAATTTTGAACTAAATATAAAGTAAGATAATTCTTGTGATTTAATAGAACATCACAGAGTCTCTCTAAAAGACATTCACATTATTCTCATGAACCTGGAGTAAAATGGAAAATTGGGACTCCATAATGAATCTCTTAAAAATTTTAACAGGGTTTTTAACTTGTATATGTATATATATATTAAATTTGTTTTTATTTATAGTTCCATACACATACATGGTTGGGAAAAATACAAAAATAATTATGAACAAGTCCCTAATAGTAGAAAATAAATTCAATCGGGTAAGGGAAATATTGAACACATATTAAGAAGTGGGAAACTAACTTATAAAAAAATTAATTTGTATTGTATGAAGGATATTTGAAAATGACCATTGGTTTAGGGATCTTGGAATGAGGGATAAATGGATGTTAAAATTTTAAATGTTTTCATTCCACTTAAATCTATTGAATTCACAAATATAAATAAAATTTCAATGTTAATTAAAATAAATCACTATTTATAATTCATATAGGAGGCAAGACCCCTTGGTGGAAGAACTCTTAAAATATCTTTTTTCATTGACTTGTGTATTTTATGTTAGGTAGTAGAATCATTTTCTAGGAATTAAAGGGAAATATAGATAGGGATTGCAATCATTCAGTTATGGGTGAGTGATCTGAGTAGAATTTTTTAAAAAATACGTATGACATTAATAATTACACCATTATTAATCTAATTACAAGGTTTTTTAATTATGAATAAATCTAGAACATTATTTGAAATTTTATTAAACATTTTTTTATTTTTTAAGTTAATAGTGAAATCAAATATTGATTTTCAATTGGATTATTAGATATTTTATTCAATATTGAATTATAATTTTAATGGATTTAGTTTTTTGTGTTACTTTTTTTCATTTATTTTTTAATTTAATGAATATCCAAAAATTTATTTGAATAAATGAGTTTTATTGGAAAAAATTCTTAAATTTTTAGTATGAGATTTAATTTTTGTTTCAGAAAATAAATATGTTTTGTAAAATTCGATTGGATAAATAAAAATGAATTTGGAATTTATTTTTACATTAATTTATTAAAGTATTAAAACTTATATTTAAATTTTATTTGTATAATTGAATCATTATTTGAAAGAAAAAATTAAAAAAATTGTTTCCACTTTCAGTTAGTATGTTAAAAAACTACACCAAATTAATGTGTTATCAATGGAAAAAATATATTGTAGTTTTAATTAAAAACTCTATTAACATAATAACCCATACTTCTGATACCATTGCTACTTCTACCATTAGATTTTAATCCATTGTAAACACTTTTTATT
This sequence comes from Viscum album, assembly GCA_963277665.1. Classification (NCBI taxonomy): domain Eukaryota; kingdom Viridiplantae; phylum Streptophyta; class Magnoliopsida; order Santalales; family Viscaceae; genus Viscum; species Viscum album. The sequence goes on from OY728153.1 coordinate 1,238,473,541, forward strand.
TGGACTAATACTACTTTAATCTAATATTACTTCTAATGCTGAAATTGTTATCCAATTTTCCATTGTTATTCTTGTACCACCATAGTAAGAAAATATTCTACCATATGTTTTTACCAAAATATGAACTCATTTCTATAGAAAACATTTTTACACACCCTCTCTTTCCAATACCTTACCACCTACAATGAAAAAATATATTACTACTCCCCTGTTATACTTTTTCATCCACTAAATCCTTATCATACTTTTCAAACACTCAACGATCGTTGAAGAAGAATCTAAACATCCTAGATGGTCAGAAGAAGATGAGATACCAACCATTGAAGATATACAATATAAATTTTACACTAACACCATTTTATCCTTTCTTAATGAAAAAAACCAATTGTGTGAGATTCAAACTGATCTATTGATAGAGAATCTATAAGAAATAAGACATGTAACAGAGTGATTTATGGACCATAGATCCAAATATGGAAAAATCAAAAGAATCACTAATGAATCCCATCCAATATAGAGAAGATATGTGTCAATTATCTTCCATTCTAGAAGCCTTGAACTAGTAGGGAATGTTAAAGCTGACAACATTGATGTAATATCACATTAAATAACTTGTGGTGAGGTTGGATGAACGTATCTCCAATTCTCATTGGTGATAAATAAATCATGCAACACTGCATGTTGAAGAATACCAAACTGAATTTAAGATAAATCCCAATATCAATCGTTTGAAATGGATATCAATTTCCAATCATATATCAGTTCATGCTGAATAAATCATGATGCTCTATACTTTAGAAGAAACTGAGATTCATCAAAGCTCAAATTGTAATAAATAATAATCCACCCATGTCAGTGTTACCAGGTTTAAGAATAACCACTCTCATTGAGCATGGGAGATTAAACTGAAGGCCCCATGTTCCACTGATTTTCTATGAGTATACATAGTCTATTATAGTCTGAGTATCTCATACCAATACCACTTTACAGTTGGTTTTAACATGATATATTGTCAATAGAATTTTCATGGATGAACCAACTAATTATTTCAATTAAAATTAGTAACAGGACAATCTCTATCCATAAAATTCCAAAAACTCAGTTTATTCATTCAAGAATATATCTATAAAGTCAAGAAGAATCTTCGAACTAACACTATATAGAACAAGGTCATTATATCTTTTCATATTTTCAATTAAGGTATTGCTCCATGTTTTAAGATAGCACAAAAGTTGTGACGTATATGGCCAAACGTGTTACACTTGGACCCACTAAATTTATTAATCCCATATTCTACATTAAGTCAAGGATACTGAACATTCATCCTCCTATTAATGTATAAAAATGAAACAGATCTTAAATTTCTCAGCTGTTGCAATGGCCAAAGCACATACAAGAGGATTATTCTTAAAGGCATCAAGCATGATTTTGGGGGAAAATTTTGATCTCATGGAATTCACAAATATTCCCTCAACTGAATCCATCCATGCCATGGATGCTTGAAAAATCATGATCATCCAATGATGAAGATGACACTTCCCAATATTAAAAACAATAACCTTTCTAGTGTTACCATAAAGAGTTAAAGGAACCTATTCTAATAATACTGTGAATTTCAATGTGAAGAAAACCACTCATTGAATAATTTTATAAATGGATAATTATTCACACATATCAGAATGGTCTACTGCTATCTCAATTTCTCATTATTAATTCTTCCATATCTACCAAATCATGTTGTTTCTTCTCCCATTCTCTTAACTTTCTATTTATAGTATAATATCTTATGATGTCACACTAGACCGATTGTGGTTCATACAATGAGAACTCTCCCACTAATTTGATGAATTCTGGTTTTCAATAATAAATCTCACGATTCAATTCATTAGATATGTTTGGATGTGTTTCTTATATGAAACTTCGATATGACTTTACATTTAAATTATTTTCAACTTTTTAATTGGGTTCACAGAGAGGCCACATGGGAAATACTTTAACTCTTAAGATAGTTATAAGTAGAATCAATCAAGATTAATTAGCAGTATCTAATCACTAGGCTATGTGAGGACAAAGAATACAACAATTATTGTATATTTCTATTCAAAATATATATTTTTAAGAGAGGATAATCAAGGAGATTTCTTTTTATTATATATTGACAAGGGAGTGAAATTGAATAATGATTCATGGGTTTGGGAGGATAGATTTATGTGGCAAGACAACAATGATTTGAAAATTGAATTTGAAACCAATCAATTGAATCCATTCTTTCCCACAATTCAAACCCATTAAACAAAATAAAAAAACACTCACAAAACTATATTCTCTAAAAATAACTCAAGTACCACTTTACTGCATTTTATATGTGTTTATTAACTTATTTGTTGGTATCCCCATAATAGGTCGGGTTCCACTAACATAAGAGGTTGGGGAGATAATGAAACTCAGTGGCTAATCTTAACTCCATTCATATTACTATTCATATGTCCAGTATTTTACCAAATCCAAGTAAAACGCAAGTATACAAACATAATTCTAAACATGTTACATGTCATGGAATGAAAGGTTCTTTATTCAAAAAAACTATAAACTAATATCATATTCATAAGATAGATTGAGTGAATAAGTTAGGATCACATCAAACCCTACACACATATGTTTCCAATTATTATACGGATGATATTTGATGAGTTGTAGTGGTGAAATATGTAGTATTTCATGTATTGAATTGGTCATAACCCAATTAATACTTCTAGTAACCTATGTAAGAGTCGATGCAAGAAAAAATTATTGATACATTTTTTATTGAAAATTATGGTTCCTTTTGGAGGGGATTTAATTATCCAAAACTCATTTAATTAAAAAAATTATTTAGAGAATAAACATATGATATTGAGGAATTGTTGCATGATTTAATTTCTCACATTTATATGGAATTTATTTTCAAAATTTATCATTAAATTTTACATTAAAATATAATTTTTTCTCAAAATAATCATGTGGGGAGTGAGTGGAATTTTATGGTGATGGTGGAACAAACATTCAGTTCAGAAACACATGCATGTTAATTTTTGGTAGTTTTCAATAGTTTTTATTCATGGAACTAGAAACACCACACATTTCACTTATTTAGAATGTCAAATGAACCTACATTCCAAAGGTATGTGTTCATTAGAAGATGGATACAACAACGCTTAGTGACTCGAATTGGTTAAGATATTGGGATTTTAGGCTCAACTCACTTTTTTGGGTGGAATTATTTCCCACTCTAAAAATATCTTATAGATTTAATTCATATTCAAAAATCGATTATTAAATTCCAAATATAATATGGGTCAACCTTGAATTTACAATCAATTATTAGAATGTATTTTCATTAGATTCAACTGTATATATCCAAGGTTCTTCATCATTGGAGACATAGGTATGTATATGAGGTTACCAAACAATGATTTCCTTTTATATGTATATATTAGAGATTCAATAGTCATTTATTATTACTATTATTGTTTTCATCCACTTAGTTGGGTGATTTAGAATTTATCATCATCCAAGATGATGGGACTAGTTTTAATGTCTTGATCAGGCCAATACAAAAGGTATTCATATGTATCCTCATGAAAATAATCCAAGATCATATATTTCTAGACCACTTAATGGGACACATCAAACAAATTATGGTCATGTGGCTAGGACAAAGCCATTTTTTTGATTTTATGTGGCAAGGATGTCTAGGATAAAAGTTCATAGTCTGGGTTTGGTTTGGGACTTATTTCCAAAATAGCCTGAATAACTTAGAAGGGATTTAGCATCCCATGTTGGATATGACCTTACTGGGAATGTGTACTATAGGAAATTAGGGTGATTTAGGGGTTCTATGTTTTGACCTCATGGGGGATTCATAGGTATCCCATTTGGATGGTAATCAAAGATCGTGTATTTTAAAAGGATTTGGAATTTAAATATGGAGGAGCCACTTTGAAGGTTTGTCTCATATGGGATATGGGTATATGGATTTGAGAACCCACTCTTATGGGGGAGCTTAGTATTGCCTCGAAGGTGATATGTACTTTTAAGATGGATACATGGATTTGATAAGAGACACCTCTAGGGGTATTAGATTTGTATAATAGGGGACATATCCCATTAAGATGGAAACATGGATTTATGAACCCAGACCTGTAGGGGATCTTAGGGAAGGTGAGAGAACGATATCTAAAATATCTTTTTATGAGACATTAATTTGATCATGCTGATGTCAATATCATCGACAACCTCTAATCTCATGTGAGTCATGATCTGTGTGAGAAATTATAGGAAGTGTAAGATCTATAAAATCACACAATGTACTTCATCCGATGGTGAATGAGGATGGGGTTATAGGGGATAGTAAAGAATCTAGTATGCTTGTATTCTCTATTGTTTTCATAACAAAGTATAGAACATATACAGTTGTTTGGATAAGGCCCATAAGAAACACAAGGGGTTACTTCAAGAGGTATTCCCTATTCCTAGTTTCAAAGAAGATAAGAGATGGAAAATGTATTATCCCTCATCAAAGGTAAAGTAAAGTTTGTTCTGTCACTATCGTAAATGAAGCGATCCCTAGAACGACCACCATGTTTGGGGTCTTCATTATCAAGGGGATCCAAATTTTTTAACACCTTGAGGACACCACCAATCAGGTTGGACATGTGAGGGAAAAATATTATCAAGGGAATTCAAAATAAAATATGGACATGTTAGTGTGTCGTTCACCATGATCATGAAAGCATGGAGGCCTAAATAGAGGTTTTGATTTGGTCACCCTGGGACAAGAGATTAAAAGTAAGAGATGACCCTCCACGAGTGGTATAAATGAGGATTCATAGGGTGGGTCACATAGGGGCAGGATTGGGATAGTTGAAGATGTGTCATTCTAGGTGGACCTAGGTGGGTCAAAAAGGATTCAAATAGGGTATTCCTAGGTGGACATAATGTTCTTTGTGTAGGGTTGTCTTGAATGAGCTATAGGTGACTTTATTATGAATTATATCCTAGGTAACAATAGTTGGGAGAGTCCTTACTCTAGGATCCAATGGTTTCCTTAGGATTATCTAGAAGGGTAAAGTGTGGGTCCCATGTTTTGGATGATACATTCATGTGTTTAATTGGGGGAAGTGTCTCCTCACATGACAACTCTTGTGTATCAAACACTAGGGGAACATTAACCATAATATTTCTCTTAATTCCCTATTCTCTCAGGTTTTTGAGAGCTGCATGGAAGGTTTTAAGGGTATGGATAAAGGAATAGGGGAATTATATCTTTAGGGATTCTTATGATCTTAAAGTCATTTTAAATAAGGAATTATATAGTCCAATTTATTAGAAATTTAGAGACCATGGGAAAAGGAGGTCACCCACAGATGTCCATTACACAGGCTCCTCACACATGTTTGTTTTCCCCTTCTCGATCATGTGGGTCGGTACTACCTAAGCCTCTTGGTGTTTAGACTAGGAAAATGATGGTCAACCTGGGTGATTTCCTTGATTCTCCTTAATCCCCTTTACCTTTTTATAACATGAGTTATTTTCCTTTAATGGTCCACACCATCACATGATGAAAAGGAGTTTCAAAAAATCCCCTCCCCCTCATGATTGGATATGATCTGAATGATATGGTCTCATCCTCAGGTATTGGAGTATAGATTCCCACCACTCAAATCAATATTTCACACAGGTTGTCTATGAAAGTACTCCTTGTAGTTAAACTGCACATATAATCCACACAAGTCATCAAAATCTATAAATAACATTTATTGATCAATGGTTCTTCCTTATACTTCTACAATTTTCTTAATCTAGTATTTCTAGTCTCACATGTTGTCACACTCTTATCCTTCTTGCTGTTCATGCAATAATTCTTCAGAATACTATAATGGAAGAACATGGTATGAATTTGTTAGTGAAACATATAACCTTGAGTGATTTACCATTGTGTGATCACTTGGGTTAGTAACCCACACGAGGCCACTTGGGTGAGTAACATGTGTGAGGTATTCCCTTTCCCAAAATTTCATAATTTTCAAAAACCAATATTTTAACATTAATAAATAGATTTATACTTCTTTGAAGATTTCCAATGACTTCCCCTAGGGATTTTGATGAAAAACATTCTAATAATGTTTCTTAAATGATTAAAACTATAACGATTTATTATTTTTACATGTGTGACTCCACACTCCCAGACATAGAAAAACACTTGAATATTTACCTACATGAGTACCCGTGAATTGAATATATGCAACAGTATAACCACATAATTTTGAGAGATGCACTCATCTTGAATCATCAAAAATAATTGTCGAGGTATGGGTTCATGGATTTATACAATATTCCCACTTCCAATATTTATTCTAAAGGATTTTTTTTTCAATGAAATAAATAGTTTCAACTACATGAATCATGAACCATAGCATGTGAGCCCAATATCTAATGCCCCATACCCTGAATGAAAATCAAACTGCTGCCAGTTGATCTTTTATGCATCAATGAAATACCAATCACAAGGATAAAAGAAGGATTGGTACTTTTGTTCTAGAGAAAGAGTTAATCCAAAATGGATTTGGGTAACCAAGGGAACCCAACCTTCAGATAATTTAAGATTGAGCTGCAAAACATCAGCATTTATGATTTTATTTTTTTGGTGTAAACACATGTCAACAAGAACCCAGACAACATTCATGAACTTCTAAGCCAATGGATCCCTTAGAAAAATAATTTCATAATAATTCAAAGATAATTCAGCATTATCCTATGGGATGTTGACCTGATATCATGGGTACCAATTCTTTGAGATATGTATGATGAGTTTTTCCCACCGAAATCCACCTAGGATTATGCTGAAGATACACCGATTTTATCTTGTGAGCTATTAAAGATGGCCTAGAAAATTAATAATGAAACCCCTCTTCCAAGGGGTGAAATCCATCCTGAATCATGGATTAAGGCCTTCCTCAAGACAATAGGAGAAGGTTCTACTTGAAAGTTCCATACGGTATATCCTTCATTAGAGAATCATGGAATTACTAAAAAAATATAGCCTACATTGAAGTACGGCCAGTATAATCAGTGGGTTTATAACTTCAAGATTGACGTCTCTTCCTATACCCATATTTTAGGGTTTTTTACAGTGTGGATGGGTACCTACTTTTTTTGGTTTGTGATTATAAGTGAAGCATAAGGCAGATGATGTCTATCATAGTGGCCAAATTAGAATAAGGGAACCACGTAGGGATGTATTCCCCATATTATGGAAAAATTATACCTTATTTTACTAATTGTGTACATCAGAAAGTCTATAAATTGAATTCCAAGGCATTTCTTTTTTTTTTGAGGATTGTTGTACAATCCAACTCTTATGTCTTTCTGAATAGAGTTCAAGTTCCTATTTTTTGGTTTCACCTATTCATTCTAGTTGTTTCTAGTATCCATCCTTTATTTATGAAATATGGTGAATCCTTGAAGAATTTTAATATATTTGGGGATATTAACTTTACCCGATTTGGTGATCCAACTAATGGAATGTTTACTGACAATTATTAAAAAAATTGACATGAGATCATACATGATTGCATTCATAGATAGTGTAGTCATGGCCGGTATTGACATTGAGTTCATATGTGAAACATATGCTCTATATCAGTTTTCTCTCCAATTTACATTTCTATAATAGAATATTTTATATACCCCAACACAGATTCTGTGTGAGAAAAATAAGATGGTGGCCTCGAAATTTTGTATCCTCATGGCCTTCGAGGTATCCTAAGAATTGATAAATAAACCTTCATCAGGTGAAACTATTAGGCCAAACTTTGGGAATTTAAGAGAATGGATTTATTAGTACCTCAAATGGACATTGATAATAAGAATCCCTCAAGTCGAGGCCATGATGACTGATGGGTTCAGTAAGTGTAGTATTAAGTTTCGGTCTGGTGAAGATGATGTCAATGTTCTAATGACTTAAAAAAATCTCAGTAAAGGGCTACAGAGCAAGCCAAAGATGAAATAGCCACATATTCTAGGACGAGTGGTCTAGTATTTACTATTGGGTGGGGACCCAAGCTCTTTTTTCTTAGTCTATTATTATAGTAGAGATTCCTGAAAGGGACTTAATGTAAAAAATATGTCAATTCTACTACTTAGATGACCACATTCACATCAGATTATGTTTGGAATTTGAAAATTCAATCTTAGAAGGGTGTAACCTAAAATATTAGTGATTTATGGGTTTCTATCTAGAATGGAATATGTTTCCAATAGCTTGAGGGTATCCAAGAACCCTTCGATTTTGAGTTGTGGAAATATATTCAGGATCTGGAGATGTTAATATATGTAATTGAGGATTATATCCCAGCGACAAAGTGGGTAACTGACATGTTGGATCAAGCTGATACTAATGGAATGTCTAGACTATCTGATGAATAATGGGACAACATCATTTATGTTAGTAATGTATATATTTCTTTTTTAATACCCTTTCACTCCCTCATCCGTCATCATCAGTTTTCATGGTATTTATATTACATTTGGGAGGATAAGTTGCGGTACCTAGTGTGGTTCTTGATTCACAAAAACATGTGCAGATTGGCCTACCGATCAGAGTGGGGAAGAATATCCCAAGTATTTAGATCTATAATCCAGTTAAAGGATGATGTAGAAGAAGATAGGGGGAGTGTCTTATCAGCTACCACCTCCAGTTCTCATAACCAAGAGGACCATCTTGGTTGAGGTACACTGATTTGGATTGAATGTTGATGATTCTCTTATAGAACATATTTAGAAGAGATTTTTCCTTTAAGTAGTACTACATTGATTTTTCTCATCTTCTTCATCTATTCCTCCTATAAGGTGAGTCTTTCCTCATGTGTAATTATTTTATCCTCTTTGATAGGTGTGTTAGGTATGACATTACCATTACAAATTCTTTAAACAGATGATCACTAAGTAAGTAGTAGTGGATCAATTGAGGGAATCCCCAAATTCATATAAATCCACCAGTTTCTGGTACACACACCTCATTCAATAATTTTGGTGTAGATTTTATTAGGAAAATAATCTTCCTCCTCTAATTCCTTTGTATCGACCTCATGTTTTTATCCTCTGTAGGGGTTGTTCTAATATTTCTCACTGATGCATAATTCATTTTAGGAATTCTGTTATCTTTTTTGAGGGATTCATTTTGTTTATTCCTGCTATGAGGCATCAACCTCTCTTGAGTTGGTACACTTGAATTTTTTTTAACAAATGATTATCTGAAGGGAATCTTCAGAATTAATTTCACATGTGTTCCAATGGAGGACATGGGGTCACATGGTAAGATGGTCTACAATGATCCATTTTTTGGTGCTCCCCCTAAATATGAATATAATTACTTCTTTTAAGGATAAAATTGCGGTAAAATCCCTTATATCTTTGGGCAGAGGATTCTCATGTTCCGTTTGCACTAGGCTTAAATCATTGTTTAGAAAACTCAATAGTTTTGAAAAAAATTCCATAACCTTCTACGATGGTGATGCTATTAGATTAACATGGATGTTATAGTGGTGGTTTCTTTCTTCTTTTTATAGGTTTTTATTTAGATATGGTATGAGTGAATTGTATGATTTTCACTTGAGAAACCTAGATCTAAAGATTTTGGCAGTGCTTGATTATTTTCTTCCCTTAAGTTGGAGGCATACTCAATATTTTTAGATTCTTGAAACTAATGTCTTTTAATTTCTATCACTATTTTAGACCTATGTCTTCAATATTTTCTCATGGTAATGTTTTTTAAAGTGTTCCACTTATTTTGAATTGAATCTATTTGTTGAAGTTGTACTGATGCTATGAAATTACATGATGTCTCTTTTGGTGGGATTTTCTTATTTGGGAGCTAGGTGAAATATAATTCTCCATAATTTTACTATCCACTAATTTGAAGATGAGATAGGTTATTGGTGATCATCCAACACACATCTTTTAAACAATATGAACATTCATGCTAAGTGCTTATTCATTGATTTCCCAATTTTTGATGTCATGAAACTAGGAGGGATCCTAAGCCCATTTGATGGTGTATCCAATAGATTACCTTGATGTGGTTTTGATATTCATTATAGGAAATACATTTTTTTAATAGATTAAGGGTAGTTTTAATATTTAATTAGATTACATGGATACAATATTTTGAAAATACCTTCGGAATGCTAAATTGGGGAATGGGTAAATGTGAGTACATGAGTAGTATATTATTTTTATCAAAATATCTCCCCATGATAAATATTTATTCTTTATATTTATTAGGATACCCCTCAACCTAGTTTGAAAAAAGTATGAATTTCCCCATAACATTGTTGTAAATAGTGGGATTGGTAGGGATTTTCTCTATTATATTGGAATTTAGGAAATCTTTGTGTGGTTCAGAGAATGATGATTCCCTTGGGATGTCTTCCAGTTGAGAAATTATGTAACTTATAAATGATGAGGAATCAGGAATGACTTGCCTCATTTTCCCAAATACATTGCAATGGGAGGGATCTATCATAATTAATACGGTAAGGGGAGGACCTTCTTGATGAAATGAAGTGTCCCTATCAGGATAACGTTTGTAGAGAATCCTGGCATGGGGATGAATACCATCATGGATTGATTTTCTACTACAAGGAGAATTTATTCATCATTTACCCTCAAGAGGATATCCAGGGTAGATGATAACAAGGGGATGACCATCTAAGTGTTTTATATTTTGGACATACGTAATTTTGTCATGGAAATCCTTAGGATATTGTCTCTTGTGTTTGAATATATTCTGGTCATGAATTCTGCATTCATGGTGAGATATCTTGGGAGGAACTTGGGAACCTATCCAAGAAACGTTATAGGAGAACATTCATAATTGAAACTAGTATCATTATTTGTTTGTAATATGGGAGTAGGATCATGATCTACCATAGATAACTATTCGATTTCTTTAATAACTCCATCATTAAGAGGAGAATGATTATAGACTGACTCGTTATTTTCTAATGACATTATTGATTCTTCTTTTGGGATTATCTCTTGTGGGTGGCTGGGTCTACTAGTAGTGGATAATGAATTTCATATATTTAATATTTTTTATAAGATCTTGTGTTGCTACATGAATTTTTCCGATGGGAATCTAGAATTTTGGTTGGGATATGTGTCTACATTGAAGTAGTCAATTGGGTAGACCAATGAACACATTTTTTAATAGGGGTAGGATCACAATATAGTTGTCCATATATCATGGCACTTGTCTTACGAACCTCCTTTATAAGAGATGATATGTGTGTCTTTTCTGGAGTGATCATCATTTTGTGTTGACGAGTCACCCTAATTGTGGAGATGGAGCTGTGTATCTACTACTCAACCACTACCCCTACTGTTATTATATCTTAGTAGGTTTGTAGGAAGTGGGTGGGTATTTTTTTTCTTCCCATTAACCATTGTATAGATATGTTAGGTGACTTCAACATCCTAAATAGAGAAATATTATCATTCTGTGGATGGAGATGGGTTGTGTGCTTGCTCTTATCCCATGTTTCCTGATGGTATGTATGGATAATACTCAGGTGTGGGGGAAAATATGTGGGCGTTCCCTAGTTTTTTTTTCAGGATCTAATAGATGGATTATTTGAATATTTCTATACTAGGCTAGAAGGCATGATAAATTTGGGTAGGTGTGTGAACCTTCTCATGGTTTTCCACCATATTTGGCTAGTGGGATTCCATAGATTCTTCCAAACTATTCTAACAGACTTAATGAATGTGGGTAGGTGTTTGTGCCTTATCATGGTGTGTCACCATATTTGAATGGTGGTACACTTTTAAGGGAATAGAGGAAGGGACTCGTTCCTTATTAACTGGTTATTTCCCTCATCAGGTGGTCTTAAGTGACAAGGTTTGAGTAAACTGGAAGTGATTTTGAAGGGAAACACCTTCATCATGTTGAGGGTTCTCTTTAAAAAGGCTTTGGTAGTGGTGGCTACTAGATGGATCCCTTTGGATGGATCCTTATGCAATCTATATGAGGTTGTTAGTGACCACTCGATATGCCTTACTATGATAAGGGAGCGACATTTTGTTTCATAACAGATATAGTTTACTGGAATGGTGTGATATAGAAACTAGTGTTATCTAACTTCTAGGTCACCAGTTATTACTGAGGGGGTAGTTTGTTGGGATTCGTGAGATAGAGGGATTATCGAGTGACGTCAAGGGTTGGGACGGTACCATTTAGGTGGTATACTCGAACCAATGCTTTTGAGACTCAGAGATGAATACATTTGGTTTGTGATGGTTTCCTTAGTTTAGATGAGGACCCATCTTATTCAGTACATAGCTCATGAATTTGTGATATATGTGAGGGAACCATTGGATTGAAGGTATTTCTGGTTGAATGTGGTCAGATATATGTGAAATAAAAATAGAAAAACACCTTTAAAGTATAATCTTAATAAATGAACAAATTCATAATTAATTATTATGGATCCATGTTTGGATCTATTTCATCATATTTAAGAGAGAAAGGGGAATGATATGTGGGATAAATAATCATTTTTTATAAGGATTGTTGTATTATTCACCATTTTATTGATGAAGAAAACATGTCAGAATTGAGTGGTATTTTTTAGTGGTGGTGGAAAACCATTCACGTCATATGCACATGAAAATTTTCTATAAGAGAGGTTTCTAATAAGTTTTATTTTTGGAACAAAAAACACCCAACAATTTCCTTATTTAGAATATTTCATGATCTTTTTTTCCAAAGGGAGGTGGTCACGATGAGATGGATCTAATGGAAATTAGGGGATCTCATTGGTTGAGAAAATGGGAGTTTGGGCTCATCAAACATTTTTAGGGAGGACTATTTATTACCTTGGGACTCTCTTACATATTTAAGACATTTTAATGAATCATTTATTTAAATTAAAAATACAACATTGGTCTCCCTTGAATTAAAAATCAATTATTAGCATGTGTTTCCATTTGAATCAGTTATATGTATCTAGTGGTCTTCATCGATGGATATATTTATTTGTATCCAAGGTTCTCCATCGATGAAATCATTTTTATGTATGGATTAGAGATTAATTGTTTGGTTATTATTATGATGCTAGTTTTAGGCAATACAATGAGGATATTTAGAATTTATTATCTTATAGGAAGATTTGAGTTTTTTTAATATTGGGATCGAGCCCATGGTGAAGGTATTCCTATGTCTGCTCGTGAAATGAATCAAAACTCAGATAGTTTAGTACCACTTAAGAGGACACATCATACCTTTTAAGTTCATTTGACAATAACCAAACTATACAGTTAAACATAATGTGGAAGTATATCTAGGTTAAATCTTCCTAGTCATGGTTTGGTGTAGAACATATACAGATGTTCACCAAAATATCATGAAGGGATTTATCATCCCAGACTAGATATAAAACTACTAGGAATGTATCCCCGAGTAAATTAGGGTGAGTGTGGGGTAATTGGTTTGGACCTCATGGAGGCTTCCTATGTATCCCATTTGGACAATAATCAAAGCCCATATTGTTAGAAATTATGGTGATTACACCTATATATTATTCCCTTTGAATTTTTTTCACATAGGGGATATATCAATTTGGGATGGATATAGGGATTTGAGAACACACACATATAGGGTCTCTTAGGTTTATCTCATTAGGGATATGGACCTTTGAGATGGATACATGTCTTTGAGAACCCACACCTATGATCCCTCATGTTTCTCTCTCAGGGGATATATCCCTTTGACATGGATACAAAGATTTGATAATCGACACCTATGGGGGCCCTAAGGGAATGTTAGTGGAAGATCTATAAAGAATTACTCTACCAATAAATTCATTTGATTTTACCTATTTCATGATAATCACTAACCTTTAATCATGTATGAGTCATGATCGATGTCAGAAACAAGAGAATGTGGTAGATCTAGAGAACCACACAATCTTCTTCCGTCGGTGGAAAAGTCTAGGGCTGTGAGAGAGAGAAATGTATATGATATTTTTGTATCATATTTTTTTCATAAAAATGTTCTGGAATCATATACTAATGGGGATATTACCTGTAAGAAAGACTAGGTTCTTACTCTAGGAGGGATGGACTTTTATCTATTTTAGAGAAATTGAGAGAATGAATATAAACTACCCCTCATGAAAGGGATTGGCATATGGATTCCTTGATTTTGTGAAATTGAATGGTCCCTGAAATTTCCACCAAGGTAGGGGTCATTTCTACTGAGGGGATGGAAAATTGTGAACTCCTTGATAACCCTACCCATCAGGAAATACAATTGTAGGAAAACTCTTATCAAGGAAATGATCAATAAAATGTGATACTTGTTTATCTGTCTTTCACCATTATATTGAAAATATAAAGGTATCAGAGGATGTTATGATTTGGTGCCATTCGAATGAGGGATCCAAGGGAAGAGATTACAAACCATGGATGGTATAAAAGATTGTTTAAATGTTAGATAGAACAAAGTGAGACTTGGGAGACATGATAGTGGATAACTCAAGGTGGACCTAGGTGATCTCAAGGGGCCTTCCGCAAGGAATACCTGGGTAGAATGTAGGTGATTTGTGTAGGGTGGACCTGTACGAGCTTCTCGTGACTTCTGGATGACTGAATGTCTTAGAAACAATACATAAAATAGTCTTTACTATAGGATCCAAGGGGTTTCTTATGTGTCTCTGGAAGGGTCTCTCATAAGTCCTTATATTGGGGGGATACATTTACACTAGTACTTGTTAACTAAGGGTATGTGGCTCCTCGCATAGGGTATATTCTGTTTTACACATTGGAGGAACTCTAAACCCATTATTCCCTTTTATATCCCCTTCTCTTTGGTTTTAGAGAGCTACCAAGATGGTTTTAGGGGTCTGGGAAAAGCTCTAGTGTGAAGAGACGCTAGGTAGGTGAAGGGGTCTATTCTTTATTGGGGATCTGGCCACCTATATGGTCGTTGACATGCGTGTCTGAGCAATTTTTTGAGATTACTTTAGGATCAAAGAGAGTTGTGCTAAATTCATGATATATATATTTGTATGAAATATACCGACAACAAAACCCTTTCAATGTATCATATGATTATCACATATGAAATTGAATAACTTGCTTGGCCCTCATTCTTTTAAAGGGTAAAGGGGCTTGAGGTGGGGTAATCTGCCACCTTGGTGAAAGATTCACATTGGGTTCACCATTATTTTTTCTCCCCAATTATCATAACTCCGGGTATATTTATGGGGAGATATGGTCCCACTGATATTTCATAGTGTATTCTTTCTTATGTTATTAAGGATGTTTCATGTTTGTATGATCCCATCAGGTGATTGCAAAGGGGGTCATGCGTTCGTGAAATTGGATTATGTTGGGTACGATGTCCTTTGATGGTCTCCAAAATGTTTATTCATGGATCTAGAAACACCCAATGACCCAAATATATATGATTCATGGACCTTCCTTCTAAAGGCAGGCACTCGTTGGATGATGATTTGTCCAACCACACTTGAGGACTCCATTGGTCAAGGGGATGGGAGATCAAGCTCATCAAACCCTTTTGGGGGGGGGGAATTATTTCTTACTCCAGGACTCTTTTATATATTTATGAAGATTTTATATGTTCTTCAATCACTGGTTCTTTCCAAATGTGTGTGTCTATAGATTTCCCTTGGGTTTCAAGATCGATTGTGGAGACACATGGACTAGGAATTGATGAGACGTTGATAGTTTAAGTCCTATGATGAGGGGATTTGGAGTTTATCGTCATACAGGGTGATGTAAGTTGCTTCTATATTTGGATTGAACCCATGATATGATTTTCCAACGTATCCTCTTTAGAGGAATCATAACCCACATAGTTTGATGTCACTTAACATGACACATTACCTTTTAAGGTTGTGTGGAAAGGACCCATCAATGTAGTTTAACATCATGTAGCAAGGACGTCTAGGCAAAAGTTTCCTAGTCAATATCTAACTAGTGGATTATGCCAAGCTAGTGTGGGATGAACAACAATGATATGGTCTCATAAATGAATATGACCCCACCATGAATATTTCACGAAGAAATTTAAGGGGATTTGGATATCAGTTTTGGACCTCAGAGAGGCTTCTTACGTATCCTAGTTGATTGGAAATAAAAACCATCATATTTCTGTTCGAGTTGTAATTTGATTGGGGCTTATGCTTGGGGGATTCTCATTTGAAGGGACCATGATCTATCATTTCATGGATGAGATGGTATGGATCTTGGGCCTAGATAAAGGCTTCCTACATATCTTGGCTATGTTAGAAATCAGATATCTTGTAGTTGATTATGGGTTGTGCCAATTACATATTAGCATAGTCCTCTATGCCCGCATGAGTGATGATCAGTGTGGGAAAAAAGAGGATATGAAAGATTCAACAAAGGCATACTTTCTATTTTCTGCTGGTGGAAAAGGAGGATCCCACGACGAAAGATGTTGGGGTGATGGTGGATGAGGGCACAAAGCAATGAACCCTTCAATGTAAAATGAGAGTGAAGCTCATGAGGTATGTCCTGAAAGTCTATGGTATTATCCAGGAGGTATTCCCTAGAATGCATTATGGGAAGGGGTGTAATGTTTCCTCTTGTCAAAAGAAAAAGTTAGCATGATTCTTTTAACTGATCAATGTCCCCCATTGAATGGAAAATCAAGTGATTTCCCCTAATACCAAGAATGTGGAGGTTAATGTTAGTATCCCATGGTTGGATTCTAGGTTATCCTGGGAATTTAGAATTAAAAAAATTCCTAGATCCCATACAAATTTTGGGATTACTTTTGTGACTCTGCATACCATGGGTGTGTAGACTCAGAAGGGTGGATTGATGCAACCTGTGGTCCATTCATACAGGTCTGGTGGCTTTGGCCTAATGACACTGGATTGGTTCATGGAGGGGATTTGTTGGATGTGATGGAGATAGAAGGTCATGATTGGTACAAGATGGTGGAGAGCCTAAAGGTACCCTAATCTGCATTCAATATTTTCATGCGGGGTGTGGTACCTTATGCATAGAATTTTTCTATATAGGTGGAAGGGTCGTCCGCGTACTGGAGTGGAAGGTTGATCTAAATGCAGTCTTCATACCAAAGTGGTACGTAGAATAGGATATGATCTGTGCACATGGGTGGTATACGAACACGAAATCCATTCACATACTATGAAGTTATGCAGTGCTAGAGTCCCTCTATGCACCAGAATGCTACACTAGGCAGGGTTTTGTCCACATAGGGTTACTCTATGTGGTATGCCATATTAAACTAGGGGCATTAGTCTCACATTTCATGAAAATTTTATCTGTGAAGGGATTATGGTTAGTGGTTCACCCATTAGGTTCACAGTTTATCCATATTATTATTCTTTCTTCTATTTATGGTATGTGGTTTGTTTATACCTACTAGAAACTGTTCATGGTTCTATAATTCACCAACTTTTCACATTTGAGGCCTCCTATATGTATAATCTCACCTCTCCCCTAAAAAATATGATCATTTTCATGTCTCCCATTGTGATCCTTTTATGTTGTTCTGAGGAGGATGAATCTATGGTCACACGACACCTTTTGCAGAATCCCATGGAGGAATCATACAACCCGCAGATGAATCGGTCAACCAAGGCTCATGGTGCTATGATTCATGGTTGTGGAAATCATCACATCACATTAGTGAATGACATGGTTTATAGGGTACTTTCTGCCTTGTACCATCTATGAATTGCTCAATTCATAGGGATTGTATAGGGGTGTATGTCTCTAACATTTTTTCTTCAACAGTGTGGTTTATGGGTGGAATTTCTCCACCTCAATTCCCCCAATGATGTGGTTCACAGCTGACCGACACCTTTACTCATTTATTCTGAGAATTTCCTCATTCACTATCCAATGCTTCATGGTCCGGTGTTTCACAATCCACCAACGTACCTCTTGGTTTTCGGTCTGTGCCTTCCTGAGGCCCTTCCTGGAAACTAGTACGAGGACAAGTTTTTGACTTTTTCTGAATCAGATTACTTCATTATCATCCCCCAATTTTCATACCCACATGAATCCCTTTCATTTATCAATATTATAGGATTATTTAATTTTCCTATGTAGATTTTTTGGGACCCTGAATTGACACATTAAAATTATTTCCTCTATTTCAGGGTCATCTATAACCTTTGGCTAATTTCATGAATAAAAAAAGAGCAAAATAGGGATTCATCCTAAATAATTTTCAAAGAATGAATCAAATATTCAAATCCAACTAACCACAAACCATGATATTTTTTATACATCCAGCCAAGTACCCTCCTTAGTATCTAAAACATTTTCAAAATTTTGGATATTTATGTGATAATACATGTACATTTTATTACTTTTAAATTATATTAAACTATTTTGATGATATTTTTTAATGTTTATAAAATTGTATTATTTGTTAAAACTTCTATAACCATCACAATATGATTATTTTACCAAATATAATAACATAGGATGAATATGTAATATAAATAATGAATTTCTATATAACCTATGAACTTCTATTCATAAAACCATTCTATAGTGACCTTCACATTGCTATGGTGAACACCAGAACAAACCAGGTCATTTTACACTCTTCTACATCATCATTTGGATTGACTGCATATTTTTTTAAATCCCTCACTTTCACTAAATCCTCAAAAACTTTATACTCTTTCACCTCATGTTACGTAATATTTAAAAACTTGTAAAACTATATCTAAAAATCCTTTTTAATTCATTTAAAAACTCATTTTATAAAATTTGTTATTTGTTCTCATCACAAGTTACATCATATTTAAAAACATTAAAAAATAAATCCAAAACATTTTTCTGAATATCCTCTACACCCCTTTTGAGGTAACCCTTAATGTTTTGTATAAAAAATTTACAATAAAACATAATACATATTCACGTAAACACAAATTAATACCCCAACGACCTTTATTACATGGAAAATAATTATATATCTCCTAATATATAGTTATAAGCACTACTGGAATAATAATTTTTCAATTTTGGTTAAAATTTTATTTTAATATTTGTTAAAAATAAGTGTTAATATGACCAGAACTATAAATATGGTTTTAACATAAGTTATATAAAATTATTTTATAAGGATATATTGATGTTAGTTATAATTATAATTGTTGTAGATAGTCCTATTCAGACCAACCTAGATGGGATTTCGACTCCAATTTTTGAAATTACCTAAATTATAAGATGATTTCCATTTTTTAATTAAAATAGATGATTTATAATGTTTCTGTTTTTGGTTATGAATGTAGTTCAATAAGGAAACCATCTATGTATACTATAAAACTAAGCATATAAGAAGTAAAGGTAAAACATTATAGACATAAAATAATTCAAACACAAACTATAGAAAAATTTATAAAGATAATAAAAATACAAGAAAAAATTTAGTTGACATTGAACAATCAGTAAAATTAGTAAAATAGTCTATAAATATTTATCTTATATGGAATATGTTATTTTTATAATCTGATTAAAAATTATAAATTATCTGAAAAAATATCTTAAAAAACATTCACATTACAAATACAAAATTATATTAGAAAACAAATATAATAAGGAGTGAAAATAGATGTCTTGAAATCAAAAAAATTTCAAAAAAAATCTAAACATTGAAATAATGTAAAAATTCATCTATAATCATGGGTATAAGGAATAGAATCAATTCATAAGAATCATAGTCTCATACCATAATTATGAACAATCATTTTTGATGTGGAAATAAAATATGGAAATAAATATAACCCATACCGATTTGACACCAATTAAATGTGGATATATTGTATAATCCCATGAAACTTCATAGGTGATATATTTATAATGATTTAATAGAGTAAAAACAAACCCAAATCATATAATAAATATTACACAAATAAAATATGCATGATAATTTCAAATCCATTGAAATGTCCCTAGAAAACTCAAAATATCCACATATATGAATTTATTTTTAAAAAAATATATAATAATAATAGAACTATAAAAAACACCAAATAATGGGATATCTCTCATTAAGATATAATTTTAATATATTTATCCATGTGGATATATCGAAATTATTATTTGTGGTCTATTTATTAAGAATGATCTGACTTCCTTTCCTTACATGTGGTAGAGTCCTCAAAATCTAATGATCAATTTTTATGTTCAGTTTCATTAATTGGTATACAAGGAACCAATAATAAGTAATTTTGAATGTCAACCTTTGTTCAATAAATAATATTACATAATTAATCTTGATAATACTTTTAAATTCATTTTAAAAAGGAATATTTATAAAAACCCATATATTTAGAGTTAGTAGATAGAAATCATTAAATTCATAAGAATTTGAGTTGTCTCCCAATTAAAAATAATTTCAACATATTCAAAACAACATGAAATTTCTTAATTTAGATAATTTTATTTAAATATGAAATTAAAATTTTAATCCAGATGATGTTCTAGATATTTTCCATTTAATTTTAATAGAGGAATATTTCCATAAAAAACATTGGCAGTATGATGATGATATTAAATTGTGATTGTGTATAGACCTAGCAACTTTTATTTGAGTTTTCAACCATCTCTCTATTCCCATGGTTGGGGAGAGGGAATTTTTTTTCATTTGAAAAAAATTCAATGAGATTCCACATGATATAGAATTAATTTTCCAAATTGACTTTATGTCTCTTATTTAATAACTTAATAATAGTAAATCCTAAATTCTATATAATTTTTTCATTCTGGATCTGAAAAAGTTACCCGGATTAAAAGAATATCAAATAAGCAATAATTTCTACACACTAACTTTTTCATTTTCAAACACTTCATACATGGACTGTAAATATATTTTTCCATTCAAAATAAACAAATTATGATTACAAAATATGTGTTTTTATTGAATTTGGGTAATGAGAAAAATAAATATTATTTTCAAATATTTATATTATAAAAATATAAAAAAATATTATAATTAATATTTATTTATATTTTTATGATTTTTTAAATATATGATGTTCAGAATAAATAATTTTTTGGAACATATACAAACACACAAAGATATACATATATATAATCTCTATGTATATATATTATGAATATTTTAAATATATAAATAATCATTATCATTTTACATTTTATTATTATTATGTATTTTTTAGCCAATAAATATATTATAAATGAATAAATAATTATATTATAGACTTTTAATGAATTATAACAATTCATTCTATAGTTTTTAAAAAACTATTATTATAGAATCTACAAATATATAAATAAATTTCATTTAAATATCTAAAAAAATCCAAAAAAAACTTACATCCAAATATATAAAAAATACTAATCACATTAAATAACTCAAATTCAACTATTCAAATAAAATAAATCAATAATAGATTTTATAGTGTAAAATACAATTATTTGTTAAGAAAATTATGATTCTTATAATAAATATATGCTCATAATAAATATATATTCCTAACAAATATTGATGAATGGATTATAGATACTATGAGAAAGGGAATTAATGATTTTGGGAAGCTGGAAAAGAAATAGAATAACTTTGGTAGAACATTGGAATAATGAATGAAGTTTGATCAACTCTAGAATCATGGAATATCAGTGGTAGTGGTTTGAAAATAAAATAATGCATGGATATTAAAAAAAATTTAGAGTATGGTTTTAAATATAATATTGGATAAAATTGTGTGGAATCTTTGATTTATGTGTTTTAATTTTTTAAAAGCATTCTAAACATCTATTTTCCTCAAAATTGATGTTATGGACTATATTTTCAAATTAGTTTTGTAATAACATACCTAGATAATAATTACATCCATGACTTTAATGTTGGTTTAATAATAACATATGCGAAAAATAATTTCATTGTCATTTATTAAATAACCATCATTAAATTCCATGATGATTATTTTACGAGTTAATCTATGAGTGGCCACTAGTAAAGAAATAATACTACTAAAAACTAAAAATTGATATGAAATTATCTCTATCAAACCCAGGTTTCTATGTAATCCTTTCCATGAGTTATCTAAAATATGAGTATATATAATAATATAACCACATTTTACAATAAATTGTGTGAAAATGAGACATTATGTATATAAATATCATATCGCTTATGTGTATGTTCTTGATTCTTGGAGTATATAATAACTAGATAGATAAACACACCACATGTCAGTCACCTAAATGGATGATTAAATCACATTCCCCTCACCCAAATAAGTTAGAAAATCACATATCACTCATCTTAGTAATGTAACCTATGTTTATCTCAATTGAGGTCTTAGATGTTATACTATTAATATGATGAAAAAATCACATCTTGTTTAAACTAGAGTTGATGACATGATAGAAAATAATTCTATAAAACCTGGAGTTTTTATGATATTTTTTTCAAATAAATAAATTTTTATTGATATCTTACATTTTATGCTACACCAAGTTAATCGTCCATTATATGCTTCAACAATATAATCTTGTGCTATGTGCAACATCGACAAGGGTTGTATTACACAAAACACTATGTTTCTACGACAAAATATTTTATTATTATTTTTATTTGAATGAGATTGTTATAACATATTCATTAAACATAGTAATATAAATAGTAGTAACTAATTTTTTAATATTATTTTTAATGGATTTATATCAATAAAACATATTTGTAACAAAAAATATTTTTAATGTAATTATATGCAAGAAAATACTATTTTTTAAGTAACTCCCTTTTATGTCCTTATATAATCAATAATATAAATGATTTTAGAATATTTGAGAAATTAAATTTGATAAAATAAAATTCAATTTTTAATTTTTATTTTCAAAATTATATTAGGGAGAATTTTTGATTTTTTTTTAAAAACATCATTTTTAGATGAATAGTCAAAATATGAAATTTTAATTCAATACTTCTTTTTTATATAATTTATTTATGTAGTTAAATAATATTTTAATTTTTTTAAAGTTTAATTTTATTAATTTTACATCAATTAATCTAATTTAGGTCATTAGAAGAAATTTAATTTTGAAATTGTATATAAAATCATTTCATACTTATAAACACTTACACATAAAATATATGTTGTCATGATACGTTTGCAGAATTATGTTTAAATTAATTTATGAAACTTCTATGATTTGAATTTATCCAAATTTATGTAATATTTTTAATCAGAATAATGAATAATTTTTTATAAGGTCAATGATTCTTTTGAAAAAAATATTAGTGATGGTAATTAAAATTAATTACAATGATTAAGGTAAAAATGAGCTTAATTAATTACTAAACATAAAAAATAGGGTTTAAAATTACCCTACACATGTAAAAAATTATACTTTGGCCATTGGTCATCCATTAAACCTATACGTATCTATAATGATCCATTTTTAACCCTTAGAAAAAACATAAAATATGAGGAGTGTAATGCCCTGACCCCAAAAACCCAGAGTCAGTGCATTATTATGTATCATTGGCATGATCACAAAAGATCAAGTCTCAAAAGGCCGATTAGTTTAGTAGCCTTGGAAGTACTAGATACTTTCATTATGTTTACATTATATCATAAAATGATAAACTACTACAACAATGTTTCCATAGACCACACTTATATCCCCTCATACTATCCCTATAGGTTAGTCATAAAATACTTCTTCACATCCTGGGAAAAATAAAAAATCGAAAGGGGTGATCTCATATGCTCAATAAGGATAACAATATAGAGAAAACTTTCATAAATAAGAATAAAAAATTTAAGGAAATTTATAAGAGTAAAAAAAATACTTTCAAACTTTAACTTCTGCATAATATGGAAAAGATAAAATCATATAATGTAATTTAGTTACTCATATGGATATTCTACTATTTGAATAATCACATGCAACATCAATATCCACATTCATAATGATGGAATTCATAATTCTAGACTTTTATAACCATGTAGTCAAGGCCTTGTGCCAAGACTACAAATAAGATATTGCAAAGGACTTGTACCAAGAAAATATGTTGTGTCATGAGACCTTTACATACATCGAGGAACTATAGCGGGCTCCACCCGTCGCTTAATAAGTCCAATGCATCCCTCATACGAAAAGGTTTAAACATAACATAAACATTCGTATTAAAACTGGCATATGAAATGTAAATAATTTATCCCTAAAACCATAATGGTATAAAAATAACACATTCATAGTCAAACATATCACAGAACCTTCAATACAATATGGAAGTTTTGTATCATAAAAAATCAACTTCAAATAAGATTAAAATCCATCAATGGATGTTGACAAAGATGAAATCAAACCCCTTTTCAGAGAAATATCTATTTCTATTTTGAAATCATTTAAGAGTCACATAATTTATAAAGAAACAATTTATTTTTTAAAATATTCTTATAAGCTTGTTAGGGAAGCTTCGATGATGTTATAACTGTAGAAAATAGATGCACCCTCCGTATAAGTTAAAAAAACATTTTTACCTTAATTTTGTCGAAAAGGTTATAAAGAACCTTATTTAGAAAATGACAAAAAAGATTCCTTTATAAACATCTTATAAAAGTAAAACAAGGGTATAAATGACTTTAATCCATAGTCTAGTAAATATTAATAATGTTTTGAAATACATTTTTAAGAAACATGGATGTGGAGGATAAAGAGGTTCTTGTAGATAATTACGTATAAACAACCTCAGATAATGATGGGATTGTAGAAATAACCATTACCTTCTACTTTTCCTTGGAGTAGGGTGGTTTAACCTTCTATATAATGGTGAATGAATTTTTATTAAATTATACAAGAATTGTATACATTAATATAATATCATATATGATCCTTTAACGATGCTTTGTTAATAATATCTTAATATTATCGTTGTTTCAGGTGTTAACAGATTCATTTTACATTATATTATTTGTTATGTTAGTCATATTTGTTATAGATGGGATATAATTATTCATATCCAAAATGATATCAAGTCTTTAAACATTATTTTTAATCATCGAATGAAAATTAGTCTTGATTGGATACAATGGGGAATGAATCTCATCGCGTTCGTGGAGACGGTAATCCGTACTTATGCACGAGCGACAATATCATTATTTTTATATTAGAATAATATATAATTGGTTGTTATATCATATATAAAGAATTATTATAATTTTAGATTTATTATTTACATCAATTACACATCATTATTTTACCCATCCAAATAATAATTTATCGAATTACAATTACACCATGACGTGGAGACGGTAAGCTGTACGTACACACGTATGGTGACATGTCATTCAAAGGATGGATAGAAAAATGAATTCATTTGTACCATATTTATAATAACATCACAATATATAGAAGATACTGGAGTTATTATTTTAGAATGGAAAAAATAAAGAAAAAGGAAGTGGAAGAAGAAAGGAACTTGAAAGAGGTGATGAAATATTTACCTCTTCTTCGGGTTCTTCTTATGGATTTGATCAAAAGGGCTCCTTAAGTTGAATTTCAGACTAAAAGAAGGCATCTAGGATGAAGGGAGGATAGTTGAGAGGGTATTTGGGTAGGGTTTGGTCAATTCAAATGGATTTTATGGTGTTAATTAGAGAGAAGGGGGATTGCCCTTTTATAAGAGGGGTGAGGGGCACCTTAGGAAAAGCTTGAAATATTATTTTATAATAAAATAATTTTCGGTTTCTAATGGCTAAAAAATGGATTATTTAAAGGATAAGGTAGGTATGGGTCAAATACCGCTCAACTAATAGGTTTTAGACAGGTTTGGGTCACTATAATAGCTTTATCTTTTAGATTTAACTCTTAGTTAAATAGTTTGACATTTACCAGGTCTCTTTATATTTTTGTATTATATGGTTAATAAACTTAATATATACTTCCAAGAGAACACCAAATGGTTCATTAATGATATATATATAATTATTTAAGTATTCTCGCCGAACCATGGGTTTTTTATGAATAGAATAGCAATTAATAATATAATATTTGTTTTAAAAACTCTTTTATGTCAATTTTTACACAATTTGGTATTTTGTTTTTTTCTAAATTTATAATAGCATTAGTACATCTAATAAAATTCATATAACCAACCCTAAAATTTAATATTAACCTAAATTGTTTTTGAATTCTTAAATAATCTCAAATTATATTTGTTTTTTTATTTATAATATAATTATTTTAATTTTTCATTAATTAAGTAATTACTCCATTATCATTGTGTCATTAATAAATTATGTTATTTAATGTCTAAAAAATATAAATAAAATAACATTATGTATTAAATCTCATTATATTTCCAATTAATATTTATAGTATAATTTATCTTATGTATAACCATATATTAAAAATGTTTTAGTTATTAAACCTTGATTTTAACTCTTTTAACTCTTCTTTAAATAAAATAATAATAAGTGTCCTAATCTAATCCAAGTGGACCAAAGAGGTTCTTATTTTATTCCTAAGGTTGTTTTTGGTAGAATAATACTTTTCCAATATAATTAGGACATGTATTAGGGTAATAATAACATCATTTTTACCATTATGTACCCTATTTACTTTTAACCATGGTAAATAAAAGTTAAAAGTTACTATTCACCAAAAATTATTTTCATCTTATTGAACCAAATTTTCTTTACTCATATCAACCGTGTCTCTCAGATTTGGGAAATTCCACTCACAGAAGTTGTAAAAGTAATTTTTATGTTAATTTTCAAATTCTCCTAGGAGGTGGGTAAAAGACAGTAAAAAGTTCAATAAAAAATATATATATATATAATTATTATAAACTGGCTCCAATGAATTAAATTAAACTTATATAGGAATTATGTATATATTTT
Organism: Viscum album; assembly: GCA_963277665.1. Lineage (NCBI taxonomy): Eukaryota > Viridiplantae > Streptophyta > Magnoliopsida > Santalales > Viscaceae > Viscum > Viscum album. The sequence continues at coordinate 1,238,500,501 of OY728153.1, forward strand.
GAACTAAAATAAATTTAAATAAAATAAATAATTATTTAAATAAAAATTCAGTTTTAAACAATAACTTAGTGTTTTTTACTATTCATCAAAAATTGAAAGTTTTCAGGAAAAATACCAAAAATTTACACTAAGCTAATTTCGATATTCTGAATCAAAAAATTAAGTTTATTTTGAAATATAACATTTATATAATTTCAAAAAGTGGGTATTACTATTCATAACGGTTAGTTTGATTGGTTGTGGTGTGTTAAAACTCAAAGTTGAGTACAACACTCGCTACTGTATTATTCAATGAGATGCACACCACGGAATCTTGGGGTGTTACATTCTCCCCTCCTTAAAATAATTTCATCCTTCAAATTTCTAGAATATTTCTGCTTAAAAAGACTTGGGTGGTTCTTCATCATAAGTTCCTCAGGTTCCCACGTTGCCTCTTCCATCTTATGGTTTCTCCATAAAACTTTTATGAGACGAGTCATCCGGTTTCTCAGCACTTGTTCTATTGTATCATGAATCTTGACAAGCTCTTCGTAATAAGATTGATCGGGTTCCAGTTATAATTCCTCATTGGTGAGTATATGCATTGGTTCAGGCCAATATTTTCTCCACAGTGATACATGGAATACATCATGAACTTTGTAGAGACTTGGTGGCACTGCCAAACGGTAAGCTACATCCTCAATTTGTTCTAGAATTTCTAAAGGTCTGATGTACCTAGGACTTAATTTTCCCTTTTTACTGAAACTTATAACACCCTTCCATGGGGATACCTTCATGAAAACATGGCCTCTTTACTAAAATTCCAAATCTTTCTTTTGTTTATTGGCATAGCTCTTCTGCCTACTTTGAGATGCTTTAATGTGGGTTTTGATTACCTTCACCTTTTCCATCGTTTCCTCCACAAGTTATGGGCCTAGAAGTTTTTTTCACCAACATCATCCCAACAATCGGTGTGAGAAATCTCTTTCCATATAACGCATCATATGGTGCCATCTGAATACTTGAATGGAAGCTATTTTTATATGAAAATTCTACCATATGTAAATATTGATCCAACATACCTTTAATGTCAAGTGAACATGATATCCACATGTGTTATAAGGTTTAAATAGTCCATTATGATTGTCCATCAGTTTGGGGTGGAAGGCAGTGCTCAAAAAAAGTTCAGTGTCCGAGGATTTCTGATAACTTTTCCAGAATCATGATGTAAAACAGGGATCACAATTAGAAAAAATCGATAGTGGTACTCCATGAAGTCTTATAACTTCATTAATAAATAGTCTTGATAAATGTTCAAGTGGAATATATTACCTTATAGCAAGAAAATTTGGTGACTTGGTAAGACGATCAACAATGACCCATATTAAATCGTTCTTTCTAGGAGTCTTTGGTAGTCCCATAAGAAAGTCCATCATAATATTATCCCATTTCAACTCCGGTATGGGAAGAGGTTGCATGACCCCTCTAGGATATTGCCTTCCTGCTTTCACTTGTTGACAAACCGTGCATCTTGACACAAAATCAGCAATATCTCTCTTTATGTTGTCCCAACAAAAACTTTCCTTCAAATCTCTCTACATTTTGGGGCTCCAAGGGTGTATAGAGAAATTGGAACTATGAGAATCATCCAACAATTCCCTTTTTAGAACAGGTATATTCGGAACACAATGTCTCTTCCAAAATTTCAAAATTCCATATTCATATACAAAGTCACTCAATCTCTCATCATTCACAGCCTTAATCTTTTTTTAAAACTCAACATCATCAGTCTGAGAACACTTTATCCTTTCTAGTAAATATGGTTTGGAAACCATTTGAAAAATCATTGATGTTTTACATTCCATGGTTATTCCCATATCTATATTTACTAGATCCATCAAAATAGGATCCATTTAAACTCTCATATTGTTCAAAACTCCATGATCCTTCTGCTCAAAGCATCTACCACCTCTTTTGCCTTCCCCGGGTGGTAGTGTATAGTGCAATCATAATCCTTGAGTAGTTCAAGAAATCTCTTTTTCCTCATTTTGAGTTCTTTCTATGAGAAAATATACTTTAAACTCTTATGATCAGTATATATCTCCAATTATTCCCCATAGAGATAGTGTCTCCAAATATTCAAAGAAAATATTACAGCTTCTAACTCAATATCATGAATATTATAGTTTTGCTCATGAATTTTTAGTTGTCGTGATGCATAGGCAATAACCCTATCATTCGGCATGAGGAAAAAACCAATTCCTTTCAATGAAGCATCACTACAAATAACAAACCCATCATTCCCTGATGGTAGAGTAAAGATAGAATCATTGACTAATATTCTCTTATATTATTCAAAACATTCTTAACAATCTTTAGTCCAAGAAAATTTAACCCCTTTTCGTGTGAGCTTTGTTAATTGGTTAGCCAACTGGGAAATATTCTGGACCAAACATCGATAATAACCTGCTAAACCAATAAAACTACATACATCAGGTATACTCGTCGGTGCTCACCATTCTTGGATTTCTCTTGTAATATAAGGATCAACAGAGATTCCATCCATTGAGACAATATGGCCAAGAAAAGAAATCTCTTGAAGCCAGAATTCACACTTGCTAAACTTCCCATATGATTCATTTCCTCTAAGGGTCTTTTGGATACCGCACAATTTATTTTAATGATCTTTTTAGCTTTTCTAGTATACCAAGATATCATCAATAAATACCACTACAAAGTCATCAAGATATTCCTTGAAAACTCTATTCATTATATCGATGAAGAAAGAGGGTGAATTAGTCAATCCAAAAGGAATTAATGTAAACTCTTAATGACTATACATGGTTTGAAATGCTGTTTTCAGAATATATTCCTTCTTCACTGACAACTGATGATATCTAGATCGAAGGTAAATCTTTGAAAAGTGTTGAGATCCATGATGTTGGTCGAATAAATCATCAATGCAAGGTAGGGGATACTTGTTCTTTATTTTTATAGCAATTATCTCTTTGTATTCAATGCACATGCTCATAGATCCATCTTTCTTATTAAAAAAGGATAGGGGATCCCCATGGAGAAACACTATAGAGAATAAATACCTTATTACTCAATTCCTCTAGTTGTTTATTTAGTTCCACTAATTCCACAGTGTCCATTCTATAAAGGGTCTTTGTTATGGGCCTTGAACCAGGAATTAAATCAATGGAAAACTCAATTTCTCATTCTTGAGTATGTCTAGGTAAATATTCTTGAAATACATCAACATATTCTTTCTCAATAGGTACATCCTCTATTTGAACATTCCATTACTCACACACAGTTATTTCATTCTCTTCTTCCCCAAAAATTGAATTTAGTTGAGCTACTAGGGATAGATCTAGAAAAGAATTAGGTGGTGATGATTCTGCACTAATGATAAGGTTTTCTCTATCATCATCATCAAAAATAGTAACCTCCTTCTTCTTATAATAAATTATTTTTGTCATGGTCTGAAATCCAATCCATACCGAGGATTATATGAAATTAAATCATGGGTGTGATGATGAGATCAGTAGAAAAAGAAAATTTATATGCTCTAATGGGGACTGATTCACAAAACATTATTGCAATGATACATACCTTAGGAGTTTTTACAGACAACTCCCTTGTTAAATCAAATTATAAATATCTAATTTTCTTAGAAAACTGGAAATATATTAAACAATGTGATGATCTAGAATCAAATAAAGCATTGTCTAAACTTGATAAAACCATTAAATTACCTGCCACCATGTCTTTAGGATATTCAACTTTAGCAGTATTGATAACATAAGCTTGGCCTTGATCCCTTGGCCTTTTCTGAGGTAAGTTCCCTTGACGCTTAGAACATTCATTCACATAATGACCCCGTTCTCTACAATTGTAGCATTCAACATCGACATCCACTTTCTTCCCCTTTCAATCACGATCTTGGTGGCATTTTTCAGCATAATTGTAACAGGCTCACATTCCCTTCAGGAAAGTACCAGGATGCTTCTTCAAAAATTTACTACAGGATGGATATTCAACTTTTCCCTTATACCCCTTATTTCTATTTCTATACTTTTCAGCATATCTCTTCTTCTCTTGCTTTTCTTTAAAGTTGTAATACTTTTCTTTTACTATTTTGATAGCACATGAGACCATATCTTCGTACGACATGAAATATTTTGAGACTAATGATCAATGGAGAAATGGTTATAACCCAATAAATAAATGATCAATATTACTTCTTGGGTTACATATATAATCTGAAGCATGCCTCACTAAACTTGTAAATTTAGCCTCATACTTTGTGACATTCTTATCCTCCTTTTTCCTTAGACTCAGAAATTCCCTTTCCATATCTTCTCGATGGTCACGAGAAAAGTATTTTTCTAATAAAATCTATTTAAACTCCTTCTATTACATATTTGATACTTCATCATCTTCCTTTGTGTTTTGAATCAATGTCCACCATTGATCATCATCTCCAGTGAGGCAATAAATTACCATGACAACTTTTTCCCTTTCTCTACTCCCCAAGGCGTGGAATATTTTCTCTGAGGAAGTCATCCATTGCTCATCTACTATTGGATTTGTACCCCCATTGAATTTTGGGGGTTTTTCCTTATGAAGTGATTTAACTTTGATCCTCCACGTTGCGGATCAGGGTGCTCCATACAGGTAAGGTTATTATTCATAACCTGAGTGAGTTGTCCCAGTATGGGGATAAGTTGATCAACACCAGTTGTATCACCAGATCAACTATAATTATCTTTAGTAAGAGGGAAATCTCTGCATGAAGTGCGTGCATCGATACAGTTTCCATTCCTTCCACTAGGTGCCATTTCTAAACAATGTCATAAACTAGATTAGTTTATGAATCAAAATACATAATTCCAAACTTGTAAAATACTTAACATAAATTGAATAGTTTATGGATATAATCTGGAATCCTAAAAATGATTTCTTTGAGGAATTATATACTTATAAACCCTTAATAATGGTTTTTAATGAAAATGAGAATTATCCTAAGCCTATCCCTCGGGAGTGTCGTAACCAAGAGTGAAACAAGGCCTGTTTTCAGGCACCAGTTCCCATTCGAGTCTAGCTCAAAGCAGTGTTTTCGGGTTTTACCCCTAGGTACATCTATGCCAGAGCCACCTCTACCTACTCGTATCCAGACATGGATGTATTTCTTGGAAAACTCACAAAATCTCTATAATACCAAAAGTATAGGAAGTTCTTATATACTAATATTCATAGTCTATCTTAGGGCTATGTGCTCTAATTAGAGTTTATCTAAATATAGTTTCCAAGGACTGTACTAAACTTACTTTGATAGAAATTGTAATGCCCGGACACCAAAAACCCAGAGTAAGTGCATTATTATATATCATTGGCATGATCACAAAAGATCAATTCTTTGAAGACTTATTTGTTTAGTATCCTTGAAAGTACTAGATACATTCATAAGGTTTACATTACATCATAAAATGAAAAACTATAACAAAAATGTTTCCATATACCACAATAATATCCCCTCAGACTATCCCTTTAGGTCAGTCATAAAATAGTTTTTCACATCCTGGGAAAAATAAAACATTGAAAGGGGTGAGATCAGATGCTTAGTAAGGATAACAATATAGCAGAAACCTTCATAAAAAGCATAAACATTTAAGGAAATTTATAATACTAAAACAAAATACTTTTAAACTTGAACTTAAGAATTATATGGAAAAGATAAAATGAAATAATTCCATTTACTTACTCACATGGATATTCTACTAGTCGAATAATCACATTCAATATCAATATCCACTTTCATAATGATGGAATGCATAATACCAGACATTCATAACCATGTAGTCAAGGCCTTGTTCCAAGACTACAAATAATATTTTTTCAAGGCCTTGTGCCAAGACACTAGGTTGTGTCATGAGACCTACTGATACATTGAGGAGCTATAACGGGCTCCACCTGTCACTTACTAAGTCTAATGCATCCCTCATACGAAAAGGTTAAAACATAACATAAACATTTGTATTAAAACTTGGATTGGAGATATCAATACATTATCCATAAAACATTAATGGTATAAAAATAACACATCCACAGTCAAACATATCACAAATACATCAATACAATATGGATGTTTTGTATCATAATAAATCAACTTCAAAAAATATTAAAATCCAACAAAGGATGTTGACATAAGTGAAATCAAAACCCTTTTTATAGAAATATCTCTTTCTATTTTGAAATGATTTATGGGTCACATAATTTATAAATAAAACATTTATTTTAAAAATATTCTTATAATCTTGTAAGGGAAGCTTCGACCATGTTATAACAGTGGAAAATATCCATACCCACCGTATAAGTTAAAAACTATTCTTACCTTAATTTTTTCGAAAAGGTTATAAAGGACCTTGTTTGGAAAAAGACGGAAAGATTCCTTTATAAACATATTATAAAAGTCAAACAAGGGTATAAATGAATTTAACCCATATTCTAGTAAATATTAAGAATGTTTTGAAATAAATTTTTACGAAACATGGATGTGGATGATAAAGAGGTCCCACTAGATAATTACACATAAACAGCCTCATATAATGAAGTGATTGTAGAATTATCCCTTACCTTGTACTTTTATTTGGTCGAGGGTAGGTTAAACTCCTGTATAATGGTGAAATAATTGTTATTAAATTATACAATAATCATATACATTAATAATATATCTTGTATGATCTTTTAACATTGCTCTGTTAATAATATCTTAATATTATCATTTTTTCGGGTGTTAACGGATTCGTTTTCCTTTATATTATTTTTTATGTGAGTCATATTTGTTATGGATGAAATCTATCTTTTTCATATACATAATTATATCAAGTCTTTAAACATTATTTTTAATCATCTAATGAAAATTAGTCTTTAATGGATACAATGGAGAATGAATCTCATCGCGTTCGTGGAGACGATAATCTGTGCGTACGCACGATTGACAATATCAATCTTTTGATATTAGAATAATATATAATTGGATGTTATATCATATATAAAGAATCTTTATCATGTTATATTTATTATTAAAATCAATTACACATCATTATTATACCCATCCAAATAATAATGTATTGAATAACAATTACACCATGACGTGGAGATGGTAAGTCGTACGTACGCACGTATGGTGACATGTCATTCAAAGGATGGATAGAAAAATGAATTTGGTTATACCATATTTATAATAACATAAAATTATATATAATATACTGGAGTTATTATTTTATAATGGAAACAACAAAGAAAAATGTAGTGGAATAAGAAAGGAACTTGAAAGAGTGATGAAATATTTACCTCTTCTTCAGGTTCTTCCATTTTGATTTGATCAAAAGGGATTCTTAGGTTGGATTTCTGACTATAAGAAGGCCTATTGGATTAAGGGAGGATAGTTGAGAGGGTATTTGGTCAGGTTTTGGTAGAGACAAATGGATTTGAATGTGTGAATTAAAGAGATGGGGGAGTGCCCTTTTATAAGAGGGGTGAGGATCACCTTAGGAAAAACTAGAAATATTATTTTTATAATAAAATCATTTTCGGATTCTAAGTGCTCCAAAATGGATTATTTAAAGGATACGGTGGGTATGGGTTAAAAACCACTCATCCAATAGGTTTTAGATAGGTTTACGTCACTATATTAACTTTATCCTTTAGATTTAACTCTTAGTTAAATAGTTTGACGTTTACCATGTCTCTTTGTATTTTTATATTATATGGTTAATAAACTTACTAAATACTTACAAGATAACCCCAAGTGGTTCATTAATGATACAACTATCATTATTTAAGTCGTTTGGCTAAACTTTATATTTTTAAGAATACAATATCAATTATTAATATATTATTTTTTTAAAAACTCTTTTATGTCAATTTTGACACTATTTGGTATTTTGTTTTTTCTAAATTCATAACAGCATTATTATTTTGAAAAAAAAATATCTAACCAACCCTAACATGCCATATTAACCTAAAAATTTAGGTAATTCATGTAAAGTCTCAAATTACATTTATTTGGATATTTATAATATCAATTATTTTAATGTTTCATTAATTTGGTAATTACCGCATCATTATTGTGTCATAAATAAATTATTTTATTTAATGTCTAAAAAATATAAATAAAATACCATTATGTAGGAAATATTCTTATCTTTATAATTAATTTTTATAGTCTAATTTATCTTATGTATTACGCTATATAAAAATTGTTTTAGTTATTAATCGTTGATTCTAACTCTTTTGACTCATTTTAAATAAAGTAATAACAACTGTCTAATCTAATCCATGTGGAACAAAGAGGTTCATATCATGTTCCTAAGGATTTTTTTGGTCGAATTATACTTATCCAATAGAATTAGGACATGTGTTATGGTAATAATAATATCATTTTTACCCTTAAATACCCTATTTACTTTTAACCGTGGTAAATAAAAGTAAAAAATTACTATTCACCAAATATTATTTTCATTTTATTGAACCAAATTTTCTTACTAATATCAAAAATATCTCTTTTATTTTTTAAATTCCACTCATAGATGTGGTAAAATTATGTTTTATGTGAAGTTGAAAATTCTCCTAGGAAGTGGGTAAAAGACGGTGAAAAGTTCAATAAATTTTTTATATATAAAATTATTATAAACTGGCTCCAATGAATTACATTGAACTTATATAGGTATTATGCATCTATTTTGACCTAAAAAAATTTAAATAAAATAAATAACTATTTACAAAAATTTAGTTTTAAACAATAACTGAGTGTTTTTCACTATTCATAAAAATTGTAAGTTTTCAGAAAAATACACAAAAATCACTCTAAGATAATTTCGATATTCTGAATCAAAAAATGAATCCCATTTTGAAATATTAAATTTATAAAATTTCAAAATGTGGGTATTAATATTCATAAAATCTAGTTTGATTGGTTGTGTTGTGTTATAACTCGAAGTTGCGTACAACACATGCTACTGTATTATTCAAAGAAAAACGTAATGTGGAAGATTGGGGTGTTATAGGGAGCACTGAAATATTTTCAAAAATAACCAATATGTCTATTTCCCCATTTATAAATGGCCTCTTATTCGCCCCCCTCTTGAAACCTCTCAATCCCTTTTGGATCAGCCAAAAAACCCAAATATCCCCCAACATTCCCTACATTCATCCTAGAAGCCTCCATTTTAGGATAAATTCATCCAAGGAATCCATTTAGTGAAAACCAAAAGGAGTTACCCAAAGAAGTTATAACATCATTCTTCAAACTATTTTGTTTTATTTTTATTATCCATACCACCAAATATTATTATTCTATGATAATATAAAAAACTTAGTATCCAAAACATACTGAGTTTTTTTATTATAAGGATATACCTACACCTACACACACTTCCATAAAATGGGTAATGAACTTTATGTTCGTGTGTACGGTGAACTAATGCCTCATGAAATGATGTTGTTCATTTTTTTCCTTTACCACCTTTCATGGTTGGGAATTATGATGTAAACCTATTTTTAGATGAAATATATGATAATTATGATGTATTTATTATTATTTTATTATTATATATAACATACATTCTTGATTTCTATTTTTTTGTATATTTAACAACTTCATTTGGGGACTTGTGGACTACCGCCACCTTAATGCTATGTGATTCATTCACACTCTAAATAGAATGTATTAAGGATGATTTTAGTAAACATATAAGATATATATAAAATAATAATGATATTTTAATTAGTATATATACAAATATTTGTTATTTACTTTTTTCTTTCAAAATGATAATTAAACAGAAACAAAGTCCATACGTACGTACGACCTACCATATCCATTAATGGTGTATTACATTTCATATTTCTATAATTTATGGATTATTATAAATATTTTTTTAATGACTCGGATTTTAATGAATTCATTTTTATAATTATTTGGAAAAATTCCAAGACCAGATGCTAAGACTGCGTGCAATTCTGGGGCCCTATGTGCCCTGAATGATTCACTAAAAAAAGTTCAGTTTTTAATAGCACTTGCATGAAAATTTTTAGAAAAAGTAAAATAAATTTTAAAATAGGTTCCCTAACTAGAAATTTGAGGGAAAAATTTATCTTATAGTAGTGGCTTTACCATATACGTGACTTAACTTTAGTTGGCATGGGTCTTTTGTGAAAAAACCCAAAAAGGGTGTAAGAAAAAAAATAATAATTAAATTAAATAATTTTATTTTTAAAATACTAATTAAAAATAAATGTTAACTTGGATTTGAAATATAAGATCACTATTGAGATTTTAAGGGGTGTTTTACTTAGTCGATACTTAACATAGACCAACATGGGCTGACTGTGAAAGATAGTTTTTTGACGTAAACATCATTAAAATATTTTAATAAAAATATAATATTCATGATGAAGTGATTCAAATTATTTTAATAAATCTTTTTCAAAGGATTCAGGGTTATCACCATAACCTTAAAAAGTTTCTAAGGCTAGGATATTGAGCTCTGTCGATGAACTATAGTGAATCATGGATCAATATTCAACGAAGAGCCTCAGATTTGAAAGATCGTCACCCAAGACAATTATGTGGATAATGTTATTCATTAGTGATCAAAATAAATTGTGGTAGGGTGTTTTTAATTTGATTTCTTTTCCCTGTTCATGAATTCAATGACAAACATAGACCAATCAATAAACAGATTGTTCCGCTGATCAATCGTTGTTATGGGGTGATATTTTCCTTTGCGTGGTTTTGATGGGAGGATGGACTTGTGATTATTTTTTGGATTTAGATTATCGTTCTAATAGGAACAATCCAGGATCGAAATGAACATTGATCATGTTCCATTCTTCTTAGTGGATTTATGCTTTTCTTCCCCTAATATTCATTCGCCACTAGCATTCTTCGTTTGGACTGTGACTCGACATATTGTTATCAATCAATTATTTCTCACTAGATCCTTGGATAATTGATCTAATATCTCATATATGGGATTGGAATGGAATGATGGAGGTAAGAAGATGACGTAACTAGATGGATTGAAGTGGTTAGGGAGATATCTCCATTTGAGTGACTTTTTTCAGAATGGATCACAACGTTGATCAAACACCAAGGTAATTAAAAAAGGAACTCAAGGATTGAAAGCGTTCCTATTTTTCAAAAAATGATACACCAGAAGAGAACTGTTGTCTTGTATAAGGGGTCACCAGTGTGTCGGTACAGATGATGGTAGGTATCAGTGGAAACTATAGGAACCGCGACTGAATCGCAGTTTATGGGATCTTACAGCATCCATGTCACTAGGTTGGTTAATATGGTAGACCACTGAACTAAACACGACAGTTCTGTGTTGACCAAGAGGAGGCACATGGTCCTATAGACCACATGTGGTGCACCAAAACTGACCCATGTGTGAGGGCTAGATCAGGTGAGCTAGTTTGGTTTGGGCCTGGCCCATTGGGTCGGTCAGGTTCAGACCAGACTGGGCTGGGCTGGGTGAGCCAAACCAGGCTGGGTCAGGTCGGCCATCTTAGGTCCGGACTACCGATGGGTCGGGTCAGGTCGAGTTGGTCGGTTCATACCCAAATCAGTTCTTTTTTCATTAAAATGTTCATAGCTTTCAAACAGAGCGTCTGATTGACGAGACATCTCCGGCATTGGGAACATTGTGATAGGGTGATATTTTTAGATGAATTGGTGGGATTTTAGTTGGTTTAAAATAGGTTGAGATAATACCATTGGTATTTTCTTATGAGGGTTCAATATAGGATCATGTTCCCATCATAGAGTATGTCTCGTATTATGAAGTGAGTTGTCTCATCCTAGATTTACAGTTGACTCTGCAGATTAGAGCATATATCGCCCCGAGAGGCCTGGTTGATCCAAGACTCTCATCATGGTACCTTAGATAGGGTCTGTGGACAAGGTGTGACAAATATTTTCTTGGTATCCTATCCCTTATTTAGGATGACGCTTCCAATAGGTTGAGGAGTCCCCCTAGTGAGGCATGGTTGTGAAGGACCCCCTATTTGTGAATCAAAATTAAATATTCCCATTCTACATGATATATCTTAAGATTGTTATTAGATTAGTTTTTAGTGGTTGATGTTGGACTGTAACTTGGTGACTACATGACTTGGGGGCTACTGGATTTATCGACACTCCATGTGTTATTTAAACTCTATGTGTTATTGACACTCTGTGGGTTACCGACACTCCCTGTGTTACCGAAACTCTGTGTGTTATTGAAACTTCACGTCTTAGAGAGACTAGATGTCTCATGTAAACTATCTTACTTTTAAAGACCCTAGTGTTCTATTGTATACTTTAGTTATACCTATTCTTCTTATTTCTATTATAGATCTTGAGTTGTGAGATCTCCCAGAATGAGCATTCGATGAACGGAACTGTGTAGCTAGAAGTGGGTGAGACCTTGCATCCTGGATTCCTTTACATGTATATCTAGATGTTCTGGTTATGAATGATATAGACACATATATGTGTGGAGCTAACTATATCTTCTTAGTGGTGTTTCCCCTTTTTGGTATTTTTTTGTGGTATCTTCATTGTGATGTTTCCTTTCTGGTCTTTTAATTTTTGTACCGAGGTGTCCTATTGAGTATTATTTTACTCACCCCTTCCTGGGATTTTCCTACATGTGTTGTGTCTTGTGCAGACCATCGATGTTTTGATGGTGTCTATGGTGGACCAGGACTAGGTGGTTCTTAGAGAGAGACTAGACAGTTGAGGTGTGCCCTACAGCTTCAGACAGTTGTTCCTTTACATACCCTTCAGGTACGGTTTTCTATAGGCAATATTTGGGACCTTCTTCTATAGTCTATTTAATATTTGTGGGCTTGTATTCTATCCTAGTTGTACATTAATAAATTTTACATTCCAGTAATAATAATTTTGTTGGGATATAGTGGTATGAAAGCATCTGTTTACTTATTGTTCTTACTTTTTAGTATTTTGGGCTTGGAGATCTGTGTGTGTGTAGGTACTTATTGAAATGCCTCCCATTTGTGGGATATGCCTAACTCGGTGCTAGTCACCATCCCATGGCCTATTTGAGGTGGTCCTGGGGTATTCATGACATGAACTCCTCTGGGAAGTGTTGTGGAAGAGTGGTATCAGAGGGGGATAGTTCTTTTTTAGGATAATGAGTATTTGAGACTATTTTGGGGCAATAGTGTTAAGAGTTTTGATTTTAGATTTTAGGCCAGGGACTCTGGTTTTGGTGCGTCAGCTGACCTATCCAAAAATAGGACTTTGGACCCCTATTTTTTGACTCGGTACATGAAAACACCGGTTTTATGGGAAAAATAAGGGTACATGCATCATATAAGAATGGATTGTTTTTTCCATGTCCTTCTTAAGTCAGCACACCAAGTATACTCTTTTTACCATGATACAACTTTTTTTATTATAGGATATATTAGTGATTCCATACGGTGAGGGTTTCTTATTAGGATCAGGATTTTAACCCGATGTTTGACAAGGCCTCCTTATGGGGAGCCAATCACGGAGCAGTTTTTCTTTCGAATGGTCAGTTTGTATAACATTCTCCTATTGATCTATTCATAGACCCACCTCTTATGGTTTAGGTGGATGCAACTTTCATGATGAGTTTTGGATGGTTATTTTGGCTCTAGATGGTGATAGGAAGGGTTCGTACACATATCATAGTCTTCCAAGGTAGTGATCACCCAAGATACAAGGTATGGTGGACCTATGGGTAGTAGTTGTGTGATGTAATCTGCTAAACAAAAGGTTTCATCTGAAGTTCCATGGGCATGCTAGTTCCTAGAGGTAGATGTATTGTTATGATTTTTGAGGAAAGGGACATTCTACGTGATATTTTCCCACTATTCTTGCTTCATTACGATATGTTGTTATTGAACCACCAAAGAATATGTAGAGATAGGAGAAGACAAGTCTGTTGGGAACTAGACGTGGAATATGAGTTGGGGAAGCATTAGGAGGTGGATAAATTTTTGATGTGTTTCCACCATCACCACCAGGTGGTCCATACTAGAATCATGGAGCTGTAGGATATGGGAGGATACAACTATAGGTGGTCAAGGCCTATGATCCCATGACTCCATGAATAGTTCATGGTATGATCTGTGACTCTCTAATTTATCTCCAATAGATAGACACCTGTTATAGTGTTGTCCTTTCCTTCCACAAAACATGTTTAATATTTATAAATTGTGATTAAACAGTTAACTTGAACCTCAAATTTAGAGACTTCTACTGGAAGAGATCTAATGATCACACACTGGTGCTGATAGTGTGTCCTGACACTTAAAGGTGAGCGTTCCGGTTGGGATATCTTGGTAGTAGCATAGAGGACTTACGATTTCATTCTCGGTATGGAATATTAGTCATATTTCAGGCTTAGAATGATTTTTTTGGAACTGAGTGTGTTTTTTACATGATAATAGAAACAGATTTCTATTTTTATTAGTGAAATGGAAATCCTTGCAACTCGAGATGGAATGACACATAATAGTTTTTAATCAGTTACTATTTAGTTGGATAGCCTAACCCTTAGTTCAGTGGATGTTTTGAGTCCTTAGTTTCCTGTATTGGTGGAAGAGTATAGGGATTTCTCCCTTGAAGATGTTCTAGGTTTACCTCCCCACCGATATATTGATTTCTGTGTTGATCTACACCCAGGGACGATCTCAATATCTACACCAGAATATCAGATGGTTCACAAAGATATTAATGAGATAAGGGTGTTGTTAGAGGATTTTCAGACAAAGGGCTTTGTGAGACCCATTATATCACATAGGGAATCCCTAAGTAGCCTTATCTTATCTCAGACATATCTTCTTAAAGACTGGAGTTTCAATGGACGCAACGCATGATGAGGCTGAGTCTGATGAGCGCTCTCCTCTTGAGGTTTCTAGAGGAGAGTGTCAATTACATAGTGTTCTCTGATGCATCATGAAACGGTCTTGGTTATTCCCTTATGCAGAGGCATGTAGTGATTGCATATGGTTCACACCTATTGAAATAACTTGAGCAGAACTATATGACCCATGATATTGAGTTAGTAGCTGCAATCATCACAATGAAGATGTGGTGACACTACATGATAGTTGAGCAGTTCATCTTCTAATTATACTAGAAAAGTATAATGTATATCTTCTTTTTGAATGATTGGAACATGAGACCAAGGAGATGACCAGAGTTCCTCTAGGACTATAACTTGGAGATTGTGTATACTTCTGGGAAGGGTAACATGGTATAAAATTCTCTCAGCAAATGATATAGATTTTAGTTGCTGAAAGAGGCATCAAATTCGTTGGCCTCATTGTACATATCCTTTTTTGATATATATGAAAATGTTAATCTCTAGTCAATGGTTGTCACCCCTCCACTCTAACGGTGAGTCGGTGAGGCATAACTTACAGATACCGACTACAAGGCTCTACGTGCTCAAACATCCGTAGGGCATGAACTTAATGGATATTCAAAAGGTGGGGAGAACGTTGTTCTTTTTAGAGAATTCACGATGATACAATTAGCATTGTGAGAGGATGTTCTTATGGATTTTCATGCATCCCCTTTAGCAGCACATCCAGGTGTGGAAATGATGTACCTGAACATTAGACGCTAGTATGATTCCCAGTGATGAAGAATAAAGTTACAGAGTTTGTATCTCCATAAATTTCTTGTCGAAAAATGAAGGCTGAGAAATAGGTTCTAGTGGGTTTGACTTAACCAATTGAGGTGATGTAAGGGAATGTGAAAGAATAATAATGGACTTCACAATGGGTTTACCATGTACATCTAAGGGAACAATACCATCTAGGTGATCACTGATCGACTCACCAAGTCGGAACACTTCCTACCTATTTAGGATCAGGGTTCAGTAGAGATCTTGGGACACCTCTACATTTATGATATAGTTCGACTCCATCATGTGACATTAATGATTATTTCATATCATGATGTTCACTTCACATCTCGGTTGTCAAAGGGATTACCGGAGGCCTTTGGGACTCAATTACACATGAGTATAGTGTTTCACTCACAGGCGGAAAACAAGACTGAGTGGGCTATTCAGGCTCTGGAGAACATGTTATGGGCTTTCATGTTAGGTTTTTACCACATTATGGAGGATCTCTTACCTCTAGTGGAGTTGCGTACAACAAAATCTACCCCCTCCACCATCAGTATGGCACCATTCAATCCTTGGTATGGTCAACCCTGTAGGTAACCACTTTTTTGGATTGACCTTGGAGAGTCGGCACTCATGGGACTAGAGTTGGTACAATTGACTACAGAGAAGGTTCATGTCATCTAGGAGTGAATGAAGACTACATAGAGATGTTAAAAATCTTAATCTAATAGGTGATAGAGGCCATTGGAGTTCAAGGAGGGGGACCATGTGTTCCTTCAGCCCTCTCCTCGATATGAGATACAAATATTTGTCTAGGATGGTAGGATATCTGTGGAGTCCATCATTCCATTCATAATATTTTATATAGTTGGTGAGGTGGCATACCACTTTGCTCAACCCCCATAGTTATACCAAGTAGATGATGTCTTCCACATGTCTGAGATGAAGAGATATGTTCATGATTAATTTAACATCATTGAAAGAGACCACTTTTACTGAGAACCTACTATAAGTCATGGGTAGATAGAATGTGATACATTGTGGGAGGTTTGTTCCACTGTTGTATGCTAGGTGGCAGCACGAGAATCTCTAGGAGAGAACATGGGAGCAGGAGGCTTAGATTTCTGATCATTACCCTCAATTTTATGTGTAGCCTCTTGTTTTTGATTTTGTGGAAGTAAATCCCTATGGTTGGGTAATGTATTAAATTTTATTTTTTATGAATTTATTTTAATAAATTTTTCAGGAAAACTCTGAGACTAGGTGCAGAGACTGTGTGTGATTCTGAGGCCTGATGTTCCCAGAACGATTCACTAGAAAATGTTGAATTTTTTATATCACGCGCGACATTTCCTAAAAAGTGAAATTAATTATAAACAGGTTCCCAAATTAGAAATTTGATGGAATATTTGAGCTCAAAGTACTGTCTTTACCCTATGTACAACTTAATTTTAGTTGGCATGGGTCTTTAGTGGAAAACCCCAAAAAGAGCGTAACCTTAATTAAAATAATTAAATAGAATCATTTTATTTTTCAATACTAATAACTCATAAATATTAACTTGGATTGGAAATCTGAGACAACTGTTGAGTTTTTATGGGGGTTATTTCCTTAGGTGAGTCCTAACATCGGTCATCATAGACCGACTGTGAAAGATAGTTTTTGGACATAAACATCATTATAAAATTATATTAAAAATATTTTATTCTGGAGATAATGATGAGTTTTATTTTAATATGCATTTTTTAGAGGATTTGGGGTTATAAACATAACCCTATAATTCTTTTGAGGCAAGTTGATAGAGCTCTCTAGATGAACGGCTGCGGATCATGGATTAACAATAAAAAACAAACCACATATTTGAAGGATCTTCACCCATGACAACGACACAGCGATCGTTCTTCATCATTGATCAATTCGAATTAGGGTAAGGCATTTAGGATTTTATTTATTTTCCACATTCATGTATTCCATGATGAATGCGAACTAATCAAAAAATATATTGGGCCAGTGATCGATTTTTGTTACGGGATGGGATTTACCTTTGTAGGGTTTTTATTGGAGAATTATCTTGTATTTACTTGTTAAATTTTGACTGTCATACTAACAAAAATAAACCACAATCAACATGAACATTGATTAAAGTCTATTCATCTTTGTTGATTTATGCTTTTATTCTTTCATTCTTCATTCATCATGGGCATTCTTTATTTGGCCTATGACTCGACATGTTGTGATCAATCGATCATTGCACACTCGATCCTTGACGAATTGATTCGATATCGCAGATCTAAGATCATCTTGGAATGATAGAGGTGTGATGACAACAATGCCGGATGGATTTAAGTTGTTTGGGATATATCTTCATTTGAGTGACCTTTTTGTAGAATGGATCACGGAGTCTATCAAAGACTAGGGAAATGAAGAATGCAACCTGAGGATCTCACGCGTGCTTCTATTTCAAATAACGTAGAACTGGAGGAGAACTGGTGGCTCATATATGGGGCCACCCATACTAGCAGCTGCATGTTAGAGGCAATGCACCCCAAGAGCGTGCTAATATGGTTGAAGACGCATGAATTGCGACCAGGGCACAGTTTGGAGGTTCTTATGATGATAAGGCTTCAGGGTAGGTGGACCCGGAAGACCACCAGGTTGAACATGATAGTGCAGTATGTACCATGAAAAGGCACACAATCTGTAAGACCATGTGCAATGCACCAAAATTGGCCAGCACATGCGGGGAAGATCAAGTGAGTCAGTTCGGTTCAGACTGAATCAGACCGGGATGGATCAGTTGAACCGGGATAGGTTGGGTCGACCGAACCATCGGGCCCGTTTCAGCCTGTTGGGTTGAAACCTGAAAAGAGCCGGATCTAGATTTTTTCACTAAAATGGTCATATAATTTAAACAGAGCATCTAATTGATGATCTGTATACAATGTTGGGACCCTGGCAATATGGAGGCCTTTTTGAGATGGCTTGGTCAGTTATAAGTTGGATCATTAAAGGATTAAAGTTTACCCTTGTCCTTTTTCTATTGGGGTTAGATATATGATATTGTTCCCATCATATAAGATGACTTGTATTCTGATGTGATTTGACTCATCCTAGCTTCAATAATTGACTCCGTAGTTTGGAGCATGTATCGCATCGAGAGGCTCGGTTCATCCTCACTTCTCTTAATGGTGCCTTAGATAGGGTTTTTGAACAAGTTATGGCCAATATTTACACGAGAACCTATCCACTATCTAGGACGATGTTTTCATTAGAGAAAGGAGTCCCCCCAGGGAACCTTGGGTGTGGAGGACCCCTTATCTATGTATCATGGTCATATATTTTTTGTTATACGTCACTGGACTTGATGAGTGTGAAACACGATGTTTTTAGGGGTTGATGTTTTTTTGTGACTTGCTAACTATGTGACATGGGGGATTCTTGATTTACCAACACTCTATATGTTACTAACACACCCTGTGTTATAGATAATCCACATGATACTAACACTCCTTGTGTTCCGACAATCCCTATGTTACCAACACTCCATGTGTTATCAACACTCCATGTCTTACTGATACTGAATGTCTCACGGAAACTATGTAACTTGTCGATACCCGAGTTTTTTCATGGGTGTTATTAGCAGACCAATTTTTGTGTGATTTTATCAGATAGTATGAAGATTTTTTTCTCCTCGAATGATTCTATGGACCGAACCGTGTAGATAGAAGTGAATGAGACCTTGCATCTTGGAATCCTTTACGAGTATACCTCGATGTTCTTGTTATATGTCATATAGACACATACCTATGTTAAGCTGGTTATATCTTGTTAGTGATGTTTTCCAATTGTGATATTTCTTCATGGTATCTTCTTCATGATTTTTCCTCTATAGTATTTTACTTTTATTTCGGTTTTTCCTACTTTGTATTGTATTAATAACCCTTGAACAGGCTTTTCCCACACGTGTCGTGTCTTGTACAGACCATCGACGTTTGTATAGATTCTGAGGAGTAATAAGACTAGGTGGTTCTTAGAGAGAGACCATATAGTTGAGGTGTGCTCATATGGATTCAGACAGTTATTCATGTACCTTCCCTTAGGTTAGGGTTTTTTGGAGACAAGATTCAAGACCTTATACAGCAAACTCATTCTTTTTGGTGGGATTGTATTTTGACCCACTTGTAATTTAATGCAGTTTACTTTCTTATCAAAATATATTGGTTGGGATATAGTGGTATGAATTAATTTGATTATTTATTTTTTAATTTTCAATATTTTGGTCTTGGATATGTGTGCATGTGTATAGGTACTTAGGAAAATTCCTCCCATTTGTGGTACATGCATACTCAATGCTAGTCACCAAACCCTAACCTATTGGAGGCATGCTTGGGGGTTGTCACGACCTGGGACCATTTGGGATGGGTAATGAAATTTATATAATGAATATATATGATATTTATATCATGTTTTAAATATTTTAAATAAGTAATTCATGATCTATGTAATAGTATTGAGAATAACAAGTCAAAATGTATATGAAAACAAGCGGATATTACCTGAAAAGTAACACTAACATGGAATTGTTAATAAGTAGGTAATATAAAGTCATAACTAAATCATATATTGTATAATGAAATTTAATATGGTCCTATAATAGATTTATAATAAACTTATATTAATTTTACATGATTTTATGATGAGTACAATGTGAGTTAATATATAAGGTAAGGGTATTTCTCGTCTCACTTTTTTTATGGGAGACTTATGCCTTATTCACCACTCATTTATTTTGGGTGGTGTATATACTACCCATTAATGTATTCTATGATTATTATAATTAAATTACTGGGTATTTAAATATAATTTAACTATATCTATTTCATGTGGTTTTAAGGTTCAAAAGTTACCAAATTAGCAAGGTAGTTTTGTCTAAATTTTCCTTCTATGAGACACATGTTTTTTATGCACCTATTTTTTTAGAAGGTGTAAATACTTCCATTTGACACGATATATCATGAATTTTATTATTTTAATTATATTTTAAGCTTTATTTAATTTTATTTTCTTACGTGCAGAGTATGATTCAAAGTTACGAAGTGGTAATATTTTTTTTGAAACAATATCATCATTTATCTGGATTGTTTATGATTATTCTTCAATTAATTAAATTTTATGATCCAAAACTCAATAAAAACAATTATTTTTATTCTCTTTTGGTTATTCGTGATTTATTTAGAAATTATTTAAATTTTTTCACAATTTCATACATAATATAATTAATAAATGTTTTTAATAAAATATGACCTCAATTATCTTTTCGAAAGAAAATTTGTTTTATTCAAAAAACATGTTTCCAAAAAAAATTTGAAAATGTTTTAAAAATTATCATTTAAGATCATTTTCAAATAATTTTTTTTTATTTTTTATAGTTTTCAAATATTCTATGATAGGGTTTTAATTTATTTTCAGAGAAAATGGTTTTAAATTTTTTTATGTTTTAAAAATTATTTTTTAATAAAGGAAGAATATTTTCGTAAAGAAATTATTTCAAAATATATTTTACATATATGATTTAATACTTTGAAATATTTTATTATCAAAAGACACCATTCTTATTCTTTATCTGAAGAGTTTTTGTTTAAGATGAAAAATTTCCTATGACACCCATTCCTCTTCCATGGGATATATGGTTTTGAAACCCACTACATTTCACGTGTTATGCATTGATGAAATTAATGTTAGAATTATAAATTTTACATAGGATATGATATTTTTAAATAATTGTTATACCCATTTCATTTCATGAGTTATGATATAATTATTATAAAACACATCTCTTTTTACGGGTCAAGATATGATGAATGTTTTATTATCTTATAGAATATGTATGTATACTATTATTATGTGAAAGGTGGGAGCTATATCCCCCTCCAATTCATTGGAAAATGATTTATATATCATGATATAATTATGGTACTCAATTTTATATCTTGGATCCACTATAGAATATGGGGAAACCTGATTCATTATGTGATGATGGGGAAACCCCATCCACTATGGGAAGATGGAGAAACTAGATCCACTTTGGGGAGATGGGGAAAATAAATCCCTTATAATGAAAGGACTATGACAGGGGATCATGGTGTATCCATCCTAGTAGGTGTAGTCCCCTTGAAGTTCCCTGATAAGTTTTTGAAATGAGCCTTGACTTACAAGAAATGTTTTCATATGATTACGGGACAAGTATATGTCTTATTCTGTCTTTATGTTCTAAAGAATAACGTTCTTTGATTATATAATGATTATTGTCTTATGAATTACCAATATTTATGCCATGAATCATGTATATGATCTTTTATATGAAGGGTATGACCTTTTATTGTTATTCTCATGTTCGTATACCCTTATGTTTAGTATTAAGCTTATGTATCTACCATGTTTACCCTAAATGATCATTTGATCTCACCCTTATTTATCTTTCCCTTCCTCATGTTATAAAGATATATATTATTTATGATGGGTCTAAGAAGGGTTCTAGTCATGAATAACCTAGTGGGAGATAATATATCTCACTTACGTAAGAGTGTTTATGTTTCCATTTTTTCAAATGTATAAACCTAATATGTACATTTCATGTTTATTTGTGTAATGTTTCAAGTATTCTAAAAAATTGATGTAATGTTAATATACATTATGAAATTTTAACTATATTTGGTTTCAGAGAAAAATTTTAGTTAACCATTAGAAACTATGACGATAATAACTTAGTAGGAACCCTAAGGACATGTCTAAGGATAAAGAAAAGTATAAGAGAATTTCTTGGAATATTGGTAAATGATAGAGTGATTGGTATCCTAGAAATACACCAATTTCATTATAATACAATTTGATGTGGCTCTGGAATAAATATACATGGGGGTAACAACCCTAAAAAATCATATTGATCTAGAATCAACCGGGAACAGGTTCATGACAACATGACTTGCTGCACACTTAGTTTGTGACTTCTTAGGTATATGATTTGTTAATTCAAAAACTATTTATGATCCAACATCAACTGTTTATAAATAATTTTCTATGAATAACCTAAGAAAACCAAATGTGTCATAGATTTTGTAAGGTTTCATTATTTAGACATCATATATGTAGTTTTTTCATGATTATGTGGTTCCTCACTATGAATAATATTTCTTACTCTATTATTCTTCATTATGTCAATGGATATAACCTGATGAAAACATTATAATGGAGATTGTGATGGAAAATGAAACAATATTTCTCATGATCAACCAAATTTTGGGGAGTTGTAGTGAAAAATATTTCTTCTATAATCACCCAAAATATATCAATCTATGAACAAGGATAGACCTCCAAATTAAAAAATGGCGAAACAAAATTCTATTGAGTTCTTTATGAGGAATAATACGTCGTATATTAGTGGGTATTCTGATCCTATTGTTTCTGAAAAAATTAACAGTACCACAGAAAGGTTATTTTCTATCCTCGATTATTCCGAACATACAAAAGTTATAAACGTTTTTTATCAATTATAAGGTGATGTAGTTCATTGGTGGAATCTAATCAAGAATACAAAGAAGTATGATCAAATTGAATCCATGGATTGGGATGATTTCAAGATAATGTTATTCAATGGGATGAGTTTAAGAACATGTTATTCAATAAGTACATTCCACATTTTCTTTTCATAAAGATGGAAAAGGAGTTCCCAAACTTGAAGAACAAGGATGATGAATATCTCAGTACCATGGAGGATAATTTTTCGAGGCTTGAAAGGTATGCTTATGGTATTATTATCCAAAACCGAATGTAAAGTTGATAATTTCTTCAATGGATTAAAGAAATGTCATATAAGGGAGTTGTCCATAAGATACTTTAGTAGCTATGAATAGATGGTGTGTTTTTCAATAAATATTGAAATGGATGTAGGAGAGACATATCAATATCATGTTTTTAGTATGAAAAGGAAGATGTATTACTAATGAAATTATAAAAACCAAGGAGAGAAGAATATAATCAATCTTCTATGCTCTAAGTGTGAAAATAAGAAGTGAGGTAATTTTCTTATTGGGTCTATTAAATGTTTTATGGGTGGAATGGAAGGCCATCTGGAAATTGATTACTGAAATGATGGGAAGAAATTATCCAATGATGAAAATAGAGGCAAATCTATTCAAAATGCACCTCCAAAACATTAGTGATTCAAGTGTAAAGAGGATAGAAATTATGTTAACCATTTCCCAAAACCTAGGGTTGGTGATTATGATTAGCATCAACAGCCTCTTAAGCTGAGGGACAAGGGGAAATCTCGTACGATCACTATTTCAGATGATGGTTGCGATAATGATATGGTGAAAGGAAAAATTACTATCCAATATAAAAATGTTAATGTTTATTTTATTATTGATCTACCCACTCTTTTATAACATGAATAATTTTATAATGGTGTTGAGATTCCACCCAAAATATTAGATATAGAATTATTCATGTCAACCCCTAATGGTATGATAATTGCATCTCAAGTCTATGATTCCTCTCTTGTTGAAGTTCGTTGGAATGTGTTACCTAAAAATTATTTCATTCTTCCTATAGTTCAATTTTATGTCAACTTATATATGTATTGTATTTCTCTTCATAAATCCCCCATTAAATGTCGAGAAACAGAAGGTATGCTTGATATTGAAAAAAATACTAGGATAATATATTAATGAGACAATATATATGAACTTCTGATGGATATTAGATCAAGTTTATTTGTTTTAATTCATATTTATAAGGGGTTTTTCCCAAATTGTTGGGGAGAAAATCAACATCGACGATAATCCCATTTTATTTGAGTTTTGGGGTATCTTTATGAAGAGTTTTCTATCATTCCACCAAAACATGATGTTTCATTACCAATAGAAATCATACCATGTTCAACAAAAATTTCAAATTAATCCTTGTAGAATGATCCCAATTGATTTGTAGGTATTGAAGAAAAAACTCCACGAAAACAGGGATAAGGGATTTATTCGTCCAAGGGTGTCACCTTAGGGTGAAACATTTTTTTTGAGGAAACAAAATATGGTTCAATGTGGAACTATATTGATTATAAAGAGTTAAATAATTCCATGATCAAATACAAGTATCAACATTCTTGTTTTGATGAATTGTTTGATTAACTGCACGGTGCTCAATACTTTTCCATGATTGATCTTTTTTCTTGATATCATTAATTGAGGGTCAAGAACAATTTTATAACCAACATGAAATTCCATACAATGTATGGTCACTATGAATATATATTTATTCCTTTCGGTATTACTAATTATCCTTATATATTCATGGATTTGATGAATAGTGTCTTTAATGATTACCTTGATCAGTTACTGTTAGTCTTTATAGATGATATTAATATTTACTCCGAGATAAATGAAGAGTATGAACAATAATTTATAATTGTACTAAAGACATTAACGATGGATAATATGTATGAAGAATTTATAATGTGTGAATTATGGCTATAAAGGGTTTCATTTTTGTGTCACATAATATCAAGAGATGGTATAATAGTGGATCCCTGAAACAAAGATGCTATTGAATTCTAGCCTAGACGAGCCAAAATGACAGTGATCCATATCTTTACTGGTTTTGTATGATATTATAGAGACTTTGTGTATAATTTAAAATGACTATCTAATACTCTAACAAAGTTAACTTGGATGGGTGACGTGTTCCTCTTGATAGATGAATATGAGGAAAATTTTGAGGAAATGAAGGGAAGAATGGTCAATGCTTTTATGCTTACATAACCATATAGTGGATTAGGGTTTGTAATTTATAGTTATGCATCAAATAAGGGACTGGAATGTGTTATTATGAATAATAACATGGTTATATCCTATGCATCATGACAGTTGATGATTTAATAGAAAAATTACCCAACTCATGATTTCGAGTAAATAGTGTTAATATTTTTTTTAAAGATATATATGCATTATATTTATGGTGAATATATTGACATATATACCAATCACAAAAGTTTGAAATATATATTCCCATAGAAATAGTTCAACATGCACTAGATAAAATGGTTAGAGATGATAAAGGATTATGACTACTCAATACATTACAACCCTTGGAAAGCAATCAAAGTGGTTAATGATTGGAGTCAAAAGAATCATGAAATATTATCCATGATGAGGATCACAAAAGATCCAATATTTTTGTTTTTTAAAAGTATAGATCTTGAAATTTGATGGAAGGGGAAAATGTTATATTTCTCAATTGAATGTTTAACCCACTATCTAAGTGAATATTAAAGAGGCATAGAAGGAACATTTAGATCAAAATAATAAGATTAGAAATATTCCTGAGTTTAACCTTGATCAGGATGGAATGATAATGTGTATGAATATTGTATGTGTTCCATCCACGCCAGAAATAAATAATGAGTTACTTGAATAATATCATGGTTCTTTATTCTCTATTCATCCTAGAAGTATGAAGATGAATAAATATTTGAAGGAATAATTCTGGTGGGATGGAATGAAGAGGGATATCATCGAGTTTTTATCTCAGTGCTTAGTGTTCCTGAATGTTAAGGATGAATAAAAATTTAAGGGGTTTTTATATCCATTACCCATACTTGAATGGAAATGTGTGAACATCACTATGGATTTTACCATTAGACTATCTAAAACCTCTAAAGGGTTTAATGCTATGTGGGTGGTATTCAATCACCTCACTAAGTCAAAAAAAAAAACCTTTTGTTGTAGAACACATATCTATGGATCATATTATCAGGATATACATTAATGAATTTGTAAGGTTTCATGGAGTACCAAATTATATCAAATCTTATTTGGATTTAAGGTTTACCTCAATGTTTTAGTGAATTGTTTATAAATCAATTGATACAACATTGAGTTTCCACACTACTTATCATCCTCATATGAAGGGTCAGTATAAAAGAATAATTCAAACCCTGTAGGATATGTTGAGATATTCTTTTATAGATTTTAATGGTGGTTGGGATCAACACCTTCCACTTGTTTAATTTTTTTACAACAATAAATTTCACTCAATAATTCATATTTCTCTTTATAAATCCCTCTATGGGATAATATTTTGAGATCCAATTTGCAGGTAAGAATTTCTAGAGATAAATATATCAGACCTAAAATAGATAATGAAATGTAATTGAAGGTTAGAAAAATTTAGTGTCTTATCAAGTTAGGTAAGATTAAAATTAAACGTTATACTGATAATCACTGATATGATCTTGAATTTTAATTTGTAGAGAAGGTGTTTCTATTAATGTCTCATTGGAATAAGGTTTCAATATTTTGGAAGAAAGGAAAACCAAGCCCTAGGTATATTGAACCCTTTAAGATTATTGATTATATCAGGATGGTAGTCTATTGATAGGAACTTACCCAAAATCCATCACAATTCCATGATTTATTCCATATATCTTTCCTGAGGATGAACATACCTAACCCTCCACATGTACATAACTCATAGGGAATACCATTGGAGTAAGATCTTTCTTATGAAGAGTAACCAGTTGAAATTTTTTATCAAACAGAGAATGTTCTGTTAAATAGGACCACTCACCTGGTCATGGTTTTGTGTATAAAACCCTTGAAAGGAGATTTTGTGGGCCCTTTCAAATGATGTTCGGCTTGGGGTTATTTAGGTGCAATAGGAAGGCTATCCTAGGTCATCTCTCAAAGAGGCAGTAATTAAAAAAATAAAATAAAGGTAATTTGAAAATAATGTAAATAAATAGAAACACAATTATTGAAAGGATGGTTGTTGTTTATCATTTAAAAAACTAGAATAATTTTTCAGGAAAAATATTTCATTTTTTTGTTTTTATTTTTGAAATGAAGTTAGATTAAAAAGACACAACAAGAAGATGTTTTTTATAAGATATTTAAATGGTGTAGTCAATAAAACTCTTCCTGTTCACATACTAATTAATCATTATCATTTAAATTAATCTCCAATTAATTATAATCCCCTAATTTTCTTACCCTAAAACCCTACAAGAGTTATCTTTACCACAAAAATGAAAGGAGTTAAACCCAAGGCTAGCTTTGGAACATGCAATCTCAACACCCTACTTTGATTGTAATTTAAATGATAGATTATGGTAAGTAATGAATTAGGGAACATACCCACTATGTAAATGAGAATGAATTTAGATTAATTATTTTATTTTAACTCTAAAAATTTATCTTTTGTTGTATTGTTTCACCAATTATGTTTGTGCTCAAAGAACATACATGAATTCTCAACCATGCTTTTTTTTTTGTTAATTGTTCAATTGATTTCATAGTTCCTTCTAATTTGAAAACTAAATTCATGGATAATAATAATTGAATTATTTTATCTCTTTAATTCAAAATAAATGAATGAATAAGGTAATGGTTAGATTGATTACTAAGAAAACTACTCTTCTATGGGCGGTGTAGTCATCGTAGAAGAGAATTACATTTGGAACGTTTTAGAATGGGTATTGCCTAATAACACTTCTACTCTTGAGTTCCATCCCAAATAAGAATATATAAAAAGAATAAAAACATAAAAAAATAGAATTAAGCAGAATAAATAGATGAGTAACTAGGAAGTTTATTACGCAAACCAAACATTACAACAAGAAGAAAAAGAAGAGGGATTAGATGAGGGAATCTTTTCTTTAAGAGCTACCCCTCTTACAATGGTTGGATAATTTGAGGGAAACCAATTATTCTCTTCCTTTAATCATATAGTTCACTTACTAAACACTCCAAATGATAAAAAACCTATTTATTGAGTAGATGGGGGGCTAGGTTTTAAGAGGTTTCAACTGTGAATGAGGAAATTCGGACAAATACAGTAATCCAAATTGAACTGTCTATTTGACTACCAAAACCCATGAGCTAGCAGTTCTTACAGAAGATTGAGTTATGGTAAAATTATTCCTCTAGATTCTCTAAAAATATGGGTCTAATACAACCACCGTAGAAGAAGTTATTACCCAAATATAGAACTGATGTCCAATCTGGTAGGTCCAAACCAACTATGACTTTATGACCCATTAAGTCCAATAAAATGCACAATTTAGCTCATATGTACTGAATGATAGTTGTATACAATTAGGTTAGAAACATAGTTACAAAATATTAAGTTCAAATAATTCAAATAAATTTATTTATGTTCGAAATACAATAGTAAATTATTATAGGGTAAAAGTAGAATTTTTATCAAATTTTCAAGTGAATGATCTAACCCCAAATATTTTATAAATAAACATATTTAACATAATTTAAGGAAATTTTTTCATTTATTTTCAATAAAATATTCAAAAAAATTGTGTTTTATCAAATCCCCCACACTTACCCTTTTGCACTCCTGGGCAAAGCCTCATATCATGTATTCCCAAACATTGTGACAAGTAAACATCAATATAAAATCAAAACAAATTTTTAAAAAAATATAATTAAGATCCAAAAATTCCACACCAAGAAACTAAAGATATCATGCCTCATAAAAAACATTATTTCATGTTCTCTATTTAAATCATTCAATACATTTCCACTTCATTCCTCCTCCCATGAACAAAAAAACATACCTCACTTAAATTTTCTCTTATCACACAAATGTCAATTTCTAATCAATGTCTTTATCATCCAAACTCATACAAGGGTCAACATAGGCTGGATAAATTCCTAGATCACCACCCAATGTGATTTAAGTACATATGTTTACCCTGAGGACTCTTTATTTTTGTTTAGTGGATTATAGTTGGTAGGATTTAGATGTGAAAAATTATGAGGCTAAATGCGAAGGGATTGACTCATTTTGAAGAAAAATTTTGATTTATTATAATTTTCACTCAATTATGGTCTATTCCTCACTCCGTTTAGTATCAATTCATCTCAATAATCATGAAAAATCATGGAAAGTTTACACCATTCATCATTTCTGCAAAAAAAATATCAATTTTCTTAAGCATAGTTTTTTTGAAACATTCATATAGGCACAAATTTCTTTCTTCATTAGAAGCTCTAGAAGGTAATGACTTCTTTTATCATGAAATATATAGAATGGATCAATTTTCAACATAATGATTTTTTCATCAGAAAATACATCTCTTTAGAATTTAACTATCCACCCAAAGTATAAGAAAATGTGGTATCACAACAAAAGACAACTTCCCCCACACTTAAGTTAAACTAGATTATGCAATTTCACTTCAAGAGTTGGTTGGATAGGGAAAATTGGCTTGAAATGTGGATAAACTAATAGGTAGTTCATGTATTCTAAGGGATACAAGGATTAAATGTTTAAGGTAGGCCATTATAAAAAGAATTTTTTGAAATAGGGGCTTTAATACCAAACAAATGCCTTAATCTTTTAATACACAAGTACATTAAAACCATCATGTTTTGGTAAAAATAAATCAAATTATAGTTATATCAAGCATGGTTTGGTTCTCTCAAGAAGTAAGTTAAATGTAATGAGTGTGAAAAAAATGTTTTAGATTCTTCACAATAAATAGATTTAAAATATAAAGATCGCGAGATGTGGCATGGGATTCAAAATTCAGAGTAATTTTCATGAAATTAATAAATATTTTAACTTGAAACGAAGTAATTTTCAGGATTCATTTAAGCTCAGTTTCATGGGATAAATTGTTTCACTTATTGATATAGATTTCAAAATGGTTATGAGAATAATTTTAGATCAAAATCTTCAGAAACACACAAAATGTTTTAAAAAAAAGATAACTTTTTTTATTGAAAAGAAAAAAAAATTAAATTATTGAAATCCACACATAAAATATTACATTTTCATCAATGTGAACTCATGAGATTATATGCGCACATGAAATAAAAAATTTTAAATAGGAAAAATAATATAAAACTGAATGGGTTAGGAACATCCTTATATTCATAAGTAATGATGGGGTCATGTACTGTAATGAACTCTATTACCTTAATAGAAATTCCGTCAATGTATTTCTTCAAACATTTCCTACTGACTGTAAAGATTCTTCCAGTGCCCTCTTGTGTGATCTACACTACACCATAAGAGAACAAATTAGTTTCAATATAATGACCTAACCATATGGAACACAACTTACAGGGCATCAACTTTATTTGTGAAATATAGAGAATAAATTTACCTCCAACACAAAACTCCCTTTGTTGGATCATTCTATAATGAGATGCTTTTTCTCCTTCCTTGTATAGCCTTGAGTTATCATATAAGTACAATTATATCTTATCAAGATCCTTAATTTAAATCTTCCCTTTGATTCCATCTTTGGCCAAATCCCTTTTTCATTTCTTTATAGCCTAATATGCTCGATGCTCAACTTCCACAGGAAGATGAAAGGATTTCCCAAACACAATCTGAAATTGGGACATACCGATGAGAGTTTTTTATGTTGTCCTATAAGACCATAATGCACCATCCAGTCACTTGCACTAATAAATCCTATTTGGTTGCACAATATTCTCCAAAATCTGTTTCAACTCCCAATTTTAACCATCAACCTGACCATTTGTTTGGGGTTGGTATAGTGTTGATGTTTTATGTTTCACCCCATACTTTTGAAGGAGGGAATAAAAATTCCAATTGCAGAAGTGTGTCCCTTAGTTGCTGATGATATCCTTTAGAACTCCAAACCTACAAAAAATGTGATTCTTGATAAAGTCCACTAAGAAATGAGAATCATCAGTCTTGGTGGCCTTATCCTCCACCCATTTGCTTACATAATAAACATCAACCAAAATTTACTAGAAACTAAAAAAAATGAAAAAGGACCCCTAAAATCAATGCCCCACACATCAAAAATCTCACAGAATAATACGGGTTTTTGAGGCATCTCATGTCTCCTAGAAATGTTTCTCATGTGTTGGAAATATGAGAATGACTTAGAGAATAGATGAGCATCATGCAATAATCTAGGACAATATGATCCGGAGTATAAAATGTTCTTAACTATCTATTGGGGTCCAAAGTTTCTACCACAAGCAAGTGTATGATAAAATAAAAAATAGACTCAAAATCATGATCTAGAACACACCTCCTAATAACTTGGTCACTAAACATGTGCCCAAGTTATGGATCAATCCCAAACATAAAATCATGACTCACTCTTTAACTTTTGGACTTGATGTTTCTTTAAATTTCTAGGAATATCATAGGCAACATGGTAGTTAACTAAATCTACAAACCAAGGATGCATGCCTGAGATGGAATAAAGATACTCATTAAGGAAAGTGTCCTGAAGTGGTACCTGGTCAAAGGTGTCATCCTCTAGTGTGTGAGGAAGCCTACTCATGTGGTCCGCCACCAGGATTTCTGAACCCTTGTTTTCCATTGTCTCAATATAGAATTCAAAAGAAGGAGCATCCATCAGAGTATACTGGGATTTGCATCCAGCTTTTTCAAGAGGTACCTCAGAGCTGCATGGTTAGAAAAAACAACTACTTAAGAGCCCAATAAATATGAACAGAATTTATCTAAATCAAATATGATGGTAAGAAACTCCTTTTATGTGGTTTTGTAGTATGATTGGACTTAATCCAATGTCCTCAATTCATAGGCAGTCACTTGTGAGCGTCCCTCCACCCTCTAAGATAAGACAGCTCTGACCACAAAGTTGGATCTGTCACACATAATCTCAAAAGTAAACTCCCACCATAGGGGTTGTATTATTGGTGGAGGTAAAAAACTTATTTATCCCATCAAAGTAAGTCTTGTATGAATCATCAATCACAAAATCTGAATCCTTTTGAGTTAATCATGACATAGGAAGAGAAATCTTACTAAAATCATTGATGAAGTGCTGATAAAATCCTACATGTGCTAGAAAAGATCTATCATCACACACACATCAAGGATATGGTATGGATGCTATAAAATCTACCTTAGACCTATCAACCTCTCTCTCATGTTTTGACACTACATTCCCTTATACAATGTCATGATCTTCCATAAAATGACACTTTTCAATGTTCTAGACCATATTATTCTCAATACATTGATTCAAAACCATTTCCAAAATAGAGTTACAATCATCAAATGAATACCCATACATTGTGAAATCATCTATAAATACATCTATACTTCTCTCAAGAAAATAATAAAAAATACTCATCATGCATCTTTAGAAGGTACCTGGGGAATTGAAAAGCCCAAATGGCATCCTCTAACAGGAAAACATACTGAATAGATATGTGAATATTGTCTTTTCCTGATCCTCTGAAGCAATATAAACAAGATATTATTTATAAAATCACTCTATGAAAAAATATTGTGTTTTCCCATCTAGTCTCTCAAGCATCTGGTCAATAAATTGGAGGGGAAATGGTCATGTCAATGGAATGATTTAGTTTCCTATAATCAATACACACAAGATAAATATTTTGCATCCTCATTGGAACTAATTCCTTTTTATCATTGTTAATAATAGTAACACCACTTTTTTTACGAATAACCTGAAAAGGAATTATCTAATGGGAATTTAAAATGGGATAGATTATACCTGCCTCAAGAAATTTTTCATCCTCTTTTTTAACAACCCAACAAAGTGTTGGATTCAGTCTCTTTTGTGAATGCCTAACCAGTTTATCCTCATCCTCTAAAATAATCCAATGAAAGAAAATGGACGGTCTAATACCTAATATGTCAGCCAAGTTCCACCCGATAGCTTTAATGTTCTTCCTAAAAAGATTCAAAGGTTTTTCATCATGTTCAAAAGAAGAATTATTAGAAATTATAACATGTAATATTTTTCCACTTAATAAGTTTGAATATTTAAGATTTGGTGACAATGGATTGAGATCCAATTAAGGGGGTGATGTATGGATGTAATCATTTAAGAAACTAAAATATGTGCACAAATAACATCAGTATCAGAATTAACATCATCAAAATTAGAGAATAATTCATCAAATCCATCAGCATACTCAACATCCATATCATAATCAGATTGAACATGGATAAAAATATGAATGCATTTAAAAATATAATCTAAAAGAGTCATGTGAATTAAAAATTGGTGTGGAAGTAATCATAGAAATTAAACTAGAACCAATTCTTGTAATATCCCTTAGAATAGGACTATCAAAATATATGGGGTTTTTACTTGGTAGTTCAAAATTAGAGATAACAAAAGAAGAATTTTCCTCTGAGAGGTACTTTATTAGAGTCCATAAAATTAAATATGACATCTTCATCTTCAAAATCCATGGAAAGTGTACCCTTATAGACATTTATGAATGTTTTAGTAGTTTTGAAGAAGGGCCTACCTAAGATAATGGGATCATGTGAACTTCTTAATATTTCTCCATTTTGAACAAGTAGAAATCTGCTGGAAAGATCATGTCTCTTACCTGAACAAGTACATCATTAAGTACTCCTACAGGATATATTGTAGATTTATTTTCAAACTACACCACTACTCTCATCAACTTCAACTCACCAACCTATAAAAAAAATATAGAGTGATACATTACATTTATGGATGCTCGAAAATCATGAAGAGCATCAGAATGTTGAAACTCCCATATAGTTCATGGAATTGTGAATGTCCCTGGATCCTTGCACTTTTTTGGAATTGATATAGATGGTTTAAGAAGTTATGACACATTCCTTCCAAGATTTATTCATTAATTTCCCTTGATTCCTCTTCGATTGGTACAAAGTTCTTTTATGAATTTGGAATACCTTGGTATTTTCTTAATGGATCCAAATAGGGGTATGTTTATCTCTACATGCTCTAATGTGTCTAAAACATCTTTTTTCATTACCTCATGAGTCTTATTCTTAGTGTGTGAAACCCTGTTTCAAATGGTAAGGGGTTTAGAAGGAACATCATCAATCTTTTCCTTACACTTTTCTTTTTCTTTTAGTTTATCGTCTACTGGACATGAAAGATGATTCTCTGGAGTTGAGGTGAGTCCTGGTGGAATGACAGGTGCCGATATATTAGTTTTTTACTTCCCACTTCTCAATGTTATGGCAATGACATTCCCCTTGGGATTTTTAATAGTTTAGGATGTTATATTTCTGGAATTCTTATTTATAACTTCATCCAGGGAAGTGGAAAACTAGATCATTTGAGTATTAAACTCCCTTAGCTTCGAACATTAACTCATCAAATCATTATTTTGATTAAGAAAAATTTGTTACAAAATATCATTAGTATTAGAATCTTACTTGGGTGGAGGATTCCCTTTGTCGTTGTCTTGTTGATGCTTGGGATTCATATCTTTTTTGGGGTTAATGGAAATCCTATTGGTAAGGTGGAGGTTTCCAGAAATGTTATTGAAAAAGGGACCTTTATTGTTTTCTAGAGCAATACCTCATGTATGATTAATCCTTAAACCCTTGGTTGTATGTTGGTAGAATTTAATAATACTTATTTTGGGGATTTGTTTATTTTTCATTTTGATGTGATCTCCGAAGAAATATCGTTTCATATTCCTCTCACACTTTTAATTAGGGGAAAAATTTAGTTGGATGGTATGTTTTAGTGAAAATTCCACTTACCCTCATAGGAGTTGGTTGGGATGTCTTTTGAGGAAAAGCAGTATTCCTCACCATAGTGGTCAATTCTTCCAACTCAGTATAAATAAAATTATTTTCTAGAGGGTAATGACTTACTTGATGAACTCCTCTAGTATGTGGTGTACCTCAATCGCCAAATTGTTGGGAGTTTTGTACCATATATTCTATTAACACGTGTGCAGTTGCAGGTTTTTTTGGACTAATGCCCCTCTAACTATGGAATCCACCATTCTTCTCTCTATAGGTGTGAGTTATTCATAGATTTATTGGATGTGAAGTTTCTCAATGATTTTTTTATATGGGAAACTTGCACAAAACTTCTTGAATCACTCCCAATACTCAA
Source organism: Viscum album (assembly GCA_963277665.1). NCBI lineage: Eukaryota > Viridiplantae > Streptophyta > Magnoliopsida > Santalales > Viscaceae > Viscum > Viscum album. The sequence continues at coordinate 1,238,536,093 of OY728153.1, forward strand.
ACATTGACACTACTTATGCTTGCTTGATCCCAAAGATCACTTTTGAAATGGATGCGGTCCTTGATGCTAGAAAAATCTCTATAAGAAAATATATTTCAAATCATTCCAACAGTTTCATATTCAGGGTTCCAATAATACATCCAATCTTTCACAGCTTCCTCAAGTGAGAATGGGAATTCACTTAGTTTGATTTGATCTTCAGATACATTTCTTGGATTAAGGGTTGAGAAAATGACATTAAATTATTTAAGGTGTTTTTCGGGTCCTGAGCAGATAATCCATGAATCTTTGGAAGAAGGTGAATTAACCCATATTTCAGTTCAAAGTCAGATTCGAGATTTGGGTATGCTTTATAGTGTGGCCAATTATCAAATGGTTCTATTAACTTCATTATTATTGATTTTAGAAATTGGTTATTGTTTTAAGTTCGATTTAGAAATGTTTTCAATTTCTATGTTCTTGGAGTGGATGAATTCTCCAACTTGTTGAATGTTAAAACTTCCCATAAACTAAGAAGGTCTGATTCGAGCCCTAAGGTTGTGTTCTATCTCAGGTTTAATATTTAAGAGATATTCATGATTAGTTTATTTCATTTATCAAATAAAAATGAAAAGAATAAAATTTTTCCATAATAAAAAAATGAGAAGTTTTAGTTGATGGCCCAAAAAGAAGAAGAATCAGAAGACAAAAGAAGAAGAAAAATTCACATTAGGCAAAGAAAAAATAAATAAGAGAAGAAGAGAATAAAATGAAAAATAAAAATAATAACTCTTAATGGTTGAAATAATTAATTTCTTCCCATGAAATATTTCCAATTTGAAAGGCCCTGTCATGGGTACATTCAAATGATATTCAGTTGGGGGTTATTTTGGGGTCACGGGGTAGCTGACTGAGGTCTTCTCTCAAAGAGGAAGTAAATAAAAAAACATAATAAAGGTACATTGAAAATAAATTAAAATAATATAAACCCACTACTTGAAAGGATGGTTGGGTTTTTATAATTTATAAAACTCTAATATGTTTTCTAGAATAATATTTCATTTTTTTAATTTTTTAAATGAAGTTCAATTCAAAATACACAACAAGAAGATGTTTTCTAGAAGATATTTTAAAAGGTGTAACCGATATAGCTCTACCTCTTAACTTATATATTAATCATGATAATTTAAATTAATATCCAATTAATTATGATCCCATAATTTTTTAACCCTCAAAATCTAGATGATTTAACATAACCACAAATATGAATGGAGTTAAACCCAAGGCTAGCTTTGGAACATGCAATCACAGAACCCTACTTTGATTGTCATTCTAAGGATAGATTATGGTCAGTGGTGAATTAGGGAACATACCCACATAGAAAATTAGGATTAATTTATCTTAAGGATTTTATTTTATCTTTACATGTTTAACCCATGTGGTCTTCTTTTACTGATAAATTTTTCAATCTCACAATTTTCACAAATTATCGACATCGCTTGTTTTTGTGTTAATTGTTCAATTTATATCTTAGTCTATTATGATATAAAAATTCAATTAATTGTTCATATTAATTTAGTTAAATTAGCTCATTTATTAAAAATAAATTAATGAATATGGTAATAGATAGATCGATTACTAAGAAAACTACTCTTCTAAGGGCAGTGTAGTCATCATAGAAGCAAATTGTATTTTGAATAGTTTAGAATAGGTATAGCCTAATCGCACTTCTACTATTGAGTTCCAGCCCAAAGAGGTAGATCAAACAAGAACAATAACTTAATAAAACATAATAATAAATAATAAATATAAGAAGAACTAAAAGAATTATTAAGAAAATGCAGACATTACAACAAAAATAAGAAGAAGAAGAATGATTTGATGAGTGGATCCATGATTCAAGAGCTACCCATCTTACAATGGTTTGATAATTTGAGTGAATCCCATTATCTTCTACATTAAATCTTCTAATTCACGTCCTAACCCCTCAAAATGAGAAAAACACCAATTTATATAGTAGAGGGAAGGCTAGGTTTAAAGAGGTTTCAATGTGAATTGGTAAATTCGGCCAAATACATTAATCCAAATTTTACAACATGTTTGACCACCAAAAATTGTGAACTAGCTATCATTTAAGAATGATTATTTGTGAGAAAATTAGTCCTAGAGCTCCTCCCAAAATTTGGGTCTAATCCAAGTAAGGATCAAGAATTTATGTCCCAAATATAGAACTGATGTACAGTTTGGCGAGTCCAATCCAACTATAAATTCATGGCCCATTAAGTCCAATCAAATGCACAATTTAGCTCATACGTCCTAAATAAAAGTTGTATCCCATTAGTTAATTAACACAATTACAAAATATTTAGTTTAAATAATTTTTATAATATTAATTATGTATGAAATACTACAAAAAAAGTTTAAGGGTAAAACTGGAGTTTTCATCAAATTTTATAATGAATGATCTAATCCCAAATATTTTGTAAATAAACATATTTAATAGAATGTGTTGAATTTTTTCTATTTACTATTAATAAAATATTCAAAAAAATATTGTTTTATAAATATCAATTATATTAACCTACATGTTAGCTTTACGATATGATGAGGCAGAAGTATCCTCATTTATTTGAATGAAAATGAATAATTTTGAGGGTGAAATTAATTTTAACAGGGCTAGAATGTAACACCCCGAATTTTGATATTTGTTTTTGGAATAAATTAATTTTATTTGATATATTCCATTTCACTCCACACCAAGTTAATATGTCATTATACACTACACAAAGATAATCATTCACTATAAGAAACACCAACTTGGCTTGGGTCACATGCAACACTAAGTTTCAACGAAACTAGATTTTACTATTAAAATTATTTGAACGATATAGTTATAAACTAGACATTAAATTTATTAATACAAATATTAAAAAATATTTTAAAAATATTATTTATTATGTTTTTATATAAATAATACATATTTATAATAGAACATATAATTTTTGGTAACGTCTTATAAGTTTGAAAATACTATTTTCTTAAAATAACTACTTGTTATGTCCTTCTGTAAACAATATTTAAAATAATTTTAGGAAAATTATGAAATTTTATTTTATAAAATAAACATCATTTTTGAATTAAAAATTTCAAAATTATCTTAGGGTTAATTATTGATATTTTTTCTGGAAAACATCATTTTTTGGATGATTAGTGAAAAATACAAAATTTTAATTCATAACTTCTTTTTGGTCAAATTTATTTATATTTTTTAATAATATTTTAATTTGTTTTTAATGTTTAATTTTATACATTATAAATAAATTAATCTAATTTATGTAATTGGAACCAATTTCACATTGGAATTTGATATAAAATCATTTCAAACATGTAAACATTAACATTTAAAAGACCAGTTATCACGACATGTCAATGGGATTAATTTTAAATTAAGTTATTTCACTTCTATAATTTTAATTTGGCCAAATGAATTCAATATTTGGAATCATAATAATTTAAAATTTCTAATAATTTCAACTTATTATTTAACTAAAAATATTAGTGAAGGTAATAAAAATTAATTACACCAATTTGGATAAAATCGAGATTAATTAATGACTAAACTTATACAATAATGTGTAAAAATGTCCTTAAACATCAATAATAATTATTTTCTATCAATATTTAGGCCACTCCACCTGTATGTTTCAATAATGGTCCATTGTTAACCTTTTGGGAACAAGTAAAACTTGGTAACCACTGAAATTGTTTCAAGAATACCCAATATGTCTTTTTTACCTCTTATAAAAGGCATTCTCCCCCACCCCTCTTTACACCTTTAAAGAACTTTTAGATTATCCAAAACCTACCAAAATATCTCAAAAAACATCCCTCCCTTCATCATAGAATCCTCCATTTGGGAATAAATTCATCCAAGGAATCCATTTGGTACAAACAAAAAGGAGTTACCAAAATAACAATTAATATCCTTCTATAGCTCTTTTGTTTTATTTTCATTCTCCACCCCCTAAAATATCATAATTACATGATTATATAATAACCACAATTTCCTGAAAATACATATATATTTTTATTCTATGATTTAGACTTATACCTACACACATCCATCAATTGGGTAACTAACTTACCGTTCTTATGTATGGTGAACTACCGCCTCACGAAACACTGTCTTCATTTTTCCATTACCAAATCTCATGGTTAGGAATGATTTCAAACACCAATTTTTTATATTATATATATTATATTTATGATTTATTTATTTATTTTTAATTATTATATTAAAAAACTTCATGCATTCCATTTTTTGTTAATATTGTAACTTTTTTTTGGATGTGTGGACTACCACCTCCTCAAAGTGATGTGATTCGTTCATACTCTACATAGAATGAATTAAAAATGTTTTTAGTAAATTTATATGATATATATGACATAATAATTCTACTCTAATTATTATATATATATATATATATGTATTTCATTTAATTTTTTTTCTTTTAAAACATTAATTAAATGGAAACAATGTTCATGCATATGTACGACCTACCGTCTTTATGAATAGTGTATTCCATTTCATATTTATATCATTTATAAATATTTATATAATGAATATATATGATATATATAGAAATATATTTCATTTTTTTTATATAAATAATTAATTCAAGATCTATTTAATTGAATCAATAAAAACAAGTCGAAACGTATACAAAAAACAAGCAGATATTACCCGAAATGTAACACTAACATGGAATTGTTAATAAACGGGTAATAAAAGGTCATAATTAAATCATATATGGTATGATGTAATTTAATATTGTCCCTTTATACATGTATAATAATATTTTATTTATTATACATGAGTTTTCAATGAGTATGAATAGAGTTAAGATATAACGTAAGGGAACTTCTCTTCTCACTTTTATTTCTATGAGACCTATGCATTATTCACTGCTCATTTATTTTTGGGTGGTATATATACTTCCCATAAATTTATTATATGATTATCATAATTATAAGTATTTTTATTTATATATACATATGATAATATCTATTTCATGGGGTTTTACTGTTCAAAAATTTCCAAATAAGTAATGTAGTTTTGTCTCAATTTACCTACATTGAGAAACATACTTTCTTATGAACCTATATTCTATTATGTGGTGTTTATAATTATATTTTACATGTTTTATCATGAATATAATTATTTTAATTATTTTTTAATATTCATTTAATTTTATTTTCTTATGTGGGGATTATTATTGCAAGTTTCAAAGTGGTAAAAATTTATTGAAATAATATCATCTTTTATCAGGATTGTTTACAATTATGCTTCCATTGATGAAATATTATGATCAACCTCTAAAGAAAAATAATAATTTTTTTATTCTATAGTTATAAATTATTTATTCATTAATTAGTACCATTTTCCACACATTGGTACTTAATATTATTAAGAAAATATTTTTATTAAAATATGACCCCAATTCCATTTTTGATCGAAAATCTATTTTATTCAAAACAAGGTTTTAAAAATTGATTTCAAAATAGTTTTTTCGAAAGCTGTCTTAAGATAATTTTCCTATAAAATGATTTAAAAAATGTTTTATGGTTTTAAAAGTTTACTTTATAATTTTAAAATCTATTTTTAATGAATAATTGGTTCAATTTTATTAATGTTGTAGAAAGTGCTTTTTAAAGAAGAAAAGAAATTTTTCATCAAGAAATGTTTTCAAAACATATTTTCCATATAATATTAAATACTTTAGAATAGTTTATCCTCCAAGTAAACCATTATTATTCTTTCCTTTAATTGTTTATGTTTAATATGACATGTTTTCTATGAAACCTGTTCCTTTTCCATGAGTTATATTCTTTTGAAAACCACTTCTTTTCAAGGGTTATGCATAGATGAAATTATTATGAGACCAATATATTTTCCATAGGTTATGATATTATGACATATTTATTATACCCATTTTATTTCATTGGTTTTTATATAATATTTATGAAATCTGTCTCTTTTATGGTTCATGATATGATGAAATTTTTATTATCTTCTAGTACATGTATGTATGATTTTATTATGTGTCAGGTGGGACCTATATCTCCCTCTAAGACATTGGGTGAATATTTATATCTCATGTGATAATGTTGGGAATAAGTTTTATGGGCTTCATCTGGTGTGGAAGATGGGGAAACCCGATCTATTATGGGAAGATGGGGAAACCCGATCCACTATGGAAAGATAGGAAAACCCGATCTATTATGGGAAGATAGGGAAACCTGACTACTTATAAGGAAAGTGTTGGAACCGGGAATGTAGCAGAAGCCCCAAACAGGTTGTGGGTTTTTAAAATTTTTCCACCGACGATCGATGAAAACTTGTCGACGTCGGTGAAGAGTCGCCCGATTAAATCTGAGGATCTCACGTGAAGTGTTTTAAGCACAAAAATAAAGCGTAAAATACCTGGTTTAAATCCGAAGGCGCGCACAACGTCTGCTCATCGTTGACGATTGCTGCTCAAAGAATCCGAAGTCTAATTCCTCTAGATAGTCCACACACGCTTCAAGGAATCTGTAGGAGCACCATTCGTCGTAATCTGGGTGCTAGCGCGGATTTGCGACGATGCCTTCAACGCTCCAATGACCACCACATCGCTTCACTAGCGATGCCCGAGAGAGAGCTTCATCCGAGCTCCTTGGATCCAAAGAATCTCTCTTTAGAATGTGGGAGATATGAGAGGAGAGATAAACTTAGTGAATAGTATTTGGCAAATTCCCCTCCTCTTAAATTTATAGTGCTCAATTAAAATACCCGGTATCGCCTCTCCAGCCCCAAATATTTAACGCACTATTAACGGCATTTTATGACTACTAAACTGAGCCATAAATATTATTATCATTCACTTGTAATATATTAAAATATATTTCATGATAATAATTACGTCATTAACCCGACTCGTCGCTCCCATAAATATTAATTGAACCTTGAATAATTTAATATTCGTTAATTAATATTTTTTCATGTATTTACTTAAAACTCATAAATACATTTAATAAATAAATTCAATACTCATTATTCTGAACTCGAATAATATGAATTTATTTATCGCATTGGTGATCTTTTAACTTTGGACAATTCCCAGACCCCTGTGGCGGGTCCCACTATGTCCAATACTCCTATTCAACTGAATAGGGAAGATTATTGAATACGCTATTGTGTGTGACCCTCTATGCCCTTATTTCGATACCTGTGAATAGTATTCACAGACCAAGAGCGGGATCTAGCAACCCATCATGGCCCTTGAAGAAATAAGGATTGTCACAGCAGTGACAACCAACCTATGAACATTCACTGTGTAATATAATCTCTCTGTCTATAATATCTCATAAAGCAGGACACACTCTCGTGTCATCGCCCTTTTATTTCTTTATTGTTTGTTGATGTAACTGGATGAATTTACCCTCAACTGCCATGGACATGGTCTTATAAAGGTACTACCATCCATATCAACATGGCCTGAGATATATTACTTCCATAACCCGGAAGCAAAAAATCCTTTCTTGACCATTCATCCAATGACATGCCACCAATGACGCACCCGACACAAACTCCCTCTCCACGACTTCATTGACATGGTTTTCGTCTTGCATAAATGTACGTGATCAAATGACATACATTGGTAATGATCTCAAGTCAGGAGACCATTACACATTATCATAGATAGGATCACCCAATGACACCTGAAACATGTGGTGTTCCTATTGGCGGGTAAGTCCTCATGATCTCACTACTAGAGATCACCAAGTGCGAACTTCATGAGAATAAGTGTCAATGCTTATGATCCCCAGGAACCTGATGGTCAGACATCTACTATGTCCAATTAGTAAGATGTATCTAGACCATAGAAAATATATATTTAAGATTAATGTCATAGTATCTAGAGGTTCTCATTATAGCCTGGGAACTGCTATAACCTTTCGATACGACAATTAATATTTGGACATTACCATTTCAATAGTGGATGCAGAAAATACTACACTATAATGATAAGATGACATCATGCATACCTTATTATATACACGATATGGTAAACAAAAGCACATAATAGTTGGGTCTAGGGCACCCACTATTTCAACACTCTCACTTGCACTAGAGCCAACTTGCTAACAAAACATGTTAGCTACTCACATGATAAGCATCATGTTTCTACTGAGTAAAGGCCTTAGATACTGGGTCCACCATGGTTTCGCCGCATGGCTATTCTACTATAACAACCTCATCTCTTTGATTAAAACTTCTCAAGAGATGGTATCCCGAGTATATACACTTTTTTCCACTGTCATAACTTGACATCTTGGCTAGTAAGAATATCATAATCTACATTATGATAATTCTTTTCTCACCAGGTGCGATTCCAAGAACTGGAACAAATCATTGCATTTAACTGCTTCTTAGATATCTTAGAAGATGTAATGTACTCGGTTTTGTAGATATGGCCACCACAGGATTATACGAGCTTGTCTTGCTCATCGCCTTTAGCCTAACTACAATACAAGATCTCTTGATCTATGGAAGACTAGTTTTTATCCCCAAAAACTAGTATCATTTCTTCTCTACTTACCAGGTACATATCTTTTGTACTTGCCGAAGTACAATTAGATTGTTCTGACTGCATCCATTGCCGTGCTCCTGGATATAACTGATATTTTCCTATTTTAAAATATACCTTGGCAATATCGGTTATTGTACATATCATGGCATATGTGATTGATCCATTGCTATGACATATGGATTTCAACTCACCACATTCGTCTCTTCCCATGTCACGGACAGGTCAACGTGGAGAGATTATGCCCTATGAAATAGGTAACAATTCATCTCTTGAATTTTTCCAACATGTATTTTTCAATATAATGTCACTATATGTACAATTGACTAGAACCAAGAAACCTGTAGATCTACCATAGTAGATCATTTTCCCTAGAACTTAGGTTGCTACTTTAAGTCAATCATTGGAGAGTAAATTTCATTTTGGTCTTAACTAACTGTCAGACCAATGTTTGTTTTCCATATGTTACCGAACATATTTCTTATTGGAAAACCTTAGTGCTCCCACAAACCTCTGGTAGACACATGGAATACATTTGTTTTAAATGTATATACTATGATCATGTTGCTTACTTTAATCCTAAACTAGATTTTAGTAACATGAAACCTTTATCAGCATTCTGTGATGTGACCATCCCTTTCTGGTTGTGTCATATAGACACCATCCAAGATTGGTGGTCATGACATCTAATGCCAAATAAATTTATCATAGATATTAGCTATGATAAGTAAAATTCTAACAGATTTAGGCATAGCAACTTGCTGAAACCAATTGAGCCTTATTGGTACTAAGCTCGTACCATCCATGTATCAACTCACTTGAATACCCACTGCAGTATTCAAAATAATAAGCCCCATTTTCACTTTGACACATGGAATCCATTAATTAAATTTTATTTGATCTTATCAATTTTAGCTAATTCCCATATACTTCTTACTTGTAGGAAATATTATTCACTTTGAGTAATAGATCACCGACCGTGGTGAATATAAAAATCATCACCATGGTTTTATCCTTCCTACGCAGTATGTTTCTCTAGAAAATACTTTGTTCCACATGTGCTTGTGGAACTAGTTCCTATGCCAACTATTTTGTGTATCTTGAGCATTGACTAAACACAAGTCAATATATCTCCCACTATCTCTAATAGAGATGTGCACCCTTATATAGAAGTGTATTCTATTGCGTGACTACCTATTATTCTATCTTGTAACATCCTAAACAACTGTTAGGATTATTACACTAAATGCACAATGTGTTTGTCTTGACGCTAGTTTGTTTATGTCCTAACAAACTCTTTGAATCCAAACACATGTTCTTATGACATAATGGGTTTACATCATACTATGACTCATATGATATCCATTTTTCATTATAGTTGGCATATGGTTGTGGGATATTGCTGTTATTTGCAAAGAATTTCATGAAATATAGTGGAAGTTTCTGCTAGTTCCAACATTGATATTACTTACATCAATACTTTGATGTATAAAATGTGCGTTTAGGAATTACTCCACGCTACATTTTGTTGATCAATGTTGATATGTAAGACTTCATCATCATTCCTACCCATTAACATCAATGTCATGATGTGGATAAGGTAATGTGCATTTAGGAATTGATCCATGCTACATTATCATGATTGATGAATGTTTGGGCGATATATTCTTCGGTATCCCAACTCGAAGCAACTCATATCTCCTGACCATGAAAATACTTCAATTTTATATTCCTTAATTACATAAAAGAATCTTATGAAGTATATATACCTCTAGATTATACTTGGAATAGTTCACACTTTCATGTTGAACTATTTCCAAAAGCTTTGTGACATACCTTTATTTCTAAAGGCTCCTTTGTCCAAACTAAAGACATAGATAATACCATAAGTATTTAGCTGTGCTGATCCAAAATACCAAACTTGGAATATTAATTATGTCCATTTTTAGTATTACTTGACAATGAATTATCCTGTCACCACTGGGTATAAGTCTTACATTTATATTCATCACTAATTGCCTATGATTCATGTATCACTGAACTAGTAATTGAGTTTACCAAAAACAAAATTCATTCCAGAAACTGAGAGAATGTCTCCTAGAGTCCAAGGACACATGAGATTAATGTTTGTGGTTATACTCAACAATAGTTCAACACAAATCTTTCACTTGGAAATTAAAGAAGTCATGTACTTCTCACCACTGTCTTAGGTATCACCCTTTCATAGCCACTTAGAGAATACACCTGACTTCTAGTAAGGTTTATCTACTAACTTGTTTATCATATTAAAATACACATATGTTTCCAGCATATTGTATTTAATACCCAAGTAGTAAAAGATAAACATTATAATGATGAATATGCATGATGTAGATGTGGAAACTTACTTCTTTAAATCAGTTTATTGCTTTTAAACTTCTGTAGCATTATTTTCTAATATGCAATGCATATAACCATTGTTAATACCACATTAATTGAAGGACGTCGCGAATGTGTCATTGCCATTAAATGTCTTTGACCTTTTCACATTGTCTTTCAATTTATCCGCCATAAGAATCAAATCTTAATTGTCTTTTATTCTTATTCACTTGGCGAACCTTACCAAGATAGGTAATGAAGCGTTTACTCAATACTTGTTCATTTTGTAACTTAAAATGAGACTTGAGTAATGTGGTGAAAATGATATTTAAATATCATGATCAATCTTTAAATTTACACATGTCGGTGTAAACTTCGCCTTATTCATATCATTTCTTCACTTTCTCCTTGCAAACATCTCAGAGATGAGACTTTATGTTATATCATCTATGTCATGGTGTAGTGACCGCAACTAACACCGGACATTGATGAAAGCATAATGATATAACTATCATATGATTTGTATATTAGTCTCATGTAAGCAATTTTCACCCTCGCTTCTTGAGGTAGTTTAACAGTGTTGGGGACACTGACACCTTGAGTTTCCTATATCATAGTACTATGCGCACGTGCCTGTACTATTCATTGATACTCGTGTCACTGTGGACATTTACTTTTTCCATTATAATATAACAGTTTTAATCTTGTGGTATAACTTTCCATTTTTCTACAAAAATAAATTTTAGCAGATAATTTCCATTTATCTGGATTACCGATTTAGATATTTTGATTAATTACTTAAATCATTTTATGTCTCCCACTATTTTATCGGATTCTAGGAACCCTCTGTGCTAGAATCGGAATACTCTGTCGCTTGAGTATTCTAGTGGAAAAGATCCTGAAACCACCCCTCATAGTCTACAAGCTAAGGCTACGCCACTACTTGGAGGGCTCTAGGTAGGCTTTTGGCTGGCCGACCACTTTAACTTGTGGTTCCTTGATCTGTTGAGTGAAGTCCCAGCTTCTTAAAATCAAAATTGTATTTACTCAACGCTTGCCTCTAAAATGATATCATGTTATCTAGGGATAAACCTTACTAGCACTTTAGTTAAGTCGACCCATCATTCTTATAAAGACTCCCTAGTAGTAAGAGGCACCCTTATCTAAGGCATGAACCGGCACCTCAAACAGCTGGTTTTGTCAAAATTTGAATGACGGAAGGCTGTTTAGACTTAATATATTTTTGAGGGTTTTATTATTTTTAGTGTGATGAAAGAAATAATTTTCTAATTTTTTAAGCACGTACTATGTGTTCGCACTCACAACTGACCGTGCAAGAAATAGAAATTTCATCACGTCACATGTTTATTTTATCTTGCATGATTTTTTATTATTATACTATGTGATCACGCAATAAATTACACATGCACAAAAATAATAAACCATGCAGAAATAAAAATGAACACCTGATCATGAGACGATACTATTGATTGATTCGTTGAGTGAATAACGGACCAACTGAAACCCTAGGGGTAAATACCTTTAGTCCCGTGGCTTGCAACTAGAATAAGAATGTCTGCTCATCCAATGCATCCAACTCCTGTCCGGTGCATTGCTGTCACTTGCTGCGAAATGCGTCATAGCTCGTCTCGTCATTATAAAATTTTACTCGCATGCAGGCGAGGGGTATAACGACCCATACTTTACATACATTGTTATTACTTCAAAATTGAAGCACACTTATTACAACATATAACAAAACTAGGAAAGGACCGTATAGGTATAGCGTCTTTAGAAACTAGGAAACATAAACAACTGGTTCATAAAGCGTCTACACTATCTCCCATTTATTTCATCATATATATAGTCCCTTTTGGAATATCTTACTTAATAACCTTATTCCTGACCTGGGGAAAGAAAACAAACAAAAGGGTGAGCTCAAATGCTAATTAAGGGTAAACAAAAGAAATATCAATCACATCATATTCATAAGAACATAATATTTTGGAAATCTTAACCTGCAAAAGAGAGCATAATTTCATAACATGGGATAAATCATAGTAGTGAAATGTAATCCAAATAATCCTAACCTAAAACATGAAACTTTGTGGAATACACACATAATCATAGAGAATCATTTCTTATTAGTCAAGACTCATTTGCAAGACTATATTAGTGGACAAATCCCATTTCTAAACTGAGTTCACTCCTTGTTTCAGTCCTGTTTCACTGAACCGGTTTAACCTACCGTTCCAGCCATGTCTATCTCATGAGATATAAAATCTTTACCTAATGAATTGGAGGGAGATATAGGTCCCACCCATCTCATAATTAAATCATTCTTACTTGTGCCACAAAATAAACAAACATCACTCATAATAACCCAATAAATAAAATGGGTTTCATAAAGATCATCCCATAATCACATAATCCATATAAAAGAAATGGATATCATTTCATAATAAGAAAAGTGAAACCATGTAAATCCTAGAGACATTATACTTGAAATATACACATATGAAATAATGCCATCTTAGATGGAAAAATGATTTGCTAAAACACTTGAAATGAATTCTTGGGGAAAATACCCTTTCTTCTTCAAAATCAATTTCTTTTCACAAAACGTCAAGCTTTTTTAAAAGAAAGAGATTTTTTTGGAAATAGTCATGAAATATTTTAGAGTAAGCTTCATGAAAATAAGGCTTTATAAAACTGTAAAAATTCGTTCGTGCCGTATAATTTAAAAAACATTCTTCTCGTACTTTTGCTGGAAAATTCAAAAAGTACCTTGTAGGGTAAATAAAAGAAAGATTCCTTCCATACCATGGGGTAAAAGTAAAAATGGGTAAAAATGAATTTAAAAATACATTAATATACTTTCATAAAACAACAACATGGATGATAGCAATAACCCCAGTAAATAATTACGAATAAGCAATCTCGGATAAAAATGAGATTTGCACAATCATCCCTTACCTTAGGTCTGATTTGCTTTGTAAGTGTCCGAAACTCCTGTATAATGATTTAAATAATGTTATTGACTTATTACAGAATCATACTTATTGTTATGATATCATATATGGTCATATTCATAGTAATATTTCATTGCTACTTGTTATTCGGGTGTTTATTACTTTTTTGTTCTTATGCATGTTTGTCGAATAAATTCTTATTCTTCTCTTTAGGTTATAGATACCACATTTCTAGAATGGTATTAGTGTAATATATATCATATTCATTCATTCAATTCATTTATATAATCATTATGCATTGAAGATCATGTAGAACGAATCGCATCACATCGTGGAGACGGTATTCCGTACGTACGCACAAGCGATGATATCATTCCCATGATCGTGGAATTGTATTGGAGTGTATGTATACTATTTCAGAATCAACACCACTTTAAAATAATCATATATATTCATTAATTTCACCCTTATACCCATCCATGTAAGGTGGTGGTGGAAAATAGATTACACCACGGCGTGGAGATGGTATTCCGTACGTACGCACGCGCGGTGTTTTCGTTTTTCGAAGGATGGATAAATGGTGAAATAGGGTTGTTCCATACTTATAATAACATATCATTATATGAGTGATACTGATTTTATTACTTCATAATGAAAAAACTAAAGAAGAAGAAGTTGAAGAAGAAAGAATTTGGAAAGGATCGGTAATGGATATTACCTCTTTTTTTGACGCGCCTCTTCTTAACCTCCTCTTAGGGCACTAGGGTTGGTCTTTGAAGAAGACCATAACCTCTAGGATGATTCTAGGGAAGTGGGGAAGTTAAATGGGCAGGGTTTGTCCGATCTTGAAGGCTCAAATTGGTGTGAGGAAGTGAGGGAGGAGGTGCCCTTTTATAAAGGAGGAGAGGGGCACCTTTGGAAATATAAGAAATATTAGTTTATATTAAATCCCATCCCCACATAAAAACACCCAAAATGACTCATATCCGAAGCTTAAATTATATAGGGTTGTAATCTCATCAACCAATAAAATTTAGACATGTTAGGAATTTAGTTTAAATATTATCAACTTGATTTATCCTTATTTATCAATTTAATTTTATTTGTGGTAATAATATTCTAAATTTTAAATTATTATAAATAATTACATATGTGTTGTGAATTTTCCATAATTTGACACTTTATGACATTTTAGACCATATAAATTTTAATTTATAATTTTTAAATATTTTTGTGAGTTTTAAACAACTTTATAATATTTTATTTTTATAAAATAACAATAGTGTCAATTTTAACACTGTTCATTTAATTGAATTTAAATAAAATATATACAGAAGATATGTTCGAAATAAAAGTTTTAATAGATTCATAAAATGTCATATGTATCTAGATAATTAGTATAGCACATTAAATAGTTCATATAATATTTATTTTAATACTTTTAAAACAATTTATTTGATATTTTAATTAATAAAATAATTTCAACATCACTATTGTGTCATAATTAATGATAATTATATAGTCCATAAAAATTCTAAATAAATTCCTATGATGTAGATAATTGTATTATCTTTCTGGAGACTATTCATTTTTGAAGTTTAATTATGTTTATCGCCAAATTAAAATTATTATACTTATAAGATTTAAGAAAGTCACATGTTGTCACATTCTTTGGTTTTAATAATGATTAAATTATTTTCATGGACAAAAGTCCATTAAATGAATCTAATACGACCCTTAGGTGATATGGTTGGACGTTTAGTCATCCAATAGGATTTTGGAAGGTGTTAGGGTAATTTTATAGTCTTATATTTACCCTTAATTACCCGATTTACCTTTAACTATGGTAAATAAAATTTACCATAGTTACTATTCATAATGCCAAAAAATTAAAATTAGTCTATTAAAATAATTTGGGCCCACTGATTCTGAATATGGAATCCATTTTTTAAAATTCAAAACATATAAGTTGCAGTAATTAATTTAAAATAAATCTCGTTGTTAAGAAAACAGGTTTTAGAAGTTAAAACATTGCCAAAGATTGAAATGTTTTTACCTATGAATTCAATGTGAAATTAATGCTAATGACATAAATTATATTAAATGGTAAAAATATATTCTATTTCTACTTTAAAACCATTCAATATTATAATTTATCCATATAAATTATCTCAATGAAAAAAGCTGTTTTTAATTAAAAATTAGCATATTTTTACTATTCATCAAAATATGAAAGTTATCAGAAAAATATCAAAAATTTATCCAAAAGTAAATTTTTATACCCTGATTCAAAATAAGAATTTTATTTTGTCAAATTGAACTTATAAATATATCAAAAACTAGATTTAATGTTGGTGCGCCATCAAAAGGCGGCAAAACTATATTTTTGAAAAATATTTCTTTTATCCAAAAAAACAGATTTTGCTTTTATAACTCATTCTAGAAAATGTATAAGTTGAATTAAAATGTTATAAAATTAAAAATTCAGTTAGTACTATTCATAATGGCTAGTTTTAATAATATTTGAATAGCATATCATTGTTTAGTGAAACTCGGTATTGCGTGCGATGCAAGCTATCGAGGAAGACCACAGTTGCGTGTAAAGAAAGCCAAGCTAGTGTTGTGTGTAGTGAAAGACTCCTTTGATGATTTATATAACATAAAAAAAATATTTCTCCTAAAAGTATCGGGTGTTACATTCTACCCCCCTTAAAATGAATTTCGCCCTCGAAATTCGTCACTTTGTAACAAACAGATGAGGATACCTCTCCCTCATCATATCCTCAAGCTCCCATGTAGCTTCTTATAATTGGTGGTTCCTCCATAAAACTCTCACCAAGCGAGTGGTCTTGTTTCGTAGGACTTTTTCGCTACGATCCAGAATCTCTATCGGCTGTTCTTCATAAGAAAGATCTTACTCCAGCGGTACAACTTCTGAGCTGAGTACATGTGAAGGATCAGGTATGTAATTTCTCAGAAGAGATACATGGAACACATCGTGTACTTGAGAGAGATTTGGTGGAAGCGCCAATCGGTAAGCTACCTTCCCGACACGATCCAGTATTTCAAAAGGACCAATATATCTAGGGCTCAACTTCCCCTTCTTTCCAAATCTCATGACCCTCTTCCAGGGAGACATTCGTAAGAATACTTTATCACCCACTTCAAAATCTAGGTATTTTCTTCGGTTGTCGGCATAACTTTTCTGTCGACTCTGAGCTGCTCTTATGTGTTGTTGAATAGATCTTACCTTTTCTGCCATTTCATCAATGAGATCAGGTCCTAATAGCTTTCTTTCCCCAAATTCATCCCAGCATGTTGGAGTCCTGCATTTCTTTCCATAGAGAGCTTCATAAGGAGCCATCTGAATACTGGAGTGAAATCTATTATTATATGAAAATTCCACTAAAGGTAGGTGTTGATCCCAACCACCTTTGAAATCCATAGAGCAAGATCTCAACATATCTTCTAGAGTTTGAATTGTTCTCTCAGACTGACCGTTTGTCTGAGGATGATAAGCAGTGCCAAAACTCAACTCTATATCCAGAGTATGCTGAAGACTTCACTAGAACATCGAGGTAAATCTCGGATCCCGATCAGATATAATAGAAAGTGGTACTCCATGCAATCTTACCACTTCCTTTACATATATCCTGGCAAGATGATCTAGAGAGAAATCCTCTCTAATAGCAATGAAGTGTGCAGACTTTGTAAGACGATCAACTGTGACCCAGATAGCATTATTGCCTTTGGATGTTTTAGGAAGTCCTGTGACAAAGTCTATAGTGATGTTTTCCCATTTCCATTCGGGTATGGGTAATGGTTGTAATATCCCCTTAGACTTCTGTCTCTCAGCTTTAACTTGCTGACAAACCAAGCATCGAGAGGCATATTCAACAACATCTCTTTTCATGCTATCCCACCTGAAGTACTCTTTCAGGTCCCTATACATCTTCATGCTTCCAGGATGAATGGAGAATGAAGAACTATGACCCTCATCCAGCAGCTCCTTCTTTAATTCAGGGAGGGGAGGAACACAAACCCGATTCCTAAACATTATTATCCCATCACAATCAAGGTTGAATTCAAGAACATTTCTCACCTTCTTTTGTAAGTCTACATCTTTTTTCTGTGCCTCTTTAATCTTCACATGTATAAATGGTTGAACATTCATTTGAGAATGATACGATTTTCCCCCTTCCATTAAAATTCCAAGATCCATCCTTTGTAAATCCATAAATATTGCATCTTTTGTGATCCTCATCATGGATAAACTGGCATGGTCTTGTCGACTTAATGCATCTACCACCTTTTTTTCTTTCCCAGGGTGGTAACGAATTGAGTAGTTGTAATCCTTAATCAGCTCCAACCATCTTCTTTGACGCATATTCAGCTCATTTTGTGTGAAAATATACTTTAAACTTTTATGATCAGTATAAATATCACACCTTTCACCATAAAGGCAATGCCTCCAAATCTTTAATGCAAATATTACCGCAGCTAACTCCAAATCATGAGTTGGGTAATTTTTCTCATGGATTTTCAACTATCGTGAGGCATAAGCTATCGCCATATCATTTTGCATGAGAACACATCCCAGTCCCTTCTTGGATGCATCACTGTAGATCACAAACCTTTCTCCACTACAAGGAAGTGTGAGTACAGGTGCACTGGATAACCTTCTTTTCAGATCCTTGAAATTCTCTTCACATTCATCTATCCACACGAACTTAACTCCTTTTCGAGTCAACCTGGTGAGTGGATTAGATAATCGTGAAAAATATTTCACAAAACGTTGATAATATTCAGCCAAACCAAGAAAACTTCGGATCTCAGTTACTGTTGTTGGTCTCGACCATCTTTCGATAACCTCTATTTTTGCTGGATCCACAGATATCCCCTCTTTTGAGATTATGTGACCCAAAAATGCAACTTTTTGAAGCCCAAATTCACACTTGGTAAATTTGCCATAAAGCTTTTCCTTTATCAGGGTCTTCAATATAATTCCCAATTGATCTTCATGTTTTTCATTGCTCTTTGAATAGACAAGAATTTCGTCTATAAAGACTACCACAAATTGATCATGATAGTCTCTAAAGACTCTATTCATCAGATCCATGAAGATAGCAGGGGCATTAGTAAGACCAAATGGCATCACTATAAATTCATAGTGTCCATACCTTGTACGGAAAGCCGTCTTTGGTATATCCTCCCTTTTGACCCTTAATTGATGATACCCTGAACGAAGATCAATCTTGGAAAAGTATTGAGCTCCACGTAGTTGGTCAAATAGGTCATCAATGCGTGGGAGAGGATATTTTTTCTTGATAGTGATCTTGTTAAGTTCTCGATAATCAATGCAGAGTCTCATTGATCCATCTTTCTTCTTAACAAACAGAATAGGTGCTCCCCAAGGTGATGCACTAGGGCGTATGAATCCCTTATCAAGATTCTCTTGGAGTTTCTTCTTCAATTCCTGCAACTCAATTGGGGCCATTCTATAAGGTGTCTTTGAAATATGCAAAGCACCCGGTACGAGTTATATTGAAAACTCAACTTCACGATTTGGTGGAAGACCTGAAAATTCCTCCAGAAAGACATCATCAAATTCCCATACAATGGGCATATTATTAATCATGAGTTTCTCACCAACCATTTGAGATAAATAACCCTCATTTAGTGGATTCAAGACCCATAAGATGGAAGAAATTTCTACTGGAAGGTTATGTTCATCCTTGCATCGATAGACGATCAAAGATTGATCTAGAATATGAAATGTGACTTCCCTTCTTTGGAAATTGATATGAGATCCATATAAAGAAAGACAGTACATTCCAAGAATCACATCAAATTCCACTATAGGAAGGATCAAAATATTTTCACGAAGCACTTTCCCACAAACTTCAATCGGGGAAGAATTATAAACTTTTGATGCGACTGTTGTGCAATTAGGAGTTGTCACAACTAACTCAACATCTAATTTTTGAGGTAATACGGTGATACCCTTAGAAAAATCTTCAGAAATAAAAGAGTGGGTGGATCCAGAATCAAATAAAACATTTGGTACATTAGAGTGGATGGTAAGTGTACCTTTCACCACATCGTTATCATACTCCACATCACTGATAGAAATTGCATGTGACTTTCCTTTATCTTTATCCTTAAGATTTTGTTGATGTCAATCATCATCAACAACCCTTGGATTAGGTCATTTATTGGCATAATGCCCCATCATTTTGCACTTGAAACATTGAAGTGTAGTAGGTTTATTCTGTGTGTCCCTTCCTTTGTTTGCATAATTAGACATCTTCTTCCCATCATTGCGGCATTCAAATGCCCGACGACCTTCCTTTCCACATTTGAAACATTTACTTGTCCCTTTAAGACAACTCCCTCCATGTTTCTTTCCACACATTGAGCATAAGGGAAAGCTGATCTTCTTTTTCAGTGTGCTCTTTAGATTTTAATTTGAATTCCATTTTCCTCTTCTTATCAAACCCATATGACTGATGGGTTACTCCAATATCCATCTCGACTTTGAGAGCACATCGAACGATTTCCTCGTAGCTATTGAAGTCCCTTATGGCTAACAGCCTTAGAAGACTTGGTTTTAAGCCACTAAAGAATCGATCGATCTTACTCTCAGGTTGGATAATAATACCAGAAGTGTACCTTGCAAGACTTGTAAAATTTGCTTCATAGGTACCAACAGATTCATCATCCTTTTGCTTCAGTTCAAGAACTCTTTCTCCATCATTGTTCGGAGAATATGAGGGAAGCACTTATTGAAAAATAAGTTCTTGAACTCGTCCCATTCCATGGACTCAATTTCATCCCTTTACCTCGTATTCTTAATAACATTCCACCATGGATCAGCATCTCCTTCCAAACGATACACTGCTAGGATGACATTATCATTTTCAGAACATTGAAGACCTGAAAATATCTTTTCAGTAGTACTAATCCATTGTTCAGCAACTAATGGATCAGTAGACCCACTGAAAGAAGGTGGACGCCGCCTCATAAAGGATTCAACAGAGTGTTTCTCCTTCCTTTTCTCGTTTGGAATTCCTTCATGATTCATAGCTTGAGAAAGTTGTGTGAGCATGGCTACAAGATTTTTCATTCCATCTCCCATAAGGTTTGGTTGCTTAGGGGGACAATCATTGCATTTCTCGTCGCATTCCGCATTAACATGGTTCCTTTGGGTTCCAGCCGTTGACTAAAACCAAGAAGAATAGTGTGAGAAACACTAATTATAATAGTAAAACCACACAATAAAGAATAAAATTTCACACTTAAGGTCTTATCCTAGGTTATTCATGGTCATTTCTAAAACACTAAGATTGTGTTCTATGCTTAGAATTTTCGTTGGGGTTCTTACTAAGGCTTTCACATCCTAGTTTCCAAAGGATTATTATACCATTCCTCTGATACAAACTATAACAAACCATACTTTACATACATTTTTATTACTTCAAAATTGAATCACACTTATTACAACATATAACAAAACCAGGAAAGGACCGTATAGGTATAGTGTCTTTAGAAACTAGGAAACATACACAAATGGTTCATAATTCATCTACATTGTCTCCCATTTATTTCATCATATCTATAATCCCTTTTGGAATATCTTACTTAATAACCTTATTTATGACCTGGGGAAAGAAAACATACAAAAGTGTGAGCTCAAATGCTCAGTAAGGGTAAACAAAAGAAATATCAATCACATCATATTCATAAGAACATAACATTTTAGAAATCTTGACCTGCAAAAAAGAGCATAATTTCATAACATGGGATAAATCATAGTAGTGAAATTTAATCACAATAATCATAACTTAAAACATGAAACTTTGTGGCATATACACATAATCATAGAGAATCATTTTTTATTAGTCAAGTCTCATTTCCAAGACTATCTTAGTGGACAAATCCCATTTCTGAACTGAGTTCACTCCTCGTTTCAGTCCTGTTTCACTGAACCGGTTTAACCTACCTTTTCAGCCATGTCTATCTCATGAGATATAAAATCTTTACCCAATGCATTGGAGGGAGATATAGGTCCCACCCATCTCATAATGAAATCATTCTTACTTGTTCCACAAAATAAACAAACATCATTCATAATAACCTAATAAATAAAATGGGTTTCATAAACATCATCCCATAATCACATAATCTATATAAAAGAAATGGATATCATTTCCTAATAATAAATTTTAAACCATGTAAATCATAGAGACATTATACTTGAAACATACACATATGAAATAATGCCATCTTAGATGGAAAAAGGTTTTGATAAAACACTTGAAATGAATTCTTGGGGAAAATATCCTTTCTTCTTCAAAATCAATTTCTTTTCACAAAACGTCATGCTATTTTAAAAGAAAGAGATTTTGTTGAAAATAGTAATGAAATATTTTTGAGGAATCTTCATGAAAATAAGGCTTTATAAAACTATAAAAATTCATTCGTGCCGTATAAGTTAAAAAAACATTCTTCTCATACTTTTTCCGAAAAAGTGAAAAAGTACCTTGTAGGGTAAATAAAAGAAAGATTACTGCCTTACCATGGGGTAAAATTTAAAATGGGTAAAAAGGACTTTAAAAATACATGAATACACTTTTATAAAACATCGACATGGATGATAGCAATAACCCCAGTAAATACTTACGAATAAGAAATCTCGGATAAAAATGAGATTTGCACAATCATCCCTTACCTTAGGTCTGATTTGCTTCGTAAGTGTCTGAACCTTCTGTATAATGATTTAAATAATTTTATTGACTTATTACAGAATCATACTTATTGTTATGATATCATAAATGGTCATATTCTTAGTAATATTTCATTAGTACTTGTTATTCGGGTGTTTATTACTCTTTGTTCTTATGCGTGTTTGTCGAATAAATTCTTATTCCTCTCTTTAGGTTATAGATATATCATTTCCATAATGGTATTAGTGTAATATATATCATATTAATTCATTCAATTCATTTATATAATCATTATTCAATGAAGATCATGTAGAACGAATCGCATCACATCGTAGAGACGGTATTCCGTACGTACGCACGAGCGAGGATATCATTCCCATGATCGTGGAATTGTATTGGAGTGTATGTATAATATTTCAGAATCAATACCACTTTACAATAATCATATATATTCATTACTTTCACCCTTATACCCATCCAAGTAAGGTGGTGGTGGAAAATAGATTACACCACGGCGTGGAGACGATATTCTGTACGTACGCACGCGCGGTGATTTCATTTTCCATAGGATGGATAGATGGTGAAATAGGTTTGTTTCATACTTATAATAACATATCAGTATATGATTGATACTGATGTTATTACTTCATAATGAAACAACTAATTAAGAAGAAGTTCAAGAAGAAAGAATTTGGAAAGGATCGGTAATGGATATTACCTCTTTTTTTGACGCGCCTCTTCTTAACCTCCTCTTAGGTCACTAGGGTTGCACTTTGAAGAAGACCAGAACCACTAGGATGATTCTAGGGAAGTGGGGAAGTGAAATGTGTAGGGGTTTTCCGATCTTGAAGGCTCAAATTGGTGTGAGGAAGAGAGGGAGGAGGTTCCCTTTTATGACGGAGGAGAGGGGCACCTTTGGAAATATAAGAAGTATTAGTTTATATTAAATCCCAACCCCACATAAAAACTTCCAAAATTACTCAAATCTGAATCTTAGATGATATTGTATTGTAATACCATCAACCAATAAAATTTATACATGTTAGGAATTTATTTTAAACATTATCAACTTGATTTATCTTTATTTATCAATTTAATTTTATTTGTGGTAATAATATTCTAAATTTTAAATTATTATAAATAATTACATATGTGTTTTGAATTTTCCATAATTTGACACTTTATGACATTTTAGACCATATAAATTTTAATTTGTAATTTTTAAATATTTTTGTAATTTTTAAACAGTTTTATAATATGTTATTTTTATAAAATAAAAATAGTGTCAATTTTGACACTATTCATTTATTTGAATTTAAATAAAATATATACAGAAGATATGTTCAAAAAAATCTTTAATAGATTCATAAAATGTCATATGTATCTAGAAAATTAGTTTATCACATTAAATAGTTCATATAATATTGATTTTAATATTTTTAAAACAATTTATTTGATATTTTAATTAATAAAATAATTTCAACATCACTATTGTGTCATAATTAATGATAATTATTTAATCCATAAAAATTCTAAATAAATTCTTATGATGTAGATAATTGTATTATATTTTTGGAGACTATTCATATTCCAAGTTTCATTAAGTTTATCACCAAAGTAAAATTATTATACTTATAAGATTTAAGAAAGTGACATGTTGTCACATTCTTTGGTTTTAATAATAATTAAATTATTTTCATGGAAAAAAGTCAATTAAATGAATATAATCCGACCCTTAGGTGATATGGGTCGACTTGTAGTCATGCAATAGGATTTTGGAAGGTTTTAGGGTAATTTTATAATCTTATATTTACCCTTAATTACTCGATTTACCTTTAACTAGGGTAAATAAAATTTACCGTAGTTACTATTCATAATGCCCAAAAATAAAAAGTAGTCTATTAACATAATTTGGACCCACTGACTCTGAATATGGAATCCATTTTTCAAAATTCAAAACATATAAGTTGCATTAATGAATTTAAAATAAATCATGTTGTTAAGAAAACGGGTTTTAGAAGTTAAAACATTGCCAAAGATTGAAATGTTTTTACCTATGAATTCAATGTGAAAATTAATGCTAATGACATACATTATATTAAATGGTAAAAATATATTCTATTTCTAATTTAAAACAATTCAATATTATAATTTATCCATATAAATTATCTCAATGAAAAAAGTTGTTGTTAATTAAAAATTAGCGTATTTTTACTATTCATCAAAATATGAAAGTTATCAGAAAAATATCAAAAATTTATCCAAAGTAAATTTTTATACCCTGATTCAAAATAATAATTTTATTTTGTCAAATTGAACATATAAACATGTCAAAAACTAGATTTAATGTGGGTGCACCATCAAAAGGCGGCAAATCTGTATTTTTGAAAAATATTTCTTTTATCCAAAAAAACTGATTTTGCTTTTATACCTCATTCTAGAAAATGTATAAGTTGAATTAAAATGTTATAAAATTCAAAATTCAGTTCGTACTATTCATAACGGCTAGTTTTGATAATATTTTAATAGCATATCGTTGTTTAGTGAAACTCGGTATTGCGTGCGACGCAAGCTATCGAGGAAGACCGCGGTTGCGTGTAAAGAAAGCCAAGCTAGTGTTGTGTGTAGTGAAAGATTCCTTTGATGATTTATATAACATAAAAACAAAATATTTCTCATAAAAGTCTCGGGTGTTACAAGGGGGTCTCAGGGTATAAATATACAACTCTGAGAATGGGCGCGCATGCCCTTATACATATAACGATACTTGAGACGACATGCAGATCGCCTTTTATTTAATTAAAAAATTATTACAAAACCACATGTAATAATTTAATAAATAATTAAATAAATAAACAAACACCAGACATGCATTGGTCCATCTCAGCTCATGATCAGTTATATATGTATTAAACTTGCGTATATTAAATAAGTGCAGAATAAAAATTAAACTTGCATTAAAATTAAACATGAGGGCGTTTTAATTGAATTAAAAATTTTAGTCTAATTTTTAATCCAATATTTACATTGTTCGGTCCCATTTAATTAATTTAATTCTAAAACTAAATATGAATTAATTAATTAATTTAATTACACCGTATTAATTTATAAACCAAAGTTAATATTTAAATAACTTAATTATGGACCGAAATTAAATTAATTAATTTAATTAACTTTTTGATTCAAATAAAAAATACTCGACCCCAAAAACCCCAGGCAGGGCCTAGGTGGGTCGGGGAGAACCTGCGTAGGCCAAGTGCGGGTTTTTCTAACCCCGTGTATGAGCTTCCTGGGTCGGGCAGGTCCGCCCAAGCACGTTCCAGGCTAAGCAGACCTACCTAGAGAAGTTTCGGGGCATCGAATGTTACCTGCCCACTATGAGGACCGGGCGGCGGCCGGAATGAAGAAAATATGAGACGGTGTGGGCTAGCCGGGAAGTTGGAGGTAGCCTGGTGGGGCTGTCCTCAGCCGGTATGGGCTCGAGGTGGGTCGTCGGCACAGTGTCGCCAGCCTGATGCGTCTGTGAAGGACTACCCTAGAGAGTCCACCAGCCGGGTCGCAGCAACTGAGAGGAGGCGGGAGGCCGCCGGTCGGGGTCCCGGACCAAGACCGCTATAGGAGAAAGCGAAAGGAGGTGGCCTTCTTGGTCCACGGCGGGGCAGGGTACTGCCAAGGGAACACCGGCCATGCATGGTGTCTCCACTGCACCAGGTTAAGGATGGAGGCGGGTGCGATGCGGTGAGCCTCCCAGGCGTCGTGAGCTGTGACTGCAGCTGAGCAGGGTGTTGCGGGGTGGGCACGGCCGGGTGAGGCGCGCGGGAAGCGCCTAGTGCACCGGCTCGAGGAGGTTCCAGGATGGGAGAAGGGACTGCTGCACTTGTTGTGCGCCTGGAGAGGCGGCTTTGGTACTGGAGCGAGAGAGCCGAGATGAGCCGGCTCGGCTGAAGCGGGTAGTAGGCCGCACATGGGAGGGGGGAGCCGCTCAGCGGGCTGCTACAGTGCACCAGGAAGGGAGATTGACAGGGCCTCGGGACCGCTGCTCCGTGTCGGCGCAGGGGTGAGAGACAGCCGTCGGGCTGCTTGGTGAAGGCGGAAGAGGGAGGCAGTCCTGGCGGTGGCCTAGTGCAGCGCGGCAGAGCTGGATCCGTAGCCTGGGCGAGGTGCTGCAGCGCGCTGATGCATAAATATCATAATCTCATAGTAAAATAATATTTTCAAACCCAAAGAGTAGTTTAGGGGTAATTAACATAGTAATTCCTCAAGTACATTTGTTATAGGTTCAATTATTCTTAATCACTTATATTTTTAATGTTTTTATAAAATAAAAAAATGATTTGATGTTTCATTGTGTGTGTGCATGTAAATAAAATAGTGTAATGAAAATGCTCAAAAAAATTATTAGTGGGGAAAGAGGTCAGTCTTAGGACAGCTAAACACATATCCTTCTAAGTACAAATTAATTACTTACTTATAATTTATAATCCACTCAATACTATTTCCTGGCTCACTAACGTCAACATAGCTTTTATGTCTTAATGCAGCATCTAAAATCTCCTCAACACACCATGTCCTTCCTCCCCCATTCTTTTATATTATGGACATGCCAAAACCATAGATAATTCATCATACTTCTCCAATACCCAATTATATAATGTCTATCCCTCAATATACATGACTCAAACCATATGAAATATATATTAACATAAGGGATGTAAAATTATTTGGTTGAGATTTTAATGAGTATGTTTATATTACTTGGAAAAAGTGAGAAATTTCTTCATAATATTTGGTACATTCCACTACACTATCAAAAAAAATAAAAAAACATAATAAAGAAAATTATAATGGACTTGAGAGTACTATAAGACATCCCCTATGAATTATCCTCAGGTTAGAAATCATTACCATATGGTTAAGAGTTTACAATTACATAATTATAGAAGATAAAAACTAAAATGAAAAATGGGAAGAGAATAGAGTTCCACATTACATAAGAAAATTATATTAAAAATAAAATGTAGAAAGAAATTCAAGAATGATCCAAAAAGAAGGGAATTCAAAGTTACCACATATCCCCACCCCTTTTAATAACTAGTCCCAAACACATTTTTCTAATAAAAAACATATTCTCAAGACAAATTATCCCATGAATGATTTTTTTAAGAATTTAATATGAATTAAAGATTATTTGATTCACTATATCATGGATATGAAAGCGATCAGGTTTTAGTTGGGGGAGTCACTTCTATAGCCTCATGTGGGAAGTATTTAGGGAAATTAGTGTGAGTGAGCAATGATTCAGGTTTAGTGATGGTAATATTCTTCCTGATAAGTTGGGATTCAATATTGGGGTTGAGTGGAAGTAGCATTAGACTAGGATAAAAGGTGTTGTAAAATGTGGTAAGGGGGTTGAACACTACTTGTTTTTTTAAGGAATTACAAAAATACCCTGTTCATTATTATTATAGATTCAGTTTTGTAGAGGATTATAGATTAAATCATGTTGGTTATCTTGGAATGGATACAATGGATTGAATAAAAAACACAGCAAGTAAAGGATAAACTCGAGTGTGGTTAAATATTTTGTAGAGTGTTAGTGAAATTTTCATTAGGACTGGTCTGGGGGTCTTCATTAGCTATTTTGGGATAATGGGGTTATTTCATGATAGGTTTTTGAGAGAAAGGTAACAGGACAAATCTAGATAGAGAGGATCATACATCCAAATGTTATTACTTTGGAATGATCCATGTGGTACAATTGGATCGATTCTTGGTGCTTTCTTTAGGATAGAATATATTGTTTTATACTCATTTAGGAATTTCATTCAGATGATGTTTTTCATTCGTCTTTATCCTAGAAATCTGATCCTTATGAAGGGATGAGGATGTACCTTTTCACCTTCGTCATCAAGCATGAAATGAAATAAATCAATAAGAACATTGTGTCTTATCCAAATAAGTCTTAATCACATTTATTTTGACTAATTTCAATCTATGTAAGGCTTCTTTGTTCATTGAAAACATTTCCTAGTGTGGTGATGAGTCTTGTAAATTTTACCATATATTTAGAATGGTGTGAGGAGGTAATGGACTAATTTTTGATTCACTTAGAAGCCCTTTTTATTAACCTAGTAAGATTTTGGTAGATTATATTTATAAGGGAAATAGGTGGAGGGATCCTTTCAGCTAACAAATACTAATTTTTTGTGAAATGAGTTACCGTCTTGAATGTTTCATGTATGACACGATCTAAAAATCCATACCCATTCCGAAGTATTACATATTACTGCATCTAATTCTAATGCGGATTTAAAGGCATACAATACTGACATAAAGTCATATGATCATGAATTCTGAAGTAATACAAATTTATTAGGTGTAAAGTCTTGAATTTTCCATTAAATTTTTTTAGGCATCTAGACAGTTGATATACGAATTTAATTTACCTAAAATAAAATACAATAAATCAAAATTTATTCATAGTTATTATCCAAAATTACTTTTTAAAATAAAATATATAAATTATGATCAGTTCTAAATATTCACATATAACACCTGATAACTTGAAAATTTGAATATTTCAGGAATTATAAAATAGTTTAACGGGATTTTAACAGTGAATTTAAATAAAAATTAATTTGATAATATCATTTTATCACTCCCCCACAGTGTGAAAATTAAACTCTTAGAAAATTCTCTCCCTAAAAATTCATAATAACTCTTCAATAATGAAATATACTGTCAATCAAAATGTATTATTTTAAACTATTTTCACTTCAATATCATTCAATATGAATTAAAAAAATTTAAGATACAATAATAAATATATCTATCAACTCACTGAATGATTCCAAAAAAAATATCTTTAATAAAATTTAAATTCCAACTTATAATAAAATAATATCTAAGAGACAAAGTATTTTTAACATAAAAAACATAAAAATATCTAACAATTGTAATATAGTTCTCATATTTTTCAAAAATAAATTTCAAAAATTTATAGACCTTCATAGATGAGCAAAAAATTATGTTTTATCGTGTGTCTATAAATTGAAATATTTAACACATATCAATTGAAGTCTAACATTCTTGAAAATATTTTAAATTTTAGAGAAACATAGTCCATAATTTTTTATATTTCACTTTTATTTTATTTTTACCAAATATAAGGCACAATAGAGATCAAAGAATATTCAAATATGAAAATATCCATTTAGTTCATTTCAAAAAAATATCAACCTAAAAATATGTATTTTCTAACTTTAATAGACCAATAATCATAAAAAATACCTTTTTTCACGACTTATTTTATTCAATAATATCATATTAATTATTTATAAAAACGATTATCATGATCAATTTTTTAAAAACATATTCCCAGACTCTACTAACTCTGTAACATTAATGTTTACACTGTTCATTAAAAACATTCCTTCAACATGATATCAAATTAACATTTCATCAAAACTAATAAAATAGTTAAAAATTTAATTAATGAGTTTAAAAAATAATTATTATCATAGCTCGTCATCGTGCAATTATTTTTCCAAAAATATAATTCCAATGTAGGTTTTGAAATCTAAATTTCAAATATCCAGTCTAATGAAAAAAATTAAAAACTAGGATTGACATAGAACTATTTATGGAAAAATTTAGGATAGTGAAAGACCAAATTGTCTGAGAGCATTATGATCAAAACAATAACATGGGAAATTCAAATATATTTCCCTAGAAATAATGTTTCCATAAAAAACTAAAATATATTATTATACTTATATACCATAAATCCTTCCACAATGGCTAAAATTATTTACCCCTATATAGATCAAGAGATTATTTCAAATTCTAGATGTAAAAATAAATTAACTAGCTTAATGAAAATAAAAAATCATTCAAAAATTAAAAAAAAATCCAAACAACCACAAATTAGAAAGACCCAAGAAATTAAAATAAATGTATCAAATAACTAGACCATGTTTAATTATTTTAATAAAAATATTTTCCAAATCATATTTTTCAATTCCAATTCAATTGGATTTATTCTTAAAAATTCATTCAATGAATAAGAAACAATACTCATAGAAAATTATAACTAATAAGAAAAGAGTGATAGAACTTTTCTAGTTCTTTACACTAAAAATAAAATCATGATCCATGTATGTATTCAATTCCAATGAAATATATTTCTCTAATCCATATGAGATTCAATCTTTAATACCCAATTAAAACCATTTCATGACATACCTCACGTAATTTTCATTTTCACTCCATTAAAGAGAATATATTTAGGTGAAGTTATTATTATATTCACATGGATATTCATAATAATATTTGAATTATTCTTATCTATCCACATGGGGAGACATGATAATAAAATCAATCGTTAGGGCTTGAAAATATTGTTCGGTGGATTATAGTTGGTGGGTTAGTTTTTTAAAAACTTCATCTAGTAAGGGAAAGGTTCGGATATTAATTACCATTAATAATATACAATTAATACCCCCATTAACTTAATCACCATTTAAAATTATTATTCCACACTCCAATTGTATCATTTTTTATCCACGAATCATGAAAAATATTTATTAATAACTTCACCCTTATTATCCCTTTTCATGTTTTTTAAAATGTTTTATTTCTCTTTCTACTTTTTTTCATTCTATTTTAAAATGAATTTTTAATTGAGTATAATAATTGGTAATTTATACCCTTTTGTGGATTAGGATTATGGTTAATTGAAATAAAAATAATGAATGTTTCAATCACATATCTCTTCTTCTTTTCATATT
Organism: Viscum album; assembly: GCA_963277665.1. Taxonomy (NCBI): domain Eukaryota; kingdom Viridiplantae; phylum Streptophyta; class Magnoliopsida; order Santalales; family Viscaceae; genus Viscum; species Viscum album. Next base: position 1,238,567,547 of record OY728153.1, read on the forward strand.
TATACCTTTTTAGGAGAATATTATAGTAAAAATGGGAAGTAGTATAAGATAATTACTCATTCCTATATCCCTCTTTTATATTAACCCAAAATATAACAAAAACCTCTTAATATTTCCATTAACAAACAATTCTTCCCAAATAAAAACACATGGAAGACTCTTTACCCCAAAATCATAGACATAAATTTACCATGAAAATATATTTTAGAGTAGGGGTAGGTAAGGTATAATTAGGCTTATAATATAGACTAAACCGATAAGGTCATTCACTATTATCTAAGGTCCTAACAATGGTTTATAATCAAGGAAGATATCATGGATAAACCAGTGTCTATCAAATCAAATGCTTCATTCATGTTGAATGTATCTCGTGAATTTAATGAATTTGAAATAGAATAACTAAAAGATATAGTTCATTACAAAAATTCCAAGATTATATCAAGAAGTGAGGGTAATATATGGATGGTTTTGAAGTGGTTCAAAAACCACTAAGGATAAGAATTTAAATATCGTTCAATCATTAGTTGATTTAGATTTCTATTTCCACTTAAATATATTTCAAATACATGAAAATCAATTCCCATGAAAAAAATGAAAATATTAAATAATTTGAGCTTTTTATGTTCCATAATATGATAAAATTATTCATAATCTACTTGATGTAAAAAAATTATTAGATTTTTTCAATTTGGCTAATAATCGTTTGAAAAACATTGAAAAAATTAACTAAAATGTAGTATATTTTTCAAAATATAGCAGTTTTGGTCTCCATGTTAAAAAAAATAAAATTTATAAAAAATATACCAAAAAAGGGATGAGGAAAAAGGTATACATTATTTACCCCCCCACACATTAAATATGAACTAGATCATTAATAAAAATTATAAAATATCATTTAGTTTTTAGATATAAACACATTGGACAATGAAACTAGGAGTAATAGAATAAATTCACCTTGCTATTATTATTTCATGATTTTATAAAACCACGAAAAGGAGTGGTTACCTCTTTATTAAATTAATTTGATTTTTAAATTTGTTAAATCCACTATTCAAATTTATATTTCATGGAGATACAAACAGAAATAATTCTATTATTAAATATTAAACTCTTAAATCAAAAATATGGGAACAAGGTAAAAGGGATGAGAGATAATAGGTAAAAATTCAAATGGTAGATATGTTTTATGATTTACATTGTCAAAAAACACTTGGATTATCCCTCATCATGTGGTGTGTCAACACCCCCCCCCCCCGCATCTAGTACCCCTCATGGGCCTATTTTAAATAGAGGGAGTAATCTATGAAACCCACCTATAATAGGATATAGTTTGAAAAATTTGACCTAGAGTATATAATTTATAAATATGATGAATTACACTATTTATATAAATTTAAGTACAAGAGATTAGATGATATCCACTATTCAACTCCAAATCATGAATAAATAATAAATCATAATACAATATTTAATGTTGCAAAAAGTTACAATAACTGAAAATACCAAAAAAATCCTAGGAAATGAACAAAAAACTACAATCACTAATGAACAACTCCACAAGATAGTAATGCATATCATGATAACAAATCTGCTCCAATAGACCTGAAAAATAGTTTATATACACATAAGGATAGTATACATGTTTACTTAGTATGATCCTCCATGGAACCTCTCATATAAATACAAAAGAAACCTACTAATTCCAAATGAATAATATGATTAAACCATATCGTTATCTAAACATATAAAGCTATATCATATCATCACTATGGATCACTCACCAAATATATCATAGAATTAATTTAGTCTATATCAAGAATATACATTCTAAAAGAACATCGCTTAAAATTCTATATAGGCATATCACTCTTAAGAACCAATGTAGAATTTCAAGTGATATGATTCCTTCAATAAATCATCACTAATGTGAATTAGTCCCCAACCCCACTTACCTCAGTCTTGCATAGGACCCAAAATACTATGTTTAAATTAGTCTCCAAATCACATCATGACCCCATTATCACAATCTCATCTATAAATATTTGTTATCACTACATGAAATTAAAACCCATGTATCATGAATTATACTCCAATCCATCACAACCCATGAAATTATTATTTACTAAAATATATATGAAACAAATTATACAAGAGGTGTGAATTATAGAATTAAAAAAATTATTTGTTTCCTCAAGAAACATTAACAAATCAGGAATATAAATTTATGATATATTCACAATATTTCAAAGCGAAAATTGTGTAAAAATGGAAATAAAATAATCAGTATTCAATTACTAACTCATAACTTTTACCACAACATAAATTAAATAAAATTAATAAAAATAGTTCGAAAATAAACAAAGAGTAATAGATAAAAAATATTCCATTAAAGGATATAATAAAACCACACTTATAAACTGAATTATAAGGTGGATACTTATACCATATACAAGGTTTCTCTATCATCTGATCCCAAGAATCCCTTGACATAAATAATCAGTAGGTGCAGTTTTCTATACCCCAAAATTCATCATTTATATCATTTAAATTCCTTAATCATAAAATATTGTTAATAGTAAAATTAAAATAGAAATACTATGTTTTCTACAATAAAACCATGCCAAACTTTACTCTTAGTGAAATACTCTAAAAAAATTATACTGATCGAAATTTCTCTTAGAAAAAAGAAATTTTAAACATTTAAAATGACCAGAGACATTAAAAATGATTCATTATTATTATTCTTATGATTCTAAAAGTTGTGTATTTATTTATATAAAATGTTATAAAAACTACAATTGAACATATTTCTATAATCTTTGAAGTCATTTTTAATTGTATCAATGCAGCTTGACCATATTTCAATGAACTCATGATCTCTATAGATATATATATATATGAAGTTATCAACACTCCTACAATTTATAATAATTAGATGATTATAGTCAGGAATTAAATTTTAGATCACTATATTTCTACAAACCAGCTAACATTCTCAAAAAAATTAGGTATAGGAAATTCATTTTGTAAACACATAAAAACTAAAAAAATTATCAAGTTAAATCATATTCATAAGAAGTATATTTTTTATTTTAAAACAACGAATAAAGTGAGTCATTGACTCAAAAAGATCACCCTTTTTGGAAGGCACAATAAAAGGATGAAAATTGAAAAGAAATATTAAATTTTAATAGAAATCTATAAAAATATTCTGATGATATAAATTTTTATCCATCGGCATACACCCTTTTTAAATAACTTTATTTGATATAAATAAGCTAAATATATAGAAACAATATCATATCATTCCAAAAAATAATAGAAATTGATAATTTTAAAAATTTATCCCCTTTACAAAAATCAAAAAGGGTAAATAAAGATGAAATTTCAAACCCTATAATTTTTCGTAAATTTCACTCACTGTGCATCTTTCAAAAAGAAGAAATTAAAAGGAAAAAAATATATGATTTGTTCTTTGAAAAAAAATATCTTCACTTAATTTTTTAATAAATTTATAGGGATAAATATTTTTCAAGATACATAAATATAAAAAAGACTAAGTAAAAAAAATAGAAAATAGTTAAATGATAAATTTTTGAAATGAGGAACTAATAAAAAATATTCTTCCACCATTCATTAAAAAATTTCAATTGTAAGAGACATGATAAACAAGAATTGAATTTAATATAACTTTAGTCTGATCATTCAAAACGTTTATATAGTGTATTAGAATCAATCAAAATATAAAGGATTGGTAAAAATATTGTCACGATGATTTTCTATTATTCTAAATTCAAAAAATATGTCTATTTATTTTATGTTATCCTTATAGATGTTATGTTTAACATTTATGTTATTTTTTTAATAATATTGTGTTTGGTTTATAAAAAATATATAATTATAGTATTATCACAAAGGATTAGATCTTAAGTAAAACACGAACCAAAATTTGTGAGTGTCTGTTATATCTATAACACTTTAACACAACAACTTATAGTTTCCACATATCTAGAATTAGTAGTGAAAAGTGCAACTGAATCATTCTTCTAGTTGGACCGTGAAACTAAACCTTCTCCTAATAAATGAGATGTTACTAATTTAATTTATCTATTTAATATTTAACATATAATTTATGAATCTGATTAAATTTTATGAAAAAAATAATTTCTTGAAGAATAAAAAAACCAAATTTTGAAGTTCCATTAAGGTTTCATAATATACGTTTTGCAGATTTTAAATGAGACTCCCTCATATTTTCATCAAAATCTCATGCCCAATGATATTGAAAACAAAATGCTAGTTTTAATTGTAATAATATATAGTAACCCTTTGATCATGATTCATCAAAAATTATGATCATTCATTTTTATAGATTTTAGAGGATTAAGTTTGATATATGTTTATATCAATGTACACATACTCAATGAATTTTAGGAAGCAAATTCTTTTAGTAAGACTCTAATATATTAAATTTGATTAAGGATATTTCTTTCTAGTTATTTAGAAATTTGAAAAGTGTACATGAAATATAGTTCACATATCATCCTTATTTCAAACTCATTTTTCATGTGTTTCAAAAAAATATAGGAAAGCGTTTTTTGGGATGAACAAAAAATAACATTGTCAGTAAAAATTTGAAAAAATGATCATGTATTTAAAAAATTCTTTATAAATAGGGTTATATTATTGATTCCTTTAACAAAGTTATTTCTATGTGAATATGTGGTATTTATATGACACTAATCTATGGAAACTTGTTTATGTATGTAGACTGATTCCATACGTTGAAAAAAAATCCATGAATTTAATATCTTAAAAACCAAGGGAGTTTTGGAATAAACATCCCCCAAAACATATCTATTATGAAAATCACTATTAACTTCCATTTTAAATAAAATAAAACTAAAATGTTCTAATAAATATAGTAATATTAAGTTAAACTCATGTATACATATCAGTGAAAAAATATCCCTATAATCTATGCCTTCTGATTGAAAATAATCCATATTGAAAACTCTTTCTATATTTCTAACAATAGTTCAATTTTTATCTTGTCATCTTAAATACAATTTTTCACCAATTATAATATATATTTATTTATACCAAATAATTACTAAACATAGTTTTAATTAATTTTATTGATATCATATTTCATGGATCTTATCCATCATTCCTAACATAAAGACCTATCTATCATTTTAGGTTCAAATTAAGATAAGAATGTATGATTCTAAAATTTATTTCATAAGAATATTCTATTTTTATTTGGTTATCTTACATAACCAATAATACTATAAGTAGGATGGATCATTAGTATTGACTGGTTCTTCAGTAGAGATATAATTTTATCCTTGGTAAACAATTATACATCTTCCATTAAAGTAAAATCTGAATACTAAAATATTTTGATCGTACATCCAAAATAATAACTATTGGTCAATCATTATCTAGTAAATAAATAGTATATTTTTAAAAAACATCATTTGTAGGATGATTTTATAGATATTTTTCCAAAAATATATTGGTTTTATCAAATTTTAAATGAAAAGTTTCTTCAACAACATTGTTTCACTTATTTAAAACTCTAATAGCCTTACTAGTTATAGAATAACCAAAAACTCTTCATCGTTAGTCTTAGGATAAAATTTATAATGTTGGTCTTTATTATTAAAAATGTATACATCAAATTTAAATTATATAAAGTAAGACATATTTTAATTTCTTCAAGTTGAACACTCATAAGGATTTTTATTAAAAAATGTTTTGAGTAAGACTCTATTTATAGTATAGAAAGAAAAACTCATGGAATTAGCCCACAAATATCTATCAAAAAAATTCACCTTTATAAAAGATCGAGTATATTATTGAAGAAATCAATTTCATTATTAAACTATGATATTTTTATATAGTGTTCTATGTTATAAAAATTAGTAGTTATACATTTATTACTATGAATTTTTTAAAATACGATTTTACAAAATCATTACAATGATATCTTCGAATAGTATTCAATGGTATAATTTTATCATTTTTTAAAAAATTATGGGAAACCTTAAAATGAGTAAGATATTGGGATTATCATCGAAGAAAATATACCCAAGTTAATATAGTGTAATTTTCAACCCTAAAAAATAGATATTTTCTTCCCCCAATGAAAAGAGTTTATATAATACAATATAAATCCATTCAAATTAACTAAAAACATTCATAAATTATTACTATACTAGTATATTTAAAACTATACTTATATATATTTCTAAATTAAAATCAATCACATAATCTAGATGAGTTAAACATATTTTTTGGTAGTTTTGTAACATGTCCTTTCCTAGAATGGTTATTTAAATTTTGAAATTCAAAGTGACCTAATATTCTATGACACAACCGATATAATTATTAAATTTCACATAAAAAAGGTAAATTTGAATTTCTTAAGTATTCCAGGTCAATTTTGAAAACATTCTCATTCCTATTTACAGACAGAATAATGGTACCTTCTAATTTTTGTACAATGCATTTTTCTTTCATGAAATTTACATGGTAACCCCCATCACATAGTTAACTAATGATGATTAGGCTATACACAATCTCTAAAATAAATGAAAATTTTTAAATTAGAATTTTTCCGGAAAATAAACATAATTTATTCTTATAATTTCACCATGTCTATTGTATCTAATGGTTACTCATCCTCCCTTGAAATTTCTCAAATTAAAAAACTATACTTGTCTTTTGTAATGTATCATAACATCCACTATCATGGTACCATTTATTTAGATATTATTACTCATCCTCTTTTCTTGAAAATATAAACACTATGTTGTTGGTTCCGAAACTTTAATAGGTGTAGTTACATTAGAAAATAATATTTTAAGAATACAATTATTCCCAATACTCTAATGTTGAACAAAGTTTAGTTTTACAGAAAGGTATACTTGACGGAAACCAAAATATTGAACTCAGTTTTAAAAAAATTGATTCCAATGACCTCCTAATTTATATTTACAAAAAGGGTTCACTTGTAGGTATACAATAATTTTATTGAAATTTTTTTTTATCATATGTAATTTATATTCCATTATAATCTATAGTAGGTTTTTTTGGTTCATTTTATTAAATTTTTATATATTGTAAATATTGTTCGATAATTTATTTTCACACTCTGAACATCAAATTTAATATTGATAATAAAATTCCAATAAAAATTCTTTTGATTATATTATCTTTGAAATGAAATATATTTTTAATGTAATTTAATTGAATGTTCAGAAACATCAGTAGATGATTTTGAAATTCAATTATTAGCATTAATAAGTATTGGATCAACACAATCACAGTTATATTTCATCTTTGTATTCCTTTTTCATAAGTCTTACATATCTATTCATTTCTTCAAGATTATGTATATGATATGATGAAATTAAATTTCAATCATTATGGATAAGAGTAAATATATAATCTAGAGTTAAATTTTCCAAGGATTCAAAATTTATGTTAGTCATGTGACTTTTTCATCATTAGGAACATCTGTATAAAATCAATTGATTTTCTGAATTTCAATGCTTCTTTCCTCTAATTAACTAATAAAATATGCTTCAATTTCACTTACACTACTAATGTAAAAATGTTTGAAACTCTTTTCCCATTTACTATTAGAATAATTTTTTTTACTTTCTATCATTCCACTTCAATTTAGTAAAATACAGCATAAGAGGAAATGTATTCTTACATTCATATAAAATAACATATGAAGAATCATTTTTACCATGTCTATATTTTTTATTTATATATTGTGATTATAACATAAGTTCTTATTCGTAAAAATATTATTTATTCTTTTACTTAATGGTTCAAGGTTATTATCGTTTTCATCTATAAAACTTATATTAGAATTATAAATTCTCTTCATACCAAATTAATATTTAGAAACATTTTTAAAATTATTTAATTCACCAACAGTAGGATTACAGGATGTAGAGGTAAAAATATTCATTCTTCCTTTTCTACTTATTTGAATCTATTTTCAATATTCTATAATACTACATTAAAGTAAAAATTGATTTATCCAGACATAGATGAGTCAAATGTTTAGTTCCAATGATATTTTTCCATTAGATTATCATTCCTTGAGTACAATATCAATACAATTTTCAATTATATTATATTTGAACTAATATTTGTCACCTGAATATTGTATAATACTCACAATAGTCAAAAACATTTATGCATTTGAGGTTCCATTTTCCCATAAAGAAAATCCAAAGATTTCTAATACACTCTTATCATTGCTATATAAGTTTCTAAACCCATTAAAGATCCAAATTGAGTAATATTTATATTTATACAAATATCAATTTATATTTCGCAATTTGGTATCTAACTATAAATATTAATGTCCATATAAGACAAATAATTATTACAAACCTTATGATTTTCAAGATATTACACCTTTTGTTCATGAGATAAATAGAGAATATCTTTCTCTAGAATATTATAATTTCATATTTACATGATAAAATTAACAACTATAATATTAATAATAAAATACATCAGATGATCACACTAGTATTCATAGTCTGTTCTATAAAAAATATGTGGTTTATTGGATTCAAATTAATGTGCTTCAACCAAAAGTCATATCATCACAACAAAAATATTTACCCTATAAACACAGTCATTGTATGGTAACATAAAATTTTTACCTACTAAAAAATCATTCAAAATCAAAAATATTAAAATAATTTTTCTAATACCATGTTTTTTCCTAGATAAGGATGGGAAAATATTACAAGGGGTTAATTCTTGTTTTAAAACATTATACAAATATTTTCCTTTTCAATCATTACGAACATTGAAAATATAAATTTTTGATATGTTTATAATATATAAATGTGAAACTTATTTCCAAAATAGAAAAAAAGATTGGTATTTTTACAACGATTAATAAGAGTATTAACAAAGTTGAACTAAAAACAAAAATGTTTTATTATCAAACATTAAGGATATTTACAAAGTAAAAATTCAAAAATGAATAAAGTTGAAGTTTGAAATAATACACAGATTAATGGTTAATAAACCAAAAATACTTTAAAGAATATTACAAACCTGTATTATTAAATCATAGTGGAAATTAGATATTTATATTGTATATAACATATATATTTCTTATTATCACTAGAAGCCCTCGACATATCCTATCTGTAGGTTCTCTATCTTCCAATCCCCAAAATACCTAAAATTAACTTATCTCGATATAGAATTATTGCCTCTAAAACTCCATCTTCATATCCCCAAAAACTATCAATCATGTAATATTAGTAACTATGAAATTACAATGGAAAAATCATGTTCTATATAATAAAACATTCCCAAATATTTATCATAGTAAAACACAGCAAAATAAAATGATTACACTGATCATAAGTTCTCTTATAAATAAGAAATTTCAAAACTTCAAAATGACCTAATAATTTTAAAATTATTAATTTCTATAACTCTTTAAACACTGATAGTTGTGTATATATTTATATATATCATTGTAAAATACTCCAATGATTATATTTCTGCAATATTTGGAGTCAACTATAATTTCACCGACAGTTAATTCACTATCTTCCAATAAAATAAGAAACTCACTATATCTAATGAGGAAGTTATCGATAATTATAGAGTTCTTGATAATAAGATTATTGAAATTTGTCAAGAATGTTTAGATCAAAATATTTTCATACACATTTATATGTTTATAAAATTTTTATTTACCAAAATTTCATTATGAAAACAAACAATAATGAAATATTTTCTCAAGTTAAATTATATTAAAATAAAATATATTATGATTTAAAAAACAAATTAATAAAGGGATTCATTGACTCAAAATGTAATCCTATAGAAAAATGAAGTTACATCAACCAAAAAACAACTACCTATTATAAAATCAATCCATTTTAGATCAAACATACATTTAGTGTAAAACTAATATCTGTAACGTCAAGTGTAGAAACATACTCTATAACTCAAGATATTATATACCAGATATTTCCACATGTACTGCTACATTAGTATAGAGATAGATTAATAGGGATAACGCATCCATACATTTCCTCCCAAACCAACATTTTGATGAAACAACCATACCGAAAACATCTGAGGATCGACTACCCACCTGAATTGGGTGGTGGAGTGTATGAAATTAGAAAATGTAAGAATATATCATGTGTGACCACACTAGGGGAAACTACCCAACCTTAGACCCTGTTGAATCTACTACCCTATATGAAACAAAACTACCTATATTAAGTTCTAGGAAACTATAATCCATATAAGAATACAAGAATCAAGACTCAACACCATCAACCATCTTCATTAAGTAGTTATAAATTACATATTCATTCATTAAACCACATTATAAATACAGTTTAATCCATTTTTTCCTTACCAGAAAACATGCTTAATGATTAACATTATATGTTTCGAAAATATATTCCATGCTCTTAGAACATTCATTACAACCATCAAATGGTCTCCATTATTAAACATTAGTAATATAAATAACCATATAATGTGTTCATTATAATTTTATTTATCATTCTATATCCAGATGTTCTAGGAATCATCTTGGGGATCCATAAAGGGATACTCTCATGTTGTATGAGCCTACTATAAAAAGAAGTTCAAAATTACAACAACAACAATTAGAAAAATTGAACCATCAAAATTAACCATCTAGAAAATCGGGAAAGCCCATATATCAACCTGAACCAATCAACCAAAAGATAAACCCATTGTAAACATTTAACAAACAAGAAATTCGAGCACTAAACTCGTACAATCAAATTTCAACCTTATCTTAATGAAAAGAAAAAAACCAATCCCAGCTCTCAACTTGATACATTTATCTCCACCATAAAAAATCCCAAACATCAAACCATTACAAGGATACAATATATAATGTAATATATACATGGAATAAATGTGTTTTTAAAAAACAAATTCAAGGGAAAACTAAATCCATAACTCTCTAAGGAACACAATCCTTTGATAAGAAGTGATGACAACACATATCCTCAATCAATTATCTTCATAAAAAAACATTTTATCAGTTTCATAAATTAATTAAATGATTACTCATAAGTTCCATCTATAAGAAACATGTATTATTCGACAAGAAAAATTGAATATTGAACTATGAACATGTTTCGAGTAATTACATTCATACTTAAGAAATTTGAGCAAGGGTAAAAATTAAATTTAACTGTCTCTTTCATTAAACCCTTTATTTTTTTCATATTTACATTGTTTATAAATTTACAAGAAAAAAAAAATTCTATGAAACAATAAAAACCCATAAAATAGTTGTAACACAATATAAAAGATATCAAAAAAACATAGAATAAACACATTTTCTCACAATACCATTATGATTCATTCTTAATTTTATTAATTATATTTCTTTAGCTTATTTAAGCTACTGAACTGAAAGATATATCATTATAATTTCACATAGAAAAATAAAATAATGAGAAGTAATGAGTCCCCAACCTTGATATGGAACTTTGAATGTTCTCCAATTAAACAAAATAAGAACAAGGATCAAACACAGCCACTATGACATTATCAATACTCATAAAAAATAAAAGAGACCACACCACATAAATCTCTAACACGAAATAACACATGGAATTTGAGTGGAAGTTCAGATGATATTACTATAAATCTGGAGACTTCAATCAAATGATCCAAGGTGTTGAGACTCTCATGAAATTTTTTTTGAGAGTGATAGACTATCATGGTGGTTTGTTACTATTTTAATTAAGATATTATAAATCTAATTAAGGATGATAAGACCCTCTATTTATAGAAAATTCATTGGAAACCTCTTGTATGGTTTGGTGACTCTCACTACTCCCATGATCCATCTGGTCAAAGGGAGATTTCGATTTTAGGGGTTTGAAATGGTCATATCTCCCTAAATATTTTTCATCTTTAAAAAAAATTTAACACTTTTAATAAAACCACACCATACGCCATATATTGGTCCATATCAGTTTATCTCCCTAAAAACTACCCTAACCACACACTAATCCATCAAGAAAATTTCCTCATTTTTTGACAAGTAATGATAAATACCATAGTGTAACATCCTGGTTCGGGGAGCCGCCCAGAGGCGCCCCCTACCCGGTTGGTAACATGGACTCAAGCGCATTTCCTCAAATTCAAGAGGCTACCAACTAGCAGCAAGGGCCTTGGGAGTGATAGCGGGGAAACTATGCCCTCATTGGCAGAGCACACAATGGAAGTAATTAAAATATATATAATATCGGGAGCAGTAAACACACCATACAACTGTAAACAGCAGAAGACTGAATGTAAAAAGAAACTAGAGCATATATATAATGATGCATGATACATATGTCTAAGAAAGAATCCAAACAAACCACAATTCTTGATTACAAACACGACTAAACTAAAGTACCAAAGAAAAATAGATAACAGCTCCTCAGTTTTGCAACAATTAGCTTGGTCCCATGCTCTCCATCTCCACAAAACTCAAGTACCTAAAGTAAAAGGGAACTTTCCCATATCTATATCTGCAGCAATATAATCAGTTTGGGCCCAAAATCATGGCCCAATTTGGGTGTGAGAATAAATCCTAGTAAGCAACCACCACAAGATCTGTGCCTAACAGTCAATGAATATATGGAAGGTAATACACAAAAGAAGGCAGTAAACAAGAGAGTACTCAGTAGTAACCAATCCTATATTTTCAAGCATTCAGTTTTATATATCAAGTAAATAGCTAATCAAGCAGGAAAACACAAACAGGTAACCCTCTGGGAAGTACTCACAACCTATCCCCTTTGGTTTTACCTAGCAACACAAGCAACCCTCTGGGAAGCATACAGAATATACCCCTCTGGTTCAATAACAAGGATAACAAAGACTCTCAGAAGAATCTCTCTCAGTTAATTCCCTTTATAGTCTAAAGCATCAAAGACTCTCTGAGGAAGCATGTAACACCCTGAGATTTTATGAGAAATATTATAAATTTCATTGATGTCTTGTGTTGTACCCTAAACCAAGATTATCTTGTGCTATACGCAACACCGTATTAGCTCGTAGTATACACAACACTATTCTTAGCATGTGTTACATGCAAGAGAAACCTTCCTCGATAGCTTACGATGTATGTTATACCGAGTTTCACTAAACAATGATATGTTATTGAAATATTATATAAACTAGCCATTATGAATATTAATACCCACTTTTTAAAATTTTATAAATTTTATTTTTCAAAATGGACTTCATTTTTGGATTCATAATTTCAAAATTAGCCTAGGGTGAATTTTTGGTATTTTTCTAAAAGCGTTCAATTTTTTATGAATAGTGAGAACACTGAGGTATTGGTTAAAACTGACTTTTTATTTAAATAAAAATTTATTTTATTTAAATTTATTTTAGGAAAAAATAGATACATAATACCTATATATGTTCAATGTAATTCATTGGAGTCAATTTATAATAATTTTAGATATATAAAAATTTTATTTAACTTTTTACCGTCTTTTACCCACCTCCTAGGAGAATTTTCAAATTTACATAAAACTTAATTTTACCACTTCTGTGAGTGGAATTTCAAAATTTCGAGAGAAATGGTTGATATCAGTATGTAAAATGTGGTTCAATGAGATGAAAATTATTTTTGGTGAATAGTAACTTTTAACTTTTATTTACCACGGTTAAAAGTAAACAGGGTAATTAAGGGTAAAATTGATATTATTATTACCGTAACACATATCCTAATTCTATTGGATAAGTTTATTTAGACCAAAAACATCCTTAGGAATAAAATATTACCCTTTAGGTCCACTTGGATTAGATTAGGTCATTTATTATTATTTTATTTGAATAAGAGTTAAAATAGTTAAAATCAATGTTTAATAACTAAAACATTTTTAATATAGGGTTATACATAAGATAAATTAGACTATAAATATTCATTAGAAATATAAAATTATTTCATACATAATGGTATTTTCATTATATTTGTTAGACATTATATAAATTTATTAATTTGTGACACAATGATGACGCAATAATTAACATACGAATGAAATATTAACATAATTGATATTATAAATACCCAAATAAATGTAATTTTAGATATTTTATGTATTAAAAGTATTTTCTAGGATAATATAAAATATTAGGGTTGTTTAGATGAATTTTTTCAATGTAATAATGCTGTTATGAATTCAGAAAAAACAAAATACCAAATAGTGTCAAAATTGACATAAAAGAGTTTTTAACACAAATATTCTATTATTAATTGATATAATAGTCCTAAAAATATAAGTATAATCCAAACGACTTATATAATAATATATATGAGATTAATGAACCAAATGGGGTTCTATTGGTAGTTTATAATACGTTTATTAACCATATAGTTTAAGAATACAAGAAGAAACGATAAAAGTTAAATTATTTAACTTAGAGATAAATCTAAATGATAAGGTTAAAATGGTAACCTAAACTTGTCTAAAACCTATTGGTTGAGAGGAGTGCGACCCATACCCACCCTAGCCTCAAACTAAGTCACTTTGGAGCCACTATAGCTGAATATGAATTTATTATAAAATAATATTTTATGTTTTTTCTAAGGTTCCCCTCACCCCTCTTATAAAAGGGCACTCCCCCTTCTCTCTAATTCACACCTCCAAATGCATTTGTCTCAGCCAAATCCGGCCCAAATACCCTCTCAACTGTCCTCCCTTCATCCTAGAGGTCTTAATTTACTCATAAAGCCAACGTATGGATCCATTTTCATCAAATCAAAAGGAAGAACCCGAAGAAGAGGTAAATATCTCAACACCTATTTCAAGTTTCTTTCTTCTTCCACTTCCTCCTTATTTGTTGTTTACATTATAAAATAATAACTCCAATATATTCTATATACTGTGATGTTATTATAACAATTTTACAACCATGTTAGTTATTTTATCCATCCTATGAATGAAAAAGTCACCACACGTGCGTACGTACGACTTACCGTCTCCACGTCATGGTGTAGTTTGTTATTCAAACATTTCATCATTTGGATGGGTATAATAATGAGTATAAATGATATAAATAATAAATATAAAATTATTATGATTATTCATATATGAAATACCATCCATTTATATATTATTTTAATATCAAAAAAATGATATTATCACTCGTGCGTCCGTACGGACTACCGTCTCCACGAACACGATGAGATTCATTCTTCATGTTAACCATTAAAGAGTGATTATAAATTATATATAATAAATAATCATGAAATATATGACATAATAATGATACTGGATTTATGTACATATATGTTTCATTTACTTAATTCCATTCAATTCAATAAGGAAACAAAAACAACGTTCATGCGTACGTACAACCTACCATCTCCATGAACAGTGTATTTCATTCCACTTATAGATCTATAATATATATTTATATTCTGAATATATATTATATATAAATCATGTTTGACATTTTGGAATTTATTAAATAAAGATATAATTTATAATATCAATAACAACAAGTCAAAACACGTACGATAAATGAAATGATTTTACCCAAAACACTGCTTTAACATGGAATTTACAAAATAACGGGTAATATAAAGTCATAAGTAAATCATATATGATATCATAAATATTATTATCCTTATGTTACAAGTTAATAATATTTTTAAACCCACTATACAGGAGTCTCGGACAAATACGGAAGAAAATGGAAAAAAGGTAATGGATAATTTTTCAAATCTCTTTTTTATCAGAGATTGTTTATACGTACATATTTACTGGGGTTATATTTTTCATCCATGTCCATAAAAATGTTTTTCATAATTTTTTTAATATTATTACTTGTATTTTTAAAGTTGTTTTTACCCCACTTTTACTTTTACATTGTGTTATGAATGAAATATTTCTTTTGTTTACCGTACGAGGAACTTTTTGACTTTTCCAGCAAAAGTACTAGGAGAATGTTTGTTTAACTTATACGGCATGAACGAATTTTTACTGTTTCATAACGCCTAATTTTCATGAAGCTTACTCTACAAGATTTCTGGATTATTTTCAACAAAATCCTTTTCTTTTAATATTTAATGTCATTTTTGGAAAAGAAAATGATTTTGAAGAAGAAAGGATATTTTCATCAAGAATTCATTTCAAGTGTTTTATCAAAACTATTTTCCATATAAGATGACATTATTTAGTATGATTATGTTTCAAGTATAATTTCTATATTATTTCCATGTTTTGATTCTTCTTATTATTAAATGATATCCATTTTTTATATATGGATTATGTTACGATGTTATGAAGTTTATGAAACCCATTTTATTCTTTAGGTTATGATGAATGATATATGTTTATTTATGGTCACAAGTAAGAATGATTTTATTATGAGATGGGTAGGACTTATATATCCCTCTAATTCATTGGGTAAAAATTTATATCTCATGAGATATACATTTCTAGAATGTAAAGTTAATCTGGTTCAGTGATATAGGACTGGAACGAGGAGTGACCTAGATTCAATAAGGGAATTTGTCCACTATGATGGTCTTGGAAGCAATGTCATGGCTACTATGGAAATCATATCATGTTCTTAATGGTTTTACACAATTACATGTTTTATTACCATGCTATTTTATCATGATTTATGTTCCTCTATGATATATTCCTTACGTACTTCTAAGTTTTATGTCATTGATCAGGATTTTGATGTTTATATTTTATGTTCAAGTTTTTGCATTCAAATGTTTATGGATTGTTTTGTGTTCCCTATGTTTACCCTTACTGAGAATTTGAGCTCACCCTTTTTATGTTTTCTTTTCCCCAGGATATAAGGAAATGTTTTAGGTAAGAAATCAAAAGTGGACGATCTTTATGGGAGATATAGAAGATATTTCACCATGATTAGAATATTATGTTCCGAGTTTCCAAATACACTAAACTATTGCGGTCCTTGGGTGTTTGTATTTGTTATGTATTATGTATTCTGCAAAAGTAATGAAATTTCAATGTACGTAAAGGATGGGTCTCTAAAAATCTCACATGGTCAATTCACCTTATATTCAAAGGCATTAAATACTCTCTGAGGATGCTTAAACAATCAATTCCCCTTATAGTCAAAAGTGATAAATAATCTTTGAGGAATCTCACATGGTCAATTCACCATATAGTCAAATGTGGTCAAGGACTCTCTAAGGAAGCTCACAAGGGAAATTCCCCATATAGTCTACTACACCAGGTTCTCATGGCCCTGTGTATGTCAAACGAGCATAGCAATGCAATACATCCCAAATGAACCACAAGAACTATTTGGATAATAGTCTAGAACATATCAAGCATGTTAGACAAAATAATCACTCCATCTTAAAATAATAGGCAAGGGAAACATCAAGGAAGCCTAATTGGAAAAACCAGACCAAATGGTCGTAAACAGAACATGCATGGGAAAACACATCCAAATCATAACAATCAACCCTATTCACATCCAAATAACCTCTAATCGTGCATACCAGCATAGCAAGAAATTAACAAGGTTAAAATGGTAATCACACAATACCCTATACAAGGGTATTGGGAAAAATTGCACATATAACTAAAATTCATTCAATAGAAAGGCACAACCCACCTACCTCGGTGTGGGGAGATCGCTATAGGTGAACCTCAAGCTTTGAATCGCCCAAGAACATAATAGATCTACAAAAACGTCTAAAACGTTCAACAGAGGATAACTTTAGAAAGAGGAGAAATCTGGAAATAAAGATGTAGAAGAAGGAAGAGCATACCAAGGGATCCCAACGTAATCGATGATGGTTAAATCGGAGATCAGATGCTTGATTGGGGGCTCTTTGAAAGATCGTGGTCGTACTCTCGCTCTTGGATGAACTTGGAAGATAAGAAGGACTTTATGGTGATTAGACGCGACCCTAGTACGTTTAATGAAAAAAAGTACACGGTGTGTACTTATAAAGTACAGGGCGTGTACTTACCTTTACCAGCCCCCGCATTAGGCGGTCTCTAGGTCACCACACAAGGTTGTGTGCATGGATGCTACACAGCCAGCACCCGAATACCCGAGGTAACCGAGTACACGGTGTGTACTCATAAAGTACACAGTGTTTACTTTAAAAATTTCCAGAAACTGCTCATTTTCCTCAAAAACACAAAAAAAGGAAAAAATATCTGAAATGAAGATCCAGATTCTTAAAAACTTCCCCCCCCCCAAAGAAATCGGTCACCAAATTTCCTTAGCAAGGAGGTGTAGAAGAAGAAACCCTGAATAGCTCTGGCCACTGTGATTGTACGTCCACCTCTCACTCGCAAGTCTCATCTTGTAATCACCTGTGCTTCCATATCACTCTCACTAGAGGAACCGACCGACCACAGAGACCCTTCGTACTTCGATCGACAATCCGGATAGGATTCTCCTCAAAATATGCATCCATTTCTAACTCAATATCCTTGGGTTGGAAGACATGAGATGGGTCTGAGAAGTAACGTTGAAGTTGAAAAACATGGAAGATGTCTTGAAAATCCCGGAACCATTGATGTAACTACAACTGATAGGAAACTGGTCCAACTCTCTCTAACACCTCAAACGGCCCGACGTACCTCGACCAAAGCTTACCCTGTCTCTTAATCCTTCTGTGCCCCAACATCAGTGTGACACACAAGAAAACTTGATCCCTGACCTCGAACTCTAGAGGTCATCAATAATGATAAGAATAAGATTTATGTCGCGACTGTGCAGTAGGAATCCTCTTCCAAATCAACTCTATATTCTTTGTGATCTACTGAACAAGACGAGTTCCCAGCATAGCTGCCTCTCATGCCTCCTGCCAACATAAGGTTGATCGAAATGGCCTACTGTACAAAGCCTCATAAGATTCCATCTGAATAGTATCTTGAATACTATTGTTTTAGGAAAACTCCACATGAGATATGTGCTTCTCCCAAGAACAAGCAAAATCAAGAATGCATGCTCGATGCATGTCCTCATGCACCTGAATTGTATGCTCGGACTGGACATCCGTTTCGGGATGGTATGTTGTACTCAAAAGTACCTATGTACCCAAAGCCTTCTGAATCCCATGCTAGACCCAAGAAGTAAAATGCTCATCTCTTTCTGAAACAATGGAGTGTGGAACACCTTGTAAACATACAGTCTCATGGATGTACAACTATCCCAGCTCATCAACATTGATGGTGTCACTACCACAAAACAGGGCATGGGAATCCCTGCCCTTTATCAGCGCTAAACAGAAAGCGCTGATAATGGGGTATGCCTTTATCTGTGCTATATAAAAGCACTGATAAATTTTACATTTATCAGTGCTAAAATAAGCACTGATAAAGGATACCCCTTTATCAGAGCTTTTTTTAGCACTGATAAAAGGGAACATTTATCAACGCGTTCTATAGCACTGATAAAGGTATCTCTTTATCAGCACTTAAAAATCACTGATAAATGAATGTTTTATTAGTGCTTTTATTTTAGCGCTGATAAAACATACCTTTATCAGCGCTTTTAACGAGCACTGATAAAGGTTCTGTCGGTTTTTATTTAATAACCCTAACAGGCCATCCTCGCTTGCACGTGGTCAAGCTCTCGCGGAAGCTGAACCAGGCCCCACGCCGCGCGACCTCGTTTTCCTCGTCCTCCTCCTTCCTCCTCCTTCCTCCTCCTCGTCCTCCTAATCCTCCTCATCCTCCTCCTTCTCTGCCGCCGCCGCTTCCTCCGCCCCCGCTCCTGCTACTGCAACCGCCTCTACCCCTGCCGCCTCCACCCTCGCTGCCGCGACCACCTTCGCCTCTGCCGCTGCCACCGCCTCCGCCTCTGCCGTTGTCGCCGCCTCCGCCTCTGTCACCGCCGCTACCTCCACCCTCGCTGCCACGACTGCCGCCACCTCGTCCTCCTCCTCCTCGTGCTCTCAAGGTGGGAGGAGAGTTCCATGGATGGTATCCCCTAGGTATATTATTTATATATTGTGTGTGTGAGGACCAAATAGTGAATATAGATGTGAGATAGGAATGATACCATATCTTGAGCCTAATTCTAGTAAGGATTTCCATAATAGATAGTGTGGTCTTAATATGATTATGATTATTTATAGGGATGTGTTTCATAATTAGTGATCAGTGTTGAAATAAGAGATGTTATTGATATTTAGCAACACAAGTGGGTTGTTTGTGAATGATGTGGAATTGGATACCCTATAGGTTCTATAGGGATATATTGACTCTAAGATGAAGTATATGGTAATTTGTTAGTTATGATGGTTCACATGTGTGGGAGGTCTACCAAGGTTATGTGTGATGACTTCTGTGGATAACCATCCCTTGTTTTCATTTTTTTTATTTTGAGTTACCATGGGTGGTATGTTCTACCCCTTCGAGTTGAATATTTATGTATGAGATACAAAGTAAATAGTTTTTAATCTTATGGTTATATGGATTCCCAAAGATTATCCCAATGGAAATGATGATGGATCCACATTAATTTTCATCACATAGAATAATCTCATAGTTATATGATTAGACAAAGATGAACCCATATTACAAAACATATCACCTAGTATGTTTGTCACGTATATGAATAAATAAATTAGAAAAAAATTATTCTAAAAAGCATAAAGGTACCATTAATTACTTACATTGGTTATCTTGTTTTAGAAATTGTTTATCTTCATCCGTGCCTTGTACTTGCACCCATGAATTTGAAGGTGAGTATGAATACACGATAGTTGACATTCGTAGAGAAGAGTTTTTGGAAGAGTATAAGAGACATGAAGCAATGAAGATCATTAGAGTGTTGGACCAAATTTGGTTGCTACAAAAAATGTGACAATCGGCATGTGCAACGTGGCCTAAGTTACAACATGCAGGTATTGTAACATAGGCCATGTTGCACAAGCCGATTTCCACAATGAATAGCAATATCTTCATTTCCTCATGTCTCTTATACTCTTCTAGAAACTATCGTTTACGCATAATCACCTTCAAATTCATGGGTGAAAGTACAAGGCACGGATGAAGATAAACAATTTCTAAAACAAGTTGACCAATGTAAGTATTTAATGGTACCTTTATGCTTTGTAGCATGTTTTTTTCTAATTTATTTATTTGTATATGTGACAGACATACTAGGTGATATGTTTTGTATTATGGGTTTATCAGGAGTCTGTATGATTTCCTGTTTCCACATTTCATTTTAAATAGCATGTTATAATTATATATTTGTTGTACCCTAATGTCTCAAACAGTCAGGCATATTGTAGATGTTTCTAGAATGCTGTAGGATTCTTTTTCCCCAATGGTAGTAAATTTTTAGGATGTTTTCACTGATGAGGTATAAAATTTACTTCTTAATAAAGAGATAAACTTTATAATATAGTTAGTTTTGGGAGAAAATTCAGTTTTTATCACAATTTCTAAAATAACTCCAAAAGAGAATCAGTTGTTTGAATTACAATTTGATGATATAGAATATAATGGTTTCATATGGCATAGTACATTACCATGGGGTTTAATAGTTCTCTAAAATAGATGGTTGATTGGTATTTATTATTTTGTTGGACTATTGGTGATTGAACCTGATGAGAGTCATGAATATGTATCCTCATCCATGCATTGATAGTCACATTGATCATCTACGAGGTTCTATGATCTTCTCCAAGATAGATTTGACATTAGGATACCATTAGATGAATTGGACATCGATGGACCTACCATGGACTACTTTTAGGAGTAGTTATGGCCTGTATGATTTTTTAGCGATGATTTTTGGTTTAACTAATGCATTGGTTGTATTAAGGGACTTGATGAATAGGATATTTCATCCTTTTCTGGATCAGTTTTTAGTAGTTTTTTCAATTAAATATTAGTGTACTCCCAACCCATAGTTGATCTTGAGCAACATCTTACCATCACCATGACTACATTGAGATAACATCATATTTGTTACTGTTTTCTCCTATTACTCATTGGTTTCCTCTTATTCGCATGTCATGTATTTTCTAAGGCATCATTTAGTCTTTGTAAGACTAACTTGGAATAAATTTGATATATGTAAGATTAAATCAGGTATCTTATACATACACGATGTTCACCCTACTGGACACACCTTGTATATGGATTTCACATGTGTTTCAAGGCATTTGTACCTTGATTTGTTTTTATAAAACCCAAAAAATGCTACCTGATTAATTAAAACATAATATTAGGCAAGTTCTCGAGATCGAACCCATAAAGACGATGAATATGAATAAAGAATGGATGAATGCCAATCGGTTGACAAAAGAGTATGAAGATGGCGTGAAAGAGTTTATCATGTTTGCAGAAGATCATGCATGTGACCCTTCTCAAATCCTTTGTTCGTGTTTACGCTATTGTTATTCAAGACAAATTAGTCCAGAGAGGTTGGAAGAACACCTGATCTATCATGGAATAGATCGAAGTTATACATGTTGGAATAAACATGGGGAAAACCCAATGTAGGTAGTGACTCAGAGAACATGACATTTTATAGATCATCTGATATGATTGGAAGCATGAACAGTGAAGACGATCGTATGGAGGGTGTGATTACATATTTGAACGATGATGAAGATCGTATTGAGGAAATGATAAGGACAGTTGAAGATGAACTTCATGATTACCCAAAATTGTTTGAGAACTTAAAGAGTTGTGCAAACACGTCATTGTATGCTGGTTGCACTAAATATACAGCATTGTCAGCCGTATTGAAGCTGTATAATTTGAAAGAAGGCAACGGGTGGAGTGACGCTAGTTTTACAGAACTACTTGCTCTCCTGAATAACATGCTCCCAGAAGATAATGAACTCCCAAGCCAAACATATGATTCCAAATGAATGCTACGATCGATGGGTATGATCTTTGAAATAATACATGCTTGACCAAATGACTGTATATTGTTTCGCAAGGACCACAAATCACTTAAAGAATGCCCAAAGTGTGGTGCTTCCTGATATAAGAAAGATGATTCTAGTCCTACAAAAGTTGTATGGTACTTTCCAATCATTCCTAGGTTTAGATTCCTATATAGAAGTGATGAGACTGCAAGACAATTGACATGGAATGCATATACAAGAATTAAATAAGGGAAACTACGTCACCCTGCAGACTCTCCTCAGTGGAAGAGAATTGATCACGAGTATCCTGAATTTGGGAACGAGCCGAGAAACTTTTGTCTGGCCTTATCTAGAGATGGGGTGAATCCTTTTGGTTTTCAAAGCAGCAGTCACAGTACATGGACAGTTATGTTGGTAAATTATAATTTACCACCATGGTTATGCATGAAATGAAAATACATCATGTTATCTATGGTTATATTTGGACCAAAACAACTGGGTAATGATATTCATGTTTATTTGGCCCCATTGATCGAGGATTTGAAAATATTGTGGGATTCAGGTGTTACGATGTATGATGCTTACAAAAATGAACAGTTCACTTCGAAAGCCATGTTGTACGGGACGATAAATGACTTTCCTGCTTATGGAAATTTTTTAGGATATAGAATTAAAGGAACTCAATGGTGTCCCAAGTTACAAAGTCAATTAGGTTGAAACATTCATCGAATATCGTGTTTCTAGGACATCATAGATTTCTACCCCGACGACATAAGTACTGATCTTGGACGACAACATTCGATGGAAGTTCAGAGGAACGTACAACACCGTCTCCACTAATAAGTGATCAATTGTTTGAGTACGTGAAATATTTGGACACTACTCTTGGTAAACTGTTTTCGAAAAACCTTATGAAAACTGGTTGGAAAAAGAGATCAGTTTTTTTTGAATTACCATACTTGAATTTTCTGTATGTCGGAAATTTTCTTGATGTTATGCATGTCAAAAAAAATGTATGTAATAGTGTCATCGGCACATTGTTAAATGCACCCGAAAAAACAGAGGATGGAATTAAGGCTAGATTGGACATGGTTGAGATGGGAATACGAGAATAGTTGGCACCAGTGAAGGGTGAAAACGAAAATTTCTTCCTCCTGCTGCTTACATTCTTTCCAGGCAGGAGAGATATCATTTTTGCAACTTCTTGAATGACATAAAGGTTCCAGAGGTGTATTCATCAAATATCAAGAACATCGTGTCAATGGGAGATTTAAAATTAAAGGGTATGAAATCACATGACTGCCATTTTTTTATGCACGATATAATTCTTATAGCTTTACATTGCATTTTTCCCAAGAATGTCCGCCATACATTAACGAAGCTCTGTTTCTTCTTCAAAGCTATTTGCAGCAAAGTTATAGACCCGGAAAAATTGCCAACTATGGAAAGAGAAATTGCCGTCATATTATGTGAATTGTAAATGATCTTCCCACCAATATTTTTCGATATGATGGTTCATTTGATGGTTCATTTGGTGAGAGTGATTCGACTATGTGGGTTTGTACATTATAGATGGATATACCACATTGAACGGTATATGAAGATTTTGAAAGGGTATGTCAAAAACTGAAGTCATCCAGAGGGTTGTATTGAGGAGCAATATATTTTTGAGGAAGCTGTTGAATTTTGTACCGAATACCTATCTGGTATGGAAATAATTGGCCTACCGAAATCTTTTCACACTGAGTGGCTTGAGGGTGAAGGAATTTCTGGAATAGAGGTTGTCATAATCAATATTACAGATCGAGAGCAGGCCCACCATTACGTTTTTCATAACAGTTTCAACTTTGACCCATATGTTCAAACCCAAAAAGAAATTCTTAGGCGTTTGAATCATTCTAGGGCTGAAAATGGATATCAGATACACATAATCGACAGTTTATAGGACGGTTTTGAGACCATATTTTTAAGCTGTTAGATGAAAATCCAGACTCAATTTCATAACGACTTCGATGGCTGGCTGGTGGAGCAAGTGTGTACATATTATCTTACAATGCTTATGCAGTTAACAGTTATACATTCTATACTAATGAACATGACGAAGACAGTACCATGAAAAATAGTGGGGTTACACTTGTGGCTGAGGCGATGCATGTTTCCGGTGCTAAGGAAAAAATCCAATTTATGTGAATATGTCATACTTTGGCATCATCAAACGAATATGGGAGTTGGATTATACGAAATTCGAAGTGCTTATTTTTCAATTCAAGTGGGTTGGTAACAGGACTACTGTTAAAATAGATGAATTAGGATTCGTGAAAGTTGATTTCAATAAGGAAGGGCAGAAAGATGAACCATTTATAATGGCATCACAGGCAGTACAAGTATTTTATGTTCCAGACCCCGCAAAACGAAATTGGTCAATTATTCTGTCATTGACCAAAACAACTGAAGGGTCAGATGAAAGTTCAATAGAGGTTGACTCTTTTATAGGGACTTTATAATCATTTCGTAGTGGTCCAAATGTAGACGGCGTTTCGTATGTCAGAGGAGACCACAAAGAAGGAATTTACATAGTCGATAGATGAGTCAAATCACTTCATCATTTAAAGAAAAAAAGAGAGTACAACAATCAGGTTATTTGTTTATTGTAACATACATTGTGTTACGTTATGTTATTATCTATTCGCTGCTATTTTTATGCAATCTAAATTAAATATTAAACCACTTCTGCAGATAATGACTTCTGCACCTGCTGATGCGCCCAATCCCGAGGCACAAAAGGTCTCTCAACCAGCAGCTGGTGGTCCCACTGTAGAGCAACAACAGGTTTCTCAACCAAATGCTGGTGCTCCCAATGCAGAGCAACAACAGGTTTCTCAGCCTGTTGTTGTTGGTCCCAGTGCTGAGGTACAACAGGTTTCTCAACCTGTTGCTGCTGGTCCCATTGCCGATGCTAGTGCTCCGAGGGAAGATATTGATGCTACTTCTGAGGAAATGGTAGGAAATGAAACCCTAAAAGCGCAAAAAAAACAAGAACATTGTAGTTTGACAGTGTTGGCCAAAATCCTTGAGGTAAAAGAAAAAGGCATCAAATTTGAGGTGGGATGGAATAAGCGAGGCCAACATTTTAACCCCAACAAAGACATCTTTAGTAGCTAAATTGGAATTGTCACTCGTCAACGCATGTCGATTGATGTACAGTCGTGGCAACATGTTGTCACCAGGATGAAGACACTAATGTGGGAAGATATTATGGTAACATTATGATATCATTTTATTAATTTATTAAAATAAAATAAAATACCAAAACATTGACTTACTCTTCATCATCCATTGCAGAGTGCATTTATAGTAGATGTCTTGAACAAGGAATATGTATTAAGAGTTGCAGGAAGGATTCATAGAGGTTTCCGTACAATTTTAACGAAATATCATCTTAAAGATGCAGAAGGGAAAATCATGAAGCACTCACCTCCTCTTTACGCATAGTTGATATCCCAAGGAGCGTGGGATGCGTTTAGAAACCGTCGTGGGGAGCACACATTTCAGGTACATTGTGTGGTGTAATACATTTTTTGACATTTGCTTGTATTCATCACACTGATTGATAGTTTTTTATTTATGAAATAGCTACTGAGTGCTGAAAATAAAAAACACGCAACAGATCCAGCGTACCCTTACCGTAAATCAAGGATGGGGTACGCTGAACTTGAGAATAAATTGGTACGTCTTTTAAATCTACCATACTACTAGTATGTGACATAAAACAACACCATAACCATGTTTCACTATTTATATGCAGATTTTTGAATCAAAATCGAAATCCATATCCATCCCACGCCATGTGCTATGGAAGGAGGATCGTGTAAATAAAGAGGGGACATTGATAGATGAAAACACACAAAAAGTGTGGGAAACATGTGTAAGTATGACATAATATAAATTTGAGTTGCTTTAAATCGCTATTACATTACAATAACTACTTATTTTTCTATATTTTCTATCTGAAATAGTCACAAGAATCAACAACAACCGCACTAGATGCAGACATACTTTTAGCAGCCCTGAAGTAGCCAGAAAAGTATGGTCGCGTCAGAGGTGCGGGTTTTGGGGTGACACCCCGAACATATTTTCAAAAACAAAAACAAGCGGAGGATCAAAATGAAAAAAATGGAAAAGCAGCAAGAAAAATTATCTATTTTTCAAGAAAAATTACAATACCAGATAGAGATGATAGCAAAATTGATGGGGGGGAGGAAAAGAGAAGAAACAACTCAACTACAACCCATGCGTGACTATCTTGCCCCACCCCCCACAAGCTTTGAGGCGAGCCATTCCCCTAAAAAACCTGACTTAAATGAGGTAATCAATGTTTTAATAATTGTTTCTGTGAAATATGATTTACATAGACACTAATACCTTTCCTGTACTAATATTCTATAGGGTGAAAATGACTGTGATTTATATTTATCAACTCCCACCTATCGCCTTGTAGCGAGGGCTACGGTGTTCAATACGAAAAACGACATGCTACACAACAGAACACTTTTGAAAGATCATCTTAGAGTGTCAATTAACGTAGCTAATGACCCGAGGGCCGAGCTACCTGTTCCAAATAACGATGACGACATTCATACGGTTGAACAAGCTGTTGGAACATTCATCGCATGGCTGACAGTTCTTGTAAAAAACATGTCGACAAAAAGGTATTCATTTCTTATATATTTTTCAAGCAGGACCTTTAAAATTTAATGAAAAAAGGTCTGAACCGATGACTGTTATTACAGAATGACAAAGACTATGGGGTGAAATGAAATATCAGCTCAAAAATATCTCAAGGATCAACCAACTGATTGAAACAGTCTACTGAGAGCACCTTCACCCCGCTCGTTCTATATCCACAGTTAATATCATTGCAGGCTCATGTGGATACAAAGTTGAAAGATGGCAGTACTCACATAGTTGTTTTCGAAAAAGATATGAAAGGAGAGGAGATATCAGATTTCATTAGTGCTGAAAATGTAAATGAACTCCTCAAGTATGAATGGCTAGGCACCTCATTTGTAAATGTATACATGAGGTAGGTTTTCATGATTTCATTTTAAAAAAGCTGATATACTCTGATAATTTTGACTAAATACATTTTATATTTGTCACAGACATATATATGAAAAAAAAAATTCAAGGGATTTCCCCATGAACAAAAATTTGGACTCGTTAGTCATCACACCACATCTTCAAAAGATGAAATAGATTCTGTTAAAGAGGCTGCAATAATGTCATCCCTGCTCAAATCATTTGAAAACAAAATTACGGATGACAGAATCTTTTTAATACCAACGATGCAGGGGTAAGACTCTAAAATTTAATCATATCAACTATATTTTCATTTATTTCTTTACTTATTACTTTTTTTTATTTTAGAGAGCATTGGATGCTGATTGCAGTCAATTTGGATACTCCAAATATTTATTTTCTGGATTCAATGCATGGATATCCAAGAAACCGACCACGCATGATGGCGTTTGTTAATTTGTAATACACTAGATCCAACATTTTAAAACTAAACATCTATTTATATACTTTATTTTATATATTAATGAGGATTATGTTATGATAGGGCGGTGCATCAACATCGTCTAATGCATGGAATGAATCTAGGGCATAAGGATGAGCACGCCTAAAAGATCTACAACTAGAAAAGTATCCTGGTATATATAATTACATTTCAATATCCAAACACATATCAAAACAAATTACTTATTGTTGTCGATGTTTCTGTAGTGTCCAAAACAAACAAACGGAATGGACTGTGGTTATTATGTTTGTAAATTTATGAAAGAGATCATATTTCATCAGTAAACTAGCATCCCTGCTGAGGTATTTTCGAAAATAATTACGAGTTCATTTAAAATATTTATTAATCCTTTGGGTATTTATATTTTTTCAGTACTACCATGACTGTCGCAAAAACTCATATTCAGAAGATGATATACATGTGTTTAGAAACGAATGGGCAACATACTTGATGGAAGATTGTACACAAATAGGATGAAGGTGAATTCCTACCATTTATGTTATCTATATATGATCATTGATTATCCTCCAACCTTCTTTGGTGAATTGAGAATGCTCTTATGTATTGAAATCTTAATTTATTACTCATTGTTTTCTATCCCCGGATTCATATTATTGATCTTTGAACAAATCAATATTGAAGTAAGGCATGATGGTGTGCAGTGCGTATGGGGTGAACAACGAAACCACAAAGGATCAACAAAATCCATTTTCTATATCTCGTTTTTCTGAACTTGTATTTGAGCACATGTTTTGTTGTTTGACTTGCACAATTATTTCTAGGTATATGCATGAGATAGTCAGTATCGTTGAGGGATTTTTTGGAACCAAAATATGTTTCACCGGATAATTCAAGTAAGAGAAAGTCTGGTTGAGATGAAATACAAGCTCAAACGACCAGTACATCATCAAAAGAATCAACCCTATGATGCACCATCATGTAAAATCTGGTCCTCGTGATGTTTTGAGGTGTTTATGGAAGGTATGGGGAGTCTGATAAGCCCCATGGCCACCATAAATAATGTTTATAGATAGCTCCACATTTTTTTGTGCCTCGTGCCTCTTTACAAGGATCACGCCATTCACATGGTCCATATTAGCACGCATGTCCCATTCATCCCATTGCTACTCATGGAAGAACCTATGAATCTGAAAATGCATAAGCCCCACAAGACCCATACTCATCCAACCAAGAGTATTCCTAGTGTGAAGGGAAGCTAACCATGGGTAATACCCACAACATACTTCTTTTAAATATATGGGTTTTGATCCTTGTATTCTAAATAGGGTACGTAGGAAGCCTCCATGAGGTTAAATCCCATCCAATGGTAAACCATGGTGACCCCCTCACTGGGGTACACCTTCGCTTATTTTCCCTCTTGTATTTCCCTTAGTGGCGTCCAAATAATTCTTCAAAATGAGAAACCTTACCTTTATGGGATGCACCACACTTGGGTCAGACCTCATTGGGCATTTTGATCCATCTATCAGGTAAGCATTCCAGGTGCTCCCTCCTAGAGATGTACCTACCTGATCCACCTTTATAAGTGTTTTGATCCACCCAGGTCTTACATCTCTGTAGGACATTAAATCATGACCCTCTATCATTTTGGGATGTTAAACTCATGGAATACCACAAGTTAAACATGGGTTTCCATTAATATATTCAATATTAATGTTTAATCAGTCCTTATTATGGTATTGTGGAGGTGTGGTTTTATGTTTTCTAGCAGATTTCAGAAGATTCCACGCTTTATGTAGGTGATTCCATTCTTTTACATTATATGATGATTTTATTATCCTGTATTTTCTTGCTAAGTGTACTATATGAAATGTTTGTGTGGTTAAAAATGTGTTATCAAAGGAATTTGGGCTGTGTATAAACTTGAAAGTTATTTTTAAAATGAATGCAGTTGTATTTCTTGTGGATTATCATGCTTATGTCCTTTAAATGTGTTTAAAGAAATGAGAACGTTGTGTGATGGGTGTTTTCAAATGGATTTAATGTGTTTGTGAATTTTAAAGAGGGTTTTCTTATGATATGTAGAGATTCTATATATGTGTATTTACATTGAATGAAAGTACATGAGAATGTGTTTATATATATGATGTGTATAATGTAAATTGAGCACAATTTCCATACAAGGTATTTTCTTTATGATGTGTAGGGGACAAGGTGAGAGGGACGGGGTGGTTTTCTGGGGGAGGGGGAAGGGGGAAAAGTGGTAGGGGGAAGGGGTAGGTGGTGTGATGTGTTCTTATGAAAAATGTAGGGGGTGGGAAGGGGGTGTGCAATGGTAAGGGGGGAAGTGCAATGGGCAGGGGTGTGCTAGGGAAGGGGGATGGGGTGTTCAGGGGGTAGGGAGTGTGCAGGGGTAGGGGTTGTGCTCGGGGGTTGGAAGTGTGTAGGGGGTGTGCTGGGGAAGGGGGCAGGGGTGGTTCTTTTTTATGGAATGGGGGGACATAATATTTGTTTTATGTTTTGTGCCTCACTAGTATAATAGGTTATTTTATGTTTTGTGCCTCACTAGTATAATTCCATTTAGCAACCCCATTATTTATTTCATTATTGTATTACTAACATAATATTTGTTTTATTATGTAGGTGAAATATTTTCTCTTCAGTTCGAATGCTTTGTTCGGAAACTGCCGCCATGGACGACAATTTTTTAGAGCGGATGGATGAAAAAAAGGATGCAACATCATTGTTTTTTAACCGTTTGTTGGATAAATGTAATTGTAACCAAATTAAACATTGTTTGAAATGTATATAGAAGTGTGTTGTTTTGTATTCATGATTTCAAGTAAATGTATGTATCATTTTCTGTTCTTCTGTGCGTTGTGTGTGGGTGTTGTGTGTGCTATGTGCAGGTTTTTTTGGACTATGTGTAGGTGCTGTAATGTGTGCAGGTGCTGGGCAGGTTCTAGTTTTGGATAGGATCATTGGCCTTTTTCAGCGCTAGTTAAGCGCTGATAAAAGGATAATATATCAGCGCTATTTTGAGCGCGGATAATGGTAGTTTTTATTAGAGATCACAATAGCACTAATATATTATACATTTATCAGCGCTGATAAAGGGGACCCCCTTTATCTTCACCGAGATTAACAACGCTTTTTTAGCGCTATTAAAGGCTGTTTTTAGCGCTATTATAAGAAATATTTGTAGTAGTGTC
Organism: Viscum album; assembly: GCA_963277665.1. Classification (NCBI taxonomy): domain Eukaryota; kingdom Viridiplantae; phylum Streptophyta; class Magnoliopsida; order Santalales; family Viscaceae; genus Viscum; species Viscum album. The sequence goes on from OY728153.1 coordinate 1,238,599,231, forward strand.
TCCTTGATCGGAAAGAAGTGAGAAACTTTCGTGAGTCTTTCAATGACAACCCATACTCCATCATTCCCTCGAGGTGATCTCGATAAACCTAAAATGATATCCATCACGACATCATTCCACTTCAACTTGGGAATGTGCAACTATTGAAAAAGCCTTACTGGTCGTTGATGCTCTGCCTTCAACTACTGATAGGTAGAACACTTCATGATGAAACCAGCAACATCTCTTTTCATACCGGGCCACCAATACTGATGGTGAAGACCATGATACATCTTGGTGACACTAGGATGAACTACCCAAACTGAGGAATGAAATTCTTGTATCAGCTCCTTGCGTATGTCTGATGGCACCCATACGTGCCCTTGAAACGCAAGATCTCATCCTTGCCTATGGTCTATCCATGAATAAGGTCCGCTCCTGACACACTTTCCCATAGGACTAGGCCTTTAGAATCTGATAGTTGCCTCATTCACACTCGATCAAGAAGAGTAGAGGTAACTGATATAGTAGAAATAAGCATATGCCCCTGTCTATCATTAACCTTCAAATGCATCTCATAGAACAGATCCATAAGCTTCCACTCACTGATGGCCTCTTGAACTACCTGTATCTGAGTCCTCCGGCTTAGTGCATCAGCCACAACATTGCCTTTCCCAGGTGTATAGGCAAGCTCATGGTCAAAAGACTAAAGGTACTCAACCAACCTTCGCTGTCTCAAATTCTTGTCATGTTAAGTGAAGATGTACATGAGGATTTTGTGGTTGGTTAAAACCACAAAATGATCTCCCAAAAGTTAATGTCTTCAATAGCATAAATCATGAACAACAGCAGCCAACTCGAGAACATGTGTTGGGTAATTTCTCATGTGTGGCCTCAATTGTCGAGACCTATACGCGACGACTCCTTCTCCTTGCATAATCACAGCTCCCAGCCCAATACCTAAAGCATAACAATAAATAGTATAGCTCTTCCCCAGCTCTTTCAAGACTAGTATCAGTGCCGAAGTCAATTTCCCTTTCATATCTTGAAAGGCTGACTCACAAGAGTCTGACCACGAGAACCATGTACCCTTCTTAGTCAAACCCTTCAGTGGTGCAGTTAAGCATGAAAAGTCATGTATGAAACATATGTAATAACCATCCAGCCCTATAAAACTCTGTACCTCAAATACGTTCTTGGAATGCTCTCTGGAAATACCTAGTCTCACTTTCTCTAGTTCTACTGATACTCCTAACTCTGAGGTAAAATGACCTAAGAAGTTAATCTCATCCATCCAAAAGTGGGATTTTTAGAGCATTGCATGTAACTGAGGCTCTCTCAGTGTAATCAGAATGACCTCAAGATGGGTAGCATGGTCATGTCGAGTGTGAGAGTACACCAAGATATCTTCCATGAAGACAACCATGAAAGTATCCAAGTATGGGTGGAACACTCGGTTCATCAGTGTCATGAAGACAACAAGCACGTTCATGAGACCGAACGACATAACCACATACTCGTATAGACCATACCTGATCTGAATAGCTTTAAGAGGTATATCAGATGGTCTAAAGAGCAATTGATGATAACCAGATCTCAATTCAATCTTCGAGAACACTCGGGCTACTTGAAGCTGATCAAAGAGATCATCAATACTCGAAAAGGGATATCAGTTCTTGACCATCAAATGGTTCAACTTCTGATAATCCACACAAATCCTAAGGGTATCATCTTCCTTATTCACAAACAGGATAATCGAACCCCAAAAATAAGTGTTGGGTCCGATGAAACCCTTTTCTTGCAACTCCTCTAACTACTTCTTGAGCACCTGTAACCCTGGTGTACCCATCCTATAAGGAGGAATGGACACCAGTGCCACCCCGAGCACAAGCTCAAAAGAAAATTCTTCCACTATTTCCGAATGAAAACATGAAAAGTACTCTTGAAAGACATCTCTAAAATGATCCAGCACTGTAGAAAATACCTTTTTTGATGTCCCCTAGTCATCCAGATATAGACTAGAAATTTGGGCTGTAAGTCCTCCCAAACCGTGATGCTCGGGTCCCGCTCACCTCGCCTTGACATTCCATTTTCCATTATGATGAAAGGATCTGCCCTCTAGTGACGTGAAACTCACCCTGTGACAATAAAAGTAGAGGAATGCCTGTAAGGGAACTAACCAGTCAATTTCCATATTGACATCAAATCCTATCATCTCTAGAACATAGAGGTCCCATAATAAGTAACACTCACTAGACTCAAGAGGTCACTCCTTTCACTAACTTACCCTAGCCGTTCTAGTCCCCAATAGAGTGTCTAGTGTCAAGATATCAACAGAAGAAAAGATGAAAATCCCAAGACTCTCCACAACAGCAATAGATATAAAGATATGGGAAGACCCTGTATCCAAAAGAGAAAAAGATAAAACTGAGGCAACTAAGATCATACCTTGAACTGTAGAGGGTCATGAATCCTAATCCTGTTGGGTCTGCTCCACTGAAAAATTCTAACCTACAATGCGGCCCTGTGACCCTGCCTGACCACTTTGAGCTGATCCACCCTGTTGTTGCTGAAAGCTGACTGACTGACTACCACAGGCACGACCTCCACCTTTTCCTGAACAGCCGAAAGAACTTCAGTTCCTTGACCGTGTAGTAACTGGTGCTGTTTCTCCTGAACACAGAGTCATAGAAGAACCCTAGTCACCAGCTACTGGTGAAATGAACTGATAGAAGCACTGAAGATGACTCATCTTTCTACAAGATCGACACTCCATTGGGCCCCTCGGGCAATGTGGCCTCGTATGCCCACTCTTCCTGCACTAGTAGCACACCACATGGATACCAGAAGATGCATCACAAATACTTTTCTCTCCTCATGCAGTCTCCCTGCGGTGCTTCCTGCTATCGGACAAAGAAGCAGTAACCCTAGATGTTGGACCGCCCTAGCCCACGGCTCCAGAATCCCTCAGATTGTGCTCTGTGATCAGCACCTGGTAGACTATAGAAGATATCTAAGTCAACATGATGATGTTATCCTAATATTAGATATCCTCCTTGAGACCATCCTCAATCTTTCATGCAAGGAACAACTCATCTTTCCCTAGAAAGGGTGTAAAGCTCTACAGCTCGGTGAAGCGAGAAGAGTACTCCATAACAAAAAGAGTACTCTACTCCAGACTCATGAACTCTTGGGCTCGATCAGCCCTCAAGGTCTTTAGATATAATTAATCATAGAAGATGCGTTGAAACTCATCCCAAACCATGAATTTTTGGCGTCCTGACTATGAGATCACATCTCCCCACCTCTTGCCGGAGTCTCGAAGAATGTAGGTAGAGAGCTTGACCCTACTCTCTAGAGGCGTATAAAGATGCTCTAAGATCTTATGTGTGGCTTCTATACATGACTCTATAGCCTGGGGTCCTCTATCCCCTGAGAAAGTGAGGTGATGTTGCTGCTAAAAGACCCACATCAATTATTCCATCGACAGGGTAGGAGGCAGCGCTCCCTGAAAGGTATGCATTATCCTCGGAAAGCCCTCCCTAAACTACACATTGGCACTTGTTTCAAGTATAACTACTGGTTCCATGACTGGAACAAATGGAGGATCTTCTGGATGTCCCGGATCATCTATGTCTGGTGTGTGATCACCACCCTGTAATTGGTGTACAACCGGAGGACGTCTCGATTGAATGAATTTTCAAGGTCAAGCACACACCTTAGATCAAGATTGACTGGGACTGAAACCTATATGTGTAAGAAGGGAATAAGATAAAGAAAGCAGTCAAGTTTTACAAAACAGTGATACATGTCATGTATAATGCCTACAAAGCGTGTTCCCTTAAGCCTTTCACATGGGCGTGTACTTCTGCCAACCCAGGCCATGTAACACCCCATATACATGGCGTGTTCTCTTAACACACGGCATGTACTTGGCTTCTCTTCCCCTTCCTGAGTCCTTTAACATGACTAAACCACACGGTTCTCCTAGAATAAGACTACATGACATGCTCTCTATAGACACAACGTGTACTATATGAGCTTCATTGACCCATATTGTTAGTGACACGGCCTGATAGACAGCTCAAACTACAAAACGTGTTCCAGAAAGACACGACGTGTATTAGAAGAGACTCAAATGACCTTTTTTGTTAGTGGCATAGCTGGATTCCACAGTCTACAACATGTCATGTACATCCAATAAACGGCATGTCCTACCAATGATTTCTAAACCTCATGTCCCCTCCCCCACAGTCTGAGACATGGTTAGAGGCTACATAGTGTGTACATGTTGTACACGACGTGTACTTAATAAAAAACAGTTTCTTCCTGAACAGAAGAACACATGGCGTGTATTCAAAACTACATGGCATGTATTCAAAACTACACGACATGTATTCTGGCTGTTTCCAGATAGTAAGCCTCAAAAACTACTCCGGAACCCAGAAAAAACACTGAAACGGCCATTTAAGTGACAAATTCCAATCTGTGAGGGCCCATACTCCCTGAAAATAAAATCTTGGCATCTTATACATGTCATATATAAGAAAGACAAGGCAATGATCCACTAAATTCTGGTCCGTGAGGGCCCATAAAACCTCATGAACCAATGATTGGTGTTCATTCAAAGAAAGCCTTATGCAAAGAAATACATTATCAAAAGCATGTATTCTATCAAGGAATCTATCACAATATCATTTATATATATCACAAAATCTATCACAACAATAAGCATTCTCTAATGCACCATAAATGGCATGGTGAGAATGAATGACATGTGATTTCAAGAAAGTGACTATATGATGCATGAGAGGGAGTACCCTCATCTCATCGGGTTGCAACAGAAATAAAACCTCAATATCATCAAAAATAACATCACAAAACATGTGAATCACTCAAGGGGATATCAATTCAACTATAAAATTATAAACCATAAATAATTGCAATAAACGAGGAAGATTGTCTTTTCCCTGTACACGGGTTAGCTACTCCTGGGAACAGCTTATTACCAAGTACCTATTCCATATTATCCCTGGATATAGGCTCCAAACTGTAAGTCAAGAAGAAAAGAATCATCTGATACCACTTTGTAATGTCCAGGTTCCAGAAGCCGCCTAGAGGCACCTCATATCCGGTTTGTCACATGGAATCAAGAACATTTCCCCGAACGCCAAAGGCTGCCAACTAGCAGTGGGGCCCTTGGGTGTGATAGTGGGGAAACTATGCCCTCATTGGAAGAGGATGCAGTAGAAGTAATAAACAGATATACAATTGCCAAAGTAGTAAACACCCTATATAACAGTAAACAGCCGAAGACTGAAAGTAGGAAGAAACTGGAGCATATATATAATTATGCATGATACATATGTCTAAAAAAGTATCCAAACAAACCATAATGCTGGAATACAAACAGTAATAAACTGAAGTAAAAAAAAATAGATAACCACTACTCTGCATTGCAAGACTTATCTTGGTCTCTTGCTCTCTGGATCCACATCACTCAAGTACCTGAAGTAGAAGGGTGTTTTACCTTAACTATACATGTATCAATATAATTATTTTGGGCCCAAAAGAATGTCCCAAATAGGGTGTGAGAATAAATACTAGTAGGAAACCACCACAAGATCTGTTCCCAATAATTAGTGAATATATGTTAGGTAATACACAAAAGAAGGCAGTAAAAAAGGAAGTACTCAGCAGTAACCAATCCTACAATTTCAATGCATTCAGTTTCATATATCAAGTAAATATCTAATCAACTAGGAAAACACAAACAAGTAACCCTCGGGGAAGTGCTCACAGCCTATCCCCTATTGTTTTACCTAGAAACACAAGTGACCCTATGGGAAGCACAAACAGTCTACCCATCTCATTCAATTACAAGGATAACAAAGGCTCTTTGAGGATTCTCTCTCAGTAAAATCCCCTTATAGTCTAAATCATCAAAGGCTCTATAAGGAAGCTCACACGGTCAATTCCCCATATAGTCAAAGGTGTTAAAGACTGTATGAGTAAGCTCACACAGTCAATTCCCCTTATAGTAAGAAGTGATAAAGACTCTATGAGGAAGCTCACACGGTCAATTCCCCAAATAGTCAAAAGTGGTCAAGGAATCTCTAAGAAAGCTCACATGGTCAATTCCCCTTATAGTCAACTACACCAGGTTCTCCCAGCCCTGTGTACGTCAAATGAGCATAGAAATTAAATACTTCCCAAGTAAACCTCAATAACTACTTGGATAACAGTCTACAACATATCAAACATGTCAAATAAAATAATCACTCCATCCTACAATACTAGGCATGGGAAAATATCAAGGAATCCTAACAAGAAAAACAGGGCCAAACAGTCATAAACAAAACATGTATGGGAAAAAACTTCCAAAAAAAGCAATCAACCTGATTCGTATACAATTAACATCTACTCACGCATACCAGCATATCAGGAAATTAACATGGTTAAAACGGTATTCACTCAATACCTCGTTCAAGGGTATTGGGAAAAATTACACCTATAAATCAATGAATTTCAATGGAAAGTCAGAAACCACCTACCTCAGTGTTGGGAGATCCCTATATGTGATCCTCAAGACTTAAATTTCCTAATAACACCGTAGGTCTCCAAAAACGTCTAAAATGTTCAACGGAGGATAACATGAGAAAGAGGAGAAATCAGGGAACAAAGAACCATCAGAAGGAAGAGCTTACTTAGGAAATCCCAATGCAATCGATGATGTCAAATTAGAAATCAGATGCTTGATTGGGGGCTCGTGGAAAGATCATGACTGTACTCTTGCTCTCAGAAGAACTAGGTCAAGAAGAAGGCCTTTCTGGAGATTAGACAAGACCCCGATGCGTTTAATGAAAAAAAGTACACAATGTGTACTTTTGAAGTACACAGCGTGTACTTGCCTTTACTAACCCTTTCATTAGGCGGTCTCTAAGTCACCACACACGGTCGTGTGCATGACCGCTACATGGCCAACACCCGTCTACCCCTGGTAACCAAGTACTCGGCGTGTACTCATAAAGTACACAGCGTTTGCTTCAAAAATTTCCAAAAACTCCTCATTTTCCTCAAAAACACTAGAAAAGGAAAACATAACTAAAAAAGAAGATCCGTGTTCTTACACATAGCATGGAGGATTCAAGATCGTTATTACCTTCCTCATATATAAATCTCCAGTGTTTTTTGGACAAGAACCACCAACAAGGCTTGATGGTATTCTTATTTCCTAAAGGGAGACTCATAAATCACATCCTGACATCATCCCATTTACCCTATAAATTTAAACTTTCCCTATATTCCATAAGGTAACTCTCATCATTTTTATTGTCTCCAAACTCTATATTATGATGTGGTTAATTTCCCTAGTTTCATAGGATAAATATCTAAGAAGAAACATCTTCCACCTCGGTCTCCCAGAGAATTTTACTTTCTGTCGGGTAACCAAACACCAAATAGCCAACCCAAAATTCCTACGGTCTCAAAATAGCCATCCAAAATGGACACACCTCATCCAACACTCCAAAAAATAATCAACATGAATAACACCGTGCCCACCATCATGGCATAGTGACCCTAAAGATATAAAAAACACTCCCATTCCATTATAAATATTAAAATATGCTATTGGACACCTCCAAACCCTATTAAAAGAAATAGGGGGGATTTCATAAAAATTAGACCCTTATATTTCATACCTATCAAACAATTATCTCCCTTAATAAATAAAATAAAACATGGGAAAATAAATGGGTCTCAAAGCAACCACCCCATGAGATACCTCTTAGGGTTCTCGCTATAACAGAACACCACCAATGCATCGTGAGGTATGAATTCATAACACACAACACTAATTAATATCAAATAATAAATTCCATACATAGTATATAATAAAAATATCGTGAAACAAATTGGCATATTGAGATCACATATGTGACTCCCACTTCCAATTTCTCTCATCTAATCCATTTTACTTCCATATGAGATTGGAAGGAGGAATATCACACACATGTAACACCTTTTCCTGACAATCTTGAATTGAAATAGTTCACTCTCTAATGGTCACATCATCTTAAAACCCTAGATCTATCCAACTAATGATGTGTAAATCATCAAGAAGATACCAGTGAATCCTTGATACATAGAAGATGGCATGAATTTGGATCATCTATATGGAAAGTCATAACTGATATGAAACTACTCCAAAAAATTCTAAAACATTTAAAGGTATAATAAAATATAGAGAAATATTACTCTCATGGCCTAAACATTATTTCCAATAATGAGGAGATACCATCAATAAATCAAGATCTAAAATGTCACACTCTAGGGGCCACCTCATATGATCAACATGTGACTTATAAAAATATTTCACCACCTATATTTGATGATGGATTTCTTATACCTTATTTGTTATACTCTACCCCAATTACAGTCCAAAAATATTTGACTCCCTGATATCATTCTAACATAATAAATATGAATAAGGTCTTTCATACAATGCTTTGAACATAGACATACTGATAGGGGATTAATAACTATTATTATAGCGAACCAGCCTTTTATAACATTACTATTACATCATTTCAAAGATAAACAACATAATAGTATTACACATAGAGGATCCAAAGGTTTAGTGTCTTAGGAAAACTAGGACAACACATAACAAAATACAATATCTACCATAAACAATTATTTAATTTCTTCTTCTCTAGCTTCTTATTAGAACTTGTCCTCTCCTTAGTACATGTAGCCACCTGAGGATATACATAAAAAGGGGTGAGCTAGAAGCCCAATAAAAGGATAGATAAGAACAATATATCATTGGGTGAGCATAATCATAACATAGGCAAAATATCATAAACATGAGAGGAGCATAAATAAAAGACTTGAAATGTAGCAATGCATAAAAATGAAACATCATGTCTTAGTGGTTAACTGCCACACATACTTGTGAACCAAGCTAGAATCTTGTTCACACATCATTTCATATTTACTCATGAGATTTATCACTTTACCCAATGCATTGGAGTAGTATATAATTCTGGGTGCACCCGTCACATTTAAACATTCATATTGCGCTATATAATTCCCAGCGCACCCGTAACATCGTAACATTATCATTATCATGCTTGAAAAAAGGAACATACATCAAAATTCAACATAACTAACCCATTTTAAGGAATGATTTTAATCTCATAATAATACATTCATAAGATTTGGGTTCCCAAAAGAAAGAGGGAACAACATACTTGATACAAGAACCATCAACCATGAATGAGAGGTAAAAGTTGGGGTCTTAAAAGAAGAGTTATTTTGGAAAACGTTTGGATTGACATAAACTTAATTAGAAAACATTTATATCCCATAAAAGGAAATAAAATGATGAAAAAATGATCTTTAAGGAGTTACAATATCAAAAATGGAGTTAAATAGGTAGAAGTTGAAGGACGAAAATTGGGTTCGAGATGTCCCTTTACCTTGTACTCGAATGCTTCCTTATCTTTAATGTCCTGTATAATGACATTATATTCATTAATTATAAATATAGAACCATTTTTACATTAATAGGGTTCATTCTGGTTTCATTATGTCATTTTATGTTCCTTTGGATGACTTATAGAGTTTAAAAACATTGTTCGGGGATGTTCTTTTTTTTATGGTTTTTCTTCGGTTGTTCATTTGTATTCATAAATTGAAGTTCAGGTAGAACTTGGGTAAACATACAGAAATGATATTACATATAATTAATGATATTAAATTAGTTTTAATTATCTTATAATGAATTATATTATATCCATGTGGATGAATCATTAGATAAGAATTAAATCGTGGTTATTTTGGGTAAATTTGGGCGTTTTTTGGATCACAACAAACTTGTTTTAACTTATCACTTAGTAATATGGCCATAGGTTATTTCCATAAATTAAAATAAAAAATAAAACATATATTATATTCTGGTTCAACCATAAAAATGGTTTCATGACCATATTTGAAGGTAGAAATGGAAGAAGAAAGCATGTCGTTCTTGAAGGTGATAAATTAACACCTCACGAACAACATTATCTTTAATATAATAAATGGTAGAGGGAAAGGGGGTAGGATGATATAACATCCCATTAGAATCATAAAATCACATTATGTGTATAATAATGGATTTACAATACAATTTGTATGATGATAGGTGGGGAGAGATCAAGAAATTAACTTGAAATTGAAATGAAATTAAAGGAGAAGAGGGAGGGAAATTACCTCTTGAATCCTTTTTTTGAGAACCTCCTTAAGTTCCTAAGCTTGGTATTTTGATGAGACCAGAAACTCTTGGATGTGGGGGAGGGGCTATTGAAGGTTTTTAGGCAGATTTTAGAGAAGGATTTGAGCTTTATAGGTGTGAGGAAATGAGGGTGTGAAGGGTGGCTTTTATAGTGGAGGGGAGAGGGGTTTCCTTAATATAAAATTCATTAGTTTATTAATTTCCTCTAAGACAAGGAATAGTGAGTCTTGAACGACCAATAATAGTAATTTTATAATTTAATCCCGAACCAAGTGGGCTTAAAATAGCAGAACATCACACATGACCCTATAATTAGCTTATTAAACTTATTTTGTAAAGTACGGTATTTCACTATTCATCAAAAATTCATGTATCTCAAAAAAATACCAAAACATTACCCCAGACATTTTTTGATTTGTAGAATCCAAAAATGAAATAATTTTTTCAAAAATAATTTTCTAAATATTGTTAATTTAATATTTAATTAAAATCATAATTTACATAAAAAACAGTTTTTATGATTAAAACTGATTTTATAGTGGTTTCAAAAATTACGTAGGGTCTTATAAAATTATCCAAAAACTATAAGACATTGATTCAATAATTTATGAATAAATTTTAGGGAAATAAATAGTCTTTTAAATTAATTAATTAATTATAATTATTTATTTATGACTTACAAAATACCAAAACATTTACTAAGATCAAATTGTCACTTTCTAAGATGTATAAATTTTACTTAATTATTCATAGGTAATGTTACTATTATGTGGATGATTTAATATCTATAAGGGTCATATTACTATTCATAAGGGTGTGTTACTATTCATAAGGGTAGGTTACTATTCACTAAAAATTATTTTTGTTTCACTAGACTCCAAAAATCATCATGAACACAACCGTATATGTTAGATTTTCAAAATTCCAAACATAGAAGTGACAAAATTATGTTTAAAGGTCACTTATCACTTAGTAGTTCGTTATGTTGTGATTTCATGTTATTTTATGACATAAATATAAGAAGGGAATTTCCATTGAAAAACTTTGGGTCGTTACATTCTTCCCCCCTTAAGAAATTTCACCCCCGAAATTTCACTTTACACAAACAGGTGAGGGTGTTTCTCCTTGAACAAGATCAAGCCCAAGTAGCTTTCTTTCTCCAACTTCATCCCAACAGGTTGGAGTTATACATCGCTTCCCATAAAAAGCTTCATAGGTAGCCATATGAATACTTGAGTGGAAGATATTGTTGAATGAGAACTCAACCAATGGGAGATGCTGATCCCAACTACCTTTGAATTCAAGAGAGTAGGCTCTTAGTATATCTTCATGCATCTGAATAGTCCTTTTAGACTGGCCATCAGTTTGGGGGTGATAGGCTGTTCTGAAATTTAATTTAGTACTCAAAGCATGTTGAAGGCTCCTCCAGAATTTAGATGTGAACCTTAGATCACTGTCAGAGACAATTGAGAGTGGAACACCATGCAGTCTCGCCACTTCCTTCACGTATATTTTTACAAGTTGTTCAAGTGATAGATCTTCCTTAACAGTGATAAAATGTGCAGTCTTGGTGAGTCGGTCAACCAAAACCCATATCACATTATTCCCCTTTGACATCTTTGGGAGACCTGTGACAAAGTCCATAGTAACATTTTCCCATTTCCACATGGGTATAGGCAATGGATGCATCATACCTTTGGAATTTTGTCACTTAGCTTTAACTTGATGACATACCAAGAACCTTGATATATATTCTGCAATCTCCTTCTTCATGTTATCCCACCAGAAGTGTTCTCAGAGATCACGGTACATCTTGGTACTCCCAGGATGGATAGAGAATGTTGAGCTATGTGAATTTTCCAATATCTCCTTCTTTATCCCAGGTGATGAAGGCACATAAAGTCGTATTGCAAACCGAATCACACCATCATCATTGATATGTAAGTCTTGCAACTTCCCTTCCTTTACTGCATTCACCCTCTTTTTTATCTCCACATCATCCCTTTGTGATTCCTTAATCATCTCCTAGATGGACGGTTGCACAATCATTTGGGCAAGGTTGGACGTATCCCCTGCCCATATGATTTCCAAATCCATTCTTTGGATATCCAAGAAGATAGTGTCTTTCTCAATCCACAACATGGATAGAGTTACAGGTTCTTTTCTTCTTAGAGCATCAGCTACCTTATTCACCTTTCCATGATGATAGTGAATAGAGCAATTGTAATATTTTATTAGCTCTAACCATCTTATTTGACACATGTTGGTCTTCTATTGTGTGAATATATACTTTAGGCTCTTGTGGTCAGTGTACATGTCACACTTATCGCTATAATGGTAGTTCCGCCAAATTTTCAAGGAAAAAATCATGGCTGCTAGATCTAGATCATGCGTCGGGTAGTTCTTCTCATGGATATTCAACTATCGTGAGGCGTAGGCTATCACATTATCATTTTGAATGAGTACACAACCCAAGCCTTTCTTTGAAGCATCACTATATACCACAAAACTTTCTCCACTTTTCAGTAGTGTTAGTACAGGTGCAGTGATCAGCCCTCTCTTTAGCTCATTGAAGCTTCCCTCACATTCTTCCATACAGACATACTTTATCCCTTTCCTTGCTAACTTAGTTAGCGGGCTTGGAAATCGTGAAAAGTTTCTCACAAAACGTCGGTAGTACCCAGATAATCTAAGAAAACTATGGATTTTTGTGACACTAGAGGGCACGGGCCATTCCCTAATCACCTTTGTCTTTGAAGGATCCATAGAAATTTCTGCACTTGTGATCACATGTCCTAAGAACGTGACTTGATTCATCCAAAAGTCACACTTGCTGAACTTGGCGTACAACTTATCCTTTCTCAATGTCTACAACACAAGTCGTAGATGTTCTTCATGTTCCTACTTTCTCTTGGAGTAGATGAGAATATCATCGATAAACACTATCAAAAATTTGTCGAGGTAATGTCTAAAGGCTCTATTCATCAAATCCATGAATATTTCAGGGGCATTAGTAAGTCCTAAGGGCATCAACAAAAACTCATAGTGCCTATACCTTGTACGAAAGGAAGTCTTCTAAATATCTTCCTTGTTCACCTTTACCTGATGATATCCAGAAAAAAGATCCACCTTTGAGAAGTATTGAGCTCCTCTAAACTGATCCAACAAGTCATAAATCCTAGGGAGAGGATACATGTTCTTTATAGTGATATGGTTGAGTTCTTGATAATCGATAAACGGCTGCATTGTTCCATCCAGCTTCTTCACAAAGAGCACCGGTGCACCCCCAAGGTGATGCACTAGGGTGTATGAACCCTTTGTCCAGATGCTCTTGCAGCTTCTTCTTTAACTCCTCCAGTTCGATAGGAGCCATCCTATAGGGGCACTTCAAGATAGGAGTAGCTCTGGGTATGAGTTCAATTGAGAACTCTCCCTCATGATACGGGGGAATTCTGGGTAACTCTTCGGGAAATACATCGTCGTATTCTCTCACGATGGGCATTTACTCAGGGTTTGAACTTTCCTTCAACTCAACCATTTGGGCGAGGTATGATTCTTCATAATGAATCAACACCCACACCATTGAAAGATTTTTCAAAGGAGATTCGTGATCTTCCTTGCATTTTTATAGGATCATGGGATGGTTCAAAATATGAAAAGATATTTCTTTTTCCCGATAGTTGATATGAGCTCTATATAACAAGAGCCAGTCCATTCCCATTATAGCATTGAATTCCACCAAGGGATGTATTATGATATTCATCGGAAGAATCTTCCCACAAACTCCAACAGGAGAAGAGTCAAACACTTGAGTTGCAATGATTACACCACTTGGTGTTTTTACAGATATCTCTACTTTAAGGTTTTGGGGTTTCGAATCTATAGTTCTAGAAAACTTACTAGATATAAAAGAATGTGTAGAATCAGAATCAAATAAGAATTTTTCCATTCTTGAGTGTATAGTAAGTGTACCTTGTAGAACGTCATTATTATGCTCCACCTATACAGTATAGATGGCATAAGCCCTCCCTTTTTTCCTTTGGATTTGGTGGCTGCTGACGCTGCTACCCTCGAGAACTCGAGGTTTAGTGCATTGGTTTGCATAGTGCCCTAGATTCTTATAGTTGTAGCATTGAACCATGAAGGGTTCTCTCCTTTCATCAGCTACAGTATCCTTCCTTTTTGTGTCTTTTCAACACTCCTATGTATGGTGTCATCATTTCCTACACTTGATACATTTCCACGTCCCTTTGAGGCAGTTCCCATTGTGCAACTTCCCACATTTTTGGCATGTGGGTCATTGATTTTTATTCCCACCTTTGTCACTAGATCCACCGGCTTGAAACTACATATTTATTTTCTTATCCCCATATCCATGGGACCATTCTCAAAACTCTATCTCCACATTGAGAGCACACTGAACAACTTCTTCATAACTCTCAAAGTCTCGAATTTCAATAGCCTTTTGAAGGTGTGGTTTTAATCCACTAAAGAATCTATCAATTTTTCTATCATTGTTGATAACAAAACCCGATGCATACGTTGTGAACCTTGTGAAATTCACTTCATGGATCGTGATAGATTATCCTTCTTTTTTCTTGAGCTCTATGAATTCTCTCTCCATATTTGTGCGAAGAGTTCATGGGAAATACTTATTAAGAAACATTATCTTAATGTGTTCCCATTACATCTCTTCAATTTCCTCCATTGGCTTGGTGTTCTTAATCAAATCCCACCATTGATCAGCTTCTCCATCTAGATGGTAAACAGCTAGAGTCAGATTCTCTATCTCAGAACATTGAATCACATAAAAGATCATCTCCATGGAGTTTAACCACTGTTCCTCAACTAGTGGATCAGAAGATCCACAAAACATCGGTGGTCGTTGCCACATAAAACATTGGATAGCTAGTTTCTCCCTATTTTGTGAAGTAGGGTGTTCCCCATTATTATGGTTATTATTCATAACCTGAGATAATTGGGTAAGCATCTCCATGATGTTTTGAACTCCACCTCCCAAATCATTGGGGATTTAGTTTGGGCAATCGTTGCATTGGCCCTCGCATGAGTTGTTGGCCTGATTTCTCCTGGTTCCCACCATTTTCATAAATAGAAAAGGTTAGAACAAAACATAAGTAAACAAGTCCTGAATAACTTATTCATTTAAATTATTTATACCAAAAACATAACATATGGGATCTTTAGGTAAATATTCTTGTGTGTGTATTTTTACTTAGTCTCATACTAGAAGTTTTCTCTAGGGGTCACTAATCATAATTCCCAAATTAACTAAACCTTGCCTCTGATACCAAATATAGTGACCCAGCCTTTTCTAACATTCTTACTACATCATTTAAAAGATAAATAACATAATAGTATTATACATAGAGGATCCAAAGGTTTAGTGTCTTGGGAAAACTAGGACCACACATAACAAAATACAATATCTAGCATAAACAATTATTTAATTTCTTCATATCTATCTTCTTATTAGCACTTGTACTCTCCTTAGTACATGAATCCACCTAAGGATATAAATAAAAAGGGGTGATATAGAAGCCCAGTAAGAGGATAGATAAGAACAATATATCATGGGGTGAGAATAATCATAACATAGGCAAAAGATCATGAACATGAGGGGACCATAAATAAATGACTTTAAATGTGGCAATGCATAAAAATGATACATCATGTCTTAGTGGTTAACTACCACACATAATTTTGAACCAAGATAGAATATTTTTAATACATAATTTCATATTTACTCATGAGATTCATCACTTTACCCATTTCATTGGAGCGCTATATAATTCCGGGTGCACCCCTCACATTTAAACATTCATATTGCCCTATATAATTCTGGGCGCACATTTCACATCATAACATTGTAATTATTATGCTTTACACAAGGAATATACATCAAAATTGAACATAAATAACCCATGGTGAGGAATGGGTTTCATCACATAATCATACATTCATAAGCATTGGGTTCCCAAAAGAAAGAGGGAACAACATACTTGATACAAGAACCATCAACCATGAATGAGAGGTAAAAGTTGAGTTCTTAAAAGAAGAGTTCTTTTGGAGAACCTTTGGATTGACATAAACATAATTAGAAAAATGTATTTCACAAAAAATGAATGACAATGATGAAAAAATTATCTTTATGGTGTGACCATATCAAAAATGGAGTGAAAGAGGTAGAACCCAAAGGAAGAAAATTGGGTTCGAGATTTCCCCTTACCTTGTACCAAATGCTTCCTACTCTTTAATGTATTGTATAATGACATTATATTCATTAATTAGAAATCCATAACCATGTGTACATTAATAGGGTTCATTCTGGTTTCATTAAGTCTTTTTATGCTCCTTTGGATGACATATAGAGTTTAAAAACATTGTTCGGGGATGTTCGTTTTTATGATTTTTCTTGGGTTGTTCACTTGTATTCATAAATTGATGTCCGGGTAGAACATGGGTTAAAAAACCGAAATTATATTACATTTAATTATTGATATTAATGGATTTTTAATTATCTTAAAATGAATTATATTAGATCCTTGTGGATGAATCGTTAGATAAGAATTAAACGATGGTTATTTGGGTAAATTTGGGCCGTTTTTGGATCACAACGAACTTGTTTTAACTTATCACTTAGTAATATGGACATAGGTTATTTCCATAACTTTAAATAGGAAGTAAAAAATATAAAATATTCTGGTTCAACCATAAATATGGTTTAATGACCATATCTTAATGTATAAATGGAAGAAGAAAGCATGTCGTTCTTGAATGTGATAAATTCACACCACACGAACAACGTTCTCTTTAATAAAATAAAAGGAAGAGGGAAAGGGGTTTGGATGATATAATATACCATTAGAATCATAAAATTATAGTATGTGTATAATAATTGAGTTAAAATACAATTTGTATGAAGATATGTGGGGAGAGATCAAGAAATGAACTTGAACATGAAAGGAAATTAAAGGAGAAGAGGGAGGGAAATTACCTCTTGAATCCTTCTCTTGAGAACCTCCTTAAGGGCCTTATGATGGACTTTTGATGAGAACAGAAGCTCATGTACATGGGGGAGGGGCTAGAGAAGGTGTTTGGGAAGATTTTAGAGAAGTATTGGAGCTTGAGAGGTGTGAGGAAATGAGGGTGTGAAGGGTGGCTTTTATAGTGGAGGGGAGAGGGGTTTCCTTAATATAAAAATCATTGGTTTATTAATTTCCCTTAACACAAAGAATAGTGAGTCTTGAACGACCAAGAATAGTAATTTTATAATTTAATCCCGAACCAAGTGGGCTTACATCAGTATAAAATCACACATGACACTATAATTAGCTTATTTAACTTATTTTGTAAATTATGGTATTTCACTATTCATCAAAAATTCAAGTATCTCAAAAAAATCCCAAAAATTTACCCCAGATATTTTTCGACGTGTAGAATCCAAAAATGAAGTCCATTTTTAAAAAATAATTTTCTAAATATTATTAATTTAATATTTAATTAAAATCATAATTTACAGAAAAAACAATTTTTAAGATTAAAACTGATTTTATAGTGCTTTAAAAAATTATGTAGGGTATTATAAAATTATATAAAAACTACAGGACATTGATTCAATAATTTATGAATAAATATTATAGAAATAAATATTCTTTGAAATTAATTAATTAATTATAATTATTTATTTATGACTTACAAAATACCAAACCATTTACTAAGGTCAATTTGTCACTTTCTATGATGTCTAAATTCTATTTAATTATTTATAGGTAATGTTACTATTATTTTGGATGATTTATTATTCATAAGGGTCATATTAATATTCATAAGGGAATGTTACTATTCATAAGGGTAGGTTACTATTCACCAAAAATTATTTTTGTTTCATTAGACTCCAAAAATCATCTTGAACACAACCGTGTATGTAGGATTTTCAAAATTCCAAACATAGGAGTGACAAACTTATGATTAAATTAATTTATCACTTATTAGTTCATTATGTTGTGATTTCATGTTATTTTATGACATAAATATAAGAAGGGAATTTCCATTGAAAAACTTTCAGTCATTACAATTATTATAATAAAAGTATATCATGGGTAGTTGTCTCACCCAAAAACCTCAAAAACTCAATTTAATTCAAAGAGCATGTCCTATAATGTATGTATTGACCCCTCTATTTGACCATCCATCTGATGATGAAAATAAATGAAAAGGTATAACTCAAAAAAAAGAGTACAAGAGACCTCTCTAAACTGTGGAGGTAAAATTAGGGTCACAATCATATATATTAATATTTGATATCCCATGATGCCTCACTACATCCTCTTGATTCCTCCTCAAAAAAATCTCTGCTAATATCGACTCCTTAACCACTATGATGTGATATAACTTCATCAACAAGACTACAATCACCCATATTGCATCAAAGAATCCCTGAGTTTGTGGAAAACAATTGAAAAATTCTATCAAGATATCTTTCGATTTCCACGAGGGAAAATCAAGTGGATGAATCAACCCACCAAGTTAATGGTTCTTATACTTTAATATCATGAAAAGAGAACATTAAGAGACAAAATTAATGAAAGATCTCATCATGCTAGACAAACAAAACTCAAATCACAAGGCATGGAACATCTTCATCAAAATAGGATGTACCTCCAAGGTAAAACCACACAATTAATTAAAAACCACATCAAACATCACCAAATTAATTATGATATTACCCTAAAACAATACATGATGTTGACCATTTGTAGACCATCACTCATAAAAATCACTACAACAAACACAATCTCAGCCAGTCTCCACCTCGAAATCTATTAGTTGTGACTCTTCCACTTGATACACTAATGATAAATGCACAATAATCTCATAAAGGAACCCTCTTACATCAACCACTTACATAACATGGCGCATCATGGATATATCATTAGCGACCCTCCAAAAATATCCAAAATCATAGACAACATCATTATGTGGCTTCATTCTTAATGAATTAGCAAAACAATTTCATTATAACAGTGTACAATAATTCTAAAATTCATAATACAATAATAATTCTATAGACCATCGCAATCAAAAACTTATAATTCACTGGGAGAAGGAAAATATTATACTCATTTTATCTATAAAGGCCATAAATCTCACATTGATGAGGTAATATACCCATAATCTTAGAGAATAAATTAACACAATATGCTCAATATCATAGGTGGAATAGTTAAATTCATAAGTATATAACTAATGATATACATAATAGATAATATCTCTCTTATTAATTACAACACATCCTTAGACAAGATGTGATTATTCATAATAAACCACAAACACAACACCCCCCTCTGACAAACAGTGAACCAGAGTGTTGATCTAGTTGTCCATCAAATATCGAAAGTAACATGTAACTAGTTAGACCATATAAAACCTAATACATAATGTTAATGGTTTTATCTATATTTTTAATCCATGAAAAGTCACATACAATCCTCCTATAATACCCCACAAAATGATGAAAACTCTATTCCTCCGTAATATTCTGTGGGACTACCGAAAACAATAAACACCTCAATATTTGAAGGATCTATGGATAAACTATGATATGAAACAAAATTTCTTTACTAAAAAAGGAATCATGGTCATATATCTCACATTTATACAATATACCAAATAGATAATAATGTGAAAAAACTCCTAAAATAGCTCATAGATGCTCTATTTTCTCCTCCCCAGACAAAAAAAGACAAGGATGTCATTAATAAACGTCATTATGAAACTAATATATAAATTAATGGAACCAAAAAATCATCATTCACATAATTATGGATGTAGTTTTCATAACATCGAACAACATCACAATGAACTCATAAGGAAAATAATGATATATGAATGTATTCTTTGGGATTCCTTAACTATTTAATCATATACGATGATATCCTAATTGAAGATCAATATTTGAGAAAAAACTGCACTAAATTATAGAATAAATAATCAATATATAGAGAGGATAGTTTTATTTTCCTTTCAATAGATTCAAGCAATGATAATCGATAGCCAGACATTGAACGCCTTCCTTCTTTGAAAATAAAACCAAAGCACCTATTAGAGGCACGCTAGGCTAAATAAATCATCTATCTAGAAGATCGTCAATCTAAATTCACATATACCAAAACATAGAAGGAATCATCCTCTACAATGAAATTAATATTATAATGAAATTCAGTTGCAACTCTATCCCACATATGATCTCCAAGAGAAGGGGTAGTGTTCGGACATCTTTAAAAAATACATTATGGAAGTCATCAAAAACACTGAGAAGAACCATTGTAAAATCATCTATGTTAGTTTACATTACTCTCACTATCATGGAATACAAAACATAACAAACCCATGAACTACACGAGGACCTCACATGCCAACAAACATATATTTCTATCCATCGACATTGTAAATCATTATGTTCCTCCTAAATAAATCTATAATATATTGCACCAAATATAGATAATCCATATATGGGATCATATAATATGGTTATATAGGTAAACATAAGAAATATACCCATGATATTTGTTTCCCCAACATCAACCCACAGTCTCTACACCCATCATACAAGCTAGTTTAACCTCTAACTAGTGTAGTGAATGCTAAAGGAATCAGAAGCCTCTCCATCTCATGTTTCAAAGCATGAATTAGGGTTGTAAAAATGAGTTAAATTTTCTAAAATGAATCATGAAACACAACCAAGTAGAATATAAGTAGATAGTACCATACAAAATGTTTCAATTTCCTAGGGTTGGAAACTCTAATCCAAGATTATGAATAAGACATGATCCACAACCTATATAACCTTGATAGAAACCACCTCCATGGTCAATCTCTGATCACTATCCCTATGGAAAATGGGGATCACATAATTATCCTTTACCTACATTGTATTCTCTCTACTAATAAATATCATGGACACCTTGTTATTGCTACTACCTTAAAGGATATTACTATAACAACTAAGGCTGAAGAGGGACAACAGCTCTATATTGAATCCCTTATAATTTTAGAAACATGGACCTATATTTTCCAGAATAATTATAAGAAAAAAATCAATGATCAATCTATTTGAAATGGCTTGAGAATTTACAAATTTAGAGAAATAGGGTGAAGAATGTTAGAGCTAACACTATGATACTTAAATATTCTATTGATTCGGTAATTAAAAACTTTTGTACATAGATCTACTCTTTATAGAGTCCTTTCGACTCCCCTCCCATGAAAATTTGGTCTTATATTTTAATTCTCAGAGATTTTTATGAAATATTTTCCTTTATACAGTCTTATTTATTCAATATCTTGCATTACAAGCAAAATCAAGTAAAACAATCGATATAACATTATTAAAATTTCATGTGCCTATGGTAGCCTTGTCATTGGATGTGTGGGTATACAAATTTATAACTAAATTATTAATAATACATGATATATATATATTTTTAAAATTAAATCATTAGTTATCTAATGATTATTGCTGAAAATAATAAATACATTAAAATAAAAGTGATGTTTTTTTCTAAAAAACTATTTTTAAGTAAAAAATGTATTATATATATTAAATAAATCCTAATTCTTAAATGATTTTAATTGAAATTATATATTATGTACTTGATTTTATTTTTTAAAAATTCAATAAATATTGTTTTTAAATCATATAATAAGAATAAATCTAGTTTCATCCTTAAAAATGTATTTTTTTTCATAAAAACAGTTCTTATCTCATTTTTGACACTTTAAAATTATTTATTCAATTTATAGGTAATTAATTATATGAATATAAATAAATATTTCTAATCATAATTTTTAAATTTGGTAAATATTCCCTCTTTTTTTATGGTTAAAAAAAATATAAATCGTAGTAAAATTTGTCATCTCGATAAAAGGAAAATTTGTTTAATCTTGGTTAAAAACATTTAATAAGGTCATAATTATTCATCTTAATTCTTATTGAATGAATTAAATTTAAACCATAAAGCCTTATTATTATATTTTATTTTATAATGGAAACTTTTCTTTGAAAATGACATAAATAATATTTATGTCAATGAAAGTTACAAAATGTGAGTCTTTTATTTTTAAATATATCCTATGTGTCCACATAAGTGAATTTTTTTCATGAATATATATATAAATATATATATTAAGATTAATGAAATTTTATAATTATATAAATTTATTTATAATTTTTAGTAACTATAAAATGCGCTTAAATTATTATGAAACATCAATCTAATATTTCTCAAATTAATAAAAAATATAATAAATGTTTTAAAAATATAATATGAAATATAATTTGTGTGTTATAATGTGTTCCATATTTGTTAATAGGTTAATATAATAGAATAGTGTTGTTTTATAATATTATATTC
Organism: Viscum album; assembly: GCA_963277665.1. Lineage (NCBI taxonomy): Eukaryota > Viridiplantae > Streptophyta > Magnoliopsida > Santalales > Viscaceae > Viscum > Viscum album. The sequence continues at coordinate 1,238,621,923 of OY728153.1, forward strand.
GAATTGAAACAATTTATTTATGTCTTTAAAGTCAAATTAATTGAATGGTGTTAAATTGAAATAATGGCATTTTATGAGAACAATATTTTATTAAAAAACATAAAATACATAAATATACTATATTATTGATAAAGGGATAATATATTGTTGATAATGTTATCCATTTTCAATTTATATTTCATTTAGAACCATTTTCCTTGATATTGTTTAATTAAATTTTAATCATTAAATAAATTTCAAGAGTGCCCCTCCCCTCAATTATAAAAGGTAACTTATCCTTTATCTTATTCACATCACATTTACCCTTATAGATCTGCCATAATTTATAAAATTATTATATACACTTATATAAACACATTCTATAGGAATTGGTATTCTCAAATGATAACCTATAGGGTCCTTAAGTGGAGTTTGAAGGAGTTCTTTCCAAGAAGAGGTAATCACCTTAACCGGTCAATTTCATTTCTACTCTTTTTAGCACTTATAAATATTTGGAATTTATAAAAAATTATAAAATAAGTAAAATAAATATTATAAAATATTAGTATGATTATTAAAACACCATTATACATCCTCTTTACCATCAAATGTGAAATGAAATTATCGCTCATGCATATGTATATCATTCAATCTCCATATAGAAATTCAATTCATTTTTCACTGCCATCATTTGTGGATGGGTATAATTATTGGTTAATTTTTGATATATTATATATATGAAATATTTAAACTTTTATAATTATAATATCATGTCTATATTCTTACCATCCAATACTTTGGGAAACGATAACATCTCACATGTGTACGTGTGGACTACTAACTCCACAAAGAAATGTGATTCATCTTTTCCTTTATATTTAACATTGTTGGTAATGAAGATACATTTGATGGATATATATGATATATATTATTTAATAATGATTTATAATGTTCAATTATTATTTAACTTTCTTTTATTTCCTCATCTAAATTTTTTTAACAATAATCATGTGAACGTACGACATACGGTCTCCACGAACAGTGTAATTCATTTTTTTCTATCTCTAATTTTTATGAATTATTATAAATATATATAAAATTGGTATAAAAGATATTTTAAACATTATTATAATTATTTAAATTATGTAAATATGATAAATATATATGAATGGGGACTATCAAATCAAAACATGATTGGAAACGAATCAGTTATCACCCATAATAACGATTTTAATAACAAAATTATTAATAAATGGGCGATAACATGTAACAAATAAATCATAAATGGTTGGTGGATATTGATATGTTAATTGAATAAATTTATAATAAATCCATATTAATTATACAGGATTTTTGAACGTGAATGAGTAATATCGATACTTTAGGTATAGGATTTACGTTTCAATCATATTTTTAATCGGGATTGTTTATACTTGAATTTCCATTGAGGAAAGTATATAATCCTTATTAGATAATCCTTTTGAATTTATTATTTTTTTGTTATTTTTGGATATTAAATGTTTTTTTCATGTTCCTCACTTAAATTATTTAAGATATCAAAAAATTGTTTTGGAGGAAAATTGAATTTAGTTCTCTCTTCAATCTAAATTCATTTCTTCAATATTCATATTTTATAACAAATGTTTTCAAAAATTATCTAAATATTATCATATAATTTTTTAACGAAATTTTACCCTTGGTTTAAATTTTAAAAACTATTTTATAAGGAATATTATTTTCATTTTTTAAACATGGTACTTTTTGACTTTTTACATAAACAAAAGCGAATGAAATGATTTTTTTAACTCCTACAGAAGGAACAGAATGTCCCATGGTCATGGAACCTCAATGATTTTAATATTAATTTAAGATTTTACAGTGGTATTTTCTATAAAAATGGATTCTCTATTACATATATTGTTTTTTAATTTTATAAATTTATTTTTAAATTTGAATGGGTATTTTCCTCAAGAATGTTTTAAGGATATTTTAATAGTGTCTCTATTCATCAATGACAACAAACCCCAACTCAAATTATGATTTATTAGGGTTATGATGCATGTATAACATTATTTTTATATCTATATATGGATTATTATTATGAGGTAAAATGTTTGTGTAACCTGTTTCTACGGGTTATGCTAGGATTAAATGTTTATGAAAACATTTATTTTCTTGGGTTATGAGACGACGAATGTTTTATGTTCTTATTCCAAACTTATGTATGGAATACATTAAGTGATGTGTGGGACCTATTTATCCTTACAATTCATTGGGTAATGAGATATTTATGGGAATCATGTTGATGTGATTGATCTGTTATGGAAAAATAATTTGATGTGTTCGATGTGTTATGGGAAACAAATCAACGTGATTTAAACACTTCGAGAAACTATTGTTGGTTCCTAATATGAGGATATTGGTAGTTAAAATTTACATATTAAATGGTTTCAATACATATTATTGTTTTACACACACGTTTATTACATGATCTTATTGTTCATGATTGATTTACGATGAGTTCTCATTCTTATGATTCAAGTATTTGGAAATGAAAATGTTTCATACTATAAATCATGTTTATGATATTTAACAAATTGAGTATGAAATTTTTATGTTATGTTCATCATATCATACCCTTTTGATTATATTACTAAGAATATGAGTTCAGCCTTTACTTACATTTCCTTTCTCAAGGTTATTAATAATTTTTTTAGTAGGGATTTCTTATGAAGAGTACTATGAGGGAAGATCATTCATGAAATAAGAATATTGTATATCCTATCTCCAAAGAGTCTAAGTCAATATAGTTTTGGAATAAATAATGATTTAATGTATGAAATATTCCTTCAAATTTATGTAATATTTATGTATGAAAAGTTCAGGGCAGTATAGTTGGTAGTATAGCAGGGTTTATTAAATACTAAGATAGTAGTGCTGGAATAATTTTAAAAAAACACTAGAAATAAGTCAAAGTATAGGAAAAAATCAATTTTTTTTTGTAATGATCATGGATGAAGAAGGTTAAGACTAAGGTTTCATAGAAGTAGGTGTCCCGATTTATACATTAAATATTTTTTTAGAATTATGTGTTTCTCCACCATGAATATTATTTATGAAACTATTTATCTTAGTTTTTGATAATGGATGATGCCTAAATGAATCATGTAAAAGTTGAATCTTGTAAAGCTTAAGACTAAGGTTTCATAGAAGTAGGTCTCCCGTAATCAATGTTATTTACTCTCTTAATTTTAAATATATCTTTTGTGTCTACATATAACAAAATATTATGAATATATATATAAATAAATTAATGAAATTATTTTCATGATATAAATTTATTTATAATTTTCAATAATTATATAATGACCTTAAATTCTTATGCAACATCGATGCATTATTTCTCCAATTTGTAAAAAATATTAATAAATTATATTAACAATATTAATATAAATTTAATTTTGGATATTTAATGTGTGAAATTAATTTTATAGGATAATATCACATATTATTGTTGAGTTATAAGTTTAAAGTATAATTAAAACTTTATCTTTAGTGATTTTATATCAAATTAAATAAATAGAGTCTGAGTAAACAATAATGAAATTTTACGAGAATAATATTTTATTAAATCTCATAAAAATCATAAAAATATTAAATTATGACCTATGGGATAAAATATGGTATGAAATTCCATCCCTTATCCATTAATAGTCTATTTGGAACCATTATTCTTGATATTAACTCAATTATTTGTTGATATTTTATGAAATTTCAAAAGTTCTCCTCCCCTCTCTTATAAAAGGGAACATCTCCTTTGTCTTCTTAACATAAAAATGATCTATCTATATTGAAAATACTCTTAAATATTAAGTTAAAATATTCCATTAACACATTCTATAGGTGATGATATTCCCAAAATACCAACTCTAGGGTCCTTAAGAAAAGATCTAAAGAAATTATTTTCAGAAATAGGTAATTGCCTTAACTAGTAACATTCCTTTCTACTCTTATTTAACTACTCTAAATATATGGTATTATTCATTAAAAAATAAATTTTATTATACTTAATATGATGAAATTTTTTTATTATTATTAAAACCCCATTATTAACCCTCTTTACCATCAAACGAGAATTGAAAGTATCACTAGTGTGTGTATATGACTTACTGTCTCCACACATCAATACAATTCATTTTTCATCACAGTATATTATTGAGTGGTATTATTATGGGTTTAATTTTTATATTTGGTATTTATGAAATAATTATACCTTTTAAATTTTAAAATCAATCCTACCTTCTTACCATCCAATCCATTTAGAAATGAAAACGTCGCTTGTGCATATGTGTGGAGTACCACCTCCACGGAGCTATGTGATTTATTTTTCATTTATATTTTAATTGTATAGTAATGAGGATGAATTTGATTAATATATATGATATATATGAAATAATTATTATTATATATATTCTAATTATTATTTAACATTCTTTTTTTCCATGAGTCAAAAATAGAAACATCATTCATGCGTACGTACGACCAACTGTCTCTATAAACAGTGCAAATAAATTTTCAATCTATAATTTTAATAAATTATTATAAATATTTTTATAATTAATATATATGTTTTATATAACGTGATTATAATTATTTATATAATAAAAGCATGATCAAAGAATAAGGATCAGGATTGTCGCACCGAAATATGCTTGGGAAACAAAGTAGTTTTCACCTAGAACTGTGATTTTAAAAACAAAATAATTAAATAATGGGAGATAATATGTCCAAAGTAAATAAAGAATAGTATGATAGATATGAATATTATAATTTAATATAGGTATAATAAATCCGTATTTATTATATAGTATGTTTTAAAATTAATGATAAAATGTGATACATGAGGTAAGGGATTTAATTTTAATTCATATTTTGATATTGATTATATATACCAAAATTTCCATTGAGGAAATTATATTATCGTTACTGGATGAATCATTTTCATTTTAATCTAATAAATTTATTTATTGAGATTATATTTTTATTTTCATTTTTCTTAGATTAATTATTTTGGAGATCAAAATAGTGTTTTTAAAGAAAATCAATTTTAATTATCTCTTCACTCTAAAATCCTTTTTCATCTATATCTATATTTTTATTAAAAAATAATTTCAAGAATGATTTAAAGAGTATCATGTTATTTTTTAGAGAAATATTTACCCTTGGTTATATTTTTAAAAATTGTTCTAATAGGAATATTATTTTTGTTTTTAAAATGATGTAGTTTTTAACATTTTACAAAAAAGTGAAAGTAATGTTTTTTAATTTATACAACATGAAAAAAATTTCCATATATAATAATGCCTCAATGATTTTAAGATTCCATTAAAATTTTAGAATTTTATTTGAAAATAAATTTTTTTTATTGTGTTTGATTTTTTTATTTTAAAAAAATATTATAATATTTCAAAGGGTATTTTCCTCAATAAGGTTTTAAGGATATTTTAAAGTTATATATATTCATCAGTAAAAACAACCCTTGATTATACTTTTAATTTAATAGGGTGATGATCCTGGTAAACCATCATTATTATTTCATTGAATGAATTATTATTATGATGAAATTGGTTTCAAAAACATGTTTCCATATTTTATGGTATGCTGAAATGTTTATGAATCACATTTCTTTCCAAGGGTTTTGATAAGATAAATGTTTTATGAAGTTTTAGAATATGTGTGTGGGGTTTTTATTTTGTAGTTTTTCAGTACTATATATCTCTCCAATTAATTGGTAAATATATTATATCTCAACAGATATTTATTGGAAAACATTTGATGTTCTTGATCAGTTATGGTAAAATAAGTCAATATAGTTAATCCATTATGGGAAACAAGTTGATGAAGTTAATTCACCACGAGAGAAAGGTGTCAGTGCTTGATCTGATGGTCTTAGTAGTTAATGTTGACATATCAAAATGTTTATATACATATGATGGTTCCATAAACTCATTTATTACATGAACATATGGTTCATTATTGAGTTATGATGACTTATCATTCTTATAATTAATGACTTTTAAAATGATAATTATTTATTCCATAACTCAGGTGTGTGATATTAATCATATTGTGTTTGAAAATTTTAAGTTATGTTCATGATATCATACCCTTATTCTTATCATATGCTTTCATATGACCATCAATTTATATCTCCCAAGTTTACCCATTGATAGATTTTGAACTCACCCTTTTCTTATGTTTCCTTTCCCGAGGTTATGAATAATACTTTTAGTGGGGTATTCCTGTGAAGAGTAATATGAGCGAAGATATTTATGGGAGATGTTGAAAATATTTCATAAAATAAAAAGATTCCATATCTGGCCACGAAACACTCTAAAGTTTTACAGTTCTGGAAAAGATCATATTATTATGTATTCAAGTAAATGTAATATTTATATATGAAAATATTCAAGTTATATATATCTAGAAAAAACCAATAACTTGGCTAACACCTAAATATATATCTACAATATGAATAGAGTTAATTGAATTTGGCTCCCTCACTACTACAAATATGGCCTTTATTAGTGCTAGAAAAGTGCATTAACAGCGCTAAAAACACTGTTAATCGAGGCAAAGATAAAGGGGGTTCCTTTTTATCAGTGCTCAGAAAAGAACTAATAAAGGTCTCAATTATAAGTTCTAATAAAAGGGGTCTATTATAAGTGGTTTTTTAGCACTAATAAAAGACCCCATTTATTATCTATTTTTTGAGCACTAATAAAATTCAAAAAAATAAAAAAAAAGTAAAAACAATATATAATGCCAGGGGGAGCTTTTAATAGCACATGACCCCCTATTAGCAAAAAGCGGACCCCGTCCCACTCTCTCTCGTGCTGCCATTTTCCACGCATCTCCCACATGCTCATGCGCCCTTCCCTACATCCACCCGAACTTGAACTTGAGACCTCCCCCCTTGTGCACCTACACCTTTACCACTATGTTATTTAGTTTTTTCACTATTTATTGATATATCTATCTATATATATATATATTTATATTTATATTTATTCATATTTTAATATATATTCATATTAATATAAATATATATTAATATTAATATTAATATATTTAGTTATATTAATACATATATATTAATATTAATATATTTAGTTATATTAATACATATATATTTATTCATATATTAATATATATATATATATATATTTATTTGTAAATTAATATATATATATATATATAGTCATATTTATTCATATATTAATATAGATTCATATTAATATAAATATATTTAGTTATATTAATACATATTTATTTATTCATATATTAATATATATATATTTATTTATTTATTCTTATATTAATATATATTAATATATATATATATAATTGTATTAATTCATATATTAATATAGATTCATATTAATATAAATATATTTAGTTATATTAATATATATATATAACTTTTCATATTTTAGTATATATATATTTTTTCATATATTTATTAATATGTATATTTATTTATATATATATTTTTAGCAATAATTTTTTATCTGTATATTTATTTGTATATTAATATATATATTTATAATATTAGTTTTGAATACGTTTATAACTTATGCTTTTTTTGTGTTTTTATATATAAATAAATACATACCTACATACATATATATAACACACACAGAGAGAGAGAGAGACACACACACACACAGATATATATATATATATATATATATATATGAATAAATACTTATGTATGTGTATTTAAAAATGTATAGAATGTAACACCCCGAGCTTCCATGATACGCTTCTCATTCAATAATGCAATAGCTTGCATTGTACGCAACTTCGAGTTCTAAAACACTGCGACTAATCAAAGTAGTCGTTATGAATAGTAATAACCACTTTTTAAAATTATAGACATTTTATATTTTAAAATGGACTTCATTTTTGGATTCGGAATATCGAAATTAGCCTATGTTGAATTTTGGGTATTTTTCTAAGAACTTCTAATTTTTTATGAATAGTGAAAAATACTTAAAAACAACTTTTTTAATCAAAATAATTTATAGTGATAAATTATACTATTTAGTGGTTTTAGAGTATAATTAGAATATATTTTTACAATTTTATACAATGGTGGTCATTACAATTAATTTAACATTGAAATTGGACATAAAAAATTGCCAATCTTTTGATATAAATTGTTTCTTAAAAACACGCTATCTATCGTGACAGTGGGAATTAATTATAAAATTAATTAATGCAAACTATATGTTTGGAATTTTGTAAAATAGACATCATTTTTGAATTCGGAATATCAATTATAGCTTATGGTGAAATTTTGGCATTGTTCTGAAAAACTTCAATTTTTGATGAATAGTGAAACCACTAAGTCGTAGTTAAATAACTGATTTTTCATTTAAATGAAATATTACCACCTCTGTGATTTGATTTTTAAAAATCCGACATACATGGTTGTCATTAAGAAGTAAAATTTGGTTCAATGAGATTAAAATAATTTTTGGTGAATAGTAACTTTTAAGTTCTTAATCGCGATTAGAGGTAATTGGTGTAGTTTAAGGTAAAAATAATGTTTTAATAATATGAGATGAGCTTGACACATGTCCTAACCTTATTGGATGTGTCATATCCGATCAAGACAATCCATGGGTCAACTTGGGGACCCCATAGAGCCACTTTAGTTGGAAAATGACATAAATACCTTTTATTTAATGTTAAAGTAAAAAATGACACAAACATGAAATGTTTTACTAAACCAATTTTTACTTAGGGTTATACAAGTCATATTTTTTACTATAAATATTCATTGGAAACCTAAAAAGATTTACTACATCATAGTATTTTTTTTATAATTTTTAGACATTAAATAAATTAAATTATTTATGACATCAAGATGATGCAGCGATGACCTCATTATTTAACGATTTAAATAAAGTGAGAAGATAATGTAAAATCCAAAGATTACACTGGTCCAAAGCCTATTGGATGAGGAGATTTATAAACATTATCACCTTAGCCTCGAATTATACAAGTGTGGGACCTTTAGAATCCGAAAAGCATTTTATAATAGAATAACATTTCATTACTTTCCAAAAGTGCCCCTCCTCTCCACTTATAAAAGGCCCCCACCTCTACCACCTCATTCACACTTTCAAGCCATTTGGCTCGGCCAACCTCTGCCCAAATACTCTCCCAACTTCCCCCTCTTACTCATAGAAGCATTACTTTGGGCATAACTCTTCCCAAGGAAGCCTTTGGCTCAAATCAAAAAGAGTTACCCGATTTTGAGGTAATGTCTTCTCTAATGTTGTTTTTTATTATTTTTCTTTTCCAACCCCATAAAATCTATTTATTCATTTCTTTTGTAACAAAACCAGTATCCTCAATATACTAGGATGTTTTTATAAGAAGGATTCGAGCTACACTTACACACACCTACATCTAATGGTTAAAGAACATACGGTTTTTGTGGATGGCAAATTTCTGCCTCACGAAATGATGATTGTTCAACACTCATATAACACCTTAAAAGGTGGCCATTAAGATGTCAATATATTTATATATGATATATAATATGTTTATGTTTTACTTATGCTTATTTATTTCTCATTTATGGCATACTTTATTATTTCCATTATGGGTAAACGCGATAATTTCATTTTAGGAAGTGCGGACTACCGCCCCCTCAAAGTGATTTGAATCGTTAATGCCATATGTGGGATGTATAAAGGATGGAGTAAATGGTATTATAGACTATAATATACTGGAATTATATTATACATTTATATCATTATGATTTCATTCCATTAAATATGAAATAGAAATTAAATTAGCGTTCATGCGTACGTACAGCTTACCATCTCCATGAATGGTGCATTTCATTTCTTACCTCTAAATGTTACGTAATATTATAAATGAATGTATATACTGGATATATATGATATATATGAAATCTAAATCATGAATATAATTCTGGAGATAATGGATATTCTACCACATAAACAACTTGTAATTATAAGATGTTTATTGTTGACTCAAGTACCAAAGATCGACAAAACGACCGTTATTAACTTAAATAATTACATATTGTTCATATCATTGTAATAAGTGATATAAAAAGGATAATGAAATTGAAAATGGTTCTTAATAAGGTATATATTAACTCTAGTTTATTATTCAGGAGGTTAAAGAATGGTTCAGTCAAGTCAGACACGAGGTAAGGGAATTTCTTAACCCAACTTCCATTCTTTGGGTTAATCTCCTACTTTCAAATTATGTCATGATATTATTATTTCTTATTTTGTATTTTTACTTTCTTTATGTGTAACTATACTTAATACACATAATAGATCTATTTTATTTTAAAACTGATCTTTTTAAGGACTTCGTCTCAATCTCCTTTCATTGAGGCATATTTGGTTTTATACACAACTTTCTTTTATACGGTGTATAAACCCCTTTGAATTTTACGTTTATTCAAAAGGAATCTTTTTTATACGAAGCGTTTTGCTAAACGACAAAAGGGAATGTTTTTCTTTCCATACTTATGCAGTGACAACGACTTCTCCGCCGCCGTGACCATTATTTGAGTTTCGGCTTCCTCTACAAGCCATCATTTTTTTTAATGAAAAATAAATACAAAGTTTTAACTTTCTTTTATTTTGGTATTGAAAATGGTTTTGAAAGCGTTTTTATTATATCAATGTGTTGTATTGATATCTTGTGATTGAAATGTGGAAATGTTATGTTTCCTTTATGCATGTTTTATGTGATACGATTATGTTATGGTTTATGATATGTTTAAACCTATTCATATGAGGAATGTATTGGACTTAATAAGTGACGGGTGGAGCCCGCTATAGCTCCTCGATGCATCGGTAGGTCTCATGAGACAACAAGACGTGGAATTGGCCGAGGCCCTTTCCCAATTTGATTTATGGTTTTGGCCAAGGCCTTAATCATTTTAGACGTCTTGGCTGAGGCCTTGACAAAATGTTTCAGAATGTCTGGCATTATACATTCCCTCATTATGAAAGTGGTTATTGATATTGCATGTGATTATTCGACCAGTAGAATATCCATGTGAAGAAGTGAATGGAATTATCTCATTTTACTTTTTCCATATTATGTTGATGTTCAAGTTTAAAAGGCTTTTGTTTTAGTTATACGTTGCCTTAAATTTTTATGTTTATTTATGAAAGCTTCCGCAATATTGTAATCCTTACTGAGCATCTGAGCTCACCCCTTTCAATGTTTTAATATTTTCCAGGATGTGAAGAAGTATTTTATGAATGACCTGCAGGGATAGTCAGAAGAGGATATGATTGTGGACTATGAAGACTTTGTTATTAGTTTTTCACTTTATGATGTAATGTAACATTTATGAATGTATCTAGTGTTTCCAAGGCTACTAAACTAATCGGTCTTTCGAGACTTGATCTTTTGTGATCATGCCAATGTTACGAAGTAATGCACCGACTCTGGGAAGCTGGGGTTGGGGCGTTACAGTTGGTATCAGTGGCAGTTTAGTACTAACCTTGGAAGCTAGATTTAGATAAACTCTGATTAGAGCACATAGCCCGAAGATAGACTTTGAGGATTTGTATAGAATAACTTCCTAGAATTTTGTTATTGTAGAAATTTTGTGAGTTTTCCGAGCAATACATCCCTGTCTTGAAATGAGCAGGTAAAGGCGGCTCTGGCAAAGATGTACCTAGGGGTAAAACCCGAAAACACTGCTTTGAGCTAGACTCGAACGGGAACTGGTGCACGACAACGGGCCTTGCTGCACTCTTGGTTACGACACTCCCGGGGGATATGCTTAGGATAATTCTCATTTTCTTTACAAACCACTATGAAGGGTTATGAGTATATACTTCCTCAAAGAAAACTTTTTTTATGATTATGGATTATATCCATAAATAGTTAAATTAGTGTTAAGTGTTTTACAAGTATGGAATTATGTATTTTGATTCATAAACTAATCTAGTTTATGCCATTGTTTAGAAATGGCTCCTGCTGGAAGGAATGGAAACTGTATCAATACACGCACTCCATGTAGGGATTTCCCTCCTGCTCAAGATAATTATTGTGGAGCTGGAGATACAACTGGTGCTGATCAACTTATTACCATACTCGGACAACTCACTCAGGTTATGAATAATAACCTTACTCGTATGGATCACCCTAATCCGCAACATGGAGGATCAATGTTAGACCGCTTCATGAGGAAACAACCACCAACCTTCAATGGGAGTAAAAATCCTATAGTAGTTGAGCAATGGATAAATTCCTTAGAGAAAATATTCCATGCCTTGGGGAGTAGTGAAAGGGAGAAAGTTGTCATGGTAGTTTACCGCCTCACTGGAGATGCTGATCAATGGTGGTCACTAATTCAAAATACAAAGGAAGATGATGAATTAACAAACATGGAATGGAAGGAGTTCAAAGAGTTGTTCTTAGAAAAATACTTTCCTCGAGACCATCGAGCGGATATGGAAAGGCAATTTCTGAGTTTGAGGCAGAAGGAGGATGAGAATGTCGCAAAGTATGAGGCTAACTTTACAAGGTTAGCGAGGTATGCTGTAGATTACATACGTAACCCAATAAGTAAAATTGATCGTTTCTTTGATGGGTTAAAACCTTTTCTTCGCCGAGCTTTAGTATCACAATCTTTCTCAACATACGAGGATATAGTCTCATGTGATATCAAGACAGAAAAAGAATTCTCTAAGTCTTATGACAACAAAGTAAAGCAAGAGAAGAAGAGAACGGTGGAACAAGAGACAGATAAATGGAAAAAGGGAAAGAAGGATTTTCCATTATGTGATAATTGTGGGAAGAATCATCATGGTAGTTGCCTAAAAGGAATGGGAGTTTGTTATAAATGTTGAGAAATAGGTCACCAGGCGCGTGATTTCAAGGGAAAGAAAGAGGCTATCAATGTTAAATGCTATAATTGTAGGGAAATGGGGCATTATGCAAATGAATGTCCTAAGCGTCAAAGAAACTTACCTCAGAAAAGGCCAAGGGATCAAGGAAAATCTTATGTTGTTACTACAGTTGAAGCAGAATAACTAATGTATTGGTGATTTTGGACTCATGGACTATATTCTAGTTAATAGAATAATGTGATATATATATATAAGGATTGTACTGCAGTACTTGTTGTTTCAGTAAGGTTTTAATATGATTAAGGTAATTATATTTTTAGTATGTGACAATAAGAGAAACTTTACTTTGTTTGGGGAATCTGATAAATTGATTTTGGAATTAAGAGACCTTTTAGAGAAAGTTTGGACAGAGGTATTTTGGATAACTATAAAGGTTGGGATGGATTAAGTTGATCTTTGGATAGTATTATTTAAGGTAAAAACATTTCTGAAGATTATTTTTGGAATATTATAATACTATAGTTTTAGGAAAAGGACAACCTGCAGGGTGGGGCATAACCCGTCGCGTCGGACAAAGCTGCAGGAATTGAACCCACAACCATAGTACGACAGGCCTTTATTTACTACCACTAGCCTACAGGAAGTCCCTGGTTATTACAAAATAATTTTACTAATCTAAATGGTATGTGTTAACATTTTGAATTTTATACAATTAGGATAATTATAATATTTTTGAGTCCTATTATCTTTTTGAGTGAAAGATGAGTTGAAGGTTGAAACTCTATTTTTCAAGCATAAATATATATATACCTATCTCTTATTCAATGAATAAATTAATTCTTAAACTTTAGTAAAGGGATATTAAAACAAAAAAATGTGTTATTCTAATACCTTTTGTCTTGTTGAACTGATGATATTTTAAATCAACATAGATTGAAGGCTTTGAGGCCCTCAATTTGACAGTTGATTGTGATTGATGACCACAATCACTCCCTACATATATTTACGTTTTCCCCCAATTATACGTCTCAAATTGCCACCAATGTTCTCCTTATCGAGATCATAATTTGGTGGTGACTTTCTTATTTCCATTTCCCTCTTATTAACGCTAAATTTTATTAACCTTATTTCCGATGTGGGTTTTCCACAAAGGTATTTTCTATTTTCAACCTTTTATTTTCAAAGAAAAATATCAAATTGCGAGGATGAAATTTATTGAAGGAGGGTAGAATGTAACACCCCGAGCTTCCATGATACGCTTCTCATTCAATAATGCAATAGCTTGCATTGTACGCAACTTCAAGTTCTAAAACACCGCGACTAATCAAAGTAGCCGTTATGAATAGTAATAACCACTTTTTAAAATTATAGACATTTTATATTTCAAAATGGACTTCATTTTTGGATTTGAAATATCGAAATTAGCCTATGTTGAATTTTGGGTATTTTTCTGAGAACTTCTAATTTTTTATGAATAGTGAAAAATACTTAAAAACAACTTTTTTAATCAAAATAATTTATAGTGATAAATTATACTATTTAGTGGTTTTAAAGTATAATTATAATATATTTTTACCATTTTATACAATGGTGGTCATTAGAATTAATTTAACATTGAAATTGGACATAAAAATTGCCAATCTTTTGATATAAATTGTTTCTTAAAAACACGCTATATGTCTTGACAGCGGGAATTAATTATAAAATTAATTAATGAAACTTATATGTTTGGAATTTTGTAAAATAGACATCATTTTTGAATTCGGAATATCAATTATAGCTTAGGGTGAAATTTTGGCATTGTTCTGAAAAACTTCAATTTTTGATGAATAGTGAAACCACTAAGTGGTAGTTAAATAACTGATTTTTTGTTTAAATCAAATATTACCACCTCTGTGATTTGATTTTTAAAAATCCGACATACATGGTTGTCATTAAGAAGTAAAATGTGGTTCAATGAGATTAAAATAATTTTTGGTGAATAGTAACTTTTAAGTTCTTAATCGCGATTAGAGGTAATTAGTGTAGTTTAAGGTAAAAATAATGTTTTAATAATATGTGATGAGCTTTACACATGTCCTAACCTCATTGGATGTGTCATAGCCGACCAAGAAAATCCATGGGTCAACATGGGGACCCCATGGAGCCACTTTAGTTGGAAAATGACATAAATACCTTTTATTTAATGTTAAAGTAGAAAATGACACAAACATGAAATGTTTTACTAAAACAATTTTTACATGGTGTTATACAAGTCATATTTTTGACTATAAATTATCATTGGAAAGATAAAAAGCTTTCCTACATCATAGTATTTTTTTTATAATTTTTAGACATTATATAAATTAAATTATTTATGACATCATAATGATGCAGCGATGACCTCATTATTTAATGATTTAAATAAAGTGAGAAGATAATGTAAAATACAAGGCTTACACTGGTCCAAAGCCTATTGGATGATTCGATTTCGAACCCTTATCACCTTAGCCTCGAATTATACAAGTGTGGGACCTTTAGAATCCGAAAAGCATTTTATAATAGAATAACATTTCATTACTTTCCAAAAGTGCCCCTCCTCTCCACTTATAAAAGGACCCCACCTCTACCACCTCATTCACACTTTCAAGACATTTGGCTAAGCCAAACTCTGCCCAAATACTCTCCCAACTTCCCCCTCTTACTCCTAGAAGCCTCACTTTGGGCATAACTCTTTCCAAGGAAGCCTTTTGTTCAAATCAAAAAGAGTTACCCGATTTTGATGTAATGTCTTCTCTAATGTTGTTTTGTTTTATTTTTCTTCTCCAACCCCCTAAACTCTTTTTATTCATTTATTTTGTAACTAAACCAGTATCCTCAATATACTAGGATGTTTTTATAAGAATTATTCTAGCTACACTTATACACATCTACATCTAATGGTTAAAGAACATACGGTTTCTATGGATGGCGAATTTCTGCCTCACGAAACGATGACTGTTCAACACTCATATAACACCTTCAAAGGTGGCCATTAAGATGTCACTATATTTATATATGATATATAATATGTTTATGTTTTACTTATGCTTCTGTATTTCTCATTTATGGCATACTTTATTATTTCCATTATGGGTAAACGTGATAATTTCATTTTAGGAAGTGCGGACTACCGCCCCCTCAAAGTGATTTGAATCGTTAATGCCATATGTGGGATGTATAAAGGATGGAGTAAATGGTATTATACACTATATTATACTGGAATTATATTATACATTTATATAATTATGATTTCATTCCATTAAATACGAAATAGAAATGAAAGTAGCGCTCATGCGTACGTACGGCTTACCGTCTCCATGAATGGTGCATTTCATTTCTTACCTCTAAATGTTACGTAATATTATAAATGAATGTATATACTGGATATATATTATATATATGACATCTAAATCATGAATATAATTCTGGATATAGTGGATATTCTACCACATAAACAACTTGTAATTATAAGAAGTTTATTATTGACTCAAGTACCAAAGATCGACAAAACGGCCGTTATTAACTTAAATAATTACATAATGTTCATATAATTGTAATAAGTGATATAAAAAGGATAATGAAATTGAAACTGGTTCTTAATAAGGTATATATTAACTCTAGTTTGTTATTCAGGAGGATAAAGAACGGTTGAGTCAAGTCAGACACGAGGTAAGGGAATTTCTTAACCCAACTTCCATTCTTTTGGTTAATCTCCTACTTTCAAATTAAGTCATGATATTATTATGTCTTATTTTGTATTTTTACTTTCTTTATGTGTAACTATAGTGAATACACATAATAGATCTATTTTATTTTAAAAATTATCTTTTTAAGGACTTCGTCTCAATCACCTTTCATTGAGGAATATTTGGTTTTATACACAACTTTCTTTTATACGGTGTATAAACCCCTTTGACTTTTACATTTATTCAAAAGGAATATTTTTTATACGAAGCGTTTTGCTAAACGACAAAAGGGAATGTTTTTCTTTTCGTACTTATGCGGCGACAATGACTTCTCTGCCACCGTGACCATTATTTGAGTTACGGCTTCCTCTACAAGCCATCATTTTTTTAATGAAAAATAAATACAAAGTTTTAACTTTCTTTTATTTTGGTATTGAAAATGGTTTTGAAAGAGTTTTTATTATATCAATGTGTTGTATTGATATCTTGTGATTGAAATGTGGAAATGTTATGTTTCCTTTATGCATGTTTTATGTGATACGATTATGTTATGGTTTATGATATGTTTAAACCTATTCATATGAGGAATGTATTGGACTTAATAAGTGACGGGTGGAGCCCGCTTATATCTCCTCGATGCATCGGTAGGTCTCATGAGAAAACTAGATGTGGAATTGGCCAAGGCCCTTTCCCAATTTGATTTATGGTTTTGGACGAGGCCTTAATCATTTTAGACGTCTTGGCTGAGGCCTTGACAAAATGTTTCAGAATGTCTGGCATTATACATTCCCTCATTATGAAAGTGGTTATTGATATTTCATGTGATTATTCGACCAGTAGAATATCCATGTGAAGAAGTGAATGGCATTATCTCATTTTACTTTTGCCATATTATGTTGATGTTCATGTTTAAAAGGATTTTTTTTAGTTATACATTGCCTTAAATTTTTATGTTTATTTATGAAAGCTTCCGCAATATTGTTATCCTTACTGAGCATCTGAGCTCACCCCTTTCAATGTTTTAATATTTTCCAGGATGTGAAGAAGTATTTTATGAATGACCTGCAGGGATAGTCAGAAGAGGATATGAGTGTGGACTATGAAGACTTTGTTATTAGTTTTTCACTTTATGATGTAATGTAACATTTATGAATGTATCTAGTGTTTCTAAGGCTACTAAACTAATCGGTCTTTCGAGACATGGATCTTTTGTGATCATGCCAATGTCACGAAGTAATGCACCGACTCTGGGAAGCTGGTGTTGGGGCGTTACATAGAATGTTAAAACGACCATAACATCTAATCCAGAAGTCTTTTTTAACTCCAAAAACTAGTAAAATCGAAGAAAATGAAACAACATTCGATATGATATGTGGTACAAGCATAGTGGCCATCCATATTAGAAGTTAACATGTTTTAATGTTAAAAAATTAGGGTATCCCAACTAAACACTCGATTTTGGAGGACTTCCTAGCCTTTTTGGGCCATGAAAAATGTGACCGAGGGTTCCCTTTGATCATTAGTTTGTAGATATCATCGCAAGATTTGATTTGATTTGTTGTATAGCTCAAACAGACACCTGAATCAAAAGTTATTTCTGTTTGAAGTTTCAGTTACATTTTCACCTTATTTCAAATCTTTTTTTTATTTTTCATTGATATTTTTATGCCTTAAAATTGTTATTAAAGGATTATTAATCAATGATAATTAGAGAATTATGAATTTATAATATTTTTTAAAATATTTTAAAGAAATTTTCACTAAATTTATTATATATTAAATGTAATAGTCTATTTATACATATCTAATACATATTTAAAAATTTATATTATATTTATATCAATATAAATATACTTATATAACAATATATTATTTTTCATGAATTTTGTTTTTGAAATATAAACTTTATCAGCCCTAGGAAAAAAGTGTTGATAATCACCCCTATCAGCGCTACTAGAAAAAGTGAGAATAAAGGGATCCCCCTTAACTATGATAAAAAACTCACTGATAAAGGGGGCCTTTATCAACACTAAAAAATCACTGATAAAGGTCACTTTTAACATCGCTTTTTTTAGTGCTATTTAAAGTACCCATTATCATTGCTTTTTTTAGTGCTGATAAAGGGTGGTGCTACAGAAACCCAGTTTTGTTGTAGTGTCTACTCACAAGTCCTCCTCAAAATTCCTCTTTGTAGCCTCCTCGTCTAGAAAAAGGTAGAAAGAATAATGTAAGAGGTTCTCATACATAACAAATAACTATCAAACATAGGAATTCCCATGGAGGAGGGTACGATTTTTCTATAGAAAAGATGCATTTATAGTTAATGAAAAAAACTCTTCCTGAAACCGATCATGAAAATTCTCCCATACAACGGTGAAATCGTTATATTCTCTAATGAATAAGAACCACCACTATCGAACTTCCTCATACAAAATAAACATGAAAAATGAAAACAATTACTCCCTCCCAAAATAAATATAACTAAATGAAATATATATATCCTCTTGCAATGCATTATTCTCCTGCTCTTAAGAAATCCTTTATAATTCTACAAAACATGGTGCTTACTCTCTCAGAGTTTCCTCCACTGAGTATATTTATCTCAACCTCTACTATAGAGTGATATTTATAGTATATATTATGAAATATATTTTTAGAAAAACATGATGTAGATTCTATGTTGGAGAAATTCATATAAAATAAAAAAAATTAGGGTCTAAAAAATCTAGAATATAAAATATTTAAGGGTAATTAATTCAAATTCATCCTAATTCCCTTTTTATGTCTAATTCAAAAATATGTGAAAATAATTTTGATACAAGATCCTTAAATAATAATATTCCCTATAAGTTGTATTACTTATATTAGTATATTAAGTAAACATGAAGGTCCTTACATAGGATCATATGGTTCTTTAAACACCTGTGTCATTTCTAGTCTTCCTTGCATACATAACATATTAAGTCAGCATGATATTTTTTACGCACTAACCCATGAAATATTTACGTGTTCTCACCTATAAAATCGAGATTAACTCATATATATAGGCTCTAATACCAATCTATCATACTCCCCCACAATTGGAACCCATCCTCGTCTAGTAGTGAAGAGAGAGAGTGGGTGTGTGTCTGACTGGTGAAGCCCACCTACAATATGCCATAAGATGCGCACTAGAACTAAGAGTATATAATGTATAAATGGGAGAAATTACCCTCCTTATATAAACATAAGGACAAGATTTAAGATGATTTCATCTAACCAACTACAAAAAAATAAATAAATAAATAATCATAATACATGGTATAATGTCATTAAAAAATAAAACTATTAAAAATACAAAAAAACATCTTACGTAGTGACACAAAAGTAGAACATCTCATGGATAACTCCATGAGATATTAACAACTATATCAATCATCAACCAACTCCTATAGACCTAAAAAATAGTTTTTGAAATTTTAAAAGGATCATACTAAAATGGAGTGAATTAATCGATGAAGCTAACTCGATACATAAATAAGAAAAACTATATTCCATACACACTATGAATCTCTCACCAATTAACACATGAAATTATAACAATATATATCAAACACACACATATATATATATATACATATACATATATATATATATATGGTACCCAACTTCCACTTCACCTATGGATTTTCTGGATAGACTAATTTTGTTCAAACATAAACTATATTATCTTATTTTTAATGATAAAAATACTCAATTTTATTAATTAGGATTTTTTCTGAAGTGTTCAGATAATTGTTTATAAATTTATAAATATTTTTATAAGTTGTTTGTATTCTAGTTGAAAAAATATTTTCTATGCATGTAATTCATATGATCAAAGACAGGAATTTTGTATGAATGAATTACGATGCTCCAAATTTGTGAAATTTTGAAAATTAAGGAAGCCTTATGCAAAAATAAATAATGCTAAAAAATTATTTTTTTAATGAAAAGACATATACATGGAATAAATACTTACAATTAATATGGAGACATCGTATCAAGACCGTCTCTTAAAAGAATAAGTCTTATGAAACCCAGAGACATGTGAAAATTAAAACATATAATGCATATTGTATTGATTATTTTTATTAATATCCTATTAAATTTCTAGAAAAGATTAATCCGTACTCAAATTAATCAAAAGTAGTGATGTCTGAATGAATAAAAGGGGAGTTATTTTAAAATTATATTTTCAAGAAATGATATAGTTCCGAGGAAGCCCATAGAAACTCCTAAATGGAAACCTATATTTTTCTATTTCTATAGAATAAGTCACATGAAAATAAAAATATATAATTTATGAGTATTATATTATTTACTCTTGACTATAAGAATTAAATAAGGATTTAGAATACAGAATATAACTTCTATCAATCAAGACTCAATGAGTGTAATAAAAAACTACTACGTCCATATACACTATTTTAAAGATTTTTTTTCACAAATGAAAATTAAAATATACCATTTTTTTTTATTAAAAACAAATACAATACTTTCAGCAATTCAATCAAAATATACTCTATCTTTAATTAAGTTTAATAATCATTAAATTTCTACTTGAAACTATGTGATTAATTGGAACTCTTTTATATGGATATTTTATTTTCTATTGAAATAAAACAATCCTTTCATACTCTATAAAAACCTTGTAAATATAATTCTATAAAAACTCCATCATATAAAACCATGTTAAAGCTAATTTCACTCAGTTGGGATGACCATAGGAGAATATATATTATATCAAAAATGAAAAATAATGTTGGGAGAGTGTTAGTAGAGGGAACTAACGTATATTTATTCCCCAAACCACTAAAAATCATCAGTTTAGATTATTTTATTTTCTATTACATACTTCTCGAGGATAGTAAGATAGTTTGAAACCGAATTCTTTAAGTATGTTTTATGATAGAGAAACTTTTAACATACCATTTCACACCCTTCTTGAGTATTTGTGCATCTTTGGTAGGAAAATAATTGGGACCAGAGAAATTGAATTTTAAGCTCTAAACCTTTATAAGTATATGTTTGAAGATCCATTTCTAATGATGAAGAAATGTATTAAATGAAAGATATAATTTCTATTATAATGAATATCGATTTTAACATAAAGGACTATATATTCTTGAAAAAAACAATGGTTATTTATTTAAAGAACCATGGTCTGAGTATATACCTAAGTGATATCGAAGCATAAAAAATTCCTACAAGTAAACTAGATTTATGGTCTAATTCTAATGAAGATGAATAAAATTTTAAATCAGGAGAAATATATTCTATTATATATGGTCTAGGACCAAATAAATTCTAAAAAGTCTAATAATTACTTACCAAAAAATTAAATGTAGTATAAAATTATTGTAGCTTATGAGGCAACAGAAAATGTCATAAAACTTAGGTACAATGGTGTCAAGTTTAAATTTGACACCCCTTAAATAAAATATAGAAAACACTTCACTCAAATGAATGGTTGAATCGCTAAAATTATCAATGAATTTGTTTCCTAGGGGACACCTATTCGTTAATGAGATCGATAACTGAAAGTTATCAGAGTTTTACCTTGAAAATAGACTGGCATATCGACTATCATTCAATACTCCACACCTTTAAATCATAAAAAAATAAAGGAATTATTTTTTACTCATATTATTCAAGAGGTATATATTCAATATGATGTTTAATATACATGATTAGTCAAAAAGGTAAATTTTTCCATGATATTTTCCACTTCAAAGGATGAGAAGAAATAGAAAAGGAAAATTATTCACTTAATCATCCTATGAATAAAAATCAAGATATTTAGATTTTAATCAATTTTTATGAAAATTTAAAATGTTTTATAAAAAGATATGAGGATTTTAGTAATCCTTCAACAAGTAATTTTTTTGATGGATAGTTAAAATAAATAAGATTTTATTGTTGAAAAACTTTTATGTAATTCAAAACATAATTTCCTTGATTGAAAGAAAAAAATAGATATGAAATAAAGATGAAATGAAAATCTAATTATAAGAATAAAGAGAAGAAATCAATGAAGGTTACATGAAGAGATTCTAAGGAATCTAATAGTGGCTAACATAAAAATTTAAAGGCTATGAATTCATGTCAGAAATATAATCTATGTTTTATGTATCAAACAAAAGTGGCACATCATGTTTATTCTTATCCTTCTAAAACATAATCCATTTCTAAAAATTATTCTTTTTATGAATAAAATAAGTACTAATAAATGTTAAAATTAGTGTGTTAATATCTTAATAAATTTATCTATGGAAAAATATAAATAAAATTCT
The DNA here is from genome assembly GCA_963277665.1 of Viscum album. Taxonomy (NCBI): domain Eukaryota; kingdom Viridiplantae; phylum Streptophyta; class Magnoliopsida; order Santalales; family Viscaceae; genus Viscum; species Viscum album. The sequence continues at coordinate 1,238,644,858 of OY728153.1, forward strand.
AACTATAAACACTGATATGTCCAAACATATTTCATAATTTCATTCTAAGCAAGAAAAATATACTTCAACACGTGTTTTCCATGAAAAAAAATTAAAATAATAATGGTTGATGTTAAAGATATAAAATAATATACAATCATGTTTACTATAGTGTAGGATTACTTAAACCAAATCCTTAAAAATAAAAATACAATAATGTAAAGTAAGGTAAAGGAAATAATTGAGTAAAACATAATCTTTATAAAATTTATTTTTTCCCCAGTTCAAAAAATTGAAATATGTCTATCATTGGTTTTTTACTATGATAAAAATGGTTATTATATTAATGGTTTCTTCTTAATATATCCTCAATATTTTGGTATAAATATTAATTTCATTTCCAAAATCTTTTTATCTTTAGTAGTAGAAACTATAGAAATTTAATAAATTCTCAAAATTCAAGTAAATATAGACTTATGTGGAAACTGAAATATTTTAAGGATAACATTGAAGAACCCAATAGAATTCGGGTTCCAAAATATATTTTTTATTTATTTAATTATAAAACATCTACAGGAATAACGATTCCAAATTTTTTATGAATATTGTCTATTAATGATATATTAGTTGATATTTTTTGAACTTCCACTCACTATCTAAAATTTCTATAGACTATGTAACATTTACATATAATTTCAATGGAAATACTTTTGGGATTAGATATATTTTATATCAACATTAAATATTCATCAATAAATTATAGAATATTGAATGTTTAAAAGAAAACATGATATGTATTTCCAAAAAAATGATGATGGGTTTTTTTATTTTTCTAATAATAAATATTATATATTTAAAGATGAATTGTTTAATGTTATGGAACCAAGAACTGAAAATTTCAACAATATAAATCTTTATTACCAATTAAATCTAAATTTAAACTATTTGAATTTTAAATTGAATGATTATCATATTTGGTATAGAATACATGGATAGTGCAATGTTTATTTCACGAAAATGTTTTTAATAAAAATTTACTTCAAATTTTCATTAACATAAATTAAACATAAATAAACTATTTTATACATGTTAAATGGATAATCAATTTAATTAATATTTAAAACCAATTAAATAAGTTTCACAATCTTTATAATTTGAAATTATTCATATGGATTGATTTGGACCCTCTATAACTGCAAGGCTAGGTGAAAATTCAATTGTTTTGTGTTTTGGTTGATGAATTTTCAATATTTACCTTGGTTTATTCCATAAGACATAATAATGGTGAATTTTTTTTATTATAATTTTTTTAATGTATGAACAAAATTAAAATTGTGATGAAATTGTTTCTTTGAGAAGTGACCATGGGGGAGAGTTTTAAAGCCATGAGTATAATTCCATTTATTAAAAACATGGAATCAAATAAATTTTTTTTTACCCACTAAAACACCTCATTGGAATGGTGTTATTAAAAGGAGGAGTAATACCTTCAATGAGTTTGGTAGAATAATATTTTGAGAAAATAGCTTTCCTACTCACTTTTATGTTTAATATGTTAACACAATAAGTTATGTCATCAAAATATTTATAATAAAGCTTATCTTGAAGAAAATATATTATAAAATATAGAACAATAGAAAACCTAGTGGTGGATACATTTAAATTATTTGGGTTGAAATTTTATTTCCTAAACATTAAATATATTCTCTTTACATTTGATCTTACATTTGATAAATGATTCTTTATGGTTTATCCTGCTACTTGTAAAACCTATAGAGTTTTTAATAAAAATTAATGATTTTGAATAATATAATAATGTGGAATTTGATTAATGTGATCCCTTTGATCATAAAAAACACCAAATTGATGACCTAATTGATTCTATATATAAATTTAGAGGTTAACCTATATTTTATGATAAAAATAATGATTATATAGAACATGATAAAGAATGATATTGTCCTAAAATAATTGTATATGGAGAACCTAAAATTAGAAAACATAGAACCATTAAATCCCAATTATTAGATATTTTTATAGTAATATTATATGATGGAGTTATGAATTCAATATGTTTAAGAAACATTGTTGAATTGTTTTTGTTTCCCATCCTATCTTGAACAAAAAACAACAGAAGAATCCATAAATAATGTGGGTTTGGTAGTTTCTATACAAGAATAAGTAAAATAGTTAAAGAGTAAAAAGGTGTGTGATTTAGTTTATAAAACCTATGATTATCCTGTTACAGGAAAAAATGGGTATTTATAAATAATTGGGATGATCAAGTTGTGGTCAGTAGAAACAGACTCAAATAGCTTCTAAAAGGTATAAAGAAGATCTTATAATTGAAAATAATGAAATGTTTTCCCTTGCTACTTGCTTTGAATCCATTAGGATTCTTCTAACAAATGCATATTTTATAAATTTTAAATTATTTTTGATGGATTTAAAAAATTATTTTTGAAAACTATTTTTAAATTTTAATTTTATAATAATCAAGATCTAGGTTTTTAAAACCATTATTTTAAAAAGTACTTTTTAAAACATTGAAAAAACATTTATGGTTATAATCAAACACCTAAATCATATTATAAAATGTAAATTTCTTTAATTTTACTAAATGGTTTTACATTTTGAATGGAAGGACCCTTTATTAAAGAAATACTCATTAAAATATATTTTTTTCGTTTGGATTTAGGTTTATAATGTAAATTTTTCATATCTAAAACAAAATTTATGTAACGTGTTTTCAAAAATCATAGAAAAGGTATTTTAAATGAGCTCCATGTGTGAGTTCAACGTTTTTTATTTTAAGATTTATAAAAAAATGAAATGTTTAAAATAAAAAATATATATATATATACATGAATTTATAAACAGGTTTAGACTCAAAAATAGTAAATTGTATATAAATACAATGATTTCCAACATTAAAATTGATTTGGATGAAGTTGATATACAAGTTTACAAAAAGTTATATAGAGTAAGTTTTGAAATCTTATTATATATAACTGATAGTAAAACATATATAATGTTTATTTTGTGTTTATGTGTTATGTTTCAAGAAAACCTAAAATAGTCAAATTTAATATTTCTAAAATAATTTAAAGGCGTTTGAAAGGAATTGTTTCATTCACATGGAAATTTCTAAAAACATATGGTATTTATTTAGTTTCAAATTATACTACTGATTTTTGTGGTTGTAGGTTATAAAGAAATGTTACCTTAGTAATCGACCAATTTCTAGAAAAAATATTTATTTTTGTTGTCTATTATGAAGATAAAATCTATTGGATTATCAACCGTTGAAGTTGAGTACATTGCTATTGGTAGTTCTTGTGAACATATATTGTGTATGAAACAAACTCTAGTGTATTTTGGATTCAATTATTATCATGTACTAATAATGTGTGATAAAAATTCTTCTATCAACATTTAAAAAAGTCCAATAATCTATTCGAGTACTAAACACGTTTATTTAAGGAATTATTTCCTAAGGGATCACTTAAAAAGGAAATAATTAAAAAGATTTCATTTGTACTAAAAATAAATTTGAATAAATTTTTAATAAACACTTTCATGTTAATCATTTTAATTTTATTGAAAGTTAATTTTTTTTTGAATTCAAATTAATTTATTCTTATTTAAAAAAAAATTCAGTATTAACTAATTAATCTTTGTTAGTTCATTTTTAATTTATATATTTATCTATATGGGGTTCGAGGAGTTCATAATTTTATAATTTATTCATTCATTTATCCTTTACTGATTTTTATTTTTATTTCAAAATATTAGGGTTTTAGACAATCAAAGTGTCAAAAAGAGTATGTTGTTATTTATAAATCTTCAGAATTAAATATTTCTTTGGTTGAATCCCACTAAATTTTTGAAATAGAAAAGGTCATTATCTTATTTACATGAATATAAACCATATGTCTTTGATTTGATAACATCAATGTTTATTAAAATTATAGTCAATTCTAAAAAATATTATCTTGGAGCTTTAAAAATCTAAAAGAATTAAAATTCAAGTAATTAAGATGAACTTATTCTACATATAAAAGTTATTAATTATGGATAGATGAATTAGTTGAGTATTTTTATAGTAAATGAGAAGAAGGTATAATTTCATAGATATATGGGGACATATATGAACCATTATAGTCCATTTAATCTTATGTTTATGTTTTATCCTTTTCAAAGGATAATAATACTACACTATAAGAAAAAGGATATGAACCTCAGTGGAGATGAGTTTACCAATTTCTAAAAACATCAGAGCCTATCTGGTGAAATTTTATAGATTATGTAGCTAGTTTGGGATTCATCTTAAAATAAGATAGTTTTGAAGAGAAAATGGTAGGAATAAGATGCATTAAATTATGATGAAGAGCTCAACCCAACAATCATATAGGGGGATAATCCCTGACATGTTGTCCCTAACGATGTAGCTCCTTATGAGGGAGATTCATCTAGGGAATGTGTATAATCCCTTGTTACTATATTTGAGAACGATTTTTGAGAATTTTTTATAATGACCCAGTATTTTTATACATAAATATAACAACATAATAAATTAATATTCAATACAATGTACAAAATACACACTCATGGACTATATAGGTTTACTTTCTATGGAGACTAGATATACAACTGTCTTATTTCTTGTAATATCTCCTAAAATATCCTATAAAGATCTCCCAATTTTTAATTTTTATAGATATTAACTATTTAAAAACATTTTTTATAACATGGGGAAGAAAAACATAAGAAAGGTTGATATTAGATGCTCGATTGGGGTAAACATGGAGTATATAAATTAATTTTTATGTTAAAGAATAACATATTCTTAATGGAATGATATTTTGACAACAACTTATTAATATCATACCCAAACTAAAAAATATAATAAACATTAGTTATGGAATAAGAAATTAACATTTCCAAACACATGAATCATAAGAATGAGAATTCATTATAAATCAATCATGAACCATAATTTCATGTCATAAATGTGTGTGGCATCATAATAAGTATAAATACCATTTCATATGTCATTATATACTACCAGGACCATCCGATCAAAAATCAACACCTATTTACCATAAATTATCAAGAACATTTATTTATTTCCCATAATGGATCATGTATATTGAATTGTTTCCAATCACAGATCAAGTACATCGACTTGTTTCACATTACTATCTCATGAGGTATGATATATTACCCAATGCATCAGAGGGATATATAGGTCCCACCCATCATTAGTTATAATGTAACTAATATCTATGGTGAAAAAATAACAATATAAAATAATTAAAATCATATATATGTGTACTAGATGAATATAAAAAATTCACCAAATCAAACCCCATGACAATAAATGGGATTCATAAACTTTCCATCATAGCCTAACCCATGGAAAATAAATTGGTTTCCTAAAAATTTCATCCTTACATTATAAAAATAAACCATATAGAAAACGAATAAGTATAGAATACTTGTATCATATCCTATGTAAAGATTAATTATCATCAAATAATTTCATCTTAGATGGAAATTTATTTGGAATCATTCTTGAGGAAAATAGTTTTTTCTTATTTTAAAATCACTTATATAATTAAAAACTATGAAATTATTAATAAATAATTTTTTTTGAAAATAAATTTATATTATTGTAATGGAAGATTCAATGAATTCTGGTATCATGATGGCTGGAAAATCATCAAATTACTTATATGTAAAAAAATATTCCTTCTATATTTTTTTTAAAAAGACACAAAGTACTTTTTTTGGAAAAATACAAAAACATTACTTTCAATACATGTTAAAAAAATTAAAATTTGTGTAAAAATGATTTTAATGAATTGTGCGATAATATTAAAAACCTTTTTGAAAACATTTTTCGAAAATAATAATTTGGAAGATAAATATTCCCCAGTGGGGACATAAATATAAATAATCTCTAACAATGAAGAGTTTATGAAAAAAAACTCTTACCACTTTAATTAATTTTGATTAATAAGCCTCGTGAATCAAAAGAATTTATATGTATATGTATATTCAATTATTTTAATTATAATAATAAAAAAAATCATGGTCTATATATACACTACAGAAAATAAACAAGTAATGTATAAATCATGTATCCAACAAAAATAAATTTGAGACGGAATACCCTAATCCTTGGTTTAACATCCATTGAAAGTTTATTAACCTCTTATAGAATAAATGTAAATTTTTTATAAATATATAATATAATAATTTAAATTATTATTATATCATTTATATAATTTATATAAATATAATATTTCATACCAAATGATAGGAATATAAAATTAATTACACCGTTTATGGAGATTATAGGTCGTACGTAAGCATGAACGTTGTTTTCACTTTTTGATGGATGAGACAAAAGAAAGGTATATAGTTATTCACCTTTCCAGAATAATTATTATATTATTTATATAATATATACTCATCAAATCCATCCTTCAAAAAATCCAAGTAAAATAGAAAAGAAAAACTAATCATATTACTTTGTGAAGGGGGTAGTCCACATATATGCAAGAGTGAAGTTATCATTTTCCAATGGTTTAGATGATAAAATGGTAGATATGATAATATAATTTAATAATTATAATTATTTTAAAAATAAAATATATAATAATTAAACCAATTATTATACTAATCCATAAAATATGGTGATGGGAATAAATTGTATTGTTATGGGGAGACAGTAATTCATATGTATGCATGACCGATACTTTCACTTCTTATTTGATGGGAAAGAGGTTTTATAGTGGTGTTTAAGTAAACATAATAACATATAAGAATTTTGAGTATAACTAATTTATATTTTATGATAAAAATATTAGTTTTTTTGGAGTTAAAGAATATTAGAAAATGAGAGTTATCTGTTAGGGAAATTACCACTTATTTGAGAAGACTCCCAAAGACCACCTCTTAAAGGAACTACGATTGGTTTTTTTAGAAGAAAAAACCTCTAAAATTTGGATAAAAAATTAAGAAGATAATTTTTTAGGTTAAAACGGCTATATAAGTTTCCATGTTGTGTAAATAAGTGAGGGGGAGGGGCCCTTTTATAATTGAGTTGAGAGGAAGTTTTAGAATTTTTCAAATGATTAAAATATAAAGAGATTGTTTTAAAGAAAAATGTTTCAAAATGGACTATAATAATGAATTATATGAAATTTTGAACTATATTTTTACCCCATTTTTTCCTTATTTAATATTTTTATGATTTTGAAATAATTTTATAAAATATTATTTTCATAAAATATCATTAATGTCAATTTTAACACTATACATTACTTTGAGTTTAATAACCTCTAGAAAACAATTTAAATTAAAAAAATCATTTAATACTTACCTAACATGTCATTTAAAACTATAAAATTAGTGAATCATAACAATTAACTAAAATTTTAATACTTTTAATATTTTCAATATCATTTATTTGACTTTTTCATTAATTGAATAATTACTATGTCAGCGTTGTGTAAGAATTCAAGCAAAATATTTCTTTCCTAAAAATTAAAAATAAATTAATATGATCATGATAATTCTTTTATATCTCTAAATAATATTTATTTAGAAAAATAATCTCTAGATAACCCCATATGAAAATATTACAGTAATTAAAAATCAGAGTGTGACATGTTTAACTTTTCATGGAATAAAAAACTATAAAGGTAATAATCTCATCCAAACAACCAATTGATCATTTAACCAAACATTATATGATTATATAAGAAATTATATCATTATATAAAATTTATTAGTTTGTTTGAGTTATTTAATATCCCTTGTCATTTTATTTGTAATCTAAATTACCCAATTTACCCTTATCGTTGTAATAAAATTACAATAGTTACTATTCATAATGAACAAAAATAAAAGGGAAATATTTTAAAAATTTCCAACCAAAAATTACAAATATGGAATAAATTATTTAATATTAATCTCACATAAGTAGAGGAATTTAATTTAAAATCACTATTGTAAAACGTATTGAAAAATAGTTTTCGTGAAAAATGTGTTTTAAGCCCAAGAATGTACTTATAGCAAAATCATGTATAATGTTGATAAAAATGAATTTAATTATATTATGTTCAATTAAATAATAATAATTATAACTTGAGATATAATTAAAATCATAATGATTCATTATATGAAAAAATATAATACTTTTATAAAAATTGGTATTTTTCACTATTCACAAAATAATTAATCTTCTCAGAAAATTCAAAGAAAATCAACATAGGATAATATTGACATGATAAATTGAGAAATTAAATCAATTTTTTCTAATAAATTCTATAAAACATTCCAAAATTAATTATAACTTTCATTCAAAAGAAAACCCATTTTTGAATGATTACATACAAAGAATTTATCAATACATTTATATTCTCTATGAAATTAATATATACTTAATAAAGTATTTAATCAAATTTATATACACTAAATTAGTGGTTATGTTATAATTGTCACATTAAATATTTTTTTTAATATTATATCATAATTCATTTAAAATCACAGTTTCATGTAACACAAATATTAGAATAAATAATATTATTTAAAGAGAAATATTTTCTAAAATATCTACGTTTTAATATTTTAGGAACAGTTTAGTATCCTACTACTGATTTTAATACCCATGTTTTGATTTATAAGGTTCAAACTAGTACAAGATCTAGTTTGGTAAATGTAGTTACAAATTAAAATTTTTTGGAGATATAATTAACTAAATTTCAGACTAAAGAAGAAGCTTTCAGTGAGAAGAGGTTAATAAATGAAAGAGAAAGAGATTAAATGTCTTATCTTGGGATCCGGAATGATCACTTGTAAAATGATGAATACATTGAAGAATTATTGGTTGGGAATATTGATGTCTATATATTGATGTGATGTAATCATATTTTTTAACACAACATTCCATCACATGTAAGAAAAGAAACAAGCTAATGGTTTTCATCAACTGGTGACACTGAAAAGATAAACAAAATTGGTGTTAAAAATGATAATTTTTCAAAATCAATCAATCACAATGAAACTATTTAGGATTTTGAATATAATTTTCAGTCATTTGTTTCTAATGTGTTTAATGAGTATGAAAATTCAAAAGTAATAAAAAATTATCTCAAGGATGAGCATGAAGCATCAAAGAATGAGTTAAAAATATTAAATTACAATTTATTCTTGAAGACTAATTTCCTTAACATGATGGAGGTGTTGGATACCTAAAATGAAATTATAATAAACCATAAAATTATTTAGGACTATTATTCTATTAAGGTATCAATGGAGGTGATAATTGAATGATTCAATTGATCGGATTAAATGAATTTTATCTCCTAATAAATAATTTGATGGGTTTAAAGAAGATCTGAGAATCCTAATAGAGAATTCTATTTCCAAAACAGATATTCATATGATAAAGAGTATGGTGATCTGTCAATTTTAATTAATTAAAATTTTAATATTTTATAATGAACATAAGTTATTCCACCCGTAAGGATATTAAATCTATTAAAGGAAACTTCAGACTCATTTTCTCAAATTTATGAATATTAAGGGAAAAATTCATATGATTAAAGTTTGGTGTGACCTATATAGACACATATAAATAATTTAAAATATGTTTATCTATATATATTTAATATAAAAACTGAAATTAATAATATTTTCAATATTTTTAACGAATGTGGGAGAACCTTTAATGAAAAGATTCAGTTTTTGGGAAATTATTCGAAGGAGATCACGAACAACCTTAAGAATATGATGGCTTCAATGGTTATAATTTTATTTGATGAATATTTCAATGAATTTCTTGAGATTAACAGATATTTATCTATGGGTAAATAATTGGTAGTTTTGGGAAAAAACCATTCATTTCTCTAATAGTTATATTAGATTCATTGTGATAAGATATAAGAAGGAAGATAACATATTATGTATCTTAGGTTGAGATTACTAGATTGAAAAATATGGCGAATCACGATGACCTGAGAATGGGATTCGTTGTTATTATCAACCACAATGATAATTAGATAGTTTAATGGCTATAGGACCAAATTATAAACTAGTTTTATGTCATTGAAGTAATATATCTTAGACTATATATTCCATATAAATATTCTATTTCCAAATAACTGTTATAGGCTCATTATCATATTAGATCCTTAGATAACGAATCTAGGTAGGCTCTTGCTTGAAGAGAGATTATAAATACATTAAATATGACTTATAGATACTAAAACGTTCCTTTAAAACCTATTAAAATCTCTCTCATTCCTATCAATGATCTTTCACCCTCTTAATAGATAGATTCTGAACATTATGTTTCTCAAAATGTAATTTGAAAACAGGTTGATAAATTATTTAATATTTCAAATTATCTTCTTATATCATTCAAAGGGTTAATTATTTATATGAAACTATATGGTATTTCTTGATCCAAAACATATTAGACCTACAAGAAATGTAGAATTGTATTAATTATGGTCTTAATAAGGGGTATATTGTTTTTCTTAACTATTATATGGATGAACTTATGTAAAGGTTGGATATGGTTGGTAGAATTTTTTTTTTGAAACATTAATTGGAAATAATATAATAGATGTACCCCCAAACATACATTTATCTTCTAGGAAATGGCTGAAAGAATGTTTTGGGCCCCAAATTACACACTAATGCAGATAACGAGGCTTCTACTATTTCCTATAGACAATTATCTACTACCTCTGAATCAAACCATCCCAAATACAATATTATATAGTCTAAATATTCTAATGTAGATAAAGAGAAGCTAAAAATAAATTTTTATGATATTTATTCAATCAATACTTGCATGGGTAGAAACAAAATTGGTCTTAGAGCCATCAGGTGTGAAAAATACCTATCACACCTAATTGAGGTTCTTTTTAGAAATTAACTTTTATCACCAATTCTATATATACTTCTACTCACCATACTTTACCTAAGCCTTTAACCAATATAGACCCTCAACCTAGGAATTAATACTAACCCACTCTTAAACTAATGTATTGATGTGTATTATTTTAGGATAGTTTATATTTTATATCACTTTATAATTTTGTTATTTATTAAAGGAAACTATTTTTTTTTACTATTTACATTTTTTATTTTGAAGGTTAATATTAATTTGTATTTCCTTAATATTTTTTTTATTGTTTCTTAGGAGTCAATTAATTATTCAGATTAATTTCTATCTCGGGTTCTTACAATTATATAATTTATTATGTAATATTAAATGTGTTAAATTCATTCTGTTATATTTATTTTTTATCAAAAAAATTGAGGGTGAAGAAAATGGAATAAATAAAAAATTATTCAATTTTAATATTACGAAGTATTATTGTTAGTATCTTTTTTAAATAATATGATTTGAAATATTATATTATGTAATTCTATAAAATTTTATTTTTTATCGTTTATATATTCTATCATCATAATAAAAGGTGATAGTATTGGACGCAGTAATGTTTTTTTTATATATCATAGTTTATCCTATGTTTAAATAATCCCAAATTCCATAAATTTATTATTAATTATTTTTCATGAATTATTAATATAAATTATTATAATATATAAAATATTTTTATTAAAAAAATTTCTTGGATGAAAAAATATTTTCATTGCGTTGAAGTCATATGCTAAAAGAAATACATTATATACAAAATACATATGATTATCTAGTTTTTGAAAATTTCACAAAGTAATAAACAATTACATTTAGAGAAATTCTTTTGCAAGTAATCTTCATTTGAAATAAAAGACATAAATTTGTAAGAAAATTCTTATATTTTAAATAAACACTTACGTTTAGTAGAAAATAGTTATGATCAATATGAAGTTAAATGATCAATATTGACATATAATAGAGAAGTGTTAAAAAATTCAAGTCCTATGATAATGAGGACATATGAAATCTGGTATTTTCAAGATATTTTGTTATAGTGCTAAGAATATTATTATCATTACAAGATTTTGACTAAAGTTTACACCCAACATAGCTTAATAAAAATTAGTGATGACTAAAGGGAAAGGAATAAGGAGTTATTTAATGTTTATATCTCCAAGAAAGTATATACTCAAATAAAATAATATATATAATGAAAAATAACAACCTATGTTTTTCTATTTCAAGGGAAGAATCCACATTTATAGGGAAGATAATTATTTTATGATTATTATATTATTTACTTTTGACTATTTGAATTAAATGGGGAGTTTGAATACAAAAGCTAAATCCTATCATGAAATATATAGTGAGAGGAATACATAAGAACTATTACTCACACATATTCTATTTTTCATTATATTTTTTTAAATATGATTTAAAACTAAAATATAGTATTTTTTTGTGATTCCATGTTTTATATACCATATAAAAAGTATCATTAGTGATGTATTCAAAGTGTAATCTATCCCTAAAAGAAGTTTGATCATCCGGCGATTACTATGCGCAATTGTGTGCTGTATTGGAACTATTTTCAACACATCTTTTATTTGTGGTTAAAAGTTATTACTCCTTGTATTTTTTGTGGTTGGAAGATATATATAATCCTTATAAATTGGATCCTATAAAAGTAAGATACTTGATATTATACCAACTGATGGTTTCTTGCACCTAGCTGGGAATCCCCTATGAAAAGGGATGCAATATTTAAAATCATAAAGGTCTCTGAGGCATTGTTGGTGGAGTGGATAGGGGATATCTATGTCCTAAACCACTATAAATATCTTATGTCCCAGTTTATTTATTTTATATTATATATTACTTTTTGAAGATAAGTATAGTTTGAAAGAAACTTCTACTTGGAGTATTTTAGTTGGATAAAATCTTAAAAAATCAATTCACCACCCTCTTGAGCTTTTGTGCAACTTTATTAGGAAAAAAATTTATATGTCTCACACCCCAACATCATATTTCATGTATTTCATTCCCCACCATAAGTTATTCCCAATATGAGTCAGTCCTTAATCCTAACTACCATATTCCCATGCAAGGTCAAACATATCATGTTGGTATTAGTCAATATATCCACATCACCACCTCATAATCACCATCTCATTCATGACCAATTGGTAAATATTAATGCCACTATATTATTTGTATCTTTTATTATAACACAGTCCATTATATCCCATTAAAATAAACATATATAAAACCACAATTACTATAACTGGAATACAACTATGTTCTATATCTGTATGACATTACATTCCCCAGTAACATGTACAGTAAAACTGAGATCCATCATATCTTTTATATAGAAAAAACCTATACGTTAATATATTAAAACATGGATATATTTATACATCATTATACATTAAAATGGGGATAGGGGAGGAGGTATAATTCACACATTTGTTCCCTCGCTAACATAGATGTTGAGGAAACACCCATATAAAAAACATTTGTGCATCGACTGTCCTCTTAAATCAGGTGATGGAGTGTATGAAATTATAAAATATATGAATATATAACAAAAAATCTCACAAAGTATAACTTTATTTCTTTATATTTTACAATAATTATCATCCCATATGATACTCAGGTACAACTTCTAGGTTCTAGGAAACTATATTCCATATAAACATACAAGAATCCAGAATCAATATCATTATCCTTATTTATTTAGTAGTAAAAAATTACTTATTCATTCATTATACCCCACTGAAATTATGGTTTAATTAATTCATTTCATTACCATACAACATCCTTAATAATTCACATTACGTGTTCCATATTTCTATTCCATGATTTTGGATCATTCATTCCAATAAACACATGGTTTTTGTTATTAAACATTACAAACATCATCAACCATTATATGAGTGAATTACTATTTCATTTATCATCCCATATGTTGCTATTATATGGATCATAATAAGATATCACAATGATTTTCATTAATGATTCATAAGATAACTACAATATGTACATGGAAATCAAAACAAAAACCATAAAGAAAATAAGTAAGCAAGAGAAACCATTAATAGAGTCAAGAAATCATATCTCTAAACTAGAACTAATAAACCAATAAAATAACCCACGAAAAACTGATATTCAACTGTGAACTAGATTCTAGTAATTACTTGCATGATTATCAAATTTTAGGATGGATGGTAATTAAATTCACATTCCTCTTTAATTAATCACTTTTTAATTAATATATTTACATTTTAATCCAATTAATGGTATATAAATTATAAAAAAACATAAAAACATAAAAATATATATCCCAATATAAATAAATTACAAGATACTTCATTAACATAGCATCAATACATGCGATCACAACACCATTCAGATTAATTCATAATCAATGATATTATTTTTCATTAGGTTAGTTCTTATATTACTCATATATCCAAATAATTATATTTTCATATTAAAATATAAAATATGGATATGTAATAAATCCATTACATTGGGATACAATGTTAAACATTATTCATGAAATAATGAAAGAACAATGATCAACCACCACAAAACTGAAATGAACCCACCATGGAACCTATCAACAATATCCCACCATTACATGCTCAAAACTCATCCTAAAACAAGATAAAAATCCCCACATGAACCCTAAAAATTAAATATTTCATGGATGATAAAATTAAAATGAGAAGAGGGTACCTTGAACCAGGAGGCTTTGATTTAAAAATCCATTGTGTTGGGAACCTGATGAGGAATCGGTGGAGGGGACTAAGTGGGACTAGAGGTTGACTTGGGTTTAAAGGAAGAGATTAGAAATTGAACCAACTAATATCACACCCTCAATTTATAAATAATGATAATAAGAACTACACCATTGATTTTTGACCGCCACTATTCACATGGTTCCTCTAATCAAAGGGAGAAATTGATTTAGAGCATATGAAATGACTATATCTCCCAAAACCACATATGTTCTAAAAACGTCATTTAAAAACATTGAATTACCGCAAAACATACCCCACAGTTTGGTGCATGCCATTTCATCCATACAAGACACCACCATGTCTACCTTCCATGATATAGGAAAACATACCTCAATATTTTGACCTAAAACATCAAAGAACTATAGATGTATGAATCCATCTAGTCATTCCCTGCCTCATGTATTCTACTCGATCACACCATGGGAAAAATCACTTTGTACACCAACATGTCATGGTGGTCTCCTTATTTCCCACATGGAGACTTGTTAAGATACTTGTGACACCATATAAATAACCATAGGCATTTAAATTCTACTGTTTTCCCATATGAAAATGATCAAGACCTATAGTTTTCCCACTCCCTCCACTACAACATAGATCTTATCCCCATTTCACATAAGAGAATCATCCAAGGAAAATAAACCCTCCATAATGACTATGTTGGGAGTTTTACTGCTCATCATGCACCCCAACACTGAACAACCAACCGAAAACACCCATGGACTAAATAATAAAAACTAAAAGAACATCACCTCATCAATGGCTTTAAATAAGCTTCACTAAATCCATCACCACGCCCAGTGGAATAGTGTAGTGACCTTTAATGGCCAAAAACAAACTATTTACATTAGAACTTCTTCGTGCTCCTAATAAACACCTATAAACCCTTGAAAAATTAAAATGGAAGGATTCTAAAAAAACAAGTCCCTCACATAATAGATAGATATTATTCTATTTGAATCACCACATGTTATCCTTCCCATGAGTCATTCATCTCTTTTTTAGTCTCATTTTTTATATTGTTTTTATCCTCCTTACCTTCAATGATTATTTTACAATTCAATGGATTTTAATTAATATTTATGGGATGCATTATTCTAATTTATATTGATATAGATGGGAACTAATATCCATTTATTTCATTTATATCTCATTGTGTATCATAGAGGGACCTTTATTTCTTCTACAATTTCATCCACTTATTATATGGCTTCTTCCATTCCCCCTCTTAGGGTGTATTTCACAAATTTTAATCCTATATGTATAAAACAAGTAGAATTAGTTTAATAATGATTTTCAATTGATTTAGAATGTAATAGTTTTAAATTATGAGTATCACCCTCAAAAGTATAACCTAACAGTCCATCTTCCTCTTTTTTTGACAACTATAAAGTCACTTTTTGGAATATTGGTTAGTGGTACTTCCAAATTTTCCTCAAAAATAAACATTTATAGCATGGTTTCTTATTCTTCATTTATTTATTCATTAAATATGATTAAATTTTTCTGGATTGATACAATATCATAAATATAAGGGAATTGAAATGCATATTCAAGCCATAAAAGATAAAAAAATTAGTTTGAGTAAGGATAATCTCATATTATTAACCGAGCATGGCACACTTTTTCTTCTTAGAATTAAAATAGAAGTAAATTCAAAATTATTATGATATTAGTGGGTTACATTAAAAATTCAACATCTATAATTTATTACCCAAATGTTGTAGGGATGAACTGATTTTGAATTTCAATTATATGTTGATGTAACTCTAAAGTATACTCGTTGGGATTAATTCATTTTTTGGGACCAGGATTCTAGAAATGGATACTTGGTGATCTCAATGACATCCTAAAGAACCAACATGAAAACCTTAAGTATAAAACTCGAACTATGGATTCTCTACACCTATTTTGATATATTACTAACAAGATCTTCTTTGGATAAGGATGAGTTATCCAGTTTTTATTTTTTTAGATTTTAAATATTAATTTGAAAATAAAAAATTAATTAAAAATTAATGATGGAGATAAAATGAAAAAATTAACTCCCAAAAATAGTTTTAATTTGATGAATGGTTTTCATTGTCTCACTTTCAAACAATACTTTAAAGCAAAGATTGCAGCCTGCTAGGAATGGATTTGTCCAATTATCTAAGAATTTTGGTGTTAATTCCACTAATCTGAATCACTTATTTATAATTTTTATGTTTATTTTTTTTATTAAAAAACAACTGGATAGTTTTCATAGAAATCCAATATTTTATATGAATTTACTTCTAAATAAACTGGAATTATTCAATAGGTTTATTTATATGAAATCATAAGACTAAATGAACCTGTGATATAGTGTTCCTTAATAACCTAGCCATTAGTTTAGAGATTATGAAGAGGATTAAACACATTATTATATATATGTATATATTTTTTTTAATTAATTAAAATTTATTTATTACTTCATAATTAATATGTACTCAATTTTTATTAATGTTGTTTTAGTCTTCAAAAATATGTTTTTTTAAATTATTTTTAATAAATTTTGTTTGTAAAAATTAAAATTAATTTCAACCATTTTTAGAAACTAAAAATAAAAAAATTAATTTTAGTTTTTAAATAATAATTTTAATATTATTTTATTTTTAAGTTTTGGGTTTTTATGAAACGATTTATTTTTAACTGAATTGGGGAAAATACCAATTTTTTTTCAAATTGTTCCTTATTTCATTATGTAAATTAATTTATGGTACTGTTATTTTTATTAATTTTATATTATTAAAAATTGTGTAAAATTTAATCATAAATAATATAATTAATTATATTTTAATCAATATTTTATATGATTTTGGAATGTTTTCATTTTTTCGCATAAAATATTTTTTTATAAAAAAAAATTGTGTTCCATTGCAGTTTACTCATTTTTTCTAAAATTGATTTATTATAATTTTAGAATTTTAAAATAAAAAAATTATATTACATATTTTTAATCATAAGTTCTATATTTTTTAGTAATGAAAGATTCATTTTTTCATAATGAATAAAAAAAACATTAAAAATTTGTTTCCACAATTAAGGTCAAAATAGGCTTATTGTGGTTAAAACTATGATATTAGGTTAATAAGGTCACATGAATTTTTATAGATACTATATTATGAATATATTTCTAACCTATAAAATTTTATATTTTAAAACATTTCCACTTGGATACATTATACTTTAGAAAAAGATTAATTATATTTAAATCATTTAAGTAATTCCATGTGTGTCATCTTTGACACTTCTAAAATGCAACCTACTCTTCTCACATATTAACAATGTTTTCTACTTTTAGAGAAACCAATAACAACCCTAATAACATATTATTTTACTTACATTCATCCAAGATCACATGCTATTCACTTAATACCAATATTTCTAGGAAAAACTTGTATAAAAAATGGGGTATTTCGAAGAATATTTTTAAATCATAACAGAGGTCTTTAAATTTTATTACTACTTAAAAATTATCTAAATCTATTGTACCCATAATTAAATTATTAATTAATTATAATAAATAAATTTATATGTAATTTTTATTATGTAATAATAATTTTCGATCTTTTTCCCTCAAATGGGAAATGAAAGTATCACTCACGCATACATGTGAATTGCCTCATCCACATAGTGATATGTTCAATTTTCCATCACTAAATAAAATTTATGGATATAATGTAATATTTGATAAATTTAAATGATATTTTTTATATAATTATGATTCTGTAATTATAAAATATTGTTAATCTTTTTTTCATTCTTTTATTTAGAAAATGAAAACAATATTCTTGTGAACTTACAATTGAACATATCCATAAACGATGTAATTAATATTTTTTATCACTAAATTTATGGATGATTATAAACATATAAATAAGGAATATATATGTTATTTATATCATGATGAAAATTATGGATATTATTTATGCTTGATTAAGATGCAAGGATGATAATAGTCAAATTGAAACATATATGAAAAATGAAATAGTAATCACCATGAAACAATGATTTTAATAAAGTATTATTAATAAATGGGTTTTAAAAGGTAATTAGTGGATCATACATGATAATATAAAACTTTATATGGTTCTTTAAAAGATTTATAATAAATTTAAATTTATTACACATGAGGTGTCACGACCCGTCCTCGGGGCCTGTGCCGTAACTACCACAAGCCCGCCTTCCATAGGCCAGGGGCTAGCGACTAGCACCAAGGCGTAAATCTCGGTAAAAAGGGAAGGCATTGCCTTTGTAAAGTAAACAAGCACCATAGAGTAAGCAAGCGGATAAAGTAAACACTAAGTAAAAACTGGTACAACAGTAAGTGCGGAAAAGTAAAGGGGGCCGAAAATACAAGCCCAACTGTAAAGTACAAATGAAAGGGGAAAAACATCAACTCAAAGAAAAGTCGCAGCGTCGAGCCGTCCTCTGGAAGTCCCACATGAAGGGTGGGTACAGAAAGCCTCCACTGCTCCTCGGGTCCAGCCGACCGCTCCGAGTACGTCCCACCCAGTGATCCACCTCTAGGTACCGTCCTGCTCCGCAAGCCACCACCACGATTAGTGATGTCCTTCGTCTGCAACCAACACAACGTAGTGTGGGCATAGCCCGTGCAGGGGTGAGTATACGCTACTCAGTAGGGACCCCGAGACCCCCGAAGGTCTCCCATAATCCACAAAGGATAGACCACAAAGGAAAGATACAATCACAAAGTAACATCCGACACTGCTTAGGTATATGCCCATACATATACCTAAGTCATCAATTCTCGCTCGGCTCCAACATCCGAGCACAACTACAACCCAGTCCACACAGGAAAGCAAAACGTAAATACACACAGGATAGCACAACACAATCCACAAAGGAAATTAAGCGTAAATCCACACAGGATAGCACAATACGATCCACAAAGAAATGTAAAAGTAAATCCACACAGGATAGCACAACATGATCCACAAAGGAAAGTAAACAGAAATCCACACAGGATAGCACAACACAATCCACACAGGAAAGTGAAACAGGATTTAGTGCACACAGGTATACTTCTTCGAATGACGATTGAGATGATCACTGATCCATCTAGGTCGTCGGACCCACAAAGGATCGATAGGTACTAACCCCTGCAATGACTCACAAAGGATCTGACCCACAAAGGATCGATAGGTAACTAACCCCCGCAAAGACCCACATAGGATCGGGCCGACACAGGACCTGTAGGCGCTGGCCCACATAGGACCGCTGAGCGGTGACCCATATAGGATCAGACCCACACAGGATCGGTAGCACTGACCCACAAAGGATCGCAGAGTGTTGTAGTCGTCGCCGTCGAATCCACTGAGGATCTCTGCACAGTCGTCATCATCACAGTAGCAGTCACAGCCAGCTCTAGGGTTCCCGCACACAGCAAGCTCGTTCGGGAGGGTCCGTTCCACGAGCCGAGAGGCTGATACATCAACTGACACATAGTCCAGAGTTTATGTATCCAAAAGTTCCATATCGTCAACAGGAACTCAACGTCGCAGACGGCGCGTCAATCGGACGCCCAGACTAAGAGTTATTGGCTTTTTTCGTCCCAGGGGCCCAGTTTGTTTTTAAGGAAAAACCAACCCGACCGTACTCCACCTGCATCCAAACCTCGGGCGTAGTAGGCCAAAATATCCGTCTCACTTAGAGGAATCCATCAAAGTCAACAAAACATCAATCGGACGTCCGAAGCTCAATATATGAGTGTTTCCCCTCCGAGGGCCCGGTTGGTTTCGTGTACGAACCAACCCGGAAAAACTCAAAGTATTCCGAAACCTTGGGTGAGAAATACCGAAATGACCGTCTTGATCCAAGGATCGCATCGCTGCTGATGTCGCATCGTTCGGAGGCCCGTAGCTCAAGTTATGAGCAAAAGACCGAAAAGGTCTGGGAATGGGGGGTCTGGGCCCGGGCCGACCCGGACCGACCCCCCCTGGGTCGGCCCGAACCGGGTCGACCCGACCCGGGTCCGGGTCCGACCCGGCTGGGCGCGACCCTGCCCGGCCCCGGCCGCCCGGCTCGGCCGAGCGGAGGAAGTCGTGGGGTGGGGGGGGGGGGGGCGCTGCCCCCACAGGATGAAGTGTCGCGGCCCTATGGGGGGATGCACTAGGTCAGTGCACGCGGCTTTTCCGCATCCCGTGAGTCACCGGACCCGTGCGGTCGCAGGTTTGGTCGGCTTCATCCGTGGCGGTTGCATCTGGCGGCGCATCGGGGCGCCGCCGGTGGGTTCCGCGGGCCACCAGAGTTGCTCCGGTGGTCCGATTCCACTTCTGTCTGCGTTGTGGCCCCTCCCGGGTCCCATTCTTCACTGCCAGGCCCTGAAATATCCATTTTGGCCCTGTTTATCATCGTCCGCCATTTCGCGCATCAAGAACAAAAAAGTGCGGTGTGTTCGGACTTGTTCGTTAGTCCGTACCCACCATGTTAGCGATTTTAAAAGAATTACTCATCAAAAGTTTAACAAACGTCACAGGTATAAATCACAATGATTTTTAAGAATCAAGCCCCTACCTCATCGAAGTCGTCGAACGTGCGTTCTTCGCAGAATTGACCGTCGCGGTAGGAGGTGATCGTCGCATCATGGAAGGGCGTCGCGTCGTCACGGTATACGGCGTTGCGTCGACGAACTTCGAGGATCAAGAACATACATATTTAAGTTTTAACAATTAAATCCTTGTTTTTGTTATAAACCACAAAGAATTAAAAGTTCTGCAATATCTTACCTCAACAGATGATCGAAGATTTGTGGCGGATGAAGGAACGTCGCAGAAGAACGTCGCGGGAGAAGAATCTTCGGCGTCGTGGTACTTGGCGTCATGTCGTCGATCTCCGAGGTCTCGGCGTTCTTCGTCGCCTTTCGTCGAAGGCAGCCGTTCTTCGCGTTCTTCACGTTCTCTGCGTTCTTCGCATTCTTCGCGAAGGCGGTTGAAGGACTTAAGGTTCTGTCAAATCTTCTCAACGAACAACACACAAGAAGAAGAACGTTGGTCTTATTTTATTAACATGCCAACAAATGAAAAACAACCTAAGTAACGACCCATTAATTCATAGAATTAATTTCAACGAATAAACCGCCCAATTAATAGGAGCGTTTAATTGTTTAAGAAAACGCCTCAGTTGACTTTTATTTAATAGGGGTTTTCGCGGGTGCGTTACTTAGCGGAAAAGAAACGGTGGGGCTCGTACGGTCCCCACCTCACAAATATCCTACCAAGAGGGTAGGATATTTTGAATTGCACCCTATCCGCTTTAACTCAGCTTAAGCAGCTTTAAGTGGATTTTAAGTGGCGTAAGTGAAATAAAAATAAAGTTGTCACACTACTTTATTTTATTTCTTAACATAAATCCCAAAAATTAAAAACCACACTCGAGAAAACGCAACTCTGGAAGAGGCGTTTCTAAGCAAGTTCCGAGCTGCGATTTCATCGGTGCCCTCAGAATTTGATTCCGAGCACCGGTTCAAAAGTTAGAAAAACACACTCGTCTGTTCCCTGAACGTACCTGAGCCAATCTTCAGAAAATGATTCCGGGCACACTTGGCCTCAGAATCAAGTGCTGTCTGAAACTGTTTTCTTGTAAAATTCGAAAGAAAATTAAGAGAAAAATAATTTCCATGAAATTTACGGGTCTTTACATCACTCCCACCTCAGGGCTTTATGTCCCCGTAAAGATACATCATAAGCTAGGGAAACAAATGTGGGTACTCAGCACGCATCTGAGCCTCCCTCTCCCAAGTGCTCTCCTGGAGGTTCCCGTGCTGCCATCTGATGCGCACTAGAGAAATCGACCGTCCACGTAGGACCCGATCCTGTCGATCCTCGATCTCCACCGGAACCTCCGCAAAAGCCGCCCCATCATCAACGTCTAGCTCCCTAGGGTCAATGATGCGCGTCAGGTCGTGCACGTATCTCCTCAGCTGAGATATGTGGAAGACATCGTGCACCCAGTGCAACTGAGGTGGTAGTGCCAGGTGATAAGCCACCTCGCCAATCCTAGTGAGGACCTGGAATGGTCCGATGATGCATGGAGTCAACTTGCCTCCTCGGCCAAATATCTGTAATCCACGTCGAGGTGAGACACGCAAGAAGACGTGGTCGCCATCCTCGAACTCTAGTGGCCTCCGCCTCCTGTCAGCGTAAGACTTATGCCGGCTCTGAGCTGTCCCCATCTGCTCCTGGATGACTTGGACCTTCTCTATCGTGGCCCAGACCATCTCTGGTCCCACAAGTGCTGACTCCCCCGGGTCTGTCCAGCACAAAGGAGATCTACAAGGTCTGTCGTACAACGCCTCGTATGGTGCCATCCCGATGGTGGAGTGGTAGCTGTTGTCATACGCGAACTCCACCAAGGGTAGGTGGTCCTCCCAGCTATGACCAAAGTCGAGGACACATGCGTGGAGCATGTCCTCGAGAGTCTGAATGATCCTCTCCATCTGACCATCCGTCTGAGGGTGTAAGGCGGTGCTCAGACGTAGCTGCATCCCGAACGCCTCCTGCAACCCCTTCCAAAGCCGGGAAGTAAAGCGAGCATCTCGATCGGAGATGATAGATGATGGCACACCGTGAAGCCGTAAAATCTCCTGAACGTAGAGACTCCCCAAGCTCTCCACTGATCCCTGCTCTCTGATGGGTAAGAAGTGAGCCGACATGGTGAGTCGGTCGACAATCACCCAGATGGAGTCATGACCTCTGGAAGTGCGTGGAAGTCCAGTCACGAAGTCAACAGATATCCCATCCCACTTCCACTCCGGGACCTCCAAGGGTTGTACCAAGCCTGCTGGTACCTGATGCTCTGCCTTCACGTGCTGGCAGGTGAGACATCGTGAGACGAACTTGGCCACAGCCTTCTTCATTCCCAGCCACCAGTACTGTCGTCTGAGGTCCTAGTACATCTTCGCCACTCCAGGATGTACTGCCAAAGGAGAAGTGTGAAACTCTCTCATCACCTCCTCTCATAAAGTGACTGGTACTAAGGTACGTCCTCTGAAAAGGATGTCGTGCTCTGCTCCAAAGGAGAAACCATCAGGTGCTTGTCCTGAGGATATCTGTGCACGCCACGTCTCATAGTCAACGTCCCCACGCTGTGCCTCTCTGACCCACTGCAGTAGTGGAGGAGTGACTGTGAGAGACTGAAGGAAGGCTGCTCCATCTTTATCCACAAAGGATATCTACAAAGCGGCTAGCTTCTCTGTCGCCTCCTCAAGTAGCTGAATTCCCGTCCTCCAGCTGAGAGAATCGGCTACTAAATTCCCCTTCCAGGGAGTATAGACTATCTCAAAGTCACAGTCCTGGAGGAACTCGAGCCATTGCCGCTGTCTCGGGTTCAGGTCTTTCTGTGAGAAGATGTAACTGAGACTCTGGTGGTTAGAAAGGACTGTAAAGTGCTTGCCCATCAGATAGTGTCACCATGTCTTCAGAGCGAAGTCCACTGCTGCTAACTCCAGGTCATGGGTAGCTAAGTTCTTCTCATGCGGCCTCAACTGACGTGATCCATAGGCGATCACTGCCTGCTCCTTCATCAGGACACACCCAAGTCTGGTCCCTGATGCATCGTAGTAGACTATGTACCCTACTCCCTCCTCAGGCAACCTCAAGATAGGTGTGCTGGTCAATCTCTGTCTCCGCCCTTGGAAACTCTGCTGACATCTATCTGACCACACAAAGGGTTTCCCCTTCTTCATCAAAGATGAGAGTGGCGCCGCAGCTCTGGAGAAGTCTGGCACAAATATCCGATAGTATCGAGCTAGTCCCAAGAAACTTCGCACCTCTGTCACGCTCATGGGTGGCTCCCAAGCTAGCACTGCCTCGATCTTCACAGGATCCACTGCAACTCCCACCTCAGAGATGACGTGCCCCAAGAAGTGGACCTCATGTATCCATAACTGACACTTCGAGAGCTTCCCATAAAGGTGGTGCTCTCGGAGTTTGTCTAGTACAACCCTCAAGTGGTAGGCGTGCTCCTCCTCAGTCGTCGAGTATATCAAATTGTCGTCAATGAAGACCACGACAACTCAATCGAGGTATGGCCGAAAGATGCTATTTAGGAGGCCCATGAACACTGCTTGAGCATTGGTTATGCCGAAAGGCATAACCAAGAACTCATAGTGGCCATACCGACATCTGAAGGCCGTCTTCTGCACGTCCTCATCTCGAACTCTGAGCTGATGATAGCCTGACCTGAGGTCTATCTTCGAGAACCAACGTGCTCCCTTGAGCTGATCGAAGAGGTCATCAATCCTCGGTAGCAGATACTTGTTCCTCACTGTCACATGTTTCAGGCGACGATAGTCAACACAAAGTCGCAAGCTCCCGTCCGCCTTCTTGGCGAACAAAATCGGGGAAGCCCTGGGTAAAACACTGGTTTGGATGAATCCCTTGCCCTGCAAGTCCTTAAACTATACTCGTAGCTCTCGAAGCTCAGCGGGGGTCATCCGATATGCTGGAGTCAATATTGGGGCTGTCCCGGGGTACAGGTCAATATAAAAGTTTACCTCTCTACGAGGAGGTAGCCCTGGGACGTCGTCGGGAAAGATGTCCGCATACTGATCCACAACTATAGGAAAACTAGGACTCCGCACGTCAACTACTCCTAGGATGAGGCTAGCCAGCTGATGAGTGATGGGCTGTCCTCTCCTCTGCGGAAGTCCATCATGTGCTACGAAGGCTCCCTTCTCGCCGGTGAAGGTGAACCTGCTCCCGTCGGTGCGTACACAATGCACCTTACGCCAAATACAGTCAATCTGAGCATGAACTGTAGATAACCAATCCATGCCCAAGATGACGTCGTAAGGCCTCAACGCTGCTACAAGAAGATCCCAGCCGAAGCTCTTGCATCCTAGAGTAAGCTCACACTACCGGTACCAGTGCCTAATCGTCGAGTCTGCTACCGTAAGAGTCTCTAGCCATAAGGATCGAGCCAACGGCTCTATCGGAATCTCTGATCTCTGAACAAGGGCAGCAGCTATAAAAGAGTGACTCACTCCTGTGTCTATAAGAACTGCAACAAAGGTGGAATAGACACAGATCGTACCTTGAATCATCTCGGGCGCGCCGTGGTCATAGGCCTCTACTGCCTGGAGCGGTGCCTGTCGCTGCCCGCCAGCTCCCTGTGGTCGGGGTGGACCTCCTGGTGGTGGTGGTGGTAGAGCCTCAAAGCGTATCCCACCACCTATTGCTCGGCCAGCTCCTCTGCCTCGTCTGCCTCCTCCCTGCGGACTGCCACAGTCGACCATCTGCCTCTGCCTAGGTGGCCCCTCAACTGTCTGATGCTCCTCGGCACGGTGGTTCTGGTAGTCACAAGTCACGTGGCCCTGCCCGCCGCATGTGTAGCACTGCCTGCCTCTCGAAAGACTAGCTCCATGTTGTGTGCCTCGCACTGCTGAGCCAGTGTCCTGAGGTCGTCTGCGTGAGGGTCTGGTCTGCCTGGACCCCTGAGTCATCCGTCGACTGCCTGCTGCGGAAGACTCTGCTACATGCCACCCCGCGGTAGGTCTCACCGCTGGAGAAGTCTCAGCAAGAAAGCTCTCGATCAAAAGGGCTCACTCCAGTACTCCTGCCTGAGTCAGAATGATGAGGGAGATCAGCGATGCACTGATCTCATGTCTCAATCCCTGCTCAAAGGTCCGGGCCCAGAAGAATGGGTCACGTACCATGTTGTTTGAGTAGCGCGAGAGATCGGTAAATCTCGCCGAGTACTGGGCGACCGTCATGCTGCCCTGCCACAGCCGAAGAAGCTCATAGATGCGCACCGCATGGAGGGTGGTTGGGACAAACTCCGAGCGGAAGAGGCTCTCAAAGTCCTTCCAGAGAAGAGATGCTTCATCGTGCACCTGGAGCATCAAGCTCCACCATCGGCCCGCTGCTGCGTGCAGTAGGCTCGCTGCGAGGATCACCATGAGGTCTGCTGGTGTCCTCACTAGCCTGAAAACTCGTACCACTGCCTCCAGCCAGTCCTCGGCTGCCTGGGGGTCCATCTCCCCACGGAACCTAGGCGGTCATTGGCGCTGGAACTCATGCAGTGCACTAAGGTGACGTGCATCGTCAGCAGGTGGAGCTGGAATCATCGGTGGCTCGGCCGGTAGAGGTACCGTCAGTGCCTCTACTGACAAAGGGCCCTGTACCGAGGCCTCGTCGCTCGGCGGGCTGTCGTCACGTACAACTCTCGGAACCCTAGCTGGCTGCCGTCGTGGGCCCATCCTAAAAGGCAACAGGTGCGCCACGTTCAGAACAGTATACCTGGTGAGATGATACAAAGTAATCACAAATAAAACTTGAAACACACATGCAATCAATGTTTTCGTGCATTAAGTCGGAAATCAGAAGTCAGGGTCCTGGTGTACGAATACGTCGGCCGCCACACCAACACTAGGCTCCCTGGACTGATAACCACACCCAATATGCTAATCACTATTGCTTCACATAGAAGAAAGATCAGAGTCTGTGGTATAACCAAACTCCTCTAATACCAATTTGTCACAACCCGTCCTCGGGGCCCGTGCTGTGACTACCCCAAGCCCGCCTTCCATAGGCCAGGGGTTGGCGACTAGCACCAAGGCGTAAATCCCGGTAAAAAGGGAAGGCATTGCCTTTGTAAAGTAAACAAGCACCACAGAGTAAGCAAGTGGAAAAAGTAATCACTAAGTAAAAACTGGTACAACAGTAAGTGCGAAAATGTAAAAGGGGCAGGAAATACAAGCCCAACTGTAATGTAAAACTGAAAGGGGAAAAAAGCAAATGAATGAAAAGCCGTAGCGTCGAGCCGTCCTCTTGAAGTCCCACCTGAAGGGTGGGTACAGAAAGCCTCCCCTGCTCCTTGGGTCCAGCCGACCGCTCCGAGTATGTCCCACCCAGTGGTCCACCTCCAGGTGTCGTCCTGCTCCGCAAGCCTCCACCACGATCAGCGCTGTCCGTCATCTGCAACCAACACAACGTAGTGCGGGCATAGCCCGTGCAGGGGTGAGTATAAGCTACTCAGTAGGGACCCTGAGACCCCCGAAGGTCTCCCAGAATCCACAAAGGATAAACGAAAAAGGAAAGATACAATCACGAAGTAACATCTGACACTGCTTAGGTATGTCCCCATACATATACCTAAGTCATAAATTCTCGCTCGGCTCCAACATTCGAGCTCAAGTACAACCCATTCCACACAAGAAAACAAAACGTAAATCCACACAGCATAGCACAACACAATCCACAAAGTAAATTAAACGTAAATCCACACAGGATAGCACAACACGATCCACAAAGGAAGGTAAACGTAAATCCACATAGGATAGCACAACACAATCCACACAGGAAAGTAAAACAGGATTTAGCTCACATAGGTATACTTCTTCGAATGACGATAGAGATGATCACTGATCCAACTAAGTCGTCGGACCCACAAAGGATTAATAGGTACTAACCCCTGTAATGACCCACAAAGGATCTGAACCACAAAGGATCGATAGGTAACTAACCCCCGCAAGGACCCACACAGGATCGGGCCCACACAGGACCTGTAGGCACTGGCCCACAGAGGACCGCTGATCGCTAACCCACATAGGATCAGACCCACACAGGATCGGTAGCACTGACCCACAAAGGATCGCTGAGTGCTGTAGTCGTCGTCGTCGCAGTAGCAGTCACAACCAGCTTTAGGGTTCCCGCACACAGCAAGCTCGTTTGGGAGGGTCCGCTTCACGAGCCGAGAGGCTGATACATCAACTAACACATAGTCTAGAGTTTATGTACCCAAAAGTTCCGTATCGTCAACAGGAACTCAACGTCGCAGACGGCGCGTCAATCAGACTCCTGGTCTGAGAGTTATTGGTTTTTTCATCCCAGGGGCCCGGTTGGTTTTTAAGGAAAAACCAACCCGACCGTACTCCACCTGCGTCCAAACCTTGGGCGGAGTATGCTAAAAGATCTGTCTCACTTAGAGGAAATCATCAAAGTCAATGGCACGTCCGAAGCTCAAGATATGAGTGTTTCCGCTCCGAGGGCCCGGTTGGTTTCGTGTACGAACCAACCCGGCTGAACTCAAAGTATTCCGAAACCTTGAGTGTGAAATACCTAAACAACCATCTCGATCCAAGTATTGCATCGCCACTGACGGCGCGTTGTTCGGAGGCCCGTAGCTCATGTTATGAGCAAATGACCGAAAAGGTCCGGAAACGGGGGGTTTGGGCCCGACCCGACCCAACCCGACCCCCTGGGTCGGCCCGAACTGGGTCGACCCGACCCGGGTCTGGGTCTGACCCTGTTTGGCGCGACCCGGCCGGGCCCGGCCTGGGCGTGCCCAGCCATGCGGGTCGGCCCGGCTCGGCTCGGCTGAGCGGCTGAGCGGAGGAAGCCGCGGGGGGGGGGGGGGGGCTGCCCCCTGCTGGATGAAGTGCCGCAGCCCCGCGTGGGGCCGCGCTGGGTCAGCGGACGTGGATTTTCTGCGTCCTGTGAGTCACCGACCCACACGGGCGTGGGTCTAGTCAGCTACCGCCACCGCGGCTTCATCTGGCGGCGCGTTGGGGCGCTGCCGCACCGCCAGTGGGTTCTACGGGCCACCGGAGTTGCTCCGGTGGTCCGATTCCACTTCGGTCTGCTCCGTGGCTCCTCCTGGGTCCCATTCTTCACTTCCAGGCCCTCAAATCGCCATTGTGGCCCCGTTTATCATCGTCCGCCGTTTCGCGCATCAAGAACGAAAAAGTGTGATGGGTTCAGACTTGTTCGTTAGTCCATACCCACCGCGTTAGCGATTTTAAAAGAATTACTCATAAAAATTTTAACAAACGTCGCGGGCATAAATCACAAATATTTTTAAGAATCAAACCCCTACCTCGTCGAAGTCGTCGAACGTGCGTTCTTCGCGGAATTGACTGTCGCGGTAGGAGGTGATTGTCGCGTCGTGGAAGGGCGTCGTGTCGTCGCGGTATACGGCGTTGCGTTGACGAACTCCGAGGATCAAGAACATACAGATTTAATTATAACAATTAAATCTTTGTTATTGTTATAAACCACAAAGAATTAAAAGGTCCACAATCTCTTACCTCAACAGATGATCGAAGATTTGTCGCAGATCAAGGAACGTCGCGGGAGAAGAATCGTCGGTGTCACGGTACTTGGCATCGCGTCGTTGATCTCCGAGGTCTCGACATTCTTCATTGCCTTTCGTCGAAGGCCGACATTCTTCGTGTTCTTCGCGTTCTCCACGTTCTTCGCGTTCACTGCGAAGGAGGTTGAAGGACTTAAGGTTTTGTCAAATCCTCTCAACGAACAGCCGACAAGAAGAAGAACGTTGGTCTAATTTTATTGACATGCCAACAAACGAAAAACAACCTGAGTAACAACCCATTAATTCATAGAATTAATTTCAACAAATAAACCGCCCAATTAATAGGAGCGTTTAATTGTTTAAGAAAACGCCCCAGTTGACTTTTATTTAATAGGGGTTTTCACGGGTGTGTTACTTAGCGGAAAATAGACGGTGGGGCTCGTGCGGGCCCCACCTCAAAAATATCCTACCAAGAGGGTAGGATATTTTGAATTTCACCCTATCTGCTTTAACTTATCTTAAACAGCTTTAATTGGCTTTTAAGTGCCTTAAGTGAAATAAAAATAAATTTGTCACACCACATTATTTTATTTATTAACTTAAAGCCCAAAAAATAAAAACAACACCCGAGCAAACGCAACTCCAGGAGGAGTTTCTAAGAAAGTATCGGCGCTGCAATTCCATCGGTGTCCTCAGAATTCGATTCCGAGCACCGGTACAAAAGTTAGCAAAACCCGCTCGTCCGTTCAATGAACGTACCCGAGCCAAACTTCGAAAAATGATTCCGAGCACATCGGACATCAGAATCAGGTGCCGTCTGAAACTACGTTCTTGTAAAATTCAAAAGAAAATTAAGAAAAAAAATTCCCTTGAAATTTACGGGTCTTTACATCACTCCCACCTCAGGGCTTTACGTCCCTGCAAAGATACATCATAAACTAGGGAAACAAATGTGGGTACTGAGCACGCATTTGAGCCTCCCGCTCCCAAGTGCTCTTCTGGAGGTTCCCGTGCTCCCATCTGATGTGCTAGAGAGGAATCGACCGTCCACATAGGACCCGCTCCTGTCGATTCTCGATCTCCACCGGAACCTCCGCAAAAGTCGCCCCATCATCAACTTCTAGCTCCCCATGGTCAATGATGTGCGTCAGGTCGTGCACGTATCTCCTCAGCTGAGATACGTTGAAGACGTCGTGCACCCGGTGCAACTGAGGTGGTAGAGCCAGGCGATAAGCCACCTCGCCAATCCTGCTGAGGACCTGGAATGGTCCGATGATACATGGAGACAACTTTCCGCCTCGACCAAATCTCGGTAATCCACGTCGAGGTGAGACACACAAGAAGACGTGGTCGCCATCCTCGAACTCTAGTGGCCTCCGCCTCCTGTCAGCGTAAGACTTCTGTCGGCTCTGAGCTGTCCTCATCTGCTCCTAGATGACCCGGACCTTCTCTGTCGTGGCCCGGACCATCTCTGCTCCCACAAGTGCTGACTCCCTAGGGTCTGTCCAGCACAAAGGATGTCTGCAAGCACTGTTGTAAAATGCCTCGTATGGTGCCATCCCGATGGTGGAGTGGTAGTTATTGTTGTAAGCGAACTCCACCAAGGGTAGGTGGTCCTCCCAGATGCGACCAAAGTCAAGGAAACATGCGCGGAGCATGTCCTCGAGAGTCTGAATGGTCCTCTCCGTCTGAACATCCATCTGAGGGTTAAAGACGGTGCTCATACGTAGTTTCATCCCGAGCGCCTCCTGGAACCCCTTCCAAAGCCGGGAAGTAAAGTGAGAATCTTGATCGGAGATGATAGATGATGGAACACCGTGAAGCCATACAATCTTCTGAACGTAGAGACGCCCCAAGCTCTCCACTGAGCCCTGCTCTCTGATGGGTAAGAAGTGAGCCGACTTGGTGAGTTGGTCATCAATCACCCAGATGGAGTCATGACCTCTGGAAGTGCGTGGAAGTCCAGTCACGAAGTCCATAGATATCCCATCCCACTTCCACTCTGGGACCTCCAAGGGTTGTTCCAAGATTGCTGGTACCTGATGCTCTTCCTTCACCAGCTGGAAGGTGAGGCATCGTGAGACGAACTCCGCCACAACCTTCTTCATGCCCGGCCACCAGTGTTGTTGTCTGAGGTCCTGGTACATCTTCGCCACTCAAGGATGTACCGCCAAAGGAGAAGTGTGAAACTCTCTTAGCACCTCCTCTCGTAAAGAGACTGGTACTAAGGTATGTCCTCTGAAAAGGATGTCATGCTCTGCTCCAAAGGAGAAACCATCAGGTGCTTGTCCTGAGGATATCTGTGCACGTCACGTCTCATAGTCAACGTCCCCACGTTGTGCCTCTCTGACCCACTATAGTAGTTGAGGACTGACTGTGAGAGACTGAAGGAGGGATGCTCCATCTCTATGCACAAAAGATAACTGCAAAGCGGCTAGCTGCTCTGTCACCTCTTCAAGTAGCTCAATGCCTGTCCTCCTGCTGAGAGAATCGGCTACTACATTACCCTTCCCAAGAGTATAGGCTATCTCAAAGTCATAGTCCTGGAGGAACTTGATCCATCGTCGTTGTCTCAGGTTTAGGTCCTTCTGCGAGAAGATGTACATGAGATTCTTGTGGTCAGAAAATACTGTAAAGTGCTCGCCCATCAGATAGTGTCGCCATGTCATCAGAGCGAAGACAACTAATGCTAACTCCAGGTCATGGGTAGCATAGTTCTGCTCATGAGGCCTCAACTGACGTGATCCATAGGCGATCACTGCCCGCTCCTGCATCAGGACACACCCAAGTCTGGTCCCCGATGCATCGCAGTAGACTACGTACCCTACTCCCTCCTCAGGCAACCTCAAGATAGGTGCGCTGGCCAATCCCTGTATCAGCTCTTGGAATCTCTGCTGACATCTGTCTGACCACACAAAGGGTTTCCCCTTCTTCGTCAAACCTGAGAGTGGCGCTGCAACTCTGGAGAAGTCTGGCACAAATCTCCAATAGTATCCAGCTAGTCCGAAGAAACTCTGCACCTCTGTCATGCTCCTGGGTGGCTCCCATGCTAGCACTGCCTCGATCTTCACAGGATCCACTGCCACTACCGCCTCAGAGATGATGTGCCCTAAGAAGTGGACCTCACATATCCAGAACTGACACTTCGAGATCTTGCCATAAAGCTGGTGCTCTCGGAGTGTGTCTAGTACAACCCTCAAGTGGTAGGCGTTCTCCTCCTCAGTCGTCGAGTATATCAAAATGTTTTCAAGGAAGACCATGACAAATCGATCGAGGTATGGCTGAAATATCCTGTTCATGAGGCCCATGAACACTTCTGGAGCATTGGTTACGCCGAAAGGCATAACCAAGAACTCATAGTGGCCATACCGACATCTGAAGGTCGTCTTCTGCACCTCCTCGTCTCAAACTCTGAGCTGATGATAGCCTGCCCTGAGGTCTATCTTCGAGAACCACCGTGCTCCCTTGAGCTGATCGAAGAGGTCATCAATCCTCGGTAGCGGATACTTGTTCCTCACTGTCACCTGGTTTAGGCGACGATAGTCGACACAAAGTCGCAAGCTCCCGTCCGCCTTCTTCGCGAACAAAATCGGGGAAGCCCAGGGTGAAACACTGGGTCGGATGACTCCCTTGTCCTGCAAGTCCTCCAACTGTACCCGTAGCTCTCGAAGCTCGGTGGGGGCCATCCGATATTCTAGTGTTGATATCGGGTCTGTCCCGGGGTATAGTTCAATATAAAAGTCTACCTCTCTACGAGGAGGTAGCCCTGGGACGTCGTCGGGAAAGACGTCCGCATACTAATCCACCACTGCAGGAAAACCAATACTCCACACGTCAACTGCTCCTAGGATTAGGCTAGCCAGCTGATGAGTGATGGGATGTCCTCTCCTCTGCGGAAGTCCATCCTGTGCTGCGAAGGCTCCCTTCTCACTGGTGAAGGTGAACCTGCTCCCGTCGGTGCGTACACATCACACCTTGCGCCTAATACATTCAATCTGATCATGAACTGTAGATAACCAAATCATGCCCAAGATGACACCGTAAGGCCTCGATGCTGCTACAAGAAGATCCCAGCTGAAGATCTTGCCTCCTAGAGTAAGCTCACACTGCCGGCACTAGTGCGTAATCATCGAGTCTGCTCCCGTAGGAGTCTCTAGCTATAAGGATCGAGCCAACGGCTCTGTCGGAATCTCCGAGCTCCAAACAAGGGCAGCGGCTATGAAAGATTGACTCGCTCCTATGTCTATAAGAACTGCAGAAAGGGTGGAATAGACATAGATCGTACCTCGAATAATCTCGGGTGCACCGTGGTTTTAGGCCTCCGCTGCCTGGAGTTGTGCCTGTCTCTGTCCGCCAGCTCCCTGTGGTCGGGGTGGACCTCCTAGTGGTGGTGGCGGTAGAGCCTCAAAGCGTCGCCCACCACCTGCTCCTTGGCCAGCTCATCTTCCTCGTCTGCCACCTCCCTGCGGACCACCATGGTCGACCATCTGCCTCTACCTAGGTGGCCCCTCAACTGTCTGCTGCTCCTCGGCACGGTGGGTCGGGCAGTCACGAGCCATGTGGCCCTGCCCGCCGCATGTGTAGCACTGCCTGCCTCTCGAAAGACTGGCTCCATGCTTTGTGCCTCGCACTGCTGAGCCAGTGTCCTGAGGTCGTCTGCGTGAGGGTCTGGTCTTCCTGGACCCCTGAGTCATCCGTCGACTGCCTGATGCGGAAGACTCTGCTACATGCCGCCCTGCAGTAGGTCTCGCCGCTGGAGAAGTATTAGCAAGAAATCTCTTGATCAAAAGGGCTCGCTCTAGTACTCCTGCCTGAGTCGGAATGCTGAGGGAGATCAGTGATGCCCTGATCTCATGTCTCAATCCCTACTCAAAGGTCCGGGCCCGGAAGAATGGGTCTTGTACCATGTCAGTCAAGTAGCGCGAGAGATCTGTAAATATCACTGAGTACTGGGCGACCGTCATGCTGCCCTACCACAGTAGAAGAAGCTCCTGGATGCGCACTGCACGGAGGGTGTCCGGGACAAACTCCGAGCGGAAGAGGCTCTCAAAATCCGTCCAGAGAAGAGATGCCTCATCGTGCACCTGGAGCATCAAGCTCCACCATCGGCCCACTGCTGCGTGCAGTAGGCTCGTTGCGAGGATAACCATGAGGTCTGCTGGTGTCCTCACTAGCCTGAAAACTCGTACCACTGCCTCCATCCAGTCCTCAGCTGCCTGGGGGTCCGTCTCCCCATGGAACCTAGGTGGTCGCTGGCACTGGAACTCATGCAGTTCACAAAGGCGACGTGCATCGTCAGCGGCTGGTGCTGGAAGCATCGGTGGATCAGCGGGTAGAGGTACCACTGGTGCCTTTACTGAAAAAGGGCCCTGTACCGAGGCATCGTCACTCGGCGGGCTGTCGTCACATACAAATCTCGGAACCCTAGATGGCTGCCGTTGTGGGGCCATCATGAAAGAAAATAGGTGTGACACGGTCAGAACAGTATACCTGGTGAGCTGATACAAAGTAATCACAAAAAAAACTTGAAACACACATGCAATCAATTTTTTCGAGCATTAAGTTGGAAATCAGAAGTCAGGGTCCTGGTGTACGGATACGTCGGCCGCTGCACCAACACTGGGCTCCCTGGACTGATAACCACACCCAATACGCTAAAAAATATTGCTTCATATAGAAGAAAGATCAGATTCTACGATAGAACCAAACTCCTCTACTACCAATTTGTCATGACCCGTCCTTGGGGCCCGTGCCGTGACTACCCCAAGCCCGCCTTCCATAGTCTAGGGGATGGCGACTAGCACCAAGGCATAAATCCCGGTAAAAAGGGAAGGCATTTCCTTTGTAAATTAAACAAGCACCACATAGTAAGCAAGCAGAAAAAATAAATACTATGTAAAAACTGGTACAACAGTAAGTGCGGAAAAGTAAAGGGGGCCGGAAATACAAGCCCAATTGTAAAGTACAACTGAAAGGGGAAAAACATCAATTGAAAGAAAAGCCGCAGTGTCGAGCCGTCCTCTAAAAGTACCACCTGAAGGGTCGGTACAGAAAGCCTCCACTGCTCCTCGGGTCCAGCTAACCGCTCCGAGTACGTCCCACCCAGTGGTCCACCTCCAGGTACCGTCCTGCTCCGCAAGCCTCCACCATGATCAGTGTTGTCTGTCGTCTACAACCAACACAACGTAGTGCGGGCATAGACCGTGCAGGGGTGAGTATAAGCTACTCAGTAGGGACCCCGAGACCACTAAAGGTATCCCAGAATCCACAAAGGATAAACCACAAAGGAAAGACACAATCACTAAGTAACATCTGACACTACTTAGGTATATGCCCATACATATACCTAAGTCATCAATTCTTGCTCGGCTCCAACATCCGAGCTCAAGTACAACCCAGTCCACACATGAAAGAAAAACGTAAATCCACACAGGATAGAAAAACACAATCCACAAAGGAAAGTAAACATAAATCCACACAGGATAGCACAACACGATCCACAAAGGAAAGTAAACGTAAATCCACACAGGATAGCACAACACGATCCACAAAGGAAAGTAAACGTAAATCCACACAAGATAGCACAACACAATCCACACAAGAAAGTAAAACAGGATTTAGCTCACACAGGTTTACTTCATCGAATGATGATAGAGATGATCACTGATCCATCTAAGTCGTCGGACCCACAAAGGATCGATAGGTACTAACCCTCGCAATGACCCACAAAGGATCTGACCCACAAAGGATCGATAGGTAACTAACCCCTGCAAATACCCACACAGGATCAGGCCCACAAATGACTTGTAGGCACTGGCCCACACAGAACCGCTGAGCGCTGACCCACACATGATCAGACCCGCACAGGATCGGTAGCACTGACCCACAAAGGATCACTGAGTGTTGTAGTCTTCACCGTCGAATCCACTGAGGATCTCTGCACAGTCGTCGTCGTCACAGTAGCAGTCACAGCCAGTTCTAGGGTTCCTGCACATAGCAAGCTCATTCGGAAGGGTCTGCTCCATGATCCGAGAGGCTGATACATCAACTGACACATAGTCTAGAGTTGATGTATCCAAAATTTCCGTATCATCAACAGAAACACAACGTCGCAGACGGCGCATCAATCAGACGCCCGGTCTGAGAGTTATTGGCTTTTTCGTCCCAGGGGCCTGGTTGGTTTTTAAGGAATAACCAACCCGACCGTACTCCAACTACGTCCAAACCTCGGGCGGAGTAGGCCAAAAGATCCGTCTCACTTAGAGGAATCCATCAAAGTCGACGGCACGTCAATCGGACGTCCATAGCTCAAGATATGAGCATTTCTGCTCCGAGGGCCCGGTTGGTTTCGTGTACGAACCAACCCAGCCAAACTCAAAGTATTCCGAAACCTTGAGTGTGAAATACCGAAACGACCGTCTCGATCCAAGGATCGCATCGCCGCTGACGGTGCGTGGTTCGGAGCCCCGTAACTCAAGTTTTGAGCAAAAGACATAAAAGTTCTGGAAACAGGGGGTCTGGGCCCGGACCGACCCGGCCTGACCCCCCTGGGTCAGCCCGAACCGGGTCGACCCGACCCAGGTCCGGGTCCGACCCGGTTTGGCGCTACCCGGCCCGGCGGGTCAGCCCGGGTCGGCTCGGCCGAGCGGAGGAAGCCGCGGGGGGGGGGGGGGGCTGCCCCCGCGTGATGAAGTGTCGCGGCCCCACGTGGGGCCGCGCTGGGTTAGCAGACGCGGCTTTGCCGCCTCCCGTGAGTCATCGTACCCGCGTGGTCGTGTGTCTGGTCGGCTGCCGTCGTCGCGGCTTCTGCCGCGGCATCTCCATCTGGCGGCGCGCTGGGGCGCTGTTGGTGGGTTCTGCGGGCCACCGGAGTTGCTCCGGTGGTCCGATTCAACTTCTGTCTGCGCCGTGGCTCCTCTTGGGTCCCATTCTTCACTTCCAGGCCCTCAAATCACTATTGCGGCCCCGTTTATAATTGTCCGCCATTTCGCGCATCAAGAACGAAAATGTGCGATGGTTTCAGACTTGTTCATTAGTCCGTACCCACCGCGTTAGCGATTTTAAGAGAATTACTCATCAAAAGTTTAACAAATGTCGCGGGTATAAATCACAAAGCTTTTTAAGAATCAAAACCCTACCTCGTCGAAGTCGTCGAACGTGCGTTTTTCGCGGAATTGACCATCGCGGTAGTAGGTGATCGCCGCGTCACGGAAGGGCGTCGCGTCGTCGCGGTATACAGCGTTGCGTCGACGAACTCTGAGGATCAAGAACATACATATTTAATTATAACAATTAAATCCTTGTTGTTGTTATAAACCACAAAGAATTAAAAGGTCCGCAATCTCTAACCTCAACGGATGATCGAAGATTTGTCGCGGATGAAGGAACGTCGCAAAAGAATGTCGCGGGAGAAGAATCGTCGGCGTCGCGGTACTTGGCGTCGCGTTGTCGATCTCCGAGGTCTCGGCGTTCTTCATCGCCTTTCGTCGAAGGCCAGCGTTCTTTGCGTTCTTCGCGTTCTCCGCGTTCTTCGTGTTCTTCACGAACGAGGTTGAAGGACTCAAGCTTCTGTCAAATCCTCTCAACGAAAAACACACAAGAAGAAGAACGTTGGTATTATTTTATTAACATGCCAACAAACGAAAAACAACCTAAGTAACGACCCATTAATTCATAGAATTAATTTTAACGAATAAACCGCCCAATTAATAGGAGCGTTTAATTGTTTAAGAAAATTCCCCAGTTGACTTTTATTTAAATGGGGTTTTCGCAGGTGCGTTACTTAGCAGAAAAGAAATGGTGGGGCTCGTGCGGGCCCCACCTCACAAATATCCTACCAAGAGGGTAGGATATTTTGAATTGCACCCTATCCGCTTTAACTCATCTTAAGCAGCTTTAAGTGGCTTTTAGGTGGCTTAAGTGAAATAAAAATAAAGTTGTCGCACCACATTATTTTATTTCTTTAACTTAAAGCCCAAAAATTAAAATCCACACCCGAGAAAACGCAACTCCGGAAGAGGTGTTTCTAAGAAAGTATCGGCGCTGCGATTCCATCGGTGCCCTTGGAATTCGATTCCGAGCAGCGGTTCAAAATTTAGAAAAACCCGCTCGTCCGTTCACTGAACGTACCCGAGCCAAACTTCATAAAATGATTCCTGGCACACCGGGCCTCGGAATCAGGTGCCGTCTGAAACTGTGTTCTTGTAAAATTCCAAAGAAAATTAAGAGAAAAAAAATTTCCTTGAAATTTAGGGGTATTTTCATGAGGTTTTAAAACATACAATGAAATTTTGAATAATGGTATGTATTTTAAGTTACAATATCCCTTTTTACCAAGATTACTTATGATTTGGTTTTCTGATGTTGAAATTATATGTTTTATCTCAAAAAAGAATATTATTTACATTATTATATTATTTATATTTCTTTATGTAAAAAATTACCTTTTATTTTCCTTTTTCTAGTTACTTAATGGTTTGAAAATATATTTTTAAGAAAAATAGCTTTTCTTTCTATTTAGTTCGGAATCTATTATTGCAAGATAATATTTTTTCTAAAATTTTTTAAATGATGTTTTCACTAATCTATAAAGATTTTTTAAAATCATTTCACATAATTTTTTATCTCAATAATTTTTTTAAACATAATATTCTTATCATTTTCCAAACAAGGTACTTTTTAACAAAGTTGTGAATGGAATATTTGTTTTAATACACACCACATGAATGACTTTTACCTCCATCATGAATACTCATTGCATCAAAGACTAATCTAATATAATCTATGATGATTTTTAAATAATTTTTTCATAATGATCTAGGATTTTTCATATTTTAAATAAGTGATTTGAAAATGAAAATGGTATATTCCTTGAAAAATATTAATGTGAACTTTTGAAGTCCTTTTTCATTTATAATAATGTCCTTTGATATTACTTATACATTAGTTGGGATATTATCATATGATACTATCCTTATTCATTATCCAGAGATTTTAGGAATATGATTATTAAATATTAATGAAACCAATTTTCATTTTAATAGGATATGCTATAATGAAGTTAGAATCATATTTTACATCTTGTGGAACACATCTAAATAGAATGTGGTTATGTGATGCATGGTTCCATTATATAATTTCAAGTTATTATTTAAATATTAATTTTTTATGATATAAAAGGGTATATGGTAGGTTATCCCATGACCAAAAGAGGGTACATGGGAGGTCATACTAAGATCAATGTGTGTAAAAAAGTGGTTAGCACACGCCTAACATCCAATGAATGTCATGTTGTGTAGCCCTAACATAAGATTTCATTTATTATGAATATGACAAACTATATTCCACACTTTTATGACAAGATTTTATTCCAATACTAAACTATCATGACTCATGTTCTTTTATTTTTGAATGATTAATATCCTATGAACTTAGAATATTTATTACAATCCTTATGAGTATGATATATGAATTGTTGTCTGTGATTTTAAAATTTTATGATCATGTTCTCATACCCTTATGATAATATTATGAATAAAAATGTTCATCAATTGATATATCCCTTTTTTACCTTTACAGGGAATATTATCTCACCCATTATTATATTTCCTTTCCCCTAGGATATGATGAAAGGCCTTAAGTATGATATGTTTAAGAAGGGTGTTAGTTGTGAAAAACATAGTTAGGGATGGAGTGGATCTTTTATGTGCCTATTGTTTATGTATCTATGTTTCCCAATAAATTAAACCATTATGGTAATAGAATGTATCATAATGATATGTAAGGAATATTCACATAATAAGATGCAATATTTCTGTATGAAATTATTGGTTCATCTTAGTTGGTAATAGAGAACGGTTAAGTTATTTTTTGAAAATTTGGATGAGAGAATTTTATTAAGTACACTTATGATAAGTCAAAGTATATGAGAACATCCATTGTTTTGTTAAATTAGAATGTGTGGTTTTTATAGAAAATAAATCCCCATACAGATACTGGAAAGTGGGTGTGTATACACCATAGGTTCACCTAGGAGTAACAACTCTAAATTGGGTAGTTTGGGTATTAACTCGATCATCATAAGTGCACAAAGTGTGGGCCTAAGACTACACATATTTTTTAACAGCTCGAAGTGATTTTCTTATGATTATTCATATTTTATTTATGAACCATTATAATTTATTTTAAAATATCATTCCCATGGATTATCTATGTTAAACCTAAGGTCTCATTGATTAAGAAGAAGGGTTATAATTTAGAAATTATATAAATTATTTTCATGATTATATGGTTTTACACTATGATAATTATTGATCAAACTATGATTTATTATTATATTAAATTGTTAGAACAATAAAAAACCTCATCAATGATGAATGTGAAAAAAAATTAAATCGCTGTGCTTGGGAGAAATCGATTGTTATGGGATCTAGAATGAAAAATATCATTGATATTCTTAGACAACTTTCTCAATCCTAGAATCATATTGAGATTCCAAATTAACTAAGGATGAAATGAAAATCTATTTAGTCATTCATGAAGAAAATCCACCTTCATTTAGGGGGTCTAATGATTCACTAATTTTTGAGAAATAGATCAGTATCACTGAATATATATTTTATATTCTATAGTACTTGGAGTGAGAAAATTTTATTTTTGTTGTTTTTTGTTTTGATGGTAAAATTGTTTAATGAGATATTATTAAGAACATGTGGAAACTAGAATAAATTGAATCTATGCAGTGGAATGTGTTTAGATGGATATATTATAACATTTACTTACCTCATATTCTTCATAAAAAATCATAAATAAATTCCTTGAGATAACATAGAAATATGATGAGTCTATTTGTAACTATAAAGAAACAATTAAAAGACATGTGAGACATGATTATGGTATTATTATCCAACCTAAAAAAATATTTATTTATTATTCAGTGGATTAAAACCAAGTACATGAAGGGTGAGGTCCATAAGAAACATCAACAACTATGATGAAATCATTTTATGTGCTCTCAATGTAGAAATGGAGATATGTGGAACCCATCAATCTAATAGATTTGATAAGAAAGGAAATATATAGTTCTATGTAATTGATAATATTTATATATATGGAAGAAGATGAGACTTTATTTACACTTAAAGTGTAAAGACTCGTCCCCTTGGGCCTGTTTCATGACTAACCCAAGTCCGCCTCCCATAGGCCAGGGGCAACTGACTAGCACTAGTAAAGCATACCCAAAAGGGAATGATTTG
Organism: Viscum album; assembly: GCA_963277665.1. NCBI lineage: Eukaryota > Viridiplantae > Streptophyta > Magnoliopsida > Santalales > Viscaceae > Viscum > Viscum album. The sequence continues at coordinate 1,238,686,929 of OY728153.1, forward strand.
AATTCAAAATTGTAAACGGATATACAAGGAAGTGCTACACAAAGAAAACCATTAAGGAAAGGAATGTATAACCACCACAACATAAAAGGGTACACTGAAAGAAAAAGGGACCAGAATACAAGCCCAACTAGAAACAAAGTACAGTAAAGGAAGTACAAGCTCCAGATGTATTCCACCAGAGATCCTAACTGAAGGGTAGGTACAAATTACGGTCAGATGTCACTGTAGCACACCATTTCTAATGATCCACCTCCAAGCATTGTGCAGTCCTAGATCCACACAGTCCTAGTTAACATTGTCCGTCATCTTCACAAGACACAATAGGAGCGGGCGAAGCCTATACAGGGGTGAGTATAACAATACTCAGTAGGGACCCTAAGACTCCCAAAGGTCTCTCAAGAATCCTTAAAGGAAGAATACTACAAAGGAGAATAACATAAAGAATGATATCAAAAACATAAAATAAAGTAAAGACTTAACTAACCCCAGGTATAACTTAAAGTACAGAGGTAAGGATGATTAGTCATAAAGCTAGATCATCTTATTCTGTTGAGAGGCTCTCCTGTTAATCCACGAAGGGTCATTGTACTGCTGATCCCCAAAGGTCTGATCTACTATTGATCCATGAAGGGTCTCTTTAATACATATCCACGAAGTGTTTCTCCACTACTGATCCATGGTAGGTCTCTCTACAGCTTATCTCTGTCAAGTCGTGCAACTGCTACTGATCCACGAAGGGTAACTCTACTACTAATCCACAAACGGTAACCTAGCTGGTGATCAACGGAGGGTCTCTCTATGAATTACCAATAACGGGTCGCACTACATCTGATCCATGGAGGGTAACTCTCATGGTGATCTACAAAGGGGCTCTTTTATGTTGATCCATGAAGTGTCACTTTTATGATGATCCAAAATGGGTATCTCATCATTCATCATGTCACAACCAGCCACTGGATTTTGCACATAACTTTCTTGATTCTGAGAGCATCCTCTACCCAATTCATCAGTCATAATTAAACATACATGAATTCATAGAAAATGAAACCCAAAGGAATATCTCTTCATAAGGGTCACAATGCAACAAACATTGCATCGATAAGACACCTAGTCTGTAAGATATGGTCATTTTTGTAAAAAGGGCCCTATTAGATTTGAGTCTGATCCAACCCGTCCATACACCGATCACTAAAAAAATCATATAGATTATATCTAAATTATCGGATTTTTTCAATGGTCCTTATGCGGTAGACAGTGCATCAATTGGATGCCCAGTCTGATTGTTATTGGCATTTTTCTGAAACAGGACAAGTCAGTTCCGGGCCCGGTCCGACCCCATCGGACCGACCTGACATAACCTAGTCTGAGGGTCTGGCATGGGTTCAGCATGGGTCCGGCCTAGCCGGCACATTGTTCATATGGGTCCGGACCAATAGGATGGGTCCAGCCCGACGAGGCGGGTCAGGCTCAGTAGTGCAGGTCTGGCCCGTTGGAGCACGAGTCCGACCCTCAGTTGGCCCGGCCCGTGAGGTGGGGTGTGGCCCACCTGATGAACCCCAACCCACTAATACGGGTTGGTTCCCTTTCCAGGATGTGTTTTGGCTATGTTTGGTTCTCTAACTAGTGGGTCAAGCTTGCATTGTCCCTTCACCCAATGCGGTCAGTTGAGCGGTCAGTCATTACTCCCTCATGTGGTCGACGGATTGTGCGCCGCTAGTGCACCAACGGGCACCGCACCTCCTCTCCTTCACAGTTCACCAATGGACACGCTGCCACCCTCCTCCCATCAAAGCCGCCACTAGAGCTACCACTGGCACCGGCGCACAGGTCTATGGTTTGGTGGACCACCGGATGGAATCGGGTGGTCTGTTCTTTGCACCTCCTACGCCTATGGTCCTCGGGGATCAACCTCTTCACCGTAGAGGCCACAAAACTACCGTGCTGTCATTTCGAGAATACAGTCACCAAGAACACACGAGAAATGGTGCTTGGGCCTTATTCATGTCAAACCAAGCCCTCTGCGTTAAAGGGTTAAACAAGGGGGACGTTTTGGGATTGGATTAAAATCATGCTATCAACAAATCCTGCATAAAACACCAAGTGAAACAACCTCCCTCAAAAAATTTGATACACAGATCAACTCGTTCATTGGTTGATCCACGATCGTTGTTTTAGAATGAAGAATGGGGAATTTAAACACAAATTAAAACCCCACCTAGATACATTGGATCTAATGAGGGATACAAAAGATTTCTGCATCATCATCGATCCGTGATCGTTGGCGTTCGTTACCACTCGTTGATCTCCGGATCCGATTCTCCCACTTTTGTCATCCCTCAGTCTTGTTCTTTATTGGAGGGGAATTTTTCTACTGATTCCTTAGAGATATTCTATAAATTAATTTCACTCTTCCCAACATGTCAACCCAAATACAAATAATTATTCCACCATGAATTTTCATTTATGAAATAGTGTCATTGTTACACTTCATTAACGTGTCATTACTTTGCGAGTTAATAATAAATTAATGAGTCTCATTAATGTTCCTCATCACCGCCTTGTTGCTACTCCGCAGCGTCACCATCCAGCGCTTGTTGGTTGACAAAAGAAAATAAAATAACCCTTTTAATTTAATTCTATTTATTTTTGAGAAGTCCGAAAATAAACTTTTTCATTCAGCCCCTGCTGGCTGAACATAATTCCTTACTAGGTTAATCTCGATGCTCCGAGTTCAGAGGTGCCCTCATATTTTTAATCTGATCACTGGTTCACTTTTTAGAAAAACACACTCTCACATTTACTTAAGCATACCGAAAAGAAGTTCAAAAATTCTATTCTAGGCTCACCGGGCCTTGGAATCACCTATCGTCAAAGCGTGTGGACTCGGAATAATTCCACTAAAGTGAAAAAAAATTACAAAGAAAATTTTGGGTCACTACATAAAGTGTGGAAAGAAACATGTAGGGAATTGACTTTTGGGGACCAGAAAATGATTAAAATGTTTAAAGAAATTTCACCAAGAAATTGAAAACAGAATTGATTGGAAGAAGTTGGTTAATACTGCAAGTGGAGGGATATATACACAGAAGAAACCACCCACACTGTTGTGTTTCAAATGAAATGAGTATAGGCATTGTGCCAACAAGTTCTTGAATCTGAGGGTTAATCATAATGATTGAAGTCAAAAACCTTTTCAGGCAAGAGATAAAGGGAAATTCGATGTGATCAAAATTTTGTATGTGGGGTATCATAACAAAGTGGTGAAAAGTAAACTTACCATCCACTCAATAACTGCTAATATATTATCTATTTCTGGGCCTACCCACTATATTATATATAAATAATTTTATAATTGTATCATAGTATCGTCTCAATGATTATATATTGAATTAGTAGTGAAAAATATTAATGGAATGTTTTTCTCATCTCAAGTATATGATTCTTCTATGATTATTGTTTATTGGAATGTTCTTATAGGAAATATCATTATTCTATATATATAAAAATTTGATGTTATTTTGGTAATGAATTGAATTTATTTATAGAAATTCAATTTCAATTTCTATGGAAGGGAAGTCTCATCTGATATTTTGAACTGAACTATGATTGTTTTTCAGTGTGAGGATGAATAAGAGATTAAAACAGAAATTACAACCATTTTTTTGTCTGGATTCATATTATAATGTGATAATTATCTCAAAAGGATGGATAGAAACTCAACATAAAATATATTTCTATTGTATGGGTGTTTATTGATATATTTTTTAAATAGTTTCCTAGTCTTCCAATAAATTTTGATGCTGATTTTTTAATATAACTTATACATGGTGTTATACCTATTTCAAAAAACTCTGATAGAATGGTGTCAATTGAGTAATAAAAATTGAAGAAGAAAATCTTGGATATTATTAATAAGGTATTCATTCGGCCAAGTGTATCACCATGGGGTGCGTAGAGCCTTGATGGATCATGTATAGACAATGAGATTGGGGTTAATTAGTGTACCCAAATTTTAACCATGTTTTTCTTCCTTTTCAATTATCCCCTCTTAATCTCGAACCTTTACCCCGGTTAAGAGGAATGGATCTTACTTTGTGGTTTAAATATTTACATTCACTTACAATGTAGATAATAAAATATACAATAATATAAATGGTTTTTTACATGGTTTGGTACAAAGACCTACTTTTTTCATGAACAACATGTGGTTTTTCATGTATTTTCTTATCACTAATAAATTTTCAATTAGTAAAGATGCATATAACTAGAAAAAAAATGATAATGTAGTAAATTATTGTTCTTCTTGAATGAGAGGTATTATTTATATTATTACCACTAGTTTTTAATGATGTTTTTTATACAGGAACCACCAGTTCATCATGAAATATTTTTTCTTGATAATAAATATTATTGGTCCTTCTTGGTGAACTTCATCATGATCTTTAATAATGATGGTCTAGAGAATTATCTTCAAATGATTGAGTTCATGTAATTAACTTCTTAAAAAATTACCCATATTTAACTCTTTCTTTCTTCGATAAAAAACTATATCGGGATATCCAAAAGATATTAAAATTGTGTATTTATCCTCATCACCTACATTCACATATTTGTACACAGGGAATAATGTGGTTTATGGAATATCATTAATTACATGATTTATATTATGCATATCTAAATCCTTATTTTCACCCTATAAATAATAATAACCAAATGACCATGGGAATTATATTTATATCCCCATCTCTGAATACCCCATTATTTGTGGGTATTATTTTATGATCCTTTTAAATACCAATGAATTTGTTGATATTTAATTCTTCATGAATTTATATTGAATACCCAAAGGGTGTTTTCTATTACATTTACTACATCTCAAAAACATCATTGGGAGTATCTGCTTCTTATGTGGCATTGATTATTTTGTGGCTAATCAAATCTTTCATTCATCTCATGCTTGTAATTAATGATTTCATCATAATATCATCTACTTGAGGAGTCAAGTATATCATCTCATGGAATTAAACACCAAAATGATATTATCGAATCTTTATTCTTATTCACATGGAAACGAAGGCACACTTAATGCATTCATTTTGGCAGTATCTAAAATATATGAATACCCATATGTGTTGGGTATTATTCTTCACATGACATTGGTGTAATACATGGAACCCTATGAACTAAAAAAGGAGGAAAACCTAAAGGTTTCTGGTCTTCCTTATTTATTTATTTTCACATGGCTCATTCCTTAAATGAATATCAACTATAGCATAAAATTATTAAAGACATGAGATATTTGAACTCTCAAAAACACATAATTATTCTCTTTCATGACAATGCAATCAATTTTAATTTAGTCCACCTATAAAAAAGTGTAACTGTTTTCATGTACATTAATTTTAGATGTACCTGATGTGATTATCAATATTTTTTTAATCGGAAGCCATTAGTTCATTAATGGAGGAATCATTGCTCATGTTCTAACTATTCAAGAATGTACATGCATGAATATCGTTAATGAAATTTTCTTCGATTTCACTTGGATCACTGGGGATTGATGTGGCCATATCAACATGGTTAATGGTCATATCAATGATATTCATGGTTTGAAAATAATGGAATAACCTATGATGGAGATTCCATAATGATTAGAGGAGGAAGACAATCCTTGCATCATGGTCATACTGCTCAGATCCGAAAGATCAGGCCGCCCATGTTCAATCCAACTTTAAAATTGACGAAAGATCTATGGGTTCACTTTTCCCACATTATCCAATGATTCATTTTTTCAGTTATTAATTAAACACAACATTCCATGAACCCTTTATAAATCTCAAACCCCCAATGAAATTACCTTGTGCTCACTATCCCCACCGTTGTGTGGCCCCATATAGTGGTGGTTCCACTACTCACATGCAACCTATGTTTGGGTGCGCTCTTCTCTGCAGGCCCACTCCTCTGCTTCCCGTGGGCCTTCCTGGGATGGTTCCCATGTTTTTGGAAGACTTTTTCAACATATTAATTGGTTGAGATAGTCTAGGTAGGCTCATGTGTTGTCCATATTTTTTTTTCAAAAGCCTGAAAAAATAATTCAATAAATATACCTTATAAAATAAAATACATAAGATTATTCAAGTCAATCCTTGATAATTTTCCATGTTTAACTCTTCATATTCTTCTAGTAAAAAAATTATGAAAATTATATAAATAACGTTTGTCATGGAATTAGAAACCAGTTATTTACTTCATGAAAACCAATATTTTCCTGGAAAATCGTCTTCATAGGATATTCAAATTATCATGCACTAATATTTCAATTTCATAGCTGTATTCAATTCCCTTTCATGAAATTTACTTTAGTTTAAAAGGAAGCCTTCAATCCTCATGCAATAAAGGATATTGGATGGTCTTATTATTATTTATTTTTTGATAAAAAGTGCTTCAACAATGAAACAAGTCTTGGAACTTAAGATCACTTAAAAATGGTCAAAATTACAAGGATAATTTTCCATCTGTAACCTCCAAACCCATTAGATGAATCCACAACAATTCTAAAGGCATCATTAGTAATCATGTAAAATTCTCTTAATAAATTGAAACTAATGAGTCTATAAAAATTCTTAAGGAAACCTCAACATTCTTTTTGAATATATCTAAAATAATTTCCATATTTTCTATTTCCATGATTAATCACTAATCTTTGAGGAATTACTCATACATTTCATTTTAATTCCCTCTTTTATATTGAAAACTAATACAACCATACTCATCTACCATCCACATGGGATTTTAAATATCCCCATTTTTATTTTTTATCAATGACATTTTTTATATAAATATTTAATCCCCATGAAATAAAGGATATTTCATGGAATTATTATTATTAATTTTGTAGTAAATAGAATTCCAAAAATAAAAGAATTATTGGATCAAAAGATAACTTCAATATTCATTACAATTACTAGGATGATTTTACAATCTTGAAATCTAATTCGATAAAATATATCCATAATAACTCTCTAAGAAACATACTTATTCATGCAGAATTTTCTTTTAAAATGAAAACAAATGATTCTATAAAATATTTATAGGAATAATTTCTAATAGTATTGAATATATATAAAACTATATCCATATTTCTCTTTCCATGATTAATCACTAATCTTATAGGACTTCATCATACATTAATTTTTGATTATTTCTTATATATTAATAAAGAAAACCATAATAATCCATCATATACAGGATCTTATCAATATCCTCCTTTGGATTTATTTTCAATACCATTTCCTCAATGTCAATGACCATTATCCACATTTTTGGAAATAAATTAAAAGAAATAATAAAGTGGTTTCATCTTCCCTTAAAGAAATTTGAGAATAACTTCTCTTTTGTTGGTAAAGAAGGACGGTAACACATGGTTTACATAAAAAAGAGCCTTTTTTGGTCAACTCTTAGTATACATAGGATAACCCATTGGATAAAACAAGAGAAACACAACTGAGTTTGTCTATTCTATCCATTAACAATAATCTGGGCGATATCATGCGTATAACATATTAATTTCTCAAAGAGGAGGCTTTATAAAATAGATTTATCATTTAATATATTTTTCTACACCCTTCATAAAACATATCATAAATTTCGTGTTTAAAAATATTTTACTCCCCTTTTCAATGATTTTAACCATCATCCAACACTCCATCTTGATGCACAAATTTGATATAATCTATACGATATAATGAGGTGTAATTCTATTATTTCCATTTTCAGATTCCGTTTAGATGACATGATCTTTAATATGTTCAAGGAACAAACATGATATAATATCTTTTATGTTTTGTCCCCCTCAATGGGTGCCTTCCCTTCCATTTGACCAAGTGGAATGTTTCATTAGATATTCATCAAGATGTTAATTTTGATGATCCATCATTGTGTAACAATTAATTTTTTTATCAACGCTTTATTTAAAATTATTTTCTTCCACTAAAATCATTCATTTATTATATTGAGATTGAACTTCACCTTATGACTCTATTAATGTAATCACATAAATAGAACAAAAGAAAATGGGAATAAAGTGTAAAACTTATAAGTCTAATAAAATAAATAGGTTCAATAATTTTCTCCCAACCCAGACACTCATTTTCTTATAGCACAAAAGTTCCTTATACTATTCATTTTTATGACTTCTTTATATTTCACATTATGATATTTCTTTAACAATATGGAATATTTTATTTTGTTCAAATTTATATTGTGTGGATCCATTATCTTAATATCTAGAATTAATGTGATGATTTATTTTATATCTTTCACATCCCATTTTGAATTGGTAGAATAATCATACAATTTATTACATTATGTCTAGTATTATTTCACCTTCAACACAATTTTTGTAAGACACTTTAGTTATCATTTCATAAGACCACTCATGAAATTTCAATTCTTCTTTATGTGAAACTATCAATTTTACATTTTCATTTTCTATAACTATTGATATATATTCTTTTTTTTCACTTCACTAGTATCTAGCACTTGTTTGTGAAAAATAATTAAGCATTAATTTCGAACACAAACTGAATTTTTATTAAAAGATATAAGAACCAAAGAAAAAAAGGATTTAGGCAAGGTACACAAACATTTAAGGTGGTCTAAAATAGTGGAGACCAAGTTGATCTCCCCTAATCAACCCCACCCCTTTCGGTTCAATCTGAAGAATACTATGAAAAATAACAACATTATTACCTTGATCCACCACCATAAAGGATGAAATTTATTCCCAAACATTATTACCTTCACGCCATGCATGAGAAAGATTAATCTTATTACTTTAAATCTACCTCTGGCATTTTCTGATAAGATAAGAAATTGACTAGGGAGTTGAAATCTTACCCTCTATCAAATTGAGAATAATCCTTGAATCAGTTTCAATATGAGAAATATAAATGTTTCTTTGATCACACATCATAATCCCCTTAGTATGTCTTGGTGATTTAAGATGTGTTCTTAAAGGTAATTAAGTTATATTTAATTGGTATCTTATCAAAATATTCTTCAAAAAAATGTCCTCAATAAATCATAATTTCTTGTTTATTTTTTTGATTTATTATTTTATTAATTTCACCATGATTCTATTCATTACTATGTCATGTTTTTAGTGTTCCATCGTATGAACTCTCTTTCAATAGTAGAAGAATCAATTATTGGTTTAAATTATATTCATGGAATCCATAATTTCATTCTTATTGGGGGTACATTGATTCACATATTTCTTCTATTCATTATTTGGTTTATTCCCCAATGAAGACTTTTCTATAAAAATTATATGATTATTAATTTTTATGGTCATTTATTAGAATATAATTTTTACAATATTGGTGAATACCATAAACATTCTTCTATTTGACCACACATGTTGTAATACTCACATAATTCTTCATGGAATTTGAACCTATTTCTTATATATAGATTCATTGACTTCTATGGAAATTTCATTAGATTTACTTGTTTCTTTATTTATTCACCTATAATCCCCCTAAATTTTGGCCTTACGTAGTCTTCAAACATTTTCATTTCATGCCAACATTCATCAACAGGATGTCCAAACATCAAAAAACATTAATAGTTTTCTACAAATCCCCTCTGTTTTTATTTAGTATTAGTCTCACTTTTTTTAGTGACATTATATTTTTTAATTTTTATTTTCCCTTTAAAAGAATAGTTTTTGGAGTAGTATTTCTTGATCCTTCCAGTATCCACCATTTGTTTTTCCATCGAGGTATTGATATTTTAATTAAATCATATTTTTCCATATTTTGGATTCGAACCTATACTAACAAATGAGACTGCATTAGTAGAAATTGAAATAATTAGGTTACTGTTACATTAATATATGATATTATAGATATTTTATTAAGAGGTGATATTTAAATATTATTTCCACAAATAAAAGTCTCTTTATAGAAATGAGTCATATTAACAGTTTTTATAACAACATCCCTTCTTGGAAGGATACTCTCTTTATTTGTCTGGGGAGAAGAATTCTTATTTTTTTCAACATGGGAAGTCACAACATCTACCACATTGAAATTTCACAATTTTAAATCTAGTTCAAGATATTTAATAATGAGGTAAAACATTTCTTTTTCAATTGATGTCAATTTTACTTCCCACTCACTTTTTAATATTTCGACCTAATATTAATGTTGTTTATTAACATCAATCACATAGTTTCCAAGGTCTTTGAATCATTTATATTTAACTACGAATTCATATTCCTTAACACTAATAGTATCCTGATGCGATTATTATAGATATTGTATATTTTGAATATATTTTTTATGAAAATTTACTTTTTCTTCTAAAATAAATTCAGGGTCCTTGAATTTTTAGGATTTTTATTTAATTTGAGCATCTCATAAATTAATGGAAACATTAAATAATCTTTTAAATTCCCATATTACTTCACTTAAGATATATTTACTCTCAGTACTCTCATAATAATTCCATTGTATTTATTCATCAATTAATGAAATATCTTCATTGCAAAGTGTGAAATATTTTTATTTCTCTTCAATTATGTCTTTAAGACCATTGCATCCTTTGAATTTCCTAATAATTGAATCCTCCTGTATATAAATTTCCTCTTCAATATGTTATCTATTATCCAAAATATTCTCCAAATAACATAGTGCATATGAAAAAATTTAGGAACATTCTTTATATATCTTTCAAACTAATAGTATAAGTAATCAATTAAATTTAAAGATTCAACAACCTTTACCTCTCCATAGCTTGATCTAGTTTCTTTGAAATGATCATTGTTAGATTATTTAAGAATATAAAATTGATCATTTTCTTATTTCATTGAGATTTTCCTCAATAATTTTACTTCCTTATTCTTCATGTTTCTCATATTCTTAGCCTAGAATTTCTTGAATTCTTCAATGAGATCATAGACTATGTATTATAGTTAAGGTAATTTAGAATTAACTTAAAATTTTTTACTTTATAAAAACCTTATAAAAATAAATGTGTATAAAAACGTTGATCCAATATGGGGAGACCTATTATCTCATACAACTTTTAGATCCTGGATGGGTCATAAAGGAACACTGAAAGGGGGGTGAATTAGTATACCCATTTATTACCTAATATTACATTATTTTCAATTATCGCCTCTTACTCCTAACCATATTCTCTAGTTAAGAGGAATAAATCTTGTTGTGTGGTCTAAATGTTCTCATTCACATGAAATGTAGATAAAAAAGAGCAACACATAAGGATTTTTACATGGTTTGTTATTATGACCTACTCTATAATGTGATCTACATATGGTTTTTTCAAATATTTTCTTATCACAATAAAATTTGAAATGAGGAAAAAGTATTATAATTGATTCACAATAATAGTTTAGGAATTGATTGATCTTCATTTTTGAAAGGAATTGTTTATACTGGTACTAACAGTATTTAATATAATTTTTTATATAGGAACCACCCACTATTCAAGAAATATTTATTCTCCAAAAGAAAGATTATTTCCCATTCATTATGAAATTCATGAAAAACTTCAACAATTCTAGTTTTTAGACTTCTCATCAAATGATTGGGTTCATGTTATCCCATTCTTAAATAATTACCCATCCCTGGCTATTTATTTATTTTATATAAAAAACTATATCAGAATCTCTAAAATATATTGCAATAATGTATTTACCCTTATCACCTACATACACATATTTATACAAAACATTTAATGTGGTGAAAGGTGTCTCATTAATTACTTTATTAAAATTATCTGTATTGAAATCCTCATTTTCATCCTTCAAATAATAATACTTGAATAACCATGGGTATTATATTTGTATCCTCATCACTATATACCCCATTATTTGAAGGTATTATTTTATTCTCAATTTGAAAACCCATGAATCAGTGGGGATTTTATTCTGGATGCATTTATATCAAATATTTGACGGGTATTTTCTATTTTATTGTCTACATCTCAAAATATCTGAGAGAGTATCTTCTTCTAATGCATATTTTATTAAGCACTAACTCATAAAAATTTGATTTGGTCGCTTAAATGTGATTCATCAGGTATTTATACACTACATGTACTTGTGGAGTATGGTATATACTCTCATGGATTTAATTTCCCAAATGATATTCGTGGGTCTTCATTCTTCTTCACATGGATATGAAAAAACTATGTATAAATGTATTTAGGTTGTATCTTAACTAAGTGAATAACCATAGGTTTTGGGTCTTCTTCTTCACACATCATTGGTGGAAGCCATTACTCTATATGCATTCAAACAAGAGGAATATCTGAATGTATTGGGTATTCATTATTAATTTTTTATACATCTCATTCATCAAACATGTATTTCCTTTAGAATCAAATGCTCGAAGAATTAGATTTTTTAAACTATTAGATACACACTATTCTTATCTATCTTGCCACTTCTGTCTATTTTAATTCAGTATGCATGAATGAATGTTTAACAACATGAATTTCCATTAATTTTGTATAAATCAGATGGGATTATAACACTTTTGTTTTCATTCAAGGGATTTTATTCATCAATGTAGGAATCGTGCCTTGGGTTCCTATTATTCATGCATTCTCATGAATGAATACCATGTGTGACATGTTCTTGGATTTCACCTAGATCATTGGGGATCAACATGGATATTGAAAAAAAAATTCATGGCCTTATCCATGATCTTTATGGATCGAAAATGATAGAATAACTTACACTGTAGACACCAGAATAGTCAGAGGAAGAAAAAATCCTCACTTCATGATAAAAAAACATGACAAAAAATTTCATGTGCCTCGTGTTCAATCTAACTGTTTGAATAGGATGAATAATGTATGTTTGTTCTTATCCCACATTTTCCTATGACTCCAATTTAATCTTATTTATTAAACTCGATGTTCAATCATCCTTCTAGAACACCCAAACCCCATATGGCATTGCCCCATATTAGGTCTCCCTACTTCCATACTTCCGCACATAGTGGTTCTACCACTTCTCCAATGTGACCTACATGTGGATTGACTCTTCTCAGTAGGCCTGCACCTCTTCCACCCATATGCTATCCTAGGATTTTTCCCTTGGGAATGATGATCATTTTCCCACATATACCATGGTCGAGATATTCTTGGTAGGCTCATGGATTGGTTATATTTTTTCCAAAGGCTCAAAAAAATATTTTAATAGACATAACTTAGACAATAAAATGTCCAATAATCTTCAAGTGCTTCCTCAATAATTTTATAAGTCCAACTCTACATCATCTTTTAATAAAAAAACTATGCAAAATTTATAAATAAATTTTTGTATGGAATTAAAAATCTCTTATTTACTTAACAAAAACCAATATTTTGATGGAAAATCTTCTTAAAATGACCTTTAAATAAGCATGGACTAATATTTAAACTTCATGTCCTTCTTCAATTCTCCTTCATATAAATACCTTTTGTTTTTATGGAAGTATTCAATACTTATGAAATAATGGATATTTCATGGAATTCTTATTCTTTATTTTTTAGTAAAAAAAGGGTCCAAATTTACACTTGTCTTCGAGTATAAGACCACTTCATAAATCTTCATAATTAAATGGTGAACTTTCCAAGTGTGAAATATAATGCCATTAGATAAATCCATAACAATATCCAGGATTCATCGCTAATAATAAATAATTTTCTTTCCAAATGACAACTAATGAGTCCATAACAATTACCTAGGAATAATCTTCAATGTTCTTGAATATACCCAAAATTGTTTTCATATTCTTATTTTTAGGATTAATCACTAATAGTATAGTAATACAATATATATTGAATTTTGATTCCTTCTTATATATTAGTAATAAATAAAACCATACTCATCAACCATGCAAATGGGATTTTCCAAATGAACCATTTATTTTTGTTAAGAATAAATATGAATTAATGTGAATCTATAATGATTATCAATGACTAAACAATATTTAACCCAATAATAAATAACATATTCCCCATATTGATGGTTTTTTGGTCAATTAAGATGTATTCAATACTATTCTAAAATGATCTTCAACAAGGGTATTATAAATTTAAGGTCAAAAGTGAATACATACCCAATATCACCTCCCATATGACGTATATACACTATGAAATTATAGTATTTCCATTTGGTCTTAGAAAATCCCCCATTATCATCATGAATTTCTTTAATTTAGTGTTAAGAGGTTACCTTGATCATTTTTTGGTATTATTATTAGATGATATTCATATATACTCAAAGAGAAAGAAAGTGTAGAGTGATCACTTGATATATGTTTTTAATATCTAATGGATGGAGAATCTATATAAAAAATTTACCAACTACAAATTTTGGCCACATAAGGATTCCTTTTTGGGTCATATAATCTCAAATGAGGGTTTATTGGTGGAACCATCAAATAAATAATTCATTTAACATTCAAATGTTTTCTTTCTTTTTATAGATATTATCAATTTTTTATGATGAATTTATCAAGGGTATATAATACACTCACAAAGTAAACTTCATGGGGTGTTAAGTTATTAAGGATTAAGGAATGTGGGGAAAATTTCAAGGAACTTTATAGAATGTTGTTTAGATCCCCGGTGCTTATAATATTCTGTAGTGGATAAGGGTTTGTGATTTATAGTGATTTATAATGAATGGGATAGGATGCATAATCATGAAGAATTGTGTGACAATAGATTCTGTTAAACACCATTTCATGGTTTATGAGAGAAATTACCCAAATCAGGATTTAGAGTTTACAATTGTACGTTTTTCAGTAATGATATAGATGAATTATTTTTATAAATAATTGAGTGACATATATACTGATCAAAAAAGTTTAAAGTATATATTCACTCAGAACGAGTTGAAAATATTCTTAATAATATGGCTGAAGTTGATTAATGATTACGACTACCCAATACACTAGCACCCTAAGAAGGAGAAAAAGGCAGATGATTATCTAAGTCGAAAATTTCATGATTAGTTAACTATAATGATAACAAATAAGATATATAATATTTTATGATTTGAAAATGATGGATCTGGAAATATTAATGGAATGTGATAAATCGTATCTTATTGAAACTAGTATTCAAAAATATATCCACGTGAATATTAAATATGTTTATAAGAAAAATGTTGAACTAAAAAAGAATGTGATAAATGATATTGAGTTCAACATTGGTCATTATGGATTGATATGATTCAGAAATTGAGTATGTTTCCCATAAATATCATACTTGATTGATGAGCTATTTGATGAATCTCATATCTTATATTTTATACTCATACTAGAAGAATGGATATGTATAGAGATTTAAATGATTTTTTCTAGATAGAAAATATAAATTGAGATATTAAATAATATATATCTAAGTGCCTTGTATTTTAGAAATCTAAGGCCTAGAGAAAGAGGTCTATAGGGATGCTACAACCATTACCATACCATAATAGAAATGAGAAAACATCGCCATGGATTTATTTTCCGGACTCCCCAAAATATCTAAATTTCATAATTATATTTTTTGTATTATTTTATCACTATATAAAGTAAGTGAATTTAATTAAAATCTAAGAGTATTTATCTCTTGTTCAATTTTCTAGATTATACTTTAATAAAGTGTTAAAGTTTCATTGAGTACTACATTATATTATATATGATCGAGATATGAGATTTAATTTGAAGTTCTGGTGAAGTATTAACAAGCTATGGATATAGAGTTATGTTTCAAAACTAAATATAATCCTAAGATATATGTTTATCCTATGAGAACAATTCAATCAATGTTGGATATATTAATATTATTTACTTTATATTTTGAAGGTTTATGGGATCAATAACTTCATATATTCTAGTATTCTTACAGTAATATCATTCACTCAAGCATTCAAATAAATCCATGTGAATTCCTCTATAAAAAGAAGGTCAAAAATATGATTTTATGGGATTATGTTGGAGAATGAAATATATTGGGACCTATGTTATCTATGGAAAAGGTAAAGAAAACCAGGGCCATTAAACAATACGTCAAGGTACCAAAGAGTTGATAGAAAAATATATATTGGCATTCATTGGAGAGATATGGAATTCAAAGATAGTGAGAAGGTATTACTATGAATTTATATATAGAAAAATATTATTTTATTCCAAAATAATGTAAAATTTGTCCTTATTTATATTTGTCCCTTTGATATTCTTGTGTGAGTATGGATTGTAGCTTATCTCTTGGAGTTTCCACGGATCCTCTCTCAAGTTCATGATTTAATCTATGTATCATTATCGAGGATGTACATACCTAATCCTATACATGTACTAAAATTAAAATTTATAAAACCATAATATGACCTTCTAAATGAAGAAGAACTAATATAATTCTTTGATCTTAAAGATGAAGTTCTACAGAAAAAGACAACAGGTTTGGTTAAAGTTCTTTAGAGGAATCCAAAATTCGAACAAGCTACATAAGAATATTAGGATATAATGAAACAAATATATCCTCATTTATTTTTATTAATGTGGTGAAATTTTAAGGGAGTAATTAATTTTATTATGGGTATAATTAAAAACCACAATATTTTTGATGTATTTTCTTTAACATAAACATGAAGTATTAGATAGCTTGATTTACACGTAACACTATGTTTAAAACATACCATGATATACTATTGCATTATTATAATTTAATGACAGAAATATCACCTATCCTTTGGATTCTAAGGTATGAATATGAAAAACTAAATTATGAAAAAAAAAATTGAATTAATTGGTTATCAAATAATAAAATCATTTCAAAATAAAAAAGCAGTTTTTATGAAACTATATTTTCATGTGTGGAATTTGTTTTTAACTTAATAAATTAAATCAACCATAGTTGATCAATGACTTTAAGAAAATTTATAAATTATATATTAAATAAAATTTTCTTAAATTTATCTCATTATTGTTATTGGGAATGAGATAATAATTAGTCTAATTTTATACATAAAACACATTTTTCTAAAAATAGTTAGTGCATCATTTTGCACACTAATATTAAAAAAAATGTCACTTCTATAAATATAATCCTGAGAAATGCATCCTATATTTTCAATCATCATGCATAATGTTTTAAAAATATTTCAACTTTATATTAGGTCATTATGAATTGTAACTGTGGTAAATATTTTTCATTGAGGTATGGGTAAATCAAGTAATTATTGTTTAAAAAAAATTGATAAGGATTTAAAATATATATAACAACCAAATTATTTCTATTATAAGATTTTAGTTTAAATTTCCTCATATAATATTATATGATATGGAATCTCTGTGAAAATTTTCTTTTTGCAATGGACTTAATAATATTTTAAGTGGGTAAGAAATCCAAAATGTATTGTTTTTAATTTTAATAAACCTAATATTTTTTTAAATGGATGAAGTTATATATGTTCAGTTCTATAGATTTATTTTAAATTTGAATGAATTTTTTTATCATGGTAATTTATTTATATTTTTTAGTGATGAAATAATTACATTAAATGCTTTCATAATACTTGTTCAAGTAACAGATATATCAAATAAATAATTTTAAAAATAATAATAGATATACAATCAAGTTTAATTATTATTTTAAATAATTTTTTTAAAAATATATCATATTAGTAATGGTTTAGAATATTGTATTCTTAATACATTTCTTTCTTAATGTCTTTAAGGGAATTCTATGTGAATAGTCATTAAAATTAAATTAATGAAATCTTATTTTAAATAATATTTTATTAAATGATTTAAATTTTTAAAATCATTATATTTGGACATTTTAATGTTGTATTGTTGATAATTTCAACCATTTTCCACTTATTTGTCACTTTTAAATTTATATAAACTTTTGTGGCCACAAAAGAATGAAAAACATTGAAATCACTATAATCATAATAAAGGTTAATGAGGGGTTAAAACTAAGAGATAAGGCTTAAAAAATATAAACTGGTATAAATTTTATTAGATGATGGGATTTTGAATCATAATCATTTTGGTTCCAATTTATCATGACAATTAATTTCTATTGAATTAATAATTTATATATTTCCAAGGGTGCCCCTATCCTCACTTATAAAAGGGAATCTTATGTTATCCCTTATTCACTACGTATGAGACTTCTATATTATAAAATATAGTAACTAATACCATCCTAGATTTATTTAAAACATAATATTGATTTTTTATTACAAAAATACCATCATTTAAAGTCTTAATGTGTAATAAAAAGGATGTTTGGAAATAAAGAAGTATAACTCTAAACTGAGTACTTTCAATTTTATTTCTCCTTATACCTCAACTAACTATGTGGTATACATTATAAAATAATTTATTATTTATTATTTATGTACTTAATTGTTATTATGATGTTGTAACAACCATTTTTAACATCCTTTGCATCTTATTGGAAAAGAAAACATAGCTCATGCGTATGTGTGGACTACCACCTCCATCAAGTGATGCATTTCATTTTCACCACTGATTCACATTGATTTTTTTTAATTTTTTAATTACTAAATATATATTTTATTTATTGTATTATTATAGTTTTTTAATGTTTCAAAATTATTTACTTTTCTTTTCTTCCATCCATCAAAATTTGAAATATCACTCATGCATGCGTATAATGTACCATTTCTTGGAAGTGATGTGATGTATTTTTCATAACTACTTTATATCTGTAGTTTTATAAGATTTTATAATAAATAAATATTATAATAATGACATGATTATAATTTAGGATATGATAGAACAATGATAAAATTACAAGGACTAGTACTGCTAAACTGAAACATGAATGAAACCCGAAGTAATAATATTTTGTAATAATGATTTAATTGAATAATTGTTAATAAACAGGTGATAATATGTTACAATTAAATCATATATGTGAAATATAAAAAATTATTGTTCTATGATAGATTTATAAGAAATATATATTTATTATAAAGGAATTTCAAACACTTATGAAGTAGGATGATACTTCAGGTAATGTACTTATGTTATAATCTCATTTCTTTTCAGGATTGACTATGCTAAATTTACACTAAGGGAATATATATAGATTTTATCCTTTAAACCCCATAACTTTTCTTACACTCTATTTATTTATAGAGCTTACATTTTCTCCATTAATTTTCCTCTATGTATTCAAAAAACTAAAAAAATGATTTCAAGGTAAACTAATTTTGTTTTACTATTCAATAAGGATTTTTTTTCTTCCATAACCATATATTATTTGAAATATTTTCAAGCTTTTTTAAAAATATCCTATGACTGATTAAATTAATTTTTATCCATGTATTAATTTCTATAAAATTGCTTAAATGGAATTAAATTTTCTTTTTTTAATGATGTAATTTTAACTTTTTACCAAAAAATTGGAAGGAATATTTTTTTTACATGCACCACATAAAAGTAATTTGTAACCATTATAACCACTAAAATATTATAAAGTTCATTACAATGTTTCCATGGTTGATTTAAAAAAAATCCTTTATATTTTTAAAATTTTTATATTTTTAATATGTGATTTTAAATTGAAAAGTGTAGTGTCCTCAAAAAAATTTCCAATGATCTCTAAAAGTCATTTTTAATCTAGGATAACATCCTTCAATGTTACATATATTTTACTTAGGATATGATTCTATGATAACATCCTTATTATTTCTATAGTTGTATTATGGTTATGATAATGATATATTGGTGAGATCCAATCTTTTATACATGGGTTAAATTATGATGGAATGATAAATGATTTCATGATGTTATTGAGTACATATGAATGGATTATGAGTATGTGATAGGTAGTCCCATTATAGAACTAAAATGATTTGGTTAAATATTATTGTTTTATAATATAAAATTATATATAAAAGGTTTTATTAATCATAACATAGGGTACATGGTGGGTTATCCCCAGAACAAAAGAGGTTACATGGGAGGTTATCCCAATCCTGAAGTAGGTCCATGTTTGGTTATCCCAATCCAAAAATGTGATGAATTGTTTAGTGGGTATCCTTGTCATAAGATTTCTAAGATTATGATTATTCCACTCTTTAATGGAATGATCTAATTACAATATTATTCCCTCATACCTTATGAACTTTTATTCCATTATTATTCATGTCTTATGAAAAAAAATGATTCAAAACATGACTCCTAATTATAATCTATCAATTATTGGTTATCATTTTAAAATGTTAGGATCATTTTTTCAAACACTTATGCTCATGTTTTTATTAAATAACCAATGATATCTCCCTTGTTTAAAGTTAATGAGAATCTGAGCTAACTTTTATTATTTTTCCTTTTTATCAAGATAAGTAGAATGATTTTAGGTTTGATATTTATATAAAGGGTGATAGTTTTGGAAGAAGTAGGTGGGACATATTTTAGTTCCTTTATGTTCTAGTTGTTTATGTATTTATGATTCCAAGGACACTAAAAAATTTACATTTCTTTAAAGACAATAATGAAATATAATTAATATTATTCTAATAAGATTTAATAATTAGCTATTAAATGGTTGGTTCACCTTATCATTAATCAGTTAACTAAATATGGTAATGAGAATTTAATGATTATGAAAAAACTTTATTTTGGGCTGAGTTATCTTATCATTATTTGATAAAGGATATAATGCCTTGTTTGATTTTCCCATAGTTTCATTGAAATATAGGTGTGGAGTAACATATTTAAAAGGAATTTATGATCTATTTATTTAGATACATGACATGATTTGTTGATAATCATGTGTGGTTATAATATATGATGACTAATGGGTGAAGATGAATGGTGATTTGATAGTTGTATAAGGTATTGGTTATGATCTGATGGTGGAATAGGGTGCTGGTTAAAAAGACGGTATATCATTGGGTGTTGAATATGACATTACACACAAAATTTTGGGACACTTATGTAGTCAGGATGACTTTAGAGTGTCTATTTCATGTCATTACTTAATTCTAGATTAATGCTTAAGTGATTGTTTGATGGCCATAAACCATTTATATGAATCATTCTCAACTTCAGGATGTAGTTGGATTCTATTCACTATGTGTTCATATTTTATTTGGTAGAATAGGCTATTTTCAAGAGTAACCATATGTTTATGATATTATATTTGAATTTCTAAACGATGGGGTTGGTTCTGGATGATCACTTATGATGATGAGATAATTTCTAATAAAATTAAGAATTAATAATTTCATTGGAACATTGATTATAATATTAAAATGTTTACCATGTAAATAGAAATGTAATAACATTAATTAATGTATAATGAATTAATTAATATTGAACTTTATATATGTATGAATTTTTGATGTCTAGACAATATTTGTGGAAGTTGAGTGTCATGTCTGATGATATAAAAGATGAGTATAATACTAGGTATTTTCCATTAGTGTGGTTGTTAGCTACATAAAATATATGTGTGTTTTTATTTCATACTCACCCCTCCCATGTCATATGAGAAACTAGAAAATAGAGGTTTTGGGGGTTTTTTCCATAATATTCATGTTGGTGGGGATACAGATTGATGAATACCCCTCTCCCCACACTCTCTCTCCAGCTATAGTATTATATTCAGGTATGTATGGGGTGATTTACCATACCTATATGCTATGGGATGTGATGTATTGAGTTCATTTCACATACTTATATCTAGTTTTTTTGGATTCATCTTCCCATTGTTGTGCATGCATTGGTCGTGAAGGCATGATTTATAATGAATTTACATGGGTTGTAGTGGTTTTCATATATAACCTAGGTTATGGATTGTATAATTATAATTTCGAGATTAATATGTGGAATAATTATAACATGATATTTGGGCCATTCATGGGACTGAGGTAGGTGGGGATAAGGCCCGACTCACATCAAGGATGACATGATTATTAATGAAAGGATGGGAGATCATGAAGTGATACATTAGAAAATGAGATAATAAAACTAATTGGTTAGTGGATGTGGGATACAATATATATATATATATATATATATTGTGTGTGTGTATTCATAATATCTTGGTTTTTCTTTAGTGTGTTATTTATTGAGCGATTCCTAGTGTGGATGGGAAAAAATAGAAAACATATTTAGGTGAAGAGTTAGATTCATTTTTTTACTTGCTGAGTTTTAGTATGATTCTTAAAAAATCTTCATGAGGGGTTTTATAAAGGATCCTACAGAGTATGTAAATTTTCTCAAACCACATATATTTAAACGATTTTTTAGTTTAATCGGAGATGTTTGATGAGGAATTTGTACATTACTAGTTAGAGGAGTTGATCAAGATATTTTGTAGCTTTGTCTTTACTGCCAAGGATTATCCATTTAGTATTATTCATTAAATTATATCTAATTATGTATGATATCCCACCATGTGTTTGGATTTTTGGTTATTTTATTATGAGCATATGTTGATAGGTGATTATTATCATCTCATATCTTACAACCTAAATATTTATGAGGGTAATGCCTCTCATGTTTGTGATTATATACCCTCAGTGGTTGTTTCAATTCCATTAACTATTTGTGGTGCGATTCCAGCATCATTATATACCTTCACCCATTATTATAACTAGTGGGGTACCTTTGGATTGAGGGGTTTGTGAAATTTATATTGAGCCCATATCAATTTCTGAGGAAGGGAAGTCACATTTAATATTCTAAACAAACCTATCATTTTAAGTCGGTGTGAGGATAAATATGAAATGACAAAATAAATCACACCCATTTTTTACGGGACATGATTCTTATTTAAAGGGGGTATTTTTCTCATAATTTTGGTGATGAAAAAAACATCAATGATATGACTATTATATAGGCATTTATTGATTTTTTTAATAAGAGTCTCCAAGTCTTTATCTAATTCATAAAGTATGATTTTTAGTAGAACTCATTCCTGGTGATACACCTATTTCAATGAATCCATAAATACTAGACTTTATTGAGTTATAGTAATTAAATAAAAAACTATATGAGAGTCTTAGTAAGGGATTCATTCATCCATGTGTGTCACAAATATGTTCTCCAGCTCATTTTTAAGTAGAAAGATGTATCAATGAATCTGTATATTTATAGATGAGAACTTTGCATGATCACAATAAAGGATAATTATCCTTTTCCCCATATTGATGATTTTGTTGATCAATTATGAGAATCTCAATACTTCTCAAATATTGATATTTGTTATGGATACTATATATTGAGGTTCAAAATTTAAGACATAACCAAGACATTCATCTAAACAAGGTATGAACACTATGGATAAAAAGTGATGTCATTTTGTCTTACTAATACCCTTAATATAATTATGTATTCAATTAATAGACACATTTAAGAATACATTTTTCATTTTTTTATTGTATTTATAGATAATATTCTTATATATTTTAAGATAAAGAAATATCGTGAAGATCACTTTATTATTATACAGAAGACCATACAGAAAGAGTTCTATATAATTTTTTTGTAAATTGTGGCTGTATAAAGTTTAATTTTTTGGATTAAATAATTTCAAGAAAGGGTATATTGATGGTTCAATCAATGATAGATGTTATTTAATATTGTCCCATACTAACCATTGTGCCTGATATCCATAGGTTTTATATTGGATAGATATTATTGATGAATTTGGAATAATTTCTGACAATTATCTAATCCACTCATTAAGTTAACAGAAAAAAGAGTCAAGTTACTTTAGATAGATTAATGTGAAGAAAATTTCAAGGAACTAATGAGAAGGTTGTTCAATGCACTAATACTCACACTACCCTACAATAGATAAAAGTGTTTGGTTTATATTGATTCATAAAATATAGGTTTTTCATTATTAAGAATGATATGGTGATAGTATTTTCCTCATTATAATTAATAATTCATGGGAAGAATTAACCTACCCATGACCCGGATTTAGTAGTGTTAATCCTTGCATTAACAATATAAATGCAACATTTTTATGGGGAAAGGTGTAATATATTTAATTTTCATAAAAGTTCAAATTATATATTAACCCATAAAGAGTTGAATGTTTTTCAGAGAAGATGGATGGAGATGATTAAATATTATGACTTCTCGATACATTATTTCCTAGAAATGTGAACAACATGAATGATTATTTGGGTTAAAAGGATCATGATATATTATCTATAATAAGGATAAAATAATATCAAATAATTTTAAATTCTAAAATGATAGAGATTTTAACCCTGTAGTAAGGGCATAAAACGTATCTTTCTCAAATGATTATTCAACCATATAGCCATATAATGATTAAGAGGAATAGAAAGAGGATATAGAGTGGTAAAATAAGCTAAGAAATGTTCCTATATTTAAACTAGATTGTGATGGGATGATAAGTTAACTGAAATGAGTGTGTGTCTTTTATATAGAATACATGAAGAAGGGTCCATTGGAATAATCTTATATCAAACCATTATCTATTCATCGTGGAAGTACGAAGATGTATAAACATCTAAAAGATTATTCATGGTGAGATAAAAATGAAGATAGATATTGTAGAGTGTGCATATTATATCTTGGTATATTGTAAAGGAAAGGGTGAGGGTTATATTTCTAAGGGGATGATACAACCATTACCCACACTGGAATGGAAATTGTAATACATTTCCAAGGAATTCATCTTCCAAATCCATAATATATCTAAAATCCATATTACAATTTTGGTTGTATTTAACATCCTTAAAAAGTGTAAAATTTTTATTTCCATGGATTATAATTTCTATATTTATTATTTTTGAAGAAAATATATTAAATAAGTGGTAATCTTTTGAGGATTATATAATTTTATTGTATCTTATTGCAATCAAAGTCTTACCTCAAATTCAAGTGAAGTATTTATCAAGCTCTAAATTTGAAATTCTTTTTTAGAATTTCTTTTCATATATGGTTGTGATCAACACCGGCCTTCATCAAATATATGGTCTTTATGATTGGACTATTAAAACCCTAAATGAAATTTTGAGAACATATTCTCTAGATTTCAAATTTGGCTATGAGAAACACCTTCCCCAGTCAAATTCTATTTTAACAACATCTTTAACTCATCCATTCAGATGGATTCTTATGAATCCCTATATAGAAATAGCTATAGAATTCTAAATTAATGTGAATATATAGAAGAAGGTAATCTATCGGGACCTAATATAGTTGATGAAATTGAAAAGATGGTTAGATATATTCAGTAGCACATCATGGTGACTTAGAGTTGATAGAAGGGTTATGCTGCCAATCTCAAGGGAGATCTAGAAAAAAATTAGAACGGAGTCATTACTATGAATTTCTCCATGGAAGAATGTTATTTGATTATACTTTAATGGGTACTATATCCCTAAGTATATTGTTCCCTTTTATACTCTTGATCGATCAGTGACAATACCTTATCTATTGGCACTTCCACTGACTGAATACTACCTTTTTTAATTTTGAAACACTTTTGAGGAAAAAGTGAGAAACTGAACGATCCAAATGTTACAACCAAGTAAAACCATGAAAGAGGATACCCAGGTCAAAAATACAGGATCTCTCACATCCCATAAATACCGTTGTGATGACAAGCCTTAGCCATTGAATGAATGCTTGGCTAACTGTCCCATGTAGAGTTAAATGGGCCCAGTACCGATGGTAAATCCATACCCTCTCGAACTTCCAAATACCAATGGCATGGATAGTGAAAGCTTCCTACTCTGGACCTCTTATGAAGAAGACCCAAATAGTATTTTTTCAATAGTCACTTTGGTTTAATTCCACTTGAAAAATACCTTACCTTTAACACCGAATAATAGCACTTTATCTTAGCCCCTAATAAAACCAGAACGAACCTGCAACCATTCGATAACAAGTCTACAGACGAACCCATCCCATCAAAATCCAGGATGTAGTAGACTCAGACTTGCATCCAGTTAACTCATCAAAATTCCAAAAGCTTAGGCAACAAACCAGACTAAACTAGATTCTCCAATTTTTGACATCACCGTAGCAAAATCATACACCAACAAGCATAGAGAGAACCCTCCATTCTCTGCATCAGCAAAAATTCAAACCATGTAATCCACTTGAACCAACTCCATGAGAAAACATCACCAAATACCTATAGATTTCAGATCGCAAACCACACATGGAACAGAATCATTAGATCCTCATCTCTGCTGAAGCATTGAACCAGAAGCAACTTCAATCCCTCCGTCGGTCAAAATCACACAATCCAACATGAACCCGGGATGAAATGAATCCATATCCCAGAGCATAAATCTCTAGAAAAAATGCAGACCCAAAACCAAAACAAGAATAGGAGCAACCAAATCTGAAATCTAAATATAAAAAAAATATATAAAATCAAGAAACTATCACCAATTTTATGGACACCCGAGCACCACAGATCACTGGAAAATGGCACAAATCATATCTCCTCCATCCAAATCGCACTCAAGGACCACAATGGACTACCCAATGCATACACTAGAGGTGATTATGCATCTCTCATACGCGAAAGTTGGAACATGTTTGTTGGACATCATCACACTGCCTAAAGAAACCCAATCCATCGAAGGTGGAGTGAGGTGAAGAGGGCCATCAGTGATGAGGAAAGGTGAGAAGGCTGAGTTTACAAGGTCTCCATCGTGAAAGAGGAACCACCACAGGCCATAGAGAAATGTCGCGGGGAAGATCCGAGCTGACCCGAGGCAGAAGTGATGTAAGTAGTGACGAGGAAAAAGTTATACCACTGGAGAAATATCTTTCTTATAATGGAAAATCAGTACAATTTTTTAACAATAGATATAATGTTATATAGAACAATAATACTCACCTGATTAATGTTCTTTAGAGGAATCATGAATTTGATTATGTTACTTGAGAACATGAGGATGTGATGGATTAAAAGTGTCCTAATTTTTCTTTATGAGAGTTGAAATTTTGACGGAAATTTACATTTTAAGGGGTTTATAATGTTACACCCCAAGATTTTATATGTGTTTACTTTTATATAGATTTTATGTAATAAATATCATTCTTTACATGCAAGCCTGAGACTAAATGGACTCATCATATAATAAAATATTATAACCTACCCATTGAATTATAAGGTATAAGTAGAAATAAGTTTAATATGAGATATATATATGTGTGTGTTTTTTTAATTAAAATTTATTCCTTAATTCATAATAAATAATCACTTAGTTTTTAGTAAAGTTATCTTATTCTTCATAAATATGTTTTCTTCAAAAATGGATTTTATTGTATTTTTAAATATAAATTTTAATTAATTTCTACCATTTTTAGAAATTATATTTGATAAAATTATTTTTATTTTTAAAATAATCCATTATATATTTTCTTTGAGTGAATTGTTTTGTTTTTTTTTTAGAAATTATTTATTTTCAAGTGAATAGTAAAATATATTGATTTTGGTCAAACTATCATTTCATTTCATTAAATCGTGTAATTTAAAAGTAACATTATGTTATGAATTTGATCTCAAAATAATATATGAATTAGTTAGTTATCAATAATATGATTAATTATATAGGAATCCATATTATACTCAATTTTGTTATATGTTCATTTTTTGTTTTAAAAACACTTACTTCTAAAAAATAATTTTTCATTATGTTTTACCTATTTATACAAAAATTTATTAATTCCATTTTTAGAAATTTAATATGGAAATATGGATTCCACATATTGAATTAGGAGGTCAAAATTTGGTAATTAAACCACTTTAATTTTTTCATACTGAAGAGTAAAAATAGTAAAAATGTTATACCACAGTTAAGGTTAAAATGGGTTTATCGTGGGTTAAACTAAGAGTTAAAGGTATAAATTACAAATTAAGTTATTTTATTTATTTATATATATAATATTTATAGCCTATATTATATTAATTTTTATTCCTTGTTCATTTTGAATAATTATAATTTATAAATAAATTAATTATTTTTAAATTTTTTAAGTAATTCCATGTGTGTCATCTCCCTCAGTTATAAAAGGGAACCTCTTCTCCACCCATATTCACAATGTTTGAGACTTATATATAGTAAAATAACTAAAATAATACCTTCATATATTCTTCCCATTCATATTATATTCACCAGTATGATTTAAATATCAATATTTTAGGGATTAAGGTTTAAGCCAAATGAGGTCTCTCAAAGAGGGGGTATAATTAAAAACTAAGCACATTCAATTTTATTTGAGCTTCCGCTTTCCCCAAACCTATTGTATCCATAATAATAGGGTGAATCTAGTATCATAAATATTCTTAGATGTTATTATTATTATGGAACAACCATTTACCACCACATTCCTATTAAATGAGAAATGAAAGTATCGCTCGTGCATACGTGTGGTAAAACACCTTCACATAGTTATATGATTCATTTTCCATCACCAATTCAAAATGATGGATATAGTGATGGAAATAAAAAATATTTGTGGTAATTATTATATAATTATGAATATTTAATGATAAAATATTATGTAACTTTATTTCCTTCTATTATTTTGGAAATGAATTTGACGTGCATGTATACATACACGACTACCGTCTCTATGAATAGTGTAAATATTTTTTATATCTATACATGTTAGGGATAATTATAAATATGTATATAATTAATAAATTTTATATTTATATCATTATTATAATTATTTGTATTATGGAACCATGATCAATATTTAAGGACCATAACTTTTGAATAAAAACATACATCACTACAAAAAAACCAGCTATTAGCAGCGGGTTTTTTTTCATATAGCGACGGTTTAAACCGTCGCTATATGGTTTGGCGGCAGTTTATAGAAGCCACCACTAAACTGGGCGTCGGCAATTTATTAGCGGCGGTTTTTCCGTTTCGCGGTGGTTTAAGGGATGCGTCGTAGATGCCTCATTTCGCCGTTGTTTTTGTGACTTTAGTAGTGGTTTTACGGGTGACAGATATTTTTTTATTCACGGTGGTTAAAACCACCGCGATATTTAGGCGTTTGATGCGTCTCTGTCACGGCGGTGAAAATCGCCGCTAAATATAAAATGATTACAACTACCGGTAATGTTTTACCAGAAAAGCATTAGCGGTGGTTATAACCGCCGCAAAATGCTGACCAGTAAAGCATTAGCGGTAGTTAAAAACACCGTGAAATTCTGACCATAAAAAAAAATTGCAGTTTTGCTTCTACTTCCCCACTACCCTGAAAAACAAATCAAACCAGAAAATGGAAAAGGAGACATCATACAAACAAATAAAATGTTATTTCTAACTTGGTACCCCGAACATGATGAAACATGAGACATCATACAAACAATCGACCATAATTCTATAGTGATAATAATCAATAATGGATCTATAGGGAAGCATGAATTCCATTCCAATAATTACATAATATAGTTACATGATAGGAAAGAATTAATTCTATATAAAAAACATTTTCCTATCTGATAGGGAAAATAATTCCATCGGTGAACAATCATTGATCGAATAACCAATGAGGTTTATATATTCTTAATGACACATAAATACACTATATTAAGGACCAGAATCTCTAGAAATGTATCAAATATAACATTTTATGATGCACTTGTCTCAAATAATGTAGAATCTATTGTATAGGTTACTAGATTAGTACCTCAAACAATAGATGATTTTGAATTATACTCCCTATCATATATTGAACGTAATTTAGTTTTCCCACACTACTGGAAAATGTACCTATCCCCACGGTTTTCACAAAAACCGTGGGGATAGACCCCCCTATACCCACGGTTTTGGAAAACCGTGGGTATAGGTGACTTTTCATGACCTATACCCATGGTTTGCCAAAACCGTGGGTATAGGGGGGGTCTATCCCCACGGTTTTGGCAAACCGTGGGGATAGGTCCTGAAAAGTCACCTATACCCACGGTTTCCCAAAACCGTGGGTATAGGGGTCCCTATCCCCACGGTTTTCCACAAAAACGTGGGGATTGGTCAATTTTGTGTGCGCGGGAAATTTTTTTTTCCGCGGGAAGGAATTTTTTTTGGCGGGAACCCTATACCCACAGTTCTTCCCTCTATACCCACGGTTTTTATAACTATATTTAACTAAATATATATATATATATTCATATATGTGAAGTTAGGGTAGTGGTTAGACGCGCAGTTTGCAGCGAAGAGGTTGCGGGATCGAAACTCGGCGGCTGCATTATTTTAGGACCTATACCCACGGTTTTGAAACCGTGGGTAAAAGCCATTGAAACCGTGGAAATTGTCTATGTTTCGGTGACACGGTGGCAGGAAACCTATACCCACGGTTTTCCAAAACCGTGGGTATAGGTTGGGGACCTATACCGACGGCGTTCCAGCCCACGGTTCCCAAAACCGTGGGTATAGGCTATCCCCACGGTTTTGGGGGCTATACCCACGGTTTTGAACCGTGGGTATAGGCTATTTTTCCAGTAGTGCCATACCTGGACTCTATGCTACAACCTAACTATTCTAAGTGGGATGACATTTCATACACATTAATTCCTGAGTCTAGTATCAACTATGTATACTACCACCTTAGCCTCACCAGTATGTGGTATTATAGCTACATCCCTACTAAAAATTAAGAGGACCCACATAATAATGTGGAATATGTAAAGATCTTATCCCCCTAGGAGGAACTGGTGGAAAAGTTTTGAATATGTTCTAGATATGGCCCAAACTTTTATAACCTATAAATTCAACTAGATACATCGTACGTTGGGCCTTGTTGGCATAATAAGGGCCTTGTTTATATCTCAGTAATTGTAAGGGCCTTGTTGATATCTCAGTAATTGTAAATACTTTTGTTTTTAGGTGATGAATATTGGACCATATAATTAGGTAGATTTCATGCAAAAAATATTCCAACTACACCTATGGAATGTTATATTGTGGAG
Source organism: Viscum album (assembly GCA_963277665.1). Taxonomy (NCBI): domain Eukaryota; kingdom Viridiplantae; phylum Streptophyta; class Magnoliopsida; order Santalales; family Viscaceae; genus Viscum; species Viscum album. The sequence goes on from OY728153.1 coordinate 1,238,717,922, forward strand.
TGGATAATGGCTATAATAGTACTAGTATATTTTCTTTAGAAAAATGGTTCTTTATATTTTTCAAGAGACTCCTTAACCTGGTCTGACCAAAGTGGTTGTTTCCCCACTTCTTTGTTGTAAACAATGGGATTAGAAGTGTTTTAACCTATTATATTGGAAGGAAAGTGGTCTAAGTGTGGTTTGGATAATTACCATTCTCTTGGGTTGTCCTTCTATTGATAAAAGGATTTAAGTTGATAATATTGAGGCATCGGGCATGACTAACCTCATTTTCCCAAGTGAATTGTGATAAGAGGTATTTCTCATTGTCAATCCAACAAGGGGAGGACCTCCTTGATGAAGTAAACTGTCAATGTAGAGAGGACCTTCATAATGATTTTCATCATGGGGAGTACTACAATAACAACTTGAATACAAGCCATGAGGAGAATTCCTGCAATGTGTACCCTAGAGAAGACCTTTTGGGTGGATGATATTAAGGGAAATAAATCCTTGTTTTTTGATCATCCAGAAATTTATAGCATATTTTCGGTGTTGATTAGGATACTGAATCTCATAATCAATCATATTCTAAGAATTAAGTGATCCTTCGTGGATGGGTATATGGGGAGGACCTTCATAGCTACTGGCAGCAAAGTAGATATGAGGACATTCGCAAATGAAACAACAATTTTTGTAATTTGGTAACAAAGGAGTAGGATCCTGATCATCTGTAGATAAACATATGAGGGTTCAAGAACACCAATATTAAGTAGATCAAGATCATAAACCAGATATTCATTTTCCAATCACATTTGGTGTTGCTTTTTTTTATGCTCTCTTGTGTGTGATAGAGGTTGCTTTCTATGGATATCATCTTACATATACATAATCTTGTTTGATTATATCTCATGTCACTATGATAATTTTATGATAGGTCTATGGAATTCCAATTATGGTATGTTCATACCCTGTATTGCCCATAGGGGTAGACCGATGACCTTTAGTTGGAACGGGGGTATGGTCCCGATCTGGTTCTCTATATAACATGGGATTTGTCCTATAACCCTATTGAATGGGATAAAAGATGTGTATCTTCTCTAAATATCCTCATATTGTGTTAATGAGTCACCCAAGTTATGGTAGAATATTTTTGTGTCTTCCCTTTAACCATTTTTAGAATATTCTAGGTGACTTCAATGACCAGAACATGCATATTTTCTTATTCAATTATTGGAGAATGTGTATAGGCCTGATCTTTTCCTCCATTTCATATAGGTATATACTGATGTTAATCAAGTCAGTTGGAAAGGATATGGGTATTCCCTATATTTTTTACCAAAATATTCTTGGTCATTTCTTTGAATAATACAAGATTATACTGACAAGCTTAGTAAATGTGGGAAAATGTGTCCTCTTGCTCAGAGTTTGCCACCATATTTAGTTAGTGGTCTTTGGAGGGTATATATGTAGGGCCATGTACTTGGTTTATTTTCTACTACCCTCGGTTGGTTTTCCAGACTACCTAGGTTTGGGAGACATAGGTCAAACTCTTGAGGTAAACACACACATCATATAGAGGTTTTTTAGCTTTGTAGAATTGTTGATGGTGAATGCTAGAAGGATCCCTTTGGAGGGTCCCTTATGCTATCAAGATGTGTCCATCAGTGACCTATTGATCAACCTCCATAGATAAGGGAGGAACATGTTATTTCCTTCCATGGATATGCCCATGAAATGGTTTGGGATGGAAACTATTTACAACAAATTATGTTCCACTATTCATTGTCGAGTAGACATCTAGTAGGGATTTTTGAGATGAATTGATTTTTAGATTACTCTAAAGATGGAAAGGTACCATTTAGGAGTGACTCCCAAAACGGTGAATTTGAGACCCAATGTTGAGGGTACAAGGTTAATAATAGAGCCCTAGTTTTAAATGAGGATCCAACTTGTGCAGTAGTCGAAGCATATGTGTTCTTAAAGTAGTAAAATGTCATTTAGATCAAAGGGGGTTATAGTTGAATGTTACAGAATACTTATGTGAAAAATTTACAAGAAATCCTCATGAAATCAGCATATAAATAAATAAACACATGTATAATAAATTGTATCGGATCCATGTTTATCCACATTTCATATTTTGAGAGAGAAAAAGGATCCTAACATGTGGGTGACACATGCATTTTGATTAAGGTTCCATGTTAGGTTCACCATTTTTGCTTCCAAATACTTTTATTGGTGAGTATATGATTCGTATCACATGATTAGGCTAAACCAAATTCCCATAATCCTATTATGTTTGGTCTCTATACTGCCTACTAGGTTCCAATTTATATACCCAGAAAAAAATAACAAAAGGATCACTCTTTAGTCATCCCAAATCTCGACTACCAATTCAAACACAGGCCTAAATGGAATGATGTATACCACACTTGAGAAATCAAGACATAAAATGAAACATCATAAATCAAAAAAAATGCATAGAAGGAAACATGAGAAATCATAAAAATGTTAGGACATGGAAATGTTTGGTGGAAACTATGTGCCATATATGTTACATATACAAACCAACCATTCTCATATTTGTTCAACACGTCAACAATACTACTACTCATGGTCCGATGATGCATCGACACCCTCTCTACCTCCATCTCCACTACCTGGTGCCACCTGTCATAACATTATATTGAAAATTAAATATTGTTGCATATTTATAATTAAACTTAAAACCAATAAAAGTTTGAAAACTAAATGATTTTGATTTTTTGCGATTTACCTGCTCACCACTACTCGATGCATCATCACCTAGGGCATATCTGCTCATCTTCTGATATATATCAGTCAACGCTCTCTGCATAGCGGATATCTGAGCCCCCTAGTCTTGATCTGTGGTTCGTAGAGAAGACATATCCCTCTGAGCATATTCAGATATGGAATGACTATAACCAGGATTAGATACAACTGGAATCCCTGGTGGCCTGACAAAGACCTCAGATGGTATGGGTCCCAAACACATCCCGCACACTCTACCAGGATGCTCCTTCTCAAGGACTTCAGCAACCAGGTCATCCTGGGAGACTGAGTAGGACTGCCCAGGATTGGCATCCCATATTTCTTTAATTTTTACCTATAAATCAAATATCAATATATATTAACAAAGTAAAAACTTATAATAAGTTATTATAATAAAAAATTTACTTCATACCCCAACTTCTTTGGCATACTCATTAACAAAACTTCCATCGGGTTTTCTGTGAACATCCATCCAAAGTTCAGTTCGGGATGCTTCATGCCCTAAACTCTGTGACTGCATTAAACAAAGAAAAATAAAAAATTCAATATGTTAAATAGATAATATTTTCTTATAAATATTTAAACTAATTAAAATATTACTAATGACATTGGGCTTTTAGAAAATCTTTTTGAGCCCACAGTGTGCGGGATGACTTGATTTCCCCGGTTTGATGCATTCTGTCTTGAGAGATCCTGAAATAAATAAAATTCAATTTAGCAGTAATGTATTCAATGTCATGTCCTCTACATATAAATGTATAAATGTAAAATAAGGATAATATAATAATATATATTTCAATACCATCCGCTTCTCATCACGATTTCTATCAACAAAAACATTCCACTTTTCATTCGGTACCCCACTAGGTAGCATCTCATAAATTTGATGCACGGCCAACAATGTATCATTGACATCACACCACAACCTCCATTTGAAATCTTTCCATTTTTTACCAAGATTTTTCAATGTCATCTTCTGTGCTATCACATCAGGAACAGTAAAGTGGAAGAACATCTGTATACAGAAATTCATTTTGAGCATATTAGTAACATGACATTCAATTAAACCATAACGTAATAAAACTACCTTTATCTAAGAATCAAAAACATCATTTTTCCAGTTTTTAGGCATATGCCTCCAATCATCATATGAAATAGGCAGGGAAATGGGCTCTGCTGCCAGCTGACCTATAATATATCCAAGTAACCATGCGGGGTCATCCGTCGGGACCCCATAAAAATCAAATGGAATGACTATCTTCTCTCCATTCATGTTCCAAACATTTTAAATTTTTATGTGTGTTTCCGCGGTTTCATTTTTTTCATCTGCAATGAGAAAACAATTAGTATAAACGAAATTCCATAAATTTATTTAATTAAAATTTTTACCTAGACTGTGACCCTCCAGAATGTCCGTGATAAACTGATAGGGGTGTGTTGCCACCAAACTATTGAGGCTCCTATTGGGGGAGTCGATGACTCATCCTCTAATGAGACATCCACAGATGGTGTCAGAGATGGTGCATGGGGAGATGGTGTAGGGGTGTAGGCAGCTGGTGCCTCAGATGTCGTGGGGACAGACAGATCGTCATCTGTCGTAGAACTAGATGAAATAGTGTACCACTTCCTCCTTGGCATTCTTGTCATTTAATCAAATAAAATTATGTTCGGAATATATATTTCAAAAAAAATATGAAAAAAAATTAAAAATGATAATAGATGCCAAGTACTAACAAACGATATATATATATAACAATGATAATGAATGAGTTCAGAAATAAAACAAGTGGTTTCTAAATGAATAAATAATTGTACATATAATCATTTTCCCCTTCAATCATTTCGGTTTCCTGCTCCATTGCTTCATCCACTTCATTCATCCTTGCTACACTAATATTTTCAAAATCATGATGTAAAAATAATTCTACTTCCTATTGTTGATGAAATTCAATTGCAGAGGTCAAATCTTCCACTTCATCACCCATATCATACAAATCTCTTTGTATTATGTGAGTAACTACACTCCACCCTTCATCCACAACATCAATCACATAATATACAATTTTTTCTTGTGATGCTAAGATATATGGATCATCCAGTTCACGATCACCGACATCCATCAAGAGAGAGAAGTTTACAGAAGTAAATTGCAATGAATCTCTTTTAACATATCTGATAATATCGACCCATTTTCATTTGAATAAAACAACAGAAAAATGCCCGTGGTAGTTTAATTCAATAATATCATGCGTCCTTCCATAGTATCCCACTTCATAAAATGTAAATATACCACTATTCTGTGTTTTAAAACCCACTTCTCGATTGATTGTATGAAATCTAATGTCATTCACATTATAAGCGTCAAACTTTCAAACTTGTTTTATAGGAACTCTAGTAAGAAACTTCAGATCTTCTGACATGTTTGCTCGAGTATCAGTATTCATGATCTGAAAAAAGAAATATAATTTAATAGATTTAAAAATTGTATGTGTCAAAATAATATTCATATTTATTGCAATATTTATAAACTTACATGTCGTGCAAACCATTCTACCAGCTCTTTATTCACAGCTTTCGTTATATCTTTATCATTTCGTGTTTGGCCTCCCATTCGTCTCTTTGTTTGTATCCTCAACTCTTCAATAAATGGATCTTCAATTTCACTATTTAGCATCACAAATCTATGTGCATGTAATAATTCCAATTCTGTCAGTGTCACATATGAGGTCCTCCCAACTGATCAGACAATAGCAGGAAATATTTACGATTTATGATGCATTTGATATTGAGTTGATGTGTCGTCCACACCTCCAACTTGATTAAATCTTGTCTCAATATCATCCAAATACCTGGAACAAAAGGTGAGACACTCCTCGGCCAAATATCCTTCAGCAATAGAGCCTTCTGGTTGAGCTTTATTTTTCACGTATGCTTTCAAATGCCCATGATATCTGTGAAATAAAATAATAATATTATGCATTTATTTAAATTCCAAAAATTCTTTACATAACTGGAAACATATAAATAAAATACCTCTGAATTGGATACATCTATCAATAATGATTGGGGCCTCCTAATTTATCTTCTTCAACCAAATGCACAGTTAAATGCATCGTGATAGTAAAAAATGATGGAGGATAGATCATATCCATTGCACAAAGGGTCAATTCAAACCTCTCATGGAGGTTGTCAAGCAGAAATGGATGTACATCTTTCTCATATAATTGCCTGAAAAATGTGAATAATTGGAGTACAATAGCAGTAACTTTTTCTGGTAATAATGTAGGCAATGCAAATGGTAGTAACTGTTGTAACAAAATATGTGAATCATGACTTTTCAATCCATATAACTTATGATTCTTCAAGTCAACACACCTCGAGATGTTACTCGAATACCCGTCATATACCTTCAAATTCTTTATAATTCGAAGGAACGTATATTTATCCCTATTTTTCATTTCCAAAATGGTCAGACCATACTTTTCATTCTCATCTGGCCAGAGATCACGTTTTATGTTCATTACATGTAAGTCTTTTCGAGCATTGAGATGATCCTTCAACTTTCCATGCTCATTAAGTAATGTGAAAAAAAATTATCACATATATTCTTCTCAATATGCATCACATCAAGATTTTGGCACAACAAATTAAATTCCCAATATGGAAGTTTAAATAATAAACTTTTTTCCATTGTTGGGTTTTTATTTCACTTGACAATGCACTTCGGACTCATTTTCCGCTATCATTCAAATGATGAACCTTCCCAAATTCTGTTTTAACATTTTCAAGCTGTGTCAATATTTCAGAACCAGTTAACAACATTGGAGGTGGTCTACGATCAATAGAACCATTATATTTTGATTTGTTTAGCCGAAATCTATGAGATGCATCAAGATATCTTCAATGGCACAAGAAGTACCATTTTCTGCTATGAGGTAGCCATTTGGGCTCAAAATCAAAGTTACAAATGGGACAAGCCAAACCCATATAAGTGTTCCAACCAGATAAATTCCCAAGCCCAGGGATGTCACTAATGGTCCACATTAAAGCAGCATGCATTTTGAACATTGTTTTAGAAGAAAAATCAAATGTCTCAACACCGTTGCTCCATAACTCCTGCAGTTTTTCAATCAAAGGCTGCAGGTATACATCAAAATCATTTCCAAGCATTTTTTTCCAGGAATAATAATTGAAATGATAAAATATGTTTGTTCCATACACATCCATGGAGGAAGATTATCAAGGATCAAAACAACTGGCCAAATGCTATAACTGGTACTCAAAGTCCCAAATGGGTTGAATCCATTGGCAGCCAATCCCAATCGAACATTCCTAGGATCCGCTGAGAAATTTGGATGTAATGAATCAAATTTATTCCATGATTGGGAATCTTGTGGATGTCTCATTAACCCATCATTTTTATTATCTACAGAATTCCACTTCATGTGTTTGGCGGTTTTTGATGACATGAATAATCTCTACAATCACGGCTTCAAAGGAAAGTAATGAAAAAAAAATTCAAGTGTGTTCCTTTTCTTCTTCTCCGTGAAATTATATTCATTCAAACTTCCAATATCACCCTTTGACTTCCATCTAGAAGAATAAAATTTCTTACAATTATGTCTACTTGAATCCTCTCCCCAATAAAGCATACAATCATTGGGACACGCATGTATTTTTGTATAATTCAGACCAAGCTTGTTAACAACTTTTTTTCATGTCATAAAAGGAATCTGGGATTTTTTCTTCTGGAAATGCATCACGATTCAATTCTAATAACATGTACATTGCATTATTTGTAATTCCACATAGACATTTTATATGGTACAACTTCAGCAGAAATGAAAGCTTTGAATATTTCAAACACCGACTATGGAACTCTTGATTTCCATCATCAACTAAATCATGAAACAAATTTTCCTCACTGAAGTTTTCCCTTACATTTGGCTCCATAGAATAAAGAGGAGGATTTAATGATATGTTACAATCTTGACCTGCTTGTGTTACAGTCTAAAAAACATCACTTGTCATGTTGCAATTTTTAGCACCCTCTTCTGGTTGTTCTGATATGTTTTGATTCTGATAGTGGTGTCTTGCAGTGCCGAATGCATCATTTATGAGGTTTTTCATTTCATTTTCCATTGTTGAAGAACTTGGGACCTCATTCTGTGGATTAACATCAGTGCACAATCTTTCTATATTGTTTGATTATCCATGCCAAATCCATCAAAAATATTAACCAGGGAATTGCTTCAGTATTAAATGTTCATAAACTTCATCTCTCTTCAACCATGTTCTAAATTTACATTTAGGACATGGGCATATGATTCTCCCTTCAACGGATCGATTAGAAATAGCAAAATCAATAAAACTCATTCAAACCCTTAACAGATTGAGGTGTGTTCCTCAGTAATGTAATCCAGCTTTTATCCATGTATATCACAATGTGCCTAGACAATAATAAAAAAAATTAAAACACATAGTTACTACTAAATAGAGAAAGAGTTTCATATATACAATAGTGTAAGATTACAGAAACATAATATAATAAAGATGACCCATTGATCATAAAGTATGAATAATATAATAAAGATGATACATTGATCACATTTACCACTTACATAGCATGCCTAGAAAAACCGAACAAGTCTGGTCCCTAGGAGACAACATCAACACCTCATTGAGGAGCAGTAATAATATCAGGTTACACACTTATCATAACACTGTCGATCACATATTTATGTTTCCTCAAACAACACCCCATTGAAATTGATGTCATTGAACACACCAAAGATGCGCGATTTTCATACTATTAGTACAACTGCATTACTAGAAATATTTAGCCCCTATATGAAACCCTTTGAGACTTACCACAGGCTAGCTTGGGTACCTGGATTAAGGGTAGCCTAGGTTAGTTCATGAAAATTGGTCATGTTTCATCACTCTTTACGTTTTTAAATCTTTTCACTGTATATTTGAATTTACCTCCCTCTTTGAATTTGATAGTGTTTCTTATTTCCTTGAATTTGGAGAGACTTTTGTTATTCATTATATCATTAGGTTATGCAATTTTAATTCATCCACTTGGATTTCCATAGTGGGGTTCTCATTAAAATCTCTTTTAAAAACTAATGAATGATGTATGCTATTTTCACTTAAATATGTTTTCTGTTTAGTACGATAAAAATTTATCTTCAATATTTCAAACAACTCATATTAAAAAAATCATGAAAACCATAAAATTTGGATTTGATATAATACAAAGGACATGTCTAATTTTTACTTCAAACATTTATTAATATTTCAAGTCCTAAGCTCAGTTAATTTGATGTAATTATTTATAAACGAATTTAAAACATTAACACAAACTAATATACTTAATTAAATCATAATAAATTTAAAATATTAAGTAAGTGACACTAGTTCATAACTTATGAAGATCTTTGCTAACATTTTTGAGAATCCCATGGTGATAAATAAAATGTTCTTACTAAAGATATCATTCGGCATGAGTGTCTGACACTCCTTAGTAGGGTGAGGAAATTGAGTGTGTGTGTGTGTGTGTCTAGTCATACCACACTGAAATCACTCCAAAAAACTATTACCCTAAGAAGGAATCCTACTCCCCTAGTTGTTATTCCTACTACTACCTTGGTGGTAACTTTTATAGAAGTGCTTCCTATCAACAAAAGAACTCACATGTCTCCCATCTAAAACTGCATAACTGGTAATTGGGGCCTCTCTCTGGTTTCCCTACATGATGATAGCCCAGATCACAAGTATTCAAATATTCTTATCTAGTGATTGGGAATAACATAATTGTTTCATTTATTTATTTTTATTATATATCATAGGGATTTCATTTCATAGTTAATATATCCATATATATCACATGCAATGAATATGTACCTATTGTGAACAATGCATGTCATTATTAATCCCTATGTACCTATCATGATGAATAGATACTCATCTCATACCATATTGGGACAGGATATAAAATATCAATAATAGTAACATCACACAATAAGTGAATTGCCCAAGGTGAAATGACATCAATTGTAACAAGAGAACAACGTGAACAATAATCCATTCCCTAAAAACTCATATTTTTTCCAACACATGGTTTAGATACACGCATGGATGATCTCATTACCAAGACTCTACAGATCCAAGTCTCCATTCCACATTTCCCAAATAGTAATGAAATATAAAATAAACTATGCTTTGATACCACTTTGTAACACCCCAACCCATTTATCCCACTAGTGATCGAGTTTAGTGGGTTACGTGACCTCAGTTATACCTCCTTGTAAGCCCGAGGTTGTTGAATAGTAGTGAGGGTGTAATAAATATAGTGGGGATACTATACCACCTGGTATAGAGGTGAAACAATAGTGTAAATAATAACAGAGTAGCACAAATAGTGGAAACAATATAAATTATCACATTAGAAACCAAAAAATCCAAATTATAATTAAAACAATGAAATGACAATTTTAAGGTATACAAATGACGTGCTTAATGTTATATAAATAAAAGAATAACATATTCAATAAAATACTCTAAAGACTAGTTCCCTAGCTCCATGTCAATCTCATCTCCAAGATCCAACCCATCTCACAATCAATCAACCAACACAAGGCCCCTTACCCTTGTCCAGAATTTCATCCATGAAATCTTCTAAGGTACCAAATAGTGGAAAAAATAGGGTGATTATAACTCAGTATTCCACCACCAATGGTGTCTGAACATGTCTAGTCTGAGCATATAGTGTATGCAATAAAGCGATAAACAAGGGTGTTAATTTAATAAATTAATTATATATATATATAATAAACCCACAGACCCTTAGGCTCTAGTATGACACCCTATGTTAGCCAAACCATCATCAACTCCATGTGGGGTGTCACTTTCATGAGGTGGATCCTCCTACATCAGGACATATTTCCCCAAAATACGGGAAGATTCTGTTAAATTGGGATGAATTTCCAATATCATGATTCAAGTATCCAATCTTGGTATAGACTTTATAGAAATACTTTCTTCTTCCCATATCTTTCACCCCCAATGGAAAAAGTAGCCATCTCACCAGTCCTAGAATTGATATAACTACATACATCTTCCTATGGAACATGTTTTTAAGAGGAAATAAACCATATAACCAGGCTAAGACATTCAATAACCACTTATGTCTTCCCATGGAATGTGACACTAAGGGGAAAATTAATAATCTTATATCAAATTGTTGATTCTCTTATATAAGGATGAATCACTGATAGTATATATCAATCAGTTATAAAATATTTTTACAGGAAATATTAGTTAATTCATCAGATCACTTATTAATTTTACTATTTATTCCTAATTTTCAAATCCTCCTATAGATACGAATCACAAAAATCATCTTATACCATTTTTCATATTTCACATGCAATGTAAAGATCTTTAACTAAGCCAGGATTCCAAAGGATCTCATAAAAATAAAGAGGGGTTGGAACACCACAATTGTTAATGAAAGTCCTAACCATAATGCTAAGAGATCAAAAAAAGGATCCTTGGGAGGGATGAACAAGAGGATTTTAGAAGGAAGGGATAATTCCAATTATTTAGGTTGTGCATGTGGCATGTCGATGCGATCATAATTTTTCACATACTAGCATAATCAGAACAGACTAAAGGGAGTTTTCCAAGACCACCCAACTCAAAATAAGAAACGTTTTTGAAAATCCTCATGTTTATGGTAGGAATCATATTCCCCCTTCCCTTCAATGAGAACTATAATTTTAATCAACAATAGATCAAGAAGCGGAAGACGAAGTGGATGGTTTACCTTAAAAATATATGTTCAGAACACCAATATCCAACATGGGATTGCTTATAGTTCAAATAGGATTATCATACGTCATCCATGGATGGTTTTATGGAATCATAAAGGAGATAGTAAATTTTAGAACATAGGTGTTGGATTGTTAAAATTCTTGGAAGATATAATTCATGATGTGAATAGGGAATTCACATCATGAATTCCTCAATTCCCATATATGTTGAAAAATTTATCACCTAATTTTAAAAACTGAATTAAACAAATTTCATGTCATGAATATATTTAATGAAGTGAATTATTGTTTCATGGATTTCCAAAAAAAAATCCATGGTGTGAATGGGTTCATGGGGTTCGCCTGAAAAATTAACATAATGAATTGGGAATTCGTAAAATCAATTCATTTTGCATCTATAAAGAAACTCTCATACTTATTCAATATGAAACAACTAATCCAACTAGATAAAGGCTTAATAAACAAGGCATAAATGAAAGGAAAACTAACTCTAATATATTTATCCAAAAACTAAAATGGATACATACCTGGAAAAGACAGGGGTCACCGGAGATGGAGGTCATGGGGTCACCGGAGATGGAGGTCATGGGGTCACTGGATGATTGGGGGTCATGGGTCACTAGGGGAGGGGGGTTAGGGGAAGAAGGGAAGGGACGAGGGTCATGAGGGTTTGGGGGAAACATACGGGGTGGGGTAGGGAAGGGTCGGAATTTTTTTAAAAAATTATGGGTTTCACGGTGGTTTATTAAAAATCGCCGCGAAACATTTCGGCGAAAAAGTTTAGTGGCGGTTTTGTGAACCGCCGCCACAAAACTGCCACTAAACACTGTTTTTATTGTAGTGCTAGAATAACGAAATTGTTTTCACTAAAAAATAATGATTTGAATAAATAATTATTAATATATGGGTGTTGAAATGTTATAAGTGGATCATATATGATAAAAATGTATGTATATTGTTTTATAATAGAAAAATGATAAATTTAAATTTATTATAAGATATTTTAGACCCTTTACATTGAAATTTGGGCATGAGTTATGTGTTTTATGTTCTAATATATCTTTTTTCCAAGATTATTTTTTCTTATATTTTATAATGATGAAATTATATGATCTGTCTTTAAAAAATTATTTTTCATTTATTCTATAATATTTATTTATGTTAATCATAAGTTTTCTTTTTATTTTACTATCTTTAAGCAATAAATGGTCTTAAAGGATGTTTTCATGGAAAACTAACTGAGTTTTCTATTTGTCAAGGAATTTCTTATTCCATGTCCATATTTTACGTTATTTTTTTTTATTTTTTTAATAATATATTTATATTTATTAAATTTTTTTTCACATTCTTACTTTTTATAAGTATTTTTAAATGAATATTCTTATCCTTTTATGAATTATGTTCTTTTTAACATAGGTGAGAATATAATATTTATTTTAATATACATCACCCAAACGGATTTTCCAACCATCATGACACATATTTTCATTGAATCTTACATTAAATTTCTTCATGTATGTTTTTGAAAAAAAATCCCTAATATTCTAGAAATTTTTAGATTTTAGATATATTATTTCAACATAAAATGGTATTTTTCTCAAGAAAAATACTCTACTGATCTTATAATGGTATTTTTTATCTATTATAACAAATTTAGACATTAATTATGATTTACTAGAGATATGATCCTATGATAGCATCCTTATTATTTCTTAATATGGTTTATTATTATGTTGATGAAATATTGAAGAAACCCATTTTATTTTCCAAATGTTAATGTGTGATGAAATGATAAATGTTTTCATAATCATATATCAAATATATAAATGTATTATTATTATGTGATGGATATATCCATTATATCCTTATAATTTATTAGGTATGTGTTAATGTTTTATAAGATCCATGGTTGGATGAGAGGTTATACCAAGCCTAAAATAGGGTACACAATAGTTTATCCCATTCCAAATGACGGTACACAGGTGGTTATCGCAACCCATGTTGGGTATGTATTGTCTCAACAATACTCTATAAATCGTAATTTATTTTGATGCTCACAAATGCCGTTTTTTACTAATGATTTTAATTTAAGTGTATTTCAGGATATTATTATTATTTTCCTTATTTATTAGATAAATATATTCAATTTTTTATTTTCTCTAAATATTTTTTAAATTGTTTATAATGCTCCGAAGTGTATTTTGGAAACACAGTTCATACCCTACATTCAGAATGTAATTTAAGGAATAACCCCTATACTTAGAATAACATGTATGGATCATAAACCATACATTTTTATTCAACCATATGTTATAAGATTGTATGAATAGATCCCCAACCGTATTCTTGAAGGAACATAAGGATAAAAAACCTTATGTTTTGATGGAACCTTACGTTGGTAAAGAGAAGAATGTATGGTTAAACGACACTAGGTAAGTAAGGAAACCTATGTTTGAGGACACAAATGTATGGTTCATCAACCTTAATTTTATTATCAAGCATAAATTTTTATGGCTTACATTTGGAGAATGTGTGCTACAGAGTTTAAACATAGGTTTGGTATTTTTTTCATTTTATGAAGTAACCCTACGTTTGACTTTTCAACCTCAGAGATTTAAATTCTCAATTTTTATTTGAGTGTTTTGCAATAGTGTTTACATGATATTTTAAAAATCATTGTAAACAGATTCAAAGATCGTTTTGAATGTGTCAAAGGATCATATTCAATAGATATATTCTCTCATATTTTTAAAGGATGTTATGAATCCTATGGTTGTTTTTTTAATTTTAATATTCACAATATTTTAGGCCACATTTTTGGATTAAAGATTATGAAATAAGATTTCTTATTTATATATTATACCAGTGTATCGTTTCAATATATAAGAGATACAAGTAAAATTTTAATTTATAAAATTTCATTCTTATATAAATCTTTTATAGTGAGGATGTAATGAATTATTGATTCTGAAATAGGCTACACTTTGGAGACATACATGTCCAACCATTGTAACATTACTACTATTATTTGTTTCTACTTTTATTGAAGATTATTTACAATTGTAATTTCTTCAGAACTACTCTCTTGTGAATAATTTATTCTCTAAATAAGAATATTCATCTATTATTAGTTGTTTTTGTTGCAACTATGAATATCAACTTCTACCTTCAAATCATACTCTTTTGATTTGTTCGAGAATCAACTTCTCATACTCAGTTTTTGTGGACTATCAACTTCTTGATCTAAGCTATGGGGAATTGTTTCCTTGTAAAATAACCACAAGTCTTTTTTTATCATTATTTGTAATGATGTGAACTATATTCACTCAATTTTGGATTTATGGTCTTATGACAAGAAGACCTTGCTAGTGAAATTCAACAAACTCACAGAGAGAGTGATTGGTGGAGTGTACTAGGGGGTCTTTATGCCCCAAAACACAATAATATTCTATTTTATTTCTTTCTGTTTATCCACTTATTATATTTCACACATAATAAAATAATGCATATCTGTATAAATTACAAAGGTCATAAAAAGTATGAATTTTGTAAGTTTCTTGAAAAGTCACAATTCACCCACCTCTTGAGTTGTTGATGCACACCTATCGTGGGGTGTGGAAGAACAATTTTTCATATTTTTTAAGTGGATTATAGTTATTAACCCTAGTAAGTATCCCAAATAAGGGTTCATAAAAACAATTTCTCACTTTTAATTAGAGGAAAAAATTGGGTGATTTTGGAAATGATTTGATTTGGGAATGAGATGAAAAAAATAATTAATAAAATGATTGAATTTTAAAAAAAACAAGAGATTGAAAACTATTATATGAGAAGGGTTATTATGTTAGGGTTGCTTTTCTACGTGAAATGTTATCGTGATTCTATTTTATTCAAACTTTTTCTAGTAAGTTGTTTAAAGTGAAATTCCATGATCGTTTCCTCTCAGTACTTTGGTAGAGTGGTGATGGTGAGACAATAACTTACCAAGATCTCAGTTTTCTCTACTCTCTATCCATGTTCAAGAGAGTTAAAGTAAATATCCTTAATTGAATTAGGAAATACCCGATCAGGTCTCATTTATCCCAAATAATCAAAATCATTCACTTACCCTTTTACACGTACTAATGATCATCGAGTACTTCACAACTAATCCTTGGTCCATTCCAGAATATATAAACCAAAACCTAGTGGAGGGAGAAAATTATCATTTACCAAAGAAAAAATTAATAATAGAATCAAAAATAAAAGACCATCGCACATGATAATAAAAACCACTATATGAAATTGAAAACAACATTGTAGAAGAGGGATGGAATTTTTATTCAATAATGTAAATAAACTAAAGCATTAAAAAATTAAAAAAAATATACCTTCACCAATCACTAAAATATTTAACCAACCATATCAAGGGTAATTGATATGAATGAGGAATAATAATACATTACAAAACTATGAAGGAAAAAAATTGAAAAGAAAAAAATAATAGTTTTTTAGCATAATTTCTTCCCCAAATGTATTCTCCTATTTGGAATAATATATTTTCGAATGAACCCAAGGTACTTACTTATATGATGTTGTAAATTTAATTTCTTATGTGAACTCCAAGTTTCACCTTAATTGGATACACCTATAGGATGTTATAGAATTATTATTGACCATGAATGTTTTTGGATGAAGGTTCTATGAAGCTTTCTTCAAAGTATTTCATTTAAAGTACACCTTGATGATCTCATAACTCCATGAAATTTATTTTATGGATACAGATTTGATTCCAAGTTCTATTCCAGGAAAAATCACCTCAATTTTAGGTGTATATACCGAGTTGTTATTCCATTACTAAGGTGGGTTACTTGCTATTCTAATGATCACTTCTTCAACATCATTGATTTGTTCGGGCCTCAAGATGGGAAAATAAGCTCTTGCTCCAGAATAAAAAGTTGAATTAAATAAATAAAGTAATTATAAAAATTCACTTAAATTGGAATCATGTTTTAACGTTTATTCCCAAAATATCCTTGTGTATATAATATGCTAAAATTCGATTATTGAGGAATTTTTACATTTTATCACAAAACACACCATCAATCCAAAATTGATCTGTATAAGCTCAAATTGATAAATTGGGAAGATTTAAATAATTTAAATGGTTAAAAATGTTGAAAATCATAAATCTATTAATTTTCCCACAATTAACACTTGGACTCCTAGACAAGTAAGCATACAAATTAAAGAAAAGAAAATTCACAAAAAATAGCAAGGAGATCCACCAATTCCGCATCATGAAACAAAATAATATCATGGCTCATCAAAAACCATTATTTCATGTTCCTTGTTTTTATCATTTAATATATTTTCACTTCATTTATCACCCCATGAACTCAAAACACCTACCTTTCATGAATTTTATCTCATCTCATGAAAGTTAATTTTTAAAAATACTTCTCTCATCCAAACTCTTGCAAGAGTCACCATAGGATGGATAAATTTCTACTCCTCCACCCGATGTTAGTCTAGAACATGTGTTTATAATGAGGACTTTTTAGGGTTGTTCTGTGGATTTTGTTTGGTAGAATTTAGATGTTAAAAAATATGATTCTGAATGAGGAGGGCTTGAATCTTTTTTTAAAAAAAATAAAAGATTCAAATTTTCACTCTAATAAATCCTCATTTTCATCCACTTTGAAAAAAATTAGCTCCATCATTATGAAAACTCAAGGAAATTTCCTACCATTCCGCATGTCAAAATAAAAAATTCCAATCTTCTAAAACAATGTTTTGTTTGAAAGCTTTAAAAAAGCACATATTTATTTCTCCATTTGAAGCTTCATAAAGGAATAACATATTATATCATGATAGCTCCAAAAGTAATGCTTTTAATAAAATTAATTTTATTGAATAAACAACTGTTCATAACTATTTAATTTTCCATAAAAAATATCACTAAATTAGGTATCACACCACAAGATAGCTTCCCTCACACTTATGTTTAACTAGATCTGGAAATTTCACTTCAAGAACATGTTGGATAGGGAAAATTAGCTTTTAATGTGGCTAAATTAATAGGTTTTTCATTTATTATAAGGTCTAAAAGGATTAAATGTAAAATGTATGAAATAATAAAATAGATATTATTGAAAAGGGGGATTTTAAAACAATCTTCAATCATTTAAGACACAAGTACCTCAAACCCTCAAAATTTGATAGGAATTAATCGAATTTTGGGTAAAGCGAGCATATTATAGTTATCTAAAGAAGTGAGGTGATTTTAAATAATATGAAAACAATGGTTTCTAATCCTCATATTAAAGTGATTTAGAAAATAAAAATAGTGATATGTGGCATGCAATTTAAATATCAAAGTAATTTTCTTGAAATTCTGAAAGATTTAAACTTAAAACAAAGTCATTTTAAGCATTCATTTAAGCTTAGTTTCATGGAATATATCAGTTCAATCATTGAAATGTGTTTAACAAATAGAAATTATAATAATTTCATCTCAAAAGTTTTTAAAAACACTAAATTTTTAAAATAAATACACAAATATATGAAAAACTAAACAAAATTATTATTTTTTAGAAAAATAGTAAAATAAACAATGAATGATAATTTTAGACTAAAAAGTTTCTCTCTCCCACTCTTAAATGATTCAGTATCCTTAGTGAATTAAAATTTATTTAACATGTAAGAATATTTGAAAATTAATCACATAAAGCAAGAAATTGTAAAGTAGAGGTACAACCTAACTTATTGGTAGTGTAATGTTGAGTTAAGACCCTATGTGTTGCTCCCTAGAAACACATAATAAAATCTAAAAAAATAAAATAATAAATTAATTAAAATAAAATAAAATAGAATTATAATGATAAAATATGGATAGATCTCGGTGTAATCCTCTATGTTGACAATGGGTTTGACTACTTTCAAATAGGCAGTTCTAATCGATTATCCCAAATCTGATGGTTGGTTAAGTTTCTTAATCATGAACCAAAAAAATTTATTCTTTCTAGCATGAACTTATTCTATTTTTTAGGGATCCTTGGATATAGTATGAAAAATATACCTCCATGGTAATCTGATAAAACTTTTATGGTGGAGGAGTATAATGAATTATTCCTTCCCTTTCTTCTTCTCCACTTGAACAACATCTTCTTTATTCTCTAGTGGTTTCTGAAAGTATGTTTAATCAATAGAAAAATAAAATAAAAAGTCTGATTATAATTCTATTTGAAAAAAATAATGGCATAAAAAGTCAATATAAAGTTTTTACTTTTCAAATTCTGCATATTGTGTCTTTATTTCCCCAGGAAAATCCACTTCAATCTTCTCTTAAACTCCCTCCAAAAAATGATCATCATATTCGGGACATCCACATGATATTCTTTAGGTGCATCTTCATTTTTCATAATCATGATTTAAGGAAAAAAATAATTTGGATGAATCTGAAAATTTGAAGCAAGTGAAGCAGATACACAATTCATTTTTATTAAAATTATAAGACAACAAGTTAAGAAAATATTATATCCTTGAGTATTTTCTTCTTCTATATCTTATTCAGTGGAAATGGCCTCTTGTAGTTGAGTAGTAGCAGATAGTTGTAGGTAGTCAGTATCCGCCATTTAATAGATCTCCTTTAAAATATCTTGGATGACTAAAGGGGAATCTTCTTGTACCATAGACACTTTATAAAGTTATATAAATTAATGGGAGAACTCAACTAGTTGTCGAGCCATCAATTCAAAAATTTATTTCTTAATTTCCTCCCTTAGACCAGCTATGAATTCATTTAATGCCTTCTCCCCATTTTTTGACCACCAAAATAACCTCACTTATCTAAAAATAACAAAAACACAATCCTTCATTGAAAAGGGTGAGTCAATTAATGGTTCTTTCATTGGTGGGTAATTATTCTATAAATTAAATGAATAATCATTTGAAGACATCATGGAAAAAATTTAATTTTTTTTATTTTAAAATATTCAAATATTTACAATTACATTGTGGCGCTGCCTCCCTGGAAACAGTGCCATGTTTAATGCATTCCTATCATGGGGAATAGAAATACAATTTATTTAATATTTCCTAATTATAGTATATTGATTAAAACTAGGAAGTCTCCTGAAGAGGAGTGCATATAAAACAGTTTTTAGCTTTTAATTAGATGAAACAATATGGTGGTTTTGAATTGATTTGATTTTGGAATGGGGAAAAAAGTAATTAATTAAAAAATTACTTTTTTAAAAAAAACAAGAGATTGAGACAATGATATGAGAAGGGTGAATAGGATAGGGTTATTTTTCTAATTTCAATGCTATCCTTGTTCTATTTTATTCAGACTTCTTCTGATAAGATGTTTAAAGTGAGATTCCAAGATCTTTTCCACTCACTCCTCTGTAGAATAGTGATGGTGAGAGAATAACTTACCAAGATCTTATTTTGGTATACTCTCATTCCATGTGTAATAGAGTTGTAGTAAATATCCTTAATTGACTTGGGAAATACCTTATCATATCTTTTTTATCCCAAATAATATAAAACATTCACTACCCATTTTAAATGTACCGACGATTGTCGAGTACTTCACCACTAAGCCATGGTCCATTAAATCATATATAATCCAAATACTAATAGAGGGAGATAATGATCATTGACCAAAGAAAAAATATATAATTGAATAAAAAATAAAATAAAATTTCTCTTGATAATAAAAATCACTATATGAAATTGAAAACATTGTTGTAGAAGAGAGATAGAATTTTTATTCAATAAAATGAATGAACTTAAGAAATATAAAATAAAAGACCAAACCTTCCCCAATCAATCAAATTTTTACCCTTACATAGTGAGGGTAATAATGATGAATGGTTAAGATTAATATATTACAAAACTATGAATGGGAAAAGAGAGAACAGAAAAGAAGAAAACTTTTTAAGCATAATTTGTTCCCCAAATTTATTTTCCTATTTGGAGCAATATATTTTCTAATGATCCCAAGTTCCCTTTTTATTGGATATTGGAAATTTGATTTTATATGTAACCACTAAAATGTAACATTACTTTTATGCTCTTAGAGGATTTTATGGAATTATTTTTGACCTTTACTTTTTCTAGATAAAGGTTTCAGGAAGCTTCCTTCAATGTATTCCGTTCAAATCCCACCTAGATGATCTCATATATCAATGAAATTTATTTTAAGAAAACAAATTTGTGTTATAATTCCATTATAGGTGTAATAACCTCAATCAGAGGTGTGTATGCTGAGTTTTGTTTATGTTATAAAGGTGGGGTCAATGATGTCTTCTCGAACACTTTCAACTTCACTGATTTATTCAGCCCTCAAGATGGTCAAATCAGATTTATCATCAAAAGAAAAAGTTTAATTAAATAAATTAAGGAATCAAAAATCAAATCACCCAAATCGGAATCATTTTTTGAAATTTATGACAAAAATACCCTTGTTTGTAAGATCTGTTAAAATTCCAGAATTGAGAAATTTTCACATTTTATCCCAAAACACACCATAAATAAAAAATTGATCCATATAAGATCAAATTTATAAATTGGAAGGGATTAAATAATTTAAATTCATAAAAAAAATGTTGAAAATATTATCTCTATCGGTTAATTTGTATTATTTTAACCTAATATTTGGTATCATTGGTGAGATTTTGGATAAATATATAGCAAAATAAAATTATAAGGTCTATAAAAACATAGAAATGGTTGATCATAGAGAAGGAATATTTATAGTATATTCTCCAAACCTTAATGGTGAAAATTATGGGTGTTGTAAATCACATATGATTATCTATCTAAAAAATCATGGATTCAAATTTTACTAATAAAATATTACTCCTTATAAGATTTCTGAAAAACCAGAGATTTTGGATGCAGCAACAGAAGCCGAGTATGATATTAATTTAAAGGTGGTGAATTATATTATTTTTGGTATTAGACTAGATGAGTTTAATTATGTATCATAATTCCCTTATGCTTATGATATGTGATAAACCCTTATAGTTGCTTATGAATGAATAGAAAATGTTAGAAAATGAGGTGTGTGACAACAAGGCTACAATTTGACACATTTAGAATGCTTTATAGTTAATGTGTCAAACAGATGAATGGAATGATTTAAGATATTATCAACAATATCAATACCTTAAAAGAACCCATCAAACAATATGATTAAACATTAAAAGTACTCAAAGTATTACCTCCAAAATGGAATGGCATATCTACTGCTATTTTCCAATCATCGCATGTCAATGATTAGACAGTGAAAGAACTAATTTAAGAAATGATGAGTATGAATCTGAGATGCAATATGAAGCTGAATATCATAAATTATTTGAGAAAAATAAAATAAAATAATCTAAAATTAACATCCTAGAAGCATAGCAGAAAAGAAAAATAAAAAGACCAAATAGTGAAGAATTTTGATTCTTCTAATTTTGAAATAGAATTGGATCAACTATACCTAAAGTTAAACCAATTTTACAAGAATAATAGAGGCTTCAAAGATGTATTTTAGAAATATGGAAAAGAACCTATATACTTTTGATGCTATAAATGAAAGAAATTAGGGCATATGAGACATGATTTTTCCCAACTGAAAGATGATAGAAAAAAATAGATAGAAAGTATCAAAAAAATATTCACTATAAGTTTAATGGAAAAATATCCATGAAGGATACGTGGTGTGTTTCTGAATACTCAAGTAACTCCTCCAAATATTATTTAGAGAAAGAGCTGCAAAAACTAGAAGCAAGCATGTGCTTTGTGGCTGAATAAGAAAATGTACAAACTTTTCATTATTTATGCTGATATTATTATTTTCTTGAATGATAAATTAACTAATTACTGTTCTATATTACAAGAAAAATTTTATTCTCTTCAGATTAATCAAAATTCATTAAAATATATTCATAACATTGTTTTAGGTGAAAAAGAAACTTTATTAAATAACATAAAGAACTAGTTGATAAATTAAACACATCTATAAAAAACTACATTGATCATGAGAAAAGGATTAAACAATTGCAACATGATGTACAATCCTATAAGCGTACCAATTACTTTTACCAAATGTGAATAAGTCTTTAATGAAATTCTTCGAAAGATTTTACTTAAAAGAGAAATATTCGGAATAGGAAGTAAGGGTGAGAAATCAAAACTGTATAAATATTATTTTGGGCCCAATTCAAAAAACACTACCTATTACTATTGGGGAAAAAGGTCATTACACTATTAATTTCTATTAGAAATATTCTTAAATATGTGTTATTAAAAGTTCATTTATTTATAATTTTTTTTTGAAGAAATTAATATGGATTATGGAAAAATAAAGCAGAACAAGATTCCCAAATCATCGCTAGCTAACACTGTAGTAATTAAGAACATATGGGTTCCAAAACAAACATTTTTTTAATTTATTTTGTAAGAAATAGGCCATGGGAATAAAAAAGATGTATGGTATATAGACAATGGATATTCCAGAAACATGAGTGGAGACTCATCAAACATTCATACATTAACACAAATAAATGGAGGTTTAGTTACTTTTGGTGACAATTCAAAAGGAAAGATCATTGGTATTGGAACTATTGGAGATCCAGAGACTATATTAATCAAAAAGGTATTGTATGTGTAAGGGATAAATAAAAATATGATAATTAATTCTAAAATTTATAATGATGGTTTTTATATTGATTTTTCTTAAAAATTACTAATCAGTTTTTTTAAAAAATTGTTTAAGTTTAGAGAACCTAGAACTGATAATGTTTATACATTAGATTTATATTCATTGGGTAAGTAAAATTTGAAATGTTTGACTGATAAAACAGATGATTTAGTGATCTTCCATAGAAAACTTGGTCATTGTAATACTTATGCTTTAAATAAATTTTATATGATGTAGTTAGTTTTTTATTTACCTTGTCTTAAATTTGATAATGATAGATTCTGTGATGCATGATAAATTGGAAAACATCACTAATATTATTTAAAATCTATTAAAGAATTACTACATATAAACTATTAGAATATATCCATATGCACTTGTTTAGACCATCAGGAGTAACAAGTGTTATTGGTAAATTATGTGTTTATTTTTAGTTGATGATTATTCTCGATTTACTTGGGTATATTTTCTAAAACTAAAAAAATTACCATTTTTCATAGTTTTTGTAAAAAAATTCAAAATGAAAATGGATTTAAAATAATTTCGTTAAGAAGTGATCATGATGGTGAATTTTAGAATCAAGCATTTAATTCTTTTTCTCAAATATGGGTATCAAACACAACTTTTCTGCATTAATAACACCTGAACAAAATGGAATTATAGAAATAAGAATTAAAACTATTCAAGAAATAGTAATTACTTTGATAATTGAATATAGTACTTCTACCAATTTTTTTAGGTAGAAGCTGTAAGCACAGACTGGTATATCATGAATATAGTTTTAATTAGAAATATTTTTTAAAGGACACCCTATGGAATTTGTAATAGTAGAAAACAAAAAGTAAAGTAATTTAATTTTTTTGGATGAAAGGCTTATATCTTGAATACTGTGGATAATCATGGTATGCTTGATTGAAAAGATAATGAAGGAATATTTTTAGGATATTATGCTACTTCTAAATCTTGTAGAGTATTTAATAAAAATATAAAGAATATTTAAGAATCAGTTAATGTTATGTTTTATGAAACTAACCCTTTTACTAAAGAAAATGAAAAAGTAGATGAAGTTAATGATTCATTTGATGAAATGATATTTTAAAACCCTAAAGTAAATTTTGACAATAATTTTAATAAAATTCAGTCCATTTTAGAAGAACATGAAACTAAAGAACCTAAGAGTGTACAACCTAGAAAATCTAGAATCATGAAGAACCATCATCTAGAAACTGCCATAGGATACCCAGATACTAGAATTAGAAATATAAGAAATGTAAAAACCTAGCTCAATTTTCTTCTTTTCTATCTCAATTGTAATGTAATCCTTTTGAAGAGGCCTTATAAGATTATATTTGGATTATAGCAATACAAGAAGAGTTAAACCAGTTCAAAAGAAATGAAGGTTGAGAACTTGTAGAGAGACTAACAAATTTTCTAGTTATAGGAACAAAGTTGGTCTTTAGAAACAAATAAAACGATCAAGGGATCATAACCAGAAATAAAGATAGATTAGTAACCAAAGGATATAAATAAAAAGAATTTATAGATTATCATAAATAATTTTCTCTGGTATATATATGATATGATGTTAGAATCTTCATATATTATGCATCCCATGTGAATTTTAAATTATATTAGATGGATGTTAAATATTTCATTCCATATGGTTATTTAATGGAAGAATTTTATGTTTAAAAATCTTCTAGTTTTGAAAATTTTCAAAAAAATATCTATTTTTAAACATAATAAATCTCTCTATGGACTTAAATAAGCACCTAGAGCTTGTAATAGAATATTAAGTTCTTTTATTTTGAAAAACGGATTTATAGTTGGATTGGAAGATCCAAATATTTTTAAGAAAAAAACATTTTTCTAATATTTTATTATTAAAACTTTATGTTGATAATGTTATTTTTTATTCAACTAATAAATATCATTTTTATAAATTTTCAAAACTAATTCAAAAAGAATATGAAATGAATATAACAAGAGAACTGAATTTATTTTTGGGACATAAATTTTTTAAAAGAGATTATGGAATTTCTTTTAATAAAATAAAATATATTATAGATTAATTTCAAATGTTTGGACTTCATAAGATCAAGACAGACACAAATCTTATGAGTATCAATATAAAATTTGATTTGGATGAAGATAGAAAACAAATGGGCACAAGTTATATAGAGGTATGATTGTTAGTTTGTTATATCTTACTGTTAGTATACCAAAAATTATATTTTCTTTATATTTTTTTTCTATATCTCTGTAAAATAAAAAATAATCTCATCATACTGATGATAACATAATTTTTAGATATTTGAAAGAAACAGTTTTTCAATTTCTTTATTACCCCAAAAATTCTGATTTTAATTTAATTTATGATTCAGATGCTGGTTTTAGAGGTTGTAGATTGCATAGAAAAATCACCTTAGGAACCTACCACTTTTTAATAAAATCCTTAGAAAAAGGGTCATGTTAGAAACAACACTTGGTTTCCCTATCAATTATCAAAGCAGAATATGTGTCTGTAATAATTTGTTAAAAATTATTGTGGATGAAAATCTCTCTATTGGGCATTGGATTAAATTTTAAAAAAATTACTATTTTTTGTTATAATAATAATGCAATAAATATTTTAAAAATTCATATAAGTGATTTCAGTACTACGAACATTGACATAAGACATCATTTTCTAAGAGATAATTTTCTTAAAAACAATATATCTTTATAATTTATTAATACCGAATATCTATTGGCATGTATTTTCCCTAAACCAGTACCTACTAAAAGTTCTGATTTTATTAAGGGGGTTTGTTTTATTTTATTTCAAATTAATATTTATAATTTTATTTTATTTAATAAATTTAAAATAAAATTATTTCAATTAATTTCAGTAAAATTTATTTTAATCGTTTATTTTATTTTCACTATCAAATTTAGTAATTATTTTATTTGTATAAATAAATTTTTTCTTATTTTTATTTTCAAATTTTGTGTTTCCAAAAATTAAAAAATTAATGATTAACATATTTAATCAGAACTAGAAATAGCACCGCATAATTATTTATTAGAAAACCCTTCCACTTATATAAACCTGTTCATTTTTAAACTATTTATTTTTCCAAATCTCTAATCTTTTTCCTAAACCCTAGAATATGAAAAACATTAAACTTAATTGTTTTTGAAAATTATGATGACCAAGTAAATTGATGCAGGTAAACCGAGTGATATGAAGCATCAATATGTTTCCTTGAGAACGATTATTCCAGGAAGACTTGTTGATTTTGAATGGTTGTATCAGAAAAACCTTCAACTCTTGAGATCCCTTGTGTTTCATGATTTTGAATTTCTATTCAATGAGGAGAATAAAAATATTGTTTATGAGGTAGAACATAAACACTTATATAATAGTGTAGTGTTTAGTTTTTGTGAAATAGAAGTTACGATATCCTCACAGATATAAGATAATGAATTTTCCATTTTGTCAGTCAAAATCACTCAAATTTTGAAATTCCCTCATAAAGGTATGTTCCACCTTGATATCAGATTAATGGGAAATAAAGATCATAAGTCTGAATATATTATTTTATTTCTATTTGGATAAATAAATATAAGTAAAATGTTTGGTAACTACATTGAGTTAGATCAGAGAGTTTTATTTAAGCTTATTCAAACTACAATTTATCCAAGAGTAGCTGAGATGGAGAAAATCTTATACCCAGATATGTAAATTATGTTTTCATTCATCAGTTACATAAACCTCAATATTCCCAGATATATGATGAGATATCTAAATTATTGTCTCCATTCAGATGCCGGGATGTTGTTTTATCCTTATGAAAGGATTCTATCACTTATCTTGTTAAAAAAACATGATTCATCTTTTTTATACTCTAGTGAAATGTCATAAAAGTACTGTTCTGAATTTTATGACTCTAAGAATGATTGATTTTTATTGTAGTAGTATGAACGTAATGATTATTCTATTTAGTGTGGATGACTAATAGTTTTATAGAATTTTTTTAGGGGGATAAAATTTCATTAATAAATGAATAAGTTAGATAATCCATAACATAAGGTGTTAAAAAATCAACCAAGAGAAATCTGAGATTCTATAATCCTACAAAACTATTTGCAGAAGAAGAAGAATAAGTTCAAGAGGAACTTTTTTTAAAACCAAAGAACATAGAAGAACCATATCATGAGGAATTATTGTTAATATATGAAGAAGAGACTCATTAATTCCATTTATAATAACCAAATTTAATCGAGGATCAACAAGGTGAGAACCAAGACCAAGAGCTTCAGGATGTTCCTCAACTAGTTATCCAAGAAGAACCTTATAAAGAAGAACATTAAGTGCAAAGATTAGTAACTAAGGACACTGATACTGTGGATAATAAATATATCTCTACCATTGATCATTATTTAAAGAAAAATTAATTTGTTTCTAGAGAAAGGACTTAAGTAATTCATGTTATATCATGTTCAAGTGAGAAGTTTGTGGAAAAAGAATTTTCAAATACCTTATCCATTTTGGAATTTGTTGTTCAATCAAATAATATAGATGAAAAAACATCTGATTCACTATCAAATTATATTGAAGATATTTGGATTATGTTTAACAAATTTTAGAAGGAGAACCCTATTCTTATATAGTATATAAGAAGATTCATGAAAATATTTTTATGAATTAAAAAATTCATCATGGCCAATGATGTAGTTAGAGTCTGTTCAGACTAAACATCAAGAACTAAAATAAATTCTAATAAGAATAGAGATTTTGATGCATTTAAAATAAAAATGTAGGATCATATTAGGAAGATCAAATCTTATGTTATTTCCAAAATAAATTTTTCTTATCTAAAATGGTATTTGGGGAGAAAATTTGAATCTTTCAATGAATGTGTCAGTCAAGCCATTACTTCTACCTCTACACCTCCAACCTCACTAAATTTAATCAAAATGTTTGAATAAATTTCCACTATTATGGAAAATATAAATGACAAAATTAATAATATTTAGTGCAATAGTGTACCTTTCTTAATATTGTTGGACAATCAGAAGTTTCTCTTTTAGCAACTGAATTCAAGTGAACCAGGTATCAGGTTGATGGCCTATAATTTCAATGGTAAGTTACATCAGTGTTTGAAACAAGATGATATATTTCATGACCTTACTAAATTCATTTTGATTGATAATATTAAAGTAAGTTAATATTAAATAATTTTGATAAGGAAGTTAGGATACAACCTTGTAGAAAAAAACAAGTTCAAATTAAAGAATTGGAAGAATCATTTTAGGAAGCTCAAAATCAACCAAAACCTACTCCAAACCAAACTCTTTCCCCTCCGACCAAACTAGCTACATAATACTCTATCCTTGTCCTAAAACTATATTAATTTATATATATATATATATATATATTATTAATAAAAAAAAATTTCTTTTTTTCTTTATGTTATTTATTTTTATTATTTTATGTTTTTGTATAATTTATTATTTAGTTTTATCGAATTACAGATTCAATGCCTTCTATAACCAAAAAAATACACTATATAATCATTCAGTTACAATTATTTACAAAATTAAAAATGTTTTAACCATTATTTACATTTATTTTTCTATCAAAAAATAGAGAGAAATTTTCATAAAAACAACAATTCATTTTAATTATATTTTTATATATTTATCAAAAAATAACTATGAAATCGAAATAATAATTTCTATTCATATTATTTAAAAAATTATATATTTTCTATTATATATTTGTTTGGGGTTTGTGATTATCAAAAATTGAGAGATTATTGTGAATGTATTGTCTCAAAAATACTATATAAATCTTAATTTATTTTGATGCTCACAAATACCATTTTTTGTTATACTAATGATTTTACTTTAATTGTATTTTTGGAAATTATTTTTAATTTCATTATTTATTATAGAATTACATTCAAGATTTTAATGTTTTTGGAGTATTTCTTTAAGTGTTTAGAATGTTCTTGAGTGTATTCTGGAAACTTAGTTCATACATTATGTTTAGAACATAACTTAATTAATAAAACATATGCTTAAAACAACACGTATTCAACAGGAACCTTACATTTTAATCCAGCCATACTTTAAAAGAAGGTGCATATATATCATCAAACCTACTATTAAATGAACATATTGATAAAGAATCCTACATTTGGATTGAAACTTATGTTTTTAAATAAAAGAAAGTATGGTTAAAGAACCCTATGTAAGTAAGGAACCCTACGTTTTAAGGACAAAAATGTATGGTTCATCAACCTTACTTTTATAATCAACCTTACATTGTCTAAATAAGGTTTGGATATTTTATTATATATTTTTTAACCCTGTGTTTGGTATTTTTTCATTTTATGAAGGATCTCTATGTCTAAATTTTCAACATCAGAGATTTAAATTCACAATTTTATCTTAGATTTCTTCAACAGTCATTACAGGACGTTTTATTGTTCATCTTATAATATGATTATGAATTATTTGAAGGATTATATTCAATATATAAATTATCCCCTATTATTAGGAGTAGTTATGAATCCTCTTCATGTTTTTTAATTTAAATATTCAAGATCTTTTAGGCGACTTTTTTTATCTAAAATTCTAAAATAGTCTTTCTACTTTCTATATTCAACTAGTGTATCATTTCAATATACATGAGATAAAAGTGAAAATTTATTTTATATGATTTAATTCATGTAAAAATATTTTATAGTGCCTCTACAATGAACTATTGATTCGAAAAGAGGCTACACTTTGGAGACATTCATGTTCAATAATTGAAAAAATTACTACTGCTATCAGTTTCTACATTTATTAAAGATTATTTTCAATTGGAATCGCTTAATAAGTTCCCTATATTGAAGAATTTATTATCTAAATAAAAATATTCATCTACCATCAATTTTTTCTACTATAACTACAAAGATCAACCTGAAACTTCAAATCAAACTCTTTTGATTTGTTAGTGTATCAACTAATCATACATAGTTTTGGTGGAGTAAAGGCTTCTTGATCTACATTGGGAGAATCAGTTCATTTTAAAAGAACTATAAGGCTATTTATTTAACCTTATTTGTTATAGTGTTATCTTCCAACACGCTGTTGTGGATTTATGGTCTTATGATAAAAGGACCTTGCAAGTGAAATTCACCAAGCTTGCAGAGAGTGTTATTGGTGGAGTGGACTAAGATATCTTTGTGCCCCGAACCAATATAAAACGTTTTGGTATTTTATTCTATTTATCATCTATTTATATTTCATATAGATTAAAACACATCATATCCATATAAATCACAGAGCGTGTCAAAATCAATAATTACATAAGTTTCTTGAAATGGCACAATTCACCCCCTCTTGTGTTACTTTGTATTATTACAACCTAACAAGCCTATAATAACAGATTTTTTTCATGTGTATCATTTGTATAATATTGGTATGATTATTATTATCTAACACTTTATGAAACTATTTTATGAAATTATCATATTCTAAGGATATACTTTCATAGCTTATATTCTCTTATTCAAGTTTATTCAAGTACTATGAACTAAAAATATTTATACCATGACTCATGATTTTGATCTATAAATTACTATGTATTATTTTTAAATTTTAGGATCATGTTATCATACCCTCATGATCACGTAATTCTTAAACACAATCATTGATTGATATCTCCCTTATTTACCCTTATTTATCATTTGAGAACACTTTGTATTATGTTTTGTTTTTATTTGGATATAAATGAAGGTCTTAATTATGATATGCCTAAAATGGTTTCCATTTGGGAATAAATTAGTTGGATATGATGAAGATATTTTATGTACTAGCTTTTTATGTTTCTAATTTTCCAAAAACACTAAATCATTATAGTTTTGGAATAGATTATAATGATTTATAATTAGTATTCATCAAATAAGATGAAATATTTATGTATTAAATATTTAGATTTTCTCAGGCTATGTTGTTATTTGTGTGAATGAAAATAATTTCAATCAATTAAAATCATAAGCAAGTGTTATTGGAGAAATTAGTTAATCTCAAGTTAAGGAAACACATTTCCTCTTCTATCAAAAAAAATTTACTAAGATTAATTGAACATACACTCATTTCAATTTTATAGATGAAAATCCCGAATTTATTTTGTACGGATTAGTGTGTCATAGTAAAGCTTCTAGTCACACCAATAATTACATCATCCATTGTTTAATGTGATGGATTTGGCACAAATTTAGATAATTCACTACCCTTTACGCATTCCCAATTGTAAAGGTTTCATCCCAGAAATCATATAACTCAAATCTTATGAAATATAGATGAAGATAAGTGATTGAAAAATATTTTTATGAGATTGAAATCGGGTAGTGGATATTACCAAGAGAATGTACGAAATATCTTTATAATCCCTATTAAATTCCATGGACCGATCATGATTTAATTGAAAATATAAAGGAATAAAATGATATGGGACTTCTTAGCATAGTGATATATCCCCTGAGACTTAGCCTTACCATGTAGTTGAGAGTTAATTTTTATATAATGGAGAAGGATCATAATTAAAAAAGTAGAATAGACGGATAAGATATTTTAACTTCATATAAAAAATTATATTTAAAATAAATGGTTGAAATTAATTCTATAATTATCCTGAAAGAGGGGAATTCTGAGTTCACACAAACCCCCACCACTTTTTATAACTAGTGTCAACCCCTTTTGTATGATAAAATAGTATGATATTATACCAAATTATCTCGTGATCAAACATTATATGCATTTTAGAATTATTATATATCATAAGCTTTTCTAAATCATGGATATACTGGACATTAGGTTCTAGTTAAGGGAATCAATTCTTTATGAATCATGTAGGGATGAGTTAGGGAAAATAGTGCACATGATAGTTGTTTTTGGGTTCAGTGAAGGTAGGCTTGGTTATTATATGTTGGGATTAAACAGTGGGGTTGAGTGGAGGCAGTGTTAGTCTTGGATTGTAGGTGTTGGGAAGTGTGGTAGAGGATCACACACTTCTTAGGATGGTTAGGAATTATGATAGTTACAGTATATGTGGCTATTAGATCTTCAATTTTTTGGTGGGCTCTGGAGGAACACTTCAAAGTCTTAAAAGAATGAAGATAATGTCTTAAATCAGAAATAGGGGGCCTAATGAACCTTGACGTTGTGTTTTTAGAAAACCATCAGAATTTAAATTTTCATTCCCACATGGGTTTTAAGGGAATAATGGTATTCCCCCCTAGGATATGATCACTGAATAATTTTCTAACTACTTTTTTGGTCTCAAAATATGGTTTATACACTAGACCTAGAATTTATTGGAATTCTTAGTTAGTCATATTTTAATGGAATATTTAATATTAAACTATTTATATATTAATTAATTTATCATGTGTGAATGATAACATCATTTTAACAGAGTCTCACGTTGAAATAAAAACATTAAAATTGAGTCCAAAATTATTGGTTTTACCAAACAAGGGTATAAACTCACTTTGGGTTTTAGATCGTAGGATTGGCTATTTAAGATGGATTTTTTTATTTTCTTTTTCATTTTTTATTTTATATTTCCCATTTATTTTCAACATCCCTTGTGGATTCATGGATTTATAATATAGGATTACCCAATTTTAATTCTATAATGAGAGATAAAAGGGACAGGGAGAGGGGATCAGGCACCAGGGTTCGTCAAGTATGTTGGTCCTCGATGAACAGTGTGGGGGAATCCATATGGTGATGAACAAATTTTAGGCCATTAGTAGGTGTGATCCTTTTTATAAGTGGGTTTTAAAGTATATAGATTATAATTATTGGTGATCTAGGAGTGGTTGGTGGTCAACATTTCTTACTAGTACTAAGGTATGGGTTATTCGGTCACGTCTCATCATTACGTTCAATATTAGACATAGTGTGGGATAATGAAATTAGTATTTTTGATCAAGGGGAGATGGTAAGGATAATTCTATAGTCTATATAATTTAATCATCTATGGTTTAATGACCCTCAAATTCGGATAGTATTAGGTTCTATTATATAGGTTGGTGGATGGTCTAAGACTTTTTTGATGTGTAAGTACTTGTGGTGAAAACATGGTATCTAGAAAACAATGGTAGTTTCTTTGGAGAGAGAATTTTTATACAGGGGATTTTATAATGAACTACATCAATACATTTTTACAAAATCAATTGAAATTTTATTTTTCCCTTTTTTTGAAGGAAAAGTGTAATTTACCCGAGGTGATGATCTTGGAATAATTTTTTATCACTCATTTGGTCTCAAAATAGAGAGACTACCCTAGGGATGGAGTTTCATGGAATTCCAAACCAGTCGAAATTTTCACATAATATTAATATATAATTAATTGTATATTAATTAATTTCACATGTTCTAATAATGATATATCTTGAATGGAGTCTTCTATGAAAATTTAAAAAATTTAGTTGCATATGGAACGGGGGGTTTTACCTAAGTGAGGTTTAAAGTCACTTGGAGTACCATGGTTCTGGTCACGATGTCTACACATGTGTTAATTTTTTCCATCATTTTCTCTATTATTTTCATCCTACCCCTATGGCTTCATTTTACATGAGAGTGGCTCCAACCCCTTTTTTCACCCCATCAAGATAGAAAAGTAAGAAGGAAAGGGCATCACACACTGAGGCTCCTCCAACGTGGATGATCATGTTGTGGTTGGTGTGTATCACAAATCCATACTAAATTCTTTGTTTATTTCACTAAGAAGTAGTTTTTATTTTATTTTTATACCATTTTATCATTTTAGTTTATATTTTTTTATTTTTAATGCTCGGTATGAATTATTGGGACTTCTATGAGGGATTTTGTGAAGTGTTTTTGGGAGAATCAATGGGTTATAGGGCATCATAAGGGTTTTATAATAAGTAAATTATAATCACATGATGTGTGGGTTAATAACACATGTTTTTTGTTATTATTGTTAGGAATATGGTAGAAGATGATAGTTACACCAGATGTGGGTTTGGGACACATTGTGTAGAGGTGAACCGGTGTGTGGTAGAGTGCTCATTGAGACACCATGTTTCATGGAACATGGCCATGTTGGATACATGACCAGACCCCATGTGTAGTGATTGGCCTATGGCTATATGGCTATTTTTCTAGATCCTATATGGGATACATGTCCTGGTACCATGTGTAAAGAACACATCATGTAGGATAACTGCATTCTATTTACATTGGTAGTATATGTTGTATTGTACCAAGGTGCATATATAGAGAGGGAATTTAAGGGAACACACTATGTACACAAGGTATATATAGTGAACTCTACAATTATATCTATTTTTCTTTGATTATTTCAATTAAAATTCAATTACAATCCTAAAGAGTTCATTATGGGTGTTTTTCCATGTATGACATGACGGTGGGGAACTTTTGGTATGTAGAGGCCAGGGTGAGATGGTTTGGGTTAGATTGAGGATTAATAGAAGGATTACTTTATGGGTTATCTTATAAAATCATCCCAATGGGTGAGTTCAGATGTGAGTCCTTGGTGAGGGTCATGAGTTTGAAGGTATTCTGGTCCTAGGGATACCATGGGGTTTTGATTTTATGTCTTTAGATTATTTCTGTATGGTTTGATCGAGTAGTTTGTTGGATGGGTTTTTCTAATTAATTTGTTGGTGTTTAGTTTAGGTAGAGCCTTTGATATGGGGTAACATAGTGGGGTGTTTATTTTTGATAGGGTTTCATTGGATGATGGTTGAGATATTTTTTAAGGAACATTGAGTTTAAATTTTTTTGGTTAGGTGTTGTTTGATGTTAGGGTTGTCTTCATGAGATGATAGTTTAGGTTTCTTACGATGATCTTGGTGTAAGGTTTCTTTTTAAACTATTAGATCCTCTTGTAGAGTATCATGTCCTTATTTATGATTAGGTGACCCTTGTGATTTTCTTATGTTTTGTTGACCTAGAGAGTTTATGTTGTTTTTAGTGGGTTTAGATGGTGGGTTTGGGTGTTGTCAGACCCATGTTTTTTTGGATTATGCATCAGTTGTTTGAGGCTATTCCTATACATGTTTTTATGTGAGAGTATACCTTTGAAATATTATTAAATTGGGAATTATCCTTGGGATAAAATTTATTATCTCTTTTTTAGGTTTTATATTGATAGGGAAGTTTATGGGGAAAATATATAATATTTATGAGTGAACCTCTATCTCCTCTAGTTCAGTATTATGTTCTAGATAGGGTTTAGGGACCATTAAATGTTTTTACACTCTAGGTTTATATTATAATTTTGTCCAAGAACATTCATTGAGTTTAGTTATAGTTAATAACTGTTTCACCAATGAATCATTTATATCCCATATAGTTCTTTAGGATTCCCATGAAATCGATATGTTAATTATTATTGTCGATCTACAGGTTCTTTTCACCATCTTATATTGTTCTATTAGAGTCATGGATCTTGGTTTTGATCTGTTTTGTTATCTGGGATTCTGATGGAGATTATAGGACCTGAAATTTTGGCCTATTGAATTTGAATTCTAGAAAAATCTGTTAGGTTTTGTGAACTTTCTTAGCTTGTGGCTTTATAAGAAGCATGATCATATTCTTCCTTCTTTGGTTTGATTATGTTAAACCATTCTCAAGGGGAACTAAATTTCTCATGATTTTTTTTCTTATTTTTTATTTCATCCTCTTTTTTGTTTTGTTTACTTTTATTCTCATTACTATTCATTTTGGATAAGAATACCACCTACTACATGCATGTATTTTTCTGAAAATGTTAAGATCATCATTAGGGGTGGACAATTGATATTTATTTCTCACCCCTTTTTTGGTAAATTTAGTTCACGTGCATACCCTTTTATCTGATTTTGGGTTGATAAATGATTGTATAGTGTTCTGGTCGGAGGTTGATTTTTTCATGATAAAGATGGGTTTCCCATATAGAGTCTAAGGATCTAGCGGGATTTGAATAAATATTATTATAAATTGAGATTGATTTACAGATAAAAAATGATCATATATCCTTGTGCATTTTATTTTCCTTATTTATTTAGTATATGTTGTCATCCCAATAGGTTATCATTTGGTTTGTATAAGATAACTATGAGTTCATATATTGTATTTCATTTTTTTATATAATTCTGTTGTTTTTTTATTTATATTATGTACTCTAAGGCTTATTTATGTGTATGTTTTTGGTTATTTACACTATAATTTCACTCTTGTATAAGAGTATAGTTACCTCACAATGTCCCTTTAAACCCACCGTTCTAGTCAATAGCCTCTATCCTACATGTAGGAATGCTTCAGGCCTTATCATGAGCTAAATTGGGTGACCTACTGGGTCAACTAGGGTTATTTTATGATAAGGGAAACCAAGGATAAACATGAGTGGGGTTACTTATTGGTTAGAGGGTTGGTATAATTTTCATCATGGATCATTTTAGGGTCTTTACTAGCCAATTTAAGATGATCTATTTTTTCTTTAGTAGAATTTGTAAATATTGTTAATTAGATTGATATACAAAGAGGACCTTTGTCTTACATAGGTGCGAACATTGGGAAGATCCATGTGGTAATATTGGGATCATTCTATGTGTTGTCTAAGGAGAAATATGGGTTTGTTTTAAATCATTGTGGAATTTCATCGGGTATATGTAGTGCGTTAATTTTCATCCTTATAATTGAATCATTGAGATTATTCAAAGCCACACCACTTTCATCTTCATCATCAAGATTATAAATAATAAAACTAGATAATGCATTTCTCCTTTTCTAACTTTTATTTCATCATCTCAAGTCATACATCTTTCATGTTCGGTGAGAATTCTTCATTTGTTTCAAAACATGTTTGAGTGTGGTGCTAAGTTGTGTATGTTTTGACATCTTCTTGGAATTGTGCATAGAGGTACTATAATGGTTTCTAATTATGTATGCGTCCCTTTATATGAACCTACATATCTTAAATAAGTTGATATGTTCAAGGGATCTGTCTATATGGGTCGATTCATCTAGGAAATCCAGGTCTTTGGTGAAACAAGTTCGGCTTGTGCATGTCCTCTTTCTAACATGACCTAAAAGATCTTATATATCCTAATGACATATGAAGAATTGTAGTGAAGTCCTATATGGAAAAAATGTCTAAATGGGATAGGATAAAGTTTTATTTTTGGGAATACAATCGTCATATGAACTCTCCTGAATTGAATGGCCAATATTTATATTTAAATTCACAATTAGTAAGCTTGAGAGTTAATACATGAATTGAATTCATCCAAAATTAATTAAACAAAACACCAATAATTGATTTTTATAATAAAAATGTACTTTTATTACAAAAATACACAAATTAGACTCAATTTCAATTATTCACCTAAATAATATGATAAAATTAAAAT
Organism: Viscum album; assembly: GCA_963277665.1. NCBI lineage: Eukaryota > Viridiplantae > Streptophyta > Magnoliopsida > Santalales > Viscaceae > Viscum > Viscum album. The sequence continues at coordinate 1,238,755,646 of OY728153.1, forward strand.
GTAAATTTTATATATTTTTTAAAATTATTTGAGGGTATTTTAATACTATATTTTAGTTAAAAATAAATATTAAAATATCATTTTATCAATCATTTTGGAGCATTTCAAGTAATAGTTTTCCTTGAGAACGTTCGGGTTGAAAATTTTAACTCTTTATATTAATATCTCCCCACACCAACATACCATGAAATATTTTAGAATATAAAGTGGATTTTATATTGAATTAGAATGGTGTAAACTTAGATTTATTATACTTTGAACTTATCTATCTTCAAACATCCTCCCACTAACCACTTAGAAACAATATATTCTTCCCAATATATTTCTAAAAAATAAAATATTTTGTATTATGAATCAAATATTATTTACTTTGTGGGGGTATTTATTAAAAAAACTATTAATTACCAAGTCATATATATCAGCGTGTGTTTTTAGAAAATTTTCTTGAAGATAAGATTTTTTAAAAATATTTCACTTTTGGGTACTGGAAACACTTTCCATATTACTTTAAAATTTAACATGGATGAACTATTTTAACCTAGATAAAACATTTTTCTCGTTTCCTTATTTATAAACATATTATCAAATTGGATCAATAATAACTATTTATATAAAAAAATATATTCTTACAATATTCGTAATAATCGTTATTTATGAATAACATATCCTATCACATAAGAGAAAAAGATAAAAATACCTATTTTTATTCAAATCCAATAGTGATTTGAATTAATTCATTGTCATAAAAAATCTCCATTTTATTAAAATCACCATATTATGGTATTTTCTTATTGAGTAATCTAATCACACCATACATATGCATCTCAGTGCATATGTTGTTTCACTTATGTTATTTTAGGCATGAGAAGGTACATGGATAGAAACTCAAATTCTATGTATCTAATTAGTCATTATATTTTCATTATTAAGTCATGTATTCATAAAGTGATTGTGTCTTATCATTAGAGGCTAGCTTTGGTAGAGTGACCCATGAGGATTATCACAATGTTTGTTTAGTTTTATAATTCAGAGTGTGTGTATCGTTCTATTTTGGAATTTGGACTATTTAATTTTTTATTTATCCTATTTTTTTGCAATTATTACTCATACATATAAATGGAAACACTTATTTTATTATCCAAATACATCATGTACTCCTTGGTATAAAAGTTTTTATTCGTGGAAATTTATGTTATATAGATGGGTCATGCGAATAAATTTAGTAAAATATGGTATTGGTCTATATTATCAACAAAAGTGGGGAAATCATCCCCCAATAATAAACCAAATCTCTTAGATATATTTTCTATGATTTGGGATCATTCTTAGGGTATTTGAATGTCTCGTTTATGATGACAGAGGATCCAGTTTTGGTCATTACAATGTCAAACATTGTTTATTTGGTATAATAAAGGTATATGTATTATAAGATTCTATAATACATGATATTGATAATGTAAAAAGAATGAGAATATTTTTTCATTAGTAACTTTCATACACCAACCTTGAGATTGATCTAATTAGTGGGTGGAAGAGTATGTTCTTAATCGATTCATTGGTAGAGTTTAATCAATACTGAATTTTTTTACTCTTATCATGAGTATAACATCTTGGACTCAATTGAGATAGAATAAAGAAGTGCATGATTATATAAAAATATGACACATGTAAAGTATTAATCTAATTAGATTTGGGGTGTGTCATGTTTTTATTTATTTAGCTGAATAACATTTGAGTTTTTTATACATTTGGTAATACTATACTCATATAACTGATAATGTATGAGTTTATTATACTAGATTGACATGCAATATGTATTTGGTCACCTGATTTCTTGAATAAAGGGATTATTTGATTATGAATATTTCATATGATACCCTTGGTTAAAACATGTATGGAGATATATGTGTTTGATGGATATCACACTAGATCCTCATGTACATTGAGTATAATTAATATTTCTCAAGAGTCCATCCATTTCCTTCAATGATGAATTAGTGAATTCATAACCATTTTCAATTATACAAATTATAATGGGGGACATGACGTATTTTTATTAAATAGGATTAAGTTTTTATAAATAATAGGATACTAAATGTGTTTTTGGATGTATTTTCACAAGTTATTACATAAGATATAGCATGTGGATTCATCAATTGATTTTTTTAAAATTTAATCATAACACACCCAAATGTAACTTTTGTTTGTTATTTCATATAAATAATGAAATTATGATATTAGAGGGAGTCTTGATTAAAAAAAATTATGTTTTGAGGATTTTTCATAGCTATGTGGTATAGAGAAATGGTACATGGTTCCCAATGGTAACATCATGTGTAATAAAATAAATTTTAGTGGCATAAAAAAAGTTTAGTGCATGATCTGGTAAACTATTTAGTGAACCCAAGTTTTTCTAGTGGTATTATCATGATTTTTTATGGATTTTCAAACTGTGTGCCTAAAATGTATGAGCTACAAATTTTTTTAAAATTATAAAATTTATAGTCTCCCCTCTCCAAATAAAAACCTAAAATGGGTTACTTTATTTACTATTATTTCAAAGTAACACAATGAAATCTCTAGGTGAGTCCTTTCCCTTAATACATGGGTTATTATCTTCTCTTATTTCATTACTATTATGACCCCATATTTTCATAAATTAATATTACCTATTAATAGGTATATATCCAAATTATTTTAGAAAAACACTCATGATGGCTATAAGGGTTTTGTGTCTTTGGAGACTAGTCAAACTATCTTCTTTTTTCATGGATGATCTTTATCATCTCCCATAAGTATCTTCACACATAGTAATTTTATTATACATAACATACTTAAAACCATTCTTTAGAACCTAAGTCAATGAAACATAAGAAATGGTGAGTTAAAATTCTTAGTAATGGTAAACAAGTTAGATATCAACACAAATAAAATAATAAGGGTCTCTGAATGTGAGAATAAAATTTGAAAACTATACCCAACATGTCATAAAGCATAATCTTATGTCATGGAATAAATATGCGCAGTTCATAAGACATGAATTATAGAGGAAATAAATGAAATTAAACCATGAAAGCATAGCCAAAACATAATAATGTGGCTATTTACATTCACAATGTGGGTGTAAAAAATCTATAAGGGAAGAATTACCTGATTCATGGATAATAATTTACTCACAATGAAAAGGAGGAGAGGGTGACCAAGACGTGTGGATCCCATAACCTTCTAAATGACACATGATCTCTTGTCCTTAATATGGTCATTTAAACAAGTCATGAACAACACATGACCTATTGGGTATCACGCATAACACCATCGATAAGCCTCCCTATTCTTGAGAAGGCATCCTAACAAGAATTGGTTATTTAGCAAAGGATTCTAAGTGATCTCCTTCACAACATGTGACTTTTAAAATGGAAAATTCGGGAAAATCATCCAAAACATTCGTAAAATATATGATGGAAATATGAAAAAGGAAGAGGACTTTTATGGTCATTGATATTCACATGATAAACTCATGTGATTCACTAGACACCGTGAATCACCTAGAGACATGTCTACCTTATTTCACAAGAGCCTACTGACATATCACCTTCATTAATAAAATGGTCATAGACAAGTTCATTCCACTATGTGCTGCCCCTATGGTGCCACAAGACAAGAAGAGGGTATGTCCATGCAAATTCTCATGCACAACCACAAGATTAATTATTGGTCACATGAAGATTAGAAAACAAGGATATTGATTATCTTCAACAACACTCACATGTCCATATGTGTTCTCCCGTACTTGTATAATAAATAAGAAAATAAATAGGATAAAGATGGAAGCTTCATGAAAAGAAAGTATTTTTTGGCCTTTTTAAAAAAGGGGTCATATTTACTATGAGATCACTATTGATCATGAGAGACCCCCCTCAATAAGCTATCATGAAATCGCAACGACACATAGACATGTTAGACGGGTCTCACAGAGGCTCCCTTAACAATCCATCATAGTATCATGAATTACCCCAGATAAGTCATCTTCACTTATGTGAATGCCTTTCCACTAGAATACTAATCTCGTGTAGAACCCTGTAAATTTTATCTTGGAATTGTAAAATATCTTTAGCATGTTCCCATGGTTAGGAAAAATCCCTTTGATCAACTGGGGTAAATTAAATGTGGCGATGGCAGAGTATTACCATGGGCGTTGATCATCATGTGGAGCCATGAGTAACCTGCAGAGGGATCATGCAAAGCGCGTGACACCAGAAACCCACCACTGACTCCATATCAAAACCATGAGATATAAAACATTCAAAGAAGCATATAACCAAGTTGGAAAGGCCAATAAATCCCTCCCTCTTGTCATAAAAACAAGGTGGATAGATCAATAAAAGTCATGATAGCAGGTGTAGACCACTCATAGAGGCCATACATGTGATCACAAGGGTCTTCCACCAAGTAAAAATATGTGGAATTACTTAAAGGATCCCGCAGAACGCATAGGATTTTCACATGATCACTCCATAGATAATGTGAAGGACTTCTGGTGTGCCGGATAGATTATGTGAATGAGGTCCTGTATGCTCGCTGGGTCACATGAAACCTAAAATAAGCTAACACTATAAAAAATTGAGACACATATCCAATAAAGAATGGAATAAAGAATAACAATATGGGAGACTTATGTAATCATAGAATCATTGATATTCATACACTTTGTGTGACTCTCCCAGATCATGTGAAATCACTAGGAAATGTTGTTCAAGTCATGTGACATTCCCTCTATATGCCATTTGGATCCTATGATATCCCCAAAACATGTCAAGAAAGCTACACACCACCCTCTAGGAATTACACCAAAGTATTATAAAGTCCTATGGGATTAAAAAAAAATCTTGTGATGTCCTCCAAACATGTCACCCAAGTTTTGTGGTGAAACTAAGATATTTCAGCTAGGTCTCATGATATCACCAAGACATGTCACCCTGGATCATTTTTTTCCTTCATAAATATCTGATGGACACCCAGACATTTTCAAAAAACCACACCCATGTCTTAAACAATCCTCCAAACATGTTAGCCTTGATCGTGATATGACATCCAGACAAGTTAGTATGGTCATGCTGCACCATCTAGATATGTTAGCATAGATCATGTGATGTAATCCATGTAGGTTCTAGTTGCAACTGAAGCATGTGATGGGTCATGCCCAATTTTTCTTTTTCTCATTATCAATGATAATTCCAAGATTTACTGAACAATAAATTTCATGATCTATGGAATTGAATCAATGAATATTTATAAGGTATAGAATGCTAAAACCTGATATAAGATCATCTCATATTATTTATAATCAATTTAATTAATTAAGATTTCACTTTTTGGAATTATTTCCTTGTTGATGGATCTAAAAATAGATCTTTTTTGTACCATAGTTTCATTGTAAGAATCAATAAAATATTCTCTAGAGCGGTGACCCACATGTGTTCCACTAATCTTCTAATATCACCATAGGAATCTGCTGGTGCTACCATGACAGATCCTATATCTTGCGTCGTCTACCTTTGATTGCAAGGATTACCACTTCCAAAGAGTTATCCTTGATCTCTCTTATCTATTTAGTGGGAGGTTTAGGAAGATATATCTCTATTATTGGGAGAGTTCTTGGAGAAGGGTGCTTTCTATGGCTTGAGAGGATTGTCCAAATTTTTCTTACACAACTAATCAAATGAAATGGTTCTTACATAAAATAATATAATAGGGTTTATATATCCCTAAGGTTAAAATAAAATATTTCCACAAGATCCCTTTATTATTTATTTAATCACTATATAACCCCATTTCAAATAATAATAATATTATTATTATTTATCAAAATGTTCTTAACATGGGAATTAAATTAAATATTATTTAATCAAATAATATTTAATATTTAATATTTCTCACTAGACCCTTAAAATCGTTCCATCATTCCTCTACAATATTTGTTGGGCCTTTAATAATGGATATTTATTTATAAATTAAATATCACTGCATTATTTCCTAATACATAATTAAATATTATATTCACTGAATAGAAAATAAATAATTAATAAATATTTTGAACACATTATATTCTCTAGAATACCAGGTAACAAAATATATCTGATCAAGAAAAAATTAATAATTATTAAACCACATGTGGTAATAATATTTATTCAAATTTCTAAATAATACATAATAATATATTCTTTAACTAAGAGTATAGATACATTTAGTGTGTGACCCTATAGACCTCTTTATCTGTGGCATTAGGTGAAGTAGATTTATGTCTATGATATGTGTCTAGAAACACACCAAGGCACCCCTAGAGATATAAGGTAATGCTGAAATGACATAATACCTCATACATATTCTTATTGTGTAATATAATTTGTTTATAATGATATTTCAAATCATGCAGGTTGTATGTCGGTGCCAACAACCTATGTTCTCGTTGTTTCTTTCTTTGAATTCCCAAAAATTGATCTTTCCTATAGAACAACATGACCATGGATTTATTTAGGCTGTATAATTTCCATAAAAGGTCCTGATATATCAACTTCTGTTAAATAATATATGGGAAGAATCCTTTCTCGCATTATTCATTAATGAAATATTACTCATGTCACGCCAAATGTATTCTACCTCTCCGAAAATATCTATCATCACATCTTTCATCAATACATAGAAGTACACAACTCATAATACTTATTAATAATATTATTAAATTATAATGATCAATACATATTTCCACATATAGGAACATCTAATGACACATATAAATGTGTATTTTCTACCGGTAGGTCTCATTCTAATAATATTCTACACTGGATATTACCAAGGGAGTACACCATCAGAAGGTTCCTCAGAGTCCTATTAGTGTCCACCCCTAATATACCTCATCATTTTTACCCCTCAAATGATAAAAACTAACTCTAAAACATATATTTAATAATTTTTTGGTAGCACTTCTGGGTTCTAATCATTGCAGGTAACTTCTATGACCATTTAGTGAAATATCTACTTTTATGACATTATCAAATACTATGTTACACATAAGAACAATCATGATGTGATAAGTAGTTTTTCAATATTCGAAGTCTATGAATAAAAGTTCTCATGAATTACACATAAGTTGTTCCTAGGGAACCAACTCCAACAGACTCCTAGTTCCACTATATCCAACTCCTAACAACCTTCAGTCTACTAGCTCTCACATGATACTCATGCTTTTTCTAAGATAAGCCTTTATTCAAGGGTTCCACCAAGTTCACTTCCATGGTTTACCTTCTTACTAAAACATCCCCCTTATGATAAAAATCCCCCAAGAGGTGATACTTCTATAGTATGTTCTTTGTATGTCAGTGTGACCATGTCTCTTTTTCAAGATCCGATGCTACAGTATTATGACAATAAGATGTGATATGGTCTTTACTTAGAGGCACCAAATCACATTTTGGGACAATGTTATGAATCTAATATGATTCTTTGGCTACATTAGAAGCCTCTTTATACTCACACTCTGCTTTAGAATTAGTGAAAACTAGCTTTTTGAACTCTTCCATTTCACAACTACTTAGTTATGACAGAAAAAATATCTTGATTGTGACTTCATATCTTTCTGATCTCTCTAAAAACTATCATCAATATAACCCATGATGACTAGATATTCATCTCCTCTATACACCAGGAACATGTCCTTAGTTTTTCTTAGATACTTAAGGATATGTCTTTACAGTAGACCAATGTTATTCTCTTGTAACTACTTGTTATCATCCTAACATGTTCAATGCACAGGCTCCATCAAGTATTGTATATAAATGTGAATACATGAATGATAATATCATGGAATCATACGGGATCTTTATAATTCTATCTTTCTATTGTTATGTCTAAGGACACATTTATATGAATGATGTAAACCATGTAACATTGGAATAAATCATCTTTTAAATTATTCCTTAATAAATATCTTTAGTATCTTGTCAACATATATACTTGGACTTAGTCCAAGAAGCCTCTTGGGTCTATCAAGAATGATCCTGGTCCTTAGAAAATATGTTGCATCACCAAAGGCCTTCTTGGAGAAACACATGTTTAACCAATCCTTAATAGAAAATAAAATTGGTATGTCATTTCCAATAAGTAATATTTCATCAACATATACTACTAAGATAACGACCACATTTCTACTAAACCACTTGTAAACACATGGTTCACATTTATTCTCAATGAAACAAAATTCGTTTATGGATTCATTAAATCTAAATCTCTATGACATGGATGCTTAATTCATTCCATAAAAGGATCTATCCAATATAAAAATCTTTTTGAAATCACCTTGAGTCACAAAACCTTTTGGTTGTATAATATATATATCTTCTTGAATGTTCCCATTAAGGAATTCAGTTTTGACATACATCTTTCAAATCTCATCTCAATGGAAAGATGTTATAGAAAGTAGAATTATGATGGATTTTAACATGGCTACTAGTGAAAAAATTTCATCATCGTCAATTCCTTGACATTGTTTAAAAACATTATCCAATGGGGTTTCTTTATTGGTATTTAATTTACCTTACATGTCTATTTTTCTCTTGGATACCCATTCTTTAAAACATGTTTTACATCAACTATTGTATCATCCTGAACCCAAACCTGGTTTTGATACATTGAATACATTTTAGAATTCATGGATTCTTTCCATCTTGATGCTTCTGAGATCTCTACTACCTCTTTCTAGGATAGAGTTTCATAATTTTTAAAAAATAATGAGTCGCCATCTTTGATGAATAGAAAACCATATCTCTATGGTTCTCTTACCCATATTGTGATCCTACATAGTAATTGTGTTTTAGGAACTACTTCTTCCATGAGGACTTATTAAACATGTTCATGTACCAACTCTTGTGTCTCTTGAGAATTAACATCATACAGGTTAATCATACTTCCACTATCCTTTTTGAGGATTTTCTCCCCCTCATGAAGGATAACATTTCAGGAAATAGTCACTTTACTTTCTGAGGGTTTGTGCAGGTAGTACCCCTTTGTTTCCTTGGGATACCCTATAAAGATACACTTTGTGCCTCAAGGTTATAGTTTATTTCATGATAACACCTTAAAGACAATTCAAAAACCCATACACATCTATGCGACCAAAAATGTTTCTTTCTACTCCATAACATAAAGGGAATTCAATTTTCAGCATTATTTGGTAATCAGTTTAATTTGTATGCCATGATTTCTAATGAATATCCCTAATATTATAATGGATGATATACATGATTCATTATCGACCTTATTATTTTTAACATGGTACGGTTCCTTATTTCACTAACACCATTCCACATTGTTTTTTAAGGTGTAGTTAGTTGAGATAGAATCCCAAACCCCCATATAATTTTAATAAACTCTTGGTTAATATATTCACCATGTCGATCTGATCAAATCATCTTTATCTTTTTTCCAAGTTTATTATACACTTAATTTTAGAATTATTTGATTTTATCAAAGGACTCTAACTTATAGATCATTAATTAAACAAATCCATATCTACACAAGATTTTAGTAAAAGGAATGATTTAAGAATATCCACCTATATCTTCTACTAGAAATGGTCCACACACATCAGTGTGTACCAATCCAAGACACTCTATGTCCCTTTCACCCAGTCAATCAAATGGTGGTTTGGTAATTGGTCCCTATAAACAAGAATTACATATTTAAATTAGTTTTAGTTCAGATGATTCTAAATAACCATCTTGACATATCTTTGACTAATTCTTCTCATTTACTTGACCAAGATAGTGATTCTATAAATTGGTGTTATGTGATTTGTGTGAAAATTATTCTTTATCAATTTCCAATACAAGTTTTTTGTAATTTAATAGATAAATACCTTTATTTAAATGTGCCATATTATAAGATATATTATACTTATAAAATAAAAAACCTTTATTTCCAAACACAAAAAAACCCATATTCATCTAGGCATGATATAGAAATTATGTTCTTCGTAATTATTGGTACATAACAAAAATATTTTAAATTCCAAATTATTCTCGTTGGCAATGAATGGTGGTAGTCACCAATGGATAGATTTGCCAGCCTCGCACCATTAATAGCTCTCAGATCCACCTATCCTCTAGCAATCTTTTGGAATTTATATGGTTTCTCCATTTGGATACAGATATGAGAACCACATGTTGTATATAATACCTAATATGTATATATTTAAAGACTACATTCAATAACTAATACAAATTTATCTTACCTTTTCATTCAAGGTGTAGTTCCTCTTCCTGTGGTCTAGATTTCCACTTGAAAAACATAGAGCCTTGTTTTCCTTGCCTGTTTTTGGATCTTCCATTTCTTGGAAGGACTGTGCTTGGGACATTTAGAATTTTTGTGATTCCTGGGAACCTTTTCCTTATTCTTAATTTTATTATTCACCATAAGGATTATGCGATTATCATGCCCCATGTCATTATCCACTTCTTGAATCAAATTAATAAGTTCTGAAATATTCTTCTCAATATCTTCCATACTGTAATTACCCATAAAATTATATAAGGGCTTCGAAAGTGATGAAATTATGTGATCTGTATTGAACGCATTTGAGTATTTAATCCCCAATATGTATAAATGTTCAATGTCGCCAATAATCATGACTAAATGAGGCCCAACCAATGAAGGCTCTCCAATATTATTTGTGAACAAAGAATTGGAGATCTCAAACCTCTCTTGTCTCTCCTTCTCCGAATTGAGATCATGAAGGTGATACATCATTCGATATGAATCCATGTCCTCATATTGCTTAAAAAACACATTGGACATGTAAGATAGCGTGAAACAATGAAAATTTGTCAAATCATTCAAATGTTTTTCATAGAGTGATAACTCTTCATAACATTCCTCATTACCAGGAACATCAGGAATAGGTTATTCTAGCACTAACAATTTCCTTTCATGGAGAGGGATAAAGAATAGGTGAGTTTTCCAATCTTGTAAATTTGTGCCGATGAGATGGTTATCTTTCTTATGTATGGATTGCAATGATTTTTTTGATGTAATTTTACTGTTGTTTCTAAAAATAATATGTGAAGATATATTAGTAAATTATCTGATAAATTTAGAAAAATAAATAACTATTATATTTATTAATCTCCCACTATTTTATCAAAACATAATTTCCATCTCTATTGGATTCAGAATATCCTATTGGTTGAAAAGTGGAAAGGATCCATATTCTCATTCTTATTACCCCATATTTGGTTTGTCCTGCAACTTGAATGGTATTATGCAGGCATTCCAAATTGCAAATGCATTAACTCACAATTCCTTGGTCTATTGAGTGGACTTCCTAATCTTGAAATCCTTAAATTGTATTTCCTAAACCCTTGCCTCACAGTTACACTAAGTTTTATTTTAGAAGTAAACACTTGATGTAAAATAATTTATTTGAACCCAAAAATTCATGTTATAATTCATCAATAATTAAAATCAACCCAAATTTTTCTGGTCAACCTCTTTGAACTATGGTTCAATTTTAACTGAAGTAGTGGAAGGCTACACCAAAATAATATATATATTTGAGGGATTTTATCCTTTTGTGCCTGAATAGTAAAATATTATCTTTAATAAAATATTATTAATATTAAGTTGATGTACTTAATTGATTAACCATGTCTTAGATAATATTTACGCATAAGTCAACATATTTTAGTTCTAGCTTGAATGCTCGTTAATTTCATTAATTCATGTGATCATGAAAAAAATATCCTTAATGAAATAACCATTCAACTTGATAGAAATAAAATAATAAAGGGGTCTGATCATGAAATTTTACTAAAGGTTAGTTTATCTAGTGGCTGATAAACTAATTGTTGACCTAGGGGAAAACACAATGAACCCATTAAGGTTCATGTTATAGTTTTCACCGGTCCACCTATGTATCTCTATTATATTGGTTTCCTCTATGCTCTAAAATTAAACCACCTATATTATCTTGGTAACTATGTCCATTACATATGATTTTACTCATACACTAATGAGGAAAACAAGGGTTTTACATAAAAAAACCATGGGTACATAGACCCTTCTATTATAAGAGAAGAAAATGAATACAGGAAAACAATTAAATGAAACCAATCTCCTACAAAGGTCTATTTTATTCCCATGATCATCCACAAGCATGAAATGAATTACAAATTTAATAAAACTGACATTCAATTAAAAATCATTCTTATTTAATATAAATCACACTTGAATTAATTAATTATATTCTTTAATTATGAAATTCTTTTATCTTAATTTTCATCCAAATTTATTTTCATATTCTAAACTATAACAATTTTAAACAAATTAAATAAATTTATTTAAAATTAATGATGTACATAAATGTACCTTGGAGGAAACACAGTGAATACAAATCTGAACTTACCAAATTTGTATTATACTCATATACTATTTACTCTTGCGACGTATGGCACACACAAATTATCATGTAATTTCATGATGTGTAGTATCAACATAATGATTACACAAAATGAATGATTTTTTTATAATGTGTCAGGCTCTGATGAATATAGAGTAACGATTGTAGTACGACTCATACATGATATGTATATCTGAACATTATGTGGATATTAATTAAATATATATATATATATATGTTAAAACCTATTATATGTAATGTCCCCTAAAATTAATGACCACCCAAAATCACATGTCGATAAGGTTTACATAGTATAATAAATAAATTTTAAATCTATGTAATTTAGTATAAGTACATGGCATATACACGAGAGCTCCATGGATTGTACATATCTCACTATATATCCTTGGAACACACCTAGGGACTCGGTGTGTAAAGTATTCCTCAGAAAAATGGAATACATGGTGTATATAAGGGACTGCATGGTGTGTGGTCTCTCAGTTACACGATCACTAGTAAGTTACATCATTTCTGGTAATACACAGCTTGTATGTGACTTAAATGAAATATTCCATGTACATGGGCTATACAGTATATACCTCAGATGACTGTGTGCCACATTTTCCCAATAAACATACAGTGTAAGAAATAAATACAACACATGTAATTAATTCACATAGTTTGAATTAATTTCCAAATTAATTTCTGATTCATTGAACACAGTAAACTTTGTATAACTTCTATTACATTGAATATACTCCTATGTTATCTGGCTAGAATCCTTGGCACCTTCATATAATATCTTTGATTTTATTTCATTTATAAAATTAATCGTATTAATTTGATCTATGAAAAATGAAGGAGGATAAACAAGACCTTGCAATTTAGATTAAAATAATTATTAAACATGAATTTAAAACTAAATCACCAATGTGTAAATGAATCAATGATATTTAAATAATATCAATTAATTATGTGACCTCTCATATACCACTTGTATATTCCAGGCATAATAGAAGTGTGTGATGGACCATGCTTAACTTTTACTTTTTTCATGATCAATGATTATTCTGAGATTTACACCAAAATAAATGTATTGATCTATGGAATTGAATCAATGAATATATATAACAGATAGAATGTTGGAACCAGAGAGTGGTTCATCACATATTATTTATATTCAATTTAATTAGTTAAGAATTACCTTGTTGAAATTATTTCTCCATTGATAGATCTAACAACAGATATGTGTTATACAATCGTTTAATTTTAGGAATAAATAGTATATTCCCTCTACAGGTTATCCAAAAATGTTACACATATCTCTGAATGACGCTTTAGGAATCTTCATGTACTATCACAAAAGATCCTATTTCTTGTGTTTTCCACATTTTATTACCATGATAACCGCTTCCAATGCATTATCCTTGATCTCTATTGACTTGATAGTGGGAGGTTTAAGAATATATATCTCTATTATTGGGATAGTTCTTGGAGAATGGAGCTTTCTATATCTTATGAGGATTATCCATATTTTGTGTTCACAGCCAAACAAAAGAATTGGATATCGGAGAAAATAATATAATTGGATTTATATAAAACTGGGGTTGAAATAAAATAATTTCAAAAGTTCCCTTTATTATTTATTCAATCCTTATGGAACCCCATGTCAAATATTATTATTATTATTATTATTATTATTTATCGACATGTGCTTAACTTGGGAATTAAATTAAATAATATTTAATCAAATAATATTCAATATTAATTATTTCTCACTGGACCTTTAAACTTGGTCGATCATTCCTCCATAATATTTACCAGGACTTGAATAATGACTATTTAGTTATTACAAAAATATCACTAAATTAATTACTGATAAAAAATATAAATTATATTCACTAAATTGAAAATAAATATTTATTAAATACTTTGCTCACATTATATTATGTGTAATTATTGGTGAACGAATATATGTGATCAAGAAAGCATGATTAATTATTAGACCATGTGTGGGAATAATTTTTATTCAACTTACGAAATAATAAATAACAATATATTATTTAACTGAGATTCTGGAAACACTTTTTGTGTGCACCTCTAGGCCTCCTTCTCAATGGTATTAGGTGATGCAACCTAAAGTCTCGGGTTAGTGTCCAGAAATATGCCAAGCCACCCACAGTGAAATAATGTAATTTTAAAAATACATAATACCTCATGTGGATACATAATATATAATATAATCCCTTGATCATGATATCTCAAATCAATAAGGTATCATGCTAGTTCCATCAACCATTATTCTCGAGGTCTCTCTTTTTTGACATTTTGGAAATTTAATATGCCTATATAACACCATGTTAATGGATTTATTTAGGCTATATCATTTCCATAAAATGGCCTAAGATATAAAATTCCATTAAATAACATAAGGGACCAATCCTTTATCGCATGATTCATAAATATAATATTACTCATGAGACACCAAATGTATTCTACCTTTCCAAGAACATCTGTCATCATGGTTTTCATCAAAACATCAAAGTGAGTGACTCATAATACTCATTAATAATAATCATAAAGTCTAAGGATAAATACACATGTACACATATAGGAAAATCCAATGACACATATAAATGTGGATTTTCTACTCGTATGTATCATTCTCAAAATATCATACACTGGATATTACTAAGGGCATACAACATAGGAAGGTGCCTCAAAGACCTATGAGTCACCACACATGATATCATGTATCATTTGTGTCCCACAAATGATATCATTTAGCTATAGAAAATATATTTATGAATAGTGTCAGAGCATTTTTGTGTACTCACTTTGTTGGGGAACTGCTATGAACTTTCGGTGCACTAACTACTTTTAGGACATTATCACAAACTATGTTACCTAGAAGAACAATGATGATGTGATAAGTAGTTTATTAATTTTAAAAATATAGGAATACATTTTAACATAATTTACATAGAATTTGGCTCTAGGGAACCAACTCCAACACTCTAGATAAGTTATCCAAGTCATGTAATACCCTCAAGAAATGTCATCCTTGATCATGAAATTTCCTTCAGAAAGTCATCTGGGTCATGAAACACCCTCCAGACATGTTAACATTGATCATGCGATGGTCATCAAACATTTCATTAATATTATGAAACTTTATTTTCAAAAAATTCGATTATATCATCTGATTTTCGTTGGATACATCCTCTAGGAAACTCGAACATGTCTAGATATATTCGAAAATGTAAGGAAGAAAATCAGAACATGTCATGAGGAAAATAAGTCTGCATCAAGTAGAAATTTTAAAAAAATATAACCATATTTGGTTGATATATTTTTAAATTACACTAACTGAACTATGAAAACTTTGATTCGTTCTATAACTAAGATACATAGGATTCTTTCATAAGGCCTGATCTCAAATGGGCATCCACCTTGGAGTAATCCCCCACCCTCAATGACTTCGGCATTATAACCATCAGGACCCAATCTCTCCCATGGAATTATCTTACTTTCTCATCCATTAGTATTTTGAGAAGGAAACTATAACACCATAACTCTAATTCCTACCATAATTAAGATATAAAGGGCACCTTCCTAAGGCTTGATCTCCAATAGGCATTCACATCATTATATGTCCCCCCATTTCTTCGATATTCTAACCATCAGGACCCAATCCCTCCCATGGGATTATCATTCTTCCACATCCACCATCTGATAGATAAGGAAACTATAACATGATGATTATAACTCCTACTCTAACCATGATACACAATATGTCTTCCTTAGGCCTGAGATCCATATCAAACATCCAAATGGGATGTTCTAATGTATAATTTCACATCCATATACTGTGATTCTATTTACTTGTTTTCCATTGATTCTAACAATGAACATGGATTATTTTGTCTTAGGTGTTTTTAATGATCATATCATTCTCATCATGAATCATCACTTTCTAGGGAAACCATAGTGCGTAATCCCCTATCAGTGGTATGATATGACTTCCCTCGTATGAGGGAATCCACCTTGGTGTATGTCCCAAGTTAATGATCGATCTATGATGACTATGATTCCTAAAATAACAAGAATTGTATAAAACCCCCCTATGGCTCGATCTAAATAATATTTTTTTAATTTAACCCATATATATTCTTTACACCTGACATTAAACAACACAGGTTTAACAAATAACAAGGTTTTTGATTCCTTCAATAAGCAGAAGATGTCAAATGCCTCATAAAGGTTCAATCCAATCCTTATTATTTTAATCACCTCTATAGACAATAGTATATTATATAGTTCATGGTTATATTCCTTCAACATTTAAGTGGCTAGAAATTAATGGGAAATTAGTGAGTAACCTCGGATATATACATATGGACTCATTAATATACATCCCTTTACACATGTAAGGATTCAACACTTGATCATTAAAATAGGGTAACTAGTCTCATATCAAGATTAATAAGATATTATAAGACATATCATAAATTTGTAAGAGAGTCTTGGAGTAGGAAACAATCCCCCCCCAAGGGTGAGATGAGACATCCCTCTTATCCTCTCTAACAATGTGAGTTCCTAATCATCGTTAGTTATGAAACCCCACTTGACCAACTACCTTTGGAAAATAGGTCTGTACTTAGTCATGGATATGGAAATCATTGGGACTTTCTATGGAAGGAAAACATGGTAAAACAAATGTGAATAATTTTGAAGAACTTTCAAGCCCCCCTCCGAATTGGTCATCAAAAGTCTCTAAATAAATTTTTTCCAATGAAACAAATTGGTGAAACCATTGTGAAATCATTTAACTACAACATCTTCTTAATGGATAAAAAATAATACACTGTTCAGTTATCCTTAAACCATTTTGTTCCTACCATGTGAGAGTTTCACTTTCCAATGAAACATTATTAAAAAATAAGCTCATAATATTTTGAACATGTATAAATATAGATAGGTTCACTCAATAGGTTATGGACATGAAATCAGGTCCCTATATAAACTTATGTAAATGGAAACAAGGTATATGTTTAATATTATGTATATGAAAACATGTTCTATTATTAATCTTATGGACATAAAAACCAAGTACACACAACAAATTTGAACTCGAAATTATATTCACACATAACATAATTAACTCATGATTATCCATATTAACCCAATGAATTGGAGGGATATAGTTCCAACCCATCAAATAATCTATATATTTTTATTCTATAAGATCATAAAACATTCATCATATCCAAACCCATAGTAATAGATCAGTTTAATAAAAATTTCATCATAGCATATCCCATGGAAAATAAATGAGTTCAATAAAAAAATTATCATTTCACCCAAACATAACCTATGTGGGGTTACATAAAAATATAGTCCTCAAAAACATAAACCACCTAGAGAAAGAAAAAAGAATTTATCCTTGTATCATATTTATAGAAATTAATATTTAACATCAAAGGATTTAATCTTATATATAAAATTAATTTGAAATATCACTTGGAATATTTCTTAAGGAAAATACACTTTTTTATTTGAAATCAATTATTTAAAATATAAAAACATCCCATATATTAATGGAAAAAATTATTTTAAAATAAAAATGAAAATAGTTAAACTATTATTTAAATTAGTAATCATTCTTAAGGGTATAATATACTAGTCTTTTCATACACGTTAAAATGAAAATTTCTTTCAAATTTTAAGTAAATGCAAAAATATCTTGGTTTAGAAAATAAAAAAAAAATTATTATGATTCATTTTGTAAAAAATAAAACATTGGTAAAAATATTTGTAAATAATCATGGGATACTAGAATAAACATTATTTAAAACATTTTTCAAAAACATAGACATAGAAGAAAAAGGATTTTCAACTGAATAGAGAGATAAAGATTATTTTTCCTACAACAATATTTTGTACTACGTGGTTTTTAAATAAAAGAAAAAAAAGAAAAGTCTATATTCTATATAAATAAAAAATGAAGAATAAAATACCTGAGTTCATTTAGAGATATATGGTAATATTTTATAATCACAATAATAATCATGAACAATTCTAATAAACAATGAGATTGTATTATGATAACATTTCCACTTTGGTAACTTTTGAATAGAAAGAACCATGAAAAAAAGTACCATATATAGATATTTTTATCCGATAATTTCCATGGTAATAATTATAAAATAAATCCATGTGAATTATATAAACCACACAAAAGAAACAAGTGGTTCATATGGCATGTGTCCCATGAAATATAAGTGAGGAAAAAATACCCTATCTCAAGTCTCAATATTCATCATACAAATTCAAAACTCATGAATAATGAATAATGGTTTGTTATAAATATATTAAATAACTATACTAATATATATCATACATTATATTATTTAATTATGACTTTTTATTACCCTTTTATTAACCATTCTTTGTTAAAATCACATTTTGGGTAATAACTGCATCATTTTTCATGTGTGTTTTGGTTTGTTATTTTTAGTCCTTTTACTTATATCATAGTCCCATCATATATATAAGGTTAAAAATGATATAAATATAATATATATTCATCATATATGATTCTTATTTTAAATCATAAATGTTATACATTGAAAATGAATTATAGCGTTCATGGAGACGGTAAGTTGTTCATTAACATGAATATTGTTTCCATTTTATCGAATGATGGAATAAATGAATGATAAATAATATATATAACTTTAAGAATCCTTTTTATATCATAGATTTAATATATATATATATATATAAACTATAGTAATTACCATTAAAGTCAAAATAAAATGAATAACATATCACATCACTTCATAGAGGTAGTAATCCACCCATTAACACAAGAAAAGATATCATTTTTCAATGAATAAAAATTTAAGAAGTTATATGTTATAGTATAATTAAATAAGTATAATTATTTCATAAATATCATATATATACTTTAAATCCATCATTATATCCATTTTTGAGAGGCGGTTATGGAAAATGAATTACATCGGTTCATGATGTGGTAGTCCTCCATACAAAAGATTGATAATTTTGTTTCTCATTTGATTGAAGAGGGTATATATTTATGTTATGAAACTAGAATAATAAAATATAATTATATGGGAGATAATTATTTATTATATTATCATAGTTTAATAATATTTTATGTAGGTGGAGGAAGAAATTAAAAAAATGTTCCGTTAAAAACGATACCTCTTCCTCAAAAATCCTCCTAATGTTAGAACAAAATACCTTCATATGAGGGTATCATAATCCATATAAGGCCTATAGGATGTTTTTATGGAATTAAGGTATGTATTTTGGTAGGTATTTTCTGAAATGAATAGTTTTGGAAGTGTGATAAGGTGGTGAGAGGGGGTACCCTTTTATAAGTGTGGGAGAGGACACACTTGACATTTTTGAATAGAAAAGTATGTACATTAATTATAAATAAGAAAAAGGAACCATAAATAGATAATTATAAATCATTATATGATATAAGGTCAAACTTAAGTCCATAAAATTGGATTTGGACAGGTATTTAGGTCATTTTACACCATATTGTTTATGATTAACCCCTTGTTAACCTGTTTTAACCAAAACCGCAATTATTAATTTTTACTTTTTTACTATAACTTTTGAACAAAAATAATGTTTTAATTTTATATATATTTAATTATTATTATTCTAAATATTTAATCCATTTTAACACATTTAATTCCAATAATTTATAAAATTTAATTTAAAATTAAACCCATGGATGTGATGAAAAATTAGTTTACCGAAGATAAGATTTCCATAATTATATTATGTTTTATTATTAAAATTTAGAATGAACTTGATATGAATTAAATAAATTTATTTAATAATAAAATATATGAACTTACTTTTCTTTTAAGTCATTTTTAAACAAGATTTTACTTTTTAAATTATTTTAATGAAAATTAATTTTTGAATAAAAATCAATATTTTTCTTTGTTCAGAAAAAAATTATCATTTTAGGAAATTCCCAAAACTTCACCCTGATATAATGTTAATTTTATGATTCAAAAAATAAATTTCATTTTTCAAACAAAAATATAAAATTTAAAAAATTAAATTTATTATTTTTTCAAAGAAATTAATAAAAATCATTTTTTTAGAAAAAAATAATCTTCAAATAATATATAAAATTTATAAAGAAATATGTTTTTTTGTAAATATAGTTTATGTATATAAAACATTTAAAAAAATTAGAATATAATTATTACTATTCATACCACAAAATTTAATTTCTATGTTATAATGGTGATGTTTAAATAATAATATTAATTGTATAACATAGTTCCTTTAAACTCAGTGTTGCGTGTAAGACAAGCATTTGAAGAAATTTAATTTATTTGAAAAAAATAATAAAAAATAACGGTGTTACATTCTACCCCCCATAAAATAAAATTTTCACCAAAACTCATCAATCAAAAAAAACAAATGAGGATACTTGTACCTTATCATATCCTCATGTTCCTATATAGATTCTGCAAATTGGTGGTTTTGCTAAAAAACATTGACTTGGTGAGTTTTCTTGTTTTGTAGAACATTCTCTGTATGATCCAAAATATCTACGGGTTATTACCCATAATAAATATAAAAAACCAGTAGTATGAACTCTAATATTAGTACATTAATATGTTATAGAATGTACTTCTATAGAAGAGATATGTTAACCACATCATGAAATTGAGAGTGGTTCGGTGGAAGTACCATACAAAAAGAAACTGCCCCTATGTGATCTAGATTCTCGAAAGGGGTAATATACTTGTGGATCAACTTGTATTTCTCTTTAAATATGATAACCTTCTTCCATGGATAAATATATAGAAACTATTTCTCATCAAATTGAAATTCTAGATCATATAAATGGTTATCAAAATGACATTTCTATCGACTTTGTGAAGCCCTTATGTGTTGTTGAAAGACTCTAACCTTCTCTATTATTTCTTTAACTTGTTCAAGTCACAATAGATTTCTTTCACCATATTTATCCCAACATATTGGAGTTATACACTTCATTCTATATAGGACTTTATAAGGATATATCTGAATGCTTTAGTGAAAGATATTATTACAAAACTCAACTAGACAGAGTTCTATACATCTTTCTATAGAGGTTTTCAATAGCAAATATCTTTTATGGGACCATCGATTGAATCTCTCTTGATATTACATGACCGAAAATTGAAACCTTTTGTAACCAAAATTCACACATAGTAAATTTTTCATATAGATTCTCCTTCTTTATGGCCTTCAATATAATTATCAAGTGGTATTCACAATCTTCTTTTCTCATTAAATATAAAAGAATATTTTCTATAAAGACTACCAAACATTGATCACGGTAATCTACGAAGACTTTACACATTAATTATATCTAGAACAAATTTCAATCCTAGAAAAATATTGAGTTGTACACAGTTGATCAAATAAGTCATCAGTCAGAGATAAAGGATATGTGTTCTTGACTATGATCTTGTTCAGCTCCTAATAATCAAAGAAGAGTTGTATTGATCCATATTTCTTCTAAATAAAAAGAATAGGATCACCACAAGGTGACACAATTAGATGTATATATCCCTTTTCAATATTCTTCAAGAGTTTCTTATTTAATTATTGAAACTTAATCGAAGCCATTATATAAGGAGTCTTTCAAATTGGCATAGCTCCAGGTATGAGTTATATTGAAAACTCTGCTTAACTATTTGTTATAAGACTACAAAACTCCTCTTCAAAGACATTAAAAAACTCCTCTATAATAAAAATTTCATCAATGTTGAGTTTTTTCCAACAATATATGATAAAAACCCTTTTGAATGAGAATCAAGACCCATAAAATGGGTTCAATTTCCATGTTATTTTCATATTTATTATCAAATTGATAAAAAATGATAGTTTGGTTTGGAATATCAAATGTGACTTCCCTTACAAGTAAAATGATGTGAGATTTATAAAGAGAAGTACAGTCCATGACTAGGATATCATAAGATTCAACCATAGAGATGATAATAAGATTTTTTTGGAAGTATATTCCCACAAAATTCATTATTAGAATAATCATAGAATTCATATGTGATCATCATTAAATTTGGGGTTTTCTATACTAATTCATCATATCATATTTGAGGTGGTATTTTGATAACATTATTGAATTATTTATAAATATAAGAGTAGTTTGATCTTGAATCCAGTAAAAAAAATTATAGTTCTATAGTGGATGGTAAGTGTACCTTTCCATACATCATTATAATAACCCTAATCAAAAATAGTGATCAGATGATATTTTCTTTTATCACTTAGATTAATAAGTTACTGGAATTGAAAATAACCATTGAACGTAATATTTTATCATTGGTTATCATAATTCATGTAATCCTTGTATTTAAAACACTATTGTGTGGATGGTGAATTTTGAGGATATTTATATTTATTCATATTATTATATTAAATCTTATAATCACTTCAATATTTATCTACTCGGTGACCTTATATTATTCACTTAATGAATTTTCTATTCCAATTAAGAAAATTTCCTCCACGTTTCCTTCCACACCTCAAGAAGGAAATCTCATCTTCTTTTGTACATGGTTTGTAGAATTTCCCCTGAATTCAATATTTCATTTCATATCACCAGTATGATATTTTTGGTTGAAACCAATCTCTATTTACACCTTGATGTAACATAAAATTATTTCTACATAGCTACTAAATCCCTTATGGTCAAATTCTTTTGGATACATGGTTTTAAGCATCTAAAGAATCGATCATCCTTACTTCCAGGCTATATTATAATGCTAAATGATTACCATGGGTGTCTCATAAAATCATCAGCATAGGTAACAATAGATTCATCATAGTTTTTTTAGCTCAAGTAATTCCTTCCCCATTTTTCTATGAATAATATGAGGAAATTATATATTGAAAAATATGTTCTTAAACTCTTCCCACTATATAGAGTCAATTTCATGTTATTACCTCATATTTTTGATAAGCATTCATCACTGATCCTTTTATCCTTACAAATGATTGATATTAAAAATGATTTTTTTACTGCTCTAAACACTAGGGAATAGAAAAATATTTTTAGTAGTACTAATCCATTCCAAAAAAACAAGTGGATTAACATAACCACTAAAAGAAGGTGTATATTACCTTATAAAGGAATCAACAATATGTTATTACCTCCTTTTATATTTTTGATGTTTAGTATGATTCATATTCTATAAAATTTGTGTGAGAATATCAATAAGATTTTATATTCTATCTTGTTTAACAATTGGTTTCTCAGGAGGATAATTATTTAATATTTTGTTGCATTAAACATTAACATGGTCCCTTCAGGTTCCATAAATTGACTAAAAAACATGGTATAAGAAACAATAAAAATAGTGGGAAACCACATAATCATAAAAAATCACTTATAGGATGTGTAAATCATGATTCATTCTTTTCAATATATGAAAGCTTAATCTCAAACTGGGCCATTTATTATCATTATTCAAATCTATCTTTATGGTCTATAAATATTTCATTAATTTCTAAAGAATGTCCCCAAGGAGTGTCAAAATAGGTGTGAAGAAAGGAATGTTGTCATTCACTAGATGAGGATCATGTCTAGATAAATTCACCCCTTTATAATTTATTACCACTGAATAAAACTATTCTAGAGCCACATCTACTTTTTCCACAATCCATATTTTTTATTTTCAAATGACACTTTTATGGGAAAGTGTGAACCCGAATAAAACCAAATAATCCCACAAATTCCACAACCACAAAAAGACCACAACAAACACTTTCAAACCACTCTTCAAAATTCAAAATTCATAAAACCAAAAAAAATGCCATTCATCACCTCAGCCCTTGAGTCGCACGCCCCCCAAGATCCACGACCCATCAACTATCACCCTCCGACTGAGAAAATAGCCCTCAAACACCTCACCGCCATCGAGCACATCGCCTCCATCATTGCCTCGCCAGCTTCAATCACATCAACACCAACCACCTTTACCATCTCGTCGGAGCTGAACACAACCATACCATCGACGGTCGAAACGTCGTCACTGCCCTCCTCCCAACGTTGCCCATCCAGACTCTGAGCCCAAAAAACCCCTGAAGGCCACCGCACATCTCCATCTCGGAGAGAAAGGTGGAATCTGGATCCAGAGTAGAGAACAGAGCAGGTAAACCAAGAAGAGGAAGAGACTGGAACTTCAAGAGACCTTCAAAGACCATCGACCCACCGTAAACCTTTGTCATCGTCTTCTAATCATTACCGCACCAGAAACACAGAACACCAAAACAACAAACACACACTTCACCGAACGAGCATCAAAAATCGATATAAGCAGCGCCTAGAGCACCAACAGATGCTGATACTCACATACCAAAGCCTTAATGAACCATTTCTCAAGGTCCGACTTGGAAAGGTGTTGTGTAATGTGAGGCCAGAGAAGATCTTTGAGTGATTATGGACTCTGAGTCACCAGCATCAATGAAGCAGCAGAAAACTAGTAGTAGATTGAAGTCTAATACGGTAACGCCAGGAAACTCGTCGACCGCTAATCCTCATAACCCAAAGCCACATCGTTACCACTTCTCCTACTCTAACCAGGAGTGGCATAGAGGAACTTGAAGCCAGAGTGAGGCTTGAGCAGTCGAGGGATTCCACAGGAAGCATCCTTCGATGATAAGACCAAAATAAATTCAGAAAAAAATCCATAGCATCGAGCACCAAAAAAGAGAGAGAGAAAACCATGACAAAAAGGAACCTCTACTGAGGAGGAGAAGAAATATCCATCACCATCGTGATGTTGGTCGCCATCTAAAGAAGAACGTTGAAGCTTCCAAAGTCCATCGGCCATGTTAAGCATAGGATCGAGCCCGTCCCGCCTATAGAGAAGTCACTGCCGAGGAGGAATGGAACCGCTGAGGGAACTACAGCACGCCGCTATTCGAAAGTGAATCGAAGTTTCACCGGAGTGAGTTAACAATCATCAGAAGAGAACCATGGATGAAGCCGTAGCTGAGTCCTCCGATGTCTCAAAACTCCACCGTCTTCTTTGATCCGAAATGACACCCGGACAAGTCACCTATCCTATCGGCCAACAGACCCCGCCTGCCAAGACTAACGCCATGCCACTGGAGAGCCTGCCATCCACGTCGTCCACACTGATCTGCCCAACAAAAAAACCTTAGGGCGCTCCCAAGAGTAGAGAACTCCCAAGAGCACCCCCCTCACCAAGCCACATCCACTTATAGTGTCTAAATATGGATGTAGTTTCTTAAAAACAACTTATTGCATCATTTACCAAAATTCGAGGATAGTTTCATATACATAAACATATCCTTAGACATATCCTTAAACATTCCCTTTGACATATCCTTAAACATATACTTATGCATATACTTAAATATATACATAAATATTTCATTACACATATCCTTAAATATATCCTTAAACATATCCCATGGTATCTCAATAAATTTTTCTCATCCTACTTTCCAATGGTTAACTAAACCATTCCTTTGATACAAACTATAACGACCTAGGATTTTCATACATATATTATACATCTTAATAGTTGAGTATCAATATCATTTAAAAAACATTGATGAAGACCATAACGTTTTAGTGTCTTTTGAGACTAGACATTAAAAATTCTTTTTTGTTGAATGATTTTAAATATCTCCCATAAATATCTTACTATATAGTACTCTTATTACGCATACCCTACTTGAAAACATTCTTCATAACCCAGGGAAAGGATACATAATAAAGGATGAGACTAGATTCTCAATAATGGTAAATCAAGGATATATAAAAATTACAAAAATATATGGGTATGTGAACATTAGACTAATATTTTAAACTCATACCTTACATATCATAGATCATAACCCTGATTCAGGGCATAATTCTCAGTAGTTTATAATAAATAAATCATAAAGGAAATAAATGAACATAATTTATGAGATAATAACCTAAATATATTAATATGGAAAAAATATAAGCTCGTAACATTGTAATCATGTGTAAATAGATACAGGTTCACTCATTAGTTAAAGAGATGAAATTAGGTCCTCAAATAAACTTATGGACATAAAAACTAGGATCATGCTTAATATTACAGACATGAAAAAAGGTCCATAATAAATCTTATAGACATGAAAAACAGGTCTATTCTTAAAATTCTGAATCTAAAATCATTTTCACACATAACAAAATTAACTCATGAGTTATATATAACACTCAGATATTTTAAAAGAGTAACATCTTGTTCAATAGCATATATAACCCACAAAACCATGATTAAAAGAGTATGTAACACGCCAAGTATTTATGATGTATTTATTTTTAACTAAATTCAATCTCATCAATATGTTTCAATTAATATAACACCAGGTATAAACAAAACATGATACTCTATTAAAATATTATTATTCAGACATGACCATTATAACCTAGATGTTAAGTCGGTGGGTATGTACAGGACTAAATAAATTATTAAAATTATATGATTTAAACTTGTATAGAATAAATTAAAATTATTTATACTAATAAAAAATAAAAAATAATCATTTTAAATAAAATTAAATGTTTCCTGAAAAACAACATTTCTCTAGTAGGATGTTTTGTAGCACTTTTAATATATATTTTAAAATTAAATTAAACCAATTTTATAAAATTTATATTAAAATTTTGAATTAGTTTTTTTAATAATCACATCATAATATTGGTAGAGTTAATTTTTTAGAATTTTCTATAAAGAATAATTTTTCGATGAATAGTGAGAAATACTTGTTTTAATTAAAAACTGTATTTTCATTTAATCCAATTAATAGTAAAATTTTCATTTAAAATAATTTTAAAAGAAAAAATAATTTAATTATTTTATAATCAATATGATTTATCTTAATGTAATTAATTTTATATTGAATATTTCTATAAAAACATTCATACTGATAATTTTCTCTTTGGAAAAAAGTATTTTTGTCATTACTCTAAGTTTTATTTTAAGTTAACTTTTACCACTTATTTGAGTTGAATTTGATAAAATGGATTGAATATTTGGAATTATAATAACTAATATTAGGTAATAAGGTCAAATTAATTTTTTTATAATAATTAGTCTGAAAATTAATAAAAATATTAATGCACTTAAGGTCAAAATGATGTTTTGAGCATTACATGCGGTTATGTTAAAATTGATTTTACACAAAAAAATAAAAAATTTATTAGATAAATTGGATTTAATATTTATAATAATTAGGTAAAATTAACTAATTAGGATCATTTTATTTTATGATTAATGGATAAATTTCTTGTGTTAGAAAAACAAATTACCGTAGTGAGAATTAGAATGGTAAATGTGACTAAACATTAAGGCTAAGGAATATCATGTGTAAGACATGTGTTATTTTATATCTCGGAGATTTGGAAAGATAGTGCTTTCCCTACACTCCATAATTTATCAATTTAAGGAAATTTAGGTGAGAGTGACTTTTAATTATTTAATATATTTTGGTATTTTCAAAACTTCCTCTCCTTCTACATTACAAAAGGGCACTCACTCCCCCCACTTCTTCCAACCTATCAAGCCATTTGACTAAAAAAATAACAAAACAAATACCACCAAATCCACATTATCCACATTATATATATTTATATATTTATTTATTTATTCCAAGAATACCAATCCTAGTGTCCTTAAAAAGAAATAAAAAGGAGGTTTCTTGAAGAGAAGGTGATTGTCTTCAGTAAGATATTTATTTTTCTTTATAATTTTATAATTTTTTATTTTTTATTAAAACATACAATATAATAAAACAATTTTAAAAAATATAATTATATTTAATTATTTTAATGTAATATATTTATCCATATCCACTTCCATCAAATGGGAAAATAAAATCATCAATCATGTGTATGACGGAATACCACCTCAGGAATAGATGTAACTCTTTTTATAACAACACTTCTTATAGTTGGATGTAATGATATAATTAATGAGTATATATAATATATATGTTATAATTATACATCTGGAGTTATAATATCACATATATATTCTTATTTTCCATTCTGATTAAAATATGATTACATCACTCGTGTGTTTGGAGGACTACCGCCTTGTGAAGCAATTCTATTTTTTCACTTACACTTTACATGTAATGTAATAAGGTTATATTTGATAAAAATATAAAATATATATAACATGATATCATTTATTTTCAATTAATCTATCATAATATTTAATACCCTTTCACCCTTTAATTGAATGATATCGTCGCTCGTGCATACATATGGCCTACCGTCTCCATAAAGCGATACAATTCATTTTATATGCCCATTTTTTAAGAATGGTTTTAAGGTTGTAAATAATGAAAAAATAATAATATTTATAACATTAGTATCAGTATTAGTATTATGTAACTATGTAAAATTGATAATAATCAGATCTTCCATGAAAAAAAATGCATGATAAAACAAGGCAATTAACACCAGAAACAATGAATATAATGAAATATTATTTTTAAAAATCTAGTAAAATGTTATAATGGGATATTATATGGTATGAAATATATTAAAATGATTTTATATGATATTTATAATAAACATATTTTTATTGTACATGAGTTTTAGACACATATGAAGGAAATCAAACCTAAGGTAAGGGTTTTACGTCCCACTTTTACTTCTGTGATAAATATTCCATATTCACCACTAATTCCATTGTGTGGTGTATATAATTACCCTTATTATATTTTATATAATGAATATTTTTCCCTTGATTTTATTTTAAGATTAATTTTTTATTATTTATTTCATGGGTATTATGATAAAAATGTTACCAAAGTGGTAAATGTGTATTTCACAATCTCATCATTATTTGGTATTATTTATGTTTAAGTCTATCTTGAGAGAATTATTTGATATTTATATCTTAAAATAAAAATATATTATTATCATATGTTTATTCATGATCTTTTTAAATTATTAATTCCATTTTCTCGCTCTTTAGTACTTAAAATTATTTATTAAAAATTATAAAGAAATACTGACTTCTTTTCCCTTTTTCGATCAAAAATAATTTTCCATCAAAATTCAAGTTTTCTAAAAAATATTTCTAAGATATTATTAACATTATAAAAATTATTCATTAAATTAATTTTTACCAATTTTTTAGTTTTTATGAAATTGTTTTAAAGGAGTCTTCTTGTTATTTTCCAAATGAGTGATTTTTTAACTTTTTTACGATAGTGTGAAATGAATGATTTATTAACTTTTAAGGAATGCATTAAAGTTACCTCCATCATGGCCAATCAAAGTTTCAAAAAATAATTTTTAAGTTATAATTTTTATTTCCAAACACAATTAATCTCAATATATTTTTTAAACTTTTAGTTTTAAAAAATATTTTTTTCATTGAAAATGTTATTTTCCTCAAAAATGTTTCAGTGAAAGTTTTGTGATATTTCTTTTTATAAACAATATAAAAAATTTATTTTAAATTTTATAAACAAGGGATATATTTTATTTACTACATCCTTATTATTCTATAGACTATTTTTGATCTTTTTGACTGTGGATATACAGTTTTATTACCATTAACCATATTACTTTGGATGGTTTATGATGATGCTTTCTGATTGGGGGAATTTTTAAAATTATGAATGTCAGTTTTTTGATATGAAAGTTTATTTTGATGATTATTCACCTATTTAAATGATGAATGAATTGGAATTTTATGTGATATTTGGGGTCCAAAAATACATATCCCCTTGATGCATTAGTTGATCTCATGAGAAAAAATAGTTGGCAAAATTAAATGAGCTTTTACCCATAGTGCTAAAAATTCTTGTGAAAGTCCTTTAAAATATATTTATATATCTAGAATTATGAATTCGCTCATTATTAGATCATATATTGAAGTCCATGTAATTATTTAGTTACTTAGAAGATCCATGGATTAATTTAATCTCATGTGATTATTTATATGGATTTATTTGATAATATTTACCCCTTCTTTATTATTCTCATGTTATTTTTTATATGGAAAGTATTTAATTGTTTAAAATTCCATATTGATTATGGTTATTTAATCATGATAGATTCCACTATACACATACCCTTACTGATCATCAGATATCACCCTTATCATATGTTTTATTTTCCCTAGGATACCAAAAATTGTTCTGTGATTTAAACTCATGGATATACTAAGGCGGATAATATAGTTCTCAAAAAACACATTTTTTTATTTTCAATTTTTAATATTGAATGGTAATTTAAATTATGTATATATTTTAACAAGGAAGATAAACTATTATGTCATTCGGGATTTGATTTGATGTATCTACTGCCTATTTAATAAAGTAACAACCAGTACTAGGCTACAATAGTGTGGGTAATTACAGTTGGTATACAAGTAAGTATATTATATTCCTTGGGAAATATATTTAGGAAAACATAAATTAGGGAGTATAACACTATGAAATACATTAAGTATAATTCTACATATAGGATAAAATCCCATAGTTTTGTTAAGGTAAATATTATGTAGTTTTCTTAAAAATGAATCTCTATATGGATACTATAATTGTATGTGATTCTAGAACAGATGTACCTAGTGGTAATAACTATAAAAAGGTACATCAGGCTTGACTCTATCATAACCTGGTATATGACAATGGGTTGTATTATGCACCTAGTTTGACACTACCAAAATATATCCTTATATTAATTCACATTTTCATTACAAACCATTATGAAGGACTTGAAAATAGTTTTTTGATTTGAAAGCTTTTCCAAAAAACCCATGTGTATATTTATGATATTATCAATGCATAAAATTTTCAATTATGTTACAAATTACACTAGTTTTGGAAATATTCATTATTTTTTGTAATTTTATGATTTAATATAGTGTATTCCATTTTTTAGAAGTTGTTCATGGTGGAAAGAATAGAAACCATATCAATTCGCATACCCCGTATAGATATTTCCCACTTGTGAAAGATATTAAATTTTTAATTGTATCTATAGCTAGAGCTTATCTAATTATAAAAATATTGGGGGTAATAACATAGGTTATGAGTAATAACCTTGACCGTCTGGAGAATCATACTGATACACCATGTCATGTAACAATGTTATACCTTTTTATGAATTATAAACCACAATCACTCTATGCTAATACATATACATTTGTTGCTTAGAAATTTATAAATTACCTAGAGAATATATTTATCACTTTAAGAAGTAATAAATTGGAGAATCGTTTCAGGTTATTTTATCATCTCTCAGGATATGTGGTTCAATGGTTGTCATTGATTCAAAAACAATATGGATAAAGAATAAATAAAAAATAATGAATGGAAGGATGTTAAGTTAAAATTATTGTAAAAGTATTTTCCTATCAAGAAAAGAGTGTATATGGAGAGAAAATTCCTAAGTCTAAGACAAAATTAAAATGGAAATTTTGCAAAGTTGGAAGAAAAATTCACCAGTTTAGAAATAAATGCTATGAATAAAGTATGTAATACAAAAAGAAATATTAACTATTTATTTTATGGGTTAAATCCAATAATTCTAAGTTTTATATACTCTTAAAAATTTTCAACATACAAGGACATAGTATCATGTGCTAATAAGACATAGAATTAATTATCCAATCTTATGGCTCTGAAGGGAAAAATGATAAGAAGAGGATGATAAATAAAATGTAATGGGATTTTTATAAATGTGCCTATAGAAATTCCATGATGATCATGATTAAAAGGGTAAGAAATAATCTTCCAATGTTCAATACTTTAACTATAAGTATATGGGGCTCTATGCAAACAAATTCCATAACTATAAAAGAAATATACCATTTAAGAATCAAAGGGATCAAGGTCAAGCATATGATATTAATATATTTTAAGTAGAATGATTAAAGTTCTTGTGTATTTATATTCATGACTTTTGATTAGAAGTATTTTATCAATGATATTTTTTAAATGTATAATTATTTTACTACAATAGTATTTATATAAGGATTTGAAAGCATATGTTGAATCATACAAATAAAAGTGATTTAGTCGAATGTTGATATTTTTAGAAAACATGTGAATGATTGAATGCAACCCTTGATATGTTCTTGATATATAGATAATAATTATAAAGATATGTTTGTATAAAATAGTTAATGGACTTGAAATTGGTTTTAGATATGATGGTTTGTGTTATTTTTCTAGAGTTTAATATATATTTGGATTTATAGAATATATTTAACAAACTAATATTCAGTTTTGGGAATAATTCATGTTTTTATAATGTTTTTAAGGTTATAATGGTTTTAAAATATTTTCAATTTAAAATTAAGATCCATATTATCTTTTCTTGGGAATATAATTTGGATTTAGAGAGTTTCCTTTAAAAAACATTGACATTGATTTTGGTCAGACATATTTGGAAAGGTCATAAGTTTAACTACATATGAAATGGATTTTTTTGATCTTTGAGAGTTACTACTAAGGTTTTAGAAATTATTTTATTATTGGATAAATCTTTATAACTATTTTTCTCTTTGAAGATATATTGAGTCATGAGTAAGGAAATGTCATTATTTTTTAGATCTTATGACCAGTTAAAAGTAAATTTTAGTGCTTTAATAATTAAATTTTTTTGGGATACTCATTTACTAGAGTAAGATGTGAATTTTAAATTGATCAATGTATAACCAAAGGATGAAATTATGCTTTCTGAGTAAGTATATTTCTTTACCTTCATAGTCTATATGGTAAAGGAATTACTCATCTCTAGAGAAAATGATCTAGAAAAAAATTATCCTAGAACCTTCATTTCTAATGAACCAAAGGTTATTTCACTCATCATAGATTTATGGATTTTAGGATGCTAAATATTATAGAAACTTTACATTATTATGATCAGTTATCTTTATCACTCTTTATAATTATTTTTTCTATTCTTCCATATGTATATTTTCATTTACCAATAATTTTTTACAAAATGGAATTCTAGTATGTGTTATTCTAGATGAACATTATACTTACCTTTCTCTCTTATAACATAGATTTTCTATTAAACCTTTTTAAGATTAGGGTTTCTAAAAAATTTATTTTCAAATGTCAAACCCTTGATTTCCAATATCAAGATTAAATTGTGAGGATATAAATTATTTATTGTGGGTAGAAAGTAACACCTCAAGATTTTAAAATAGGAACATCATGTTCGACAAAGTATATGAAACAAAAAATCAATATTAAAATATAATGTAACACTATGAAACATTGAAATATATATATATTTAATGAAATTAAATCCCATTGGTATATTGAGATACACAAAACACAAAGTTTAAACTAAACATGATAATAAACTAAAATATTATTATTTAAACTTGATCATTATCACCTAGCCATTAAGTTAAGAGGTATGTATAGGAATAAATAAATTTTTATAATTAAATGGATTTCAAATGAATAAACTAAATTAAATGGATATATATTGATTAAAAGAAAATAAGAATTGATTGAAAGAAAATTAAATGTTTTCTGAAAAATTTATTTTTCAAGAAGGTGATTTCGTTGCACTTTGTGCACGTACATTGAAAATAAATTTTTACACTTTTATAGAATTTATTTTAAAAAATAAAAAAAATTAAATTATTATGTAAAAATTATTTTAAAGTTAAGTTTTGAGAATTTTCTGAAAAGATTAATTTTTCAGTGAATGGTGCAAAATACTGGTTTTTATTGAAAACCAATTTCTTTAATCATTTAAATCATCCATTTTGGTATAAAATTGATTCAAAAGTAAAATTATTTCATTTATTTAATAAAAAATACAATTTATATCAATTTAATTCATTTCATACTGAAATTTTATATTAAAACATTATATAATTATGAGAAATTTCTCTTTTAAAATTGTTCCTTTATCGCACCTCTGAATTTAATTTTAAAATACCTTATTCCACTTATATTTGTTTAAATTGATAAAATTTATTAAATAAATGGAATAATTATTATTATTATTATAATATTATATGTCGAAATTAATTTTTTGTCATAATAACAAATAAAACAATTATAAATTAATTAATGTGGTTAATGTAAAAACAAGGTTTTGCACATTACATGAGCTCATGTAAAAATTAATTTTCCATACACATACATATTTTTATTTTATAAATTTTATTTAATATTTATAATTATATTTTATAGCTTATCTAACCAGAATAATTTTATTTTAGAATTAAAGGGTAAATTACCTAGGTTAAAAAAACTAATTATCATACTCAAAACTAAAATGGTAAAAGTGAGCAATCATAAAGGCTAAAAAATGATTAAAAATTTTGTTATTTTATGTGTAAGAGTTATTTATATACCTTAAATTACATAAAATACAATATTTATCAATTTTTTATGGACTTTGGGTGATAGTGAGTTCCCATTATTGAATAGTTTTCATAATTTACAAAAATGTCACTCCTCCTCAATTATAAATTGGAACTCACTCCCCTCACTTATTTACAAATCTAAAGACATTTATTCTCAAAAGAAAAATACACAAATACATCCCAAAAATACTTATATACATTATATATTTTTCATATTTCCCAAAATACCAACCATAGGGCCCTTAAGAAGATATATGAATGAGGGTTTACTAAGAGAAGGTAATTATCTTTATAAAGCTCTTTCTTTTCCTTTATTATTTTAAAACCATCAATTATGTCTTAAACCATACAATACAATTACACCTTTATATACCATATACTGATATTTAATTATTTATATGGAATAATATTTATCCATCTTCACTTCCATCAAATGGGAAATGAAATCAACAATCATGTGTATGACATACTTCCACCACAAAAACTAACTTAACTTGTCTTCCATCAACACTTCTCACTGTTGGATATAATGATGGATTTAATTTATATATATCATTTTTACGATATAATTATAATTATGCAATTATAATATCATATATACCTTCTTAATTTCCATTCATTTTAAAATACAATAATATCAATCATTGTACGGAAAACTACCAGCTCACAAAGCGATGTGATTCATTATTCACTCATACTTTATATGGAAAGTAATAAGGATAAATTTAATGAATATATGTTATATTTATGATATGATATAAATTATATAAAATTAATGTATCATACACTTTTTCTGATGATTTCGTCGTGGGGGGGGGGGTGCATCGCCTCGCATGTTAACATGTGCTAGCATCTCATTCTACTGACCTAAATTGTCTCCTTCTAGAGGTGGGTGACTTTAATAACTTTCACTAGTTATTTTTGATCCTTAATCAAAATAGGATGACGGGATGTCATTTATTTCATCCATTTATTCCTCCATGGAACTCATTACCTAGTCTAGGTCTCCCACATAGAATTAAGTAATGTTTGTGGAACTCATTCCTGGTTCCAACTCTTTGTGGACACCAGTTAATTACACTGATTATCTATAGACATTCCAAGGTATATTGAAATGTCATCAACCTTCAGTTGGGACTGTAGTAAAGTTGGATATCGCTGGCATATTTGGATTTTAGGAACATTGGTCACCTATATTTTTCTTTATAATAGGTCATCTCGTGGAGGAATCATGTGCATGGAACCTAAGGTATCCCATATCAGTCATAAGATATCTGATGCCAAAGGAATATCTTCCCAGGATTACACCTCATGAATCCCATGTTTAGCTTGAGGTAGTTAATTCTGTCGACACATATCTTCCAAGGATTTCACCTCATGCATCACTTGAATGGTTTACTGATTGATGGATCAGAACGCCCTTGGAGGCACACCCAGGAGGTGTATCTTATAAAGGGAATATATTACACCATGAAGTATTATATGTACACCATCGGAGGTGGATTAAGGGGGTCCAACCCCATGTGGGGGAACCTTGTTTTACCATTGGGTGGTATTGAACCTTGAAGAGTCATCCTATGTACCCTACTTAGAAGGCAAGGATCAAAACCCATGTAGTTCCATGTCATATTTTAAGGTCATGTGACCATATCAGTCCATGCAATTTAACATAATGAATTAAGGATGAGTATTTAACTAAGGGATCATTGATGAGGTATTATGTGAGGATTATTCACTAAGTAATCTCTTTATAAGAGGATTTATTTTGGTTGGATGGAATGGGGCTTAAAAATTATGTTTCCCAATGGACCTGGAAAAGATATTGTCTCCCAGGTAAGTGGCATGATCTTACAAGATGTGGCATATCGAGTGAATTCCAGGATGGGTATGGATATTTCACTTGAATGTCATGAATGCTTTCTAAATATTCCATTTAGTTTGGAATCAATGTACTCATAGTTTTGTAATGTTGTTTCTTACACCTTAGTAGATGGCCCATATGAGGGTACATGATTAGATAGTTGGGGCTTTCTTATAGAAGATCCCATAAAACATGTATGGTTGTGGATTACTCAAGGAGGTATTCCCATATGAAGGTTGGATTTCATGTTCAATTCTAGACTCTAATCCCTCATGAGTCATGCTCAGTGTGAGAAATAATAGGAAG
The DNA here is from genome assembly GCA_963277665.1 of Viscum album. NCBI lineage: Eukaryota > Viridiplantae > Streptophyta > Magnoliopsida > Santalales > Viscaceae > Viscum > Viscum album. The sequence goes on from OY728153.1 coordinate 1,238,792,721, forward strand.
CAGTATACCTGACAATCATGTTGTGAAAGATGTGACAACATGAGATAGTGCAAGGCTTACGCATGGAGGCTTCCTGAGAACGATCATGTTCCATGTGAGCCGGATCTCATTCCATTTGGGTTAGTATTATGCATTGAAGCTTCCCAAGGAGGATGTCATTCAATGTGAGTAGGATCTAATTAAATTTGAAGAATATATTATTCCCTATGATTCATACATATAGGATCATATGATTGAGGTGTAGGGTGTTTGAGGATTATCCATGGAAGAGTCCCTTCGAGGGGTGGCATATACTCCTCCGGTGGTGGCTTGTACCCCATGGAGGAGAGGGTTGCATCCCATGATGATCATACATGCGGCATCCCGTTTTAATTTCATAGGGTAAGACTATAGTTTTACTTCATGTTCTAAGGATGTTGGTGTTAGGAAGATTTACTTCATGTAATACGGACATGGGGGACTCACTCATTACCCCTTGGTCTTACATAACTACTACTCAAGAAATTCTAGGTAGGGAATGGATTTAGGAATGCCAAGTTGGAACAGTGTGGAGGAGTGTTCAATCACAATGTTGACATTAGTGTGTCTATGATGAGAAGAAAAATTCATTAGCATACCAATTTGTATAAGAAAAATTTATGGAAACTCATGCACTCAAGGAATAGGGGGCACCTCACGAGGGACTATAGAATTTTTGCACGAATAAATAGTGGTTTACATGCAATCCATGGGGTATTCATGCAATTTTTTATAAAAAAAGGTTATTTAACATAAAGGAAATCCATGAAGCATCAGATAAGTGGTGAGAGCAATATTGGAGGCTTGAGTGAAAATTCAAGGGTGTGTTCAAGGTTTTGATTTACACACAAGTTCCATGGTTCATGCATGAAGAGTATTTTCACGCACTCAACATGGGTTAAAATAAAATGTGAGAATATTACATAATTTTCCTCCCACTCATGGGAGTACCCATAAGGATCCTATCACAAAATATATCAACCTTGAGGGTTATATGCTTTCACTATGTCTTGGAATATTAGTCCTAAGAAGATCAGAGCGGTGGTTCGACTTCTGAAGGATCACCCTAAAGAAGGGGATGACCTTCAATATATAGATAAAATCGTCAATGATGGAATGCATGGTTTTGGACATAGAAAATATCTTATGTTACACCCTGTCCTTATCCAAAATGAATGATTGTGCAAGGGGCTGGTTGTTGTCGTATTTGATTTACATGGGTCTTACGTACATATTGGGTTTCTTCTGTGTGGTGTGGAAGTCATGTTCACAACTACCTTATCCATTTGGGAGGCATTCATGGATGGGTCACTAATTGATGTCTTATTTTTCATGCTAGGATATTTCATGCAAATTTCAATCTTCCATACACTCCTCAAAAATATTGTGCACCTTCTTTTGTGTTCTCGGAATATTCAATCAAGTAGGATGATGTCATCAGATTATCTGGAGTTGTCGATTTAAAGATTCAAGTTTAATTTTTCACCAACCCCCCCTATAATCATAGATTAAAGGGTACTAGAAGGTTGGGTTCCAAGGAAAATTCTGAATAAATAGGTTGATTCAAATAGTTTCATGAAAAACTCACCGACTAGAATGTAAGGAACTTATGCGCATGTGGACTACTAATTCTAGGCATATAAAAAAATAAGGGGGACTATGCACTATAATTTTAATTTTTTTGTGATAATACCTTTTCTCTTGTGAAAATAAGTCCATCCTCTACTATATAAAATACTAAGCTTCATATGCTTTTTTCATGTGGCTTCACATTATTTCACTCATCTGACTTTGTGGAAATGTTACATGTCCTCTTGCTGATCTTTCATGAAACATCTCCTCTTGAATATCGAACCTTCAATATTAAGTGGTCCATATTTAGATTATTCAATATCATTTGAAATGGCTGAACAACATGAAATTTCTCATATTGAAGCCGATGATACTACTTAAAGAGATTAAATGACTAGAAACCCTCAGATCCATTAATCCATGAGGGTCGTATCAGACAATAAATTGATTTTTTTTCATGCTAACATAGTCAGAGAGGGTATCCTTCAATAAACTACCACCCGTTTTGGAACTTCGGATTGTTGGATGAAGTGGTTATTTCGACTTTGAAGGTTGATTCACCGTGATCATGGTACACACATGAGGAAAATCTCCAATGTTGGAACACCACTATTAATGGTCATTCTACCAGGGATTATAGGGAAATTTCTATCTACGCACTTAATGGGAGGACCAAGATGGTCATAGGGGGTCATCAAGTGGTAGAAGAGTTACCTTACCACTATGCCACCACCTTCCAAAGAAGTATGAGGGACACTATCTTAGGGTGGTACAATGACTAGGATCTAAGTTCTAGTGGAAACTTTACTAGTGAATAGGCATGGGTGTATTGGGTGACTTACACATGACAGTAATATAGATCAGATTTGTGTAACATTGGATAGTATGAAGTGGTGTGGACATCACAGCTCCACTTCTACCACCAATAGGTGTTGGTTTGAGAACAATGTATCAGATGGTCTAAGGATATTAACACATTTTATATCCATCTCATGGAAGTTCACATCAGTCTGTGGGAAATCCATTGGTGGATGATATTCCAATTAAGGAATTACAGTATGAGTTCTTTCTGTTATAGAACACCTGGAGGAAAATAGAGTGGACTCCCATCATGGCACAACATATTTTGGAGGCACTAAAGAATAAGTTGAAACTTATGCCTATTTTCAACAAGGATATCCTTTTCCATGAATGGTTTCATTTGTTCCTCAAGAAGGAACCAAGAGTGATGATTTTGGGTTAAGGAAAACATTGTCTAATTGTATCATAGAGGGGAAAGTAAGGATCGTATTGATTAGTCCTAAAAGAAGGACAATATCGTATGTGGGGGTACAAGATGGTGGGAGGATGCGTGGTATAAGATGCAAGAATCACTTTAGTTAGTCAATATCTAGGATGAGAAGTGCAACATCCTAGATCTTGGTGCCACCTAAAAGTGCCTTGAACCCAGTATTTCACAAAACCTCAAGCATATTTCCCCAAATGTTAGAGGCTGCTGACTAGCAGAAAGGTCCAAGGTGTGATAATGGGAAATATATGCCCTCATTGGAAGAGTATACAAATTGGAATTAATATTTTAAAAAACAATAGAAGTAGTAATACCATATAATAGAAAGAAAAAGTAAAATACTAGTAGTTATAAAACAACATGAGCACGTATATAAATGATGCATGTCGCATGGGTCTAGGAAAGAAGACAAACAAGTCACAATGCAGGAAATACAATACAGATCCCAAACTACTGAAACATAAGTAAACTATTATATCATCATAAGCCATAGATGGATCCCATGCTTTCTAGATCCAACAGCAATCAAATACCTGATGAAGAAGGGTTCTTTCCCTTAATCTGCACCTCCAATCATATAATATGTTTGGGTCTAAACCATGACCCAAATAGGGTGTGAGAAGAATCCCAGTAGGCAACCACCAAAATATTGATGCCTAACTATCAGTGAATATATATAGTAGGTTAAATGTTGAAATGATTTAACAAACTATAAAGTACTCAAAAGTAAATAGTTCTACAGTTTCCAATTACATTCATTTTCATTTATTTCATCCATTAAATCATGAAATCTCATGGTCTAGACAAATCTCTATATCCCCCTATGTAACAGTAACAAAATAAATTTCTGAGAATACCATCTAAACAATAATGTAAGATTGAGTCCAAGAATGTGATTTTTCTTAGAAGACTCATCCTAATTATTCAATCATTCATATACAACCCTCTAAGAAATCTCTCACGGTCTAACAACTTTGTTATAACATAGCATAAAATCATTTCCAAATGACCACTTGGGTAGCTATCAAGATCAATACCCATGGGTCAACATGGAATCAATTACTTATAAACAACCTCCTGGGTAGCTCTCAGGGTTAATACCCTTGGGTCAACATGGAATCAGCAAATCATAAACGACAACTTGGTTTTCTCACACAGTCAATACCCCCCATTCTATATCAAGAATGAGGCTCTCATGGTCCAATGTAAATAAACATGGAAACCCCCACAGTTTTCTTAGTCTAAGGTTCTCACCGTCCACTTAAAAAATGATGTGTATATCATATCAAATTAGTACATGAAATCTACAACTACTACATTGATAAACATTCAAAAATCATACCACATGCATTTCATATAATCAAACAACCCCACCCTAATCAACCAAGGCATGGAAACAAGGTACTCCCAATAGGAATTCAGAACCAAATGATCATAAATAGTCAAAAAAGGGTAACGCGCCCATGGGGTGTCACATAAACAAGGTATCTAACCTTATGCCAAAGAAATAACCACTTAATAATCAAACAAACCATAGTAGGTAATAACATGGTTAAATTCCAAAATCAAAAAATACCCCAATCATCGGTCTATAGACCTTTTAGCATATATAATCCAAGGACAAAAATTGAAAGGAACAAACTACCTACCTCGATGTCGTACGATAAATACACTTGAACATCATCCCTTGAATCAGCCTAGATTAGTGTAGATCTACAAAAAAGTGAAAAAATTTCAACCTTGAATAACCCATGGAAGTGAAGGAATTAGGAAGAAAGGCTCTAGGGGATTCGAGAACTCGTCAATGGGATTCCATCGCACCTAGCGGTGTCTCAATCGGAGCTCATGCAGAGAATCAGTAGGGGTTCGGATTTCGTCATCCCTTCCGTCGTTATATTGTAAGAACCATGGGGAGAAGAAGATATTTCCAAAGATGAGACAAGAACCGAGTCAGATTTATCAAATAAAAATAAAACTACATTGCGTGTTCATTAAAGGTACATACAGTGTAGTAGCCTTAGATGGACCATGCCTTAAGCAGTCTTCCAAATCACCACACAACCATGTACTTGGTAGTTACACGTCCAGTATGTGGCTATATGCAGTATATGTACATAACGTGTACTCGTAAGTACACAACATGTACTTAGAAAATTCTCATTTCTTCATATTTTATCAAAAATTACCTGAAAGAAAAAATCCATACCTAATATGAATATCAAACTTATTGAAAAATTCCCCCTTAAATCAATTCATCCCCAAATTTCCCTTCGAAGGGTGGGGAACAAGAAACTTCGAACAAATCCATCCACTATGATTGCACATCGGCATCGCTCTCCCAAGTCTCATCCTGTACTCGCTTGTGTGTCCATAACACCCGTACTAGAGGAACATAACATCCATGGAGAACCTAAGTTATATGATCCACAACCCAAATAGGGTGCTCCTTGAAGGATACATCAATCTCCAACTCAACCTCCTCAGGTTGAAAAACATGAGACGGGTCTGAAAAGTAACACCATAGCTGAAAAACATGAAAGATGTCTTGCATATCCTGGTACCTCTTAGGTAACAGAAACTGATAGGATACATGCCCAACTCTATCCAAAACCTCAAATAGTCTGATGTATCGTGGTGAAAGCTTCCCCTATATCCTAATGCTCCTGTGTCCCATCCTTGATGTGATATGTCAGAAAACCTGATCTCTAACCTCAAACTCAAGAGGTTGTCTCCATCGATCAACATAAGATTTATGGAAACACTATGCAATAGCCATCCTCTTCTGAATCAACTCAACCTACTTAGTCATATTCTAAAAAAGATGAGTTCCCTGCATAGCAGTCTTTCTTACCATTAACCAACATATGGGTGATCGGAAAGGCCTACCATAAAAATCCTCATAAGGTGTTTTCTGAATCATTTTCTGAAAACTGTTATTGTTGGAAAACTCCACTATGGTTATTTTATCTCCCAAGATCCCAAAAATCTATGAAGCATTTTTGAATCATGTCCTCCAAAACCTGAATCATGTGCTTGGACAGGCCATCAGTCTAGGAATGGTAAGATATAATTATATGTACCTTTGTACCCAAAGCCCTCTGTAGTACCTTACAGGCACAAGAAGTTAACCAAGAGTCCCTATCTGAAAAGATAGACTATGGAACCCCATGCAAATTTATAAACTCTGGGATGTACAACCTTCTGAGCTCATCAACATTTTAGGTCTCCTTGATCGGTAGCAAATGTTCAACCTTTGTGATCATGTCGATGGCAACCCAAACCACATCATTTATTCTATGTGACCTTGATAATATTGACAAAAAATCCATATCATTCCACTTCCACTCAATAATGTGTAGCTACTTAAATTCCATGTCATTCATTGATGCACTTCCTTCACCTGCTAACAGGTGGAACATCTCATAACAAAACTAGATACATCCTTCTTCATACCTAGCCACCAATACTGTCGATGTCAATCTTAATACATCTTGGTGACACCAGGATGAACTTCCCATACTAAGTAATAAAAATCCTACATCAACTCCTCACTTATGTCTACAAACACCCATATACATCAATGAAAATGCAAAAAACTCATCCTCACCTATGGTCCACCTAGGAGTATAGTCCTCGCCTGACACACTCTCTTGCAAGACTAGGCCTTCAAAATCGGATAGATTCTTCATTATCAATCTATCAAATAGATTATAGGTAACAACTATAGAAGAAAAGAACATATTCCCCTATTTTTCATGCACCACCAAATAATACTAGAGAAACAAACCATAACCTCACACATAGCAACCCAGCCTTTTCTTACATTACTATTACATCATTATCACATTAAACAACATAATAGTATTACACCCTGTAGATCTAGAGGTTTAGTGTCTTGGGAAAACTAGGAAAAACATAACTTTTACAAAATCAAGGATAAAAATTTATTTAATTCATTTTTTCTCTAGCTTCTTATTGGAACATTACCTCTCCTTAGAACATGTAGTCACCTAAGGATATACAGCAAAATATGGTGATCTAAAATCCTAGTAAGAGGATAGATGAGAACAATGTATCATAGGGTGAGCATAATCATGAAATCATCTAAAAAATCATGAGAGGAATCATTAACAAAATACATGAAATGTGGAAATGCATAAAAATGAAACATCATGTCTTAGTGGTAAATTACCACACATAGTTGTGAACAATTCTAGAAACCTATTGAAACATCATTTCCATTTTACTAGTCATATTAATCACATCACCCAATTAAAGAAGTGTTCTATTGAAAAACATTGGGTTTTACATAAAATCAAGTAGAGAACATGTATATCCTAGAGAAAGTAATATAATGATGAATAAATTATTTTTATGGAGTGACCATACCAAAAATGGAGTAATAGATGGTGAATCCCAATGAAATAATGTTGGGTTCAATAATTTCCCCTTTCCTTGTATTCAAACACTTTCTCCACTTTAATGTCATGTATAATGACATTATATTCATTAATTAGAAATTAAATATCCTTTTATACATGAATATGTTTTAATATGGTTTCATTAAGTTCTTTTATGGGCATTTGTATGAGTTATAGAACTTAAATTCATTGGATGGGAGTGTTAATTTTCATAGCTTTTATGAACGGTTCACTTGTATTCATGGATGAATGTTCGTTTGAAATGTGGTTGAAAAAATAGAATTGTTAATATATATTATTAGTAAAAATAAAGAGTTAAAATGATATTATGATGAATTTGGTTATGTACCATGAGGATGAATCATCAAATAAAATTTTCTAGAGGTCATTTTTGGTTAATTTGGGTGTTTTTTGTCTCAATGGACTTGTTTTATTTTATCACATAGTTTCATGTAAATAAGTTAATTATAGAACATAAAAGGGGATAATAAATAAATATTAAAATCTTATTTCAATCATTTGATGGTTTTATTGGAATCCTTGAAGTATTTGAAATAAAATGGAAGTGCAACATCCATGATTTATGTAAATTAACACATCATGGGTAATAATTTCATTTTATTAACAAAGAGATGGAGTAGGGTAATGAATAATATATAATTAACATGATATAATACCATTATATCAACAATACTTGAGTTATAATGAAATTTTAATAAGGGATGTTGAGGATAATAGAAGAAAACAAAATACATTTGAGAAAAATGAATGAAAAGAGAGAGAGGAATTACCTCTTGAATCCTCATCTTGAGATCCTCCTTAAGAAAACTAGTCTTGGTTTTTTGATGAGGAAAAGAGGTCCCGGTTGTGGGGGAGGGTCTTGGGAAGAGAATATGGTAGATTTTAGGCAGGTATTTAATCTTGAGAGGTGTCAGGAAATGAGGGTGTGAAGGGTGGTATTTATAGTAGACGGGAGAGGGGTTTTCTCAATATAATATTCATTAAATAATTATTTATCCAAAAGACAAGTAATAATGATTTTTCCATGACTAATTATAGTAATTTAATCATGTTAATATGAAACAAATGTTCTTACATCAAAAAAACATCACTTATGACTCTATAAATCATGAATTTAACTAATTTTTTAAAATATCATATTTCACTATTCATCACAAATTCATGTATTTTAGAAAAATAAAAAAAAATTATCCATATCCATTTTTCAATGTATAGAATTAAAAAAAGAATTCCATTTTTCAAAAATAAATTTCTAAATATGATTAATTTATTTTTATTTAAAATCATAATCTACTAGAAAAATATAGTTTTTAAAATTAAAACTGGTTTTATAATACTTTCATAAATTACATAAGGTCTTAAAAAGATATCATAAAAACCAAAAGACATAAAATTTTAAATTTAGAAAAAAAATTAGGAAAATTAATTTTCTTTTAAATTATTTAATTAGAAATAATTATTTATTTATTACTTACTAAAATAGTAAAATTTTTACTATGATCAAATTTGTCACTTATAAGATTCCTAATGTTTATTTAATCTTTCAAGGGTATGGTTACTATTATTTTGGATGATTTAATACTCATATGGGTCATACTACTATTCATAAGGGTAGGTTACTATTCACTAAAAATTAAGTTTGTCCTATATAACTCCAAACATCTTACTGATCACAACCGTGTATACAGATTTTTTAAAATTCAAAACCTTGAAGTGGAAAAATTATGCTTAATGATCGCATAGTGTTTAGTATCATGTTATGTCATTGTTCTTCCTATTGTGATTATACTATAAGGAATAGTTATAAGAAATGGATTCCAGTTATAAAACATCAGGACATTACATTTTCCCCCCTTATGAAAGTTTTCCCTCAAAATTTTATTTTACATAAACAGGTGATGGTACTTCTCCTTCATCACCTCCTCCGGTTCCCAAGTTGCTTCTTCAAACTTATGGTTCATCCACAACACTTTTACAAGGTGTGCTTTCTTAGTGCGTAGAACCTTTTCTCTCCAGTCCAAAATCTTTTCTAGCTGCTCCTCATAGGAGAGATCATCTTCCAGTTGTACCACCTCTGAATTCAGTACATGTGAGGAATCTGGTATGTACTTCCTATGTAGTGATACATGAAATGCATCATGAACTAGAGCCATATGTGGTGGAAGTACAAGCTGATTGGCCACATATTTTATGTATTTAAGGATCTCAAAGGGGCAATATACTTTGGGATTAGCTTCCATTTCCTTCCAAACCGCATGACTCTCTTCCATGGTGATATTAGAAAAAATAATTTATCACCAAAATCAAACACCAAGTCCCTTAAATGGATGTCATCATAGCTCTTTTTCCAACTCTGAGTAGCATTGATGTGTTTCTAGATGACATGAACTTTCTCCATCATATCTTGCACAAGATCAAGTCCATGTATCTTTCTTTCTCCAAATTCATCCCAACAGGTAAGAGTTCTACATCGCTTTACATACAAAGATTCATATGGATCCATCTAAATACTCAAGTAGAAGATATTTTTGTATGAGAACCCAACCAATGGGAGATGCTAATCTCATCCACCTTTGAATTCTAGAGAGTAGGCTTTTAACATGTCTTCAATAGTCTGAATAGTCTTTTTAGATTGTCCATAATTATGGGGGTGATAGTTCGTGCATAAATTTAATTCAGTACTCTAAAAAATATTGAAGGATACTCCAAAATTTAGATGTGAACTTTAGATCATGATCAGAGACAATTGAGAGTGGAACCCCATGTAGTCTCACCACTTCCTTCACGTATATCTTTTCAATTTGTTCAAGCGAGAGGTCTTTCTGAATAGAGATAAAATGGGAAGTCTTGTTGAGTCATCCAACCAAAACCTATATCACATTATTTACCTTCGACATATTTGGGAGACCCGTGAAAAGTTTTATAGTAAAATTCTCCCATTTTTACATGGGTATAGGCAATGGTTGTATCATCTCTTTGGACTTTTATTGTTCTGTTTTAACTTGATGATATACCAGGAACCTTGATATATATTCTGAAATCTTTTTATTCATTTTATCCCACCAGAAGTGTTCTCAGGGATCATGGTACGTCATGGTACTCCCAGGATAGATAGAGAAAGTTGAGCTATGTGTATTTTCCAATATCTCTTTCTCCATACTGGGTGATGAAGGAACACAAATCCACATTCCAAACTGAATCACACCATCATCATAGATAAGTAACTCTTGCATCTTCCCTTACTTTACTACAATCACCTTCATTTTTAACTCTAGATCATCTCTATGTGCCTCCTTAATCATCTCTTATATTGATGGTTGTGCAATTATTTGGTTAAGGTATGATGTATCCCCTTCCCTTATGATTTCCAAATCCATCATTTTCATATCCAAGAAGATAGGGTCATTCTCAATCTGTAACATAGATAGAGTAGCAGGTTATTTTCTATTTAGATCATCAGCTACCTTGTTCGCCTTTCTAGGATGACAGTGAATAGAGAAATCATAATCCTTGATTATCTCCAACCATATCCTTTGATGCATGTTGAGCTCCTTTTGTGTGAATATATACTTTAGGATCTTTTGGTTGGTCTATATGTCACACTTCTCACCATAAAGGTAGTGATGTTAGATTTTCAAAGAAAAAATCATGGATGCCATCTCTAGATCATGTGTCAGGTAATTCTGCTCATGGATCTTCAACTACCGTGAGGCGTAGACTATCACATTATCATTTTGCATGAGTACACAACCCAAGCCTTTCTTTGAAGGATAATTGTATATCATATAACTTTCTCCATTTTTTGGTAATGTAAGTATAGGTGCAGGGGTCATCCATCTCTTTAGCTTTATGAAGCTTCCCTCACATTCTTCCGTCTATACATACTTTACCCCTTTCCTTGTTAACTTAGTTTGGGGGCATGAAAATCATTATAAATTTCACAAAAAATATCTATATTAGCCAGCTAATCCAAGAAAACTATTGATTTCTATGGCACTAGAGGGCCTGGGAAATTCCTCAATCACCTTTTTTTTGAAGGGTCCACAAAAATTCCCTTAACTTGTGATAACATGTCCCAAGAACGTGACTTGATTCATTCAAAAGTCACACTTTCTAAATGTGGTGCACCACTTCTCCTTACTCAATATCACCAACACAAGTCTTATATGTTCTTCATGTTCCTCCTTACTCTTGGAGTATATGATATATCATCAATAAACACTACCACAAATTTTTAACGGTAATTTCTAAAGACATTATTCATCAAATCCATAAAGATTGCAAGGGAATTAGTAAGTCTGAAGAGCATCACCAGAAACTCCTAGTTCCCATACCTTATATAGAAGGTAGTCTTCTAAATATATTTATTCTTCTCCTTTAGATTATGATATCTCTAATGAAGATCCGCCTTTGAGAAGTATTGATATCCTCTTAATTGATCAAACATGTCGTTAATCCTTGGAAGATGATACTTGTTCTTTATAGTGATCTTGTTGAGTTCTCAATAATCGATACAAAAATGCATTGTTCCATTTTTCTTCATCACAAAGAGCATTGATTCACGCCATGATAATGCACTAGGGTGTATGAACCCTTTGCCCAAATGCTCTTGCAGCTACTTTTTAACTCTTTCAGTTCGATATGTGCCATCATATAAGGACACTTTGAGATAGGATTAGCTCCAGGTATGAGTTCTATGGAGAACTATATCTCACGATCTGGGAGAAGTCTAGCTAACTCTTCATGAAATACATCATCTTATTCCCTCGTTATGGAAATTTTCTCTAGGTTGACACTTTCCTTTGACTCAACCATTTGGGATAGGTATTCTTCCTCATATGAAATCAATACCCACACCGTTGAAGGATTTTTCAAAGAGATTTATGATCTTCCTTGAATTTGTACTGCATCATGGGATGGATTGAAATATGAAAATATATTTCATCTTCCCAACATTTGATATGCACTCTATATAATAATAGCCAATCCATTCCCAATATAGCGTCAAATTCCACTAAGGGAAGTATTACAAGATTCACTGGAAGAATATTCCCACATACACCAATAGGAGAAGAGTCAAAAACTTGGGTTTCAATGAATTCACCACTTAATGTTTTTACAGATATCTTTACTTCATGGTTTTGGGGACTCGATTCTATAGTTCAAGAAATATTTCAAGAAATAAAGGAATGCTTAGAACTAGAATCAAATAATAATTTTTCCATTCTTTATTTAATGGGAAGTGTACCTTTTATGACTTCCTTATCTTTCTCAAATTTCATAGTAGTGATGACATAATACATCCATTTTTTCCTTTGGAATTAGTGGCTGCTAACGTTGATTGCCTTAGAGAACTTGAGGATTAATACACTAGCATTCATTGTGCCCTTTCTCCCTACAGTTATAGCATTGAACCAAGGGTAGTTCATTCCTTTATTCCACCAAATTATCATTCCTTATAATGTATTTTAAACACTCTTGATCATGGTTTCCTTATTTAACACACTTGAAACATTTACTCTTCCCTTTGAGGTGGTTCCTAGGATGCAACTCCCACATTTTTGGCATGTGGGTCATTGAGTTTTCTTCCCACCTTTACCGTTAGATCCTCCAGCTTGAAACTCCATCTTAAATTTCATATCACCATATCCATGGGACCATTCTCTAAACTCCATATCCACTTTGAGGGCACAGTAAAAATCTTATTCATATCTCCCAAAGTATCTAATTTAAAGATCCTTTTGAAGGTGTGGTTTTAACCCACTAAAGAATCTATCAATTTTCTATCATTGCTGATAACACAACCCAAAGAGTACCTTGCAAGCCTTGTGAAATTATCTTCGTAGGTTATGACAGATTCACCTTCCTTTTTCTTGACCTCTATGAATTCTCTTTACATATTTGTACAAATAGTTCGTGGGAAATACTTGTTAAGAAAAATGATCATAAAGTCTTCCCATTCAATATCTTCATTTTTGTCTCCTGTCTTGGTGTTATTCATGAATGACCACCAATGATTGGCCTCTCCATCAAGATGGTAAATGGATAGTGTCACCTTCTCCATATTTTAATAGATAATTAAAAAAAGATCTTCTCCATGGAGTTTAACCACTATTTCATAACTAGTGGATTGTAATATCCACTAAATGTCGGTGGTCATTGCTTCATAAAACAGTCGATATCTAGTTGCTCCCTCTTTATAAAAGGAGGAAATTACCTATTATTATAGTTATTTTTCATTACAATAGATAGTTGGGTAAGCATCACCATGAATTTTTTAACTCCACCTCCTAAAGAATTTGGGATTTTGTTCAGGAAACCATTGCATTGGACCTCATACGAGTTGTTGGCCTAGTTTCTCCTAGTTCCCACCTTTTTCTAAAATAGAAAATTTTATAACAAACATATGTCAACAAGTAATGAATTACATTTTAATTTTTAAAATTACACTAAAATAATAACTTATGGGATCCCTGTGTAAATCTACTTGTGAATATTTATACTTAGTCTCCTGCTAGAGTTTTTCTCTAGGGTCCACTAATCAAAATTCTCAAATTAACTAAACATTTCCCTTGATGCCAAATATAGTGACCTAGCCTTTTATTAAATTAGTATTACATCATTTTCAAGTTAAAAAACATAATAGTATTACACCATGAGGATCCACAAGTTTAGTTTCTTGGGTAAACTAGGACCAAACATAACATTTACAACATCAAATACAAATATTTATTTAATTACTTCTTCTCTAGCTTCTTACTGGCAGTTAACCTCTCTTTAGAACATGTAGTCACCTGAGTATATACATAAAAATGGGTGATCTAAAAGCCCAATAAGAGGATAGATTAGAAAAATATATCATGGGGTGAGAATAATCATAACATCATTATCAAAATCATGAGAGGAATCATTAATAAAATACATAAAATTTGGCAATGCATAAAAATTAAACATCATTTCTTAGTGGTTAAATACTACACATAGTTTTTAAAATTTCTAGCATCATTTTCATGAATAATTTTCCTTTTACTCATGTGATTAATCACTTTACCCAATTCATTGGAGATTTTTATAATTCCTATTTCACCAGTCACATTCAAAACTTCATATTGCTATATATAATTCCGAGCGCACCCAACACGTCATAATATTTACATTATCACGAAAGCCATGTTAAAAAAATGTAAAAAATGAACTTAACATAACCCATAGAAAGAAATTTGGTTCAAATAATAAATAATAATTTCATAATCATTTTTTCCCCAAAATAATGAGGGAATATCATTCTTGACATAGAACCATTAACCATGAGTGAAGTGTGAAACAATATTCAAGAAGTAAAAATGGTGTGTTTATTTGAAAGAAGTGTTCTTTTGGAAATCATTGGATTTTTCATAAAATCAAGTAGAGAACATGTATGTCCTATAAAATGTAATATTATTATGAATAAATTATTTTTAAGGAGTTATCATAAAAAAATGGAGTAAAAGAGGGAGAATCTCAAAGAAAGAAAGTTGGGTTCGAGAATTTCCCCTTACCTTGTATCTGAATGATTTATTAACATTAATGTCATGTATAATGACATTATATTCATTATTTATAAATTTAAGAACATTTTATAAATGAATTTTTTTTATTATGGTCTCGTTATGTTCTTTTATGGGAATTTGGATGGGTTATAGAGCTTAAATTAATTGTTTGAGAGTGTAAATTTTCATATCTTTTATGAACGGTTCACTTGTATTCATGAACGGATGTTCGTTTGAAATATGGTTTAACATCCATAATTTTTAATATATATTACTAGTGAAATTCCAGGGATATAAATGATTTTATAATGAATTTGGTTCTGTACCATGAGGATGAATCATTAGATAAAAGTTTATGATGATCATTTTTTGTTAATTTGGGTGGTTTTTTATCACAATGAACTTGTTTTATTTTATCACTTAGTGTCAAGTAAATAAGTTTCTTAC
Organism: Viscum album; assembly: GCA_963277665.1. Classification (NCBI taxonomy): domain Eukaryota; kingdom Viridiplantae; phylum Streptophyta; class Magnoliopsida; order Santalales; family Viscaceae; genus Viscum; species Viscum album. Next base: position 1,238,808,017 of record OY728153.1, read on the forward strand.
ATAACATAAATGAGATAATAAATAAATATTAAAATTCCTTTTCAACCATTTTATGGTTTTATTGGTAGCCTTAAAGGATTTGAAAGAAAATGGAAGTGCATCGCCCCTGATTTAGTTAAATTTACACATCATGGGAAACAATCTAATTTTATTAAAAAAGAGAGGCAGGATTATAATGAGTAATATTACATTAAAATGTTATCATACCAGTATATCTTGAATACTATATTTATCATGAAATTTTGATAAGAGAATTTTAGGTTGAGATAAGAAATGAAATGAAATTTGAAAAGAAAATTAATGAAAAGAGAGAGAGGAATTGCTTCTTGAATCTTCCTCTTGAGATCCACCAAAAGGATCCTAGGATTGTTGTTTTGATGATGAAAATAGCTATTGGTCATAGTGGATGGGAAAGGAAAGTTATTTGGGCAGAGTTTAGGCAAGTCTTGAATCTTTATAGGTGTGAAAAAATATGGGTGTTAAGGGTAGTATTTATAGTGGAGGGGAGAGGGGTTTTCTCAATATAATATTTATTGATTTATTATTCTTCCAAAAGACAAGTAATAGAGAGTATTAAATGAATAATTAAAGTAATTTTATCATTTTAATAGGACCCATATGTTCTTACATCAGTAGAACATTACTCATGACTCTAAAATTCATGAATTTATCTTATTTTGTAAATTATCATATATCACTATTCATAAAAAATTCAGGTATTTCAGAAATATCCCCAAAATTAAACCAAACCATTTTTTGATGTGTAGATTCAAAAAATGAATTCCATTTTTTTAAAATAAATTTCTAAATATAATTAATTTTAATTTTAAATAAAATCATAATCTTCTTGAAAAATAGAGTTTTTAAAATTAAAATTGATTTTATAATGCTTTCAAAAATTACACAAGGTCTTATAAAATTATCTTAAAACCCAAAAGACATATATTTTTTAATTTATGAAAACATTATATGAAAATTAATCCTATTTTAAATTAATCTATTAATTATAAATATTTATTTACTACTTATAAAAATACCAATATTTTTACTATGGTCAAATTTATCACTTATAATATGCCTAAATTTTATTTAATAATTCAAGTGTAAGGTAACTATTATTTTAGATTATTTAATATTCATAAGGATAGGATAAAATTCACCAAAAATTAATTTTTTTCCTATCTAACTCCAAACATATTACTAATCACAACTGTGTATGTCAGATTTCTTGAAATTCAAAACATAGAAGTGGAAAAAATTGTGTTTAGTGATCACATAGTATTTAGTATCATGTTATTTCAATGTGCTTCCTAATGTTATTATAATATAAGTTATAATTATAATAAGGGGATTCCATTGATAAAACATCATGTCATTACATTCCACTCAATACTGGCCTCCTGAACTACCTATATCTAAGTCCTCCTTCTCAAGGCATCAGCCACTATGTTGCCTTTCCCAGGCATGTAGGAAAGCTCAGAGTCAAAATAATGAAGGTACTCAACCCACCACCACTATCTCAAATTCAGATCATGTTTAGTAAGGATATACTTGATGATTTTGTGGTCAGTGTATACCACAAAGTTCTCTCCCAAAATATAGTGTCCCCAACAGCGCAAAACATATACAACTATAGCCAACTCAAGATTGTTTGTTAGGTAATTCCTCTTCTGTGGCCTCAACTTTCGAGACCCGTATGCAACAAATCCTTCTCCCTGCATAAGCATTGCTTTTAGACTGATACCTAATGCATCAAAGTAAACAACGCAACTCTTGACCGACTCTTGAAAAATCAGTATCAGTGCTGAAGTCAATCTCCCTTTTAGGTCTTGAAATTCAGAATCGTAGGAGTCTATCCACAAGTACATCACACCCTTCTTAGTCAGGCCTTTAAGTGGAGCTACTAAGCATGAAATGTATTGAATGAATTTTTTGTAGTAGACATCCATCCTTATACAAATCCATACCTCAAAGATGTTCTTAAGCTGCTCCCAAGAATCTATTTCTCTCACTTTATCTGGGTCTACTGAAACTATCATCTTTGACATAACATGACCCAAAAAGTGAATCTGGTCCATCCAAAAGTTGATATTTAAGATATTATCATATAATTTATGCTCTCGTAGTGTACATAATACGATATTAATATGGATGGCACAGTCATGTCGAGTGTGAGAGTACACTAAGATATCGTCCATGAAGACTACCACCAAAGAATTCAAGTAAGGATGAAACACTTGGTTCATCAGTTCCATAAACATTGTCGGCACGTTCATGATACCAAATGGCATAACCAAATATTTTTATAGACCATACCTACTCCAAAATGTTATAAGAGGTATATCTTATGGTCTAATGTGAAACTGATGATAACCAGATCTCAAGTCAATCATCTATAGAACCTGGCCTCCTCTAAGCTGATCAAAGAGATCATTGATACTTGACAAGGGATATTGGTTCTTGATTGTCAACTAGTTAAGCTTCCGATAATCCACATAATGTCTGAGGGTATCTTCCACATTCTTTACAAAAATGATAGGAGAGCCCCATAGAGAAGCATTGGGACGAATGAAACCCTTTGCCTATAACTCCTCTAACTGCTTCTTGATCTCCTGTAACTCTGGTGTAGACATCCTATAAGGAGTAATAGACACTGGTGCCACTCCTGGAACAAGTTCAATAGAGGAATATCCCTCTTAATCAAGAGTTAAACCTAAAAAATTCTTCTTGAAATACATCTCTGAAATGATCCACCACTGGATTAAAGTCTATCTGTGAAATCCCTTAGTCATCTATATATAAACTAGAAATCTATAATGTAATTCCTCCTAACCCAAGATGCTTGGGTCTAGCTCTTCTCGCCTAGACTTCCCATTTTACATTGTGTAGAAAAGACCCACCCTATGGTGAATTAAAACTCACCCTATGATGATAGTAGTCAACAAAGATGGGAAAGGAGGCCATCTAGTCCATTCTATGAATGACAACAAAGCCTGAAATCTTTAAGAATAGAGGTCCCACAAGAATTAAAACCCACAAAACTCAAGAGGAAACTCTTTGCACTGACATACACTAGTCATCTTAATCCTCAAAGGAGTGTCTAGTGTCATATAATCTTCATAAGTAATGATACAGAGTCCAAATATATCCATAATGGAAATAGATATAAAATGATGGGAAACCCCCATATAAAAAAGAGAAGAAGCTAAAACTGAGGCAACTAGAATCGTACCTCTAACTCAATTGGGTCTGGGATCCTACTCCTAAAGGGTCTATTCCATTTCCAAAATCTGACATGTACTGTAGCCCTATCACCCTACCCAACCACCCTGAGTTGGTTCCCCCTACTATCACTAAAAACATGCTGTATAGATACCACAACCATTTCCACCTCCTCGAACTGAATGGCTTAATGAACTCCAGCTCCCTATCTGAGAAGAATATAATGGGTTTTATCTTGAATTTTTAGTCATAATAGATCCAATATCAACAAATTATAGTGAAAAAAACTGGAAAAACTTTAAAGATAGCCCATCTTTTTGCAATATTGACACTCAACTGGGTCTCTCGGGCACTGAGGTCTCATGTACCCACTTTTCCTGCATTGGTATCACCTCACCTGGCTACCAAAAGATACATCCCTACTACTGGAATCACCACACAAGGGATCCCTGTGGTGCTTCTTGATATAAAACAAAAATGCACTAGCCCTGGATGTTGAACCACCCTGGCTCATAGATCCCAACTTCCTTTGATTGCGCTCAGTAATCAGTGCTTGATTTACTATAGTAGTCATAGAATTCACCTAGAATACATTCACCTGCCATCAGTTTTCATACCTGAGACCAACCATGTAACACCCCGAGCTTCCACGATACGCTTCTCATTCAATAATGCAATAGCTTGCATTGTACGCAACTTCGAGTTCTAAAACACCGCGACTAATCAAAGTAGTCGTTATGAATAGTAATAACCACTTTTTAAAATTATATAAATTTTATATTTCAAAATGGACTTCATTTTTGGATTCGGAATATCGAAATTAGCCTATGTTGAATTTTTGGTATTTTTCTGAGAACTTCTAATTTTTATGAATAGTGAAAAAAATACTTTAAAACAACTTTTTTAATCAAAATAATTTACTGTGATAAATTATACTATTTTGTAGTTTTAAGGTATAATTAGAATATATTTTTACCATTTTATCCAATGGTGGTCGTTAGAATTAATTTAACATTGAAATTGGACATAAACAATTGCCAATCTTTTGATATAAATTGTTTCTTAAAAACACGCTATTTGTTGTAACAGCGGGAATTAATAATAAAATTAATTAATTCAACTTATATTTTTTGAATTTTGTAAAATAGACATCATTTTTGAATTCAGAATATCAATTATAGCTTAGGGTGAAATTTTGGCTTTGTTCTGAAAAACTTCAATTTTTGATGAATAGTGAAACCACTAAGTGGTAGTTAAATAACTGATTTTTCATTTAAATGAAATATTACCACTTCTGTGATTTGATTTTCAAAAATCTGAAATACATGGTTGTCATTAAGAAGTAAAATGTGGTTCAATAAGATTAAAATAATTTTTGGTGAATAGTAACTTTTAAGTTCTTAATCGCGATTAGAGGTAATTAGTGTAGTTTAAAGTAAAAATAATGTTTTAATAATATGAGATAAGCATGACACTTGTCCTACTCATATTGGATGAGTCATGGCCGACCAAGAAAACCCATGGGTCAACTTGGGGACCCCAAGGAGCCACTTTAGTTAGAAAATGACATAAACACCTTTTATTTAATGTTAAAGTAAAAAATGACACAAACATAAAATGTTTTACTAAAACAATTTTTACGTGGGGTTACACAAGTCCAAATTTTGATTATAAATGTTCATTAGAAATCTAAAAAGATTTCCTACATCATAGTATTTTTATTATAATTTTTAGACCTTAAATAAATTAAATTATTTATGACATCATTATGATGCAGCGATGACCTCATTATTTAACGATTTAAATAAAATTAGAAGATAATGCAAAATCCAAGGCATACACTTGTCCAAAGCCTATTGGATGAAGATATTTCGAAACCTTATCACCTTAGCCTCTAATTATATAAGTTTGGGACCTTTAGATTCCTAAAATCATTGTGTAATAATGTAACATTTCATTACTTTCCAAAAGTGCCCCTCCTCTCCACTTATAAAAGTCCCCCACCTCTCCCACCTCATTTACACTTTCAAGCCATTTGGCTCGGCCAACCTCTGCACAAATACTCTCCCAACTTCCCCCTCTTACTCCTAGAAGCCTCACTTTGGGCAGAACGCTTCTCAAGGAAGCCTTTGGCTCAAATCAAAAAGAGTTACCCGATTTTGAGGTAATGTCTTCTCTAATGTTGTTTTGTTTTATTTTTCTTCTCCAACCCCCTAAACTCTTTTTATTCATTTCTTTTGTAACAACACCAGTATCCTCAATATACTAGGATGTTGTTATAAGAAGGATTAGAGCTACACTTACACACACCTACATCTAATGGTTAAAGAACATACAGTTTCTGGGGATGGCGAATTTCTGCCTCACGAAACGATGATTGTTCAACACTCATATAACACCTTCAAAGGTGGCCATTAAGATGTCACTATTTTTATATATGATATATAATATGTTTATGTTTTACTTATGCTTCTGTATTTCTCATTTATGGCATACTTTATGATTTCCATTATGGGTAAAACGCGATAATTTCGTTTTAGAAAGTGCGGACTACCGCCCCCTCAAAGTGATTTGAATCGTTAATGCCATATGTGGGATGTATAAAGGATGGAGTAAATGGTATTATACACTATATTATACTGGAATTATATTATACACTTATATCATTATTATTTCGTTCCATTAAATATGAAATAGAAATGAAAGTAGCGTTCATGCGTACGTACGGCTTACCGTCTCCATGAACGGTGCATTTCATTTCTTACCTCTAAATGTTACGTAATATTATAAATGAATGTATATACTGGATATATATGATATATATGACATATAAATCATGAGTATAATTATGGAGATAATGGATCTTCTACCACATAAACAACTTGTAATTATAAGAAATTTATTGTTGACTCAAGTAACAAAGATCGACAAAACGACCGTTATTAACTTAAATAATTACATAATGTTAATAACATTGTAATAAGTGATATAAAAAGGATAATGAAATTAAAAATGGTTCTTAATAAGTTATATATTAACTCTAGTTTATTATTCAGGAGTTTAAAGAACGGTTGAGTCAAGTCGGACACGAGGTAAGGGAATTTCTTAACCCAATTTCCAATCTCTGGGTTAATCTCCTACTTTCAAATTATGTCATGATATTATCATGTACTATATTGTATTTGTACTTTCTTTATGTGTACATATAGTGAATACACATAATAGATCTATTTTATTTTTAAAATGATCTTTTTAAGGACTTCGTCTCAATCTCCTTTCATTGAGGCATACTTTGTTTTATACACAAATTTATTTTATATCGTGTATAAACCCCTTTGACTTTTACGTTTATTCAAAATGAATCTTTTTTATACGAATCATTTACTAAAAGAAAAAATGGAATGTTTTGGTCGTACATATGCGGCGACAATGACTTCTCCGCCGCCGTGACCACTATTTGAGTTTCGGCTTCCTCTTCAAGCCATACCTTTTTTAATGAAAAATAAATACCATGTTATACTTTTATTTTATTTTGGTATTGAAAATGGTTTTGAAAGCATTTTTATTATATCAATGTGTTGTATTGATATCTTGTGATTGAAATGTGGAAATGTTATGTTTCCTTTATGCATGTTTTATGTGATACGATTATGTTATGGTTTAGGATATGTTTAAACCTATTCATATGAGGAATGTATTGGACTTAATAAGTGACGGGTGGAGCCCGCTATAGCTCCTCGATGCATCGGTAGGTCTCATGAGACAACTAGACGTGGAATTGGCCGAGGCCCTTTCCCAATTTGATTTATGGTTTTGGCCGAGGCCTTAATCATTTTAGACGTCTTGGCCGAGGCCTTGACGAAATGTTTCAGAATGTCTGGCATTATACATTCCCTCATTATGAAAGTGGTTTTTGATATTGCATGTGATTATTCGACCAGTAGAATATTCATGTGAAGAAGTTAATGGAATTATCTCATTTTACATTTGTCATATTATGTTGAAGTTCATATTTAAAAGGATTTTGTTTTAGTTAGACATTGCCTTAAATGTTGATGTTTATTTATGAAAGCTTCTGCAATATTGTTATCCTTACTGAGCATCTGAGCTCACCCCTTTCAATGTTTTAATATTTTTCAGGATGTGAAGAAGTATTATATGAATGACCTGCAGGGATAGTCAGAAGAGGATATGAGTTTGGACTATGAAGACTTTGTTATTATTTTTTCACTTTATGATGTAATGCAACGTTTACGAATGTATCTAGTGTTTCCAAGGCTACTAAACTAATCGGTCTTTCGAGACTTGATCTTTTTTGATCATGCCAATGTTACGAAGTAATGCACCGACTCTGGGTAGCTGGGGTCGGGGCGTTACAGTTGGTATCAGAGGCAGTTTAGTACTAACCTTGGAAGCTAGATTTAGATAAACTCTGATTAGAGCACATAGCCCGAAGATAGACTTTGAGGATTAGTATAGAAGAACTTCCTAGAATTTTGGTATTGTAGAGATGTTGTGAGTTTTCCGAGCAATACATCCCTGTCTGGATATGAGCAGGTAGAGGCGGCTCTGGCACAGATGTACCTAGGGGTAAAACCCGAAAACACCGCTTTGAGCTAGACTCGAATGGGAACTGGTGCACGACAACGGGCCTTGCTGCACTCTTGGTTACGACACTCCCGGGGGATATGCTTAGGATAATTCTCATTTTCTTTACAAACCACTATGAGGGGTTATGAGTATATACTTTATCAAAGAAAACATTTCTTTTTTATGATTATGGATTATATCCATAAATAGTTCAATTTATGTAAAGTGTTTTACAAATATGGAATTATGTATTTTAATTCATAAACTAATCTAGTTTATGCCATTGTTTAGAAGTGTAGCCTAGAGGAAGGAATGGAAACCGTATCAATGCACGCACTCCGTGTAGGGATTTCCCTCCTGCTCAAGATAATTATTGTGGATCTGGAGATACAACTGGTGATGATCAACTTATTACCATACTGGGACAACTCACTCAGGTTATGAATAATAACCTTACTCGTATGGAGCACCCTGATCCGCAACGTGGAGGATCAATGCTATATCGTTTCATGAGACAACAACCACCAACCTTCAATGGGAGTACAAATCCTATAGTAGCTGAGAAATGGATAAATTCCTTAGAGAAAATATTCCATGCCTTGGGGAGTAGTGAAAGGGAGAAGGTTGTCATGGCAGTTTACCGCCTCACTGGAGATGCCGATCAGTGGTGGTCGCTGATTCAAAACACAATGGAAGATGATGATGTATCAAATATGGAATGGAGGGAGTTCAAAGAGCTTTTCTTAGAAAAATACATTCCTCGTGACCATCGAGCAGATATGGAAAGGCAATTTCTGAGTTTGAGGAAGAAGGAGGATGAGAATGTCGCAAAGTATGAGGCTAACTTTACAAGGTTAGCGAGGCATGCTGCCGATTATATACGAAACCCAAGGAGTAAGATTGATCGTTTCTTTGATGGGTTAAAACCATTTCTCCGTCGAGCTTTAGTATCACAATCCTTCTCATCATACAAAGATATTGTCTCGTGTGCTATCAAGACAGAAAAGGAATTCTCTAAGTCTTATGACAACAAAGTAAAGCAAGTGAAGAAGAGAACGGTGGAACAAGAGACAGATAAAGGGAAAAGGGAAAGAAGGATTTTCCATTATGTGATAATTGTGGGAAGAATAACCCTGGTACTTGCCTAAAAGGAATGGGAGTTTGTTATAAATGTGGAGAAAAGGGTCACCAGGCTCGTGATTGCAAGGGAAAGAAAGAGGCTATCAAAGTTGAATGCTACAATTGTAGAGAAATGGGTCATTATGCAAATGAATGTCCTAAGCGTCAGGGAAACTTACCTCAGAAAAGGCCAAGGGATCAAGGACAATCTTATGTTGTTACTACAGTTGATGCAGAATAATTAATGTATTGGTGCTTTTGGACTCATGGATTATATTCTGGTTATTATAATAATGTGATATATATATATGGATTGTACTGCAGTACTTGTTGATTTCAGTAAGGTTTTAATATGATTAAGGTAATCATATTTTTAGTATGTGACAATGAGAGAAACTTTTCTTTGTTTGGGGAATCTGATGTTACAATTGATTTTGGAATTTAGAGACCTTTTAGAGAAAGTTTGGACGAAGATATTTTGGATAACTATAAAGGTTGGAGTGGATTAAGTTGAACTTTGGATAGTATTGTTTAAGGTTAAAACATTTATGAAGATTATTTTTGGAAGAGTATAGTACTATATTTTTAGGAAAAGGACAACCTGCAGGGTGGGGAATAACCCATCGCGTCGGACAAAGCTGCAGGAATCGAACCCACAACCATAGTGCGACAAGCCTTTATTTCCTACCACTAGCCTACAGGAAGTCCATGGTTATTAAAAAATAGTTTTACTAATCTAAATGGTATGTGTTAACATTTAGAACCTTATACAATTAGGATAAATAGAATATTTTTGAGTTCCGTTACCATTTGGAGTAAAAGTTGGGTTTGTGGTAAAAATATATTAACGAATGAAAGTATACATAACGAGTATGTATATTCCCTTACGTTCTTAGTAAATCTCCTAAATAAATTCCTCAACATTATAAAAGGTAACTTAAAACAAAAATTTTGTCGGTTAACTTTTCCAACTGGGGATTCAATGACCGTTTAACCAATCACAAGTTTGTGATTTTCTTGTGGTTAAACTTTCTCCTAATCCTGTTTTCTATAACTCTCCATCAGACCTTGATGGTTTTTTTTTTCATCCATATCCATATTTTCATAGAATCCTAGAATGGGCTATATCAGGTGACCTTTGTACTTATCCTGCCTTCTTTTAATGTTATATATTTATTAACCTTATTTCCGATGTGGGTTTTCCTCAAAGGTATTTTCTCTTTTCAACCTTTTATTTTCAAAGAAAAATATCAAGTTGCGAGGACGCAATTTATTGAAGGAGGGGAGAATGTAACACCCCGAGCTTCCACGATACGCTTCTCATTCAATAATGCAATAGCTTGCATTGTACGCAACTTCGAGTTCTAAAACACCGCGACTAATCAAAGTAGCCGTTATGAATAGTAATAACCACTTTTTAAAATTACAGAAATTTTATATTTCAAAATGGACTTCATTTTTGGATTCGGAATATCGAAATTATCCTATGTTGAATTTTTGGTATTTTTCTGAGAACTTCTAATTTTTATGAATAGTGAAAAAAATACTTTAAAACAACTTTTTTAATCAAAATAATTTATTGTGATAAATTATACTATTTAGTGGTTTTAAGGTATAATTAGAATATATTTTTACCATTTTATCCAATGGTGGTCGTTAGAATTAATTTAACATTGAAATTGGACATAAACAATTGCCAATCTTTTGATATAAATTGTTTCTTAAAAACACGCTATTTGTTGTAACAGCGGGAATTAATAATAAAATTAATTAATGAAACTTATATGTTTGGAATTTTTTAAAATAGGCATCATTTTTGAATTTGGAATATCAATTATAGCTTAGGGTGAAATTTTGGCTTTGTTCTGAAAAACTTCAATTTTTGATGAATAGTGAAACCACTAAGTGGTAGTTAAATAACTGATTTTTCATTTAAATGAAATATTACCACTTCTGTGATTTGATTTTCAAAAATCCGACATACATGGTTGTCATTAAGAAGTAAAATGTGGTTCAATAAGATTAAAATAATTTTTGGTGAATAGTAACTTTTAAGTTCTTAATCGCGATTAGAGGTAATTAGTGTAGTTTAAGGTAAAAATAATGTTTTAATAATATGAGATGAGCATGACACTTGTCCTACTCCTATTGGATGAGTCATGGCCGACCAAGACAACCCATGGGTCAACTTGGGGACCCCATGGAGCCACTTTAGTTAGAAAATGACATGAACACCTTTTATTTAATGTTAAAGTAAAAAATGACACAAACATAAAATGTTTTACTAAAACAATTTTTACGTGGGGTTACACAAGTCCAAATTTTGATTATAAATATTCATTAGAAATCTAAAAATATTTCCTACATCATAGTAGGTTTATTTTAATTTTTAGATATTAAATAAATTAAATTATTTATGACATCATTATGATGCAGCGATGACCTCATTATTTAACGATTTAAATAAAATGAGAAGATAATGCAAAATCCAAGACTTACACTTGTCCAAAGCCTATTGGATGAAGATATTTCTAAACCTTATCACCTTATCCTCGAATTATATAAGTGTGGGACCTTTAGAATCCAAAAAGCATTGTGTAATAATGTAACATTTCATTACTTTCCAAAAGTGACCCTCCTCTCCACTTATAAAAGGCCCCCACCTCTCCCACCTCATTTACACTTTCAAGCCATTTTTCTCGGCCAAACTATGCCCAACTACTCTCCCAACTTCCCCCTCTTACTCCTAGAAGCCTCACATTGGGAAGAACTCTTCTCAAGGAAGCCTTTGTCTCAAATCAAAAAGAGTTACCCTATTTTGAGGTAATGTCTTCTCTAATGTTGTTTTGTTTTATTTTTCTTCTCCAACCCCCTAAACTCTTTTTATTCATTTCTTTTGTAACAACACCAGTATCCTCAATATACTAGGTTGTTGTTATAAGAAGTATTCGAGCTACACTTACACACACCTACATCTAATGGTTAAAGAACATACGGTTTCTGGGGATGGAGAATTTCTGCCTCACGAAACGATGATTGTTCAACACTCATATAACACCTTCAAAGGTGGCCATTAAGATGTCACTATTTTTATATATGATATATAATATGTTTATGTTTTACTTATGCTTCTTTATTTCTCATTTATGGCATACATTATGATTTCCATTATGGGTAAAACGCGATAATTTCATTTTAGGAAGTGCGGACTACCGCCCCCTCAAAGTGATTTGAATCGTTAATGCCATATGTGGGATGTATAAAGGATGGAGTAAATGGTATTATACACTATATTATACTGGAATTATATTATACACTTATATCATTATTATTTCGTTCCATTAAATACGAAATAGAAATGAAAGTAGCGTTCATGCGTACGTACGGCTTACCGTCTCCATGAACGGTGCATTTCATTTCTTACCTCTAAATGTTACGTAATATTATAAATGAATGTATATACTGGATATATATGATATATATGACATCTAAATCATGAGTATAATTCTGGAGATAATGGATATTCTACCACATAAACAACTTGTAATTATAAGAAATTTATTGTTGACTCAAGTAACAAAGATCGACAAAACGACCGTTATTAACTTAAATAATTACATAATGTTCATAACATTGTAATAAGTGATATAAAAAGGATAATGAAATTAAAAATGGTTCTTAATAAGTTATATATTAACTCTAGTTTATTATTCAGGATGCTAAAGAACGGTTGAGTCAAGTCGGACACGAGGTAATGGAATTTCTTAACCCATTTTCCAATCTCTGGGTTAATCTCCTACTTTCAAATTATGTCATGATATTATTATGTCCTATATTGTATTTGTACTTTCTTTATGTGTACATATAGTGAATACACATAATAGATCTATTTTATTTTAAAAATGATCTTTTTAAGGACTTCGTCTCAATCTCCTTTCATTGAGGCATACTTTGTTTTATACACAAATTTATTTTATATGGTGTATAAACCCCTTTGACTTTTACGTTTATTCAAAATGAATCTTTTTTATACGAAGCGTTTACTAAACGACAAAATGGAATGTTTTGGTCGTACATATGTGGCGACAATGACTTCTCCGCCGCCGTGACCACTATTTGAGTTTCGGCTTCCTCTTCAAGCCATACCTTTTTTAATGAAAAATAAATACCATGTTATACTTTTATTTTATTTTGGTATTGAAAATGGTTTTGAAAGCATTTTTATTATATCAATGTGTTGTATTGATATCTTGTTATTGAAATGTGGAAATGTTATGTTTCCTTTATGCATGTTTTATGTGATACGATTATGTTATGGTTTATGATATGTTTAAACCTATTCATATGAGGAATGTATTGGACTTAATAAGTGACGGGTGGAGCCCGCTATAGCTCCTCGATGCATCAGTAGGTCTCATGAGACAACTAGACGTGGAATTGGCCGAGGACCTTTCCCAATTTGATTTATGGTTTTGGCCGAGGCCTTAATCATTTTAGACGTCTTGGCCGAGGCCTTGACGAAATGTTTCAGAATGTCCGGCATTATACATTCCCTCATTATGAAAGTGGTTTTTGATATTGCATGTGATTATTCGACCAGTAGAATATCCATGTGAGGAAGTGAATGGAATTATCTCATTTTACTTTTGTCATATTATGTTGAAGTTCATATTTAAAAGGCTTTTGTTTTAGTTAGACATTGCCTTAAATGTTGATGTTTATTTATGAAAGCTTCCGCAATATTGTTATCCTTACTGATCATCTGAGCTCACCCCTTTCAATGTTTTAATATTTTCCAGGATGTGAAGAAGTATTATATGAATGACCTGCAGGGATAGTCAGAAGAGGATATGAGTTTGGACTATGAAGAATTTGTTATTAGTTTTTCACTTTATGATGTAATGTAACGTTTACGAATGTATCTAGTGTTTCCAAGGCTACTAAACTAATCGGTCTTTCGAGACTTGATCTTTTGTGATCATGCCAATGTTACGAAGTAATGCACCGACTCTGGGTAGCTGGGGTCAGGGCGTTACAAACCAAAAACCTATTAGCCAGTGATAACTCATCACCGCCCAAAATAATTATGAACTGCTGAAGCTCTGTAAATCAAGAAGAATAATCCATCATTGAAAGAGAACACTACTCCAAATGCATGAACTCTCAAGCTCGGTTATCCCTCAACGTCTTGGGGTAAAATTAAACATAGAAGTCCCTCTGAAACCCTTCCCAAACCATATCCTAAAGACGTATTTATTTCAAGATAAAATCCCGCCATCTCTTAGCATAATCTCATAGCATGTAAGTTTCAAGATTCAACCTCCTCTCAAGAGGCATCTCTAGATGCTTGAAGAAAGAAAGAATGGCCTCCAACCATGAATCTACATCATGTGGTCCACTGTCCCATGAAAATGTGGGAGGATGCTAATAGTGGAACACTCGATTCAACTCTGCCATAGTTGGAGAAGGATGGGATGCTCCCTAAAAAGACTGAATCATCCTCATAATGCCTTTACAGAACTATGTATCAACACCTGTTTCTGGTATTACAGCTGGTTCCAAGACAGGAATGATGAGAAGATCTACTTGTAGTCTTTGATCTACCATTTCAGGTGTCTGATCATCACCATGTACCTGGTGTACAAGCAGAGGAAATCTCAGTGGCATGACTCTACAATGCAAAACACATAACTCAGTTTATGATTATTAAGTATTGCAAATTAGAAGTGAAATAAAGGAATAGAAGAATAAACAATTCATGTTTTACAATAGAGGGTTACATGGCATGTAAAAACACTACACGACATGTTCCTTTATGCCTTAACATGGGAAAGTACCCCTACCAACCTGGTCATGTAACACCCCATACACATTGCATGTTCCTCCCGAGACACGATGTGTACTTGAATATTACCTCCTTCCCAAATTCATTTACATGGCTAGAACTACACGGTTCTCTCCTGGTGTAACACTACAAGGCGTTTTCACCCTAGACACAACATGTGCCATGAAAGTTTCAGCCACTCGTATCATTAGTCACACTGCCGGATATATTATATATTACTACACCTAGTGAATAATCTTGACAATGTGTACAACCTATGTTTCATCCACATGTATCATTAGTTATATTGTAGGACACAAAGTCTTTTACAACACGACATGTACTCCCAGTACATGGAATGTTCTACCAATCATTTATCAATCATGTGTCTCTTCTCACATAGTAAGTCACACGGACAATAACTACATGGCGTGTACATATAGTAAGAAGTGTGTACTTAATAAAAAGTCAGTTTTTCTAGAACAGAAGAACACATGGCATGTGTTCGTAACAACACACACCATGATGTTTGGGTTTCTGGATAGTAAGCCTCTAAAACTTCTCTAGAACCCTTAAAAGCTTAAAATTATGTCCAAGGAATGAATAATTATGACCTGTTAAAGCCCACACTCCCTGCGAATCATGTTAGGCATCATTATTTACATCATAACTTGACGAAACAAAATTAAAGTTCAAACATAATCCACAAAATTCGGACCCAAGAGGGCCCATAACACCTTAGGGACCAAAGTTTGGCGTCCATCAAAATGAAACCTTACATATACCAATACACTATATAAATAGTAGGTATTTTATCTCGGCATCTATCACAAAAACATGTCTATCTAGAAAAAACATCTTTCAAAACAGCATGAAATCAGTAATGCATTCTAAATGGCAGGACAAGAATGCATGACATGTGTTCTCTAAAAAGTTCCTATATGATGCATGTGAGGAAATACATTCATCTCATCAGGTTAAAATAGAAATATACCCTCATTAATATCTATAATAACAACAAAATACATGTGTATCACAGAATGGTAAAATCAAATCAACGGTAATAATTGCAAAAACATAAAAATTGAAATATTCAAGATAACTTGGCTTTTCCCTATACACAGGTTAGCTAATCCTGACAACAACATATTACCAACTACCTATTCCTTCTTATCCCAGTCTATAGGCTCCAAATAGTAAGGAAAATTAGAAAAGAAACCTTCATTTGATACCACTTTGTAATGTCCCAGATCCGAGTGCCACCCAAAAGTGCCCCGAACCCTATTGGTCAAATAACCTCAAGTGCATTTCTCCAAATGCCATAGGTTGCCGACAAGCAGTGAGGGCCAAGGTGTGGTAATGAGGAAACTCTACTCCCATTTCCAGAGTATACATAGTGGAACAAAAATATTAAACAATTATGGAAGTAGTAATACCATATAATATAAAGAAACTGCAGAATACTGATATTAATAAAAAAATGGAGCATGGACATAAATGATGCATGCAACATGTGTCTAGTAAAGCATCCAAAGAAGTCAAAATGGTGTAAATACAATATAGAAACCAAATTACTACAAATTAAGTAAACTTAAACAGCATCGCAAATCTCAGTGACTATATATAAGAGGTAATATATAGAAATGAAGTAATAAACTGGGAAGTACTCATAAGTAAATAGTCCTAAAGCATTCAATTACATTCATTTACTTTTATTTCATCCTTTAAATTGGGAAATCTCGAGATCTAGCCTAATATTTGTATCCCCCTGTGTAATAGTAATAAAATGAATTTCTTAGAAGATTGTCTAAAAAATCATGTAAGACCAAGTCCTAGCATGTGCTTTGGCTTGGGATACTCGTCCCAATCATTCAATCATTCATAAATAACACTATGGGAAAGCTATCATGGTCTAACCCCTTTGGTTTAACATAGCATCAAATCACTTACAAATTACCACTTGGGAAGCTCTCACAATCAATACCCCTAGGTCAACATGGCATCAATAACTTATAAATGACCTCCTAGGTAGCTCTCACGGTCATTACCCCTAGGTCAACGTGGAATCAACAAATCATAAACAACAACCTAGGTAGTTCTCATGGTCAATACCCCTAGGTCAATATCTACAATAAGCCTCTCACATTCCTATGTAAATAAACATGGAAACCCACATAGTTTTCCTAGTCCAGGACTCTCATGGTCCACTAGAAAAACAATACACATATCATATCAATGATGTACATGTAATCTATAACTAATACATGGATAAACATTCAGATAACATACCACAAAAATTTCATATAATCAAATAACTCCATCCAAATCCACCAAGGCATGGAAATCAAGTTATTCCTAGTAGGTATTCTAGACCAAACAACCATAAATAGTCAAACAAGGGAAATTCACTATAGCGACCTGGCCTTTCCTTTCATTAATATTACATCATTTCAAAGATAAACAACATAATAGTATTACACATAAAGGATCTAGAGGTTTAGTGTCTTGGGCAAACTAGGACCATACATGACAAATACAACATCAACCATAAACATTTATTTAATTTCTTCTTCACAAGCTTCTTAGTGGAACTTGTCCTCCCCTTAGTACATATAGCCACCTGAGGATATACATAAAAAGGGGTGAGCCAGAAGCCTAGTAAGAGGATAGATAAGAACAATATAGCATGGGTTGAGCATAATCATGACATAGGAAAAATATCATTAACATGAGAGGAGCATAAATAAAAGACTTGAAATGTGGCAATCCATAAAAATGAAACATCATGTCTTAGTGGTTAACTACCACACATACTTGTGAACCATGATAGCATCTTTTTCACACATAATTTCACATTTACTCATTAGATTCATCACTTTACCCAATGCATTGGAGTTCTATGTAATTCCAGGCACACCTATCACATTTAAACATTCATTTTGCGCTATATAATTTCAGGCGCACCCGTCACATCATAACATCATCATTTATCATGCATGCCACAATGAACATATAACATAAATAAACATAATTAAACCATGAAAATTAATGGGTTTCATCTCATAATAAAACCTTCATAAACTTTGGGTTCTCATAAGAAAGAAGGAAAAACCTACATGTTACAAGAACCGTCCAATTTGAGTGAGAAGTAAAAGGGGGATTCTTAAAAGAAGAGTTCTTTTGAAAAACATTTTGTTGGAAATAAAAACTAGTGAAAAACATGTATATCCCATAAAAGTAAAGGAAATGATGAAAAAATGATCTTTGAGCAGTAACCATATCAAAAATGGAGTGAAAGAGGGAGAACCCGAAGGAAGAAAATTGGGTTCGAGATTTTCCCTTACCTTGTACCTGAATGCTTCCTTCTCTTTAATGTCCTGTATAATGACATTATATTGATTAATTAGAAATAAAAAACCACGTGTACACTAATAGGGTTCATTCTGGTTTCTTTATGTCATATTATGTTCCTTTGGATGACTTATAGAGTTTAAAAACATTGTTCGGGGATGTTCGTTTTCATGGTTTTCTTGAGTGGTTCACTTGTATTCTTAAATTGATTTTTGGGTAGATCATGGGTAAACGTCCAGAACTAATATTACATGTTATTAATGATATTTCAGGATCTTTTATTATTTTATAATGAATTATATTAGATCCATGTGGATGAATCATTAGATAAGAATTTAATGACGGTTATTTAGGTTAATTTGAGCGGTTTTCGGATCACAACGAACTTGTTTTAACTTTTCACTTAGTAATATGGCCATAGGTTATCTCAAGAACATAAAATAGAACATAATACATATAAAATATTCTGGTTCAACCATAAAAATGGTTTCATTACCAGATTTAAAGGTTGAAATGGAAGAAGAGAACATGTCGTTTTTGAAGTTGATAAATTTAACACCTCATGAACATCGTTCTCTTTAATTAAATAAAAGGAAGAGGGAAAGGGGGTGGGGTGATATAATAACCCCTTAGTATCATAAAATTACAGTTAATGTATAATACTGGAGTTACAAAACAATTTGGATGAATATAGGTGGGGATAGAACAAGAAAGAAACTTGAACATGAAAGGAAATTAAAGGAGAAGAGGGAGAGAAATTACCTCTAGAATCTTCCTCTTGAGAACCTTCTTAAGGGCCTAAGATTGGTCTTTTGATGAGACCAGAAGATTTTGGACATGTGGGAGGGTCTATAGAAGGTGTTTGGGGAGAGTTTAGAGAAGTCTTGGAGCTTGAGAAGTGTGAGGAAAAGAGGGAGTGAAGGGTGGCTTTTACAGTGGAGGGGAGAGGGGTTTCCTTAATATAAAATTGATTAGTTTATTAATTTCACCTAAGACAAGGAATAGTGAGTCTTGGATGACCAAGAATAGTAAATAAGGCATGTGAGTTCAGGATTTGGGTGCTTACATAACTTTTGATGTCAGGAATAGTGGGTTTTAATTAAAATTTATTTATATGGTAAATTAATGTATTCTACTATTCACCAACAATTCAAGTTTCTCAGTAAAATCCGAAATATTTACCCCAACCATTTTTTGACGTGTAGAATCGAAAAATGAAGTCCATTTTTCAAAAAAAAATTCTATATATTATTAATATAATATTTAATTAAAATCATAATTTATTTAAAAAATAGTTTTTAAGATTAAAAATGATTTTATTCGTTCAAAAATTACATAGGGTCTTATAAAATTATCTAAAAACTATTAGACATTGATTCAATAATTTATGAATACATTTCAGGGAAATAAATATTCTTTTAAATTAATTAGTTAATTATAATTAATTGTTTATGACTTATAAAATACCAAAAACGTTTACTAAGGTCAAATTGTCACTTTCTAAGATATCTAAATTTTATTTTATTATTCATAGATAATGTTCCTCTTATTTACTATTCATAAGGGTCATATTACTATTCATAAGGGTATGTTACTATTCATAAGGGTGGGTCACTATTCACAGAAAAATTATTTTTGTTTCATTAGACTCGAAAAAACATCTTGAACACAACCATGTATGTCGGATTTTCAAAATTCCTAACATAGGGGTGACAAAATTATGTTTAAAGGTCACTTATCACTTAGTAGTTCATTATTTTTTGTTTTTATGACATATTTTTAAGAAGGGAATTTTCCATTGAAAAACTTTGTGTCATTACATTCTTCCCCCCTTAAGAAATTTCACCCCCAAAGTTTCACTTTACACAAAGTGGTGAGGGTAATTATCCTTCATTGCCTCTTCTGGTTCCCAAGTTTCTTCTTCAAACTTATGGTTCTTCCACAACACTTTGACAAGATGGGTTGTCTTGTTGTGTATAACCTTATCACTTCGGTCCAGAATCTTTATTGGCTGCTCTTCATAGGAGAGATCATCTTCCAGCTACACCACCTCTGATTTTAGTACATGTGAGGGGTCTGGTATGTACTTCCTCAGTAGAGATACATGAAACACATCATGAACTTGAGCCATATTCAGTGGAAGTGCAAGCCGATAAGCCACATATCCTATGCGGTCAAGGATCTCAAAGGGGCCAATATACCGTGTGCTTAGCTTCCCTTTCTTCCCGAATCACATGACTCTCTTCCATGGAGATATTCGAAGGAAGACTTTATCTCCAAAGTCAAACTCCAATTCCCTTCGACGGTTGTCATCATAGCTCTTTTGCCGACTTTGAGCAGCTTTGATGTGTTTCTGGATGACTTGAACCTTATCTGTCATCTCTTTAACAAGATCGGGTCCAAGAAGCATTCTTTCTCCAACTTCATCCCAACAGGTTGGAGTTGTACATCGCTTCCCATAAAGAGCTTCATACGGAGCCATCTGAATACTTGAGTGGAAGCTATTGTTGTATGAGAAGTCAACCAATGGGGGATGTTGATCCCAACCACCTTTAAATTCAAGAGAGCAGGCTCTTAGCATATCTTTAAGCATCTGAAAAATCCTTTCAGATTGGCCATCGGTTTGGGGGTGATAGGTCGTGCTGAAATTCTATTCAGTACTCAAAGCATGTTGAAGGCTCCTCCAGAACATAGATGTGAACTTTGGATCACGATCAGAGACAATTGAGAGTGGAACACCGTGCAGTCTCACCACTTCCTTCACATATATCCTTGCAAGTTGATCAAGTTAGATATCTTCCCGAATAGCGATTTTGGGAGACCAGTGACAAAGTCCATAGTAACATATTCCCATTTCCATATGGGTATAGGCAATGGCTGCAACATACCTTTGGACTTTTGTCGCTTAGATTTAACTTGCTGACATACCAAGCACCTTGATATATATTCCGCAATCTCATTCTTCATGTTTTCCCACCAGAAGTGTTCTCGGAGATCACGGTACATCTTGGTACTCCTAGGATGGATAAAGAAAGTTGAGATATGTGCATTATATACTAGTTCCTTCTTTATCTCAGGTGATGAAGGCACACAAAGACAGGTTCCAAACCAAATCACACCATAATAATCGATATGGAACTCTTGCATCTCTCCTTCCTTTACTGCATTCAACCTCTTTTGTATCTCCCCATCATCCCTTTGTGCTTCATTAGTCTTCTATTGGATGGATGGTTGCGCAATCATTTGGGAAAGGTAGGATGTATCCCCTACCCTTATGATTTCCAAATCCATTCTTTACATATCCAAGAAGATAGGGTATTTCTCAATCCGCAACATGGATAGAGTAGCGGGTTATTTTCTCCTTAGAGCATCAGCTACCTTGTTCACCTTCCCAAGATGATATTGAATAGAGAAATCGTAATCCTTGATGAGATCTAACCATCTCCTTTGACTCATGTTGAGCTCCTTTTGTGTGAATATATACTTTAGGCTCTTGTGGTCGGTGTATATGTCACACTTCTCACCATAAAGGTAGTGCCGCCAGATTTTCAAGGAAAAAATCACGGCTGCCAGCTCTAGATCATGCGTCGGGTAGTTTTTCATGTGGATCTTCAACTATCGTGAGGTGTAGGATATCACATTATCATTTTTCATGAGTATACAACCCAAGCCTTTCATTTAAGCATCACTGTATATCACAAAACTTTCTCCACTTTTCAGTAGTGTGAGTACAGGTGCAGTGATCAGCCTTCTCTTTAGCTCCTTGAAGATTCCCTCACATTATTCCATCCAGACATACTTTACCCCTTTCCTTGTTAACACAGTTAGTGGGCTTGAAAATCGTGAGAATTTTCTCACAAAACGTCAGTAGTACCCAGCTAATCCAAGAAAACTCTGGATTTCTGTGACACTAGAGGGCATGGGCCATTCCTCAATCGCCTTTGTCTTTGAAGGATCCACAGAAATTCCCTCACTTGTGATCACATGTCCCATGAATGTGACTTGATTCATCCGAAAGTCACACTTGTTGAACTTGGTGTACAACTTCTCCTTTCTCAATGTCACAAACACAAGTCTTCGATGTTCTTCATGTTCCTCCTTTCTCTTGGAGTAGATGAGAATATCATCAATAAACACTACCAAAAATTTTTCGAGGTAATGTCTAAAGACTCTATTCATCAAATCCATGAAGATTGTAGGGGAATTCGTAAGTCCAAAGGGCATCACCAAAAACTCATAGTGCTCGTACCTTGTTTGGAAGGAATTCTTCTGAATATCTTCTTTCTTCACCTTTACTTGATGATATCCAGAACGAAGATCCACCATTGAGAAGTATTGAGCTCCTCTTAACTGATCGAACAAGTCATAAATCCTTGGGAGAGGATACTTGTTCTTTATGGTGATCTTGTTGAGTTCCCGATAATCAATACACAGCCGCATGTTTCCATCCTTCTTCTTCACAAGGATCACTGGCGCACCCCAAGGATGCACTAGGGTGTATGAGCCCTTTGTCCAGATTCTCTTGTAGCTGCTTCTTTAACTCCTCCAGTTCAATAGGAGCCATCTTATAGGTGCAATTCAAGATCGGAGTAGCTCCGAGTATGAGTTTAATTGAGAAATCTACCTCACGATCTAGGGGAATTATGGGTAACTCTTTGGGAAATACATCGTTGTATTCCCACGCGATGGGCATTTCCTTAAGGTTGGAACTTTCCTTCGACTCAACCATTTGGGCGACATATGGTTCTTCATAGGGAATCAACACCCACACCATTGAAGGATTTTTCAAAGGAGATTCATGATCTTCCTTGCATTTGTATAGGAGCATGGGATGGTTCGGAATATGAATAGATGTTTCTTTTTCCCGATAGTTGACATGTTCTCTATATGATGAGAGCTAGTACATTCCCATTATAGAGTCGAATTCCACCAAGGGAAGTATTACAAGATTTTCCGAAAGAATCTTCCCACATACGTCAACAGTAGAAGACTCAAACACTTGGGTTGTAATGATTGCACCACTTGGTGTTTTTACAGATATCTCTACATCAAGGTTTCGGGGCTTCGATTCTATAGTTCTAGCAAACTTGCAAGATATAAAGGAATACGTATAACTAGAATCAAATAAGACTTTTCCCATTCTTGATTGAATAGGAAGTGTACCTTGTACGACTTCATTATCATGCTCCACCTCCGTAGTAGTGATGGCATAAGCCTTCCTTTGCTCATTTGGCTTTGGTGGCTGCTGACACTGATTACCCTCGAGAGCTAGAGGTTTAGACCACTAGTTTGAATAGTACCCTTACTCCCTATAGTTGTAGCATTGAACCATTAGTGGTTCTCTCCTTTCATTGGATACATTATCCTTCATTTTCATGTCTTTTCAACACTCTTGAGCATGGTGTCCTTCTTTCCCACACATGAATCATTTCCTCATCCCTTTGAGGCAGTTCCCATGGTGCAACTTCCCACATTTTTGGCATGTGGGTCGTTGTGTTTTCTTCCCACCTTTATCACTAGATCCACCGGTTTGAAACTCCATCTTTCTTTTCTTATCACCATAGCCATGTTACTATTCTCCAAACTCGATCTCCACTTTGAAATCACACCGAACAACTTATTCATAACTACCAAATTCTCAAATTGCAAGAGCCTTTCAAAGGTGTTGTTTTAATCCACTAAAGAATATATCAATTTTTCTATCATTGTTGATAACAAAACCCGAAGTGTACCTTGCAAGCCTTTTGAAATTCGCTTCATAGGTTGTAACAGATTCTCCTTATTTTTTCCTGAGCTCTATGAATTCTCTCTCCATCTTCGTGCGAAGAGTTCGTGGGAAGTGCTTATTAAGAAACATTATCTTAATGTATTCCCATTCCATCTCTTCAATTTCCTACCTTGTCTTGGTGTTCTTAATCAAATCCCACCATTGATCGGCTTCTCCATATAGACGATAAACAGCTAGAGTCACCTTCTCCATCTTAGAACAGTGAAGAACAGAAAAGATCTTCTCCATGGAGTTGACCCATTGTTCCGCAACTAGTGGATCAGAAGATCCATAAAACGTCAGTGGTCGTTGCCGCATAAAACATTTGATTTCCATTTGCTCCCTATTTGGTGAAGGAGGACATTCCCCATTATTATGGTTATTGTTCATAACCTGAGATAATTGGGTAAGCATTACCCTGAATTTTTGAACTCCACCTCCCAAATCATTGGGGATGTTGTTCGGGCAATCATTGCATTGGCCCTCGCAAGAGTTGTTGGCCTGATTTCTATTAGTTCCCACAATTTTCTAAAACAGAAAAGGTTAGAACAAAACATAAGTAAACAAGTCATGAATAACTTATTCATTTAAATAATTATACCAAAAACATAACATATCGGATCCATAGGTAAATACTCTTGTGTGCATTTTTGTACTTAGTCTCATGCTAGAGGTTTTCTTTAGGGTTCACTAATCCTAATTCCCAAATTAACTAAACCTTTCCTCTAATACCAAATATAGCGACCTGGCCTTTCCTTTCATTACTATTACATCATTTCAAAGATAAAAAACATAATAGTATTACACATAGAGGATCCAGAGGTTTAGTGTCTTGGGAAAACTAGGACCATACATGACAAATACAACATCAACGATAAACATTTATTTAATTTCTTCTTCACAAGATTCTTAGTGGAACTTGTCCTCTCCTTAGTATATATAGCCACCTGAGGATATGCATCAAAAGGGGTGAGCTAGAAGCCCAGTAAGAGGATTGATAAGAACAATATAGCATGGGGTGAGCAAAATCATGACATAGGAAAAAGATCATGAACATGAGAGGAGCATAAATAAAAGACTTGAAATGTGGCAATGCATAAAAATGAAACATCATGTCTTAGTGGTTAACTACCACACATACTTGTGAACCAAGCTATAATCTTGTTCACACATAATTTCACATTTACTCATGAGATTCATCACTTTACCCAAGGCATTGGAGCGCTATATAACTCTGGGCGCACTTGTCACATTTAAACATTCATTTTGCGCTATATAATTCCGGGCGCACCCGTCACATCATAACATCGTCATTTATCATGCATGCCAAAATGAACATATAACATAAATCAACATAATGTACCCATGAAAAGGAATGGTTTTCATCTCATAATAACACCTTCATAAGCTTTGGGTTCCCAAAAGAAATAGGGAATAACCCACATGTTACAAGAACCGTCCAATTTGAGTGAGAAGTAAAAGGGGCGTTCTTAAAAGAAGAGTTCTTTCAGAAAACATTTTTTTGGACATAAAAACCAGTGACAAACATGTATATCCTAGAAAAGTAAATTAAATGATGAAAAATGATATTTGAGTAGTAACCATATCAAAAATGGAGTGAAAGAGGGAGAACCCAAAGGAAGAAAATTGGGTTCGAGATTTTCCCTTACCTTGTACCTGAATGCCTCCTTCTCTTTAATGTCCTGTATAATGACATTATATTGATTAATTAGAAATACAGAACCACTTGTACACTAATAGGGTTCATTATTGTTTCTTTATGTCATATTAAGTTCCTTTGGATGACTTATAGAGTTTAAAAACATTGTTCGGGGATGTTTGTTTTCAGGGTTTTCTTGAGTGGTTCACTTGTATTCTTAAATTGATGTTTGGGTAGATCATGGGTAAACATACAGAACTGATATTAAATTTTATTAATGATATTATAGGATCTTTAATTATTTTATAATTAATTATATTAGATCCATTTGGATGAATCATTAGATAAGAATTTAATGATGGTTATTTAGGTTAATTTGAGCAGTTTTTGGATCACAACGAACTTGTTTTAACGTTTCACTTAGTAATATGGCCATCTGTTATCTCCAGAACATAAAATAGAACATAATACATATAAAATATTCTGGTTCAACCATAAAAATGGTTTCATGACCATATTTTAAGGTAGAAATGGAAGAAGAGAACATGTCGTTTTTTAAGGTGATAAATTTAACACCTCATGAACAACGTTCTCTTTAATAAAATAAAAGGAAGAAGGAAAGGGGTGGGGTGATATAATAACCCCTTAGTATCATAAAATTACAGTATATGTATAATAATGGAGTTACAAAAAAATTTTGATGAATATAGGTGGGGAGAGTTCAAGAAAGGAACTTGAACTTGAAAGGAAATTAAAGGAGAAGAGGGAGAGAAATTACCTCTAGAATCTTCCTCTTGAGAACCTTCATAAGGGCCTAAGCATGGTATTTTTATGAGACCAGAATATTTTGGACGTGGGGAAGGGTCTAGAGAAGGTGTTTTGGCAGAGTTTAGAGAAGGCTTGGAGCTTGAGAGGTGTGAGGAAAAGAGGGAGTGAAGGGTGGCTTTTATAGTGGAGGGGAGAGGGGTTTCCTTAATATAAAATTGATTAGTTTATTAATTTCACCTAAGACAAGGAATTGTGAGTCTTTGATGACAAATAATAGTAAATAAGTTATGTGAGTTCGGTATTTGGGTGCTTACATAACTTGTGACTTCAGGAATAGTGGGTTTTAATTAAAATGTATTTATATGGTAAATTAATGTATTCTACTATTCACCAAAAATTCAAGTTTCTCAGAAACATACCAAAACATTACCCCAACCATTTTTGGACGTTTAGAATCCAAAAATGAAGTCAATTTTTCAAAAATAATTTTCTAAATATTATTAATTTAATATTTAATTAAAATCATAATTTACTTAAAAAAACAGTTTTTAAGATTAAGACTGATTTTATATTTCTTTCAAAAATTACGTAGGGTCTTATAAAATTATCTAAAAACTATTAGAAATTGATACAATAATAAATGAATACATTTTAGGGAAATAAATATTATTTTAAATTAATTAATTAATTATAATTAATTATTTATGACTTATGAAATACCAAAAACGTTTACTAAGGTCAAATTGTAACTTTCTAAGATGTCTAAAATTTATTTTATTATTCACAGATAATGTTCCTCTTATTTACTATTCATAAGGGTAATATTACTATTCATAAGGGTAGGTTACTATTCATAAGGGTAGTTTACTATTCACCAAAAAATTATTTTTGTTTCATTAGACTCACAAAACCATCTTGAACACAACCGTGTATGTCGGATTTTCAAAATTCCAAACATAGGGGTGACAAAATTATGTTTAAATGTCACTTATCACTTAGTAGTTCATTATTTTGTGTTTTTATGACAGAAATATAAGAATTTAATTTTCCATTGAAAAACTTTGGGTTGTTACATTCACCTATGGGGTGTCCCGTAAACAAAGTATATAACCTTACACCTTAGAAACAACCCTTTAACAATCAAACAAACCAAAATAGTTAATAAAAGGGTTAAATTCCAAATCATTAAATACCCCAATCATTGTTATGTGGCACTTTGGGCATATATAATCCAAGTATGAATAACGAAAGGCACAAAACACCTACCTCGATGTTGTATGATTGATAGTCTTGAACGTTGGCCCTCGAATCAGCCTAGATTGTCTTAGATCTACAAAAATGTTGAATATTTTCCAACCTTGAATAAACCATGAGAGAGGAGTAATCAGAAAAAAAGGATCTAGGGGATTCCATAACTCACCGTTGGGATTCCAACGCACCCAGTAGAATCTCAATCAATGCTTGGATGGAGAATTGGGAGGGGTTCAGAGTTCCTCAGCCCTTTTGTTGTGCTCTTGTACAAACCACAAGGAGAAGAAGATTTTTTCGAAGATGAGACATTACCCCGCTCTGATTTATCAAATAAAAATAAAACTACATGGCATTTTCATTAAAGGTTCATGCCATGTAGTAGCCTTAACCATCCCCCACATTAAGAGGTATTCTAGGTCACCACAGATCCATGTACTCGGCCATTACCCAGCTAGTACGTAGGAAGTATGAAGGACCCGGGTACACAGCATATACTCATAAGTATATGGCATGTACTTATAAAATAATCATTTCTTCCTTTTTACTAAAAAACAACCCGAAAACAAGATCCACACATGAAATAAGGATCTGGGTTCTTATAATAAGGTTTGATCATATATCATAGCTAAATATATTTATCCTATTGTTTATGAGGATGAATCATAGACCATAAGGTTGCAACAGACCTTGGATTCTACATGCTAGAGGATGGTGGAGCTACGATGATTGATCACTAGAGAAGATCCATAGGGGAAAGTGTTTCAAGGCTCAAGAGAGGCTCTTTCATGTGGATTACCCTTTCTTATGTCATAAATCACTTACTTTATTTTTAATCTTTTTATGTGTCCATAGACACATTCATCTTCTTAGATTTAATTACCACACTTAGATCACGTTTTTAAGACAACAAATCATCAATCCTTATGATCATGTGGGTTTTTAAAGTGTGAGAAACATGGGATGACCACATGATTGATCATTGGTATGAGAGTGTTATATAATCATCAAACAATATAATTCTGTTATTTCTAACTAAACAATGAGATTGTTTGGGATGAAAATGTTTGTTTCCAAAGAACATGGATCTTATGACTTCATAATTGCTTTTCTTGAATGATCTAGTGATCAAATTGGATAGCACTAGGGGCATTGAATTCTATCAGACCAAGTGGGAATGAGAATTGTGAATCATAATTCTCCAAATATAGAACACAAGGAGAGTGGAATAGTAATATAGGATAACTTCTAACTATGTTATAAACACTGTATCCTTACCATTAGCCTAGAATGGGGAAAAACGAATGAGGTTCAACCACTGACCATGTTTGAAACATGGAAATTGTCTCATAATTTCATCCAAAGTCTACTCGGATGTTGGGCTAGGATGGTTGGTGAGCCAAAATGGAATTATTCCCAACTATTAGGGGGTCCCTTTTGATGTGTAATAGGATAATGATATAAATAAGGGAAACTCTAAGTGTGGGAATGAAGTGGTGTATTATTTGAATGGATTCCAACACACTTGCAATTATGCTACCATGACATAGATCATGTTTGTGTAAGCATATTTTTATAAACAAAGATCAAAAATATCATTTAGAGGAGCACCATCTTGAATGTAGAGTGAGGAAGAAAGGAACATGAGCAATGTGGTAGTTGACTAGAAATGGAAGATAGGGACTCTATGGTGAGTGCCTTGGATTCCTTGTAGTTTTATGTCCTAAAATGAAGATGATAGAAATGAAATTTTATGTCATACATTGATGATTTAGTATTGTATATTTTAACATCATGTGATTAGGAAGCATCACCCATTTTAACATCATGTGAGCGAGATGTTGTATGCAGTTTAAGGTCATACTATATGGACCTTTAGTTTAACATCCCAAATGAAAATGTGTAGTTTTATGGAGTGAGAAACCTAATGTGAATGAGGAAAAAGGAGGCCCATTCCATATAACATTCCCCCAAGAATACAACCTGTATATAGATTAATGTTGTGATGCTAGGAATTGAATCCTTAGTATATGTTCATGGAGTTTGGACTCGGGGGATCTTTTTTACAGCTCAACCAGATCGATGCACACCCTAAAAGAACACCTAATCCCATGTGATTCATAGTAAATGTGGTAAATAAGGAACGATAAGGGGTTTTATTGAGATGTATAAGCACACTGTGGGAGTGAGGAAATACCGGGTTGAGAGATTCTATAAGATGTGTGGAAGTGGAAAGGAGGAAATATGATGCTTCTAAGATCTAGATCAGGGGTGAACGATGGGTAGAGACTGACTATTGAAAAAATTTGGAACATAGGAATCTCAACCACACTAGCTTGGAATGTGGTGAACAAATTAAAGATTGATTTTTCAACATTTTCAAAACACAATATTCAGCATTTGCAGCTAGTGATCCATTAGGGTGTTGGCCCAGGATGGGAGGTGATCCAAAATAGAATGTGACCATAACTATTTGGGGATCATTATAAATTTTAATGGTCATGTAAATAAAAAATATAAAGGACTCTTAGTGTGGAATGGTGTGCATTGAAATTAGTACTCAAACTTGGGTTTTACGAATAGTTTAAGGTTGTATTTCATGGACCATATGGAAGGAATCAAAAATAGTTTCTGGTCGGCTAGTCTAGAAAATGGTGGAACGTTTAGAGTCCTATCATTTGTACTTCGGGGGATGTTTAGTCCAAGGTTATATGGAACATAAGAGGTAAATCCCAATGAAAATCATCCAAAGAGGCTCATTTTCTACACAAACATCTTGAGATGAATTGTATATAGTATTAGGTCCTACTGTCTGGACCATAATTGTTTTTTAGGGGAAAAGGATGATGAAACTATAGTTAGGCTTGAAGATAAAAAAGCTCCAGTGTCACTACTTATCAGATTAAAATGGTAATCAAGCCACATGTAGTTCTAGAACATGATGTGGTAAGAGACCAATATCGGTAAATATGATTCTTCTCTAATAAGGAAATATGAAGCATCCCATCTATCAATGGGGTGAAGTCACTATTTAACTCCATGCATTGAGGATGTTAGGCTATGCAGTTTAAATTCAAAAAGCATATATAGTAGGGGTTTCAAAAATTTAAGGGTCATAATTATCGGACCTTCTACAAAAAATTTAATGTCATACGACCTTAATAGAAGGGGCGATTAGTTTAATGTCATCATGTATGGACTAATAATGATCAATTTTTAGGGCATCTATGTGATACATGAGAGGCATAAC
This sequence comes from Viscum album, assembly GCA_963277665.1. Taxonomy (NCBI): domain Eukaryota; kingdom Viridiplantae; phylum Streptophyta; class Magnoliopsida; order Santalales; family Viscaceae; genus Viscum; species Viscum album. The sequence continues at coordinate 1,238,838,816 of OY728153.1, forward strand.
CCAATTTAAATGAGGAACAAGGAGTAACACACACCACAAATTCACATTTAAATGGAATGAGTACAATTTAAGTTCATATATCATGGAATATAATTGAGGATAAGGGGTTAAGGGGTTAATGAACTTGCAGTTGATCCTAAAGGCAAACTGTCTAGATGTTACTATGTATCCCATAAGCATGGTGATCAGGCCATACGTAGTTATAGATCATAGTGTGGTGAAATACCAACACGGTTTGGGGAAATCCCTTATTGCGAGGGAACTAAGGCATCCCACAATTATCATGAGGCATCCTGAACTTTTTTGAGGTAGGATTATAGTTTAACATCATGTTTTATGGACATTAAATCTTAGTTTAAGGTCATAGAGTTTAGACCATATCGTGTAATGTCTCAAATGGGTACATGTAGTGTTATGATGTGAACAAGAACCAATGATGCCCAATGCCACATGACACATCCTAGAGAAAATCTAGTCTATAGTGAGACGAGGGTCTCAACCAAATGGGATATGTGGGAATGACAATAGTAACCTAATGTGATTGAGGACCAAGGAAAAATATTCCACATGATATATTCCTGGGGAGATTAATTCATATAGTTTTAAGTCATTGTTACTAGACTAGGGATTCTAGTATAAAGTCATAGAGTTTGGACATTTCAAATTATTTAATGTATTGTTTCATGGACCATAAGGTGGCTATTAGTTCGAGGTCATAATTCTTGGACCATCAACTCTAATTTTAAGATCATAGAGTTTGGACCATATGGTGAGCACTCTAAAATGGACATGCGTAATGATATGGAATAACAAAATCAATTTGAATGAGGACCTAGGAGGCCCACACACTACAAACTCATTCTTGGGGAGGTTTGCATACAGTTTAGAGTTTGGATTCTTAGAAAATGATAAAGAAAACGGGGCCATAGGTTTGAATAAATTGGGTCTGTAGCTAAATATTATAATTCTGAGCATTAATGCATATCCTAAAAGGTAAAAAGCATGATATATGTAGTTCTTGATGAATGTATCTATGAATATGTCTGACACTTATAGAGGAAGAGGAAATTTTTTATTTTTGGGGTGGCTAGACCAGGATGTAAAATCCAAGAATATTTATATATCCTACATGTAAAGGAACAAAAATATATATATTTATCGAATGTGGAATGGTAGATGATCAATTATGGGGGAAATTTTTTCTTGGGTGAGAACATTATGGTGATACATAGATTATCATCATTTGTCTAGGAAGATAATTGCTAAACAATTTATCATTAGTAAACTAGGTTATTGGTTGTTATGGATTTTAAAATCATGAAACAAGGATATAAATGTTTTAGTTTAATGTATTGAGATATGACATTCCATGATTTTTAATTTCATGTGGTCTAGATGTTGGTTGCTATATAGTTTATCATCGTGTAACTAGGATGATAGTTATAATGAAGTTTATCATCATGCGACTATGAAGTTTGGGGTAAAGTGTTTCAAAAGGAAAGGGAATGGTGAGATAGCTATAACACAATATCAATGAGGACCAAGTATGCATTTTTCAAGAAATACACTCCCAAAGAAGACCTATGCATAGTTTAAAGTCTTTATGATTAGACATGAACTTATAGTTTAAGGTCATGGAGATCAGACCATTCAACCAGTTTAACATCATGTTTCTAGGATTCTAACAATATTTAGTTTAAAGTTTTATAGATTATACTGTAACAGCACAGTTTAATTGCATGTTGTAGGGATTTTTTCTCCTTAGACGAATTAATACATGAGAAACATGGAATTAGTTGGAGGAGTAATGCACTCTCCATCCATAGTTATCAAAGAGTATTAACCATTTAGGATACACATTATGAATGATGTATGGTCTTCCCACTTTGGATTTATCTTTGGAAGATTCCAATTGGTTGTCATTGGAATTATGAGAGCCATTAATGCATCACCCTGGAGGAAGGAAGGAAGGTGAACCTTCTTATTTAATATTATGGTCATCTTGTTATGGGGCCTCTTTAGATTGTGAAAGGAACAAACCATGTTCTCTTTGAGGGATTATATCTCAGCTAGAAGGACTTATTAAATTCTTTTTGGAATCTTATAATCATTGATATCATTATGGATCAATGGAAACTAAATCTAAATGGGAAGGATTTATTATGTTCCATACACTAAAGAATATAGAGTCATCTTGGTGGAATTTTAAGTCATTGCCCGATAGGCCCAGCGAGTGTTGGGGAGATTGTCTAGCCAACTATACTTGCTTTATACAACCGCATTTAGAATAAATATGGAGAGGATTTTTTTTGAACACCATGATCTGTCCATTTTTCTGCCTGTGATAGTAGGAATTATGGTTAGACCATATGTTATACGTAGCATACAACTTCTTCACCTTATCATCCCAAAAGTTGGTGTCTATGTCCATGATAATGGCATGAGGGAATCTAAATCCATTTATGATATTAGAGATCATGAATTTAACCACTGATCAGGCCTTGAATTCCTTGAGAGGCATCTCTTCTTCCCACTTCAAAAATAAATCTATCACGGTCAGAATGAACCTTTACTGGAGACCTTCCACTGGTGGATACTATCCCAATATATCTACTCCCCAAACTACAAAGGTCCATGAATACATAATATTATGAAGGGTATCTAGAAGTAGATGAATAAAGAAGCTTGGTATTTGACACATTTGGAACAACTTGGTGAACTCGACACAATCAGAAACCATTTTGAGCCAGAAGTAGTCCAACCTCCGAATCTGGTGGAACGGGTTCAACCCTACCTGATGGAAACCATAGGACCGAGCAAGAACATCCTACATAAACTTTGGAATCATGTCTTGTTGAATGTAATAGAGGAGGATTTCATCAAACCCACATATTTTGAGTGTATGCTCAAAGTTTTTCCCACTCTAGAGGTTGAAATTCATTGTACACTGATGGATTCACTCATGTTTGGGTCTGTTCGATGGGAGGGAAACGCGATGGAGATAATCAATAGAAGGAGTTGGTGAAATTGGAGTTTCCTATACTATGGCGTTCTAGAAGTCCCAATGTGGAACCACTGGCAGTCATGAGGTCTACCTACAGGTTTTTATCATCATATGGGATGACAAGAGTGATGATCCTTTTATGAACCTCATGAATGAACATATCATCCAAGTCAAGATCTATAAGATAGGAAACTAGACTATCCATGGCATCGACTCAACCATTTTATAATCATGGAACATGATTCTCTTTTATTGGTGAAGGGAAATGGGCCATCAGATGATGAGTGTGCTTCAACAGGGGCATGAATTCTGGATTCCTAACGATATAATCACCATTGATCTGTTTGATGACTAACTTGGAGTCTACCTTCACATTAAATTGTGAAACATTAGTCTTGAGGGCTAGCTCAAGACCATTAATGAGGTTCTAATACTCTTCCCCATTATTTGTATAGCCTTCTGACAAATTGAATGAGTAGGGAAGGATGGATTTATTTAGGGTAATGAAGATTATCCTTAAGTCTATTCTTTTGATCTTGGGATCATTGATCCTTATACCGATTGTTCTCCAGGAGGAACTATCAAAATGAATTTACCAATATTTCCTATCCTGATCCACTGAGAGGATAAGATGTACTGGTAAATTGATGTCTGAAAGTGATTCTTCATAAGCTGGATTAGTGGAAAGAAATTCTTCCAATGCTATACCTTCCATGGTTTTTTGTGGAAAGAACTTGATTTTGAATTGCTAAAGGATCTTTGTCCAGTGTGTTAACCACCCCATAAACATTTGGTGATTCATGATATATTTATTGAATCCATTCAGGATGCTAGCTATATGTTATTATGTTATAGATAATGCTGAAACTTTTTTACTAGGAAGACCATTTCAAGAAATCTCTTCTCAATAAGAGAATATATGGCCTCTCTTTTAAGGAGAACATAACTGAGATAGCAAAAATTGTTCTATCTCTCTCTTCATTGTTCTAATGAGAGTGAATGATTAGAGGGTATCATTCTAGGGTGGTCATGTGGAGGAATAGAGAATAACCTAATACATGTGGCAAAAAAACTGGAGGTTATAGTAGATAATACAATATCTCCTCAAAAGTTATCTAGCTCTCTTTACCCCACTAGTAGGCGGTACCATTCTTCATGAGCTGAGAAAAAGGACTACACATTCCTACCAGATTTTTTGATGAATCTTCATATGTAGGATAAGTGTCCTTGAAGGTCTCTAATCTCATGAAGGTTTCTCAAAGAAGGCTTGTGTATGATGAATTTTATCTTCTCTAGGTCAATCTCGATGACTATGTATCTAATGATGACGTAGAGAAACATTCCAGAGGTAAACCCAAAGGCACAGTTCAAGGGGTTCATCTTTAAATTCTGGGAGAAGAGGAAGCTGCAAATTTTCTCAAGATATTTGAGATGGTCCTAACACTGATAGTATTTGACCAGCAAATCTTCCACATAACACTCCACTAGAATCCCATGGAACAATTTAAATATGTTTTTCTTGGACCACTGATACGTGGATCTAGAATTATTCATATTAAATGGAATGACCTGATAAAAGAATGTACCTTGTGGTGCTATGATGGAAGTAAACGTTTCATATATGGGGGCCATCTTGATATGATTGTATCTAAAGTATCCATCCATGAAGGAGTGATAATAGAACCCAGGTTTTTTAAAAAATCAATAGCTTTATCACTATAAGGGGGAAATCATCCTTCAAATAATGATAGTTTATGTCCTTGAAGTCAATAAATACTATGATCTAATTGTTCTTCTTCTTGAATGGAATAGTGTTGGATATCCACTTAGGTTAATAAACATCCTAGACGAATATGGATTTGATAACTTTATCATCCTCATCCATGAACATGACACAATGAGAAGGGTGTAGTTTCCTAGGAAGATACTTGAAACCACAATGATTCACTGGGAGACCAAAATGGTGGAAAGAGACCAGAGGGTCTGGTACGATAATCACATCATAACTCTAGGAAAATTCATCATGATGATGCTTTTGGAAGTCCACATAAAATTATTGTTCCTCTAGTGGAAAGGTTTTACAGATCAATGTTGGACTAGGATCATTCCTAGTACCAAGGTTCACATAAAATAACTTATCAAAAATGTTGGATATACCCTCTTCAAATGTTGGAGGATTTAATTAAAAATCATCTTCATCATCTGAGGTCGGGAAATAAATGTGAGGACGTTCATCTAGGATGACTGATTCTAGGTAAACTCTAGTTCTGTCTTGGGAAGATGAGGAATCCCCCATGGGGAACTCTTGATCTATTGAAACTATGGTGAGAGAGGTTGTCAAACTGATTCCATCAGGACTTCAACCATGAGGCCCATGATTGATGTCAAATCAATGGTGGGGGGTTGGTTTCTACTGATTCAACTTGGCTCATTGAAATATGTGCATATGACATATAGTGTATTCATGGCATGAACATGTTAATACATTACAATGGTGGGAGCTTCTAGAATCACCTGTTCCTGGCCTATGTAAGAGTTAGAGGTAATCTTATGACATTATTTATACTTGGGGACATGGTGTCCTTTGTTCCAAGAATTGAAAAATCAATTTCCCAAATCTTACATTGTAGCCTCCAACCAGTGAATTGAGGGGATGAAAGCATCATCCAAGTATGTTTATGGGAAAGCTACAATGGTGTTATAATCAACCTCATGGGTTTAAACCTACTTATCCTTGATCTTGTAGTAGTCATCGTCCAAGTAGCAAGCTTTAAATGTTTTAAAGGGAGATGAATCACCATATATCATACCTACTCATCCATTGAGGGAGTACATAAGGCATTGTTGATATAAGGAGGGGACTACCACAAGAATCTAGATCTAGGTCCTACCCATCAACATGTTATATGTGGTATCTTTTGAGAAAACCATGAGTTTATCCTTTGTGATCAAGCCACCAAATAGAGTGTTCAACCAGATTCTATCTCCCAGTCTCTTCTACGTCCCATCATAGCCCCGAATCTTCATGTCTGAGGGGCTCAGTTCATCTTCAATGAGTTCCATCTTGCAAATAATTATGGTTGGGATGAGATTGACCCTTGAAACCATTTCAAAAAGATAGTTATGGACCTCCACACCATTGAACATCCTGTTGATTTATAGCATGAGGATACCCCCCCCCCTAAACAAGAGAGCCCTCATCTTCTTCGTAGGATTATATAAAGACTTAGAATTGTGCTTTCTAAACCTCCTCAGTATAGAATTATTCTACAGTCAATTCCTCTTCTTCAAACTGGAGGGGATTTTCAAGTCATCTATGAGGGACTCACATATCTCTTATGACAGGTGGAGTGCCTCAATGATTGACATATTTTCATGTATGTTGATGAGGTGATTCAGCACATCAAACTTCTATGCCAGATGCATATTTTTTGCAGTAGGGTTTTCTCTTGGGAAAGAGGCATTGCATACACTAACGTCTGAACTACTAGATTCAAGCTAGTGCTATAAAAATCATGTTTCTCATCACCCTACTGTCCCAAAACCTATATCGACTGATTTTCAGCTAGATGAGTCTTAGATTTAGATGGATGTGGTCAATCATGACATGGTTGTAGCTTCTTCATGATCAATTAAGCATGCTCACCTTTGGAGGTGTGTTTGACGGAGAAAACTGAGAGGTTTGTACTTGTTGAGCACTGTACAAAACCTATTGTCTGGTCTTGGTAGCATGCATGTTTTAGCTTGAAGCAATATCCTGATCATTTTGACTATTTTTGTGTCCTTTTATTCCTTTTATATGATGTCTATTGAAGGTACTCGAGGGACTAACAGGATATTGTTCAACATCAGGGATCATGAATGGATTCACCAACTCAATGGTATTCATGAAGGAATACTCCATAATTATTAAATTGAATTGGAGTGGATGATAAAATATATATAAATCAGTATGATGTTATAATAACTATTTATATTTATTATTTACACCATTATACCCATCCAAGTAAGGTGGTGTTGGAAAAACAGATTACACCACGGCGTAGAGACGGTATTCCGTACGTACGCACGCACAGTGATTTTGTTTTCCGTAGGATGGATAGATGGTGAAATAGGGTTGTTTCATACTTATAATAAAATATCAGTATATGAGTGATACTGATGTTATTAATTCATAATGAAACAACTAAATATGAAGAAGTAGAAGAATAAATATAGTTGAAAGAATCGGTAACGGACATCACCTCTTCTTTGAAGTGCCTCTTTGAGACCTCGTCTTAGGGCACTAAAATTGGTGTTTGAAGAAGACCAGGACCTATAGGATGTTTCTAGGGAAGTTTAGAATAGAATATTTCAGGGGTTTTCCAATATTGAAGGCTCAAAGTGGTGTGAGGAATAGAGGGAGGAGGTGCCCTTTTATAAGGGAGGAGAGGGGCACCTTTGGAAAAACAAAAAATATTATTTTATTATTAAGTCATATTCAGTTTTTAATAGCTCTAAATTAATTTATTTAGAAGATAAGGTGGGGATGGGTCGAAATAATCTCATGCAATAGAATTTGGACAAGTTTAGGTAATTATTTTAACCTTATAATTTAGATTTGACATTAAGTTAAATAATTTAACTTTTACTGTGTCTTCTTGTTTTCTTACACTATATGGTTAAGAAACTTACTATAACAAGCCAAACGAACCCCAAGTTGTTTATTATTAATATATATAACCTTATCTAATTCATTTGGCCTAACCATATATTTTTAAGAATAAAATAACAATTAATAATATAATATTTGTTTTAAAAACTATTTTATGTCAATTTTGACACTATTTGGTAATTGTTTTTTTTAAATCATAACAGAATGATTAGTTCGAAGAAAGTTAATTAAATCAATAATAACATGTCATATTAACCTATAAAATTAGTGTAATTCATAAAAAGTCTAAAATTACATTTATTTGAGTGTTTATAACATCAATTATTTCAATATTTCATTAATAAGATAATTACTACATCATCATTGTGTCATATATAAATTAAATTATTTAATGTCTAAAAATTATAAATAAAAAACCATTATGTATAAAATATTTTTTTCTTTCTAATTAATTTTATAGTAGAATTTATCTTATGTATAACCCTATTTAAAAAATTATTTACTTATTAAACTTTGATTTTAACTATTTTAACCCTTCTTTAAATAAATTAATATTAAATGTCTTAATCTAATCCAAGTGGGCCTAAATGGTAATATTTCATTCCTAAGGTTGTTTTGGGTCGAATTAAACTTATACAATAGAATTAGGACATGTTTTAGGGTAATAATAGTATCATTTTTACCCTTAATTACCCTATTTACTTTTAACCATGGTAAAAAAAAGTAAAATGTTACTATTCACCAAAAATTATTTTCATCTCATTGAACAAAATTTTACTTAATAACATCAATCATGTCTCTCGGATTTTTGAAATTCCATTCACATAAGCAGTTAAATTAAGTTTTATGTAAATTTGTAAATTCTTCTAGGAGGTGGGTAAAAGGCGGTGAAAAGTTCAATAAAATTTTTATATATCTAAAATTATTATAAAACGACTCCAATGAATTACTTTGAACATATATAGGTATTATCTATCAATTTTTACCTAAAATGAAATTAAATAAAATAAATTATTATTTAAATAAAAAGTCAGTTTTTAAATAGTAACCCAGTGTTTTCACTTTTCATCAAAAATTGTAAGTTTTCAGAAAAATACCAAAATTTCAACCAAGGCTAATTTTGATTTTCCAAAACCAAAAATGAAGTCCATTTTGAAAGATAAAATTTATAAAATTTCAAAAAGTGGGTATTACTATTCATAACGGCTAGTTCTAATAATATTTTAATAATATATCATTGTTTAGTAAAACCCGGTATTGCGTACAACACAAGCTATCGAGGAAGGTCGTAATTGCATGTAATGCAAGCCAAGTCAGGGTTGCGTGTTATGTAAGACTCCTTTGTTGTTTCGTTATAACAGAATCCAACCATTGACATTTATACATTGAATATATATATATATACTCAATGTTGCGTAGATTGACTATTATCAAACGAACTTGAAATTGTGTGTAACACAATCTAAGAATAGTGTTGTGTATAATGCAAGCTAATACGGTGTTTTTTATAGTGCAAGATAATCTTGGTGTATCGTAAAACAGAAGATATGAAAGAAATTAAAACGAATATATCTTATAAAATCTCTGGTTGTTACAAACTAGGCCACTGAACTAGGTCTTCAAGAGGATCATGCCGGCCGGGGTCTGCTCGGTCCTGTCATACCCTTGGATTCTTAGGTCATAGGGAGTTAGATCATCCTCTGAAAACCCCATCTGTCGTAGTGTCCAAGTCGGGATTAGGTTAATCCCAGATCCCGTGTCAACATGATAGAGGTGGACCTCCATGCCATTGAACTGACCAGTGACATACAATGGAAGAATGTTACCCTATATGGGAAGGTCTTCGTCTTCACCAGAGAACGAGATAACTACCTGGAATTCGATTTTCTCAATTGCCTTAGTGTAGAAGGATTCTGCAGCTGCTACTTCAATCTCAAACTGGAGGGGGATATTTAAAGCCTCGGCAAGCGCCTCTCGGATGTCTGACGATAGGCGAAGAGCCTCAAGGATATAGAGCCTTTATGGAATGCCGGAGAGCTGTTTAAGGACATCATATATCCGTACCAGGTGTGAACCTCTACTCATAGGAGGTCTCTCTATGATTGGAGGCACGACGGGCCCTGCCAGATGGACCTGTGGCTGGCTAGTGCTAGGTACGTCCCGTTGCTCACTAGTCGAGGACTGAAGAGTAGATGTCAGATGAGAACCAGAAAACTGAGATTGTCCTGTAGTAGGGCGAGACTAGTCGTGGTATGGACAAAGTAGCTTTGCCTGATCCAGTAGCACAAACGACGGTGGAGGTAGATCTCAGGGCACCAGATGAGGAGGTTGTGCGTGTTGATCTTTGCGCTAGGCCTGCTTCCTGGTCTCAGTGGCATGCACGGTCTAGCTGAAAGTGACTCCTAGAGTGCCTTGACAACCCATATGGTCGTGGTTATTCCGACATTAGTGTCTGCTAGGGTTGTTAGGGAGGTTCACCTAGCATTCCCCCTCATCGGGAGTCATATAGGGATTTACCAACTCCACGGTATTAACCGAAGTGTACCCCTGACTATCACTTGAAGAGTCATCCATAATTGGGTAGATTCTGGGAGGGATCCACATCTCAAGGGCATGAAGTCACTGAGAGTGCGGGACGATGACGAAATTGACGGGGTGTGTTGATTTTTCTTACATCGCTGATGCTTTCTCTTCTGGGAAGAGGTCGGTTGGGATTATGATGCAGAGGTAGAGGCTGTAGATTCTGAAGGCTCTGGCTGATTCAGGTGTTCCTGGATGATACCATGGGAAAGAGCCACCATGTAAGGATCCATCCAATTGTCGTACTTCTGGGATCGACGACTGGGAACCTGCTGCCACTCGCCTTCGTCGTCACTACCGCTTTCTAACCCCACAAAGACACCTACCACTTGGGCTAGGGCCTGGCCCAGCCTGACTATGTTGTTGTCGACCTAGTCTTTAATCTAGTATTTGAAAACATAGCATTGTTTTAGGGTGTTCCATAAGATTTGGTGATAAGGGAAGTATTTGGGGCGATCAGTGAGATTCGCCTCTTTTGGACTTCTTCACTCAGGCAGTCGCATAACCCCTTGCTCCAAGGCATAATGGAAATAACCAAGGACCTAAGCCTCGTTGAATGAGTAAGTCTGATTCTGCCTGTCTTGGAAGGGGGATCTGGGAGCCTGGCCTTGACGAGGGGCCAGAGGAGCCTGCCGAGGAGGTGGAGCCTGATTATCCCACCTTGGTAGCGGTGGAGTGTTGCGTTGGGGAACCTGCCGATTCTGAGGTGGTCTCTGTTGGGTAGGAGGTTGCACCTGTGGTAGAGGGACTCTGTGAGGTTGTAGAGCTGGTGCTACTGGTAGCAAATATAGCTTCCCGAGGGCTTCTATTTGGGCCACGGTGGTGGGGTCGGCCCTGGAATCCCTCCTTGCTAGGATCAGAGAGGGGAGCGGACATGCCTGAATAGCCTGATAAAGAGCTTCCTCGAGGTGATGGGCCTTATCTGAGAAGTCTCAAAACCCTTTGGGTGGTTATGAGTGATCAGGGAAGGAACCAGTTTTGTTTTAACATTCCCCACACACATCATCTATAATTGCTCCTGAGTCTGTGGCATGAGGGAGTATATGAGCCCCTTCCACCGGATGATGAAATTCGTGACCCGGTCATCAGGCCTTTGCTTGAACCTGAAGAGGTCTGCGATGTTGGTCTTCTGCGTGGTGGATCTGAACTGGTATAGGAATTGCAGGCGAAGATCCTCCCAACTGGTCTCTAATCCAATGGGGAGCTGGTTGTACCAGACAAACACAGGTCCTTCCAATGTCTGCACAAATCATCAGAGATTGGCAGCTTCTTACTCTGCAGGAGTCCCAAACCTAGGGCCACACCTTGAGGAAAAGTGGGTCAGGTGCTGCGGTGGGTCCTTTGTCCCGTTAAAGGGCGAGAAAGTGGGATTTCCAAAACCCGGGGGTGCAGTCATATCATCCACCCACGCTGGGTACGACTTACCATTGGGTGGGACTACCACCTGTCGTGTTTCCAACGCCTCAAGGCTGGCTATGAGTGATACCATTGTATCGTCCAGGCAGGGGTCCCTATCTTGATGGGGATCCCTCACCACGAGTGCGTTTCCAGGCTCTTCAATATGGTAGATGGGACCAATGGCTTGTGGAGTGTTGGGCGGAGCAGCTTGAGGGGAAACTGGGGGAACCCGAGCCAGATTCCTCATATTACCATGCCATTCGGGAGGGTTTGGTGAGACGTATCATGCCCTATTGACGTCAGTTCCGGCTTCCACCCTTTCCACGGGAGCTGTATGATCAGGGTTTCCCGGAGGCATCTCGCCGGGGGGGGGGAAGTTGTTCCTTCCCCTACTGCCTCTGCCTAGTATCACCATAGTCAGGTCAACTCTCTATAGCGTGCTCGGCCAGGATTTCGTCGACTAGCCTCTTCTTCTCAGTAAGTTTCTAGCACAATGAGGCCTTCTCAGGGTCTTCCTCTTTCTTCTACACTGAGGCGGACGGTTCAGGGTTCTTGACAACTCTGACATGCTCTTTTCCCCTACTGGAATTCCGACTAAGTACTAACTACTCGGTGGGCGTAGGGAGACCTAGGAGGTTCTTTTGCTGGTGAGTAATCCTTCCGGATTGGTCCAATAGTGGTGGAACACACTCAGGGGGTAAGTCTCCATCGTGAAATACCAGCTCATCCTCATTGTCCATGACGTCAACCATATGGACTGGGACCCTTCCCGGGGGCATCTCCTCAATATCACATAGCGAGTTGGGTTGTCGTCGAATAGGGATAAAAAGGAGGGCAGCGTACTTCCCCCAACCACAGACTTACACATGTGGGGTAGCCTCCCTGATGATTTTTCGGAGTACCCTGAAACTCTGAATGCATGTTTGTTGGAGGGTACTATGGAGACATGGTGACTCAGGGCACTGGGCCATGGGGAGTGCGGCAAATAGACAAGACGGAATTGCTCACTGATTTCCTCAAAGTGGACTTGGATTCTGGGGTACACCACCCAATGATAATGAAGACGGAATTGTGTCACCTGTAGGGTTTGACGGAAGCACTCGACTTCCTCTGGGGTGAGGGATTCCGGTGCATAGAAGTTCAACGCCGCCACCGGCCATAAATTCTTTGGGAAGTGATCCACTGCAAGAATTTTCCATAAGTTCCTAGGCTCGGATTCAGGGTCTAGCCTCGTATTTTCCCACTCATCAACTAGAGGTGGCTGAGGAACGGGTAGCGGTACTAAAGAGGACCACCGAGATAGTAGACTGGACGGCAGAGAATACAGTGAACGAGCCGACTGGCCGCCGAATTCCGGGCCATCCTCCGAGGCGTGTGGTTACTTGGACAGAATTTCACGATATGACGGGCTGACAGCCACAGTTTCTGGTGCAGGGACTGTGGTTTTTGACGATGGGTCACATTATTGCTTAATCCCCATCCGTACCCAAAATAGCTCTCCATGATCTCTGATCGAGGTAGAGGGTGCTTCTGGTGATGACGGTAATGACTGCATGGTCAAAAACTGTGGGACTCCCAAAATTGCCTCCTTCTAGATGTACCTACGAAGAGAAATGAGAATCCGGAGTACTTCACACACCAGAAGGATGAGGTTTATACACCTTGTTCCTGCCCCGACCCTTGACACAGAGGACTGAGGGGAAGGTTCCCCCAATGAGTCGCACTCCACTTCAGAATATGAGAAAAAGACCAGTTTGATCTCAGTCTGAAGCTTTTCAGTTTTCTTCTTGCGGCAGCGACGACCCACCTTCCTACCCCAGAACGGCTCTTTGGGGAGGGAAAAATTCCTGGAACGAGGAGGTCATTCGGCAACACTGGTGTTGGGGCGGGGAGTACTTCCGCCTGAGTGGGCCGGGGTGATAGGATCACCGAGGCATATGTCAAAGGTAACACGGGGAGGACCTCTATGATGGGTGCTAGTACGGGTGAGACCCCTGCTAGAACTGACGAGAGCCCGAGTATGACCTTTATGCCTGGTTCCCTTGGTGACATGAGGGTGAGGTAGGTCCACGTACTGATCGGACCGAACATGGGTAAGACTGCCGTGCTGGGTGTTGGTGAAGTAAAGTTGATCTTCACCCCTCTGGTTCATAGGATGAATAAGACCTCTGTTGGCTGCTATAAGGATGTGAGGAAGGTACTCACCTCAGAGAGTGAATGGATGTGCAATGTTCCCACCCCTGCGGTCTGTGACAGAAGGGACGACTCCATATCTAGTGTAATGAGTGCAGAAGAGGCTCCCATATGGGGTGTTGCTACCATGGGGGAGGCCCTCATTTAGGTCGAAGGTGGCACATGGAATACCTCCGAGCTAGGACTGGGAGCGGGAAAGGCCTATATCCTCCATGATGGTTGCACGGGGAGGGCCCCCGTACTGGGTGGCATTACTGCAGGTTAGTCCGCAGTGGCCACTGCCTGTGCCTGCGACCAGGAGAGTCGACCCAGCCTACCCATGGGGTGGTTGGGGCCTCGATCCTGGTCAGGCATATTGATTTCACTGCTCGGTGTATGCAGGGGGTTGATGATGAACGTCGGCGGTGGCTTGGGCCATAGTAGCCGCTGACGTTGATTCCCCTTGACTGGCACCCTCCACGGCCTGTTCTCGACATTGGCGTCGGGTCAGCTGGGCCGGTGTTGGTGGTGTATGTAAGTATTCTACCATCTCTTTAGCTCGGGGAACCAGGTGGGGGTGCTGGCGCAACCTGGTGCGGGCCCTAGCTGGGAGTCCTTGAAGCGAGACTCCAATCGGTTCGGCTCAGACATCCCCTAACTCATCGGCGTAGGTCATGGAATCGTCGAGGAATTCTAGGGAGAGGCTCCCGAAGCGGTTGAAGGTTGGAGGGGGGAGAAGTGGCCCCCTGCGCAGCACTCGGGGGTGGCACTGACGGTGCGGCGTAGATGCCTCTAAATCTAGGAGGGCCATGTACCTCGTAGGGATGAACCCTTCCACATTGTACCTACTTACAAGTTCATTGATTACCCTTTTTTGGATTATCTTTGATGGACATAGGGGGCGTGGGTGCCCAGTATTCATGACATTCAAGGCCGTCATAGAAAATGAAGAACTGCGTGGGGTAGCCGCGTTGATATTTCCCCTGCCCCTGCTTCGGTGGGCCGGAGGTGATCGGGTTCCAGATGAAGCAAGTGGGTTCCAGAAGACAGGGAGATCAGCTCATTAGTACTGACAGAAAAAGAAATCGACACCCAGTGCCCCAACGCCATTCTATCTTCCACGAACGGTAAGAGGGATCCACGCTGACAACGTCGCAGACCAAGATTCCAAACATTTTGACTACCCCAACTTCTGGTGATTTTCACACCAGGCTCGCTATTTTCTTGGCGGGACCCGGTGTCAGATATCTGGATCCAGTGATAGGTCACTCTACTGATCTCTTGAGTGCTACTAATCTCCAAATTGAGGAGAATACCTACATGTAGGGTTCACCATTTCTAATTATGACACTTTTTTCGGGGAGCACCCGTCTATCTACTTGAGTGTGACAGGCGCATCTTTTGATACCCCACATTCCTTCTTTCTAATGGCGAGGGACATTCTCTCCTTGTTCAGGGATTTTTTCTCCTTCATCGAAACGGGGTGATGGGATTACGGTTCTTCCTTCCATGGATTCCTCCTTGAAATTCGTCACCTAATCCATGTCTCCCTTATACATTAAGACGTAGTTCATGAAACTCTTCCCAATTCCATGTTTCCATGAACGCCGGTTAATTACACTACTTCTTTCAGGACATTCCAAGGGGTCCGGTCAGGGCAGAAAACTTCAGTTTGGGGAGTAGTCATGTTGAGGCATCACTGACATGTCTGGATGCTGAGGAATTGGCGTGTTTGTCTTTTTTCCCTTATCATAGGGATTCTAAAGGGAGAGGAAGCCCAAGGAATCCCAAATCGAGCATGGGGAATCATATTCCATAGGCATGTATTTGAGGTTTTCCTCAACTTCTCATGTTTAACATAGGGTATGTTGCAAGTTTAACGTCCAGCAGAGATGGATTGGGCTGATCAGAACACTAACTGGAGTGGATCAGATTGGTGTGACCTCTTGAAGGAACACTGATGTCGGTTCTAACGAATGGTTCATTTCCCTACCACTACCTGGAGCAGTGGGGAAGTGAATTGGCACGATCCTACCGGGATGTGGCAGCCCGGTTAAGGATTAGGATGAATGATGGAAATTTGAACGGAGTGAAGGGGGGAGATGGTGTGGAACCGACAAAGGAATGATGTTGATGTTGGGATTGAGTCTTGAAAAGGCTTCCTACGTATCCAGGTGGTAGGGAATCAATGTCTCCGTAGTTCTAAAGGATGAAGATGAACCGACGTGAAGATGGACCTTGGTCCAATGGGTGTCGGGCTCAAACCTCGTAAGGCTTCTTATGTACCCTGCCTTAGTAAGGATCAAAGATCTCATAGTTCATAAAAGGGGAATACAGTTTAACGTTATGCGAGACGGGGGTATTTGGGGATTATGCTCTGAGGCGGACCATGATTATGGGACTTGGTGCACCGACGTGAAGACTGTCAGGACCAATGGATGGTGGTGATGTGTGGGGATTACACTCTAGGAAGACTGAGTGTTGGTGAACTGACGCGAAGGAGGTCGGAATGACCGAGTGGTGGGATTGAACCTCATAGAGGCTTCCTACATACCATGCCTTAACACGGATCAAAGTCCTTGTAGTTTAAATGGGGGTTTGCAGGTCTTACACTCTGGGTTGCCCGGGTGTTGGTGAATCGACATGAAGGAGGTCGGAATGAATGGGTGGTGGGCTTGAACCTCGTAGAGACTTCCTATGAGCCATGACTTGAAATGGATCAAATTCTACATAGTTTGGGTGTATAGTTTAACGTCATACGGGATGGGTAGTTTTGGGCATATGCTTTGAGGCGGCCCAAAGTGTGTCATGGTCGGTGCTTTCTCTAAGCTCACAGGAGTCATGCTCAGTGTGAGAAACAAGAGGTTTCATAGACCAGACGATCACGCCGTGAAAGGTGCATCCATGGGAAGCGAAGAGGGGCTTATGCATTGAGCAGCCGAAGGTGTCAGGACTTACTCCAGGATGGAGGCCTGGGGTGACAAAGTGCAATGGGAGAGGGATTTTGGACCCATGAAAGGAGGGGCCCCGTTCCCTATCACGTCCTCCGTTGGCCTTGGCACTGAGGAAGTGAGGAGGAGCAGGGGTACGGCCTCCTACAAGAAAAGCTAGGGGATTATGCCAAGGTGGCTGCCCTTTCCCGCAGACAAACACCACTCCAATAAGGTGGATATTGTACCATGTGAGGGATGATCCCATCCCCGTGGAGACGAGTGGGCATGGAGAATGTCCAAGGTGGGGGACCCTACGTGCAAGTCATGGGGCCAAGTCTCAGTTTAATGTAATGTGCTAAGGACGAGGGTGGTTGGCAGTTTAACGGCTTGCAGCTTGACGAGGTGGGTTTGCTCCGCACCCCCTAGGACTTACATAACCGGTACCCTCTGATCCATATGGGAGGGAAGGCATTGGTAACACCATGACTATGGGGTGTAATGGAGCGATCGGTTGAGGGGCCCACGTTATCATGTCTATGCGAAGAAGAAATAGCCATTAGCGTGCCTATGCAAAGAAGAATTGGGTGAACCAACGCTATGGTAAGTATCGTCCAAGGGACTTTGAAGTCACATCGTGCAAACCTAGAGGGTTACATGGGAAAAGGAATTTCTATGCATAGGAGTCCATAGGCAGGGGCCTTGTAGAGATCGGTTGCTCTGCGTGGTGAAGGGCACTTGTGAAGGGGTGTGCTTCACGAAGTGGGGTGCCTTTGCCTTAGCATGGGGTGGAGGTGAAAAGGGGAGGTTATTCAAGAAATGGAATGGAATTCGTGGAGCACTGCCTCATGGAGCACAGGCTCTTCACGAATTAGAGTGTTGTAAAGCAATGTGCTTCGCTAATTACAGTGACCCTGCCTTGGCATGTGGATCACGTGTACATGAGAGGTGTTTCACAAAGCATAAACGCTCCGTGATAACCCGGGTCCCCTTGGGGATCCCCTTCCTTCACGAAATCCCTTAGGATTCGTGAAAGGCATCCCTCTCAGAAGAGGGGATTAAAATGAGATAAGGGGGAGGCACTTCGCAGAGCAAAATTACCTCGCGTAGCTCATGATTAATAGAGCAAAGGGTGATTTGTGATATGGGAGCTCAGAAGTTTAAAGGTCGGATTGCCCATCCATCGATCTCAGAGGGATTCTGGTATTTATAGACAAGAGGCGCCGCTGAGTAGAGCTGAAATGGCGTGAAGAGGGGCTTAGGTGCTTCACGGCAGGTCGCGAACGTCAAGGGTGTTTACGGAGCGGCCCGTCTCCTTGCTTTGCGGCGGAGTTGAGAACGTCAATGGCATTTGCGGAGGGGTACACCTCCTTTGCTTCGCAGTGGCTGCGGTGCCTGGGGCTCACCGCAGCGGCTCCATGAGGCGGCTCACGGTGCCTCTTCTCTTTCTTTTTCTTTCCAACATTTTGGCTCCAACAACCGTAAATATTAAAATTAATATTCATTTTACATTTTTGATAAAATTCCAAAGGGCATTGTTTGGAAAAAGAGAAGAAGGTTAATTTTAAAAAAAATGTAAGCATTCATACATGGGTAAAATATTCATTAAAAAATAATTTAATAATGTAATAAACTTTTTTTAAATTTTTTTATAAAACAGGTACATGGAATAAAAATAATTTTCGATATAAGAGAAATATAAAGTTGATTTTTCTTAAAAAAATATTATTTTAGAATAATTAGATACTAAAGAGGGTAAAATTCTTATAAAACATGTATTATCTATAAATAAATATAGTATGATAAAATTCATCAGCTACTTGAGATATAGATTATAAGATTTAATTATTTGAAGCATAATCATAAATAATTCCAATAAATAGTGAGATTGTATCATAAAAACATGACCACATTGGTAACTTTTGAATCAAATTCACAATGAAATTAGGAACCATATATGGATATTTATATACCATTATTTCCTTTATAATAATAAAATAAATATGTGGGAACTATAAAAAGTACACAAAATAAACAAGTGGTGAATATGGCATTTGTCCCAAAAAATAAAAGTGAGACAAAAATCCCTTACCTCAAGTCTCAACATTCCTCAAAAACATTTTAACCTACTATATAATAAATGTGGGTTTATTATAAACCTATTAAATACCACAATATATATATATATATATAATACCATATATTTTTTTCTTATGAAATTTTATTTCCCTTTTGTTAACAGTTCTTTATTAAAATCATGTTTTAGGAAATAATTGCTTCATTTTTCATGTATGTTTTGGTTTGATATTTTGGACCTTTTAATTTGATCGTGGTTTTATTATCTCATAAATTTTAATCATGATATAAATATAATATATATTAATTCTATATACATATATATTAAATCATAAAAATTAGATATAGAAAATGAATCACTCCATTCCTGGGGATGGTAGGCCATACATACATAAGAATGTATTTTCCATTTAATCAATAGATAGATTGAATGAAAGTTAAATAATATATAACATTAAAGAATAATTTTAATATCATATCTATCATATATATTCATTAAATATATCATTATTACTATCCATTTCAAAATAAAATGAATAATGTATTGCATCGCTTTGTGGAGGCAGTATTCCACACATAAGCACAATCGATGTTGTCATTTTTAACATATTATAAGTTTAGAAATAATATGATATATTGTAATTAAATAAGTATAATAATTTTTTAAATATAATATATATAATTTAAATTCTTAATTATATCCATCCATTATAGGTGGTGATCGAAAACCAACTACATTGGTTCACGAGGTGGTAGGCCGTTGTAAACACAATCGAATGTTTCATTTCCGATATGGTAGAATATGTATAGATATATGTTATTACATTAACATAATGATATATAATTATATATAAGATATATTTTTTCCCATATCATCAAATTTTAATAATATTTTAATAAATATGAAGAAGATATAAAATAAAAATGATCGATTAAGAACAATACCTCTTCTTCAAACAACCTCATTAGCTTAGTACCAAAATCCTTCTTAAAAGAGTTTCATAACAAAACTATGAAATATATGTTGTATTTAAGAAATTAATGACTAAATTGTGGTAGGTATTCATTTTTGAAATTTTTTTTTATTGTGAATGTGAGGGGAGAGGGGGATCCCTTTTATAAGTGGGGGAAGCTGACACAATTGAATTTTTTTAAAGGAAAAGGTGAACCCATATTTTAAACATGAAAAAACGAAAAAATATGGATCATTAAAGAACATTTGATATTTTATGGTCCAAATATAGCTAAAAATGTAACTTTTACATGTTTTTATGTTAGTTGACCCATTATCGTTTAAGTTAAACTACTGATAAACCCATTTTAACCAGAATTGTGGTAATTAATTTTTACTCCTAATACTTTTCATTTTTCCAAAAAATAAGTTTACCTTATTATGTAATTATAATTATTTGGATTTTAAATATTTAATACATTTTTTTACTTATATTCACATAATTTTCAAATTTTAATTTTGAAGTAAATCTAACACACACAACTAAAAAACAATTTTTCAAAGAGAAAATGCCCATAACAATAGAACGTTTTAATCTCAAAATTCAACATTAATTTCATTTAAATGACATAAATTGGTATAATAATAAAATAATTGAACTATTTCCACTTTTAATATAATTTTCAACAATATGGTGCTTTGTAGAATATACAATTGAAAATGAATTTTTTAATAAAAATCATTATTTTTCATTATTCACCAAGAAACATTGTCTTTCTAGAAAACTAAAAACAAATCACCCTATGATAATTTTGATATTTTCATACTAGATATGAAGTTATTATTTTGAAATAAATTTTTTAAATGTTTCAAAAAAAATTATTATTGGTTCATAAAAATCAGTAATAATCAGTTTTAAGAAAAAGTATTTTCGAAGCTTATAAAGACATTACTAAAATTTAAGTACTTATTTATAAATATAGTTTATTTATATAAAAATAATAATTAATTCAAAATATTTATTTTCCTATTAATACAAAAAATGGCTATGTTATAATGTTTTTTAATAATAGTATTAATAGTATATCACAGTTCATTAAAACATGGTAATGTGTGTAACACATAGTATTGAAGAAATAATTTTTTTTTTGAAAAAAAAAATTTTAAAAAAACTCTAGGTGTTATAGTTCCTATAATATTCTTCATGGTTATGGATTATTTTATCTCTTTATCTTTATATCCTTTTATTCTTTCATCTTCTTTTCACTAAGTGTTTCCATAGTGGATAAACCCTATGTTATGGGTTTTTAACCTATGAAATTTGAGGCTTATGGCATGTGATGATCTTTGTGAAACATAGTATAGTGTCAATCAATAAAGGTGACAAGATTAATTTGGTTTAAGGTAGGTGTTTCTATGTGATTCTATTTCATTAACATGCCTAGAGTACCCTAGTTTTCTAAATCCTTTTCTTTATTAAAATGTATGTCATTATGTAGTTTTAAAAATTATTTTATCGTTTCATTATTAAAGTGATTTCTATGTGTTATTCAAATGGGTTCTACCAATAGTAAATTATTAGAACATATTTTTCAATATCTATAAATGCTTTTGAAAATTACTCAAAATACTTTTCAATGTAAAATAGTGTTTTAAAATATTTTTAATGTTTTAAAATAATGGTAAATGGTTATGAAATTTTATTACTCATGATTACTAGTTTTATTTAAAAATTTAATAAAGGCATTTAGTGTTTTTTTATTTTGATTGAAATCATGTGGTATTTGTTATTATTTTACAAATATAACACATTTGTTTATATTTTTTGATAAGTAATGCTTTTTTAAATGATTTTTGGATTCCATATTATGGTTTTTAGATATATTTATCATCAAATTAATTTTAATTTTCTAAAAAACTTTTTTTTTATGTTTTGGGTTTTTTGGTTTATCAAAAGTACTTTTTAATTCTTAAACTTGGATGATGTATTTAAGTCCCATTTGGAAAAACTTTAAATTGAATTTCATGTTTTAGTTACAAAATAGGTATCAATGGACTAGTTGGAAATTTATGAAAGATTTTTGGTGTAACTCTATTTCCTTTATCTTATGTTTTGAGCTTGATGGTTATGTAGAACACATGTTCTCATTTTTTTTATGTTCTTGAATGAAGGGGTTTTTTTAGTTAAGGGGTTATTAGAGTAAAGTTTAGTGATATTTTTATACATATTTTATATTTTATGTGGTTTATTACACTATTGGTTCACTCACTTATGGCTAGTTGGTCATGGGAACTTTGGGTTCCTAAGTAAAGACGTGGGAAAATTACCTGTATACATCGAATCTCACTCCATATCCCATGATTGTTCCCCACAAAATAAATGATAGTGTGAGTTATATGTGACATAATACTATCAATTGAATTAGTTTTATCTAGATGTCCATGTGGGGATATATATCGTTGGATATTGATAAATATGGTTGAATATTTTTTTAACACGTGATATAGTATGAGGAACTTAGGGTACATTGACTTAAGTTTACCTGCAGTTACTCCCATGATGTTTGGATTATATTAATTTTATTGATTTTATGCTACTACTATATACTTTTTTCATTATAGGAGTTATTTTAATATGGTATGATATATGTATTTCTTATTTATGAAATTTATTTTGGGTATACTTTATGTTTTACTCTCATTTATTTTATTATTATTTTGAAAAATAGTATAGAAATTTTTTTATAGGAAAATTGGTAGATAAAGGATTTAATTTTTTTGTATTCTATGTCTTTAAATGAATATTTATACTTTTATTAAAAAGGTTTTAGGTGAATATCATAGACCTTTTTATTTTATTTAAACGATGCAATATTGTTTTAAATAGGGAACGTTGGGATTTACTTATACTAGTTTTTTTCTCAAATCATAGGGTGATATTAATTTTGTAAAACATATTTCAAACTATAATTATTGTAATGGATTATGAATGCAATCACATAGATACATTTATCAGTGGTATCCCAATTTACTTTCTACTCACACCCTACTTATACCATTTAGTGTCTAAATATTTGGTGGATTTTCCAGCTTCAATTTCAAGTTCATGAGGGACTATTTATGTGGAATTATTATTTTGGGTTTCTCATAGAATGGGTTGGGGTTTTTTTTCTAATGTTGGCCCTTTTCATGAAGATATTTTTAGTTTTGAATTTTACGGTTCTTTTTTTATTTGTACAGGTTAATTCACCATTATTTATAGCTAGAGATCTTTTATTTAGTCTTTTTTCACTTCTTTTATTATGTTATGTGAGTTGGATGTTTTTTTGTTATTCCCTTGTTGGTTTCTTTTTTTAATTTCATATAATATTATGCTTTGGGAGTCTAATGTATGGATGAATCATGGAAAATTTAAAGTAATAATTATTTGAATGTTCTTTATAATTTATTAACTGGAACCATTAACATGTGTTTTTTCTTTATTTTATTTCAGAAGTTGCTACCCTGTATGGAACGGTAATTCCCTATGGTCTTTTCCAAAGACCATATCGAGAGTTTGGTCTAGAAAACCCATTTTAGTTCTGGAAATAATATAATCATAGAAACATTGATTTTTTAGAAATTGATAAATATAGTATATAATAATGTCAAAAATTTATACGTAGGTATATTTGGAGTCAAACTAGATCATTATCATTTCTAGAATCAAGGTAAAATGTGTATTCAGGTTGTGAGTCTTGAATTTTGATCAAATTAGTTATTATTTTATGATGTATTTAGATCTAGGTTGATGGTTTTGTAAATTATATTGAGGATATATGGGTTATTTAGATATTTTTCTTATTATTTATTTAAAATGATAGAATAAATAGAGGTGCATGACTAGCTTGCATGGCCTGAAAAACTATGTGAAACTCATGTGGGTGGTTTCAATAATTTCTTAATGGTATTTTCATGGTTGGATCATGAATCCTCAAACTATGCAACGAAACCCTATCCAACCACCAATCTTTTTTCTTGGGATAAGTGTGTTCACTTTTAAGATTAATTAAAGCAGATTTTTGGGATGTGTTGATTATATTGATGGGACTTTTTTAATGTTCAATATTGAAAATACTAGTTTTAAATAGTAAAATATGTGTTTTTAAATTAATAAAGGAGCTTCCGAAAATTAATTTAAATGAATTTAGTGTCTTAAGACTTAAAATGTTTTTATGGATGAACAAATAGTGTTTCTAAGTGATTTTCAGGTGGGATATTTAATGTTGAAACTAATGTAGATGATTTTGAACATTATTATGAAATGTTTTAAAATGAATATTAATTAAATTTATTGTTTCGGCTTTTTGAATAGTGTTCTTGTTTAATCTTTTGGGTTTTAAATTTTACTCATGGTTTACTTTGTATTTAAATTACTTGTTTTTTTGTATCTTGAAATTGATTTTAATAATGGATTTTTAAAATTGAAAACTAATTATTAATTTATGTTTTAAAATAATTAAACTAACTTATTTTTATAGAAAATAATTTTCAAAATGTATTAAATAATATATGTTTTCATTTGTAGTTATTTAGGAAGGTATGTATTTTTTGGTTTGTATGTATATTTTTATTCTATTTGTATATAGAGTTCTTTGTTATTTAAGGCACATCTCCCAAAAAAGTTTTGATGAATTATATGAATTTCTTGTTATGAGATATTCATGGTCTTTTTATCTCTTTAATTTAGTATAGTCTTATGGTTTTCATTATTACCCAGACTCCATATGGATTTATAGAGATGAACCATTCTTGGTGTTTGAAAATTTATCCAGAACTCTTCAAAAATCATATTTTTAGCCATCATATAGTTAGTTCCTTTTCCCTATGTAAATTTTAAATTACATAGGGAAATCTTAATTTTTTGAAAGAGACCTAAGATTAATGTTTTATTAATTTATAGTGAATCTATAAGAGGAAATATTAAATAATATTGTGATATTGGAATGGAATTTTGTAAGATATCCTCTGATGAGTGGCATCATTTCTTATTTCTAGTTTTAGTTCTCTATCTTGTGACAAGTGAAGGTATGGTAGACCTAATCTAGGGAGTTGGTGTCATTTGAAAAAACAATTATAATTATTTTATTATTACTCTTATAAAAAAATCCTTTTTATAATTATAGTGATGCCATATTTTTAATTATAATCTATTGTGTTTGGATGTTTCAATTGATTTTCCTCATTGTGGTCAGTTTTCCCGTCATTGGGTGTTATGGTAATCGAGGTATCATATCTTGAATCTAGGTAGTAGTCAGATGGAACCTATTTAGAGTATATATATTTTTTTTTCTTTCCAAATATTTTCTTGACTCGTTATTATAGATCACCCATTAATATATTCGATTTAATTTTTGGATGTTCGACATTTGTTCCCTTTTTATTGAATGTAATGTTTCTTTCTTTTTGTTTTTTGATGTATCATTTTATTTGTATAACTATTTTTACCTTTTTGGTTTTATGGAATCGGTCGATCCCAATGGTGATCTTTCTTTGAATAACCCAATTTTGTTCAACCATCCATGTTTCTATAGATATTAAATAGCAGGGAGACCAAATATAGGTCTCTTATTTATATTATATCATTCCAATTTCAAGTTATGTGTATCATTTATGTTGTGTATTGGGATATTCCATATATATTTTAGTTATTTAAAGAGGATTTTTTACCTGTTAGATTTCATTGGTTCTGAATGGTGTAGGAATTTTATCTCTTGGGATTCCTTTTATTTGTGATTGAGTCCCTTCTTCTATTTTTTAAAATATTTATGTGATACTATTTTTGAATTTCGTTACTTTTTTGGGTGGAATGTTTATTGATATGGGTGAATTGTGACACAATGATATCACTTATGTTTTATTTCATTTAATTAATGAAATAGTGAGATTATATGGAGTTATGGTTTAAATGTTTGAGGTTTTAGGGACTTGAATAGATTCATGGTTTGGAAAAACTATATAGGGTGCCTAGGCATAACTTTGTGTGTGATGAAATCCATTTTAGTGGCCTATTCATGGTTGTTGAATAGTCTAAAAAACTAAGCATCTCAAAAAATTAGTGTAACCTTGGATTATACAATGATAATTTTAGGGTTTATGAATGATTTATTGAACCATGAAACTAAACCATGATAGCCACCTTAGTGATCTTGTGTTGGGGGAACATTTATTGCATAGTTTGGTAAAATATGTGGATAAACCATGCGATCTACCTAGGTGTCCAAAATTATGAAATTCATATAAAATCATTCTAAAATAGAAACCCAAAATGGGTTCCGTTCTTCCTCATTTGTGCGAGGTATCCCTAAGATTTCCCCAAGTTACTCCCTTTTATTCCTTCTTATGTTCTCGATTTCTCCTCTTTAATTCAAAATGGATTTTACATGGTTAGGGATAATTTTTTTCCCTCTTCTTAATATCTTCATTCCCTTTCATTTTCTTCCCAATAATGGGAGCCTTAGTGGTCGAACCCTAGGTCACATGCTCTATTTTTACTTGTAATTTTTTGGGTCTATGGATTATGAGGATAATCATGAGACCAATTCAACAATCATTTATCATTGGAAAAGTGATTCCTTTGGTTTTAGGTCTATGTTACTATGTGATTCTATTTCTTTGATATTACTTGGATGGTTTATTTTTCTAAATCATTTTATTTTTTAAAATATATGGCACTATTCTAGTTTTGGGGATAGTTTTAGAATTTCCATGATGTTCAAATTTAAAAGTCTTATAAAAATTGTTTCAATAAATTGTATGTTATTAAAGAAAATGTTTAAATCTCCAAGTGTTTTGGTAATTTCCTTAAAGTAATATTCCATGTAAACTGGTGTTTTAAAAGAGTATTTAAGTAACCAAATGATGGTAAATTATTTTCAAAAGGTTATATATCATGAATCTTGTATTTATGTCAAATTTAAAAAATTAATTGAGGGGTTTTTGTTTTTACTGAACTCATCTATTCTTTTTTATTATTTTGTGACTCTTACACATTGATTTTAATTTTATGATAAATAATGGTGTCTTAAATTATGTTTGGATTATATATTATGTTTGTTAAATATGTTTATGAAGGAAATAAACATTATTTTTTGGAAGTTTTTTTCTATGTATTGAGTTTTTTTTAGTTTCTAAAAATTTGTTTTTATGACTTGAAATTGAATGAATGATTTAAGAATTTTTTTGAAAAAATTTAATGAAAATTTATATTTTAGTTACTAATGTGGTGTAAAAGTTTCAGTTGGCAGTATATGAAAGAGTTTCGGTGTGAGAAAATTTACTCTATCTTAGGATTTTAGATTTATGGTCATAGGGAACTTCTTTTTTCATTTATTTTTTGATATTCTTGAATAAGGAGGTCTATTTTATCAAATTATTTATTAGGGTGGATTTGATGGATATTTTAATATGTCAATGATGATTCATGTGATTGATTTTATGATTGGATTACTCAACTTCAGTTGGATGATCATGGAAAACATGGGTACTTAGATATATACCTAGGAAAAGTATAATTAGTCATTGATCAAATCTCCCTAGCCTTGTATTATACCACCTTAAATAAAAGATACTATGATATGAATGTGACTTTCCACAAAAACCTGAAATATTTCTCCCTAATGGGTCATGTGGTGATGGATATGGTAGTATTTGATTGGATTTTTACATGATATAGTATGAGGATGTTAGGATACCTTGACCTTATATTCCATAAGGGTCCTACCATGATGTTTGGTTTATATTCCCTTTATTAAATATAGGATATTGTTGTTTACTTTCATTTCCTATAGAAGTTATTTTTATGTGGCATGATTTATGTGTTTCTAATCTATTCGATTTATTTTTATATAATTTATAAATGTGCTCTAATTTCTTTTGTTATTACTTTGAAAAAAATATATAAAATTTTTATTGGTTATTTATTATAGAATATATTTAAACAATGTTATTTATATTCTCTGGTTTTAATGGAATCACCATATTTTTTTTAAAAAGAGGTTTAAAATTAATTTCCTAGAAGTATTATTTTTCCTTAATTGATATCTTATGAATCGGAAAATAGAATATTGGAATTTACTTTTATGAGTTAGTTTTCTCAATATTTGAAAAATATAGTCATTTCATGAAATTTATTTCAAACTAGAATTAATAGAATAACTTATAAAAGGAATAACATAGTGAATTTTATTGTTTTAATCCTTTTGGAATTTGATATCAAACCCTATTTATACCATCTTATGTATATACACTCAATGGATTTTCTAGGTTTTTTGTTAGGATTCTAAGGGATCCTTCATATAGATTTCTTCTTTTTTGTCTCTCATGGAACATGTTTGGGATATGTAGTGAGACAGTTACCTTATGTCATTAGGATATCATCGGGTTTGAATATTTATGTTTCTTTTTTATTTATATAGTATAATTATAACTTATTTTTAGTTGGAAATATTTTTTTTAGTCTTTTTGTACTTATTTTATTATTTTTTGTGATTTGGTTTTTTTATTTAGTTATAAAATGTTTAAATTGTTTGAATTTTAAACCGCTTATTTTTTTGCATGGGAAACTAATGTATAAACACACCAAGCCGAATTTATAGTAAGAAATAAGCTATGTGTTCTTTATTATTCATAGTATGAAATGTTTCCTATGATAATTCCATTCATTACAAGAAACTATTTTCCATCTCCAGAGGTTTTGTAATACCCTTCAGAAATTTCTACAGGATGTCTCAGTTATCAAGTAGGGATATCCAATTTTGGTTTGTGACTCATCACGTATTATATGAGTTTTTATTATTCTCAAATATATTCACTTTTAATAAAACCCTAAGTGTTATTTTTTATTATTATATCAATTGTTAAATATTACCATATACTGTTATAATGATCCTTTCAAATTAAAAATTATTATACTTTAATTGAACGATCTATCTAATAATATTTTGTGCTTTTTTAATTTAGATCATGCTTTTAAAAAAATAAGTGCATAATTTTGAACAAAATATCTATGTAAATTCTATGTTTATCTAATTCTGGTTTAAAGTTTTTCATTAAATAGTATTACATTATATATTTTTTAAAATAAAAAATTTATTGTGAATTTAGGTTAATGGTATAAATGAAACTTTTTCAAAAAAAGATTATTCAAGTTTAGAAAACCATAATGACTTGTAAAATGAGGTGGAAACATGTGACAGGTGGAATGAAAGATCTATGACACTTGTTATTATGTAATGACTTTCAAAGACATCATAGTTTGGTGTTTATGTAGAATTGATATGTAATATGTTACTATTTCTTATTGAGTTTTTCTATATAAGAATAAAATAATGATAATTTAAAAAATACTTATCAACCATTAATTTTTATATGACTCAATGAATTAATAATAAATTCCAATGATTTCATTAATTTAAAAAAATTGTGGGTGCTTCATCAAAGATAAATACAATAACAAAATATAAAATATAACAAGAATGAGTCCAAATCTACTCCACCTGAGGGTTTTTATATTAATTTTAAAAACATGAACTATACAAGTATCTCTAAGAATTCAAAAATTTAAATAATTAGAGTTTTACAATCACATAAAACTCTAAATCTATCTCTAACATTCCGTACTCAATGAATTTTTATCATTTAGAATAATTTTCAAACCTAAATGATTTTTTCTCTCACATCTATAAATTTCTCACATATGGAATATTTTTCTTCACCCGAACAATAATTTCATAGAATTAGGAACATTTTACACATAAAATAATTTCTCACCAATTATAATTTCTAAAAAATACTGGATTTTTTCTTCATAGTATGTAATTAGGATTCTCTATATATGATATTATTTTCTCTTTGCATGGGCTACCACATGGGTAATATTTACCTTTCATCTTCTCTCCTAATAGATTATATCTTTATTGACTCACTTTTAATTTATATAAACCACTTCATCTTCCCTACCTTCTCTATATATAGATATACATGATATATTATGTTAGGAGATATATATTTATTTAAATAAAATATTCCAAAAAAAATTAATTTTAAAAATTTAAACCCTTAATTTTAACTTTTCAACCCACATCTCTAAAATATATCAGGATATTTTTTAAATTTAAAAAATAAAACCTAGAAAAAATATCACTCATTATATTTAGTTAAAACATCATACCAAATATCCTAATAATATTATTATTAAAATTTCAATGATTAATATTTTTACACTATCTATAATGGGTTGATAAATTATTAAAACCTTTAATTTGTTATTTAACATAGTAAAAAAATGATGCAAAAAATTATAAATTGTTAGAAATACCATCAAATATTAATTCTCCCATCATATTTTTAGTGTTTTATTAAATTTTATCAGAAAATATTAATTTTTATATAGATATTTATTATTATTTAATAATTTATTTTAACATTTTTTCTTATGGAGATATAATTTTTGGGAAAAATAAAGAAAATAATGAATTCATTTTTTTGAAAAAAAAATTGTTAGTATTAATAAGATAAAGATATTAATTTAACTATTAGTAAAATATTTTTTTAAATAAAAAATTTATATCTAAGAATGTATTTATTCATAAAATTATTTAATAACTATAATTAATAGAAACATATTATTGGTAATTTTACTCATTTTAACTAAAAAATACATTATTTTCTCATAAATGTTTATGGTAATAAGTTATTTTTTATGAATGATACTCTTAATTACATTAATCATTTATATATTTAATTAATAGATATTGGTTTCATGTTGTGTCTTATATTCTTGTGAGATATGTTAATAATTTTTAAATTTTAAATTTCTTTATTTATTTCCTTATAATTGGTAAAACAAATTATTCATTCAATTATTATATTAAAATTATAATGATTTATTATTCTATTTTGTATAATATATTGTTTTGATATTTATTTTTTGTATACCAAAAATTAGGTTTCATTTTTTAAAATGAATAGTTGCTTCATTAATAGATTAATGAATTATTTTAATATATCTATGAGATTATCGTTTAATTGTTTAAATAAAAACTATTAATTTTGATAATCTAGTTTGAACTTTATCAATTATATTTTCCATTATTTGACAATAATGAGTTATCTTTTATAGTTTTGTGCTTTTTTTGAAATTTTATTATAATTTTATTTTACTAGTTGAGTTATTCTAGATTTCTCATTTTTCTTTGTATACATTCATCTTTCCATGGATGATTCAAATATTAATTTTTATGGTTAAACATTTTGATGCATCACTATTTAATTAATAAAAGTATATTTGAATTTTTATCTTATTATTTTAACTATACCTAAATATTAAAGCGTACTTATAAACAAAAAACTCATATTGTCATTGAATTTTCAATCAACTAATTATTTAAAAGTGTTTTTAGGTTTAATAAATACTTTATTTGTTCTTATATATAGAATGTTATGTGTTTTGATTACTTTGAAATGGGATTCCACTGATTAAAAAATATGTGGAATTTTTTCTTTTAAATCCTCTTATACTATTTTTACTGAGTTTTCATATAAAAATACTTTTTGATAATGTTTTTTCTTATGAAATATTAATTTATCAATTGTTCTTTTGTAAATTAAAAAAATTATTATATTATTTTCAATTTTTTCCCTAGTAATTAAATTAATTTAAGTATTACACATGTATAGTGGTATTTCAAAAGTCAAAATCCTTAATATTCCATTTAATTAACCACATAATGATGTTTTGGGTTTAATAAAATCATACCTGGATTGAAAAAATTTAATTTCTTCATTGGAACTATGTGATAGATATATTCCTTAAAAACATATATAAATATGATGTATTATTTACCATATAAAATGAGATGATATAGGGATATCATATAGTATGATATCCCTAAATAAAATTCATATCATATGCCTTCAAGTACCATATCTCAAGGTAATAGTATCATGAGATTGTGATAATTTTCTTACAATATCATATTTTTCAATATGATGATATTGAAAATGTTATAATATAGGTTAATCATATTATACAAATAACATATATAGTCAAATGTTATACACTAATTATCAGGTATTCACTATAGATAGGGTAATAAAATGAACATTTAAGAGTTAAATTTGTTCTAGTACTTGGTTGAGTATTACAAATGGTTTATAACAAAATTAAATTATTTGAATGCCATGTAATGTTCATGTAAATTCATTGAAGGATTATGGATTTTTTTAAGGGCCATATAAAAAATATAAGGACATAAAATATACATCCATTCCTTAATTATATTTCTTATATTTTCTTCATAAATGAGGTTGCCTTATCTTTCTTCATTTATACTTGAGGTACTAGTATAACATGGTCAAAAAGAGAATTCCACACAAACATCAGGAGATCCTTCAACCAAAGGATAACCTAAAAGAATTGATTTCTTTGACTCATTATGTGTGATCTTAATAAATAATTTTATTGAATTCAGGTGGCATGGACATCTTTGATATTTGTTTTACTCTTTATTTTAGTTTATTTATAGTTTCAATTTTTGTATCAAGGATGATCTTAATAATGGTTTTTTTATTTTCTACTATAATAATTTTTATTTGATATTAATAAATACATAAGTTCTATTATTTTATTTTCATTCATAAATTTATTCTTTAAATCATGCTTAAAATGAAGAAATAATAGATTTCATATTTGAATACTAGAATATAATATATATTTTCCATTAAAAATGGATACTGTATTAGATATTGTCAAATATCATATACTTTTTAAAATGCCTATTAGATTATGATATTCAATAATGTAGGAAATGATATGATCTTATAGTATGATATTACAAGACTCTGATTCTCATATAGACTAATTACATTAGTTATGATATATCATAACACACAATATCAGGAATCATATTGAGCTTTAACTCTAATGTGTGCTACTTGCTTTTCCCAAAACATAGAATTACATCGCTAGTACACTATAGATTATAGTTTAAAATATGAATCCCTCCATTGATGAATGATATCATTTTCCATCACACACATATCATAAAGCATGATATTAGTTTGGATCTAAATTATGACTTTTGATATAAATATGTTATATCAAATGATTACCTATGACGGAAGAAATTATCACGGGTTGCAATACACCTATCATAACCCATGATATATTTTATGAACTAAATCATGGATTAACATATATATCTTATATCATATAATAAAATATATATGTAGTGAATTAATTTTAAATTTTTTAATTATTAATTTTATTTTTTAATTTATAAATTATCTAAAAATTTTAGGAAAGTGAATGTTTTGGATATTTATTTAATTTATAATGTGTTTATAAAATAATTTACTATAAATTATTCTTAATTTGTTATTATATTTTTATGATATATTTAAAAAATAAATATATTTAATATTAATCATTATTATCAATACCTTTAATCTATATAGCATGACTTATAGTTTTTATATAAAAGTATTATATAGAAATTATAAGTTAATTTATAATTTTTTTAAATTAAAAAAAATGAAAAATAAGAAATATATATTAGATTAAATTTCTTTCATAATTTATGGAAACCCACTAATTTTTACTATGTATAAATGGAACCTTTACATGGATTTAATTCCCATAATACATGGCTTAAATGTCTAGAGGTGAAAAGTCACTAAAACATAGCCCAAAGGCCATATAAAATGTTTAAAAAATATATGAATTGTAAAAATAAAAAATAAAAAAATTATATTTCAAATAAATATTATATAAATTGATAATATGAAGGAATTCATATTAGAAAATATAGAGTGTTTTTATTTTGTATTTATGGAATTTACCAATGTTATATTCAATTATAATGTGAATATAGTTGTTAATTTTTTAATTGCTTATGAATGTATATCTAATATCAAAATTTAGAAACTATTAGTTTTTTAGAATTATTACCTACTTTATTCATGAATAAAAAAATTATATTATAAATGGGATATATGATTTAGTTTTGATTTATTTAAAATACTTTATAAAATTATTATACATGAATTTAAGGATCTATATTCTAAGTTTGATAATTAATTATTTTTCCTCTATGATGATTTTGGTTTGATCGCGAGTAATAATTTTTAGAGGTTACTTATAGTTTATAAATAATTAGTTTTATAATTATGATGGAATTGAGGTCTCTCTTTAGTATTAAATCATGGGTATTGGGACTTTAGGTCAAAATTCTCACTTACCAAGGGACTTATACCTTGTCTAAGAAAAGTGAGGGTTTCTTCTCTATTGCACCATCTTTTATCTGGTGGGGATTTGTGTTTCATATGATTATAATACCTTATATGGAAGGGTTTCATTAAATTTATGAATTTTATGCATTTTTATATGTGTAAATATAGTTTTATTTTAATTTTTCTTAGTGACAAATGTTATGGGTTGTTTAAAGTGTTACAAGTCAATATGATTTTAATATATTGATTTTCTTGATTGAATAGGGATTCAAAACAAAATTATTAGAATCTTTCATATATATAATGGGATTACATTAGATAAGATTGAGATATTTTTAAATCACTATTAAAAATACTAGGTTTTAGATTCATTATAAAACAAATACATGTCAAGATCCTGATCATCCAACTATGTACGTCCATGATAGTTTTAGGTTCCCCTAGATTATCTTATGTAATGAATGGTGTGTCCTATTTATCTTGTGTAAGGCCTGGTGTGTCCTTTATTTGTCCCCATGATATAATGGTTCTTGATTAACCTCGTGATCCTATAACTAAGTTTTAATAAGGATATTTTAATCTCAATTATAATGGTCGTGTGACCCCATGTAGCTGATGGAAGGTGACAGAGGTAGGAAACGAAACCCTAGGGTAATATATTTCACCATCCTTGAGTATTGGTACTATTGTATTGAATATTGGTTATGATGTTACATTATAGAATAATTTTAAGATAATAGGTAAAAATTCTTTGAGTAATGAAGACCCTCAAATATGGTACGAAACAAAGTCAGTTTGGAACTGGAAACAAACCCATGGTAAGTATACTGAGGATGAGATATGATTGTTATGTCCTGGATAGTGATACGATGAATATACTAATGATATTCAAGTTGAAGGTAGTCCTTTATATGAATATTGTGACCATGAATTGGATAGGTAGAGTGTAGATATTCTTCCCTTAGGTGAAAATAATGTGAGGAAGGGTGGAAATGATTATGGAAGATATATAATAAACAAATTCAATAAAACTATAATTAAGAATATTTATTGAAATTTATCAAAATTTATGGTCATTAGATCATCAATGAATGGTTTTGGATGAAATATGAATGTTATATATCCGAGAAAAGGGACAGTACTAATAATGGAGTCATCAAGAAAATGCCAGAGTATAATTGATATTAAAATAGAAGGGATTGAGAACGAAATAATGGAAACATATGGGCCTAGTTATGATCC
The DNA here is from genome assembly GCA_963277665.1 of Viscum album. Taxonomy (NCBI): domain Eukaryota; kingdom Viridiplantae; phylum Streptophyta; class Magnoliopsida; order Santalales; family Viscaceae; genus Viscum; species Viscum album. Next base: position 1,238,874,095 of record OY728153.1, read on the forward strand.
CAAAGCACCTGAAAATGAGGATATCAAGGACCAGTATTCTCTATTCAGGACATGATGGATTTCGATGTCACTATGGGTGATTAGATTCATATTAGTAATAGAGAGAGAGAAGTAAGTGACAAGGAAAATTCAAGTGAACCCATGATTGATTTGGATCTACTACTACACTCATAAGAAGAGTTTTTGGAAGTGGTATTGGACATCATTTCCTCACTAGAGGATTTGTATAGATGTTTTTATAGATAGCTAAAAGTAAACACCAATATGGAACAAATGTCATGGAATAACACCCAATATAACATTTTGATATATTTTTATAATAAATTGGATATTATCTTGGATGGTTATATAAATACTTGGGATTATATGACCTACTACTTTTTGTACTGTAAGAGTCTATGATGGATCACAAGAGGGTGGTTGAATTATAGTTTAAAAATATGTACTAAAAAAACACAATACCTCTTAAAGTAAAAAATTTCAAACTCAATCTTCATTTGATGGTCCGAGTATTATAATTGGTATCATGGATGATCTAATTTATCAACGTATATTTTTATCATTTTCAATGTACCACCCATAAAATTGTTTGTTAGAAAGATAAGTACAAAGACTGACTTTCTAAAAACATGCATAACAGAATAATAGATCTTGTACAAAAAATAAATACAATAGTAAGTAAAATTAAGAATTAATTACAAGATATATTAAATGAATTCATTATTTTAACATTAAGAGTAAAGGTAGTCAATAACCTTTACTGAAGCAATACACAATTTGATACTTATTGTAATATATGTCTTTCCTTACTAAGAAATCCCTCAATAAAATAATAAATAAGCTCTATCTTCTTATCCCAATAATCCCTCAATATGATTATAGGTTTCTATCATCCTATCCATGGATTCCTTCGATCTGATTGATAGGATTCACCATATTTCTATCCCCAGAAGTCCTATGTCGTAACAATTATCAGACCCAGAATAAAAAATAAAATGTTCTTCCAGAAACAACTATAATAGGGGTTCCTTAGAACAAGAAATATATAAAGTATTACAAAGAGTTAGAATATTATGTTCAAGTATATCATAATTTAGAATACTTGAGTTGATACATGTTTTAGTTCTCAACTCTTTTACTGACTAGCTATTTATTGGTGAAGCTCCAATGGTGATATTTCTAAGTTAGTTGCAATGAGCTTGGACAAATGGATCTTTACATCTCTTGTATAACTAAATTCTTGATTTTATTTTATTTCAATGTCATTATAGTTCACAAAATTATTCCTTATGATAGAAACAATTATTAGGTACTATGATTATAAACATTATCTAGTTTGTAGGAATTCCTTATTGATTATCAATCTGATGAACTAAATGAGGTTTAGTATGTTGTATTGGTACCAATGTAATTTTGATGGTCATTAATTTTTTCATCTAGGAAGATAAGACATAAGACTCACCACCAGTTCTAAACAAAGTTCATTCATATTGATTGGACACATCTTCAGACCGATGTATCATATTAAGTAGTGAAAATTGTATATTTTTAATACATTAGAAACATTTTTATGTATAGTATAAAGTATTTGTTTCTAACGAAACATAATAAAAAACTTAGGACATAAAAATTTAGTAAAACTTTTATTATAGTGTTTTTGATTTCAATAACTAAAAGAGTAGAAAATTAAGAAGTAATACTTCTAACTCAATAATATCCACCTTTTGGAAGAAAAAAATAGGAAAACATAAATAAACCAATATAACTTAAAAAATATACAATCCTTTTTATTTTAAAAACATTTAATATATTTTTTATAATTCCATTAGAGTTTGTAATTAATTTATAATATAGTGAAAAGTATTTTAACATCTCCCCATTAATAAATTCCTCTCCATCATAATGAATACTTCTACCCATTTATGAAAACATCTCCCCTTTTTATTTTCAAAAAGAATGGGAAAGGATCCGTACTTTTCTAAAATTTTGGAAGAGATAGAAAACAAAAAATATATATCAAACTATATAATCATATAATAATGAATATAAATAACATACAACCAAAATTATTGGAAGTAATTCAATTATGAATTATAGGATGAAATGATAATTACTTTCATTAATGATTCAAATTTTTGATAAAAATTCATTGAGAGATAAAAATGAAAATTTGTTCATTCTTTCCTCATTTGTTTCATCACAAAAGACTTAATCTTTTTGAACTCCTCTCAGCCCTTCTCAATATTGATGATTCTTCCTTCCATAACATCTTTCATATGAACATGAACCTTCAACCATTTAACTTATTCATACAATTTTTTATTCTCATACCTCATTATGATACAATTCATTATCACATGATCTAATCATGTTCATCTACAACTCCATATCAGAAATCATTTAACTTTCACTTATTTGTCTAATCATCTGTCATATCAATGAATTATTCTATTAAATTTTCTCCATTGGAATAATTTCAGGATAAATTGTTGAAGGAATCTTCCATTTTTGATGTTGGAGTTTTAATTTCCATGATCTGGTCATCGTGGTTTTTAATTCTCGATCAACATAATTCGACAATTTAACTATTTGATAGTATAAAGACTTTTTTTCTTAAACATTTTTTTATTGAATTTAAAATATGACATGATCTTGATCCCTGATCCAATCAAAACAGTTAGGGATTTTTATTTATCATTCAAATATTTCTAAGTCAACATAAATCATTCCTATGTGTTTAATAGATAAGGAATCTAATCACTAAACCTTTTCAAGGTAAGAAAAATATTGTCAAAACCATTTTGCGGAATAATTTCTTCTAATTCTGATTGATCATGCTCAACCTCGGGAGGTTTTGGTCTGTTAGTTATGACATCAACTGATTTTCCTTTATTTTAAAATTTCCTTAAAACTATTGCTGGAAATTTCTATACATATTTTGTTTCTTTTGAAACATTTACTATATCACCATCTTTATCTAATTATTACCTATAATCTATTTTGGTATTTTACTATTAGATTAGATCTTCTTCCATAGAGGATGACTTTTCCTCCTTTTTTGATGATTTTTCTTCTTAATTTCTTTCTAATATTGTATTATTATCATATTTTGAAGTTAAAGGTGTTGAGGATGATAAAGACTCGGGTGATTTCTTTTTTTGATTCTTTATCAGCTTGAGCCTATTTCTTATAAACTTTTTCTTCTTGTTGTTATTATTCTTCCACTTAAACTTTTTCTTCAACTTCTTCTTCAACATCTACTTCTTATTCAACTTATTTTTGTTTCTATACTTATTCTTACTCAACATAGTTATCAACATATTATTAACTTATTTCTAAAGATCTTCTTATAATTTTATGGATATTATTATATATCCATTTACAACTGATTTAGATATCGATTCTTTCTCATTTATGGTAGGAATTTATTCTTCAGTAACTAGTTTTTCTTTTCCCTTATCATCCACTAAAAGGATTATAGAATCTATTGCAGAAGTTTCAGCAAATTCAAGAACGATATCAAGAATCAAGTGAGTGAAATAATAGATTTGAATCAAAGTATTCTCATAATCCTCATCAAAAAATTTCAACAAATTCTCACAAATTCTAGCTTCATCTAACCTTTTCCTTTTCTTCTTTCTTTTCTATTCTTATTCTAGTTGTTCTACTACACGAATTTTCAAATCCCTTACCTCAGTATGATCAATACCAAACTCTGGATACCCTGGTTTCTTTCTTCACTAATGTAACAACAACTTGTTGAATTCATCATCATAAATTTCACATTCTTTTTTTTAATAGTGGATAAGATTCAATGTTTTTTTGTTTCGTAACATCTTCAACCCTCATTGATGGTTGTGCCTCCGATTTAGCTATATCAGCCTTTTCAACAATCATTTTAAATTTACAATAAAAAATAAATTTTATTCTTGAAATTATATATTTACAAATAAATTAAATCTTTTCTCTTACTATGTAATAATTATTCTAAACTCTGAAGAGTTTCATAAATTCCATAGCTAACGTAATGATAAAGTAAAGAGACATGATAATATTTGACTTTATTTAAGTGATTTTTGTTGGAACCGACAATGTTCTTTACAGTAAATGGAGTGTGGTTTTTGTTTGTTGGTAATACGTATTGGGTTGATCAGGGAGTTTTAAGGAATTTGGTCTTATGATACATCGTAAAAATGGCATTGAAAGTGCCATTGTTTCCTAGTGTTTTCCAATTTTTTGGATCAAAAAATTAGAGAATAACGAAAGGTGTTTTTGGAAAAGGAAATTATGAATAAAATCGAATGATAATATTAATGTTTCATGCAAGTTTTGACTCAGGATAGTATCATAAAAATATGTTAATGGAAAGAATAACATGAAATATTCCTTTTTTGTGGAATAATCTTGTGCGCCTGATGTGGTTTCAAAAGTGATTTGCACAAAAGATGAGTTTTTGGTTTATCTCTAAAAAATATGCTAAAGGCATGGACTGTGTAGAAGGATATTATGTGCTAAATGAGATGTAATATTCAAACTTATGCGCACAAGGGTTGATGAGTAAGTCACTCACACATAGGGTTTTCAAAGTTTATAAATATTTTGTTCCCCCAATTTAAGACTTGTAAATTTTTACAATGATTATCTGGTGTCTCTGTCATATGAAAGAGTTGTGTGCATATGAATTACATGTAGTAAATTTTAAACATATAATTATCCTCGAATCCGTAAATACCAATTGAATCTCGTGGTGTGGTTTCTTTGAGGACAAGGGTGGATCAAAAGGCATCTTACATGACAATCCCAAATCTATAATGCAAGAGCAGGTGTTGCGTGTAAGAGATAAATTGAGCTTTTTTCAATTTTTGAATATTTAGATTGTTTGATCAGTGCCTTCAAGTGCATCAATTCCTGACATTGATCCAAGTAAATTCTCATTCTAGAAGGGTACAAAGACTTCAATGAAAATCTATTGAGTCAATCATCAATTAGATAAACTAATTAAGACTTCACCCAAGGTAATGAGCTAGGGGGAGTCGACAGAAATCATTTTAGGGATATGGTGTGCTATCCCTAAAATATTATAAAGGTTTTGTGCCTAGAATAGTGTGACTATGTAGGAAATTTTTTATTCCAAAACTAGTTTATTTAGGTATGAATGAAACAATGTTGGAATATTCTCATTGGACTACCCCTTAGTGGTGAACCAAGTAAAATTATTATTTTGTCTATATATGTAATTTTTTGCTTTATGCACATTCTCATTAGATAGGTTTAATATATTCCTACCAATGTGGAAATATGATCTATAACTTTATAAGAAAATGTTGACTCCCTGAATCACTACTCCCTTCTCAAGGTGTTCTAGAGTCCTTCAATTTTAATATTCTCTAAGGTAATGAAAATAAATTTCACCAAGTCTATTTTCCTCATATTGACCAAGTAATCTAGAACAAAGACATAAGTAACTTTTAATGTATATCTATTACCCTTTTGGGGATTAGATAACCTTGAATCCAAAATTCTATTACTATGTTATCCAGTGTTAGATGTGAAACTTTCCTTACTTTCTCATAGAATGAAAACAAAGAAGATCCATCCTTATTCTTCTCGAAAGTTCAGAGTTTTTTGGTAACTTGTGTGAAGTTAAATATACCTCGCAATTTAAATAAACACCCACCATGTTTAGAACTGTTTTGAATTAAATCTTATATATATATTTGAATACATGGTAAACGAAACAGTATACCTACCAATGTCTTTAAAAATAGAATAGAGACATAAAATTATCTCACCATTTCAGGCTAAAACATATCCAAATCTTTATCTGTTTTCTCTGTACAACAAAATTTCCCATAATTATAAAGAAATGATTCATTTGAAAGTAGTATCATATTTATCAAACATATACCTTTTAGTGAGTCTTTCTCAAAAAACATACCATTTATCATAATCTTCATTAGTTTCCAAAATATTGAGAAATGATCCAAATATCAACAAATTAGAAAAATTAATTGGACTCAAGGCTTTGAGGGGTGGTGAGAGGTATTGTTGAAATCTCAGGAAAACAATGTGGAATAATGGTTATCTCACCCTTATATATGCATTGGGGGAAATGGTTATAATTCTGTATTCAAATAAACGGTAGGGATTAAAACTCTTTTTGATTGGAATATTGATATTTAATTAAAGATTTTTTAAGTCTTTTTTAACAATCAATGTTTTAAAAACTTTTCATCGGATTGTGAATAACTTTAATTAAGTAAACTTTAAAAAAAATTAAAAAATTCAATGTTTATAATAAAAAATAAATGTATATAAAATATAAGTGAAAAACTATAATAAATAATTTTTGAAAAAACATAATGAATAAAAGAGTACCTTTATGAGTAGAATGTTTCATCAGTATTTTTAACCTATTATTCTTGATTTCTGTATAAGAAATTAATTACAGTAGTTTTAATATAAAAACTAAATATGATAGTTTAATAATGAAAAAACTAAATATGATATTTTTGAATTGAAAACTGATTATGATAGTTTTAAAATGAAAAATTATTATGATATATTTTAAATTAATACTAATAACGATACTTTTAAAATGAACAGTGATTATGATAGTTTTCAAATTTCATAAATTACGAGTCAAGAAAAAGTCATTATGAGTGTGTGTTGCATCCAAAACACTTGATTACAAAGACTTCCAACTATCACATATTTTTCTTGAGTAGTGGAAAGTGATATTCATATTTGTTTCTTACATGACCATGAAACTAAATAATCTCCTAATAAATGAAATTTTCCTGATGTAATTTTTCTATCCATTATACATTCACTAAATTCTCCATCTAAAAAAATAGTTCAAATTTTTTTTAGAAGAATACAATAATCCTAAATCCATAGTTCCCTTATGACACCAAAAAATTAATTTCACAACTTTAATATGGTATTATTTTGTATTTTCTTGATATCTAGCACATAAACACATAGAAAAAATTAAATACATAGGATAAGTTTTTAAGTAAAGTAAACTTACAATCATAACTCTAATTTTTTTTCATCAACTAGTTTCCCAGCCTCATTAAGATCTAAAGTATTAGAGGATCCAATAAGAGTAATAATACTTTTAGTGTTTTTATATATGAATTTATTAAGAATATATTTTATATAATTATATTGAAATATAAAAGTTCTTTATGGTTTTTGACAAATTGGAAAACTAAGAAAATATGTTAACATGCCCATCAAACTCATTTCAAAATCATACTTCATAAAATTCATAAAGGAATATGTTATAGAATTTTGAGTTGAACCAAATATAATGTCATTAATAAAAAAATTATAATCAAAATATTATTATTTACTTATTTTATAAAAATAATTGGATATGCAGCTCCCTTAAAAAAATTGTTGTGTAACAAAAATCCAGTTAACCTATCATACCATGTTCTATGCGATTTTTTAACTCCTTATATTTCTTTGTTATGTTTAAAAACATTTTATAGATGATTCTTATTTTCAAAAGCAAGTGGTTTTCAACATAAACATTCTACTAAATATATCCATTAAGAAAATAACACTTCATATCCATTTGATATAGTTTGAAATTAAAGAATTCTATAAAGTCTAGAAGTATTCGAATAGATTCATGTCTTGCTATCGGAGAAGAATTTTATTCATAATCAATTAAACCTTGTTGATTATAACCTTTAGAAGAAAGTATATCTTTTTTATAAATATTATTCCATTTCCATCACATTTGTTTCAGAAATATCCATTTTACTCAAATTATATAAATTTCTATAGGTCGTTCAACTAAATTTCAAAAAAATTCCTTTCAAACTCATTGATATCTTCTTATATTCGCTTAATCCAATCCTCATTACTGAAAGTGTTATAATGATTATTAGGTTCAATTTGTGATAATAAATCTAGATGTTAAATTTCATTTCTTAAGGAACATATAGTCCTAACAAGTTGATCTGCATCACCAAGAATACTTATAGAAGGATGATTCCTATGATACAACTAGATTATTGGGTTTTCAATAGTTTTTTCTTCAATAATAGGTTGAAAATATTCCTGAGTAATAAGTCTTAAAAAATATTCTTGAGTTATTTATTTATTAGAATGTTTTATACTATCCGTTGAAAATTAGTTTTATAAATAACATCTGAGGATGTACGTTGAGGTTGTTTGAAAATAAAAGGATCAGTTTCAAAAAATTTAACATGCAATATTTCTTCAATAGTACTTTTTTTTATTAAAAACTATATAAACCATGGAAGTATTTGAATAACATAATGATATTACTTCATCATATTTGTGTGTGAATTTATATAAGTTATCTTTTGTATTTAGGATTAAAAATTTTCAACCAAAAAAACATTAAAGTAAGAATATTTTGGTTTTTTCCTATCCATAACTCTTAAAGAGTTTTATTAATAAAAGTTTTAATTAAAACGATATTTATAATATAATATGTATTAATAACTACAACATTCCAAAAAAAATTGCAACTGAGTATTCACTAAAAATGGTTTTAATAATCTGTTAAATAATTATATTTCTTATTTAGGCTAGACCATTTTTTTACGGAGTTCTAGGTGCTAAAAAATTATGTTCAATATAATTCATACTAAAAAAGTTTCAAAATTAGAATTTTCAAATTCTTTACCATGATTACTATGAATGGTATTTAAAGATATTTTTTCTCATTTTTAACTCTAGCTACAAAAGTTTTAAAATAACTAAAGGTTTTATATTTTCTGGTTAGAAAATAAACCCATGTGTATCTAGTGTAATCATCAACCAAGACATATACATATTGTTATCCACTAATATATCTAATTATTATAAAACCAAATAAATCCACGTTCACTAATTCTAAGTCATCATAATTTGATACTTCACTAATAGATTAAAAACATGACTTATGTTTCTTACCCCATTGACAAGGGTTGCATAATTTTTAAGTATCAAACCAAAATTCAAATAGATCTTTAAGAAGTACCTTCCTAGTCAACATACATAATATTTTAAAGTTATAGTTTAATAAAATTATATTCCATAACTAATATTGATATTCCACTACACTAAGTAAAGGTAATAATGTCTTATAAGTTTAGTGTGTAACCATTCTCATGTTGATTGGTATAAAAAATAAATTTATCTTTAGAACTCTGGAAAATACATTTATCATTGCTGAAGTTCACAAGATAACCTTCATAACATAATAAAAATATGATTATAAGGCATTTATCATGTCCTACAACAAATAACACATTTGAAATTACTGATTTTCTACGAAGTATAATGCTACTTATACAGATAACCTCCCCTTGAGCATTATCTCTGAAAGTTTCATCGCCACCTTTCATCTTGATTATCTTATGAAGAAATATTTGTTTCAAATCATGTTATTGGAACATCCAATATCAATATACACAATTTTTTATTGGTAATTTATTTATTTTTATGATAATAAAAAATAATATTTTTCCATAACCCAAGCCTTCTTTGGTTCAGTATTATCAAAAAATACTATTTTAGGTAACCAAATTTGTCCAAAATTATTACTTTGGGAAAATTTCATTCATTTAGAAAAATAATACTAATGAATGACTAATTATTTTACTCTATTCTAAGAACATTTTTTCTTTTTGTGACCACCACTTTTCCACCAAGTGAAAAAGGTTCACTTTTAAGAATAAAGTAATTATTACTAAAAATGGGTTTTTTATTAATAAAACTCATTCTTGTATTATCACTATAAGGATGAATTTTCTTATACCTTTAATTAAAGTTTTCCTTAACAATGGTAAACTTGGATAAAAGTTTATTTAATCTAGAAAAATCAGATTTTAGTTTTAAAAATAAATTCTTATACTCATTTGTAATACTATTATAACTAAGTTTGTCTTAATTGTTTATTAAATTAGTTTTCCCAAATTTTTTTAAATTTATTTTGTTCAAATATATTATTTGTAAAAATTAGTTCTATTAGGATCTTTAGAAATATATGATATTTCATTATTTGAAAATTTTAGTCTTGATTATTCCTTAGAAAATTTATATTTTTTCTTTATCATGTTTTTTTCAAATCATACTATTTTCATTTCTAAGAGTTTTAAAATCCTAGAAACCACCTTAAAAATAGTTATATTATTTTCTTCAGTACCAAAGTAAGATTCTTCATCATAATATATCGAATTATTTTATCACTTTCAGTGTTATTAGCATTAAATGATAAATTTTTAAGAGATTCATGTGTAAGTAACTTTTCCATAAGACTTTGATTAACCATAATCACTTCTGAAATAAGTCCAATGATCCTTTTTCTAGAATTTTTATTATTAGAATAATTGTTAGAATAATCTCCACCACTACCATTCTATGTCTCAAGTAATTTCAAAACTTTCTTGCCATTTTAATTTTAATACTTTTTATAATTTATATCTAAATTTATTTCATTATTTTCTTCACTTTTTATCATTGTAAAATCAGGTTGAATATGTCCCAACTTCTTAATTTCTTAACTAGTGACCTTAGAATCCTTCTTGTAACTTTTATCCTTATGGTTATTTATATATATATTGAAATTATTTATTTATAATGATCTTATTTATTCTTTTCTCCATGTTTTCCAACTCATTTTTGAAATTTCGCAATGAACTTGAATCAAATTAAAAAAATATTCATTCTTAAAGACATCACTACTTTCCCTATTTATTTAAATTTATATGGTGTAGTAAATGTTATAGAAAACAAAACTCCTATATTTTTCATTTTTTATTTTTCAGAATCTCTTTTAAGTCTTACCTCTTATATCATTATAGTACTAATCAAATAATCTATTATAATATTATTTATCTTTTAGGTATCATCCACAACTATTATTTTGGATTCACAGTCATTGGTAATTATTTATATAATATTTTCAAACAAAATGCTCTCATCAAGTCCTTTCTTTGCAAGAGATTGTAAACTATTGATGATATCCATAAATCATTGATGCATCTAGAAAACTGTCTCACCAATTATAAAATCAAAGGAAGGATAATCATCACGTAACATTGATCTTACTATTTCTATAACTTTATAAGTACAAAAATTTATTATTTCCATATTTTTTAAAATAATGTTTACAACTTCACAAGATGAAATCTGACTGTATATACATCTAGTCATGGAATATAATATAGTATTTATTACACTATAATTGATTTGATAGTCCAATTTTTTTTTAATGTTTGTGACATACTTATCAATAATACTGTAGTTACCATTAAGCATGAAAAAAATATCAACTCCAGTGTTAATGAAAAATTTATTCATTTTATTTTTCTAGTATTCATAATCGACATAATCAAAAATCTGTGGTCTATTTAGATTTATATTTTCAATGGTTTTAAACATTTATCCCTGACATATTAAGAAAATAATATAAACTATTTTCTACAATATCATGTTTGTGTAACAAAATTTATAAACAAGTCGTTTATAATAACACACTAACAACTTGCAGTAAGTAAAAAATGTAAAAACCCAGAAAGTATTTTAGAAGTATAAACCTTATCTAATACCAATTATTGGATCTTAAGAGTATATGATGGATTAAAAGAGGGTGGTGAATGGTGGTTTAAAATTTTAAACTAACCAAAACACAATACATCTTAATCAAAAAATATCATACTCATAATTCATATAATGATCAGAGTATTAGAATTGATATCATAGATGACCTGGTTATATCAATTAATATTTTATCACTTAAAGATTCATATGGATAAAAAGCTTTGTAATAAATATAAGTACAAGACTAACTTTCTAAAAACATGAAAAGTGAAAAAATAGTTCTTTTCTAAAAAAACTAATAGCTAGTATAATTCAGAAATACTTACATGCTATATTAAATGAATTCATTCTTTTAACCTTGTGAGTAATGCTAGTTAATAAACTTGAATAAATGTATACATGGTTTTGTACCTACTATAGAGTTCATATTTTCTTACCATTAAATCACTCGATATAATTATTGATAATATATGACTTCTTATCCTCCAGAATCCCTTGATATGATGACCGCCTTTTGTCTTTTTATCTTTAGAATCCGTCAATATAATGGATCGGATTCACTATATTCCAATCCCCAAAATACATTGATCATAACAATGATCGGATGCAGAATACAAAATAAAATGTTCTTATGAAGAAAACCCTAATAAGGATTCCCTAGAACGACAACTCTCTAAAGTATTACAAAGACTTAGAATAAAATTTTCAAGCATAGTAAGCTTTAAAATACGTGAATTTTGAAATGTATCATCTCCCAACTCTTTAAATGAGCATCTATTTATAGGTGATACTCCAGCAGTCATATTTATGTGTTAATTACAATGTAATTAGAGTACTTGATCTTAATAGATCATCTATTACTAAATTCCTAAAATCATTTTGTTTTATTATCATTACAATGAAAAAAGTATTCCTTATGATAGAAAAAATCTTAAGTACTCTCATTATAAATAGTAGTCAGTCTGATAGACTTCTTTAAAGATTTTTAATATATTTAACTGAATGAATGTTGTTTTTATGTATCATAACCATGTTTATTATGATTTTAAATACTTTTTTTAGCAAGGTAGACAATACATAAGTCTAAAAACTAGTTATAAACAAAGTTCATATAGATTTTTCACACACCACTTCAGTATGATGTATCAAATTTTGTAATGTAATGTTTATATTCATAATAAATTGAAAAAAATTCAATATATGGTATAAATTAATTTTTTATAGAAAAATAAACTAAAAAACTTTAGACATAAAATTTTTGTAAACAATGTTTTAAGATAGTTTTTGTAATTTCCAAAAGTAAAGGAATAGAAATGTGAGAAGTAATAATTCTAACTCAACACTACTATGAGGACCTCATAAAAGATGATTTGAAAATGAGATAAATTTTCATTGGTTACTCTTTACTTAGGGTGTATGTATCCAACATTTTTTAAAGGGAATATTACACTGATATCCTTTATAGATTAATTTTAATGCTCTAGTTTTTGTGTGTTTGGGTTCCCCCTAAATCCAAAAAAGTGTATTATATTAAAAATAAAAAAAATATATTTAATAGAATTTAAAACATGATTATAATATTATAAAATATTCAATTATATATAAAATAGAAATAGTATCATCATATATGACTTTGAGATCAATGCAATAAAAGTTGAAAATTTATGGGATAAAATTATAGGATTGGTATATAAACATACGAATCATTATTAAGTAAAAAGTAAAATTCTATTTGTTAAATACAACCATTTTTTAGTAACCAAATATTTACATTCTTCACAAAATAGATCATGATGATTATGATAATCATGGAAAGATTCACATTAGTTTTAAAAAATAATTTATTACATGTAATATGTCCAAATGAATTTAAATCTCCACTCATGTAATCAATGTGATTGATTATGTTAATGAATTTGAGAGGCTTTAGTTTTTCTAAAATTAGAATATTTTGAAGGAATTTATTTTATAATTATTGTTGGAATGTTTTGAAAATATGAATGAAGTAAAAACTCCTACCCTGTCTCTTCAATGTGTTAGGTATATATAATAATAACATGTTATTTCTAGGATCGGATGTCACATTATCAGTTAAAATTGGTAACATTTTACTTTAGTAAATGAATAATGGATGGTCCAATTATCAGCCTTGGTCACTAAGACCTAAAAGAGGAATTGGGAAGGATGGGTTGTGTTTCAAATATATGAATTTATTAGAATACCTAAAGGGTATTAAGATACTCCATGGAGATTATATATTAGATATTGATGTTATATAGACCAATTAATATATTTTGAAGGGTATATGATACCAATTATACATTAAACAACTATTTTCAATATATATAAGTGTTCAGAATTGATGAGACATCAATCACTAAGAGATTAATTCTTGTGTTTAAGTGATTTATTAAGGGGTTTCTATATAAAGGATTTGGTTGAGGTGAATTAATTTAAATATTTAAAGGCTTAATATAAAAATAATGTATTTTTTTATTCTTTTCCTATTATGTGATAAGAGGATTTTTTTAATGAATGGTTGTCATAATTAAATGATATGATTATTTTGATACACATTTTTATGTTTGATTTGGTTTTATAACATGTTTGAAAAGAAGATATGGATAAAATGAGTTTTATCTCAGATAAAATAGTTTATCCAAGTTATTTATTAAAATATGAGGAATATGATATCACTAAATAATAGTGGTATAAATTAAATGATAAAATATTTTTATAAAAGATTTATCTAAACATATAGAATACTATATAAGATATGGTTATTAATAGTTTTTTAAATATTACCACTAAATGAAATAATAGATCCTTCCTAACACAAATTATTTTCTATATCTTAACCTAATATTTTGATTAAAATATAATTTATAAGAGGTTAGTAGGAGTAAGGTTGGACTTATAGAGGTTAAAAATATAAAAAATAAATTATTATACTATTTAAAATTCAGATTCAGTCTATATTTTAAAACATTATAGGGTATATGGGTAAAAAAGATAATAATGTAAAGGTTGTATTTTGTCGATAATTTCCAAGAATGAAGATGATGGTAAATATTGAAATAGGTCAATAAAGAAAACAAAATTTATTATCATCAAAAAATTATATTTTATAGAGTAATGAATATTGAAAACTTTTCAGGAATTATTTTTATGGATATAAATTCTTATTTCACAATTGTTATAAAAAAATCTTCCTGTAATGATGTTACTCACTAAGAGTTTTTAGTGGGAGGTATTATTAGATATTAAGAATTATATCTTGAAAGAATTACAAAGAGATGTGATAAGTTTAATAGAAACATAAAAATGATTCAAATATAATACATATCTAGTGGTATATCATATATTTTATGATTGGGTAGATGCTTATGCATGGTCATGTTATTATTATTAAAGAAATTAAAGAATATAAAATATATTAGGTTAGGATGTATATATTCATCAAGTGAAATGATAATTAACGTATAAATTTATTATTTTTAGTTATCCCTAAATTATATTCATCAGAGAGTGCTATTGGTTGTGAAGAAATGTTATGTTAAACATGGGAAAGATTTTTTATGAAGATACAAAATATTCTTATGACGAATAAAATGAGTCTTGTGTGTTGGATGACCCTCTGTGTATACCACATGGTGTGTTATATATTTTATTTAGTATACTATGTTTTCATGGTTCTTATTTAATCCACATACATTAGGTTTGATAAGATACCATGATTGAAAACCTTTACACATAGATATTTTACTTGCACTAACCATTAGGATGTGATAATTAAGGTGTGATTGGATTTTTTTTGATCATTTCACTGATTGAGGTTTAACCAATATAGGATTTTTCCTCTCATGTGATGAGTGTGTCATTTGGTTCCTTAATTGAAATTTTATAATTTAAGTATAATTGTTCCTAGATAATAATATATGTGATGTGATTATTTATAAGGTTATAATATGTGATGTGCTCATAAATCTGGGTGAATTAAATGTGATGTGTTCAACATATAGTTATTCTTTACTTGGATAATAATTAATTTATGTTTATATATATGGGATTGAAATAAACTATTTTTTTTGTTAATAAATGTCTTATACACTAGGATTATATGATTATGAATATTTTTATATGGTACAATTCATGGACGTTGGTATAGAGATAGTTATGTTTAATGGATATAATGCCTGGTCTATTTGTAGCTTCAGTATCATTGATTCTTTGTTTTATTCTTTGATCAATTTTATGGATAAGAGATTTCATATATTTTTTCGATGCTAAAAAAGCTTTTTGGGTAAATATTTTTGGTCAAATGAATAGGTATTAAGTTGTTGAAACATAAATAGCTACTTTAAATGTGATTTAGAGTTTATCAAAAAGGAGTTTTAGAGGGTTATTTATAAGTTATTTGGAATGATGTGATATATGGTTAAATTTATGATGTATTTTAAAAGTATTTTGGAAATATCCCAATTGATTTTTGGATAGTACTTTAATGGTTTTTTATATGATACAATATTAGGTGAAGCGACATAAATTCTATAAGGTATTAGTGAAAATGGGATATTGATTGATATATATCCTAAATACTCATATACACATGATGTATTTTTATACATATTATACAAGATGTTATAGGGATATCATATGGTACGATTACAAAATTATAATACATATCTTATGCCTTGAAGTGGAATATGTAAGGACTCTAATTTTGATATCATTGTTTCCTTTACTATTTCATATTGTATGATATAATGATATAATAAATGTTATTTTATAGGTTAATCCTATTGTGAAATTAACATAGGTTTTTGAATGTTAAACATCAATGCTCGGGTATCTTCCATGTATGGCTGTCATCTGTTGTCTATATTATGGGAGAATCAATTATCTAATTTAAGAGGTAAATGAATGAATTCTCTTAATGGAGGGTTATAAATGGCTTGTAACCAAATGGAATTACTAAAAAATTATATATTTTTTGAGTAAATTATGGAAGTATTTAGGATAATTTCGAAGTCCTATAAAAATAAGTCCTAAGTCACAAAAATTTAACTTTGTTATCTAGTAAACTTCAGGCTGAATCTCCCTAATTGGAGAACTCTTCTGCTTTTTTTATTTACACCTAAGGAACTATCATACTATGGTCAAAAGGATAATATAAACTAATTATTGGGTGATTCAAAAAACTATAAATACCTTATGAGGAAGGAATTATTTGTTTATTTTGAAGTGTTCTTCATCAAGCATGTGATTGAATATATGAGTCTTTGTCATGTTAGATCAAATATACACTCTTAGTTTTATTTTATTAAGGGTTTAAATTTAAATATAATAGATGGTATTAGTATTGTTTTTTATCTTCCATTTCAGGAATAATTTTTTTTAGATCTTAATAAACTCCTTACTACAATGGTAATAAAATATTGGATTTAAATCATTTAGATAAAAATTCATGTTTTATATGTTCGTATATGGTATAATAGATAAATAAAAAATTTCACTACAAATTTGGGTAATATTATAAATTAATTTAGACAATATACTTCTGAAACATAAATAAACCACGATGATGTGTAAAATTATGTGGGAAACATGTGATAGGTAACACAAAATCATCATGAAAACCGTTATAACAACCTAAATAGGATCATTAGTAAAGAAAGGTTTAGAACACCAATAACCCCAAGTGAATTCTTCAATAACTAATTTCTAGGGACTACTTATGAGGGTCCCAATTTTATTTTATAAAATGATTCACCCAATTAAAATAAAAAATAGGTCAATGTATTAAGTATTCAAAATTCTAGCACGACATATCCATATATCAGACATTTCCAAAACTTTAAATGTCACATAGGGAAACCAAATTTAACTATATAAAATAAAATAAATCCTAAATTTATGCATAAAAAAAATTAATCTAGACATGAAACATGAAAAAAAATCCAAACATAAAATATAAGACCAGACATGAAACTAATTCAATGTAAAGAATAAGATGTGAGTGGTGTTATTCAATTAATTACTCTTTCCATTGTTGGGATTCCATGATCCAAAAATACACGGATAACCCAACTACTATAAGTTATCCAAACTGGACTACTTATTTCAATCTCCAGAACAATCATCAAATCCCTCAACCTTATTATACCTGAAGTGTAGTAGGTGAAACAACATATTCACTGATATGCATATGTATGGTGTGAGAATAAAACCTAATTGGCCAATATAAATGGTTTCTCTAAAATAAGATATTATATATATGAGTTCACGAATGAACATAACCCAATATAAAATAATAATAAACCACTTTCAAATTATAACTAGAGATAATTAAATTATAATCCATTTTAACTAGTTTATGTGGGCATAACAAATCATTGGGAAACAGATATACCTAGTTTTCTCCATGCTCTGGAACTAACTATGTATGCTTTAAGAATAGATTAAAATCTAAGGTTAAGATTAAAAAAAATTCAGGGAACCTTTAAGTCCATTCCATGGTAATAAGGAATATATATATGAATTTAGGGAAATTTTAAGCCCATCCCTTGGGGAAATGTTAATATGTGAATACGGTCCATGAACCCTTATTCCCTTCTCATATGTTACCATAGGCACAATGTAAAACATTCTATAAATCATCGAAATTCCAGTCTAGGGATTTTTCATATAATTTATAACATTATATTTTACCTAGAACTTGTTTAAAATAATATCTTGACATGTATATGGATAAAAAGTATGACAATAATCATAATGAGGAAGATTTAAAATAACAAGTATCTATAATCTCATTTTTAACACTAATACGACATATGTATAATACATAATGAAAAAATATATACATGTAAGGTAAAATAATAAACCCTATGGTCAACATAAATAAAAAATATGATAGAATATAAATCATGGAATGAAAAAATAGAATAGTCAACTTATAACCAACATTCATTAAATTCATTCTTAAATAAAGTATTTTTAAAAGGCAATGTTTAAAGTATAAACTCATTCCATATTTTTGTATCTTTTCTTTTTCTTGTAATCATCTAAACAATCCTATATATATTATGAAATAGACTATGGATAATCCACTCTCTAGGGTTTAATACTTGGTAACACTTAAGATAACTCTTAGTTTAGGTAATATTTTATTACTTATATAAAATGTATCAATGCCAATGGTGGAAAATTTCACTGAATTATTCCACTCCTTGACACAACCAGAAATCCTAAGTAAATATCTCTAGAAAACCCAAGGTCATTCTCAATATAGGCACATCTAAACCATTAGTCATATGAAACCTTATGAAAGTTGATAAGGCCTCTTCCTTACTATTTTACCATTCTTATACCTGAACTCACTACACCATCACCCACTGTCCAAACATAAATCTGAGCTACCCACACTAAGGTTGGGTGAACAAGGTCACACTACACTATTCATTATAAAAATCACGAAAGTATTCTATTTAATTAACCAGTGGACTAAATTTAATTAAAAAAATCCAACCTTACCGAAATAATATAAAATTTCCTCTATAAAAAATTCATTATCAACACATTTGTGTGTCATATTTAGTTATATGGAAGAGTATAATATAAATCACATGAACCACATAATAAAAATAAAAAATATTTTATTTATTTAAAATATAACATTGCAGGAAAATGATATATACATTCTGAGAAATTTAATATAGAAAATTGGATAGTCAACAAAATTAAATAATATAACTAGGATTTGAAATTTTGGTGTGTCTTAGCCTCTTAGAAATATCACAATCACAAAAAACATTATAAAAAGAAAAAAATAGAAATATGATTGGAATCTTGTGAAAGATGTATGGAAATATTATAGAAAACTAAGTAAAAATGAATAAATTAAATAATAAGTATTTATAGTAAGTACAAAGTCTATATGACTATGGTACTAGTAACCAGACTATTAAAATTGTAACATGGTGATTGAAAAGTAATATAACCGTTAGAATAGTAACATGGTAATTGAAATAGTAAAATTACAAGTAATTAATATTTATAATTAATAAGTAAATATAAATATTCTAATTTTTTAAAAAAAAATATTTAAATCAAGTAACTCATAAAAAGTATAATGGTGTTTTTTTCTATGTTTTATCTTATTTTGTAAAATTTAAATTTTCTATATTAATATTTAAATATTAAAATTACTTAAGTTTATAAATTATTTAGATAAAATTATTACATTATTTTGAATCAATATATAAAAATTATCCAATAATAATATCTTATTATTTTTTTAATCATTTTTAATTTTGAAGCTAATTGAAAAACCTTAATTTTACACAAAATGAATAGTATTAGAACACAATAAAAATGCAATGATATAAAAATTTATATAATAGATAACTTGACCAAAAATTAGTTAAAAATATAACTTATATATTTAAAATATTAAATTAAATTTTTATACCTATGAATTAGTTTCAAGAGTCCAAAACGATAATTTATTCCATTACAACATTTTTTTAATCTTCTTCTCTTTCTTGTATAAACTAATAAATTTAGTGGTGGAAGGGTTTAAAATTATTAAAAATAAATATATTTAAATAAATACTATTCATATTCTCAAATAGGTTCACTATTGAAAACCCTGATCTGGAAATACTATTTTATTAAATATTTTATCCCAAAATACCACTCCCCTATAAGTTTAAATATCCCTTCTCACCCCTTGGAAAATTACAAATAAAATTAATCCCATTGCCTAATATTTTCCTAATTAACATCTCTTAAGAAACCTAAAACCCATAGATACATTTTATTTTCGACCAACTCTAAGCATCCACAGAATTAAATCCATAGAAAAGAGGAAACTTGAAGGACAATGTAATTTTCCTTCATCTTATTTTTCAATTTATCATCATCTATTCTCCTATTTAAATCCAAACTTCTAAAAAATACTCAAAAAAATTAATTCATTAGTATAACAACATGACATAAATGTAATTATGCTAATTCATAGTTGTTTTAGTCATTTTACGATAAGTATATTATCCCTTTCCGTCTTTTGGACACATGTCCTGAATGGTTAGTTTACACGCCTATGAAAACATTACCAATTATTTATTTATTATTTCTATTATGCCTAATTATTATAGACTATGTAAAATGTTAAATATTATGTTTGGGTTTTTTTCTTAAGTTTCATTAAGAATCTTAAATAATTAATAAATATTAATTATAAAAAATTATAATATTGAAACAAAAAAGGGAATAATTCAAAGAAAACATGACACCATGGAATTGTATCATTTTAAAAAATTAAATAAAAAATTTAAATGATTATAATTCATCAATAATAACATAAATATAAGTAATATAATTCCATATTAATTTTATATTAAGAATAATTTGGTTTTATAAAAGGTTTAAATATGGAGAAACAAAATGATAAAAAAGGTAAGGGGGTCATTATAAATTTTCATTTCATCCCATCTAAAGGTCATTTATTTAAGTTTTTATTTTATTTTTATACGGATATACATGTCTTTATTTCATTGGGATGAATTTTTATTCATATTACATTATTATAAAGGTAGACCTTATTCTCAAAACCTCACACTACTTCTTCTTGTGTTATTTCTTATTACCATTATTACATATGTTATTTTATTTGTTGGAAAAACCATGAACATCCAAAATAACATATTAAATTATTTTTTGGGAACCTCCAAGTTAATTAATTTAAATACTCATTGTAATAATTTATATAAAAATAATTATAATTTTTTATCTTTATGTTTATTATTAATGTATGTTTTTTTATCTAACTCGGGTGATTTTTAGTATATAAGGATGTGACAAATGATCCTATAATTATATAGGACTCCAATTCCTTGATTAAGTAATTATATGTCACAAAATCAATATTATTACACATCATGTAGTTATCTTTGTCTATAATGGTATGCATGAACAAGATGATGTTATCTATGTCCATTATGTTATGATTTCTTTGAAATGAGACTTGGAATGTGATATATTTTTATAATGAATGTTCCATATTACATGTCCCATTAAAATTACTTCTTTATTATATTATTTATAACCATATTCTTATGATGTGAGTATGGTTATTATGATCATTCGTATACTCAATTTGATTTATGTCTCAAATTTTTTCACATTACCATCCTATTACTGGGCCTTTTATATCACCTTTTCTTTAATATACATCCCTCGGTGCTCAAATTTATTAAAAAGATTATAAAAAAATATAGGAATAATATGATGAGTTAATAAATTAAAAATTAAAATATTATTTGTAATAATGTTGTACAGACCTAAATTATATAGATATAAAACTTTTCAAATATGGGATTTATATTATTAAGTATAAAATTATCTAAAATGATGTAATAATTATGTACATAATGTATGGTTCATTATATTTGGTGTCATAGTAATGATAAGAAATTTATTTAATTATATTTTATAGTAAAATATAACATAAAATAAACACAGTAGTTTTGTATGTTTGGAACATTACATTGATTTAATCATATGAATAATTTTTTATACATTATTTATTTACTTATATTTTTTAACCATTTTTGTTTTAAATAATGGTGGAATCAAGAAAAATTAACCTAACAAACCATGATATGGGAAATCCATGTATATTCATTTATTGGAACTTAAAATCCACTAATTATGAAACAATGGGTCAATTTCATGGAAAATATGTTTCTCATGCTTTATTATTTTAATTAATAGAGAGTTACATTGGTCATATACCATTTAAAAGGATAATTTTATCAATGGTAGAAATTGATCAACAATACCAAGCATATATATAAAGACAAATCAATGGTGTGGTAAAATGTAAGAAAATATTTCTTTACAATAATTTTATTTATACCCTTCACCCCAATATAGAGAGATAATTTTTTGGACATTAAGAAAATATAAAATAAATCTGCTACAGAATATGGAAAAATTTAATAAGGCTTGAAAGGAATATCTCTTGTTTTTTATCAGACATAATGGGGAAATACATATATTATCTAATAGTTTAAAAAATTATAAATAACAAACTAGAAATTAAATACTCTGGGTGTTGGGAATAAGTCTTTTTATGTTCTATAATAGTATAAATGGACTTTATATTATAGTCCAATAGACATGAAGACAATAAAAATGAGATATATTCATGTTGGATGGCCAATAAAAATGAAATTTATGTATGAATATCCAACTTCCCACTTGTCAAGGATTTAATGAGCAGCACTCAAGTAATTTCCTTAAGGGGTCTGGGAAATTATTCAAGCATGGAAAATGATGGAATATTATATAAGAATGTAGAAGGTACATGAAAAAGGACACTCAATACATTTGAGGAAAAGAGGGCTCCATTCAACACATTACTCATGGTTCAATGCTTTAAATCCATGGACATGGGAACTATTTAATAAATTGTATCATAATACGGATCTTTAGGGATAATCAACATAAACAACAATCAAAACCAATGGATAAAAGAAGGTTTTATTATATTATCACGAATGTCATGAAGAAAACATTAAGTGGTAAAAAGTACACTCATTATTCAATAAAGAATAGTAAATTTTTTATTTGATTTTAGATTTACACATTTCATTATATACTATATGTTTTTAATTAATATTTCATCCCCACTCTAATACCCTAATGTAATGATATACATAAAAAAATCTACTGGTGCATTTTTTTCATCCCAGGTGTCTCACTCTTCCTAAATTAGTGTTTTGGAAAGATTCTTCTTGAAGACCACATAATTATTCCTTTAGTGTAATTTGAAACTATACTTGGAATAGATTTCTTGTCAATTTATAGACCTCATATAAACTTTCATGAAAATTAAATATATTCCCATATCTAAAACCATCCCATGATATTGTATAAATGCAAGGAGGATTAAGAATATCCTTTATAAGATCCTCAATAGTTATGGTTATTGATTCCCTATAAAGAATTATATCTTAATCAAATGGTTGAGTTGGGGAAAAATTTAAACATTTATGAAATTATTATTATAAGGGATTATATTGATGTATTCCATTATGAATAGTCGACTGTTCTTGGAGTTCCAAATGATCAATTAAAAACATAGAAGGTGGGTTTGAATCAGTTGTTAACTTTTCATAAGTTTCAATAATTTTGAAACATTTCCAATACAAAATGTTAAATTTCATATCCTTATCATCTTTTAGTAAACACTCGTGCAGGAAAAAGTAGGAAATAAAGTAAATAATAATAGATTTCCAAATTTCGGTCTCAGTTTGAGAACCTACATCATTTTCATAGACACTCCCATGGGTCTATAAAAATTCACTAATTTGATTAAGTGAATAAAAAATGTTACAAATCCTATTTAACACATTTTATATCTCAATAAGAATGATTTACATACTTTTTTCTATTTAAAAATTTTTCTTAAAAACAATTGAGGGAAAACAAAATAATAATGTCTTTTTTCAAACTTCTCCACATAAAGTTATTTGGTCTGATGACCTCAGTCTGATGGACTTCAGTCTAATGAACCCAGTCTAATTGACTCAGTATAATTGACTCAATATAATTCTCCCTTTCCCAATTTGTTCTTGAATAAACATTCTGTTCAATCTGGATAACAAAACCAACACTTCTTAGAATCTACTAAAAACATTTTCCAAACTTCCTCAGTCCTATCTTCTCCATTCCAATAAGAAACCATTCAATTGTCTGATATTATAATGCAATATATATCCATAAAGAACTCAATATCAAATTATTTATCATTATTCCTTTTACAAACATGTAAAAAGAGTTGGAAAGAACTATTATCAAGTGATTCTATTTGTAGGAATCTCATAATGGAAAAGGTGGACAACTTGAAATCTTTTCCTGATTACTCAAAATTAAAATATCCAAAAAACACTCACATTTAAACTTCAACTACTTAAAACCTTCTCAAGATTTCTCTAAAACCAATATTATCAAACATACTAATTTTTCTTTAGTCTTATTTACCTTCCTCAACGTTAGTTTGATGTAACTTCCCCATCCTTAGTCTGATTTAACTTCTTCATCTTAAGTTCGATGTAACTTCATTACTATGAAACTTCTTTATCTAACTATCATCTGACCTTATTTCTCTAACCATTATGATCTAACTATCTTATTATACTCATTATAATCTGACATTATTTATATACTCATTATGATCTGACTATCATCCTCTACTCAGTACGATCAGACTTTATTCTTCTCATTATGATCTGAATTTCTTCCTCTTATTTAGTCCGATAGAATCCTAAAAATGATGGAATTCTCATAACAATTTAATTACCATTAGGTAGAAATTATTCAAAAATGTCTCCACTTGGAAACATTGAGATTCTTCAAACCACATTAGCTATAACTAATTCAAACTTCTAAAACATTTGGTTTTCCAGATATCTGGATATGAAAAGGACTTTGTCTTAATCTCTAGAACTTATCCACTTATATTTATAAGGCTTGTATCACAAGTGTTACAAAAAAATAAGATATTTCATAATTATAAATAAAAAAATCATCATCAAAATTAATATTAGAAATTTTGAAAACATTCTAACTCTAGAATTTATTTTCTTAAAAATATCCTCTTCAACATCATTCTAACTTCCTCACTCAACATCATATGAATTTATAATAAAAACTATATCAGATGAATCTCCAATATTATAATGATAGATATGAGACTGATTGTGCATCCAATCAACAACTTTATAGAACTTCCAGTTTCCATGATCCTTACAAATTCTATATCCAATACTGCTCTATCTAAAAATCTATATCTGTAAACCTATTCTTAGAAAAAACAACATTATAAATCATAAACTTTTCTCTTCCATTATTTTTGGACTCAAACATTCATAAAAGTTCATCTTTCATATAAAACCTCATTCTAATGGACTGGGTATGATCCTGAAGAACCAAAAAAAATTTTTACAAAATATTTAGTTGTCAACAAATAAAAAACATTGTTAAAACAAATCATAACAAAGGTTATTCAATCTCCCCATTTAGATTTTTTGAAAACACATGTTCAGAACCTTTCAAATATTAGAATATTTTCACAACTCAACTTTTGAAACAACTCACGGTT
The DNA here is from genome assembly GCA_963277665.1 of Viscum album. NCBI lineage: Eukaryota > Viridiplantae > Streptophyta > Magnoliopsida > Santalales > Viscaceae > Viscum > Viscum album. The sequence continues at coordinate 1,238,899,839 of OY728153.1, forward strand.
TTCAACTTTTATCAAAACATTTCCTTTCTCAAAAGAGAGTGTCACAACATAATATTAAGGGATAAATTAATGTTAAAAATCCCATCCCTCAGTGGTAAGAAATATTTTTGGCCAGATTAAGATAAACTCCCCTAATTTTCTCCTACTTTTATTTTTCTATCCCCCATTTTATGATAAAAATAACTTCAAATTAATTTAACAATGATTATTAAATACTTCTTACAAAGTCAAAAGTTGTTAATTTCTCTCCCCCTTTTTCATCATAATCTAAAGCATGGAGGGGGTTTTCCTTATAAGATTTAGGAAGTCATTGGGGGAGACAGAACATAAAGTTGAATCCACCACCCAACAAAACATTCCTTTGGTATTACCATTGTGAAGATATCTATAATTTGATACTTCATTGGGATATATTCCAAGAAAAAATCTCCATAAGAAACACTCTCTTTTATAAAATAAAACTTTATAATAATGTTTTTTGATATTTAATGTTGGAAATTATTTTTAGAAGGTTCAATTACACTCTTAATTATGAAAAAGAATCATTAATGGTATAGAAATGTTTACTTTAAAATCTTCCAATTGAACTTCCATCCACAACATCTAAGTACAAGACCGAGTAGCTACAACATATTCTAATTCCAATGGGATTAAAGTTACTAAAAATTTCTTTTTACTATGCCAACTCACAATACATTCAACAAATTAAAATTTTCCTCTTAAGGTTAATTTTCTATCATTACAATCTCCATCTTAATAGACATCAGTATAACCGTGAAACTTCATCTCAGAATTTATTTTGTTTAACAAATGTTGTGATTTTTTTCCTTTTACATATATCATAATTTTATTTTCTTCCAAAATATGTGAGTTTTTCAGATTAATTTGACATATTGAATACAAAAGTCATGAAATAAAAAATAGCAGGCCTTAATGTAGTAAGGTAAAGTAGACATCCTATTAGATTCCAAAATTCTTTCGGATTCACACTTTTTCTAGAATCTTCATTACACAACTTCATCGCCACTAAGATGAACAAGAAATCTATATGGATTTATCCATGAAAAGTTTTAGTAAAAATTCCCCATCATACTTTTATTGAGGTAGGAAAATGTTTTTTTTATTGGACATGTAATCCAAAGAAGAATGTTAATTATCCTTACATTGATATCTATAGGTTCCTTTTCATTCCTTCAAAAAATATTTTACAAAAATATACTTTATCCTCAAAAAAAATTATATTATCCACATAAACAATTACAATCACAGTTACAGAGTAATCATCTTTTACATATAAGTTTCTATAAACTTTTCCTTTATAAAAACTCAACATTCTCAAAAACACTATCAATGTTATAATACTATACACATGGATATTGTTTCATCCCATAAAACTTATTATTCAAAATAAAAACATATTTTTCATCCTCATAAAGTAGAAACCCACAACGTTATTCAATTTAAACTTCTTCTTTAATTTCTCCAGTAAAAAATGATGAATTTACATACATATAATCAGCCCGAATGGCCCTAAGGCCATCATTCTTATTGATTTTTGATAACCCCCATTTCAAGGGATGACGAGGAACCCTTTCAAGGCACTTAGTATCAGAGATTACATGGCCCGCATTCTTAAAAGATTACATGACCCGAAGGTATTATGGGATTCAACCAGACAATCTACAAGGAACTGCCCCTCCCTAGCATCTTTATCATTATAGTAGCTCTCCACCTTCACATGGACATCTGGATAGGCTTCTTGTGCAAGTATAGGATGGTCTTGAAGGCATAAACATAGCCTCTCATTATGAAAAATCCATTTTGATCTTCTTTAGTGAGTGCACCTACTCTGAATCCACTTCTGGGGATGCTCTTTTTTTGTAGTCTGTCTGGGGAAACTGCTTGTGACCCAAAGGCCTTGAGGTGGCCCGAAGGCCTTAAAGGTGGCCCAAAATCCCTACTGACCCGAAGTCCTTGGTGGATATAAATCCTTAATAAATCCACTACTAGAAACATTTGAATAGTTTCTAACCCTGAAAATGGGAGAAAAAGTCTAATCAAAATACACACATTCCACCTGTTCATTTCCATTACAAATAATACTTTCTTTATTCTATAAAACTTTTCCATGATCATTCAATTTGTTTCTATAAACCAATTTTTTTCTAATAAAATTTTTAATTTTTATCCATGGAACATGTTCTCGTGTTTCATTTTTCTCAATTTTTTCTAACTCTTCATTCATAGCATCCACATATTTGTTTTGAATAGATTCTAAAAGTTATTTTGGTTTAAATTTTGAGAAAATTGAAGTATGATTTTCTAATCTCAACTTTCCTTTGGTTTGAATTGGAGCCTTCAAATTTCCAATAGTGTTTTTTAACTCAACATGTTTTTGTAAGTTAGGAAATATCAGTGTTTCTCTCCCAGCTGATATTTCCTCATAAAAAAATTCTCTTATATATTTGTGGGGATGTTTTCAATCACTTTAACTATCATTAGAAATCTCCAGTTTATCCTCCAGAGTATTATCAACAACTTTTTTTAAGGAATTTTAATTTTCAATTACTTTCACTTCATATGAGTCCCCCAACGTTTCTATGTTTTTATTCCAACATTTATAACTTCTTCTATTGGGTGAATTACCTATAAATATTATTTCCTCTGCTTTCTCATCAAATTTTCCCCGATTCAGATTTTTGATTTTAAGTAAACACATACTTTAAAAAAAATTGAATTACTTTAATGAGGGTTTTTTATTATAAAAAATTTAATAAGAAGTAAGTTTGGTTTCCATCCTCAACAAGCATCTATTTTGAACATATAAAATAGTAATAATAGTTTATCTCCAATATAACTCTAAAAGTTTGTATTCTACCAACATAATTCATCCCATTCCCACCAAAATTATATTATTTCTTTCTAATAATCCATTTTTTATGGTGTATAGGGAGAACTATATTAATTTTTAATACTATTCTCCCTCAGATAAGATTCAAAAGTATTGCCTGTGAATTTCTACGCATCTAAAAAACACACCTTGTAAAGGTAATTTGATGAAAACGTAAGTACGAATAGAGAACATAGGAAATAATGGATGAAATGAAATTAAAGTATCATAATCCATTATTGACCAAGACTACAATTTGAAATTTCAAATATAAAATTTCTAAAGAAGGAGGGTAAATTTGGAAAACCAAACTTTTATATTTAAAATGTTACTTCTCAACAAATTTATGTCTCATATTTTGATATATGGTATAGTCTAGTATAATTAAAATTCACCACATAATAAAAACAAAAAATATTTTATTTCATAAACATATAAAATTACATATAGAGGATAAAAACAATGTAGAAAATTAAAAATATGATAATTATATAATGAACACAAATAAATAACAATTCTAGAATTTGAAATTGTAGTGCATCATTGTTTACTAGAAATATCATAGTCACAAACAACAATATAAAAAGAAAATAAAACATTAGAAATATGATTATAATTTTTTAGATTATTTGGATAACTTTGAGTAAAAACTAATTGAATCATGAATTAATGAAATTAGAGGTATCTATAGAAATTATAATGGTAATATAAATTTTGTAAGAGTAACCTTGCTGTTATAATTTTACCTTAACTGTAAGTATTGTAATATTAATGATATAATAGTAACATAATAACTAAAATAATAAATTTAATATAAATAAATATTTATAATGAATAAAATAAATAAATTTAAATATGATAATCTCATAAAATAAATATTCAAATTATGTGGCTCAAAAAATATAAGTGTGCACTTTTAAGATATGTGCTAACTACATTTATAAAATTGTTAATATTTATATTTATATTTAAATTTTAAATTTTCCTTAGTATGAATATTATCTCATAAAATGAACTTTATTTTTTATTAAACTTTTAAAAATTAGAAAAGAGTCACATTTTGGTATTTTTATGAAAAAATTTAATTTTTAAGTGAATAGTAAAAATATTGTTTTAAAAAATAATTCATTTTATGACATGATATTGATGTAATATCAAACTAAAATAATTATATAATGTCTTGATTAATAAAATATAAGTTTAACAAGATATTAATTTTTTAAAAAAAATAATTCAAATTCAAAATCTAAAATATAAATTTCAAAGTCTAAATAGATAATTATTTATAATATAGAACCTTTTTCATTTTTTCTTCCTTTATTTGGAATAATGTAATAAATTTATTATTATAAGGGATTATAATTTATATAAGAATGAATTTCATTTAATATTGTTAATATTCATATAGAATAACACTACTTCATATGTTTATCTTAAAATAATCTTTTATTCATTATTTTAAACAAATATACCCATCACCTCAATGTATAAAAAATCCACTAATTATAGAGACCTAGGATAAAAAATACCTTAATTTTAAATCATTTATATGATTTAAAACATTAAATTTGATAAATAATACTACCTAATGATTGACAGGTTTATTGTCTTTGGAGACTAGCAACACAATAATCTTATTTTGTAGAACTCGTGATAATTTATCCTTAAAGGAACCATTGTAGACTATCATCTAATCATCTCATTAGTAAGAATATTTCTCATAACCTATGGAATGAAAACATAATAAATGGGTGACATAAAATTCTCAATAAGTTTTTAATAAAATTTTCATCAAAGATGGGTTCATAAGAATAATTGAAAACATGAGAATAACATAAGTATCATAACCTCATGAGTGATAATCATAAATCATAAGTAATATTTAATATACATGGAATAATAACTTAAATCAACAAAATATAAACAAGGAAAATAATATATATTTAATGTCTTATAATCATTTAACATAATCCTTGAATCATTAGATCAAAAGAACATAGTTAATAACATCCCTTAACTATGGTACTAAAATTATCATAGAGAAAATCACTTTCATGAGTGACACAATGAATTCCCATGCTTATAAGAAACTAAAAATTACACAAAAACACTAATATCATTATATATAAACTCTAAAAAAATTAATTGAAGGGTGATATAAATGCAACCCATCATGCAAACATACTTACACTTGCCACTTAAAAATCACTCTCTTATCAAATCATAGAGAACATATGGATTTAAAATGGGTTTCATAATGAATCCTAATAGAATCATTAAATTTTTATAAATAATACATGGATATAAAATAGATTTCCTAAAACATCCAAATTTGAATCATTCACTTTTGATAAATAACTCATGGAAATAAAATGGTTTTCATAAAACATCCAAATTGTATAAAATAACATAAGGAATTAAATCATTGGATTTTGAACAAATAATCATCCAAAAAAATCACATAATTAAAGAAATATATGATAAAACATGAAACATAAATTCATTAGAAATATATGATTAGAATATAATGAAAATAAATAGTGAAAACATATTTTTAAAAATAATTTGTATTTATGATTGTAAAATTCATAGATATGAGTATATTTTGAAAAATCATCCTTTGATTTTTAAAAGAGAAATTAGTGAAAAGAAAAAATTCCATGGTAATGGATTTGGATAAAAAAATTGTTTCCACTGAAAAAAATGGAAAATTATTTAAAAAGGAAATTGTCTTCATCATATGGGAATGGAAATCAATAAAAAATCATATAACTCAATCAAAGATGTTTTAGTTACCAAGTAGCTTATATTTAACTTTTGAATTCTAGAGAAGATATTTATCCTATTGTTTAATTAACATAAATATATTAATCACTTATCTTAGAAACTTAATATAAACATTATAAACTCTTTATAATTATTTTATCACAATATGTTCAAATACATTAACTTATTATAGTTTATTTCCATTATCGAGTGTTAGAACATTCAGTTGTTTGTCTAGTAAAATATTCATGAAGATGGGAATGATTCTCAATAATTAGTTTCAAGTTCGTCATTCATATATCATAAATTATATAAAAATAAGTTTACTTAAATTATTTATTAATTTTCATTTTCATTTGATGAAAACATGAATATTTCTTGTGAAAATGCAAATAGGAATGAACTAGTTTTTGACGTGTTTAACGATCAAAAGGTGATATATTAATATATTTTATAAATATTAAAAATTCATCTATATAATCATTAAAAAATAAAAAATATATCATTATTAAAAGATATTACCTTTATATGGAATCCCAATAATCATTTTGGACATAATCATTGTAACATCATTTACACAGCTGGTTAAATCAACCCAAATGGTAACGTTTTATAATTTTTTCATGGGTAATATAATGTATGTGGATTAAGATAATATTAAATATTAATAATATAAATTTTTGATTTATTATCATATATCCTTAATGAATAAATTCTTAGAACCATCCAAGATGAGTGGTGATTCCCAATGAAATTTATTGTTTGTAAAGGCGGTAGTTTACACATATGAGCTATTAACAATCCCATTTCATAAAGAAATGAAGAAAATATGGTATATTTTAAATAATAGTTTTATAATTGTACTTTTTAAATTTAAAAAAAATATTCATAAAATTAATTTTTTCTAATATCCTTAAGAGGTAGTGATTAAAAATTAACAACATCCCTTCAAGGAGGTTGTAGTCTGCACATACACACAATTGATGTTTTGGTTTTTCTTAGTGAAGGAAATGGAATGAATAATAGTTTTTAATCAATATAATTAAATTTTCAGAAATTTATTATATTCATAATTATAAATAATTTTATAGTAGTAAATAATTATAATAAAACACTAAGAAGAAGGGGATATTCATATCAGGGACATGAATTTTCTTTAGGACTTGTCTATGGAAATTAATGACTTATGCTAAATAATAGTGACCATCATATTTTAGAAGTAAAAGGGGATTAAAGAAGGATAATTTTTTATGGTTTCAAGGATAAATTCTAAGATAAGGTGAGCCTTTAAGTGGTTAATGTTTTAGTTTTTTATAAGTGAAGAGAATAGTAGTTTTATAAGTAAACCTTATATTTTCAAAAATGTAAAGTTATTATTAAAGGGTTAATAGAATCAAAATTTTAAAGTTTTTGTGGATAAGTGATTATTTATGGAAAATAATCTAAACTAATAAATTTAGGGATAACCTTGAGTGTTTTATGGATTTTCTTTTTATTTTTTTACACTTACTCTAATTTTCTTTTACCATGGTAATTAATTCTTAACATTAATAATAAATTTTAATGAAATAAAACTAAAATCAACCCTTCTAAGTAATTTAAAATTTTTGATTTAAATTTTTAAAATCATTTTATTAAATGAAATTTTTAGGGTTTTGAAGTGTTAATTTTAGAATTATCGCACATAATGCATGAAAATAGTTTTTTAGAAGAAGTGTGTATCCATGATTAAAATTTTATATAAAAGATAAGAATATCATATATACTATTTTTTATGAATAAATTAGTTTTTATTAAAATATATAAAATTTTTGTGTCTTTAAAATCAATCCAAGATTGAATTTCACCATCATAACACATAATTAGAAGAAGAGATAGAAAACAATTATATTAAATTCACATTTTAACCAGAATATGAAAATATTGGACAAAGAACTTATAAGTAAAAATAATACATTAAAATTAATAATTTTTTTAATTTAATAAAAAAAATTATTACTCGAAATGTTTTGTCGAAATCTAGGTTATTCTTATGTAATTATAAAATTTAAAAATTATAATTTTCACAAAAAATATTTTTTTACTAAAAATAAATCTTTAAAAATCTAAAAAATGCATACTAATTAAATTTTGATGTGAGGATTTAAAAATAAATTTTATTTTATCAAATTTATATTCTAAAATATATAAATTTATATTTTTAATAATAAAATAGATAACATAAATAAAATTATTTTTATTGGAAATATAATTTCTCAATATTAACTCATATTATTTATTTAAAATCTAATATATTTCAATGGTTTACCATGTTAGTATTTATTATATATTAATTAATAATTTTATTCTAATATTTTTTGGTTATTTTATATTGGGCGTAGTGTGTCGTGAAAGTTATTAAGCATTACATCAATTTTACACAATCTATAATTTCACGTCGTTACATTACACCCTTATAAAAGAATTTAATCCTTGAAATTGTATTTTATAGATAAAAAAGGGAAGGTGTTTTTGTTTATTATATCATAGGGTTCTCACATGTATTCTTAAAACATGTGATTCCTCTAAAGTAATTTTAATAGATGAATGATTTTGTTCAATAACACTTTATTTATGTGAACTAGGTTCAACATTGGTTCTTCCTCATATAAGAGATCATTCTCCAATTTCATGACTTTTGATCTTGGTTAATGTGAAGGTTCTAGTTTTTACTTTCTCAAAAGTGATACATGGGAAAAACTCTACTTGGGAAATATCTATACATAGTTCTAAGTGATAGTCTATAACCTCAACATGATGAAGGATCTCCAAGGTATCGATATACCTATGGCTAATCTTCCCTTTCATTCCAAATAGCATGAAACACATTTAATGGGATATAAAAAGAAACACCTTGTCACTGACTTCAAACTCAGTATATCATTAATTATTATATTCATCACTCTTTCATTGACTATGTTCTACTTTCATACATCAGTGAATAGATTTAACCTTCTCTTTTATTTCTTATACAATGCTAGGGATTATCAAATTCCTCGCTCAAACTTCTTCCCAGTATGTTGAAGTCCTACAGATATTCCCCTAAAGAGCCTCTTATTTCTCAATATAAATTTGATAATGAAAACCAAATTTATATGATATCTCTATCAAGGGGTGGTTTTTTTCCCTATATCCTTGAAAATATATCAAAAAATATAGCAACATATAATCTAGATGTTGAATTTTTTTCTGAAACTGATTATTTATTTAATGATGATGGGTAGTATTGAAACTCATCACTATTTGTAATGATTTTTGAAGTATTATCTAGAACCTCTTGGTGAACCTAGAACCTTGATCAAAAGAAATAGTTATTGGTACTACATTAATCCTTACCACTTCCCTAATGTATATCTTGTTGAGTTGGTCAATGGAGAAATTTTCATTGCTGGAAATAAAATGAAATGACTTTATAAGGTGATAAAATAAAACCCAAATAACATTATTTCCTTTATAAATTTTGGATAATCATATGATAAAATACATGGATGTGTTTTATCATTTGAATACTAGTTTGGGTAATGGTTCTAACCTACCCTTATACTTCTTTCATTCAGCATTAACTTGATCGAATACAAAGCATAAAGATATGTATTCTTTAATTTCTCTCTTCATATTACCCCACTAGAAGTTTTGATTTAGATATATATATATATATATATATATACTTACATGATGAATAGATAAGGGTGATCTATGATCATTATCAAAATATTCCCTCTTCAGTTCTAGTTTTGATGGGGTACATATCTGAGGTCGAAACATTATAATTACATATCTATCAAAATTTAACTCTGGAATATTCATATGTTTTTCTATAGATCTAAATCATCTTTTTTGGATTCTTTTATATTTATTTGGATAAAAATATATGATTTATCTATTATCATTATGAATTCGTGATTCATCCTTTGTAAATACATGATTATTGGGTCTTTTTAAATCCTTATCATGGATAGAGTAACATGGCCATTATTAATAAGAGTATTATCAACCTTATTTTCCTTCCTCGTGTGGTAATATATTAAGTAGTCATGATATTTTATCAATTACAGCCATATACTTTTGGGTATATTTAATTCCATTTTCATTAACATATATTTCAAGATCATGTGATTGGTATATAAATGTCAAAAAATTTACACAAAGATAATGTCACCAAATTTTTAACACAAATATCACTACTAAAACCTCTAAATCATATGTGGGGTAATTTTTCTCATGATTATTTAAATGGAATGAGGAATAAGTAAATAACTTATAATTATATATCATGATGCAACCCAAGCCCATTTTTAATGAATCAGCTAATATTAAAATCCCTCCCCAAAAGAAGGTAATGTAAGTATTGGAATAGTGACCAACCTCTTTTTTAGTTCCTTAAAATTTTTATGGAATTCCTCTATCCAAAGTAACTTTACTCTCTTACATGTTATCTCGATTAGTGGATTTGATAGCAGTAATAAATTTCTCAAAAATAATCAGTAATATCCCGATAGCCTCAGAAAAATATGAATAGAAGTTACTATGATTGGTCTAAGATATTTGTCGATAACTTCTGTCTTTGATGGATCAATTAATATTCCATTTATAGTGATTTCATAACCTGATAATGATAATTTATATAGAAAAAATTCACACTAGATAAATTTAACATACAGTTTCATCATTCTCATATTTTTTAACACAATACATATTTAGTCTTGATGCTCTTCATTTCACATTGAATATATAATAATATCATCTTTAAAGACAACCAAAAAGGTGATCAAGGTATTATCTAACAACTGTATTCATTACATCCATGAAAATAAAGGCTGAATTTTTATGTAAAAATTGAATCTATATAAATTCATAATTTTCAATCCTTGTATGGAATGTTTTCTTTGAAATATACTCTATTTTAACCCTTAACTGATGTCATCCAATACAGACGGTAAATCTTTGAGAAGTATAGATATCCTCTAAGATGATCTAATAGATAATTTATACAGGATAAAGGATAATTTTTATTGATCATGATTTAATTAAGATCAGGATAATTAATTCAAATATTAATTGATCAATCCTTATTTTTTAAAAATAGGACTTGTGCACCTCACGGTGAAACACTAGGGTGTTTAAAACCCTAGTTCAAATTTTCTTACAGTCTCTTATTTAACTCTTCTAATTCAATGAGATTCATTATATATGTAATATTTTAGATATCAAGGTATCCATTTATATGTTTGATTGAAATTTCAACCTCACACTCTTGGGGAATACCCAACAGTTTATCTAGAAATATATCAGTATGTTCTGGTATAATGGGCATGTCAACAGTGATCTAGATCACATTCAGTTGGTTTATCTTATATTTATCATCAAAATACATCAATTTATCTAGTACATCAATCCATAATATTATTTCATAAATATAATATTATAACCAAATCATATACCTCTGGAGTCTCATAATAGTTTTTCTATTATAACTCATTATCATGCACTATGTAACTATTGAGTTAACACCAAATCAACTTTTTAGGGTTTATACCCATAGGTAAATTTGTTCTACATCCTTCATCCCCTTTCTAGTATATAAACATGGTTCTAAACTCTTTTAAAACCGCACAACCTTTACTTTACCAAAACTTCTTAATGTTATCATATAATTTGACTTCTTCTATAAACTTATCCATAGGGTTTTCAATAATGTTCTCTTAACTAATCTCAAAAAATATCTAAACCTTGCTCTGATACCAAATATAATGACGCAAATTAAACATGCCTTAATATTACATCCTTTACATGATTTAGAACATTATATTTCATAAATAATAACATCCCAAGGATTGGTAGGTTTTACTGTCTTCGAAGATAAGCTATATAATAACATTATTTTACAAAACTCGTGATCATTTATCCTTAAAGAAATCATTAAAGACCATTATACAAACATATCATTATTAAGATTCATTCTTATAACCTGTGGAATGAATACATAATAAAGCCGTGATGTAAAATTATTTATATGGGGTGAATAAACATTTTATTAAGGATGATTTCATATGAATAAGTAAACACATGAGAAAAATAGAAATATCATAACCTCATTAATAATATCCAAAAAACATAAGTGAGCCTCAAAGTGGAAAAAATAAGAACATAAATATATATAAAATTAACATAAAAACATAATCGATATAACATGGATTGCAATTTTTTTATTTAGACCTTGAATCATGAGAGAAAAATATCATAATTAATAACATCCCTTAACTATTGAATATGAATTATCATAGGGAAACATTACTTTTATAATCCACACAATTTTTCCTTTTTCTTATGAACAACTAAAATATAGTCATGAATACCTATCTAATAAGATATAAACTCTTAACCAATTCATTAGAGAGAGATAAAGGACCCTAACATTCATTCATTTATACTTATGTGTTCCTCTTAAAATTCATTCACTTTTCATATCATAAAGAACCCATGTAAATAAAATTCATTTCATAAAACATCCAAATGAAAATTTCTAAATTTTATAAATTTACTGGGATATAAAATGATTCTTATAAGATATATAAATTAAAATAGTTTACTTTTTATAAATAACCAATTTAAATAAAAGGGGTTTCATAAAAAATCCAAATGGTATAAAATTATATCATAAATTAAATCATTGGATACAAAAAACGTCATCACCAAAAATAATCACATAATTTAAGAAACTATAGAGTTAAACATTAAAAATAAATCCATTAGAGATATTTCATTGGAATTTAATTAAAATGAAATAAGAAAAAGATATTTTGAAGTTATTTTGTATTAATTTATTTAAAATTCATAGTTACAAGTATATTTTCAAACAAAAACTCCACTGTTTTATAAGGAAAAATAAATAAAACTTAAACCTTTAATTGAAAACTATTTTTTCTAAAAAATAAATTCCCATATAAATAAAAATATATCACATTTTAAAATGAAACATATAGCCAGTATATGGGAAATTAAATAAAAAAAATGTGTATAAATCAAAGAAATAAGTTTGAGTTACCAAGTCCCTTATTTTAACTTTGATTTCCACTGAACATATTTATCATCATATATAATGAACACAACTATATTAATCACTCACCTCATAACCTTATTATAAATTTTTTCCATTTTTATAAATTTTTTATTACCAAATATTATAAATATATATTAATATATTATAGTTTATTTTCTTTATTAGGTGTTAGAATTTTTGGTTGCTTGTTTTGTAAAAATTTCAAGCAAACATGATTGATTAATCCTAAGTGGTTTCAAGATCATCATTCCTAGATCATTAATGATTTAAAAATAATTTTTTATCATTTATTTATTAACTCCCATTTTCATAAGGTGAAATATGTTAATAAGACTTGTGAAAATTGAAATTGCGTTGAACTAGTTTTCGATGTGTTTAATCATAAAAAGGTGATACAATAATAAATATATTAAATATTAAAAAAATTAAAAAATAATTAAAAAAATAATAATATGTAATTATTACATTTTATTACCATTATATGGAATTCCATGATTAATTATCATATAATTGTTGTAACACATTTATATATGTGGTTAACTTGATCCAAATGATAATGTTTTATAATGTTTTCATGAGTTAGAGAATGTGTTTATATAATGATAATATGATATATTAAAAAACTAAAACATATAATTATTATCATATGTACTCATTAAATACATTCTAAGAACCATACAATATGGGTAGTGATGACAAACACAAATTTTGTTCGTGGAGGTGGTATTTTTCACATACACATGATTAATGATCCCATTTTTCATTAAATAGAAGAAAATATAGTATGTAAAAAATTATCATTTAAGAATTTTATATGTGACATGAAAATCATATTTATTCATCAAATCTATCATTTATACCATCCTTGATATACAGTGATGAAAATCAAACATCATTGCTTCCTAGAGGCGGCAGTCCGCATGTACACATGATCAATGTTTTTGTTTTTTATAGGGAAGGGAATGGAAATAATAATTATTTTTTAATTAATATAATGAAATTTAATAATAGTAATGATAATAACTTAATTATATTAATAATCTAATTGAAGGTTATGGTAGTACAAAATAAGAAGTAAACACTAAGAAGACGTGTATACTCATGCTAGGGAAATTAATTTTCTCAAGAAATTATCCTTTTAAATGAAGGGATTATTCTAAATAATAGTGACCATGTGATTTTTTAAGTGAGAGAGTGTTATAGGATGTTAATTGTTTTATATTTTTCTGATAAATGTGATGACAATGTGAGTATTAAAGTGATGGAAGTGTTATGTTGTTCTAAGTGAAGGGAAGGGAAATATTGGAACTAATCCTTATATTTTCAGAAATATAAATTTACTATTACTAGATAAATAGAAAAAAATGGGAAAAAATGAAGTTGAATGTGATTATGGGTATAAAATCTCCACAGATACTCATTTTAAATATAACATTGAGTTTTTTTGGATTGTTGTTAATTTTTTTAACATTTTACATAATTTACTTTTACCTGGATAATTAATTTTTATCCATAGTAATTAATTTTAATGAAAAATATAGTATTAAAAATTTTAAATAATTTAAAACTAATGATTTAAAATTATAAAAAAAATAAATAATAAAATCTCTATGTCATTTAGAATATAATTTTTGGATTACAACAAATAATGCGTAAAAAACATTTAAATAAAAAGTGTGTTTTTATGTTTAAATATTTATGTAAAAGATAATATTGTCATAGAAAATAATTTTTGTGACATAAATTATTTATTTATGAAAAAAATAAATTTTTTGGATTTTAATGAGTCCAAAATAGAATTTCACCATCAAAATATTTAATTAGACTAAACTACGAAAAATAATTTTTTAATTAAGGTAAAATTGTAATTGTGTGCTAAAAATATTGGATATAGGATTTATAAGCTTAAAAATTATATTAAAATGAATAATTTTTTCGACATACACATATTTTATTACTTTAAAGGTTTTTTAAACATTTAGAATACACTTACATAATGATAAAATGAAAAACATTATAATTTTTGTAAAAACCTATATTTTTCCTTTCATAATTGATTTGTTTAGAAAAACATGAAAAATCATACTATATATAATTTGATGCAATTAATTAAAAAAATAATTCTTTTTTATCAAATTTAATTTCTAAAATTTGTAAAAAAAAATTTAAACAAAAATACTTAATATAATGAAAATGGATTTTATTGAAAATAAAATTTTTCAATATTAACTCATATTAATAATTTTCCTTATATTGGTAATATATTTTATTGGTTTACAATATTGGTGTTTATTATTGATTTATTAATATTTTTATTCTAATATTTTTTGGTTTTTTTACATTGGGTTTAGTTTGAAATGAAAGTTATAAAACTTGATAATAATTTCTAACATTCGATAACATTGGATCATTACACTCACCCCCTTAGAAGACCACTTTTAAAAATATTCTCATTGTCCATTATGTGTTCAATTACCTTCTCTATATCCTCCTTGAATCTTTATATATATCATTGTCTAACCCCACTCCAAGTCTTTAGGGAATTAAAGCCTTATAAATGTATGAAACATCAAGGATATGGAAATTTACCTTCCTATTACTTTAAATTTCCCTATTTCTGTTCTTCTATTCTCATTCTCACTTCTAACCCAGTACTCAGAACAATTAATTACTAAGTATATAAATGTGACATAAATGTTATGATATTAATTGAGAGTTTTTTTAAAATATATATTATATGTATATTATCTCTCTCTTTCTCCTTCTTTTTGGAATATCTCATGAATGTCTAGTTTACCTACCAATGAGGAAATTATCAATTATTTAATTATCACTATCCTCATGACTGGTTAGTTTATCCTATGCATTATGTGTGTGTGTGTGTTTGTGTGTGTGTGTATATATTTCTAAGTGTTTTTGTGTTTTTGAATTAATTAATTAAATATTCAATATATTTTTGTATGTATTTTAATATATTTTAAATATTTGAGAAGTAATTTTATGTAATGAATAAATAAAAATCATCAAAGACCACAATATTGAAATTAAAAAGGGAATAATTCAAAAAATCATGCCTATGTCGCATTTTATTGTTATAAAAAACATAATAAACAAATTCCAATAATTATAATTGATAAAAAAATAACATAAATTAATGTTATATATTTTTAAATTTATGTCATTAAAAAATTTATGGGTTATACATGAGGTGTAAATGTAATGAAACACAATGGGGTCTAAGGTAAGGGGACTCTCAACTCTTCCCATTTCTTTATTACGCTTATAATCTCTCTCATACTCTCTCTTCTCTTTGCGTATTCCATATGTTCATTTCATAAATTCAAAAGTTCCTTTATTTTTCAGTCTATTTTCTTCTTCTAGGTATATTAAAATATTTGTTTTGATCAGATGAATTTATAAAAAATTTCAATAATTTTTTATAAAGTCCTTATTTTTGAAACCTCTCATTTATTCATCTTATATTGTTTATTATTTTGATCTTGACATATTATATTTAATTTATTATTATACCCTCAAAAATATAAAATAATTCTTTCCCTTCGTGTTTTGAATACCACTACATTTTTTTATTAATATTTTCATTATTAAAATTATTATGAAAATAGTTCTCTTTTCATGAGTTTATGTCGATGCATGATGTATTATTATTTTCAAAATTTTTAAAATACAAGTTTTAATATATTATGATGTGATGGGTGGGACCAAAATTATACATCCCTCTAATGCATTGTGTAAAGGTTTATATCTTATGGTATCATTATGCATTGACATTGTGCAATTAGCTTTGTATATGTTTTTATGTATGGACATGATGTAATTAGCTTAATTCATTATGTTATAATGTCATAGAAATGTTCCTAAACATATGATATTTAATTATTATGGAAGTTCCACATTCCCTATCCTTTTAAAATGAATTCTATATATATATGGTTGTGATCTTATTCTTATGATGTGATTGTTATAGTTATTATATCTCATATAATCATGTTGATTCATGTTTCACGTTCTTTCCTATTTCTCCTCGCCTTATTGGGATTTTCGAAACACTTTTTCTTTGATATATATCATTATGTGCTCCCAAGTATTATAGAGATTATGAAATACCATAGTAGTATTATAATTAAGGGATTAACTAATATTTAAAGTCTTATATGTAATAATTTTTTTATTAACCTAATTTAAAAATATACTAAACCATTGATTTTTTAATTTTTATTATTATTTAAAATTATCTTAAAAATGATTTAATAATCATGTATATAATTTATGGGTTACTATTTTAACAATACTCTTCACTCAATATCGACTTAATACACTCAATGGGAAGTCTATATCTATTCCACTCGATCTCACAAGACTATATAAGTCCAAACTCAATGTTATGTACCTGTCATAGACTCCAATTTCATAAAAAGTCAGGGATTTCATATTGACACAATGATAGTAAAATCAATATGCACCACATTTTATATATCCTTTATTGTTTTAAGGGGTCTTACACAGCCTCACATAAATCCTAATTCTCTATCGGCCATATCCCAGGTCATGTACACCTATATAAACTAGCTCACCATCACACCATACATGAAAATGAATATGCATTGAGGGAAAATATAAGAGACCACCTACCATATACTAGTGTGAGAACACCCATATAATATATCTGGGAAAATATCCCACAATATCTTGAAATTTTAAAATTAGAAAAAACCTTCAAAGTTAGTGATTTAGGTTGAATAAGTTAAGTATAAAAACTGAAACAATTGAAGGAGGGGTGTGTGTAAATAGACTTGTAGTTAAGAATTTATTCTGATAAGAAAAAAACTGATCTGGTGAGAATTTGAGAAGATTGATGATGTATAATATTGGGAGAAGGAAGAGACTCCCACTAATCTTCCCAGTATTTGTAAATGAGGGTGGAGATAGGGGAGTGTGTGGGTTTTATTTTAAAACCAAATTAATAAGATAGTTATTTTTTGTAAAAATTTGGTAGGGGTTATTAAAGTCTAGATGAAAATTCATTAGAAGTTTAGTATCTATAAATGTAATGGTGGAAATGCATTGGGCTCTTTCTGGACTAAAAGTGGATAAAATTTAACTACCAACCCTACCATCCTTCTAGTTCAACCTATTCAGCCTTTTGAAGGGGGTATATTGCTTTATATTTTATGGGTTTTAATTACCTGGATCTCAAATTTTCCATCCATAACTTTTATTCTCACTATAAAACCTCTAAAACCTACCATTAATCACTCCAAACAGAAAAAAAGTTTCTTATCCAATATAAATATCCATGTAAAAATTTTTTGGCTTCATTTCCAATTTAATTTGATTTGTTAACAAATTACACTAATATCTACAGACAAGATTCACTATAAATCCTTAATATAAAAAATCTCATACTTATAAAGTACACCATATATTTCCTTAAATTTGAACCATATTTTTAAATAAATATATTATCATGTCATTATTATTATATTAAATAGTCATGCTACATGCATGATCGTTAGAACTACTTCCTCATTGATAATTATTACTATAACCCTTTCACCCATATTGTCACACCCCATCCATGGGGTTCCCTTATTAATAATTAACTTTAAATATTGAATATTTGGTTGATGTTTGGGTTTGGTTCTAGGTTTTAAAAAATTATGTTTTTTGACCTTGGTGGGTTTCGGGCTGGTGCACAGACACCACACGGTTAGCAGTAACCATTTGGTTAGCCCTGGAAACCGTTTGACTGGCCAATTCTTAAAATGAATAAATTCTATAAATTTGTATACCTTAATAATGATAATATTATTTTTTAGATAAAAATAATATTATTATTATTATTAAATTGTTGTAATACTATTTTTTTAAATTGATTTTAATAGTATTATTTTTTAAATTATTATTAATGTGATGATTATTATTCTGATTATTATCATTATTATGTTTTTATTATTATTATTTTTAGAAAAGTTATATATTAAAAAACAAATAAAAAAGAAAAGAAACCATAGGGGTTCGCGACCCCCTCCCTTTCTTCTCCCATGGCGTCGAACCCCCCCCCCTGCTTCCTTATACGGGCACAACCCCTAAGCTCGGACCCCGCCTTCCCTCACCGGCACTCCAGCCATCCCCTTATATGTCTTCCCTACATCCGCGTGAAGCACCCTTCTCTATCCACAACAACCCCTCTTACTCGACCTGCCCGACGCAATGCCACCTCTCACTCGACTCGAACTCCACCCACCCTCCAGCCTATTTCTAACAGCACAAACCTCCTCCTCCCTTGTAACTCTGGATGCACCACCCATTTTCTGTTGCAATCCCTCCACCTATAGTATCATTACCTTTCAATTTTGGTGGTTTCTTTCATTTTTGTCAAACCCTAATCATGGGGTATTTCAGTGTGTTTTTCTTAGTTTTTAGGTTTTGTAAATGGACCATGAGGAACAGTTCTTCCATCCACTGATGCGGCATTGTATTAGTACACCATTTACATAGGTGAATCTATTTTTTTAATTTAAATTAAATAAAAATAATTAATGAGTGTTTTTAATTAAATTTTTGACCTCATTCACACCTTCGTAACACATTTAGTTAATTTTTTAAAGTTTTTTCAAGTTAATATATTTTTATAAAAATAGTTTTGAATTATCTTCCAGGTTATGCTTATATGTGCCTATGAAAATGTGTTTCATTGAAAGAAAAAAAATTATACTTTTTAAATGTGATGCACACCTCTATATGGTATGTATTTAACATATTGTGGTGTTTTTGTGTTGGTATAAATGGTTAAAAATGTTCTATGAAATGATTCTTCGAATAGGTTTAGATATTATCACACCCATTGTGGTTGTTAAAATATTATATGTCCTTTAAAAGTGAAGTCAACACTTTTCATGTTATTTTACCCTTTTAAATATTTTTGTAACTTAGTTTTAAATTTTTAATTTGTTTCAATGTACAAATTGGATTCTTGTTTAGTTGATGGCCTTGAAAAAATGGTTTTTGGAAGGTTTGAGTTTTGGTTTAAAAATTAAGTCATGGTTTCATAAATGGTTTGGAGGTTTTTATGAAATTTTTAGTTTTATTATGTTGCGATGGTAATTTATTTTTTGTGAACTTTTTCTGGTTTGTATGATTTTATAATTGTATTAAAATGTTTTAGAATGGGTTTTATGGTTTTAAGGGGGATTGTTTTGTGCTTTCTAAATAATGTTGATGGTTGGATTTAGTTTTAAATAAATTGTTGATTTTGTTTAAATAAATTTGAGTACCCTCTTGGATATTTGGTGTACCATTGGATGTTTATACATCCACGGGCACACTAGGTGCACACATGGATGTGCCCTCAAATGAATATGGTGCTTTAAATCAGCATTTCCTTGAAATCTTGGGTACCTAAATGGTTCTTGTTTTCCAGATGATGTTAAGTACTTTGTTTTTTTTGTTTCTTTAGGAAGGATGGAATCCCCTCCTTTTTTCTTAATTAAAGAAGAAACCACAACTTTTTCCCTAGGAGAGGAGAGAGAACCTATTACAAGGTCAATAGATACCCAAGAAATTAAACCATAATTAAATTGACTAGTAAGATGGCTCTTGCATTGTACGACTCACACATCGCACTAGGACTCTACCATCCTCATGTTCTGCCTCAGCCACATGACTGCCACTAAATTCCCCTTCCCATCACATTTTTATCTTCGTGAGTCACACCTGGTCCTATTTTCCTTAATTTTGTGTTGCTTTAAATTAGTGTTTCTTTTAAATCTTAGTTACCTAAATGGTTCTTGTAGGACAAATGATGTTTGATCCTTTTTGTGGTTTCTAAAAATGGTTTAAAATGGAATCTTATAGGGAATGATTGTTTCGATTTTTGGGTGTGTTTTTGTAAATGTTCGGCTTATGGAGATGTTTGGCATGTTTTACAAGTTGCATGATTTTCCTAAAATGGGGGTTTTGAAATGTTCTTCGTAGATGGATTTGGGGTCTGTCGAGCTAAAGGATTGTTTGGATCTTCCAACTTAAAGGTGATGTTTGTGTTAACTTTTATAAAGGATTATATTTTTGCAAATGGGTGTGTCTGATTGGAAACATGAAATGGTTTATGAAATGATTTAATTGTATATATAAATTTCCAGCCATGTTGGCACCTTGTTGATGTGATATAAGTATATGTATATATATATCGGGAAACCCTATCTAGGGTCTCCCTTTTATGAGTTATCGCATAGGGGATGTCCATGTTTGGGGTAGGAAAGTGTGGTAGTAGTAGGTAAGGTGAGTCAGGCATGAGAGGGCCTCCCACTTACACAGTTGACATTTATAATGGGTTCCTGGGACTCTATTATATGATCAAGTGATTATTTCTTTCCTACCCCAATTAGACGGGTTAGCACCCTCCTGGAGTTTCAAACAGGCGAGGAGGGATATGCCACTAGTGAGTCTTAGTTAGGGTAGCTAGTTGGTTATTAACTTAGGGGATTCACCATATTCTGGATAGTGGTTCTAAATCAAGTACGTCCATGTGTCCCCTATGGGTGTTTAGGATCACCCATGGTTATATTCTATTTCTTCTTGATTGTGTGGGTTTTTATGAACTTGGATTTCTTGGTAAAATGTTCGCTTCCTTGTTTTTCAGTATAGCCCTATATTATTCTGACATGGTATTTGGTTCAGTTTTTTGTACCAAAGGAACAACTTGTTTTTGAAAATTAAAGGTTTCATGTGTTGGTTTCATAACGGGAAGACAATGGTTATTCTACTAAAATATAAAAACCCTATTTTTATAAGTGTAATTTCAAACTAGCATTAAATGAATGTTTTTGGAATAGAAAATACATGGATTCTGTGATGATTTCTTACTAAGAATTTTAGTGCTCACCCCTACTTTATCTTTCAGTTTCAGGTTCCATTAGTGATGGATCACTCTCAAAGTAAACTTGGTTTTGATTTGGGTGGTGACCTATGAGATCAAATAGAGGTATGTACAGTTTTATTTCCTTTCCATTGATAGTTTTTATTTTTATCATCAGTCATTATTTATTTTTTTATATTTTTCTTAATGGCCAAATCTTTCCCAGTGGTTAAATTCTGATGCCTAACACTAATTTCTAGGCAGTGGGGATCAGGAATGCCCCTCTTTCCTTGGCATGGATCAGATTGGGTGACCAGTTCAGGGTCTAACCGGTTAGTTCATGACACATATTTTCATGACCTTCCATCGGCAAGATGATGGAAGGGGAGACAAAGATCCCTGCCCTTCCTTCCTCTAGTCGAAGATGAGATAATTATCCCCGAGTCCCGCCTCCAGTATGCCCCGGAGTGGAGACTAGCACCAAGGGTATAACATTTTCACAATATTGGAGGCATTACCCTTTTTAGTTAACCAGGATTGGGTGAAAGAATGAGTCAACACCAAACACCACCATGTATAGAAAACTCAAGGTAAAAACCAAACTACATGCATGTTTTAATAATAAAACTTAACAAATACAAGAACTCCAAAGTACAAAACCAAACAGGAAAGGAAAACACTAAGTAGAAACCAACAGGGACCAACAGCAACTCCAATGTCCAGACTAGTAAGATCCTGCACGGCCTCCAAATCCCTCCTGGAAACATGAATGTAAACCTAGGGTGAACATACAAAGTATACTCAATTGGAAAACCTAAAGCTCTCGTGCACAAGTGGGGAGACGTCCTAAAGTCCCGTGAGAAGCAGAAGAAATATCATTTTTCATGGAATCTATCCATCCCACCTCACCAGCCACGCTCACCAAATAACACAAGCAGTAAGATAATAGTAAAGAAAAAAACATTTGGGTACCTCGCACCACCATTTCCCCCACTATCTAGCTCCTCATCCCTAACGGAAAACGTTCTGACGCTACCATGCTCTTCTTACCCGCACACACCTGGGCCTCACAACCATCCACATCCCTTCCCGCACACACCTAGGCCTCACAACCACACATCCCTACCCGTACACACCTGGGCCTCACAACCATCCACATCCCTTCCCGCACACATCTGGGCCTCACAACCACACATCCCTGCCCGCACACCCTTGGGCCTCATCACGAAGATTCTTGGGGAAAAAACCTTCTCGAAGAGTCCTGGGCTAACAACACACCAAACGAAACCTACCCGAAGAGCCTTGGGTGTAAGGTCGCCTCCAACCATCACAGCCTAGGGAAGAGGGGGCAGGAATGAGAGTAACTAGGTTGAAACACACTTCCCCATGAGATGGGGTGTCCGACACTAAGTTCCCACCATGGGTGGGGTGCAACTAAACACAAAACATACAGTTACACATATATACCAACACGCATCCCAACCTATGGCTCCTCAACAGATACAAGAAGGTTCCCAACCACTGCTGCCTCAAAAAAATAGGCACACAACAAACAGTTCCCCATTTCCATATTCAAGTTATCATTTCAAAATATTTTAGTATGAGTTACTCCCTTCACTACTGGGCAACTAACATGTACAATCACTGATGAAACAATAATAAATAAAGAAGGAAAGTCATCCGGTAGTTTAAGCATTCACTCCTGGTTCTCTTGTAAATAATAATATCAAAGTGGGATCAGTAGAAACCCTCCAAAAACTGGAACCAAAGAAAAACCCAACAACTATTGGTTATCCCCACATTAATTCATTACCATTCCACCCAACTCATTATTTACATTCCACTTTTATTCATGTTCACAACCCAACCTACAGCCTTGCTACCAACACCACCACAGTCACACAACAACTCATGCCATTCCAACCACACCATTCACAGCTCCACTGTTCACCTAAACAAAACATTCACCCTTTCACCCATTTCATAACTGAATCATCCCAGAGTTCATAATTCATTACATTATATTATTTAGTTCAACTTGGTTGATCACACAAGGTTATTATCATTCATATTCAACAACAGATTTTAAGTGTTTAACAGATTCATACATGATTCCCATTCACGAGACGATGCGTAAAACAGAGCATATCATAGATGCGCAAACAAAGGCCCCCAATGGTCGTGATTTTCAGTAGGCCTAAGCCCATTCAATTCATAACAACATCATAGTGAAAGCATGGGTAAAAAAACATGTAACAACATTAACAAACTTCCTCATCCTCATTATTTAACCGGTTATTATCTTCATTATAGAAATGATTAACTACCTCATGGGAACCATAGAATACCCACCTCATATGATACACAAGGAGGAGAGACAAAGGTATGATCCCTACCTAATTGATCAAAGATTGACGTTAAGTTATCACGTGGAAACCGTAAATTAGAAGTAGCAGGAGCTCCATGGAACATGATCAAGGAAAAATTCATAGGGGTAAAACTCGTCAAGAGGAAGGGTATTCCGAGCATAGGGGGATAGAGAAAAATAATCCTTGGGAGGAGAGAAGACATTAGGTTATAAAGGCTGAGATACAGCATCCCCAAGACGGTTAAGATATGGAGAAAAATATTAAACTGCAGAAGAAGCGGTATCGTGGGTTGACCATGCGGTTGGGCCACCCCACACATCCAAATTAAAAGGTCCCCACCCTTTAGGGCAGTTAAAACCAATGCACACCTTCTTAACCAAGGAAGGACTCCTCACAGGATGTGGTCGAGGCATTTCAGAAAACGCGGTTAAAGTCATGACTAAATCTCATGGTTTTTTTCATTTATGGAGGGTACCTCACCAATAATTTAATTAATCACCATTAATGGTCATTAAAAAAGTCTTAAAGGGGTCAAAAAATGGTTTAAAAACCAATTCGCGCAAAAAAGAGGTGCTACTGGAAAACCCATGGAGAGGTCACTAGTAGGCTAGGTCTACTGGTAGACCAAGCTACCGATTGGCTGAGGGTACCGGTAGGCCGGGCTACCGGTAGGCCGAGGCCACTGGTAGGCCGAGTCCACCGGTAGGCCGAGGCCACTGGTAGACCAAGGCCACCGGTAGGCCGCGACTACCGGTAGGCTGAGGCCACCAGTAGGCTGAGGCAACCGGTAGGCCGAGGCCACCGGTAGGCCAAGGCTACCGTTAGGAGTCTTAAGCTTCACTGAGATGTTGGGATGGCCTTCCAGACCACCCAGAACACCCCAAACATCATATTTTTACCATGTAATGGACCCCAAAACCCTGATCCATTACATTAGATACTTCTCAAACTATTCTCATCCCTAAGAATATAAGAACAATCCAGAAAGGAGAAAAGTGGGGTCGAAACAACCACCCTCTAAAGATACTTCTCAGGGGGAAACCCCTGAGTTGTTCGACAGCTAGAACAGAACCCCCTACATCCAGGAATACTCCCCCAAGAGTTATAAACCACAAACATTCACAACAATCACAAAGATCACACTGGCCAACCCCTGAGTCAGGTAGTCCCTTCCTACATGTCAAAAATATTATCCGCTTTGGGCGGCACTGACTCACTCGCACGGGTTTAATCGCATCCACATTAATGCGTCCTAATTAGCAGCCATATTTTCCCATCATCACTCATTCGTACATACAAAGAATAGAGAACATATCATCTAATATCTAATAAAAACAATCATTTCATATATTACAGCACAAGGTAAAACATCTGAACAAAACTCAGAACAAAACAACAAGGAAGTCAAAAAAACTCTGGGTACTGAACGCGTAACTGGGCCTCCCACTCCCAAGTTCTCTCCTCCAGGCCACCATGCCTCCACAACACACAAACCAAGGGGGTGGTTTGTCCATAAAGCACTTTCTCTTTACGATCCTCGATCCTGATCGGTCGTTCTATGAAGGTCGCTTCATTTTCAACATCTAACTCTCCCCAATCGATGACGTGGGAGTCGTCTTGTAGATATCGACGAAGCTGGGAGATGTGAAAGATGTTGTGAACTTTCTCCAACTAAGGTGGCAACGCCAGCTGATACACCACCTCACCAACTCGTCCCAACACCTCGAAAGGTCTGATGAACCTAGGGCAGAGCTTACTCTCCTTCCCAAACCTCCGCTGCCCACGTCAAGGGTAAACCTTTAAGAACACATGATTTACAACCTCGAACTCAAAGGGCCTCCTCCTATGATCTTCATAAGACTTCTTTCAGTCCTGGGTTGCCTTCATCCTCTCATTCACGAGCTAAACCTTCTCAGTGGTGCCTTGCACCACTTCTGGACCAAGAACAGCTGCTTCCCCAATCTATGTCCAGCAAATGGGTGAACAACATGGACTTCCATAAAATGCCTCAAACGGTGTCATGATGATAGTGGAGTGGAAGCAATTATTATAAGAAAACTCCACTAGAGTCAAGTGTTGTATCCATGATCCCCAAAAATCCAGAACACATGCCCACAGCATGTCTTCCAATGTCTGGATCATTCTTTCTGTTTGCCCATCTGTCTGAGGGTGGAAAGCAGTGTTAAGCTGTAGCTGGGGGCCAAAATCATACTGTAATCCCCTCTAGACTCATGAGGTAAACCGCGTATCTCAGTCAGAGACAATATATTTCAGAATCCTGTGCAACCGTACCACCTCATCGATGTACCTCTGGGATAAGGTTCTCATCGGGCTCGACTCCTTAATCTCCAAGAAGTGAGCTGATTTTGTCAACCGATCCACCACTACCCAGATGTCATCATAGCCTCACTGAGCCCTGGGTAGCCCTATGACAAAGTCCATCGAGATGCCATCCCACTTCCACTCGGGAAAATCTAAAGGCTATAACAACCCTCCAGGAATACGGTGTTCAGCCTTCACTTGCTGACACACTAGGAACTTGGCCACAAACTCTTCCACTGCCCGCTTTACCCTGGGCCACCAAAACTATCCCCTTGGGCCTTGGTACATTTTTGAGACCTCATCATGTACCGCTAAAGACGATCAATGGAACTCACAGAGAACTCCTTTGCGCATCATCTCTGGAATAAAAATCCTTCCACGGAAAAACATCCGATGATGACTATCTTCCGACCATCCCTCATGACCATTTCCCTGATAAACATGATCTCGAATCACTTCCACCTCCGAGTCCCCACACTGAGACTCTTCCACCTACATCACTAAATCAGAAACTACAGTCATCTGAAATAGACACCCTCTTCCACCTTCCATCATTGCATCCAAATGCAAGGCCGCTAACTCTTCCATCACTCTCCAAGCATCTGCAGATTCCCGAACTACTTCATTATGTGATTTCCTTCTTAGGGCATCAGACAAAACATTACACTTTCCCTCAGTATAAGATATCTCGAAGTCGTAGTCTTAGAGGAACTCAACCCATCTCCGCTGACGCAAGTTCAGGTCCCACTAGAAAAATACATAATGAAAGTTCTTGTGATCTGAGAAGACCACAAAGTGCTCTCTGATGAGATAATGCCACCACAACTTCAATGTGAACACCACGGCCGTAAGCTACAGATCGTGGGTGGAATAGTTACGTTCATCATGACGTAATTGCCTAGACACATAAGAGATCACTCGTCACATCTGTATCAACATACATCCCAACCCAAGGCCAGAATCATCACAGAACACTTAAAACAACATCCCTTACTCAGGTAATCTGAGTACTAGAGAACTAACTAGCTTCTCCTTTAGGTAGCCAAAAGTTTTCTGGAACTGGTCGCTCCACACGAATTCATGGTCCTTCCTAGTAAAAGATGTCAATAGAGCTGCAACTCGAGAGAAGTTGGGCACAAACCTCTGATAATAGCATGCCAAACCTAGGAAACTACGAAATTCCGCAACATTATTGGGTGTTTCCCATGAAACGACTTCCTCAACCTTCGATGGGTCTACTGCTATTCCCTTATGAGACACTACGTTTCCAAGGAAATGTACTTCTCGTGTTAAGAACTTTCACTTAGATAGTTTCTCATAAATATGGTGGTGTCTAAGGACTCCCAAAACTGCCCTAAGATGCTCAACGTGCTCTTCCTCTGATCTTGAGTAGATAAGGATGTCGTTGATGAACACCACAACAAACTGGTTCGGAAACTCTCAGAAGACAGAGTTCATGAGGTTTATGAACATAGCTGGTGCATTCATAACACCAAGAAGCCTGACCATGAACTCAAAGTGGCCATATCTGCACCTGAAAGCCGTCTTCGAGATATCACCTTCCTTCACTCTCAATTGGTGGTATCCAGACCGCATATCAATATTAAAGAACTAACCTGCTCCCCTCAGCTGGTTAAAAATATCATATATCCTCAAGAGGGGGTAACGATTCTTGACCATCACCAGATTCAACCTCTGGTAGTCTATGCACAGTCGTAGACTAACGTCTTCCTTCTTTACGAAAAAAACTGGAGCACCCCATAGCGATACGCTGGGTCGAACAAAGCCCTTCTCCATCAAATCATCAATCTGAATCCGCAACTCCTGCAACTCATAAGTTGTCATCCAATAAGGATCCATCAAGATCGAGCGGGCACCAGGATGTAAGTTTATCCCAAACTCAATGTCACGTCGAGGGGGTAGAGTCACAACCTCATCGGGAAATACATCAGGGAATTCTCTTATGACCTCTAGGATATCCATCATTCATGTGTCTGCCGACTCCACTGAAACCCCGTCCAGCATAGAAAAGAGGGGTTCCACATGTCGACTCCCCACCTGATAACTCTGCTCCCCAAAAAAACCCACACGCCGTCCATCCTCATTGGATAATTCAATCCTTCTCTGATAGCAGTCGATGATGGCATGCACGGAGAATAACCAATCGATGCCTATAATGACATCGTATTGTTTCATCTGCCATGAAAGAAGGTCTCCACTGGACTAATGTCTTCCCCACAACAGTCTACATCCCCGGAAAAAGTAAGATATGCTGGTCTGACCCCCAACTGGTGTTCTCAACACCAGGGGCACAAAAATTATCTCGGAATCCAGACCCAGAACATGGGCTAATTAGAGCATAACAAAGGAGTGTGAAGCTCCAGAATCAAACAAGGTAGAAACAAGAGTGCTGAATAAACTGATCGTACCTCGAACGACCTATGGTCTCGCCGGAGCTACTAACTCTGCGGCATGCAACTGTCCACGCCCATCTCCTCTGCCTCGTTGCTTTCGACCACCTCCTCGA
Organism: Viscum album; assembly: GCA_963277665.1. NCBI lineage: Eukaryota > Viridiplantae > Streptophyta > Magnoliopsida > Santalales > Viscaceae > Viscum > Viscum album. The sequence continues at coordinate 1,238,928,690 of OY728153.1, forward strand.
CCACGCCCTAGTAGATGTCCCTAAGGAGCACCCTGGTGTCGGTCTCCTCCTGCAAGGTCGTCACTCGGAGGGCCAGGGGCTTGCTGCTGCTGCTAGAAAGGCCTAGCTGGCAAGGGATGCTGTTGAGGTGGGTGCTGAAACTGCCCACCTCCACCATGTGGAGCTCAAGTCAGACACATACTCTAGATGTTCCCAAAAACTCCTCAAGAGAAACACTTCGGTCCTGGCCCTGTGGAAAAGGGGAGAAGGCCAGAAGCTCAGGACTGGAACTGATGGGGCCTAATCCCTGCTTGTCGAAACCTGGAAGGCCCTGTCACTGGAGACTTTTTGCTAACCACCTTCCCCTTTGATGAACTCAGTTGGTTCTCCTCTTGTGGTGTGCCTCCCTTCGAGTGCATCCTCTCTACTATCTAGGACTTCTTCTGTACTACTAGGTACGTCGGAGGAGTGAAGGGAGTGACATCGTTCTGAAGAGAAGGACATAGTGCCTCCTCTAACCATCTTTCCCGAGACTCCTTATCCGGAAAGAGATCTAAGGCAAAGCGCAAGAGATCTTTAAAATTCATCCCCAGCTCCCCCACTGACATGCTTCCCTGCTGAAGGGAGATTAACTCTTGTCTCTTCTCAGCCTTCACCGTAGAGGAGAGGAACTCCTCACAAAATTCCTTCTCGAAACTGGCCCATGAAACCTCTACCTCTGTATTCTCTCCCAGGAAAAGTGTCCACCACTAACGTGCTACTCCACTAAGCTGACTGGTGGCCAAAGAAACCCAGTACTTCCTCAGAGAACAGATCAAAGAGAAGGTGATGGCTAGCTCCTCGAGCCATCCCTCTGTTACTGAGTCAGAAATTTTTCCATCATACTTCTTGAGGGTTTTTCACTGGAAGGACCGTAGAGTCCTCTACCACAAGTTTTCCTCCTCATCTCAGTCAACCCTCTACTGGTCAACTGCATCGATCCGTTGGGCCTCTACTGTCCAATTCACTTGTGGATAACGTTCTGGTACCATAGCTGCAAGGTAAACAAATAATTCCTAAGCCCGAGTAACAAGGGAATTATTATTATTATTATTATTAAATTTTTTTTCTCCCCAAGGTGCCCCATATCAATTAAAAACAAAATAATTATGATGAATGTACCTTCCCTTGGGTCTCTACCCTATAATAAATGTAGTCTCACTTGGTTGTTTGATAGGCTCAGAGTCCTTGCATCAGATCACGGGGGGCCCTAAAATCCAATGTCCTGGCTGGTCCTCCCTGGTCTATTTCACAAACCAAGATCACCTAACATTGTTTCCCTTCCATACCATGCAATCCTCACTATTCCTAACTCCAGAATCCATCGTATACCTCTTCCTCGCCTCTGATACCATTCAGTCATGACCCGCCTTCGGCAAGACGATGGAAGGGGTGACAAAGATCCCCGCCCTTCCTTCCTCTAGTCGAAGATGAGATAATGACCCCTGAGTCCCGCCTTCAGTAGGCTCCAGAGTGGCGACTAGCACCAAGGGTATAACATTTTCACAATATGGGAGGCATTACCCTTTTGAGTTAACCAGGATTGGGAGAAAGAATGAGTCAACACCAAACACCACCATGTATAGAAAACTCAAGGTAAAAACCAAACAACATGCATGTTTTAATAATAAAACTGAAAAAAGTACAAGAACTCCAAAGTACAAAACCAAACAGGAAAGGAAAAGGCTAAGAAGACACCAACAGTGACCAACAACAACTCCAATGTCCAGACTAGTAAGATCCTACCCAGCCTCTGAAGACCTCCTGGAAACCTGAAAGTAAACGTAGGGTGAGCATACAAAGTATACTTTGTAGGAAAACCAAAATCTCTTGTGCACAAGTGGGGAGATGTCCTAAAGTCCCGTGAGATGCAGAAGAAATAGCATTTATCAAGGAATCTATACATCCCACCTCACCGGCCATGCTCACCAAATAACACAAGATGTAAGATAATAGTAAAGAACAAAACATTTGGGTACCCCGCACCACCATTTCCCCCACTAGCTAGCTGCTCATCCCTAATGGAAAACGTCCTGACGCTACCATGCCCTTCATGCCCGCACACACCTGGGCCTCATAACCATTCACATCCCTGTCTGCACACACATGGGCCTCACAACCACACATCCCTGCCTCCACACACATGGGACTCACAGCCATCCACATCCCTACCTGCACACACCTGGGCCTCACAACCACACATCCCTACCCGTACACACCTGGGCCTCATCCTGAAGACACCTGGGAAAAACAAACCGTAACAAGAACCCCTGCTCGAAAACACCTGGGCCTCATCCCGAATATTCTTGTGAAAACAACCTACCCAAAGAGTCCTGGGCTAAAAACACACCAAACAAAACCTACCCGAAGAGCCTTGGGTGTAAGGTCGCCTCCAGCCATCACAACCTAGGGAAGAGGGAGCAGGAATGAGAGTAACTTGGGGAAAACACACTTCCCCATGAGATGGGGTGTCCGACACTAAGTGCCCAATGTGGTTGGGGTGCGACTAAACACAAAACATATAGTTACACGTATATACCAACACACAGTCCAACCTATGGCTCCTCAACAGATACAAGAAGGTGCCCAAGCACTACTGCCTCAGAAAACAGGCACATAACAAACAGTTCTGCATTTCCCTATTCAAGTTATCATTTCATAAAAATTCAGTATGAGTTATTCCCTTCACTACTGGGAAACTGACAGACACAATCACATATGAAACAACAATAAAGCAGGAAGGGAAACCAGCAGGTAATTTAAGCATTCACACCCTATTCTCTTGTAAATAATAACATCAAAGTGGGATAAGTGGAAACCCTCCAAAAACTGGAACCAAAGAAAAACCTAACAACTATTGGTTATCCCCACATTAATTCATTACCATTCCACCTAGCCCATTTTTTACTTTCCACTTTTATTAATGTTCACTGCCCAAACTGCAGCCCTGCTGCCAACACCACCAAAGCCACACAAAAACTCATGCCATTCCAAACACACCATTCATAGCCCCTCTGTTAACCTAAAAAAAATTCAACCTTCACCCATTTTATAACTAAACCATCCTAGCTTTCATAATTCATTACTTTATATTATTTAGTTCAACTTGGGTGATCACACAAGGTTATGGTCATTCATATTCAACAATAGAGTTTAAGTGTTTAACAGATTCACGCATGATTCCCATTCACCAGACGATGCGTAAAACAGAGCATAGCATAGATGCACAAACAAAGGCCCCCAACGGTCGATATTTTCAAAAGGCCTAAGCCCATTCAATTCATAACAACATCATAGGGAAAGCATGGGTAAAAACATGTAACAAAATTAACAAAATTCCTCATCCCCATTATTTAACTGGATATTATCTTCATTACAAAAATGATTAACTACCTCATGGGAACCATAGAACACCCACCCCATATGATACACAAGGAGGAGAGACAAAGGTAATATCCCTACCTGATTGATCAAGGATCGACATTAAGTCCTCGCGTGGAAACCCAAAATCAGGAGTAGAAGGAACTCCACGGAACGCGATCAAAGAAAACTTCATGGGGGTACAACTCATCCAGAGGAAGGGTATTCTGAGCACAGGGTGATAGAGGAAAAAAACCTAGGGATAAGATAAGCCTTTAGGTTATAAAGGCTGAGATACAGCATCCCCGGGACGGTTAAGATATGGAGAAAAACTTGAAATTGTGGAAGAAGCGGTATCGTGTGTTGACCACATGGTTGGGCCACCCCAAACGTCCAACTTAAAAGGTCCCCACACTTAGAGGTGGTTAAAACCGACGCACACCTCCTTAACCATGGAAGGAATCCTCACAGGATGCTGTAGAGGCATTTCTGAAAACGCGGTTAAAGGCATGACTAAACTGCATGGTTTTTTTTCATTTAATGAGGGTACCTAACCAATAATTTAATTAAACACCATTAATGGGATTTAAAACAGGCTTAATGGGGTCAAAACATGGTTTAAAAACCAATTTTCGCAAAAATTAGGCGCTACTGGAAAACCCATGGAGAGGTCACTGGTAGGCCAGGTCTACCGGTAGACCAAGATACCGGTTGGTCGAGGATACCGGTAGGCCGAGGCCACCGGTAGGCTGAGGCTACTTGTAGGCCATAGCTACCGGTAGCCCGAGGCTACCAGTAGGCCACAGCTACCAGTAGGCCGAGGCCACCGGTAGGCCGAGGCCACCTGTAGGCCAAGGCTACCGTTATGAGTCTTAAGCTTCACCGAGAAGCTGGGATGACCTTCCAGACCACCCAGAACACCCCAAACATCATATTTTTACCATGTAATGGACCCCAAAACCCCAGGCCATTACACATATGCTCTATCCTAAATATTAAAACTAATTATATACCAATATTGTTAGTGAAAATTAAAAGAAAATAGAGAAAAGTATGCCTTATCCTTATAGTATTTACCTAAATACACCAACTACCTAAACACAAAAACTCCCACAAATTATATTCTAAAATCATGAAAAAGATTCAAACCTATATAAGCTCATAAACACACACTAACCAATTCCAAACTCAACATAGTTGATTTCACTGGTCTCATATTATCCATAACCTATTTCAAACTATACCCAAGAATCTCATGGATATCTTAAATTGTTTCCTAACCTTAGGTTAAGAGTTGGTGAACTAGATAGTTCACTAATTTAGTGGTACTTTTTCAACTTTATTTAGCAGGTACCAATATTAATTATCATGAACTTATTATAGACAAATTCATTGAATCCTAAACCATTCATTTACTAAAAAATTGACTTCTCTAGAGAATCATAAAGTAATACCAAACGTTGAGTATTATATTAGAATAAAAAATTCCTCAAATCATTAAACAAAACACTATATAATCTATCAAATTACACCTGAATTGAGTATCATGTGATTCAATATCACTTGGAAGAGAATCTAAAACTGAAATTATCCCTAAAAATGACACACTTTACTTATTTCTAGGAAATTCACCATTTTTCACATAAAATAAAGACCATATTTTTAGAAATTCAATGGTTTTCTTCCAACCAGAGGAGTATCTATATCTCTAGCACACCAAACGTAAATGAATTTTTTTCATTCTATTCCTCATTTATGTAAAATCAACTTTAGTCATGATCAATTCTAATAATAGTGTGGTTAACGCATTTCACAAGACTTACTCAAGTTTATAGAGTTTAATGGTTCTTTACACTCCCACCACCCAAAACATATATGTATTTTCATCATAATACATAAATATCGATAATACTTGTAATGATCCTTCATTCCTTGATACATATGAGTTTATATATAAGTCACACATCCATATTTAAATTACACTAAATGACACATTACTTAGGTTTAAATAGTTGTACGCTAACCTCAGTGATTTCTATGACCTAAGACATCCTGAAGTCCTTTAAATTGATTTATTATTAGTTAAGTAACCCTGTTATTATTTACAAAATTAAGAGGTATGGAACCCAATACTATGAAAAATAATTGTTGAATGGCCACCCTAAATTATGTTTCAAGGTAAAAGAGAGAGAAAGTAAAAAAAATCTTAATAAATTATTAATCCCCTTTTCAAAAAAATAGTATTTTTTGAATTCATTTTAACAAGTGTTACATGAATCCAAAAAATATTTAAACTTAATGACTTCATATACTACTAATCAGAAAAATAATTTTAGATTTATGAATTTCCAAAATATATTTGGTATTTTTCCATTGAAAAAAAATCATAATAGAAAAAGTTGAAATTCATCTAAGATAGTTCTCTATCAGCTCATTTAAACTCCATTATCAACTACCATTTATATATAACCCCCAAACCCAGACTCTATAAATGATACATGTAACTTATAAGAGTACAAGTTCATTCAAAATGAACTAAATACTTTAAATAAAATATTAAATAACATAGGTCATAATCTGTCACAAATATAAGATTAGAGAAACTCTAAAGACCATATATGATTCTTACAATTATCTCTTATTTTACTCCCATTAAAACTTTATTAATGTACTAGAAAATAAATAACATGCCTAATATAAAAACTCCACCCATTGGAATTATATTCCAAAAAATATAAAGGTTAACCCTTAATAAAACACTATAAATAAGGTCCATACATTTACCTCTCAGATAAGAGTACACACTAGTATTTTCTTATCTTCTCCTCAAATCATATCATATAAATTTTGATTATATCTATCCCAATACAATATAAATAATCAATTAGTTTAAAGATATGAGATTCTTACCTCTTCACACAAAAATATCATTCACACACACTACCCATACATTCATCTCAAACACACCGTGGAATTTCACATGCTTAAACCAATTCAATATCGCTACCCTAAAAAACCATAGTTCAAAACTATAATCAGTAGAAATTGGATATCTTATTGTTATAACACTATGCCTAGCCACATAATTGATATGGTACATATTTGAAAAGTAAAAAAAAATTCTAATTAAACCTTAGGTTTTTACCGCATATAAATTTATCAATGTAATATTATAAAATTATTTTGTACATGAAGGTATTTCAGGGAAGTGTTGTTTATATTTTAGAAGGTGAAAAATAATGATTGAGTAAAGTATGGTGAACATGTTTTTGTATTAATGGGGTTAATGTTTTCTACTAAATCATAAAACCCTAAATTAGGAGATTCATATTAGTGGAGGCTTTTAGACTAATTTTGGAACATTTTCAAGATTTTACAAATGTTTTTTCAATCTTTTTACTAGATGTAAGAATGTTTTGAATAATTGTTTATTAATGTGGAAAAAATAACACCACAAGGATCATAGATTACACCATGGATTCTTTCTTGGAGGGCGTGATTATTTTACCTATCTTGACGATATATGTATCATGCTGGAATATTAATACCATGGTTAATGTGTGTTGAAGATGAATATTTTCAGTATATTATTTTATTTTTAATAGAATAGTTGTATCAAGGTGATTTAAATTGGACAAAAATTTGACAGTGTATGAAAAGTGATGTTCAACTAGCCATTGTGGCCTGTGAGTAGTAATGTTAAAGGTTCATGGGCACATATTCCAGGTTTTTTTTGGGAAGGTTTGGGGTAGGGAAAACTTTTTCAAAATTTCCCATATTCGAATGGGATTAAAATGATATCTAGAATGGATATAAGATTATATTAGTAGTCCTATATATATATAGGATATCCCAAAGGCTTTTTTATTAAAAACAATATTGCCCATAAATACACACACTCCTAACCATAAATAAATATCTCTACACCCACAAGTCCCAATGCACCCTTTTTTTTATTTCTTTAGTAGAGATGCACACTACCGATCCATAGTTCTATTAATCAACCTTGCCTCTCACCTCTATAAATATCAATATTTAAATTCACACGCCCCATTCACCTACATTTTTATTGGACATTCTCTCTCTTATATCAAACCCAAGATATTTTATATTTCCTTGATCCCACACTTACAACATCATCTCTTATCCTCTATCTCATATATCCTCTATCTAGACACCCTATTGTATTCCAGAACTGATTCTAACATCATGTGGCTAGGCCTTGGAAAAATTTTGATCCACACACTCCATGGTTTACACTATATTATTAAATGGCATGAAAACAATTCTTCTTGGGGAAATCTTACAGTAGGGTGATCTATAGAAATTTATCATTTGTTTGTGAACCATAAAAATATCAACTATTCAATCATTATTCTTAGGTGTCTAATGAATTTTTTTAAAATAAACAATTACTTTTATGTAGTGTAATGAACTGATTTACTTAGAAATTTTAATGTTCATGTTATTCATTCAATTTCTCCCAAATGAATATCTATTTTGATCTTATTTATGAAGTATTTTTTTAAGTACAATGTGTGAAGGTTTATCGACAACAACTTCTAGGCTAAGTGGGCATGAAAATTTTACTTTCATAATATGAAAAATATTTTATTCTGATTTAATGTGGGCATCAACCCATGTAGACTAAATCCACCCCAATGAATCATTCCTATCTTATGTCACTAAGATTGTGTTTTCTATGATTACAAATTATAATTGTTAAACTGAGGATTTTATATCATAATAGTGATATACTACACAATGTTTCTGAATTATTTTCAATATCAATTTAATTTCAAAGAAACCACTTGTTAACTACATTTCTAAATGGCCCGGAGGCCTTTATTTTTAATTTATTTTTGATAATCCACCTTTTAAGGGGAGATGTAGAACCCTTAAAATGCTCGAAGGCTTAAGAGATTACATGACCCATATGTCTTAGAGGAATGAACCAGAAAAGACATCTTGGAACTTCCTCTCCCCAGAAAATGTCATGGTATCAGTAATCCAACTTTGTAAGGCTGGTCGGAAAGCTGTCTTGTGCATAGTTTCACATGTCTGGTCCCAATGGCAATGCCATGCCCTCTCAATATCTCAATTTTGGTTATCTCTTCTTAGGTGAATGTGTCAGCTCAGAATATTCATTTAAAGCCATATCCATTGTAATATCACTAGTTTCATCAACAATTTGATGTATGCAAATTTATTTAAAAGTTATTATTAATCTAACAGATAAAAAAGAAGCATGAGAAATTGGATTTTGTTTTATTTATTTTATTTTCTATTTGAATTTCAAATTCCAATGAAAGAAAAAGAATTATGTGGAATAAATGGAAGGAATATATCAAAAAAAAAGAATGATCAGAAGGCATAGTATATTAAGATTAATTATATCTATTCATCTATGTAATTTTTTATAGGATGTATCCTCAAATATTAGAAATTTAAGGCTTTCTTTCAAGATGGCGTACTATTGTTGTTATATATTTTATTTATTATATTTTTCTTATTATTTAATGATCAAAAAATTTTCAATAATTGAATATATATCTATTAAAGAATAATTAATATTGGAGGGGTCTATAAGAATTGTTTGGTTATAGAATTATAGGGATTTGATGATGGAAATTAAGAAGAAGATACGATATGATATTGTCATTGAATTTGGAGATTCTTACTAATGATATCAGCCACTTATTATTATACATGTTAATTTTTTTCTAATTGTGAATTTTATCAGATCATACATGATAGGATAAATTTTTAAACACATGAGTTCAAGGATAAATCATTCTCATTGTAATCCATTTAGATATTCTATAAGATCATGTGGTAAATGATGATGTCATGTCATACTAATGATGCATCCATTCATTTCGATGGATGAAACTTATACATCGTTGTGTACTATTTAGTAATATTGATATGTAAATGAAATAAATCAACTAAATTTATTAACATTATAATTTTTATTGTTTCATGATAAAATTGAAAATGTTCTTATATGTATTCATCTTAACTGGTGATAAAGGTTGAGTAGTGAAGAAACATAAAAGAAATTCAATTCACTAATTCACCCCCCTCATATTAAATATTTGTATGGGAACTTATTATAATTAGTTTTAGTGTAAACTACAAATACTATTAGAGTGGTGGTAGATTTTTATTCTGTGATATCAAGGATATTTAAAAATCATATTGTAAATTTCATTCTGATTATTACTGAATACGGATTTTGAAATTTTATATCCATCAGGGACCATATTATTTCAGGTAATATAAAGTGATTTCCCATATTTATGGGAAAAATTATAGTTTCTAGATTTTTTTTTACATAATATAATTGGTTATGGACAATGTCAACATTGTAACTAACGGTTTTATTCCAACCATGGAAAGTACAATGATGACCCTATATGATAGTCATAAAATTTACATTAATGGATATGAAAAGAATTTTATCTTATCCTCACATCCAAATAATGTGTCCATATATATTTTAGAAAAAGATAGTAAAAAAATGAGTGGAGATATATAAATTTTCATAAAGGAAACATTAGAGTGATGGAGTAAAAACTTCAAATCCAGTGTGCCTAATTTAAAATATATTTTTTACTTAAATGAGAAATAGTAGATTATTTATTTACTAGAAATAATTATATTATGAGTTCTAAAAAAATTGGATAAACATCAGTGGATTCAATTATAGTCATAAATATTTTTCTTATCTTACATGAGAAGTACGATATTAAGGTACCAACTCATTAAAATGGTATTCTAAATTCATTTCCAATAGATGTTTTACACGTTGTCTTGGAAGCATATGAAATGATAAAATGAAATTTTTTAAAGAATATATGTAAAGGTGAGAAGGATATATTTTTTAATTCTTTAAAGATGGAAAATACTTTTATGAAGTTCAATGAATATTATAAATATTCAGATTCAAATGTAGATTTTTATCATATTTTTTTCAAGCTTATTTCAATTATCTCAAGAAGTGTCTAAAAAATAAATTGTATATATCATAGTAAATTCCCTTTTATGTTTTTTAATTTTTGAGGTATTAGTCATTTTTCTATAAATTATTCAATTTTAAAGGAATTTGAATGTGGGGATAAATTTTTTATAATAAATTTTTTAAATAAATAATTCTTCAAAATTCAATAAGAAGGCATCTCCTTCTTAGGTAACGTGTAGCATAAAGAGATTTTTTGAAATATATATATATATATTATAACGAATTTAATATTCTAAATATTTTGTGTTATATAAAATATTATGTATATATTTCTTTACATAAAACACTTAGTTTGAATTTTTCTAAACCCAATAATGAATTTATCTAAAGTTAAGCTCAAAACTAAGTTTAAACTACATGTAATATACTATGAAAATATTATTATTTAATATGATAGTTATCACAAAGCTGTCAGAAATAGGGGTTATGAGTATAAGTAACTAAATTATATAAATATATATTTTATACATATATATATATATATAACTAATTATTTTAGAACCAATTAGTTATAAATTAAAATAAAAACTTGGGGAAAATATGGGAAATCATTTTCTCAAAAACTATTTTTATGCACAAATACATGTTTTACCTTAATAAATTAAAATAATAAATTTTGGGGAATTATTTTAATGAAATTTATATATTATATACTCATTAAACCATTTAAAATTCTTCTTGTGTTTTTTCTAGACAATAGATAAGAATGAATCCAATTTTATGCCCAAAACAATATTTTTTTTAAAAGTAGTTTTGTCGCCTTTTAACGGTGCAATTATTTTAAAAATAATTTTTTACACTATTATAAAATTTATTATAAAAAAATAAAATTAATTTTTTAAATTGAAATATAAAAATTATCTCAGGGTGAAATTTGGGGATTTTTTTGAAAAGTTTCATTTTTTGATGAATAGTGAAAAATAATGAATTTTAATTGAAAACTACATTTGCATTGAATATTTTAAAAAGGATAAATTACATTTTAAATTTGTTTTAAAGTAAAATTTATATAATTTTACATAAATTAATACAATTTAGGTCATTGTAATCAATTTTATATAGAATATTTATATAAAAACATTGTAAACGTTTGAAAATTTTCTCTTTAAAAACACTCTTTCTCGTCAAGTCTGCTGGATTAATTTTTAATTAACTTCTTAGAATTACAATGGAATTTTTAAAAATATATTAAATATTTGGAAATAGAATAATTTATATTATCTAATAATTTCAACTTAAATTTTTTCAAATTAATAGTGAATGTGGTTAAAAATAATTATCATGGTTAATGTAAAAATGAGTTAACTAGAGGGTCAAGTTAAAAAGATAAGAGTCAAAATTACCTATACACCTATCTAGAAACTATTTTATGGCCATATTTATACCATTAAACCTATAATTTTTTATAATGGCCCATATTAGACTCTTTTTACATATGATAAACATGGGAGCACTCAATTCCTGTTTTAAAAATACCAAGTGTGCCCTCTCCCCCACTTATAAAAGGACACCCCCTCTCCTCTCTTTGCCACACCTTCAAAACATTTTTGTTCTTATAATACCTTCTCAAATAACTTTAAAAAATACCTCAAATCATTTAATAATCCTTATTTTGGTAATAAATCTATCCTATTAAGGTTTTCACTAAAAAAATAAAGAGATTACTCGAAGAATATATAATGTTAATCAACGAGCATTTTTGTTTTATTTTTTCATAAAACTGGTTAAATTTATTTTATATCATGGTTATATAATAACCTCAGTATATAAAATATAATTTTAGGTTTTTATTTGAATTTAATTACCTAAAAGCATCTCCACTTTCACAAAATGGGTCATGAAATCATTGTGCTTGTGTACAAAAGACAACCACCTCACGAACTGATGTCAATTGTTTCTCAATTGTCACCTCTCTAGGTTTAAATAATGACTCAATTATTTTTTATATATGATATATATGAAATTTTATATTTTATTATTATTTTTAACTATTATATCACATAAACCTTTAGCTTTTACATTTTATGGAAATATGATAACATCGTTCGTGTGAATGACGAACTACTGCCACGTGAAGTGATGTGATTTATTCAATCTTTACATGGAAGGTTTTAAAGATGGTATTAATGGAAAAATATGATATATATGAAATAAAAGTTATTATATAATTTTAAAATATCAATTACCTTTCTATCATTATATCTGACAAGAAAATTGAAATAGTGTTCAGGTATACTTACAGCCTACCGTCTCCATGAACGATGTATTTCATTTTCCATAACTAAATATAATGAATTACTATAAAGACATATAAACTAAATATTTATGACATTTATATAATTTTTATCATTATTTATATTATGTAAACATGATCAATGTAATAGGAACTAAAATAAAAAATCAAAACATATATGAAAAACAAAGCAGTTATTACCTGAAATGTAACTTTAACATGGGATTGGTAATACTAGAAACACTCAGCCAGAGGAAAGCCTCTAACCATTTATTAATAAAAGAAAAGGCTTTAAGAAGATACATAAAGTTAGAAACAACTACATATCATATAAATCATACTCATCGCCCCCTAGATATTATGTCATCTTCAATACCTATCTCTCACTCTGAGATTTCATAGTGCTTAAGAACCTTGGAACATCCTTCTATGATTCAGCTTCTCCAAGGCTAGAAATTCCTTCAAGGACTACATAGCCCAAAATTCCTTCCCAATATAAGATCTATTAGACACTATCCTTTGAAGATAATAATAATCTTTCTTCGATCTTCATCATGGTGAGCCAGTCTTTTCACCTTCATCCCCATGCACCTTCAACCTTTCTCTCTGAACAACATCATAGTAGGAAGGTCGTACCACACCACTATCCTTTTCCTTGTCACTATCCAAGATGTCACCCCACTTTCCTAAGATTTTTCCCTATTAATAACCCTCCTCTAATCCACAATCCTACTGGACCTGACTATTGACATCAACTATAGCCAGGCATTGTGACTGATCCACCGGTTTATGCACATCTTCCCCAATTGAATCATCTATCAGAGTAACAACAATCTACAAGAGGCTTCCTTCCTGCCTTGCAGCATTCTCCTCATCATATAATTCCTCCACAATCCCTAAATCTAGGAAACTATTGCCATTAGAGACCATGATCACCACTCCTTCATCATCATCATCCTAACCTTCTGGAACAAAGGCATCCACAACCCCTGAGATAGGAACAACCAAATCTAGAATAAAATCAATCACAGGCTCTGACCGCAAGGAGTTGCAAGCCATATCCTGCACTTTTATCTCAGGACTAGTATTCCCTGCATCCTTAGCCACATCCTATCGATAAGTCACTAAAGTAGTAGTATCTCGATTCACCCCCTGTAATAGGGCTAGAACCGTGTGCTCCTCCACCACTGCATAGCCATTAACAGAGTATTCCACCAGTATGCCCAGCATCTCCTCAGAAGAGCGTGTAGGAACCACAGCCGCACCATTCTCTATTATCTCCTCCGAAAAACTTGCATTACTGGTGACCACATCCAGTGAAGAAGCACCCTATATCACCATTGGTATCTCCTCCTGTTCGAGGTTTCTAGAATAATTACAGCTCAAAATTCCACCATCACCATTAGGACTCCTATTCATAACCCTCTGATCACCAGTTGCAGTGGCCTACTGCTCCTCAGATGAAGGAACCACCTGTAAGTTACATGCACTACTCTCCACAATAGACTGGGACTCCACTTCAAGATCACACTTCATCCTGTTGAATACTTTCATCACTGATGGATTCAAAGATGCCAGAACTGCCTTCACTCCACATGTAAGGCCCGGTATATCAGCAACCAAGCCAAATGCAGTGCAAGAAGATCCCAGTATTCCTCTCTGCTTAGATGAACCTCCAGTTCTTATACACACATCAGATTCTACATGTGCACTCATAGCCTCATCCACACCACCATATTTCACAACCTCTAGAGCTATCCTCACAGAACAACAAACAACACAGCCCCCTCCACATTTCCCTTCTATCACCTACGATCTACCACTCATCCCTTTATTATGTCAAACTAAATCTAGATGCCCAAACCATTTAAATTTCACACAGAATTTCATCCACAAATCAAAGACAACCTCTTTCATATAGTGGAACTCCTTCTCATTAGTAATCAAAACACGATGCACAGGAGGCCTCGCGACGTCAACATTAACACATATTCACAGTCAAATTGGATGAGACATAGAGATGGTTCATTGATCAGAACAAATATATCGGCCAATCATATTACCGATTGCACAGATAATAGAGGGATTTTGAAAGGAAATAGGGAGGTCGGGGAGACCTACCCACGTCGTGATCGATGAAGGATCACACTGCATATGAAAATTAAAACTCCATGGAAAAAAATAAAAGGAGGAACCACTGAATCTTCTTAGTGTCCTAGACCAAACAACAATCATATCCTCCTACGATCCAAAATGAACCATTAAATGTCTCCGATAAAGCAGCTCGTTGACCGCATGCTCACGAAGCTCCCAATATTTAGAAACCACCTAAGTAAAAGATTTCACTGAGGGTCTTTGAGGATGAAAGTGATCCACCAATGTGAATTTGCACAGATCCGTAGCACTGTTTATCTTCGATGGGAGTAGAGATAGTTGGGGTGCCTCCCGGAAGAGATCCGACACTTTTGGGGAGATGGAGATCTTAGGAAAAGGTGGACAAGGGCCATGGAATGATGATGGATCATCCCTCCCATGAAGCAATGAGCGCAACCCCCCCCCCCCCTGAAAGGGTGAGAGAGTAGATCCCGACAGCATGGATCTAGGTCATTGGTAAGGGGAAACCCTCAGTATGGCTCTCTCCTTCCTCATTTTCCTTTTTAAACCTTCATAGGATTGTTAATAAACGGGTAATAAAATGGGTTATTAAATTATATATGGTATTATATATGTAATTATGGTTCTGTAATATATATATATAATAAACATATATATGTATATATGTATATATTAAACATTACGTTAAAATTATTACAAAGGAAGTGGAGACACAGAGTAAGGGATTTTCTTCTTACTTTTTACATCTATAAGACACATGCCATATTCACCACCTATTTCATTTTTTTGTTGTACATACTGACCATGAATATATTTTATGATTATTATAAAAATATATATTGGGGGTTTAAATATCCATTTTATGATCACATTTTCATGTGTTTTAAATTTCAAAAGATAACAAATTGGTAAGGGATTTTTATCTCAATTTTCCTTCTTTGAGATGTATATTATGTTAAGAACCCATATTCTTTCATGATGTGTATATACATCCACTTGGACATGTAATATTGTGAATTTATTTATAATCATGATATGTTAAGTTCCACTCTATTTTATTCCTTCATATGTCCTACAATTCAATGTTTCCAAAGTGGTAAAATTTTATGTTAAAATCTCATCATTTAACGGTATTGTTTATGAATATTTTTTTGATGATAAAATATTATGATAAGTCTTTCAAGAAACTCATGATTTTTTTTCTACCCTAGTAATTAATGATAATTAAAATTAAAATTATTATTTTTAAACTCATTGATACATATTCTATTAGATAAAATGTTCATACAAAAAAATTATTGTATTTATCTCTTTGGTCCAAAATTATTTTTCATTCAAAACCATGTTTTAAAAAAATTAAAAATGTTTTTAAAATTATATCAATGATTTATTGAAGAAATTTTTACCCATTTTTGATTATGTTAAAGTTTTTGAAATGAATCTTCAATTCATTTTAGAAAAATATCATTTGGATTTTACTAAAAAGATGAAATGAATCAATTGTTTTAACCAGTACAACAAGAAGGAAACATCCCATAATCAGGACCATTATTTTATTTAAATATTCCATTGTAAATTTTCAAGGTTATTTTAAAAGAAATGGATTTTTAAAATGTTCAAAATGTTTTTTCATAGTGGATAGGATATTTTTCTCAAGAAATGTTTTAAATGATTTTACAAACATTCTTTAATAGTTTCAATAATTATTTTAAAATAAAATTATATTTGAAAATGTTTTATGTTCTAAAAAGTTTTTTTTCAATGAAATATATTTTACTCAAAAAATTTACAATGTAATCTTTCAAAATTATTTTCTATCAAAGATTATATATTTTGATGTTACCTACACATTACAAAGAATATAAACCAAGGATACCATTCTTATTATTTCATTGAATGATTTGTTATGAATTTTTTTTATGAATATCACCTCTTTTCCCCATGTTATACCTTCATATAATTCTTATGTAACCTAATTATTTTTTCCAGGTTATTATATGATAAAACTATAAAATAATTATTAAACCTACCACTTTTCTATAGGTTATGATATGATAAAAAATTTATAAAGAACATTTCATTTCATGGGTTGTGATATGATAGATGTTTTACGATCTTGTGGAACACATGTGTAGGCTTTTAATTATTTTATGGTGGTTAAATTATAACCAAGGATGGTGGCCACTTTATAACCAAGGATGGTGGTTATGATATAACCAAAGACATATGGGGCCAATATCTCCCTCTAATAAATTTGGTAAACCATTATATATCATGAAAAAAATGGGAAATAATTTTATGGGATTGATTCAATATGGGAAACTAGTTTTTCCTGATTCACTATAAGAAATAGGTTTCTATTGTTCTACTATGGGAGTTATGTGTGTCCTGATCTTCTATGGGAAATAAGTGTGTCTCTTCTACAATGGAAAAAATATCTGATAATTCATGATCTACTATGTTGATGGACTTGATAGTTAACCTTGATATATGATTTTTTCTATATTTATGATGGTTAAATACTTTTATGACATGAGATTATAGTTCATGATTGATTAATGATGATATATCACCCTTGTGAGACATGTTTTTGGAAAATATAATGTTTTTACCATAACTCATGTTTATGATATATTACAGGTCTGGTAACAAATTCATTAATTATGTTCATGATCACATACCCATGTGATTAGGTTATATATTCAAAAGATCATAGATGGCTATCTCTTATGTTTACCCTTACTGAGAATATGATCTCTCCCTTTCTTATGTTTCCTTTCTTTGGCTTATGAAGAAAGGTTTTATGTAGGGTATGTCTATGAAGAGTAATAAATTGGAGGATCTTTCTAGGAAAAATTGAATATCTTTTACCAGAGTAGAATATTTTGTTCTATGTTTATTAATCCCCTAAAATATTATGGTCCTCAACAATGTGTTTGTGTAATGTAATGAAAACTAATCTAAAGAGATGTAATATCCATGTATGATAATCTTGGGTTGCTATAGTTGATATCATAGTAGTGGTTCTATTATCCTTTAGAAACTAGGATGTGAAAACTTTAGTGATATCCCTATGTATATTTCTAAGGATATGTTTAAGGATATCTCTAAAGATAATTATAAGGGTGAGTCAATATATAGAAAAATGTACTAGAATTTTGGTAAAGGATAGAGAAAGTGGTTTCTAAGAAATTGTATCCCTTCCTAGATACCACGTGTGGATGTGTATATAAAACAAATATACCTACGAACAACAACCCTAAAAATAAATTATTGATGTACACTCGATCAGAAATTGGGGAATGAGAATGGGCCTTGGTGCACACCTAGTTTGACACTCCTAGGGGATATCCTTTCATGATTCACAATCTCTTTATAAACCATTATAGAGTATTTAAATATATGATGACTAGGAATAACCTAGGATAAATCTAATATATCATAGATTGA
The DNA here is from genome assembly GCA_963277665.1 of Viscum album. Classification (NCBI taxonomy): domain Eukaryota; kingdom Viridiplantae; phylum Streptophyta; class Magnoliopsida; order Santalales; family Viscaceae; genus Viscum; species Viscum album. Next base: position 1,238,946,890 of record OY728153.1, read on the forward strand.
AAAGAAGGTTTCATTATTTAGGCATCAAATAAGTGATTTTTCATGATTATTTGGTTTTCCACTTTGATTATTGTTTCCCACACTGTGTTTTGTGGTTTTAATTAATTATAGGAACTAGAAAGAACTAGTTTAGCGTTGAATGTGATGGAAAATTTGAATATTTACTAATGATCTTCCAAATGGGATGATAAATGGAGTAAATAATATTGCAATTATTCTTAATCATCTATATTGTAACATGATTAAAAATATTCAGCTTAACAAACTCTTGGACTCATCAAATATGATAAGGGTTGATTTTAATGAGATTTTGGGTAAAGGAGACCATGTAGGAATAAAGAATTAGTTATCTATACATGATGAATTTTGGTAGAAACTATCAAGGTAATGTCTTAGAGGGATCAGAAGGTGTTTTGAGTGTGGAAAACAAGGACATAAATCAAGTAATTACAAAGAAAAAATGAAAATTTTAGTCATTCAATGGTTGATAATAATGGTATTCCAAAGGTATCATCCACAATGGAATATTTTAAAGGTTGAAAGAATGGGGATTATGAAAATTGATGTCCTTATGGGAATTATCATGAAGTTAATAAGAAATGTTGTATGAGTAATAGTTTGTCTATTGATGATGAAGAGACTATAAATGGAATATGAAATGATAGAGGTATTAAGGATTAAGATGCCAAATCTGAGTCATTGGTTTGAGGAGGAAGTGGGAGGATTGATAAATATAAGTATTGGAATTCCGGAATTATGAAATATATAAGGATTATTGATGTATATGTTTATCATTAAGGATTTAAAAAAATATGATGAATAATGATTATGACCTAGAAATATTATTTTATATTAAGGTTGTATTCTATGGAATACACATTATTAAGGGAAGGTAACCCTAAATATTTTTCTAATGTTTAGAAAATAATGTTTAGTTTGGAGAAAGATATGATTGATGTGAATAAATAAAATTGGACAGTATTGATGACCTTGATATAGATTAAGTATTTGTAAAAAAGGTGGTTTATGCTATCATTCATGGAGTTTAAAACTTTTTTTATTTAAGGAATATATACAATAATTGATATTTTTTTAAGTAATAATAAAGAATACATGTTTTAAAAAATGTTTTAGGGTAATTTATGTTATTACAATATTTAAAGATAATACATGATGAAGGTATTAACATTCTTGTTATGTGATAATAAAGATCCACTTTATTGTATATGGTGATTAATGATTAGATCATTTTGGAAATTCAGTGACCTTCTTTCCAATGTTTTTTATTTTAATATTTTGGTAGGGTTATAAGTTTTACCATTTATGGAATGGCTTAAGTTGAAATTTGAATGAGTCTTTAGATATTAATGTATTACTTCAAGATATAAAGATTTATCCCTATTGGATAACCTATTATAGCCATTTTGTTGTGATGATAACTAAAGATATATGATAACTTATTATTATTTTTTATGGATTTTATGATCCATTAGTGCTTTAGGTACAATAAATCCCCCTTTATTTCTTACTATAATATATGAAGTCGAAATTGATCAAGGCAAAACTAATGGATGAGATTTTGTTTATGAAATGGAATGAAATCAAATATCTACATCACCATATTAAATTTTTCAAGTTTAGGAAAATGATCTTGAAATAAAATGTTTACCTATTATCATCATTTATAATTATATTAATTAAATTTTACTTGTCTATTTGTTTAATGGTTTTATGGTCACTAACCTTCTATCTACCACCCACTTTTTTAGGATTTTTGATCTTTATCACTCTCTATAATTATTTATTCTTTTCTTTAATGTTGCAATCTTTACTTCCCACCTATTTTCTCACATGTGAAAACATAGTTATGAGTTACTTTGGGTAACCATTATACTTCCAACTTCTCCTTTTTTAGGGAATTTTTTTATTCCTTTTTAGGATATGGGTCTCTATGATGGAGTTTAAAATGTTGAACTTTTATTACCAAGATGAATTTGGAAGGAAAATTTCATTTTAATGGGGGTAGAATTTAACACATCGATATTTTGTTAAGTATGTGTATATATATATATATCAAATGAATTTAATCTTTTTATTATTTTTGTTACAAAAAATATCATGTTTATCATTCCTTACATGTAAGAATGTGTTTGGACTATGTTTCACAAAATACCAAATTTATCTTGCGTTACACAATATATAAAATTTAAAGAAAATGTGACATACTATTAAAATATTATTATTTAATATGATAGTTATAACCTAGATATCATAATTGAGGGTGTGAATAATATTAAATAAATTAGGAAATATTTGGTTTAAAAATTTAAATGTAATGAATTATTTGGTGACCTATTTGTAACGTCCCGGTTCCAGAAGCCACCCAGAGGCGCCTCGTACCCGGTTGGTCACATGGCCTCAAGCACATTTCCACAAATGCTAGAGGTTGTTGAGTAGCAGCGAGGGCCTTGGGTGTGAGAGTGGCGAAACTATGCCCTCACTGGAAGAGTACACAACGGAAGTAAACAACACAGACAATCATGGAAGCAGTAAACATCCAACAACAACAAACAGCGAAAGGCTAAATAGAGAAACAACTAGAGTAGATATGTGTAAATCATGCATGGTACATATATGCCTAATAGAAATTAACAAACAAGTCACAATGCTGAATATAGTGCTAAACCAAGTGAAAAAGAAAAACAGATAAGAAACTCTTCAACATCGCAAGCCTCGACTCGGTCCCATGCCCTCCTGCTCTAATGCAATCATGTACATAAAGTCGAAGGGTGCTTTCCCTTGTTTATACCTACTGAAATATAATCTTTTTGGCCACAAAATCATGAACCAAACAGGGTGTGAGACTAAATCCCAATAGGCAACCACCCAATGATCTATGCGTAATAGTCAGTGAGCATATGGCAGGTAATAGTATATTCAGCAGTAAGCAATAAATAGTAAACATGATGATACACATAGTAAACAATCCACATATCAACAAGTATTAATAAAGATAACACCTAACCACAAACAGGAATACCTCTGGGAAGTACTCACATCTATCCCCTCTTGTCCTAACCAAGAAGTACAAACAACTCTCTGGGAAGTACACTTTTCCTAACCCCTCTGGTTTGGTCATACGGTATTATAAGACTCTCTGAGAAACAAGCTCAGTCAATTCCCCTTATAGTATAAGGTAGTCAGGGACTCTCTGAGGATGATCACATGGTCAATTCCCCTTATAACCCCAAGGTCCAAAGACTCTCTAAGGAAGCTCACTTAGTTAATTCCTCCTATATCCTGGAGTGGTTTAAGGAAATTCAAACAAAACAAATACTCTCTAAGCAAGCTCACTCATTCTATCCAACTATAGTCTATAAAGATCAAGACACTCTGAGGAAGCTCACTCAGTCCATCCTCCTGTAGTCTATAATATCCGAGACTCTCTGGGCAGCTCACTCAGTATATCCCCTATAGTCTGTAATGTCCAAGTCTCTCTGAGGAAGCTCACTCGGTCTATCCCCTTATAGTCTATAGCACCATGTTATCACAGCCCCATGAAATTCAGTGCATAATAAAGATATATGGCCAAAATAAACCTAAAGAGTTACTTGGCTAACCAGTCTATAGCATAACAACATGTTTGGGAACAGTACTCCATCCTACGGTCACAAGGAATGGAAAATAGGTATAATGAACAAAGGAAGAATAAGACCAAAAGGTCATAAACAGAACAAGGCATGAGTAAAACAACCAAGCATAGCATTTAAACTTATACGTAGCCAAATTACCTCTACATAATCATACAATCAAGACAGGAAAAACAATAGGGGAAAACAGTAAACACGCAATACACCATTCATGGGTATTGGCGGAAATTGCACATAAAACGTAAAGACATCGAACAGAAAGGAACAGACCACCTAACTTGATGCTATGAGGTCGATATACTTGAACCGCGTGGTTTGAATCTCCTAAGAACATCATAGATCTATGAAAACAAGAAAAACGTTCAACCCATGATAACTTGCAAAAGAGGAGGAATTAGAAAATGATGCTCTATAAGAAGGAAGACCTTACCACTACGGTTCCAATGTAATCGATGGTGGTCAATTCAGAGAATAGATGGAGGCTAGAGGTCTCAGAGGAGATTCACAGCCGTAAGGGATGCCCTCAGTCGAAGAAGCTAGAGAAGAAGACAGTTTTGGGGTTAAGACGCGACCCCAGTCTGTTTAATGAAAAAAAATAAAGTACATGGTGTGTACTTTTGGAGTACATAGAATGTACTAGACTTTTCCACACTCCAGTTTAAGTAGCCTCCACATCACCCCACACGACAATGTGTGTGGCCCGAACACGGCCAGCACATGGCCTCACACGGCATCGAAGTACATGGTGTGAACTTATAAATTACATTGTGTGTACATCAAAAATTTCCAAAAACTCTTCTTTTCTGAAAAACTCTAGAAAAATGAAAAACATACGTGAAAAATAAATTCTGGGTTCATAATAACTTTCCCCCTTAAAGAAATTTGTCCCAGAATTTCCCTAGTGAGGCGTGGAAGAAGAAACCCCGAACAGCTCCGGCCAATGCGATCGTACATCGGCCTTCCTCTCCCAAGTCTCATCCTGTACTCACCTGTGCTGCCATAGCACCCATAAAAGAGGAACATAATGTCCACAGAGAACCTTCGTACTAAAATCGACAATCCATATAGGATGCTCCTCAAACGATGCATCCACTTCGAGCTGAACCTCCTAATGTTGAAAGACATGAGACGGGTCTAAAAAGTAATGTCAGAGCTGAGAAAAGTGGAAGATGTCATGCATAACACAGTACCTCTGAGGTAACTCCAACCGATAGGAAACCGGACCAACTCTCTCCAACACCTCAAACATCCCGATGTACCTGGGTGAAAGATTACCCTATCTCTCGAATCCTCTTGGGTCCCATCCTCGGTGCAACACGTAGGAAAACCTGATCCCCGACCTCAAACTCCAGAGGTCCTCTCTACTGATCAACATAAGACTTCTGTCGAGACTGTATCATAACCATCCTCTTCTGAATTAACTCTATCTGCTTTGAGGTCTACTGAACAAGATGAGGTCCCTGAAAAGCGGCCTCTCTTGCCTCCAACCAACACAATGTTGATCGGCATGGCCTACCGTACAAAGCCTTGTAAGGTGTCATCTGAATAGTTGCTTGAAAACTATTGTTGTAGGAAAAATCCACAAGAGAAATATGCATCTCTCAAGCACCTCCAAAGTATTAAATGAATGCTCGGAGCATATCCTCAATCACCTAAATCATACAATCAAACTAGCCATATGTCTGGGGATGGTATGTTGTACACAAAAGTACATGTATACCCAAAGCCTTATGAAGCCCCTGTCCGAACCGAGAAGTAAGACGCACATCCCTGTCTAAAATAATGGAGTGTGGAACTCCATGAATATGTACAATCCCTCGAATGTACAACCGTCCCAGCTCATCAATGCTGAAGGTGTCCTTGATCGGTAAGAAGTGAGCAACCTTTGTAATCCAGTCAATGAAAACCAAAACAGCATCATTCCCTCAAGGTGATGTCATAAAACCGGTCGCAAAGTCCATCACGACATCGTTCCACTTCCACTCCGGAATGGATAACTATTGTAAAAGACCTTCTGGTTGATGATTCTCTGCTTTCACCTGCTGATAAGTGGAACACCTCATGACAAAACCAGCAACATCTCTCTTCATAATTGGCCACCAATACTGGCGGTGTAGATCACGATACATCTTGGTGACACCAGTATGAAATGCCCAAACCAAGGAATGAAAATTTTGCATCAACTCCCCACGTATTTTAGCTGGCACCCATACACATCCCTAGAAATGAAAAATATCATCCGCTCCCTCTATCTATCTAGGTAGAGGGTCCTCTCCTAACACACTCTCCCACAAGACTAGGCCTTCTTAGCCTGATAGCTGCCTCATCTGTACCCGATCAAGAAGTGTAGAGGTTATATCTACTGAAGATAGATAGTTCTTCCCCTGTCTGTCGTGAACCACCAAATGAATCTTAGAGAATAGAGTCATAAGTTGACACTCACTACTGTCCTCATGAACTGCCTATATTTGTGTTCTCCTACTCAGCGCATCAGCAACTGCGTTGCCTTTTCCAGGCGTATAGGCAAGCTCAAAGTCGAAGGAATGAAGATACTTGACCCACCTGCACTATCTCAGATTCATATCACGCTGAGTGAAGATGTAATTGAGACAATTGGGGTCGGTAAATGCAACAAATTACTCTCCCAGAAGATAATGTCTCCAAAATCATAAGTCATGAACAACAGCTGCCAAATCTAGATCGTGCATCGAGTAGTTCCTCTTATGTGGCCTCAACTGCCAAGACCCGTACGTAACGACTCCATCTCCCTGGATAATCACAGATCCCATCCCGATACCTGAAGCATCACAATAAATAGTATAACTCTTTCCCGGCTCTGGCAAGACTAGTATCGGTGCTGAAGTCAAGCTCCCTTTTAGCTCTTGAAAGGCTTACTCACAAGAATCTGACCATAAAAACTTTGCACCTGTAACGACCTAAATTTTTTCAATGGAAATTCCCTTCTTATAATTATGTCATAAAATAACATGAAAACACAAAATAATGAACTACTAAGTGATAAGTGACCATTAAATATAAGTTGGTCACTTATGTTTTAGGAATTTTGAAAATTTGACATACACGCTTCTGTTCAAGATGATTTTTGGAGTCTAATGAAACAAAAAAAAATTTAGTGAATATTGACCTACCCTTATGAATAGTAATATACCATTATGAATAGTAATATGACCCTTATGAATATTAAATCATCCAATGTAAGAGTAAAATTACCTATAGATAATTAAATAAAATTTAGATATCTTAGAAAGTGACAATTTGACCTTCGAAAACGTTTTTTTGTATTTTATAAGTCATAAATAATTAATTATAATTAATTAATTAATTTAAAAGAATATTTATCCCCCAAAAATGTATTCATAAATTATTTAATCAATTTCTAATATTTTTTAAATAATTTTATAAGACCCTACGTAATTTTTGAAAGAACTATAAAATCAGTTTTAATCTTAAAAACTGTTTTTTAAGTAAATTATGATTTTAATTAAATATTAAATTAATAATATTTAGAAAATTATTTTTGAAAAATGTAATTCATTTTTGGATTCTACACATAGAAAAATGGTTGGGGTAAATTTTTGGGATTTTTCTGAGATACTTGATTTTTTGATGAATAGTTGAATCCGATAATTCACAATAAATGCTAAATAATGTATTAATTGAGTCATCGATGATATTCTGATGATGTAAGCCCACTTGGTTCGGGATTACATTATAAAATTACAATTCTTGGTCTTTAAATACTCACTATTCCTTGTCTTAGGTGAAATTAATTAACTAATCAATTTTATATTAAGGAAACCCCTCTCCCCTCCACTATAAAAGCCACCCTTCACTCCCTCTTTTCCTCACACCTATCAAGCTCCAAGCCTTCTCTAAAATCTGCCCAAAAACCTTACCTAGCCCCTCCCCCAAGTCCAAGAGCTGCTGTTCTCATCAAAAGACCAAGATTAGGCCCTTAAGAAGGTTCTCTAGAGGGGGATTCTAGTTGTAATTTCTCTCCCTCTTCTCCTTTAATTTCCTTTCAAGTTCAAGTTCCTTTCTGGATCTCTCCCCACATATATTCATCCAAATTGTTTTGTAACTCCATTATTATTCATATAATGTAATTTTATGATTCTAATGGGATATTATATCACCCCACACCCTTTCCCTCTTCCTTTTATTTTATTAAAGAGAACGTTGTTCATGAGGTGTTAATTTATCACCATCAAAAACGACATGCTCTCTTCTTCCATTTCTACCTTCATATATGGTCATGAAACCATTTTTATGGTTGAACAAGAATATTTTATATGTATTATGTTCTATTTTAATTTCGGGAAATAACCTAGGGCCATATTACTAAGTGAAAAGTTAAAACAAGTTCGTTGTGATCCAAGAACCGCTCAAATTAACCCGAAAAATCATCATTTAATTATTATCTAATTATTCACCCACATGGATCTAATATAATTCATTATAAAATCATTAAAACTCCTGTAATATCACTAATAACATGTAATATCATTTCTGGATGTTTACCCATGTTCTACCAAAACTTCAATTTAAGAATACAAGTGAACCACTCAAGAAAACCATAAAAACGAACATCCCCGAACAATGTTTTTAAACTCTATAAGTCATCCAAAGGAACATAATATGACATAATGAAACCAGAATGAACCCTATTAATGTATAAAAGGTTCTGGAAATTTCTAATTAATGAATATAATGTCATTATACAGGACATTAAATAGAAGGAAGCATTCAGGTATAAGGTAAGGGGAAATTCTCAAACCAAACTTTCATCCTTCTGGTTCTACCTCTTTCACTCCATTTTTTATATGTTTACTCCTAAAATATCATTTTTTCCTAATTTCCTTTACTGTTATGAGATATACATGTTTTTCACTGGTTTTTATGTCCAAAAAAATGTTTTCCAAAATAAACCTTCTTTTAAGAACACCCCTTTTACTTCTCACTCAAAGTGAACGGTTCTTGTAACATGTATGTTATTCCCTCATTCTTTTGGGAACCCAAAGCTTATTAATGTGTTATTATGAGATGAAATCCATTCATTTTCATGGGTTCATTATGTTAATTTATGTTATATGTTCATTGTGGCAAGCATGATAAATGATAATGTTATGATGTGACGGGTGCGCCCGGAATTATATAGCGCAATATGAATGTTTAAATGTGACGGGTGCACCCGGAATTATGCAGCACTCCAATGCATTGGGTAAAGTGATGAATCTCATGTGTAAATGTGAAATTATGTGTGAACAAGATTCTAGCTTTGTTCACAAGTATGTGTGGTAGTTAACCACTAAGACATGATGTTTAATTTTAATGCATTGCCACATTTCAAGTATTTTATTCATGATCCTCTCATGTAAATGATCTTTTGCTTATGTTATGATTATGCTCGCCCCATGATATGTTGTTCTAATATATCCTCTTACTGGGCTTCTAACTCACCCCCTTTGTTGTATATCCTCAGGTGGCTACTTGTACTAAGGAGAGGACAAGTGTCAATAAGAAGCTAGAGATGAAGAAATTAAATAAATGTTTATGCTTGATGTTATATTTGTAATGTATTGTCCTAGTTTTCCCAAGACACTAAACCTTTGGATCCTCTATGTGAAATACTATTATGTTGTTTATCTTTGAAACGATGTAATAGTAATGTAAGAAAAGGTCGGGTCACTATAGCACCCTTCTTAGTCAGACCTGTCAGCGGTGCTGATAAGTGTGAAAAGTCCTGGATAAAGCATCTTTAGTATCCATCCGGCCCTAGAAAACTCCCCACCTCAAAGACATTCTTTGGCTAATCCTAGGAAACTACTGCCCTCACTTTCTCTGGGTCTACTGATACTCTTATATCTAAGATAACATGACCCAAGAAGTGACCATGATGCATCCAAAATTGACATTTCGAGAGATTAGCATATAACTGATGCTCTATCAGTGTACTCAGAATGATCTCAAGATGTGTGGAATGGTTGTGTCTAGTGTGAGAATAGACCAAGATATCGTCCAAAAAACCACCATGAAGGAATCCATGTATGGATGGAACACTCGGTTCATCAGTGCCATGAAAAGTGCAGGTGTGTTCATGAGACCGAATGGCATAAGCATATACTCATATATACCATAACTGCTCAAGAAATCTATAAGAGGTATATCAGATGGTCTAACGCGCAACTTATGAAAACCAGATCTCAAGTCAATCTTTGATAACACTCGGGCTCCTCGAAGCTAATCAAATAGATCATCGATCCTCAGCAAGGGATATCGGTTCTTGACCATTAACTGGTTTAGCTTCTGATAATCCACACACAGCCTGAGGGTACCGTCTGCCTTCTATGCAAATAGGACCGGCGAACCCCAAGGAGAAGTACAGGGTCGAATGAAACCCTTTGCCCGCAACTCCTCCAACTGCTTCTTGAGCTCCTGCAACTCTGGTGTAGCCATCCTATAAGGATGAATGGACATTGATATCACTCCTGGAATGAGCTCAATAGATAAGTCCACCACACATTCCAGAGGAAAACCTGAAAATTCCTCTATAAAGACATCTCGGAATTGATCCACTACTGGAGGAAAGTTCATCTCTGAAGTACCCTGGTCATCCAGATAAAGACTAGTAATCTGAGCTATAACCCCTCAAATACCATGATGCTCTTGACCTGCTCTACTCACCTGTACATCCCACTCACCCAGATGAATAAAAGATCCACCCTCTGGTGATATAAAACTCACCCTGCAGTGATAACAGTCGACGACTACCTAAAAGGGAACTAAACAATCCATTATGAGAATGACATCATAGCTCATCATCTCTAGACATAAAGGTCCCATAAAAAGTGACACCATGAAAACTCAGGAGGGCACTCTATGCACTGACATACACTAACCGCTCTAGTCCCCAATGGTGTGTCTATAGTCAATGTGTCAGTAGAAGAAAAGATTCAAAGCCCAAGGCTCTCTACAACAGAAACAAAGATAAATCTATTCATAGCACCAGTATTGAAGATAGTTTAAGATTAAAATGAGGCTACTAAGATCGTACCTAAAACTGTAGAAGGTCTAGGATCCTGCTCCTGATGGGGCTTCTCCACAGCGAATGTTTGTCCTGTACCACGGCCCTACGACCTTGGCTGACCACTCTGAGCTGATCCACATTGTTGTTGCTGATAGCCTGATGACTGACCACCACAGCTGCGACTTCCACCTCAGCCCAAACAGCTAGAAGAACTCTAGTTCCCAGACTGGTTAGAAACTGGAGATGCATCTCCTGAACGCAGGGTCAAAGAAGAACCCCTACCACCAACTGTAGGTGAGAAGATCTGACAAAAACGCTGAAGATGGCCCATCTTACCACAAGATCGACACTCCATTGGGTCTCTCTGGGACTGAGGCCTAGTCTGTCCACTCCTACCACATTGGTAGAATACTACCTGGCTGCCCGAAGATACATTATGCCTACTTTGATCTCCTCGAGCAGACTCCCTACGGCGCTTCCTACTATCAGTAAGAGGAACACTGACTCTGGGTGCCAAACTGCCCTGGCTCACTACTCCAGAATCCCTCATATTGTGCTCCGTGATCCGCGCCTGGTTGACAATAGAGGATATCAAAGTCAACTTGAAGATTTTCACCTAGGAACATATCTCCTACTTGAGATCGTCCTCAACCTTCCTAGCCAGGAACAACTCATCACCTGCTGGGATAGGCGTGAAATGCTACTGCTCCATGAAATGAGAGGAATACTCCATCACAGAAAGAGTACCTTTCTCTAAGCTCATGAAATCTCAGGCTTGGTCGGCCCTCAAGGTCTCGGGGTGGAAGTAATCATAGAAGATGTGCCAAAACTCATCCCAAGTCATACCTTGTTGGCGTCCTGACTGTGAGATCACCTCCCACCACCTCTTGCCAGGGTCTCAGAGCATATAAGTAGCGAGATTCACCCTCTTCTCTGGAGGTATCTTCAGATGCTCTAATATCGTCAGTGTGGCTTCGAACCACAACTATGCATCCTGAGGTCCTCCATCCCCTGAGAAAGTAGGATGTTGTTGCTGCTAGAAAACCCACATCAACTCTGCCATCGACAGGTCAGGGGGCGGCGCTCCCTGGAAAGTCTGCATCATCCTCAGAAAGTCTTCCCTAAACTGTGCATCGACGCCAGCAACTTGTATAACTACTGGTGTCAAGGCTGGCACAACAGGAGGATTTGCAGGAGGTCCCTGACCGGCCATATCTGATGTCTGATCACCGTCTAGCAGCTAACGTACAACCGGAGGATGTCTCAGTGGAATAACTCTAAAAGGTCAAAACCACACCTTAGATTAGTATTTTAAAATACTGAGAACACAAGAGTACAAGATGATAACATGAGAAAGAAACATTCAAGTTTTAACAAACATGACTTCACAGCGTGTATAAAAACTGCACGGCGTGTTCTTTTAAGACATTCACATGGGCATGTACTTCTTCCACAACTGGTCATGTAACACTCCAACCACACATTGTGTTGTTCCCACACACAGTGTGTACTTGAACTCTATACCCCTGCCTGAGTCTCCGTACACGGCTATCCCACATGGTCCTTTTAATCCTAGACTACAAAACGTATTCATAAAGGACACGACGTGTACTAGACAAGGTTTCAATGACCCGTGTTGTTAGTTACACAGCCTTTGTACCCAGGTTACACTACATGACATCTTCTAAAAAAACACGGTGTGTGCTAAGAAAGGATAACACTGACCCATGTTGTTTGTTACACGATGGGATACATGATTCACTCTTATACAGCATGCTCCCTCAGAACACGGCTTGTACTTGAAGGTTTTCCCCGACTCGTGTTGTTCGTGACACGGTCGGGTACGTAGGTTACATGACACGGTGTGTGATAACAGCACATGGTGTTTATTTTCTAATTTTTTTCCATCCGTGTCGTTAGCCACGTGGTAGACACATGGTCACTACAACACGGGGTGTACTTACCGTACACGGCATGCTTCTGAATATTTTTCACAACCCTTTGTTTCTTCCCGCACAGTCAGTGACACGGTTTAAAACTACACAGTGTGTATTAATAAAGTACATTCCATGTATTCTATGTTTTTCTGGGTAGTAGCTCAGAAACTACTCTGAAGCCCAGAAAACACAAAAAACAAGAGTTAAGGTGCCAAATTCTGATTCGTGAGGGACCATACTCCCCGCAAATCAAAGCTTAGAATCTTATACAATTTATAACAAGGAAACTAGGCAATGATCCACCAAATTACGGTCCATGAGGGCCCATAACACCTCAAGAACCACTTTTTGGTGTCTATCTAAGAAAATTACTATTCAAAAAAAGTCTCTATCAAACAGTAGAGATTCTATCAAAGCATCTATCACATCAACATGCATAATCTACACGTCTATCACAACAACATGAAATCGCTAATGTATCCTAGATGGAATGGCAATAAAGCATGGAATGTGATTTCTAACAAGTGTCTATATGATGCATGAGATGGAATACCCCGATCTCATCGGGTTGTGACAGAAATAGAACCGCAATAATAACAATGGTAACAGCAAAAGGCATGTGAATCACCCAACAGTGAAATGAAATTAACTGTAAAAGTGAAAACAAGTAAAACTACAATAAACGAGGTAGTATAGATTTTCCATGTACATGGGGTTAGCTACTATGGGGCACATCTTATTACCAAGTACCTATTCTGTATTTTCCCTGGTTATAGGCTCCAAATAGTAAGTCAAGAAAAAAGAGTTCCTCTGATACCACTTTGTAACGTCCCTGTTCTAGAAGTCACCTGGAGGCACCCTGTACCTGGTTGGTCACATGGCCTCAAGCACATTTCCCCAAATGCTATAGGTTGCTGACTAGCAGTGAGGGCCTTGGGTGTGAGAGTGGGGAAACTATGCCCTCATTGGCAGAGTACATAGCGGAAGTAAATACACATACAATAGCGGAAGCGGTAAACATCCAACAACAGCAAACAGTAGAAAGCTAAATAGAGAAACAACAGAAGCATATATATGTAAATGATGCATGGTACATATATGTCTAAGAAAAACAACCAAACAAGTCACAATGCTGAATACAGTACTAAAACAAGTGCAAAAAAACTGATAAGAAACACCTCAGTATCGCAAGCCTCGGCTTGGTCCCATGCTCTCCTACTCCAATGCAATCAAGTACCCAAAGTCGAAGGGATCTTTCCCTTGTCTATACCTACGGCAATATATTCTGTTTGGGCCCAAAATCATGACCCAAATAGGATCTGAGACTGAATCCCAGTAGTCAACCACTCGAAGATCTGTGTGTAATAGTCAGTGAGCATATGGGAAGTAACAGTATAGTAAGTAGTAAACAATAAACAGTAAACAGGTTGATACACAGAGTAAAAAAATCCACAAATCAACAAGAAGCAGTGAAGAAAATAGCTAACAAAAAATAGGAATTCCTCTGGAATGTACTCGCGGCCATCCCCTCTAGTCCAAACCAAGAAGTACCAATAACCCTCTGGGAATTACACTCAGCCTAACCCCTCTGTTTTGGTCATAGGAAATTATAACACTCTCTGAGGAAGCACACTTAGTCAATTCCCCTTATAGTCTAAGGTAGTCGAGGAATCTCTGAGGATGATCATGTGGTCAATTCCCCTTATAGCCCCATGTTCTATAGACTCTCTGAGGAAGCTCACTCAGTCAATTCCTCCTATAGCCTCGGGTCTTTCATAGACTCTCTGAGGAAGCTCACTCAGTCAATTCCTCTTATATCCTGGAGTGGTTTAAGGAAATTCAAACAAAACAAAGACTCTCTGAGGAAGCTCACTTGGTCTATTATCCTATAGTCTACAAAGCTCAAGACACTCTGAGGAATCTCACTCGGTCCATATTTCTGTAGTCTATAATATGCAAGACTCTCAGGGAAGCTCACTCGGTCTATCCTCTATCACTACTACAAACACGGCCTTTATCAGCGCTAAAAATGGCCTTTATCAGCGCTAGAAAAGTGCTGATAAAGCCAGCGTAGATAAAGGGGGGGTCCCCTTTATCAGCGCTCCGAAAAGCGCTGATAAAAGTTAAAAAAAATTAAAAAAATTATGAAAAATTTAAAAAAAATTAAAAAAATTTAAAAAAAATTAAAAATACTGCCAATCGGGGGGGGGGCTTTTATAGCGCTTGAACCCCCCCCCCTTTTACAGCGCTTTTCGACCCCTATAAAACACCCCACGCACCCCCCTCCACCCTTTAACAGCGCTTGCTCCAATATTCCCCATGCGCGCGCACCCCTGCCTCCACCAGGATTTGAACTCGAGACCTCCCCCCTGCATGCCTCCGCCCTTACCACTACTCTATTTTGATTTGGTTTCCAATTCATGATATCTCTATATATATATATTTATATATTAAGTTATATTTATTCGTATAGTAATATATATTTATATTAATATATATATATAGTTATATTATAATATATAGTTATATAGTTATATAGTTATATAGTTATATAGTTATATTATAATATATATAGTAATATTAATATATATATATATAGTGGTATTAATATATATATATATATATATATATAGTTATATTTATTCGTATAGTAATATATATTTATATTAATATATATATAGTTATATTAACATATATATAGTTATATTAACATATATATAGTTATATTAACATATATATAGTTATATTAACATATATATAGTTATATGAATATATATGAATATATATTTATATAGTTATATTAATATATATATATAGTGATATTAATATATATATTTATGGTGATATTAATATATATATTTATAGTAATACTAATATATATATGTAGTTATATTAATATATATATATAGTTGTTAGATTAATATATATATAGTTAGATTAATATATATATATAGTTAGATTAATATATAGGTATATAAATATTCATATATTGGTATTTTAAATAAAATGGTATTAGTTATTATTTAGATAAAGCTAATATATTTTATATGTAAATATATTTTATTATTTATATTTATAATTAAATTTTTAGGTGTGAATATTTAAAAAATATGAATATATTGTTATATATTTGATTATAAATAGCAGTGCATTATAAAAAATGATGAAATTTCAAAGACATAATATCAATATGAATGCAATACCTTGGAATAAATTCATACCACACCAAAAAAATTCAATAATACCCCTTTAAACGAGGGTGAAAATCCAAAAAATGTTAAAAAATCGGGGTACCCCGACAAAAAACTCAGTTTTGGAGGCCTTCTGGGCCTCTTTTAGCCTCTAAAATCGCTTGACTCGGGTCCCTCCCAGTCACAGCGACGTAGAGTTCGTCGCAGGCTTCGATTTGATATGTGGTAGAGCTCAAACGGACACCCGGATCAAAAGTTATGGCCGTTTGAAGTTTGAGTTGCGTTTTCAACATATTTTGGATCTTTTTTTAATTTTTTTAATTTTTTAGTCCTCAAATTGTTATTAAATGACTATTACTTCATAATTATTATCAAAATATTAATTAAAAATATTTTTTTAATTTTTTAAAAAGTCATTTTCACTAAATATCTTATATATTAAGTATAATAAGTGTAAATGTACATTTATACTTATCTAAAATATATTTAAAAATTATATATTATATTTATATAACTATATAACTATATTTATATATTAATATATTAATATATTAATATATGTTTAATTTTTTTTTGAAGCCGACCCTTTATCAGCGCTAAAAAAAGCGCTGATAAAGTCCCCCCTTTATCAGTGCTACTAAGCAAGCGCTGATAAAGGGACCCCCCTTTATCAGCGCTTTTTCGTTAGCGCTGATAAAGGGGGGCGCTGCGAAAAACTGTTTTTGTGGTAGTGTATAGTCTATAATGCCCAAGACTCTCTGAAGAAGCTCACTCGGTGTATCCCCTTATAGTCTATAGCACCAGGTTCTCATGGACTCATGCAATTCAGTGCATAATAAATCTATATGGCCAAAGTAAACCTATAGAGATAGATAGCTAACTAGTCTATATCATAACAACATGTCAGGGAACAGTAATCCATCCTACTGTCACAAGGCATGGAAAACGGGTATAACAGCCAAAGGCAGAACAAGACCAAAAGGTCGTAAATAGAACAAGGCATGGGTAAAACAAACAAGCATATCAATTAACCTTATACATATCCAAATAACCTCTACACAAGAATACAAGCAAGGCAGGAAAAGTAATATGGGAAAAACAGTAAACAAGCAATACCCCGTTCAAGGGTATCAGTGGAAATTGCACATAAAACTCAATGTCTTTGAATGGAAAGGCACAAACCAACTACCTTTATTCTAGGAGAATGATATACTAGGACCATGAGGCTTGAATCCCTTTAGAGCATTTGAGATCTACAAAAATGCACAAAATGTTCAACCCATGATAACTTTCAAAAGAGGAGGAATTAGAAAATGATGCTCTAGGAGAATGAAAAGCTTACCGCTATAGTTCCAATGCAATCGACGGTGGTAGATTCAGAGAAAAGACGGAGGCTCGAGGGCTTGGAAGAGATTCATGGTCGTAGGGGATTCCATCGGTCAAAGAAGTTGGAGAAGAAGACAGTTCTGGGGTTAAGACGCGACCCTGGTCCGTTTAATGAAAAAAAGAGAAAGTACACAGCGTGTTCTTTTGGAGTACACAGCGTGTACTAGGCTTTCCCATACTCTGCTTTAAGCGACCTCTACATCACCACACACAACCATGTGTGTGGCCTAGACATGGCCAACACACGCCCTCACACGACATCAAACTACACAGTGTCTACTTATAAAGTACACGGCCTGTACTTCAAAAAATTTCAGAAAATCCTCTTTTATTAAAAACACCATAAAAAGGAAAAACATGCCTAAAAAAGAAGGTCTGGGCGCTTATTGATTAATTAGAAATGAAAAGAAAATCCTTTTGAAAAAAGGGAATCATTTTCTAAAAAACTATTTTTATACACATAGATGTGTTATACCTCAATAAATTAAACAACAAAATTTTGGTTATTAATTTTATTTATATTTATATATTATATATTTAATCTATAATTCAAAATTAATATTATGTTTTTTCTAGATAATAGTTAGGAATAAATCCATTTTTATGCATCGAAATAGTATTTTTATAAAAAAGGTTTTCGTCACCTTTTTATGGTGCTCTTATTTTAAAACTAATTTTTGAAGCTTTTATAAAATTTATTTTAAAAATAATATTTATTTTTAAAATTTTTCTATAAAAATATATTACGGTGAAATTTTGTAATTTTTCCGAATAATTTCATTTTTTTGATGAATAGTGAAAATATAAAATTTTAATTAAAAACAATATTTTCAATTAATTTATTTATAATGATAAATTATATTTTAAATTGGTTTTAAAGTAAAATTTGTTTAATTTTATATCAATTGATCCAATTTAGTTAATTTTAATCAATTTCATATTGAATTTTGATATAAAAACATTATAAACTTTTGAATATTTTTTGTTTTAAAACATGCTTTCTCATCACATTTCCGGATTAATTTTATATTAAATTTTTACATTTATGGTAATATAATTTGAAAAAAATGAATCTATATCTGGAATCAGAGTAATTTATATTAAGTAATAAGGTCAATTTAATTTTGGACCAAGATGAATAGTTAATTAGAAAAAATTAATTACCATAGTTAATGTACAAACGGGTTTACTGGGGGTTAAAATAAAAATATAATTGTTAAAATTACATATAAAATTGTTTGAAAAATATTTTCTTCCATATTTATATCATTACACCTATAAGGTTTTATAAATTAAAAATTTTAACCTTTTTTACATATAAAAAATGTGGTATAACTCAATTCTCTTTAAAAAATACCAAGTGTGTCATGTCCCCCACTAATAAAAGGCTACATCCTCTCATATCTTCTTAACACCTTAAAAACCTATAGTTTTGGAAAAAAAAGTCCCAAATCACTTCCAAAATTTTATTCCCTCATCCTAGGATCATTAATTTGTCCATAAATACGTCCTAGGAAGACTTTTAGTGAAACCCAAAGGAGGATACCTAGAGAAGAGGTAATGTTCATCAGTAAGCATTTTTGTTTTAATTATTCCTCCACACCATTAAATTATTTTATACCATAAAAATATAAATCCTAAGTATATTAAATATACTTAAATATTTTTATGTTAATTTAATGACCTAAAACCACCTCCACATCCATAAAATGGGTCACAAATTCATCTTTAATGCATACGGCGGACTACCGCTTCACGAACTGAAGTCATTCATTTATCCATTACCATCTCTAGAGGCTAGGCATAATAATGTATTTATTTATTATTTTATTATGATTATTTAATTATTATATCACACATACCTTCATATTTTCCATTTTATGGGTATATGATAGTGTTGTTCATGTGTACGACGGTCTATAGCCTCACGAAGCAATGTGATTCCTTCCTGATGTAAATGGAAGGTTTTAAAGATATATTTAATGATTATATGTGATATATATGAAATAAAAATGATCCTATAATTGTAATATATCATTTACCTTTCTTTCATTCAATCTGACAAGAAAATGGAAACAAACTTTATGCGTAAGTACAACCCACCATCTCCGTGAATGATGTATTTTATTTTCCATTACTAAATTTAATGGATTACTATAAAGAAATTTACACTAAATGTATATGATATTTATATAATGGTTAACATTCTTGAGATAATGTAACTACTATGATTGTAATAGGACCAAAAATAACAAATCAAAACATATATGGAAAACAAAGCAGTATTTACCCAAATCATGATTTTAGCATGGGATTGTTAATAAAAGTTAATAAAACAAATAATTAAATAATATATTGTATGATATATGTAAGTATTTTTATTTAATATATCTATAAAAACTGATATTTATTATACATGAGGTTATAATGATTATGAAGGAAGTCAAGACTTACAGTAAGGGATTTTCATATCGCTTTTTACTTCTATGAGACACATGTCATATTCACCACATATTTATATTATGTGGTGTATTTGATTCCCATGAATGTGTTATATTATGATTACAATTAAAAATATTTCAGGTTAATATATCTATTTGGGGAACAATCATTCATGGTATTTACGGTTCAAAAGTTAACAAATCGTTAAGGGATTTTTTGTCTCAATTTTCCTTCTTTGATATGTATATTATGTTATGCACCTATATTCATTCATGAGGTGTATATACAACTAATTTGACGTTAAATATCATGAATTTATTTATCATTGTTATTTTTTATATTCCATTTTATTTTATTCCTTCATGTGGCTTATGATTCAAAGTTTCCAAAGTGGAAAAGATTTTATTTTTCAATATCATCATTTATCAGAATTATTTATGATTATGTTTCCAATGATAAAATATTACAATCAATCTCTCATGAAACTCGTGAATTTTATTATATTCTAGTTATTTGTGACATTTTTATAAAATATTACTAGATTTCCTCACTTTGGTACTTATGATAATTGAGAAAACGTTTTTAATAAAATCTATCTTTATTTCTCTCTTTGATCAGAAATTCATTTTGTTTCAAAACCATGTATTCTAATAATTGTTTTAATTTTTTAGAAAAAATTATTAAAATTATTTATTGAATTTATTTTTACCCATTTCTTTTTTTGTACAAAAAAATTAAAAGGAATATTCATATTGTTTTAAAAAAATGTATGTTTTTCTTTTACTAAAAATGTGAAAGGAATCTTTTATTTTAACGTGTAAAACATGAACAAAACTTCCCATCATCATGACCTTTATTTTAGTTGAATATTCTATTATTGGTTTTCATGGAAGTTTTATAAAGAATTATTTTAAAAAAAAATAAATGTAGAAAGGATATTTTCCTCAAGAAATGTTTTAAATAATTTTTAAAGATACCATTATAAGTTTTAGTGGTCATTTTCCAAGAAAAGGATTTTTGAAAATGTTTTATGTCGTAAAAATTTATTTTCATTGAAAAAAAATTTCCATAGAAAATGTCCCATGTAATATTTCAAAATTATTTTCCATCTATGTTGACATTAATTGATGTTACCAATGATTTATCAAGTATATTAATCAAGGATACAATTCTTATTATTTATTTGAATGGTCTATAATGAAAAAATGTTTATGAAACCCGTATCTCTTAAATGAGTTATATCATGATGGAATTATAATGAATCCCACTTCTTTTTCAAATTTTGTGCTATGAAAAAATGATAAAATTATTATGAAACCTATCTATTTTCAATAGGTTATGATATGATGAAATTGTTATAAACCCTATTTAATTTCATGGGTTAGGATTTGATGAATTATTTTTAATCATGTGGCGCACAAATGTGTAATTTTCATTATGTGATGGTTTTTATATTATAACCATAGAAGGTGGTAACAATTTAACCTAGGATGGTGGTTACATTATAACTAGGGGAATGTGGGACCCCAATTGATTTCATAAATCATTATATATGATGAGATAAAAATGAGAAACAATATGATGGTATTGTTCCAATATAGGAAATAGTTCTTTTCTAATCCACTATGGTAAATAGGTGTGTCTTGATACACTATGGGAAATAGGTGTAACCTGATCAAGGATGGGAAAATAGTTTATAAGTAATGATCCACTGTGTTGATATATATTCTATTTAACCATGACGTATCAAATAGTTTTCTATATTTTTTATGGAGCCCCACATTTGTGACATGAGATTTTGGTTTATGATTGATTTATAATGATATATCACCCATATAGGCCCTGTTTTTTGAAATGATGATGTTTTATAACATGAATCATGTAACACCCCAAGC
This sequence comes from Viscum album, assembly GCA_963277665.1. Lineage (NCBI taxonomy): Eukaryota > Viridiplantae > Streptophyta > Magnoliopsida > Santalales > Viscaceae > Viscum > Viscum album. The sequence continues at coordinate 1,238,968,439 of OY728153.1, forward strand.
TTCTACGGTACGCTTTTCTTTGAATAATGTGATAGCATGTGTTGTACGCAACATCGAGTTCTAACACACCACAACCAATCAAACTAGCCATTATGAATAGTAATACCTACTTTTTGAAAGTATATATACTTTATATTTCAAAATGGACTTCATTTTTGGTTTTGGAATATCCAAATTATCCTAAGATGAATTTTTGGTATTTTTCTGAGAACTTCCAATTTTTATGAATTGTGAAAAATACTTAAAAACAAATTTTTTAATAAAAATAATTTATAGTGATAAATTATATTATTTAGTAGTTTAAAAGTATAATTAGAATATATTTTTACCATTTTATCCAATGGTGTTCATTAGAATTAATTTTACTTTGAAATTGGACCTAAACAATTGTCAATCTTTTGATATATATTGTTTCTTAAATACACGCTATTTGTTGTGACAGCGGGAATTAATTATAAAATTAATTAATGCAACTTATATGTTTGTAATTTTGTAAAATAGATATCATTTTTGAATTAGGAATATCAATTATTGCTTAGGGTTAAATTTTGGCATTGTTCTGAAAAACTTCAATTTTTGATGAATAGTGAAACTACTAAGTGGTAGTTAAAAAACTGATTTTTTCATAAAACTTAATTTTACCGCTTCTGTGAATGGAATTTCGAAAATCCGAGAGACACGGTTAATATCAAGAAGTAAAATGTGGTTCAATGAGATGAAAATAATTTTGGTGAATAGTAACTTTTTACTTTTATTTACCACGGTTAAAATTAAATAGGGTAATTAAGGGTAAAAATGATATTAATATTACCCTAACACATGTCCTAATTCTATTGGACAAGTGTATATTGACCAAAACCAACCTTAGGAATAAAATATTATCATTTAGTTCCACTTGGATTAGATTAGGACATTTATTATTATTTAATTCAAACAAGAGTTAAAAGAGTTAAAATCAAGGTTTATTTACTAAAACATTTATAATATAGGGTTATATATAAGATAAATTCGATTTTAAATATTCATTAAAAATATAATAAGATTTCCTACATAATGATATTTTATTTATAATTTCTAGACATTAAATAATTTAATTTATTTATGACACAATAATAATGCAGTAATTACCATAATAGTGAAAAATTAAAATAATTGATATTATAAATACTCAAATAAATAGAATTTCAGACTTTTTATGAATTACACTAATTTTTTAGGATAATATGAAATTTTAGGATTTATTTAATTAATGTTTTTCGAAGTAATAATTCTGTTATGAGTTTTACAAAAATCAATTATTGAATAGTGTCAAAATTGACATAAAAGAATTTTTAAAACAAATATTATATTATTAATTGATATTAAATTACTAAAAATCTAATGTTCGGCCAAGAGACTTATATCATGATATTTTTATCATTAATGTACCACTTGGGGGGTCGGTTGTATGTATATAGTAAGTTTATTAACTATATAATATAAAATACAAAGTGACATGGTAAATGTCAAACTAATTAACTAAGAGTTAAAACTAAAAGATAAGGTTAATATAATGACTCAAACCTGTCTAAATTATATTGGTTGAATGGATTTCTACCTATTCCAACCATAAAATTTAAATAACCAACTTTGGAGCCATTATAAACCGAATATGAATTTATTATAAATTAATATTTCTAGCTTTTCCAAAGGTGCCCCTCACCCCTCTTATAAAAGGGCACTCCTCCTTCTCATTTCATCACACCTTCAAAGCCTTTTGGTTCGGCCAACCCCTGCCCAAATACTCTCTCAACTTCCCTCAAAAAAAACCTAGAGACCTTAGTTTGATCAGAAAGCCAACCTAAGGATCCCTTTTGATCAAATCAAAAGGAAGAACTCGAAGAAGAGGTAATGATTTCACCACACTTTTTCAAGTTCCTTTCTTCTTCCACTTCTTCTTTCTTTGTTATTTCTATTCTAAAATAATGAATCTAGTATCTCCTATATACTGTAATATTATTATAAATATGGTGCAACCATATTCAGTATCCTATCCACCCTTTGAATAACATGTCACTATACGTGCGTACGTACGGCTTACCGTCTCCACGTCGTGGTGTAATTGTTATTCAATAAATTATTATTTGGATGGGTAAAATAATGATGTGTAATTAATGTAAATAATAAATTTAACATGATAATGATTCTGTATATATGATCTACCATCCAATTATATATTATTTTAATATCAAAATAATGATATTGTCGCTCGTGCGTACGTACGGACTACCGTCTCCACGAACGCGATGAGATTCATTCTCTATCGTATCCATTCAAGTATAATTATCATTTTATGATTTAAAAATAATGTTTAAGGACTTGATATAATTCTGGATATGAATAAGATACAACCTAACCATGACAACCATGTCTTACGTAACAAAACATATAGAAGAAAACGAGTAAGTTAACACCCAAAACGACGATAATTCTAAGATATTATTAACAAAGAAATGTTAAAAGATCATATATGATATCATATTAATGTATAAGATTATTGAATAATTTAATAACAATTATTTCACCATTATATAGGAGGTTAAACTACCGTCGACCAAGGAAAAATTACAAAGTAAGGGGTTTCTTATCTCACTTTTAATTCCGTGAGAATTCCATTATTCACCACCTATTTATTACATGTGATGTGTGCAATGCCCATGACTGTATTAATTGTGTAATATACTTTAATTTATGGATATTTACATCATCATGTTATGATCCTTCTTTCATGGGTGTATGTTTCGTAAGTTACCTAATCGATAAGGGAATTTGAAATTTCAATTTCCACTCACTTGGCTTTACGCATATTTCATTGATTATATTACTCCAAGATTATGTGTGGAATCACTATTCATTTGATTATGTCATAATTTCCACTCACCTTACTGTGTATATACTTTTGATACACATAATCACTCCATTTATAATTTCTCAAGTCATCGATATGAATTTGATAAGAGTAATTTTAACTTATTCTCCATTTGTTGAGTTAAACATCAAATTCATTGGTGTTGTTTTTACAAGATTATGTGTGAATGTCCTTTGATTATTTTACACTAAATATCCAATCATATTTAGTGTATTTATATTTGTCACACATAACTATGTCGTTGATTTATCTTTAACCTAAGGATACGGCCTTTATGAGAGATTTCATCTCAATTTACATTCCATTGAGACTTCTTTGTTGTTATACACCAAATCACTTTTATGTGGTGTATATAATGTACTTTGACATAGTATATCATGAATCCCTTTATTATCATGATATTACAATGTTTTGATTACCTCAATTATTTGTATTCAAGTGTCTCTCTTTTGGTTAGAATCTCTAACTAAAATACCATTTTTAAATGTTTTAAAGACTTATTCATCTAAATCTTGCTCATTAATATCCATGTTTTAAAAATGGTTTGAAGGATTTATTTATATGGACATTAAAGTTTTAAAATTAAAACTCCTTTTAAAAAGTTTCAAAGTGGTATGGGACACTTTGATTCAAAAATCTATTTTTAAATGGCTTCTTGACAAATAGTGTGACTTTTAAATGATTTCTAGAAAAAGTGGGATATTTCTCTCAAATAGTTTTGATGATTATTTTCATCTATGTCAACATCCTTAATTATTCTTGATTTAGGTTAATTTGATACAATACAATCTTCCATATTGTATCGAATGAGTTATGTTTGACTATGGATGTGCTATTTTTATACCATTCATGGTTTGTGGTTAAAGTATTGACATTTCGTATACTAGTTTTAATACAAATGGTTATGTTATGTTTCAACATGTTCATATGAGGAATGAATTGGACTTAATAAGTGATGGGTGGAGCCCGCTATAGCTCCTCGATGCATCGGTAGCTCTCATGAGACAAACTAGTGTCTTGACACAAGGCCTTGACAGAATATTATTTGTAGTCTTGGCACGAGGCCTTGGCTATGTGGTTATGATAGTCTGGAATTATGCATTCCATCATTATGAAAGTGGTTATTGATATTGCATGTGATTATTTGACTAGTAGAATATCCATGTAATTAAGTAAATGGAATAATTTCATTTTATCTTTTCCATTTTATGTTGAAGTTCAAGTTTAAAAGGATTTTGTTTTAGTTATAAACTGCCTTAAGTGTTTATTCTTATCTATGAAAGCTTCTGCTATAATGTTATCCTTACTTAGAATCTGAGTTCACCCATTTCAATGTTTTATTTTTCCCAGGATCATGAAGAAGTAATTTATGAATGACCTGCAGGGACAGTATGAGGGCATATGAAGATAAGATGTTTTTTTATGATGTAATGTAAAATTTTATGAATGTATCTAGTGATTCCAAGGCTACTAAACTAATCGGTCTTTTGAGACTTGACCTTTCTTGTGATCATGCCAATGTTATGTAATAATGCACTGACTCTGGGTAACTGGAGTCGGGGCGTTACAGTTGGTATCAGAGGAAGTTTAGTACAAACCTTGAAAGCTAGATTTAGATAAACTCTGATTAGAGCACGTAGACCTAAGATGATATTTGAGGATTAGTATAGAATAACTTCCTAAAAATTTTGGTATTGTAGAGATTTTGTGAGTTTTCCGAGCAATACATCCCTGTCTGGATACGAGCAGGTAGAGGCGGCTCTGGAACAGATTTACCTAGGGGTAAAACCCGAAAACACCGCTTTGAGATAGACTCGAATGGGAACTGGTGCACGACAACGGGCCTTGCTGCACTCTTGGTTACGAAACTCTCGGGGGATATGCTTAGGATAATTTAAATTTTCTTTACTAACTGATTTGAAGTATTAAATATATAAGATGAGTGTAAATGACCTTGGTTAATCCTACTGTGTTTCAAATTGAGAATATGATGACATGTTAATCTCTAAATGATTTTATGACTAATGTTACGCACACAATTCTTTCTGGTTTTAGTCAATGGATGGATTCCAAGGAAGTCATTGTGACTTTGAGAATGATGTACAAGGTGGGAATGGTGGTGGTAATGAGAAACAAAATGGAATGTTGATAGGTGTAAAAGATGTCGTCTTTATGCCAAATCAATTTTCCAAAAATATGATCAAAAATATATATATTAACCAATTCTTGGACTCAAAAAAGAAGATAAAGGTGATGAATGATAAGAGATCCAGCAGTGGAGACCATGGAGAAAGGAATCCTCAATTTCCATCATGCAGGAAATGTGGAAGGAGACACCCAGGAAAGTGTCTCAATGGGAAAAAGAAATGATTTACATGCGGAAAGGAAGGACATAAAGTGAAGAATCGCCGAAGAAAAATGAATAGTACTATGGAAGAAGATAAAAATGGTCCCAAGAGTCCATTTACAGTCATTTGCCGTAAATATAGGGGACCTGGCCATTACCCAAGTGAATGCCCTATTCTATAAGATATTTTCATGGTCAAAGAAGAAGATATGTGGAAATAAATGGTTGGGTAAATGTTTAAAATGTATTAGCGCTCCTTGTTGATGGGTTTACTTTTGAATAATTTTCTCTTGTATTTGTAACCCTGTAGTTTTCCCTATGAGAATGATATTTGAGGAAGAATTATCTCTTCTCTTGTGGATATAGGTATAAAAAACCATTTGGTTTTATATGATCATTGGGGTTTGAGAGAATTATAAGTTATTATAATTTGGGATGAAAATGCAAGGTATGATATAACATTTGTAGTTAAATTATGTTATGGTATTTTGAGGAATTTATCTCAATTTGGTAATATTATAAAATATAGTTTTTGAAAAAGGACAACACGTAGACCGTGTGACAACCCGTCGCGTCGGACAAAGTTGTGGGAATCGAACCCACAACCAAAGTGTGATTGGGATTTATCGCCTACCACTTGACTACGTGAAGTCCCTAGATAGTGTGACTAAATATTTTTAGTTAAATTATTTTATTGATCAATAATAAGTTGATTTGGGTTCTTATGTCTTATTAAATGAATACCCTTGGTATAGAAAAATGATTTGGTGATTACGTGATGGTTGTTATTTTGGAAGTTGTTCGCTTTGTTGTGAACACTATATGCCCAAGGAAAATAGAATAGTATGGGATTTCATTTAAGGAGTAATGGTGGATTTTTATCTATGTTTTTATTATGGATTTATAGTGATTTGGGTTGTTTATGGAAATGATTAGGTTAATTACTTTTAAGTATGTGACATTAAGTGTAATTAATGTCATTTAGAGATACAATTTAACGTGGAAGACTACATTCTTATAAGTTTTGAGTTTTAATATTAGTTTGGATTATATTGATGGATTTTATGGACAATTGATTATTGAATGGTATTTATTTAACATTGGCCTATTGATGGTTTAATTTTAGCAATTAAGATTAGTTTTTTTTCTCTAATGGAATATCCATTTGGGGGGTCATAAGATATTATACTAACCATTTTGGTTTTGATTAATCTCTAAAGACAGGTTAAATATATAGTTTATCCTACATGGATCATGTTTTTATATAGAAGTTTATTCTAGCTCTTTCATTGTGACCAAGTCTTCTTGAATAATCATTGTTAAAAAAATGATTTAGTGGTAAAAAGTTATTAAATAATGAAACTCTACTTAAAAAGTAATTATATCTCTGTATGTTCTTAGTGAATATCATAAATGAATTCCTCGTCCTTATGTAATGTAACTTCAAAAAAATGTTGTCTGTTTACTTTCCTGCTAGGAGACTAATGGTCGTTTGTCCCAACACAAGTTTGTGGTTTTCTTATTGTTAACTTTCTCCTGATCATGATTTCTATCCCTCTCCATCAGAACTTGATACTTATCTTATCATCCATATCCATGTATTCCTATATGGAATCCGAGTATGGGTTATCTTGGTTGACCTTTATACCTCTCTTTCTTTCTTTTAAAGTGATAGTTTTATTGACTCTTTTTCCGATGTGGGACTTTCCATTATATTCCCAAGCACAATTTTAAAAATTGCGAGGATACAATTTATTGAAGGAGGGGAGAGTGTAACACCCCAAGATTCTACGGTACGCTTTTCTTTGAATAATGCGATAGCATGTGTTGTACGCAACATCGAGTTCTAACACACCACAACCAATCAAACTAGCCGTTTTGAATAGTAATACCTAATTTTTCAAATTATATATACTTTATATTTCAAAATGGACTTCATTTTTGGTTTCGGAATATCCAAATTATCCTAAGATGAATTTTTGGTGTTTTTCTGAGAGCTTCCAATTTTTATGAATAGTGAAAAATACTTAAAAACAACTTTTTTAATAAAAATAATTTATAGTGATAAATTATATTATTGAGTGGTTTCAAAGTATAATTATAATATATTTTTACCATTTTATCCAATGTTTTTCATTATAATTAATTTCATTTTCAAATTGGACCTAAACAATTGTCAATCTTTTGATATATATTGTTTCTTATAAACACGCTATTTGTTGTGGCAGCGGGAATTAATTATAAAATTAATTAATGAAACTTATATGTTTGGAATTTTGTAAAATAGACATCATATTTGAATTCGGAATATCAATTATTGCTTAGGGTGAAATTTTGGCATTGTTCTGAAAAACATCAATTTTTGATGAATAGTGAAACTACTAAGTAGTTGTTAAAAAACTGATTTTTTCATAAAACTTAATTTTACCGCTTCTGTGAATGAAATTTTGAAAATCCGAGAGACACGGTTAATATCAAGAAGAAAAATGTGGTTCAATGAGATGAAAATAATTTTTGGTGAATAGTAACTTTTTACTTTTATTTACCACGGTTAAAAGTAAATACGGTAATTAAGGGTAAAAATGATATTAATATTACCCTAACACATGTCCTAATTCTATTGAACAAGTGTATCTCGACCAAAAACAACCTTTGGAATAAAATATTATCATTTAGGTCCACTTGGATTAGATTAGGACATTTATTATTATTTAATTCAAAGAAGAGTTAAAAGGGTTAAAATCAAGGTTTATTTACTAAAAAATTTATAATATAGGGTTATACATAAGATAAATTCGATTGTAAATATTCATTAGAAAGATAATTTTCCTACATAATGATAGTTTATTTATAATTTTTAGACATTAAATAATTTAATTTATTTATGACACAATGATGATGCAGTAATTACCATAATAGTGAAAAATTAAAATAATGGATATTATAAATACCCAAATAAATATAATTTCAGACATTTTATGAATTAAACTAATTTTCTAGGATAATATGACATGTTAGGATTTATTTAATTAACTTTTTGCAAAGTAATAATTCTGTTATGATTTTTACAAAAATCAATTATTGAATAGTGTCAAAATTGACATAAAAGAATTTTTAAAACAAATATTATATTATTAATTGATATTAAATTCCTAAAAATCTAAGGTTCGGCCAAGAGACTTATATCATTATATGTGTATCATTAATGGACCACTTGGGGGTCTCTTGGATGTATATAGTAAGTTTATTAACTATATAATATAAAATACAAAGTGACATGGTAAATATCAAACTAATTAACTAAGAGTTAAAACTAAAAGATAAGGTTAATATAATGACCCAAACCTGTCTAAATTAAAATGTTTGAATGGATTTAAACCTATTCCCACCATAATTTAAATAATCAACTTTGGAGCTGTTAGAAACCGAATATTAATTTATTATAAATTAATATTTCTATCTTTTCCAAAGGTGCCCCTCACCCCTCTTATAAAAGGGCACTCCTCCTTCTCATTTCTTCAAACCATCAAAGACTTTTGGTTCGGCCAAACCCTGCCCAAATACTCTCTCAACTTCCCTCACAACAACCTAGAGACATTAGTTTGATCAGAAAGCCAACCTAAGGATCCCTTTTGATCAAATCAAAAGGAAGAACCCGAAGAAGAGGTAATGATTTCACCACCCTTTTTCAAGTTCCTTTCTTCTTCCACTTCTTCTTTCTTTGTTATTTCTATTATAAAATAATGAATACAGTATCTCCTACATACTGTAATGTTATTATAAATATGGTACAACCATATTCAGTATTCTATCCACCCTTTGAATAACATGTCACTATACGTGCGTACGTACGTCTTACTGTCTCCACGTCGTGGTGTAATTGTTATTCAATAAATTATTATTTGGATGGGTATAATAATGATGTGTAATTCATGTAACATGATAATGATTCTGTATATATGATATACTATCCAATTATATATTATTTTAATATCAAAAGAATGATATTGTCGCTCGTGCATACGTACAGACTACCGTCTTCACGAACGCGATGAGATTCATTCTCTATCGTATCCATTCAAGTATAATTATCATTTGATGATTTAAAAATAATGTTTAAGGACTTGATATCATTCTGTATATGAATAAGATACAACCTAACCATGAAAACCACGGCTTACATAACAAAACATATAAAAGAAAATGAGTAAGTTAACACCCGAAACGATGATAATTCTAAGATATTATTAACAAAGAAAGGTTAAAAGATCATATATGATATCATATTAATATATATTATTATTTAATAATTTAATAACAATTATTTCACCATTATAAAGGAGGTTAAAATACCGTCGACCAAGGAAAAATTACAAAGTAAGGGGTTTCTTATCTCACTTTTAATTCCGTGAGAATTCCATTATTCACCACTTATTTATTGCATGTGGTGTGTGTACTACCCATGATTGTATTAATTGTGTAATATAATTTAATTTATGGATATTTACATCATCATGGTATGATCCTTATTTCATGGGTGTATGTTTCGTAAGTTACCTAATCGATAAGGGAATTTGAAATTTTAATTTCCACTCACTTGGCTTTATGCATATTTCATTGATTATATTACTCTAAGATTATGTGTGGAATCAATATTCATTTGATTATTTCATAATTTCCACTCCCCTTCCTATGGATATACTTTTGATACACATAATCACTCCATTGATAATTTCTCAAGTCATCGATATGAATTTGATAAGAGTAATTTTAACTTATTCTCCATTTTTTGAGTTAAACATCCAATTCATTGGTGTTGTTTTTACAAGATTATGTGTGAATGTCCTTTGATTATTTTACACTAAATATCCAATCATTTTAGTGTATTTATATTTGTCACACATAACTATGTCGTTGATTTATCCTTAACCTAAGGATACGACCTTTATGAGAGATTTCATCTCAATTTACATTCCATTGAGACTTCTTTGTTGTTATACACCAAATCACATTTATGTGGTGTATATAATGTACTTTGACATAGTATATCATGAATCACTTTATTCTCATGATATTACAAAGTTTTTATTACCTTAATTATTTGTATTCAAGTGTCTCTCTTTTGGTTAGAATCTCTAACTAAAATACCATTTTTAAATGTTTTAAAGACTTATTCATCTAAATCTTTCTCATTAATGTCCATGTTTTAAATATGGTTTGAAGGATTTATTTATATGTACATTAATGTTTTAAAATTAAAACTCCTTTTAAAAAGTTTCAAAGTGGTATGGGACACTTTGATTCAAAAATCTATTTTTAAATGGCTTCTTGACAAATAGTGTGACTTTTAAATGATTTCAAGAAAAAGGGGGGTATTTCACTCAAATAGTTTTGATGATTATTTTAATCTATGTCAACATCCTTCATTATTATTGATTGAGGTTAATGTGATACAATACAATCTTCCATATTGTATCGAATGAGTTATGTTTGACTGTGGATGTGCTATTTTTATACCATTCATGGTTTGTGGTTAAAGTATTGACATTTCGTATGCTAGTTTTAATACAAATGTTTATGTTATGTTTAAACATGTTCATATGAAGAATGAATTGGACTTAATAAGTGATGGGTGGAGCCCTCTATAGCTCCTCGATGCATCGGTAGGTCTCATGAGAGAAACTAGTTTCTTGGCACAAGGCCTTGATAGAATATTATTTGTAGTCTTGGAACGAGGCCTTGGATATGTGGTTATGATAGTCTGGCATTATGCATTCCATCATTATGAAAGTGGTTATTGATATTGCATGTGATTATTCGACTAGTAGAATATCCATGTAATTAACTAAATGGAATAATTTCATTTTATCTTTGCCATTTTATGTTGAAGTTCAAGTTTAAAAGGCTTTTGTTTTAGTTATAAACTGCCTTAAGTGTTTATGCTTATCTATGAAAGCTTCTTCTATAATGTTATCCTTACTGAGTATCTGAGCTCACCTCTTTCAATGTTTTATTTTTCCCAGGATTATGAAGAAGTAATTTATGAATGACCTACAGGGATAGTGTGAGGGGATATGAAGACAAGATGTTTTTTTTATGATGTAATGTAAAATTTTATGAATGTATCTAGTGTTTCCAAGGCTACTAAACTAATCGGTCGTTCGAGACTTGATCTTTCTTGTGATCATGCCAATGTTATGTAATAATGCACCGACTCCGGGTAACTAGAGTAGGGGCGTTACAAATAATATTTATGATATATAAAAGGTTTTTTATGAACTTCATAAGTTATGTTCATGATCACATACCCTTATTCTTATCTTATGATTTCATAAGATCATATATTGATATCTCTTATATTTACCCTTACGAATAATATGATCTCTCCCTTTCGTATGTTTCCTTTCCCCCAGTTATGAATAAGGGTTTTATGTAAATCAATTCTATTAAGTTTAATAAATGGGAATATCTTTGTGGGAAACATTGAAGATCTTTCACCATATTAAAATATTGTGTTCCAAGATTCCAGAGGAACTAAACTATTATGGCCCTCGGGCATGTGTTATTTGAAATTTAATGAATATTAATCTAAAAAAGATGAAATATCCATGTATGATAAGTGTGGGTCTCTATATAAATGGAATTAAATTTTCAAAATAAAAAAATAAGCGCTATTTTTTTAAGTTAGAGGATTAATAATTTTAGGAAACAAATAATGAAAAAGATTCATCGTATAGTGATCCAAGTGAAAAAAAATTGAATACTAAGGTGAATAAAGGATATTTCTATAGTGGAGAAGAAAACTTTAGATAGTTATATAATTTATTATAAATCATTAATTGAAGGAGTTTAGAATAAAAATATTTAATGTCAAGAAGGATAATAAAATGTAAAATAACTTCAAGAGTCAAATGATGTTAAGAAAGCTAATAGAGAAATATAGTTACATTTTCTGAAAGAAGTTTAAATTATAAGTGTATCTATTTTAAAAGATAAGAAGATGAATTATGTTCTAAAGTATAACATTAAATAAAAATAAAAAAACATTATGACTCTTAGAAAATTGTATTAAATATTTATATCATGTTTGACACTAAAAAATATGTTCATAAAGTTGGGTAAAGTTAAATGAGTAGTGATACCACTAATGAAACATCCAAGAATGATCATGATCACTCAAATAATTAAATATCTCATTCTATGGATTCAGAAAATTCATTATGTTAAAATGTTGTGGATTATAGATAAATAAATGATACAAAATAATAATAATTTTATCACATAAAATGAATTCCCAAATTCTGAAAATTCTATAAATTTCCACTTGAAGTTGAAATATGATATAAATATAAAGATATAAAATTAAATAGAGAATCCATGCATTAAGAAAAACATGTTAGCAATAATACAAATTTTTTTCCAAAATAATCTAAAATTAATGGTGAAAAGTTGAAGGAACAAAAGTTTCAAGGTTTTTCCAATAAATAGTTTTTCGTAGAATATTTTCATTTTTTATCTACCATTAGGGTTGTGGTAGTTATGAGAATGTGGTATAGAATTTTTAGTTTAATGAATTATATTTTAAAAATTATATAATTATTGTAAGGATATAATTTTAAGGGAGAAAATACACTCATAGAAGAAAAACTCAAAAAGAAAATGAAAATTCATGAGTTTAAGTGAATAATTAACTTCATGTTATGAATATAAAACGTGGAATATGTGATCAACATGGTCACCTATATAAATAAATAATAAAAAAATTTATAATACAATTTAATTTTAATAATGCATAAATATTTCCAAAGAATAATGTATTGTAAAAGGATAAAGCACTTATGGTTGAATATTATTTGAAATAATTTCAAAATAATACTCTATAGATAATTGATAAAATGTTTTAATAACATTTAATATTTAAAAAATGATTATTAATGGCCTTTAGAAGTGAAAATAAGGATCATCTGCATTTATTAATGATGGATTACTAACAAAAAATTGATTGTCTCAATGGAAATTAGATAAAATAATTTAAATTCAAATATTTCTCTTTTTGTTGATGTTTTGAAACAAAAACATCCAAGTGTTACTTAAATGTGTGATGAAATAATTGAAATTATACTTTGGAAATGTGGATGTGAGGTTAAAATAATAAAGGTTTTATGTGTTATGACTCCTGGAGAGTGAACTAATGGTTTATTATTTCAATTAAAGAAGGTGAAAATTCTATTTTGTTGGGCATGGAGGATAAAAATGAGTTACGGCATAGATGACTTAACTATATTGTCCAAAAGAGCATGGATATGTTGAATGAGGGAGAAAATGTATATAATATCACTTTATGAAATAAATAAACAATACAATTGTGTTTTACAATTCAAAATGGAATTATTTTATAATTATTCATATAAAAGAGTATAGATTCAAATAACTCATAAAATATAACTTATCCACTCAAAATTTCATGGACTTGTGAGGAAGAAAAAAATGGATAATAGTAAATTATTAATCTCTTTTGTGACATATTTATTTTAGGTATTCTTATTTTAAATTTGTACATATATTTTGATCTCATCATTAAGAATTTATAGGTGGGCTAGAGGCATTTGGGATATTAGAATAGGTCAAGGGTAGAGATGGGGAACTTCTTGTTTCTTTTTGAGCCACAATAGTCCTACTAGATAGGTAGTAGTAATACCTAATCTTTATAGTTAAAATCATAGTAATAATTTATTATTCATAAAAGCATCTATCTATCTTTTGGTTCTCCTAAGTAGAACCATTTTTTTCAGTTACCATCGACCAGTTAGTAGCATCAGTGGGGAATACGTTAGGCATGTTTTTTTGTGGAGTTATTTATAAACTTTAAACCCACTCACTTAAAAAATTTCATCTCTTATTATATTGATTTTTAATGATCTATTGACCCCTACTTGTCATTTTGGGTTCTCTCTTCCCCTTCAAAATCCTTTTTTTGATGCTTGAGCAGTGGATTGATATTGCATTCTTCATCTATTGAGTTATTATTAATTATAAATCAAATTTCTTATCACATCCTTGATCAAATATATATATATATATATATACATTATATATTGAACAAATATAAGGGTTTTTATATGGTTTATGAGTTATTTGTTGATATTTGATAGAATTGACACCCAGATTGAAGGAATTTGTGTATGTGAAACTTTTGGACCAAGATCATTGTCGGTAGTAGATATTCTAAAGTATGATTGAACTTGAACTACTTTAGGGTGTACTTTCTTATCAAAATTTCTCCTAATATTATAAATCATGATTATTTTGAATAGAATCAATGAACTGGTGGTGATTTTGTACTCGGATGGTGGCCATTTATTCTGAATTGTCATTGTGCATAAGGTAGAAATCCATTGACTTTTGTGATTGTTTTTTACATGTTCTTATCATGATTATTGGTGAGTTTATATAAGCCATGAAATTTTTTTCAATTCTTGATATCTTGATTTCTTATCAATTATTTTGTTTCTTACGTGTGAATTTTAATAATTATGATTCTTTCTTAATTTGATGTGATGCTTGATCTTCCATTTATATCATGTATTCAATATTTTTCTATTCTTCATTATTCATAAGTTGAGAATGTAGTTAGCGCCTAGTGGATAATCCCTTTATAAGGATGTTTCAAATGATTGTTTATTATGCATTGGACTTCGCATTAAGGGGTGATGTCAGCCATGTTTTTGGAAAATACCATTTAGGGGAATATATAATGATGGTGCTTGACTGTGAAATCCTGAACCTAGTTCACTCATAAGTAACCAAACCCAGTTGGCCATATAGACTCAAGAATGTTTCCTTGTATGCTAGAGGATTCTGACTAGTAGTGAGGGCCTAGGGTGTATCTATTTGGGGACTATTTCCTTATATCAGAATTTACACATCAGTATTAATAATAGGAAAACAGTGGAAATATTATATTAAGGAATTGTGGAAGGATACGACATCCAGATAAAATAAACAGGCTGGAACAGAAACAATTTCATATAAAAAATTATTCTCATGTCATGTAATATACCCAGAAGGGAAATATTGGTACATGCATAAACATAATTCTATACAAAAATAAAAAATATACAAAAAAACTAAGCCTAATTACATTGATATCCTAATACCTTTCATCTGGTCCTATACTCCATCCCATGTAGACAGACAAGAATCCCCAACTAGATGCTTCGCTTTTTCCTTATCTGCGTCCATAAGATCTGTCCAGGTACTGACCAGCGACCTGAATAGGGTGTGAGATAAACTTATTTGTCCACTGGAAATTATGTCTAATAAAATCTATCTTGGACATTTAAAATGAATAATATGCATGTATAATAACATAAAAATAATAAAATGTAAACAGATTGGCTCTGATTCCCAATTGACACTAGGATGGCACTTCCTTCTTTTACCTAAGGTATATGATCTCTGCAAAAGTAACTATATGTATACATATATATGATCTATATACATAGTGACATTTATAGTCATATATATGGTTAATTATACTACTATCTTAGAACTAAGGTGTAACTCAGAAATCCATGGACAATATTATAAATCTCATAAAGAGTTTATGGATTCCATGATCAGGTGTCATAAATCATATGATTCATCATGCATGGTCATCACATTTTAATTTTGGATTCCATTATCATACATCATATTTAACTAGGTTCATCATTCCTATACATTAAATTTACAATTGGGGATTCCATAACCAAATATCACATTTTAATTTGGGACTCCATTCATGTACATCATATTTAAGTATAGTGTTCACGCCCAGATATCATATTCAAGTAGGGTTTTCTTTTTTGTACATCATCTTTAAGTAGTATCATCATTCTCAAACATGAAATCGCATTTTGGAATCCATGCTCTAGGATCGCATGTAAGTGGGTATCCATTCCAATGTATCACAAATATATGGGACACCTTGCATGTGTGTTCCTATAATATATGAATCTCTGACCGTAATTTACATTTATATAATGAGGATTGGTCACTATTAAATTCATGCCTAAGGATAAACAAAAATTCAATTAACATGCCATTTAATTATAGGATTATCCATTAATTATTTATAAGTTACATGACTTGGTCATACCACTCACTTCCATTCAATTCAATGTGGTTAATTCAATTAATCATCAAGAAAAAACCACTTAGAAGGTGTTTTGGACAATTGGACATTTTATAGGTCATATAAAATTTATTATCACACCTAAAGAAGTGTAACTAGTTTAGATGGGTCACCCACCCTCAAAATTTATTGTTATACTAGTAAATTAAATAATTATTGAAAATTTAGATCAAGAAAAATGTAAATTTAAAGAAATGCACGAAATTTCTAGAATGTGGCATGATGGAACATGATATAAAATTACTTGTATTTAGTGTAAAAGTACTATACCACCTACCTTATGATGGTATATTACCCCTAATCCATTTTTGTCTGTTTAATTGATCTATAATGGAATAAATTGAAAAAATGTAAAAATTCTACAATAAATAGGGCATATTATCTCATACCAAAATATTACAGAATATGGAATTGTAAACAAAGAAAGGAAGAGGAATAAATCTATTTCTAATATATATCCAACACACTTGATGGTGAAGGAATCAGACCCTATTTAAAAAGTACATCTAAAATCTTTGGAAGAGGCCATGGGAGAGCTACAATGAGGAAATTGAGTTTTTGTTCATGGAGGAAGAGGAAAAATAGGGCAAGTGTTTAAAAATAAGTATGGGAAAATCAAAAAATCTCTCCACAATAAGAGGTTTAAAGGTTTTATAAACCATATTAAAATAGTATGCCAACACTATCCATATGGATCCACCTCCCACACATCTATGTTCTACGGTTTGGACAAGTCTTGCTCCAACTATGTAGGGATACTACTTAAGTAACACTAAGGGTATAGGCTTGGCACATGGTTTTAAAAACTATGTGTAGCCCATGTGGGTTCCCTATACAATAGGTTTTATGCTTTTCACATGGCCATGAGGACTCCCTAGAATGTTTTATCAAACCATTATCCCTTTTATATAATCTTCATGGTTGAGATACACATTTACTTCAGACCGTAGACCAACCATGAACCCCATATTGTTTCTATAAAATATAGAGTTCTAGACTCCGGAAAGGAATTCAATGCTCTTGAATCATTAACCTATTATCTGTGACCATAAGTATAAATAAATTTTTTGATACAGAACTTAAATAGTTTTTACTTCATTTCAAAATCCACAATCTTACAATCTCCCCTTTATAAAAAAACTAATCCTGGAGTTGTCCTTATGAGGGTGGTAATATTTTATCTGATGAAAAATATGTCTTTTGAGCATTTACATCAGTCTCTATCTCCCAGGTCTTGTCCTGTATATGTTCATGCTTCCATAGAAGATATACTAGAGGAATTAACATACCTCTAAGATCCATCATGCATTGATCAAAAGTCCCTATAGGATACTCTTCAAAAGAAGTATCAACTTCCAATTCAATATCTTCATGATCAAAAGTATAACATAGGTCAAAAAAATAATGAAAAAGATGTGATACATGGAAGAAAATGTGCATGGAAGGGTACCTATGAGGTAAGGATAACTGATATGATACCATCCCAGCCCTCACCATATTATTGAAAGGCTCGATGTAACGAGACAAAATATTACCCTACCTCTTAATCCTTCAATGTCCTAATCATAGAGATACTTATAGAAATATTTGATGTCCCACCTCAAACTCTAGAGGTCATTAGTGACCATCAATGTGATATTTATTTCTATACTAATCTATATCCATATACTTATGGATTAGCTATACTTGATTTGAAGTCTCCTAAATGACATGAGGTCCCTATACCACTGCCTCACTTGCCTCTAGTCAGTATGATGGTGAATGACTTGGCCTACCATGTAGGGACTCATATAAATCCATATGAATAATTTCCTGAAAGATTTTATAGTAGGAAAACTCAACAAGGGGAATGTTCTTTTTTTAATAACCCCCAAAATAGAGCATGCATGCTCATAGAATATCCCTAAGAATATGAATCATATTCTTATATTTCCATCATCCGGTGGGTGGAAATTTGTTCTTAGGAGAACTTATGTACCAAGAGCCTTCTATAACCCCTCCCCAAACCATATAATAAACCAATAATCCTTGTTTTACATGATATAATAAAGAACACTATGAATACATAAAATTTCCCATATGTAAATCCTCTCAATCTTGACTACTATAAAGTTCTCTCTGATCGATAGAAAGTGGGTAGCCTTGGTCAGCCTCTCAATGACAACCCATACTATGTCACTAACTCAATGTGACCTAGGTAAACCCATCAGTATGTTCATGGTGAAATCATCCCATTTATACCTAGAAATGTGAAATGGATGTAAAATCCTCTCTTGTCACTTGTGTTTTTCCTTCACCTACTGATATGTGGAATATCGAGTAATAAAACCCATTATTTACCTCTTCTTGTATGGACACCAATACTGATGATGTGCATCTCTGTTTCGGGTCGGTCTCAAAATGCCACAATGGTTTTATATCCTACAATTCATGGACCTACCATCCAAAGGCAGGCATTTGTTGGGCGACTTGGCCAGCAACACTTAAGAACTCACATTGGTTGAGAGGATGGAATGTCGGGCTCATCACACCCTTTTGGGGGGAATTATTTCCTATTCTAGGAATCTCTTATATATTTAATACGTATTCATATGTTCGCGAATCGTTGTTTTATGCCCAAGCATAGTATCCACGGATTACTCCTGGTTGACAATGGTCAGCTGGACGCAGGGGTTCAGAATCATTTAGGCCGGAGGTTTACCATCCCTCATTGGATTAATGACTCTGAAGAATTTGGACTCATTGAGACGGTGCTGGTTTAAAGCCTCATTAGTAGATGCTCTGGAGTTTATTGTCATCCAGGGGGGATAGATAATGGCTCAGGTGTCTGGATTGAACCCAAGATACGGGCTTCCTACGTATCCTCATGAGAGGAATCAGAATCCAGATAGTTCAGTTTGGTATTGGGATTAGGCTCCAGGATGCCCAGGGATGGAGCGGTGAACCGATGTGAAGATAGTCAGATCAACCGGCTATTGGGCTTGAACCTCAGGGAGGCTTCCTACGTACCCTGCCTAGTAGATAGGGATCAAAGTCCATGTAGTTATAATCGGGGTGTTAGAGAACCGACGTGAAGGTGGACCCGGGGGTCCGATGGTGATCGGGATTGAACCTCAGGGAGGATTCCTACGTACCATTCCTTAACATGGATCAAAGTCCTCATAGTTCGCAATGGATTGGGTATTACACTCTGAAAAGGACCATGGTGTGGATTGGGGCTTACACACTGAGGAGGCCCATGGTGTGGATTGGGGCTTACACCCTGAGAAGGCCCATGGTGTGGATTGGGGAATACACTCTGAGAAGGCCCATGATGTGGATTGGGTCTTACACTCTGAGGAGGCCCATGGTGTGGATTGGGGCTTACACTCTGAGGAGGCCGATAAGGTCGGGGCTTACTCCGAGATGGATTCACATGGCGACAAAGCACAGAGGGAGAGGGAAAAAGGTGCTCCTGTTCCCGTCACCTCCCTTATTAATGGGGGAAGTACTGAAGTTCATGGGGGCTTCCTTCTGATGGGTATTTTAATACCCCCTGAAGAAGGAAGAAGTTCCCTAGCCCCAACATGTGGAGGGGCAGAAAGGGGGCTCCTGAGCTCAGACTCCACATTACCGTGGAAATGTGAACCCAGGAATACTTTGGCAATCCACTCAAGGGTCAGATAAACCCCTTCACCCCTGCTTACTGTGAGTATGTGAACTCATAACGGCACTCTGATGTGCCTGAATGTTACATCACATGGGTCTGGTGGCTCTGGTAGAGGCCTCGGCTCAGAGCCAACGAGTGGGCCAATGAGGGAGTTGCAGAGGTTCAAGCTGGATTGGAAGGATTTTTTCTGGCTCGAGGAACAGGAACTCTGAAGGATTCGGTGGGCCACACCAGGGTATGGGTGGTGGCGCCCTTCGTGTAGGAAGGTGCTGCGTGGCTGGAGAGGCCATCCATGAACCAGGGTGGTCCGCGGACTGATGGGAATCCTGTGAACCAAGGTGGTTCGTGGAATGATTAGCATCCCGCGAACCAGGGTGGTTTAGGGTTTTGGGTTCGATCTGCGTACTAGGGTGGTGTGCAGAGGGTTCCATGCGAGTAGCAGCGGCCAAGGACGGCACTAGTTGGGGGTTTTTATGTTGGGGCTTCGCCCGCGTTGGAGGGTGCTACGCGGTGCGGTGAATCGGAAAACAAGCATAAGCTCCCTGGTCCGTGGGGAGTGAATCTGTGGAGGGGCCATGGTTCACGGTCTTAGTTTCTTTGTAATTTTAAGTTCGTGGTTCACCAAGTTATTATGCGTTTTCAGTTCCTTATTAGTTCGCTTCCAGCTTCATACATACTTTGGTTTTCGGACTGGAACTTCAAAGTTTGCGAAATCCTAAGATCCTTCCTTCGAAATCCTTCCACCCGAATCGGATTGGTCTCCTTCTGTCTCTCTGAATCCCCTTTTCCTATTTCCCCCGATCTCATTTTATAGAGTGGGGAAAAGGATGTATTTATGATCATGTGGAACCTTTTACGGAGGCCCATGATCGGGGACCCGGTTAATGGATGACTTGGTCAATCGATAATTCACGGGTGCATCGAGCGCATCTCCCGCCCGCAAACCAAAACAGCTCAGGGAGTACCTCGAATCCATGGAGGGCTCCGCCTCCATTCCACGAACTATAGAGGATGCGGACTGGGCTAGTTGAGGCAGCCCGTGGATGGGGCGGTTCATGACGGTGGACCGGTTCGGCGCCTGTCCCGCTTCGCGCCCATGGAGGATCTCCGCCTCCATTCTGTTAATGACAATAGTCCACGGAGGGGGTGCCTCGCGGAACTGGCCATGTGGTTTCATCATTTGGGTCGGTCTATGCATCGAATCAGATTTGTGCATCCTTTGAGTTTTCTCCATTCGTACCTCCAATTCATTGGGGGAATTGGGTAGAATTTCCTTTGCGGATTTTTTTCAGGACCCTACAAATTCCCCCCATCGGAATGGGGTCTGATCAGAATGAAGAGGAGGAAATTCTGATGCAGAGTGGTCTTGAAACTTGGATGGTTTGCAGTAGAGTTGTGGACCTAGTAGGGGACCATGCCTATAAATGCAGGGGTCCCTTTATTTATTTTTTTCTGGATTCTTTGCGTAATGAGAGCCCACTCGGTTTTTCGTCTCTGCGTGCTCATTTCTTCGCGAAACACCACATCTGTAAACCAGCTGCTATTTCAGTGAACCATTCCTCCTTCGTGGTCTTCTTCATCCATGGAACAATACCCAGTCATGAACTAATACTTTTAATTAATTAAAAAGTAAATCACGATAGGCCGCAGAGGAATTCGCTTCGCGGTTTCGATGCTTCGCGGACTGAGGTCCTACCAACTTTGAAAATTTTCCTACGTCCTCCGAACTTAATTGCTTAAATTTGGGATTAAGACTCTGCAGAGCACCTTGGTTCATGGTTTTCTGTCCAACGCTCCATGGGCCAGGGTACCGCATACTGCTTCCGCGCAGGGTTGGTTCACGGGATGCAGTCATCGCGAACCACCTTACGAGGCCTTCTCACGAAGGATTCTCAATTCCTTTGTCCAAATTTTATTATTCTGGACTAACCATTTACTTATCTTCATGATATAGGGAGAAAACATGGTTCCCCCTCACCCTACACCCAGTCCTACTACAGAGCCTCTCCCAACTGGTTCAGGAAGACGTCTAGCTATGACTTGGAGAGTGGAAAACATCAAAGAGGACCTTAGTAAATCCATCATTCCTGAAGATGGTGTCTTGAAGGACATACTATCTTCTGAGCTCCTGGGTTATCCACGATCAAATATACTTCCTCTTTACAGCTTCATTCTTCAGTACGACGTCCCTATCCCCCCTACTTTCTCAGGTCTTCCATCTCCTTTCTTGGAAGTGCTACCAAAGTGCGTTCAGGCGAACCTTCCCCATTGGGGGGGGGGGGATAACCGCTGATTCTGATCCAAAATATGCTTTCATTTTGAGAGGCTCTGTTTGGACCCAAATAGATCAGTACATTCAAGACTTCTCTCAAAAAGTCGCCTTGAAGAATTATCCCTCCATAATTACCCTTACTCAGGTGGATACGGACGCGGGGTGGATTCCTAGGTGGGATCTTCAGTCTGGTGTTCTTTTCTCGAATGACTAGGCCTGGGCCTTTTGGTTCCATCATCATTTCCAGGAATCTCTCGAGTCACTAGAAGTCGTCAATTTGTACTCCGCAGTACGGGCCTCTCGGTTTGATGTCTACCCACCATCTTTGATCCTGCATAACCTGCTCAGTTGCTGGTGTTTAAGAACTAATAATTTTCACCTTGCCCATGGAAAATTTGGCATTAATCTTTAGGACATATATCAATTAGGAGGGATCCTAATTATCGGTGAGATGTACGACGAGTTTCTTCCCACTCCTGGTGCGTGGGACGACGTCGAACAAGTGCCTTCGTTGGCGAGGGATCTGCTGGTTATGGCAGAGCAATCACTGGGTCAGGACTTGCATGCCTGCTCTCTTATTCCCTATAGCACCTGGATAGGGTTATTTCTAAACATCACTGGTCCTGTGTCAAAGATCAAACGCCCCATGACTCATCCTTCTCAACAGTCATGAACAATCCCAGGTTCCTACTGGGCTTTTCTGGAGGCAGGTGACTACCTTTCATGGGGTTATGAGGTGTGCCTTGTTGTGCTGCCTATGCTCAGGCTAGCAGGTCTATTTGCTATGTTTCTGAGCGGTTGGTTATTCCCTTCTTGGGATATCAACCGGGACATCAGATCTTGCACCTTGATGATGGAAGTTGAGTTGGCAGAGGGTCACCCAGTGAACTTAGTCGTGCCCACTTTAGCCCATATTTATGAACTGCTGAGTCACATGTAGGAGGGTGGGTCACCCTACCGTCTAAGTGGGTAATTTCATTTTTTGTATGGATGGATCACATATCATTGTCACTATTATGAATTTTTTCATAACACGGTCATCCTGCTTCCTACATTCTGGCCTACCCTGTATGATATAGCTGGGGTTCTCCTGAAGTACTTAATTCTGATGAAATCATCGAGCTCTTGAGTGATTTATCCTAGTTTTCCTTCTCTACCTACTCCACTCCTTCCAGGTTCGTGGTTGAAAACCACAGGGGGATCCAAGAAGAGCATTCTCTCATTATTTCACTACAGCACGGGTTTCTGGCCACGCAGATTGACGGTGTTTCTCTGTGGAAGTTGTATTCCCCACATCGTTTTTCCTGCCAGTTTGGGTGTATGCAACTCCAAGTTTCCCTTCCTCCTCCTCAGGCTCAAGGACTGCACCCATCCACCCTCCATCAATGGTGGCTGATGCTGATGCGGGAGGGATCTGATACAAGCATTCTCTTGCCTGGTAGGGGAGCGGCTGCCAGCCTTTCCCTGGAGTACGCAAGGATATGGGTAAAACATTACCCTAATGGGATCCTGAGGAAGGTTGTCCAACAGGTTCCCAAATAGAGAGTCACTACAGATGATGTGCCTACCGCACCTTCCTCGTCGGCTCTAAGGGAGGATTGACTGATGGCTCGTCGGTCAAAGTGACTCAGGGGATTCTCCTCTCCTATCCCATCTGCGGACGATGTTCACACAGACCCAACCCTCCTGTACGTGGATGAGGATGACCCTATGTCTTTGGTTACTAGTGAGACAATTCTTGTAGTTTTTCCGGCTGATACCGGACTTAGCACCTTGATTCCCAAGCTCGAACAGGGTTCAGAAGCTTCAGGTCTTCCAGCCTCAGAACCATTGTCTAGCGCGCACATGCCTATGTTGGTCGCGATGCCAGAGTTCATTCTCATGCCATCTAGTGAGGATACCAAAGATCCTCGGGTCATGGCAGACCACTGATCAGTGTGCAGGTGAGCCTATCCCTGGATTTGCGATATTGTTACTGAAACTCCTCTGGATGAAATGGAAACGAAAACTGAAGCTCTCCAACAACTCTTCCTGGGTTTGGGGTCGGGTGGCTTTGATTATTGGCAGATTCATTTTCTCGCTTTCCAGGTTGTCATTGCCCGTGAGGAAGTTGCTACATGTGAGTGAAAGCTTACTCATGTCGCTACCACTCATTGCGGGGCCCAATCCCTAGAGGGAGCCACGATAAAGCTCCATTAGCTGATAGCACAGGAGGCGAGCTCTCGAGATCAGGTGGTCTTCCTATCTTCTGGGTTGAATAAGTGTGAAGAATGGGAAGTGATATTGAGGGATCAATTATCAAATATGACCGGTCGCCTTGAGGAAATCAGGAAATGGATCAATGACCTCCAAACAATAGTGGATCATACTCGTTTGGTGGCCGAGGTTGAGGCCTGGGAGAAGGCCGTGTTGGAGCAGACTTGCAACAACCTCCACCGCATAGTCACTGATCTTGTGGAGAGGGCGAGCCAAGCCCTTTTCTGACTGTCAAATCCATTTTTGTTCATCCCCCCTCTTTTGTCGTTGTGAGGGAGAGGACTCAGCTTGTAGATGCCCTCCCTTTTGTTTGAACAGAATGCAATCTACGTCAATCTTCTTTTGCCATAAATTTTGAACAATTATTGCTTAAATAACAACTCACTGAATCAGAATTTCTCATAATTCAGGAAAGTGATAGACGATGAAAATGGGCTATGACGTTTTCCCAGGCTATGGGATCCAGCGAGTGTAGTTTGACTATTACTAGGGTTTTGTAGAAAAACCCTATAGACGTCGAAAAAGTCCGTAACTCTCGGAGGAGGTTTCGAAATGATGAAGCGAAGTCATATTCGGAATCAGAGGCCCGATCCGGAGGCCTGGGAAGTGGTGTGCGAAATAAAGGAGGATCCGCACGCAAAAACTTTGTGCGCATGAAGTGCTCCTGGGATTCGCGGAATTGAGCCGATGAGGCGCACAATAATTGCGCGCCCCGGTTCTTCGCAGCGAGATATTGCGCGCAGACGGTTCCCGGCACGGAAGATTTCACGTGCTGCTTGTAATCCGCGCCAGCCGATGCCTATAAATAGGCGGAGATTCCAAACAGTTTGGGGTTGTGGAATTTGAATCAGCTCTCGCGCGCGCAATTCCACTCCCCCCGCGCGCAATATGACTTCCAGGTAATCCCTCATTTCATGCCACCTTGCCCTGGAGTTTTCCTTTGAGCGCAACTCCACTGGCTTAAGTGAATTTTCCTCCTTCCCTGGGTTCCTTCCTTGCGCGCAATCCGTGTCTCGTGCGCGCAAAACCCTGCACGCAATTTCCTCTCCGCGCACAATTCCCTTACCCCAATTGTGCGTCGTCCCGGTGTTTTGCGCGCAAACCTTCTTTTTTGCACGCAAAGCCCAGGACCCTTCACCATGATGCCCCTTGGATGCCCCTCTATGCCGGCACCTATGTTTCCCCTGCCGGGCATGCGCACCATGCGTTGTTTTCCCGTACGGCCTTCTAGGCTTGTGTGAAGTAACCTCAAGATCCTTTGGGTCGTGTTTCCCATTGTGTTGCTTTGCCTTATGCTTCTCCGCATAGGCATGCTAACGACTATTGTTTCTTTGCATATCCACGCTAACGTGGACCCCCCGGTGGTTCTCCCTACAGCCCCCCTTCACTACGGCCTTATCGATGCCTTCCCTCCCACAAGGGGTAGATGGCGTTGGGAATGTAAGCCCTAGGGGTGTGGAGCATACCCACCTCATCCAAGCTATAGGACGTTAAACTTCTAAGCACCTCGTCCTTAACACATGATGTTAAACTGTGGTATGACCCCGTGCTTCGCATGCAGGGTCCCCCCAGCTCGGGCATTCTTTATGCCCACTCGTCTCCATGGGAATGGACTCTTCCTCAAATGGAATGAGATCCTCCTTGTCAGAGTGGCGTTTGTCCGCGGGGGAAGGGCCGCCTCAGAGCGTAAGCCCCTAGCCTCTCAATGGATGGTTGCACCCGTGCATCTCCGTGCTTCCCCCTGCCAAGACCAGTGGAGTCCTTTTCTCATTGTGTTTTGTCGCACCACGGGCCTCCACCATAGAGTAAGCCCCGACACCAAGGGCCGTTAACCATGCGTAAGCCCCTGTTTCCTATTTGGGCCGCTCAACACGTAAGCCCCATTCCGCTTCTCACGGATGCACCTTTTGCGACGTGTTCGTCTGGTCCCCGCTGCCTCTTGTTTCTAACACCGAGCATGACTCACGTGGGCTTAGAGCACGCATCGACCATGACACCACCATGGGCTGCATCAGAGCGTAAGCCCCATCCCAGCGAACTACGTGGACTTTGATCCATGCTAACGCATGGTACGTAGGAAGCCTCCACAAGGTTCAAGCCCACCACACGGTCATCCCGACCTCTCCACGTCGGTTCCCTGACTCACCATGGGCCGCCTCAGAGCGTAATCCTCATGCCCACCATGGGCCACCTCAGGGTATAAGCCCCAAATCTCTCGTCCCACATGACGTTAAACTGTATTTCGTCCCGCATGACGTTAAACTGTATCTCGTCCTGCATGACGTTAAATTGTACTCCCCCTCTTGGGCCGCCTCAGAGCGTAAGCCCCATGCCCACCATGGGCCGCCTCAGGGTGTAAGCCCCAAATATCTCATCCCGCATGATGTTAAACTATATTTCGTCCTGAATGAAGTTAAACTGTATCTCGTCCTATATGACGTTAAACTGTACTCCCCCTCTTGGGCCGCCTCAGGGCGTAAGCCCCATGCCCACCATGGGCCCCCTTAGGGTGTAAGCCCCAAATCTCTCATCCCGCATGACGTTAAACTGTATTTCGTCCCGCATGACGTTAAACTGTATCTCGTCCTGTATGATGTTAAACTGTACTCCCCCTTTTGGGCCATCTCAGAGCGTAAGCCCCATGTCTCACTCCATCATCCATCCTGATTCTTACTCGGGCCGCCACATCCCTGTAAGATCATGCCACCCCATCCCACTCAATGACATCTGGGAAGCCGCCCACGTTTTGGCCCCAACATCGGTGTTCCCCCTAGGGGTCCTTCAACCCAATCCATCTCCACAAGATGTTAAACTCGCGACATACCCCGTTTTAAACATGGGAAGCAGAGGAAAACCTCAGATGATACCCATTCCCTGCATTTGATGTGGGATGCCTCGGGCTTTCGTGCCCTTGAGAAGCCCTGTGATAAGGGATAGAATACAGACATGCGAACGACACCCCAGCATGACCATTCTCCTCACCGAAGGTTGCTTCCCTGACAAGACCACTTGGAGCATCTCGACAGAAGCAGCGTAATTAACCATCGTCCATGTAGATATGGCACCGGGAAAGAGATTCATGAGAATCTCTTAAATCTATGAGGGAGACCCGGACTAGATGATGAGCTTCGAGGAGGAATCCATGGAAGGAAGAACCGACATCCCATCATCCCGGTTTCGATCAAGGAGTTGATGTCCCTGAACAAGGAACAGATGTCGCCGGCCTTTGGAAAGTGGGAATGAGGGGTAACAAGCAGCGCGTCCTCCCCACAGACGAATGTGCATGCCCCGACGAAAGCATCAGAGCAACAAAAATGGTGAACCCGACGTGAATCACTTCTCCTCAATACGGAGAATGGTAGCAGTCGGGGCGTCTGAAGATTAGCATGTCACCAGGTCCGGGTAACCCTCACCGGGACGTGAAACCCGCCAGGGGTCGAGGCCGTCAGGACGTTGACCACTCCATTCTGTGATGTCGTCAGCGTGGATCCCTCTCACCGACTATGGATGACGGAATGACGCTGGGCCTTGGTTGTTGATCTCTTTTCCTGTTGATGCTAATGGGTTCATCTCCCTACTTCCAGGAATCAGATCACTGCATTCGGAGGTCGATCGCCACCTTCCCACTAGCGCAGGGGCAGGGGAAGTACCGACGCGGCTACCCAGCGCGGTCCCACCTATTCCATGGTCGCTCCAACTTCGACCTCCGTAGCAGTCGGGTGCTCACGCCCCCACTCCCCGTCAGAAATCATCCAACGGAGGGTGATCAATGACCTGGTTCGTAGGTATGACGAGGAAGGGATCATCCCCACCAGGGGCATGGCCCATTTGGATCTAGAGGCAACTGCGCCTCACCACCATCACCGCCCTCAAGGGCCGCGCAGGGAGTTGCCGCTCCCCACTCCGACATTAAACCACTTCGGGATCCTATCCCCGGAGCGCCTTGACACATCCCTCACCTACGCTAATGAGGTGGGGGATGTCTGGGTCCACCCGATCGATGATCTGTCCCAGAGGTTAACAGTAGGAACCCCCGCCAGGCCGCGTCGGCACCGCCGTCCGACTCCCCGAGCCGAGGAGCAGGCAATCTTCATGCCTGCACCACCGGCTCTGACCCATATGACTCGACGCCAGCGTCGGGTGCGGGCAGGAGAGAGTGCTCGTCCTGGGACATCAACATCAGCAACCACTGTGGCCCGAGCCACTACTGACTCCTGTTACCAAATCCCCGCACACGTTGAGTAGGGGAAGCCACATGCCCGACTGGGATCGAAACCCCGACCGCCCTGCAGGAAAGTTGGGTCGAATCTCCTGGTTGCGGGCACTGGCAATGGCCACCGCGGACCAATCTGCAGTAGTGCCACCCACCATGAAGGCCCATTCCGTGCCATTGATCTGGAAAGCAGAAATCTTCATCGAGAGGTCTATGCTCTAGGTATGACTCTTTCCAGCGCCCACTACATGGGGTATGAGGTCACTCCCCTAATGACGGTCGCGAGTATGAAGCCTTTGTGTATCCAGTCGCTCACTCACATAGAGGTCCTCCCCATGTCCCTTTCGACATCTGTCCCGGTGGTTCTCGCACCCCGACCTTCAGTCCCCTCTGCCCCGGCTCTATAATGTCCAGGGGACCCCTTGATGGAAATCATCCTTACCCTGAGGAGCTACTTAGGGCAGGAAGGCCGGGTGTCGTCGCCGTAAGAGGAATGTCAGGGAAGTCTGGACGGAAATTAGACCAATCCGTTTCTCGGATTCTGAGGCGGATTACGACTCGACGATGGAACCTTCCCCCCAACCCTTCGAGTTGAGGGCAGGGATGGGGACGCGGCACGTCAGTCTCGTACTCCCCGAATGCGAGATATGTATGATTCCCTCCTCCCATCGAAGTTATATCCAGGAGGATGAGGAACTGGCGTACCCCCAGGGGTCAAAACCGCAGTTGCCATTAGCCTCCTTGAAAGCACCTCCCACCCCTGTCAGGGGGGGTGGGGAACTTTTCTGTGGACCAACGGAAGAGCCGCGAAGTGACACACCCTCAGCAAGTACCGACGTTGTGAGAGGAGGCCCATTCGCCAGCCCATCCTATTGCGACGTGGCAGCCATGGCACTGCAACCCCTGGAGGATGACTCAGGGATCGGCGGCCAATCAGCATGTTCTCCGTATTCCCCGCCGGCCAGCCCACCGGCCCGCTGGCCTGCCTCGGCGCCATTGCCGGTTCCCCGACTATCCTCGGAGGATGAGCAGGGGTGGCAAGGTCCGGACCCCGAACCGGAGTCGTGGAGCTTCTGGACAGTTCTTGCAGCGGGCCACTTCCCTAAGAAGTTTTGGCCAGTCGCAGAATCGGATTTTGATGTGCCAGATTCACTCACCCCGGGAGAGTTTGAATGCTTCCACCAGACCCTTCGGGTGACTCACTCACGCCTTCTCCATCAGCTAGCGCCTTATCCCGGGAGCCAAGCGCATCTCGAGGAGATCAGTGAGCAGTGCCGTCGGGTCGACCTAGAATCACTCCCCGCGGTTCGGCACCCCGAGTCGTTGGGCCACCACGAGGCCCTCCAGCAACAATGCATCCAGAGTTTTCAAGTACTCCACAAAGTTATTGAGGAAGACACCCCCCACACGCATGTCCGCAGATGGGGGCAGTACGCTGCTCTTCTATTCTGTGCGATCCGCCGATAGCTCGATTCACTGGGCGGCCCTGAGAGAACGTCACCGAGGGCAGTGGCAGTCAACATGGCTGACCTTTCAGATGAGGGAAACGGTGTGGAGCCCCTCGAAGAAGACTCACCCCCTGAGGATAGGCCACTACTGGAACCATATGGGAGGATTACTCGACAACAGAGGAACCTCCTATGTCTCCCTGTATCCACGGAGGCACTAACACTGAGTCGAAACATCGACAAGGGTAAAGAGCCCGTCGGGTCTGTCAAACTTGCCGACCCATCTGCCTTGGTGAAAGAAGGTAGAGGACGATCCCGAGAAGGCCACGCTACTCCAACAACTTGCTGATCAAAAGAGGCTGGTTGATGAGCTCTTGGCCGAACGCATTGCAGAGCGGCGGCCTGACTATTGTAACCCTAGACCAGGACAACAGGGGCAGGGGCATCTACCCCTTGCTGAGATCCCCCCGGGAAACCGTGACCGTGTCGTGTTCGCTGACAGGGGAGAGACTGGAACCCATGGAAAGAGGGCGCGATATGTTTCGTTGAACCCTCCCAAGCGGTGGGACCACCTGGGGGACCCTGCTCGGTTTCCTCCCACCGCCCCGAGAGTCGCTCCGCCAGCTGCCCCGCGAGACGCTGAGTGTGACTAATGTATCGGAGATCCTGGCAACGCGCTTGTGGTTAGAGATCCCCGTCAGGACAGGAATCCGCATTCGGATGATCTGATGGAAGTACTCATCTCCCTCTTGGAGGCCCTGGAAACTCAGCAGGTGGCAATCCCACCGGATGGAAAACCATACCCAGCATGGGTGGATGATATGCCGGCCCTGCTAGGATTTGCGAACCCCACTTTCGCCCTCTTTAATGGGACTGGAGACCCGCTAAAACACCTAGCCCACTTCAACTTGAGGTGAGGGCTTATGTTAGGGACTCCAGCGGAGCAGGAGGCTACCAAGCTCCGGTGCTTCGTTCAGACACTGGAAAGAAAAGCATTCGTCTGGTACAGCCAACTACCTGTTGGATCTGTGACTAGATGAGAGGACCTTCGACGGAAATTACTCTACCAGTTCAGTTCCACAACCCGGAAGACGAACATTGCAGACCTCTTCAGGTGCAAGCAAAGGCCCGACGAACGAGTCGCGGACTTCGTCGCCCGGTGGAATGGGCTCACGTACTCCCTTGACATGCCACTAACTCAGGAGAAATTACTGAAGATGTGTGTAGGGAACTTCAAGGCAGAGTTGGTTCCTTCTCTGATCATGCGGAATTACCCTGGAGGGTTTCGGGACTTCTCGGACAAGGCTCAGTGCCTCGAAGAAGCCATGCAACAGGCCGGTCAGGCATGCCCGCTGCCTCCTGTAATCTCTTCAAGGTGAGCCGCCAGAGCCGACCCTGCTGCTGTAGCCCAGATAGAGGCCCCGAGACAGCTAGAGTTGCTACCAGTAAGGCCAGATCAGCAGGCTCATAGGGGTCCACCCCCACGGGCACAGCCTCCGACCCAGCAGCGACCGCCTCAAAATCGGCAGGCGCCTCCGCGTAACGCACCTCCACCACCTAGGTGAGGTAATCCGGATCCGCCTCCTCAGCCTGCTCCTCCGGCCCCTGGTCATGGTCAGCCCCTAAGAGCCCCATTTCCATAGATAAGGAATCGGACTTACTCGTTTGGCGAGGCCCAGGTCCCCGGTTATTTCTGTAGCACCTTGGAGCAGAGGATCGTGCGGCTGCCTAAGTGCCGGAAGCCAGAAGAGGCGTGTCTCACTGATCACCCTAACTACTGCCCTTATCACTGGTTCCTGGGACACACCATCCAGCAATGATATGTGTTCAAGGACTAGCTCCAAGACCATATTGAAAACAACATAGTCAAGTTGGACCCATCCCCGGCACAGGTGGCAGGTGTCTTCGTGAGATCAGATGGTAGTAGTGACAACGAGGATGAGTGGGAACAGGTTTCCGACCATGGGTCCCGGAAGTATTATGACTGGATGGCCCGCAGGACGGTCGCCCATGCACATGGCATCATCCGTGCCCACCTGAGTCAGGCAGAGCCCTTGGAGTCTGCGAACGCCGCTTTGGCATCGTCGTCCCAGCCTACCTCTTCCCAAAAGAGCAGGCGGCGGCGCGAGAAGAAAGAATGCGCCCTTCCATTGCCGTCATCTTCCCGCACACTTGGCGATTTGATGCCCCCGGAAATGGGGATCCCTCCGAGACCCCGTCCGGTAGTGGATGACTCCTCCAGTGAAATCCCGGGCTATGCTTCGATTAACACCGTAGTGTTGGTAAATCCCTTTTTGACTCCCAACGATGAGGAGCGCCATGTGGACCTCCCCAATGTCCCCAGCCGTCGCCAACGTCGGCGGAGCCGTGGCTACGTGAATCACCGGGGCACGACAGTCGTCACATCTAGTCAAGTCGTGCATGCTACCGAGACCAGGCAGCAAGCCCGGTACAGAGATCAGCACTCCCAGATCCCTCACCTGGTGTCAACAGGTTCGCTTCCACCGCCGTTTTTGTTGCAGGATCGGGCAGAACCGCCTCGTCCGCGTCACAACCAGCCCTGCCCTGCCACCAGCCGACTACGGCCTTCCCGTCCTAGAACGACAGCCACCTCCCGAGCTTCAGCTAGTGAACAGCGGGACGTGCCTAGTACCACTCAGTCACCGGTCCCTCCAGCAGGGCCTGTCATGCCCCCAATTGCATAGCGACCTCCTGTAAGCAGAAGCTCGCATTTGGCGCGAAATTATGATGTCCTGAAGCATTTGGATGGAATTCCGGCAAGGCTTTCCATCCTTGAGGCCCTTCGCCTGTCGTCTGAAATGCGTGAGGCACTCGGCGAGGCTCTAAGGATCCCCCTCCAGTTTGAAACGGAGGTAGCGACCGTAGAAGCCTTCCACACCGAGGTGATTGAGGACGCCGAATGTCAGGCGGTTATCTCGCTTTCTGGTGAAGATTAAGGCCTTCCCATACAGGGGCACATCCGCCCACTATACATCACCGGAAAGTTCAATGGCGTGGAATTCCATCGCTGTCTTGTCGACACGGGTTCCGGGATTAACCTGATCCCAACTCGGACACTGCGGAAACTAGGGTTGTCCGAGGATGATTTAACTCCCTCCGACCTCAGAATCCAGGGGTATGACAGTACCGAGCAAACTCTACTCGACATTATTCGTCTGAAGACCCAGTTCGGTGGCCTAATTGCCAATACCGAATTCATGGTTGTCTCTCAGGACACCGCCTACAACGCATTGATGGGCAGGTCGTGGATCCACCTTCACGCAGCGGCCCCCTCATTGTACCATCAGTGCCTCAAATACTATCTTAAGGGTCAAGTAGGCATGCTCCAAGGAGATGCGTCTCTGTTTGCCTCTTGTGTAGCCCGTTACCTGGACGCTGACTATTACAAGAGTAAGGACAAGCAGATCCTGGAAGGTGAGGTCGAGCCCGCCGCTGTCACAAGTGATCCCTGGGCAGGTTTGGATGACGCATATGTCTTCCCAATCCATTGGTTGGAGTCCACGACCCCCGATATGGGAGAGTGCTTTGTTGTCTTGGGTACCAGAGGAAGGCATATTTCCGGGTCTAAGCGACGGCGAGAAATCACCTCGTACTCTTACACCAATCAGGCTCAGGTGATCCCCGAGCCTCCTACCCCGGTACGATACCAGGACATTGGGCTCATGGCAACGGAAGTACGCCATACGTGTCTGTTTCACCGGGCCGGAATCGACGGGCTCAAGCCAACGCGTCACTACTTCTTTGATGTCGTAAAGAGTGGCCCATTCGGCTGAAGGACAGATGGGATTGGATCAACCGCCTTCGTCGCCATGGTCTCTATGGTGCATGAGTCTCCCATCGTGACGACCTCTGCCGCCCAAGCCAGCGCCAGCTCCCCATCAGGGTCGAGCAGCCCCGTAACGGCTCCCCCTGTGGATGATCCTTCCACAAGCGGAGAAGAAGACATGGAAGATGCTCCTCCTACCTTTGAAGAGGGAGTCTCCACCACGGTCGACGAGTTAGTGCAAGTGAACCTCGGTAGCGAGGCGGACCCGAGACCCACATTGGTCAGCGCAACTATACCCCCCGAGGAACGACAATAGTACATAGACTTCCTCAGACATGACCGCGATGTGTTTTCCTGGAGTTATGATGAGATGCCAGGACTAGACCCCCAGGTAGCCGTCCACCACCTTGGCCTCCCATCAAACCATCGCGGGTTCAGGCAGCCTCCCATAAAAATGCACCCCTCTCATGGTGCCATGGTTTGAGGCCGAAGTTGATAATATCATCAAGGCCAACTTCGTCAGGGAAGTCCAGTACCCCATGTGGCTAGCTAACATTGTGCCTATCAGTAAGAAGAATGGGTAGATCAGGGTCTGCATTGACTTTCGCAATCTTAATCGCCACTGTCCGAAGGATGACTTTCCCCTTCCTATGACAGAGCTGTTGATCGATGCAACGGCTGGGTTCCAAGCCCTCTCCTTCATGTATGGGTACTCTAGGTACAACTAGATCTGGATGGCCCCCGAGGATGAAGAGTTCACTACCTTCAGGGCTCTCCAGGGTACATTATGCTACCGGGTTATGCCCTTCGGCCTGAAGAATGCGGGTGCCACCTGTCAACGGGCTATGCACCGCATATTCAAGCCGATCCTTGGGACACTAGTGGAGTACTACGTAGACGACTTGGTGGTTAAATCCTGTCAGCACCAGGACCATCTCAAAGACCTTGAGAACATGTTTGGCTTCCTCCGTTCTTGCCATTTGAAGATTAACCCGTTGAAGTGTGCCTTCGGGGTCACCTCTAGAAAGTTCATTGGCTTCATTGTTAGGTATCGAGGCATTGAGATCGACCGAGAGAAGATCAAGGCCATCAGTCAGATGCCTCCCCCGAATAATATTCGGGAGCTTCGAGGCCTCCAATGCCACTTATCCTATATACGCCGATTCATTGCGAATCTGGCCGGCAAGTGTAAACCCTTTTCTCGGATCATGAAGAAAGGCTCCGCCTATGGGTGGGATGAGGAGTGTCAGATCGCTTTTGAGGAAATCAAGTAGTATCTTCTTCATCCTCTGGTCCTAATGCCACCTGTTCCCGAAAAGCCGTTGGTCCTTTATGTGACTGCCCTGGAACGATCCCTTGGTTCCCTTCTCACCCTGAAGAACAACGAGGGAACAGAGAATATCCTATACTACCTCAACCGCATGCTCCTCGACGCGGAAATTAGATATTCTCCCATCGAGAAGAGCTGTCTGGCGCTCGTATTCGCCGTACAGAAATTGCGGCACTACTTGCAGCACCATGAGGTACAGCTGGTCTCTTGGGTAGACCCGTTGAAATATATCCTGAACCGGCCTATGTTGATTGTCCGATTGGCACGCTGGGCAGTGATCCTCCAGCAGTTCGACATCAGGTTCGTACCTCAGAAGGTCGTCAAAGGACAGGCGTTGGCAGACTTCTTAGCTGCCCACCCAACCTCTGCGAACCAGCCACTGGATCTGGGCTTTCCTGATGAGGCAATCCTCTCAATCAATCACGCCATCCCATGCTGGCAGATGCACTTTGACGGAGCCTCTCGAAGCCCTACCGGTAGAAGTCTCAACGATCCTAGGCTTAACAGAGTGGGCCTGGGTATCGTCTTCATCACCCCGGTTTAAGCCGTTCTTCCATATTCATTCTTGTTGTCAGAAGGCTGCACCAACAATGAGGAAGAATATCATGCCCTCATCACTGGCCTCGAGTTGGCTCTGGAGGTTAACGTACCCCATCTGTATGTAAAAGGGGACTCTGAGCTAGTCATCAAGCAGGTTAATGGTGACTATGCTGTCAGGAAGCCAGAACTCATGCCATTGCTAGAGTGCACCCTCCGTCTAATGGCTAAGTTCCCCTCCCGGCCAGATGTCGTTCACATTCCCCGGTCGCAGAATGGTCGAGCAGATGCTTTGGCCAGTCTGGCCGCATCACTTGTGAAGCCCGAACAGGATGACCTAATCATCCACGTGGCGCACCGGAGAGTCATTGCTCCTGGTATTCCGGAGGGCGATCGTGGCCCGTGAGTGAACCATCTCACCGCCAGCGCCCCTACATCAGGACCCTCAGGGGCTTCAGGCGTGGTGTTCGAGACAGTTCCTGACTGGAGGATTCCCTTGGTTTAATATCTCCGGCACGACGATCTTCCGATGGACCGAGTAGAGCAAGAACGAATCCGGCGTTGCGCACCGCATTTCACCCTTCGAAGCGGTCCTAGCCGTGAGCAGCTCCTTTACAGGCGCGGGTTTGATGGTGTTCTCCTCCATTGTCTTCAAGGAGTTGAGATCCCACAGGTCATGCCAGAAGTGCACGCTGGTTCCTGTGGCGCCCACCAGGCTGGGTCGCGATTGTATCACCAGATTCAGAGGCTGGGATACTTCTGGACCTCCATGATCCACGACTGCATCGAGTATGTCAGGAGGTGTCATGCATGCCAAGTTCATGATAACTTCGTGCATCGGCCACCAGAGCCTCTCCATACTACTAAGTATTATTGTCCCTTTTCATTCTAGGGGTTGTATGTCATAGGGCCTTACCCGCCGGTGACGGCCCGCCAGTGCCGGTTCATCTTAACTGCTACAGATTTCTTCTCAAAGTGGGAAGAGGAAATCCCGCTCAGGGAAGTCAAGGCTTGTTCTATCACCGACTTCGTGAGCTCCAATATCATCTACCAGTTTGGAATACCTCACGATATCCTCACGGACAACAGAACCATCTTTTGAGTGGATGAGATGAAGAAATTGTACGCCAAGTACAACATTCGCTCTAACCACACCTCCCGCAATCATGTGCAGGAGAATGGACAGATTGAGGCATTTAACAAAACCCTCTCTAACATTCTGCAAAAAATGGTTGGTCAGAACAAGAAATGTTGGCCGGACAAGCTCCCCAACGCCCTCTGGGCTTATAGGACGACGACTCGTAACTCCACTCAGGTGACTCTGTATTCCCTGGTATATGGAGATGAGGTCGTCCTGCCCATCGAGATCTAGCTGCCCTTATTGCGCACGGTGGTCTATGACCAGCAAGCGCCAGATAGAGTTGTCGAGATCCATCTAGCCGAATTGGAAGCGATGGATAGAAGTAGGCTTCGCGATTTACATAACTTGGAAAGGAATCAGAGCAGGATGGCTCAAGCTTTCGATAAGAAGGTTCGCCTCCGCTCTTTCCTAGAAGGTGACTTGGTGTTGGCTCTCAGAGCGTTAATGATTCCCGGCAGGAAACAACCCAAGTTGGAGCCCAAGTTGGAGGGGCCTTTTATTGTCCATAAGGTCTATCCCAATGGTGCGTATTCCCTGGTGACTATGGATGGTGAGCATATCACTCCTCCCACCAACGCCATATTCCTCAAACAGTATTTTTCCTGACTACCCAAGGTCCGAGTTCTATGACCTAAAACTAAGATCTTCTTTTGGTCCTACATGATCTTAAACTGCACCCGGTCCAGCATGACCTTAAACTGAATTTTCCCTACATTTGGGCTTTATGGTCCCGCACGACCTTAAACTGAACCGGGTCCGAGTTCTAAGACCTAAAACTAAGATCTGTATTTCGTCCAACATGACGTTAAACTGTGTCTCCAGAACTACGTGCAGCTTGATTCTCATCCTAATGAGATACGTAGGAACGCCCAGACATTTTGTTTTGGGTCCAGTCCCAGGGGTTACCAAACTCCGTCCTTTGGTCCGAGTTATAATACCTAAAACTAAGATCCATATTTCGTCCAACATGACATTAAACTGTATTTCCAGAACTATGTCTAGCTTGATTCCCATCCTAATGGGATACGTAGGAACGCCCAGACCTTTCATCTCTAGGTCCAGCTTGAGGTGTGTTATCGCGTCTGTCTCACCTTTGGTACCTTGACCACAGGATTGTGGCGTGGTATGGTATTATGTCCTCATTCACATCGGGTTTGCAATAGCTGCACCACGCGCACCCTGTCCTCAAGATTAACCCTCCTATGTCATGTTCCCCACGACATTAAAAGGAACCATCCCGAACTACGTATGGCTTGATTCCCATATTAATGGGATATGTAGGACCTCCTGAACACCTAGATTTCAGGTCCATCCCCGTCTCTTTGGAGATCCCACGATCTCCCGGTTGCAAGGGTGATTGGAATTACGCCCCCTCTTTTGCCCGGGGATCCGCCATCTTTTGGCCGCTCTCAGACTGAACCCTTTGACCCTTTCCAGTGATCTGCTAATGTGCTCAGAGTACTCTAGTCTTGGACTTGGAGTGCCAGATTCGACTTAGGCAAGTTCCATCCACTTTCCAAGCTTTGTGTTCCCCTTCATTCAGGCCCCCGTCATCCTTCACACCTAGAGGGACCCCCAAGAACGGCCTGGATACAACGACCAAGGGCTCTCCTACCGTCACGGGCCAACGCCCCAGAGGGTTTCAGACAACAAATTGATAAAAATCCCGTGTTGCGAACATGGTCAGCGGTTGATGCTCATTTGATTGTCCCCATGGCTAACACGGCATGATGTTGTGTTGCAAACATGGTCAGCAGTATTCCTCAGTCATCACGCCGGCTTCCCCAGGCCCTGACTGTTGGTGGCATGATTCATGTCATGTTCTGCCCCACCATGTCATGGTGGAATCTCAAAACTCCTTGTACTAACCCTCAGTACACCCCCACACGTCAGATAGACCAAGCTGCGTAACGGTGTCTCTCGGGGCTCCCGCAGTCTGAGCGCTAGAGTATGTGCTTCGGTTTCTTCTTTGCAGGTTGTGGGCAGCTTGACCCTCATCCCTATGGGAAATGAGGAGTCACCCGAACGTTGCATTTCGGGCCCAGCACAGCTTGGAGCGGGCATCCCCTGTCCCCCTCTTGATGGTTGGACCTTCGTCGGCCCCTTGGCCCGGGGCTCCTCTCTCGGGATCGTGCGCAGTGATGGTATCGCATCGTGCGTGTTCCCCTCGGTCCAAACCTTATGACCATAAACTGTGTGACGGTCCAAACCTTATAACCTTAAACTATGTGACGGTCCAATCCTTATGAACTTAATATGTGTGACGGTCCAATCCTTATTACCTTAAACTGTGTGACGGTCCAAACCTTATGACCTTATATTGTGTGACGGTCCAAACCTTATGACCTTAAAACTATGTGACGGTCCAAACCATATGACCTTAAACTGTGATGGTATCATCCCGGCTATGCGCTGATATGACGCTACCGCTCCAAAACTACATATGGCTTTATTTTCATTCTTATGAGATACGTAAGAGCGCCCGGGCACTTCCCCACGGGCCCAGCCTAACTTTTGCTTTCTTTCCCTTGACCTGAAACCTCTCCCAAGGGGGTTGTGCGGTGTGAGATTGGATTATGTCCTCATTCACGTTGGGTTTTTCACCGCATCGTACACACCCCATATTACCATTCACGCCAGGTG
This sequence comes from Viscum album, assembly GCA_963277665.1. Taxonomy (NCBI): domain Eukaryota; kingdom Viridiplantae; phylum Streptophyta; class Magnoliopsida; order Santalales; family Viscaceae; genus Viscum; species Viscum album. The sequence goes on from OY728153.1 coordinate 1,239,008,146, forward strand.
TTTGAGTTACTCCACCATGTGCCTCTTATGTTTCTTCCTGTCCTTTGGTCCGAGTTCTAAGACCTAAAACTAAGATCATTTCTTTGTATTTCTACGACTCACTCTCTCTTGTGGGATTGCACGGTGTGGTGCTGGATTATGTCCTCATTTACATCGAGTTACTCGTCGTGTCGTTCCTACCCCCAGATGAGATGTGTCCCTCGTCCCGCATGACGTTAAACTGTATTTCGTCCAACATGACGTTAAAATGTCCTTCAAGAACTACGTATGGCTTGATTCTTATCTAATGAGATACGTAGGATCGACCGGACATCTCGTCTTGGGTCCAACCCCAGGGATTACTAAACCCCGTCCGTCCTTATTGTCGGCCCCTCGGCCCGACTTCATGGGAAGTGGTGTAATCGGGACATCTACCCCGAGCAGGTTCAGGATGCCCCATGGTAATAATGGGAAGCGACAGTTCTCTCGCCGAAGAGGTCCTGCCTGGAAATTGGGACAACCCGTGATCAGGTCGGTATGTCCGCCTAATGCGCCTTCGCCACGGTGGCACAATTCTGGGAGTGTTGTGCTCTGTTCGAACAAACCACCACTCCACCTTCCACGATTTGCGTCCCCCCTTATTCGGATCCTCATTTCCTTTCATGTCTGGAGGTACCCCCTAACAGTATGGATGCTCGACCTATGGTCCGTCTACTATCTTGGGGCAACGTTCCAGAGGACTGGTCATGTTTGACGAGTCCCCCAAACAGTATGGATGATAGACCTATGGTCCGCCTACTGTCCTGGGCCAACGTTCCGGAAAACTGACCGACGATATTTGAGTAAGGCCTCGTGTCGCGAACATTTTCAGTAGTCAGCCCTCATTTATTGTCCCCATTCCAGGCCAAACACAATATGGATGTTGTGTTTCCGCCACGGCTGACAGTTATCCTCCATCGTTGCGCCCCATTGTGTTCCAAATTTGGGTAGCGTGATTCACCCTTCCTCTCCATCCCCCTATGTTCAGATGGATTTCAATTCCCCCGGCATTTCCCCACTCCTGTGTTAGAGCACATTGAGAAGTTGACACATCAATTGGTCTGGGGCCTCCTCAGAAATCCAGGCCCAATTTCGGATGCCTGAAGCTTGGTCAATGCCCCACAGTTGGACGAAATGATGGCACGAGCATCCTTTGCTTCTCGCGTTGGGCACGACCCACGGGAGCCTAGGGATGAGTTGTTATTTGTTTCGAAACTATGTTTGAGCATATTAAACCAAGGGTACAAATGAATGGATTTGGCCATGTATTGGATTGAGATGATGAGAAATACAAGAAGGAAGTTCAAGAGATGGCCAAAACAAAACCCTTAGGGATCAACATAGTGAAGCGATCTTTCCAGAACTGCTACCCTTTGTTTGGTAGCCTCCAGGACCACTTCTCACTCTTTGAAGACTCTCTCCTCATCTGCAACCACAGAGCGCCGCTCACCTACCCTAGCTTGTGCCTGAACCCGCTCGGTTCGATGTACGGTCATCTAGTGACTCTCCTCCACCAGTTATTCCTACGCGTCTGCCAGCTGGGCTGTCAGTTGCTCCACAAGCTCAGAGCATGTTGCGATGAAGGCCTCCTTATCTGCCACTTGCCCTTCGAGGTGCTGGACTTCCTGCTACGCCCTCAGCAGCACTTGAGCGCTCGCCGATCCTTCCCGGCACTGGTAAATGTTGTTGTGCCGGTTGCTCTCATGTATCTTCTTGGCCATGTAATCACGGACCGTCAGATGTAGGCGCTGAGCGTCAGCCCCTCCGGCGCATAGGAAGTGCAGCCAGGTCTGAAGTGATCCCATCTGCCTTAGCCAATCCGACTGGGGCTGTCTGAGAAAGCACTGGATACACTTCAACCCCTTGCGCCGTGTCATCTGGCTCTACTCGGTTGCCTCTGAGTCTGAGTCATCTATATCCTCAGGGTCAGTGGGCCGGTATATAGGGAAGGCAGCCAGCAGATCGACAGAAGGATCCGCCACAGAGACGCCTTCGTGAGGAATAGGATCCTCGACGTCCGAGAGACCCTCTTCTCTCACCCCAGCAGCGACGATGCCTCCATCAGCTTCTGACCTCGTCTCAGGAACAACGCCACTAATATCCGCCTTCCCCTGTTCATCAATTGTCGGGGCCAACTCAGTGCAGGGATCATGTTCTAAATGAGGTGGTATGTCCGCTGCTGGTCCACTTGCGGACGGCCTGGGCTTTGCAGCCTGTCGTACTTCCAATGTTGAGATCACTATGCAAGGTATATGTTGGTCAGTTGGGATCTTTTGACGCCAGGTTCCAGTAGTGAAGCGTGAGACTTACAGGAATCCAGAGCGTCGGTCCCCAGTGTTTCAGTCTCTACAGGATCCGTCGTAAGGGGAGACCCCTCTGCGCTTGTTAATTCAATGATGGGTGTCGGATCCCCATCATGTCCCACTGGTTCCTCTCCTCCCTCCTCTGGTTGGGATGCCCTTCCAACGCTCAACTTCTCTTGAGTAGGATGGGGAAGTGGGTTAGAAGTTGGAAATGAGAATGGATGAATAGGGGAAATGAATGAAGATAGAGACAGACCTCGAGTATCTCGGTTATGTCGAGATTAGAGCCGAAAATCTTGCCGCTCTCTCAGAGACTCCCTTGGTAGGTCGCCCCTTGAGACCCCTCACCTTCAGGCTCTTCTTCTTTGCCTTCGTCCTCTCCAGTTTCCTCCTCCCCCTCCGACTCCTCGTCACTGTTTCCTTCCCCCAGCGACATCGCTTCCGGATCATGCTCCTAGTCGAGCATCACTTTCACTAAGAAAGGTGGCTCTGCACGCCGACCCCTTTGGCGTGCATATTTGTCCATGGCCGTCAGATAAGCATGCCGCCTATGGAAGTTTACTCGGTCGATAATTCGAACGAGCCCGACCTCTGGCAGTTGGATCTCGTTTTGCATTATCTTCTGCCAGATGGCTTCGACGCTCAGCGATTACCGCAGGGTCATCCAGGCCGACCACAGTGCCGGGAGAATTGCGTCTTTGGAAGGTTGGAGCAAGTATCTTATCTGCTTCCCGGGAAGCTCCCTGGCTGCCTCACGTGACCCCCCTACGGGTAATGAGGACGCGGCGACACCATGTGATGTTCCCGCTGCCGAAGTCCCGGCCTGCGCAGGCCTCGCTGCCTGACCCGCCCTTGGTTCCCCCCTTCTGGTGGTACCTTTCCTTCTTTCCCGTCACCCAGTTTCCGCGCGAGCAACATAGATTTGCCGGACTCCCTTGCGTAAAAGCCCCTCGGGTTACACAATGGTCCAGTGTTCGGCATATTCGGTTGCCAGGATGGCATCGACCATAGTGGGAGGAAGAGTAACAACATCGCCAGTGCCGAAGGTGGTAAACATCAACCACATCTGGTGCAGGACGCATGGATTCTTCTCCTTCCAGACAGCCCTGAATACCTTCTTCGGCATTCGTTGGAGGCACCCAAACTGCCTGGCGAAACAGGATGGCACGTAAGGCTTACAGATCACCTTCCCGTCGATCCGAGCCACGAGCACCCCGCCCCGAATGCTCTGGAAGTATTCCTGTCGTTCTAGAGATCCTTTCTCGTTGTCCACCATTTGGCTGACTGGGGTGGGGAACATGCTGAAGTTGAATTTGGAATGGTTGCCAATGCAGAACCTCACGCCCTCCTCATTGAGTGTCATCGGCGCCACACCTGTGATGTTTAGCCAGGATGGTCGCAGACCGTTGCCCGGAGGACAGATGGCATTTGGGAAAGTGTACCCACTGAGATGAGCCCCCACCCAGCCATGGAAGATCTGGAAGGGACCACATACTCTCCGAGGCAACCCCCCTCGTGAGATGTGCCCTAGGATGGCATACAGCTTGGCCAGTACGGGGACGCCCAAGTTGAACCGTTTGTTGGTGGCCATGGATCCCGCCATCACCGGTGTTGCTGGACGGATGCCCATCCTCGCGTCCCGCACTGGCAGGAGCCACCCGCTCAGGAAGGCTGAAAAGAACCCGATATACCGGATGTTCGAGTCCCGGGCCTCAATGACGCGGTAGCCCCATGATTGGCATTGCCCCGCCTCCATGGTCCTCCAATATGACCTGTCCTTGCTCCTCTGAGCCGCGGTCGGGCACCGTTTACCCCGTCCTGGCATCTTGACGGCCGGATCCTTTTCAAGGAATAGGCTGAACCAGCCCTTGTAGGCAATGTCCTTCAAGAATTCCTTGACCCCCAGCCTCTCTTTGGCCAACTCCAACAGCTGCCACGTCAGCATAGGTGTATGCGACCTGTCTCCCCAGGTATTCTTTGGAGGAATGAACTCGTCGTATTGGTATCCCTCTAGTGGGATACCTCTGATGCAGTGAACATCCCAGAGACTGATGCTGACTTCCCCATGATGAAGGTGGAATGTGTTGGTGTTAGGAGACCAATGGGTGAATAGATCCGGCCCGAGTTTAGGTTGGCGGTGGAAGTGGAACTGCAATGTCCATACCGCCTCGAATAGGACGATATACCACAGTTCGTCACCGAACTTGTCACAGGTATGGCGAACCCAGAATGACCAGGCCCATTCACTGGTGAAGTTCCCCCAGACTGCAAGTCCCAATCCTTCATCCAACCCTTCGTGTCATCCATGACGCTCTGACAGAACGTGCTCGCATAGTGGGCCGGAGAATTCTCTGCGACAGGCTCATCCCCGGTAATGGTCCTAGTCCTCGGGTTGAGTACATATACGTCTAGATGTCTGGTTTACCTGGAAGGATGGACGTTGTTGGTAATGTTGTAGTGAGGAATCTCATCCTCTCGAGTCACCCACGACCGCGGCATGTCCACCTCGAAGCTCGGCAGGGGCACCTCCTCCAGGAGGCCAAAATTCCAAAGCGGGAGGTTGTCAGACAAGGGATACGTCTTTTGGGCCGGAGTCAGCAGATTGAACAAGGTCATATTGTTGGACACAATCACCTTGGCTTTATAAACCTCCTCGTTCGCTACCATTTCTGTCCTATGAGCAGTGGCTTCCCCCTCATCGACTCGGTTTTCGGCCATCCTGAATTTTTTGGGAGTTGCGGGAAATCAGGATGCAGTGCGCGAAATCGGAGAGTTTTGCGCGAAATTTGAAGGAGTTGCGTGGAATCCTGGAAATTGGCATGCAATCGGCACACAAAGCTCGGAAGATCCCGAGCAGGCGTGAAAACACGGACAAATTTTGGAAGGAATTCCACGCTGCCAGAGCGTTTTTACGTGCAGCCGCAGGAGCGATTTCGCGCACGAGAGCGATGAGCCTATTGCGCAGAAAAGAGGATGTACGGATTTGGGACCCAGCGCCCCTTTTTATAGGCGAGTCAAGGGTTCCACGCCGCGTGGAAAGAGGATTCTGCGTGAGTCTGTCATTTTGCGCGCCCCGTTGTAATTTTGCGCGCAACTTGACCGGGAGACTCAGCACTTCGGCATTTCAGCGTTTCCCTTGGAATCCGATCGTTGCGACCTCTCGTCGATCCAATTCCAAGGGGGGCATTTGTAGATGTTGAAAAAGTCTGTAACTCTCGGAGGAGGTTTCGAAATGATGAAGCAAAGTCAAATTCGGAATCAGAGGCCTGATCCGGAGGCCCGGGAAGTGGTGCGCGAAATAAAGGAGGATCTCCACGCAAAAACGTTGTGCGCGCGAAGTGCTCCCAGGATTCGCGGAATCGAGCCGATGAGGCACGCAATAATTGTGCGCCCTGGTTCTTCACGGTGAGATATTGCACGCAGACGGTTCCCGACGAGGAAGATTTCGCGCGCCGCCTATATTCTGCGCTAGCTGATGCTAATAAATAGGCGGCGACCCCGAACGGTTTGGGGGTTGCGGAATTTGAATTGGCTCTTGCATGTGCAATTTGACTCCCCTTATGCGCAATATGACTTATAGGTAATCCCTCATTTCACGCCACCTTGCCTTGGAGTTCTCCTTTGTGCGCAACTCCACCGGCTTAAGTGAATTTTCCCGCTTCCCCGGGTTCCTTCCTTACGCACAATCCGTGTCTCGTGCGCACAAAACCCTGCACGCAATTTCCTCTCCGCGCGCAATTCCCTTGCCCCAATTGCATGTCGTCCCAGTGTTTTGCACGCAAACCTTCTTTTTTGAGCGCAAATCCCAGGACCCTTCACCTTGACGCCCCTTGGCTGCCCCTCTGCGTCGGCACCTATGTTTCCCCTACCGGGAATGTGCTCCATGCGTTGTTTTCCCGTACAGTCTTCCATGCTCATGCGAAGTAACCTCGAGGTCCCTTGGGCTATGTTTCCCATTGTGTTTCCTTGCCTTATGCTTCTCCGCATAGGCACGCTAACAGCTATTGCTTCTTCACATAGCCACGCTATGGCATCCCTCTATTCTATAACATAAAATTTCATTACATTACACATAACTGAGGATCTTTAAGGTCTAGTGTCTTGGAAACCAGGAACAAAATACATAAAAAAACATAAAACATTCTTCTTAAACACTTGAAAGGCTTCTCCTTTAGTTCATCCTATGTTCATTATGCATCTCATAACCTGGGGACATACATCAAAAGAAGGGGTGAGCAGAAAGCCCAGTAAGGGAAACAAGAGGAACATTTTACATGGGAACTTGATATACTTCAATAAGGACATGAAAAGAACTTAAAGGCATGAGAAATAAATCATGAGGCATTTCATAATAAAAACAACATTTTTCATAACTTGAAGATGTGGCTACATCATTTAACATAGACAATCATGAACATATCACCAAGGTCCATCCCCAAGGTGTCATTTGAAAATTACCAAGGTTATTCACCAAGGTATCGTGAAAATTGTAATCTCTAGTGGTTACATCATTACCCAATGCATTGGAGCGATATTAGGGCGCACCCTTAAATTTGCCTTTATTATCATGTGAGCCACATATATCATCATCAAACATTTCATAAATAACCCACATAGCATAAAATAAATGGGTTTCTTTTCATAATCATAACGTTTTAAAAACTTCTTTAAAGACATGATCTTTACGTCACTTTAAACCCACGGAAAGGGAAAGTGGGTCTCATGTATGTAAATCCCAGAATATGAAATGGAAAATTTTGATATATATGTGAATACCCTTGTAGAAATAAGAGCTTTGAGTATTCACTTTATAACATAAAATAATTTTTGAGAAAAGAGAGAGACATTTTGAGGGGAAAATTCTGCAGCATAACGGCTAAGTTTCGGGGTTTTAGAAAACATTGAAATGAGAGGGGACATGGGTCACCCACTCATAAATGATCCATAAAACAGTAGGGTGAAAGAATAAGAAGGACATATGGTAATGAAATTTGAGGGACATACCATTTGAAATGAAAAAACATGGAAGGAAAAAAGATTAGATTTCTCTTATGAAAATTCGGCAGCCTTACGGCGTCACTTAACTTCAAAAGAAAATGATTTGACAAGATCAAAAAGGGTCCCTCATCATATGATCATAAGAGATAAGTATTATTGATATAGAGATCATACCCCAACATAATAAAAAGGAACTTGAAAGACTTGACATGAAAATCGAACTTGAAAAATGAGAAGGGTGAAAGAATCCCTTAGAAATTCGGCAGCCTAACGGTGTCACTTAAACTTTCATAAAACGAAATGATGAGAGTAAGAGGGGATCTCTCATCATATAAACATGATAGGGCAGTAAGAGGAATATAAAAGAACATACTCTCACATAAAAACATGGAGCATAATAGGAATGACATAAAAGAGATTACATGGAAAGAAAGAGAGGGGTCGGATCCCTTACCTTAAAATGTGACTCTTGAAACTCAAAGGATTGGACCTTGAGGGCTTGGGGGAACCTTGGGAGGACTCTTTGGAAGGTAAGAAGACCATAACTTCATTGGGGGAGAGTTGGGAGTGAAAACTAAGGGAGGAAAGGGTGGGTATTTATAGGGAAAGTGAGGGGACAAAGCATTAATGGCCAAGGGACACCTCACTAGTGGTTTTGGCAAAACCATGGGCTTGCCCATGGTATTTGCCCATGGTATTGGCCACTTGGGACACCTCACACCTTATCTTACTATTCATAATTCGACCATATTGAATATATACTTAATACATCATTTAATGATGTCATTAAACACCCGTAACTTAAAAACTATACTTTCACTATTCACCGAAAATTCAACTTTCTCAGAATAATCCCAAAATTTCACCTTAACCAAATATCAATGCTCTGATTTCAAAAATGAAATCCATTTTATAAAAATAATTTTCTAAATATTTTTAATTTAATTTTTAAATAAAAACACTATTCATCGAAAATTCATTTTTTTCAGAAAAATCCCCAAAAATTACCTTAGCATAATATCGATGCTCTGAGTTCAAAAATAAAGTCCTTTTTATAAAAATAATTTTCTAATTATTTTTAATTAAATTTTTAATTAAAAAACACTATTCATCCGAAAAAACTAATACTTGAATAATAATTTATGAAACCGTTATTTAACCATTTTATTGAATCACATTACTTAATCTAGGTGTCTAAATTATATTAAAACTTTCTTTGAGTGAAATTACTAATCCATTTGGTCATATTACTAATCCTAAGCGTAAAATCACTATTCATAATTTACTATTCATCAAAAATTAAGTTGATCTTATTAGACTCCAAATTCCTTACTGAACACTTTTGTAGAAGACCATTTTTTGAAAATCATTACACATCATTAGTTATTTAGGGTTTACATATATATTTCAAAATATCCCTTTTTCAAAATTCATCAATAAAATACATTCTAAAATTATCTAGACATTTGAAATTTCACAAACATCACTAAAGGAAGAAATATCAATTTATTCACCCGAAAGGATTACACAAGGAAACTAGGGTCTCATCACATAGCCCCTTATAACACTGGCATAAGACCTAAGTGTAAGGTGTGCTATGGTGAGAGAATCTGAGGGAGTCTCAGATAACATTGCCCTAGTAGCAATCTCCACTAACTTGAACTTATCCTGCAAGCGTTTTCGTTCAAGCTTGACACGCTGGAGCTCGGCTTGGGCTTGGTCCAAAGCGAAGCCCACAGATGCTACCTCCTTCCCAAGCTCTGATAAGTGGGCTTCGTAAGGGTTGAGTCTACTGGATGAAGCCATCGACTCCTCTTTCTGCATTAACCATTAACATCTTATTAAATCATTAAGAGTAAGTTAATATAATACTCAAAAAGATTGGGTCGTTACATTCTTCCCCCCTTAAGAAATTTCGTCCCCGAAATTTATACTTGAGGCCTAGTCGAAAAGGTGAGGGTACTTTTGCTTCATTGTTTCCTCCGGCTCCCAAGTCGCCTCTTCATATTTATGATTCCTCCACAACACTTTCACAAGGTGGGTAGTCTTGTTTCGTAGAACCTTGTCTCTACGGTCCAAGATCTCCACTGGCTGCTCCTCATAAGAGAGGTCATGTTCAAGTTGTACCACCTCTGGGTTCAATACATGCGAAGGGTCGGGTATGTACTTCCTCAAGAGAGATACATGGAAGACATCATGAACTTGAGCTAGGTTCGGTGGAAGTGCTAGACGATAGGCCACTGCTCCTATGCGATCAAGGATTTCATAGGGGCCAATGTACCTAGGGCTGAGCTTCCCTTTCTTCCCAAACCGCATGACTCTCTTCCATGGAGAAATTCGAAGGAAGACTTTATCACCAACACCAAACTCCAAGTCCCTTCGACAATTGTCAGCATAACTCTTCTGCCGACTCTGAGCAGCCTTTATGTGTTGTTGGATGGCATGAACCTGTTCTGTCATCTCTTGCACGAGATCAGGCCCAAGAAGCTTCCTCTCACCAGTTTCATCCCAACAAGTAGGAGTTCTACACCGCTTTCCATATAGAGCTTCATAGGGTGCCATCTGAATACTCGCATGGAAGTTGTTGTTATAGGAGAACTCCACTAATGGGAGGTGTTGATCCCATCCACCCTTAAATTCCATTGAGCATAATCTCAACATGTCTTCGAGTGTCTGAATAGTCCTTTCAGATTGGCCATCAGTTTGAGGATGATAGGTCGTACTAAAATTCAATTCAGTATTCAGAGCATGCTGAAGACTTCTCCAGAATTTTGATGTGAATCTTGGGTCACGATCAGATACAATGGATAGTGGTACCCCATACAGCCTTACCACTTCCTTCACGTATTTCTTGGCAAGCTGATCCAGAGAGAAATCTTCCCGAATAGAGATAAAATGGGCTGTCTTGGTGAGACGGTCCACAATAACCCATATCGCATTGTTTCCTTTGGATGTTTTTGGGAGACCAGTTACAAAGTCCATGGTGATATTATCCCACTTCCATACTGGTATGGGTAGCGGTTGTAATACCCCCTTAGGAAGTTGTCTTTCTGCCTTTACTTGCTGACACACCAGGCACCTTGTAGTGTAATCGACAATCTCCCTCTTCATGTTATCCCACCAATAATGATCACGAAGGTCTCTATACATCTTAGTGCTTCCCGGATGTATAGAGAAAGTAGAGCTATGAGCTTCATCCATCAGTTCTTTCTTTATCTCCGGAATAGATGGAACACATAGTCTTGTACGAAATTTCAATACACCTTCTTGATCAATATTGAAATCAGGGAACTTCCCATTCTTTACAGCCTCGAACTTCTCCTGCAGTAAAGGATCTTCTTTTTGAGCCTTCTTGATCTTCTATAGTAATGAAGGTTGAGAAATCATTTGGGATAGGGTTGATGATGTCCCTTTCCTTATAATTCCCATGTCCAGTTTTACTAGATCTTTAATCAAAGGATCTCCCAGGATCCTCATTGTTGCCAGAACAACAGGATCTTTCCTGCTTAATGTATCCGAGACTTTGTTTGCTCTACCAGGGTGATAATGAATTGAACAATCATAGTCTTTAATAAGCTCCAACCATCTCCTTTGTCTCATGTTCAATTCTTTCTGTGTGAAAATATACTTTAGACTTTGGTGGTCAGTGTATATATCACATTTCTCCCCATAAAGATAGTGCCTCCATATCTTTAGAGCAAAAACAACTGCCGCCAGCTCTAGATCATGTGTAGGATAATTCTGCTCATAAATCTTCAACTGTCGAGATGCATAAGCAATTACTTTGTCATTTTGCATGAGGACGCACCCAATCCCTTTCAGAGATGCATCGCTAAAAATAACGAATCCTTCTCCGATAGAGGGTAGTGTTAATACAGGTGCAGTAACCAATCTCTTCTTCAGCTCTTGGAAACTTTCCTCGCATTCCTTTGTCCAGATGAACTTAACCCCTTTTCGAGTCAACTTGGTTAGTGGATTAGAAAGCCGTGAAAAGTTTTTCACAAACCTCCTATAATATCCCTCTAAACCAAGGAAACTACGAATCTCAGTTACTGTTGTGGGTTGAGGCCACTCCTCCACAACCATTGTCTTTGCAGGGTCAACCGAGATTCCTTCATTGGTTACGATGTGCCCCAAGAAAGCCACTTGTTGTAACCAAAACTCACACTTGTTGAACTTCCCAAAGAGCCTCTCCTTCCGTAGAGTTTTCAAAATAACCCTCAGATGATTTTCATGCTCCTCACGACTTTTTGAATATATCAAAATATCCTCAATAAAAACTACCACAAAGTTATCAAGGTAGTCCTTAAAGACTCTATTCATCAAATCCATGAAAATAGCAGGAGCATTAGTCAAGCCGAAGGGCATAACAGTAAACTCATAATGCCCATATCTTGATCGGAAGGCAGTCTTTGGAATATCTTCCTTCTTCACCCTCAGTTGATGATAACCAGATCGAAGGTCAATCTTAGAGAAGAATTGAGCCCCACGAAGTTGGTCAAATAAATCATCAATTCTTGGAAGAGGGTATCTGTTCTTCATTGTGATCCCGTTCAGTTCTCTATAATCAATGCATAGCCGCATTGATCCATCCTTCTTCTTCACAAAGAGAACTGGTGCTCCCCAAGGAGACACACTCGGTCGGATAAACCCCTTCTCCAACAAGTCTTGGAGTTGTTTCTTTAGCTCCTCTAGCTCCACATTTGCCATTCTATACGGAGTCTTTGATATCGGTTGAGACCCAGGTACGAGTTCAATAGAGAACTCTACCTCTCTTTCTGGGGGAGGTCCAGGTAACTCCTCAGGAAATACATCCATGTATTCCTGAACAATCGGATCATCTTCAATTTGTATGCTCCCTTTCCCTTCTTCATCATCACCGATTAACTCCATAAAGAAAGCTATAGGAGGTGCTTCTAGATAGGGATCAGTTCGGGATATCTCTCCTCGGAAGATAACTGTAGGTCGTTCATTCAAGACTACTGAGATTTCCTTACTTCTGCATTTGATCTTAGCATTATACTTTGAGAGCCAGTCCATCCCTAGTATAACGTCGAATTCCATCATGGGGATGACTACTAGATTTGCGATAAGATTGTGCTCACCAAAGTAAACACTAGAGTCTCTAAACACTGTTGATGCATGGATAATCCCACTTGGAGTCTTGACTGACAACTCTACCTCAAGCAATTTGGGGATTGATTCTATATTCTTTGCAAACTTGGAAGAAATAAAAGAATGCGTAGAACCAGAATCGAATAAAGTACTTGCTAGTTTTGAGAGGACAACAACAGTACCTGCTACCACATCATTCGGAACTTCAACTTCAGTTGTTGTGATAGCGAAAGCACGACCTTGCTCCCTTGGCCTCTGCTGAGGTTGATGGTGATTGCCCTCCACCGCCCTCGGATTTGGACATTGATTAGCAAAGTGCCCAAGCTGTCCACACTTGAAGCATGTGACTTCGGGTAGGGCCAGAACCATCTTTCCTCTGTCGTTAGTGTTGGGAAGTTGAGGCTTCACATCACCACGACAATTCCGAAAAATATGGCCTTCTTTTCCACACCTATAGCACTTGCCACTTCCGATCAAGCAGTTCCCCGGATGCTTCTTCCCACATTTATTGCATGTGGCATGTTGCATATGCTTTCCACCTCTTTCCTGATCAAAACTTCTTCCCAGGCTCGGTTCTAGAGTTCTCTTCTTCTCATTATATTTGTGAGACCACTGTGTCTCCCCAAACTCTAGTTCAACTTTCATAGCACTTCGAACTATTTCTTCATAGCTATCATAGTCCCTGTTGGCTAGATTCTTCCGCAGATGAGGTCGTAGTCCACCAAAGAATCTATCAACCATCCCATTAGGGTCCATGACAAAGCTTGAGGTATAACGGGAAAGCCTTGTGAAGTTCATCTCGTAGGTTCCAACTGATTCATTCTCCTTCTGCTTCAGCTCGAGGAATTCTTTCTCCATTCTCGTTCTCATGGAACGAGGGAAATACTTGTTAAAGAATATTCCCCGGAACTCTTCCCACTCCATAGCTTCCATCTCTCCTCGTGGCTTTGTGTTTTTGACCAGTGACCACCACTGATCAGCTTCTCCCTCTAGGCGGTAAACAGCAAGGGTGACTTTTTCTTGTTCCGAACAATGAAGTACAGAAAAGATCTTTTCAATGGAGCTTATCCATTGTTCCGCAACCAATGGGTCAGTAGATCCACTGAATGTTGGTGGTCGTTGACGCATGAAGGACTCAACAGAAAGTTGTTCCCTTCGCGGTGAGGTCGGCCTCTCAGCTTGATTCAAGTTATTACTCATAACTTGAGTCAGTTGGTTCATCATTCGCATGAATGTTTCCATTCCAGCTTCCATCGGAGGGCCGTCAGTACATGGTGCATTGCGGTCACCATCGGAACGGTTCCTCCTATTGCCCGCCATTTTCTAAAAGAATAAAACCTTAGTGAGAAACTTATTTCATTTATGAATCTTTTAACTAAGACTTCGTGCTTAGAAAAATATACTTCTCTATAATTCCTTCATAATGATTCATAAAAAGTTTGTGATTAACCAAACATATCCCCCGGGAGTGTCGTAACCAAGAGTGCAGCAAGGCCCGTTATCGTGCACCAGTTCCCGTTCGAGTCTAGCTCAAAGCGGTGTTTTCGGGTTTTACCCCTATGTACATCTGTGCCAGAGCCGCCTCTACCTGCTCGTATCCAGACAGGGATGTATTTGTTTGATAAACCACTCACTCAATACTTACCAAAATACCAGGAAGTTTTCCTATATTTAAACTTTTCTATAGGGTTCTTCCTAATGTTTTTATATCCTAATTTCCACAAATAACTAAACCATCCTTTGATACCAACTATGGCATCCCGCCATTCTATAACATAAACTTTCATTACATTACACATAACTGAGGATCTTTAAGGTCTAGTGTCTTGGAAACCAGGAACAAAATACATAAAAAAACATAAAACATTCTTCTTAAACACTTGAAAGGCTTCTCCTTTAGTTCATCCTATGTTCATTATGCATCTCATAACCTGGGGACATACATCAAAAGAAGGGGTGAGCAGAAAGCCCAGTAAGGGAAACAAGAGGAACATTTTACATGGGAACTTGATATACTTCAATAAGGACATGAAAAGAACTTTAAGGCATGAGAAATAAATCATGAGGCATTTCATAATAAAAACAACATGTTTCATAACTTGAAGATGTGGCTACATCAGTTAATATAGACAATCATGAACATATCACCAAGGTCCATCCCCAAGGTGTCATTTGAAAATTACCAAGGTTATTCACCAAGGTATCGTGGAAATTGTAATCTCTAGTGGTTACATCATTACCCAATGCATTGGAGCGCTATCAGGGCGCACCCTTAAATTTGCCTTTATTATCATGTGAGCCACATATATCATCATCAAACATTTCATAAATAACCCACATAGCATAAAATAAATGGGTTTCTTTTCATAATCATAACGTTTTAAAAACTGCTTTAAAGACATGATCTTTACGTCACTTTAAACCCACGGAAAGGGAAAGCGGGTCTCATGTATGTAAATACCAGAATATAAAATGGAAAATTTTGATATATATGTGAATACCCTTGTAGGAATAAGAGCTTTGAGTATTCACTTTATAACATAAAATAATTTTTGAGAAAAGAGAGAGACATTTTGAGGGGAAAATTCTGCAGCATAACGGCTAAGTTTCGGGGTTTTAGAAAACATTGAAATGAGAGGGGACATGGGTCACCCACTCATAAATGATCCATAAAACAGTAGGGTGAAAGAATAAGAAGGACATATGGTAATGAAATTTTAGGGACATACCATTTGAAATGAAAAAACATGGAAGGAAAAAGATTAGATTTCTCTTATGAAAATTCGGCAGCCTTACGGCGTCACTTAACTTCAAAAGAAAATGATTTGACAAGATCAAAAAGGGTCCCTCATCATATGATCATAAGAGATCAGTATGATTGATATAGAGATCATACCCCAATATAATAAAAAGGAACTTGAAAGACTTGACATGAAAATCGAACTTGAAAAATGAGAAGGGTGAAAGAATCCCTTAGAAATTCGGCAGTCTAACGGCGTCACTTAAACTTTCATAAAACGAAATGATGAGAGTAAGAGGGGATCTCTCATCATATAAACATGAAAGGGCAGTAAGAGGAATATAAAAGAACATACTCTCACATAAAAACATGGAGCATAATAGGAATGACATAAAAGAGATTACATGGAAAGAAAGAGAGGGGTCGGATCCCTTACCTTAAAATGTGACTCTTGAAACTCAAAGGATTGGACCTTGAGGGATTGGGGGAACCTTGGGAGGACTCTTTGGAAGGTAAGAAGACCAGAACTTCATTGGGGGAGAGTTGGGAGTGAAAACTAAGGGAGGAAAGGGTGGGTATTTATAGGGAAAGTGAGGGGACAAAGCATTAATGGCCAAGGGACACCTCACTAGTGGTTTTGGCAAAACCATGGGCTTGCCCATGGTATTTTCCCATGGTATTGGCCACTTGGGACACCTCACACCTTATCTTACTATTCATAATTCGACCATATTGAATATATACTTAATATATCATTTAATGATGTCATTAAACACCCGTAACTTAAAAACTATACTTTCACTATTCACCGAAAATTCAACTTTCTCAGAATAATCCCAAAATTTCACCTTAACCAAATATCAATGCTCTGATTTCAAAAATGAAATCCATTTTATAAAAATAATTTTCTAAATATTTTTAATTTAATTTTTAAATAAAAACACTATTCATCGGAAATTCATTTTTTTTCAGAAAAATCCCCAAAAATTACCTTAGCATAATATCGATGCTCTGAGTTCAAAAATAAAGTCCTTTTTATAAAAATAATTTTCTAATTATATTTAATTAAATTTTTAATTAAAAACACTATTCATCCGAAAAAACTAATACTTGAATAATAATTTATGAAACCGTTATTTAACCATTTTATTGAATCACATTACTTAATCTAGGTGTCTAAATTATATTAAAACTTTCTTTGAGTGAAATTACTAATCCATTTGGTCATATTACTAATCCTAAGCGTAAAATCACTATTCATAATTTACTATTCATCAAAAATTAAGTTGATCTTATTAGACTCCAAATTCCTTACTGAACACTTTTGTAGAAGACCATTTTTTGAAAATCATTACACATCATTAGTTATTTAGGGTTTACATATATATTTCAAAATATCCCTTTTTCAAAATTCATCAATAAAATACATTCTAAAATTATCTAGACATTTGAAATTTCACAAACATCACTAAAGGAAGAAATATCAATTTATTCACCCGAAAGGATTACACA
This sequence comes from Viscum album, assembly GCA_963277665.1. NCBI lineage: Eukaryota > Viridiplantae > Streptophyta > Magnoliopsida > Santalales > Viscaceae > Viscum > Viscum album. The sequence continues at coordinate 1,239,024,832 of OY728153.1, forward strand.
AGGAAACTAGGGTCTCATCACATAGCCCCTTATAACACTGGCATAAGACCTAAGTGTAAGGTGTGCTATGGTGAGAGAATCTGAGGGAGTCTCAGATAACATTGCCCTAGTAGAAATCTCCACTAACTTGAACTTCTCTTGCAAGCGTTTTCGTTCAAGCTTGACACGCTGGAGCTCGGCTTGGGCTTGGTCCAAAGCGAAGCCCACAGATGCTACCTCCTTCCCAAGCTCTGATAAGTGGGCTTCGTAAGGGTTGAGTCTACTGGATGAAGCCATCGACTCCTCTTTCTGCATTAACCATTAACATCTTATTAAATCATTAAGAGTAAGTTAATATAATACTCAAAAAGATTGGGTCGTTACACACGCTAACGTGGACCCCCCGGTGGTTCGCCCTACGTCCCCCCTTCACTACGGCCTTGTCGATGCCTTCCCTCCCACAAGGGGTAGAGGGTGTTGGGCATGTAAGCCCTAGGGGTGTGGAGCGAACCCACCTCGTCCAAGCTGTAGGATGTTAAACTGCTAAGCACCTCGTCCTTAACACATGACGTTAAACTATGGTCTGACCCCGTGCTTCGCACGCAGGGTCCTCCCAGCTCGGGAATTCTTTATGCCCACTCGTCTCCACGGGAATGGACTCTTCCTCAAATGGAATGAGATCCTCCTTGTCGGAGTGACGTTTGTCCGCGGGGGAAGGGCCTCCTCAGAGCGTAAGCCCCTAGCCTCTCAACGGATGGTTGCACTCGTGCATCTCCGTGCTTCCCCCTGCCAAGGCCAGTAGAGTCCTTTTCCCACTGCGCTTTTTCGCACCATGGGCCTCCACCCTGGAGTAATCCCCGACACCAAGGGCCGCTAACCACGCGTGAGCCCCTGTTTCCTCTTTAGGCCGCTCAACGCATAAGCCCCATTCTGCTTCTCATGGAGGCACCTTATGCGACGTGATCGTCTGGTCCCTGCTACCTCTTGTTTCTCACACCGAGCATGACTCGCGTGGGCTTAGAGCGCGCATCGACCATGACACCACCATGGGATGTCTCAGAGCGTAAGCCCAATCCCAGCGAACTATGTGGACTTTGATCCGTGCTAACGCATGGTACATAGGAAGCCTCCACGAGGTTCAATCCCACCACCCGGTCATCCCGACCTCTCCACGTCAGTTCCCTGACTCGCCATGGGCCGCCTCAGAGCGTAATCCCCATGCCCACCATCGGCCGCCTCAGGGTGTAAGCCCCAAATCTCTCGTCCCGCATGACGTTAAACTGTATTTTGTCCCGCATGACGTTAAACTGTATCTCGTCCTGCATGACGTTAAACTGTACTCCCCCTCTTGGGGCGCCTCAAAGCGTAAGACCCATGCCCACCATGGGCCGCCTCAGGGTGTAAGCCCCAAATCTCTCATCCCGAATGACGTTAAACTGTATTTCGTCCCGCATGACGTTAAACTGTATCTCATCCTTCATGACGTTAAACTGTACTCCCCCTCTTGGGCTACCTCAGAGCGTAAGCCCCATGCCCACCATGGGCCGCCTCAGGGTGTAAGCCCCAAATCTCTCGTCCCGCATAACTTTAAACTGTAGTTTTCCCGCATGACGTTAAACTATATCTCATTATGCATGACGTTAAACTGTACTCCCCCTCTTGGGTCGTCTCAGAGCGTAAGCCTCATGTCTCACTCCACCATCCATCCTGATTCTTACCCGGGCCGCCACATCCTTGTAAGATCATGCCATCCCATCCCACTCAATGACATCTGGAAAGCCACCCACGTGTTGGCCCCAACATCAGTGTTCCCCCTAGGGGTCCTTCAACTCGATGCGTCTCCACAAGACGTTAAACTTGCGACATACCCCGTGTTAAACATGGGAATCTGAGGAAAACCTCAGATGATACCCATTCCCCACGTTTGATGTGGGATGCCTCGGGCTTCTGCACCCTTGAGAAGCCATGTGATAAGGGACAGAAGACAGACATGCAACGACACCCCAGTGTGACCATTCTCGTCACTGAAGGTTTCTACCCCGATAAGACCCCTTGGAGCATCTCGACGGAATCAGCGTAATTAACCGGCGTCCATGTAGATATGGCACCGTGAATGAGATTCACAAGCACGTTTTAAATCTATGAGGGAGACCCGGACTAGGTGATAAGCTCTGAGGAGGAATCCACGAAAGGAAGAACCGACATCCCATCATCCCGGTTTCGATCAAGGAGCAGACGTCCCTGAATAAGGAACGGATTTCGCCCGCCTTTGGAAAGCGGGAATTCGGGGTAACAAGAAGCGCATCCTCCCCACAGACGGATGTGCGCGCCCTGGCGAAAGCATCGGAGCAACAAACCCCACAAACGTTTTGTCTTTTCTTTTAATGCCCTAACTTTTCCCGGGCCCATTTAGTGTGGACCCAGTGGGTGTGGCCTGACTTTTTCTTAGGTGGCCCTATTCAGGTTTTCAGCCTAACAGGCTTTGTGCCTCTTTTTGTGAGCATTTTAAAGTCCCACCATCAAGACTATCATTACAGATATTTTAGGTCGAACATATTTGACCATGTATGGTGGGGCGAGGGCCCCGATGAGGTTTGGTTGATTAAAAGACGTCTCAATGTCCTTCAGACGCATGTGGAGGGAGCATGTTTAGATTTGAACAACATGCAGGGCATGTCTCAAGGCATGGGAGTCGTATCGGCGGGCATAAGTGGGAAGAGCATCGCCTAAGGAAATCTTACCTTTGAAATATGGGCTAGGGGCTATCAATATGCAGATCCACTGAGTGCATGGTTTGCATAGTCATGAAAAGGTGTCCTTAAGTCATTGACTCTCCATTTCTGATGGCCATAGGACTTCATGAAAGCCCGAATTATGAAAACCACCATGGGTGGCTTGGAGAATTGTGAAACCCACCATGGGTGGCTTGGAAAGGGTATGTAATGTCTAAAAGGTTTTGAGAACATCTGTATCAATCAGGAGTGTGGAAGCCAGGTTCCCGTCTTACGAATTTATCTAGCGTAAGGAACGGTTGGAGCTGGGCGTAGTTTATCATCGTATAGCTAGGACATTATCTAGAATGGAACGGATTCTCCTGGTCCTTGGTAATATCGTCAGAGACATTCCACCATATTCAGGTAGGGTTCTGAAAGAGGATGGTAAATTATATCGTAGAGGGTTTCCGAATCCATAGTTGAACATAGGGGCTCGGGGGCCAAGAGGCGTATGAAGAGAAGAATTGCCTGAGTAAATTGTGCCTTTGGTAGATGGGTCAGGGGATATCAATATGCAGAGCCACTGAGGGCATGGTATGCATAGTCCTGCAAAGGTATCCTTGGGTCAATGATTGTATTCTCCCGATAGCCAAGCAACTTCATGAAAGTTGAGATTTGGGACCACCAGGGGTAGCTTATGAGAATTCGGCTTTCTCCGAGTACATAGTATGATTTATAAGGAGAGGGCTCCTGGATATGGGGGAAGCGTCTAGGATAAATATCCCAATAATGGGTGAAGTCATTCCTTCTCACGCTAGTGTGATATGGTGGTTTTTTCCGGTCTGACCCATGTACTGAGGAATAGGTAAAAACCTATGTTCCTTACTAAACCCATGATAGGATTGACCGTGCAGTTTAACATCATGAAGTAAGGACGTCTTCCATTCAGTTTAACATCATGTGGTAAGGACTTAGTTGCATTTTTAAAGGGTGATGTGCAGTTTTACGTCCTGCAGTGAGGATGGGGAGTGTTATTAGATTCCATGCAGTTTAACATCATGCGGTGATGATGGGGGGTATTTTTAAACCAGTGAAAACGCTAGTGGTTAGGGGAACTTCCCTGGATGTTTAATGCTTGGTCTTTTCAGCTTTACGTCAAGTGGCCAAGATGCTCCACACAGTTTAACGTCATGTGGTAAGGACATAGTTGCAAAGGCCTCTCTTGATTAGTATGTAATTGGGCTCAAGCATCTCGGCATGTCCAAGATGTGGAGAGGGGTCCATTGGTGTAAATCGCGGTTCTGGGGCTTCTTGAATCAGGAGAAATGATATAGGGGCCCTGAGGCCGGTAAGCGTACGAGGCTAGGAAGAGTGTCGCCTGTGAAAATCTTGCCTTTGGTAGACGGGCCAGGGGCTATCAATATGCAGAGCCACCGAGGGAATGGTTTGCATAGTCATGCAAAGGTGTCCACGGGTTGATAACTTTCTACTTCTGATGGCCGTGAATGGTTATGAGGATCCGCAATTGTCCGGGCCACAAAGTCTGTCATCTAGTAAGAAAATGTCTGGACATGTCGGGCATACTTGGTCCTGGTTGTTGTTAAATCTTAGAGAGCTCACTTCACTGATTTATCTTATGCGTGCAGGTGTACCTTCACTCCATGAAATTTAACATCGTGTGGTATGGACGAAGTACTCCTAGTTTAGTGGTCATAAAGATCTGACCAATAGGTGACTATTGCTGCAATCACTTGAAGGATAACTGGGTAATCATGCTCTGATATACTCTAAACAGGGTGGGGATGAAGGTTGTAAACTGCAACTCTGAGGTTTCCTGGATTAGGAGATGTGGTGTGGGTGCTCTGAGGCTGGTAAGCATATGTAGCTAGGAAGAGTGTCCCCCAAGGAAATATTTCCTTTGGTAGACAGTCTAGGGGCTATTAATATGTAGAGCCACTGAGGGCATGGTATGTATAGTCATGAAAAGGGGTCCCTAGGTCGATAACATTCCACTTCCTATGGCCATGGATGATTATGAAAATACGAGATTGATCATAGTACAGATTTCGGCATGTGGGGATAATGGTGTATGAGCATACAAGAAACATCTTCACTACAATTGTCCGTTGAGTCAAAGTAGCCTAGTCCTGGATTGATGTTCGTAGATACAGGTCGTCATGTGAAACACATGCAGATACATAGGCTAACCATACAGGGATACCCCAGAGAAGTTTGGATGTGAAAAGGGGATGAACTTGTAAACCACTACACTATAAATTTCTGGATCAGGAGGTATGTTATAGGGGCTCTAAGGCCGGTAAGAATACGGGGCTAGGAAGAGTGTCGCCTGTGGAATTATTTATTTTGATAGATGGGCCAGGGGCTATCAATATGTAGATCCGCTGAGGGCATGGTATGCATAGTCATGAAAAGGTGTCCACGGGTCGATAACTTTCCACTTATGATGGCCATGAATGGTTATGAAGATCCATAATTTTCCGAGTCGTGGTGTCTGATGTACGGGAAGGATGAATCCAAATTCACAAGGAGTATTTCCACTTCGTTTCGCCATACATATTAGGTGATTCATGATGAAATCCATGCATTTTAATGTCGTGTAGTGAGGACATGGTCTGTGTAGTTTAATGTCATGCAGTAAGGATGACTTCTATGCAGTTTAACATCATGCGGTGAGGACGTAAAATACACCTCGTGTAGGTCTGGTCCGTGCACAGGGGGAAAGGGGCTTTTCTTTTACTTCCTGTCTATGCAATTTAATGTCGTTCAGTGTAGGTCTAGTCCATACACGAGGGAAAGGGAGCATTCTTACATCTTATTATCTGTGCAGTTTAGCGTCATGCGGTAAGGATGAGGACTACACCCCATGCATGGTTGGTCTGCACACAGGGGGGAGAGAGCATTTTTTTAACTTTTATTTGAGGTCATTGGGATAGGGTGTGGAACTCTGGTATCACTACGTATCCTGCGAGGGCATTAATCAAGCCTCACGTAGTTCTCTGATAAATACACCCTGTGTAGGTCTGGTCCGTACACGGGGGAAGGGGGCATTTTTTAACTTTTATTCGGGCATGGCTATGCCTGTATAGGGATACCTGGCGTCACTACGTATCCTACGTGGGCAGGAATCATGCCGTACGTAGTTCTGTAAAATATGTGTAGTTTAACGTCATGCGGTAAGGATGCCAAATACACCCCGTGCATGTCTGGTATGTTCACGGGGGGAGGGAGCATTTTTTATCTTTCCTTTAAGGTGGCTGGGCTAGGATAGGGGATCCCGGCATCGCTACGTATCCTATGAGGGCTGGAATCAAGCCTTATGTAGTTCTCGGAAAGAAGTACACCCCGTGCAGGGCTGGTTCGTACAAGGGGGATGGGGGTATTGTTAACTTTTGTTTTATTTCATTTGGGAGTGGCTGGGTCAGGATAGGGGATCTCGACATTGCTACGTATCCTGCAAAGGTATGAATCAAGCCATACGTAGTTCTCTAAAATCCGTTCAGTTTAACGTCATACAGTAAAGACGCGAAGTACACCCCGTGCAGGTCTGGTCCATTCACGGGGGAAAGGGAATTTTTAAACCTTCCTGGGGATGGTTGGGCCATGATTAGGGACCCTAGCATCGCTACATATCCTGTAAATGGCTGGAATCAATATGTACGTAGTTCTCTGAAATCCATGTAGTTTAACATCGTGCAGTAAAGACGAACTACTCTTAGATTAGGGTCATAGAGTTTGGACCGTTGGGTGCTTGGCAGTTTAACATCCTGCAGCTCAGATGAGCATTGCTTTTAGTTATGCCGGTGCGGATGAAATAATCTTATTTTAAGTTCATGGAGTTTGGACCATTGGGTGCTTGGCAGTTTAACGTCCTGCAGCTCGAATGAGGGGCATTTTTGTTATGCCGGTTGAGGATGAACTACTCTTAGTTTAGGGTCATAGAGTTTTGACCGTTGGGTGCTTGGTAGTTTAACATCCTGCAGCTCGGACGAGGGGAATTTTGGTTATGCTGGTTGAGGAAGAACAACTCTTAGTTTAGGGTCATAGAGTTTAGACCATTGGGTGATTGGCAGTTTAATGTCTTGCAGCTCGGACAATAACTTCTTTTATTTATGCCGATGTGAATGAAATACTCTTAGTTTAAGGTCATGAAGTTTGTACCGTTGGGTGCCTGGCAGTTTAACGTCATGCAGCTCGGAAAAGGGGCATTTTGGTTATGCCGGTTGAGGATGAACTACTCTTAGTTTAGGGTCATAGAGTTTGGACTGTTGGGTGCTTGGTAGTTTAACATCTTGCAGCTTGGACGAGGGGAATTTTGGTTTTTTCAGTTGAGGATGAACTACTCTTAGTTTAGGGTCATAGAGTTTGGACCATTGGGTGCTTGAAAGTTTAACGTCTTGTAGCTCGGACGATAACTCTGCTTGGTTACTATGTGAAATACTTCTTCAGGAACCTCGCATTTGTAGGAGCCGTGTTGAATTGACCGTCCATGGAGATCAGGGCATATGCTCCATTGGAGCAGACCTTGTGTATAATGTATGGTCCCTCCCACTTAGGATCCAGCTTTGGAGGTTTCTTTCCAGGTATCATTGGGGTCTGGAGGACCAACACCAATTCTCCTTCCAAGAAAGACCGAAGACGGGCCGTTTTATTGAAGGCTTGTGCAATCCAGTTCTGGTAGACTACCAGATGGTGCAAAGTGTGCAGTCGCTTCTCGTCAAGCTGTTCCAATTCACCTATCCACTTTTCTTATTTCTCATTATTGAATAATTGATCACAGATGGAAACACGGAGTGAGGTAATTTGGAGTTCAATGGGAAGGACCGCCTCTGTGTCATATACCAGTGAGTACAGGGTATCCCGAGTAGCGGTGCCGATTGTGGTTCGATAAGCCCACAATACATGGAGTAGTTTATCCATCCATGAATTCTTGTCTTTTTCTACCATTTTCTAGAGAATTTTGGACAAGGTCTTGTTGAAATCCTCTATATGTCCATTGGCCGCTGCATGGTGGCGGGACGAGTGGTTATCCTTGATACCATATTCTTGGTATAGTTTCTCCAATTCAGCAAAGGAGAAGTTGGTGTCGTTATCCATCAGTATGGTATGAGAGATACCAAATCTGGTGATGATATTGGTTTTCACCAAGCTGACAACGTTCCTTGACCCGACATAATTAAGGGGTACAGCTTCTGCCCATTTTGAAAATAAGTCGGTTGTCGTGAGGATATACTTTAGATGTTTGGATGTGGTGGGAGGATATTGTCCCACGACATCCATTCCCCAAACGGCAAATGGCCAGGAGTACTTGTCCTGATGAAGTAACTCTGGCGGTTGGTGTACAAAGTTTGCATGAATTTGGCACGAGTGTCATTTTGCGGTAAAGTGCTCGCAATCTCATGCCACTGTGGGCCAATAGTACCCAAGCTTCCAAACCTGATGGAAAAGCTTGGACCCTGGCTGATGTGCTCCACATACTCTGGCATGCACTTTAGTCATGATGGCGGTGGTTTTTTCTCCGTCAATGCATCTGAGGAGGACTCCATCGAGGCCTCATTTGTAGAGGACCTCTTGTTGACCCACTCCGCCATATATGGCAAAGTTGATTTCCCTTCTCTGTATTTGATCTCGTTCAGTCCTTTCTGATGGAAGTTCTTCCTCTTGAAGGTAGTTTGCAGTGGGGGTAGTCTAGCCAGTGGCGGGAGCATACGGATCAGAGATATGACTGACTTCATGGATCTCCTCCATCTTTGCCTGGAAAAATGTCAAGACCATTCAGCGGTGAGCAATACTGATTAATGTTTCATCCCAGTCTGGGTCAGCCAGGGCTGTTGCCGCTTTGGCTAATGCATCGGCCTGGGCATTCTGAGATCGGGGAATATAAATCAATGTTGGTTCTGTGGAAAATTCCACCATTAAACCTCTTACATTGTCAAACAGGGGAATCAACTCCTCCTTTTTGATAGCATAGTAACCATTGACTTGCTTAATGACTAGTTCTGAGTCACCTTTTACGTTAAGGTGTTGTACTTGTGCCTAGAGTGCGAGTTCCAGGCCTGCAATGAGGGCTTGATATTCCTCTTCATTGTACGTACATCCCTCTGATAGGAGGAAGGAATACAGAAAGACTACCTTTTTGGGGGAAATGAGTATTATCCCCAAACCCACCTTATTAAATTTGGGTTCTTCCATCCTTTTCTCAGTTGGGATTCGGTATGCGCCGTTAAAGTACATTTCCCATGTTGGTAACTCCTCTTGAACCCTGAAGATGTCTTCATCTGGTAGCTCTATGTCCAATGCGGTAGTCCCTATTGAGGGGTGCTCTACGAGAAAATCTGCTAACGCCTGGCCTTTGATGGCCTTCTAAGGCACAAAACAGATGTCAAACTATTGCAGGATGACTTCCCATCGAGATAGGTACCCAGTCAGCATCAGGCGGCTGAGGATGTACTTTAGCGGGTTATTACGTGAGACCAAATAGACTTCATGATGCTGTGGATAATGTTGCATCTTTTGAACTGTGAAGACCAAGGCTAAACAGCTCTTCTCAATGTTTGAGTATCGATTCTCAACAACAATCATCATTCAGTTAAGGTAATAGAGACTGTTTTCACTACCGGCATTGTTCTTTTGCGCGAGGAAGGATCTCAGTGACTGCTCTAGGGCCGTCATGTATAGGATGAGAGGTCTTCCTTCCACATAGGGAATGAGCACCGGCGGTCTTAAGAGAAACTTCTTTAGGCGGTCGAACGCCTCTTGGTATTCCTCTATCCATTGGTACATGACTCCCTTCTTCATTAACCTGGTAAAGGGAAAACATTTGCCTGCCAAGTTGGCTATGAATTTCTTGATATAGGCCAAGTTCCCTTGGAATGCTCTCAACATAGTGAGGTTTTGGGGAGGTGGTAGGCTAAGAATATCCTGTCTTTTCAGGGTCGACTTCGATGTCGCGATGGCGTATAACAAATCCAAGGAATTTCTCTGAGGTAACCCCAGAGGTGCACTTCAAGGGGTTCATCTTCAGACTATGTTTTCGAAGTTTGTTGAAGACGATCTCAAGGTCTGACAGGTGATCTGAGCACTGCCTTGATTTGACCACCAGGTCATCTACATAACATTCGACGAACTTCCCCAGAAATGGCTTGAAAATACGATGCATGGCGCGCTGATATGTGGCGCCGGTATTCTTAAGACCAAAGGGCATGACCCTATAACAGAATATTCCTTGAGGGGCCCTGAAGGTAGTGGATTCTTCGTCTTCTCAGGCCATCCTGATTTGATTATACCCAGAATAGTCATCCATGAATTACAGAGCCTCATACCCAGCCGTTGCATCGATTAATAACTCGGTGATTGGGACCGAGAAGTCATCATTCGGGCAATGCTGATTAAGATCTCTGAAGTCGATGCAGATTCAGATTTTCCCATTCTTTTTCTTGACGGGGACGATGTTGGCCAACCAGATGGGGTACTTGACCTCTTGAATGAAGCCTACTTTAATGAGATTATCGACTTCAGCCTCTATTTTGGTGGCATGTGAGGGATGGGTCCTTCTAGCGGCCTTCTTATAGCCTCGGTGGCCTTCTGGAAGACCAGGTGATGCGTTGCCACTTCAGGATCGAGTCCCAACATTTATGTGTAATTCCAGGAAAAAACATCCCGATGTTGCTTTAGGAAATAGGTATATACCTCATGCTCCTCGGGGTACATAGCTGCACTAATGAGAGTAGGCCTCAGATCTTCCTCGGTACCCATGATTATTTCCCTAATCTCGTCTACCATGGTGGAGATACCCTCCTCAAATGTGGGAGGTGCATCTCTGAGATCTTCCTCTTCTTCTTCTTCTCCCAAATCCTCATCTTCTTGATCTGACAAGGGGAGAGTTTCCAGCACAGGTTCTTGGGGGTTTGAGGGTGAGGCGTCGTGGGAATCCCCTCTCTAGTATACGTCCCCATATTGTCGGTTGGCGGACGTTCCCGCATTGTCATGCTCGGCCATTGTGGCTGAAGTCATGAAGACAGCTGAGTGTGTGTCCGAACTTGAACCCCTGCTCTCAATATTGTTGATGGGCAGTACCTATTCTCAGCCAAGATGCCTGAGGGGGTCATCAGGAACCATTTCTAGACCATTTGGTGTGGGGATCCAGTCAACACCATTGGCCAAAGGATTCTTCTTCTTTTGCTCATAAAATCTGTCTTCAATGTAATGCAACTCAGAGAGCTTGAAAAGGGCCTCGTCGGCGTGCAATGTCGTAATTTTCCCAGTGACGTAGAACTTAATACACTGGTGGTAGGATGAAGGAACGACCATGATCTTGTGGAGCCACGATCATCCCAGTAGGGCATTTAATGCTATGTTCTCCCAGACCACCAGGAATTCCGAATAATCCACAAGTTCACCAAAATGGGTCTTTAGCTTAATTTGTCCAACTAGCTTCTGCTCGCTCTGCTCATAACCCAATAAAGTGGTCGCTGAGGAGATTAGGTCACCCTCACTATAGCCCAACTTACGGAGTTTCTGTAGGGGAATGAGGTTAATTCCAGAACCATTGTCAATAAAGACTTTGCGGATCTCAACATCTTCTAGCATTCCAAACACATATAATGGCTTGATGTGTCCTTCCATGATGACATCTTCATCCTGATCGGTGAAGGAAATCACCGCGTTGCATTCAGTTGGGCCAGTATCCGTTCGGTATATCTCGGCGGTAGCAACCTCATCTTGAAACTCTAAGGGGCTGAGCAAGGCTTCTATCAGTGCCTCCCTGAGGTCGGCTGACAAACCCAGGGCCTCTAGGATGGAAATCTTGGCTAGTTTCGATGCCAGCTACTTAAGGATGTCGTACTTTTTCTCCAACAGCCGATGCTTCTCTACTGGCGGGATAGTTCTAGCAAGTGGCTTGGGAGTTGGAGTATGTGACGAGGAGGGACCCGCTGTGGGGTCAGGTGCCGACGATGTTCCCAGGTTATGGGGACTCGGCACGGTCAGTCTGTTTGTGCACAGAAAGAGGCTAGACACTTGTTCCTCCTCTGATGGGTATCGTAGAATAACGGGGCCAGGGTGGCCGCTTGTGGAGGTGGGGGGATATTCTTTCTCCTGTTGAGTCCGTTGAAGGGATCTCCAATGGGTTTCCGTGATATTGAAGGTTTGGGCCGAGTTCCAACCGTAGGGTTGGTTTCAGTCACGACTACACCTCCCTTGGTATCCTCTACCTCTGTGATTCCTCGTCCCGACTCCTTGTGTTGGGAACTCGGGTTCATAACCATACCATTCGTCAGGGAACAATTTTAGAATATGGGTGACGTTGATAGAAGCAAATATTGGTTCTTCATCCTCTGACATGTCAACCTGGTCGGTTTTCCTTGATGGTGCTGTTTGCTGGGTCAGTTCCCGTGGCGCTAAGTTTGGGGGCATGAAATCTGACAACATCGGGGCTAATTTTGGCTTCATCGCAGACTGATCCTCTTGCGCTTGTCTCCTCCTTTGATTACGTCTGGACGACCAGATCATAGAGGTTTTTGAGGCCGATACTGTCAGTCGTGCGGCATCAGGGGCTGTTGGCGGCAACACTGGCTACCGTAGCTGAGCTCGGAGTATGCCCTGAGCTCAGTTGATAGTCTTCCGAGTCATCCAATTATCAAATTTCTGCCCCTTTTTGCTGGTGACTTCCTTTCACCCCTCCCCATTGTTGGAGTGAGTGGTAGAAATATACGTCACATGTGCTGGGGGTGGTCCCAGCTCGACCTGCCCGGAGTCTACCATCCTTTGCAAGATGTCTTTGAAGATGAAGCATTCCCGAATATTGTCTCCCAACATCTGATGGTAGGGAAAATAGTTTGGTATGTCATCACAGCCGACTTCTTCGGGTTTCCTCGGCTCCAGGAGGAGGATCTGGTTGCAATTCATGGTGGCGATGAAATATCCATGGAATTGGTCCTCTCAGAACGAGTATGTTTTATGCCTTTTTTCCTCAAACTGGTTCCTCTTCTCCCCTTTCTGATCGTCCATCCTGGGTGGAGGCGACCGCTAATATATAGGGGACCCTTGACTATTTGGTGGAGGCCTGAGCAGTGGAGCAGGAACAGGGGCTGGCTTGAGCATGAAAAAGGACGCATCAGCCCTGGCTGCTCTCTTTGTGGGAGCCTTCCAGGATATTTGGGACTTCACATTGATCTACTGCAGAGATTCATCAATTCTCTGGGCAATGGCCAAGAGATGGTGTAAGCCAGTGGTGCACTCCTCTGGTATGAGTAGAGTTCGCAGCTCAACTCGAAGATTATCGAGGCATATGGCGAGCAACTCATCTTGAGGCATTGGCCTATTCAGAGAGTAGGTCAGACCTTTCCATCTAGCGGTGAAATATGAGACCCTTTTGTTCTCCCTCTTCTTGCAGTTCATGAGGTCGTTGACCATTTTATTAGGTACCGTTGAGCTGAAGTGAAAGAGGAACTGCTGCCGAAGGTCTTCCCAGCTTTTTATTGAATAGGCTGGTAGACTTTTATACCAGACAAAGGTGGATCCTTGAAAGGTCTGTATGAAGCATATGAGTTTCACTGCTTCTTGTTGTTCCGGAGTCCCAATCATAGGATCACAATAGGATGCGTAGTGCATTAAATTCTATTCTAGATTTCCTGATCCATTGAAGATTGGGAATACAGGGCACCCAAAATTGGGTGGAGGTGGTGTGTTGCTCACCCAATCCGAGTAGGGCTTCCGCTTTGGCTGTATCGGAGTGCGCCGACCTTCCATTTCTTCCAATCGAGTTGTTAGTGCTTTGATGGTGCTGGGGAGTCCCTGGTTTACATCCTGTTAGGCTCGGTCCTGGGCAGGTGTATCTCGAGGAATCTCTTGAGGATCCATCTTGGTTGGCACCTGGGGTGCATGTGCTATTTGTGACACCTTTGGAGGGTTCATACATACTCGCTCCGGTTGCTTCCTTAGTGGAGGGATGTCTTGGTATTCATCCGGATCCACATTTAGGTAGTTGGACGGGTCGGGCGCCTCGTTGGGTAGGATCTCTGGCCGTGCTTCGTTTGCTAGGGAAAACCTAGGTCTTTGAGGTGAAATTGATGGGAGTGCATGGTGTGGCTTCTCTTGTAACGTGCTTTCAATAAGACGGTTCCTTTGGAGTATCTCGTCGTTGAGCCGCCTCAATTCCTTCATTTCCTCTTCCTGTCAAGCGAACCTCTCTTCGAGCATGAGTGGCTAATTTTTTTCAAGAGGAGGGGATGAATTAAGAGTAACTGGTCCTTTGTTCTTATACTTGTTGGAAGCTCGTAGGGTAAGAAGAGGAAGGATAGCTAAAGGGGCTGCCATGTTTAGGGTGGCCCTCTGGTTCCTGGTGTTCACACCTGGTGGTTCGTTGTGAGTCACAGCCAGACTGGAACCATCATCTCTCGATCAATCTTGATTTGCATCATCTCTGGTGTCACCTGTGGGGTTAACCTCTATGACGTTGATAGATGCATATCGCGGGGCGGGGAAGATTCCATCTTCTAAATAGGAATAGGATCTCCTGCATCTTTTACTGGCCTTCCCTTTCATGTGACGGGATCACCTTCAGACTTCTTGACAAAGGGTGACACGAAGAGTTCTTTGATGCGCCCTTACAGTATGCCTCCCTCTTGGAGGGGATGTTGATTCAAATGACGGGATAGGACGGGAAACTTCTCTTCTGGATGTCCTCCCTAGACGAGAGAATACTAACTCTTGGGGTAGGTTGTTGTTGAGGGGGTAATAATTCCCCCATCCCTGAGGGCTGGGGTTGGATCCGTTCCCTGGATGTTAGGTATCTTCCCATTTCTATTGGTCTTATGAGGGAATTTGTTGTTAAAAATGCCCCTAGCCCTACAGGTTGGGGTTGACCCTGTATTTCAATGGTGTCTACAACTATTTCTACCTGCCTGATTATGCGTACCCCCATTCAGGGGTGAACTGGGTTTGTTTTCGAGTTCTTATATGAATCAACCCCTTCCAGGGATGCGGGAAAAGATCGATGATTGGCCTCTCTTAGGCGAGAGGCATGTTGTATGCTCTCGGTGGCCTGATTCAAGAGTTCTTGAATGGCATGTTCCCGTCAGGCCTGACGCTTCTAGGACATACTCAAGGACCGACTCTGTTGGGTGTGTTTCCTTTCGCGAACAGGGATACCACTTGATTGATGTCTTGACGTGATGACGTTGCAAGACATCATGCCGAACGGGTTCTTCTGGGTGGGGAGCGGAGTGAAATGCATAGCTCCATGTTCCCCCCATCTCCTGATATGGACTCCCATCGGAGCTTCACCGATGAGGTGGCGCAGCTGGTGCAGCGCACGGAGGCAAGCTATCTCCATGTTTCCTTTACACCTCTAGGGTCTCTGTTGCCGCACCGAAGGAAGAGCTTCCAGGTCGATGTGACACATGAGGTCTCCCATTGTCTTGACATGGTCTACATACCCATCGTAGGGTAGGAATCTTGATTTTTATTGACAGAGGGTTGTCCATATATTATGGTGGATGTCATGCACACATTCTTCCAACAACTCTCTGGGTATGTCGAATTGAGAGGTGGTCGTGGGACAAAACATAACTGGTATATCATCCCTAGTCAATCGTTTCCTTAGGTGAAACATGTCAGCATACTCCTCTGTTAGTGACTCCTCTACCTGGTCGGACTAACTGAGACGCCCACCGATAGTGTGGTCAGAGTCAGTGGGACTGGTTGTTACTAAATCATCATGTGGGCGATTCCAAGGTGGTTCATAAGATGAACGTGGACCCGAAACGTCTCCCGATTGAAGAAGGATGTTGTTGGTGATTAACTGGGAATCTGACATGATGGATTCCGACCTTCTGAGTGCCTCGGCATACGAGGTATTTTTTGTGCTTGATTCGGCATGGGGAGGACCTTCCTGTCGATATGATTTTTCATTGCGGGGAGGGCCTTCGCAATGGCAGTTGTAATGGCGAGGACTACCTCTACTACTTGACACCTCACTGCATAGAGGACTTTTTCAGTGCATACCCTGGGGAGGACCTCCAAGTCATGTCGCAGCAAGGGGAGGACCTTCTGGCTGTATAGCGTGGTTACGGGTAGGGCCTACGCAACAACTTCCACTATGGTGAGGATGAATATCATGGTTTGTCGTTCGATGTGCATCCTGGGGAGGACCTTCAAGACACACTGCGATAAGGGGAGGACATTCTTGTTGCTTGGGGCCATTGTGGGGAGGACCTTCGCAATGGCAGTCGTGGTGGCTAGGACTTCCATCACAGCTGCTGTAATGGCGAGGACTACCATTACAGCTACTGCAGGGAGAATATCTGCGGGGTAAACCCTGGGGAGGGCCTTCAGAATGTACCGCAACGAATAGAGGTCCTTCTCATTTCTTGACGTCTCTATGGGGAGGACCTCCGTTATCAGGGTGGCGAGGACTACCACTGTGATCTGATGCTTAGCTGTGTGGAGTGTTGTTTCAACTTATCCTCTAGAAAGGACCTTCAGGGCAGGCCACGACAAGGGGAGGGCCTTCTTGTCGCGATGAGACGTCACTGTGGGGAGGGCCTCCACAATTTCGACTATGATAGTGAGGACTGCTATCATAATCTGTGGTCCCACTACATGGAGAGTGTTTGCAGCATATACCCCGGGGAGGACCTTCAGGGTGGACCGCAGTAAGTGGTGGGCCTTCTTGCTGCTCGATCTTCTTGTTATGTGGAGGGTTTATGTGACTCGCATCAAAAGAGGAGCTCTTGTGATCGATCATTATATGCCTATGGGGGAGGCCCCCATGGGTGCTCTGGGAGGACCTTCAGAGCTGATGGTAGCAACATTACGGGGAGGACCTTCGCAACTGCTACTGCCACTCCCATAATATGGTAATGGGTGGGTAGGGTTCTGAGCCTTCGATATATGTTTAGCGGCGTTGGGAACCCCAGATTCTAGCAGAGTAGATTGATGAACTCCCTCTTTATTTTCTATCTGCCTTCATCATGTTTGGGGTGCTTTCTTACGGGCAGCAGGGACCGTCTGTTGTTGACAACGGCCTTTACCTTTGGGTACCTATCTAATTGGGTCCCGTGATGCTGCCGAGATACGCCAACGAACATATAGACTTTTATCAGGGATATATGCCTGCTCTAGAGAATCCACCATGATGGATGGGTGTCCCCGAGTTGGAACGAGTGAAGATGCTTGATCTGGTTGCCATTGCGTCGCGGAATATAGCCGGTGACCATCCTGGGCTGAATCAGGGATGCAGATATGCTCTGAGGCGGCTATCTCGTCTCTTAGATGAGTCACCTAAATTGGGGAGATGGGTTCACAGGCCCAAGTCCTTGCTGTTGCTGCTGATGCAATTACATTCTGGCATGTCTGCCAGATATGATCTGGGATCGATACCTGCTCCTCCATCATTACCAGGATATGTAGAGATACATCTTTTGCTGGAATGGGTATGAAGGACTATTCCGGTATCGGATCAGGAATATCCTACTCCAGTCCTTCGGTGGTCAGTGGGTACTGACAATTATCCTATGTCGGGGTAGGTGAGCGAATCTTCCCCTCGGTCGGGATATGCTGGTTTATCTCTCTGTTTACCGCCACATCGGGATGGTGGACTTTTCTTACATTCGTAGTGAGCTGGCCCTACATATGTTGGTTTCCCACCGTATTGAGTCAGTGGCCTTTGTTGGTAGGGATACATGCCCACCTATTAATTGCAGCCACATCAGGATGTCGGGCTTTGTTGATAGCCACCATATCGGGATGGTAAGTGTCAGGATCATCTGCTAGGAGCTGGTCCTCCAGGCACTGGGTCGCCACCATGTTTGGTTGGAGGGATTCATGACCCTAGGCAGGGAGAGGTGCATGCTCATAAGTGTCGTCTTGTGTGAGCGACGGGCTTGACGGAGCTCGATGGGGATGCGCGCCTACTCGTATGATGCCTTCATATCTGGATGGCGGGCTTTGGAGGAGCGAACAAGTGTATGTGTCTGTTTGTGATGTGTCTTCATGACTGGGCAATAGAGCTCCTCCTCAAGGACAAGGGTGATGACCGGTCCCCAGTTGTATGTTTGCCGCCTTCATTGGGCAGTCCAAGGGGCCAGAGCTCGGGGAGCGTGGGCCTGGATCCTCGGGGTTACATCCTCCTAAGTATGAGGATATTGAGTCACGGCGTGACCACAACATCATCTTACGGTGGGGGCCTTTGAGTGGAACCCCCATTCAGCGGGGATGAGGTCTTCAGCATTGACCTCATCCACCTCCCTAAGATAAGGGAGGTACGCGTTGTCCCGTTCCTGGGATAGACTCCCGAAACTGTTGGAGACAGCAACAGGGGTTGTCTGAATCTGCTTCTGCGGCCACTGCTGAGCAGGTGACCGGTGAGTCCTGGCAGATTAGAGGGCATGCATGGCTACCTCCACCATCAGGAGAGTAACGTTCACGTGGTTCTCTTGGATCAATGTGTCTGAGACCCATCATTGAAGATGCTGGGTAGGTGACGGGGTCCTCCGTTGGTGAGGACGTCTGGTCATTGTGTTGTTGGAGGAACGCGCTTGAGAGTTCCTTTGTGACACCATTGGATTGAAGGGAGTTCTGTGTAGCACCTGTAAAATATTTTAACAAATACAAACAACAAACCCATCAAAGCAGCATCTCATGATCCCAAGCGTAGTTAATGACCTTGCTTGGCCCTCCTTGTGAGTATAAAGGGGGCACATAGAGGAATTAGGTTTAACCCGTCATGCTTGGTTAAAGATTCACGTCGGGTTCACCATTTTTGTTTCGGGTCGGTCTCGAAACACCCAACGGTTCTATATCCGATGATGCATGTACCTACTTTCTAAAGGCATGCATTCATCGGGCGATTTGGCCAGCGACACTTAATAACTCACATTGGTCGAGAGGATGGGAAGTCGGGCTCATCACACCATTTTGGGGGGAATTATTTCATGTTCCGAGACTCTCTTATAGATTTAAGACATATTCATATGTTCGTGAATCATTGGTTTATACCAAAGCATAGTATCCATGGATTACTCCTGGTTGGAAATGGTCAGCTGGACGTAGGGGTTCGGAATCATTTAGGCTGGAGGTTTACCATCCCTCGTTGGATTAATGACTCTGAAGAATTTGGACTCATTGAGACAGTGCTGGTTTAAAGCCTCATGACTGGACTCTCTAGAGTTTATTATCATCCAGGGGGGACATATAATGACTCAGGTGTCTGGATTGAACCCATGATATGGGCTTCCTACGTATCCTCATGAGAGGAATCAGAATCCATGTAGTTCAGTTTGGTATGGGTCTTATGCTCTAGGCTGCCTAGGGTTGGTGCGGTGAACCTATGTGATGATAGTCGGATCAACCAGCTGTTGGTCTTGAACCTCAGGGAGGCTTCTTATGTACCCTTCCTAGTAGACAAGGATCAAAGTCCACATAGTTCGAATCGGGGTGTTGGAGAACTGACGTGAAGGTGGACCCAGGGGTCCAATGGTGATCGGGCTTGAACCTCGGGGAGGCTTCCTACGTACCATGCCTTAACATGGATCAAATTCCTCATACTTTGTAATGGATTAGGGCTTAAACTCTGAGGAGGCCCATGGTGTGGATTGGGGATTACACACTAAGGAGGCCCATGGTGTGGATTGGGGCTTACACCCTAAGGAGGCCCATGGTGTGGATTGGGGCTTACACTCTAAGGAGGCCCATGGTGTGTATTGGGGATTACAATCTGAGGAGGCCCATGGTGTGGATTTGGGCTTACACTCTGAGGAGGCCCATGGTGTGGATTGGGATTACACTCTGAGGAGGCTCATAAGGTCGGGGCATACTCCGAGATGGATTCCCATGGCGACAAAGTGCAGAGGGAGAGGGAAAGAGTTGCTCTTGTGCCCGTCACGTCCCTTGTTCCCAGGGGATGTACCGAAGTGCATGGGGATTCATTTTGATGGGTATTTTACTACCCCCCAAATAAGGGAGAAATTCTCCAGCCCCAACAAGTGGAGGGGCAGAAAGGGGTCTCTCGAGCTCAGACTCTACATTACCGTGGGAATATGATCCCATGAATGCTTCAGAAATCCACTCAAGGGTCGGAGAAACCCCTTCACCCCTGCTTACCATGGGTATGTGAACTCAGAAAGACATGCTGATGTGCCTGAAAGTTACATCACACGGGTCCGGTGGCTCTGGTGGAGGCCTCGGCTCAGGGCCGACGAGTGGGTCAATGAGGGAGTCATAGAGGATCAGGCTGGATTGGAAGGATTTTATCTAGCTCAGGGAATGGAAACTCTGAAGGATTCGGCAGGCTACACCGGCATATGGGTGGTGGCGCCCTTAAATTAGGAAGGTTATACACAGCTGGAGAGGCCATCCACAAACCAGGTTTTCCCGTACACTGATGGGCATCCCGCGAACCAGGGTGGTTCACAGAATGGTGAGCATCCTACGAACCGGGGTGGTTTGCGGCTTCGGGTTTGATCTGCGTACCCGGATGGTTCGCGAAGGGTTTCATGCAAGCAATGGAAGATAAGGGAGGCATCGGTCGGGGGTTCGTCAGTCGCGCCATTGCCTGCATAGGAGGGTGATACGCAGTGCGGCGGATCGGAAAACAGGCATAAGATCCCTAGTTTTTGGGGAGTGCATCCGCGGAGGGGCCATGGTTCATGGTATTAGTTTCTTTGTTATTTTAAGTTCGTGGTTCACCAAGTTATTATGCATTTTCAGTTCCTTATTATTTCACTTCCAGCTTCATACCTTCTTTGGTTTGTGGACTGGAACTTCACAGTTTGCGAAATACTAAGCTCCTTCCTTCAAAATCCTTCCGCCCGAATCTGATCGGTTTCCTTCCATCTCTCAGAATCCCCTTTTCCACTTTCCCTCGATCTCCTTTTATAGAGTGTGGAAAAGGATGTATCTATGATCATGCGTTACCTTTTATGGAGGCCCACGATCGGGGACCTGGTTCACGGATGACTTGGTCAATCCGTAATTCACGAGTGCATCGAGCGCATCTCTCCCCCCCCCCCCCCGCAAACCAAATGATCTCAGGGAGTGCTCCGTGGCCATAGAGATATCTTCCTCCATTCCATGAATGATGGTGGATACGGACCAGGCCAGTTGAGGTGGTCCGCGGATGGGGTGGTTCATGACGGTGGACCGGTTCGGTTCCTGTCCTACTTCGTGCCCGTAGAGGATCTCCGCCTCCATTCCATGAACGACAATAGTCTGTGGAGGGGGTGCTTCGCGGAACTGGCCATGTGGTGTCATCATTTGGGCCGTTCTGCAAACCAAATCGTCTTTGTTCATCCTTTGAGTTGTCTCCATTCGTCCCTCCAATTCTTTTAGGGAATTGTGTATAATTTCCTTTGCGGATTTTTTTCAGGACCCTACAATCTCGTTATATCTTTATATGACCAATGTGTACTTCCCAAATATAGGCATGTGATTCATAAATTAAATCCTTCTATATGTCTACAAAAACTCAGATATGACTATAAATTTGCAAGATCTCATCCATGTCAAGAATCTAAATACGTGGTGGGTCCTCACTAAAACACTCTCCCTTAGGACTAAGCCCTTTGGATTCGATAACTGCCTCATCATTACTCAATCATGAAGTGAATAGATCATTGATAAGGCTACAATTATAGGTTTTGTATGATTCCCATTAACCTCTATGTACATATCAAAAAATAAGTTCATTGACTTCCACTCACCACAGGCCTCTTGAACTACTTGTTTATGAGTTTTTTAGCTCATTACATTAGTAATGGTATTGCCTTTCTAAGGCATGTACACAAGATCAATGTCAAAGTATTGTAGGTATTCATCTAACATTAACTACCTGATATTTATGTCATGTTGTGTAAATATTTATTTGAGGAATTTTTGGTCCATAAATACCAAAAAATGCTCTCCAAGAATATATTACCTCCAAAAGAGTAAGGAATGAACTAGAGATTTCATATTGAGGTTGTGCATTGGGTAATTTCACTCATGTGGTCTTAGTTTCCAAGACTCATATGCCATGAATCAATCTCCCTACATCATAATGGATCCCAACCCAATGCCTGATGCATCACAATATATAGTATTGATTATTCCCTGTTCTAGAAGAATCAGGATTGGTGTTAAAGTAAACCTTTCTTTTAACTCCTAAAAGGATTCCTCATAAGATTAATACTATTATAACTTCACACACTTCTTATTCAATCCCAAGAGAGATGATTCTAGGAATGATAAATCCAGAATAAAATTTATATAGTATCCATCTAGTCTAATGAAAACTTTTCATGTCAAACACATTCTTTGGATTCTCCCAGGAAACTATATCTCTCACATTTTCTAGGTTAACATATAGTCATTACTATAAGATGATGTGACCTAGGATTTGTACCTTATCAATACAAAAGTTTCATTTGGTGAGGTGAACATACATCTAGTTATATCTCAATGTATTCATCACAATATCAAGATGATTAACATGTTCATGTTGTGTATGAGAATAAATCAAGATATCATACACAAAGAGTACCATAAATAAATATAAATAATAGTAGAAAACTGAATTCCTTAAATCTATAAATATTGTTGGAACATTTTTTGACCAAAAAAATAACCAGATACTCATATAGGATATATTTACAATGAAATGTTGTAAATGGTATGTTTTTTGTTATGACATGCACCTGATGGTAGCCCAACCTCAGGTTGATCTTGGAAAATATCATTACTCTGTGAATATCATAAAATAGGTCATCTATATACAGTAGTGAATGTATGTTTTTTACAATAATATAGTTCAATTTCTAGTAATCTACACTTAATATGAGGGTAGCATCCATATTCATGGAGAATAGCATAGGAGAACCCCATGGTAAAGTAATGGGTTGTATGAAACCCTAAGATTTCAAATCCTCTTGTAGTTTCTTAACCACCTATATAGGTTCTATCCTATAAAGAGGAATAGACACTGGTGCCAATCCTACAACTAGATTTATGTTGAACTCTACCTATCTCATATGATTTAACCTAGAAAAAATATACAGGAATACATCCCTAAAATGATCCCTGATAAGAGGGAATTCCATATATCACATTCCTTGATCACTCATAAAGAGATTATCCATATGGTATGTCACTCTAACCTTCCCATGATGCTTTCTTCTGGCTCAAATCTCCTAGAAATATCATTTTTCCATTTTTAATATAAATACTAGCCTTAGATGATGTGAAATACACCCTCCAATGATATCAATCAACATGAGTATGATAATGTAGTAACCAATCCATTTTGATTATGATGTTTAAACATATCATTATGAAGAAAAATAGGTTACATAAGAAATAATACCCAAATATCTCAAGGGGATCCCCTTTAACCATCGTAAACTCTCTGATCGAGACCCTAAATGTGTGTTGTGAGTCATAATTCCACTAAAGTACTCTAATTATAATCCCAATCTTTCCATAATTATTGTATATATAAAAGAGTATGAAATTCAAATATCAAATAAGGTTGATACTAAAGTGAGAGATACTAGAATAGTGCTTGTAATTGTATAAATCTCGTCACTATTCTCATTTGGGGTAGGTTTTACTATATAGAAATTGTAAAATCTATAACCTTGAGATATGACATGACTACCCTAAGAAGGTCCGCTCTACTGGTGCTTAATGTATAGATCCTGTCTACCTTGGCCATAATCAAATACTTGGAATAACTAGCTAGTAGTACTTCAGATACTTTTTGGGATAGGAACTACTGATCTTATTTATGAAGGTGGGGTTTATAAGGGTCCTCCTCTCACTAGGAATTGATGGTAAGGTCCTGCAAAACCCCTGAAGAGTTCACAACCTTCTGCAACCTCAACACTCAAAAAGGATCTCTGGGATACTAAGTATTCTTATAACCTAAATTTACACAATTCTAACACACTATGTAACTATCGATAGTTGTCATCTAGTTGATGTTACCCCCAACTTCATACTCTAAGTGATGTCTCCTACCATTCAAGGAACCACTCCTATCTTCAAACAAAACCACCAAAGCCTACACCGTTATCCTCTCTCAGGTTCCTCTTAGTGATGAGGGCTGGATTCACTATCTCATAAATAGTTGTTAACTGGAAGGCATTGACATGATATTATATGGTCTATAAAATCCCATCCTAGAAACATATCATTTTCTACAACACATCAACAATAAGAGTTGATGTGAAGTGTTGAAGTTTGGGGAAATGATATGAATATCCCATCTCAGATATAACATTCTTACATAGATATATGAACACTCTAGGGTTGTCATATCTAAATTTATGTGGAAAGAATTAATAATTTAAGGATGTATGTAATTGCACCTAGACGATAACCTGATAACATCCAACCTCATTAATCATGTCCCAAAAATATTTAGTGGAATCATGGAGAATATAGGTCAATATATTTACTCACCCCTATTTAGGTGTATTTAGATTCTTGAAGATTGATTCCATGGCTACTATCCATGACTCAACTTCTTGGGGTCCACCATCCCTCGAAAAGGTAGGTAGATGATGATATTTAAATTCTCACATTGACTCAGCCAAAGTAAGGGTAGGTTGAGGAGATCCATTCATAGAATACATAAGGTGTAGGAATATCTCTCAAAAATGAGTATTGAAACTCAGTTTGGGAATAACGGGAGGTACCTCAACTGGTGATAATGGAGTAAATTCCACTGGATTAGGTCCCACCACCTTCGAGGCATGATAGTCACCACATTCCTAGAACATGACTCGAGGATGTCATGGTGGAATTGTTCTAAAATTTCCAAACTCACAACTCATATTATTTTAAACAACATATATGAAAAAAGATAATTGAAAGGGAAAGGTATATAGCCTTTTTATAAATCAGTCACACCTATATGCTTACTCCTAAATCTAGGTCTAAGTGTGAAGAAAGATATAAATTTATCAAAACAGACTCTACCTACAACCTACTACTAATGTTGGGTGAGGTTCAAGATCTCGCATCACATAGTAGGGGTTCTAGTATGTAGAGTTTCAAATGCTATGTAAATATTAAACGCTCATTACATTACAATTGACATCCCCATTTAATGGTAACAATTTCATTTAAAGGTCTATGTACAATTAAGTTCATACTCATTTATATGTATATAGATATCATGGTCCACTTAGATGTGGAACCATTACTAATTTATAAATTCTCATGCTCTATATAAATTGAAAATGGTATGTCTTAAAAATGTGACTTGACCATCACATGTGGTATTAGGATGTGACAATTCATATAAAATTATTTGATTAAATGAATTAATATTCCCAATTTATATAAGTCCATGCTTCATAATTTACAATTGGAATTTACGTAATCAAATTATCTAATGTTTCATATCATGGAACCAGTGATCCATGGATCGATCATGACATAATTGGTTAATTAAGGTTCCATCATCAATCTATATGGGAAACACCATGTAGTCTGATGTATACACTTTAATCAATAAAATTATTTTATCCATGAAATAAATTTTAGTGCATTTCCATATATAACAGTCAAGAAACTCACAACAATCACATGTAATATAGGGAATAAAAGCAATGAGATACTCCTATATAGAATAGTATAATTCATGACATATGAATCCTCAGGTATATACAGTGATAAATGAGATGATACCACCCTACCATATCAGGCCAAGGGATAGAGGCCCAAAATAATAACATCAAAAATAATAATGCCAAAAAAACATGGGCATCACCCAATGGTGAAATCAATAAAACTGTAATAGACATAAACTAAAACATAAATATCCCAACCTAGAAAATTTGGATTTCCCAATACATGGGTTATCAACTCTCAAACACAGGCTCATTACCAAATTATAAAACATTCCATGTCCTCTGTCTAATACCCAAATAGTAAGAAAAATGTAAAAAGACCTTCTATAATACAACATTGTGACATCCATATCCCAGTTCAATCAAAATTAACTAAACCTAGTTGGCCACATGGAATCAAGAATGTCTAACCATATAGAAGAGGATTCTAAATAAAAGTGATGGTGTAGGTTGAGTCTAGGGGGAGACAATTCCCTTAGGTCAGATTGTATGCAATGGAATAAATAATAGGAAAGTAGTAGAAACAATGTAATAATGAACTATAGATTCAAAAAACATATAGATAAAATAAAAAGGATTAAACTACAAAAATTTCATAAAAAAATAATTATCATTTCATGTAATATATCAAAAATAGAAATAAAGGTAACAATATATACATCATTATATAAAAAAATAAAAAAGTCCAAAAATAATCTCTAATATAATCAAAAACCTAAGATCAGTCCTCTACATCTGTACTCCATCCTAATTATATAATCAAGCATCCATAATAAGACTCTTCCCATTTTCCTTACCTGCATCCATAAGATATGTTCAGGTATTGATCGACGACCCACATAGGGTGTAAGATATACTCAGTCATCCTCCACCAATGGTGCCAAGTAAATTTTTTTTGATGGATATAAAATGAGTAGTTTTCATATATAATAATGTAATAAAAATTGTAGAATGTAATAATTTTTTTCTCTGGTTCCTAAAGGACACCAGGTTGGCATTACCTTCTTTATCCTATCCTAGATGATCTATAAAAAAGTAACTATATGTATATATATATATATATATTGTATATATATATTATGATGTTTATATTCATATATATGGATACTTGTACTACTATCCAAAACCTAAGGCATAACTCAGGAGTCCATGGATTGAGATATAAATATCATAGAGAATCGATTAACATGATTTCCCAGTGTCATAAATCATGTGGGTCACCATGCCTGGTCATCACATTTTAATTTCGGAATCTAGTCCCATTCATCATATTTATATAGGTTCATCATGCACATACATTAGAATTACAATTGTGGATTCCAATCATATATATCACATTTCAATTTTGGATATCATCTTTATATATCATATTTAAGTAGGGTGTCCATGCCCATACATCATATTTAAATAGGGTATTTATTCTCATACAGCATATTTAAGTAGGGTTTTCATGATCATACCTCACATCTCATTTGAGATGTCATGACTTGTGATCACATGTATGTGGGTTTCCATTCAATCGTATCACAAATAGACGGGATTCATTTCCCTTATATTATAATTACATGGCATTCCATGCCTCTAATTTATGTTTATATGATAAGGACATGTGATTCTTAAATAAATTCCAAGGAATAAATTAATATTCAATTATCATACCATTTAACTATTGGATTATCCAATAATTTCATATAATCCCCATGTTATGGCCATACCATTCACTCCTGTTCAATTCAAGTTGGTCAATTCAATTAGATATCAAGACAAAACCACATAGAAGTTGTTTTGTCCATTTATACATTCAATTAGTCATAGAATATTTATGATCATGTCTCATGTTGTGGAACTAGATGATATGGGTCATCCCCTATCTACATTTTAGGGTATATGGGGAGATTATAGTGTGGTTAACATTTTTTATTAAGAAAAATATATATTTAAGGCAATGAACAGAAAGTATAGCATGAAGCATGATGGTGCATGATATAGAATGACTATGATTTAGATTAAAAGTAATAAATCACCTACCTTATGGAATTATATGAACCCCTCATCCATTATTGGCCTTTTAATCGATATAGAACAAAATAAATTATCAAAATAAACAAAGGCACTAAAAATAGGGGTTATTAGCTCACACAAAAATATTATAGAAGGAAAGGTAATCAAATTGAAGAATGAAGAGGAATGTAGATCTTACTAATATGAATCTAATTCACCTCATGGTGAATGAATTGGTCTTTGTTTGAGTAAGATAGCTCAAATTGTAAGAACTTTCCATGAGAGAGCTCCAATGGGATAAGGGAAAGGGCCATCTTTGATAGGAGAATTGTTTGTGTGTGTGTGTGTGTTATTTCCATGGGTGTCTATTTGGTGTTGTTAAATTAACTAATTTATATTTATCACTCAAGAAAACTAGTTTTATAGTCTCTATGTTTGTTATATAAATTCTGGTAATGTTTTCTTATCGAAGTTGTGTGTGTGGGAATTCTAAAGGTTTTACTATTGAGTAGATATACTGACCCCTTCATATATACCTTTTTGGGTATTCATATGTTGTTTATCATGATATAGGTAAACTAATGATTTCATACTTCTATAGTGGAGAATCATGATACTTTGGTCCTTAGTTTATAGTGCTTGGGGTTGGTTGATGGTTATATTATAGAGTAGTTCCATCATGTTAATCAAGTCTTTTTATATTTGGGGTTTTTAGACACAAAATTTATTATATTTTTATAGTGACTCTAATTGTAACTTTTTTATATATTTGGGTTGTTTGAATTTACTTAATTCATTATATTATATTTTCAATATTGTTATTTATTGTTGGTAGAGCTTGTGGATGTGTATATAAAGGGTAAACCATACACTAGGTCTCTTATACCCTTGTGATTTTTTATCATCCTTTGGTTCTAGGGTAATACCACTTATGGTTAGTGGAATTGTGGTCCATATTAAGAAAGTGGGTCAAGTCAATATATTAAACCAATCCCACTATATGAAGAATTTATTGGTGGGGAGAGTTATTATATGATTTATATACTTATATTAAATCCATATTTTAATAACAATGTTATGTAATCATGTTAAAATATTATTTTCTTAAGGGTCGTGTTTATTTCTAAAGCTTTATGAAATGATTGGAATATTTATGATTCCTATATTATTGGGTATGAATCACTTATGTTATGTCATTTCACTCTAATTATGTTCTCATATCCACATTATCATCTAATGGTCACATATTATATTTGATATATATATCTCATATTTACCCTTACTGAGTTTTTGAGCTGGTCATTTTCTTATGTTTCCATTTCTCAGGTTATAAAGAATGTTTTGGTCATAATGAGAAGATAAAAGAATATCCAATTGGGGTGAATTTTATTTTTAAAATACAATTAAATATTAATGTTATATTAGAGTTATAAAATAATATAATTTTGTGTAAAAATAAAAATAAATAGGCAAAGTTATTTTTAGAGGAGTTTGAATCTAAATGATCCTACTATACTCTTCACATATCTCACAAACTTGGATATACAGACCCACTATAATGGAATCTTACACTACTTTTTTCATACACAGAGTCACAAACCAATTAAAATATTTTTTACCATGGAGTATTGAACCAAAAATGGTCCTTAATTTTTATACAAGGATTCATATCCCAATTACGAAGCCTTTTCCCCTAGATGATTAAACTCAAAACCAACCTGTATTTTTCCACTTGGTGGAACAACCCTAAAAGTCCAAGATTTTCCCACCTAGAGAAAAAACTCAATTTATGACTTTTTTTAGATTCAAAACCCACTATTATTATTTTAATGGTTATTATAACATGGTATAATTATGAACATTGAAAAGAATAGAAAAAATAAAACGTTAGAAATAGCTGAACTCTTCAAGATCTAAGTGTCAAGGTAAAAAAGAAGATTTTCAGCAGAAAAGGATAGAATAATTAAAGTTTAGTTGAGATAAATATTTGATCATAAAATTGTGTATTACTTGTATTTTTCATTAATATCCTCAATTATTGCCATCATATTGCACTAGTTTTTTCAAATAAATATATAGAGGTTCTTTATTCACATCATCATTCAAATTTAAAGACCATTCCATCTTTATTTTTCCTGAAGAAATTATGTATGTGAAACTATTGAATTAATTCATAGTTATATAATCTTAATATCTAGTTAATAATCCACATGTAAATGAAAAAAAATATTCTTGTGAGACTTCCTCAATATCCTAAAAAGAAAATAAAAACTATAAAGTGGACCTCATTAGAAAATTTACTACAACAATAAACAATAAGAATTAATTTAATATAAGTAACCTCTGATAATATTTAATATTATCTCATCGTATTTCAATTCATTTTGAATTTAAATATCTCATGTTTCAAAAAAAAACAACATGAATATCTATACATGATTAATCTCATGTGAATCACATTTTATTTATCATTAATTAAATTAAAAACTGTTTTCATGAATTCTAGATAATTATTTAGTAATTTTGGAAAAGTTAAAATATTAATAAAATTTAAAATAAACTTACAGCCAATAGAATTATGAAATAATACAAAAAACAGAGTATAATTTCAGATTTTATAACATTCTGTAGAAACATGTAAAGCCAGATAGGCAAATTCATAAGTCAATATATTCACATATACAATATACTCATGTAGAAAATATATTCATTTATATGATTCTCATCAAATAGAAAAATCTACTCATGTAACTAAATTATTCACATAGCCAACCTCTTTATATAGGAAATTGTTTTCTACCATTACATGAAATACACATGCTACATATAGATAATATATTTCTACCCTTAAACGACTTACTACCCTAATATATCTATTGAATAACTCTAATTACTTTTACATGAGACTTAAGATACCCTTACATGGTTATTAAAAAAGTTATACTACCCTTACTCAAGTAATAAAATTATGTTGGTACCATTATATAAGTTTCAAGTTACCTTTACCTAAGCTTTATATTTTAGAGAGTACCATTACTGAACTATATAAGTACATTTATGAAACTATATAAGTACCATTATGAAATGAATGGAAAGAATGTGTTACCATTATATAACTAGTAGAACATGTGGGTTAGCTTTATATATCTTTTAAAAATAATTGGTTACCTTTATATATCTATTAAAACCCATTTATTATCTTTACATAACTAGTGAAAATACTTGATTACTTTTACACAACATGAGAAAAAGTATTACCCTTACATAACACATGGAAACATGAAACTACTTTAACACTGTTCTTGGGAGTAGTGGGTTACCCTAACACAAGTCCATAGAAATCACTTATGCCATTTTGTTACCCTTAGAATCCTGAGGTTACCTTTATGAAATATAATAAAAAATTACTTTACCCATACATAACTCATTTAAACCTAAGTTTACCTTTATCCAACAATATAAAATAAAATTTAAGAATACTAAATGACATATTTAGGCTAGTAGGTCTTCATGAAACTCATAGAAAATATTATAAACACTGAAAAAATGAAATAAAAACATAAATTAAGAAATTTATAATAAGATAAAACCAAAGTTGAAAAATATTTAATCAATTTATAAGATACAAAATAAAAATATTATAACTAGTCATAATATGGTTTTTTTGTGATTATAAAAACATAATTAGTGAATACGATCCAAAGAGATACTTTAATATTCTCCCCTATTTGTAAATTATGAAATTAATTAATAATTTAAAAAACTCTTCCATTTTTGAAATTATAAAAAAATAAAGTTTTGATATAAAATATCTCTTTATAAACAACACATCCCCCCCCCCATTATTTAACACATTTTTACTACCCAATAAGAATAAAGAATCTTGAAATAGTTTATAGCAAGGATAAATCAGTTTAGAAGTAGATTTAACAAAATCATTCATATGAATGTATATCTCAAAAACTATATCTTGGTTTCAATATAAAGTGTTCTATTATTAGAATAATGAGTTGTATAGAGTGTGAATATTTCAAAAGGTAAAATGACCTTTTATGAAAACTAAAGTTTTAATAAAATAGCAAACATCATCTAAATATGAAATATCCCATCCTAAGAAATATTTTAGGTAAATATGAAAATTTAATAATATTAACACAAAAAATCCCCCTAAATTCATTTTAGAAAATTTAAAATTTACATCATACAAAGTTCAATTTTTTTTAAGACATAGTAAAATCTAGGGGCTTAATAAAGTTATCAGCATGCTGATTTTCTATATAAATAAATTACCAATATAAATTTAATTTTTGAACATGATCCCTAATAAAATAAAATTTAGCATTAATGTTCTTAGTTTTATAATGTTTTAAGATACTTTTGGAAATATAAATATTAGAATTATTATCATGGAATATAGGAATATTATCAAAATAAAAATCAAAATCAAATAGGGTTTTCTTAATCCATAATGGTTGCGAATAATGTATTATGGATATATATTCAGATTCAGTAGTTTAAATAACAATATAAGTTTTCCCTTGAAGCCCAAAAAACTAAATATTAACCATGTAAATGACATATACCGGATGTTCCGTTCTATCTATCTTATATCCACTAAAAATAGAATAAAAAAACTTGTCAAATAAAAAATTTTCCTATCAAGATAAAATAAACCATGATTTAGTATTCCTTTAACATATCTAATAATACTCTTAACAAATTAAATATGATTTTCTTAAGGGTCACATTGAAATCTAGAACACATTAAAACTAAAAGTATTAAATGATTCTTAGAATTAGCTAAGTATAACAAACTTCAAATCATGCCCTAATAATTTTTAACATCAATAGATTTTCTATATTTATCTAAATCTAATTTAAAATTAGTACTTATGGGAGTATTTACACTTTTTAGAAGATTCTAAACCAAATCTCCTAATTAAATTTTTATCATACTTGTATTGACATAGAAAAATACCATAATTTTTCAAATACTAGAAATATAAGAAATAATTTCAATTCCCAAATCACACCCATAGTAGATTCAGAAGTTGTTAATTTTGAAAATTCATTACAATGATTTTTTCATGAATATTAAAAATAATATCATCAATATAAATTTTCACCATCAAAATATCATTATAATTTTACATTATAGACAAAGTTGGATCAACCATTACCTTCTCAAAAAAATAAAAATAAAATTAGATAACATTTCATATCAAGATCGAGGATATTGTTTCAAACCATATAAAGCCTTAGATAGTTTAAAAACATGATCAGAATAATTTTCATGTTAAAATTTAGGTCTTTCCTAACATATAATTCTTCAAAATTATTACTATTTAGAAAAGTAATTTTAACATCTTTTTTATATAAGTTAAATCCATAAAAATAAGCCTAATCTAATAATATTATAATGCATTCTCATCTAGAAATAGGTGAAAAAGATTCTTCCAAATCAATAACTTATTCTTGAGAATTACTAGATCAAAAGGGTATATGATGGTTACAATATAGGATTAAATATATTATAAAAATTAAACTAACATAAATCCCAAAACATATTTATTATAATGATCATATTTATAAATTTTATAATGATAAAAGTGTGTGAATCAGACTAAGCTATAATCCAACAATTCAGAGTAATTAATTAGGCTCACAGATAGTCTAATGAAATAGATATTAGGAAATCATAGTAAAAACCAATGTTCTAATATAAATTCATAGTAGAATAACAAATTGACAAAACAATTATAATAAAAGAATGTAATAAAGTAATAATGAATTTAAAAAATATTTATAAAAGGTTTTTCACTATCTAACCTTAAGATTTAAAGGAGTTACAGATCCTAACTTAAGATATCCATGGGTTTTAACCTCACTGTAAGGTCTTTCTTTCCACACTAGGAAATCCCTCAATACAAAGATTGGTATAAGATCTATATTTAAATACCATGGAATCCCTCGATTTGAAGATAAATATCATCTTTATCTCCAAATACCTTGGAAGCCCCCGATCTTCCTGATCAGTATCAGTAGTCTTCCTATCCTTATAATCCCCTGATTGTATCCTTGATTGGACATAGAATACAAATGAAAACCTATTATAATTAAATTAAAATCCTCACAACAAATTAATTAGAATAAAAACTCTATGAAATAGTAAAAAGCATAAGAATGAGATGTTTAAGAAGAGAAGTTTTCATACGTGTTTAATTTCAAATGTATAAACTCCCAACTTTTCAAATGCACTCTTATTTATAGGAATCACTCAAACAGTTATGTTTCCCATGAATCTATGAGTTATTTTAAATGGACGTGGATGTTCTAAACATGAAAACTCAGCAAATTATGTCTTCATATGATGTTGTTTGGTAGAACTATTACAATTTTGTAATAAAAGTTTTCCATAAAAAAGAAACAATTATAATAATATGATTAAAAACATTTTTATTCAGATGGAATAAGTTTTTAGTATGATAGATGAATATTTTTCACATTGATAGACTAAATATTATCACACTGATAGATTAAATAACATCACATTGATAGACTAATATTAATTGTACAAATAAACTAATATTAGTCACACCGATATACTAATATTAGTCCCACTGATAGACTAACTATCATTACACTAATAGACTAATATTAGTCACATCGATATACTAAATATAATTATACTAAAAGACTTGATATTGTCACTTTGATAGACTAGATATGGTCATATTGATAAACTAAATAGTTGTAATCTGATAGATAAAAATATAAAACTATTAGACTAGATATTATTATATTTATGGACTAAGTCAATCTGATGGATCATACTAAAGTATTAAACTTTATATTTTTTTATTTATGAACTATTTCGTCATCTGATAGAAAAATATGTTTTCTACCCAATCATTCCAAATGAAATGGAAAAAATAACGTTAGTAAAATAAGGTTATATGAAAGTGTTTATGATTTTCCAAATAAAGGAATTGAAATGTATAAATTATAAACTTTCAACTCAACCGTCTCACCCTTTATAAAAAGCACAAAACAAAATAATTAAAATGAAAAACTAAAACCTCCAAAAAACATAAAAAATAATTTTTTTATAATTTAAAATAAATTTTCTTCAAAATAAACTTCTCACTTTTTATTCTTATCTCCCTCTATCTCGATAACTTCAGTTATTCAAACATTCCCTATCTGAAATATCTTTCCCTTAATATAATTATCCATTTTCAAAATATTCTCCCCTTAAAATCATTCTCCCCCATAAAAAATTTCTATTAATATATTCATCCCATTAATATATTCTCCCCCTTAGAAATTTTCTAAGAGAGTAAGGATAGTAATAATATAACCCTCAAATATTATAAAAAAATATAACTATGAAACAATTTTGTTTTAATAAACATTAACCCAAAGTATAAATAATGAACATTAAACCAAGTAAAATTGGAGATATATTCAAACAAAATATTTAATATGAATAATCTATTCAAATGAAATTATCATTCAAAAATTTTGGATTTAAATATAACAAGAGTTTCATTAAAAAATATTCATTTTTTGTTGTGTAACTTAGATTTAATATTTAAGGGATCTTCTATATCCTTATAAATCTCTATAGTTGTGGAATCAAGTTTTTATATCTTTTCCTCCATGATAGAAAAATTTATAATTTCTAATTTCAAACTGGCTACCTCCTCTTAAAGAAGTTTAATAATTTTATTTTCTTCTTTCACGATATAAAACTCCACTTAAAAAGATCATATTCTGAAATTATATTCTTTCATATTTTGAATTTATTCTTTTAGTTTAGTGATTTCTTGATTCTGATAATCTATTAAATTCTTAAAATGATCCACAAAACATAATCTTTTAGAAACATATGATGATAATTTCTCAAAGGAGGTAGAAATATCAAATGAAACTAATTTTATTTAATCCAAATGTTCATCATGGAATTTTAAATCTCCATCAACTTACTTCAACCATCTAACCAGCTGAATAAATCTCTTTTTTCCCCTTCGATTTTTCTTTACAACATTTTATACCTTATTTATTTTGGAGAATATTTTACCTCAAATTATTTAAATAATTATATTTTTTATTAAAAATATATTGTACTTTCTTTCACCATGATTATATATTCCAAAGTTAAGTAATTGAATCTATAATATAATTAAAAGAAATATAAATATAACTTACCCTCCTCAAAGCCTTGGTGTTTTTCAATTTATATTATTCTAAAGAAGGATAAAAAAATTCATAGAATGAATAATATTTGTCTTTTCTACATTCTTATTTTCAATATCTGATATATTCATCACATCAACTTTCTTATTGGTCTATACCTTGTCCAATATTTTTTAATAGGATTGTTATGATTATTGTTTCAAATGTGATGAGTATTTTCCATTTATAAAAACATCTAAGATAGGATTTTTTCAGACTGAGTTGATAAAGATATAGAGGATGATCATGACTCTAAAGTCTTTTCTTCTTATTTTTGTTATTATTATTTTTCTTTTACTTTTTCTTCTTCTTATTAATAAAACTATTTTTCTAAAAACCTTATAGTTCTCAAAACATCCATTCCATACTTATATTCTAATTTCTACATTTTTTCTAAACTTATTTCTAATCATTTTCCTGAATTAATTTTTGAACACTGGTTTTAACTTCCACATATTTACCCTTTTCCTTATGAAATATATTATGAAAAAATAAATTTTTAACAATTTCTATTTATGTTAATACAAATTAGTATGGAATTTTTTTATCAGAAATATAATGGGAACCCAAACTAGGTACCGGTTGAATGACTGATAGATGTAATATAAAAAAAGGTAGATTGGAAAATTTCTTTCTAATCTTTTTATCAGGTTTTCCATCAGCATTTATTGAGAAAATACTTTCTTATTATTTTTCTATTTCTCATATTATTTCATTACATTAGTGGTTTTTATTTTAAAATGTAATGCTTCGGCTTTATCAAAACCAAACATTGGATCTGTCTGATTTTTCTAATCCTTATACACCAAAAACTTAAAGTCCTCATCGGACATAGTTTTTGGTTTCTTATTTGAATGTGTTGTTGAGTTTAATCCTATAATGTATTAATATATATTCTGAACTCTTAATGTTTTTTATGAAAATAATATTATCAAACTGAATAATTATCTTATTACAAAAAACATTTAAATTTTGTAAAATTAAAAGTTTGTAACAGTTAGGAATATGAAAAAAAAATTTAATAAATATAAGTAAAGGAAAATGAAGAAACTAAAATATTATGAAAAAATTCCTCATGGATTATAATTAAAAAATTCACTATGAAAATTTTTTAGTACATTTTTCTTCTAGTATTTCTAAAATAAAATGCAACATATAATCCTTCTAAAAAATTAAATTCTGAAAAAAAATTGTCTAAAAATATAGAATAAAAAAATTTTTTATAAAAAAATTTATAAAACATAAAATTATAAATACTAAATATTTTATAAAAACTAAATATTACTAAAAGTTTTTTTAGGAAAACTAAAATTTTTGGAAAATTTTTTTTAGAAAACTAAAACATATATAATCCCCCTCTGAAAAGGAGTTCATTAATGTAAGTAGATTGGTAAAAAAAGTATATATAAATTATCACTTGATATTGACCATTCCAATCTTATATTTAATATATTAAAATTTATTAGAACCAATGGGTTTTGTTAAAATATTATTAAATTGTTATTATGTTTCAATAAATTTAAAAACTATATATTCATTTTGTGTATGGTCTTGAAGGAAATGATGTCTTATTTCTATGTTCATTGGTCATGAGTAATGTGATAGTTTTTCTCTTAAGGAAATAGAACATTTTTTATCACAAAATATTTTAGTTTTACTAAATTTGATGCCATGGTTCATTAGTGTTTGTTACATCCACGACACTGGAGCATAACAATATACTGCTACCACATATTCGACTTCAGCAGTAGAAAGTTCTATTGAGTATTGTTTTTTATATGACCAACACACTAAATAGTTTACTATAAAATGAAACTTTCTGGAAATACTTTTTCTATCCAATAAACATCAACCAAATTCAGCATGTCAGAAAACATATTAATTTAAAATCAGTTCCACAAGAATAAAACAAGCCTAAATCTATAGTTTCCTTATGAAAACAAAGAAATAATTTTCCATCTTTAAGATAGGTCACTTTTGGATTTTCTTTAAATATTATATATAATTATATATAAATCATTAAATGTGGATGAATATCTATTAAGTATAGTAATTTTATAATCC
Organism: Viscum album; assembly: GCA_963277665.1. NCBI lineage: Eukaryota > Viridiplantae > Streptophyta > Magnoliopsida > Santalales > Viscaceae > Viscum > Viscum album. The sequence continues at coordinate 1,239,062,459 of OY728153.1, forward strand.
TTACTCTAAAGATATTTTGATCAACTGGTTTCCCATAATCATCAATATATAAAGTATTTTAGGTTCTAATAGGAGTACTAATACTATTAGTATCATCATATCCAAATTTATTAAGAATATATTAAATATACATATGTAGAGATACAAAATTTACATCTAGTTTTTGAGAAATTTGAACAATAGAAAATATGCATGTTCTCCCATATTGTTCATTTTAAACTCAGACTTCATAAGATTCACAAAGGAATCTATTAATGATTTTTTAGTTGAACCAAATATGATTTCATTGATATATATTTAAAGAATGATGATGTTTTCTGAAACTTATTTTATAAAAAGAGTTGGATCAAATGATCCCATAACAAAATTCTTCTGTAACAAAAAATGCAATTAACCTATCATATCATGCTCTATGTGATTTTCTAAGTCTATAATGTTCCTTATTAGGTTAAAAAAACAAGTTCTAGATATTTTTTATCTTCATAACCAGGGGTTTCTCTACATAAAATTTCTCCTAGAAATATATCTTAAGGAATTCTCACTTCACATCCATTTTAACTACTTTGAAATTAATAAATGATGAATATTCTAGATTTATACATATAGATTCCAATATTTTTACTGAAGAATTAGTTTCTTCATAATATATTCCCACTTGTTGATTATGTCCTTTATAAATATGACTATGTTTATTTATAACTATTATTCCATTTTCATCACATTTATTCTATAAAACCTAGTTTACTCTAATTATTGAAGTATTGTTAAGGAATTGAACCAAAGTCCAAAATTGATTTCAGTAAAATTAAATGAGTTCATATTTCATTGATTTTATCCAATCTTCATCACCTAAGAATCATAAAGAGTCTTAGGTTTAAATTTTGATAAAAATAAAAAATGTTCAATTTCATTTATTAAGTAAATTTTAGTTCTAACTAGTTGATCTACATCACTAATGATGTTAGGATCAACTAATTTATTGGGTTTCCAAAATCGTATTCTTCAATAGCATGGTGAAAGTATTCTTGATGTATAACCTAAAAAATGTACTCTTCATTTCTTCTCTCATGAGAAGAACTTTCTAACATTTGTTGAAAATTATTTTTTGAAATAACATATAAAGATGTGAGTTGAGGTTACTTAAAAACAAAAGGATAATTTCCATCAAATTTAATATGTATGGTTTCCTCAAAAGGTCTATTATTTTTAATAAAGACTCTATATGCATTACTCGTTAGTATTTTGGAGTAAACTTATATAAGTTATATTTAGTACTAAAAATGGATACTTTGTATCCAAAAAATTTAAGTAAGAAAGTTTTGGTTTTTTTCCTTTCCAAAACTCATATAGATTTTTATTAATAAATAGGCTTATTAAAAATAGATTTTTAGTATAAAATTTTGTACCAACTGATTTATCCCAAAACAAATTAGCAAGAGAGTCTTCACTCAACATGGTTCTTGTAATCTCTTGAATAATTCTATATATCCTTTAAATTAATATATTTTTTGTGGACATCTAGGTGGAGAAAAGTTATATGTTATACCATTTTTCTAAATAATGTTTTAAAATCATAATTAACAAATTCTCCACCATTTTTAGTATGAATAGTTATCAAGTAGAGGTTTTTCTCATTTGTAAATCAAGATAAAAATGTTTTTAAATGACAAAATGCTCAAATTTATTTTCTAAATAATACACCCAAGTATATCTGGTGTAATCATCAGCTAAATATATATATATATAGTATTTTCCACAAATAGTTCTAGTTTGTGTAAGTAGATACAAGTCCATATTCACTAACTTTAAATAATCAGAAGATGATACTTCACTAATAAATTTAAAATATGACTTATGTTTTTTTCTGAATTAATAAGGATCACATACATTTAAAGTATCGAATCTAAGTTCATGTATAACCTTAACTAGTTATTTTTTACATAGTTTAGATAAATTTCTAACATGAATTTTTCTTAAACATCTATTCTATAACAAAGATTGATCTTCCATTATAATGAGGCAAGGTATATATTGGATCCTAAGGTCTTCTTAGTCTAGTGTGTAAAAATTCTCATACCGATTAATGAATGATTAAATTCGTATTTAAAACTATGAATAGTCAAATCATCATTTCTAAAGTTCAAAAGATATCCCTCATCATATAATTGACTTATGATAATAAGGTTGTGCTTAATACATACAATAAATAATAAAAATTAAATATTTTCCCAAAAGAACAATGTTACCAATTCTGATGATTTCTTTTTTATAATTGTTGCCAAAGGTAACTTTTCCATCTTTAATTTCAAAAATATTCTCAAAGAAATCCTTGTTTCCAATCATATATCTGTAGAAAACACTATATATATATACGGAATATTGTTGTTTGTAAATTTATTATCTTTCTGAAAACAAAAGGATTATATTTTTATAACACACATCTTATATGGACTGGTATTATTAAAAAGTAAACTTTTCAGAATCCACACTTTTCAGCTTTACCATGTTGAGAAATGTCAATTCTTAAGAAAAATAAGCATTAAAAAATAATAAGTATTTAACATCATTAAAATAACATTTATTCTTCCATTAACTATGACTTTGAAACTTTCTGCAAATTGGAGAAATTCTCCCAAAAAAGTAATTATAAGGAAAAATAGGTTTCTTATTAGTAAAACCCATTTTAAATGCATCTCTATGAGATCTAATTTGATTATACATATTATCAAAATCTTCCTTACCAGTGGTAAACTTTGATAAAAGAATTCACACTATATATCTATTATTTTAGTTTCACAACAAAATTCTTATCATCAATAGAATTTATATTTGAACTTAGTTTTTATAAATCATTAAATAAACTATTTTTTTAGAATTACACTTCTTTAGTTCTTTTGAAAAAAACATTTTTATCAAAATTATTTCTATGTAACTCTTTTTAAATATTTTATATCTTAGTAGTAAGAGTGTAAATACTTGAATTTTATTTCACAAGTATTATTTGAGAAGCATCATGTTTTGTAGTTATTTTAAAATTCTCATTTCCTATTAATTTTGGAAATCTAGAAACCTATTCAAAAAATTGAAAAGTTTTATTTTCCTTATATGAAAAATATTCTTCATCCAAATATGTATAATTATTATCATTAATGTCAATATTATTATAATTCACATTTAGTGTAAGATTTCTTAGAGTTTCAGTGTTTAACTTTTCTAGAAAGAAGTTATTGATGTTCAGAATTTCAACATAGAACCCAATATTCGTTTTCCCTTCACTAGAACTATTAGAAAAACTTATTCAATAACACTCTCCACCACTATCACTTTAAGTATATAAATCTTTTATACTATTCTAATTATTTTTCTTACAAAACATATTATAATTTTCTTTATAATTCCATTATTTATATCTTTTCTCTTCATATTCACACACTAATCTGATATTTCTAGCCTTTCTATGTTTATAACATATAAATTCTAAAGAATCCTTCTTATCACTTATTTCCATGTGATTCATCTTATATCAATATTGAAAATACTTCTTTCCAACTATCTTATTCATCTTCTTTGCAATATTAACTAATTTATTTTCATATTTTTCAGAAAAAAAATATCTAATTTAACTATAAATTTATTCTTTTTATAAAAAATTGAAACTTTATTAGCAGAATTAAAATTTCTAGGAAAATTAGAATTTTTAGAAAAAGAAAAACTTAAATTATTCATTTTTATATTTTTTGTATCTATTTTCAAACCTACATTATATTTCATAAGAGTTTCAATAATATCACCCCAAGTAATATTTTTTATCCTCCTAGTATCGTCTAAATCAGTAATTTTAGACTCACATTCTCTAGACAGGATATCAATAACAATTTCAAATAAAATTGTGTCAGTAATATCATTATCTCTAAAATATTGTAAACTATTTACAATATTCATCGATATTTGACGCATCTTTTCAAATATTTCACCAATTAGGAAATCAAATGATTAATAATTTGTATGAATCATAACTCTTCTAGTATCAATAACTTTTGAAGCTCCAAAATATATAACTTATAAAAATCCATTTTATTTTAATAACATGAGAACCATTTTGTGGAACCACTAATTACACAAGTTATTTAACTCATATTCCTTATCCAATATCTGATTACAATAATTTAAAGATTCATTAATATTATTAGGTACAAAATTAGAAATGAAATAATGTAAAGAACAAATGTTTATAATAGATTTTATAGTTTGAACATTTGAATCAACATTAACAATAAGATTACCTATATGATGATATTTATGAGTATTCTAGTATATTTCATGAATAGTTTTGTAATGAACAGAAATATTCTCCTCCTTAATATGTGTATATTTATCTTGGGGTTATTCCTCTTTAAGATTAAAATCAATAAAATTATCCTCATATTGTTCAATATCATCATCCATTTTATTAGATAATTTTTCGACAAACTTAACAGGAATTGATTATTTAATAACCATGGTTCATTTATTATATACTCAATATTATTTAATATTATTTTAATATCTAAATAATTTTAATTCATAAAAAAATTATTCTATGTTATCTAAATTATCTTTAGTAATGTGAATGAAAACTTTACAACTAAATAGACTAAAATATACAATTTTAGGTTTTATCTCATTCCAAAACACATAAGGTGTATTTATCAAAAATAATCTTAAGATTATTCTATTAGTAACATAATAATATGTATTCATAAATTCAAACAAAAAATATTTAAGAATATTAAACTCATTTAACATGGTTCTATACATTTCTTTAATAGTTCTATTTTTTATTTCTATTATCCCATTTTTTGTGGTGTTTCAATGAGTTAAAAAACATGAAAAATCAAATTTTCTTCACAAAATTGGATATATTATATATTATAGAATTCACCACCATGTTCACTTTTAATTGATCAAATTAAGTTTACTTTATAATTTTAAACTAATTTAAAAATATATATATAATCTTATATAAGGTTTCAAATTTGAGTGTAAAAACATAAACATTTGTGTATTTGGTAGAATTATTAATAATAATAAAAATATATATATTACCACCCAAAATAAAAAAAATAGAAAAAAATAAATATAAATTAATAATATCAATAGGTACTATAGCTTTTACTTATTTAATTCACTTGAAACTACTTTTGTGTTATTTAACATTCAAGTAGGAATCACAAACAAAGTGTTATCCTCTTTAAGTTCAGTTAACATTAGAACAGTTTGGTTCTAGGATATATTATGTATAAACCTTAAATTATCATATCCCAACATCATATTACACAATATTTTATATGATTTTATAGAATTTTATCATTGGAAATTTTTATCATTTAATTCTCTAAAATTAATTGAAGAAATGTTTTCTTTTTTGTTTTTATGAAACAAAAGAGATTTCTATTTAAATGTAATTAATTTATCATTTTGAAATTTAAAAAACATCCCATAATAACATAGTTATGAAATAATTATTAAATTATGTTTTAATTATATAACATAAAATAATTTTTAAATAATAACAGAATTTGAAATTCCAACTTTACTAAAACATTTTACCTTACCTTTTTAATTTACACCAAAAGTAATATTTCCTCCATAACATTAATTGAATTATATAAGGTTTGATATAACACTAGTCATGTGTATTTATTATCAAGTATCAATGTACCAAATATATTTTTTGATTCTCCCAATACATATTTCCTACAAAAAATAATTTTAAAAAGTTTTTGTACCTATGAAAATGTGGGTCTAATGGGATTAGCATACGAATTTTTGGGAATATAAACACATTTAGAACACTTTTCTATATGAAATATAGAATAAAAGTATTTAGAAATTTAAGACATAATATTTCCAAGATATTGTGAAAATATCAAGGAACCCTCATTTTCATAATGAAATTTCATTTGAAATTTAAAAAATGCGGTAGTATATGTACTCTGATTATAGCTATTGCAAAATATATCCTTAAATGAATTGGGTAAAGTGTTATCATAAACAATACCAAATCTTGTTTTGTTCCTTTTATTTAAACTCATCCTTTTATCAGATATTTATCTACATTGAATAAAAATAGACAAATTTGACTTCAAACATTCAATTTCATTTTTGAGTTGTTCATTCTAATTAAGAAAAAAATCAAAATTCATTAATTCAGTATCATGGATTTTAAACATGAAATAAAATTTTCTCTTTAATTTCCCATTTTCCTGAAGAGTATAATTTATATTTTCTTGAGAAGATTCTAGATCAGAATGTGTATATTTTATGTCATCTTAGACAGATTTCATTAGTTCATAAATTTCCTCAATAACGACCTTATGTTTACTCTTATGGTTATTATATAAACTAGTGATCATTTCAACATTATGATCAAGTCTTTCGACCACTTTAGTGATTCCCTCTATAGTGAGTTTTTTAGAATTTGATTCAGAGGATGAATAATGAGTAGGATAACCTAATTTATTTGAAGGTTCAATTAAGAACAAATTTTCCACATCATTTTCTCAACTGAATTCTTTATGAAAACTTGAATTATTAGTTTAAACCCATCTAACTTCTATTTTTTAATTTTATTTCTTATATTTATTACTCTTTTTTTTCTTTCTTCAATATTGGATATCCAGGCTTGATGTGCACCATTTTCTGGCACTCATAACAGATTACATCTTTATTATTGGTAATAAAATTACCTTTATTATCCTTCTTGTGATCATCTTTAAGAGAGTGTTTTCTGGATATCCTTGAGTATACATTCTTTCATCTATATCCACACTTTATAACATATGTTGTAACATTATTGTCACTACTCTATAACCTAAAATTAAAATTGTAAGTATAAATATTTGACATAAAATATATTCTATAATTATTTGAATTACCTTATTTAGTAAGATTTTGAAGCTCCAACTCATATTGTAATAACGATTCAATAAGTTCATCAAGAGTATATTCCTTGAAGTTTTTAATTTTATATATATAATTTTTTTAGCATGATGCTTCTTATAAAGTGATCAAAGTAATCTTTTAACGAGAATAGTATTTTCCATTTTTCTCCAAATGAACTCATACCATTTAAAATACTAGTAAATATATGGAATATCTAACTGAAATTTTTTTCTACAACCATTTTAATTTATTTATATTCATCTCTTAACATGCCTACATTTTATTTAATAGGATTATCTAATCCAAGATGTGTAACTTTTAGAATTTTCCTAATTCCATTTATAGTTTTACATGTAGACACATTACTATGAAATTTTTTATTTATTACACAATATAAAATATTAATCACCTCTTAATTAAACACATACTTTATCGAATAATTATCTACTAATGATTCAGGTTCACCTGTGGAAAATTTTAATGGTTTTCCCCTAATTTTCCTATGATCATTGCTAATATTCTTTAAGAAATATTCCATATGGTATTTCTAGTATCCATACTCAGTACCATCAAAATGAGGGGGTATTATATATATATTTCCATCATTCAAACTTGTTCATTCCATCTTAAATAGATATTTTACTGTTGATAGTTAATTAATAAAATGGTTATCACAAATAAAAAATATCAAAATTAGAGTCAAGATCAAATACCAATTGTTGGTCCCAAAGGGAAGATAGAAGAATGTCAAAGAGGGGTTGAATTATCCTTTTAAATAAAAATAAATATTAATGTTATATGAAAGTGATAAAATTAATTTAATGGAGTGGAAAAATAAGAATAAATGGATACAATTATTTTTATAGAAGTTCTGGTCTAAGTGATCTTCCTTTACTCTTCACGCTTCTCACAAACTAAGAGAGATGGCACCCACAAAAATATATTCTTACATTGGATTTTGTACGCTAAGAGTCACAACTCAATTACAATGTTTTTCCCCTGGAGACTTAAACCCAAAACTAACCTACCTTTTCCACTTTGAGGCACAACCTAATTACAAATACTTTTTCCCCTAAATGCTTAAACCCAAAACCAACCTTCCAGTTCTGCCTAGAGGCATAACCTGAATAGTCCTACCTTTTTTCCACCTTGAGTCATAACTCAGTTCCTGAATTGTTTTAGGGAATCATAACCTACTATCCTAAATTTTAATGGGTATTATAATCCATTACAATTATACACATAGAAAATAATATAAATAAGTAAAACTATAGAACCGGATGGATTATTTATTGTATGAATATTGAAGTAGCAATGAAACTCTCCACCAGTATTGGATAAAATAATTGAAGTGTGTTTCATATAAATAGTTGATTTTCAATGTATGTAGTACTTTTACAGTTCAAGAATATCCTCAACCTTTTAAATCACATTTCACTGGTTTATTAAATTTATATGTAGATTTTAGTCATTAATAACATCATTCAAATTTTAAGACCATTGTGTCTTTATTTTTATTAAAGAAATAATTAAACATGTTAAACTGATGAACGACTCTAGATTTATCCATGGTTGCTTCCCAGAAAATAATACACATGTCAATGAAAAAATAATATTCATGTGAGTCTTTCTTGATATCTAAAAAAATAAGAATTATATAGTGTATATCATTATATAATTTAATATTCTATTAAATAATAAAAATTAATATCCTAGAAATAATCCTTGATAATATTTGAGGTTGGATATTCATATTTCATTTGGTTTGAATCTAAATATCTCAAGTTTCAAAAAACATTTGTAATTTATATATAGGTTTAACCACATGTGAATCAAATTTAATTTATCATAAAACAATTAAAAAGTGTTCACATGAATTCTAGAGAATTAATTTAAAATTTTAGAACACTTAAAACATTAATAATAATTAAAATAAACTTGTAGAAAATGGAATTATGAAACAATATGAAAAATTAAGAATAATTTAATATTTTAAAACAACCTTATGAAACCTACAAATCAGATAAGTAAATTCAAAAGTGGTTTTTACATAGCTGATTTTACATAGGAAAAATTATTCACATTTACAATATATACATAAATTCAATATATTCACAGAGCCAATATATTTATGACGAAGATTCTCACCACATACTTTTTTTTAACATGTATCCAAATATACTCATGTTTCCAAATTATTCACATAGCCTAAATATTCATGTAGAAAATTGTGTGATACCCTTAACTGAAAAACAAATGTTTTGTAGGGGTAATAGTTGTTTACCCTTATGTGAACTACTACCCTTATGTATATAATGAATAAGTCTACTTAGATTTGTATGAGACTAATATTACCCTTATGTGGGTTTTGAAAAGGTAAAAATACCCTTAAAAAAGTAAGGAAAATATTTTATAACCCTTATGCCTATTTCAAGTTACCTTTATGAAAGTTTTATGTTTCATGGAGTACCTTTATGCAACTATAAAAATACCTTTATGAAACTGTATAATTACATTTATTAAACTAGTAGAAATCATGTGTTGCCATTATGTAACTAGTAGAACATGGGATCTACGATTACATATCTATTAAAATTCATCGGTTACCTTTACATATCTATTAAAATGACTAGTTACCTTTATATAACCTTTGAAAATCCGTTATTACCTTTACAAAACATCAGAAAACAATTCTTACGCTTAAATAACATATGAAAATTTAAAACTACTACTACATAGTTCTTAAGATCAATTATTTACCCTTATGAAACTCTAAATAAATCACTTTTACCCTTATGTAACCCTTATAAACATAAGGTTACCTTTACGTAATACCGTAAAAAATTAATTTACCCATATGCAACCCATTGAAACCTATGTTTACCTTTATGACACACTATAAAATGATATTTAAAGATACTAAATGAAATATTTATTCTTGTAACTCTTCATGAAACTTGTATAGAATATTATAAACACTCAAAAAAATAAAATCTAAAGATAAATTATGAAATGAATAATAAGATATAATGAAATTCAAACATTATTTAATAAATTTATAAGATTAAAATAAATATATTTTAATTAATTATAATTTCTTATTTTATAATTATAAAAACATAATTAGTGATTATGGTACAATTATACACTTTAAAATAAAGATATTAAGTATTATATGACTAGAAATGGTTCATAAATTGAATGTTAGTTATGGGAAATATTAATAATTTTTCTTAAATATATGGATTTTTTATCTAGTCTTTAATGACTCTAAACATTTTCAAATATTGGGAATAAATTATAATGGAATGTATTAATTTTTCATCTAAAATTATGGAATATGTATGTATGTTATGCTCAGGATGCCTCAATTTTTCCCTTCCCTATGTCTTCCACTATTTTTTATATATTTTTATCATCCATATTATCCATTATAATATTATATGAGAGAGGTTTTTTTGGAATAATTTGATAATGTTATGATATCATACCTTCCATAATGATTATCATGTATATCATTTATAAATTTAAGATTATTTGATGTCATTTAATCCTCATCTAGTATAATGTTGTGGTATTTTTACTTTTAAAAAATAATATAATTTTTATATATATTATATATGGTAACAGATTGAGTTGTGAATGTCATTGATCTATTTTAACCATCTCTATGAGATCTTCGTGAGGTCCTTCTATTTTAATATATAAATTAGTATTTTATAATCTTTTTATAACTCATAATTTTCTTATCAAAGATAATACCTCCAAATATTTAATGTATTGATTATCCTAACAATAACATAAAATGATTGGGGTAAATTTTTTTATGTTCCTTCAATTTCTTCAAGTCATTAGTAGTCAATTTATAATTATTCTAGAGCACACAAACCAATAATTTATTTTAAGAATTTCTATATAACAAAAATAATTCAACCCTTGAGGGTAGTCTGAGTATAAGTGATGGGGAATTTTTTTTCAACTTCTTATAGCACTCTTAAAATTAATCAATCACATATATATATATACTAATTTATAATTTTATATAGATATTGGGTTTTGTCAGTTGTGTGAAATTTCTTGCAAATGATTGAAAGTACCTCGATACCCTAGTAAAAATAAATATCTTGATCACTAATTTTAGTCTACCCCATTTATCAACCACCTCAATCTTTATATGAACCTAGTATATCAAATATTTTGTGATTATATTCCCCTAAAATGTGCTTATTTCCATATGTATGTCAATTTTATTAAAAAATTCATACATCCACTCCTTTTAAAAAGTACAAAAAATAATTCTCAAGTTCATATAATTCCTATTATTTCTTTTGGATTACATGATATGTGACACCCCATCTAAAATCATGAAGACTGAATGAATTCACCATGGGACTTATTCAGACTTCTCCTTACATAAGTTGCTTATTACCAGCAAAAAGGGATTGATCCATGTATTGGAGTGACTATTCCATTGTTATAATATGTCCATTAGCTAGATAAATAGATAAATTATGGATAATAAAAAAAAATATTAGCACAGAATCAAAATGATAATTTAACCATTAAAATAGCATCATGTGATATAAAAATGTTATACATGTCTTTTATATACTGAAATTTTAATGATCCCCATAGATATTGGATCATTATATACAATAATCAGAATAAAAAATAATGATATAAGAAAAATAGATAAAATATTATAGTTTATATTCTAGAATATCCTTTATATATACCTCACTCTACTTAACCTCATGCCCACCAAAAGGCCCTTACCCATTACTGGATCTTTGGAAACAATGTATGCATGCACACTAGGGTGCCTGTGTATGGTGCAAGTAATAAAGCCCAGTATTAAACCCCTAATATTTCTATGGTATAATTGTAATAAATTTTTTTATGATTATGAAATAATGAAATGTAAATAAAAAATTATTATAAAGTCCTATCATTTCATTGTGTCCTAACTAGTCTATAACGAACCCTGACCACACATGCTTCTACTTTGTGTGTGAATTTGACTCATCTCATACCATGGTTCCATCTCATAACATGGATTACAACTTATAAAAAAATTAAAATCCAAACATCAATCTTTATACCAATTCACATTCATTTATAGTGAGGCCATTCATCATCATGTTGTTCTAACACCATATCACTCAGGGTGAAGCCACCCACTCACCATAAACACCATACCCTTTAAAAAATATCATTTCCACATTTCAAAATCATAAGAAACCATTAAATCTCATAATATGTATCCAATATTCTCATATATCCCAACCCTAAATATTATACTCATTAGATTTAAAAATCTATCACTCAATCCTCTATTATTTACACAAGCACTAATAATCCACCACCAGTATCAGAATGGCATATGGATATCTAATTGGTAGACCTATTTATCAACCCATTATAGGATATTTGTATAAAAACTTGCACTCATCAACACTTCCCAATTGATGGAGGACATTTAAATCTCCCAAAATCTATTCCATGAACTCAATAATTCCACAGTTGAGCCTTGGTAACTGATATTAAATCTAGATAACCAAGGAAGATATTTTTACCATAAAAACACATTCTAAGGTTCCATAAAACCTAATAAACATCCCCCAAATTTGCCATATATGTGTTCAGTTAAATCTCTATGGAGTATAACAGTCACATAAATACTCAAAAAAGAACAATATATATCATATCATTACACTCATATTCATGGAAACCCATATAAGAAAACACAATAATTGAAACATAGTATGGACATCCTACCACACATACAAGGGAAAAAGCAGTCCTATCCTCATCACCCTATTAAATCATAATCAACTGAATTACTAAAATAATCCAATACCCACACTAAATTATGGATTTTAAATGGGTTTTGTTGAATCAGTGAGATAATTCCTCTGATAAATAGATTGTTATTAAATTATATATAGAATCTCATATAAAACAATAAAACCATGAATGATGAATAAGGGAGGAATGGAGGATCACAAGAATTCCTTGTAGGTCTCTAAGTTGTGTCTAGTTGAATAATGAATTTCGTTTGAATAGAGGTGGGATAAAAGTGGAAATTGAGGTAAATTATAGAAAATCCTATAAAAATTAATTCAGATTGCCACGGGGTACCTATTTCTCCATAGACAATCCAATACACCCTTATTGGTCGACCAATGATTCTATTAAAACATCAAGGCATCTTCCTACATTTTTGTGTTTCCATTGGCCATCCACCATGTACCAAATTCCATGATACTATATTTTTATATGGGTAGAGTCCTGATACCCCTTACAAAATGGATTTTAAATATCAATACCAAAAAAACATAAAACAAAATAGCTGAGAATATATAATTTTAAACCAAAAAGGAACCTCAAATTCATACATTTCTATTAAGGGTTGTTACAGGATAATATCAATTATAAAAAAGGTAAAAAATTTCTAATTCAATCCCTATAGTCTGTATTAATCATTTATTTAAAGATTTTAAGCATTAGTGAATTATAAGAGAATCCCTATGAGATTATTATGTTCATATCATTTATGAAATTTTTTCTTGGGAATATTAAAATGGTTTGTTCCTCCTTGTCCTTTTACCAAGCTATTTTAGTAGTTAGAGATATTTTGGGGAGAATAGAGGAGGGTTTGGTAGAGTTTAGAGCTAAAATTCTATTTGTGTATGTGGTTAAAGATGTGAACGTGTTTTAATGTTATAAGAGGGTTTTTCATGTATAGGAGGTTTTTGATTCTTGGATTAACGTTTTTTCTTCAAGTTTTGTGCACAAATAACTCATGATGTGAAAGAATTTTGATAATGTGAATAGGAACTATGAAATTCGATGGATGTTCATCGGGTTTGGAGTTTAAGAAATTCATGACCTAAATTTATTTCACATTATAAACTAGATGACTTCCCAAATATTCATGATGGGAATATGTGTTTAATCATGTGAAACTATCGAGGTACAGTTTCTTTATATATTTTTGGGCTCACTTGATTTTTGTTATCCAGTACTTTTTTCTCACAAACCTTTGGTTAACACTAGGTGGTTTTTGTAGACCCTTCACCCCCTTTTCTTCATCTTTTATCCTTACTTATAGAGGCTTTATTTTCGAAATCCAAGGTGATTTATCCTCTTAAATCCCTTATTTACTCCTTGTTCTTCCTTTTGGAAATCTCAATGGTGATGTTGTTTTTGTTTGGGGTGTGTTCATTCTATGTTTTGATAACCCACTCTTGTGGTTCAGGTTTATATATGAAATCCTTATATAGGTTTGATCTTTTTTTTCTATAATGTCTAATTTTTTCATGTAAATATTTAAAATATATTGCATAATATTTTTATACCTAGGCGCTAAAAGGCATGAGATTTGGAGGCCCAACGATCCTGAAATTGATATTTTAGAAATATAAAATATTTTAATATCATGTGCACATTGTTTTCCGAAAAACATTAGTTAAATTTAGAGTGGAGGATTAGGTAAAAAAATATGAGGCCGCCATTGAGTTTATAATGTCAGATTTACCCTAGGCATGGGATAAACTATATGTGTGTTGAGTGTTTAGATTGGGCACCATCATGAGTTGATAAATAATTAAATAAAAAAATAATTAATTTAATTGTTTAATTAAATACAAAAACCTATAATCCTCTATAAATATTCAGATATGTATAATTATCATGGTTATCCACCTATCCCTGAAAATTGATAGGGGTGTTGAAATAGGTTGTTTGTGGATGACAATGGATCATAGGATTGAATCGTTTCCACATGGATCATCTGGGACAATCTAGTTCACGGATCTCTCTAATGAATGTGATGCGGGATCATTCTTTTTTAGTGATTTATCCAAACATGAGTTAGGACATTTGATTTATAGGGATTCATCCTTTTTTAACCAGTGTCAAATTCATATCAATTTCAATAAAAAAAATTGATCCTCATGTCATATGTTGATTTATTTTACTGTTTATTGATTATTTCATAGTTATTCGTTCATCGTTTGAATGTAAATGGATCAAGGCCAACCAAAAAAATGGTCAAGGTTTTTTCCTCATCTTTTGATTTTTGATTTTATCCCTCATTTCTTTACATGTTCATCAAGGGAAATTCCCGTAGCCCGTGGTTTGATGAATACCAAGTGTTTGATCATTACGCGAGTATTATTAAGTATAATGAATCAATAATGTGTGTTTTTTTCATGATCGATGATGTGATTAATGTTATACGGTGATAGAGGATGATTAGAGATGGATTTTTATAGATTGGGGACTCTCTTTCTTCCCAATTTGATATGTGATAATGGTGTGATGTGGTGGCGATTAATTTCGGAGTGGATCAAATCAAAAAATCTAGAGATCAGTGATGGTGAGGGTTGGTTAACATAGATCCATGATCATTGGAGAGTATTTTAGCCAAGTATAAGGTCAAATGTTTGGGTGAGGATGTGTGGAAGAACCATGGAATCTGGAAAATTCTATGGTACACTACATGTAATCTGAAGATACACATCATGTGGGACCCTTTCCTATAGTGATAGGGTTTCTACATAAGTTAAATATCACACATTGTGTGACACCAGTCGCACACCATATATCTTGTGGCTAGTAGCTCGATCTGTACTGTGGGAGTACATAGGCACATACACAACAAAACACATGGTCATGAGTAGAGTACACAGGCACAGTCCAACACTTAGACATAAACTAGTACATAGTCAAAGAAATTGTATATGGGAATGACCCAATGTACACGTGCATGGAAAAGTGTACATAGATATGGTTAGATGTAATATGGGTGGTGTTGGTCAACCTCAACGTGTCGTCTACCCTAAGGGACATGTTGTTTATATGGAGGTTTACATTCAATGTGAGACGGTGATACATAGGCAGACCAGAGGTTCACAAGACACTCCATGTACCCCTAATACATTTCAGTTACTCCCTTTATTGGTATTTGTATACCTTCATCTCCTAATTATAGATTAGGTTCAGTTAAGTGTGATACCTTGGTCCATTCCCATGAGGGTAAAATGTGGCATTACATCCATGAAACTGGATTGTGATCCCCGATATTGGATTAGTTTCATATAGTGTTTTGTGAATCCCATTATGGGACCAGGTTGGGATCCTATATCATTCATAGGTGGGGTTCATGGTATCATCATGACCATCATGTATTGGTAATTAATCTCATTTCTTGTAGGTTGATACAGTAGGGTATGTGGTGTCCCGTAGTGGACCTGGGTGTAATCCCCTACTTGGATGATGATATCTTCTGAGATATAATTATTACTTCTTGGTTGGATCCCAATGATCTTGACCTCTTGGATGAGGGTCATCAGTGATGTAGTGGATCAAGAAGTGAGTACTCTCAGAATCAGTGTCACTTTGAATCCTTGGGTAGTATCTTGTCAATGGAAGTATTGGTTATGAACCCTTGAGACCCATTTTCAGTTATGTGTATATTTGGGTGTTTATTATTTATATGTCCCTCATATTATTTACATATCTTTTCATGCGATTAATACTCTTGATTATTTATGCTTAGTGATTTTAGGGTGTCCTACTAGGCATAGTTATACACACCACTTTATAGGATTTTTCGACACATGTCAAGCCTTATGTAGATGATAGTCCATTTGATGGTTCCTTATGAGTAATTAGAGGAGGTGGATCATAGATTTGTCTAGATATACTAACATATTCACAGTGTATTACATTTGGTAGTAGTCTCCTCCTTTTGAGTAGGTTGGTCTCCTTTGTAGTTTTTGGTTGGGCTTTTATTTTTCCCGTTTATCACTTTTAATAAATTTTTTCATACTTTAATTATGGAATAGATGTTATGCATGCATATGTATCCATTTTTTTTACATTTCATCAATTTATTGGATTGGTGATGTGTGTGTAGGTAAATTAGGCTAATACCTCCCATGTGTGTCAAATTCTTACTTGATGATGGTCTCTTGTCCCTATCCTATTGGAGGTGAGCTTGGGGTAGTCACACTCAACTTATCACCTGTCAGGAAAGCACTAGTGGTTCAGGTCATGACCAAGTGGTATCAAAGGATTCAGTTATACCTTAAGACCGGAGTTAGGATTTTATACCTATGAGTATTTCTTTTGAATTTATAGAAACAATTTTAAAGTATTTTGGGTTTATATTTCAAACTAGGGACTCTAGTGTTGGTGTGGTGGTTTACATATCCATTAATCATGACTTTGATAACATTATTGTTGAATTGGTATATGTAGGAATTGGTTTTAGGGAAGAAATTGGTTCATGCATCATATAAGAATGGATTGTGGTATCAATGTCCTTCTTAAGTCTGCTTTCCAAATATAATCATTGACTTCAGTGCGTATTTTTTATTTTAGGATGCCTCTATGAAAATAGTTAGACATGATTCCACTGTGTGATCACAAGAATGCCCCTCCAAGTGATAAGGCTTTCATAAAGGATCATGTATAGGATATAGTACCTATGGGTGGTTTTCTATTTATTCCACCACCCATTAAGCAGCAAGTGGTCCCAATAGTACCAATTGAGGATATGCATAGGCTGAGTACACTATAAAAGTTTTAGAGGTAGTGACCTCTCATAATTCAGGAAGAGCCAGACCACCAGGTAACTAAGGACTAACTATAGGTAGTCACCCATGTTTTTTTCCTCATGATGACACCTACATATCATATGCAATTCCTATAGTGAGTCTTATTTAGGGCTCTACAGGGCGATGGTGGAGTCTGGTGAATCTGTTACACAATGGGACATCTTGTTACTAATCAAACTCTGATCATCTCTTTGGGGATGAGTTTTATCCTCCTATATTGTGATCAATGCTAATTCAAGATATTATAAATTAATAGAAGGCCAATATGACTTTGTAAGAGTATTTGATTAGATTTACAAAGCTATTATGGTACTATATGGATATGGTTTGAGATCCTTTGCATAGTTCATGGACCTTCGAGTAGGGTCTGTGTCAAGATATCATGGCATCGATGATATCTCTTCGCATTCCCACCTACACTACAGTTCTTGGTAGGTCTTTAGTAATTGAGAGATTTCAGACAGAGCATATCCTAACAGCAGGTGTTTGTAGTGGGCACAGAGGAGCTGAGATATCGGCAGCTGGTAGTGGATGACAATTATAGGGATTAGGGTGTGTGAGATTCTTCAGGAGACAATCCCAGGATAGAGGATTTTCAGTTCAAGGATCTCTGGAAATAATGATTTATCTACAAGAGAGGTGGTTCTTAGTATGTTATGGTTGAAGACATCTTTCTTGAGATTGTACGCACTACGTCATAGCTGAAAAAGCAACAGACGATGGTGTGTCGAGACAAAGTAAACATTGGGATAAAGGAGGTCTATAGAGTGGAAGATGTGGAATAATAGTGTGTATAGTTGTAAGAGGTGGTAATAATTTTGACTTATTTATAACACCACCCCTAGGTGGACCATGCAAGGCTTATAGAGGGGGTGGTTAGGGGAGAGGATTGCTATAGGAAGTGGAGGCTTGTGATCTCATGGATCCTAAAATTATTAGAGGTATGATCTATATCTTTTATTCCTTAGTTGTAAAACTAATAGAAAAATTTGGGATACATTATTTCCTTTCCACTTCTCAATTTTGAGACATAGGGATTCTAGTTGATCCCTCGCCTCAACCCTTACTCTTGGAGACTCCGACCGAATGTGAATCATTGATCACACACTTATAGTAATAGTGTGACCTGATTCTTGGAATAGATAGCTTCATATGGGATCACGTTTTATAAATGATGAGGCCTTATGATGTCATTTTATGTATGGAAATTTTATCCACAGTTCATTCCCTGATTGGCTATTTCAAGTTAAGTATTTGTTGTATTTGTGGAGACAGATTGTGGTCTTCCTTCTTGGGTAATAAAGAAACTTAGGCACATTAGGATATGTTCATGAATATGAGGATACCATCGATTAATCACAAGTTTGATAGTATTTACCATGGATAGATGGTTGATATGGGATTTTATTTCAATATAGTGGTGGTGAAGTATGAGGGCATCTTTCTTAAGGACATGTCGATGTTGTCTCCTCAACAAGAGATAAACTTTTCCATTAACTTACACCCTAGTATGGCCTCGATAACAGAGAAAGAAATTTGTATGGATCCTGAAGAGATTTAACAGTTTAGCGTGAAGTTGGAGGACTTGAAAAGGAAGGGTTTTTGAGACCTAGTGTTTCCTCCTGGGTATCCCTAGTGTTGTTCACTCAGAATTCATATGGGATCTTAAGGTTTTTTATTGACTACAGATACCTGAAACAGGTGACCATGAGGAATATGTATCCAATATTAAGGATTAATGAACATTAGATTGTTTGAGAGGGGCATGATGGTTCTCGAGGATTGACCCTAGATCAGGATATCCCCATCAGTGAGTATGAGAAGAGGATATACCAAAGACGACATTCATATGTCGCTATAGTCACTATGAGTACATGGTAATTTCATGAAGATTTCACCAAAAATGTTCAAGGAACTCATGAATAGGATATTTCAGCCTTTATTAGACTAGTTTTTGGTGGTATTCATCAATGATATCCTAGTATACTCAGCATCTGAGGAGAAGCATGTGAGACACATGAGGATGGTTCTGGACATACTTTGAGAGCACCTGATTTATGGGAAACTCTTGAAGTTCCACTTATGGGACCAAGGGTCCACTTTTTGGGATATTTCATCTTATATAATTGTGTATTAATGAACCCAAGAAAGTTCATGGTGTTTTTATCTTTGGATCCACCCAAGAGAATAAAATATGTGTAGATATTCATTGGATTGGAAGGCTACTATAGGAGATTCATGCCTGAATTCTATAGGATATTAACACATTTAAATACATTGACCTGAAAGAGGTAGCCTTTAATTTGGGATATGAGGTATCAATAGAATTTTAATTAGTTGAAGTAGAGGTCGATGATAACCCCCATCATAAAATTTTTGGAGGAGAGTGTCAATTACATAGTGTTCTATGATGCCTCAGTGACTAGATTTTCTTTTGTAATTATGCATAGGTAGGATTAGATTCCATGTGGGTCTTAGAAATTAAGACCACATGAGAATAACTATGAAACACATGATATTGAGTTAGCATTTCTAGTCTTAACAATGAAGATAAGGCATCACTAGCTTATGGTTGAGTGGTTTATCATCTACTATAACCAAAATATTCTCAACTATACTTTATCTCAGAAGTTTCATAACTTGAGATAGAGGTGATTCCTAGTGTTCCACCAGGATTATGACTTTGATATTTTCTATAATCATGTGAAGGGAAACATGGTAGAAGATTCTCTTGGTAGAAGATATTTAATGCATTTATTGACTAAGGCTTTGAAGCAATTAGACTTACTATAGTTTTACTTAGTGTGAAAGGATGCTAATTCATATCTAAACTCTATGGTTCTTACACCAATACTTTTAGAATGTTTTAGGGAGACTTAGCATTGAAATATAGACTATGAGACCTTAAATAATCAGATATCCACTGAACATTCTCCTAATTGATTTTCTAAAGTTGATGATAATTTCATCATTTTCAGAGGATGGGATATAGCACTAGTGAAGTTTGAGGATGAAGTGATAAGGTATTTCTACACATCCCCTTTGGAAGTACATATCGGAGTAGAAAATATGTACTAGGACCTCTGACATCAATTTTGGTGGCTTGGTATAAAGAATGGTGCAGTGTAGTTTGTCTCACAATGTCACACTTTTTAGTAGGTGAAGGCTAAGCATCAGGTTTCAATGAGTTTAGCTACCTTTTAAGGTTCCAGAGTGGAAGTTGGATGAGATATCTATAGAATTAGTGATGATGTAACCATGAATGGATAGATGACATGATTCCATCAATGCGATCATAGACCAACTCACCAAGACATCCCACTTTCTAGCTATCCAATAGTAGAGTTTAGTAGATATCTTAGGGATACTTTACATGTAAGAGATATTCTGTATCCATAGAGTCCCATTGATGATCCTAATAGACCATGATTCTCGCTTCACATCATGATTATTGAGTGTATTGAAGGTAGGATTTGGGACCCAGTTTCATTTGTGCACAATGTTTTACCCCCAGAATGATGGAAAGATTGAGAATTACATTTAGGTTCTAGATGATGTAATGTGGTAATGCATGTTAGAATTTTTCCATATTTGGGAAGATTATCTACCCTTAGTTAAGTTTTAATATAGGAAAAAATATTATTCCACTGTTGATATGGGACCATTTGAGGCTTTGTATTAGAGACCCGTATGGTCACTATTAGGTTGAACTGATTTGGGAGAGTCAGTGCTCATGGGCCTAGAATTTTTTTGATCTATAATAGAGAAGGTTCAGATCATTTAGGAGTGAATGAGTACTATATAGATCCATCATAAGTCCTATACAGACTGATGATGGAAGCCTTCATAGTACAAGGATGGATAATCTCTATTTCTCTAGGTCTCACCTCAATTTCAAATATAGAGATTAATGTTAGAATATTGTATTTGAGGTTCATCTACCCTTTCTTTATACTACTTAGGTTCAAAGAGGTGGTTTACGACTTGGCCCTAATTCCATAAGACTGAGTATGTGACATTTTCCAAGTTCCATGGGTGAGGAGGTATGTGCACGACCCATCACATGTTATCCACTAGGGAAAGATAGAAATCAATGATAGATCTACCTTTGCAAAGTATCTAATAGTGATTAAGGATCTTTAGTAAAAGATCCTTTATAGGAGAGAAATTTCCTTGATTTGTGTATTGTGGTAACATGGGAATCTTCAAGAGAGAACCTAGGAGTGGGAGACCTTGATGCAATATATGTACCCACATCTTTTTTATTAGTATTTTTCACCTTTTTGGATGAAAAATCCTATGTTAGGGAGAATGTAACATCTATGTTTTTCCATTTAAATATTCTTAAAATATCTAGTAATATTTTTAGATTCAAGCAATAAGATTTTGCATGATTCTGAGGCCTAGTGAGCCCAAAAATTTTAATTTTAAAAATATTAAATATATTAACATCTCACACATGCTATTTACTTAAAAAAAGTGTAATAAAACATGAATAGAGTCTCCTGTTAGAAATATGATGCAACAATTGAGTAAAAAACATTGGTTTTACCATAGGAACAACATAAACCATATGTATGTCGGGATTTCATCTTGGGTGCTGTCATGGGAGGAAAAATAATAAATAAATAAATAAATAATTTACTAAATTTTTTAATTGAAGAAAAAAATCTAGACTCCTCTCTAAATATGTTATTATGAAAAATTCACAGGGTTAGCAATATATCCCTGAGAATTGGGAGAGGGTGTTGGAGTATATCATTGGAAAATGATAATATATTAGAGGATCTAATCGATACCATTGGGATTTTCTATGCCAAGAGAGTTTTTTTATCTCACTAATAATTATGGTTCTGGATCATTCATCATCAATTATAGTTCCAAACTCAGGGTAGTATATTAAATTTATATGGATTCATCCTATTTGTATATCTAGTGTCAAATGTGGATCAATTACACTAATAATAATTTATTCATGAATCAATAATTGATTTGTTTTACGGTTGATTAATTATTTCATGGATATTTATTTATCATTTTTTATTCCACTAGGTTAAATACCCTGAGAGGGGGGGTGAATCAGGGTATGACAGATTAAAACAACTACCCCTATTGATCTTGTTTCTCCCTTAAGAAAAACTCTCTTCTCTCTCTTTCCCATGGAAAACTATAAACAGAAATAAAATCATGCACAGGACAGAACGATTTTTACTTGGTTCACCCTCAATAGGATACATCCAAGGAGAATACACCGGAGATGTGCTGATATACAAACTTCACTAAAAGTGCACTGTTGTTTACATTGTTCGATGCGGACTCACTGTCCATTCTAGTTTACAGCCAATCACGATATGAAAGCTTATTACTCTCTCAAATGAAGTGTTCTCATTACTTCTTTAGAAGATCTACTCATTGTTTATAGACCTGTAGGTCTCTTCATTATCTCTAATGAAATCCAAATCCTTAACTATTGATAGATGCTCGTTGACCTCCCACTTCCACCCACAGATGAATCTCACTTTGCACCAGGTTTACCAAGAAACACCAATTTTTATGTGCATCCTCCACTGGGCCTTGCATGTAATTTTCTACTTTTTCTCGAAATTCACTTTTCATACAACACCTATTTTACGCACAACCAATTATTTCATGTATAACAGAATTCTTTTACGTGAAGATTTTTCTTTACACGCGACAACATTTTTAGTTATAGCTTGAGCTTTACGTGAAACATTATTTTTATGTGCAACCTTTTCTTTACATGCCAACACCTAATTTTAGGCGCAAACTTGATGTTTATGCGCAACTCCTTTACGTATTCCAATTTTACGCACCAGAGCTTGAATACTCTCTAATTCTTGAGCTCACTCAAATGAGAAAGGCCACTTCATATTTATTGGCAAAAAAGACCCCTGTGTGAAAACCCCTCATTGTGCATGTAATACTTTTTTAGCACAAAAAACACATCTTCTGTGCAACACCGTATTTCATGAAATGCTCCAATTTTTCACGCACCTTATGACTTTTCCAATTTTCGAGCTTCTGATCTCGATACACCTCTTGCGCGAAAAACTTCATTCCTCTATTTCGCACACGAGACCAATATTTCATGCATCAATTTAATTTTCACGCACCACTCTAATTTTTCACACACCTCCATTTTACAAAAACACATCTATCCATTTTCTAATTTTCAGGCCCAAAAATTTGGCAGACACTAGAAAATAGAGCCACATTGTATCTTCTCTTTTTGTACTACCTCCAGATCGTCTATTCCTTGGTCTAGGATCTTCAATCAATCATAGATTTTTGACAATATCCCTTGAACCCAGAAACTCACCATTTATATCCCCTTCATCAAAAAATTCTTACATCGTGGTCTGCTTTGTCAAAGAATACAACATGGAGGCCCGCTTTTTCAATAAACTCAATTTCCTCAAACATGATTCAATGATACCTTGAGAGATTTTTTCCCAAAAATCTCTCCCTTCAGTTCTGTTCACAACTCTTCACATAAATATTCTCTACACGTTGATTCCTCATTAAATCTTCTTCAAACCGCTACCACTATTTGCCTCTTGAAATTTGGATAGCATTCAAGGATTCCCTTAACACATACTCTAAGACCACATGATCAATGCTTGCTGTGAGAAACAAGAGTAAATGAAAATAGCATCAATGAATCACTTAATTTCATACATCAACTATTGAAACCCAACTGATACCAATTTCAAAACAGATACCAATTTTTGATACCACACTGATACCAGTTGGGAATTGTTGGAAACCTTCTAACACCATTCCAACACCACTCTTCTACTTTTATCACGATCCTTAGTTGTCATGATATATAGGATTTGATCAATCACTTCATGAATCATCAGGTTTAAAACTCCTCATTCTTTAATTTTGGATGATCACTTCAAACACCACATACTCCCATCATGGTTCTCCCCCTAACATCTTCTCTAGATGTCTTGATAAACTCCCCCTATCTCGCAGCTCCACCTATCTTGATAAATCCTTGTGTCTTTGAAAAATACATTGTCTCCCTTCTTGAGCCACAGTTTCTCCCCCTTTAGGAGTCCCTCTTTCTCCCCCTTTCTCAACAAACCCAAAAGACACTCTTTTGTGGTCTGCAACAAAGTATAGATCACGTATAAGTATATTAAGGAAAACACACCATAACTCAAGGATAGGGGGTTTTACATCGACACTTTTTCAAGTACAGGGAGTTTATTGGACTCCCATAGCTAGTAGATGACTCTCAAAAGCTTCCTTGGGTAAGTTGTTTGTCAAAATGTCTGCAACATGGAGTTTTGTAGGCACATACTCTAAATTCACGATTCCCTACTCACCCTTCTCCTTGATAAAATAATATTTTATCTCAATGTGCTTTGTCCTTGAGTGATGGACTATATTTTTGCTTATATTGATAACACTTGAGTTATCACACTGGATTCCAATCGGAGACTTCACCTCAATGCCCATATCATCAATTTGTTGCTTCATCCACATTAACTGTGTGCATGATTGAGTGGCAGAAATATGCGCAGCTTCGACAGTGCTCAATGAAATGCAATCTTGTATCTTGATTAGCCATGAAATACATAAACCACCAAGATAGATATAACCTCCTGACATTGATTTCTGTTCATCCACTGAGTTGGCCCAGTTTGCATTTTTATATCCCAACAACTCTTACTGAGACTCGTCATTATACATCAAGTCAAAGTACACAGTTCCTTTGATATACCGAAGTATCATTTTCACTAAAATCATGTGGATTTCCTTAGTATTACTCTAATATCATGATGCTTTTCATTTGATGAAAATAGTATCAGGTATCATTGCTGTTAGGTATAGTAAACTACCAATAATCTACCTGTATTCTGTGATATTAACTACCTTGCCATTATCATCTTTCGATAATTTCATCTGGGTAGCAACCAGAGTCTTCATTTCATTGAAATATTTCATTCCAAATATTCTCAGAACCTCCTTGGAATATTTGGATTGAGAAATGAAAGTATCATTCCTTCCTTGTGATACTTATAAACCAAAAATATATATATCAACTCTCCAATTATTGACATTTCAAACTCACTTTTCATGAATTTGGAAAACAATCTGCATTGAGATCCATCTGATCCGAAAAATATTATGTCATCAACATAAACCAACACCATCATCCTTTGAGTACTGTCATTGTTGAAATAGATATTGTAATCACCTCTGCCACACTGGTAACCAAGATTCTTCAAATACTGATCAATTATTGAGTACCATGCTCTTGGTGCTTGTTTCAGCCCATATAACACCTTCTTCAGATGAAAAACCATGTTCTCATACTCATGAATGAGAAAACTATATGGATGCTTGATCTGTACTTCTTCCTCTAGAACCCTATTCAAGAATGTCGATTTGACGTTCATTTGGAAAACCTTAAACTTATGTTGCACTACAATGGACATGAATAATTTGATTGTTTCCAGCCTTGAAACGGGTGTGAATGTATCATCGACATCGATGCCCTCTATCTGGGAGTATCCTTTGCACACTAGTTATGTTTTGTTTCGAAACACAGTGTCATATTTATTCATCTTGTAGCGATAGACCCATTTAGTCCCGATGAAATTCTTATCAACTAGCCTCAAAAAAATATCCCATGTTTGATTCTTCTCAATCTGATATAGCTCTTTATTCATAGTCTAAAGATAGTTTTTATCTCTAGCTTCATTAGCAAAGACTTTTATCTCTACCTGAGATATGAATGATGTCTGCTGTAGATATTTCATTCTTTTTATCTAAACTATAGCTGATTGATCACCAATGATATTATTCCTGTAAATTTTAGCTCGACTTCTTGGCTTTTGTACAGATATAGATTTTACTTCCTCATGCCCATCATCGGTATCTTCTTCTAAATCAGCATCAGCCACTTCAGCTCCCCCTGCATTACTTTCCTCTACATCACTTTCATCAGAAAATTGTTTACTATGTTGTTGAACATTTTCCTCACTTTCCACAATAGTGACATCATTGCTCTCAACTACTTTTTTCAACATTTTAGTAAATCATTTATATAATTTTCTTTTTCTCAAGTATCCATGGAATATCCCCTCATCTCCATGTGACTCAAATTTACTATGTTTTTCTTTGTTGAGAATGAAGCACTTACTCCCAAATATTCGAAAGTATTTCAATATTGTCGTCCTTCCATACCACATCTCATATGGAGTATTTCCTTCCTTCAGGAAAAACAGAGCTCAATTATAAATGTAGACTGACGTCAACACTTCTTCTATCCAAAACCTCTCTAGTAGGTCTTTTTCTATAAGCATTGTTTGGCCGTGTTTTTTATGATCTGATTTATCCTTTCAACCACTCAATTCTGATGGATATTTATCACTAATGAAACCTTATTCCTTATCCCGTGTTTCTTGAGATAGTCTTCCACCTGACTATTTGTGAATTCTGTACCATTTTCTGTACGAAAATTTAGATTTTTCTGTCCCAGCATCCTTTCGACTCCCTCAGGTACTGTTTTAACCAGTTAAACACATCATACTTATGGGAAATAACAAATAACCATGCCATTATTCTATAGTCATCAATGAAAAGAAAATATTACCTATTTCCGTCAATTTATCTTGGTGTTATGGGCCCACAAATATTATCATGCACCAATTCGATCCCTCTTGTGTAATTATTTTCCATTGCCTTATATGTCTTTCTGATGAGCTTCCCTTATTTTCATGCATCACACATGTGGGTAAAATCGCTTGATATCTTAGAGAGGTCTCTTACTACATCACACTTTACCAGATCTTCTAGGGATAGTTGGCATAGATGACCAAGTCATTTATACCACATCTTGTATTCTTTCTCACTAGACAGAAAGCACATGTTGTCTTCTCCACCTACCAAGTAAATATTTACCTTTGTTATTTTTTCCTAAAGAACCATTGTCCTATTTCTTCTTTTGATGATACACATATTTTTATTAAACCTTATAGAATCTCCCAAGTCACACAGTTAACTGATTCTATGAAAATTGTGGCTGCGGCCTTATCATACTAAGACATTAGCATGTCTCATCACTTTTCCCCAAACCTGGCCTTTACTGAGCCAATAATATTCATGCCTTTATCGTTTCCAAACTTGATAACTCTTTCCTTGTTATATTATATGCATTTAACAAGATCCTTATTACCTATGATGCGAGATGTGCAACCACTGTCAAGGATCCACACACTATAACGGTCTGATGCTTTAAGGGCAATTTTGGCCACGACTACCATCTCATCCATTTTCTTCTTGGTACATATTTTTTTCCTTCACACTCAATATAGATTGAGACTTATGATCTTTCTCAGAGTATGATGGACCGGCTTCATCTTACAAAGCTTCAAATATTTTTTTTCATTTTCCACTCACCTCTTGGTTCATTGATTTGTTGCTTGTGAACATTTTGATTCTGTAGTGGCAGACTCCTATGTATGGTCGATGTACAGTATCTAGCCATGTTCTCAAATCCTCCGCGCCAAAAAATTGTCCTTCAAAACATGTTCTATAGAACCATTCTATATTTGGATACCTCCTCTCTTCTTGTTCCCTTCAGTATCTTATGGCTATAGAAAACACATTTTGTGAGTTTCCCATCTTTACACAGCAATAACACCTAATGAAAGCCACATACCTGTGTGTAACTTCTATACTACTAGTTTTTCCTTTAGTTCCTTGAATTTTGTGATCCTGCTTTTTACCCACATCAATTTCCATTCTTGGAACGTGTGCATGCAGTCTGACTTCAACCCTTATTGATTTCTGTTTCTGATCGACCCCCAAATCAGCCTTGACATCTGAGCATGATTGCTGCTTCTTTCCTACTGAATGACTAGGATCATATTTCATCTTTTATATCTCCTAAATGATCTTCATTCCTGATAAAATGTTGGGAATCATAATTTTTTCTTCGTCCTTAACCCTTTTTCACAGACTAACAAATTCTACTTCAAGTTCATCGATACGCTTGATTTTATCTTTCATTGTGTTATTCAAGCCATCGATCCCCCTTTTCTGTTTTTCAATCTTAATTTGATACTCACTAACTGATTCTGAGTCCTCTAGTTTTGATTACTTGAGTTTTTCAATTTATTCAATCAACTCACACTTCTATTCTTCTTGCTGCTGCATATGGAGTTTGGTGTCATGAACTACTTTATTGAATTTCATTGTTTTAGCTCTCCAGACATTTATATCTTCAAGAGAAGCCTCTAACTCAGCTTGTATATAAACTCTTCCTTCAACTTCTTCTTCTTCATAAATTTTAGTTCCTTCCTTTTTTGAGTACTACCAAAAACTTTCACCATAGTATTTTCTCTACGATCTTTGTAGCTCTCTATCTCTTCAACCACCGCAACTTCTGACTCATCTAAACTGTCAGATTATTGTGAAAGGATATTCTTCTTCTTAAAGAAATTTCTCTTGAACTAGTTCTTCGATTTCTCATAAGCTGAATATTTCTTCTTGGGAATTTTGACTTCATCCTCACCATCTTCTTAGAACTTCTTGGGGAACCTTGCAGTAAGGTGACCAAATTTTCCACATCTAAGTCAATCAAGAAGAAGTTTCCCTTTGAACTTTCCTTTTCCTATTTGAATATTCAAGGAAAGTAATGAAATCACCTCATCTGTCTCTTATTTTTCCTAAGAATCTTCAATAGTGAGCTTCTTCATGGCCTTGAATGCAACCTATTTGGAATTACCCTTTTCCATATCATCATAATAATCATTTCTCATTTCATATGTAACAAGGGTGTTTTGCAGGTTATCCAATGTCAGCTATTTTGAGTCTTAATCATCCAAAACTAAAACTTTCATATTGAAATGAGGTGGAAGTTTCTTCAATATGTGCTTTAAATATTTATGTCTCCAATAAATTTACAAAGACTTCGCATGTCTTCCACTACAACATTTACACTATCAAAGAATGCATCAACAGACTCATTCAGTCTCATTCTAAGATCTTCATACTTGTTCCACAACACTTGTAGCTTCACTTCTCTAACCTTTGTATCTCCTTCATATATATTTAATATATTTTCCCACATGACATGTGAGGATTTTAATGACATCACCTTTTTATAGATATCATTGGATAGGGCTCCCCCTAAAGAATTAATTACCTTGGCATATGCATCCAATTCTCTATGCTCAGCTTCCAATAGTTGACAACTATTAATATCGGTTATTATATCATGCATTGCTACTATAAACGCATCCATTACCAAAGATAAGAAGTAGTATTGCATCTTATTCTTACATAGATGAATTTTTTTTTCATTGAATATCGGAATCCCATTATGATTAGTGGCCTCCATTTGAGAGAGAAAGACCGATATCAACCTTTCACTCTGATACCAATTGTTAAGTCCTCTAGGATAGATAACCTAAGAGGGGGGTGAATCAAGGTATGACTGATTAAAAAACTGCCCTATTGATCTTGTTTTTCTGTTAAGAAAATCTCTCTTATATCTATTTCTTGTAGAAAAGTATATACAGAAATCAAATCATGAACATGAAAAAAAAATTACTTGGTTCACCCTCACTGGGATACGTCCAAGGAGCATATGCTGGAGGTGTGATGATGTACTAACTTCACTAAAAGCGCACTGTTGTTTAAAATGTTCGAAGCGGACTCACTGTCCCTTTTGGTTTACAACCAATCACAATATGAAAGCTCACTGCTCTCTCAACTGAAGTGTGCTCACTACTTCTTCAGAATATCTACTCACAGTTTATATACTTGTAGGTATTTTCATTATCTATAATGAAATCTGCATCCTTAACTGTTGATAGATGCTCTATTGACGTCCCACTTTCACCAGCAGATGAATCTCACTTTCCACCGGGTGTACTGGGAAACACCAATTTTTACGCGCAGCCTTCACTAGGACTTTGCACATAATTCCCTACTTTTTCATGAAATATACTTTTCACAAAACACCTCTTTTATGCGCAACCAATTATTTTATGCGCAATAGCCTTCCTTTGGGAGAAACTTTTTCATTATGCACAATAACCTTTTTATTTGTAGCCTGAGATTTACGCACAACCTTCTTTTTACGAGAAACCTTTTATTTACATGAAAACACCTGACCATATGTGAAAACTTGATGTTTACATGCAAATCACTTGCGTATTCCAATTTCATGCACGAGAGATCGGA
Source organism: Viscum album (assembly GCA_963277665.1). Classification (NCBI taxonomy): domain Eukaryota; kingdom Viridiplantae; phylum Streptophyta; class Magnoliopsida; order Santalales; family Viscaceae; genus Viscum; species Viscum album. Next base: position 1,239,093,244 of record OY728153.1, read on the forward strand.
TACTCTCTAAGTCTTGAGCTCACTCGAATGAGAAGGGTCACTTCATATTTATAGGCAAAAATAGCCCACGTGAAAAAAACCCTCCTTGGATGTGTAATCCTCTTTGAGAATCAAGACCACATCTTCCACACAACAACGTATTTTGCACAATGCTCCAATTTTTTGCGCACCTCATGCCTTTTCCAATTTTTGAGCTTCTGATCTCGAAACACCTCTTGTGAGAAAAACTCCACTCCTCTATTTCGCACACGAAGCCAATATTTCGCACACCACTTTCTTTTTCACGCACCACTATAATTTTGCGCACACCTCCCTTTTCCAAAAACGCATCTCTCCATTTTCTGATTTTCAGGGGTAAAATTTTTTCAAACACTAGAAAACAGATCCACCTTGTATCTACTTTTTTTGTACCACCTCTAGACCATCCATTTCTTTGTCGAGGTTCTTAAATCAATCATGGATTGTTGACAGCATCCCTTGAACCCGAAAACTCCCCATGTAAACCCCCTTTTTCAACAAATTCATACATTGTGGTCTACTTTGTCAACAAATACAACATGGAGGCCCACTTTTTCAAAAAACACAATTACCTCAAATGTGATTCATTGATACCTTGAAGGATTTTTTCCCAATAATCATTCTAAAAGAAACTAATCTAGGCTAACCCAAACAATGATTGAGGTTCATTCCTCATCTTGTGATCAGTTCTTTTCTCTATTGTTTCTTTTCACTGTTATCACAATAAATTTTTTTGTCTTGTAATTTGATGAATACCTCATATTCAATCATTTTGAAACCTTTCTTTAGCACAACAGATCTATAATGTGGGACAAGTTCACAATCGAGGACAAGATCAAGGTGTGGTGAATAAAAAGGATGATCTGAGGTGGATCATATCAGATCGGTGACTCCTATTCTTCCCAATTTGATGTTTGATGGTGGTGCATGGTGGAGAGGGTAAATTTCCATGAGGATCGAAGCTTGAAATCTGGAAAGTGGAAATGTAGAGGGTTGTTCATCATAGATCCATGATCACCAGATATGATTGAATCTAGAAAAAAAGCTCAAGGTGAAACCAAATACACATAAAAGAACCATAAAATTCAGAAAATTTTGTAGTACACAATATAGAATCTAAAGATACACTCTTTCTGGGGCCCATGGATGTGGTGCTAGGGTTTCCACAGTAGTTAAATATCGCACACCATGTGAAACATGTCTCACACTATGTGTCCCATGGATAGTGGATTAGTGTGTACTCTGGGAATATACTAACACGTACATGTTTAGGCACACCGGTATGGCATAGTACTCGAACACAGTCTAATACACAGGCACAACCACAACATATGTATATGGCCTGAATTACATGGGGACGACCACATGTACATAGACATGGGAAGACAACACAAGTAGGGTATCATATGACCTCTACACATTGTGTACCCCTAAGGGACATGTAGTGTATGTGGATATTTACATTCCATGTGAGATGGTGATACACAAGAAGACCAGATTTCAACAAGTCATGTTGTTTACCTTTATTACATGATGTTTACTCTCTCTGAGGGTGTTTGGAGACCTTCATCTTCTTAGTATATACCATGTCTAGTTTATTGTGATGCCTTGGTCCTTTCCTATAAGGGTCTAGTGTGGAATTATATACTTAACATGGGATTTTGATCTGAGTTATGGGTTTAGTTTTGGATAGAGTTTGGTGTATCCCTATGTTGGAATGAGGTTGGATCCTCTATAATTCCTAGGAGAGGTTTGTGGTATCTGCATGACCACCATGAAAAAGGTATCAATCCCCTATCTAACTGGGTGGCTTATCTAGTATGGTATTTGGTGTCCCCGGTATTCTTGGGTGTGATCCCCTACTTGGATGATGAGATAATTTTAGATCCATTGAGTAATTCTTGGGTGGGACTCGATGATCAAAACCTCTTGTATGATTTTCATTAGTGATTGCATGGCTCATGGACTGAGTACTCCCCAAATGATCGTTAATTTGAAGCCTCGAGTTTTATCATGAGGTTGGAAATATTATTTGATACCCCTTTAAACCAATTTTCTATTATGAGTATATCTAGATGTCTATTATTGTTATTTCTATCATCTTTTTTTAATATCTTATTTTGAGATAACTACTCTTGGTTCTTTATGCTTAGTGATTCTAGGGTTTCATATTAGATATTTTTATACTCACCAATACATGGTATTTTACCACACATTTCATGTCTTATGAAGATGACATGCCATTTTAAGGTGTCCTGGGAGGATCAGAAGTAGTTGTATCTTATATTGATCTAGAAAAATAGAGGTGATTACTGATTGTTTCTTTTGGCTATAGTTCCCATCATCTAAGCAGGATGGATACATTTATAGTTTTTGGTTGGGATTATATTTGGTCCCTTTATTATTTTTAGTAATTTAATCATACTATTATTAGGGGATATATTTTATTCATCCATTGGTATTAGTTTTTTATTTTACATTTCATCATCTTATGTTCTAGGATATGTTTTTTTGTGTGCTGGTACATTAGGATAATGCCTCCCATGTGTGTGATATGCCTACATAGAATTGGACTCAAAATGTAACATCCCAAGTAATTAAAGAGTAATATATTTTCATATATATATATGTCTATTTATGAATTATATAATGTTTTAGAGTCTTAAAATGAGAATAAATCCAATCTTAAGAATAGAATTCTGTAATATTTTTAAAAGATTGTTTTACCGCCTTTGGATGAGGAACCATTTTTAAATATATATCTTGACAATTTTATAAGCTCTATTTGTCAAAATAAACTTATTCTTTAGGATTGGGACATTGAAATTTACTTTGGATAAATTTTTGGTATTTTTCTAACAATGTTCATTTTTTAATGAATAGTGAAAAATACTTCAAAACTGCTTTTTCATCTAATTTAATTATATAGATATATTATCTTTTTAATTGGTTTTAAATTTTAAATAGAATGTATTTTTACCATTTAATCTAATGGTGGTCATTGGGATTAATTTCACTTTGAAATTGGACATAAACAATTGTCAAACTTTTGATAGATATTGTTTCAAAAAAACCCGCTATTTATTTTGACAACAGGAATTATTTTTAAATTAATTACTGCAATTTATGTGTTTGGAATTTGGTAAAATGGATTCCATATTTGGAATCAGAAGGTCCAAATTATTTAATTAAGACTCTTGTTTTTGGACATTATGAATAGTAACGACGGTAATTATCTTTAATTATCGTGATTAATTAGTAATCGGGTAGTTAAGGGTAATAAACTAATATCATAATAATAACAAATGACCACTACATGTGTTCTAATTCTACTGTTTGTGTCATGTCCGACCATGGTATGCCTTGTTCCAAAATTTAGGACCCCATGGAATCACTTTTGGGTGATAGTGACAATTTATCATTTTATGTTTTTAAAAGGAAAGTATAACCAAAGTATGTATCACCCAGGTAAAACAATTTTATTTTTGTCTGTGTAAATGAACTCTTAGACTATAAATAGTCATTGGAAAGCTAAAAATATTTCCTACATCATAGTATTTTTTTTTTATTTTTAGACACTAAATAAATTAAATTATTTATGACACCATGATGATGCAGCGATTACCTCATTAATTAACGATTTAAATAAAATGAAAAGATAATGTAAAATCTAAGACTTAAACTTGTAAAAGACCTATTGGATGTGTGTATTTCAACCCCTTATCACCTTATCCTCGAAATATATCCTTTTGGGACCTTTAAAATCCCAAACTATTTATATAATAAAGTATCATTTCTTGAATTTCCAAGAGTGCTCCTCCTCCCTCTTATAAAAGGCCCCCACCTCTACCACCTTACCCACACCTCTCAAGACATTGTCTCGGCCACAATCTGCACATTTAATCTCTCCACATACTTCTATTCATCCTATAAGCCTTACCTTAGGCAGAAAGCTCTTCAAGAAACCCTTTTGGTTCAAAACAAGGGGAGTTACCCGATTTAAAAGGTAATGTCTTATCTAATGTTCTTTTGTTTTATTTTGCTTCTCCGCCCACCTAAACTTTTTTTATTCCTTTATTTTGTAACAAAAATAGTATCTTAAATCTACTAGGTTGTTTTTATGAGAAGTATTTTATTTACACTCACACACACCTTCGTCTAATGGTTAAAGAACAAATTGTTTCTGTGGATCGCGAATTACTGCCTCACGAAATAATGATTGTTCAATCTTCTTTTAACACCTTTCATGGTGGCCATTAAGATGTAACTCTATTTATATATAATATATATTATGTTTATGTTTTCCTTATGATTCTTTATTTTTCATTTATGGCATACCTTTAAGGTTTCTATTATGGGTAAACGCGATATCTTCATTTTAAGAAGTGCGGACTACCGCCCCCTCAAAGTGATTTAAATCGTTAGTGCCATATGTGGGACATATATAGGATGGAGTTAATGATATTACTTATGATATTATACTGAAATTATAATATACCTTTATATAAATATGATTTTATTCCATTAAATATGAAATATAAATGAAAGTAGCATTCATGTGTATGTATGGCTTACCGTCTCCATGAACGGTGCATTTCATTTCTTACCTCTAAATGTTATGTAATATTATAAATGCATGTATATACTGGATATATATGATATATATGATATATACATAATGAATATAATTCTGGATATAATGTATATTTTACCACATGAACATTTTTAATTATAAGAATTTTATTTTTGACTCAAGTACCAAATATTGACAAAACGACCGTTATTGACTTAAATAATTGCATAATGTTCATAACATGGTAATAAGTGATATAAAAGGAATAATGAACTTGAAAAAGGTTCATAATAAAGTAGAAATTAACTCTATTTTATTATTCAGGAGATTAAAGAATAATCGAGTCAAATCAGACACGAGGTATGGGAATTCATCTCAATCTCCTTTCATTGAGGAATATTTTGTTTTATACACAACTTTATTTTATATGGTGTATAAAACCCTTTTACTTTTACTTTTATTCAAAAGGAATCTTTTTATACAAAGCATTTTACTAAACAACAAAATGGAATGTTTTTGTCTTACGTATGCGGTGACAACGACTTCTCTGCCATCATGACCATTATTTGAGTTTCAGATTCCTCTACAAGCCATAACTTTTTTAAAATGAAAAATAAACACCATGTTTTACTTTTATTTTATTTTGGTATTGAAAATGATTTTGATAATGTTTTAATTATATCAATGTGTTTTTTATATCTTGTAATTGAAATGTGGAAATGTTTTGTTTCATTTATACATGTTTTATGTGATACGATTATGTTATGGTTCTTGGGCATTGCTTATGAATACGGGTGGTTCCATGATAAACTAAGGGAAGGTGAGCCCAATATAGCTCTCCAATGAATTGGGAAATGTGAAGGAGTTAAACTCTAAGTTTTCTCTGAATAGATTTAGGGAATATACTATAATGGGTATTCCAAACGTAACCATGAGGATTAATCCCTACATAATAATGTCATGAATGCCTCAAGTTACCTTTATGTCTTATAATTTCTATGATTTATTCAAATATATTATGATTTCATGAGTTATGATAAAGTGCTTATGTTTTATGAGTAAAGTATGATTTCATTGATTCGCAGGAATACATGGAATAATGTTTTCATTCTGTACTTTTATATCCCTTAATGAGATTTTTATGCTCATCCCATGTTTTTGAAATGTTTTTCACAGGTCAAGGGAAATGTACATGATGTGATGATAGTGTCGAGGAAGTGTCAAGAAAGAATCCATGTTTTATTTTAAAAATGTCTCCTTTGATGGGAAAAATGAATACTGTTTTTTATGTAACCACCTTGTTGAAATGTGGAATGTAATGCATGATTTATGATCTAATTCTCTAAAAATCTAAACCTGAAAAGATCCTCAATGTGCATTCTTGTAATAACTCAAGATTAAGTAATGTTTAAGGCTGGGGACTTATATTTAGTATCAAAGGTCGGTTTAGATAACATTAGGAGTTAGAATTTTATTAAATGATTATCCAAAAAAAATTTATGGTCAAATTGAAATTATTTAGCATTTGAATATTACCATGTTGCTTCATCTAAGACATGTTTGTTCAGAATGGTTTTCCACAGAGGAAACAGGGAAGCAGTGCTAATAAGGCATATAGAAGGAAATGACCTTCCAAATCAGCATCCTAAGATGGTCAGGATTGGAACTGGACTGTTTGTTGCAGTAATAGAACAGTTGACTAAAGCGATAAATAGTGGTGGTATCCATGCACGAGATCCACCAGATCAATTGTAGAAGAACATGTCAGTGGTGGAATATTTCATGAGGCAATATCTCCCATCATTCAGAGGAACATCTGACCCTGTTCTAGCTAAAGGGTGTATTAAATCACTGGAGAATATTTTCGTTGTCATGGGGTGTTTAGACAATCAAAAGGTTAGTCTTTCTGTTTACCGTTTGGAGGGTGAAGCAGATCAGTGGTGGTAGGTGGTTAAAAATATCAGGGACGCTGATGAGATTGATTCTCTTGTCTCGAATGAATTCAAAGGTATGTTTCTTGAGAAATATTTTCCTAAGGATGTTCGACTTAGGATGGAAAAACAATTCTTGGAATTGAGGAAAGAGGACGACTGAGTGGCTACTTATGAAGAAAGGTTCACTAAATTGGCAAGGTATTCTCAAAATTTTATCTGAGACCTTGATAGTAAAATCAATCATTTTTACTTAGGATTAAATCCAAAATATCGAAGAGCTTTAGATTCTCGTGAGTTAAAAAGTAATGAAAAGCTTGTTCGATGTGCTGAGAAGGTGGAAATGGAGTTTGCTGATGATCAAGTATTCTATAACAACCTCCAGAAGAAGAGACCGAGGTGGCAAGATAAAGGGAAGAATCTTTCAAAGAGGTATGATGGTAAGAAAACTAAGTTTTTAGTTTGTGATAAATGTGGTAAAAAACATGTTGGGGAATGTATTTTGAATTCTGGAAAGTGCTACTGATGTGGTAATATGGGACATAAGGCTTGTGATTGCACTGAAAAAGATTAGGGTGATAGTAAGACCAAATTTGATTTACAGTTAGTGAAATGTTTCAGGTGCAATGACATGGTTCATTTGGAAAATGAGTGTTCGAAAAAGAGCTCAAATGATGGGAAGAAGACGGACTACAAGCAGAAAGGTGTGGGGAAATCCTTTTCAACTACTTTAGCAGATGTTGGGCCATCAAATTAAGTGATATCAGGTACATTCTTTGTTTTTCATATTATGCCAACGTTTTTTTTGATTCAGGGTCTAAACATTCTTTCATATCTAAAAAAATTTCTATTAAATTGGGAATTCCATCTCAAGAATTGACTCATGAACGTGTGGTAAAAACACCTGGGGTAAATGTTGAGGCAAAAAGAATTTATAATAATCTTCCTATCCTTATCTGTGGAAAGAACCTACTTGAAAACCTTATTGTTTTACCTCTAGTAGAGTTTGATGTTATCTTGGGTATTTGGATATATGTTTACCATGCTAAGATTGATTGTAGAGATAAAGAAGTTTGTTTTCAGAAATACTTTCAGTTTGTGTACAAGAATGAACCCTTACTATGGATAACATATCAAGAGGCTGAGAAACTTGTAAAATATGGAAATGAATGTTACCTTCCATATATTGTTGAAAACAAAGGAACCGTTCAGATTAATGATGTGTCAGTGGTAAATGAGTATCCTAATGTTTTTTCTGATGAGTTTCCTGGAATAATACCAGATCAGAAAGTTTAATTTACTATTGACTTAGTTCCTTATGTTAGTCCAATTTCAAAACCCCCTTACTGAATGGCTCAAATTTAACTTTTAGAGTTGAAGGAGAAATTACAAAATTTATTAGAGAAAGGTTTCATTTGACCTATCAAATCACCATGGGGTGCTCCTGTCTTATTTTTTAAAAATAAAGATGGTTCTATCAGACTTTTCATTGATTATATATCCTTGAATAACATCAATGTTATGAAAAAATATCATTTGCCTCATATCGATGATTTGTTTGATCACCTCCAGGGAGCTCAGTATTTTTCAAATATTGACCTGAGATCGGGGTACCATCAGTTGAAGGTAAAGGAAGCATATGTTCCGAATACTATGTTTCGTACAAGATATGGCCATTATGAATTTATAGTAATGCCTTTTGGGTTAACCAATGCACCTGCTGTATTCATGGACCTTATGAATATAATTTTCCATGAGTTCTTGGATAAGTTTTTGGTTGTTTTCATTGATGATATTTTGGTGTTTTCTACAAGTAAAGAGGATCATGAAAGTCATTTAAGGGTTATTTTTGCAAACCTTAAAAGAAAAGAAATTGTATGGGAAATTCAGCAAGTGTGAGTTTTTGTTGCAACAAAATTCTTTCCTTGGTAACATTATTTATAAAGATGGAATAATTGTTGATCCTGCAAAAACAAAGGTCTTTGAAGAATGGCCAAGACCCACAAATGTAACCGAGATTCATAGTTTTATTGGTTTGGAAGGCCATTACTGAAGGTTTGTTGGAAATATTTCATGGTTATCTAGTCCAATGACTAAGCTAACTCGGAAGGGAGTTAAGTTTATCTGGAAAAAATAATGTGATGATTGTTTTCAGGAATTGAAAAGAAGATTGGTGAATGCTCTAGTTTTGGCACTACCTTCCAAGAATGGTGAGTTTTTATCTACAGTAATGCTTCATTGAAAGGGATTGGTTGCATCCTAATTCATAATGATCAGGTAATTGCTTATGCTTCACTTCAGTTGAAAACTCATGAGGTAAATTACCCTACACATGATTTGGAATTAGCTGCTGTAGTTTTCACATTGAAAATTTGGAGGCATCATTTGTATGGTGTAAATTTTGAAATATATACTGATAAAAAATGTTTAAAGTATATATTCACTCAGAAATAATTGAACATGAGATAGAGGAGATGGCTATAATTAATCAGGGATTATGATTTTACAATTCATTATCATCCGAGAAAAGAAAATAAAGTGGTTGATGTTCTGAATCGAAAAATTAATGCTTCATTAACCATGTTACATTTGGAACGTGATCCTTTGGTTAAGGATTTGATGAACCTTGGCATAGAAGTTATTGGTGCAGGAAGTTATTCTGTTTTGTTTTAGGTGTCAGTGAGATCATCTCTATCAGACAGAATCAAGCAAGCTCAGAAGAAAGACAGTGAGTTGTAGAAAAAGGTTAAGTTGTTTCAGAAGGGTATGTTACCTGAATTCAATATTGATAATGATTGTGTTTTGAGATTTGGGAAGAGATTTTGTGTGCCTTGTGATTCACAGTTAAAGAGAGAGTTGTTATGTGGAGCTTATATTTCTCCATTTTCAGTTTATCCTAGCAGTACTAAGATGTATAGAGATCTTCAGGAGTATTACTGGTGGGATGGAACGAAAAGAGATATTGTTGATTTTACTGTGAATTGTTTGACTTATCAATTGGTTAAAGGATAGTAGAAGTTACTGGAAGGGATTCTTCAGCCTTTACCAGTTCCAGAGTAGAAATGGTAGAATATATCTATGGACTTCATTGTTGGGTTGCTGAAGACACCTCGAGGTAATAATGAAATCTGGGTTATTGTTGATCGCTTGACTAAATCTGCTCATTTCCTTGCTATACGAGATACTTTCTCCCTAGATCAACTTTCTCGTTTGTATCTTAAAGAGATATTCAGGTTACATGGAGTTCCCCTCTCCATTGTATCTGATCGTGATCCCAGGTTTACTTCTAACTTTTGAAAAGGCCTTCAGAAGTCGTTGGGTACTGAATTAAATTTTAGTACAGATTTTCATCCTCAATCAGATGGGCAGTCAGAACGAATAATTCAGACTTTGGAGGATATGCTACGTTCTTGTTCGATGGATTATCAGGGAATTTAGGACCAACATCTTTCTTTGGTTGAGTTTTCTTATAATAACAGTTTTCATTCTAGTATACAGATGGAACCTTTTGAGGCATTATATGGGAAGAGGTGTCAACTCTAGCTTTTTGGGATGAAGTGGGTGAAAGGAAGTTGATGGGACCAAAATTGGTAGAAGAGTTGGCAGAAAAAGTTCAGCTGATTCAGAAGCACATGAGAACATCTCAGAGCAGGAAGAAAAGTTATGCGGACAATAGGAGGAAGGATATCTTCTTTGAGGTAGGTGATCATGTTTTTCTCAAAGTATCTCCATGGAAAAGTGTGATTCAATTTGTTAAGAAAGGAAAGTTGAGTCCAAGGTTCATTGGACCACATGAAATTCTAGAGAGATTTGGATTAGTTTCATACTGAGTGGCTTTACATTCGAGTTTATCTCAGGTACACAATGTTTTTCATGTTTCAATGTTAAGGAAGTATATGCCAGATCTATCTCATGTTTTGAGTCCAGAGGTAGTTCAGCTGGAAGAGAACCTATCTTATGAGGAAAAACTGGTCCAGATTCTTGAACATAGGGGGAAAGTGTTTCAGAATAAGGTGATTCATCAGGTAAAGGTTTTGTGAAAAAACCACATGATTGAAGAGGCAACATGGGAATCTGAAAATGCAATGAGGGATAAATACTCCAACTTATTCAATAAGTAAATAAATTATGGGGATGTAATTTTCAAAATGGGGGAAGAATGTAACATCCCAAGTAATTAAAGTGTAATATATATTCTTATCTATGTCTATTTATGAATTATATAGTGTTTTAGAGTCTTAAAATGAGAATAAATCCAATCTTAAGCATAGAATTCTCTAATATTTTTAAAAGATTGTTTTACCACCTTTGGATGGCGAACCATTTTTAAATATGTCTTTTGAAAAATTTATAAGCTCTATTTGTCAAAATAAGCTTATTATTTAGTATTGGGACATTGAAATTTAATTTGGATAAATTTTTGGTATTTTTCTTACAATGTTCATTTTTTAATGAATAGTGAAAAATATTGCATTTTACTTCAAAACTGCTTTTTCATCTAATTTAATTATATGGATAGATTTGATTTTTAATTGGTTTTAAAGTTTAAATAGTATATATTTTTACCATTTTATCTAATGGTGGTCATTGGGATTAATTTCACTTTGAAATTGTACATAAACAATTCTCAATCTTTTGATAGATATTGTTTAAAAAAACCCGCTATTTGTTTTAACAACGAGAATTATTTTTAAATTAATTACTTCAATTTATGGGTTTGGAATTTGGTAAAATGGATTCCATATTTGGAATTATAAGGTTCAAATTATTTAATTTAGACTCTTGTTTTTTGACATTATGAATAGTAACAATGGTAATTATCTTTAATTATTATGATTAATTAGTAATCAGGTAGTTAAGGGTAATAAAATAATATCATAATAATAATAAATGACCCTAACATGTGTTCTAATGCTACTGGTTGTTTCATGGCCGACCATGGGATGACTTGTGCCAAACTTTGGGACCCCATGGAATCACTTTTGGGTGATAGTGACACTTTATCATTTTATGTTTTTAAAAGGAAAGAATAACCAAAGTATGTATCACCCAAGTAAAACAATTTTAGTTTTATTTGTGTAAATGATCTCTTAGAATATAAATAGTCATTGTAAATATAAAAATATTTCCTACATCATCATATTTTTTTATAATTTTTATACACTAAATAAATTAAATTATTTTTGACACCATGATGATGCAACGATTGCCTCATTAATTAACGATTTAAATAAAATGAAAAGATAATGTAAAATCTAAGACTTACACTTGTCAAAGACCTATTCTATGGGTTTATTTCGAACCCTTATCACCTTATCCTAGAAATATATCATTTTGGGACCTTTAAAATCCGAAACTCTTTATATAATAAAGTAACATTTCTTGAATTTCCAAGAGTGCCCCTCCTCCCTCTTATAACAGGCCCCCACCTCTACCACCTTACCCACACCTATCAAGCCATTGTATTGGAAAAAATCTGCTCATGTTATCTCTCCACATCCCTCTATTCATCCTAGAAGCCTTACCTTAGGCAGAAATCTCTTCAAGAAACTTTTTTGGTTCAAACCAAGGGGAGTTACCGGATTTAAAGGTAATATCTTCTCTAATGTTCTTTTGTTTTATTTTTCTTCTCCAACCGCCTAAACTCTTTTTATTCCTTTATTTTGTAACAACCCCAGTATCTTCAATATAATAGGATGTTCTTATGAGAAGTATTTTATTTACACTTACACACACCTCCATCTAATGGTAAAGAACATACTATTTTTGTGGATGGTGAATTACTACCTCACGAAACGATGATTGTTCAATCCTCTTTTAAAACCTTTCATGGTGGCCATTAAGATGTCACTATATTTATATATGATATATATTATGTTTATTTTTTCCTTATAATTCTGTATTTTCATTTATGTCATACCTTTAAGGTTTCTATTTTGGGTAAACGCAATATCTTCATTTTAGGAAGTGCGGACTACCGCCCCCTCAAAATGATTTGAGTCATTAATGTCATATGTGAGACATATAAAATATGGAGTTAATGATATTACATATGATATAATACTGAAATTATAATATACCTTTATATAAATATGATTTCATTCTATTAAATATGAAATAGAAATGAAAGTAGTGTTCATGCGTACGTACGGCTTATCGTCTCCATTAACGGTGCATTTCATTTCATACCTTTAAATGTTATGTAATATTATAAATGAATGTATATACTGTATATGTGTGATATATATGATATCTACATAATGAATATAATTAGGGATATAATGGATATTTTACCACATGAACAACTTGTAATTATAAGAATTTTTTTTGACTCAACTACCAAATATCGACAAAATGACCGTTATTAACTTAAATAATTACATAATGTTCATAACATGGTAATAAGTGATATAAAAGGAATTATGAACTTGAAAAAGGTTCTTAAGAAAGTAGAAATTAACTCTAGTTTATTATTCAAGAGATTAAAGAACGATCGAGTCAAGTCGGACACGAGGTATGGGACTTCGTCTCAATCTCCTTTCATTGAGGCATATTTTGTTTTATACACAACTTTATTTTATACGGTGTATAAACCCCTTTAACGTTTAGTTTTATTCAAAAGGAATATTTTTATACAATTCGTTTTACTAAATTACAAAAGGGAATGTTTTTTTCTTATGTATGCGGCGACAACGACTTCTCTACCGTCATGACCATTATTTGAGTTTTGGCTTCCTCTACAAGCCATAACCTTTTTTAAATGAAAGATAAACACCATGTTTTACTTTTCTTTTATTTTGGTATTGAAAATTATTTTTATAATGTTTTGATTATATCAATTTGTTTTTGATATCTTGTGATTGAAATGTGGAAATGTTATGTTTCTTTTATGCATATTTTATGTGATACGATTATGTTATGATTCTTGGGAATTGCTTATGAAGACGGGTGGTTCCATGAAAAACTAAGGGCGGGTGAGCCCGATATAGCTCTCTAATGCATTGGGTAAAGTGAAGGTGTTAAACACTAAGGTTTCTCCGAGAGATTTTGGGAATATACTATGATGGGTATTCCGAACGTAACCATGAGGGTTACTCCCTACGTAAGAATGTTATGAATGCCTCAAGTTACCTTTACGTCTTATGATTTCTATGAGTTATTTATAAATATTATTATTTCATGAGGTATGATAAAGTGCTTATGTTTTATGAGTAAAGTATGATTTCATTGATTCGTAGGAATACATGGACTAATGTTTTCATTTCATACATTTATATCCCTTACTGAGCTTTCTATGCACATCCCAAGTTTTTGAATTGTTTTTCATAGGTCAAGGGAAAAGTACATGATGTGATGAGAGTTTCGAGGAAGTGTCAAGAAAGAATCCATGTTTTATTTTAAAAATGTCCGCTTTGATGGGAAAAATGAATATTGTTTTTTATGTAACCACCTTGTTGAAATGTGGAATGTAATGCATGATTTATGATCTAATTCTCTAAAACTACAAACCTGAAAAGATCCTCAATGTGAATTCTTGTAATAACTCAATATTAAGTAATGTTTAAGGCTGGGGCCTTATACCAACCCCTTTCTGATTTGAGGTAGGATTAGTGCGGTCACATCAGGCTTATCTCTGGCCATGAGGGGCCTATCAGGTCGGGTCATGAAAATTTCCCCGACACCCCATTGTGCATAGTGTTTCAGAAAGCTACATTGAGGTAGGGGATCCTTCTTCATTCCTCCTTTAGTTTTTAATGTGGGGGTTATGCTTTTATTCTCCTTTGGGGAGATTATATGAATCATCTTAATGAATGTAACACAAATTTATTTAATATAAATTGAATGGGGGAAGGTAATGAATCTCATGTTTTATTGGTTTTATGTTATTGTCGATGACTTTATACATTCTTGATTCCCTGGTTGAAAATCAGAGCTACTGGGAGCTTTGATTTTGTGGTATTTTTTATGATTGTGGAACCTTGTGGTGTGATTTTTTGATATCACCTATAATGAAATGGATAATCACTTATATATGGATAAAGAAATGGTTTCCCATCTAAAAATATTGATTTTGTGAGAATCCCCTTGAATGTAAATTAATGAAATCCCATGAACATGAATTGTGAAATATGTGGAATATGTTATGTGTTACTTGGTGTGGTTTTATTATTATGTTTCCTTGTGTGGTGTCAGATATTTTGTGGTGATTTCAGTTATTGGATTTAATATAGTATGTATTGGGTAATTATGTGATGTTTGATTTTCATGGGATGTGATATGGGATGATGTGTGGCAGTTGTGATGAAACCTAGAGATTGTGATGAGATGTGATTGTGGCACATGGAATTTTTGGCATAAGATGGATGTTTCATTTATGTTTGTGAGATGTTGGGTTTTTTAGAAAATAGTGATGGAATATATTTTAATTATGAAACTAAAATGGAATGGGTTATAAAGGCTAATTAACTATTTAAATAAAATAAGAGTGAGATTAAAGTAGTTTGTTAAATGTAAAAAATGAATGGGATTAATAATGATAATGGTTTTTAATTCATAAAAAATGGTAATTTATTAACTTGAAAATAAAATATATAATGTGGCTTGTGGTTTTTATCTTATGGCTTTCTTATATGGTGTTATGCATTAAAGGTGGTGGTGAAAGTGGTGGATCTTGTGAGGCTTTGTGCTTATATTGTGATTTGGGATAGTTCTATTATTATTAACCCATAGGTTAGGATTATGTGTGTGAATATTATAAATTTTATTTTAATTGTGATTTATATATACACACATCCCACATTGAGTAGCATGTTCCAACACGAAAATGTTTTGGGGGTGTTTTCCAACATCTATATGGTGAGGAAAGTTGACTAGATACCCCCTATTCTCTGCACTTTCTTCTACACAAGTTTAATATGCATGGGTTGTGATGTTGAGAAGTAAAAAAAGTGAACTATCGGTGATGTTTGATGAGGTGATGAGGCAGTTAATAGTGGTGTGGTTCCAGGTATGAAAACAGAACAAGGATTATCCCTTAATGTTCATGATACCCTATTATTCTTTATTATACAGATGTTACTGAAAAGTATTATGATGGCCAAAGTTTTTTTAGGGAATATGCGACGTACAATTTCTTGTGGGATTATTAGGAAGATGTGATATCCCAGGTTTCATTTGGGAGGGATATGATTTCTAGTTTCATACAGGGTGTTTGGCATGATGCAGTTACTCATGTATCTTTTGGCAGGATTCTACTAAAGATATGGGCTTTCCAGAATGTACAATTATGGGTTCTGAGAGCGGTAAATTAGTTGGAATCTTTTGTGTAATACCCACTTCATTGATATTCTTCTTATTATGTTATCACACATGGATGTTCAATTTGGTGAGTGTGACCTGGTGAGGATGTGATTGGTTAGTTTACCTAATTAGGTATTGTTGGTTCTATTAATTTCTCACAGGTTTATTAGTATTCTCTATTCACATGTTCATGAGAAAATTTGGGTATTATCCTACTATGTATACAAGTTATGGTCACCCTATATATATATAAATCATTTTTCAAGTTTACAATTGAAATTTAGAGACTTGTCTTTATATTATTAGCTTATTTGGAGTTTTAGTTGATTCCCATTATAGGAATTATATTTATGGTATTTACATCGAGAATTTTATTATATTTGTTGATAATGTTCAGGTAATGTGGGGTGTTTTGGGGTTTAGTTTTATAATATATTATTGATTTTCAAGATGGTTTTTTATACTATCTCTCAATATTATAATATTATAAAGGTTTTTTACTTCTATATTTGATATTTTTAAACCCTCGATGCTTATATCTAATCAGGTCCCTACTGGAGGCAGGAAGTGGGGTTATTATCTCTCTTCATTTATTATTGACCTGGGAAGGGTACCTATAGTGCGATGGGGTTATGATAGAGTGTTATAAATGGTTTTGGTTGAGATATATGGTCGATTTAATAGTTAATAAGATAGAGGATCCATGGGTTAGTAGGGAAACAATGTCAGTTTATCTTGGTTGGTGAAATTCTCCAGGGAAGATAAGCTTAGACAAGGGATTTTATGGCCCCCTATGATCCTTTGAAATGACATTGAGCCTACCGAATGACCAAGTGATGTAGTACTGATTTCAGGTTAGATACCTAGGAGAGTTTCATGAATCATGATTTTTTATGTTATAGTCTGAATTGGGTGGTTTTGGGAAGTTAACATGAGTTAATGTGAATAAATATTAATATAATTCCATAAATCCAATATAAGGAAAATCCATGTTTTCATTTTAATCTATGGATCCATGATTCTATATTCATGTGGTTTAGTTTGGTGAGGTTACTCAAGTTGGTTTGGTTGAACATTAGATGGTTGATCTGGTCAAAGAGAATGATTAATGGTAGAGGACATCATGTTCCTTTCAATGGAATGCTTTAGAAAAGTTTTTAAGGAAGTGTATCTGAGCCCAAAAAAGTACTATGTCCCACTAGCAGTCATTTAGATGAGTATTGCAGCTCATTAGTGGTGCATGTT
Source organism: Viscum album (assembly GCA_963277665.1). Classification (NCBI taxonomy): domain Eukaryota; kingdom Viridiplantae; phylum Streptophyta; class Magnoliopsida; order Santalales; family Viscaceae; genus Viscum; species Viscum album. The sequence goes on from OY728153.1 coordinate 1,239,110,311, forward strand.
GTATCTTGGTGGGTTGAAGAATGTAGATGTTTCTTTTTATAGACTTCTGGAAGGAGTTCCAATCATTTTTCATGTTTCCAACCATGAAGTTATTAAATAAACTGAAGTTTCTCTCTCTTTAGTAGGGGATTATATCAATGTGAGATGTTGGGGTTAACTTTAAGGAACTTTTTTATTCCACCCATACTCATTTCCCTGACGAGGATTCCCATTCAATATGTATTGTGGTATAACTTTACCCTTCTATCAAATATATAGTTACTCATTTTACGTTGACAATGTATTTGTATGTTCAGAATAAGGGGAAGGTGATTGAGGATATTCACACATGAGGAGGGATACCGTGATAGGGGAACTGGTTGACTACCTTGAGGAGAAAAGATATCAATGAAATGTATTAGGTTTGAGGGCCTTTGACGTTTTGACTAATAGAGAGTTGACCTCAAAAAATTACTTGTTTTCCTTTATGGTCTATTGTTTCTATTATTTTCTAATGGGTTTTTAGACTAGTGTGATTTGTTTGTGGGGGTCATAATCATCATCAAAATTATTTCATAGTGTTCCTTGGAGATCAAATAAAGAGAGTAGGTTAGGTCTAGTGTCAACCTCAACAGCAACCACCTGTGAGGTCATTTCAAAGAAAGGGTACGAAGTCTTATACTCTACTTAGAGGAGATATTTCATGAATAGGGTACCTTAGTATTCCATTTTCCTTATCAACCTCAACCTAATCATGGTAGTAGTGGTGGATAATAGCAACGAGGCATAGAAGTCGGTAATAGATAGTTGTATGCTATAGAGTTTCCAGCACTAGGGGAAGAAATCATTAGAGGTACCATCGTCTTATCATCAACCCTTTCTTATGTCTTTTTAAATTTAGGATCCTCACACTATACTATTGAACCCACTTTATTATATGACCTAGGACTATACGTTGAGTGGATTACCATTCCCTTGGTGTTGACTGCACTGGTCAGAGGCTATACTATCTTTTTTTATGTTTGTCTGAGGTTTAGATTGATAATGGGAAAACATAAAACATATGGGGATCATTTCTTACCACAGATATAGCCATAAGATTTCATCATCACCATCAATTTATTGTATTCCATATGTGTGGTTATAAACTTCTTCTAGAGGAAGTTCATGTTCTCATATGTGGAAATTCCCCATAAAATTTTCATTGGTGAACAGGGTTATCATATGGGTAGTCAGTGTGTGGAGCCCCTTATTTCCTTAATGGAATGGTTTTATATGGAATCAGTGGAGAGTTGGATAGTGGAGGCTCCTAGGTTCGTTGGGGAGTTTCGGGATGTTTTTTCCTAGGACTTTACGATGATACCCCCTCGATGTGATATCAGGTTTGGGATAGCTTTATAGCCTAATGAGTATTCAATTTTTATAGACTGTTATTGGATGAAACCCTTTGAGTTGAAGGATTTTAGGATTCAAATATATGATCTAATGTATAAGGGTTTTATCTGGATTATTGTTTTGTCGCGGGGTTCACCCGTGTTATTATCTAAGTAGGATAATAGTATTTTGAGTCTTTGTGTAGACTACTAGAGGTTTAACCAGGTGATAATTAATATTCATTAACCTCTTCTATGTATTAATTATATTTTTTCCATTTGAGAGGGGTTATTTAGGTCTATAATATTTTTCTATAGTCTGGATATCACTAGTTGAGGATAAAGGGGGTGATATCCTAAACACAGCCATCTAATGTAGGTATGGGAACTTTGTGTTTTTAATAATTTCATTTAGTGTCATGAATGCACTAGTTGTGATCATGCGGATCATGAACATAATATTCCATTACATCCAAGACCATTTCAATATCATGTTCATCAAAAACAACTTCATCCACTCAAAGTCATAGTAGGATCATTTTGATCATGTCATATATATCTTTCAGGGCATTCAACACCAAAAGCTCTATGAAATGATATCCAAGTGGAAGTTTTGGATGTGAGAGGTGCATTTCATTATGAATTTGGTGTCTCGTAATGGTGTGTCAATAGACCCATCAAAGTTTGAGTTAACTATTTCTTGTCCAACACCCAAGAATGTGGTAGAGGCTCATAGTTTCCTCATTCATACAGGATATTACCAGTGGTTCCTGTACAATTTCTCATAGATTGTGTAACTTTTGATTGATATGACCAAGAAGAACAAGGATTTTATCTTTATTGATCAGTTTTATGTAGTGTTTAAAAACCTCAAAGATAGATTTATCATTACTCTGGTACTTCAGTGTCTAGAGGAAGGGGTGATGTTTGATGTTTTCTATGACACTTTTGGACTTGGATTGGGATGTTTATTCATGTGGAGAATGGTGGTGATATCTTATGGGTATTGTAAATTATTTATTCATGAGAATAAATATTCCAACCATGATCTAGAGTTTCCAACAGTTATGTTTGTGCTGATTTTTTTGTGGTATTACCTCATTTTAGAATGATTCTTGTCTTCAAAAACCACAAGAGATTGAGGTATATCATTTCTCATTGTGAACTGAATATGTGATAATGGAGGTGGATGTAGTTTTTTTTAGACTATGATATCAATATCCCATACACCCTAGTAAAATGGAATGTTTTTTTAATGTGATGAGTTAGAATTCCCAAGGATACGCGGTACGATATTCTATGAATGTTTCGAAAGGGATAGCAGATACTGCAGAAATAAATCTTGATGTAGAAGAAATAAGTGTCCAAGGTTTTCTTTATCAAATGATCATGAATTCTTACCTAATGTATTAGTTGTTGGAGTCTTAGTTGGGACACTTATAGGTATATTTTTTTCATGCCTTTGTTTGATACGGTGATGCATTAGAGGGATAGTCATAGTATGTTCAGAATGAGGTGTTTTTTCTAGGGAGGTTATTTGTTTCATTGGTATTACCCGAAAAGTAATTCATAAGTTTCATATCTCACCATTAATGGTATTTCATAGTGTAAATAATATTTATCTTAGATTTAGGAGGTATTTTTGGGGTCCTGGGATGAAATTTCCAATGGCAGAGTTAGTGGTGAAGTATTTGGTTTATTAGTATATGAAATATGAACACCATGTTCTGGAGTTTTTCTCAATCATTTTATATACCAAAGAATAAATATGAAGAAATATAAATGTATTTCTTTATTGGTTTATCCTAGACTCAGGGAGGATGTGATATAGTTTGGTTTATTGTGGAATGGCTAATGAATCAGCTCATTTTTTGGGAATCCATGAATTGAGTGTCATGGATGTCTTGATGAGGTAGTATGCGGGTGATGTGGTTAGGATTCATGATATACTAAGGTCCATCATATCTTCATATGACCCTTATTTTAACACAAAATTCTATAGATGATTTTACCACATAATTTTACCTCAGTTACACCTTAACACTACTTTCCACCATTATATGGATGTGCTGAAAGATAAGACCATCCAAATGATGTAAGATATTTTTTGGGTTTTTGTATTGGGCTTTGAAATATTTAAGATAAGGAATATTCCCTTGGTTGAGTTTTCCTACAACAATATATTTCACTCTTTCATTGACATGGCTCCATTTGAGTCATTTTATGGGTGGATATTTCATTCTATGTTGAGATGGAAAGAGGTTGGGAAGTTACTAGTTCTTGGACCTGATGTGGGGTAATGAAAAAACCTAAGGATATAGATGGATTGAGAGTATATTAGGGTGTTATAGGAACATTATAAGGCCTATTTTAATCTCATGTGGATTCCTTTGGGGTTCTAGGTTGGATACCATGTGTTCTTGAGGGTCTCCCCTCAATGGGGGAAGTAGAGGTTTGGTCGGGGGAATAAGATCATTTCCTAGTTTGTTGGAGCTTTATAGGTGTTAGAGCCTGTTGGTGTCATGGAATTTGAATCGGTTCTTTCGCCACATATAGACTGGAACTATGAAATTTTCCATGTGTATTAGCAATTTTATTTTCATTATGATGACTCCCACATCATTGACTGTAGAGATATGGATATTTAGGATGGTGTGTCATTAATGGAGAGTCCAGTAGATATCTAGGATCATTGAGGGATTGTTCTTTGTGGATAGACCACCCCCTTGGTTTTTGTGTTGTGGAGGAATGTTATACTAAAGGAAACTACTTGGGAACATGATACATGGATTTATTCGAAGTACCCAGAGTTGATTTTATTTTTTCATTATTCCATTTTTCCTTATGATGTGATGTTTGAATCTTGGTATTTTATAATATGTGATTTTCCCCTAATAAAGTGATGTGTGTTAAAGATTTTAGGTTATATAGTGGGGAATACCCCTTCCTAATCAAGATGTGTTATATTACAAAACATTTTAAAACTATGTGGGTGAGTCATTTCTGCCAAAAGAATATAATATCTTGATGTGGAAGGTGGAATTTCTTGATTTGTGTGCTTGGGGTTGTATTGGATGGTGGTTGTAGTAGTTATCATCTTGGGATATTTGAAGGTTGTAATGATTGTGTGGAAATGAGTTTTCTTGAAACTGGCATAAAATGATGTGTTTATGTGGTTGTGTGGGATGTTTTTTAATGTTTTTGGCTTGGTTTGGTTTGTTTGGTTTGTGGTAGTATTTGGGGTGTAATGAGTTCCCTAAAAGGTATCTCTTGGGATAGTTGTTTGGTCCCTTCCATTTTTTTCCACATTTGATTTTAATTATCGAATGTGATAATCAATTACATGGAATATAAAAAAATTGTATGTCTCTCCTTAGACTATTACCTTGCTATTTTGGGAGTTGGAAAAAATCATAGGAGGGTTGAGTATGGTTCAATAGATTTTGCAACTAAAATTATACTATTGTATACAGTTAATGATGTGAATTTTTTTTCACAATGTGAGAGTTTGTTTCATGGATTGAAGGATGGTGATTCATGGGTTAAAGTTCTTGAAAATAAATCATGCTTAAATAACTCATGATGTTAAGGAATTATTTATGACATGAATATATGCTATGAAATTTTCCTTATTTTCCTCAGGATTAGAGTTTGAGAAGTTCATGGCTTGAATTAATTTCAAAGTTTGAATTTGGGGACTTCAGAAATATTCATAATGTGAATATGTGTTTCATGTAATGAATGTTTAAAGGTCCATATTGTCTATAAATAATGGGTCTCACCTAAATTCTATCATTCTTCTATATTTCTAAAACCTTAGGAAATACCTAGGTGATTTTGGGAGAACCTACAACCCCTTTCCTCTATATTTTATCCTTGGATTCTAAAGGATTGACTTTGGAAATCCAATGTGAGTTATTCTCTTTGATCCATTGTTTCCTCCTTGTTATTCCTTTAGTAAATTACAATAGTGATGTTATTTTAGTTTGAGTTTTGTTCGAGGTGTGTTTTGATAAATCCTTAGTGTAGTTTAGGATGATAAGGTTTTTCCTTGCATGTTTCTAATCTTTCAGTTATTTCTCCTTCACCTCATTGTGCTCAGTATTTTGAAGCTTCTTTGATATAGGGGATGCTTCAACTTTCCTCTTTCATTTTTTCATGTTGGTGATCATGCTCTCATTCTACTTCGGGGAGATGGTATGAACCAAATTAATAAAGATAATAAAAATAATTCTAATTGAAATTGAAGGGGTAATAAATAAATCACATTTTTTACAACTTTGTTTATATTTTTGATGATTTTATACATGAATGATTCCCTTGATAAAAAATCATTGTTTTGGTAGCCTTGTATGTGTTTGATTTTATATGATTATGGAACCATGTAGAGTGATTGTTTAATATCACATGAAAGAAATGTATAAACACTTATATATGGATAAGTAATTATTTTATCATGCAACAATATTTTTTTATGTGATAATTCTATTCGACATAAAAAAATGAAATCCCATGAACCTGAATTGTGAAATATGTGCAATTCGGGATGTGTTTCTTGGTGTAGTTGTGCTTATTATACTATATTGTGTGGTGTGTGATATTAGGAAGTGATGGAATTGACTAACTAGGATGAAATACATGTTGGTAAGAGATGTTATGGTCGGTTACAATGGGATGTTACATGGGATAACGTGTGGTTGTTGTGATAAGACGTGGTGGTTATAAAGAAATGTGGTTGTGGAATAGTTTTTTTTATGTTAGATGGATGGGTTTTTTTGTGAGATATTTATTTAGTTTCATGGTATTGAGGAAAAATGTATAATTGTGAAACTAAAATGACATGGGTTGGAAAAGATAATGAAATCTTAAAATAAAATATATTTTTGATTAGAATGTTTTGTTAAATGTTAAAATGAATAGGCTTAATAATGAAAATGGTATTTAATTCAGAAAATATGGTAATGGATTAAATTGAAAATAAAATATATTGTGTGTAGATTTTGTTTTGTAGATTCTGGATTTCTCATGCAGTGTTATGCATTAGATGTTGAAATGAAAATGGTGGCAGTTGTGAGGCATTATGGTGATGTTTTCATTAGGGTGGTACTCATTTTGGTAACCTATAGGTTGATCTTGTGTGTGTGATAATTATTAATTTTATATACATTCTAATTTATATATGAACCCCACCAACATCGAGAACCATGTGCTGACACACAATTGTTTTGGGGTGTTTTTTCCAATATCTAGATGGTGAGGATAGATATCTGGTTACCTCCTCTTCCCTTATCTCACTTCTAGGTGAGTTTGATATGCATAGGCCATGATGGATAGAAGCCAAAAATGCACTAGTGGTGATGTTTTATGGTATGATGATGTGGTTCATAGAAAAGGTCATGAATTTTAGGGGGATGGAACAAGGTTGATGTCCTTCATGTTCGTAATAACCTACTATTCTAGACCTATGACTATGGTCGAGATGCAATACGATGTCCCAGGTGTCATCGGGTTGGATGTGATAGCCAATTACACATGGGGTTCTTGGAATGATGTGATGGACCATTTGTCTATATATGGGATGTGATGGTTAATTTCATTCCAAGTTCATGGAATGGTGTGGTTTCCTAGGTGTCTTCGGGAAGGATTTTATGGAAGAAATGGGAATTATTGGACCTATGATATTGGGGTGTGATAGTAAAAAATCAACAGGAAAGTGTTGTGGGTACTGTATTTATCGATATTCTTCATACTATGTGACTAACCTTGGATGATTTATTTGGTGAAAATTCCTTGGTGGGGATTGGATTGGTTAGTTTACCTACTTGGGTCCTATTAGTTTAATTGCTTTCTCACAGGTGTATTATTATTATCTTTTTATATGTATGTGAAAGATTTTTGGAATGATCCTATTTAGTATACATGTTATACTCACCCTATAAATTTATAAACACTTTTTAAGTTTCCAAAAGAACATCAGAGATTGATTTTGACATTACTTACTTAGGTTTTGGAGCTGATATTGAGTCACTAATGCAGGACTAGTCTTTTAATAGTTAATTGGAGACTTTTACTATATTTATTTACATTTTAATTTATTGTGATATGGTTTTTGGTGCACATTTATATTATGCGATGGAGTTTTTTGGGTGTTTTTATCTTATCTCCGGGTCCAATATTATTATTGAGGTTCATTCCTTCTATGTGTGATATTTGTATACCATATAGTTTCCAACCCAAGGCCTACTAGAGGTAAGACTCGGGGGTTATTATCTCACTTCATTTAATTTCAGCCCGATAGGGGTACCTCTGGAGAGAGGGGTCATGAAAAATTTCCTCCTTCTTTCACCTTCTATAAATGATTTACTAATCAACTATCCACCATAAGGAATTAAAAATATCTATATAGTTGTATGTAAAAGTTAGCAATCCATAATAGATAATACATGTTCATTATTTTGATCATGTTGAACTAATGATAATCAATATAGAGATTATATGGTCCATCCTACAACTTAAAAAATAGGAATAGGGAAATCTAAGGAAAATTTTCAGGGAATATAAAACAAATTTCCATGTTTTCATGTTAATATTTCTTCAATTTTTATTGTTATATAAGATATATTATATAAGGAATCATTTATATAATCTTAATTTCAAGTAAATGTTTTCTAAATACCCTTACCTACAAATTATGAGGGTGTTTAAGAATTTTAATAGGAAGTATATATGTATATTTGAGGCAACCCAATCATCACTTACATAAATAATACTATATTTTAGATTAATATTCCTTAAATCTCACATTAACACACACCCTATAGTAATAATATTTTAGTGTCTTTGGAGTATTGAAACATAATCAACTTGTTTCTTGAAATATCTTCAACATATCCCCCCCAAAAACTCTTCCCATACAGTTCCCTTCTAGACTCAACTTACTTAATACACTTGATCATAACTATGGTAAATGGAATCATAAGAAGGGGTTATGTCAAATGCTATGTCGGGGTAAATAAGGGAGACATCAATTCAATGATCATAATTTATTAATAATGTTATGATATCGTAATCATAGTATATAAATATCATACCCAAATACATAAATCTAAAATAATGATTCAATAAAAAAACATCTTCATAACATAAGACCTGTGTCATAATAGTACAAAACATCAAACAATCATAAGATATGAGAGAATAATATAGAAAATATAATATTTCATAATAAGGTGGAATAAATTTAATATTTTGTATCATATTTTAGGGTCTCCCACTAGGAAATTCATCACATCATATGTAAAATTTAATCATGAAGACATTCACCACATATTAGGCTAGGGAAAACCACCCATGTACTATCTTAGGCTAGGGATTAACACCAATATTACCTCTGGGGAATGAAATAGCCCCTTTTGTAATATTTGATATCATAAAAAAACAATTCATTATAAGGGTATAAAGGACCCACCCATCACTTAATAATAAACCATTAACATATATTCCATAAGCATATAAGATCATTCATCATTCCTTCATATAATAATTTACCCATTAGAAGAAATAGGATACACAAATACATAATTAAAACAACATCATCATAATCCATCTATCAAAATAATATTGATGTTATCATAATATCATTTACTTATTTAATCATAAAAATAAATAAAGGATATTGATAACGATGAAAAAAATCTTTTATAAAATAATTTAAAATATGATTTAAAATCAAGATAAAATATCCCTTTTATTTGAGTAAAATTTTAAAAATAAAATTCCCAGAAAAAGAGAAATATAATTTATTTATAAATACATTGAAGTTTGTAAAGTAATATTTATGATTAATGAAATGCATTGTGTTAGGAATATCCATTCATGGTGTGTATGTTAAAAGAGAAAATTCTTTTGATATTTTTTTAAAAAGTCCAAATTGAGTCATATGAATAACTGTTGAAATAATTCATTTTAATAATTTTTAAATACATTAAATGGGAGTGAAAATAATAATTTTAAAACATTTAATTTTACATACAAACATCTATAAAAAAATTATAAATACAGATATGGAATAAAATAATTCCCTACCAAAAGAAGAGAAATATGATTTGGCTTTCTTAAAAAATTCATTTTATACATTTTGAGTACCAAATAAGGTGAAATTATATAAATAATGGAAAAACCAAGAAATTAATAGATTAGTAGAAAATATATGGCATTTTAGGAAAAGACAATATATAATTTTATGCAACTGAAATTGGAAAATAAAAAAAAATCCAGATAAAAATGAGATTATAACATAAACCCTAATATCTTTCATAACTTTTGAATTAAATCCTCGTAAAAGAGAGAAACTTAGATGGATTTTTAAATTCCAATAATTTATTAGAAAACAACCATAAAATAAATTCATGGATGGTATATAAACTACATATTATAAAACATGTCTTCAATATAGAATACATTTAAAATAAATTAAAGTGAGATGAAAAACCATTATATCTGGTCTTTGCATTCTTTTTATGAGATCATAACCAACTATATAATAAATATTGATTTATTATACATGTATAAAAAAATTAAATTTATAATTATCTTATAGTATATCATTCTCTTATAATTTCTAATTACCCATTTATTTATAATTCTTTAATAAAACAAAAATTTGGGAGGTTAACCATTTATATATGGTGGTTATATTTATTGACTATATTCACTTTTATGACCATTTATATATGGTGGTTATAAAAAAAAATCATCACTTCTTGAAGACAGTAGTCGATACATATTCACGGGTGATGTTTTCATTTTCTATAAAATTGAAGGAAATAAAGGTAAATTATAATATATCTTTAAATATTAATAATATAATAATTATATTATATATTCATTAAATCCATCCATATTAAAATAAATGTATGGTGTACATGAAAAATGAAACACATCACTTTACGGAGGTGGTAGTCCAGGCGTATACATGAACAATGTTATCATTTTCCAAATGATAGGGGTTAAGAAGTTAGATAATATTTTTTCTTTATAGAATTATAATTATTTATTAATTATGATTATTCTATAAATGTAATTTATTTTAAAATATAATATTTTTTTAATTCATAAAAATTAATTCTATTATACTCACACACAAAAATAACCATTTTTAGATAAAAAATAAATTTTATGGGTAAAATTGAATTTATAATAATTTACACGAAATATTATTCAATAGCGGTGCTTCTAAAGAATTTGTTGTCTTATAATTAGATTAATGATGTTTATTTAACATTAAAACCATGTAAAACTAAATGTTATAATTGAACCACCTCATTAAATCTAAATAAAAAGATATACTTTTTTGTTAGAATAAAATATAACTTAGACTACAAAAAGATGATCATAGGTTTCAAAAATCAAAAAGATAGTTTTAAATGATTTATTTTATTCCTTAATAATATATTTTGTTAATAAAAAACATAAATAAATTTTTAATTCATGAATATATCACAATTATTTTATCAAATTTATGGTATTTGTAAAAATTATATTTTCACCATTCATCAAAAAATAGACCTTTTCAAAAAAAATCCAAAACATACCCTTGGAAAAATTTCACTTCATGAATTAAAAAAATAAGTTCATTATGAAAATTTAAATTAGAATTTTTTTGAATTATTATTCAAATAACTAATATATATTAAAAATAATCATGTATAGGTAATTAAAAATTTACAATGAAAACCCATACAACACGTACATAAAAGAAGCTAGGAAGACGCAAACTTGAGACCACCCCAACAACCAACAGGTCATCTCCCACTAAACCAAACCCTGGGTGTAAATAAAACATATATAATGTATAGTAAAAATCATGTTTTGAAATATAAAATTTATATTTATCTATGAATAATTAATGTGGTTCTTATTAGGATTGATTTTTACTAATTATAGTTTTTTTATAATCTCATAATATATTTCACTTTGTTATATAATAATTAGTTATTTACATTAGTTTGGTGTTGAAAGAATAAAAAGTTATTGAACACATAAAAATTGTTATGTGGAAATATTTTCTAAATTCATAGGGTGTAATATTCTGCCCCCCCCCCCATAATTTGTTTTCCTAAGAAATTCATTAAACTGATGAAAACAAATAAGGTTACTACAAACTAATTTCTTCATCAGGTTCCCATATAGATTCATTTAATTTATGATTCCATCAAATAACCTTAACCAAGACACTGGAATTATTCTATAACACAATATCTATATAATAAAATATTTCTACTAATTGTTCCTCATAAAAAAATCTCATGCTATAGTGGTACACCCACTAATTTAAGTACATTTAAAGGATATGATATGTAATCCCTTAAAAAATATACATGGAATAGATTAGGATCTTTATAGAGGTTTAGTATAAGTTCCAAGTTATATATTTCCATACTTATATGATCTTTAATTTCAAAGGTTCAAATATATCTTATTCTTAGCCTTTCATTATTTCCAAATATCATAAACATATTCTAAGAAGGTATTTGGTGGAATACCTTATCACTATATTTGATCTATATATCTCACTAAAGATAGCCATCATAGTATTTTTATCAACTTTAAACTTCCCTAATATGTTTATGAATGGATCTAACTTTCGCTTCTATCTCCTCACCTAGTTTGAGTCCCAATAGAATTTATTCTACAATTTAATCCCAACATGTTTGAGTCCTGCATTTCATTTTATAAAAGTAATTATAAATATCCATCCTAGTGCTCAAGTGAATGATGTTTTTTAATGATAATTATCCCATAGGAAGGTGATGATTCTAAACACCTTTGAAATCCATAGAGAAATATCTCAACGTCTTTTAAAGGTTTGATGGATTATCTTAGAGTGTCCATCTATCTATATGAAATGCTAAAATTGAACTCCATATTAAATGCCTACTAAATACTTTTCAAAAACTTTGAGTAAACCTAAAATCCCTATCATATATAATTTAAAGTGGTAAAAAAATTATCCTTACCACTTACTTAATGTAAATATTGTAATATGGATCTAGAGATAAATCATCCATAATAACTATGGAATGTATTGATATTATTAATCAATCAACTATAAACAAAATGGTTTTATGATTATTAAATGCTTTGGGTAGTTCTATGAATAAAGATATAGTGTTTTTTTTCTTATTTGCATATTTTTATATGTAGTTTTTTTATCATACCTTAGAGTTCTTACATCATCAATAACTTGTTTTAATACCAACCATTGATATACAAACTCTATAATATTCTTCTTCATGTTATTTTACCAGATATTATCTTCAATATCTCTATGTATCATTTTACTTCTAAGATATATATAGAAAGATGAGTTCTGTGATTCATCCAATAGCACATTATTTAATTCTTTCATTTAAGGGACACATATATGGTTTATAAATCTTATGAACTCATAATTATCATGGTTTGACTTAAGAACACTCATTAACTTCTTTTTTAGTTACACATTTTCCTTCTACACCACTTTAATGTTCACGTGAATGGATAATTGAACAGTAATATGAGAAATATAGGATAATTCCATTTACCAAATTATTTAAAGTTCCATCTTATAAAAATATATAAATATTGGAAAACATTGAATCCTCTTCATTATAAAAAATAATTTCCATTTTAACTTATTTTATCATCCACATTGTTCACCTTCCCATGATGATATTTGATTATGAGGTTATAATAATCAACAAACTCCAACAATATCATTTGGAAAATATTCAAATATTTTTTTGTGAATATATACTTCTATATTTTATGATTAGTATATATATCACACCTTTTATCATAATTTTAATGCCTCTATATTTTAAAAGAAAAAAAAGTAAAGCTTCCAAATTCAAATCATTAATTGGGATATTTTTCTTGAGAATAATTAATTAGCCTAAAGAATATTCTACTTTCATATAATTATATTTGAAAACACATCCAAGTCACATACTTGATTCATTATTGTAAATTACCACCCCTTATCTACCAAAGGGTAGTGTAAAATGGGTGTAGTAACCAACCTTCTCTATTACTCCTTGAAATTTTCTTCACATTCATCTATCCAAAGGAAATTTTCTCCCTTTTGTATCAACATGTTTATTAGATTTGATATCTGTGAGAAATTTCTTAAAAATAGTAAGTATTATCCATCCAAATCTAAAATACCATGTATTTTTGTCACCATGATTAATCTTGGATATTTTTTTATAACTTCCATAAATGATGGATCCACAGATATACCCCCACCTATAATTAAAGAACCCATGATTTTTAATTTCTATCGCCTGAATTCAAAAATTTTAAATTTCACAACCATCTTATCCTTTCTCAAGGAATTCAACACAATCCTAAAATGACCATCATACTCTTCCTTGGTCTTGTAATATATATGAATATGTTATATAAATAATATAATTCACTTTTTTATAGTAACCTAAAAATAGTATATTCATTAGATCCATAAAGATAGTGAGGGAATTAGTAAGCATAAATAGAATAACTATAAATTTATAATGTCCATACATCATAAAATATTATTTCTTTGGTATACCCTCTCTTTTGACCCTTAAATAATGATATCCATATCAAATATCAATGTTTTAAAAGTATTAGATTCATTTAGTTGGTTGAATAAGTCATCAATATGTGGTATAGTTTACTTGTTATTGATAGTTATTTTGTTATGTTCTTGGTAATAAATAAAAATATACATTTACACAACATTATTCATAACAAAAATAAGAGGTGCACCTCATAGTGATGAACTAGGGAGAATGAATCCCCTTTCTAGATTCTCCTAGAGTTGCTTCTTAAATTACTACAACTCAATTAGGTCCATTCTATAATGAGTCTTTAAAATAATCATTATACCAAGTATGCACTCTATTGAAATATCAGCATCATGATTTGGGATAAGACTGCACAAATATTTAGTAAATATATCAATGAATTCTTATATAATTATAATATATTCAATTTTGAGTTTCTCCTCAAATATTTGAAATAAATACCCCTCATAAATATGTATAAAGACCCATATAATGGATTTAATTTACATGGGAATTTCATGTTCATCCTAAAAATAAGAAACAATCATAATATTATTCAAAATATCAAATGTGACTTCCCATAATTCTCAATTGATATAGGCACTATGTAGAGAGATAAAATTTATAATAAAAAACATATCAAATTTGACTATAGCGAGAATAAAATGATTTTTAGGATTAATATGCACATAAAATTCTATCACAGTAGATATAAATACTTAAGATGCAATCATAATACCATTTAGAGATTCATTATTAATTGAAGATATAACCATTGAGGAGGCGATGTGATAATCATCGAAAATTAATCAGATATAAAAGTGTGTGTAGAACTAGAAACAAATAAGACAATTTTAGTTCTAGATTTGATGGTCAACCCACCTTTAACAAAATTTTTCTCGTAACCCACTTCAACTATTGTAATTGTATAGGCCTTTCCATTATCCATTGGCATATGAGTTTTTTGACACTTATTATCATAATTTACCCTTGGTTTCAAGAAATTTATATCCTAATGACCACACTATTTTCAATTAATTCATTATAGTTTGAGTAGTAATTTCGTTTGAGATTTATATTCATTCATTTAAATGTTTAACATCTTCACATCACTTTGACATTCAAGTGCTAAATGTCCTTATCTTCTACATATAAAGAGTTTAACTATCCCATGGATATATTTGTCCCCAAAGATTATTTATATAATTTTTTCTTGGTAGAAGATTACTTTTCTTCCCACCCATGGTTTTATTATTTTAATTTACTTGAAAATCAATATTTCACTTATTAACCTTAATACCATGAGAATAGTGAGAGTATATGATGTCTATTTCATCAATGAGAGAATATATAACTATTTCACCATAGATATCAAAGTATCTTATATTCAATTCCTTATGGAGACTTGGTCTAAACCACTAAAGAGTGGATCCATTTTACTTTCATACTCAATGCTAAAACCAAGTTTTCCCCATGAATGTTTTGTGAAATTTCACTCATAGGTACTAATAGAATCATCGTCCTTCTATTTCAATTCCATGAATTCCCATTCAATTCTCTTGAAAATATTTTAGGGAAATTACTTATTTAAAAATAAATTCTTATACTCTTCCCATTTTGTATTTTCAATTTTTTCCTCTTTCCACATTTAACTGATATGGTTCTTCCATTGATTATCTTCACCTTAAAAACAATACATAGCCAAAAATATATTCTCATAATCAGAGAACTATAGAATATATAATATCATTTCTATGGAATTGGTACTTTTCTAATAAATAAGTGGATCAGTGGAACCATTGAATGATGGTTGGTGTTGTGGCATAAAAGACTCAATGGTGAGTTATTTATTCCTTTGGATGTTTAAAAGTTCATCAAGATTTAGGCGATCATTAATAGCTTGAGAGAGTTAGGTGACAATGGCCATAGGATTTTGCATCTCACCTCCAATTTCATTTGGTTTCCCATAAGTAATTTCATTAAATTTTTATTCATATTTATTATTCATGTGATTCCTCCTAATTCCATTCATTAACTAAAAACAAAAATCATAGTGTGGGTATCGGACATCAATAATAAGAGTATGAAATCACATGATAATGAAATTCATTCCTATACTATCCTAAAATATGAAAACATCTTATCAATCTATGACACTTTAAGTTTATACTATATCACATTAAATTCATTATAGGTTGGCCTAGGATTTATCCTCTCATTCTAAATCTCTAAAAAAACTAATCCTAGATCTGATACCAACTAACGTGACCTGAGAATCACTTATATAAATATTACGTCACTTGAGATAAATATTCAATACATATCACATTAATACGTTCCCAAGAACCTTAAAGGTTTATTTTCTTTAGAGGCTAAATACATAATCAAATTATTTCACAAAAAAACATTAACATATCCCATAATAATTCTACTTATATTATATCCTTCTAGTATCATATTACTTAATACCCTTAATCATAACCTATTGAATTGGTACCATAATAACGGGTGAGATCAAATTATAAGTAAGATTAAACATGGGATACACCAATTATAAGATAATAAGAAGTTTATAAGCATGTTTGAACATAATCATGCAACATAAAGGTCATAATAAACGATATAAATGTAAAATCATGATTTGTGTCATAATGTATTGTCGTAAAATAAGACATAAATTATAAGAGTGTTGAACATCAAAAAATCATAATCCATGAGAGCATAACATAATATAAGAACATAGTATAAGAATCTGGCATAAATATAAGAATATAAATCATATGAAATGGATACCCACTAAGATATCCATCATATAAAATGTGAATGATATCCACTAAGACATTAATTAGATAGTAGGATTAGTCTAACCATACATGAACCTTCATGGGCTTAGGATATACACCAGTATTCCCTCCTAGGATAGGGCTAACAAACCATGTACCTTTTGAACTCATAAGATATAAAACATTACTAATGAATTAGAGGTCTATAACAAACCCAACCACCATATAATAATCATACATTCATATATATTCCACAATCACAAAATATAACTCATCACTCCTTAATATAATAATTAACCCGTGAGAAATAATGTGGTTTCATTAAAATATAATTAAAAAATTACCAACAAAATCAATCCAAAAAAAGAATTTTGATGGTATCATAAGAGAATATCCCATGTGTGTTAAAAAAATTCTTAAAAGATATTGATTTTAAACCCCCCCCCCCAACACACACATATCACTCTACAGATACCCCTCCTGGGATATCAATTAAGGAAGGGAGATGATGACCCATTAGTCCCACCTTCAGTAGGCCTTGGTTTGGAAACAATCATCGAGGATATGAAAATATTATAATTGGAGGCATTACCATATAAGAAAAATAGGATCGAGAGATAGGATAATAACCCACCTTGAAAATAAATTATATGATTTAAAATTAATCCCAAACCATCCCACAATGCATGTAAAAAAATTAACAAATATAAATAAAAGTATCCAAGTAAGGTACCAATAGACAATTCATATAGTAGCAACTCAATAAGAGCTCCACAACCAAAGATAGAAATGTCTATATAGGTACCCAAATCCCTCCTAGAAAACTGAAAATAGTTTATATACATAGGATGAACATACAATTATACTCATTTGGATCATACCCAATGTCTGATATTCACATGTAAAAACATTTTTTTAATCCACTAATGAAAAATTAGCCTAACCAACAAGCACCTTAATAGGTCAAATAACCAATCCAAGACTCATTATAGCTCACTAACCAAATTAGGAATCCAATATAGTAATGTACTAATCAAGAATAAAAAGGTTACACACTAACGTTCCCCCACTTATTTTACACTCTCACACCCCAAGGTCGAACGTCATATGCTTCCATCCCTTCTATACATATCACATCTCAAAAAGTCTCACCCACAGAAATAGAGGCCATCAGATCACATTTTTCCTGAAGACACCTGATCCATCACACCACATATCATCACATTTCACCCGAAGACACATGGTCACATAACCGAGAGAGTATGGTATCATGAAGGTGAAGTACATAAAACTTGTTCTCTCTTCCTACCATGCATGAACCCTGCCACATATCACATTATAACACTACCTCATCACATCACATCTTTATCAAAGACACATGACCCATCACACTACATCTTGTGTGAATTCACTAGGACATCAAAAATGAAGGAAGGATATAGAAGAGGGGGTAGCCAACCATTTTTTTCACCACCTACCTGGATATTTGAGAAAACTTCTAGAACCCAAAACCTTTGGGCATTGGTAAGGTTATCCAGCTCGGGTGGGGAATTTAATGATAATAACATATAAATACATGATAAATAGATGAACATAATACCCAACCAATGGGTCCACAGAAAATACACTAGTATACACCAAAACACAGCCATCGCACCACACATCAATTTTTACAACTAATTCCACCACTATATGTAATACACCGCACAACTACCACAAAAATCCATAATTTCAACTTTTAATTACAAAATCCACCATTTACACATCTCCAAAACCCATTAATTTATTCAATTAATTTAATATAATTACCACACATCATTTTACAACCAATTATTTATTTATTTAACAGACCCTGACATTCAATTTTAACATTAAAAATTATTCCCTGGATAACTGGGAAACTAACAAGACCATACAACAAAAACTATCATCCATATCACACCAACCATCTCCTAAACACCGCATCATCCAAGCCACCACATCATAATATCCACCCATATCATCCATCTCACATCACCATTACAAAAAACAATCACCACACACCCTCCCACAATGCATACCATTCCAACCAACTGCATCTCACAACAAAAATACCTAACATCACCACCGCATATAACAACATCTCCCAACACATAGTGCAACACAATAAACACAAGAAGACAATGAAACACACCTCAACATTTATAATTTATTTTCAAGGGATTTAATTATTTTAATTTGTTATTTATAATGGGTAATTACCATAGAAACCATATTTACCTATGAACCAATTCATTAGCCAAATGTATATTATTTATAATTTTATTCAGGATTCAATTAAACAAAAACACAGTAAGTATCTCACATATATATCTTATAAAACACAAACAAGACTCCCAAAATCCATGATTTTTTGTTGGAAAAAATCATGCATATTTTTATCAAAAAAATAAAGAAAGTAGTAAATCATGTGAATAATATCCATCCCTATCAATTTAAGATTTTCTAATTAATTATTTTTATTATTATGACCCCTAATATATACCCAAATAAAGAAAAATAATACAATACCCACACATATATAAATAGGGATAGAACGATGATTCTGTACCTCAAAGAATATTTCTAATTATCACTACACGTGATAGGGAAAAGAAAACTAAAATAAACTGTATAAGGTCAAAAATGAGTTCATTAAGGTGAGGGGAATAATTAATGCCAGATGAAGAACCTTGTGCTTTGACTTCCATTTTAAAATAGAAAAACATTTTTATTGTCATTTTGAAATAGAAATTTTTTTTTTATTATTCATCTCAAATTGAAGCATGTCAAGAATTTTAAAAGAAGAGGACATTAAAATTGAACAATATGATTTTGAAAAAATATCTTTAAATCATGTCTTGCCTAAAATTCAATACTCAAAGGTAATGAAAACAGAAATTAATCGTCCACTTATAAAGATGTCTTGCCTTATATATGAATATTCCTAATGATTTATTACTATTCAAACTTAAGATCTAAATTCAAAAGTGATAACAAGATAAATTTGGTGGAGTCAAAAACATAACAAAAAGAACCTCGTACTTTGACTTTTACCTAGGTTCCAAAAATAAATAAATTATTTCTAAATCTCCTTATTGATACAACCTAAATTATTTCCAAATAAACTAATTTTCCCCTTCATCATCTGGCGTTCATTATTCCCCTCACCATAATGAAATCATTTTTGACCATAGATGATTTATTTTATTTTCCCCAAGCCATGTAACATGTGCTAAGTACTGTGCTTATGCACTTATTAAATATTTTATAGATGGATATAAGTTAATTGAAATGCACCCAATACCTAGGGTCTCCGAGATTCACTGTGGGTTCCCAAATTCCCATTTTTCTCTATTTTCAAAAGATCTATATGAAAACCATTCAAAGTCAATCAATAAGGTGATTAATTTTTTTAAATAATTAAAAATAAATTGATCCACCTATGATAGAGTTCAAACTTCCAATTCTTAATGTCATGATCTCAATTCCACAAAAACAATGTATCCTGTATAACTCTCAAACTTATTTCCTAATCTGAATTTTCATAAATTCACTATGAAAATTCACTCGATAATCATCCATCCTCAAAATTTTCAAACTCAAGGTAACTGTTAACTACTAATAAGGAATCATCCTAAGGCAAGACTCATTTGAATTATAGTTTAAAGCCTAAAGAATCTCAAAATTTTAAAGTATGTTGAACAAATGTAACCATTTTTTTTACCAAAATTTTGAAGAGAAGTGGGAATTGATGGGATTCCATTAATCAAAGTTTAGATCAAGGTAAGTTGGCCCCCGCCCCAACACTTAAAACCCAGATTTGTCCCCAAATATGAACTCAAAGGTGGAGAAGACAATAAATACACTATTAAAATTAAAAATATATTTTAAATTAATTAGAATAAAGACATGTTTAAGGGTCTCATTGAAGTTTAAAAGAATGTTTTTTTTTCACAATGATAACTTTACAACAGGTTAACATGATTTATCATTTAAGATAGTGACAAATATTTTCAATACAGTTCAAATAGTTACATGTGAAACATGTGGGTGCACAGTGTATTGGGTGAAAGAAAGTTCATAAAATATGATTCAAATGGATTTACAATTGAGAAGAAAAAATGCATGATAAACACCCCCTAAACTAAAACAGATCCACTAAAACAAAAATAGCTTTCATAAAATCCCCACACTTAATTACTAGTAGTGTATAGATGTTAATAACAATGAAAAAAAAATCAGCAACAAACATATAGCGCAAAATTTTGTTAGTGAAAATACATGCAATAGTTTTTTTTACATAAAGACATATAAAGTAGAATTTTCCAGTAGCGCATTTTTTTTTCCAAAAAAAATATTCCCTAACTCACCGTTAGCAGTTTATTAGTAATTTACCATTTAAATTACTCACCACCAACAATGTAATAGTGACTCAATGATGATTTTTTTAAGTAACATGAAGCTAAATAATGAAAGTCAAAAATAAAAGAAGAAACTTCCCAGACATAATTTTAATCCATTTATGCTCAAGCATGAACTCCATATGAATTTAATGTTCTCCTCCAAAAATGACACCAACATCATATATATAATTCTGAAATAAAGAACCACGAGCACCAAGAAGACATATCCAGCAAAAACAAAGATTATATGTATAACAGAAAGAATCATTTTATTTAAAATATAATAAGAAAGAATATAAAGACAAAGAATGGATCAAGGGTTTACTCTCATGAAGAACTGAATTTAAAGCCTTCAACTAGAATTTATTTAAGTACAATTTTTTTGTTTTATAAAAAAATGTAAAATCCTTTTTTGACTCCCATGTAGTGCGAGATTTTTAGTCCCCAGTAGGACTCACCTAGAAACTAACTGTAGTCGATAGGTGGTTGTGGTTTCTTATCCATAAACCACAAAATATTTGCAGCCCAATTTTTTTGATAAAGAAATGATTTTTTTGGTCACTAAGACTAAAGAAAACTAAAACTAAATTATTATCAATTACGAAATTCCCTAAGTAACAGCCTTTAATAATTATGGGAATGTTGTTGTTAACATCCATAATTGTTTCAGATTTGACAAAATTAACATTTTTAGGAAGGGAAATCAATGGAATATTTTCTCCTAAGGGTATGAATATTGTCCTCATGGTTATCTTTATCAACTTCAACACTAAAAAAATAAAAAACAATGGTGATTATAGTTGATTTCTAACTATCAAGTTCAAGAAGGGGTTCAATAGTGTTCTGAAAAGAATCAGGAATACTGGAACTCAAGTTCAATTCTCCTTTTAAACCACTCTCAGTCTCAAGAGAGTCTTTTGCACCAAACATAGTTGAGTATATATGTGAAAAACAGGGAAACTTGAATGGTTTTCCAACCAAATAATTATATTTTGTAAAATTATAAAAATATTCTAATAATTACTCATTAGTAAATACACAATCATCAACTACTTCTTCTGAACAATCATTTTTACAACCATATTCTAGTGTGTGTTCAATATCTACTTCAAGTTTATTTTCAAAAATTTCATTCTCAAAAATAGATTCATTGAGTGTTCCAAAATGTTTAGTTTAGGGGGATAAGTGTTCAATTCAGATTCAATAAATTTTTTTCCATATTGTTCAAATTTAAGAAATTTTCCGTAGGTATATCAACACTTTTTTCCATTTTAGTACTCAAAGTTTTAAAAAAGTGATTATTCTTAGAACATTGAAATGAAATCTCGTCAGTTAATATTTCCACAAAGAACACTTAATCAACTTCTTCATCCAATAACATTTCAAAATTTAATGGGTTTTCAATTTCAAAATAGAAAAGAGAAGTTTTTAGTTTAGGTTCAAAAATTTCAGATTATATGATTCCTCTCTTAATGTACTCTTCCAATGTGGATCCACATTCATGTTCAGGTTCACTGTTCAAAATGTTAGAAATGTTGGGTGAAGATTTGTTAACATTCAAGTTCTCAATTTCAAGTTTATCTTCAACCTGGGTGATTTCCTTTTCAAAACTCTTAAAAATGAAGTTTATCAACTTTAGGAACCATGTATGGGAATGGTATTTTTTTAAATCAATTTTAATTCTTTCTGAAAATTATCCAACTCAACTCCATTCAATTTCTTTATGGGATATTCAATGTTGTGTTCTCCATTTAGTGAGTTGCTTATTTCATAATTTTTTTCATTAAAATCAGATTCTTCAAAGTACAGGTTTTTTATCTTATGTTCAGACTCACTATCCCCATAAATTTTATTTTGAAATATTCTATATAAATTCTATTATTCACTCATTTCAACATCTTCTTGTCCCTTAAACCTATTTTGTAATTCAAAGGGCATGATTCCTAATATTTTGACTTTTTGATCTTGGTCTTTGGAATTTATAACATTAATTTCATGGTTTTGTTTTAAAAAGGAATTACTAGCTTCCATTTTAGCATCCATCTTATAAATAATTTGGTTAACCTTTTCTAGGATGTCAGGTTAGGGATCAAATTATTGTTCATTCTTCTCAAAATAGTTAATATGTTGTGGTTGATTATAGTCACACTTATAGGTAGTGTTTCTATAATCTCCATAGCATACACAATATAGTTCACTATGATTCCAGTTCTCATGTATTTATATTTTTTTTAAAGTGAAACAGATTAAATGGAAATTCAAATTCAAGAATAATTTCAAAGTACAACACAAACATTAGATTCTTTTTAAAGAATATTTTTAGTGTTCTTTATATGTTTTTTTATATTTTCTAAAACCCAAAGTCACTCAACACTTTCCTTCCTCATAAATGATACCAAATTTGGATAGGTTTGGTGGTCTTCACGACCCTCAAAATTAAATTCTTATTACCTACACTAGTATAGTGGTGCAGGGTTGAACCATAGGAAATGCAGGTGAGTGTTCCATGTTTTTTTTTGAACAATCACATTGTTGTTCATAGTTGGATAAATTTTCTTTTTAACTTTTTAATTTTTTTATTTTGTTGAAAGAAAAAATGTGAAAAAATATTTTCATAAAAAAAACTAAATTTGAAACTAAGGCTAAAATGTTCAAATAGGAAAAGTAGTAAACGAACTATAGGGAAAAAGACAAAATTAAAAATGATCAAGAAAATTGATTTGGAAATTTCAAACTTTGATGGTTTAAAATGGATTCATCTTCACTAAAATTATATTTTAGTTCACTTTGGAAAAAAACAGTTTTTATCACCCTCCCAAAGAGATCAAAAACTAAGTAGGATGAAATCTTGGAGTTCTCCACTCAAAGAATTCCTAAAATGGATTATAAAAGGAATCAGGGGAGAAGAACTCATTGTACTTCCCGAAGATTGAATTTAAAGTTCAATGAAATACATTCCAAATCAATATCTCTAATTAATCTTGAAATTTTGAAGTTTTAAACAGTGGTGAATAAAAATTTAAATAAATTCAAATTGATCTCTCCAATCAAAGTTTGAATTCATTGAAAAATATTATGGAAAGAGATAAAATGTTTAGCCTACAAAAATTCTAATCTCATGAAAAAATAAATTTAGAAAAAAGTCATTTTTAATTCATAAGATACAGAAATGATTAAAATCGAGGGAAATAGTGAACATAAGAGAAAGAGATCTCCCCAAAATCAATTTCAATCTGTGAAATTGAAACTCTGTTCTACTAATATTTTCCCCATGAAGTCTCTTGGATGTGTTGTTACAACTCCTGCTTGGAATTTCTTTAGGAAGTCTCGGCTCTCCAAAAATCTGCATGAAATTGAGTGACAGATTCCCAATTTGGTGCTACTCTATACTTTTAAATTTTATTTCATCTGTTGTTAGTCAAAAAATAATCTTTATTGATATTCAATTGTCCTTCATTATGCATCCACAAACGTGTGGTTTTTCACTACCACAAACGTCATGTTAATTTTATTTTTATAACCAACTCTACTCTAGGAGGTTGAGTAAATCTTAACATCAATCCGAATTTGGTTTGAATTTGTATAGTTAAAACAAAGAATAAATAATTCGATGTTAATAATAACAAAATGTTAACTTTTATAAATAAATAATCAATTATTAAGTTAATTTATCATTAAATGTTATTTAGTTTATATTAATAGTTATTTTTTATAAATTTATTTATTATTATTATAAAAGTTATTAACTTATCATATTATGTTTATAATTTATAATCAGATTAAATTATTAAGTTTGTAATTTAATATTTATTTATTCGATTGTTTTATTAAATTACTATTACTAGTAATTAGTTATTATATCTTTATTAAAATTTTAAATTATATTATTATTAATTTAGGTGAATTAATTACTTTATTTTATTTATTAATTTTATAATTATAATTATATTATTTAAAAATAAATAAATTATAATTACAATATTTATTAAGGTATTTATTTAAATTTACTTTTCTTAATTTTACTTATAATTTATTATTAATATTTTAGTTTAATTAGATAGTCTTATATTTTATTTAATTATTATTTATTTATTTATTTATTATTATTATTATTATTAGTTTTTTTAGTTTTATTATTATATTTTTTTAATTTGATTTTTTATTCCCCAATTATTTCTCTTACACAACTTCCCAAAGGGGTGGTGTTCTCCTTCTTCCCAAATCTTTCATGCTTCTCACACTAGTGGCAGAACTTCTTCCTCCACAGCGGCTCAATAGTCTCCTCTTTGCTCTGCGGCGCAACACTGCGGACAGTAGGTGTGCGATGACCTCTCGCGATCCTACATAGAATCTTTATTTGGGTATGGCAGTGAGACTCCCCAGTAGTTCCACAACGACTCATAGTTATTCTCTAGATCTGATGTGGATCAGCTCGGGGTTTAGGGGTTTCAGCTCTGGTCTTATGGATTTTTTTTATCTAGTGTGGTTTCAATGTTTTTTCTTATTGTTTTTTATCTGGTTGAGTACTTAGGTCCTTTTATTTGGTTAGGATCTAGTTAGTGATGGTGTTGGTTAGTGATCTTCAAAATCACCAGTAAGTTGAGGCTTGTGGGCAGAAACTACATATAATTATAACGACAAGTAGAAATGAATTTACGAGTAAAATTGAAGAACAAAAAATGTAAATAAAAGAAAACTAATTAATTGAAAGAATTAATATATAAAATTAATTATGAAAGATGATTAAATAATATATATTAATATAAAAGTACAAAACTACATTTAATTATTATAAAGTGTAAAATTAATTAAAGAAGTTATTAAAAATTAATTAAGAAGATGTTGAAAATTAAGTAAATTAATTCCACATCAAGAAATATGATCTAATACCTCAAATAATATTTTTAATTAGCACTACACATGATAGGGAATAGAAAAATAAACCCAAAAACCATAACCACACCAAGAAACTCTGGATCAACCTGAACCGTACTAAGGGTTTATTGAAATCATAGTCCAAACATACCCTTAACTAAAGCAACACCAACACAGTGAATACTTGAGGGATCAATGCAAGGAAACATAGAAAAAATGGAGAACAACTCACCTAATATCATCATATATCAACCATCATAACCCAAGTATCAACGCTCGAGGAGAGGGGCTAGAAGATTCTCCAAAGACACCTAGGGTATTCCCAAAACACAAGATGGAATGGATATCAAATGAGAGGGTTTGGAAAAACACCAACCTGATAAAAAATATGTAAGTTTCTATATTTATGGTGTGAATTGAATATTCACGGCATGAATTCTATAGGGTTTGTGGATTATAAGCCACAAACCACATGAAAGGCAGTAATTCTCCGTATGTCAAACATCCCCCGAAATTCATCATTCCTCATCTTAAATTTAATACACATCATGAATTTCCATTTCACATCATGAATATATTTCATTAACTACACCACAACTACATAAAATATATGAAAAATAGGCCACATAATTCATAAAATATATACTCACATCACAAATCCCACATTCACTATGTTAATTCACTTCTGCAGTTTTAATATAGCTCCAACCTCTATAGAACCTCCTCAGGCCTCCTCTGAAACACTCCCTACACCCAAACTGAAAATTTAATGAGATAAGAAGGAATATATTATTATATTAACATATATGAAAATTTTCTTTTATAAACCCCTTTAAAATATACTTTTAAAATCAATAGAAAATATCCATTTTATTTTGGTAAATTTTAAAAACTAAAATTCTAATAAAAATGGTAATAGTATTTACTTTTTAAAACCTATAAAACATATAATGGAATATTATTGAATAAGGAGAGAAATTATGGTAATCAAATATGTTAATGTCATATAAATTAAAAGATAACATTATTTTAACACTTTTATAAGTGATTCGTACAAAAAAACATTGAAAATATTTATTTTAGTTAGTTTTAAAGAAATACAAATGTAGCAAAAATGTTCATTCAAAAACACTGAGGTATATGAAAAAATTACCACAAATAAATTCTAGGAAAATTGATATGGAAGAAAATAATTCCTAACAAAAAGATGAGAAATGTGTTCATATTTTTTTTGTAACATTCTTTCAATCATTTCACGTACCAAAGAAGGAAAAATGGTAATAATAATTGAAAACATAAAAATAACCAAATAAGAACAAATAAAAAGTGTTTAATATAACAATAACTTATAATTTTAATTGAATTAATTTTTGGAATACTTTAAATTAATATTATCTTCAATAGCATGTGTCACATAAAACACTAAGCTAACACAACGTTTGACTAAAAAACCATGAAATCTTAAAATTACATTATTAATATAATAATTAGTAGATATGAAGATAATAATCAATAAAAATAAGTATATATTATTATTATTCTTTGATTAATGTTTTAAAAACAATGTCATTCAAAGAAACATTTAAGAAAAGTTTAATGTATTTTACATTAATATATTAAATTTGTCACAAACAAATTTTTATTATGTAATATTTATATTAAAATTTAATAATTCAAAATTAAATTATTTATTGATTTATTAGAAATATTAATAAATACACTTGATGTTTAAAAAGGTTATTTTTTTAATAAAATTAGTTCTTCATAAAATATAGTATTTTCATTAAAAAGTTATATTTATAAATTTTATAATTTATATTTGAAATAATTAAATTTATTTTTAGATTAAATTTTTGATATTATCATGTTTGGTTTTTTTTATTTTTTAAAAATAAATAATTTTTTTGTGAATATTAATAAAATACGGATTTTTCTAATACGATTAGTTTTATAAAATTATCATAAAACATGAATTACATGTATTTTAAGACCTTTTATAAAAAAATATATATTTATAAAGTCTAATATTTCATATAAAAAGACAATATTGAATTTATAAACCGCATGTTTAATGTTTTGGAATCATAAGTAATATTTTTATCTAAAATCATTTTATGTTCACAAATATTAAAATTTACTTTAATCACTTGTGTAAATTTAATTTAAAAAATGTATTTTATATAAAATAACAACATGATTATATTATATAATAATTTCAATATCATTTTTTAGAAAAAAAATATCTACTAATATTAATTTTAATGTCCATGATAATGGTGAAAGTGTTATTTTCAATGAATTATTTTATTAATGTTTTCAAATTCGTATAAAATAAATTAAATTGGTATATTTTATATAATTTTTTTTATATAATTTCTAAACTTATATATAATGATACTATCACTCATATAATTGGTAATCAATTCCATATAAGACAAGAATACTTAATAGTGATAATAAATTTTTTCAACAAACTATTTTTCTATATATTAAATGTTTTGATTTAAAATTTAATTTTCTATTATTTAAAAATTTAATTGTATGATATGGGTACTTGAATTAGATTCACCATACCTTAATTTTTTAAAAGTTATACATTATATTTTTGTTAAATCATAAATTACTTGGTTGAAAACTAGTTACCACGGTAAAAGAAAAAAAAGTGTAAAAGTAAAAATATATGAATAAATGGTTTCAAACATGTTTATAACATGTGTGAAAATGATTGGTATAGGAATTATATAACTTATATCAGTCCAAAATCTATTATTTATCACTTTTTAAACTATTAACCCTTGAATAGTGTCATTCTATTCACCGATGTTACTTTTCTTCACACATAAAAAGGGATAATTTTCCCCTGTAATAGTTACACATACGCCCAATATATTTCCTAGAAAACATAACCAAATTTCATCTATATTAAGTCCCTTAAATTATCTAAATCCTATTTTACCATAATTTTTCTTATACCCTTCATTTCTAAGGAGTCTTTTAAGAGAATGTTCAGGGTACCGATGTGAGAATTATTTAATATTTTCCTTGGAATATTTATATTTCTCTTACAAAACTATCATGAACAAAATATTATATTTACCTCATTATCATTATAATAATTAAATTTTATTATATTAATGGAACAACCCTTATTTATTCCTTCTAATCCACATATAAAAAAAAAGGAACGCCAATCATGCGTCTGTGTGGACTATCATGTCCATGAAGCAACATCTTCCATTTTTCACCAACACCATTATTTAATGGTTATAAAAATGGAATTAAAGAATAAATGTTACATATATTATTATTATTATTATTATTATCAGACAAGTTATTATCCAACAACATTCCCTCTAATTATTTGAGAAATGAAAACATTAACTGTGTGTTGTGGGAACTATCGCTTCCACGACGTAACATTTTTTATTTTTCATATTGAATTTAATTCATTTTAAAAACCATTTAAAATATTATTCAAGAACATAAAAAATCTAAATAATATCATTTTTATTCTTTTATAAAGATATTATATCAAATTAATTAATTTTGTAACCATACTCACCCATCGAATTATTGAATGTTCAAGTTTGGGTCGATTTAACTACCTACATGAACAATGATATAAAAATATATTGTGGATGAATATGGGAAACTAAATACTAATATTATTATAATTTAATTATAAAATAATTATTTTTATATGATTTTTAAGGTAATATTAATCATTTAACTTATTATTAAAATATTATCTTCAATCACCAAAATTTCCAAAATCAATCGAACTATTTCCTCTCTCACACGACATATCTATAAAAATTATGGAATGATACAAGATATTTATAAATAAATATAATAAATGTATTATATGACATAAATTATCTAGTAATTATTAACATACTATCAAATAATGGGTACCTAAATCAACATCAAAACCCATGTGTGAAAAAATTAAACTTACTAACACACAATAGTAAAAATAAGTTACAACTAATTAATATGTTAATAATAAATTATCATAAATAAATAATATAAAAGGTAATTTAAATTAATAAGGTTATGAAATATAATATTAATATATTTTTTTTTTAAATGAGGTTAGATTATATTCGACTAAGCAGAGAAACATGGTTAGGGTTTCTTATCACAATTTCCATCCCTCGATACTTATTTCTTATTATACAACAATTTTTCATTAGATTAGTGTATCTAATTACCTTTAATATTTCTTATCATTATCAACTCATTTTTCATGGTATTTAATATTTATTTTGAAATCATATCCTTCAACGGGTTTCGATTTAATTGTTACTCAATCCATAACAAATTTCCCAATTCAAATTGTTTTTCCTTGAGTCATATATTATCTAATTTGTTATGAACATCTAAGCCTCATTTTATTCATCCATTTCCTTTTTCAAATATTAATTTATCTTTTTCTCTAATTGATTTATTTCTTTTAATCTATATCATATACTTTGATGAAATTCCTACTTAGATAATTGTTTATCATTGGTATAAATAACTCCCATTTTTTCCAACAGATATTTCTCTTCCCTATTCATATTTTTTTCTGGTCAATGATTTACTCCCTTTTTGGGAAATAATATATGGATTAATTAATTTGATCCTATGACATATCATCATTACTTTTCAAATTTATATTTTGTTTCCCTATTTATGATGTGGGTTTTCAGTAAGGGTGTTTTCAAAACATTAAAAGGTTTTATGTATCAAGGATATATATTTATCATTAAATGTACATTTCTATATACATAGTTTATTTATTTTTTAATAATATATTATTGGATATTTATTAAAAATTATTATTTTGATATTTGTTAAAAAAATATTTTGAATCTTTTTGAAAATGAATTTTCAAAAGAAATCGGTGACTTTGATTTTTAGGCATTCTTTACCAAAATAAGAAAAGATACTTCTTTTCAAAAAATAGTTAATAAGAATTGATTTCCCATTATTTTGAAACTCCATTCCCATGACTCATGGTTTAAAAAGTAAATTATTTTTTAATTATTATTATTTTTATTTAAATAAAGTTTTTCGTGGAAAATGGTCATTTTAACCATTGATTTCAAAGTAAAATTAATTTATTCTACAAAAATTATTCTTTTTTACACATTCATCCATTAATTATTTTATAAATATAATAAATATTAAATTTAAATAAGATATATGATCTATTAATTAATTTTACATGCCAAATCATCTTCAATGTATACCCATAATTATTCTTCTGATTCCCTACCTCTGTAAATGCCTTATTCTTTATTTCTATGATTGAAGTTTGTTCACCTAGATATTATTTATCAATTGAGTTGTGAATTTATTAAATAAACTATATATAGATTATTTTTCTAGTTTAAATACAATATTCACTATTATCTTAATTCAATGGTATTTAAAAATAAAGTTACTAAATATCTTTGGATACCCATTTATTTTTCTAAGTATATCATATTATGATTATTGATGGAATTATAAATGTTTTTATTTATATGATTTCATTTAAAATGGAAAGAAATCCATCATATTTAAATTGGTTATTTATTATATAATTGATTTATTATGACAAAAATATGTAATGATGATGTTACATGGGGTCTTATATTTCTCCCTAATGCATCTGTTAAAGTTGATATCTCATAAGATAGATTGGCATAGACATAATTCGTTTTTTCACATAGGCATGGGTATAATGATCCTACTCTAATTTTCATGCATATACATAATGATTTTTTTCACATAGTCATAGTCACAATGAGGTTTCCCACAAGGTTTCCTATGCTTATGGTTGTTCTATATATCCATATTTTTGTATGTTATGCTTATCTTTTCTAGGAAATGCAACATTTCTATATTTATGCCTCTTTTTTATGATATTATGCAGTTTTATATAAATAAATTATTTATTACATGATATATAATTTATTATTTTTTGGGTATAACTTTCTTATGCCACTTTATTATATCCATTTTCTCATTTTATGATGAGTTATGATCTTCAATTGTTATCGCTTGTATTTACCCTTACTGAGAATTTGATCTCATCCATTTCTCAGGTTTCCTTTTACCCAATTTGTGAAGAAGTTTAATATTTATTATGTGTCTTGAAGATTATTTTATATATATAATTATGGGAAATATTAAATACTCATTATGGATTAAGAATATTTTTATATAGTGGGAAAATGTTTTTTAGTTTAATAATTCTCGGGTTTTGTTGGA
Organism: Viscum album; assembly: GCA_963277665.1. Classification (NCBI taxonomy): domain Eukaryota; kingdom Viridiplantae; phylum Streptophyta; class Magnoliopsida; order Santalales; family Viscaceae; genus Viscum; species Viscum album. Next base: position 1,239,142,578 of record OY728153.1, read on the forward strand.
TAATGTTTTTTATTAATTCTCTAAAACTCTAAAAATAAATGATTATGGGAATGTATTATAATGTTATATTTTATTTATATTCAGGTTAATAATATGGTAATTTCTATGTGGTATCACATAATTTCCCTAATTGAAATTTAAATATAAACGATCCCTATAAAAATGAGATTGTTACATAATCCCTTATAGATTTGGTAACATTTGAATTAATACCTCAGGAAAGGGAGAACTTATATTGATTTTTAAAACCCTATAATTTTCATTAAAATTATCACAAAATACATTTATACAAATTATATAACCACACAATATAAATCAAGTGGTGAATATGGAATAAACCTCAAAGAAAGAAAAATGAGATGAGAAACCCATACCCCATTCATGAAATTCTTCATACACGCTATTAACCTTTGGTATAAAAAATGTGTATTTATTATACATATATTACCGAAGTATATTGATATATAACTTAAAATATCTCATTCCCTTATAACTTCTATTTACCCATTTATTATCAATTCCTTAGTAAATTCAATATTAGGGGTGCTAATTATTTTGTTTCCCATGCATGTTCAAGTTCATCGGTTTTGGTCCTTTCAACTTGGTCACGGTTTAATAATATCATAAATATTAATCAAGTTAAGAATAAAATACTAATTCATTATATTAAAATTTATAACCATTAAAATATGGTGGTGATGAAAAATAAATTTCATCACTTTTTTGAGACAGTTGTTCTTACATATGCACAAGTGATGCTTTCAGTTTCCAATGAATTGAATGAAAATAAGGTAAATACTAATATATAATTACATAATTATAAAAATGTTATAAATATCATATATATTCATTAAATTTGTATAAAACTATAGTTTTTTAGTGTATTCAATTGTTTTCATAATAATTATAAGGAATGTTTCTTTGTTATTTCAAAAAAATTAATACAAGATTAGAGACTATGACATACAATATATTGACCAATATAATGAATATTTATTCAATTATAATAGAACATTAAGAAAATTAAACATGAAACCATGTGTTGTATACATTTTATTATCACACATCATGGATGATTACATCCATTAAAACTACAAAAATTAAAAGGGGATAATAAATTGAAACAAATAATATCTTTAGAACTTGCAACTCCCTTAGACCACTATACCCTTTAAAAATCACCATTAGTATAAAAAAATCTACAATGAGAAAGAATATTATGATCGGGAAAGCATGTTGTGATATCTAAAATTAAAACTAAGGAAATGAGAATTGTGACTTAAGAATTGAGAATGGAATGAATGACTTTACTAAGGCTATATATATAAATGGAATCATACAATTGAAAATAAGGTCATTAAAAATATAGCTTTTCCAAATGTGGCCCTTAAATAAATTTTCATTGGATGTACATGTTTCAAATAGGTATAAAAGAGTTATGTATTATTAGTAACAACACTACCACAAAACTGGGTTTCCATAGTGCTACCCTTTAACAACGTTTTTTTAGTAGCGCTGATAAAGGGGGGGCTTTATCAGCACTTTTTTCCTAGCACTGATAAAGTGTATATTTCAAAAAAAACATAAAAAATAATATATTGATATATATGTATATTTATAATGGTATAAATAATATATATCTATATAAAATATTTTTTAGATCGATTTGATATGTGGTAGAGGAAAAACAGACACCAGGAGTAGAAGTTATGGCCATTTGGAGGGATTAAGGACCTTTTTAGGCCTTGAAGAATATGAGAAGGTGTTCCAATGGTCACCGAAGTATAGTTTTATATACCTAGATAATGTGTACTTGTATATATATATATATGTGTGCGTGTGTGTATGTGTATTGAAAAACTGATATATATTATCTATATATTCTAAACATATGTATATATATATTAATATATAATATTTGTAAATATATATAAATATGTATAATTATACTTAAAGTTACACATAATATATATATATATATATATGTTTTTGTGTGTGTGTGTATTGTATATATGTATTTATTTATTTATAAATATACACAAAAAAGAATATTTTATAAATTTATTTAAAAATGATCTTATAAATATATATTAATTTATGAAAAATATATTAATATATAAATATAACTATATATATTAATATACAGATATATAAATATATATTAATATACAAGTAAATATAACTAAATATATATACATATTAATAAATGAATATAAAAGCAATATGGGGTAGTGGTAAAGGCTTAGGTGCGCAGGCAACAGGTTCCGAGTTCGAATCCAGGGGGAGGCAGGTCACATGCATGGGTGGAATAAGGGATAGTGCTGTTAAAGGGTCGGTGGTTGGGGCGTGCAAGCTGGGGTGGGGTGCTGTTGAAGGGGGGTTCAAGCACTGTTAAATCCCCTCCCTGAATTGTAGAAATATTTGTTTTTATTTTTTAAAAGTTTTTTAACATTTATCACCGTTTTTAAAAAAGTACTCATAAATATGGTCTTTTATCAGTGCTCAAAAAAGAACTAATAAAAGACCCATTTATCAATGCTTTTTTAGCATTGATAAAAGACCCATTTTATCAGCGCTTTTTTTAGTTCTGATAAAAGTGACCCCCCTCCCCCCATTATCTTCACTATTATGAACAGTGCTTTTTTGCATTGTAAATCGACTTTTTTAGTGTTGATAAAGGCCATATTTACATTAGTGCAAGTATAAAAATATATTGTAGAAATAATAATAATAATAAAATAATAAAATAATATCTAATTAAAATATTTTTTATATGATAAAATATTATTATTAAAATAATGATTTCATAAAATTAAAATAAATATTCTAATATAAATATATTTATAAAATCAAATTTATAGGATATAAATAAATAATTTTATTATATTTAGGTTAATATAATTGTATACATAAAATTTTTTTTTCAAAAAAATGGCATTTCATGCATTATGAATTTTTTTAGAGGATAAATATACTATAGTGAAATGATGATAAGATTTATTACTTGTATATATTAACACTAATTGATTTAATAATTAATATAAAATAATATTTACAATAGATAAAGTCAAAAAAATCAATATAAGTATTTATTATTATTTTTTGGTGTCCTAATTTAAAAGTTAAATATATAAATTATAGGACATGAATTTAAAAAATTAACCTCATTTTTTATTTATCATTGAAATGTTATCTTATTAATATTTTTTGATACTTTTCTAAAAAACTATTTTTTGGTGAGTGGTAAAAATTCTATTTTTTCAAATAACATAACTTTTATGACATTATTAAAAAATATTATGAATTGGAAATTCATTAAACCTTTTTATATGAACATATAATTATTTTATAAGTGAAATTATAATTTTTAAAAAAATTATTTTAATTTTCGAACACATATTTTACATTTTTTAACATAAGTTATATTTTTTAAAACAAATACTTTTAATACATTATACATTTATTATTTTAAAATTAATTCTTATCACTATTGGAAAATTAATATGATAAAATGGCTTTAAAATTTGGAATCGTTAGTTAAAAATTATGTAATATAGACCATTTTATTTTCATGTATAAAGGATACCTTACTTTTGTAAAAACTAGTTACCTCGATAGTAATCAAAAGGGGCAAAAATGATTTAACCAAGAGGGAAAGATGATAAACATGATTAAAAAATGTGTTATAATGGATGTTTGTGGCCTTCATTGACCATATATATTCTCATATCCATTATTCCTCAATTTTAGAGATGTTTTCTTTGAAATTGACTTCCCATTACTATAATTTTTTTGGTATATAAAAAAATGTCATCCCTTTTCACTTATAAAAGAGGATATCACCTCGACACTTCCTCTTAAATAAAGAAAATATTTCATGAAAAATTCTACCTAATACTCTCCTATAAATTCTTAACCACTTTAAGAGGTTATGGTCTTCTCAAAAGACCATTAATCTAGGGATTAACGCCTTTGGAGATGATATAATTCAAAATGTGAGGAATAAATTTCATAGCACTCCTTACTTCTTTTCTTAATGTGTAATAATTCTTACTCCAATTCCATTACACCATTATAAAATCATAATTTAAGTATCATTATTATACTTTTATGTTATTATAATGATGGTAAAAGCAATAACCACATTTCCCTTTTCCATTAATAAAAAAATTAAAATGTGAATCATATGTTTGTACGGAATACCACCTCAATGAAGTAACATGTTAATTTCCCTCCACTAACTAACATGTATGGTTTAAAAACGTAATTTAATATATAACAATGATAACTATAACTTATTTAAAATTATAAAATGATAGATCATGTTACTCCTCTCTTTTTTTCTAAGGAAAACTAAAGCATCATCCATGTGAATTTGTGGACTACCAGATCCATGGAATGGTGTGTTCTTTTTGTCATTACTCATTTTCATGGATGCATTTTTGAATGGGTTTAAATGATAAGTGTGATTTTTTTGTAATGATTGTAGTTTTGGAAAGAGAAATGTAATAACCTTGTAAGGATATGAATAATAAACCTTTTAAAAAAATTAGGGTCGATACCTCTTTTTATTATGAAATAAAAGACCTATTTATATATGGGTAGAGTGATACCCATTATGTAGCTCATAGGCCCAAGTGCAAGTGGCCTAAGAACAGGTATTCAGGACCTGGTGTAGCATCATGCTTGCATCATCCAGCATGTGTCAATGCCTCCCTGCATCATGTCTATGTCACCGCCTACCCGCGTCATGCCTACGTCACCATTTACGATATAAATATCCCAAGGGTATTATCAATATTTGAACCCCAGTCTTTCGGTTGTAGGATTATAGGGTTTAACACTAAAGAACCGCCGCAACTGCAAGATATAGCATATAGAAAATTATTAAAAAATTAACCTTATTAAAATATTCAAAATATGATGAAAATAATATTTTTATTCTAAGTAATGGATTTATATAAACTATATTATCCATATTTGTAACACTATGAGATTTTAGAAAAAAATCCCTTTAAATAATTAAACTTTCTTTATATCTTACGCTACACGCAACACTGAGTTAAAATAAAACGCGATATACTATTAAAATATTATTATGTCAAGGTTATCACCTAGACATTATATTAGAGGATATGAATAGTAATAACTAAATTATGAATAATATATGTTCTATAAATTTATAAAATGAATTCAATTGTTATCAAATGATTAAAGTTTAAAATAAAAAATATTTGAAAATAAAAGTGATATTTTTTTGAAATTCTTTTTATGTGCACAATGTATTTTTATATTATAAATTAAATTAATCACTACTACTGATTTATTTTAGATAAAGTTATATATTATAAATTAAATCAAGTTTTTTCACATTCATTTAATATTTTTCTAGGCATGGGATAATAATAAACAAAGATTTAGGTATAAAAATTATCTTTTCTTAAAAAACATTTTTCATCATGTTTTGTGAATTTATTTTAAAATTAAATTATGAAATTATAGATATTGAATTTCATAAAATGGATTACATATTTATAATTAGTAGGTTAAAATTGGAAAATAATGCCCTTTTATTTTTTGTCTGTATGAATAGTAACCGTTGTAAAATTTATTACCTCATTAAAGGGTAAATCAGGTTAATATAGGTTAAAACTAAGTGATAATGCTAAAATTATTCATCATAATTCTTATTGGATGAAAGTAATTAAAAAATTATCACCTTGTTCTGTAATTTTATTTTTTTAATAGGAACTTTTCCACGAAAATGACCATTATATTATTTAAATCAAAGAAAATTACAAAATGTCACTCCCTTGGTTTTAAATATCCATTATGTGTCCACATAAGGAAAAAAGTAAGTTATGAATGAATAAAAAATTCTATTTTGAGAATAATAAACATTTTTTAATTATTGTTATTTTTTAATATTTTTTGGTATTAAATAATTATCTTAAATTATTAGACAATACCGAAGCTGTTTTTATTCAATTAATAGAAAAATAAAATAAATAATATTAAAAAATTAAAAGTGACATAATTTAACTCCGTTAATGTGTGTTGGAAATTTTATATATCAATAAAATAGATTAGTATTTTTTTTAAAAGCATTATATTCAAATTCAAACTCTATTTTATGTCCTTTAACTGAAATTAAATGAATAGTGTCAAAATGTTTATAATTCATTGAACTTATGTTATATCTAAATCAAATATTTTATTTTTATTCACTAAAATATTATTATTAATGGAATGATCTGATAAAAGTGAAATAAATATTTTAATATCATTATATTAATTAAATTAAATTATTATGATAGAAAAAACTTTTTATAATTATATTTTGGTTAAGATCATTTTATACATAAAAATTTATTTTTACAAAAATGAGTTTTGGTCGATTAATATGTTTTTAAGGGAATCAATATATTATGGTGAAATTTTTATAATTCTTATTATTTTTATATATTAACACTGATTCAATTATAAATTTATGTGAAATTATATTAAGCACACATAAATTCTAAAAATTCATATTTTTTATATTGGTAGCTTTCTTTATTTTATTTTTTTGTATTAATATTGAAGGAAAATTTATAAATTTTAGGATGTTAATTTGAAAAAAGTAACATCATTTTTGCATTTATCATGGAAATATTATTTTAAAATTATTTTTGAGATTTTTCTAAAAAAAATTATTTTTAGATGAATTGTGAAAAAATACATTTTCTACCAATAACGTGACTTTTACAAACTTATTAGAATAAAGTATTTTATTAAAATTCATGAAACCTTTTATAATACCAAATACATATTGTATAAGTTAATTTATAATTTTAAAAATGTTGGTTTTAATTTAAATTCCCAAATTTTACATTTTTGAACTTATATTATTTTTTTAAAATACTTGTTTTTTATACATTATACATATAGTATTTTTAAATTAATTTTTACCACTATTAGAAACATAATATAATAAAATATAATTACAATTTAGAATAATTAGGTATAAATTATTTAATTAATACCATTTTATTTTCTATCAATAAGTATAAATTATTTTGGTAAAAACTAGTTACCTTGGATGAAATTAGAAGTGTTAAAAGGGGTTAACCAATAGAGAAAGAGAACAAACTAGTTTAAAACATGTCTGGGAATGGGTTTTTGTGGTCTTTCATGACCACATACCTTTCTATATCCATTATTTATTAATTTTGGATCCATATTCCATGAGATTGGCTTCCCATTTTAAAAATTTTCTGGTATTTACAAAACAAATCTTCCTTTTTCACTTATAAAAGTTGATCTCCACTCCAAACATCCCACCACACAAAAAATCCCCTAATTTTAGACTAAATTATACACAATACTCTCCTACACATTATTATATACCTTATATAGGCTTCATTATTCTCAAAATATTATCCCTATAATGCTTAACTCCTTTATAAATGAGATAATTTGAGAAGGGAGGTATAAAATTCTTATTCCTCATGTCTATTTAATTATGTGAAATGTTTAATCTTTATGTATATTAACATGGAACAATACAAGATAAGGGTGATTTTTAGGTTTAAAAGTATTGTAATTCAATTCACAATACCCCTTAATGTATTAAAACATTAATCAGACAGGGCCTTGGGTCCGATTATAAAAGTATCGTAATCTAGTTAATTGTGATAATCAAATCCACAGGTCATAAATAAAATTAATCATATTCATAGTTGAAACAATTTAAATAGAGTAAGTATGTAAAGTATCATAATCACAATGAATATGATGATCAGAGTAAAACAATACAATGATTCAATAATAAAGAGTACTAAATCTAATTGAGTAATTAAAAAGATCATAATCACTATAATCGTAATTACTAAAATCATAATCAGAGGATATTACAAATGTATTATAATCATAATGGTTATGATAAAAAAGTAATCAATAGAAAAATTAATATATAAAGCAATTCTATTTTTATTTCAATGTAGAAAAAATATAAAAGAATTAAATTATTTTATCCCAAATGGATGGGTATCCAATAACCTTGATAAAGGTCCCTTGATGTAAACTTTCAATAAAATCGGTCTTACCCATACCAGGGTAATCCCTTGATACGATGATTGGATTCTGTCTTAATATCCCCACAATCCCTCGATTAAGGAGGTAATTGGAACCTTTGTCTTTCTAGCCACAGAAGCCCTCGATCAGCACACATGTCTTCCAATCCCTAGAAGACCTCGATCATAATAACCAATTCTCAGAGTCATACGAAGGAAATAAACTCTTGGAAATCACAAGTATGTAGAATGAGTAGTTCAAAACTTGAATTCAAAGTCTTTCAAGTGAATCATATATTTGACAGAGCTCTCGCAGGATGTCTCAAATTTGTCAAAAGTTTTAAGCTTGTTCAAATGATCTGGTGTTTATAAGTGTTGTCTCCAACAGTTATATTATCCTCCAACGGTCGGATTTTCTCTAAAACATTAAAAGGGACATGGACACCTTGAACTCCAATGGTTATTTTGAAAGAGAAACAATGAAATAGTTTCATAATACATAGTGAAACAGAATACATGATATCATTTTGATTTAACAGTTTTCCTTCTATTACGATTGAGTTCTTTGGAAATGAAAAAAACAATAAAATGAGTATAATAATTATCTTAATAGGATTCATTATGATTTATATTGTTAATATAAAAAATTAGTACGAAATATGGGCAGTGTGTAAGATAAAATTGTAATTGGTGTGTACAATAAAAATTGTATCCAGCTCAGTATGATAACCATAAAAATATATATATTTTTATTTATCGATGTGTATGATATTTATCATAAAAATTATGAAAAATATAATAATTAAAATGTAACAATATTATTTTATAGAACGATAGTTTGTATTTTCCAAAATAAGAAAGGAATAGAAAAGTGAAAAAGAAGACTTTTGATTCAAAAATCTCCACATTTTTGGAACAAAAAAATCATGAGTTAAAAACAAATAAAATATTACTTAAAAGTTTAGTATTCAGAAGTGAAAATTTATACTTATCACATTTTGAGTTTTAAAACTCTTTTAAATATAGTTCGAATAATATTGACCTCTTCTTAGGATAATAAAATCCTTAAGAATCATATTCTATAAAAATTCTCCCCCTTACTAATAGAAATGTTCTTTTAATTATTATTCTTTCATTTTACCCCTATCAAATACATTCTTACCCTTTATAATACATTTTCTCCTTTTGTGATTTTAAAAATGGAATATGAAAAGTATTGTTATACCTAACATAAGGGTTATATAAAAAAACTATATGAAGTGATAAATAATTTTATCATATTATAATAATTGAAAAAACATTTATCTAATAAAATGGAAAACATTTAATCAAACAATATGTATATGTCAAATTCTTTCATCAAAGTTTCAAAAAAAATAAGAGTTCAAAAAATCATTTATTTTTTGTTTCTTATCCTTATTTAAAAGCTCTAAAACAATTGTCTTCATTTTACTTAACTCTTTTATGTATTCCATAAATTTTCCAAGATATTATTTCTCAGATCAAAGAATTTTTTCTGGATCTCCAAACAACTAGTCATGGGTACTAATCTTTTATTCTTGATATTGAACTTTCTATTCCAGATAATGAATCTAAGCTTCCTAGTCTTTAATCTTCTTCTCTTGAATTTAAAACCTATCAATCATTAATATATTTTGATTTTTAAACTCATTTATTTCATTATTATAAAACAAAATCTATTCAACCTATTTTGTAGTGGCATTGATCTTCTTTTCAATTATTTTGAAATCTTATGATTGGTTTTCATCTGGCCCACTGACTATTTTCAATTGTTTATTAGTATCACTTTGTAACTTGTTGAAAGCATCTGATATTTTATTCACTAGCTTTCCTATGTATTCAATTGAGTGTTCATGAATCTTTGTAGTTAAATTAGACTTATATAACAATTTCAAAACTTTATTAAAATCCTTTCTATGTTCTTGAGTACTTTTATCCAATAATTTTAATTTATCATGAAGTTTCATCAGTCTTTTTCTTCAAATCTTGATAGAGTCTAAATGCTTGTTTTGATTATCAGTAAAAAATCAATTTTCCCTTATATTCTAATAAAATATGTAATTGACTTTTCAATTCTACTCAGACTGTGAACAACGTACTGATCTATCTTCAAGGAGATAGTATTATCTAAATTAGTGTCTTATACATAATCAAGAAGATCTGTAGAATATCTTCCATTAGCATCAACATATGAATCCTGATTCTAATTTCTATAAGATCTTGTATATTCATACTTATCTAAAATTTGAATAATTTCTTCAGTTTGAGGTCTATGAGAAGCTTTCATGGATGAATCAACTATTGGTGAAGGAATTTTACTTGACTTTTCTTAAGAATATCATACAGGGAATTTATTGGACTCTCTTTCTTGATAAGATTATTTTTCTTTATCTACCACTTAATTTCTTTAAACATATTCCCCAAGAAATTCATATATCTCTCTAATATCTGTATCTTCTTCTTCTCAAACTATCTATTGAGAAATATTTTGAGATGTCTATTCTTCAACTGTTCCTTTATTTGTTTTATGTATCTTAGATAGAGAAAATGATTTCTTCTTTTCATAGAATTTGTTCCCAAATGATCATACCTTTTCTAGCCTTTTAAATTATTCTCAAGAGATTTTCTATATTAAAAATGTTTCCCTTTATTTTTTTAGCTTCTTCTTATTATCATCTTTTTTGAGAATTTATTAATTTTGAATCTTTTCAGCTAAGGCTTCGGCAAGGTTCAAACCAAAATGAGGATCTCCCTATTTTTTGAGATTTATCCTTTCTCCACATAGAAGCGGTTTCATCACTTTAAACACTTTTCTTATTTGGATTTAGAATAGTATAATATTTGGTTTTCGTTTACTTATCTAAAAAAATCAATACTTATTTTTTTGGAATACCTTGACTACCTCCAACTATCTATTTTGGTGTGTCTATTTCAATATCCTTAACAAAATTATTTGATTTAGAATCAAAATCTCTTTATTTTATCACCACCAATCTATAGAACTCTCAAATTTATGATTTCTGAATTAACTTCTAGATTGATAAACTTTAGGATTTCAAAAATTAACATTCTTAGAATCACTCGAAACATAATAAGTTAGGATTTGATCACACAATACTTTAGATTTTTTAGGGTTTTGAAAATGTAACCCATCAATTTTAACTTTCTCATATTCACTAAATAGTCAAGGATAAAAACACATGAAACCTTCAAAGACTATCCATCACCTTTCCTAGTAATTAAGAACCCTTGAATCCAAAGATATATCAAACCATTGTCAACTGAAATATGATTTGTTCTTATTTTACATTTATGTACTTAAAAAAGATATTCTTTCACTTTTCTCTTAATAAAAATCCCCATTACATTTCGCAATTTATGGAAAGGACAAAATACATCACCCTCATAAGAAACAAATAAGAAATGAGCATCTTGTTTTGTAGATACACCAATATCTCTATTATACATATGAAAATTAATATTAAACTCTTTATCAACTTTCACAGTATTATAGAACTTCTTAACTACATACATAATAAAGGGGTCTTGAAAAGAATTAAGTTTTTCAACACAGACTAACTCTCATCCTTGAAACTGAATGATTTTTTATGATATGAATCATACTTGTAATATAATTATCTAGTTATTAACCTTTCCTTGAAATACATCATATTGTTGAAATCCTTCAAATCCATTTCCTTTGAAGAAGTTTTTGAAGATTGATGCATGGGTACAATGCAATTCTTTATAAAACAAAATTATCAGAAAAATCTATATGAGGATTGGTAGAGCTTCAAATCAGAGAAGAATAAATATGATGTGAGATAGGGAGGGAGGGTCCCTTTATATAGCTGATATAAAAATGTCCATTGAACTTCTATGGTTCAAATGAAATTAGAAAATATCCAATGATTAAAAAATGAACTCTTGAGAATTTTTTTAATTTTTTTTTTAAAATAGTAGTCATAATGAATCATATAAAACTTTTAAAAAAATTAACATCAATTAGAATAGAATCGTATGGTAGAAAATTAAGATAAGAGATTAAACCTTATAAAGCCTCAAGTTATATTTGTTGGTATTGATTAATTGTTTTTTTATTTAAAAAAACTCAGTACAAAAAAGATTATACTTTGTATGATGAAAATATAAATTGAATAGTGAAAATGAGTATGAAAAAGATTTTAACATGTAAGATGGAAATATAAAGTGAAAAATGAAAATGAGTATGAAAAAGACATTAATATGTATGATGGAAATATAAATTGAATAGTGAAAATGAGTAAGAAACAGATTTTAACATGTATAAAGGAAATAAAAAGTGAACAATGAAAATGAGAACAAAAAATATTTTAATGTATATAATGGAAATATAAAATTAACATTGATAATGAGTATGAAAAATATTTTACTGCATATGATGGAAATATAAAGTGAATAGTGAAAATGAGTACAAAAAAAATTGGTTATCAAAATTTTGGGTACGAAATTTTTTTTTCGTACGAAAATTTTGGGTAAAAAAATAATTTTTCTGAACTATCAATTATATGTACTCCCCTTTTTGAAAGGATTAAGTTCATGTTATGAGATTATTTAAATATGGATTATATATGATTGATTAATTTACATTGATCATTCCTAGATTATATTTAATGTATTCAAATCTATCAGAAGGTAACGATTTTGTAAATATATCATCAATTTGTTCCTATATTCTAATGAATTGTAAAATAATATCATTTTTTAGTGTGTGATCCCTAATAAAGTGATGTCTAATATCTATGTGTTTTTTAACGAGAGTGATTTTCAGGGTTTTTACTTAAATCTATGGCACTAGTGTTATCATACTGTGTTTGTGTATTAGTAAAATTGATTCTGTAATCATTGAGTGTGTGTTTAATCTACAACACTTGAGAACAACAACTTCCAACTAATATATATTAAACATTAGTAGTGCAATGTACTGATAATTGAATTTCTTACAATATCAAGAAACGAATGAGTCTCCCAATAAATGAAAAGTTTTGAATATACTTTTTCTATCCATTCTACAACCACCAAAGTCAGCATCCAAAAAAAATAATTCAAAATCATTTCTAGAAGAGTAAAAAAGTCTCAAATCCATAGTTCCCTTTAAATAAATAAAAATTATTTTAATATCTTTTAAATGGGATTCCTTTGGATTTTCTTGATACCTTGAACATAAGATTACAAAAACCATTATGTCTGGATGACTAGCTATTAAGTATAGTATTCTTCCTATCATCCCTCTAAAAGTTATTTGATTAACTGGTTGTATATATTAATCAATTTCAAGAGTATTCGATGTACTGAATGGAGTACTAATACTTTTAGTAATTTTATATCCATAATTTTTTAGAATATATTTAATATACTTATGTTGGGAGGTATAATTACCTTCTAGGTTTTGAGAAATTTGAAAACTAAGAAATATTGTTAACTCACCCATCATACTCATCTCAAAAAAAGATTTCATAAAATTTACCAAAAGAATCTATTAAATATTGTTCAGTTAATCTAAATATAATATCATTAATATAAATTTTAATGATCAAAATATTTTTGTTTTCTTTCTTTATAAACATTTTTGGATCAGCAGTTCCCTTAAAAAAATTTGAAACAAAAATCTTATTAATATGTCATACCAGATTGTAGGATTTTGTTTAAGGCCATATAAAGCTTTGATAAGTTTGAAAACATATTCAGTAGGTTTCGTATCTTCAAACCCTTGATTTTTTTCAAAAAAACATTCTCTTGAACATATCCATTAAGAAAATAACACTTCACATCCATTTGAAATATTTTGTAATTAAAGAATGTAGTGAACGCTAATAGTATCAAAATAGATTCAAATCTAGCTACGAGAGTATAGGATTCTTTATAATATATTCCCTCTTGTGGATTATAACCTTTAGAAATTAGTTTTTATTTATTTCTAATGATTACTCTATTTTCATCACATTTGTTTCTGAAAACCCGTTTTACCCCAATTACATATGTTTCACTAGATATTCCAGCTAAGGTCCAAACTTTATTCCTTTAAAGTTAATTTAGTTCATCTTGAATTTATTTAATCCAATCTTCATCACTTAAAGCCACATCAAGATTTTTAGGTTCGAATTATGAAAGGAATTATAGATGTTCTACTTCATTTCTCAAAGAACTTTTAGCCCTTACTAAGTGATTTAAATCACTGATTATACTATCACTATGATGATTCTTAAGAAACTACCAATTCAGGTTTTATAGAATCTATTCATCAACATAAAATAGAAAGTCTTCTGAAGTGAATACTTTAGAAATAATTTCTTGAGTATTTTCCTTATTAAAAAAATCTTCAAACAAAGGTTGTTAATCAGTTTTGGAAAACACATCAGAAGATGTCGGTTGGGGTTGTTTAAAAACAAAGGGATCAATTTCATCAAATTTAACATGTATTGTTACCTCAATAGTACATGAATTTTTATTGAAAACTCTATAAGCCTTATAAGTAGTGGAATAGCCTAAGAAAATACCATCATCGGATTTGGGTGAAAATTTATGTAAATTATATTTTTTATTCAGAATGAATACTTTTCATCCAAATAATTTGAAGTATGGAACTATTTGTTTTCATCCTATTCATAAATCAAAATGTGATTTATTAATAAATAGTCTGATTAAAACTCTATTTATATTATAAAAAGTGGTACTCAAAGATTCATCCCAAAATACTTTTGCAATAGAATATTCACTCAACATGGTTCTTATTATCTCTTTAAGAATACTATTTTTTCTTTCAAAAATATCATTTTTAGAAGGGTTTTAGGTGCTAGAATGTTATGTGTAATGCCTTTCTTACTAAAAAAAATTTTAAAATTAGAATTCTTAAATTCTCCACCGTGATCACTATGAATAGTTATAAATGGAAGGTTTTTCTCATTTTTAAATTTGATTACAAAATTTTTAAAATAATAATAGACTTTAGATTTATATAATAGAAAATAAAACCATGTATATCTAGTGTAGTCATCAACTAAAATAAATACATAATACTTTCCTCCAATAATTCTTATTTATATCAGACTAAAAATATCCATCTGCACTAACTATAAAGCATCATAATTTGAAACATAACTAATTGATTTAAAACTTGACTTATGTTGCTTTCCATATTGATAAGGTTCATAGACTTTAGAATAATTCTATTTTAGTTCTGGTAGATCCTTAACAAGTCTTTTCTTATACAATTTATATAAGTTCCTAAGGTTATAGTGTCTTAACCTTCAATTCCAAAACCAAAATTGATCTTCCATTTTACTAAGGCAAGGTAAGTCTGGGCTCCTAAGGTATTTTAATTTTATAGTGTAAATATTCTGATGCCAATTGGTAGAAAGAATGATTTCATCCTTGGAATTATGTACTATACATTTATCATTCCTAAAATTAACAGGGTAACTTTCATCACATAATTGCATTATGCTTATAAGGTTGTTATTAATAACCTTAATAAATAAAACATTTGAAATCAACGATTTTACAAGAATAACAATATAACTTATACAAACAACAATTACTTGAGCATTTTATCTAAAGGTAACTATTCCACCTTTAATTTCAATAATCTTTTCAAAAACTTCTTCGTTACCAGTCATATGTCAAGAACATTTACTATCCATGTATCATATTTTTTTTCTATATTTTATTTTCTTAAAAATAAAAAAATAACTTTTTTATAATCCAAATATTTTTGGATCCAGAAATGTTTGAACGAAAAAATTTGGGAACCCTCATTTTTTTAAAAAATTGGAATTTGTGAAATCCCAAAGATCAAATTTTATTTCATGAACAATTTTTATTCCAATGACCTGTACGTTGAAACTTAGTGCAAAAAAGGTAATTTTTAGGAAAAAAATAATTGTTACTAAAAATAATTTTTCAATGAGTATATCTCATTCCTAAATTATTACCTTTTGGATGAATTTTTTTATATATTTTATCAAAACCTTATTTACCAGTGGTAAATATCATCAAATGTTTCTTTAAAGAAAAAATTTAAGACTTTCATATTATAAATAAAATTATATCCACATTATTATTAGATTCATATGTGAGTATTGAATATAAAACATTTTTTCTCTGAAATAAAATTTTCAAAATATTTTGAATGCTCGTCCTTCTCAATATTAAATTCCTAAAGGTTTTTTAAATAGAATTAATTTCAAACTTTTATTATCATGATCTTTAGAAAGATATGATACTTATTTTTTCAAATTATTTATTCTATCATTTTCCTTCTCAAGTATTTTAATAACTATAAAACTTTCATTTTCAACTAATTTAGTAAATATAGAGACTTCTTTATATGAAGGAACATAATTATCTTATGTTGAGGAATTATCTTCATTGGAAGAAATATAACCATTATAATAAGGATAATTTTCATTTAAAGACATATTAGTCAAAGATTCAGCATTGTGTACATTTTCTATGAAACAATCATTTTCAATAGATATTCTGGTATGAAGACCAATATTATTTTGTTTTAAGTTTTCCTGGTCTGAGGATTTATCTGAAGAATCTCCACCACTAGCATTCCAGGAATAATTTTCCTTTAATAATTTCTTTCCATTTTACTTATAGTACTTTTTTTATTCCTTTCAAAATTTCTTTTCTCCCTATCCTTTTATTAACTTTGGGAAATCAGGTCTAATTTTTCCAACATTCTTGCATTCAAAACAATTAAGTTCTGTAACTTTCTTATATTTATTTCTTTTCTTATATCTATACTGAAAATACTTCTTTACAAAATTATTGTTCCTCCTTTAAGAAATATCGGCTAAAACATTCTTTGAATGTTCTGTTTCACTTGATTCTGATTAAATAAAAAAATTATTGGCCTTTTTAGACTTAATAGTCTTCTCTGGAGTCTCATATTTGTTTTTATTTAAAGCAGTAGTAAAAGAACTCCAAGATTATTTTTCTTTGATTTTTCTGTATCTATTTTCAATCTGTTTACATGTTACAAAAGGGTTCCAAACAAATAATTTAGAGAATCACATTTAACCTTACACTATTAATCAACAAAAGGTTTTTTTATTCCCACTCATTGGGCATGATATCTATGACCTCATTAACAAGGGTTTCATTATCTAGTTCTTTCTCTCTTATAGATTGTATACTATTTACAATTTTCATAAATATTTTTTGTACTTTAAAAAAATTCTCCATAAGGAAAATCAAAATCTCGATAGTCTACTATTATCATAGCTCTTCTAGTTGCAACCACTTCAGATGTACCAAAATGAGTAACCTCTAGTTTCTTCCAAATACTATTGGATGCTACACAAGAAGAAATTTAGCTATATGTATTTTTAGTAATTGAACATAGTATATTATTTTATACCTTTTAATTAAATTGATACTCTTACTTCTCTTGATGGGTAAAATTTCTAACTTCATTGTCATGAATTTTGCAATCTCCAGTAAGAATAAAAAAAAATTCAACACTAGTATTGATAATAAAAGCCTTCATTTTCTCTCTCCAGTATTCATAGTCATTACCATATAAAATAGGTGGTCTTATATGATTCAAATTAAATATTGATCCAACATTTAAACCCATCATATTTAAAACAATAAAAAATTTATTTTTCCACAATACATGTTAGTGTAACAAATATTAATAAACAAAAGGTTCATAAAATAAATATAAATAACATGAAAATGTATGTAAGTAATTTTTTAGAGAAGTTATATATGTATTTGAAACCTGATATGATACTAATTTTTGGATCTTAATGTATATATAGACAGAACAATACAAGAGGGGGCGAATTATAGGTTTAAAAACTTTTTGTTTTTATCCCTAATGGAATATATTTTAAAATAATTTACACTAATTCAATTCATAATACTTCTTAATGTATTAAAACATTAATCAAAAAGGGCCCTGAGTCCAGTTATAAAAGTATTTTGATCTGGTTGATTATGATAATGAAACCTATAGGTTGTAAATCAAATTAATCACATTTATGGTTGAAATGATTTAAACAGAGTAATCTTGTAAAATATCGTAATCACAATGGTTACGATGATTAGAGTAAAACAATACAACAATTAAATCATAAAGAAAATTGAATCGTATTTATTAATCAAAAAGATCAAAATCACTACAATTATAATTACTAGGATAGTAATCATATTATATTAAAAAAGTATCATAATAATAATTGTTATGATAATCAAATTAAGAAATAAAAAATGAATATATAAAACAATTCACTTTCTATTTAAATGTAGCGGAAATGTAAAAGAATACAATTATATTAACCCAAAGAGAATGGTATGCAATAACATTGATAAAGTTACCCTGATTTATACTTTCAAAAAATACTATCTTAATGACACTAGGGTAATCCATAAATATAATGATTAGCTTCTATTTTTCAATCCCTGTAAGCCCTCAATTAAGAAGGTAAAAGACACCTCTCTATTCCTGGCCTCGGAATCCCTCAATCATAAAATGATCAGAACGTACGTCTTCCAATCCCCAAAATCCATCAATCACAATCACAAACTATTTTCATAAAATTAATAAAAAAATCTTTTGAAAGTCACAAGTATATAGAATGAACAGTTCACAACTTGACTTTAGATTCTTTTGCACGAAGCAGAGATTTGACAGAGCTCTCATAGGAAGTCTCAAATTTTTCAAAATTTGTGATCTCATTTAAATTGTCTGGTATTTATAGAAATTGTATCAAATAGTCACATTATCCTCCAATAGTCGTATTTTCTCCTAAAAATTCATTGGGACTTTGACACTTGTTAGTCTAATGGTTATTTTTAATCTAAAATAATGACATCATTTCATAATACATGTTGAAACATAATAGACAATATCATTTTGATTTAACAATTTTCCATCCATTTGATTAGGTTATCTAAATAGAAAAAACTATAATAAAATTATTACAATGATTATCATAATAGGAGTCTGTACAATTGATATTGTTATGATAAAAATTAGTACGAAAGCTAATTAGTGTGTATGATAAAATTTTAATTGGTGTGTACAATAAAAATTGTATCCAACTCATTATAATAACCATGAAAATAGTTATATTTTTATTTATCAGTGTGTAAGATATTTATCATACATAGTTTGAAAAACATAATAATGAAAATGTAACTATATAATTTTACAAAAATAGAGTTTTTGATTTCCAAAATAAAAAGGAATAAAAAAGTCAAAAGAAGAGTTTTGACTCAACATGAACTTCATCTTACAAAAGTTTCATTACACCATGTTAAAATGATAGCATCAGAATCAATAATATACTGTTACATTATTATAATTATGGTTAAATCATTAACCACCTTTCCCTTTTCCATTGTGAAAAAACAAAAATTTGAATTGAGCGTACGTGCAGACTACCACCTCCATGAAGTAATGTGTTTTTCCTTAAATACATAATTTTTATGTTTAAAAATGGATTTTAATATATAATTATAATAATTATAAATTATTTAATACTCTTAAATGAAAATTAACATTACTCCTCTCACCAGTTCTAAGGAAAATGAAAGCATTATTCATGCATATGTGCGGACTACCGCCTCAATTGAACGGTGTGTTCAATTATTCATTACCACATTTCTGGGATGGGTTTATTAATGGATTTAAAGGATAAATATTATTTATAGGTAATTATTAATTTTTTATTAATGAAAATTTAATACACTATTAATGATATGAACAAAAAAACAATTGTTATAAAATTAACAATCTTAAAACAAGTACTCTTAGAAGAAAATGATCTTTTTATTCCATGTAATGGCATTATATAATTTATATTCTCATTATATTTATTTAAATAATTTATATATAAAAATAATAAACAATATTTATGGTCATTAAACTTAGGGTATTGTGATATTACAACTTAACCACTTTATAATTATCCATTAAATTAGGGTATATTTTGTTTCGTTTACTTTTACAACTCACTTAAAATATATTATAAAATAATGTCATGTATGAGTATGAGAACCTATATATAGATAATATATGATAAAAATGAGTAACTAATGAGTTTATTTTCGATTTTGTAATGGTAAAATTGATATTAAATTCATTAATTAAGATTTAATAATTCATTTGTTAAAAATCACTTAAACTTACTCACTGTTAATTCAAATTCAAGGACCATAACTTAAACTCCCATTGAATTAAATTATAACATTATAAATAATTATAAATAATAAATTAATGAACCTTGATTGGTCTATCAATTATGAAATTTAGAAAAATAACAAAGTATAAAACTGTTATTATTAAATTAGTTCAAAATCATAAGGATTACTCATACTTGATATTGAATATATATAAAAACTAAATTATAAAAATGTATATAATAAATATAAATGAGTAAGGTTATAAAATAATTAATTAAGAGAATTATTTATATTATAAAAGAGGTTAGAGAGTTCTTGAGGAAATGTAGATAAAAGATAATGGTTTCTTATATTAATTTTCACCCATGGAGATATATTTATTATTATATAGCATGTTTTATTTAGAATGGTGAATAAATTATCTTTTAATGATTTGAAATCATGATTCTGTTATATTTTATGGTATGAAAGATTTTAATTAGTGTTCTTTCACCCATGGGGTCCTGAATTAATAATTTCAAAAGTTGTAAGAGATTTTATTAACTCGTATTATATCTTGAGTCATAATGATTCCATTTGACTATAGTTTTATAAAATGGATTTATTCCAATATAAGATGAAATTATAATAATTCTCTTTGGTTAAAGTGAATTTCATGATAAAAAAATTAACTTGATAGATTTATTTTTAAAAAAATATATCATTATTGAGAATAATTACCATTCTCTTTAATAAAGTTTTCCCCTATTTGTCCATAATTTCTATTCTTGCCAATGTTATATTTTTAATTTGAAACCAAATTATGAGTAATCTCACATTACCTTTATATTTTCATTCTATGATTTTTAAAATAATGTTTTTTATCCATTTTATGATATGTGATTTCAAAAATGGTGTTCTTAAAACATAAAAAAAACATATGATTTCTTATTTCAAGAAGAGTTCCACCTCCATAAAATATTTTTTTACAATGACAACTAATTGATATAAAATAATTCAAATCTCATTTTTTATAAATTCAAATTATAATATATATTTTTTCTTGAAATATCATTTCATCATCTCAAAAATCATCTCTAATGGGTTAACTTTTACTCTTAATTATATTTAATTATTCGCATCCATATTCTTATATTGGAACTCAGAGGTCAAGATATATCCCTCTTTAATAAAATATGAACATCCAAAAATATTTAATTATTTCTTATCATGGGAATAATTATGATGTATTCTTCAGTTATTTTTTGAAATCGTATTATGAAACCCACTCCTACCTTATTGTTTTTATCATGATTTTGCTTTATGGATGGTTTCTTTTAATCATGTGGAATAAGTATAAATATACATATTATTATTTTCATTATATAATGGCTAGGAATGGAATTATATATCCATCTGATTCATTGTGTTATGTTTTAATCTCATGAGACACCATGTACAGTTCACATGTGATTAGCCAAAGAACACTATCTCATGTAAAGGGTGGGCCTAGAATTAAAAAACCCTAAAATAAATTAGGTAAATCATTATATATCATGGGATATTATTTATGTGTGTAGAAATTGAACCTAATATACTATGATACATTGTCTACTATGTTTATGGGAATGGGGAGTGAAAATTATCTAATATGGGACTTCTTCCACTATATAATGATGGTATTGAGAGTGAACCATTACATATGCTTATGATGACATGTTTTATATTAATTAAACATGTTTCTGATTCCGTGAACTTATGATATCATTTTCTTATGCTATATTTCCATGAATTTCTAACACTATTATGTCATGGTACATGTTTTTTTTCATTTTAAATTACATGTACTTCCTTTATGATTTATAGAAAAATATTATTATACCATGTTCATTTTAATATGAAATTTATCTTATATCATGTTTTATTATGTTCTTATGATATAACCCTTGATGACTTATTAACAATTTTTTCCTTACTAAGAATTTATCTCAACCCTTTCGTATGTTTCCCTTACCAACATTATGAAGATAATTATAACTTTTGAGAATTATATAATGGGGTCTAAAAGAGTTTTATTATGGATAATTGTTAATAAATTTTATAAAATAATATTCTTATATAATTGGTCCTCAAATACATTAAACCTTCCATTTTCAGATTATGTGATTATTTTGTGAGATTTAATGTTTAAAATGTGGAAATTCCATAATATATATGTGTGTGTCTATTGGTTAACTATAATCTATCCATATGACCGTCCATCTATGGAGGATATGAAAATCACGTCACACAGCTTCATGGGGGTGGTAGTCCACACATACACACAAACAATATTAAAATTTTCTAATGGATGGGGTGGATGAAGTTGGATGATATTTTATCTTTAAAAATATTTATAAGTTCATAAATTTCATATATAATAAATATATCAATATTTATATCTAATAATGTGAGGTGGTGATGAAAAATGAAATACAAGGCATCATGGAGTCGGTATTCTACACGTACGCACAGTCTAAGTTTTCATTTCTCAT
Organism: Viscum album; assembly: GCA_963277665.1. Lineage (NCBI taxonomy): Eukaryota > Viridiplantae > Streptophyta > Magnoliopsida > Santalales > Viscaceae > Viscum > Viscum album. The sequence continues at coordinate 1,239,165,346 of OY728153.1, forward strand.
ATAATGGAAAAAAGGAAGTAAATAGTTGTAAAATTAACAAACAAAAATCTCAGTATATTAATGATAATTATGTAATTATTTAAATATGTTCATAGAAAACTTAGGGGATGTGGAAGCAGAAATAAATTTGACTGAGCTCGATTAAGATGATTACCTCTTCTTTAGGTATCATTATTTGTCTTAAACCATTAACATTCTTGGGTGGGTTTTTTATGAGACTATGACCTCTAGGTTATGGGTAGGAGAATTTGGAAGTGATTTGGGTATATATTTTATGAGTTATAGTGATCAATATTTGTGGAAAATTAATAATAGGGGGTTTTATTTTTTAATTTAGGGGACCAGCACCCTTGTAAATATTAATAACCTTAAAATATAATAAATTCACTCTCAATTGAAGGCAGATCCAAAATATATAATTTTAAAATATAATGAGTTATTAGAAGAAATTCACTACCCACCACCAAATCCCTTTTTTAATTTTCATAAACCTCTTTTTTGAGGAGTGGGAACCATATAGGAAATCCATAATGCAAAAAGAACAACAACCAAAAAAACATTTAAATAAAAGATCTAGAAAAGAAATCAAAACAAAAAAAAAAAGTTGATACCGGTATAAGATTTTGAACCACTTAAGAAATAATTGTTCTCTAGACCAATGGTGTCAGATGATTTTTCCATGACAGCTCATGAGTAATAAAGGCATTATTTATTTGTTCAAAAAAATTGTGGGGGAGGAGAAGTGTATTATATTCGGGCCTTCAGGGTCTATCAAGTTCTATTTATCATTATCCACTAGGACCTCTGAAGAAACCAGTTGGGGGAAATTTGATTCATGTGAGTTACACTTGGTTACTTGAGTCGTTGAATCAAATTGCATGGGTGAAATAGGATGAATAGGGGAAACTTGCCCCCTCAAAACACATTGTGTCTAAAGGCACAGGAACTTTCTCCTTACCTGCACCTTTCATGAATCCAATAGAAGGATTTAGTTTTCGATCAGAATCAACTTTCCTACTAGGCTGACACCCCACAATGTCTTCACTAGGAGATGATGCTTGGTTCTTTTTCAAATTAGAATGGTCCTTTTCAAATCCACTTTTTGAAAAAATTTTCATTGAAATGATGGATTTTTTTCATGAGACACCAATTACTAGACGATATTGTGACTGGAGGTCTGGGTAAATGAGAGTAGTCTTTCTAGTTCTGCGACCTCCTTACATGCTGGATGAAGCCTTGTGTGTCTATAAAGACTATATTTCCCTTCTTAGTAAAGTAACCAGTGTAGTTATCCTCTTGTTCCACTTCCTTTCTCTCGTTAGATCTTGTACCAGTGTCAAAATCCATCTCATCATCGAATTCTTCAATGTTACCTCTATAAGAAATATCCCCTTTGAGGCCTATAACCTCTTAAGTCTCTCTTTCAAATGGAATTATCTCACCTTCACCAAACACCACAAACCTATTCAAGGTTCCAACTCTAGAGGAGTTTCCCTAAAGTCACATTTTGGCATGTCCCATGTCCATATTGAAATAATCGAGTTTAGATAGTCCCCAATTTCCCCTTTCTTTAAAATCATACAAGAACAAGTCAGAAACTTGGGGATTTATCATCATCCTTTCACGTCTGATCTCATTGGAGTTGTCTCCTAAACTTGTTAATGAGGAGAGCGATTGGTTCAACTCTTTTGTATAATAAAGTCAGTTGACCTCTATTCAAATGTTTCCCTTAGGCTCCATACTCTCTGAAACAACAATCCCCTTTTCAATGGTAGCCTCATTTAGGAGTGATACATCCTCATCCAGTATGTTTAATTAAATCAGAGCAGCACCCCTATGACGACATCTATGTGTTGAATGTACTTGAAGGAAAAAAGAGAGGAAATAGGGAGTCCATTAATCATAAATAATTTTTTTTATGGTTGTACTCTCCTGAAATCTAAATACAAAGGAAATACAAAGGTGGTTTTGATATTTCAACCTCAACACAAATTCAAGGCTCAATGGGATGGAAGACCTCTTGGGTTCTGAGATATGCAACCAGAAAGCGAACAACAAGATATACTAACATCTAAAAAATGGTGGGGTTCTAGAAAGAGAGAGGAAACCCTAGAAGAATAATCCAAAACTTCATGGTCTATGGATCATTATTCATGTGCAGATAAAAAAGACAATCTGAGAAGGGTAAAATGAATGTTGTTGATCGGGAGTGATCCACTAGACCATGCTAGAGCCAGGTCTTTGTCTGAGGAGAATCAAATCATAATATTACGAGAATCAAGTAATCCAACCACCACTCATTGATGGAGACCCAACTACATGTTTACATTACTATTTACGACATCCATAGAAGGCCTTCAGTGACCAAATTAGGCAACCTATGTGAGCTTGTTCAAGGAAGAAGCTTCTGATAATTCTGCAAGGGACATCAGAAGTGATGAGACTCTATTTTCAAAGCTAGGTACATTTTGGGAAAAAGCAATACTCTGGAAGGAGGGGAGAATCACTGGGTTAGTAAAAGGATAAAAACATTGGGAAGGGCATTCAAAGGTCGACGGGGCGAAATCAGTGCCTTCGTCCCCCTTAACTGGGGGAGGGATCGTGAAGCCGACCATCAATAACGATACCCTAGGGACCCCCAAAGATTAGGGTAATGGTTTGAAATAACTATACCAATAATATTTAATCATGTGTTCAGAGTCATTTTAAACCTTATCTCTTAGTTTAACCACTTTTTAACCCTTTTAACCCGTCCCGTGGGAACAAGATTTTTACCAAGGTAACTATTCATTTTGACCAAAATTTAAGTTGAACTTATTGCCTAATATTGATTATTTCGATTACAAATATTGAATCTATTATATACGATTCAATTCTAATAAATAGAATAAATTAAATCTAATATTAATGCAAAAAAATAATAAAAACACATTTATAGAAATAAAATTATGTGTACAAAAGAATTTATATTATTTAGGTTAACAATACTTGATTAGTGTTACTTACCGTGAAATTATTTGCTAAATATTAAATAAATAAAGGTTATTTAAAATCATATCCATTACAAAATATAATGTAATCATTGAACCACATCATTAAAGGTAAATAATCAAAAATAATTTTCTTATTGAAATAAAATACAACTTAGGTTCCAAAGAGTAAAGCATGGGTTAAAAACTCAACATAATATTTTTAAAAGCTAAATTTCACTCCTAAATAATATATTTAGTTTATAAAAAGGTTTATTATATTTTTATTTCATGATTATATCACAAATATTTCATCAAAGTTATAGTATTCATAAAAATAGTATTTTTCACTATTCACCAAAAAATCAACCCTTTCAAAAAAAACCTAAAAATTTATCCAAAACTAAATTTTATATTTTCAAATAAAAAATTAAATTCATTTTTATAAATTAATTAACAAAATTTAAGGGTTTAATTTTCAAATAAACCATATATAATATACTATAAAAACAATTTTTTTAAAAAAACATTTCTATTGGGCTTTGAATAAATAAAGTAGTAATTTTTATAATTGATTTTTACTACATATGATTTATTTAATTTGTTGATAATATAATTCACTTATTATTATACCAATGAATTATTTAGTTTAATTCAATTTTTATGCATCACAAGCTATTGAACAAATCAAAATTGTTAAACATGAATATATTCTAAAATCTCAGGGTGTTATGATATTCCTTCACACTGAGAATTCCTTCAGGGATAATAATTTCCTTTTAATTTATTATTAAATAATATTATTTTTCTCTTAATGTGTTCATATCCATACATGTGAATTAGTTTTTAAATAATATTAATAATTATTCATGCACTTATATACAATTATTGGATGGTTTTTCATATAGAATGTTATTTACCATTCCCAATAGTTGATATTAGCTTTATATATGGAAAACTAGTCAATTTCAAACATATTATTAAATTATATCTATTATTAAATAACTATATCCATTTGATGATTCTACCGATAATTGTTAATTAGGGATGAGTAATATACTTGAATTGTAATGATATTAACACTTTTAGTTTTCACTGATAGCTGAAACTTAATATCTTGTGGTGGTAATTGAATATTTATATAGATCATTCAAGATATTAAATAATGTGTATAATTATAATAAAGTAATAAAATTGTATTTCCTAAATGTATAGTAACTATACCATTTCTATTTTTTTAATCATTTACTAAATCCAAAATGGAGTATCTGACGAGTAACCAATAATCTCTTAAGAGTTTCATTGAAAATGATAACATGAATATGGAAAACAATACAAAACTTACATATACAATGGAACCATCATTTAAAACCCTGAGGCATTCTGTTTAAAATATTACTCTTTTGGTCAAACCTTGGTTTATTTATGTTTTATTCTATTATACATCATAACATAATAGCTAAAAATAAGTATTAATTTCTATAATACTATATATGATGAAATTTAACATTGAAGAATAATATTAAAAAATTTATAACAAAAGTATCCATAAAAAACATTGAAATCTATAGGTACAGAATATTTGGGAAATTAAGAACATAATTCAACACTTTTTAAATGAACTATTTAATATGTTATATCCACCATCATAACTTTCTTCAAGATTTTACAATACACTTATCATTACATGGGATATACTTAATATATATATATAATATATATAATGAAACCTAAATCCTAGTAAGGGGTTAAAACTTTACTATTATTGGTTAAGATATCATAAAATTCAGAATATCATTGGATAATGGTAAACATAATAAATCTAAAAATGTGTCAAAAACATATGGCATGTCATCAAAAAATATATCAAAGAGAACCTAAAATAAATTTTTATATTATGGAAATACTTAACCATATCTAGTGTATGAAAATCATTGAGGAAAAGTCAAATTAAATTAAGAACACATATAATGATCGAATGTGATAAAAAGAATTAAATAATAGATTAGGGGGGTTATATAAATATATACCCACAAATAATTATAATACTTCCAAAAAACGTGGACTACATAGGAAACATTAACAATTAATCATAACATTAAAAAATCTATTGGTTAAAATTAGTGACCTAATAAATCTATAGATATTTATTAATTGGGGTATCATGTATGAACAAAATAAAATAAGGGATTAAGGAATCATGGAAATTCATTTTCGAAAAAATATTCATTTATAGTGATAGACACATCTGAATCATATCATTAGGGATCAGGGATACCATAGGTTTTTGGGAGGGCTTTGAGGAATTATATTATAAGAATGGTTCTGTTTGAGTTGATTTTTATTTCTATGAGGTTGGATCATAACTAGATCAATAAAAATTGTTTCCTGGTTAGTTATTAAGTGGTGCAGGGTTGTTTTAGTTAGATGTGTCACACCATGAGAGGTTGAGGTTGTGCTGTCGGGAATATGTTACAACATGGTGATCAGGCTAGGAGTTTTAAGAGTATCTCAATAAAGATGGATTTTTTGTGTTGTAATATGGTGAGAATTTTTATGGTAGGAAATACTTTTAATTAAAGTGTATTTAAATGTTTATATTTCTTCACTATATGGTTTTGGGTTTTTGAATTATTTGGTTATTAATGTTTGGTGTTGGTTATACCATGGTTTTTATCATTGTTTTCTAGTATTTTTATAATTTTGATTTTGTTTTAGTGTGGTGGTCATAGTTCACATGTTGATCTATAAATTTTTGAGTGTTGTGGAATGGCCACTATGATAATTGTATCACTTTCAAATTACCTAGAGGTTTATGTTGGTTATATTTATAGTCAAAGATCTTGTCAATAAGCATATCTTGGATTGTTGGGTTATGTAAGATGTTACAAATAAATAACTAGAAGATGCTTCTATTACATTCATGGGTAAATATTAGAAAATTTGATGTCTGGTGAGGATCCATTAAATCTTATGATTAGATAATTCATTTTTAAATCATCAATGACACAGTCTAATGGACTTCTACTTGAAAATTAAATAGTATTTGGATGAAGTCTAATGAGGATATGGATCAAGAACATCTTAGGGATATATTAATAAATAAATAAAAGGTGGATAAAATATTAGAGGAATCATACAATGATATTTTAGCTTGATTGTTTTTGTAATTAATGATGAAAATCACTTGGATGTAAGATATATCAATTAAGAATTAAACGACAATTTTAGATACCATGAGTTTTATTGAAATACTCTAAATTATATATTTAATATGGTGTAATACATTTTAAATATTTTTTAGTTTGTTTGTGAAATTTTGATAAATTCCCAATTTTATAGTAGTTTCTTTGAAGATGTTGAGAATTTCCTTGAAGTGATGGGAAATTATCTGAGAATATTGGAGTATATTCTGAGATTATATAATACATTCTATAAATTTTGAGATAAATCTACTTAAGGAAGCTTTGAAATATATTATAGCTTGTTTTTATTAGGTATTGGAATAATTAGAGTTGATATGTATATAGTTTTGTAATGTGTAAGATATTTGTTTACAAAACCACTAAAAATGGAAAAAATAACTGATACATGTGATATTTTTTTATAAAATTATTTTTTTATTGAAGAATTTTGGGAATTTCACAATGGAAATTGATACATTCTATAATTATAAGTGGTAATAATATAATTTAACTTAGTGAAATGTGATGCATATTATATTGTTTTTTTAAGAAGATGAAAACACAAAAATTTATTGAGGATGCTTGTAATACATACGATAATCTGATAGAGCTCACTAAAAATCCAAAAGTAAAGAAATATATTTATTTATATTAGATTTATAAAAACATGCGTATAAATCAATAGTTAGTGAAAATGAAATTTATAAAATTATCTTATAATATATATATATATATATATATTTAATAATTTGTATGATATTACACTAAGTGATTGAAAATATAATAATGGGGATTATTTTAACTAAAATTATGAGATTATTAATAACAAACATATGGGATTATAGCTTGGAAAATTTATAAAATTAAATTTTAATCACTGTAATACTTAATATATCATATATCTTATGTATATATTGACACATAGATGATAGTGTGACGAATTAAAATATTCTATTAAAATTTAAACAATTCAAGGGTTGAGATAATCTCTAATGTATTAAATTGAACAAAATGAATTATAATTAAATATAAATGAAGGTGTAATATGTAATGACCCAAACATTTATAAATTAATTTTACCTTTTTAAATGAGTAAATAACTTATTAAAAAATTAAGTTATAGAAAAAACATACACTACTTTAGTTATTTTGTTCAATTATTTGGTATTTCAAATTTAAAATACCATTAAGAATCATAACCATTGATAATATAGTAGTTTTATGGTGACTATTAATATTAATATATTAAGTTTTATGATAAAGTCTATTTGAAATGGAAAAAGGATGTGATGGCCTGAACCAATAGGATCCTGCCATATGAAGGTCATTTATCAGAGCTTCTGAGGGATATAACATCCCTAGGCTTTTCCCTTGACCAAGTCCAAGATGAGATTCAATGACTAAAGCATGTTTTAAAGAATTTATAGGATAATTTCAAGAAAATTGAGATCAAATCTCAAACTATGTACACCAAACCACCCCAAGAAAATCTCATCATCGCACACTTTACCCTTTTTTGACACAAATAAAGACATGAATTGGTCACCCAATTCATGGCCCAAAAAGATTTATTAAATTAAAAGTGTTATGATATATGAACGAGGTGTAATGATTTTACACCAGAACAAAAATGAAAGCAAAATGTGGTGATATAAAAAATAATCTCAATAACAACAAACTGAGAGTGCAGAAACTTCAGGCAAGCTAAGTCCTCAGGATATGCAGTCTTCAAGTGGCATGAAAAGTGAAATATCTCGCCTGAAGTGGTTGAATTTTCTACACTTTGAGGTTTTAGTGTGCATGAGGCAACAAAAAACATGAAGGGGGACGTGAAGTAAAGACTGTGACAAAAGCAAAAGGCAATGCACCATCCGATTGGAAAAACAAATCCACACTTGTCAAGAATCAAGAAGTTTGATTATAATCCTACACCAACCTGTTATTTAAAATTTGGCATTTTATTTCAAGATAATTTCCCATATATATTTTTCCATCTCTGAGCCTTTGATATGCGACCCGCTATTCCGGTTCTAAATTTACACTCACCTTCTCATTATGTTGGTTTACAGATTTCACATTTGAGTCAGGTGCTTCATTCAGGCTATCATCAGGAGGTGCAATAGGATAATCAACCTCATTCATTGAGGGTGTAAAATCAATGTTGTCCTTTTTAGAAGCATCAAGTGATCTTGTAACAATTGTTCATAAAATTTGAGAATAGTCCCTAAGTTTCCTATTTTTTTAGGATTGGGAGTAATGAATCCATCTGCATCCACTATTTGTTTTTTTTTATTTTCTAGAGCTTAATTTTAGGAAGTCTTCTCAATTTGAGTGGCTTTATCATTAGCATCTAGTAGGGATGTGCATTGAGTCTGTGTAGGACAAGGGTCTAGGGAATATTGAGAAAGAACTTGAACATTAGCATTAGAGTGTTCACCCTCAATAGGAATAGTCTCATTAACCTCATTATTAAGCCTATTGCCTTCATGAATTGATTGCTCAGAAAAAAGGATTATGAGCATAAATGGATCATAAGGCATTGATGTCTTCAACTGGTTTCTCTTTCAAAATCAAAGAGTTCTTATTTATGGCGTTATTTTCCACCCAAATTGTCTTGAAATGTGGGAGGTGTGGGATATCTCTTTGAGTCCCACATTATTTCATAAGATGGAAAATTCTATAACATTGTTTACAGTAGCCCGGAACATTTTCAAATACAACATTCTGTATAAACCCGTAATCTTTATTTTGTATCCAAAACCACGATGGAAATTCATGAGAGATTTCAACTTCAATAAAAATACTAGAAATTGAAGGTCCTAACAGGTTCAAAGTAGTAGAGTCAAGCTTGATTGGATGTCCTAAGAGTCCAAAAATTGAGAATAAAGCACTCTGCTTGAAGAGATAGATAGGTAAACCCGGGAAACCAATCCAGATAGGAATGATGGGGGGTTCAGAAACAACATTAATGTTCAAAGACCATTTGAAGACTTTCATAATAGATCCCCCAAAATACCAAGAACTACATGTCTAGAATCGGTAATAATCATTCTTCAAGGAGAAGCGGAAGAGAACATTCTATGGATTCAATAAGCCTATGTGAAAATTCATAAAACCTATACCTTCTAGGGATTTATGCAAAAATACCAGTGAAGGGCGACGCTTGACAAACTTTCCCATGAGAACAAAATGAAGATCCGAAGAGAGTGTGTGTACCTCATAATTTGAGAAAGAAATAAATGATAGTCCTCGATGTCGATATGTTTTTGGATAAATACAATTGGATATCCTTGATTCAGTGAGAGTAGTTGTAGACGCCGGAAAAGTCCGTTGTTCCCAAACGAAGCTCCGGATGCGGAAAGCAAAGTGATATTTGGAGTCAGAGGCACGTTCTGGAGGGCCCGGAGGACTTGCGCGAAATTTCAGAGGCCCGCGCGCAAAGTTGAGTCGCGGCGCGCAATCCTCCCGGGATGCGCGCAATGCGCTGGGCCGGCGCGCTATTTTGCGCGCCCGTGGCCTGCGCGGCTCCCTTGCGCGCCGGGTCCTGATTCCGCGCCCGCGAAGGGAATTCCGCGCCCGAGACCGGATTCCGCGCCCGGGGTTGCCTATAAATATAAGGCGACCCCGGACGTTTTGAAGGTTGCCAGAATCCGAAGCGTCGCTCGTTCGCGTAATCCAACCCCTTCCGCGCGCAATGCCGATCTTCAGGTAACCTCCTTTCTTTCGCGCAATAGAGCCTTGGGGTTCGCCTTCGCGCGCAATCCCATTGGCTCCTTTCCTTTGAATAATCCTTAACCCGAAGGCCTTTGCGCGCAAAAGAAGCCTCTTGCGCGCAATTGCCCCCGGGTGCGCGCAATCCAGCCCGATTGCGCGCACCCCCCCTCTTCAAAGTGGCCGTTCGTTAGAGAATGAGCCGTTGCCCCCGCGAGCTGTCCGAAGCCCGGTGCGCGCAATCTCAATCATCTGTGCGCAAAGCGCTGGCCCAATTGCGCGCCAGCCCGCACAATTGCGCGCCGACCCGCGGTATTGCGCGCAAAGCTCCTCTTTTGCGCGCAAACCGCCGGGGTCGCCCCCTTTGACCCCCTGAGGGTACCCGCCTGCGTGGCGCCCGATGATCTTCATCCTGGGTGCCCGCACCGTACGTTGTCTTTCCGTGCGGCCCTCCAGGCTTGCGCGAAGTGACACGGACCCATCAGCGGCAACCAACGTCCAGCATGACGTTAAACTGCACATTTGTCCAGCATGACGTTAAACTGCAGATTCGTCCCGCATGACGCTAAACTGCATCCGTCCAACATGACGTTAAACTATACTACATCCAAGCTGCACGACGCTAAACTGCCTAGCCCCTATCGTCCGTGCTGCAAGACATTAAACTGCCAAGCACCTTCGTCCTCAACACACGACGTTAAACTGTACTTCGTCCGGCAAGACGTTAAACCGTCCGCTTCGTCCTCAACACACGACGTTAAACTGTACTTCGTCCGGCAAGACGTTAAACCGTCCGCTTCGTCCTCAACACACGACGTTAAACTGTACTTCGTCCGGCAAGACGTTAAACCGTCCGTATCACCCGATCCCGTGCCTCGCACGCAGGGTCCCCCCCCCCCCGGTTTGGATGTGGCCCCCACCCGCTCATCTCTGCAGGGATGTCGGGATTTCCCCTCTTTAGGGACGATTTAATGGGAGCGGATTTTCCCTACGGGGGTAGGGTATTACAAACCCCTAGTTTCTTGTGGGGGGCTGCGCATGTGTATCTCCATTGCGCCTCCCCACTGCCGAAGCCAGTAGAGGGTGTGACTGGGATTGAGGTGTCTCCTACTTTCGGTCCAAGTCCCTTCCAACTGAGTTTTGCCGCATCCGGGCTGCCTCAAGTGCGTAAGTCCGGACAGAATGAACTACGTGGACTTTGATCCCTGTCTTCTAAACAGGGTACGTTGGAAACCTCCCTGAGGTTCAAGCCCACCACCTGGTCGTCCCGGTCGTATTCACGTCGGTTCGTCCATCAGTGGACCCCTCCAGGGTTCACGCTTGCGTCGATTCACCTATGAATCCGCCCCTGTGGGAGACTGCCCGTGTGTATCTCCACTGTGCCTCCCCACAGCCCCTTTTTCCATTTCTCCTTTTATCGTCCAGCATGACGTGAAACTGTGATCCACCCGGCCGTTCCATCCCCCTCTGTGCGAGGTGGTTCGGTTCAATCCTCCGCCCGGCGGCCTCGACCCCTTCGTGAGTCGGCTTGCCGACGTCCAGCATGATGTTAAACTGTATACCCGAACTACGTTGACTTTGATCCGTTCTAGCGCGCGGTACGTAGGAAGCCTCTACGGGGTCCAAGCTCTTCACTCCATCATCCATCCTGATCCTTACCCGGGCCGCCACATCCCGGTGGGGTCATGCCACTTCTCTCCACTCCACATCACTTGGGAAGCCGCCCATGCCCTGGCCCCAGCGTCGGAGGTTCCCCGCAAGGGGTTCTGTCATCTGATCCACTCTTCGTGTTGATCAGTCCGATGCCGTCCCCGCTGGACGTTAAACTCGCGGCGTACCCCGTGTTAAACATGGGAAGCTGAGGAAAACCTCAGGGGACACAGTTCCCCGCACCCAGTGCGGGATGCCTCAGGCCATCATGCCTTCGAGAAGCCCTATTAGGGACGGAAGACAGACGTGCAGAGCCGCAGTGTTACGACACGCCCCCAGCACCCAGAGCCACCCGGCCTCCTCACCGCAGGTTGCTGCCCCGACCAGACTCCTTGGAGCGTCCGGGCGGAAGCAGCGTAATTAACCGGTGTCCATGAAGATATGGCGCCGGGAACGAGATTCACGAGCATGTCTTAAATCTATGAGGGAGACCCGGATTAGGCGACGAGTTCCGAGGAGACGTCCAAGGAAGGAGGAGCCGACATCCCATCATCCCGGTTTCGATCAAGGAGCAGACGCCCCTGAATAAGGGACGGATGCCGCCCGCCTTTGGAAAGCGGGACTGCGGGACCACAAGCCGCGCGCCCATCCCCTCGGGTTGACGGGTGCACGCGCGAACGCGTCCTGGCGGAACAGCGTAACCTGACGCACATCCGCACCGAAACAGAAAAATGGTGAACCCGACGTGAATCTCTTCTCCTCGATACGAAGACTGATGGCTTTCAGAGGTGTTAGAAGACCGGCATGTTGCCCGGCCAAGCATTCAGTCTTACCCGCCAGGGGATGGGGAAGGGAAATCAGGAACTTCGTCTCACGACGTCGATGGCCTGGGTTCCCCCCCACAGATGGCGGGTGTTGGGTACGCTTCGGTTAACACCGTCGAGCTGGTAAATCCCTTTTCGGTTCCCGACGTTGAAGAACACCAGGTGGACCTCCCTAGTGTCCCCGGTCATCGCCACCGTCGGAAGAACCGCAGCAGCAGGAGTCGCCGGGGCACAGCCGTTGGTACCTCCAGCCAGGCCGTGCACGCCACTGAGACTAGGCAGCAGGCTCAAAACCGAGCACAACGTGCGCCGCCCCCCCATTCGGGGATGACGGATTCGCCTCCGCCGCTATTTGTGGTGTGGGACCAGGCAGAACCGCCTCAGCCGCGTCACGACCAGCTTCGCCCTGCCACGGGTCCATCCCGGCCTCCTGACCCCAGTACGGTGACCATTTCCCGGACTGCAACCAGTGAACAGCGAGATGCGCCAAGTACCAGTCGGCCGCCGATCCAACCGGCAAGGCCCGTCATGCCGCCAACCGCAGAGCAACCTCCTGCTACCAGGGGCTCGCGCTTGGCCAAAAAGTATGATGTCCTGAAGCACTTGGCCGACATCCCAGCAAGGCTCTCCATCCTTGAGGCTCTGCGCATGTCATCTGAGATGCGCGAGGCACTCGCTGAAGCCCTGAAGAGCCCCCTCCAGTTTGAGACAGAGGTTGCGGCTGCAGAGGCCTTTCACGTCGAAACGATCGAGGACGCCGAATGTCAGGCAGTTATCTCATTCTCTGGTAAGGATGAAGACCCTCCTATACAGGGACATATTCGTCCGCTGTATGTCACTGGCCAGTTCAATGGCCTTGAAGTCCGGCGCTGTCTTGTCGACACGGGGTCCGGGATTAACCTGATTCCAACTCAGACGCTCCGGAGATTGGGGTTGTCTGAGGATGACTTGATTCCCTCCGACCTCAGGATCCAGGGGTACGACCGCACCGAGCAAACCCCGGTCGGCAAGATACGTTTGAAGACCCAGTTCGGTGACTTGGTTGCCAACACCGAATTCATGGTAGTCTCTCAGGACACTGCGTATAACGCATTGATGGGAAGGCCATGGCTCCACCTTCACGCGGCGGTTCCCTCGTCATACCACCAATACCTCAAATACTCCCTTAATGGTCGAGTAGGCGTGCTTCAAGGAGATGCCTCTCCTTTTTCCTCGTGTGAAGCCCGCTATCTGGACGCGGACTATTACAAGAGCAAGGATAAGCAGATCCTGGCAGGTGAGGTTGAGCCTGTCGCTATTGCAAGCGATCCCTGGGCAAGTCTGGATGACGCTTACGTCCTCCCGGTTCAACGGTTGGACGTGGCCATGGTCTCGACGGCCTGCGAGTCTCCTAATGAGATGACCGCGACCGCCCGTGCCAGCACCAGTGGCCCAGCAGGATCTGGTAGCCCCAATGCAGTTTCCAACGCAGTCTCTCCCGTGGACGATCCCTCCCCGAGTGGAGAGGACGTGGAAGACGCACCCCCAGCTTTTGAGGAGGGCGTCCCCGCCACGGTCGATGAGTTAATACAGGTGATCCTTGGAACCGAGGCCGATCCAAGACCCACATTGGTCAGTTCCGCCATGCCCTCTGAGGAGCGGCAGCAGTACGTGGACTTTCTCAAGCAGCACCGTGATGTGTTCGCTTGGGGCTATGACGAGATGCCGGGGCTAGATACTCAGGTAGCCGTCCACCGCCTTGGTCTTCCGGCGAACCACCGCGGGTTCAAGCAGCCTCCCAGGAAGATGCACCCATCCCACGGTGCCATGGTTGAGGCTGAAGTTGACAAGCTTATCAAAGCCAACTTCGTGAGGGAAGTTCAGTACCCCAAATGGCTGGCCAACATTGTGCCGGTCCGGAAGAAGAACGGGCAGATCAGAGTCTGCATCGACTTCCGCGATCTCAACCGCCACTGTCCGAAGGATGATTTTCCCCTTCCAGTGACAGAGCTGTTGATTGAAGCCACGGCAGGGTTCCAAGCCCTCTTCTTCATGGATGGATACTCCGGATACAACCAAATCCGGATGGCCCGTGAGGATGAGGAGTTCACTGCCTTCAGGGCCCCCCAAGGTACCTTTTGCTACCGGGTCATGCCTTTCGGCCTGAAGAATGCAGGTGCCACCTATCAACGGGCGATGCACCGCATATTCAATCCAATCCTCGGCACACTGGTGGAATGCTACGTTGACGACTTGGTGGTCAAATCGCGCCAGCGTCAGGACCATCTCAAAGATCTTGAGAAAGTGTTCGGCTTCCTCCGGTCTCGCTGCCTGAAGATGAACCCGTTGAAGTGTGCCTTTGGGGTCACCTCTGGAAAGTTCCTTGGATTTGTGGTAAGATACCGGGGTATTGAGATCGACCCAGAGAAAATCAGGGCGATTAGCCAGATGCCTCCCCCAGGTAACATCCGGGAACTGCAAGGGTTCCAAGGCCACTTAGCCTATATACGCCGATTCATCGCGAATCTGGCCGGCAAGTGTAAGCCCTTTTCCCGGCTCATGAAGAAAGGTGCCACCTATGTATGGGATAAAGAGTGTCAGACCTCTTTTGAGGAAATCAAGCAGTACCTGCTTCAACCTCCGGTTCTGATGCCGCATGTATCCGGGAAACCGCTGGTCCTCTATGTGACCGCCCTGGAACGATCCCTGGGTGCCCTTCTCGCCCAGAAGAACAACGAGGGAACGGAGAATAGCCTCTATTACCTCAGTCGCATGCTCCTCGATGCGGACGTTAGGTATTCCCCCATCGAGAAGAGCTGCCTGGCGCTCGTATTTGCCGTACAGAAACTACGACACTACTTGCAGCACCATGAGGTACAGTTGGTTTCTCGGGTAGACCCGTTGAAATATATCCTGAGCCGACCTATGTTGACTGGCCGTCTAGCGCGGTGGGCTGTGATTCTACAACAGTTCGACATCAGGTATGTGTCTCAGAAGGCCATCAAAGGGCAAGCATTGGCAGACTTTCTGGCAGCTCACCCGACCTCCGCGGATCAGCCGCTGGATCTAGGCTTTCCTGATGAGACCATTCTCTTGGTCGATCATGCCGATCCATGCTGGAAGATTCACTTTGACGGTGCCTCCCGGAGCCCCACCGGTAGAAGACTCGATAATCCTAAGCTCAACAGAGTGGGCTTGGGCATCGTCTTCATTACCCCGGAGCGAGCCGTGCTGCCATACTCTTTCCTGTTGTCAGAGGGCTGTACCAACAATGAGGCGGAATACCATGCCCTCATCACTGGCCTCGAGTTAGCTCTCGAGATCGATGTGCCCCATCTGTGCGTGAAAGGGGACTCCGAGCTGGTCGTTAAGCAGATCAACGGCGACTATGTTGTCAGGAAGCCGGAACTTGTGCCATTGTTGGAGTGCACCCTCCTTCTGATGGCTCGATTCCCTTCTCGGCCAGAAATTGTCCATATTCCTCGGTCGCAGAACGGTCGAGCAGATGCTTTGGCCAGCCTTGCTGCGTCACTTGCAGAGCCTGAACAGGACAACCTGATCGTCCGCGTGACGCGGCGTAGTCTCATCGCTCCCATTATCCCGGAAGAAGATCGCGGCCCGTTGGTAAGTAGTCTCACCACGGTTGCCCCTATTCTCGGAGCCCCGAGTACCCCAGATATGACAGTCGGATCAGCCCATGATTGGAGGACTCCTTTGGTTGAGTACCTCCAACATGGCATTCTTCCATCGGATCGGGCCGAGCGCGAGCGAGTTCGACGCCGCGCATCGCAGTTTGTCCTCCAGAGCAGTCCCGTCCTGGAGCAGATCCTCTACAAACGCGGGTTTGATGGTGTTCTCCTCCGTTGCCTTCAGGGAGTTGAGATCCCACGAGTCATGCAAGAGGTTCATGCTAGTTCATGTGGCGCCCACCAGACTGGACCGAAGCTGTCCCACCAGATTCGGAGGTTGGGATACTTCTGGCCCTCCATGATCCATGACTGCATCGAGTATGCCAGGAGGTGCCATGCGTGCCAGGTTCATGCGAACTTTGTGCATCGGCCGCCGGAGCCTCTCCATACCACCAGGTATTCTTGGCCCTTTGCAGTCTGGGGGATGGACGTTGTGGGACCCTACCCGCCGGCGACAGCTCGCCAGTGCCGGTTCATTCTGACCGCCACGGACTTTTTCTCCAAATGGGCAGAGGCGATTCCGCTCAGAGAGGTCAAATCCTGTTCGATCGCTGACTTCGTGACCTCCAACATCATTCATCGATTTGGAGTGCCTCACGCTATCCTCACGGATAACGGAACCAATTTCCGAGCAGCCGAGTTGAAGAATTTGTACGCCAAGTATAACATTCGCTCGAACCATACATCTCGCTATCATGCGCAGGCGAATGGACAGATCGAGGCGTTTAACAAAACCCTCTCTAACATTCTGCAAAAGATGGTTGGTCAGAACAAGAAGAGTTGGACGGACAAGCTCCCCAACGCCCTCTGGGCTTATCGGACAACGACTCGCAATTCCACCCAGATGACCCCTTATTCCCTGGTGTATGGAGCTGAGGTCGTCCTGCCCATCGAGATCCAGTTACCGTCCTTGCGCACTGCGGTCTACGACCAGCAAGCACTGGACAGATTTGCTGAAGCCCGTCTAGTCGAGTTGGAAGCACTGGATGAGAATAGACTTCGCGCTTTGCACAACTTGGAGAGGCATCAAAGCAGAATGGCTCGAGCTTTCAATAAGAAGGTTCGCCTCCGCTCCTTCCTGCAGGGTGACCTAGTGCTAGCCCTGAGAGCACCGATGATCCCCGGCAGGAAGCCGCCCAAGTTGGAGCCCAAGTGGGAGGGACCTTTTGTCATCCACAAGGTCTATCCCAATGGCGCGTACTCCCTGGAGACTATGGATGGTGAGCGTGTCACTCCTCCCACCAACGCCAGGTTCCTCAAGCAGTACTTTGTCTGAGTGTGCCCACGTCCTGCACGACGTTAAACTGCATACGTCCAAGCTGCACGACGTTAAACTGCCTAGCATATCGTCCGCGCTGCAAGACGTTAAACTGCCAAGTGTTACGTCCTGCACGACGTTAAACTGCATTCGTCCAGGCTACAAGACGTTAAACTGTTCAGCATTCGTCCGCGCTGCAAGACGTTAAACTGCCAAGTGCCTCGTCCTGCATGACGCTAAACTGCACCACGTCCAAGCTGCACGACGTTAAACTGCCCAGCGTATCGTCCTGCATGACGTTAAACTGCCCCTCAAGAACTACGTGCGGCTTGATTCCCATCATTATGGGATACGTAGGACCGTCTGGACATTCATGTTTCAGGCCCAGCCCCATCCTTTGGGAATTTCCATCCCATCTCGGTCCCTTGGCCTAGTTGCCTCCGGGTGTGCGGCGTATGGTGTGAACGCGGGGCTATGTCCTCATTCACGTCGGTTTGCTCGCCACGTTGTACGCCCCCCACGTTTGGGGATGCCTCCTGCTCCCCCCTTCTTTTCTCGTCCTGCATGACGTTAAACTGCCTCTCAAGAACTACGTATGGCTTGATTCCCATCCTTATGGGATACGTAGGACCGCCTGGACGCTTGTGTTTCAGGTCCATCCCCGTCTCTTGGTTGATCACGGGGATCTGCCCTCTTTTGGTTGCTCTCAGGGTGAGTCCTCCGACCCTTTTCGGTGATCTGTTAACATGTTTTGGGTACTTCGGTCTATGACTCGTAGTGTCAGATTCAATCCCGACAAGTCCTGTGTTGCTTTTCAGGCCTCGCGCTTCCTCTTGTTCGAGCCTTCACTCAAAGGGATCCTCGTTAGCGGTTTGGGTACGATGCCTCAGTGCTCTCCTACTGCTCCGGGTCGATTTACCGGCGGGTCTTGGGCCGCAAATCGATATGAATCCTGCGATTGAGCGGTCGATGCTCGTTTGCTTGCCCCGTCTTAGGCTGACGTGATCGGATGTTGTGTTGCGAATATGGTCAGCAACGTCCTTGATCTCCATGTCGGCTCTTTCAGGCTCTGAACATTGGTTGCGCAGTCCTCATCACACTCCGCCTTTGTGCGTTGTAGTGGAATCTCGACACTCTTTTCATACTGACCTTCAGTACACCTCTACACGTTAGGCAGACCAACCAGGGTAATGATGTCGTTCGAGGCTCCCATGATCTGAGCACCAAGGATATATGCGGATATCCTCCCTAAGGGCCATGCGTAGCTGGACCCTCGTCCCCATAAAGAGGAAGGAGTCGCCCGAACAATCGCGTTCTGGGCCCAGTATATCTGGAGGCTAGCATCTCTGCCCCTCGGGTGATAGACATACGCAGACCCCTATCCCAAGACTCTTCTCCTGGAATCGTGTGTGACCGCGGGGCTGGGTATGTTCCCACCTCCGCCGTGTCCGCCGTACCGCGATAAGCGGATTCCTCCATGGTCCGAACCACATGACCTTAAACTGTGTGGTCTGGTCCTACCACACGACCATAAACTGTGATCGTCTTGGCCGCCCGACGAGAAACGGCACTGCATCGTGATGTTCTCCTCAGGGGACACTCATGTTGGGCGCTGGTTAATAACCACGCCATTCATCAATGCCTTCCGTGGCTTGATTATTGTGGCGATGCCAGAGATTTCTCAATCACAGGCATGTCGCCGCACAAAGAAAAACCATTCATCTTTAAGGACAAACAAGAAATATCAAATGTCGCTCCTTCTGTGTGTGAGGGTCAGACCCGCACTCTTCCCCGCGCTGGTGCCCGATTGTGTTGCGCCGCGCTTTAAGAACTACATGTGGCTTGATTCCCATCCTTATGGGATACGTAGGAACGCCCGGATGTTTGAAACTTCGGGTCCAGCCCCCCACCTCTTAGAGATTCCCCCTTCTCTGGGGAATCCGCCGCCTTCAGGTCACCCTCAAGGCGTGTTCCCCGACCCCTTGCAGTGGTCCACCGATGTCAAGAGTACTCTGGTTTATTGCCAGGAGGGTCAGGATCCGCTTGGTCAGGTTTCCTCCACTTTTCAGGCTTCGTGCTCCCTTTCATTCGGACCCATCGTCTACGCCCTGGGTGGAGCCCCCGTGAACGGTTCGGATACAATGCCTCAGTGCTCTCCCACCGACTCGGGCCGGTACCCCCAATGGCCTCGGGCAGCAAATCGATATGAATCCTGCGATTGAGCGGTCGATGCTCGTTTGCTGCCTCATTCCACCAACGGTTAGTGCGATATTGATGCTGCTTTTCCGCCACGGTCGGTAGTACTCCCATATCGTTACTCCGGTGCCCCCAGTCCTTGAGTGAATGGCCGCATGATTCACATTTTCCACCTCCCATTCTGACCAGGCGAAACCTCGAAACTCTTGACACTATCCCTCAGTGCATCTTCGCATATCCAGGGGATAGGACCACAATGTGGCGTACTTTGAGGTCCTTATGGTCCGAGCTCTAAGACCTTAAACTAAGATCTTTCCTTATGGTCCGAGCTCTAAGACCTTAAACTAAGATCTCTCCTTATGGTCCGAGCTCTAAGACCTTAAACTAAGATCTCTCCTTATGGTCCGAGCTCTAAGACCTTAAACTAAGATCTCTCCTTATGGTCCAAGCTCTAAGACCTTAAACTAAGATCTACCCCTATGGTCCGAGCTCTAAGACCTTAAACTAAGATCTCCCTAAACAGGATTCTACGTCCTGCATGACGTTAAACTGCACTCTCAGAACTACGTGTGGCTTGATCTCCAGCCTGATGGAGTACGTAGGAACGCCCGGGCATCTCAACTCGGGTCCAGCCTCAGGGATCGTTAAGTCCTGCCCCTCCTCATCGCCGGCCATCTGGCCTGGCTTCTGGTAGAGTGGTGCAGTTGTGATATTCTCCCCGATTCAGCTCGGGATGCCCCATTTCAATGATGGGAAGTGACGGTTTCCTCGTCAAAGAGGTGCTGTCTGAGAATTGGGGTGATTCACGGCCAGATTAGTGCATCCGCCTAATACGCTTTCCCCACGGTGGCGCAATTCTGAGAGCGTTGGATTCTGTCCGAACAATCGTCACTTCGCCCCACGCTTCGCATGCCCTGTTGATCTGGATTTCCACCCTTGTGTCAGAAGGAACCCCCAAAGCGGTATTCATGATGACATGTGGTCCGCCTCCTGCAATATGAATGATGACCTTCGGTCCGTCTATTGCAGTTGTTATGGTCGATCCACTGTCCGCCTACCGTCTTGGGCATTTCCTGGAAGGCCGACCGTTGTGGATGTCTGGATTCGGGACACGCGATTCACTCTTTCTCATTTCCCTATGTTCGGATAAAATCTCAACGCCCCTAGCATTGTCCCGCTCGTGTGTTGGAACAAGTTGGGGGGATGATACATTGATTAGGTCTGAGGTCTCCTTTCCTAGGAATGACCTCCCTCTTTTCTCCAGAAATCCAGGCCCAATTATGGATGCCTGATGCTTGGTTAACACTCCCGCAAGACAACGAATTGTGGTTGAGCATGTTAAGCTAAAAGATGCAGATAAATATATTGATTCATACAAATGGATCAAAGTAGCGGAAGCAAATGTTTTGGGAACGGCAAAACAAAGCCCTTAGGGATTAGCGTGCTGAATGAGTCTTTATAATGCCGCTACCCTTTGGCTGGTGGCCTCCAGAGCTGCTTCTCGCTCTCTGCGTGCCCTCTCTTCGTCGGTGGTCGCAGCACGCAGTTCGTCGATTCTGGCCTGTGCACGCTCCCGCTCGACCTGAATTGTGACCATCTGTTGGCCCGCCTCCGTCAGCTGTACCTGGGCGTCAACCAGTTGGGCTGCTAGTTGCTCCACAAGCTCGGTACACGTTGCGACGAAGGCCTCCTTCTCTGCCGCCTGCCCTTCGAGGCGCCGGACTTCCTGCTCCGCCGCGAGGAGCGCCCGCGTGCTCTCCGACATGTCCCGACTTTGTGTGACGTCGGCACGCCGGCAGCTCTCGCGCATCTTTTTGGCCATGAAATCACGAACCGTCAGATGGAGACGTTGAGCATCAGCTCCCCCGGCACACAGGAAGCGCAGCCAGGTTTGAAGTGATCCCATGCGCCCCAGCCACTCCGATGGGTCTCGCTTGAGGAAGCGCTGGATGCACTTCCACCCCCTGCGGCGCGTTATCCGGCTCTCCTCGACCGCCTCCGCGTCTGAGTCGTCCATCTCCTCGGGGTCGGCAGGCCGGTAGGCAGGGAAGGCAGCCAGCAGGTCTGCTGCAGGGTCCGCCCCTGGGAGGTCCTCATGAGGGATGGGTTCCCCAACATCTGGGCGAACTTCTTCTCTCTCCCCAGCGGCGCTGACACCCTCGTCAGCCCCCGACCTCTCTCCGATGTCAGCACCGCCGGCGTCCGCAGCCCCCTGATCAGCAGTTGGTGGGGCCGGCTCGGTGTGGGAAGTCTGTTCCGGAGCAGGCGGCATGTCCACCACTGGTCCACTCGTAGATGGCCCGGGTTCGGCAACCCGACGAGCCTCCAGTGTTGAGATCACTGCGCGGGGCATGCCATGGTTAGTCACGGATCGTCAATGGCAAGCACCAGCAGTAAAGCAAGGAGAAGCAAGGAGACTTACGGGAGTTCAGAACGTCATCTTCCGCTATCCCGGCCGCCGCAGGAACAGTTGCAGCAGGGGGCCCTTCCGCGCTTTTCAATTCGATAATGGGTGCCTGGCCCCCGCCTTGTCCTGCTGGCGCCCCTCCTACTCCCGCTGAGGACGCCTGACCAACATCCGTGCGCTCCTGAGAAAGATGGAGAAATGGGTTAGAAGCTGCATAAGAGAATGGATGAAGCAGATTGAGTAGGGATAGAAGCGGACCTCGAGGAGCTCAGTGACATCAACATTGTCAGAGCCGGCCACCTCGCCGCTCTCCCGTGGACTCCCCTGATGGTATCTTCCCTCGGAGCCTTCATCCTCCCCCATCTCCTCCTCTTCCTCGGAGTCGTTGCTACTGTCGTCTTCTTCCGGCGGCATCTGTTCTGGAGCGGGCTCTAGACCGAGCATCACCTTCACCAGAAGGGATGGCTCCGCACGCTGACCACGTTGGCGCGCGTAATCATCCATGGCCGTCAGATACGCATACTGCCGGTTGAAGTCCACCCTGTCGGCAATATGGAGGCGCCCGACCTCTGGAAGATGGATTCCTTCTCTGAGAATCTTTCGCCAGATGGCGTCGGTCCCCAGTGACTGCCGCAGGGTCATCCAGGCCGACCACAGCGCCGGGAAGACTGCATCGTGGGAGGGTTCGAGCAGACATCTCACCTGCTTCCCGGGCCGCTCTTCGACCACCGCGCGTGCCCCCTCTCTGGGCGCCGAGGTCGTAGCGGCAGCCTGCGATGTGCCCGCCGCCGAAGTCCCTACTCGCGCCGGCTCCGCTGCTTGGCGCGCCTCCGTTATCCCCCGTGTGGCGGCGCCTCGCCTCCTTCCTTGACGCCCGGTCTCCGCACGGGTAACCTCGAGCCGCCGAACTGGCTTCCGTAGAAGCCCCTCGGGGTACGCGATGGCCCAGTGTTCGGCGTACTCGGTTGCCAAGCCTGCGTCAACCCCGGTAGGAGGGAGAGTGATGACGTTGCCAGAGCCGAAAGCGGCAAACATCAGCCACATCTGGCGAAGGACGCAAGGGTTCTTCTCCTCCCGGACAGCAGTGAATACCCTCTTCGGCATCCGTTGAAGGCACCCGAACTGCCTGGCGAACCGGGTTGGCACGTAAGGCTCGCAGATCACCTTCCCGTCGATCCGAACCACGAGCACTCCGCCCCGCATGTTCAGGAAGTATTCATGCTGCTCCAGCGGACCCTGCCCATTTTCGATCATCTGGCCGACAGGAGTGGGGAACGGACTGAAGTTGAAATTGGCATGATTTCCAATCCGAATCCTCACGCCCTCCTCACTTAGGGTCATCGGAGCGACCCCCGCGATGTTCAGCAGGGAGGGTCGCAGGCCGTTGCCCGGAGGAATGATGGCGTTCGGAAACGTGTACCCACCGAGGTGAGCAGCCACCCAGCCGTGGAAGAACTGAAAGGGCCCACATATCCTTCGTGGAGACCCCCCTCGTGAGATGCGTCCCAGGATGGCATACAGCCTCGCCAGCACTGGGACCCCGAGGTTGTATCTTTTGTTGGCGGCCATAGCGCCCGCCACCGCCAATGTCGCCGGGCGAACGCCCATTCTCGCGTCCCGCACTGGCAGGAGCCACCCACTCAGAAAGGCGGCCAGGAACGCCGCGTACCGGACATTTGGGTCCCGGGCCTCGATGACGCGGTACCCCCATGAGCGGTAGTCGCCCGTCTCCAGGACCCGCCAGTACGACCCGTTCCGGCTCCTCTGAGCTGCGGTCGGGCACCGCTTCCCCCTGCCTGGCATCTTGACCGCTGGGTCATGCTCCAAGAACTGGCTGAACCACTCCTTGTAGGCTATGTCCTTCTGGAAGTCCTTGACCCCGAGCCGCTCTGTAGCCAGGTCCAGCAGATGCCACGTCGGGATGGGAGTCTGTGACCTGTCACCCCAGGTGTTCCTCGGAGGCAGGAACTCATCATACTGGTAGCCCTCCAGCGGGACACCTCCGATGCAGTGGATATCCCAGAGACCGATGCCGACCTCCCCATGGTGAAGATGGAAGGTGTTGGTATCCGAGGACCAGCGGGTGAACAGCTCCGGCCCGAGCTCGGACTGCTGGTAGAAGTGGAACTGCGACGTCCACACCGCCTCAAACAGGCCGATGTACCGCAGCTCCTCTGCGAAGTGATCGCAAGTTTGGCGTACCCAGAACGCCCAGGCCCACTCGCTGGTGAAATTGCCCCCAGATCGCAAGTCCCAGTCCTTCAGCCAACCCTTGGTGTCGTCCGTGACACTCTGGCGGTATGTGCTCGAGTAGAGGGCCGGAGAATTCTCCGCAGTAGGCTCACCCCCGTCAATGGTCCGCGTCCTCGGGTTCAGGACGTAGACATCTAAGTGCCTGGTCTCCCTGGCAGGATGCCCATTGTTGGTGATGTTATAGCGGGGAAGCTCGTCCTCCCGAGTCACCCAGGTCCGTGGCGCATCAACCTCGAACCCTGGCACCGAAACCTCATCTAGGATGCCGAAGTTCCAGAGCGGCAGGTTGTCTGACAGCGGATATGTCTTCTGGGCCGGCGTCAGCAAGTCGAACAGGGATTGATTGTTGGAAACAATCTCCTTGGCTCCGTAGACCTCCTCGTTCGTCGCCATCTCATCTCTGCGAGTGGCGGCATCCCCCTCATTTCCTCGGTGCGTGGCCATCTCAGAAGTTTCGGGAGCCGTGCGGGTTAAGGGATGAAGCGTGCGGGATCGGACGAGGCTGGTAGAGAAGTTTGAAGGTTGGCGCGCAATCCAAGTGGAAGGCACGCAATCGGGAAGAATGTCGCGCAAAGTTCCGGGTTTTCGCGTAAAGACAGGGCGAAATCCGGATGGTTTTGCGCGCCGATCGGGCGAATTTCGCGACCGGAAAAGGCAATTTCGCGCACGAGAGCATTGAAGCTTATCGCGCGGAAGGCCTGTGTACGGAACGCGGAACCCTGGACCCCTATTTATAGACGAGGCCGGGATTCCGCGCCGCGCGGAACGCTCGATTGCGCGACCGCGGCTGCGAATTGCGCGCCCGGCGCCCCTTTTTGCGCGCCTAAGTCCCGCGCAGC
This sequence comes from Viscum album, assembly GCA_963277665.1. NCBI lineage: Eukaryota > Viridiplantae > Streptophyta > Magnoliopsida > Santalales > Viscaceae > Viscum > Viscum album. The sequence continues at coordinate 1,239,190,306 of OY728153.1, forward strand.
CCCGGACTTCGGCATTCCGGCGTCTCCCTCGGAACCCGATCGTTGCGACCTCTCGCCGATCAGATTTCGAGGGGGGGCTTTTGTAGACGCCGGAAAAGTCCGTTGTTCCCAAACGAAGCTCCGGATGCGGAAAGCGAAGTGATATTTGGAGTCAGAGGCACGTTCCGGAGGGCCCGGAGGACTTGCGCGAAATTTCAGAGGCCCACGCGCAAAGTTGAGTCGCGGCGCGCAATCCTCCCGGGATGCGCGCAATGCGCTGGGCCGGTGCGCTATTTTGCGCGCCCGTGGCCTGCGCGGCTCCCTTGCACGCCGGGTCCTGATTCCGCGCCCGCGAAGGGAATTCCGCGCCCGAGACAGGATTCTGCGCCCGGGGTTGCCTATAAATATAAGGCGACCCCCGACGTTTTGAAGGTTTCCAGAATCCGAAGCGTCGCTCGTTCGCGCAATCCAACCCCTTCCGCGCGCAATGCCGATCTTCAGGTAACCTCCTTTCTTTCGCGCAATAGAGCCTTGGGGTTCGCCTTCGCGCGCAATCCCCTTGGCTCCTTTCCTTTGAATAATCCTTAACCCGAAGGCCTTTGCGCGCAAAAGAAGCCTCTTGCGCGCAATTGCCCCCGGGTGCGCGCAATCCAGCCCGATTGCGCGCACCCCCCCTCTTCAAAGTGGTCGTTCGTTAGAGAATGAGCCGTTGCCCCCCGCGAGCTGTCCGAAGCCCGGTGCGCGCAATCTCAATCATCTGCGCGCAAAGCACTGGCCCAATTGTGCGCCAGCCCACACAATTGCGCGCCGACCCGCGGTATTGCGCGCAAAGCTCCTCTTTTGCGCGCAAACCGCCGGGGTCGCCCCCTTTGACCCCCTGAGGGTACCCGCCTGCGTGGCGCCCGATGATCTTCATCCTGGGTGCCCGCACCGTACGTTGTCTTTCCGTGCGGCCCTCCAGGCTTGCGCGAAGTGACACGGACCCATCGGCGGCAACCAACGTCCAGCATGACGTTAAACTGCACATTTGTCCAGCATGACGTTAAACTGCACATTCGTCCCGCATGACTCTAAACTGCATCCGTCCAACATGACGTTAAACTGTACTACGTCCAAGCTGCACGATGCTAAACTGCCTAGCCCCTATCGTCCGTGCTGCAAGACGTTAAACTGCCAAGCACCTTCGTCCTCAACACACGACGTTAAACTGTACTTCGTCCGGCAAGACGTTAAACCGTCCGCTTCGTCCTCAACACACGACGTTAAACTGTACTTCGTCCGGAAAGACGTTAAACCGTCCGCTTCGTCCTCAACACACGACGTTAAACTGTACTTCGTCCGGCAAGACGTTAAACCGTCCGCATCACCCGATCCCGTGCCTCGCACGCAGGGTCCCCCCCCCCCCGGTTTGGATGTGGCCCCCACCCGCTCGTCTCTGCAGGGATGTCGGGATTTCCCCTCTTTAGGGACGATTTAATGGGAGCGGATTTTCCCTACGGGGGTAGGGTATTACAAACCCCTAGTTTCTTGTGGGGGGCTGCGCATGTGTATCTCCATTGCGCCTCCCCACTGCCGAAGCCAGTAGAGGGTGTGACTGGGATCGAGGTGTCTCCTACTTTCGGTCCAAGTCCCTTACAACTGAGTTTTGCCGCATCCGGGCTGCCTCAAGTGCGTAAGTCCTGACAGAATGAACTACGTGGACTTTGATCCCTGTCTTCTAAACAGGGTACGTAGGAAACCTCCCTGAGGTTAAAGCCCACCACCTGGTCGTCCCAGTCGTATTCACGTCGGTTCGTCCATCAGTGGACCCCTCCAGGGTTCACGCTTGCGTCGATTCACCTATGAATCCGCCCCTGTGGGAGACTGCCCGTGTGTATCTCCACTGTGCCTCCCCACAGCCCCTTTTTCTATTTCTCCTTTTATCGTCCAGCATGACGTGAAACTGTGATCCACCCGGCCGTTCCATCCCCCTCTGTGCGAGGTGGTTCGGTTCAATCCTCCGCCCGGCGGCCTCGACCCCTTCGTGAGTCGGCTTGCCAACGTCCAGCATGACGTTAAACTGTATACCCGAACTACGTTGACTTTGATCCGTGCTAGCGCGCAGTACGTAGGAAGCCTCTACGGGGTCCAAGCTCTTCACTCCATCATCCATCCTGATCCTTACCCGGGCCGCCACATCCCGGTGGGGTCATGCCACTTCTCTCCACTCCACATCACTTGGGAAGCCTCCCATGCGCTGGCCCCAGCGTCGGAGGTTCCCCGCAAGGGGTTCTGTCATCTGATCCACTCTTCGTGTTGATCAGTCCGATGTCTTCCCCGCTGGACGTTAAACTCGCGGCGTACCCCGTGTTAAACATGGGAAGCTGAGGAAAACCTCAGGGGACACAGTTCCCCGCACCCAGTGCGGGATGCCTCAGGCCATCATGCCTTCGAGAAGCCCTATTAGGGACGGAAGACAGACGTGCAGAGCCGCAGTGTTACGACACGCCCCCAGCACCCAGAGCCACCCGGCCTCCTCACCGCAGGTTGCTGCCCCGACCAGACTCCTTGGAGCGTCCGGGTGGAAGCAGCGTAATTAACCGGTGTCCATGAAGATATGGCGCCGGGAATGAGATTCACGAGCATGTCTTAAATCTATGAGGGAGACCCGGATTAGGCGACGAGTTCCGAGGAGACGTCCAAGGAAGGAGGAGCCGACATCCCATCATCCCGGTTTCGATCAAGGAGCAGACGCCCCTGAATAAGGGACGGATGCCACCCGCCTTTGGAAAGCGGGACTGCGGGACGACAAGCCGCGCGCCCATCCCCTCGGGTTGACGGGTGCACGCGCGAACGCGTCCTGGCGGAACAGCGTAACCTGACGCACATCCGCACCGAAACAGTAGCACTACCCGTGATGATTTTCATGAATGACCTAGCATCCAGGTCGTTGAGATTAGGGTTTCTTTTGTGTTCACCCATAGATGGGACTTCCACGAATAGCATCCTCACTTCTTCCATATGAACTTATCATACACTTTACTTTTAGGGTGTTCGCTGATGTAATAAAGGGATATGTATCTAAAACCAAATAGAATTATTTTTTTATTTTATTTTCTACAAAATAATGATTATATGTATCACTTTTTAATTTTAATTTTTAAATTATTAAATAATTACTTCGATAAAAATTATATTATGATACAACAAAACACAATTTGTATTTGTTTATAAACATATAGTATCAATCAAGTACTCTTTTTATGAATTTAATAACTCTTTTAATGTATTATTTTATTATAAAATATCATTATTAAATAATATTTATTGAATATAAATTATAATATAATTTTAGGAAGTCAAATGTAATTGTTATAAAGGCCATAAAACTATTATTTTCAAAAAAACCAGTATTTTTCAATAAATTAGTATTTTTATTTAAAAATATAAATTATAATATTTATAATATTTAGAGAATTATTTTTATAAAATAAATATTATTTTTGAAATAAAAAATTGAAATTATGAAAAATTTAATTTAGCAAGAATTTATGAGATAATCAAATTTACGGGTAAAAAATAAATACGGTAAAAATATATGGTATGTGTTATGACATCATAATAACACAAAGGTTATATAATATAATCCATAAACGGTATAAAAAACCAATTTTATATTTCAACTTTAAAATAATTTTCTTTTAAAGTTATTTGGTTACTTTTATGAATCCTTATTGAATCCTCGAAACCCTATATTAATTTCTAAGGTTTGAAAATCAATTATTTTTAAAAAATAACTCACTTCAACATCACCAATGGTGTTGATTTAATGATTTTTCTTAATAAACTTATAAAATAATACAATCCACTCCTATTTGGATGAAACCATGGTAAAAACCCATAGGATGGTTTGTGGTTTGTTTTAAATTATTATATAGCGTCCAAAACCCAAGTTTATAAAATAATAAAGAACTCCCATATATTTTCGTATATAAACCCACACAATATCCAATTTATCATCACTCAAAAACCTTGTATAAAAACATTAATCTTCCCTTACCTCTCTATATCCCTCTAAAATTTCCCCAAAGCTCTCAAGAAGATCCTCCTGAATTTTTAGAAGGCACCTCTCAAGGTAAGGGATCCTCTCCTTCTCATCTTTGTTCTTGAACCACATTTATGTTATGTGTTTTTCCAATTTTTCATGTATTGATATATTTTCATGCATCCTATTATGTAACATATTATGTTCAAGTGATGAGATACCCATTTCACTCTCATTAATCCCTCACAAGAATCTTTAAGTATCCCCATTATGCTGCTGAAATTATCCTATGATTTTCCATGCCAGACATTTGTGTTATGAATACTCATCACCATTTTTACTCAAGGGTATTCAGCTAGATGTACCTATAATTAATTTATTTTATAATTATATTTATGTATCCTACACTCCTTAATATTGGGATTAAATTTGATGAAATATGAACTTATGTTGAATGATCAATGTAGAACACTTATACATGTACAAGATATGAATGTGGTAGGTGGGCCCATAATTATATATCCCACCAATGCATTTGGTAATGTTTTAATCTCATGATATCACATGTATAGGATGAAGGAGGTTATCCTAAGAACATTTTGTTTTGTTTTCAATGTTTTATTCAATGAATTATGTTCATGATGTCATGTTTTATGTTGTTTCCACATTACCATGTTGACATTATTCTATCATGTTATATCATGCCTAATTAATCAAGATTGTGATTATTTCCCCTTTAATGATACCCATATATGACTCTTATATCACATGTATGACAGTAACTAATTTTATTCACTATTTACTCCCTTAAAGGGGTTTATATATCACCCATTTCTTATGTATATCCCTAGGTTATCCCATCAAGTTTTAGAAGAATGATGGAATTTTATGAGCATGTTAAGGATGTTTTGAAAATTGTCATTGTATTTTTGTTGCAAGTTATTATACAATGTACCTAAATTCACAATGAAATCGGGTTTCATGATCATCTTGGATCCTATAATGTGTACCGTTATGTATTAAATAATGAAATAAAGTGTATTAAAGATATGGATTGTCGTAGTTGGTAGTAAAATAAATTCAAGTTGTTTTTTGATTAAGATTAGAAAAATCTAGTGAAATCATTATGAATAAGACTAAATAGAGAAAAATATCCCTAAATTTTGGTAAAGTATAAATTAAGTGGTTTCTAAGAAAATATATACATCTGGATACTATAAGTGTATGTGGCTCCATCAGAGAGGTACCTAGGCATAATAACCCTAAAAAGGGTGTATTAAGATAGACTCAATCATCAACAAGTTCATAAAAACAGTCTTGATGAACACCTCGGTTTACACTCTCAGTGGATATGATTTGGAAAATTTGTAATCCCAATACAAACCATTATTAAGGGAATAAAAATGGTTATAAGATTTTATGTTAGGAATAGATCATGGATATCATAGATTTGAACCTCTAAATTCATAGGTTAATGCATACATTTCATTTATGAGTTATCCCTTTATTGTTTGTGGTTTCTCATTTATGTTTCTAATTGTTTAAAAATTATCATCCCAAATTTTACATTTATTTCAATTAAATGGATAAAAATATGAGGAATATAGTCAAAAACCAATGTGAGGGGTAATGTGATGACTTCCAAAAAGATATGCCCAACCCTATGGGATAAGTAATCGTGAAATTTGTGATGATACCTTCCCAATTGAATCGGGTTATTTATAGAAACCTGAATTAATAGCAACACCCAAATCCTCCTAAGAAAGAGAAAGTTTCAATTGAGACCTTTATAAAAAAAGGCCTCAGGACTTCAGTGGATACTTCAATCCCTTAATCATGTAGTAATGGATAAACTCAATTTAAATGACAGTCATCATCCTTCAATAATCTAAGAATGAGAATGTCTTACTGATTGTTTTTTATATGGAGGTAGAGGTTAATCAATGGTGTAAATTGGTCAAAAATATAAATCCTTGGGAAGATATTAAAGTATTGGAGTGAAAGGAGATTCAAAAAAATATAAAATATTTTCCTAACACTCTCCAATATAAAATGTAGATGTATTTAATTAGCCTCAAGTAAAAGGATGGTGAATCTATTAGGGTGTGCAAGGAATACTTCAAAATACTTTCACAATATTCCTCCAGATTTTTCATTACTATAGAAAGTAAATTTGACAACTTATTTTGTGGGGTAAATCCAAGTCTAAGAATATCCCAAGACATTTGGGACTTTCAAAACTACAAATAAATTTTCCAATGTTCCCTCAAAGAAAAATTTGAGACTAACAAATTTCATGTTTTTCAAATGGATAAGAAGTGAAAAATAGAGTTCAATTCTGGTGGTATAATGGTGAAATATAACTATGTAAAGAATTTAAAACATTATACTTTTCAAAAGTGTAGTACTATACGTCCAATAAATTTATTAAGGGGTATAAATAAATTCATTATGTGTGGGGAGAAAAATAACCTTGATAAAAATTCATGATGACAGAAACCCACCAATTTGTTAGTGATAGGGAATTCTATGATAAACCCTCATCCTATTTTGAAATGTTTCAACTAAAAGGAATAATTAAACTATTTTAATTGATTCCCTAATCCAAGGGTTATCAATGACAAATGATGACAACAACCTATAAGGCCTATAGAGAAAGGGAGATCTTATTCCACTACAACTACTGAGGTGGACCCTAAAAAAATCAATGAAAAGTATGCCAATTATTAATTTGATAATAGAAAACATACTTTTTATTCTAGATCTATACAGTCTTTTATTTTAAAAAAGTTTAGTAAAACTATTCAAACACCACCTCAAAACATGGAATTCTAGTTATTAGTAAAGATTTAAAATGGGTCAATTGTTTAATCCCAAGTATATAACTCATCCCCTATCAAAACTTGTGGGGTTAATTTCCTTGAAACCCTTATGATACTCCCCTTAGAGTAATTTTATGTTATTCATGGCATGGATTGGATTTCCATGTATAGATCCAGCATAAATTAACAGGAAAAGAAAATCAATTTTAGTATCGCAAATCGATCTCTGATTCTATATAAGTTAAATGCGGAGGATGAATCTTCTTTAGTACTAACATCTAAATCATTTATATCATTACTTATTAAGCAATCATATCTATATCAAATGATTGATACTAAATAAAATATTTTACCTAAGGACAATCCCATTATAAGGGAATTTACATATGTGATTCTTGAAGAATTTTCTCATATTTCTCATAACAATGAGGTTGATTTCTTAATCAATCACATACCCATATCATTTTTGATATCCGAGACATTGTATAGAATGACCATTGTTGAACTTGATGAGTTAAATAAACAATTATAAGATAATATGGATAAATGTTCTATACCCCCAAGTGATTCACCATGAGGTGCACCAGTCCTATTTTTCAAAATAAGGATGGGTAAATGTGCCTATGTATTGATTATCATGATATCCACAAGATCATGTTAAAGAACAAGTATCCTCTATCATGAATTAATGACTTTTTTATTAGCTATTTGGAACCCAATACTTATCTAATGTGGATCTTCAGTTAGGGTATTTCCAAGAAAATGTTAAGAAGGATGACATACCGAATACTAATTTTTGTACAAGGTATGGGCACTACGAGTTCATAGTGATTTTATTTGAACTTACTACGTTTCTAGAAATCATTATAGAATTGGTGAATAGAGTCATTAGTTATTACCTTGACAAATGTTTTAGTATTTAAAGATAATATTGTTATATACTCTAAAAGTAATGAGGAACATTAGGTTTATTTAAATATTGTACTGAAGACCTTGTAAAAGGAAAAGATATATCCAAAGTACAGTCAATGTGAGTTTTATTTAGAGAAAGTAATATTATTGGGTCATGTTATCACCCACAAAGGGATATCTATGGATCCATCAAAAATAGAGACAATTTAATAATATCCAAGACCAACATATATGATGGAAATATATGGTTTCCTTGGATTAGCTAGTTACTATTTTCAATTTATGGGAAAATTCTCATGATTTTCAAGCCCACTAACCAATATTTCTAGAAAGGGAGTCAATTTTCTTTGGAATTATTAATGTGAATAAATATTTAAAGAGTTGAATAAGTGGTTAATCACTACACCTCACATTACCCACTAGTGGGAAAGGATTTATGATCTATAATGATGCATATTAAAAATTATTGGTTTGTGTGTACTCATGAAATGTGAAAAATTGATATCCTATGTGTAACACCCCAATATTTCGTAGTATGTTATTTCTTCAAATTCATTCAATAACATGCACTACACGCAACACCGAGTTCAAGCACACCACGACTTACCAAACTAGCCGTTCAAAGCAGTTATGAATAGTATTAACTAAATTTTGAACTTTATATAATCCATATAATTTTATAATCTATATTGTGAGTTTCTTATACATAATTTAAGAACAAGTTCATTTTTTTCAGATAATAGAAGTATTTTTCAAAAAATGCAATTTTACCGCCTTTTAATGGGTAACCCTCATTAAATCCAATATTTGAAACTTTTATATATTCAATTTTACAAAATAAACTTCTTCTTTAGAATAGTGACATAATAATTTATTTTCAATAAATTTTTGGTGATTTTATAATAACTTTCATATTTGGGTGAATAATGAAAAATACTATATTTTAACTAAAAATAACTTTTTTAATCAAAATAATTTATACTGTTAAATTATAGATTTTAATGGTTTGGAAGTATAAATAGATTATATTTTTACCATTTAATCCAATTCTGGTCATTGTAAGTAATTTCACTTTGAAATTGGACATAAACAAGTGTTAATCTTTTGATAGTTATTATTTCTTAAAAATACGCTTTTTGGTTTTGACAACGAGAATTAATTTTAAATTAATTAATGAAACTTCTATGTTTTGAAATTGTTAAAATAGAATTAATTTTTTTTTCGGAATATCAAAATTATCTTAGGGTGATTTTTTGATATTTTTCTGAAAACTTTCAATTTTTGATGAATAGTGAAAAACACAGTGTTATTATTTAAAACCCACTTTTTATTTAAATAATTAATTATTTTATTTAAATTTATTTTAAGTCTAAATCGATACTTAATAAAAATATTAGTTCGATGTAATTCATTGGAATCTTTTTCTAATAAAATTAGATGTATAAAATTTTATTGAACTTTTTACCGTCTTTTACCCACCTTTTGGGAACATTTGAAAATTTGTATAAAACATAATTTTACTGCTTCCCTGAGTTGAATTTATAAAATCTGAGAGACATGGTTAACCATAGTAAGTAAAATGTAGTTCAATAAGATGAAAATAATTTTTGGTGAATAGTAACTTTTGACTTTTATTTACCACAGTTAAAAGTAAATAGGGTAATTAAGGGTAAAAATGATATTATAATTACATTAACACATGTCATAATTCTATTAGATAAGTGTAATTAGAAAAGAAACAAAACTTAGGAATAAAATATAACCCTTTAGGTCCACTTAGATTATATTTGGACATTTATTATTATCTAATTTAAAGTAGAGTTAAAAGTTTTAAATTCAGGTTTTCATAACTAAAACATTTTAATATACGGTTATACATAAGATGAATTTGACTATAAATATTAATTATAAAGATAAAAATATTTCCTATATAATGGTATTTTATTTATAGATTTCAGACATTAAATAATTTAATTTATTTCTGACACAATGATGATGTAGTAATTACCTTATTAAGGAAAGATTAAAATAATTGATATTATAAATATCCAAATAAAAGTAATTTGATAATTTTCATGAATTCCACTAAATTTTTAGGTTAATATGACATGTTAGGGTAGACTAATTTTTTTTTTGATGTGACGAGGTTTTTATGACTTTCACAAAAACAAAATACCAAATACTGTCAAAATTGACATTAATTAATTTTTAAAACAAATACTATATTATTGGTTGATATAATATTTTTAAAAATCTAAGGATTGGAAAAAGGGATTAAATAATATTATATATGTCATTAATGAACCACTTGTGGTTCTTTTTGATGTTTATAGTAATTTTATTAACAATATATTGTAAGAATATAAGAAGGCGCCGTAAAAGTTAAATTATTTAACTTAGAGTTAAATCTAATATAAAAGGTTAAAATGGTAGCCTAAACTTGTATAAAACATATTGGTTTAGAGTATTTATACCCATACCCACTTTAGTTTCTAAATAAATTAATTTGGAGCCATTATAAAATGAATATGATATTACTATAAAATAATATTTCAATGTTTTCCTAAGGTGCCCCTCACCACTCTTATAAAAGGGCACTCCCCCTTCTCTCAAATTAAAACCTTCAAAGCCATTTGACTCAGAAAAAACCTACCCAAATAGCCTCTAAATTGTCCTCCCTTCATCTTAGAGGCATTCCTTTAGTCATAAATCCAACCTAAGAAGCCATTTTGATCAAATCAAAAGTAAGAACCCGAAGAAGAGGTAAATATTTCATCACCTCTTTCAAGTTCTTTTCTTCTTCAACTTCTTCTTTCCTTGTTGTTTCCATTATAAAATAATAACTCCAATATCTTCTATATACTGTGATGTTATTATAAATATGGTACAACCATATTCATTGATCTACCCATTCTTTGAATGACATGTCACTATACGTGTGTACGTACGGCTTACCGTCTCCACGTCGTGGTGTACTTGTTATTGAATACATTATTATTTAGATTGGTATAGTAATGATTTATAATTGATGTAAATAATAAATATAACATGATAATTATTCTTTATATATTATATACCATCCAATTATTTATGATTTTAATATCAAAAGAATGATATTGTCACTCGTGCGCACGTACGGATTATCGTCTCTACGAACACGATGAGATTCATTCCCCATCGTAACCATTCAAGACTAATTTTCATTTGCTGATTAAAAATAATGTTTAAAGACTTGATATATTTCTAGATATGAATAATAAACATCCCATCCATAACAAACATGACTCACACTACCAATAATATAATGGAAAACGAATCAGTTAACACCTGAAACAATGATAATACTAAAATATCATTAACAAAGCATTGTTAGAAGATCATATATGATATCATAATTATGTATATGGTTCTTATATAATTTAATAACAATTATTTAACTATTATAAAGGATGTTAAAGTATTCTCTACCAAGGAAAATTACAAGTTAAGGGTTAATTTCATAATCTCTTTATTATCTGAGGTTGTTTTTACGTAAGTATCTACAAGGACCTCTTTATCATCCACATCCGTGTATTCTTGAAAATGTATTTAAAAACATTTTTACTATTTACTAGACTATGTAATAAAGTCATTTATACCCTTTTTTTACTTTTTATAAGATTTTTATAAGCGAATCTTTCCATCGTTTTCCAAACAAGGTACTTTATGACCTTTTCGACAAAATTAATGTAAAAATGTTTTTTTAGCTTATACGGTGGGTGCGGCTATTTTTTCATCATTATAACATTGTCTAATCTTCCCTTAAAAGCTTATAAAAATATTTTCAAAATAAATTTTTTCTTTATAATAATTATAATCTTAAATTATTTCAAAATAGAAAGAGATATTTCTCTCAAATAGTTTTCATTTCATCTATGTCAACATCCTTTGATAAATTTTACGCTTGTTTGAAGTTGATTTATTATGATAAAAATATTCCATATTGTATTGAAGTCTTTCTGATATGTTTGACTATGGATGAGTTATTTTTAGGCCATTCATGGTTTATGGTTAATGTATTTACATTTCGTATCCTAGTTTTAATATGAATGTTTATGTTATATTTCAACATTTTCTTAAGATGAATGTATTCGAAGAGTATGTTCTGGGTTGGGGACCGGTAAAAGTAAGCCCTTCGGGTTAGGGTCTGGTTACAACAGACTCACCGGGTTGGAGTCCTGTTACAGAGGCTCTCTGGTTTTGAGTCCGGTTATAGAGGCTCTCCGGGTTGGGGTCCGGTTACAGTTATCCCCTAGGTCCTGGCATGAGGCCTTGACACAAAAATTAAAGTCTGGTAATATACATTCCCTCATTATGAAATTAGTTATTACATGTGATTATTCTACTAGTATAATTTCTATGTGCATGTTTATATGGTAATGTTTGATTTATTTTTGCCATATTATTTTCAAGTTTATGTTTAAAAGGATATTGTTTTTATTACACATCTTCCCTTAAAATTTTATAGCTTCCGCTAAATTATTTACCCTTACTGAGCATTTGAGCTCACCCCTTTCGTATGTTTTATATTACTAGGATCCCAAGAATTATTTTATGTTTGAGATGTAGGGTTAAGATTAGGGAACAATGTAATTCTCAAAGTATTATTTTTTTTGCGTTGTATGTTGGAAATTATAATGTAATGTTCATGTATGTAATCTATTTTCCAAGACTGCTAAACTGATCGGTCTTTCGGAACTTGATTCCTTGTAATCATGCCAATGTATTAAAATAATATACCGACACTGGGAATCTAGGTTCGGGGAATTACAGTTGGTATCAAAATAAGTTTAGCAATAACCTAGGAAACTAGATTTAGAAAAACTCTCATTAGAGAACACTACCCTAAGATAGACTTTGAGACTTAGTATATAAGAACTTCCTAGAATTTTGGTATTTTATAGATTTTTTTAGTTTTCCAAGCAATGCATTCCTATCTGGATACGATCAGGTAGAGGTGGCTCTAGCACAGATGTACCGAAGGGTAAAACCCAAAAACACTACTTTGAGCTATACTTGAACAGGAACGGGTGCACGATAATGGGCCTTGTTGCACTCTTGGTTATGACACTCCCAGGGGATATGCTTAAGATAATTATCATTTTCTTTACAAACCACTATGAAGGGTTTATGAGTATATACTTCCTCAAAGAAAACATTCTTATGATTATGGATTATATCGATGAACTGTTCAATTTATGTTAACTGTTTTACAGGTTTGGAATTAGGAATTGCAATTCATAAACTAATCTAGTGTATTTCATTGTTTAGGAATGGATCCAAGTACATGGAATGAGACCTCTAGAAATACGCATAATCCAAAGAGTAAGAAGGATCATATCTTTCATGGTATTAAGCCAACATTTAGAAAGGAAATAGTCTCCCACGTATTATTATTATATTAAGAAATAGTATCATGTGTTAATAAGATAAGTAAAGAATTTTCTGAGTCCTATGGCTTTGAAGGGAAGCCAGAGAAGAAAATTATGGTAGATAGAATGATGGATAAAGGGAATAAGGGAAAGAAGGATTTTTCCATATGTGATAACTGTGTAAAGAATCACATTGGTAATTACTTGAAGTTAATGGGATTTTGTTATAAGTGTAGAGAAAAAGGACACCAAGTACGTGATTTCAAGGGTAAGAAAAAGGTTTCAAATGTAAAATGCTTCATCTACAAGGTGTTGGGACACTACGCAAATCAATGTCTCAGTCAGCAGAGTATACCGTAAATGATGCTATTGGATAATAATCAAGTTATGATACTACCTCAAATGAAAAAGAATGACTATTGTTCTTATGTTATTATTATAGAATTATTTTATATTGAGTTTTGTATCAACAATATACTAGTTATATGAATTATGGAGATTGTTGACACCAAAATGTTGGGAGGAGAAGAAGACACTGAACTGATGGCTGCCTCGTGAAGCCCATTCACGGAGAACTGGCCGCAGTATTCCGCCATGAAGCAAGGAGGCGATAACGCTCCACAACCACCCTTGACGTTCGTGACCCACCATGAAGAAAGCAGACGGTAATTCTCCAAGACTACCCTTGATGTTCGCGACCTGCCTCGAAGCAAGGAGACGGTTACGCTCTGCAACTGCCCTTGATGTTCACAACGCGCTACGAAGCAAGGAGGTGGTAACGCTCCGCGAATGAATTTGATGTTCACGATGCACCACAGAGAAAATGAATTCCTCTTCACGCTGAGTGAGTGCTTCTTTGCGGTGCCTCTCCCCTATAAATACCAGGCTCCCCCCGAGTCTAGGGGACGGACAATCCGACCTTTTGACTTCCTAGATCCCAAATTGTGAATCACCCTTCTGCTCTACAAACCATGACCTGTGCGAGGTAATTCTGCTCTACGAAGTGCCTCCCCTTTTTCTTGTTTTGATCCCCTCTTCTGAGAGGGATGCCTTTCACGGAGCCTAAGGACCTTCGTGAAGGAAGGGGATCCCCCAGGGGACCCGGGTCATCGCGGAGCATTTATGATTCGTGAAACACCCTTCCTGTACACATGATCTACATGCTAAGGCAGGGTCACTATACTTCTTGAAACACATTTCTTCACGACACCTTGCTTCGTGAGGCACCTTTGCTCTATGAGATAGTGCTCCATGAATTCCTTTCCACTTCGCGAAGCACCTCCCATATGCACCTCTTCCATATTCTTAGGCTGAGGCACCCCACTTCACGAAGCACACCCCTTTGCAAGTTCCCTTCACCATGCGAAGCAACAGAGCTTCACAAGGTCCCTGCCTATGAACCCCTCTTCTTTTCAATTCCTTTTTTCATGTGACCCTACAGGTTTTCATGATGTGATTTCAAAGTATCTTGGTTGGTACTACCCGTTTTATTGCTTCAACGCATACTTCTTCGCATAGACACGCTAATGGCTATTGATTCTTCGCATAGCCACGCTAACGTGTACCCCCCAATGGTTCGCTCCATGACACCCCCTCACCACGGCTTTTCATATCCCCTCGCTTCAGCAAGGAGTATAGGGTACCATTTATTTAAGTCCTAGGGGTGCATAGAACACCCACCTCGTTCAAACTGTAGGACATTAAACTACCAAGCACCATCTTCCTCAGCACATGATTTTAAACTGTGACCTCGCCCCGTGCCTCACACATGGGGAGCCACCACCATGGACATTCTCCATTCCCACTGGTCTCCATGATGATGAGATCTCCCCTCACAGGCGATGATATCCTCCTTATCGGAGTTGTGTTTGTCCACGGGAAAAGGGAAACCATCTTGGTATATGCCCCTAGCTTTTCTTACTGGAGGAAGCATCCTTGCTCCTCCTTTATTCTTCAGTCCCCAAGACCAAGGGGAATGGACACCAGATCCCTACTTTCTTCGGTACCAAATCCCTCTCCCGCTACACTTTTTTTCCATTGGGCCTCCATCATGGAGTAAGTCCCAACCTCTTCAGGCCACTAATCACACATAAGCCCAACTCCACTTCCCACGGATGCACCTTTCACGACATGATCATCGGTTCTCTTCTACCTCTTGTTTCTCACACCAATCATGAATCACATGGACTTAGAGTGAGCACCGAACATGACATATTCATTGGGCCACCTCAGAGCATAAGCCCCAAATAAAACCACCTGAACTATGTGGTCTTTGATCCCTTCCAAGGCAGGGTACGTAGGAATCCTCCACAAGGTTCAAGCCCAACACCCAGTTGTTCCAACCACCTTCGCGTCAGTTCACCACACACCATTTGAACTACAAGGACTTTGATCCTTTCCAGGGCAGGGTATGTAGGAAGCCTCCCTGAGGTTCAATCCCACCACCCATTAGACCCCAGGTCCACCTTCACATTGGTTCACACCCACCTGAACTACGTGGTCTCTGATTATTTCCATGGCAGGGTACGTAGGAAGCCTCCACGAGGTTCAGGCCGAACACCGGTCATTCTGACCATCTTCCCATCGGTTCACCAACTCATTAGGCCACCTCAGAGTGTAATCCCCAAATGCCTCATCTGAACTATGAGGAATTTGATCCTTTCCAAGGCAAGGTATGTAGGAATCCTCTATGAGTTTGAAGACCAATAACCATTGGACCCCAGGTCCTCTCCCACATCGGTTCACCGACACCCTGGGCCACCTCAGAGCGTAAGCCCCAAATGCCACCATCAGAACTATGTGGTCTTTGATCCTTTCCAAGGAAAGGTACGTAGGAATCCTCCACGAGGTTCAATCCCAACACCCAGTAGTTTCGACCCCCTTCATGTCGGTTCACCCCTGTCCTACAAAACATTAAACTGTGGACCCCATCCAGCGGTAAACCATGGTGACCCCATCCAACGGTAAGCCATTGTGTTCCAATCCAGTAGTAAGCCATTGCAACCCCCAATCGGTTACAAGCCATCCACAGAAGAACTATGTGGACTTTGATTCCCTGCCATGGGGATACGTAGGATGCCTATTCAAGGCTCAATCCCAAAACAATCATCATCTGCATGATGGTTCCATACCATCCACCACCCCCCTCACAAAACTTTCTATCATCTATCTTGATTCTTACCCATGCCATAACATCTCGGTGGCATCATGCCAACCCATTCCCTATTCCAAATAACAGTATTCGGGAGGCCACCCACATGATGGCCCTAGTATTAGTGTTCCCTTCAGGGGGTTCCTCCATCTGATCCACTCTAGTTAGTGTTCTGATCTGCCTGATCCATCTCTACTAGAAGTTAAACTTGCGGCATACCCTGTGTTAAACATGGGAAGCTGGGGAAAACCTTAGATACATACCCATGGCATACGGTTCCCTATGTTCGATGTGGGATGCCTCAGGCCTCTGCGCCCTCGAGAAGCCCTATAATAAGGAACATAAGGCAGACATGCCAATCCCCCAGCATCCAAACATGCCAGTGATTCCCAACATGACTACTCCCCTAACCGAAGGTTGTTTCCCTAACTAGACCCCTTGGAATGTCCTGACAGAAGCAGTGTAATTAACTGGTGTCCATGAAGATATGGTGCCAGGAAGAGTTTCATGAACAACGTCTTAAGTCTATAAGGAGACCTGGACTAGGTGATGAGTTCCAAGGAGGAATCCATGGAAGGAAGAACCGACATCCCATAATCCCATTTCGATCAAGGAACAGACTTCCCTGAATAAGGAGCGGATGTCGCCCGCCTTTGGAAAGCGGGAATGTGGGGCAACAAAAACTGCGCCTCTCATCCCCAAACGAGACGGACGCACGTGCCCCAGATAAAGCATCAGAAACAGAAATGGTGAACCCGATGTGAAGTTCTTCACCTCAATATGGAGATTAGTAGCACTCGAGGCATCAATGGATTGACGTGTCACTGGATCCAGTTATCCAGCATCGGGTCCTGCCAAGCAAATAGAGGGCCTCACGTGAAACTCACCAGAAGTTGGGACAGTAGAACGTTGTACATCTCATTCTGTGATATTGTTAGCATAGATCCCTCTAACTGATCACAGGAAATGGGATGGCTCTGGGACATTGGTCGTTGATTCCTTTTATTTTAGAACTGATGAGTTAATCTCCCTACTTCTCTGAAACTAGGTTGCTGCTTTAGGGACGTGATCACCACCTGCCCATCGACGCAGGGGCAGGGGCAGCGCCAATGCGGCTATTCCATGTGGCTTCACCTCATACATAGCGGCTGCTACATCTACAACCATAGGGTTCTCACGCCCCCTCTCCCTGTCTGAGGTCATTCAACAGAGGGTAATCAGCGACCTTGTGTGTCACTGCGAGGAGGATGGAATAATCCCGACCTGGGATATGGCCTGCCTGGATTTGGAGGCATCTGTGTCTCATTGCCAACCCCACCCCCAATGGTTGTGCAGGGAGCCATTGCTCCCCACCCAGACATACAGCCGCTTCGAGAGCCTGTCCTTGGAGTGCCTTGATGACTCCCTACCTTACGCTGGGGAGGTAGGTGACGTCCGTCCCAGCCCAGTCAGAGTCCTAATCCAGGGGCTCCCAGCAAGGGCTCCCACTCGGCCGCATCAGTGCCATCGCCTGGTCTTGCCGAAAGAGGAGTAGGTAAGCTACGCACCTACACCACCGGCCCCGATTCGTCCAACCCAACACCAGCGTCGGGTGTAAGCAGAGGACGCCTGCCAAGGGGCGTCAACGTCGGCAGCTGTTGTGGCCCAAACCATCACCTATGCATATCATCTGTTCCCTGCATACACTAATTAGGGGAACTTATATGTCCGCCCGGGATCGAGGTCCTAACTACCCCACGGGTAGACTGGGTCGACTCTCTTGGTCACAGGCATGATCAATGGTCACCGCGAACCAACCCGCATCAATACCACCCCATACAGAGGTCCTCCCCATACCACTACCACAAAGAGCATGGGCCTTCCCCGCTTCAGGGATCATCATGGAGTTCGGCCCCGTGCCACCCCCAATCCAAATGAAGGTTTGCCCTGCGGTAGTAATACTCAGTATGGAAGCCTCTCTCGTGCCCATTATAGTGGGTATGAAGTCATTCCTCCTATCCCCGACCTCCGATATAGGGACATTACCCATCTGGTCTCTCTCCAACGTGGGGATCCTCCCTACATCCTCTCCACAGCTGGTGAAGGTCCTCCTTGCCTCAGTAAATAGAGGGGTGAAGGCCAGCCTCACCTCACTAGCACCCTGCATGGAGGTCCTCCGCGTACACAGCTAGACTGGTACAAGGACCCCTCTCGCGCTGAGGTCACCTGGGAAAACAAGTATGGAGGTCCTCCCCATGCTTCTTCCAGTTCTAGTGGAGGTTTTGCTTACTCTAGTTCTAGCCATGGGGGTCCTCTCCAGGTCCCCTTAGAAATTTGTCCCGGTGCTCCTTGCACCCCGACTTTCTCGAGTGGAAACCCTCTCCACCCCAGCATCATTGCGGTCGAAGGACTCCGTGTCATAAATTAGCCATGTCCTGAGGAGCCACCCAGGGGAAAGAAGGCGGTTTGTCGCCTCCATAAGAGGAATTCAGGAGAGGTCTGGATAGAGATCAGACCGGTCTGCTTCTTAGACTCTGAATTGGAGTATGACTCAGCATGGGACCCCTCCCCTCTCTCATCCAAGTCAAGGGTCGGGGCAGGGATGAGGCGCATCATCCTGGTGCTCCTAGAATGTGAGGTTCATATAACCCCCACCTCCCTCCATAGGTATATCTAGGAGGATTAAAATATGGCGACCCCAAAGGTTACGATCATGCAATCACCATTATTGTCTATGAAAGCGCTCTCTGCCTACACAAGAGATCATGGAGAGCTATTCTAGGGACCAATTGTGGGTGAGAAGCATCGCGACCTATCACCAGTAGCCATAGACCTTGAGCTGGGAACTACGGTCATCAGCCCATTCTATCGCAATGTAGCGGCCAAGTTGTTACACTCTTCGGAAGAAAGCCCGAGATATGGTGTCCAGTCATCCCATTCGCTATACTCTCCACCGGCCAGCCTGTCGTCCCAGCGGTCTGCCTCAATACCGCTACTAGTTCCTAAACCACCCTCAGTTGAAGAGTGGGGAAATCAAGGTCCAGACCCTGAATTAGATCCATGGAGCTTCTGTAACATCCTCACAATGGACCACTTCCTTAAAAAGTTTTGTCCTATGGTAGCGCATAATTTCTGCATACCAGAATCCCTCACTCCAGAAGAAATTGAGTGTTTCCGCTACAACCTCTGGGTGACATGTTTCAGTCTTAATCATCAGTGTGTGGTTTTTACATGGAACCAAATGCATTTAGAAGACATGAGCGAGAAATTCTATCTGGTTGATCTGGCTGCGCTCCATGTAGCTCAGCGCCCTGAGTCACCAGGTCGTCGTGAGGCCCTCCAACAGCAATGCGTTCAGAGTATCAAGATAGTCCAAAAAATTATCAAGGAGGCTACCTGCCACATGAAAATATTTGGCTGGGGGTAGTATGCCACCCTCCTCTTCAGTCCTATCCGGCAGCAGCATGACTTGCTAGGCTATATCGAGGATATGTCCTCAAGAAGGGCCACGGTCAATATGGCCACCCTAGTGGATGAGGAGGACGAGCTGGAGCTTATCAATGGAGACTTACCCTCTGAGGGTGTTCCACCATTATTGGACCCATCAGGGAGGATTACTCATCAGTAGAGGAACCTACTAGGTCTCCCTGTGCCCATCGAAGAATTGGTACTTAGCCGGAATTCTGGTAAGGGAAAAGAGCATGTCAGAGCTTCCAAACACTCCAACCCATCCGCCTCAGTGCAGAAGACTGAGGAGGATCCCGAGAAGGCCACGTTTCACTAACAACTTTCTGATCATAAGATGTCGGTCGAAGAACTCCTGGCTGAACGTGCTGCAAAGCGATGGCCGGACTACAACAATCCTAGTCCAGTATATCAGGGGAAGGAACAACTACCCCTCAGTGAGCTGCCTCTAAGAAACCCTGATCATCCTACCCCCACAGACAGGGCTGAATCCAAATATCATGGCAAGAGGGTGTGGTATGTCTTGCCAAACCCTCCCGAACAGCACAAAAATCCAAGGAATCTGGCCCGGGTTCCCCACGCTGCCCCGCAGGCCGCTCCACCAACCGCTCCATGAGCTGTTGAGCATGTTTAACATGTTGAAGATCCCACCAACATGATTGTAGTTAGGGATCCCCGTCAAGATAGGTACCCCCACCCAGATGATCCTATGGAAGTTCTCATAGCCCGCCTTGAGGCATTGGAAACATGATAGGTGGCAATCCCACCTGATGGTAAGCCATATCCAGCGTGGGTGGATGATATTCTGGCACCTCCGGGTTTTAGGAATCCCACCTTCTCCCCCTTTAACGGGACGAGGGACCCATAGAAACACCTAGTCCACTTCAACTCAAGGTGTGGTCCCATGTTAGGGACTCTAGTGCAGCAGGAGGCTGCCAAGATCTGTTGTTTTGTTCATACATTAAAGGGGTCAACATTCATCTGGTACAGCCAGCTCCCTGCCGGATCCATAACCAGCTGGGAGGACCTTCGCAAGAAATTCCTCTACCAGTTCAGCTCTACCACCCAGAAAATGAGCATCGCATACATATTCAAGTGAAAACAAAGTTATGATGAGCAAGTTGCAGACTTTATCACCCAGTGGAAGGGGCTTACATACTCCCTTGACATGCCACCAAACCAGGAACAATTACTGACGATGTGCATAGGAAATGTCAAGATGGAACTGGTTCCTTCTTTAATCACCTAGAACTACCATAGAGGGTTCCGAGACTTCTCTGATAAGGCCCAGAACCTAGAGGAAGCCCTGCAACAGGCCAGCCAGGAACTTCTGTTGGCCCTGTAATTTTAGCAGGGAGGGCTTCCAGATCCGAGCCTGCTGCGGTGGCCCAAATAGAAGCCCCCAGGAAACTATAATTGCTACCAGTTGCACCGGCCTTGAAGTCTCGCAGAGGCCCTTCACCTCAGGCGCAACCTCTGCCTCAGCAGCGTCCACCTCAGAATTGGCAAGCAGCTCTGCGGAATGCACCGCCACCACCCTGGTGGGACAACCAGGCTCCACCTCCTCGACAGGCACCTCCGGATCCTTGTTAGGGGTAGGCCCCAAGGGCCCCCTTTCTGGACAGAAGATACCATAACTACTTGTTCAACAAGAATAAAGTTCCCAGCTATTTTAGAAGTTTCGTAGAGCAGGGAATTGTATGCTTTCTTGATTGAAGAAGGCCAGAAGAGGTGAGTCTCACTGATCGCCCCAACTACTACCCCTATCATCAGATCATGGGGAACACCCTCAAGCAGTGCTATTTGTTTAAAGACTAGCTTCAAGACCATGTTGATAACAACATAGTCAGGTTGGGCTCAGCCCTATCACAAGTGGAGGATGTCTTTGTAAGTCCAGATAGCAATAGCGACAGCGAAGGTGAGTGGAAGAAGGTTTCTAACCACTAGTCCCAGAAGTATGATGACTGGATGGCTCTCAAGATGGTTGCTTGCACCCATCAAATCATTCAGGCACACCTAAATCAACCAGATCATTTAGAAGATGTGGTCACTACTTCTGCTTCATCATCTCAACCAGAATCTTCCAAGAAGAGAAAGCATCAGTGGCGCAAGGGGAAGTAATTAACCCCACCAATGCCATCGTCGTCCCTCACTCTCAGCAAATTCATGCCCCCTGAGATGGGGATTCCTCCCAAAAACCACCCACTAGTGGATGAATATTCAAGTGATAGTCAAGGGTACGCTTTAGTTAATACCGTGGAGTTGGTAAACCCCTATATTACTCCTGACGACGGGGAGTGCCAGGTGAACCTCTCCGATGTCCCCAGCTGACATCAACGTCGGCAGAGCCGCGAACACATGGGTCATCGGGGCACATCAGTTGACATCTCCAGCCAGGTTGTGCATTCCACTGAGACCAGACAGCATGCCCAACGCAGAACTCGGCATGTGCAGCCTCTTCATCCAGTGTCGTCAGACCCGCCTCCACCACTGTTTGTACTATTAGATCGAGAAGAACTATCTTGACCAGGCCATGACCAGCCTCACCCTACTACAGGTCGATCTCAGTCATCGGGTCCTCATTCGGTAGCTACTCTTTAGGCTTCGACTAGTGAACAGCAGGACATGCCCAGCACCAGCCAGCCACCGGTCTAGCTGGCAGGGCCCGCTTAGCCTCCTGTCATAGAGCGACCTCCTGTAAGCGAAAGTTCGTGCTTGGTGTGGAATTATGATGTCCTAAAGCACATTTCTGGAATCCCAATGAGGCTTTCCATCCTTGAAGCCCTTCACTTGTTGTCAGATATTCATGAGGCCCTTGATGAGGCTTTAAGAAGCCCCGTCCAGTTTGAGATGGAGGTAGCAGCTGCAGAATTATTTTATGCTAAAATAGTTTAAGAGTGTCGAGTGCCAAGAGATAATTTTGTTCTCTGGAGAAGATTAAGGCTCTCCCTTACAGGGGAACGTCTGCCCACTGTATATCACTGACCAATTTAATGGTGTGGAGGTTCTCCATTGTCTTGATGACACCGGCTCTGTGATTAACCTTATCCCGACATGGACACTGCGAAAGCTGGGGTTATCCAAAGATGACTTAACTCCATCCGATTTAAGAATTTAGGGATACAATAGGATAGAGCATACCCCAGTCAGTAGGATCTATTTGAAGACCCAGTTTGGTGTCCTAGTTTCCATCACCGAGTTCATGTTTGTCTCCTAGGACACTGCATACAATGCATTGATGGACTGACCATGGATCCACCTGCAGGGGACGGTCCCCTCATCGTATCACCAGTGACTCAAGTACTCCCTTAATGGTTGATTAGGCGTACTCCAAGGTGATGCATCTTTTTTTGTCTCTTTTGAATCCCACTACCTGAATGTCGACTGTTACAAGAGCAAGGATAATCAGATTTAGTCAAGTGAGTTTGAACCCATCATAGTTGAAACTGACCCCTATGTAGGTCTGGATGATGCCTACGTCTTCCCAATCCATCGATTGGAGGCCATGACCCCTGACATGGAGCAATGTTTTGTTGTCTCTGGTAAAAGAGGAAAGCATATTCCCAAGTCCAAGAAATGATAGAAAATCACCTCGTACTCCTACACAAACCAGGCTCAGGTGATCCCAGAGCCTCCTACCCCTGTACGATATCAGGATGTCCACCCCATGGAAACAGCAGTATGTCACACGTGTCTATTTCGTCGGGCAGGGATTAACTGGCTCAAGCTGATGCTCTACTATTGCTTTGATATCATCAAGTGTGGCCCCTTGGGCTGAAGACCATATGGGATCAGATCAACTGCCTTCATCGCTATAGTCTCAGCGGCGTGTGAATCTCTTGATATTATGTCCACTACTTTCCAGGTTGGTACCAGCCTCCCATCAGGATCTTCCAACCCATAAGAAGCTTCTCCCACTGAGAATCCCTCCTCCGCGAGCAAAGAAGAGGATCTGTAGGATGCTCCCCCTGCCTTTGAAGAAGGCGTATCCACTATGGTTGATGAACTGGTACAGGTGAACCTTGGTAGTGAGGCAGATCCAAGACCCACATTGATCAGTGCCTCCATGTCCCTTGAAGAGCAGCAGCGGTACATGAACTTCCTTAAACAGCACCGTGACGTGTTTTCCTAGAGTTACAATAAGATTCTAGGACTAGATCATCTGGTAGTCGTCCACCACCTTGGTCTCCAAAAAAATCATCGTGAGTTCAAGCAGCCTCCCAGAAAGATGCACCCTTCTCACAGTTCCATGGTTGAGGCCGAAGTTAACAAGCTCATCAGAGCCAACATCATCAAGGAGGTCCAGTACCCCATGTGTCTAGCCATCATTGTACCAGTTAGGAATAAGAATAGACAGATCAGAGTTATCATCGACTTCCGAGATCTCAATTATCACTGTATGAAGGGTGATTTTCCCCTTCCAGTGACAGAATTGTTAATTGATTCTATGGCTAGGTTTTAGGCCCTCTCCTTCATGGATGGTTACTATGGATATAATCATATATGGATGACCCCATAGGCTGAAGAGTCCACCGCTTTTACAGATCCCCAAGGTACTTTCTGTTACTAGGTTATGCCCTTCGGCCTGAAGAATGTAGGTGACACCTATCAGCGGGCCATGCACCGCATATTCATGCCAATCCTCGGGACATTGGTGGAATGCTATGTGGATGATCTTGTGATCAAATCTCGCTAGCTCTAGGACCATCTCAAGGACCTTGAGAAAGTTTTTGGCTTCCTCCGTTCCCACCACCTGAAGATGAACCCGTTGAAATGTGCCTTCGGGGTCACCTCTGGGAAGTTCTTTGACTTTGTTGTCAGGTACCGGGGCATCGAGATCGACCCAGAGAAGATCAAGGCCATCAGCCAGATTTCTCCCCCGAGAAATATTCGGGAGCTTCGTGGTTTCTAAGTCCACTTAGCCTACATACATCGATTCATTGCGAATATGGCCGGTAAGTGTAAGCCCTTTTCTCGACTAATGAAGAAAGGATCTACCTACGAGTTGGACGAAGAGTGCTAGACCGCCTTTGGTGAAATCAAGCATTATCTGCTCTAGCCTCTAGTCTTGATGCCACCCGTTTCCGGAAAACCATTCATCATGTACGTGACTACCCTAGAACGATCTCTCAGTGCCCTTCTCACCCAGAAGAATAATTAGGGGATGGAAAACAGCCTCTACTACCTCATTCACATGCTCCTCGACATAGAGACCAGATACTCCCCCATCGAAAAGAGCTGCCTTACGTCGGTATTCGCAGTACAGAAGTTGTGACATTACTTGCAGCACCATGAGGTATAGCTGATGTCTTAGGTATACCCACTGAAGTACATTTTGAACTGTCCCATTTTGATAGGCTGACTACCACGTTGGGCAGTAATCCTCTGGTAGTTCGACACCAGGTTTTTCCCTAAGAAGGATATCAAGGGACATGCATTGGAATACTTTCTTGCTGCCCATCCAAACTCCATGGACTAGTCCCTGGACTTGGATTCTCTTGATGAGGCAATCATCTTGGTATATCCTTCCATCCCATGTTGGCATATGCACTTTGATGGTGCCTCCCAGAGCCCCACTGGTAGGAGGCTCAATGATCCCAGACCCAATAGAGTAGGCCTGGGTATTGTCTTTATTACCCTGGCGCAATTCATTCTGTCGTATTCATTCCTGTTGTCAGAAAGCTACACCAACAATGAGTCAAAGTATCAGGCTCTTATCACTGGCCTCAATATGGCCCTCAAATTCGATGTGACCCATTTTCATGTGAAAGGGGATTCCAAACTAGTCATCAAGAAAATAAATGGTGATTGCATTGTCAGAAATCTAGAGCTTGTACCATTATTGGGGCACACCCTCCAGCTCATGGCCCAGTTTCCATCTCATCCAGAGGTTACTCATGTCCCTCGATCTCAGAACGGTCGAGCTGATGCCATGGCCGTCTTGGATACATCACTTGCAGAACCCGAGAAGGATGATCTGATTATACATGTGTCACATCAGAGAGTCATTGATCCTGTCACCTTAGATGATGACGATGGCATGTGAGTAAGCCATATTACCACCGGATCCTCCACGTTAGGACCCCCAGGTTCCTCAGGTGCAGTGGTTGAAGCGACCCCCCACTAGAGATCCCCTTTTGTCGAGTATCTCCCAAATGGTTACCTCCTAGCTGATCGGGCTGATCGCGAGCGAATCTGATGTCACATGTTGTAGTTTACCCTCCAGAGTGGTCTTAGTCTTGATATGATCCTCTACAAGTGTGGGTTTGATGGTGTTCTTCTCTGTTGCATCTAAGGAGTCAAGGTTTCTTAGGTCATACAGGAGGTTCACACCGGTTCTTGTGGGGCTCACAAGGCTGGGCCGAAGCTGTCCCATCAGATCAGGAGACTGGGGTACTTCTGGCCCTCCATGATCCTTGATTATATCGAGTTCACCAAGATATGTCACGCATTCCAAATTCATGTTAAATTCATGCATCAACCACCAGAACCTATCCACTCCACCAAGTACTCTTGGCCGTTTGCAGTGTGGGGACTCGATGTCGTGGGACCATATCCACTGGCGACAGCTTTCCAATGCAGGTTCATCCTGACTGCCACGAATATCTTTTCCAAGTGGGCAAGGGTTGTTCCACTCTAGGAGGTCAAGGCACGTTCTATTGTTGACTTCATGAGCTCCAATATCATCTATCGGTTTGGAGTCCCTCAAACCATCCTCACCGATAACGGCACTAACTTCCATGCAGCTGAGTTGAAGAAGTTGCGCGCCAAGTAGAACATCCGTTAGAACCATACCTCCCGCTACCACGTGCAAGAAAATGGACAGATTGAGGCGTTCAACAAAACCCTCTCTAACATTTTGCGGAAAATGGTTGGTCAGAATAAGAAGAGTTGGCCAGAAAATCTCATCAATGCCCTCTAGGACTATCGGACGACGACTCATAATTCCACCCAAGTGACCCCATATTCCCTGGTGTACGGAAATGAGGCTGTTATGTCCATCGAGATCCAGCTGCCCTCATTAGGCACAACAGTCTATGACCAGCAGGCACTAGATAAGGTAACCGAAATTTGTCTGGTTTAATTGGAAACACTTGACGAGAATAGGCTTCGTGCCCTACACAATCTGGAGAGGAATCAGAATAAGATAGCTAGAGCTTTAAACAAGAAGGTTCACCTCTGCTCTTTCCTACAAGGCAACTTGGTATTGTCCCTCTGAACGCCAATGATCCCTAGCAGGAAACCACCCAAGTTGGAGCCCAAATGGGAAGGACCTTAAATAATCCACAGGGTTTACCCCAATAGAGCATACTCCCTGGTGACCATGGATGGTGAGTGTATAACTCCTCCCACCAATGCCAAGTTCCTTAAGAAATATTTTTCCTAAGCCTACTGGTCCTTCATGACCTTAAACTAGATCATCATGCATGACCATAAACTGCATGCTGGTCTGGTATGACCCTAAACTGTTTGGTCTGGCATGACCCTAAAATGTTCGGTCTAGCATGACCTTAAATTTGTTTGGTCCTACATGACTGTAAACTATAAAACATCCTTCATGACGTTAAATTGTGCATCGTCTCTCAAGACATTAAACTGTGCCCTTAGAACAACGTATAGCTTGATTCCCATCCTCATGGGATATGTAGGAACACCCAAAAATTTTGTTTGTTAGCCCAGCCCAAATTCCAGAATCTTCCCCTCAGGTCAAGACATATGGTGGGGTGCAGATATTTTCCCCAATTCACTTCGAGCTAATCTCGATCTATCCATACGCCCCACTCTCTGGAGACATTCGCCTCATTCATAGATGGGTACAGCTATGCTTTACCCACTCTTTTGATTGGGACTCCATCATCTTCCCCGTCCAGAAGGGCCCCCAAATGGTATGGATGATAGACCTATGGGATCTCTTACCACTTCGGGACAACACCCTCGTAGATGTTGAGAAACAAGCCGATACAAGTCACATGTTGCGAATATGGTCAGCAATTGATACTCATTTGTTGTTCCCATGTCTGGTCACTATAGGGACGTTGTGTTTCGATCATGGCCAACAGCTATCCTGTGACATTGGAACCACCCCAAGATGTCCCAAAAATTGAGTGTAGTGGTTCATTCTACCCCGTTTTATCTCCAAGTGATGAACTCCCTTCTGGAAAAGCCAGCTTTTTGACCCTCATATTATGGGGGAGCCGAGAATGGATCCTTGTTTCCCACACCAAGCACTTCTCGCGTGGGCTTCGGAGTCGTGATGAGGGCGTAACCGTACAAGAGGACATATGGCCTTCCCATATGAGGCCCAGCCTTAGGCCCCTTTTCCTTTTCAAGACCCGGCCTAGGTTCTCTCTTATGGGGTTGTACGGTGTGGTATGGGATTATATCCTCATTCACGTCAGGTTACTCACCATGTCGTACACATCCCCGGATGAGATAACTTATCCTCTCTTCATCCTCACTGCAAGCTATTAAACTGTAAACTGGTCGGGCCTTTCCGACCGAGGCCCAGCCTCAGGTCCCTTGGCCTCCTCAGTTCCCGGGCCAAGTTCTTACCTGGAGTGTATGGTGTGGTATGGGATTATGTACTCATTAACATCAGGTTATTCACCATGTCATACAACTCCCTTGTGTGGGTCATCCTACTCTCCTCTTCATCCTCACTACAAGATATTAAACTGCAAACTGGTCGGGCCTTTTTGACTGAGGCCCAGCCTCAGGACCCTTGTCCTTTTTGGGCCCTCGGACCAAGTTCCTATTTAGAGTTGTATGGTGTGGTATTTGATTATGTCCTCATTCACATCGGGTTACTCTCCATGCCATACACCCCCCTTATTAGGGTATCCTACCCCTATGTGAGATTCTAGAACTACATATGGCAGGATTCTCATCCTTATGGGATACGTAGGACCGCCCAAACATCTCGTCTTTGGGTCCAACCCCATCTTGGCCCCTTGGCCCGCATTCCCCTAGAGAGGAGTATATGGTGTGGTATTGGATTATGCTCTCACTCACATCAGGTGTTGTGACAACCGTGCCATTTACCTCCCCCTTCTGAGAGTTTTCTATTCTCTTATGATATCCTCGTCTTTTCAAATCATCCCCTCACAAGATGAGCCCCTCGGTTCTCTTCGTCAATTCACCAATGTGCCTAAGGGTACTCTGGTTTAATACCTGGAATGTCGGACTCTACTTGGACATGCTTTCATCTGTTTTTTAGGCTTCATGTTCTCCCTCATTAGGACTTCCACCACCTTTCACACCTGAAGGGACCCTCAAATGGCCTGGATACTAGGACAAAGGGCTCTCCTACAATTAAGGGCCAACCTCCTCGAGGGTCTCAGACAAAAAATCGATACAAGTCCCACATTGCGAATATGGTCAGTGGCTGATTCTCATTTATTTGTCCCCATTTCAGGCTAACGTGATATGGATTTTGTGTTTAGAACATGGTCAACAGTCATCCTCTATCATAACACCAACCCCATAAAGACCAAAATGTCAGTTAAATGATTCACATTATTCTCCACCTCATCATGTCCAAGTATAACTTCGAAACTCTTGGTACTATTACTCAGTGCACATCCGCGCATTGAGAGAAACAAAAGGTTGCCATGAGGTAGTCATTAGAGTCTCCACCGATTTCCCCTTTTCATGTATCTCACTTATTGAAAATACCTTATCCTCCCTTGTTTCCGACATCGAGTTCAACTCACTTAGGCTTATGGATTGGGTTGAGGTTCGCCTTTACTTGGGGTAGTCCTGCTTCTCCATGGTCTGAGATCTAAGACCTTAAACTAAGATCTTTTTGTATTTCCCCTTTGTAGAACTATGTATACCTTGATTACCATCCCCATGGGATACGTAGGACAATCCAAACATCTAGACTTTAGTCCCAGCTCTATCTCTCAAAAATCTCCCTTTCACCTTGGCCCTTTTCCCTACCCTTTCCTGGGGAGGGGAGTATATGGTGTGGTATGAGATTATGTCCTCATTCACGTTGGGTTTGTAATGATGCTTCCACGTACCTCCCCCCCCCCCTGAGAGTTCTATATCCCTATATTTTGTACTCATCCCTTCAAATTGGTTACTCTAAAGTTGAGCACCCTCCTCGACCCCTGTTGGTGTTGCACCAATCAGCTTAAGAGTACTCTGGTTTAGCATTCGGAGTGTTAGATTTTTCATGGACATGCTTTCGCCCATTTTTTAGGCTTCTTGTTCCCCTTTATTTGGGATTCCGTAATCTTCCATGCCTGAAGGGAACCCCGAATGGAATGGATTCTAGGCCTAAGGTCTTCCCTACCATCACGGGCCAACATCCTCAAGGGTCTAAGACAAAAAATCTATATAAGTCTCGTGTTGCGAATATGGTCAGTGGCTGACGCTCATTTGTTTGTCCCCATTTTAGGCTAACGCAATAAGGATGTTGTGTTTAGAACACGGTCAATAGTCATCCTCTATCATCACGCCATCCCCTTTAAGACTTGAATGTTGATTACATGATTCACATCATTTTCCACCTCATCATTTCCAAGTGGAATTTTAGCACTCCTGACACTATCCCTCAGTGCGCATTTGCACATTAAGAGGACGAAGTCGTGGTAAAGGCATAATTCATGGCTCCACACCGACTTCCCTTTGACGTGAATCCCAGGATGTACAAAAAACCTATTCTTCCTTTATTTCCCACACTGAGTTTGACTCAAGTGGGCTTAGGGATCGGGTCAAGGTTTGCGCTTACTTGAAAGGATTTCGCTTCTCCATGGTCTGAGCTCTAAGACCATAAACTAAGATCCCTTTTAGAACTATGTATGGCTTGATTCCCATCCTCATGGTATACGTAGGAACACCCAGACATCTCAACTTTGGGTTCAGCTCAATTGGGAGCTATTTTCTCCTACCCCTTACCCTCTTACCTCTATTTTTGTCCCCTTGTCCCGAGGTTTCTTTCAAAGAATCATGTACAATGTGGTATGGGATTCTTCCCTCATTCGTGTCAGGTATGTTTTATTACACCATGTGCATTCCCCCTTTATCCTCATCTCTACTATGTCTATGCCACGTGACGTTAAAATGCACGCCTGGTCCTTTCACATGACCTTAAATTGTTAAATTATCGTCCTGGTCGCATGACGAAAAACGGCACCGCATTGTGATGTTCTCACTCAAGGGGAAACCATGTTTGGTATCGGTCACACACCATACCATTTTTCAATGCCTGCACATGGATTTATTCTTGTGGGGACGTCGGGACTTGCTATCCTATGCTTTTTGGAAAAAACATTCACCTTAAAGGACAAACAAGATACAACAAATATTGTTCCTTTTGGTACGAGGGCCACACCCTCACACCCCTTTTATCCCTGGCACTGGTACCTTACCGTTCCACCTCTTAGAACTACATACATCTTGATTTTCATTCTCATGAGAAACATAGGAACACCTGAGCGTTTCCCCCATGGGCCCAAATTAACTCTCATTTTTGGTCCCTTGACCTAAAACCTTCCCATGGAACACATGGTGCTTGGAACCCCAGGTTCCCATTCACGTCGGGTTTTATAACTACCCCACCATGTGCCTCCCGCGTTTCCTACCATCCATGGTTTGAGCTCTATGACCATAGACTAAGACCACTCTGTGTCCTTTCCGCAAAAAGTTAAACTACACGACATCTTCCAGAACTACGTATGGCTTTATTCCCATCCTGATGGGATACATAGAGACACCCAGGAATTTCACCTTGGGTCTAGCCCCATGAATCATAAATCCTATTCCTCCTCATTTTAGTCCCCCTGGCCTAACCCCTTGTGGGGAACCATGTAACTAAATCTTTTCCCTGAACAAGTTTGGGATTCCCCACAATGAAATTGGGAAGCGATAGCTCCCTCTCCAGAGAGGTCTTATCTAAAAGAAGGAATGACCCATTATCAGACCGATGCACCCATCTAATGTGCTCCCACCATAGTGGCGTAATTTTTAGTGTTGGATTCTGTTCGAACAAGCCATCACTCCACATTCCATGCTTTGCATACCCCATATTTGGACCCTCATCCTGTTTCATGTCTAAGGGAACCCTCTAACAGTATGGATTCTTGGCCTATGGCCCGCTTATTGTCATGGGCCAACGTTTCAAAAGACTAACAGATGAAATTTTGAGTCAGGCACTATGTTTCGAACATGGTCAGCGGTCGGCCATCATTTGTTATCCCCACTCTAGGCTAAAACAATAAGGATACTATGTTTCGAATGCGGTCAACAGTTATTCTTTATTGTCACACCACCCCTATAGTGTTTCGAATCCTGGGTATCGTGATTCACACCTTCGAATCCCATCTCTTCGTATTGATCCCAGCGTCCCTGGAATTACCTCGTTTGGGCACAAGAGCACACTGGGAAAACGGTAATTCTGCTATTCTAATGGAATCATTATCCAGTTTGGTCTCTCCCATTTCCTCCCAGAAATTTGGGCTGGTTGTTCAAACCCTAGATGCCCGAAGCATGTTTTTCACTCTTACATTTGAATTAGGGTGATAAGGTGGTCATCCCTTGTTTCTTACATCGGTCCTAACCCACGTGAGCTTAAGTAATGATCGCGAGATGCTTCACGAATGTCATAAGAATGCAATAAAACAATATAATCAACAAAACTCGTGCATGCTATGGAATCAAACAATCAAAGCATGAAAGTACATTTGAGGGTTTGTAATCATTACAGTACCCGGGGTTCGACTCCCTCCATGGACGGGTTAACCTCATAAAAAGAGCGTAGAAACTCCGCCACCCTTTGGTCAGTGGCATCTAGGAGTTGACGCCACCTGTTCAGCTCCCGCTCCTCCTCAGCAGTGAGAGGGCGCAATTCGTTGGCTGCAATATGGGCCCGCTCCACATCAGTCAGGATAGCGTTCATCTCCTCAGAGGATCGCTTCAGGACCTCTTCGGCTTCTACCAGCTGGGCCTTCAATTGAAATATTATCTCAGATTGCGTGTTGAGGGAGGTCAAGTGCTCGTTTGCCCGATTCTACAACCGTTGGACCTCATCTTCAGCCTCCTGGAGCTTCTTGATGTTCATCTCCTTCCTCCACTGCTAGCCCACACCGAGCCACAGTCATACTCCTAAATCGTTTCCACCATAAGATCTCAAATGATCATGTGATGATGCTAGGCATCCACTCCCCTAGCACATAGTTTTCACAATCATGAGAGAAGTCTTTCCATCTCATCCAACCATAGTTCTTGGGGGGTGTCATTGATGAAGCGCATGATCGGCTTCCACAATCAGTGATGGACTATCATTCTATCCTCTTCGTCACAGGTCATCTCGTCCAGGTAGGCATGATTGGAAATCTCATACGTGGGGAACACCCTCAAGAACTCTTCAGCCAGATCCACATATGGTGTTTGATCAGGTGTGGTATGATCTGGATTATATGGTTGATCCTCATCATCGAATCCTTCCTCGGGGATCTTGGGTTCAGTCCCATTGAAGGTCCCACCAGTGATCAAGAGCACTGCCGCTAGGTCGATTTGGACCTCCGCCTCTATGACCACCAGCATTTCCCTAGGAAGGATGCCACCAGAAGCCCCGACCAACCTCGCCAAGGTGACCCACACCATTTGAAGAACTGTACGCATCGAAAATAAAGAACATGGACATCAGTAAACATGGTTAGGGGATGAATGTCTTGAAATCGGAAGAGGGGACTTATAGAGATTGAATCCCTGGTCTCGCTCGTGGGTTGATGTTGTTGGAACCCTGAAGTGTGGCCCCTAGTATATGGTCGGAAGGTCTGAAAACTCTGAAGGGGTTGCCTCAGGTGTCCTAGCCCTGCTGGATGCATCAAAAGATGCGGTGGCAGGCGTGGATCCCAAAGGTCCAGCATCTGCATCCACTGAGGGATGAGAACGATTTCTGTATATAAGACCCTCCTGCACGGTTCATATGTTAACAAGGAGTCCAGAATGACCTCTAAGAAAGTCTCTAAGAAGGGGGTTTCGGATTTTTACCTCAAGGGCCTCTACGAACTCTTCAAGATCCGAGTCTTGACCTCCAACTTCACCCTCCTCCAACGGGCTCCCTCTCTTGGCCTCGTCTCTCCAGGAAGACTCTTCTGATTATTCCGGCAGAGGGATGCGTTCTCTCAAATCAGCGGCCAAAAACTGCGGGGGAGTAGTGCGGTCGAGAAACACTTTGAATCAATCTTTCATTGGATGAGGGGCACCCCGAGAATGTACAAAGTCCTCCATCTCTTCCAGGTACCACTCTGCCTCCACCTAGGGAACCGCAAAGCTGGCCCGAATAGGTCTTATTCCCAGTAAATCCATCCCGAGACGGTTCAGGTGCTGCCACAACTCAGAAGGGACGAGGGATTTCCTTTTGACTTCCTAGATACACCAGGACTCCAGGAAGACAACATCCTCTAGCATGTTGATATGGCATAGCCGCTTCCCCAGAGCCTGGGTAGGTATCCTGCAAAATCCTCTTGGAAGACTCCCATCTGGATGGCTCTATTCTACTGGAAATGCCAGGTATGCTACCACTATAGGATCTATGGATATTGCCTCACCCTCAACTGGTACAGGCCTCACTGCCATGGTATCCCTACCACCGTGATATGCCCTTGCTGCCTTCCGGCCCTGGCCCTGAGGTCGGGCAAGATCACCATCACCGACCCGAATGGTTGGTTGATTCAGTATCTCCCCTAGATAAGCCACCTCCCAGCTCTGGGCATATTCCTTTACCAACCCGAGGACGACAGTCAGTGGAGGAAACTCATTCTGCATTTTACCATCTTCTTGTGTGAACAGGAGCCACATCGGCCTCATCAAGAATGAGTGTTCTTCATAATATACCTCCATCTAGACTTGTGGGGTCAGTCGCTGCATACATTGGAATTTCCTTGAAAACGAGTGTGGGGTATACAGCTCTCAGAGGGGCTCACAGTCCACCCTCACCACCAGAGATCCAACTCATAAGGCAAAAAGATAGGCCTGGTGCTCTTCCATCCCCCGACCATAATCAGTAAATACCCCCATCACCAATGGAAACAGGTGGAAATTTAATTTATCCACCCTCCACACCCGGTCCAGAACTTACGGTGTGGTTAGCTTGGCTGGAAAGCTCCCGGAAGTGTTCAGGATTGATGGGCGGAAGTTTGAGCCTGGAGGAGAGATAGGGTTTGGGTATTTGTAAACACCCCTGATATGTGATGTTATCCACCCATATAGTAGGTGGAATGGCCCACCTACCCTCTGCGGCCTTTTTCCCTCACTGATATTCCACAACACCTTATACAGCTTGGCGAGCATCGGGATTCCTAGGATGACCCACCCTCCTGTCACCAATGTGGATGCCATGATGAATGTTCTTGGGTGTACTCCCATGTTGGTATCCCTCACTGGAAGGATCCAACCATAGATCAGAGCCGCGATGAACGCTGCTAGCCTAACTATTGGTTGTTTCTCAGTGCTGATGCTAAATCCCCACATCTTCCACTGGTTTTCCTCCAGAAGCTTCCAGTACAAGTATTCCTTGCCCCATTGATCCCCCTTTGGAAAAGTCTGAGGCCTCGCAGAAAACTACCTATTTTCTAGGAAGTTCAAGAATTATTTGAACCACCACCAGAAGTGGACATCTCTTACTGCCTCCTTGTCCTCCCTGGGCACAAGCTCCATCAGTGCCATTTCCATCTATGACATTTTCTATAGATCCTCCCATACACTCATGATGGGGAGAAATTCGTCGTACATCACCCCCAGTATCGGGACCCCTAAGATCAGGTGGACATCCCACAAGCTGATACCAACCTCCCCATGGTGTAAGTGGAAGGTATTGGTCCTCGACGACCATATGCTCAACAGCTCTAGCATCAGCTATTTTGGTTGATATATGTGGAATTGAGAGGCCCAGGCCGCCTCATACAAACCCACTCTCCTCATCTCATCCCCAAACTCCTCACATGAGGACCCTACCCAGTAGGCCCAGGCCCAATTGTTTGTGAATTTTCCTCCCTGGAGCAGGTACAATTCCTCAGACCTCCCATTATTGGGGTTCCTCAAAGATACCTTCAGTATCGTGTAGTACAGAGGAGGAGACGTCTCCAGCTGCCACGGCTTCCCATCGACATTATTTAGGTGGTTGTATAAGCATTCATCATTGACGGGTGTCAAATCCTCCCGAGCATGTCCATCATCTGCCCTGAACCATCGGCGCTGGCACGGTGTGCTCCAAAACTAGTAATATGGTTCATCCCTACTTTCTTCAGGGATGAAGACGTCATCCCTCAGCCTGAATCCATACAATGGAAACCTCCTACACAGCGGGTAGTTCTTTTGGATCTCTGATAGCAGCTCCACCAATGAACTATGTTCCGAGTGGCTATGGCCTAACTCCGCCAGACCCAGACTATTCACCATCTCATCCCTTCAGGCGGCATCTGCAAGAACCCCCTTGGTAGCTTCTTAGTGAGCCATTCAGTTTTAGAACATGGAGGAATTTCAGGTTGGTTCACAAAGCTCATTCGTGGAGAGCATTCATGAATCTGGTTCGCAGAGAGAGTTAGCGAAGCCCGTTCATGGAGTCCTATCCACACCTTTAAGTGTGAGATCATGAAGCTTTGTAGAAGAGTCAAAAACTCACTGTGCACCATGAAACGAAGTCCCGATTCGTGGAGAGCATTCGCGGAGTACGTGGAGCTTCACGAATCAAGAGCGCTAAAGTCCAAGATTGCAGAGAAAAAAAGAGAAAAAAAAAGTTTCCAGGTACTCTATTTATAGGCGAGGGACCCTCAGATCTTCATAGCATGTCCCGGCCGAAGCCTGCTTCGCAGCGTGTCCAGCTAGAGCATCGCTTTCCCGCTTGGCGATCCCTCTTCGTGAGGTAGCTTCGCGAACCACCGAGGATTTTGGTGATTGACCCTTAGACTTTGTCCCATGACTTCTCCGTGGCTCTAAGTCTGAGCGGGGGTGCATTTGTTGACACCAAAATGTTGGCAGGAGAAGAAGACACCAAACCGATGGCTACCTCAAAAATCCCATTCGCGGAGAACCGGTCGCACTATGCCATCGCGAATCAAGGAGGCGGTAATGCTCCGTGAACACCATGGACGTTCGTGCCCCGTCGTGAAGCAAGGAGGATGTAACGCTCCACGACCACCCTTGATGTTTGTGAACCTCCATGAATCAGGGAGGTGGTAATGCTCTGCGACCTCCCTTGACATTCGCGACCCGCTGTGAAGCAAGGAGGCGGTAACGCTCCGCGAATGCATTTGATGTTCGTGACGCGCCGTGAAGCAAATGTAATCCTCTTCGCGGCACCTCTACCCTATAAATACTGGCCTCCCCCCGAGCCCAAGGGATGGAAAATATGACCTTTTGACTTTCTATCTCCCGAATTGTGAGTCACACTTCTACTCTACAAAACATGAACTGTGCGAGGTACTTCTTCTCTGCGAAGTGCCTCCCCTTTGTCTCGTTTTGATCCCCTCTTCCGAGAGGGATGAATTTCGCGGAACCTAAGGGCCTATGTGAAGGAAGGGGATCCCCAAGGGGACTCGGGTCATCATGGAGCATTTTTGCTTCGCGAAACACCATTCATGTACACATTATCTACATGCTAAGGCAGGGTCACTGTACTTCGCGAAGCACATTGCTTCACAACACCTTGCGTCATGAGGCACCTTTTTTCCATGAGGTAGTGTTCCATGAATGCCTTTATACTTCACGAAGAACCTACCATATGCACCTCTTCCCTATTCTTAGGATGAGGCACCCCAATTCATGAAGCACACCCCTTCGCAAGTGCCCTCCGCCACGTGGAGAAAAGGAGCTTCACAATGCCCCTACCTATGCACCCCTTTGCTTTGCAATTCCTTTTCCCGTGCGGCCCTCTAGGTTTTCATGATGGGATTTCAAAGTCCCTTGAATGGTACTGCCCATTGCATTGCTTCACCGCATGCTTCTTCACATAGGAACACTAATGAATATTGCTTCTTCACATAGCCATGCTAACGTGGACCC
This sequence comes from Viscum album, assembly GCA_963277665.1. NCBI lineage: Eukaryota > Viridiplantae > Streptophyta > Magnoliopsida > Santalales > Viscaceae > Viscum > Viscum album. The sequence continues at coordinate 1,239,228,061 of OY728153.1, forward strand.
CCCGATGGTTTGCTCCATGACACCCCCTCACCATGGATTTTCATATCCCCTCTCTGTACCAAAGAGCAGAGGGTACCGGTTATGTAAGTCCTAGGTGGGCGGAGCAAACCCACTTCATCTGAGCTACAGGATGTTAAACTTCCAAGCACCATCATTCTCAGCACATGATGTTAAACAGTGACCTCTTCCCATGCCTCATACGCGGGGTACCACCACCATGGACATTCTCTACACCCACTGGTCTCCACGAGGATGAGATCTCCCCTCACAAGGGATGATATCCTTCTTATTAGAGTGACATTTGTCTATGGGGAAAGGGCAACCATCTTGGTATAAGCCCCTATATTTTCTTGCCGGAGGTAGCATCCTGCTCCTCTTTTCTTCTTCGGACCCCAAGACCAGGGGGGAATGGACACCAGACCCCTCCTTTCTTCGGTACCAAATCCCTCTCTCTTTGCACTTTGTCGCCACTGGGCCTCCATACCAGAGTAAGTCCCAACCTCTTCGAGTTTCTAATCACACGTAATCCCCACTCCACTTCCCAGAAACTCACTTTTCGCGATGTGATCGTTAGGTCTTTGCTACCTCTTGTTTCTCACACCGAGTATTTCTCACGTGGGCTTAGAGTGAACACCGACTATGACATATTCATTGAGCCGCCTCAAAGCGTAGGCCCTAAATAACACTGCCTGAACTATGTGGTCTATGATCCTTGCCAAGGCAGGGTAAGTAGGAAGACTCCACGAGGTTCAATCCCAACACTTGGTCGTTCCGACCACCTTCACGTCAGTTCACCACACACCATCTGAACTATGAGGACTTTGATCCTTGCCAAGGAAGGGTACGTAGGATTCCTCCTTGAGGTTCAAACCCACCACCCATCGGACCCTAGGTCTACCTTCATGTTGGTTCCCACCCACCTGAACTATGTGGTCTTTGTTCCTTGCCAAGGTAGGGTACGTAGGAAGCCTCCATGTGGTTTAAGCCCAACACTGGTTGTTCCGACCATCTTCATGTCGGTTCACCAACTCATTGGGACACCTCAGAGCGTAATCCAGAAATGCCCCATCCGAACTACGAGGACTTTGATCATTGCCAAGGCAGGGTACATAGGAAGCCTCCACAAGGTTCAAGCCCAATAACCATTAGACCCCAGGTCCTCCTCCATGTCAGTTCACCGACTCCCTGGGCCGCCTCAAAGCGTAATCCCCAAATGCCACAATATAAACTATGTGGTGTTTGATCCTTGCCAAGGAGAGGTACGTAGGAAGCCTCCAAGATGTTCAAGCCCAACACCCAACAATTTTGACCCCCTTCGCATCAGTTCTCCCCCATCCTGCATGACGTTAAACTATGGACCCCATCCAGCGGTAAGTCATTATTACCCCATCCAACGGTAAGCCGTTGTGTACCAATCTAGCGTAAGCTATTGAAACCCCCAATCGGTGGCAAGCCATCATCAAACGAACTATTTGGACAATAATTCCCTGCCACGTGGATACATAGGAAGCCTCTTCGAGGCTCAAGCCTAGAACCATCATCATCCTCATGACGGTTCTATCCCATTCACCCCCCACCCTCCCTCCCCTCACAAAACCTTCCATCATCCATCCTGATTCTTACCCAGGCCATCACATCCCGGTGGGATAATGCCACCCCATGATTCATTCTAACTAACAACATTCGGGAGGCCACCCACATGATGGACACAGTATCGATGTTCCCACCAGGGGGTTTCTCCATCTGATCCACTCTAATCAGTGTTCTGATCAGCCCGATCCATCTCCGCTGGATGTTAAACTTGCGGTATACCCTGTGTTAAACATGGGAAGATGAGGAAAACATCAGATACATGCCCATGGAATATGATTCATCACATTTGATGTGGGATGCCTCAGGCCTTCATGTCCTCGAGAAGCCCTATAATAAGGGACAGAAGACAGACACGCCAATCCCCCAGCATCCAGACATGCTAGTGATGCCCAACGTGACTACTCCCCTAACCAAAGGTTTCTGCCCTGACCAGACCCTTTGGAATGTACTGACAGAAGTACTGTAATTAACTGGTGTCCATGAAGATATGGTGTCAGGAAGAGTTTCATGAACAATTTCTTAAGTCTATGAGGGAGACCCGAACTAGGTGACGAGTTTTGGGGAAGAATCCACAGAAGGAATAACCAACATTCCATTATCCCGTTTTGATCAAGGAGAAGATGTCCCTGAATAAGGAGCGGATGCCACCTGCCTTTGTAAAGGGGGGATGTGGGGCAACAAAAACCATGCCTCTCTTCCTTGAATGAGACGGACGTGAGTGCCCCGGCAAAAGCATCAGAAATAGAGATAAATAAGGACTTTACTGTAGTACTATTTTATTGAGTATTTGAGATTATATGGTTCTAAGAAAAGTGACTTAATAGTAAGATACACTTTTTGAAAAAATATAAGGTTGAAGGAAAGGTAATCCTTAATATGGTCATGATAATGAGGTAGTAATTTTGGAATAATATATGGTTGATTTGGATAAATTATTTCGGATATTCTTGACTTCCTTTGAACTGATTAATAGTTTTTTTATTTCATCATTGTTGGAATATTCAAAAAATTTGGATATAAGGAATATATCCAGTATTATATAAAGGATAAGGGAGCATGAATGTAATCAATAAGGTTTTATGGTAATTCAGGGTGTTACCATGTTTTAAAATAATACATGATAAAGGTGTTAACATGTTATTACGTGGAAAAAGGACCTTCATTGTGTTTAACTTCCTTATAAATTTTGGACTGTGAGTTTGGATAGAAGTATTTTGGATTATTCTAAAGGTTGGAATGGATTATGTTTGAAATTGGATACTATTTTTAAGGTTATTTTTGGATTTTTATAAAAAGGACAACACACAGACCGTGTGATAACCCATCGCATCAGACAAATCTGTGGGAATCAAACCCAAAACCATAGTGCGATTGGGATTTATCGCCTACAACTAGACTATGTGAAGTCCCTAGATTGTATAATGTATTTTTTTTAAAGGGTATGATAGGTGAATTATAAATTCATTATTTTTTGAATCCTATATGATTAGGATAAATAGAATATTTTTTTGAAATCTTTTGGAGTGATAGATGAGTTTGTGGTAGGAATTAGCTAAAGAATTAAACTATACTTGTCAAGTATATATATATATATATATATATATATATATAATTTTTTCCCTCCTATTCTCTGGGTAAATTAATTCTTAAACTTTAGGGAATGGATCTTAAAACCAAAAATGTGTTATCACAATACCTTATTTTTTATTGAACCGATGGTATTTTAAATCATCATAGATTGATGGATTTTAGGCCCTCAATTTTACACTTGTTTGTGATTGATGACCTCAATAACTCCCTATAGATATTTAGGTTTTTCCTCTAATTATGTGTCTATAATTTCCACCAATGTTCTCTTAATCAATATCATAATTTTGTGGTGACCCTTTTATTTCCCTTTTCCTCTTATTATGAATAAATTTTATTAACCAATTTTCGATGTGGGTTTTCCCACAAAGGTATTTTCTATTTTCAACCTTTTATTTTTGAAGAACAATTTAAAATTGTGAGGATGAAATTTATTTAATGAGGGAAGAATTTAACACCCCAAGATTTCATAGTATGTTATTTCTTCAATGTAATTCAATAACTTGCACTACACGCAACACCGAGTTCAAGTGCACCACAACTTACCAAACTAGTTGTTCAAAAGAGTTTATGAATAGTATTAACTAAATTATGAACTTTATATAATCATTATAATTTTATAATTCATATTGTGAGTTTCTTAGACATAATTTAAGAAAAAATTCATTTTTTTAGATAAAATAAGTACTTTTCAAAAAAATACAATTTTGTCACCTTTTAATGGAGAACCCTCTTTTAATCCAATATTTGAAACTTTTATATATTCAATTTGACAAAATAAACTTCTTATTTATAATCCTTACATAATAATTTAGTTTCAATAAAATTTTTGTGTTTTTACGATAACTTTCATATTTGGGTGAATAGTGAAAAATACTATATTTTAACTGAAAACAACTTTTTTAATCAAAATAGATTATAGTATTAAATTATACATTTTAATGGTTAGGAAGTATAAATATATTATATTTTTACCATTTAATCCAATTTTGGTCATTTTAAGAATTTTCACTTTGAAATTGGACATAAACAAGTGTCAATCTTTTGATAGTTATTATTTCTTAAAAATACACTTTTTGGTTTTGACAACGAGAATTAATTTTACATTAATTAATGAAACTTATATATTTCTAAATTGGTAAAATATAATTCATTTTGGAATTCGGAATATCAAAATTATCTTAGGGTGAATTTTTTTGTATTATTCTGAAAACTTTCAATTTTTGATGAATAGTGAAAAACACTGTGTTATTATTTAAAACCCACTTTTTATTTAAATAATTAATTATTTTATTTAAATTTATTTTAGGTCAAAATATATACTTAATAACAATTTTAGTTTAATTTAATTCATTGGAATCTTTTTTATAATAAAATTAGATGTATAAAATTTTATTGAACTTTTTACAGTCTTTTACCCACCATCTAGGAGCATTTGAAAATTTGTATAAAACTTAATTTTACTGCTTCTGTGAGTTTAATTTTGAAAATCTAAGAGACAAGGTTAACTATATTAAGTAAAATGTGGTTCAGTAAGATGAAAATAATTTTTGGTGAAAAGTAACTTTTGACTTTTATTCACCACAATTAAAAGTCAAAAAGAGTAATTAAGGGTAAAAATGGTATTATAATTACATTAACACATGTCCTAATTCTATTGGATAAGTTTAATTCGACCAAAAAAATCTTAGGAATAAAATATGACCCTTTAGGTCCACTTGGATTAGATTAGGACATTTATTATTATTTAATTTAAAGTAGATTTAAAAGTGTTAAATTCAAGTTTTCATAACTAAAACATTTAAATACAGGGTTATACATAAGATAAATTCGACTATAAATATTAATTATAAATATAAAAATATTTCCTACATAATGGTATTTTATTTATAATTTTTAGACATTAAATAATTTAATTTATTTCTAACACAATGATGATGCAGTAGTTAACTTATTAATGAAAGATTAAACAATTGATATTATAAATATCCAAATAAATTTAATTTTAGACTTTTGATAAATTAAACTAATTTAATATGTTAATATGACATTTTTGGGTTTATTAGATAAATTCTTTTTGAAGTGATAAGGTTGTTATGAGTTTCACAAAAACAAAATACCAAATAGTGTCAAAATTGACATAAATTAATTTTTTAAAAAAAATACTATATTATTGGTTGATATAATATTCCTAAAAATATAAGGTTCATCCAAAGGGATTAAATAATATTATATATGTCATTAATTAACAACTTTAGGTTCTTTTAGTTGTTTATAGTAATTTTATTAACCATATAGTGTAAGAATACAAGAAGATACGGTAAAAGTAAAAATCTTTAACTTAGAGTTAAATCTAAAAGATAAGGTTAAAATGGTAAGATAAACTTGTCTAAAACCTATTGGTTGAGAGAATTTAGACTCATCACAACATTAGATTCGAAATAATTAAATTTGGAGCCATTATAAACTGAATATAATTTTATTATAAAATAATATTTCAATCTTTTCATAAGGTTCCTCTCACCCCTCTTATAAAAGGTCACTCCCCTTTATCTCAAATTCACACCATCAAAGCCATTTTTCTCGGCCAACCCCTACCCAAATATCCTATAAACTTTCCTGCCTTCATCTTAGAGGAATTCCTTTAGTCATAAATCCAACTTAAGGAGCCCTTTTGATCAAATCTAAAGGAAGAACCTGAAAAAGAGGTAAATATTTCATTACCTTTTTCAATCTCTTTTATTATTCCACTTATTCTTTCCTTGTTGTTTCCATTATAAAATAATAAATCCAGTATCTTATATATAATGTGATGTTATTATAAATATTTTACAACCATATTCATTATTTTATCCATCCTTTGAATGACATGTCACTATACGTGTGTATGTATGGCTTACCGTCTCCACGTCGTGGTGTAGTTGTTATTCAATATATTATTATTTGGATGGGTATAATAATGATGTATACTTGATTTAAATAATAAATATAACATGATAATGATTATTTATATATGATATACCATCCAATTATATACTATTTTAATATCAAAAGAATAATATTGTCGCTCATGCATGCGTACGGAATACCGTCTCCACGAACACGATGAGATTCATTCCCCATCGTAACCATTCAAGAATAATTTTCATTTTATGATTAAAAATAATGTTTAAAGACTTAATATAATTTTTGATATGAATAATAAACATCCCATACATAATAAACATGACTCATGTAACAATGAATATAATGGAAAACGAATCATTGAACACCTAAAACAACGATAATACTAAAATATCATTAAAAAAGCATTATTAGAAGATCATATATGATATAATAATTATGTATATGATTCTTGAATAATTTAATAACAATGATTTAACTATTATACAGGATGTTAATTTACCCTCAAACAATTAAAATTACATGTTAAGGGTTAATTTCACAATCTCTTTATTATCCGAGGTTGTTTTTACGTATCTACTGGTACCTCTTTATCATCCACATCCGTGTTTTCTTAAAAATGTATTTCAAAACTTTCTTACTATTTACTAGACTATGGGATAAAGTCATTTATACCCTTGTTTGAATTTTTATAATATTTTTATAAATAATATTTCCATCGTTTTCCAAACAAGGTACTTTATGTCCTTTTCGAAAAAATTAATATAAAAATGTTTTTTTAACTTATACGATGGGTGTGGATATTTTCTGCTATTATAACATCATTGAATATTACCTTAAAATATTATAATAATATTTTAAAAATAAATTTTTTCCTCATAATTATGTGACTCTTAAACTATTTCAAAATAGAAAGAGTTATTTCTCTCAAATAGTTTTCATTTCATCTATGTCAACAACCTTTGATAAATTTTACGCTTGTTTGAAGATGATTTATTATGATACAAACCTTCCAAATTATATTGAAGTTTTTGTAATATTTTTGAATGTGGATGATTTATTTTTAGTCCATTCATGGTTTATGGATAAAGTATTGACATTTTGTATGCTAGTTTTAATAAGAATGTTTATGTTATATTTCATCCTTTTCTTAAGATGAATGCATTCGACTAGTATGTTCCAAGTTGGGGACCAGTAAAAGTAATCCCTCCAGGTTGGGGTCTGGTTAGAGTAGAGTCTCTGGGTTAGAGTCTGGTTACAGAGGCTCTCCGGGTTGGAGTCTAGTTATAGAGGCTCTTCGGGTTGGATTACGGTTACAGAGGCTCTCTGGGTTGGGGTTCAGTTACAGTTAGCCCCTAGGTCTTGGCACGACGCCTTGACACAAAAATTAAAGTCTGGTACTATACATTACCTCTTTAAGAAATTTTTTATTACATGTGATTATTTGAATAATATAATTTCCATGTGCATATTTATATGGTAATTTTTGATTTATTTTTTCCATATTATGTTCAAGTTTATGTTTAAAAGGCTATTGTTTTAATTACACATCTTACCTTAAAAGTTTATATCTTCCACTAAATTATTTACCCTTACTAAGAAACTGAGCTCACCCCTTTCTTATGTTTTATTTTCCCAGGATCCCAAGAAGTGTTTTATGTTTGAGATTCAGGGTTATGATTAGGGAAAAATGGAATTCTCAAAGGATTATTTTTTTATTTTTTATGTTGGAAAGTGTAATGTAATGTTCATGTATGTAATCTATTTTCCAAGACTTCTAAACTGATCAGTCTTTCGGGACTTGATTCCTTGTAATCATTCCAATGTATTAAAATAATGTACTGACTCTAGGAATCTAGGGTCGGGGAATTACACTATGCCTCCATATAATTAAATATCGATGAGAATAAATACCTAACTCATGATCTAAAATTGGTTGTATTGATCTTCGCATTGAATATTTGGTGACATTGTCTTTACGGAGAAAAGTGTGACATATATATGGATCATAAAAGCCTCAAGTATATATTCACACAAAAGGTTATTAATATGCTCCAATGAATGTGGATAGAGATAATCATGGATTACGATTAATCAATCCATTACCATCTTAGGAAATTAAAAAAAATTGGTAAATGATCTGAGTATAAAGGATCTTGGAACCCTATCCATGATGAGGATTTCAAGGGATCCAATATTCATGGACATGAAAAGGATGGACATGAGAATGATAAAATGATATCTATCCTAACTTTCTCAAATAACTTCTCAACCATACATTCTTGAGAGGATCAAGGAGGCCTAGAAAGATGTTGAGTTACAATAGAAGAAGGTAGAAAATATTATACAGTTCAACTTTTCTGAAAATGGATTTATAAGTTTTGGAACCCAAATATGTGTCCCATAAAAACCAAAACTAAAAAGAGAATTTCAGGATAGTTTTTATATCTCATAATTCTCTATTCATCCAAAAATCACTAAGATGTACATATATTTGATGGAAAATATATAGTGGGATAAAATGAATAGGCGAAAGGTAGAGTTTGTATCATGATTCTTTGTATGAAAAAAAAATTCTAAGGTGAAATGATATAATTCTAAGGGTGTGATACAACCATTTCCCATATTGGCATAGGGATGGGAAAACATAACCATGTAATTTATTAGAGGACTCCCCAGGACACCTAAAGGCAATAAATTCATCTAGGTGGTAGACGGTTTCCTTTCTATTTCCGAACATTTCATTGGTATCAAGGAATATTTATCTCCTAATTAAATCCCCAAGATATTCATAATGGAAGTTGTAAAACTTCATGTAGTTCCACTCTTTATTGTATATAATTGAGATTTGAGGTTTGCCTCAAGGTTTTAGATAAGTCATTAGCAAGCATTGGATATAAAACTAAACATCAGCACTGCCTATCACCATCAAATAGATGGTCAATCTGAAAGGACCATTCAAAATCTAGAGGATATATTGAGATATTTTTCAATAGATTTACAAGGATTTTGGGACCAGAACATTCCCCTAGAAATGCTCTCATATAACAATAGTTTCTATTCTATATTTAAATGGAACCTTATAAGTCTATGTATGGGAAGAGGTGTTGAAATCAAACATTATGGGATGAAGTTAGATATTTTAAGCTTATGGGACATGATCTTATCCAATATACGATAGGGATGGTTCAATTAATTCAAAAGCATATGAAATCTACACAAAGTATACATGAAATCTACACAAAGTATACATAAAATCTATGATGAAAATCATCAATGAGACCATGATTTTGAGTTCAGAGATAAAGTGTTACTTTATATATCACCATGGAATAAATTCATGAGGTTTGGGAAGAAGGGAAATCTTATTCCTAGATACATCAATCCCTTTTATATCCTTTATCGCATCGGAGAGGTGGCATATTCACTTGGACTCCCACCTAACCTATCTCAAGTACATGATGTGTTCCATGTATCCTAGCTGACGAAGTGAATACCAAATCCCTTAAATGTATTTAATCTATAGGTGGTTCCATTGGATAATGATATTTCATAATAGTAGAATTATGTGAAGATTTTAGATCATAAAGACAAATTTATATGAAACAAGACAAATCACCTAGTAAAAGTGTTGTGGAGAATCCATATGTTTTAGAAAGATATGTGGGAACCAATACAGGTGATGAAACATAAGTACCCTCATCTGTTTTAATGTATGAAAATAAAATTTTGAGGGAAATATTTCTAAAGTTGGAATAATGTAACAACCCAAATGTTTATAAATTAAATTTCCCTTTTAAATGAGTAAATATCTTATTAAGAAATGAATTTGTAGAAAACACATGCAGTACCATGGTTATTTTGGATGGTTATATGGTCTATAAAATTTAAAATACCATTAGGAGTCATATCCATTTATAATAAATTCATTTTAAAGTGACCATTAAGATTAGTATATTAATGGGTAATAATAAAGTCCATTTGACACAAACAAAGGAAGAAACGACCCTAAATAGTAGGATCATAACCTATAAATCCCATTTATTAGAGATTTTGAGGGAGATAGCATAACTGAGCTTTACCCTTGACCAAACCTAATCCAATATTCAACAACTATATCATGGTTCAAACCATGTATGTTGAAACATCCTAAGAAAATATCACTCTTGTATACTTTACCCTTAGGGTGTTCACTAGTGTAATAAAGTGATATGTATATTGACACTAATAGTATGAATTTTTATATTTTATATTTTATAAAATAATTATTATATTTATACATTTTTAATATTACTTTTTATATTGTAAAATATTGAGTTTGATAAAAATTTGATTATGATACGATGAAACACAAATTGGATTTTTGGGAAATATATAGCTTCAATCAAGAAATTATTTTTGATATATTTGATAATTTTTAAAATATATGATATTTTAATAAAATAATATTATTAAATCATATTTATTAAACATAAATTGTGATATAATTTTATTAAGTCAAATATAATTTTTATAAGGGTCAGAAAACTATTATTGTAAAAAACCATTATTTTGCAATAAATGAGTATTTTCATTTAAAATAATAAATTCACATATTCATAGAATTATTTTGATAAAATAAACATTATTTTTTAAATAATAATTTCAAAATTATCCAATGGTGAATTTTGCATAGTTTTTTGAGATAGAAGAATTTTCATGTTAAAATTAAATACAATATGAATATATGGTATCTTTTATGAAATTATAATGATCCAAAAGTAATGTCATATATTCCATAAAAGGTATTAATAACCATATATATATTTACCATTGAAAATAATTTTTTTTTATGTTATTTTATTAATTTTATAAAACCTTAATGAATCCTCCAAAACCTATATTATATAGTAAGGTTTTAAAATCAATTCTTTATCAATATGAATCACTCCAAAATCAAAAATGGTATTAATTTATTAAGTTAGGTTATTAGACATATAAAATTATTAAATTTTATCCTATTCTTCAGTAACCATTCACAAAAAATATTGTAAGGTTTTTTGTTTGGATTAAATTATTATACAGAGTACAAAACCTATGTTTAGAAAATAATAAAGAACTCTCCTCTATTTTCCTATATAAACCCACCCAAACTCTCATATATATTCACTTGAAACCTGTGTATAATAAAATTACTCATCCATTACCTCTACATATCCCTCCCAAGGTTCCCTTAATCTCTTAATAATCTCATTACAAGATTTTAGAAGCACCCTCTCAAGGTAAGGGATCCCCACCTTATCCACTTTATTCTAGAACCTCCTTTATATTATGGTGTTTTTTCACTTGTTCATGTTGGTATATGTTTTAATTCATTAATATTACTTACCATAATATTTTAAAGTGATTGGGGATCCCTTTAACTCTCATTATTCTCTCCCATGAATCTTTAAGTATCATCATTATGTTTTCGAAATTATCCTCTGATTTTCCATGCCATGCAATTGTGTTGTAAATACTAACCCCATTTCCAATTATGTTTATTTAACTAGATGTACCTATAATTTTTTATTTTGTTATTCCATTTATATATCCCACACTCCTTAATCATGGTATTAGTCATCTATGTGGTATACTTATGCATGTACAAGATATGAATGTTTTTGATGGGCCTAAAATTATATATCCCTCCAATGCATTGGGTAATGTTTTAGACTAATGACATTACATGTATAGTATGTGGGAGTTTATTCTAATCACACTATGTTTTGTTGTCTTGGAATTTATCCTTGAATTTTGTTTATGAGATCATGTTTTATGTTGTGTTTACATTATCATGTTGCATTTATGATATCATGTTATATCATGCCTCATTATTCAAAATTATTATTCTCACCCATTTTATGATATATTGATATGAATATTAGATTACATGTATTTATTTAACTTATTATATTCTTTGATTTTTCCCTTACTTGGATTTATTACTCGCCTCTTTTCTAAGTATTTCCTTAGGTTGTCCCATGCATTTTTATAAGAATGATGGAATTTTAAAATCATGTTAAGGAAGTTTTCAATAAAGTCATTAAATTATATTGAAATTTGTTATGATATTTACCTAAATTCCAAAACACTCTAGGATTCACTATCTTTTGGTATTGTATAATGTGTATCTTTATGTATTAAATTATGAAATAAAGTGTATTAAAGATATGAATTAACATAGAAGATGATCTTCAAACAGTGAATAGAATGATCTTATAAGGGTGAAATCTATTATGATAACTAGAAATGATTTTCATATTGATTATTATTCTCATAAGTGTATAGTTGTTCATTCCATAATGAGATAATCTATTATAAAATATAATTTAATACAAATTTATTTAGTAGTGATGATATTTTATTTTATATGGATATTTTTAGAAATGATATCAGAAGATTAATGTTAAAAAATTAGAATTGAAATAAAGACTTATTATGGTATATATTAAATAACAAGAAATTAAAATTGAAAATGAGAATGGTTATTCCTATAAATGAAGTAGAGATAAGTGGTTAAATGAAAATATATTATCTTAAGATCATGGGAATACACCCATGTAATTCTATTGAGAAAATGCGATGGAGGTCATGGAATAAAAGTTGATAGAATATTCTAGAATACATTTTATATTGGTTTTAATAGAAATTATATAATTAAGAATTATATTTAATTATTTAGATGGATTATATAAAAAAATATGATAATAATTGATAATTATAAAGAGTGAGTTTTTGAGTGGAAGCAAATTGAAAGAACCAGATAATGATAAATAGAGAAAGAATATTTTCAGTATTGATAATGAAAAAGAATCCATATAGATTATATTAATCAGATCCACTTTGTAATTCAAAATGGTGAAAATTAATATGTTCTTACAATACCATGTAATATATAAGTCTAGTATAATGAATAGGATAATAATAATATTTTACATAAAGGTAAATATTCCTACTTTTGCTGATGATATATTTCATATCACATGATGAATATCGAGGTTCTACTCAATCATGAATACCTCAGTAGCTCAAGTTTGGGAGAGGATCATTATAATATTCTTTAAAATAGTCTCTTTGTAACAATAATTGATTGATTTTCGTGTGGTCATATAGTTATATATTAGTGGTTGAAGAATTTATTTAATAATTAGAACCATTTTCATTGTTTTTGTGACATCAATTTCATATTTTCCATATTATTCAAGAAAATTAAAAGGGCGAAACTGTTAATATTGGTTATAATATTATAAAAAATACCACCATACCAATGAAAAATTAAATAATGTTAATAATAATTATAATTATCCTATAAAAAATATAGTTTATTATCTAATAGAAGTGAATATAAAATATTCCCAATGGTTTCTGACTGTGTAAAATGAAATAGTGTATCTTTTAAGTGAAGGATGATAAATTCACAAAACAAATTCTAATAACATTTATGTACTACTGATAAAACATGTGTATTTAAATAATAACGTAACACAACATATAGTAGGTTTTCATTATTTGGTTCAAATGTTGCATGAATCACCATATATTACTTCAAAAACCCATTATTCATTTTTTGTCATTGTTGTGTGTTGGGTAAGAGAAAAATATATCCATTTATATATTAATAGGTAATATGGGTTCAAATAATGTGAGTGGATATTAAAAAAGAATTAATTTCTTATGTGAAGTATTTGGTTAAAATAAATTTACATATCCATCCCAACCTTGAAAGTGATTGCACTCACTCCTAGGTTATCTCAATTGGTATCAAAGAATAATGTTCCATAAGATTACATATATATTTATTCCCCAAGTATTTTTCTGAGATATATATAAAATGAAAATTTTTAGAGATCTCAGATGAGCATCATATAAAAAATTCATTTCCCAACACTATTGATATAGGAAAGGATATTTCAACCAAAACTATGATGAATAGGAAGAAAATATAGTCAAATAATATGAAACGTAATTCAAAATTGAAATAGGAATAACTAATATAAGAATATTTTTTTTTATATATGTCGAAAATGATTTTATAAATGATTCTAGTTATATTTGTGATAATGATGACTAAATTACATCTATTGAAAACATGTACTCTATGGTTAGGAAGTAATAGATAAATTTTCATCTTTATATAGTCACATATATATTTTAGTTCATCCATGATAAATATGATGAAAAATCATAGAAAAATCATGGTGATTAAGTAATCAAAAAAACCTTAGAAATATTATTATAGAAAATAAATTCTCTCATCAATGATTTGAACACAATGGAGAAATATTTAAAAGTTAGTAGATAATAATTTTGATTTCTCAAGAAAAATTATAATATATCATTGATGATAATGCTAAAAAATGAAAAATTTGTGATGAAAAATACATTCCTTAGAAAAATCACACTAAGGAACTCTTTCTTCAAAGGATGTCGGCATGGAAGATAAATCCAATAGTATTAAGAACTGTGACAATTATCTACATGATTGCAAAAAAATGTATTTGGATCATATTGAAAAGTTTAAAAGTGAATAGAAAGTCTAATTAAAATAATATAAGGTTGAAAATAATATTCTTAGATTAAGGTAGATTGAATTTTAGTTGAATAAGAAAATTTTGGAATAAAATAAATAAAAATATTCCCTAATAGTTAAAAGAATATATATTACTACAATTGTTTTTTATAATAAAATTTCATAAAAAAAGATAAACTTTTTTGAAATAATAGGTTTATATCTTCTATGTAAACATCCTGTAAAATATTATTGAATAAGGTAACACATTCTCTAGATAAATCTAATTTTATAATTATTGTTTTGATGGAAACTATAGGGTCATGATCAAAATATGGTCAAATGTAGGTGGATAAAAATAACAAGAGATATAATGCATAGAAAAGGTGGATATAACCATGTCTAAGACGAGAATCACTGCAAATGGATTATAAAATAGTTTTATATATTCTAAAAAAATAGAAATGGCATAAATCTGTCAAGAGTATATCTATAAGAAAAATAAGGTACTCATTTTACACTATTAGTGTTGTTGTAGGTTTAGGCATAAGGCCATCAAATGATGGAATAACATGTCAATGTATGGAAATTATATAAGGTCAAAATTTAGTGTGGGATTAATGTTGACATAAATATCTATTATATATATATATATATTTCAAAAATAATGATAATCTATAATAAAATAATATATTTTATGGTCTTTATAACTTCTATGATTATTACAAAAATAGTGGTAAAAAAATATGATTATGGTTTATTTGTTATAATTATAAACAATTCACATGATGATTATAAGAAAAAATAAAGTAATGATGAAATAATGATGAAATGAAAATACTTATTCGTTTGGGTGGAAATAGAAGTCTTATGTTAAGAAGACTACTTCCATGAATCCAATAAAAATTATTGAAATGGATGTCACAAAAAATTAAAGAGGACACTTATACTGTTTCTAAAATAGAAAAATCATAGACCATTTAAATTATCCATGGATATAAATGACAAAGGAATCAATTTTTAATCAAACAAGGAATCAGTCCATGATAGAAATCGTAGCATTGGACTAGTGGTTGAAAGTCTGGATGAAAACAGAGAAAGCTAAAAATAAAGGTAAAATTAAAGGTTACAAATAATTTTTGTGTATGGTGAAATCTATTAATATAAGACACTAATAAATGTGTGATAGTTTTATTAGGATAAAATAACCCGTTGAATTTTTTTTGAAAACATCGATGATGATATATACTAAGACAGTTACTATAAAAACTGAGTCCCCACACAATAAGAAGCTTGATCATGTGCTTGAAAATATGTATAGAATCATTGTAATTGGATAGAAATATATAGGAAAATATAATAAATTTTATTTTTTTAATGAATTGAGAAACCTATTCCAGTTAAGAAGATTTTTGAAAGAAATGGATTGAAATATATGTTACATAACGATGTTCCAAACTAAAATGTTAATATTAAAGCTTTAATAATGATTTATAAACCCTTTTAAGATGTAATTAATGGTGTTTATTGGTTAATAAACAAATATTATCCGTACATATCTCATTTAGTATGTGATGTAAACACACCTTATTCCAAAACATGCATATTTTTACAAAAATTTGTAGGGAATTGATGCAAAATCACAAATTAGAAGAACTAACAAATTTTTTTATCATTATACTTCTAATAGAATAATACTGCATAAAATTAATTAACAATAATAATATTGTCTCCTTAAAATAAATCATTTACAATACCTTAATAGGTATCAAACCTTAACTGATTTCATGAATTCATCAAGACTTATTTTAAAGAATAACATGTTACATAATGATTGTTGAAATTTATCCCCTCAGTGGGATTTCATGGAATAATATTCTATAGTTTTTCTATTTTATATGGATATATATTTCTAGAGATCACTTGAGGAATCTGAACTATGATGTATGAAAATCTATTTTCTAGATCTATTTTAATAAAATCTATTTCATCAGTGGGATTGATTTTTAATCAAAAAATATTTCAAAAGGGAGAAAAACAACACACACTTAAATTTTTTATATATTTTTTAAAGATTAGTGTGGGTTAAAACATCATGAAATTCCATTTATATTGTCCTTAAGAATTGAAATCAATGTTTTTATCAGAATTTAAACTACAAATGCATAGATTTTTGTTATTGGATAATCACCATTTTTTACACCGGGTTATCCCATAGAGAATTAATGTTGTTTTTATGATGTTCCATTGCTATGAAAACAATTTTAGACACCATTTTTATAGTAAATTATCTAATTCTATTAATGAGTTAGTGAAAAAGTATTTTTGGAGATCAAAGGAGAGAAGATTATTTTACAAATCTGTATTTTTGAAGAAATAAGAAGATTGTTCCTTGTATTTTACTTTGTATCTATTATTAATAAATGGGATAGAAACATTGAACTACTAAAGACATATTTAAATGAATTTATGTGAATAATTTTAATGTATTGATAAAAAAATAAATTTAGATATTGAATTACCAAAAATTTTGTATTGGTTGAATTTTTTTAATGATCATGTAAATAAATATGTATTAGTGTATTGGGTGATGGAGGAACTTCCCAAGGAATATGATGATGATTCCTCCCATAAAGTGGTTGGTAATTAATAGTGAAGTTGCAACTTGGTGAACTTCAATTAAATAAAATTATTGGAGAGATTGTTTTTAAAGCATCAATAACTAGTACTGATGGAATATTTCTTCAATAATTATAATAGTTTGAATAATCGTAATAATAATTTGAATAATAAAAAGCATATAGATTTATGATTAAATATTTAAAATCTTATTTGAATTGTAGAGGAACCATAAAAGGATCACAAATCGTGAATACCACTATATTTAATCTTGAAAATCATTTTTATAAATTATAGAGTTATTATAAAATAAGTTGGATGTTCAAAAATAGTTAATTATATTGAAATACAATAAATTGGGTATTTAATATATTAAAAACATTGAGAAAGGTTCTTAGTATGTTTAATAAAGTTTGGTAAATTCCCAAATTTATTTGAGTTTCATTGATATTGTTGAGAAAATTTTCAAATTGATTTGAAATTATTTGAGAGGATTAGAATTAGTTCTTATATTATTTGATTTATTCTTGAAAATATAAGATAAATATTTCTATGATTGATTTGGTACATATTATATTGTTTCAAATGTATGCTATGAATGTTTTTCTAATATTGTTTAAATGATAGTGATGATACATTTGATATCTTAACATGAAAAGGATATTTATTGAAGAAGGGATTAAAAAATGTAAAATTTGGTCGATACATATGATATTTTGACCATATATATGGTTTTTACAGATTTATACGAATATAAAAACTCAATTCATACATAATATAATTCAAATTGGTTATATTGAAATTTAAAAATAGTAAATGTGATGTGTAAGATATTTTTTATGTCAGATGATGAAGATGTGAAAATGAATGAGCATATATATAATATTTAATATAATTTTTTAGAGTTCACTGAAATCCAAAATGTATGGAAAGATATCTAGATATGTATTATTTGTAAAAACTTTAATATGATTCATGAGTTATAGAAAATTAGTACTCATTAATGCCTATTATCATAAGTATGAAATGTAAGATATCTTTTAGGATTTATAAAATTTCCCTTCATGTTACTAAAATTTTTTAAAATGGGATTATCTTACATAGAAATATAATATTTTAAAAAACACACTTATAATTAAAAATTTCAATAAATATAGAAAATAGTAGAATTCACAATATAATATGAAACATATCATATATATAATGTCTAGAATGAAACTCGAAGGAAAATATGAAGAATGAAATATTCTGATAAAACAAAATCCATACAATAGTCAAGATGATCCACAATGAAATAAATATCAAAAAATGAATTTTTATTAAAGATGAATGAATATTTAAGATGATCTTTAAGAAATAAAAAAAATAAGATCATGTAGTGGTATAATATACAATGAAAATTATGAATGATCATCTTGTTGAAGATTAATCGGAGAATTTCATAGAGATTTTCACTATGATGAGATGAACTACAATACAATGTAATTGAAGAATGATTTATTCATCAGTGATAAACATTTATTTATTATAAATATTACTAAAAAAATTATTAGATTAATTTCATATTTTTAAAAAAAATTAAATTAAGTATTTCTCAATTTTGATTAAATAAGATAAAATTAGAAATGAAAAAGCGAGATTGTGTTTTCTAAAATATAGTAGAGTAATGTTTCTAAAATAAAGTATAATATCTTTTAATCATGAAAACACACACATGTGATTCTATTCAGACAAAGTGATATAGATCAGGTAGTTGACATTGAGATAAGATCCTAGAATACATTTTTCATTGGTTATTTCAGAAATTCTAGAATATTGAATTATTTTTTATTTTTTATTCTTATAGAATACTAAAATATGAGAATAAGTGCTAGATATAGAAATTTAAAATTTAATTGGATGAGAATTGGGATATCCTGATAAAAATATGAAGAGGAACAACATTTTAGGTATTGAATAAAAATTAGAATTCACCCTGATTCTTTTGATCAGATTTAATATTTTGAAGAAGGAGGAAATGAAAAAAAAATTATACTACGATACCTAGAATAGAAAAAAAAATGATATAGTTATAAAGTGAAGAAAAATAGTTGGGAATATACTTGATACATTTATTTTTGTATGATCATTATTGAAGCACTTAGAGAATTTTGAGGTTTTATTTGATCATGAAGAAAAAACAACTAAAGTATGAGAGAAATTGTTAATTATATTATTTGAAAGATATAGTAGGTTAATAATTGGAGGATAATAAGTTATATGTGGTTAATAGATTATCTATAGGTATTCAATGACACTACTAAGGAATTAAATTAGTTTACATTATTGCTAAGACATCTAGTTTATATTGGTGATCCTCATCATTATGTTTTCTAAGGAAATCCATATAAGACTAGTGGTGGTAATATAAAATGCATCACCATACCTATAAAATACTAATATAGTGACTCAGGCTAGAAATTTTGTTATTTCACAAAATTTCCATAAGGTTGAAATTTCAATTCAAAAATAATCACACAATCCCAAGAATGAAATTTTAAGTGTCTTTAAGGAATAGCTACATAAGAAACGTATCTTACAACCCCTGTGAATATTTCTCCACAATTGAGCCACAAAAAAATTCCTCTTATACTTATTATATTTTATACTCGTATTTATAACCTGGGTAAATGGAAACATATGAAATGGGTGATCTAAAATTCTTGGTAATGGTAAACAAAGGAAATAACAATTGAATATCATAAATGATCAGAAGAATATCATATGGGTATAATTAATATACATAAGAAAATTCATACCCAAAAAAATCATAGATCATAAATCACGGTATATGAATAAGAATAAGATAAGACATGAATAAAAAGAGTTCAGAAACATGATTAAATAAACATAATCCATAAGATATTAATAGTGTCATGAGAAAACACATAAAACTATGAAATATATTTTAACTTCGGTAAAAATATTAGTATTTCTTTCATGAGCCACACCATCAATACTTATTCTTACAAGTGTTGGTACCAATATGGATAAAGGGGTTTCTATGGATTTTGGAAGTTTTTTTGAAGAAGTTTCAAAGTTTCTAGTAATAGGAATTTTATTGGAAGAATTATATTTTATCGTCTTTTAAAATATAGCTTTACTTTGTTAAAGTTTACAAAAATGGTGATTGTAATGATTTGGAATCATTTGTAGAAGATCATAAATAGTTTTTAACCAATTTTATTATATGTAAACAAAATTGGACATACAAAAAATATGTGATATGGTTTTGGTACTAAATTTTATCCATTAAAGTTTTTGTGCTTGAAGATTATCTTTAAATGGTTCAGACAAAAAATGTTTTGACAAAAAAAAATGGAGATAATTTATTATTTTGAGATATTACTATATAATGATTTATGAAATATCTCATAATGAAATAATTTAGTATAAAGGGAGAGATGTTTCATCCTGTAGAAAAAATCATCATTTCAATGTTTTATAGAATTCACCAGATTGAAAAAATCAGACAGAGTCTTGGTTGAAGAAATTTATATAAAAGGTTTATGAATTTTATGAATTTTAAAAAATTTATGATGTATTTAAATTTAATATAGATTGTATATTATGTCTTTATGAAATTTTTGATTCACATTTGTGAAGGCTATCGGACAGAGGAAAGCCTCTAAAGTTCAAAAGGGGGATACTGAAGAAGGGAAATATAGAAGGTCTTCAGATGAAGTATGGTGTAAAAATTCATTGTACAATGTCTATTGGAAAAACCATGTTTTCTAGATTTATGCATTTTTTTGTTGATTTTTAAGTTGATAAACTGTAAAATGATTCTCATGAATGATATTTAATGAAGTGTAATCATACAAAATATTCAGACAATATTTCATTAGATGAACATTTGGTATAGTGTATGTTGGAAAAATATATATGATGCTATGAAGATGGAATTAATATGATGATCGAACAAAATTTTGGTATAAATTTCATCAGAACAACTTTGTGAAAAAATATCCATCAAATGGATATATACAAATATAATAATAAATTGTGTTGATTTTTAAAAGTGGAGTTACTAAAGCTTTATCATTAGAAAATTTCCCAATGAACGAAGTCCATCGTATTTATGAATTCATCTATTGAAATAAATTTTCTAGGATAGGACTTCCAAAATTTTCTAACAAAGTTTTTTTTTGATCATTGAATGGACTCTCACCAAATGGAGAAACTCATTGTAGATTCTGGAAAAACATTTTTGGGATGAATTTTTGTGATGTAAAGTTATCTAAACAAAATTTCACACAGATATTAAAAATTATGATACTAAAGTTGGTATTTTAATATTTCATATATCATGGAGGAAAATATTGATACTCACCAATTTTTAAGGAAATTTTAAGAATTGTGAAGTTTCTAAATTTTCATGTTTAAATTAAAGAACATTCTAGAATTTTTTAGAAGATTTTAGTGAATTTTTTCTAGTGGAAGTTTTGAATTTCAATTTTTCACTGAGAAATAAATTAAATTGGAGTTCCAACCTTTTATTTTTTTGTGTGAACTTATACGAATCATTGCAATTATTATTATAGAAGTGTATTTTTCATGCATGAAAAAAGTGGAAGTATAGACAAATTGTTTTTGGATAGGGATACTTGATGGTATTTTGTTAGACAAAGTTTTGATGAGGATATTTCCAACCATGTAATTTATTGTTTGTTGTTAAAGAAGAAGTAAATATAAATTAGAGGTTTTTTATTAGATAATGGATAGAGTTTTCAGTCCCAAAAAACATTTCTATCATGTGAAACCAGACATATAGAGTGGTGTTAGAAAGCTATTTAAGTTATAAGAAGAAACCAGATGGAATTTTTGGATTGACTTTCTGAATGTAGAAATTGGACAAAAAATCAGATGAACAGTGAAATAGGCAAAAGAATTTCTTAACTGCATCTAGGTAAAAAGGTGAAGAAGGATTATTTTTTAAAGAATATTAAAAAGTGATGTTTATACAAGTAGTATAGCGATAACTTTCTGAGCCTGTTGGTGGATGTTTATAAAAGTTGTTACAAAATCATTGTTACATATTTATCTATGTGGAAAGAACGTCCATTGTAGTTTTTTATCTTACTATAATGAAAGTGTATAGATATTCTTGGATTACTGTAACCACATAAAACTATTTTTTTCTATTAGATTGTGTGGTATTGCATTATTTACAAACCATTCTAAAACTAGATACTCTTATTTAGTAGTGAAATTTTAATTACTTGTGTTCTTATGGTTGTGTTTAAATTATTTTTTCAACAAATTTATGACTATTTAATAGTAGGTGAAGGTTATTTCATAAGAAATAATAAATTGTTAAAATAAAACATCACTGATTCACTCCACCCCCTTTCAGTGATCACAGTGATCCTTCTTTTTCATTTCAACATGGAACTAAAATGTACTCATGAAGACTTATCTCGTGATATATAAACTATAAACCAATGAAATGGAAGGTGGTTTATGATCCCACCCATTATCAATTATACTTGTGAGTTTCACGTGAAATCAATCACTTATCAAATCATAAAGAACCTATATAAATAAAATCATTTTCATAAAACCTTCTAAATTATAATCATTCACTTTTATATCATAAAGAACCCCTTGGAAGAAAATCTATTTTATTCCAAACATCATAAGGGACCTACCGAAATAAAATGGGATTCACATGTATCCACATAAGGAAAGAAATAATAATTTTATCAATAATAATAAAATGATAAAGCCATGGAAAATAATTTGGTATCCAAGGACATAATGTAACATTCTAGTTAAATACTATTAAATAAAGATAATAGAGTATATGATATTTACACCATATAGATAAATGGTATAAAGTTAAGTCAATAATTTCCACAAATAAATCAATGTGTGGAATTTAGTTGAACACCCCTCAATTAAATGATTCAAAAATAGGGTATTCACAATGTAAATGCATCAGGTGAAATATTGGGATCACATATAGTGGATGATTAGGAAAGAAAAAGGAATTGATGGATCATTCCTCCAAGATGTAACGAAATTAAATAGGTCTTCCATATATTGAAGCTTAATATTTACAATATAATAATATCCTTGATAAATAATAATGTACGTTAAAGTATGTGGATTTAAATTAAAACTATTTTTCAGAGCATTAGAAAAAATTGATTTAGAAATACGAAACAGATAGGGTCTTTTTAAAATAATTTTAGATATAAATATTTCTTAAATAAATTAAAATAATATTTCCCTTTAAAAATCCATTTATCCTTAGAAATAATATATCATAGAAAAAGACTAAGATTATGGAAAGAGGTGTTCACATGGAAAATGTTAAATATTGGTTCTTTTTACACATTGATAAAAACTACTCATAGTAAAAATGATAAAATTATATTTAAAACATTTTTAAGAATATAAAGTATTATAAAATGATATCAATCAATTTTGTAGGTATTTTATGTAATTATTCAAAAGCATATAATTATTTTGTACATGGAAAATGGGAGGTTCCTGAAAAAAATAGATAGGGTCAGTTCCACTTATATGAAACACTTCCAGTAAAATAAAATTTAAAGGAAAATGAAATATCAAGGGGGCATATATAACCCATTGAATAAATAATGGAAATTATGATATGTTTTATAAAAAATTCAAATTCCTAAAACATATTATCTTTCAAAAACAATATTTATTTGATAATAATATTGGAAATAAAACCCTTATGGTTAGAGTAACATTTGGATCAAAACCACTTTCAAGTTGGATATATTTTGAATCAATTGAAATTTAAATAAAATAAAATATATATCTCTTTAAACCAGATTAATATCTTAAAAATCATTAGTAATTACACATACCATATTCAATATATCATGGCTCATATTAAGAAATAAGTCTCAAGAAATTAAATTTAAGAAAAATAAACCCTTAACTTTTTTCCCTATTTAGTTGAATGCACTATAAGATCCTGTGTAACAAAAACAAATATCTTAATAAAATATTTTAGAACCTTTTTCACATATAGAACCTTTTATAAACTTATTTTATAATTATTCTATATATTTATATTATTTATTTATTACATATTTTTTATGTCGGGTGTTGTAATCTCAATCGTTTTGAACTAGGTCTATAAAAGTAGTGTTATATTTAATTATTATTCATATGTTAATCATTTATAGTTAAATAAAGTTACTATAATTTATAAAATATAATTATTTATGATGTTTAAATATTTTTTCATGAGTACTTTAGTCCTTATCCTAGAAGATAAAATCGACAACTAACATTTTTCAGTACTTTTAACCATACGAATGGTGTTTTATTAATAAATAAGTTAAATATTGATGTATCCTTACCAGAAAAAAAATAAGTATTTTTATATTTATGTTATATTATATAAGTAATTCGGTTTTTATAATAATCCATGATAAAATTTTATATCATTGTTCAAGATGGTCAAATCACCCAAACATGAACATACCATACTTAATATATGATTATGAGGGGATTTTGTTGAAATATAATTACACTAGTGGAATAATGATATAATTTATTATTTATTAGTATGAAAAATCCAAATTATGCAGTATTTAGAAAAATAATTATTGAATATTAATATTTTACATAATTTTAATTAATGTTTTTCCTCTTAAAACGCTTATTTTAAAATACTAAATTAACGATTATTGTTTGTCAATCATATATTTAATATGATCTCTATTTTTCCATACCATAAACTATAATTATATCATAAAAATAATATTTATCCATAAAAACCATTCTCATACTCATCCAAGTAAGGAAGTGATAAAAATAAAAACAAAAATCCATTATCTCGTGGAGGCGGTACTCTACACATATGCATTGTCGATGATTTTTTTCTATAGATTGAGATAAATGAATAATATAATTTATATTTTTAGAAGATAAAATATTTTATAAATATAATAATTATTTATTAAATTTAATATTATTACCATATATGTATGTTGGTTATGGAAAATGATACATGATATTTTTTGGGGGTTGCAGTTCGTGCACGCAGAAATATCATTTTCAATTTTCTTAGGGAAAAAGGGAAGGGTGGTTAAATATTTTATCATTATTATAATAAAATAAAAGTATAACAAGGATACTTATGTTGTAATTTTGATATGGTGAAAATAAATTTAGAAAGAAGAAATTCGCATAAGGTAAAAGGAAATAAGAAGGCGTTGTTAGAAATATATACCTCACTACTTCAGTTATCACCTTTGTGATGGGGGATAAACCATTGAGGAATAGAGTTTTTAGAAAGAAATAACCTTATTAAGGTGTATAGGAGTGTTAATACGTTTTTTTATATAGTTTGGGCTCAAATAATGTGTTTTGTGTCTGGGTAATTGAGGAGAGTAGAGTCCCTTTTATAATTGAAAAGAAGTGGAAATATTTTAAATACTGAAAATTTTTCAATAATGGATAGTCACTCTCAAGAAAAATAGATCCAAATATGAGAAAAAGTATATATTATTATAAAAAATATCAATATATACATCAAACACTCAATTAAAATAATTTTTTAACATGTTTGGCCCTTTACCTCTTAGGCTACTCATTTTTACCATTTTTTTTCACCGTGGTAATTAGTTTTTACCTAGGTAATTTATCCTCCATGAAAAAAATGAACTTATTATATAATTTGAAATTAATTATTAAAAATTATAAATATACTTTTTATTTAATTTTTAAAATTTATAAAAATTAAATTTAAAATACAAAATGAATAATATATTAAAAAAATTGAAAAGTATTTCTTAAATTATAAAATGTAAAATATTGGTTTATAGATTCAAAAAAATTAAAATTATAAATTCACCATAAAATAAATACATACTCTTAGGAAAAGGTTTTATGAATTTAAAATTTATAGGTATATACTAAAAATTTTATAAAAGTTGGGGTATTTGTATATTGCAATATTCACATAAAATTCATTTTTTTTTAATCAAAAATTCATGCTAAGATAATTTTAACATTATAAATCCAAAAATTAAGTTATATTTACAAAATTAATATTCTAAAATTTAAAAAAATAAAATAAAATACAAAATACAAAATATAAAGGAAAAACTACTTTTGTTAAAGAAATGAAGTTTTTACACATTAAGTGTTCCAAATATTATTTAATATCAGTTTATAATTTAAAATATATTAATTTTTTAGTTCATATATAATAATATTTTATATGTGTTCAATTTAATATATTAGGTGAAAGTATACAGTAATTATCAAAATGGTTCTTTGAAAAAGAAATATTAATTTTATATTAAATATGCTTTGATAAATACCATTAAAATTACTTATTTATAAAATAAAATTTAATTTTACTACTCCCTTAATATTAAAATATTTATTTGAATTTTATATGTACATCATGTTATATTATAATAATATAATTATTAATATTTATACATAACATATATATATATATAATATTTTAATAACAAATTTTTACTTTATGGTCTATTATATTATTTTAAATTTACTACCTAAAAATAAAAAACTTCAGTAAACCTATTTGATATATGACCAATTATCATATCTTTAAAGACCATATTTGCAACAACCATATTTATAACCACCAGATTTCATTCATATATATATATATACTTACTAAATAATTCATTCATTCCACTCTCACTTCATAAGTTATTGTTTTTATTTATTATCATAGAAATTTCATATTTCTTTATCCTTTCATGGTGTTATTCCTCATTATAAGTTTCATTTAGATATTGGTGATCCTAATAGTTGATTAAGATCCAAGATATTTTCTAGTCATGAATATTTTATTCTATTTTATTTATTTACCATATTTTTTATGCACTTTTAAGGGATTAACTCTACGCATGGTATGTAATAATCTAGGGTATGTGGTGAATAATTTTATGTTATTTTTAAATATTGTCACACTTATGAATAAATAAAGTATACTTATTTTGGTTTATATCTTATAAAAATTGTTTCTAATCATGTTTTGGTCCTTTTTAAAGAAAATATGAACATTATTTAAAATTATAGGCCTAAATAATGATGATGATTATTATTGTTATTATTATTATTATTATAGTGATAATGATGATGTTGTTATTGTTATTGTTTATGATGATGATGATGATGATGGATCCTAAAACATGGGGAGTTACATTATTTCCACTTAAATAAATTGTTTCCTAGTAATTTTAATTATCATATACAGTGAAAATAACTAAGGGAATCTAAATTATAGATATGACTCAGGAAATAATATCTTGAGAGATATCAACCTTGAAAACTTGGGAAAAATATCTATTTACTTGTAATAGTATTACCCTTAATATTGAGTTTTTCTCCAACCATTTAGGCTAGGAGTATACCATTATTTGGTATCAAGAAACACATTATGTATTTTTTTCTTAGTGGTGTTTATTGTTACCAATTTATATAATATCATAAGTTAATGTTAAATATCATTTCCATACTTCAGATGATTTTTACTTTAAGTGGAAGGAACCAATCCATCACAAAAATCATGTTAAATTTATTCAAAGGAAGGATAATAAAATTTCCATAAGTCACATTCTTATAATATTCAACTTGGAACACAATGATCATACCATGAGAATATTTCCTTTATATTAAAATAATTAAGGTATTGATTTGATGATATTATAAAGCTTATTGGATATATGAGAGTTTCTATAATCAAATTCAAACAAGATAACTACAACTCTATATTGGAGGGTCTTAAATATCTGAATACACTTTGAGAGTAGTACTTGCTTAAGTATTATATTTTCCTCTTAGCCTTGGAGGTTGGTAGTTCTAATATTCTTTGTTAGACCTTTGATTAGGTCATTGACTTGGATAATGACCAAGTTACCCATATATAATATATTTAATCATTAATGGTACCTCATGATGAACTCTATTTATTTCAATCATGTTAACTGGACTCTTTATTTTCCCATGGATGTTCAATGGTTAATGGACTCATATTCCACAAGTAAAGCATCCTACAATCCCCTTGAATAAATTCCTTTAGTTCTTCTTACAACATTTTTGACATATAGAAAATTTTACAGTTCTCCCTTTATCATCATTATCTCTTGATCTTTTATAAGACTCCATTATTATTTTATTTGGTATGTTTAGGACATCAACTAATATCACATTATTATTAATATTTCATGATATTTTTTTTAGCATAAATATAATATTCTCATTCCAAATCCCATTTTTATGGGTTATTCATTATGGTAATCTCCACATTATCTCTCACACCCATGGTTCCTTCTAGTTCTATCCATTACTGAAACCAATATATTTTAAATGAGTTATATAAAATTAACAATATGTGGTAATTTTAATAATAATAAATATAACTTCAATATTAAAATCCCTTGATATTTTATATTTTTTCATTGGGCTATATTTTTTTAGTTCAACCTATATCGATCTTAGTTTAACCATGGTTAATTTTAAGTTGGGTTACCTTATAATGATCAACCAAATCCCTCAATGTAACTATAAAACCAATACATAAAAGTTTTTTGTAAAATGATGTGATCAACCAAATCATATCCCACAAGTTTGTCTGGATAGTTGTATATTCATAGGACCAATCATCATGTGTCAGGGAAATGATTTATTCAATTCTCAACCAACCCTTTTTGGGTTAATTAATCTTAGGTGCATCTATTCTACAACTGTATCCATTTTTTAGTGTCAATATAAATATTTTTTTATTAAAACCCACTTACTCAATACTTTGCTAACATTTTAGGATATCACCCTATACTTATAATCATATATAAGTTTTTCACTAATGTTATCTAACCCTAACTCTAAAGGTAACTAAATTAATATTCAAAAATAACGAAACCCTAATCTAATAACAATTATGGTGAACCAGGATATATATGCCTTTATTATAAAAAATGTCTATATGGTAAACATTTAAATTCATAAATATTTAAAAAATACAAAGAAATAATAGGTTTAGTGTATTTTAGGACTATCTACATAAGAAACAAAGTTTACTATCCTCATGAACATTTCTCCATAATTTCACCACACTGGACTCCCTCCTATACTTATTTTATATTATACGCATCTTCATGACTGGGGAAAATGGAAATATAAGAAAGGGGTGTTATGAGATGCTTAGTAAGGGTAAACATTAGTGATAAAAATAAAATATCATATGTAAACATAATATGAGAATATGTGTATAATCAAGATATATAATAAAATTATTACCCAATGAATAATAGATCATAAATCATAGCATATGACTTTTAAAAACATAAGTCATTAATCAAAAGTGTATGAAAACATGAGTAAGTAAACATGATCCATAATATTTTAACACATTCATGAGTATAATCATGAAATTATAAAACAACTTTCATATTTGGTGTAAACATTTATGTAGGGAACATTACATTCATGAGCCACACCATCAGTGCCCACACTTATGAGAAATTAAAATGTACTCATGAATACCTATCTCATGAGATATAAATTTTAAAAAAATTTATTAGAGGGGTATATAGTCTATCACCCATAAATATACATACTTATGGTTTCCACTAAAAATCAATCACTTGTCACATCATAAAGAACCCAAGGAAATAAAATGGTCTTCATAAAACTTTCCGAAGTACAATCATTCACTTTTTTTGAACAAAGATCCCACAGAATGAAAATGGGTTTCATTAAACACATCATAAATAACCCATGTAAATAAAATGGTTTTAATATATATTCACATAATGAATTAATTAATAACTACATCAATATTCATAACTTGATAAACCCCTGGAAAATAAATGGGTATCATATGTGATCAAGTAAAATTCTAGGTAAATACAATTCTTTCAAGATAATAAAGTATATGGTATTTACACCATATAGATAAAGGATATATTTTTAAGAAAATAATTTCTATAAATAAATAAATATATGTAATGTAGGTTAACACCTTTCAATCATGTAAATCAAAACTATAGTATTCATAAAGGAAATTAATTGGGTGAAAAGTTACTATCATATATAGTGGATGATTAGGAAAGACAAAGGCAATGATGGATCATTCCTTAAAAATATAAAGATATTATATGGGTAATCCAAAGAAATAATGTGAATGGTTATATTATAATAATATCCTTAATCATGTATATTGTAGTTCAAATAATTTGGATTTATATTAAACCCATTTTTATGAGTGTTAAGTAAAATTACTTTGGAAATTATAAGCATCATTGATAAATTGTTTTAGATATAAATATCTTATAAATAAAGAAAAATAAGATTTTATTTTAAAGAAACATTAAATCATAGAAAATATGTTTCATAGAAAGTGAAAAGGATGGTTTAAATAGGTGTTCATATAAAAAACATTAAAAATAGATTATTTTTATGCTTTGATGAGAATGTCCCCTACAGAAAATGTAAAAAAGTTAATCAAAACTTTTTGAAAAAGATAAATTCGTAGATAATTTCAAAAATAAATTATTTTGGTAGTTATAAGTAATTTTCAAAATTACATAATTAATTAGGACATGAGAATAGGGAGGTACCCAACTGAAAAGAAGAGACATGGTAATTCCCATTTACACGAAACACTTCAGGTAAAATATAAGTCAAGGGAAAATAAAATATTAAGGGGATATATAAAACCCCATGAATATAAAATGGAAATTATGAGTAATTTTATAAAGAATGAAATTTACCTAGATCTACTATCTTTCAAAAACAATCCTTATTTGAAAATAATATTGTCAACGAAACCCTTAGAGTTTGGGTAACATTTTGATCAAACCAACATTGATGTTAAGTATATTTTGAATCAACTTCCATTTATATAAATTACATGATATAGATATTAAAACCCTAAGAATATTAAAAAATAATTTAATTATTTATTAATCACACCACTTTAATGATATCATATTTCACATTAATAAATATGTCTCAAGAAATTAAATTTTACACAAGGAAGTGCTTACCTTGTATCCCTACTTTGTCGAATACACTCTAAGACTCTGTAAAAAACATAAATATCTTAATAATATATTTTAGAAAACATTTCATATAAAAAACTTTTCAAAAATTATTTATAATTATTTTATACATTTATATGAGTTATATTTTGCCAATTTTTGATGTTGGGTGTGGGTAATCTTGATCGTTTTGAACTAGTTACATAAAACAGTGTTGTTATTCTTTCTTCTACCAAATTAAATAATCAAATTTTCATTAAAGTTTCTATAATGGATTAATTATAATGATTTATAAATTTTAAATTTCCATTTATGAGTACTTTATTCATTATCCTAGAAGATGAAATTGATAATGAACAGTTTTCAGTGATTTTAAACCTATAAAGTCTATTTTCTAAATTAATGTGTTAAATATTGATGTACCTTTTCTAATACCAAAAGAATGTTTATTTAAATATTTATATAATATTATACCATTAATTGTGTTTTCATAATCATGTATGATATAATTTCATATCATTCTTAAGGTAGGTAGTTAAACCGACCAAAACCTGAACATACTACGCTTAATGGGTGATTATAAGGTGATTTAGTTACAATATAATTAAACCAATAGAATAATGATATAATTTAGTGTTTATTATTGTTATTTATGTTAATTATAATTTATTTTGAATAAAAATTATTGGATATGAAACTTTAACATAATTTAAATTAGATATTTTTTCTTCTTATGCTTATTTTAAATGATTGAATTAACAATAATCATTTTTCAGTCATATCATTAATAGGATATCGATTTTTTATAGAAGAACCATAATTATATCATGAAAATAATATTTATACATTAAAACCATTCTCATTACCATTCATGTATGTAGGTTATGAAATAAAAAAATGAAATTAATCATCTCATTGAGGCGGTAGTCCACACATGCGCGTGGTTGACAATTTCATTTTCCATAGAATGAGAGAAATTAATAATAGGTTTTATAATTTAAAATTTTAATATATGTTATAAATATAATAAATATTTATTAAATTAAATATTAATGACATATGTGTATGTTTTTTAAGGAAAAAGAGACATGATGTTTAGTGGAAGTGGTAGTCTGCACACACACAAATATCGTTTTTGCTTTTCTTAGGGGAATTGTGGTTAAATATTGTACCATTATTATAATAACATATAAGTGTAATAATGATAATATTATTATAATTTATTTATGTTGAATTTAAATTTGAGAAATAAGAAAATAGCATAAGGGGAAAAGTGGAAAAAATGGTTAGAAATTTATACCTCACTACTTGGGTTATCTCCTTTGGGAAGAGGGTTAAACCATTGAAGGATATAATTTTGAGAATACCATAACCTCATTATGTTTTCATGGAGTTATTATGAGAATTTTGGGAATATTTGGTGCTTAAATAATGGGTTTTTGGGGTTAGGTAATGTGAGGACATGAGAGTCCCTTTTTTAAGAAAAAGGAGTGGCAATTTTGTAAATACTCAAAACATTTCAATAATGGAAAGTCACCCTCAAGGAAAATATTTCAATAAATGATAAATAATATATATAAGAATATATATGTTCTAAAAACACCTCAAACACTAAATTAAAACACTTTTGTAACATGTTTGGCCTTTTAACTCTTAGGTTACTCATTTTAACAATTTTTGGTTTTTTCCATGGTAACTTACTTTTACCTAGGTAATTTATCCTTTATGCCAAAAAATAAAATGAACCTTATTATATTATTTTTACCTAATTATTCCAAATTATAAATAAATTTTATTTTAGTCAATTTTTATAAATCCATGAAAATTAATTTTAAAATACTAAATGCATAATTTATTAAAAATAATTTTAAAAAAACATATCTTAACTTATAAAATGTGATATATGAGTTTATAAATTTAAAAAAATTATAAATTATAAATTCAATTATAAAATAATTATTTAGTCTTTTTAAAAGTTTTTATGAATTTCTAACACATACTTATATATTAATAATTTCATAAATGTCACAATATCAGTATATTGCACTACTCAGCTAAAAATCAATATTTTATAAAAAATATAAAAATTTTATGCTAAGATATTTTTTGAAATTCTAAATCTAAAAAATAAATTTATATTTATTCGATAAATATTCTAAAATTTAAACATTTATTTTATAAATGAAAATAAAAAAAATAAAAAAAATAATTTTTTATTGAAAATGAATTTTTTTGACCATTAAGTGATCTTGATATTATTTCATATCAATTTATAATTTAAAAAATGTTAATATGTTAGTTCATATATAATAATATTTTAAAGAAATTCAATTTAATATATTGAGGTAAAATATGAAATACTAAACCAAATATTTTGTTAAAAAATAATTATTACTTTTATACTAAATACACTTTAATAAATACCATTAAAATTTAATATTTATATTCTAAAATTTAATTTTACTACTCCATTGATATTAGAATGTTTATTTTAATTTTACATATACATCATATCATATTTTAATAATATTATTACTAATATTTACATGTAACACAGAAATATATATATATATAATATTTTAATTCCATATTTTTATTTCACTGTGAGTTATATTATTTTAAAATTATTACCTAAACATACAAGAATTCAACATACCTATTATATATATAACCAAAGAAAATATCTATAATGACCATATTTATAACATCCATATTACATTTCTATATACAGACTTATTATATAATTCCTTCATTCCACAGTCACTTTGTAAGGAATAGTTCTTATTTCATATTATAGATTTTTTATAATTCTTTCTCTTTTCATGCTGCTCTTCCTAATTATATGTTTTGTTTTGTTATTTGTGATCCTAAAGTTCTAAGATGATTCCTAATATTTCTTAATCTTGAAGATTTTATTCTTTTTTATCTATTTCCCCTATTATTTATGCACTTTTAATGGATTTACTTCATCCATGGTGAGTAATAATCCACAGTGTATAGTATATAGTTTTATGTGATTTTGTTGTAGTTTCCAACTTATGATTACATAAAGTGTCTTAATTTAGGTTCATTTCTTATAGGGTACATTTTCTAATCATGTTTCAATACTTTTTAAGGATTATATAAACATTATTTAAAATTGTATAAATTTTTTTTTGTTATTATTATTGTTATTGTTATTATTATGTCTCCTAAAACCTATTTTGTTTCAACTAAATACTTTTAAGAGGTAATAATATGTTCTTATCAAGAATATAGTTTATTTTCCTTAGTAAGGTAATTTTTAACCTTACCTTAGTTTTTTTATGGTGTAAAATCTTATAGTTTAGGTGTTAAGTAGAGAATGATGCCTTGTCAACCCAAATTTTAATCAATTTTATGCACTTGTGATAAAATCTATGTTTTAGAACAATAATCAAACATGAAAAGTAGTAGATATTAATCATTGGGTCTAAAACTTTTTAAAAACATAGTTTTATACTAACTTCTTTATATTATATATTTTATGTGGGTGTTGTTTGTTGGGTAGGAGAAAAACTCCATTTATTTCATATTAGGTATCATGGGATAAAATACTGTGAGGGGATTTAGAATGGGATAAAATTTATTAAGAGAATAATTTTTTAAAAAACAAGTCACCTTAATTTACCCCCCCCCCCACCCACATATCAGGTGAATTTACCCATTTTTTGGGTATCTATAATTTTAAATAGGTTTATAATTGTATATCATGTTGATATCACAACATGATTTTCTGATTGAGCAAGTGTTCAAGTGTGATTTCCCATATTATTACATGAGTATCTATTTTCTAGAAATATAATAAATTCAATCACCTACTCAAATTCTATCAAAAACTTTTGACCTATTTAAAATATTATATTCTATATGAATCATCATTAGTGATTTTTTATATTCCTTTGGTTACTTTTTTCCTTTATCATCAAGAGAAAAATATCCTTGAATTTAATATGATATATACTTCTATTTTCCTAAGATATTTCTCATTCCCCCTTTTGGAGTTCATGACTATGGTGATCCTTAAGATAAGGTGATATTTGGTCAATTTATTTTTTGAGGGTATTATATTATTAGTTTTAATTCTTTATATTGGTATTCTTAGATTGGTTATAACCTTTCACTCCTAGATTTTGTGTTATAATCATAAAATCATCCTTTATAGTAGAGGATTAAAGTATTCTATATTATTAATGTTCCTAATTGTTTTATTAGCAATGAATTATTTTCATTTTGTGTTTAGTTAGAATTACAAAACTAATATAAAGAATTATATTTATTAATTTAAGGGTAATAAATGTGTTTCACAAGTGTTTTATGAATTTCTATGATATTTTTCATGAACTGTTGATCTTATTTACTGTTTTTTACAATAAAAAACCATGTTTGTTTTTTCTAAAATGATGAAATAACCTTTTAAAAACTTTAAAATACTTAATGATGGTAATTAAATGGATAACTGAAATTTGAAATTGTGACATCAATTATTACAAATGAAATTATTAATTAATATAAAATAATGATGAATAAGTGGTTTCTCCACTAATATTGTTACTATATTTACTTTAATTAAAACATTTCATAGATTCATTCCAAATTTTGTTAAAGTGTTATTATCTGGTTAAGTTGTTCAATTAGCAGTATAAGGTCTAATTGTTCTTATTGTATTTTTCAATGGGTTTTCGGTGATTATAATTTCTCAATGGCATGGTGAATCAAAAGTATTAATACAAATTTTAATGGAAAATGGGATGGAATATACAAATGGTGTTTTGGTTATTGAAATATTTTAGTAGGGTATATAACTAAAAGCTTGAATATATGTGGTTAATGATTAGTGAATGGTTTGTTATTAAATATTAATAAATGAATATAAGGTATCTAGTAAAATGAAAAATAAAGCTTTTTTATAATGATATTTGTAAATAGGATGTTATTAATGATATGTGGCTATATTGTGGTATTATAATTATCATGTATGGTGGTTTAATATTTTTGTTCATTATTATTGATGTTGGATGGCTGGATTAACATGGTAGTTGTGGGATGGGGGATTGGTTGTAATTTGATATTTAGGATGGGGCCTTTGTGTGTGACTATAATATTTTCTATCTTCATGTTACTACTTATACAGAACTACCCCAGTCAGATAAACTTTCCAATTAACATATGGTTTTAAGTTTTGTGAATTCTTTACAACATGTATTTTATAGAGGAAATAGGTGGAAGACTACATTATCATACCTAATATGTCTTCCAGATTTATATATACTATAACAATAAGATATTTCGTTTCTTAGGATATAATCTCTTGAATTTAGATTTAATTTGATATAATGTGATGATAATTATGTGGTAGAGGTTAGGATGTGATGTATTAGGGGATATTTTAATACAAAGAGGATGGTATGTGGTTTACATCAGTCATATTCATGTTACCCTACTCTAATGAGGATGTGATGTGTGGCATGTGGTAGATGTTCTACATATGTGGTTATTGCTTTAATTAACTTATATTTATATATAATAGGATTTTGGAATAAGAAAACTTAAATTAGGGTGTCATATAAACTATGTTAGTGAGGAATTATTTATGGGATATTATCTTCTTATATACTTTTTATAATATGTTACAACACTTGGATGTGTTATTAAGTGATCAAGCCATGGTGAGGATGGGTGATAGTGTGAATGGTATACATAATGTTGGTTTTTTTATTTAATAACTAGGTAATTAGCATGAATAATCTATATTTTACTGAGATTTTTTGGGGATTATCCCATATATGTATGCTCACATATTTCGATATATATCTACATTTTAAAAAAAAAAATTAGATATATATTGGTGATTTGGTTTTACATTAATGATAAAACACAATTTTATTGAATATTTTCTTTATAATAAATGAAATAATTTCCTCACATTATGCTAAATATGTTAAAATATGAAATATTTGGGATTAGATCATTCATATGCAAAGTTGATGAAAATTCAAGTTTTACCCTTTTAAACTTCATTGTAGTATTCTCGGCATAAATATTGTTATGTAAATTATTTTGACTTAAACTTTTGTAACTATGCTCCTGACTTAATGGGATACAAATTCTATTTAGGAAATGAGAGATGGGATGTGAATTAGGATATTGAAGGAATATGAGATTTGGTTTCACTCAAATTCTCCAACCATTGTAAGAGAGGTAGATCTTGAAGTGAGGATCCCCTCATTGAAGCCTTCTTATTCTTGTTCATGTTGTAAAGTTTTCATTTGTGTAATAAAATTATTTGTTCTTATTTTATTTCTTCTCCTTTATTTTATTTTTTTTAATTTCTCTTCCTCATTATTCTTCCTATTTGGTCTGGAATTCAAGAGTAGAAAAGAGATTGATTTATACCCTTTCTAAACCTTTTCACGTGCAAAAAATTTCTACGATGACTACATCGCCCATGGAAGCATAGTTCTTTTTATTAATCGATCTACCTCTAACCTTTTTCATTAATTTATTTTCAATCAATGAGATCCTTTTTTAAGGTCTCGAGCATAGCGGAAGCTCGTGGGTGGATGTTCCCACTTGATATTTTTGTCATTAGCAATGATCAATCCGGTATCAATAAGATAATAAATGTCAGGCTCCATGGATCAAATCACAGAAATAGACAAAGAAGAAGAATAATCTTGGAACCACAAAAGAGGATCATCACTGGTTGATTATAATTAATTTAATTAATTAACAAAAAGTACTTTTTATGGCATTCTTTCTTCATTGATATTTCTGATCACGTTCTGATGTGATTCGTCATTTCATCACATAAGCCAAGTGTAGACTTCCTCTAGTGGTGATCCACACATGCACCACGTATATCTGGACATTTCCAAAGGAATATCTGGGTGCTATCATGGAGAAGCCTTTGTTTGTGTTGTCTGCCTTAGATCGCCTTGATTATATGGAGGAGTATCTCTCTTGGTCATGAGAGAATTCTTGGAGGAAGGAGTTATTTTAGCCTTGAGAGAATTATCTAGAATTGTTTTGCGCAACGATTAGGGAAAAGTGTTGGGGTTGTGAGGATATTTATAATTGGGTTTGAGGTTATAGAGTTATGGAAATAAATAAATGTGTTATGTGTTTTATTTATTTAATTAACTCATATTGAAAAATCCCCATGTCGAATCATTAATTCCTTGACATGCGCCCACGCTGATTATAATAAATATCATTTAATAAAATGATATTATTTCCCCAAAATCCCGACTAGAAAAACTATGCAGAGTTTAATCATTAATACATGGCGTGTAGTAATTTTTTAGTTCCTTTCCAAAATAAAAACTACACGGTATTTACATTCAATGTACACAGTGTGTATATCTTGTTTTCATTTTATTCTTCCTCAAAAATTAAAACAATTTAGGATTCCTCGAATAATTATGAAAACACATATGGGAATAATCTTTATTCTACTTGAGATACTTGGATACATGTAGTGTGTGGCCCTCTAAGCCTCTTTCACATTGGCATTAGGAGGGATTGCCTAAAGTCCGAGATTATTGTCTAGCAATGGGTCAAGGCACCCAAGATAAAGAAGTTGACATTGCATGGATGTGTCACCTCATACGAACTCTTACCAAGTAATTTAATACCTTTGTCTCAATATCTTATCAAGTATGTTTCATGGCAGTGGCATAAACCTATATGCTTGATCCGACATTCTTTGACTTCCATAAATAAACTCGCCCTGATACCATGGAAATGGAATTTGGGCGACATTTCTATTTCAATAAAAGGGCTCGAGATATTTACTTCCATAAATATAGAAGGTACAAATCCTTCCTCAAATTATCCATTAACAACATGTCATTTGTGACGCACCCAACATACCCTACTTCCCGCCAACTATCTTCGTGATGGTTTTTGTCAGAAAATCTAAGTGTGCGATTCATGATATGATTTAATGATAATCTTTCAGTCTAAGGACCATTCCACACGCTCATATATACCAATGTATGATGACACCAAGACATGAAAAATTAAAACTGGTGGGTCTGTTCTCATAATATCCCATATTGGAGATTACCAAGTGTGAACTCCATGAGAGAGAGTCTCGTCTTCTTATGAGTACTCTCACATGACGGTCTGTATATTGTGTGTCTTATCATAGTATGTCATCCAATCGTAGAACTTTATTTAAGAATATTTTTATATCATTTCAAGGTTCTCATCATAGTAGGGATCTTCCATGACCTTATTAATGAAACAAATATTCCAGGACATTATTATATTATAGTCATACAGAATAATGAACAATATATAATAAGTGTACATTCATGTAATCAAAGTATAAACAGTTGGTTCTTAGGACACCAACTCTAACAAACTCCCACTTATACTAGAGACAAATGCCTATGACTTTTAGTCCGCTAGACCTCACATGATGATCATGTTTCTGTTGAGTCAAAGCTTTAATCAAGGGGTCTGCCACATTGTCTTCCGTGGAAAAACTGCTCACTGCAACTTCACCTCTCCGAGAAAAATCCCTCAAGAGAGGATACTTCCGAAGTATTTACTTTGTCCGCTGATGTGACCTTGCCCATTTTTCAAGTGCCACCACTATAGTATTATCACAGTAGATTATGATACGATCTTTATCTCTAGGTACTACATCCAATGCTTGGATGAAGCTTCGCATCCATAATACTTCTTTAGATACCTCGATAGCTGTGATATACTCAGACTCTATTGTAGAATCTGTGACCATACCTTTCTTTGAGCTCTTCCAGCTCAGTACACCTCCATTCAAACTGAATATGTATCCAATCTACAACTTCATGTCCTCTTGATTAGTCTGGAAACTATAATCTATATGTCCTCTGATGACTATTTCCTCATCTCCTCCATAAACCAGGAACATATCCTGAGTACTCCTCAGATACTTAAGGATAATCTTGACTGTGATCCAATGGTGGTCTCCTGGATTAGCTTGATATCTTCCTACCACACTTAATGTGTAAGCAACATCTAGCCTTGTACATATCATGGCATACATGACTGACCCAATCTCAGATGAGTAAGAGATCCTTTCTATTTTCTTTCTATCCTCATGTGTCTGAGGACACATTTTCTTAAAAATATGAATGCCATGTGACACTGGAAAAATCCCCTCTTCGACTATTTCATACTAAATATCTTTAGTATATTGTCAATTTATGTACTTTGACTTAGGCCCAGCATTCTCTTGGATCTATCATGATGGATCTTGATCCCAATAATATATGCTTCCTCACCCAAGTCTTTCATAGAGAAGAATTTATCAAACCATGCCTTAAGTGACTGTAAGATAGGTACTTAGTTTCCAATTAGTAATATGTCATCAACATATACTATTAGTAAAATGACAGCACTTCCTCTAAACCTTTTGTAGACACAATGCTAACATTCATTCTTAACAAAGCCAAATTCTGTTACAAATTCATCAAAACAAATGTTCTATGACCTTGATGCTTTCTTTAATCTATAATTGGATTTCTACAACTTTCATACCTTGTTGGAATACTTGGGAGTCACAAACCCTTATGGTCATGTCATGTAGACATCTTCTTGGAGTTCCCGTTAAGGAATGTTGTTTTGAAATCCATTTTCCAAATTTCATAGTCATGGTAAGAAGCAATGGACAAAAGGATTTTGATGTATTTCAGCATCGCAACTAGTGAAAAGGTTTCATCATAGTCAATTCCTTAACGCTATCTAAAACCTTTTGTAACCAGTCATGCCTTATAGGTGCTGACTTGTCCCTCAATGTCTTGTTTCTTCTTGAATACCCATTTATTAACAATAGGATTTACATCAACTAGAGGATATACCAAAATCCATACTTGGTTTTGGTACATGGAATACATTTCAGAATTCATGGCTTCTTGCCACTTGGCGAAGTATGTGCCTTCAACTACTTCCTTGTAGGTAAGAGGATCATCATTTTCAACCAATAATGAGTCACCATCCTTGGTGACAAGAAAACTATATCGTTCTGGTTCTCTCACCTCTCTCATGCTTCTATGTAGTTCTTGTGTCTCTGGAATAGATTGTTCTTCCACGGGGCTTTGTGGAATCTATTCTTGTACCAACTCCTGTGTATCTTGAGCCTCGACTTCATTGAATTCTATATCGCTCCCACTATTTATTTTGGAGATGTTCTCCCTCTCAAGTAATATGGCGTGTCTTGCCACTATAACCTTTTTATATGAGGGGTTGTATAGGTAATATCCTCTTGTTTTATTGGGATATCCTATAAAGTTACACTTTGTGCGTCGGGGTGCAAGTTTGTTACCTTAAGAGGCCTTAACAAATGCTTCAGTACCACACACATGTAAATTTGATAACATGTCTTTTCATCCACTCCATAACTCGTATGGAATACCATTTATAGATTTAGTTGGTACTTGGTTTAGTATGTGTGATGTTGTTTGTAATGCATATGCCCAAAAGGATAATGGAAGACTCGCATGACTCATCATTGATCTCACCATGTCAAACAGTGTGTGGTTCCTCCTTTCATTTACACCATTTCACTGAGGCGTGTAAGGAAGAGTGAGTTGAGATAGAATCCCAACCTCTAGTAAGAAATCAATGAAGTCCTGATTAAGATATTCTCCTCCTCTCTCTAAGTGGAGTTTCTTAATCTTCCTACCAAGATGGTTCTCAACTTCATTCTTGTATTCTTCAAACCGATCAAAATAATCTAACTTATACCACATTAATTAAATAAATCCACATCTACTAAAATCATCAGTAATATTTATGAAATACAAGAATCCACCCCTTGCTTCAATTGGAAATGGTCCACACGCATCTATGTGAACTAATTAAAGAAGATATTTATCCCTTTCACATTTCCCACTAAATGGGGATTTGGTCATTTTTCCTTATAGACACGCATGACATACACCAAGTGGTTTTATTTTGAAAAAATATAAATACCCATCTTGATGTAGTTTTGTCAAATTTTTCTCATTTACATGACCTAGCCGGTGATACCAAAGTTGGGTGTGGTATGAGTCATGTGAATTAACTTTTTCATCAATTGTCATTACTTGGTTTGTGTATTCTAACACATAAAGGCTGTTATATTAATGTTCCCTACCAAAACAAATGTTATCTTTATAAAAGTAGAAACATTCATTTCCAAACTTAAAGATGAATCCATCAGTATCTAATATGGATACTGAAATAATGTTTTTGGTTACAGAGGGTACATAATAACATCCTTTTAATACCAAGACCATCCGAGTAGGCAATGTGAGGTGGTAGTCTCTGACAGCTACAACAGTGAGTCTGGCTCCATTGGCTGCTCATAGATCCACCTCACCTCGGTCAATCTTTCTGAATCTACTTGGTTCTTGAATTTGGATATAGATGTGAGCACCAAAAGTAGTATATAATACCCAATTGGTAGAAATATATAGATTTCATTTGATAAAAAATGCACCTAAAGTTTTCCCTTTCTTCCTTAGCTGGGTGTAGTTTTTCTTCCAATGGCCCTTCTTGCCACATGCAAAACAAACAGC
Source organism: Viscum album (assembly GCA_963277665.1). Lineage (NCBI taxonomy): Eukaryota > Viridiplantae > Streptophyta > Magnoliopsida > Santalales > Viscaceae > Viscum > Viscum album. The sequence continues at coordinate 1,239,270,921 of OY728153.1, forward strand.
CTCTTATTCTCTTGCCTCCACTTTTATCTTCCTTTTCTTGGAAGGCCTTGAAGAAGCTTTGGGCTTAAAGCTCTTTGCCTTCCCTTTCATTTTATTCACCATAAGGATAGAAGGATTTTCACACTTTATATCATTTTCCACATGTAGAATGAGGATAAGAAGATATGATAGAGACTTCTCAATGTTGTTCATGTTGAAATTTACAACAAAGATAGAGAAGCTCTGGGGGAGTGATGCAAGAATGAGATTGGTACCCAGTTCTTCAGGGAGTTTAAACCCTATAACTTCCAATCACTCAATGTAGCCAATGAGCTTGACTAAATGAGGCCCAGGTGGGGCACCCTCTCTAAGATTGCTCTAAAATAGAGCCTTGGATATCTCAAACCTTTCATGTCTTTCTCTCTCTAGGTATAGACCACGGAGGTTCTCGAGCATGCTATAGGAATCCATGTCTTCATGAGACTTCATGAGCTCACTAGACATTGATGACAACATCAAACATTGAATGTAGAGTGCATTGTTCAAATGTTGATCATAGACCAGGAAATATTCATCACTTGCCCCTTGGGCAGGCGAATCAGGAAGTGAGTACTCTAGCATGTAAAACTTTCATTCATGACGTAGGATAACCCAAAGGCACCTAAACCATTCTTAAAAGTTACTGTCAGTGAGGATATTGTCTTTATCCAGAATTGATCGTAGAAAAACTGTGGTTGAAAATTTTTTCATATAGATTCTATAAATTAAAAGAGCATATTTATCAATGCCTTTTGATTACATTTTATGAAAAATAATAAATGAATTTATTAATTCTCCCACTATTTTATCATGTCCTAATGGCCCCCACCATTGAACTTGGAATTCCTAGTTTCTATGACATTCTGGTGGCAAGGATCCATATTCCCCTTCGCATAACCCCAACAAGGGTTGGTCAATCTATTTAAAGGTATTTAGGTAGGTAGGTATTTGCCAACTGTGAGTATAAAGTTCCTTAATATGTTGAGTGGACTCCCCAATCCTGAAATCCTAACTTGGATTTCCTCAACACTTGCCTCCATTTTACAACAAGTCTACCAAGGGCTACTCTTCTTAATGTAAAATGTTTAAGTCAACCTGAAACTTTCATAAGAGCTTCCTTTATAAAAGTAAGTGTCCCAACAAGGGTTGGTCAAACACATAGTTTTATTGAGTCTTTCCCTTAATCAAGTAATGGAAGGCTTGGCCTGACTTAATATGGTATTTGAGGGATTTCAATCCTTTATACGTAGTTTCGCATTATCACATGCTTGTTAATATTAAGTGATGCTTTCTTAAGTGATTTACCATGTTCTGATAATGTTTACGCATAGTCCGGTTTTTATTTTATTCCATATTTGGATGCTTGTTTATTTCATTAACTATGTGATTGCAACAACACATAAATAATAAATAAACCATGAAATCAGACAGAAATAAAATAAGATGGCATGATCATGAGCTTCTATTTGTTATCATATCTAGCGGTTTTGATAAGCTAGCCCTGACCTAGGGGAAAACACCTTGAAACTGATGGTTCGTGTTTTTCATCTCCCACCTGTCCACCTTTGTATCTTCTTGGGTTGGTTTCGCTTCAGCTTTGGATTTTAAACCATCTCCTTTGGCTTGGGAGATCCTCCATTACATGGGGTTTACATTAAAGAAACCATGGGCACACAGGCCATATATTATATTGGAAGAAGGCTCAGAGGCCAATGAATTTAAATTAAATAAATTTAAATGAAACCATACACACACTAAGGGTCTTTGTTCTAGCTCATGATCATCCATAGCATGCAACGGCATTTACGCATATTTAGTATTCATATTGTTTTAATCATTATTTTATTCAAGATAAGTTGTGCTTGAATTAAATTAATTATGATCTTATAATTAATAAATTCTTTATCTTAAATTCCATTATGAATTTCCTTGAGATTATTCTCATCTATATTACTTGTACAGGTCTTTGGACTTTGGAGGAATCCTGGTGAAATTCCATTTCTGTAAAGTACACAGCATGTAGGCTATATTACATGGTGTGTATTTGTTTTCACCCTTTATCCAAATTACACGTTGGGGGATTTGGCGTGTTTTATGTAATTTGGAAATTTTGGAGTACACAGCGTGTAGATTAATCTAACATGGCATGTACTTCCTTGTTACGGGGTTACCGGCCTGGCAATCTCATGTACACTATTACATGGCTTCTCTTTATACACGGTTTCACCTGGGCCAGATCGAACTACACAGCGTGTTAATTCAATATACATGTTGTGTATTTCGGTTTCCACACGTTGTTCATTTCTGGTCAACACGGAGTGTTAAGAAAAATTAGGTATGCTCAATTCACACGATGTAGTTTGGTGGACCAGTACCGGTTCGTTGAACCTAAGTACATAGCCTGTATATTTCACTACACGCCTTGTATTCCTGTGTTGTACAAACAGAATGAGCATCTATTCTGGATGAGTTCCTCATTTTTATTTTAATCAAAATTAAAATTAAAAGGTAGATTCTTTGATGTGAATCGAGAAACGAAGAAGGAAGAACAGATCTCATTCATTCAGTTTTATAGAACGATTTATCTTGAATTAAATCAAATATCAATGCGTAAATTATCAACAAAAATTAAATAACTATAGTCAATGTTGTGACTGCTCTGATACCACTTGAAGGTCTTGGTAACAGTAGAAGTGTAGACACCCCAGCTTGATGTACATGGACATTAAATTACTTTTTTGGAATACTTATACATAACAAAAACAAATAGACAAGGATTGTAATAGTTTAGTGTCTTTGAAAACTCGGAAAAAATAATCTTCTAATCATGGTGAAAGATCTTCAATATCTCCCATAAATATCTTCCCCTTTTGTTTTCTTACCTAAAACATTTCTTTATATCCTGGGGAAAAGAGAACATAAAAAAGGTGATCTCAAATGCTCAGTAAGGGTAAACATAGAGAACATAAAACAATCCATAATCATTTGAATGAAAAAACATGAACATAAAATCTAAACATCAATATCTTGAGCAAAGACATAAATATTGGAAGTACGTAAGGCATATATCATAAAGGAACATCAATCGTGATAAATTAGTATGGGAATAAAACATGTAATTATGGAAAACCAATAAGCACATGTTATGATTTCTATAGTATCCAAGGCATTACTGCCAAGACCATCTTAGTGGACAAAGTCCCTTTCTGAATCGAGTTCACTCCTCGTTCCAGTCCTGTAACACTGAACCTGATTAACTTACCATTCCATCCATGTCTATATCATGAGATATAAATCTTTACCCAATGCATTGGAGGGATATATAGGTCCCACCCATCTCATAATGAAATCATTCTTACTTGTGCCACAAAATAATCATAAATCATTCATCATAACCCAAAGAATAAAATGGGTTTCATAAACGTCATCCCTTCATAACAAAATCTATATAAAACAAATGGATAAAATTTCATCATAAGAAGAATTAAACCAAGGAAATAATAGAGACATTATACTTGAAACATATTCATACTAAATAATGTCATCTTAGATGGTAAATAGTTTTGATAAAACTGTTGAAATGAATTCTTGAGGAAAATATACTTTCTTCTTCAAAATCATTTTCCTTTCAAAAAAAGCCTCACAATTTTAAAAGAAAGGGATTTTATTGAAAATAAGCATGAAAACTTGTAGAGGAGGCATCACAAAAATTAGGTGTTATGAAATAGTAAAAATTCGTTTATGCTGTATAAGTTAAAAAAACATTCTCCTCGTACTTTTAACGGAAAAGTCAAAAAGTTCCTCATAGGGTAAACAAAAGCAAGATTCCTTCCATAACACAATGTAAAAGTCAAATAGGTGTAAACATGACTTTAAACATACATGGAATAATATTAAACTCTTTATGAAAAACATTTTTTTGGACAAGGATGAAAAATATAACCCTAGTAAATACTTACGAATAAACAATATCGGATAAGAATGAGATTGGAATAATTATCCATTACCTTAGGTCTGATATACTACGTACGTATCCAAACCTCCTGTATAATGATTTAAATAATAGCATTTACTTATTAAATAATAATATTCATTGTTATGATATCATATATGGTTCACTTATGACTTTATATTACCTGTTATTTTGTAAATTCCATGTTAAAGCAGCGTTTTGGTTAAAATAATTTTATTTATCATACATGTTTGGACATGTTGTTCTTGATATTATTATTACTTATATAATGATTTAATTACTTCCATAATTTAAATCATGATTTATATATCATATATATTCAGTATATATATATATATATAATAGATAGATAAATGAAATGAAATACACCGTTCATGGAGATGGTAGGTCGTACGTACGCATGAACGTTGTTTTCCTTTCCTTATTGACTTGAATGGATGTAAGAAGATGATATATATATATACATAAATCCAATATCTTTATCATGTCATATATTTCATTATTATTCATTGTATATACTTTATAATCATTCTTGAATGGTTAACATGGAGAATGAATCTCATCGCGTCGTGGAGATGGTCGTCCGTACGTACGCATGAGTGATGATATCGTTCCCATAATTATTGAATCAGGATCAGTATGATGTTATAATAACCATATATATTTATTCTTTACACCATTATACCCATCCAAGTAAGGTGGTGGTGGAAAAAAGATTACACTACGGTGTGGAGACGGTATTACATACGTACGCACGCGCGGTGATTTTGTTTTTCGTGGGATAGATAGAAGGTGAAATGGAATTGTTACATATATATAATAACATATCATTATATTAGTGATACTGATGTTATTAAATTATAATGAAACAACTAAAGAAGAATAATTCGAAGAAGAATGAAACTTGAAAGAATCGGTGGAAGAGATTACCTCTTCTTCGACGTGCCTCTTGTAAGCTTCCTCTTAAGGCACTAGAGTTGGTCTTTTGAGGAGACCAAAACCTCTATAATGTTTCTAGGGAAGTTGAGAATGGAAACTTTCAGGGTTTTTTCGAGATTGAAGGCTCAAAATTGTGTAAAGAGAAGATGGAGGAGGTTCCATTTTATAAGAGAGGAGAGGGGCACCTTTGGAAACCTCAAAAATATTAATTTATAATAACTTCAAACCCCACATTAAAACTTCCTAAATGACTCCAATCATAATCTTAGATGTGATATGGTTGTAATATCATCATCCAATAGAATTTATACATGTTAGGAATTTATTTTAAACATTATCAACTTGATTTATCCTTATTTAATCTATTTAATTTTATTTTTGGTAATAAGATTCTAAATTTTAAATGTTTATAAATAATTACCTAGTTGTTTTGAATTGGCCATAATTGTATAATTTATGAAATTTTAGACCAAATAAATTTTAATTTAAAATTTTTAAATATTTTTGTGATTTTTAAAACAACTTTATATTATGTTTTTTTTATAAAATAACAATAGTGTCAATTTTGACAGTATTCATTTATTTGAATTTAAATAAAATCCACACATAAGATATGTTTGAAATAAAAGCTTTAATAGATTCATAACATGTAATATTTATCTAGAAAATTATTTTATCACATTAAATAGATCATATAATATTTATTTTAATACTTTTAAACCATTTATTTGATATTTCAATAAAATAATTTCAACATCACTATTGTGTCACCTTTAATTATAATTATATAATCCATAAAAATTCTAAATAAAATCACATGATGTAGATAATTTTATTATCTTTCTGGAGACTATTAATTTTCAATGTTTCATGAAGTTTATCGCTAAATTAAAATTATTATACTTATAAGATTTAAGAGAGTGACATGTTGTCATTTTCTTTAGTTTTAATAATAATTACATCATTTTCATGGTCAAAGGTCCATGAAATGAATCTATTCTGACCATTAGGTGATATGAGTCAACTTTTATTAATCCAGTAGAATTTTTTCAAGTGTTAGGGTAATTTTACAATCTTATTTTTACCCTTAATTACCCGATTTACCTTTATCTGTAGTAAATAAAAATTACCGTAGTTACTATTCATAATATCAAAAAAATAAAAGTAACCTATTAACATAAGTTGGACCCACTGAATCCAAATATTGAATCCATTTTTCATAATTCGAAACATAGAAGTTTCAGTAATTAATTTAAAATTAATCTCGTTGTTAAGAAAACGGGTTTTAAAAGTTAAAACATTGCCAAATATTGAAATGTTTTTACCTATGAATTCAATCTAAAATTAATGGTAATTACATAAATTATATTAAATGGTAAAATATATTCTATTTTTAATTTAAGACCATTCAATATTATAATTTATCCATATAAATTATTGCGATGAAAAAATTTGTTTTTAATTAAAATATAGCGTGTTTTTATTTTTCATTAAAATATGAACGTTATCAGAATAATATGAAAAATTTATCCAAAGTAAATTTTTATATCCTGATTCAAAATAAGAATTTTATTTTGTAAAATTAAACTTATAAACATGTCAAAAACTAGATTTAAAGTGTTTGTGCCATCAAAAGGTGGCAAAACTGCATTTTTTTAAAAATACTTGCTTTACCCGAAAAATTTATTTTTTTCTCATACCATGTTCTAGAAAATGTGTAAGATGAATAATAATGTTATAAAATTCAATATGTAGTTGATATTATTCATATCTTCTAGTTCATTATAACCATATATCATTGTTTAGTGAAACCTGGTATTGCGTACAACACGCGCTATCGAGGAAGGCCGTGATTGTGTGAAATGCAAGCCAAGTCAGGGTTGCATATTGTGCAAGACTCCTTCATTGTTTCGTATAACAGAATCCAACCATATTTCATTTATACATTGAATATATATATATATATATATATACACTCAATGTTGCGTATAATAACTACTATCAAACGAACTTGAAATTGTGTGTAACATGATCCAAGAATAGTGTTGTGTATACTTCAAGCTAATATGGTGTTGCATATATCTCAAGGTAATATTTGTGTAGCATACAACATAAGATATGAAACAAAAATCTCATAAAATCTCGGGGTGTTACATTCTACCCCCCTTAAAATGAATTTCACCCTCGAAATTCATCGGGTTTATAAATCGTTTACTACTTGAAAGTTTCATTCATAGAAACCCACATCGTAAAAAGGAATACCAAAACAAAAATTTAAAAACTAAAGTACAAAACGTAATGGTTACCCAAATTAACTAATCACTGGGTTTCTACATAGGAGAACATAGGTGAAAATATGGATATGGAAGACAAATCTTACCATCAAATTCTAATGGAGAGTGGTAGAGAACATAGCTATGAAAAAGCCAATAATCACAAAGCCATAAATTTGTGATGATCTAAGGTACCATCTAATTCATCAGATATGAGGGAAATAGGACAACATTTTTGGATTTCAATATCATTTCCTAAAGTTGAAAAAAAAATTAGAAGAAATAATTTCTTGATTTTGGTACAATCTCACTGTTGGTCGTTCCATGAACAATTCCCACATCATCTCTTAAAGAAATGAAGTTGAATTTTTTATTCATGAAGTGTTAGCAGATAATGTAATAGAATGATGGGTCATTCCATCTATCTCAAACAAAAGGTTAGAAAAAGTTATCAAATATACAAAAGTCCATCTATAGTGAGGTTAATTGTATATGATTCCAAAAATGGACTTATACTTCATCTATCATACCACTTAAAATAAAACTAGTTTCTACTAACCAGGGACTTCTTGTAGGCCAGTGGTAGGCAATAAAGGCATGTTGCACTTCAGTTGGAGGTTCGATTCCTACAGCCTTGTCTGACGCGACGGGTTGTTGCCCGTCCTGCAGGATATCATTTTTCTAAAACTATATTATTATAACATTCCATCAATAATATCGAAAAAAAGTTCTATCCTTAAACAATACTATCTAATTTCCAACATAATCCATTCCAATATTTAGGCTTATCTAAAATACATCTGTCCAATCTCATAGTATAAAGAAAACGATTACTGGAAAGGTCACATAACAAGCACGTGAATACCAACATTTATCCCTCATATATCACAAGATATATCTTGTTGGTCACATTACAAACATGTGAATAACTTAATTGTGTATTCTCTTGAAAAATGAATACCCATTGAACCTTAGTGAAAACATGAATGCTGTCAAAAGTTAACTCTTTACACATACCAAAATCCCAAAATTTCTATATACTCAAACCATGATATCACTTTGTATTTATATCATTCATGAGCTCATTAATACTATCAGACATATTATTTTCTCTTTATCCCTTCATTATGCGCATATCATCTTCTTCCAAAAAATATTTTAACCATTTTTCATGGTTACCAATACCATATAATCATTGAAAACCACAATAAACCAATACATAGATATTCCAATATTCCAAAATACTTTGAGATTCCACAACATTATTTCAGAATCCCATTACATAAACACATAATCATTCCACTACATTGTTGTCATACTCAACATCGCCAATAGTGATCGCATGTGACTTCCCTTTGTCCTTTGTCTTAAGTGGTTGTTGATGTCGATCATCATTAACCCTTGGATTAGGACATTGGTTAGAATAATACCCCATTTCCTTGCACTTGTAGCATTGAAGTGTTGGTGGCGCATTCTCTGCAGTCTTTTCTCTATTCACACCATTAGATGATTTTTTCCCATTACCTCAACACTTAGCTGATCAATGACCTTATTTTCCACACTTGAAACATTTTCTAGTTCCTTTTAGACAATCTCTACCATGCTTATTTCCACACTTTAAACATAAATAAACATTCACCTTCTTTTCACCAATGTTCTGAGATTTTTCCTTGAACTCCATCTTTCTATTCTTGTCAAAACCAAGAGATGGATATGTTACACCAACTTCCAATTCTACCTTGATAGCACAATGCACAATTTATTCATAGCTACTGAAGTCTCTTATAGTTAATTCCCTTCGAAGACTTGGTTTTAAGCCACTAAAGAATCGATCAACTTTACTTTCAGGTTGGATGATAAATCCAGATGTATACCTTGAAAGACTTGTAAAATTCACCTCATATATACCAATAGATTCATCATCCTTTTTCTTAAACTCAAGTAAATCATTTTCCATCTTTGTTCTAAGAATACGAGGGACGTACTTATTGAAAAACAAGTTCTTTAACTCATCCCACTCCATGGATTCAATTTCATCTTGGGCCCTTGTATTCTTAATTAGAGTTCACCACTGGTCTGCTTCACCTTCTAACAGGTAAAAAGAAAAAATGACTTTTTCATTCTCTGAACATCGAAGTATAAAAAATATCTTTTCAATGGTACTAATCCATTGTTTAGTAACAACTGGATCAGAAGACCCACTGAAAGAAGGTGGGCGTTGCCTCATGAAGGACTTAATAGAATATTGTTCCTTTCTTTTTTTATTTTGAAGTCTAGAATGATTAATATCTTGTGTAAGTATACAATAATATTTTGCACTCCATCTCCCATAACATTGGTTTGTTCATAAGGACAATCATTGCATTGTCCATTACATTGATCAACACGGTTCCTTCGGGTTTCAGCCATCATCTAAAACCCAAAAAGAATAGTGTGAGAGGAAAAAATCATGCCAGGGAAAATAACATAATAAAGGGGGTGTACCTTAAATATCTAAGATCTTAGGTTTAATTCTATGATTTTTACCATAATTCTAGGACTATAACCTATACTTATACTTAACCTTAGGGGCATCCCAAGACATACCTTAGAAATATATCTAGGGATCTCACTAAAGTTTTCGCATCCTAGTTTCCAAAGGTTAACTAAACCTTTCCTCTGATACCAACTGTAGAGACTCAAGCTTGATGTAAATGGACATTACATTACTTTTGCAGAATACTTATACATAACAAAAACAAATAGACAAGGACCGTAATAGTTTAGTGTCTTTAGAAACTCGGAAAAAATAATCTTCTAATCATGGTGAAAGATCTTCAATATCTCCCATAAAGATCTTACCCTTTTGTTTTCTTACCTAAAACCATTCCTTATATCCTGGGGAAAAGAAAACATAAAAAGGGTGAGCTCAAATTATCAGTAAGGGTAAACATAGAGAACATAAAACAATCCATAATCATTTTAATGAAAAAACATTAACATAAAATCTACACATCAAAATCTTGAGCAAAGACATAAATCTTGGAAGTACGTAAGGCATATATGATAAAGGAAAATCAATCATGATAAAATAGCATGGGAATAAAACATGTAATTGTGGAAAACCATTAAGAACATGTTATGATTTCCATAGTAGCCAAGGCATTGGTTCCAAGACCATCTTAGTAGACAAAGTCCCTTTCTGAATCGAGTTCACTCCGCGTTCCAGTCTTGTAACACTGAACTAGATTAAATTACCGTTCCAGCCATGTCTATCTCATGAGATATAAATAATTACCCAATGCATTAGAGGGAGATATAGGTCCCACCCATCTCATAATGAAATCATTCTTACTTGTACCACAAAATAAACATAAATCATTCATCATAACCCAAAGAATAAAATGGGTTTCATAAACATCATCCCATCATAACATAATCCATATAAAACAAATGGATAACATTTCATCATAAGAAGAATCAAACCATGGAAATAATAGATACATTATACTTGAAACATATTCATACTAAATAATGTCATCTTAGATGGTAAATAGTTTTGATAAAACAGTTGAAATGAATTCTTGAGGAAAATATCCTTTCTTCTTCAAAATCATTTTCCTTTCACAAAATTCCACACAATTTTAAAAGAAAAGGATTTTATTGAAAATAAACATGAAAACTTGTAGAGGAATCTTCATAAAAATTAGGTGTTATGAAACCGTAAAATTCTGTTCATTCCATATAAGTTAAAAAACATTCTCCTTGTACTTTTAACGGAAAAGTCAAAAAGTTCCTCGTAGGGTAAAAAAAATTAATATTCCTTCCATAACACAATGTAAAAGTAAAATAGGGGTAAACATGACTTTAAAAATACATGGAATAATATTAAACTCTTTATTAAAAACATTTTTTTGGACATGGATGAAAAAATATAACCCCAGTAAATACATACAAATAAACAATCTCGGATAAGAACAAGATTGGAATAATTATCCCTTACCTTAGTTCTGATATGCTTCGTACGTATCTGAACTTCCTATATAATGATTTAAATAATGTCATTTACTTATTAAATCATAATATTCATTGTTATGGTATCATATATGGTTCACTTATGACTTTATATTACCCGTTCTTTTGTAAATTCCATGTTAAAGCCATGTTTTGGGTAAAATCATTTTATTTATCGTACGTGTTTGGACATGTTGTTCTTGATATTATCATTACTTATATAATTATTTATTTACTTCCAGAATGTAAATCATGATTTATATATCATATATATTCAGTATATATATTTATAATAGATAGATAAATGAAATGAAATACACCGTTCATGGAGATGGTAGGTCGTACATACGCATGAACTCTGTTTTCCTTTCCTTATTGACTTGAATGGATATAAGAAGATGATATATATATATATACATAAATCCAGTAGCTTTATCATGTCATATATTTCATTATTATTCATTATATATACTTTATAATCATTCTTGAATGGTTAACATGGAGAATGAATCTCATCGCGTCGTGGAGACGGTAGTCTGTATGTACGCACGAGCGATGATATCATTCCCATAATTATTGAATCAGAATCAGTATGATGTTATAATAACCATATATATTTATTCTTTACACCATTATACCCATCCAAGTAAGGTGGTGGTGGAAAAAAAGATTACACCACAGCGTGGAGACGGTATTACGTACGTACGCACGCACGGTGATTTTATTTTCTGTGGGATGGATAGAAGGTGAAATGGGGTTGTTTCATATTTATAATAAAATATCAGTATATTAGTGATACTGATGTTATTATATTATAATGAAAAAACTAAAGAAGAATAATTTTAATAAGAAAGAAACTTGAAATAATCGGTGGAAGAGATTACCTCTTCTTCGACGCACCTCTTGTAAGCTTCCTCTTAAGGCACTAGAGTTGGTCTTTTGAGGATACCAGAACCTCAATAATGTTTCTAGGGAAGTTGATAAGGGAAATGGTCAGGTTTTTTCCGAGATTGAAGGCTCAAAATTTTTTAAAGAGAAGGTGGAGGAGTTTCCATTTTATAAGGGAGGAGAGGGGCACCTTTGGAAACCTCAAAAATATTAATTTATAATAAATTCAAACCCCACATTAAAAATTCCTAAATGACTCAAATCAGAATCTTAGATGAGATAGGGTTGTAATATCATCAACCAATATAATTTAGACATGTTGGGAATTTATTTTAAACATTATCAACTTGATTTATCCTTATTTAATCTATTTAATTTTATTTGTGGTAATAAGATTCTAAATTTTAAATTGTTATAAATAATTTTTTATTTGTTGTGAATTGTCAATAATTTTATAATTTATGAAATTTTAGACCATATAAATTTTAATTTATAATTTTTAAATATTTTTGTGATTTTTAAAACAACTTTATATTATGTTATTTTTATAAAATAACAATAGTGTCAATTTTGACACTATTCATTTATTTGAATTTAAATAAATCCAAACATATGATATGTTCAAAATAAAATCTTTAATAGATTCATAACATGTCATATTTATCTAGAAAATTATTGTATCACATTAAATATTTCATATAATATTTATTTTAATACTTTTAAAAAAAATTATTTGATATTTCAATAAAATAATTTCAACATCACTATTGTGTCATCTTTAATGATAATTATTTAATCCCTAACAATTCTAAATAAAATCACATGATGTAGATAATTTTATTTTCTTTCTGGAGAATATTTATTTGCAAAGTTTCATGAAGTTTATCACTAAATTAAAATTATTATACTTATAAGATTTAAGAGAGTGACATGTTGTCACTTTCTTTAGTTTTAATAATAATTACATCATTTTCATGGTCAAAGGTCCATGAAATGAATCTATTCATACCCTTAGCAGATATTAGTCTACTTTTACTAATCTAATAGAATTTTTCCAAGTGTTAGGGTAATATTACAATCTTATTTTTACCCTTAATTACCCGATTTACCTTTAACTGTAGTAAATAAAAATTATCGTAGTTACTATTCATAATATCAAAAAAATAAAAGTAACCTATTAACATAATTTAGACCCAATAAATCCAAATAAGGAATCCATTTTTCAAAATTCAAAACATAGAAGTTTCAGTAATTAATTTAAAATTAATCCCGTTGTTATAAAAACGGGTTTTAAAAGTTAAAACATTTCCAAAGATTGAAATGTTTTTACCTATGAATTCAATGTAAAAATAATGGTAATGACATAAATTATATTAAATGGTAAAAATATATTCTATTTATACTATAAAACCATTAAATATTATAATGTAATCATATAAAGTATTGTGATGAAAAAAGTTGTTTTTAATTAAACTATAGCGTGTTTTTACTATTCATTAAAATATGAAAGTTATCAGAATAATATGAAAAATTTATCCAAAGTAAATTTTTATATCCCTATTCCAAAGAAGAATTTTATTTTTTCAAATTGAACTTATAAACATTTCAAAACTAGATTTAAAGTGGGTGCTCCATCAAAAGGCGACAAAACTGTATTTTTTTAAAAATACTTATTTTACCAGAAATTTTTTTTTTGTTCTCATACCATGTTCTAGAAAATATGTAAGATGAATAATAATGTTATAAAATTCAAAATTTAGTTGATATTATTCATAATGTCTAGTTCATTATAACCATATATCGTTGTTTAGTAGACCTGGTATTGCATACAACACCCGCTATCGATGAAGGTCGTGATTGTGTGTAATACAAGACAAGTCAAGGTTGTGTGTTGTGAAAGACTCCATTGTTTTGTATAATAGAATCCAACCATATTTAATTTATACATTGAATATATATATATATATATACTCAATGTTGCATAGAATAACTATTATCAAACGAACATGAAATTGTGTGTAACATGATCCAAGAATAGTGTTGCGTATACTACAAGCTAATACGGTGTTTCATATGGCGCAAGGTAATCTTGGTGTAGCGTACGACAGAAGATATGAAAAAAAATATCTCATAAAATCTCGGGGTGTTACAGGAAGCTTGTGGGTGAATGTGCCCATTTGACTTTTTATCATTAACAATGATCAATCTGGGATCAACACAACAATCAATGTCAGACTCCACGGATAAAATCATAGAAATAGAAAAAGAAGAATAATATTCTTGGAACCACAAAGGAGGATCATCAAATGTTGATTATAATTAATTTAATTAATTTACAAGACGTACCTTTTATGGCATTCTTTCTTCTTTGATATTTCTGATCACTTTCTGATGTGATTCTTCGTTGTATCGTAGAATCCAAGTGTAGACTTCCTCTAGTGGTGATCCACACATGCACCACGTATCTCTGGACATCGCCAAATGAATATCTGGGTTCTAGCATGTAGAATCATTTTCTTGCGTTGTCTGACTTAGATCGCCTTGATCAGATGGAAGAGGATCTCTCTCGGTCTTGAGAGCGTTCTTGGAGGAAGGATTTCTTTCAGCCTTTAGAAAATTCTCCAAAATTGTTGTGCGCAATGATTATGGAAAATTTTTGGGGTTGTGAGGATATTTAAAATCAGGTTTGAGGTTATATAATTATGAAAATAAATAAATGTGTTACACATTTCATTCATTTCATTAACTCTTATTGAAAAACCCCCATGTCATATCATTAATTCCTTGACATGCGCCCATGATGATTATAATAAATATCATTTAATAAAACGATATTATTTCCTCAAAATCCCGACTATATAAACTACGCGGCGTGTAATCATTAATACATTGCATGTACTCATTTTTCATTTCCTTTCCAAAATGAAAACTACATGGCATGTACTCATTTTTCATTTCCTTTCCAAAATGAAAACTACATGGCATGTAAATTCAAGGTAAACAGTGTGTATATCTTGTTTTCATTTTATTATTCCTCCAACACTAAAATGATTTAAGATTACTTGAATAATTATTAAACCACATATGGGAATAATCTTTATTCTACTTGAGATACTTGGATACACTTAGTGTGTGACCCTCTAGGCCTCTTTCTCATTGGCATTAGTCGGGCTTGCCTAAAGTCCACGATTACTATCTAGCAACGGGTCAAGGCACCCAAGAGAAAGAATTTAATGCCACATTGAGGTGTCACCTCATATTAATTATTACTATGTAATTTAATCCTTTTTTCTCAATATATCATCAAGAATGTTTCATGGAAATGTCATAAACCTATATGCTTGATCCGTCATTCTTTGACTTCCAGAAATAAACTCATCATGGCACTATGGCCATGGAATTTGGGTGACAGTTCTATTTCAATAAAAGGGATTGAGATATCTACTTCCATAAACATGGAAGGGACAAATCCTTCCTCAAATTATCCATTAACAACATGTCATTCGTGACGCACCCAACGTACCCTACTTCCTTCCAACTGTCTTTGTGACAGTTTTTTTCAGCAAATCTAAGTGTGTGAGTCACGACATGAGTTAATGATAATCTTCTAGTCTATGGACCATTACACACGCTCATAGATATAAATGTATGATGACACCAAGACATGTGGAATTACTAATGGAGGGTCTTTTCTCATAATCTCCCATCTTGGAGATTACCAAGTGCAAACTCCATGAGAGAGAGTCTTGTCTTCTTATGAGAACTCGCACATGACGGTCTGTATACTATGTGTCCTATCAGATTATGTCATCCAACCATAGAACTTTATTTAAGAATATTTTGATATCATTTCAAGGTTCTCATCATAGCGAGGATCTTCCATGACCTTATTAATGGAACAAATATTCTAGGACATTGTTATATTATAGTCATGTAGAATAATGAACAATATATAATAAGTGTACATTCATGTAATCAAAGTATAAACAGTTGGTTCTCAGGACACCAAATATGACATAATTCAATTAATATGATCTTTTAATTGAGTTTTTCAATTGTAATAAGCTTATCAAGGAATTGAACAATTAATAAAAAAACATGTGAGGTCAAGATTTTGTGTAAATTGTGAGAGCATGACCTTAATCAGTAATATAAGACCACACAAGAGATAAATTTTTAGGGTTAAAATATAATCCCTAAACTCAATTAATCCTCATTTACAGAGTGGATGTGTGATCTAATTAACCAATGACCATAATCTATCCTAAGAACATCATTCAAAGCAGGGTGATGTGATTGCATGTTCTGAAGCTAGCCTAGGGTTTAAGTAATTTCATCTTTGTGGTTAAGTTAACTCTTGTAAGGTTAAAGGGTTAACAAATTAGGGGATTATAATTAGGTGAATGTTAATTAAAATTATAATTATTAATAATTAAATTAATAGGTAGATTTATATCGATTGCATCTTTTAGAAATATTTTCAAAAAAGAATTATCTTCTCGTTGTGTCTTATTAATCAAACTTCATTTCAAAAATAAAAACAAAAAAATAAAATATTCTTCCAATAAACTTCTTCTAGATTTATAAATGATAAACAACCCCCATCCTTTTAATTACTTTTATTATTTCCTTTTATTTTCTTTTCAAAAATTCCTTTAATATGTTGTTAAATTTACTTCCTTCTTTAATAGACGACCTTGGTTAGCTACTCTACCACACCTAAGTACCAAAAAAACCACTAATCATTTGATGGAACCCATGAAAGTGCCTTTAAAATTAGCATTTTTGTTGGAGAGGAAAATAATTATTCCAACCAATTAAAGGTATTTATTTTATTTAAAATTTTATTCTATTTCTCTCTTCTTTATTCCTTCTTTACCCAATCTATTTTTTTTTTCTTATTTTATTTTCTTCTTCTTCTTTTTGGACCATTAACTCAAACTTCTCATTTTTATTTTACTATTATCTAATTTCATTCTTTAATTTTTATTTTATTTATGACATAAACTAATTTCGAGGATCTTTTAGATCTTGTACCTGAGATTGAATGTAGCCTTCAAGCTTGAATCAGACATTCTTAGTCTATGGGAAGTTTTATCATTCAACCAGTTGGAGAATTACTCCACTCATAGAATATTGAAATTGGAAGAAATTCAAATTCAAACATAAAACAAGATACTATGGCTGAAAATAATGGAAATGAACTTAATAGAACCATTCTATAATTGGATGCACCTGATATTAATTATCAACCAAATTGTATTGCATACCCAAATCTTGAATCATACTTTGAACTGAAATCTGGGTTAATTCACCTGCTTAAAAAATTTCATGGCCTCTCTGGTGGGGATCCCAATAAACACATTAAATAATTTAATGTGGTTTGATCAACCCTGAAACTAAGAAATGTATTTGAAAATCGAATCAAACTAAGAGCATTCCCATTTTTACTTTATAAAGCTGTAAAAGACTTGATGGATTATTTACAACCTGAAGATGTAAATTGTTGAAACTATTTGAAGCATCATTTCTTGGAAAGATTTTTTCTAGCATCAAGGAATACATCCACTTGAAAATAGATCTCTGGGATCAAGAAATCCTAAGGGGATTCAATGTATGAGTACTGGTAGTGTTCTAAGAAGTTCTGTGCAAGCTTCTCACATCACCAAATCAGTGATAAACTCCTCATACAACACTTCTATGAAGGACTCACACTTATGGAGAGGAGAATGATAGATGTCTTGGATAGAGGATCATTAGTGGACAAGACACCAGTATCTTCACATGTATTGATTGAAAAGATGGCCCAAAACTCCTAACAATTTGGCGATCAAGGTACACCACATGTTAGGGGAGTACATCAAGTAAGTCCTTCTTCTCTTGAGATTTACTTAATTGATACCAAGTTGGAAGAATTGAACACTATAGTGAGGAAAATTTCTTTGGCTCAAAATACATCCCAACCCACTCCTTCAAGGCCTTATGGAATTTGTACTGAGACAATCCACCCAATTGACTATTTCCCCTTAACTACAAGAAATAGAAGATTCTCAAGTAGTTTTTTCTGGGAGACAGTATCAGTAGAAAAAACAATCATATCTCAAAAAGAAGATTTATTTCTTTGCTAAAACATATAACCAAGTGTGGAAGGATCAATCAGACATGAGGTATGCCTCTGGGCAAAAACAGAGGCCCCCCTTTCAACAAAACATCCAGCACCCTCCATCTTACCAATAGGGTTTCCAACAACCCCAAAGATGATTTGAAGCTCAATAATCAACAAGACAACAACAAAAGAATCCCCCACCCAAGGTATATTCTAATACTGATGAACTTTTGAAGCAAATTTTTCTTAATCAATAGAATGAGATGAAGAGTCAAGGTTCAGAGCTGAGGGATTTGAAGACACAAATGATCCATATTTCCACTGCCCTCCATGAACTGGTAAGTAAGAAATTTGTAAATATTCCTTCCCAACCTACTCAAAATCATAAGGGGAATGTTAGTGCCATCACAGTGAGAAGTGGGAAGCAAATGAATGATACATATGTACCTACCATTCCACTAGGATTCACCTCAACTTTAGATAAGCCCCATTTAAAACTGGTTGATGATCAACCCAAGGAGAAAGATAAAGGTAAGAAAAATATTAATGATGTTCCTCATAAACCCCTTCCTTTTCCAAATAGGGTTGTTCAAACCAAGAAGATGGATGAAGAGGCAAAGAAAAAGGAGTTTTTGGACACATTCAAGCATGTGGAGAAAAAAAATCCCCTTATTGAGTCCATTAAGAAAATCCCTAGGTATGTGGAATTATTAAAAAAAACTTTGTACCAATCGAAGATGGCTCAAGGAAAATGAGAGGATCAATCTAGGAAGGAATGTGGCAACACTCATTACACCAACTCTAGTGATGACAGTAAAGTGAAAGGATCCTGGTAAAGTCACCATCCCATGCACCATAGGGGAGTTACACTTTTCTGATGCTTAATGTGATTTAGGAGCTTCCATAAATGTGATGCCTCACTCTATATTCTCTTCTTTATATGTTGGTGAGTTGAAGTCGACAAGAGTTTTGGTGTAGTTGGAAAATAGAGATACATCATATCCAATGGGATTCCTTGAGGATGTACTTGTTCAAGTGAGAGACATGATCTTTCCAACAGATTGCTATGTTCTTAACATGGAGGGTGATCAAGTATGTTCTCGTGCTCCAATTATCTTAGGTATTAACTTCCTCAAAACTAAAAAAACAATCATAAATTTCCATGAGCGTATACATTCCATGGAGTTTGGATATGAAGTTGTGGTATTTAATATTATGGATCTCATGAATTACCCCTTAGAGGACCATTCTGTTTTTGTTATCTCCCATTTTGAACCACCAAGTAAAAAACCCCATGGATTTTTATTATCCTATGCTTAGGGAGATTATGAGAATTTGTTCTAGTTTTATGTCTAATAGCACTTCCAAACATATTTCTAATGAACAATACTCTTTTATATTTGATTTATAAATGGATTCATATTCTGATTTTGATCATGTGAACTCTAATTATGTCATGGATGTTTAGTATGCTGATGGATTTAATGAACTATTCTATGATTTTGATGATTTATATTCCGATACTAATTCTCTTTGTACACATATTTCAGTTCCTTCACTATCCTCATCCATATAGCACCCCCCTTATATTGGAACTCAAGACATTTCTGCAAAATCTCAAATACCCATACTTAATTAGTGGTGAGAAATTACTTGTTATCATTGCTAACAATATCCCTTTTGAACATGAAGAAAAACTTTTGAATCTTTTGAGGGAGAACATCAGGGAAATTGGGTGGACCTTGGATGACATATTCGGCATTATCCCCTCCATTTGCATGCATAAGATTTTTTTGGAGGATGGGGCTAAACCAGTTAGGCATCCACAATGGAGACTAAATACAACTCTTTTGGAAGTTGTTAAAAAAGAAGTTGAAAATTTTCTCGAGGTAGGTATAATCTATCCCGTTATAGATTCTTAGTGGGTGAGTCATATTCAGGTTTTACCAAAGAAAAGTGGTGTTACTGTTGTTAAAAATGAGAAAGATGAGTTAGTTCCAATGAGGGTATAAAACAATTGGTGTGTGTGTGTATTGATTGTAGTAAACTAAATCAATCCACTCTCAAGGACCATTTCCCCCTCCCATTTATTGATCAAATGCTCGAAAGAATAGACGATAAGACATATTATTATTTATTGGATGGATTTTCTGGATATTTTTAGGTTCCTATATCTTTGAAGGATTGGGAGAAGACTACATTCACCTATCCCTTCAACACATTTTCCTACCGGAGGATGCCATTTGGAATTTTCAATGCCCCAGGTACCTTCCAGAGATGCATGGTGAGTATTTTTTCTGATTTTATTGAGACCTACATGGGGGTATTTATGGATGATTTTATAGTGTATGGTTCTTTATTTGATGATTATATCTCATGTTTAGGAAAGGTTTTGAATCATTTTATTGAGAAGAATCTAGTCTTGGTATTTGAAAAGTGTCATTTTATGGTAGCATGTAGTGTCAAAACATGGTATAGAGTTTTATAGATATAAGGTAGATATTATTTCATCCTTAACATATCCTTCATGTGTGTGTGATGTTAGATATTTCCTAGGGAATGCAGGATTTTATCAGCATGTCATCAAAGATTTTAGTAAGATTGCTCTTCCTATGCCATGATTACTTCAAAAGGATTCTAATTTTTTGTTTGATGTTTCTTATAGGAATTACTTTGATGATCTAAAACAGTGTCTTACCACTCCACCTATAATATATACACCACAATGGGAGCTTCCTTTTGAGATTATGTGTGATGCCTCTAACTTTGCGGTTGGAGCTATCTTAACTAAGAGGGTGGAGGGCCATTCACATGTGATTGCCAATGCATTGAGGACACTAGATTCAGCCCAATCAAACTACACAACCATGAAAATGGGGTTTCTTTCCATTATATTTGCTTTATATATATTCCATTCATATTTATTGGGCTCTAAAGTAGTTGTTTTTTCTGACCATGCAACTCTAATGTACCTCTTGATGAAGTCAGATGCAAAGCCTAGTCTAATCCGATGGATTATCCTTCTTTAGGAATTTGATATTGAGATAAAGGAAAAGAATGGATCATAAAACCTAGTGGCAGACCACATGAGTAGGCTTACTCATGTACTAGAGGATGAAAATATGGACCAGGTACCACTTTAGTATACTTTCCCTGATGAGAATCTTTTTTCCATCTCAATTATGCATCCTTGGTTTGCTGATTTAGTTAAATACCTTGTGGACTCTGAAATCCTTGAAAATTTAAAGAAACATGAATTCCAAAAATTAAAATATGAGTCTAGGTATTATGTTTGGGATGATCCACACCTCTGGCACATGTGTACTAATCAAGTTATTCAGAGGTGTGTTCCTGGTCATGATTTTGAGTCTGTTTTGTTATTCGGTCATACACTTGCTTGTGGTGGACACTTTGGACCCCAATAGAAAACTAGTAAATTCTTAGACTCTGTATTATATTGCCTAAGTTTATTCCTTAATTACCATGTGTTTTGTAATTCATGCTCTTGTTTCCAACACACTAGGAACATTTCTTGGAGACATGAGATTCCCCAACAACCCATACTATTTTGTGAGATTTTTTATGTATGGGGAATTGATTTTATGTGTCCTTTTCCTAGTTCATTTGGGTTTTTGTTTATTTTGGTTATTTTTTATTATGAGGGTAAATAGGGGGAGACTAAGTCCACTAGGACTGATGATTCTCATGTTGTAGTGTACTTTGTCAAGACACAGATTTGTTGTAGGTTTGGAGTACCAAAGGCCATCATTAGTGATCAAGGGACACACTTCTGCAATCAAAATTTTTCTTACCTTCTACATAAGTATAGGTGAAACACAAAACATCAACAACATACAACCCCAAAAAATGTTCAATATAAGGTTTCAAATAGGGAGTTGAAACAAATTTGGGAGAAAACTGTGCAGTCAAATAGGAAGGATTGGAGAAAGTGCTTAGATGATTCGCTATGGGAATATAGGATAGGATAAAAAACTCCCATCGTAATGTCCCCATTTTGGATTGTTTTTGGGAAAGCATGTCATCTCCCTATGGAGGTTGAGCATTGGGATTATTAGGCTATAAATAAATGAAACATGGATTTGGACCAAGATAGAATCTAAAGAAAGATGAAAATTCAATAGATTGAAGAGATTATGTTGTCTTTATATGAGAACTCAATGCTATATAAGGAAATATTAAAATCATCTCATGATAAAATGTTCCAGAAAAGAAAATTTCAAGTTGGAGAGAATGTCTTGCTCTATAGTTCACAACTGGAGCTGATGCCTAGTAAGTTGTGTTCCAGGTGGTTAGGTCCTTATGTTGTGGCTAAAGTTTTTTCTAATGGTTCATTGTAGATCATACAATAGTACATGGGAAGGATATTTACAGTCAATGTGCAACGTTTGAAGAAATACATTGAGGTACCTCCAACTGATGTAGTGGATTTCTTTATACTGCATGACCCCATCATCACTTGATCATATCAATCTATTCCTAACCATTTCGCTTTTATATTCTTTTTCCTATTTCAAATTATACATTTCATGTGCATATATAATCTCATAGGTTAACATTGAGGACAATTCAATATTTTAAGTTTGGGGGAGGGGACAAAATTTTAGGTTAGATATTTAGGTTTTTCATTTGTGTGTTTTGTGTGTATTTTCTATTAAGTTATTGGTTAAAAGTTAAAAAAACCAAAAAAACAAAACAAAAAAAATAATATATATATATATATATATCATGTAACATTCTCATGTGGAACATATGTAAATTGCATGTTTTCAAAATTCATTGTTTGAATGATAAGCATGAGTAATATTTCATCATCAAGGGTTGATTTTTATAAAAATTGACGTCTTTGATGATATGAATGGTTGTGTCATTATAAAACCATTTAGATTTTGACATCGTTATTTATTATATTTTTCCATAGTAAATTGTTTCATTGGTTTCTCCAAAAGAATTTTCACTCGACCATGACTTGTGAAATTGTTCCTACTCAATTGTAAGTATAGTCAAGTTAGGTAAAATATCATTAGTTTATCTATATCTTCATTTCTATTCTAATTGGTTTCATTACTATATCGAATTGACCTATGCGTTTGTACCTGTTATCTAACTGTTGTATTCCCTAAAAATGGGTTATGTCTTGGAAAGGTCAAAAATCACTTTTCCTTGACCTTTTATCTTGTTATAACTATTAAAATTAGTGTCATGAGGATATCAAGCATGGGTTGAGAGTTGAGTGTGAGGTTTTTTCCAAGTGATACTTAAAATGACAAAAACAAATGAGGGGAGTGATGAAATGTACAACATATGGGGATATCTAGGTTGGGAGATTAAGGTTTGACTTTTGGGAATGCTTAAGTGAGTGGGTCTTGAAATTCGATTGCAAAGGAATGTAGAATAGGTTCAGTGAATTAAACCAAGTAAGAAGAATTGTTTTACATGACCTAAATATATTTAATAAAGGGTCAATTTATGAGCTATGAATGGTTGGCACACACACACGTGGAGAATTAATGGAATGATAGACCCATGGCTTGTTTCGCTGTTATTAGTGTTATGAATCTCTCTGGATTTTGTTTTAAAATAATTTATGAGATAATGACTTTAAAATTTATTAATATTGACACTTTATGGGATTCTTAATTTTCCTATATTTCCACTTTGGATTGAGAAATATGAACCTGCATATCTTTTGACAGTTTTCTCGAATACATGATATGAGGTTTTTCCCAGGAGTGCAAAAGGGTAAGTGTGGGGGAGTTGATAAAACACAATTTTTTTGAATATTTTATTGATTATAAATAAAATAATTTTCTCACATTATGATGAATATTTTCAATTATAGAATATTTGGTATTAGATCATTCATTTGAAAATTTGATGAAAATTCTAGTTTTACCTTTTTAAACTTCACTATACTATTCTGGGCATAAATATTGTTATGTAAATTATTTTGACTTAAAATTTTGTAATTATGTTCCTGAATTAATAGGATAAAAATTATATTTTTGGCATGGTAGTTGGGACGTACATTTTTATATTGAAGTAAAAGGAGATTTGGTTTCACTCAAATTCTCCAACCATTGTAATAGGGGTAGCTCTTGAAGTGAGGATCCCCTCACGGAAGCCTTCTTCTTCTTCTTCATGTTGTAATGTTTGCATTTGTGTAATAAAATTATTTGTTATTATTTTATTTCTTATCTTTTGTTATGTTTTGTTTATTTATCTTCCTCATTATTCTTTCTCTTTTGTTTGGAATTCAAGATTATAAACGAGATTGGGTTATACCCTTTCTAAACCTTTGCACATGCAAAACATTTCTAGGATGACTACACTGCCCATGGAAGTGTAGTTATTTTTAGTAATTGATCTACCTATAACCTTATTCATTAATTTATTTTGAATAAATGAGATACTATAATTCAATTAATATTATCTTTTAATTGAGTTTTAAATTTGAAGAAACTAATCAAGCAATTGAACAATTAACACAAAAAACATGTGATGTCACGATTTTGTGTAAATTGTGAGAGCGCAACCTTAATCGTTAATACAAGACCACACATGATAAATTTGTAGGGTTCATATATAATCCATAAACTTAATTATCCTCATTTACAGAGTGGATATATGATCTAATTAACCACTAACCATAATCTAACCTAAGAATATCAATCAAAGAAGGGTGTTGCAATTACATGTTTCGACCTAGCATAGGGTTCAATTAACTCTCGTAGGGTTCAAGGGTTAAAAAATTTGGGGATTATAATTAAGTGAATGTTAATTTAAATTATAATGATTAATAATTAAATGAATATATATAGTTATATCGATTATATATT
This sequence comes from Viscum album, assembly GCA_963277665.1. NCBI lineage: Eukaryota > Viridiplantae > Streptophyta > Magnoliopsida > Santalales > Viscaceae > Viscum > Viscum album. Next base: position 1,239,295,968 of record OY728153.1, read on the forward strand.
TTCTAAAAGAAAGTATCTTCTTATTGTGTCTTATTAATCAAACTTTATTTCAAAAATAAAAAAAATACAATATTCTTCCAGTAAAATTATTCTATATTTATAAATGATAAACAACCCTATAATTTTAATTAGTGTTCTTATTTCATTTTATTTTATTTTCAAAAAAAATTAATATGTTGTTAAATTTACTTCCTCCTTTGAGAGACGACCTTGGCCAGCCACTCTGCAGCACCTAAGTACCCCAAAACCACTAATCATTTTAAGGTGCCCACGATAGCACCTTTCAATTACTCTTCAAGGAAGTTCTTTGTTTTTTCATGATTTTTTACCATATGATTTTCTTTTAGTGATTTAATATATATAACATGTGTTTTTTTCTTATTCCACCCATACCAAGGGTTTAAATGAAGAAAATGTATTCTTACTCCCACTTTTCAAATTTTCTTGACCTTTATGAGTGTCAACCCTATTAGGATGTCTCCAATGAGGCATTTAATACTCCACATGTTGTGGTTAGACCCTTTTAATATTTTTTTAGATTCAATTTTGATAAAGCATCCCCCTACACTACCCCCTCCCCAACTGAACTGGGTCTTTTAGTGCCTTTATTGTCTGCTCTAATCTTTATCATGGGTTTATTCATGGTTTCTAATTATAGTTCCCTAAATGATGTGATTATAAAATCTTTAACACCTCATTTGGAAAAAATACATCAAACTATAAAGGTTCTAATTTTTCTTTAATTCTTGGTTTGAGTAGGTAGATTTCCTTTTGTGTTTTTTTTCGATGAGTTTGAGGTAGAAAAATCATTTCATCAATACATGATGGTGGATATGTTTAGGGTGGAGAAACTAATTGAACTAGTTTTCTAGGATTTTTTTTCTCTTAGGGTTATCCTCTATAGTAGTGATGTCTATGTCGATCCATAGGTCCATATGGATGCATCATGCCTCATAAGGGGACTTCATGCATGTTTGGGTGAAAGGTTCTAATAGTTGTGTTATCATGTGTTTAAACATTTTTAGGAGGAAAATGGGGTTCTACTTTAGTCTATGTCTAAGATTAGTGGTGGTTTGGGTGCAGCTACCTAGGTTTCTATGACTTTTTCACAACCCTTCCATCCTAGATATCAATTATACTCAGTTATTTCCTCCATATAGATGAAGTTATGATTTACATGAAAAATTATTTGGTGGGCTGCTTGTGTGTGGAAATAGACATCCCTCAACCCTTTCCCCACTGAATTCTCCTCTGGGTGGTGAGTCTATCTCATAGTGGTAAAAAAAATTCTACCAATCCTCATCCAACTTATATATTGAGTGAGAGATATAAGGTCACTCTTTGGAAAATTGTAAGAAAATGAATCTTAGATTCAAGGTTGCTTGTCCCATGGAGTTCCCCTAGAATGACCCATTTCCCACTTCTCTAGAGATTGAGGGACTCTTTTGGGATCTTTTAACTTCCCTAGGTTTTTCATATGGCCCTGAGTTGTAAGGATGTTTCTCTAAGGATCCTATGTGGGCCCATTACCTAGATGGATCTATGTCTCTATCCTCTAGCATGTTGTTTTCTTCTTGAGTACAGGCATAATTTCCTAGTATAGAAGCAGCTAATCCATGAGAGAGTTTTTCTATGATCGGTAAGGTTTTTTATAATTTTTATAAAGGTGGTGAGGCTCTCCCAGACACTAAATATGGGGGTCCCTGCCTCTTCTAATTGGAGGAATAATCCCCTAAACTTACCCCCAACTATTCTATATTCATGTGAAACACTCAATGTTTCTTCCACCCCATCACATACAACACATTTTCATCTCTTAAAGATACTGATTAGAAGTTTCAAGATTCAGCTAGATATCTTAATAACCAATTCTTATCCCCATTCTCTTCTTATAGTGGAATGAACACTATATCAAAATTTGGATCCTTTATAGACATCTCATCGCCTCAAATTAGGGATTTTATTACTCTAGGTTCTAGGACCATGAATCTCATCTCCCAATGAGTTTCTTTATATTATCTAATTTCCAAGGATTAGGAGCCCCATTAAAGAGATATTTTTAATGAAACAAACAATAATAAGGTATCTATAATTATTATTATTTTTTGATCAAAAATATAAACCAAAATGTCTAGAATAGTTTTCTAAAAGGATGATAATTATGGATTGAGTGTTGGGATCTCTTACAAACAAACACATCTAGATATTCTGGAAGGCGTGATTAATATTAGAGAAGGTGGAGGTATCTTCTCAACAAATCACCTTAGAAGTCAGTAACCATGCCATAAACTTCTTTATCTTGGTTTTATATATTAAATTCATTACTTATTAAAGGGAAGAACCTTTGAAATACTTAGCTTTTTTCAATCTAGGACACACTTACTGGTTTATAGGGGATATTTTAACACTATTGGGGAGAAATAAAAGAAAAATAAGGGAGGTGTATACTTGAGGTAAGAGATGCAGGGCTTATAAACATTCATTGTTCAAAATAACCTATTGGATATGGGATATACTAGAGATGAATACATTTGGTTCCACAATAAATGGGATAACATGCACATAGATATCTTCTTATATTACTTCTTTATTAATCTTAGGAGTATATCCTAATTTCTACATAAAAATTCAATACCCATGGTCTATTCACTATTAGACCACTCACCCTTTCTCATTAGCCTGAAAATGGGCCAGGATACAAACATACATTTTGTCTTCCCAAAATAGTGAATATAGGACCAGAAATTTATTCATGCAGTGCACACATCCTAGAACCAACACATGCAGGGCCATATCTTGGTAATCCTACAAAAAATACTCAGATATCTGAAGGATTATTTGTATAGTTGTAATGGTAGTACAACTTAGGGGGCATATTACCTGATAACATGAAAATTAATATCAAGTAGATGGAATCTAGTCTTCAGGAATGGTGGAAAAAATATCATTTTCATACCTCTTATGAAAAAAAACAAGTTTTTAGGATATCTATTTGAATTGGAGAGGAACGCTCAAGATAGATATAGAACCTTGTGTCTTAATAAGGGTAATAATAACAAGCCATATTTTTATTAATTCACTGATGGGAAAAATTTGGTTGGTTGATTTAATAACTTACTTGAGGATTGATCGTACACTAATAATTTAGAGGTACTCGGTAATATTCATTCTTCTCACTTTTATGTCATAATAGCTAAAATGAATACAAACATACTATACAAGTACCCCAGGGGGAATTTTGGGATCCTTTTTTCAAAAATATCAAACACATGGTGGAGTAATGTACCAAAAAACATATAAATTCCATATCATAGGAGAAATAAATCAAGGAGGTGGGATACAACCTTAACCTAGATAATGACTTATGACCAATTGAATTTCTAGGGGCCATTTACATTGCATCCTAGGATATTTTCAAGGTAGACCAGATTAAGGATATTCAAAGCTTTTTCTAATGGGGGTACTTCCTATAGTTTCATATATATCCATTATTTTCCTCATTCCAAAAGTAAAGGATCCCAACTCACTAAACCAATACTGAAGATATCCATGTACAATTTCCATTATAATGTTATAACTTGAATTCTCAATACTATACATTAATTTCTTATACCTAACTATATTTCTATTGAGAAACATGGTTTTTTTAAAGTTAAATCCATACAGAGTGTCATCGGCTGGCCTGGTATATTATTGGTGGTATCAATAAGAATATGATTGGATCTAATATAATGATCATATTGTACATAGAAAAAGATTATGTCATGATGTAACTTAATATTATATTAAGGATCATGTAGAATTTAGGCATCCTAAGGTAGTACTAAACCTATTTTTCATATTCTTTTATAACAGACTTGAACTCACACTCCAAGATCCAGTTCTAAAAACATAAACTTTACATTTGAGGCTTTGATACTCATAAACATGACCCAATTTTATCCATACAAAACATACAAAATCAAATAGAAAATATTTTATCACTTATATACCTAGGTCCTTTTTGGTTTAGGTTTTAGATAATTAGGAAAATCTCATAAATAACAATACCCATGCCTTCAAGTTAGAATTTTTTCCACTATATATAGATTTTTTTTATTCTAAATTAACTTCTCAATATCTCACATAAAATTATTCACTCATGAAACTTTTCTAGTCATAATTCAATTAAAATTATTATTTATAACCTATAGAAAAGAAAAATAATAAGTATAAGAACAAATTCTCAGTAAGGCAAAACATAAGCATTAATAATTGAATGACATTAGTGATAATAACATGTTCATAAGGGTATGATTACATTATCAAAGTGCATAACCATAACATAAGATAATTTAACCCATAAAAACTTGGATCATTAAACATGTTTCATGGATTAATGCTTTAAAAAATTAAATATTCAAAATAATTAATAATTGTGATCCATGTGATGTCAATCTTGATTAAACAAACTAATAAAAACTCATAGAAAACATAAAGAATACATGTTGGAATTTTGGGATATTATATTCATCACCCATGTTCACTTGTGATAGAAATAATTATATCTCAGTTAAATCCATAAAATAAACCTCCTCGTTTTACTCCCTCCTTAATAGATTAAAATAGAAGAAACATTACCCAATGTATTAGAGAGCTACAGCAGGCTCACCCATTGAATAAGTTGTATCAGGCTCATATATCATATAAGTTGTATTGGAATCACCCATAATCATCAATAATGTCCAAGTACCATACATGAATAAAACACATGGAATATTTCATTTTCATTATTAATTTTTTAACAAAATCTTGAATTTGACCATAAATTGATTTCTCAATGAAATAAAATTGGTTTTATGAAAATATATTTATAATAAATCATTATAATTTATCCATAGAAATAATATAGAGGGTATAATAAGATAATATAACTAGTATAATATATGAATCATTAAATTATGTTTTCATGGATGAAAATACCTTTAAAATAACATTTAAAATATTACTTTGAAAAGAGGGTAAAATACCCTTTTCTTTTGATAATATTTTATAACTTCCAGAATATTGGGAAAAAATATTTTCATTGAAAATAACCATGAAAAATTATAATGTCACATTCAATGAAAATAATGGTTATGAAGGAGAAAAAATCCTTTCATGTTTTGAATGTTAAAAATAATCATTATTTTCAAACTTTTGTAAGTAGATTCAAAAGTGACACAAATGGAAAAACATTAAGAAATTATCCATTAAAACCTATTAAAATAATGTTAAGGTTCATGTAAAATAACTTTATGAAATCATTTATGTTTCTAAAATAACATTCTTGAGATATGATAATGAACATATAGAAATAGTTTTGATAAAATTCATTAAAAACATTAAAGTAATGTTCCTAAAATAAAAAAAATTACGACCTTTTAAAACAAAAAACCTAATGAAAGTAATAAAATAAATTAGAAAGATAAAATTACATTAGAATAAAAATTGTTATTATATTATAATTCAAGAGTCATTATATACATCAAATAAATTAATATAGGTGAATCAATCAAAACATGTCTCAAAGAAGTAAGTTTGGTATGAGAAACCCTTGAAACATAGGTAATTCTTGAATCAAAAAGCCATTGAATGAAGGATAATAATATGATTCTTTAAAATAAATAATTTATATGAAATAATAAGTTAAAATATATTGATGTATAAGTAAGTTCACCATATAAAATAAATCAAGGTTCATAACATGAATTATCTCTCAAATAATTAAAATTGATAAAATGAATACCCTTTCAAAATTTATAACATTTAAATCAATGTCTCATGAAAGAGTTAACTTCAAAAGAACTTTAAATATCATGGTGAAATATTCATTAATGATATAATATCTCAATAGGTATCATATAAACCTTATAAAAAGAAGTGAGCTCATAATATATTACATGTCTCAAAGAAACAATTTTATGATGAATAATCCTTACAAATATCATATAATTAAAGTTTGAATTTACTTAATGAAGTGATTATGTGTAATATTTGAAAACACAAGAAAAGTTTAAATAGAAAATAATTAAATTAGAGTTCATTTCATATATAATCTTGGAAAAACATATTAAACTGTGTAGAAGTGTAACCCAATAAATGGAAATTGAGTTAAAAACTCATAATACAAATCCCAACTCGATATGAATGTTATTTAAATCGTGTATAATAAAAATATATTAACTATTTAATTATTTAATATATTTTTCAAGTTTTACATCCTTATAATTAAAATTTTTAATTCATTTATTCCAATAACATATTTAATTACTTAATCAGTTAAGTTAGCATCGTGTTTTGAGGATGTTTGATTCATAGTTTCAAAAATACTTTGATGCATTGAACACAATCAAAAAGTTAATTATTATATAATATAAATAATAATAATAATAATCATTACATAATTATAATTTTTATACATTAAATTCAATTTTAAAACCATCCATGATTTTCATACATGAAAAATGAATCACATCGCTTCGTTGAGGTGGTAATCCCTCGTACACCCAAACGACGTTGTCAATTTCTAATAGATGGAAGGGTAAGAAAATAGATTGTATATAATCATTAAATAATTATAATTATTTGATTAATAATATAAATAAAACATGTCATTATAAACAACCATGAGATGTGATTATGGAAAACAAAACACATCACCTCATGGAGGTGGTAGTTCCACTAACAATGTTGTCGTTCTCCATTTGATGAAAAGGGAAATTAAAAATGGTTTACCAAAGTTATAATAAAATTTTAGTATAATTTAGAAAAATATTCTTTTATATAATCTTATTTTAAGAATATTTTAAAAAGGTATATGAAGAAATAAACCTGAAATAGTTCAGTTGGAACTTATACCTTCCCCTCAAATAACCACTTTAGATTAACCTTAAGCCACCTAGGTTAGGTAATTTAGTTAGAAAAGGAACTCAAAGATGTGGTAAGGTATTTTTAAGAGATAATTTGGTATGGATTGGATTAAATGGATTTATAAAAATTTATGAGGAAGAGAGGAGAGGAGGTTACCTTTTATAATTTAGGGGAAGGCCACTCTTGGAATTATTTAAAGTATTAAATTAATATAAATTATTTTCTATAGAAATGTTTATCCAAAATGATTTAATTATAAAATAAGATGATTTTGAGTCTAAATATTCTCATAAAATAAAATTTAGACATGTTTAATTGATGTTTTAATCCTCATATCTTAGTTTTAACCCCCTCCTCCATTAACACTTTTGAAAATTATCGCGATATCAATATTTTTAACACTTTAGGGGTCAATAAAGTTAACACAAAATTTTAATTAACCCATAAGTGGACCATGGTTAATATTATAGACCATATACCATTAAATTTTTGGAATATAATATTTTATGAATTTTAAATCATTAAATAAAATATTATTTAACACAATATACTATTATAATCATTTTTGGAAGTATTCATATAGTTTGACTTTAATAACATCAAGATATTAATGAATTAAAATATAAACATTCAAAAAATCCATGATATTTTATATTTATCTAAAAAAATTATTTTAAATAGTAAATCACCTAATAAATATTAATTTTTGTTTTAAAAAAAGTATTAACTTGATTTTTCTTCTTCTTGCATAGGCATTGTGTCAGCGTTGCATAAACATTTAAGGTAATTATTTTTTCACTAAAAATTAAAAATAAATTACCATGAAAAAAATAATTTCTATTTTAAATAACCATTTATAAATTAACAAAATCTATATTTATCCCTCAGAAAAAAAATATTAAATATACTAAAAAAAGAGTGAAATTATGTTTTTTATTATTTATTTAAAACCATATTATGGTCACTATCAAAGGAAAGTGCAATAAATTTAAAAAAAAATTATAAACATGGATGTTTATGGTAGAAAAAAATCAAATAAAATAAATACAAGTCTTAGGGATATTTTTGGGCCTTATCACATTATTTTTAATCTTAATTACATGATTTACCCTTACCAAGGTGACAAATATTTACTAGGTTATTGTTTATAATTACCAAAAATAAAATAAGCCTATTTAAAAAATTTGAACCTTCTAATTAAAAATATAGGAATAAATTTTTCAAAATTAAATTTATATAAGTGGCCTAAATAAATTGTAATATAACTATGTAAAACACAATAAAATATAATTTTTAGAAAAATGTGTTTTTTAACCCAAAAATGAACTTATACCAACATCAAGTATAATGATAATTTAAATGAAATTAATTATATTGTATCTAATTAAATAATTATTATTTTAATATAATATCAAATTAAAATTATAATGAGACATTTTAGTGACAAGATATGATAGTTTTCAAAACATCGGTATTTTTCGATATTCATTGGAAAACAAATCTTTTCTGCATAATCCCAAAATTTCACCCTAATAAAACTTTGATATGATGATTTCAAAAATGATATACTTATTATAAAATAAAATATATAAAATTGGAATAAATTAATTAGAATATTCACTCACAAAAAGCAATAAAACCCATTTTTGAAGAAAATGTATTTTTAAAGCATAAAAAGGAATTAATGAAAATTTAGTACTTAGTTCATAATAATTAATCAATAAATTTGTATTTATTAGAAAAATTATATATATATATTTCGTAATGTGTTTATTCCTATTCATACCATATAATTTAATGGACAGGTTATAATGGTCATTTTTTAAATAATATAATTTTTTTGGTTCATTTAAGCTGAGTGTTGAGTGTCCCTTACTCTATCGAACATTCTTTTATTTTAAAATCTTGAGCTATTACATTACACCCCCAAAATAAATTTTTTCTTAAATTTATTTCTTTATCTTGAAATTTAATTATTTAACATTTTAAAATTATTTTTTTGAAAACCCACATTGTAAAAATAGTTAATAAATATTATTGTTTAAAAGAGGGAAATAGAAATGTGAAGATCATCTAGAATAACACATAACTATGTTTATAAATAGGATAACATTAGTAGAAAGTTAAAATTATTTACATGGAAGGAAATAGTAATATCTAAATAATTATAGGGAGTGGTAGAGAACATTGTTCACAAAAAAGTAAATGATCATGAGAAAATCAATGACCATAAAATCATAAACTAATGAGGTATGAAAAAGTCCATAAATCCGTCAAAAATAAAAGTAATATGATAAAAAAATTCTTCTAAATCCTTATCCTAAAGTTGAGTAATTACTTTAATATATATACTAAGAACTTAAAGATATATACTTAATTTATTTTCTTATAATCCATAAATGAAATTCCCTCTTTTGGTTTTGTGTTTCAATTAGTTTCCACCTTTATCTAATGTGTTACTTCAAATGATAATTTTTAATATTTAATGACTAAAAAACTATAAAAAAACATCTGATTTTCCATGAGTTATATAAAAGGATAAAAATATATTCTTATTTTATTTAATAAAACCAATACTATTAGTACAAGGTAAGATAATTCCCAAAATGAATAAACATTCATATGAAGGAATGATACATTAATATCCAAAATTCCAAAATAACACCAAAGGTTAAGCATAGATCATTCCATAAATAAATAAAATATTATCATAAGGTAATATAATACCCAAAATGAATAAACCTTCATATGAAGGAATAATATATTAATCTCCCAAATTCAAAAAAAACAAAAAAGGTTTAACATAGATCATTCCATAAACACATAACCCTATATCCCAATTAATCTCAATAACCTAAACATTAAATAATTTTTTGACCTAAAATGTTGTCTCATAACTTTCATCTTACATCCCTATAAAATAATATCATTCTTAGAAAATAATCATTTATGTTAAACCTAAGCATGACATATACTTCAACCCAATAAAAAATCTCCTAAAATATCATTAATCACCCAAAAATACAATCACTTAAAACCAAAAAATGGGGTGTTTGTAACTTTGAAATTATGATTGGACTTAAACTTATAATCCTACTATGTTATCCATAACACTTAAGTTAACATAACATTAAAACATCTCATTCTCAAAATTTATCTAAACCCAACTTTAATCCCAACTATAACAGCTCTGAAACTGTACTCTTATATCAAATGTTAAAAACATAATATTTATATTTCTATATTTGACACCAATAAACATTAACCAATTTTATCCATCCAAAACATAAAACATCATAAGAAAAATATTGGGTCACTTACATACCCAAGGACCTTTGATTTTTAGAGTTTTAATGAAGTTGTATAAACTCTTACATAACAATACTCATGTCTTCATTTCATCATTTTTTTACTATACCCATATTTTCTTATTAATAATTAATTCATAAAAAATTTACATAAAAGTATTAACACATGAAAAAATTCTATAAATAATTCAATTAACTATATTATTTATAAATTGGGTAAATGAAACATAATAATGATGAGCTCAAATTCTTAGTAAGGGTTAAAATAAGCATTAATAATTAAATTTCATCAGTGAGTATAAGATGGGCATAAGTATATGATGACATAATCAAAGTCTATGATCATAAAATATTATAATTCAATCAATAAAACACTTTATCTTTAATCATGTTCCATGGATTAAATCTCTAACAAAGTTAAGAGTCAAAAGAATAAATAATCATGATCCATGTGATGTCAATCTGAATTAAAGGAAATAATAAAAATTCACATCATTCATAAATAAAATAAGTTGGTATATTGGAATATTATATTCATCACCCTTGTTTACTTGTGTCATAAATAACTAGTGCCTAATTAAATATATAGTAGAAACCTTATCAGTTAGCTCCCTCATTCATTCCATTAAAGATAAGGAACATTATCTAATACATTAGAGAGCTATATCGGGCTCACTCATGGTATAAGATATATCATCCTCACCCATATTATAAGTTGTATCGGGATTTCCCATCATCATCAATAATATAAAAGTATCATATATGGATTTAACACATAAAATCTTTCATTTTCATCATTAATGTTTTAACAACATCTTGTATTCCTTTATAAAATGATTTACCCATTAAAATGAAGGTGTTTTTATGAAAATATATTTAAAAATAATCACAATCCATCCATAGAAAGAATATGGATGGTTTCATAATATCATATTTCTAATAAATTATAGAAATTCGTAAATTTTGTTGACATAGATGAAAATAACTTTAAAATAACATTTAAATCATTTCTTTTAAAATAAGTTAAAATACCCATTTCATTTGATAATATTTTATAAAAATATTTAGAATGTTGAGAAAAAACTTTTATTTTAAAATAACCATGTAAAATCATAAAGGAATCTTCAAAGAAAATAATGGTTATGATGGAAATAAATTTTTTCCCTATTATAAATGTTCAAAATAACCATTCTTTTCAACATTTTATAAAGAGAAATAAAAGTGACCCATATGGAAACAAATTAAGAAATTTTTATTTAAATTATTTTAAAATAAGTTCAAATATAATGGAAACTAACATTAGGAAATCATTTATTTTTAGAAAATAAAATTATTGAAATAAGTCCAAGAACATGGATAAATATTTTGGTTAAAATCCAATGAAACATTTAAAGCGATGTTTTTATTGAAAATCCATTTATGAACTTTTAAAACCAAAAACACTTTCAAATAAATAAAAAAAAAAGAAAAATAAAATTACATTACTATAAAAAGTTTCATGATATTATATTTCAGGAGTTATTATATACACCATACAAATTAATATAGATACATTAATCAAAACTTGCTCTCAAAGAAGGAAGCTTGAAATGAGAACCACTTGCAACTCAGGTAATGATTGAATAAAAAATCCATTGATTGAAGGGTCATAATTTTTTTTAGAAAAGAAAAGCAAGAGATTCAAATAAATGAGGCAAATTACAGGAGTCTAAAGGAGGAGATTTTACACTTGTCCCTATTAAGCAGATCAGTCAAATCCTCATCAGGTGTGGTCAGGTGCACTCTAGAGGTTTCAGAGATGCCCTTGGAAGCAAGCTTATCAGCAACCGAATTGGCTTCACGATAAACATGAGTAATGATAAAGTTCTTTGTGGCAAGAATTTCAAATCATTTGATGCATTTCGGGGTGAGTTTCCAGGTAAGATGGATATGATTTTTCCGGACAGCTTGCACTATAGTAGAGGAATCACTTTCAAACTAGAGATCATTCCAGTGTCTTTCATGAGCCATATCCACTGCAGTAATAAGGTCCATCATCTCAGCTTCGAGAGCAATAGCATAACCGCAAGATCCATAGGAGCCTTCAAGGAAGTTACTATTTTCATCTCGGAACACAATGCCATAACCAGCTGGTCCAGGATTTCCTTTTGAGGCACCATCAAGATTGCATTTGATCCAACCTGCCAATGGAGGTATCCAGAAGATTTCCATAGTGCCTGAAGGTTTGGGGAAGTTGCCTGACAAATGAAGCCTCCTCAGGACTACAAAATCTTTGATAGAGTTGTGACATTGTCTAGGATGGATCTGATTTGCAATTCTGGTCATTGAAAGAATGCTAGAAATAGCAGAATTTTTATTGAAAGTGGACTTGCCATGCCTGATAATGTTCCTGCCTCTCCATATGGTATAAAAACCTTCAGCACAGGCAGCAAAGAAGAGGACTTGAAGCTGCATGGAGAGATGAACAGCTGCAATAGAGTACAGAAAATCTGAAAGATTATCAACATGCGGTAAGGAGATGTCAAAAAGATCAAAAATGAAAATCCAGATTGAAGCAGTGGTTTTGCAAGAGAGAAAGAGATGATCCAGGTCATCTCTATGCTGGTGACATAGGTCACATCGTGAGCAAAGGGAGATGCCAGCTCTTTGAAGATTGTTGTCCATTGGGAGTCTTTTCCTTTGAATTCTCCATAGAAGAGTATACCGAGAGGGTTGTATCCATTTTCTAAAAGCCTGGACAGCAGTAGAGTTGTTGTTGTAAATGGAATGATGATAGAAGTTTTTAGAGTCCAGCATTCCATTGATAGATGGTTCCCATACCATAATATCGTCAGCATTTATGAAGTCATAAGAGTTAACAATTTCCAGAATTTCCATAGGCAGGTTATGTTTCATCACAAGTTGGGCAGCAATAGAGGCATCAAGATCAGCATCCAAAGAGTCAGCATCGATACCCTCGGCCAAAGGTGCCCCTGTCCAGTTATCCCTCCAAAATTTCAGGTTGGAAGAGGCATTTACTAACCAATGAGAATGTATCTTGATCTTTTGATAGATTTCTTTCAGGCCAGGCCAAACAGAAGAATTCATATAAGAGAATTTACCAGCAATCAATCGAGAGAGAATACGTTTTCGGAGAAAGTCCAGGGAGGCTGAGTTTCCATTTATGAGTCTCCACATAAAGTGAGCTTGAAGGGAATGATTAAAACATTTGATGTTCTTAATGCCAAGTCCCCCCATAGTGAGGGGTAAGCAGCACTTGTTCCAAGAGACAGTAGCAATTTTCCTTTCAAGGATACTGCCACTCCAAACAAAATTCCTCATAAGGGAGTTGAGAATCCTGAAGGTAGAAGCAGGCCAGGAGTAGACCATAAAGGAGTAGACAAGTTTGGAGATGATCACATGTTTGACAAGGCAGATTCTACCTGCCATAGAGAGATCTTTACCCTTCCAATTAGAGAGAGTTCTTCTGACATTGCAAACCACATCAGTGAAATAGGTGGATCTCAGTTTACCAAAAAACATTGGGACCCCAAGATATGTGAAAGGGAAGGATCCCTCCTTGATGCCGAGTCTCTGAACCATACAGTGCCTCCTAGAGTCTGTAATGCCCTTCCCAAAGAAAATAAAGGATTTATTCCAACTCACTTCTTGTCCAGAGACAAGCTCATAATGATGGAGGATGGATTTGAGATTCTGAATATTTCTTTTTCCCCCTTTATTAAAAATGATAATGTCATCAGCAAAGAGAAGATGTGAGGGAGCAGGGTTACCTCTATTAGCCTGGAGAACTTTCAGATTTCCCTTGCCAGCATGATAGGTGATCAGTCTACTAAGGTAATCCCCTGCAATTGCAAAAATAATGGCAGACAAGGGGTCCCCTTGCCTTACCCCTCTGGAGCACTTGAAAAAACCCTCAGGTGAGCCATTGATAAGAATGGAAATATAGGCTGAGCTGAGCAAGGTGTAAGACCACTGAATAAAAGTCGGATGAAAACCAAATTGATGCATAACATTACCTATGAAGCCCCAATCAATGGTGTCAAAAGCCTTCTTAATGTCCAGTTTAAGCGCAATGCTCCCCCCTCTAATGGGCTTTTGCAAAAGGTTCACACATTTAGAAGCATTGAGAAGATAGTCCTGTATTATTCTCCCTTTTACATATCCAAATTGATTCCAGGAAATGATTTTATCAGAGATACAAGCAAGCCTGTTAGCCAGTAATTTTGTGAGGATTTTCTGAATAGTATTGATCAGGGCAACAGGCCGGAATTGATTTATGTCACTGGCATTATCAACCTTTGGAATTAAGGCAATGAATTGAGCATTGATACCCTGAATTTCTGTTCCATGAGTAAATAAGTTCTTGACCAGTCTACAAACATTAGCCTGTATAGTATCCCAGAAGTATTGGAAGAAATGATTTGTATAACCATCAGGTCCAGGCGAGCTGTCCTTTTTCAGGCCAAAAACATCATTCTTTATTTCAATATCGGAGGGTGGTCTAATAAGCATTGAGTTATCTTCATCACTAACAAGGGCAGGAATAATGCCATCAAGGAGTTACCCATTCCTTTTTCACCCATTGAAGAGGTTTTGAAAGAACGAGACAATATGATTCGAGAGGCTTTGATGGTCCTCAAGAATAACATCCCCATCTTTGAGAAGAGATAATGGCCTGCAAGATTTTTTACTCCTTTGTAAGGCATTAAAGAACTTAGTATTTCTATCCCCATCCGTAAGCCACTTCACCTTATAGACCTCTTTCTGAATATTATCTCTAAGAGTAAGCATATTTTGCAAATACAAGGATAGTTTAGCCTCCTGTCCAGCAAGGCAGGAGAAGTCAGAATCAGTCATTGATTGTTGAATACCATGTAAGGAGTTTTCAAGAGACTCAATTTCCTGATCCAAGCGGCTGAATCTATTTTTTCTCCAAAGTTTCAGTTTTTCCTTGAGGCAGCGCAGCTTAAAAACACAGGATAAGGGACGATTATTTTCTTCCAAAGTCCAAGTATCTCTTACAAGCGTAGAGCATTCAGGGAGAGTAGTCCAAGCATTGTTAAATCTGAAAGGAAGGGGGAGCCGCTCATAAAATCCAATAAGATTAGACAGGATTGGATGATGGTCTGAGTTGTGTTTGGCAAGAGTCACACAAGAAATAGTCCTCCAGTTATTCAGCACTTTATCATTAA
This sequence comes from Viscum album, assembly GCA_963277665.1. NCBI lineage: Eukaryota > Viridiplantae > Streptophyta > Magnoliopsida > Santalales > Viscaceae > Viscum > Viscum album. Next base: position 1,239,311,359 of record OY728153.1, read on the forward strand.
CAAAAGCACGATCAATCCGACTAGCTCTCATGCCATTTAAGTGCTTCCTATACCAAGTATATTTGGCTCCAAGAAAGTTAACCTCAGTGAGATTTGATCCGTCAACACATAATCGAAAGTCATCCATAGCAGAATTGATATTTGAATGTCCCAACTTTTCATCAGCCTGGAGTATAGCGTTGAAGTCCCCAATGAGCATCCAAGAGTCGCCAATGGTATGTGAAAAGTTAGAAATATGACTCCACAAGTCCCTTCTATCCAAATAGTTGTTGGAGGCATAAACGATTGAGCAGAATAAATGTTGAGCTTGGAAATTAAAATTGAAGGTTATCATCTTTGCATGGGTAGAAATAAGGGTGGGATTATCAACACGGCTATGAACCATGAGCCAGAGTCGGTCCTACTGATCCCCATGTATAGCATGGAAGAGATTGTAGCCCATTTTGACAAGCCGAGAGACAGCACACGTATCCATAGTCTTTGGTTCAGCTAAACCAATGATTTCAGGCTTATTCTTAGTCACAAACAGCCGAAGAGAACATGAAGTACCAGGGTTGGCTATTCCCTGGCAATTCCAAAATAGGATCTTCATTTAATGATTTTTGTTGGGGTGAAACCCCTTTTGTTGCAGGCTGGTAGTAGCCTGAATCTTGGCAGATCTTCGTGGTAGACTACATTCAGAAGTAGTTATTGTCGTAGATCTTGCTGGAGTGACGTCATTAACAGATGTAGTAACCTCCAGCAGATCATCACTGTATGTAGCAGCCTTGTGCGCATCCAGTTGCGCATGAAGATTTTGCTGTCCAGAGTTCAAGTGGGAAGGAGTGTCCTCAGTCTGTCTTGCACCCTGTTCGGACAGGAGTGAGGGACTTCCCTGCTGCAGATCGGACTCGGTCAGCAAAGAACCTACCTTGATAAAATCCACTTGTCCAGTGGGGGAAGTACCAGTGGTTGGAACAGATGTTAAGAGAGTATGCTCCAGTTCATCCTGACAAGAATTCATCACCTCAAGGAGACCTGTGTTGATCAAATCAAGAGTCGTATTTTCAATTTGGAGGTTGGCAGCAAAAGCAAACATTTCAGTCGAGAAATCAAGGCTCTCCTCCTGCTCAAAACTATCCACAGCCTGTAAGTGGGAAGAATTATCATCATTCCTGTTAGCAGCCAGTGAAGTGGGATTTTCATTCTCCTCAGCCAAGTCAGCCCAGTTTGTACTGGGACCTTCAGTTTGTGGAATTTCCCGTATGGCAAAGCTAGTGTCTTTTTTAACATATTGCTTGCTGGAGGCAGGTTTCTTGTTGGGAGCCTCCCTCCAGGCATTCCTGTTTGGTACAACTTTCATGGGTCTTTGAACGTTATGACACTGCTCAATAGAGTGTCCCACCTTTCTGCAATGTTCACAGAACCTGGGCAGATTCTCAAATTCAAGGAAAAGATCAATGAAATGATCATTGACTTCTAGAAGAATGCGTTCAGGAGGCAAGGATTCCATGTCAATCTCAATCAAAACTCTAGCAAAAAGACCAAGATCATTGTTGATCGTTCTGTGATCAATTTTCAAAGGCGTCCCAATTCCTGAAGCAATGTCACTCAGGATTTTTGGATGCCAGTAAATCCAAGGCAGTCCATGAACCCTTGTCCAAACCTGGGAAGTTGACTGTTTCTGCGTGAACGGATTAAAATGTGGATCCCATTCAGATAGGCGAAAGAATCCTGGTTTCAAATTTAGGGACCCAATTCTCCAGGCTCGATTCAGATCATCCTGATGGTGAAAAACAATATGAAAAAAGCCTCTTCCAATTGAGATGAGGCGCCAGCAAGTAAGGCTCCAACAGGTCGATATTCGTTGTTTGAGCTCATTGTAGGACCACGGCTTTGTGCCCTTTTCATATGAAATGCGTCCAAGAATAGAGAATTTGCATACCTGCAGACACTGCTTAATAGCCTCTGGATCCGCAGTGATCATTATAGCCCCTTCGCCAATCCTCTTAACCATAGTCGGTCTGATTTGAGTGCCCTCAATATGTGAAGATCCCGCAAGTTCCTCAGCAAAGGAAATTCCTTTTTCTGGTCTAGTTCCCCCACCCAAGACATTCTCGTTCGATTTTTGAGGAAGCGGCAGCTCCCAATCAGGATTAAACGAATCCATTGCACAGGGTCAGAGAAGAATTCAGATCTGGAATCCATCAGCGATGACAAATTTCGATCCAGTCTTCCCGCGGGAGAGAAGGGTCATAAAATTATTTGGAAAATCCCAAAATATATATCAAATAATATATTAATTCATATTCATGGGGAATTAAGTACACCATATAAAATATATCATGGTGCATTATCTGATTTATGTCTCAAAGAATTGAAATTGAAACCATGAAAACCCTTGAAACTTTTATAAAATTTGAATCAATATCTGAAGAAAGAGTGAACATCAAAGGAACATTAAATATCATGGTCAAAAATTACTTTATGATACAATATCTCAATAGGAATCATGTACACCTTATAAAACAAATTAGGTTCATAATACAATACATATCTCAAAGAAATAATATTTAGATGAATAATCCCTATGAATATCATATCATTGGAATTATAATTTAATCAATGAAGTGATTATGTGTAACAATTTCAAAACCAAAAAAATAGTGTAATTATAACATAATACTATGAGAAATCATTTCACCCATAATTATGGCATAATATAGTCAATGATGTAGAAGTATAACCCAATGAATAGAAATTGAGTTAAGAAACTCATAAACCCTATAAAATAAACTTATATTAATTATTTACTTGTTTAATAACCTTTTATAGGTTTATTACCTTATAATTAAAAAAATATTTCATTTATTTCAATGACATATTTAATTAGTTAATTAGTTAACACCATGTTGTTTTTTTATGTCATTTAATTCATAGTTGTAAAATGAATTCGGTATGTTGATTATGGTTAAAAAAGTAATTTTACCATAATATACAGAAAAATAATTGTGACATAATTATAATTTTTATATATTAAGTAAAATTTTATAACAATCCATGAAATTCATACTTGAAAAATGAATCACATCACTTCGTAGAGGTGGTAATCCACACATACGCAAAAATGACATTATCAATTTGCAATATATATAAGGGTAAGAAAATAGATGATATATTATCATTATATAAGGATAATTATTTCATGAATGTAATATATATAAATTAAATTAATCATTATAAACATCCGTGAGATTTGGTGATTGAAAATTAAACACGTAATTTCATGGAGGTGATAATCCACACATATACACAAATGATGTTTTCGTTCCCCATTTGATAGAAAATGAATTAAAAAGGGTTTTAACATAGTCATAATAATATTTAAGTATATTTTATATAATTATTTTATATAATAATGTTTTAAGATTATTTTAAGAAGGTAGAAGAATAAATAAACTTCAAATAGGTCTATTAGGACTTATAAGTTTTCCTTAGATAACCACATTTGTGTACACTTTAATCCTCCTAGGTTTTTGTATTTTGGTTAGAACAATACATCTATGATGTAGGAAGGGATTTTTATGAGAGACTTGGAAAGGTATTTTCTAAAATAGAGTATGAAAAATGTGTGAGGAAGAGATGAGAGGATCTTCCCTTTTATAAGTGTGGAGAGGGGCACTCTTGGAATTACTTAAAGTATTAAATTAATATAAATTAATTTACATTTAATAGTGACTCAAAATTGACATATTTTAAATATAAGATGATTATTAGTATAAATCCTCTCATAGAATAAAAATTATACATGTTTATGTTATGTTATAACCCTTATCCCTTAGTTTTAACCCCCCATTAACCATTTTTATGATTACTATGATATCAAAGCATTTTACTATTTAAGGGTCAATAAAGTCACAATAAGTAGGAAAGTAACCTAAAATTGGATCATGGTTAACCTTATATACCCTATCCAATTCACTTGGCCTAATATAATTCTTTTATGAATTTTAAATCATTAAATAAAATATTATTTAACATAATATTCCATTATAGTAATTTTCAGGACTATCCACATAGTTTGACTTCAATGATATCAATAGAGAAATGTAATTAGAATATAAATTTTTAAAACATACCTAATATTTTATATTTATCTAAAAAATCATGTTAAACCATAAATAATGAAAAAAAAATATTACTTTTATAGTATTTATAAATCATTTACTTATCATTTCTACTTCTTGTACAAGCATTATGCCAGTGTTGCATAAGAATTTAAAGTAATTATTTCATCGCTATAAATAAAAAAAATACCATGATAAAAAAATAATATTTAAATAAACATTTATAATTTAACATAACCTCTTTTTATTCATATGAAAAAATATTAAAGATATTTAAACCAAGAGAGTGACATACTGTTTTTATTATTTATTTAAAAACATAATATGGTGATTATAAAATGAAAGTTGTAATAAATTGCCTCATTTTAGAAACTTTCATGGTTATGGTGAAAAAAATCTTATATAATAAAATAAATTCAAGTTTTATGGATTTTTTTATCGCTTATCACATTATTCTTAACCATAAATACCTCATTTACCCTTACCTAGGTGACAAATATTTATTATGATTACTATTCATAATGAAAAAAATAAATAAAAGGAAACTATTTAATAAATTTAAATATCATAATTCCAAATATGGAATAAATTTTTCATGAATTAAATTCTACACTTTATATAAATCAATTTTAATATAAATTTTTAAAACATAATGAAAAATTGTTTTTAGAAAAAATGTGTTTTAAGCTCAAAAATGAACTTATACCAAAATCAAGTATAATATTTATAAAAAATGTAATTTATGACATTATATCTAATTAAATAGGAATTATTTTAATTTAATATAAAATTAAAATCATAATGGTACCTTTTAAAGAAAATAAATGATAGTTTTACAAAAATAAGTATTTTTTCACTATTCACTAAAAAATTATTCTTTTCAATATAATAACTGAATTTCATCCTTAAATAATTTTGATATGGTGATTTAATGAAATATATCTTTATTAAAAAATAAAAATTTGAAACTTTTCAGAAATTAAATATAATATTTTCTCTCAAAAATCAATTAAAACTATTTTTGAAGAAAACATATTTTTAAAGCCTAAAATGACTTTATTGAAAATTAAGTGCTTATTTTCTAAGAATTGATAATTAATTAATATTTAGAAAAAAGAAATTATATATTTCATATTATGGTTATCCCAATTCATACCCTCTAATTTAATGACTAGGTTATATCATCCATTTTTAAAATTATATTATTTTGTGGTTTTTTTAATCTCAATAGTGTGTGTCTTATACACTGTAGAACATAGTATTCTTTTAAAATCTCAATTTATTACAACTATAGATCATTATACTTATTCGTATTCTTAATGGGGAGAATATTTGGATTCTTCAAGATCGTTCATGTTCTAAGAATATGGGATCCTCTCTCACCCATCTTGTTAATCTTAACCGAGGATATACTTAGTAGGAACCTTGGGCTGGGTATCGTAGCTAGTAGTATGCTCACTTACCATTTTAGATCTAGTTTTGAGGGAATATATAATCTTTTATTCATATATGACATGTTTTTATTCATCAACAAATGACACATATCGATTTTATGCTTCAATAAAATTTTGTACAAATACAGAATTTTGAGTGGGGAACGTATCATCCAAAACAAAAGAAGATTTTTTATTTTTAATAAATGAACCCATATGTGTTTAAATATCATAAAAGAGTGTCTATTAATTGATAGAATGATATTCCCATTGAATACCTAGGATACCCAGTATCATCAAGTATAATTTAAATTCACCAATTCAAGGATTTCGTTAAATGCATAACAACCCACATTAACAATTGGAAGGGCCTCTTTCTATCATTTTGGGGTAGAATCATGTTTCCAAACTATGTTCTATCTTATACACCCATTCACATCCACTTAGTACTAAAATTTCATAATGATTTCATTTGATATATTTAAAATACAATGAACAGTTTCATTTAGGATGCCCACCATGATGTCAAATATCACTGGGCCTCTTGTTCAAGGGTGGATATTCTAGCCGATGAGTATGTTATCAATACGAAGAGCATGATAGAAATTATGTAGTTCTTAAACGTAAAACGGTAACGGGAGGAATTTTAAGGATACTCACTATGGGTAAGGGTCATCCTTGAGAAGTATGGTATGGTCCCAAAGTAGCTAAGGGTACATGTATCCACCCTTTGGGGCATAGTAAAAATAATCTACAATAAGTTACAGGACCTCTCATGATGGATTATTGGTTAGGGTAACATCAAACTATGGTGTCATAACTAGTCAGGGGGTATTCTATCATTCCTAGGAATCTTAGTTACTAACTCTACATTCCATCGTGTATTTGATCACCCCAGATCCATCCATTACATTCTTAATCTTGAACAACATGATTTGTTTGACAGTAACAAGGTGATGAGAGATCATAACTGTTGTATTTTTCTCATTTACCTATTTGGGAATCATCTCCATGTAGCCCTACCGTAACATCATTTATGTAGGGTAGGAGTATGATTATTGGGGTAGGATGCTCCAGTGAAAATACAACCTAGTGAAATAAAATTTCCTCTTTGGTGTATCAGGAAACATTTCATTTCAATAGATGATGATGTTTAGGGTAAAGTAATTCAATTGGACTCTAGATGCTACTATTGGGTGTGACCAAGGAAGAAACTAAATTATTCTTATTTGTTGAAGGGTAATGGACATTCACTATGAGGTAACTCGTATTAGGGTTCATTAGCAATCTAAAACATGGGGATTATGTACATATTCGGCACTTGATGTGGTTCTAAGAGATGGATCACTCCTCCACCGAATAAAGGGTGCACATTTTTCTTCTGGAAACTCTGTTATATATCATCTAGGAAGAAAGGAACAAATAGATAAGTGAAGGAAACGTTTATTCATGGATTGGACTAAAATTAAGAGTTAAGAGCCTCATATTTGAACTTAGAGGGCTGATTAAATAGTGTTCTAATGAGTATTTCATGAGAAATTTTATGTCACTCTGGTTTTAATTTATTATATATGAGAGCACCAACAATCATGTTTTTTTGGTATATTTCAAACCTCCTAGTGTAGATTTGAAGACCAATATTAATGGTACATACAACCAAGGCTTAAATAGAGGTGGTTGTATAATCTATGATGTAAGTGGTTTGGTGGTTTTATCATTTAGTGACTATTATAGTCATGAAAATTCCCTAATATTTGATTCATATTAGATAATAAGTGGTATTATCTATTAAATTCTCATAAAATATTCCTAAACATACTATATAAAGACTTATCCGTTGACTTTTAATTAAATCTTTAGGTATATTCTCACCCCCTTGGTGCATCATCTATCACATTGGGAGCCATAGACTGCTTTTGAAAAACAATCTAGTAATTTTTCACATATTTTTCAAGGTAAAAAATTTATGGAAATTATTGATATGATTTCCTTCCGAGATGAATCCTTCGAGATTTAAATGAGCATTGGTTCCCTTCTCCTTGACTCTAAGGGAACTGTTAGTGATGATTATCTCAAGCTTCACCACTTTAGATCATCTTGAGTTTGTGTTCTTTCAGATCCACTTATTTCTAATAAAAATATTAATGTTTTCTATTTATAAACATTGGGTTGTGTAGGACATTTTCATATACTATAGATTGGGTTTTATTATATTTTATATAGATTTGATTAGTTATTTCTCTATATATTCCTGGAATTTATTAGGTAAATCTCTAATATAATTATTTGTATACCATTAGGTATTGTATAAACTATATAATATTAGAGGTGGATTTTAGGGGTCATAATCATTTTCATTGTATGTGAACGAGTTGTTTTCAGTGGGTGTGGGTAGTGATATACTTTCACTAAATCATTTCTTTAGTGTTGGGATGAAATCTAGAGTTATAAATAAGTATGTATTTCTAGGGTTTAGTAGTTATATAGTTTCTATAAAATATATAAAGGGACATAGTAAAAGAATTATTCTAGTAAACAACCATTTAAATCCCCCTTTGATTAAAGGCATATACGATAATCATATTGTACATAATATAAATTATGATGTTTATTATTGGGTAGAGGCCTGTCAGATGTACTTGCATCATGATTTTTTTCATTTTTGGATGAATTTTATTGAATTTTTTAGATTTTAAAATGAATATAATTAAAAAATAATAAATTCAAATCAATTTATTAGATTTTATGGGCTTCTTATTTTGTGATGTATAGATGGATGCTAGGAATTTTCCTCATGAAATTCATGAAGGTGAGGTGTACCAAGATGGAACACATAACTATTGGAGGGTTAAACTAACTAAAGATGGTTAATTATTGAGGATGATGTTATTGGACTTTCATCATAAGATAATGGAAATTTATAAGTATATTTTCTATGATCATGAGTGAAAGGGGCGGTCAAAAAATCTCTAGATTTCTTTCAAATTGATACATGCATATAAAGTCCATTAGATATTGTTATCCATTATCTAAGAAAATAGTGTAACCAATCTCTAGTGGTTTATATATTTTATTTATCATGAGTATTGGAAGATATCAAGGTATTGTTTTTGGAATAAATTCTGTAAATAGATTCTATTTTCAACCTTGAAGGTTTCTTGGTGTCTGGGGTTTCCCTTTCTTCAATATTAGATATTAGTCTTGTGGGATCTTGGGTCCAATTGACAAATATTCATCAATTTTTTCACAACCTCTTACTTGATGAGGAAAATAGATCATGGTATTTCAAAGAATCATTACATATATATATTTAGTATCTGATCACCCCATTCATGATAACAAAATATTTGATTTGGATAGCTTGGCATAATTGATTATGAAAACTCTTTCATGGTAAGTAAATCCTGGGATATGTAGTTATAGAGGTTATTGAATGCCAAGGTAATTAGTATTTTGGTAGGTAGGTTTTCGTTCGCATTCCTCCTCACACTTCTATAGATTAGGAAGTTTTCGATATTCAATCGGTGGTTCAGTTTTGGTGTCCTCTACTTTTTCAAATCATAGCCAATAATAGTTCCAATTCCAACCCGTTCATGGTGGCCAATGTGAAATAGTTGGTCACCTTTCGATGTAGCCTCTATATTATTTTCCTTTAAGGACTTATATGTAGAAGGGATTGAAATATTTTTGTTCTTAGAGTGGAGTTGTATAAACAAGTGTTCGGTGCCATGATAACCCACACCCATAAGAATATAGGTATGGGTGCTACAGTGAATGTTCTAATTAACAAGGATAGTGAGTCATAGGAAAAAATCATTGGTAGATATATGTTATAGTGATGACAATAATAAGAAAGATAGATATATTTTGGGTTAAAAAATAACTATCTTCTATCATTTTATATGAATTATTTGATTTTGAATCCTCATACTCCAATATTACCCCTACTATATACCATTTTATAAGACTCTAAGTAGAGTTTTATTCTACTTCACTAGTTTTTTTCTATTCTAGTTAAATTTCAGTAAATCTTTATTAATTTCTATTAAAGTTTTTTACTTATCATACAGAAACCTTAGTCAATAAGGAATTTTTATTTCCTATAGATTCAACTATGTAGCATCATTCGTCGAATGGATTAGTGGTATTATATGATTATAGTTATTTATTTCTTATATAGGAGAGTTTTATTCTTTAATATATAGTGATAGTGTATATTTTTTCTTAGTTATTGGAATTATTATATGGGTTAGAGGAATTTAGAGAATATTTTTTCACAAATGGATGAGTTTTAATATTGTTTGGTGTAAGTGTTAGTGTTGGTGTTCCTAGGATATTTTTAGGTATTTTTTAGATGTCTTACCTAAAGGGGTTGTGAAACTACTTCCCAACATGATATTGGGTTTGGGATAGGATTTTTGTATGGTGTCTCTCTAATTTTTATGTTTTATTTTGAAAAGGAACCTTATATAATAAGGGATTTTAGGATACATATCAATGATCTATTATTGAAAGGTTTCATATGTCATAGTGTGTTTTCATTGGGCGCTCAAGTGTTGTTTACTAAGAAGGAAGATAGAAGTCTGTGGTTGTGCAAAAACTACTAATGGATGAATGAGGTAAAGGTGAAGAACTATTACCCCCTTCAGAGGATATATGATATATTATCCGAGGTTGTGCAAAAACTATTAATGGTTGAATGAGGTGAAAGTAAAGAAATATTACCCCCTTATGAGGATATATGATATATTAAATAATTTAAAATATCACAATTAGATTATAAATATTTATCTATGATCTAAAAATAATCAAATTAAGGTTATTGAAGATGATATCCTGGAGACTAATTTCAAGGGTTGTTATAGTTACATAGAATTCATGATCATCCACTAAATTCTACAAAATCCCAAGTTATTCTGATGGGACTCATGAACTCTATAGTAAATAAGTTTCTAGATTAGTTTATGGTAGTTTTTACTAATGTAATTCTTGTGTACATAATGTTAAAGGAGAATCATCTTGAGTATATAAGTACTTTTCTCTAATTCCATGAGCATAATATAATCTATGTGAGTTTATCCATGTGCATGTTTTAGACATGATATGTGTATTTTCTTAGGCATGTGGTGTCTCAAAAGAGATATTTGTTGGATCATTCAATGATTCGAGTAGTTTTTCATTTAACAACACTCAAGAATAAAAAAATGTGTCATAATATTTAATGTCTATACCAATGATTCTTGGATGATTGTGTTTGATTTATCTTAGATTTCCTCCTCTTTTACTACCTTTACAAGGAAGTTATAAGCCTCCAAATAGTCTAATCTATATCATGATGTTTTTAAATACTTAATGGAGGATCTTATCAACACTTTTATCCTTAGATTTACAGTAGAAGGTTTCATGTTTTTAGATTTATATATATTCTATCAACCTTGATTATGATTAATTTTGATTATACAATGGTATATAATATCCACTAAGTCTCATTAGTTGCATTACCTTAAGAATAACTAAGCCACACATGATCTCTATTTGGTAGTCATGTTTTTTTTCCTAATGTTTTGGTGGAATTACCACATTATTCAATACATTTTCACCCTCATAGGTTATAAAATCATGGGGTGTATCTTTACTTAATGGGATTTAAATATGTGTTAGTGGTAGTAGTTATTTTTCTTACAGGATTATGACTTTGATACCTCCCATACAATGAGTAAAGGGAATATAGTTTCAAATATTCTCAATAAGAAGATACATAGAGATTATGTTATAGATTTTTGTGATGTAAAGAGTGTGATTGGGGAGTATACATCCTTACATCTTTCTATGGGAGAAACTAGGGGAAGAGGTTCTTAATATCAAATGAACCTTTGCTCATCTATGTTATAGTAGGTTAAGGAGCTATAAATTAGTGATCTTGAGGTAGATTTATTCCATGATAGTGTTCATTGGGTGATACTCTGACTGGTTGTTAAAGAATGACCAATATTGTATACTCTTTCAATGGAAAATTCTTATTCAAATAGGGTGAGAGAGTTGGTTATTTATGAGTGTCATAAATAATTATTGGTGAAATGTCCTAATATTTACATGATATATCATGCCTTGAGGAGTTATTTATGGTTGGTAGGGATAAATCAGTTATTGGTATAGTTTCTTTCTTATTGTTTTTTCAGTCAGGGGATGAAGATGCGTGATTTTTTCTAAAATCATTGAACTTTTCTATATAGGAGTAAGAGGTTATTTTAATGGATTTTATCATAGGTTTTCCATAATCCTATAGAGGGTTTTATTCTATTTTAGTGATCATGGATATATTTATGAACACTACTAAAATTTAAAGTATTTGCAATGGGGCATTTTCAATAGACAAATGCCATGTAGTAAATAGTCCATCGGCATGGAATATTTGTGGTGGATGTAGGATTCTGTCCTAAAAAGTCATTATTTGCGACGAAATCATACATTTTTTGCCAATAGTTTTGGTGGGGTTTCCTGCCACCCAGAGTGGAAATTATTCATGATGAGAATTTTTTATGGACTAACTAGTCTGTCACAAATTCCCTTCGAGTTGAGATTATTTTCAGCGAGATTCAATTCCCATCGTAAATAATATTGATCAATAAAACTTTTGGAGATGGAATTAATTCCATCACAATTACTCCATCGCAAAATTTATCTCTATATAATAGTGTTTAACCCTCCTTTATTCCTCCTCAATTCTCTTATCCCCTCTCCCGAACCACCATGCGATAGAACCCCATCAACCTCCCCACTCTGTTCAGCCCCAAAAACATCTGTTTCTTCCAATTTTTGGTTAATTTCATATCAAATATGCATGTTATGGACTCTTCTTCTATCCTCCATCATTTTTTTTCATATTTTAGTTATATGTTATAAATAATGGTTTGAAAAAAACTACGTTTAGAAATTTTCCCTATTTTGATAATTTATTTGACATGTAGGGTTAATCTAAAATTTATTATTCCTGATTGGAGTGTCATGGTTTCGCACGAGTTGTTTTAATTTCACTTACAGTATTTTTTTAAAATTTTTATATTTAAATTTAATAGATTTTTTTGTGTTTAGGGTTGCTATAACATTATTATTTTATAATATTTTTGAAATATTATGATTCTTGAAATATGGTGGAAGTTTGTATTTGTCTGTAAATATGATGGTTTCGTCAACACATAGGTTTATTTTAATTTTCTTACTGTTTAGGGTTGATAAAAGTTTATTAATAATAATCATGACATAATTTTTAATAATTTATAAAATTTATAAAATTTTAATTATAATAATTATTACATAATAAAATTATAATAATAATTTATGAAATTACAATATATATATATATAATCATTACATAATTTATAATAAATTAAATAATTAATAACAATAATTACATAATAATAATTACATAATTTATAATAATTTATATTAATTAATAATAATCATTGCGTAATTTATAATAATAATCATTACACAATTAATAATATTAATTACATAATTTATAATATATTTTGATATATATATATAGTAATTATTAATCAATTAATAATAATTTCATATAAATGTTTAATTAATTAAAATAATTCATATTAATAATTTTTATAAATATTGTAATATATATTTTTATATATAAATAAATAATTATATAAATAATATTAATAAAATATTAAAAATGATACCCTCATGTGCAATGTAACTAAGCACGCGCCGCTTACAAATTTTATGTCGCATCTAGGGTAAAACACATATATCGTACATAATAGTGGTCTCTCATTTTTCATATGATACATAGTTTGAAAGATACTTTAAATTTTAATAAGAAAATAATAAAAATATTAAAAGAATCACCCTTGCATTCCATGTAAGAAAACACTGAATGCTCACAAATATTATAACACACCTAGGGTAAAACCCACATCCCGAACCCAACAGTGGTCTCAAATTTTTCATATGACAACTATTTTGGGAGATACTTTAAATTTTAATAATAAATTGCAATAAAAATATTAAATGAATTACCCATGCATGCGATGTTACCAAACATTCAAGCCACACAAATGTAATGTCACACCTAGGATAAACCCCACATCTCGGACCCAATGATGGACTCTGATTTTTCATATGATAAATTGTTTGCGAGATACTTAAAATTTTAAGAAGAAATTATAATAAAAATATTAAATTAATTAACAATGCGTGTGATGTTACCAAACAAATGTTATGTCACATCAAGGGTAAATCCCACATACCCGACCCAATGGTGGTCTCTGATTTTTCATATGATAAATAAGTTTAAAGATAAGATAAATGTTAATAATAAATTATAATAAAAAAAATTTAAATGAATTATTCTCTCTTACAATTCCCTATGCTCACAAATTATATGTCTCACCTAGGGTAAACCCTACATCTCGAACCCAACAATAATCTATAATTTCTCATATGAGACACAGTTTAAGAGATATTCTATTATTTTTTTAAAAATAGCATGTGTATTATATAATATATTTAATATTTTTATTCTATATACACCAAGCCTCTATGGGACCCATAATTCGATGATAACCCATCATCTCACATTGATTAGGTGTTAAAATATAATAATAATTTGCAACTAGTCAAAGTGATTGGTAATGTTTATTATTATTTTTATTGTTTTATTAGATAACTATGGACTCAAGAAGTAGACACCAGTTTCTATTATGTGATCGATATTGGATAAATCATCACAAAAATCCAAATAGATCTGGTATAAATCATGTCTACATTTAAAGTATTGAAACCTTTATATCATTTGCATCATTAATTTTTGATTTTTTGCTGAAGGAACAATTAAATTTCCTTTTCAGAAATGTGATCTTAGGATACTCAAAACATTTAAAAATGTTGGAATTCATCTTTTATGTTTTGGTTTTTGGAAAGATTATATTTTTTGGTATCAACATGGTGGAAATAATTCTATATAAAATACAATTTTTTTGGTTCTTAATCCATCATTTCATAATTAATATATATTCTAGAAATAAAAACTCCAAAAGATATTCTAATTATTTAATCAGAACCTTCTATGTTTTAAAATTTGTTGAAATCTACTATAGAGACCTTATATCTAGGATTCTAGATGAGAAAACATGAAGTTGTTACAAAATTTATGGCTATTAAATTAGATTTTGGAATGTTAAATAGTTGTTTCAATAAGATTTTATCATTGTCTAAATCATTTTTTCTAGACCAAAATACAATATCTGTAGGTTTCTATAAAAGTAAGAGGTTGGTTCATAATTTGGATCTTAGTTATCAGAAAATTCATTCATGTATTATATTATGGTGATTATAAATCATTGGTTAATTTTCCAACATGTTGAGAATCAAGGTATAAAGATCCACAACAAGGAAAGTTCATAGATAATATGAAACAGTTGACTTATTATCTAATTACACCTCTTTTATAGAGTTCATTTATATCTTGCAACATAGTTTAATTGATGACATATAATAAATGAAATATTTCTATCAGTAAAATATTAAATCATTCATGTGATGGTGATTCATGGAAACACTTTTATTAGGCACATCATTCTTTTTCTTCATAACCTCAAAACATATGGTTGTTCCTTCCCACTTATGGTTTCTGTCCATTTTGTTCTTAAGGAATTCAATATTCTTATTGCATTTTTTCATTACACCTTACAAATTACCTCCTTTTATGTTGATGAAGGAACCATATATATATATATGAAAATATTAATTCCAAGACATCCAAAGAATAATATTGATGTTTATTTGAGGCCACTAATTGATGAGTTAATTTTATTATGGAACAATGGTGTGACAACATTTTATATAGTTTCATATCATAATTTTATAGTGAATGTTGAATTATTATGGATAATAAATGACTTTATAGCATATGATATGTTATTTGGATAGAGAACACGTGATATAAAATCATGTCCATACTGTGTGGCTAAGAAAAAAGAGTTTATTCTTAGTAATGGTAGAAATGTTAGTTATTTTGACTGTCATCAGAGATTTATTCCTATGAATAACTCATTTTGAAGGAACATAAATAATTTTACAGAAGGTCGAATTGAAACAGATGAACCTCCAATAGAGCTCTCAGGTAATCAGGTAAAATCTATTTTCTATGAAATAACTCTTATTACTTTTGAACTAACTATAAATGAACAAAAAATAAATGGTTTGAGAGAGATTATTATTGGATAAAGTGGAGTGTTTTTGGGATCTTCCATATTGGTCTGATTTTTTGGTTTGTCCCATGTTATATGTAATGAATATTGAGAAGAACGTTTTTTATAACATATTTTATACCATGTTGGACACACCAGGTAAGACAAAATATAATGTAAAGGTATGGTTAGATCTTTCCCATATTTTCAGACATCCTAAACCTCAATTATTTATTGATGAAATATCACAGAAATTAATGAACCCAAAAGAATCTTACTCACTTAATAAAGAAACAAATTTATTATTATATCAATATATTAGAGATTTGAGATTATCATATGGTTATTCTTCTAATTTATCTCGTTTCATCATAAATGGGCATATTACAAGGTTAAAAATCCATTATTGTAATGTCATAATTGAAATATTGCTACCTATTTGTCCTATAGGGTTGTTGAATTATTTAATCTGAGTTGTGTTGACCAAAATATCATATTTTTCTAAGATATTTTTGTAGAAACATTGTATTATAATGCATTTAGTTTTCTGTAAAAAGTTGTTTTAACTTTATGTAAATTGGAAAACATATTCCCACCGAGCTTCTTTGATTCCATGGAACATTTAATATTGAATTTTCCATATGAAGATAAATATGGAGGACTAGTAAAATTATGTTGGATATATCCATTTGAGAGATGTGTATAAAAATTAAATAAGAAAGTATGTAACAAAGTATCAGTTGAAGGGTCAATTTCTTAAGCATACTTGCGGGAGGATATTTCAAATTTCTACTCTTATTATTTTCAGTCGGAATATCATTCCAAACATAATCGCATGGGTCACAATGAATAAAATTTTGATGATTCCACAAACCATCAATTGTCATTTTTTAATCAACTTGATCTTGGTTTTAGTGGTTATTATGAACTGTGTCTTACAGATTAAGAACTACACTGAGATCATGCATATGTTCTAATAAATTGTAAAGAAATGAAATTATTTTTGCAGTAAGTACTATTTTTATTTTATTTTATTAAATATTTATAAATTTTTCTTTTATTTACATTAAATTTTTTATAGACTATATGATGACCATATAAAATTAAGTTATACAAATTATATCAGCTTCTCTTAAAAAACATCATCAAAAAAATAATATTGGTTTCAAAGACTAGTATGTTATATTTCTTTTGATTGAATAAGAAATAAATTTTATAATGATATCTATTATTAATAATTTTTATTTTTTATAGTAAAAAACATGAAAATAAAATTGATAGTAAATTATGTGTTCTCAAAAACCCTCCATCAAAATTGGTAAAATCTTATAATTGGTATGTGGTTAATGGATTTTGATTTCATACATGCATATATAATGACTCCAAGAAATCAATGAATAGTGGTGTTTGTTTGAAAGGATACCATCATAAGGAAAGTAAAGTTTACTTTTATGGTATGCTCGAAGAAATAATTGTGTTATGTTATATGGGACAAAATTATGTAACAATGTTTAAGTGTCATTGGTTTGATATAGATCGAGGGTTGAGAGTTCATCCACGACAAGGAGTCATTAACATTAAATATAAGTCTTATTTCATAAAATGAACCATTTATGTTGGAACATCAAGTACATAAACTTTATTATGAAAATTACTATGTTTTTTCAAGATATTTGAAGGACTAGTGGAGTGTGATAAAAATTAAATCAAGTGACAATCAATTTAATAAAAATAGTGGTTTTGAGGAAGTGCAACATATTTAATTTTTTCAAGAAATATCCCAACATATATATATTACCCAATGAGATATAAATATCGATAATGAAACCCCTTAGTTAAGGGTTGATGATATAGATAATGTTAATGAAGTAATAAGAGATGATGAAATAGAAATTCATATAGAAGTTGAAGATACTGGAGATGAGGATGAATACATCGATCTTGATAAAAATGATTAAGAAGATGGTGATTGATGTATTATATTCAGGTATTTGGTTACAAGTAATTATTATATTATGATCTTTATTAGTTTTTTATATTCGATATGTTTATTAACATTTTTTATAGGTAATATTATTATATTCTGGTATTTATTAGTTTTTTATATTTTATATTTGTATTAATAATTTCTTACATGTAAGAATATTTATTTTAGATTATTGGATATGACCCAGATGATATATTTCATTCTCTCACTGATATCATACTTCCTACTAATGCACTCAATTCAGATTATCCTCAGGCTGATGTGCCTATTAGGATGGGTGTGGTCTTACTCGATTGATGATTCAAGATCCTATTATATAGAGACAGCCATCTATTAATTTTGATCCCCATTTATGGATGTATTTTTATTTCTTTATGATATTTATTTTATATTTACTTTGTGTATTAATTTTGGTATTTATTTTATGATTATTTGTTTTTATTTGCGTAGTTTTTTTCATTTAGATGTTGTGTAGGCTAGTGTGATTCTAAGAAATTATATTTTCAAGCCATGTGTGTCATGGGACCTAGTTTACATTGATGTGTGTCACCAGATGTTTAACCACTAGATTGTACATTATTAAATAATATATTTTTTAAAAATTTATTTAATTACTATTTTTTAAATTTTTATGAAGAATTTATTTTCTGTAATTCTTGATAGCCAGAGAGGCCTTATCTTAGAGGCATGGTACATTTTTATACATGAGCACTTTCATCAATTTCTACACATCCTTAGAAAGCAAGTTGTGGATAAATCGTATGCTACTATTTTCAACTAATCTTGTGTCTCCCATAAACCTGACTATATCTCAACTCAGGTATTAGATGGATTGTGCTACTTCTAGCTAGGAGAGACTTTTAGGAGGAGATCATCATCTGAACATCAGAACCGAGGGAGGCTAGAGCTGGAAGTCATAAATTTGGAATACATTGATGACATATATAAAGTGATATTATTTATTAATGTATATATACTTTACTTATAACATGTTTGTTATATTATACAGGCCACCACTGACCCATCTATTATGGAGTTTGAAGTGTATAAGAAGATTTACATTGATCCCCATATATGAGAAGTTACAGGTTACCGATAGCACCATATTGTAGTTAGTAATTTTTTTTTAAAAATCCATGGATACTAATTTTATATTTATTTTAATTTGTCATTATATTTAAAGGAAACATATGTGAATATGACTTATCAATCATGAGAGAGTTAAGGAAAGAAAAAACAAGGTGTTATTGGTGATTCAGGTTTCAATGAGGGGGCCTAGATACATGCGTCTTTGTAGGGTATCGATAATGGTCGGATGATTGGTATCTCTTCTCGGCTAACACCTATGGGTTATTATGGTACTTATGTGATGGAATCAGTGAGCTTGAAGGGAGATCATGGAGAGTCATTGTCTGCTGCACATTACGAGGAGATATTGAGAGCTCAGGATGAGATGATAAAGCAAATGCAGAAAGAGAGGGAGGAGGAGCCTGAGTAGCAGCGTCTGAGATGTGATTAGATATTGGAGTATATATAGTGACTTGTTTGTGGCATCGGCATAGAGTTTCCCCCATGGTTCTTTGAGTGATCCTCCCCCTGATTCTTTGATTGATCTTCATCCACCTGATGATAATTGATGATTTCTATATTTTTATAACTATTTTATAATTTGGTCTCACAAACACATCATGTTTGAAATGATGTATTACTTTTATGTTTGTTTTAGTTTTTTAAATTTTTAAAAAAAATTAATGTTTTTTAAATATTTGTCTATTTAAGATTAAATTTTAAATAATATAAAATTTTAAATTAATTTAATTATTTTAATTATTTTTAAATAAATTTAATTTTTTAATTTTTTTAATTATTTTAAAATATATTTAATTTTTTTTAAATTATTATTAGTTTTTTTAATTAATTATAATATTTTAATTTATTCTAATTATTTTTATGTATATTTATTAATTAATTAATTTAATTTTTAAATAATTTTTTAATAATTTTTTAAAATATAAATTTTTTAAAATTTTCTAATTAATTTTCATTAATTTTAAATTTTTAAATTTATTTTAAATTTTAATATTTTTTTGAAAAAACTATTATTTGTGATAGATTAACAGTCCATCATAAATAATTAATTGTGACAGACCATCATAATTTTTTATTTAAAAATATTACGACACTTATTTGTGATGGATGGACCATTCATAAAAAATAATTACTTTTTGTGATGGATCTTCGCAAATAACTGCAATTATGAAGTAGTTTTTTGCGATGCAATATTGGTGATGGACTCCCATCGCAAATGACGTTTTGCGACAGGTTTCCATCATGAATAATTTGTTGTAAATAATCAAAATCCAGTAGTGGAAGTCACAATATTTCATGGAGACTAAAGAGATGAGTGTTGTGGATTCTTTTGAGAGAAGATATAGGTATAATGTTTTGAAGCTCTATGAAGTTCGATGAATGATTATCTATAATCTAGATACTTGTTTTATCATGTCAGTTTGTGGAGGTAATCATTTTACTTTTGTCTCTTAACTATTCCTTACAACTACATTCCATCCAAAGATTGATGGTAATATAGTGGGAAACAAATCTTGAACTACAGGATATATTGTGTGTATGTGTTCTATTATTTCATGTTTTGTGGATAAAGTTCTTACAAATGGTTATATTTTCATATAATAATATACACCAATCTTTAATTGACATGGATATGTTTGAGGCATTGTGTGGGTGGCATTAAAGATCTTTATTGTACCAGACCGAGGGTATAGATTTTTATGTCCTTAAACCAAATTTGGTGCAAAGGATGACTGATAAGTTGTAAATTATTCATGAGTGAATTAAGATATTCTAGGGCTATTATATTTCTTATATTGATCAGAGGAGGAGACCTCAAGAGTTTAAGGTTAGTGCTCATGTGTTTATGAATAATTCTCTTCATTGAGGGTCAGAGATGTTTAGTCTAGGGAAAATGTTTTCATCATTGTCTATTTATGATTTCATGGTGATAGAGCATGTAAGTGATTAGGAATATCAATTATCTCTTCCACTATTGTTTGACTGGATTTATAACATCTTCTGTGTTTCGCAGCTTTACTAGTATATTTATGATAAATCCCATGTCAATAATTTGCGTAAGTTGGAGGCATAGGGAGATACAATGCTCATGGATTTGTCAATGGATATTCAAGAAGATCTGGTAATGGTTTTTCTTGGGAATTTTTTTCTATGGTTCATTTTTTGTGGAGTCATGGTGACTTATAGGAATACACATTAGAGTTTGTTACATTGATATGTGCTCAATATCTCTAGTTTTTTTAAATTCATATTTGATTTTAATACTCTTAAATTTATATTGATATTAGTGATGTAGATTTTTTATATGTTTTATATTTATATTTTGTTAGTGGCGAGGTCTTTGTTTGATATGTATATTCTAACAGTGTTCGGTTTTGTGTTTATTGTCTTCCTTCTTAGATGTGTTTTGATTCGTAAGGACAATAATCAATTGATAGGATTCCAATAGAATGGTATGAATGCATCCAAACTATTATTTTATAGATCTAAATTGTTTGAGATCTCATTGAAGTCTTAGTAGAGGTTTGGTGGAGGAAATGTAAAGATTTATATAATTTTTCAACTCTTATTTGAGATCATACCATGATTAAATTGGATTGCATCATGATAAGATTTCCAATAGAGTAGGGTCGATGAAATCTACTAAATTTCAACATGAGAAGGTGCGGCTATAGTTTGAGGAAAATTATATTCCATATAGAGGAGTTATATTGTGTTATTAGTTTCTTTTCCAAGCTTGAGGAGTTTTGTTATGTTTTTTGAGAGGTTTTGTGGCATAAAGACCATATTTAAGAATAAGTGAATCATGTATGATTTTTTATACTCTAGGGTTTTAGGTTGTTGAATTCCTTGTTTCTACATATCTTAGTATGGTTTTATCATGAATTATATTTTTGTATCATTTTATTTTTTTGAGGTGCATCACATTTGACTAGGGGGTCTGAGATTCAAACCTTCAACCCTGAGGGATCTAGAATTATTGTGTGACCAAATTTATTGCATCACATAATTCATTAATTTTATAATTTTTAAGGTGGTTTAACACCAGATATATGGGGTTTTCTTTCCATGATTTAATGATCAAGCATGTGTTGTGGAATGACTTCCTTTTTCATATTTTGATTATATATTTTTTTGGAATAGTTATTAATTTTAGTTCCCATTCATATTCCTTCTAAAATATTATACCTCTCTCAAGAACTAGGTTATTTGTGTCTCTTTTTTGGTGATCATTCAGCCTATTTTGTTGTATTTTTCCCTTAATATCAAGAGAAAAGTCTCATTGGTATCCACTATTTAATGATCTTCTCTTTTCCTTAGTTTTTTCTAATTCATCCTTCATGGGGGGGATTTGAAAATAGGGATCATGTGGTTTTTTACATTTTTGGATGAGTTATTGAATAATTCTATTGTATTATAGGTTGTTTATGCCTTACCTTAATGTTCTTGGATTTGATATTACCTTTAATTCATCAATATTTCATTAAAATCTTCAAAGAATCCTTTGAGGTATGGGTTTTGAGGCTTATCCTTTATCAAATTTTTTAATTATGATATTAGCATGAAATTTGTTTTATTCATAGTTAGATATAATTAGCCTAACAAGATAATTAATCATAATTACAAATGACAAGGAATACATTTTTTCACATTCTTTAACATTTTTAATATAGTTTCCAATTAATTATTTATCTCATTTTTAATTTTTCACTCAAATAAACCATGTTTAATTATATTGAAATGAATAAATTTCCTTTCATAAAAATTTAACCAGTTTTTTATGGTAATTAAATGGTATCATGGAAATCAAAAAAATATTATCCCAATTCATACACCTGATGTTCTGTATTATTATGGTAGAATTATTGATAAGTGGTTATTCAAAATGGTTTATGACTATGTTTTCCATTTTTTCTATTATTTGTGGAGTCATTATTGATATGGATAAAGTTTTATTATCATGTTTTTATGAAAGTTTTGGATGATGGGTTTTTATTTTTGTTGTGGTATTGAAGGATGGTCTATTGTTTGCTTATAAATTCTTGGTTTCATGAAGAGTGGTGTGAATTAATGAAATTCATAGGGTAAAATATGCTATAATACAAAAATGGTATTTATTTAAAGATATGTGATGGTGGGACATATAGACATATGTTATAATTGATATAGTTAATGATTAATTATTTTTCTTATTATTAAATATGGCTAAAAGAACATATTGTAAATTGGTAAAATTAGAATTTCATATTGATATGGTTAAATGAGAAAAAATTTGTGTGGATATTTTATAGAATTTTAATGGTTAGGTATGGTCTTTAAATATTTATGGTTGTAGTTTTTTTGGTTGGGTGGCTTGCTTGACATGGAAGTTATAGGATGGGTGATGAGTTGTGAATCAACCCTTGGGACCATGATTCTGTATATGGATATTAAATTTTTTTGTTTTAATGTGATGTCTTACAAACCACCATAATAGTCATAAAACCATACCAATGTTCATATAGTCTTGAGTTTTGGTTTTTCTCCAAAACATATGGGTTATAGAGTAACTAAATGGTTGACTACCCCCTCTTCCCTGGTCTCTATTTTAGACATAGTATAGGCTATAACAGCCTATGGTTATCTTTAATCGGTTGTAATGTCTTGAGTCTAGAGTGAATATGTTGATATGATGATTATGATGTGGTATAGGTTCAGAAGAAATGCATTGTAGGAGATGTGTGTGGTTGGAAAATAGAATTAGGATGATTTCATTAAAATTTATATCATTATACTATGATAAATATGTGATGTGTGGTTATTATGTGTGGATATGGAAAGTAGTAGTGGTTACCGATATGTGGTTATGGTTATAATGTGGTTATATGTTTAAGGGATGAGAGTACTAAGGCGCATGTAGTTCAGGTGTCAAAGTGACTAAATGAGTGGAGAAGTAGTTTTGAGGCACCTTCCTAATATATTATTTTTATTCTTTTTTAATGAACATTGATGCATTATTGGTTGGGCTGGCCTTGGTGATGATGGGTGATGGTGGACACAGTTAAGGCATGAGTTGGTTATATAATTTGTTCACTAGGTATTAGTATGTTTCTTCAACACATGTACGATAGTTTTTTGGGATGTTCATATTGAGTGTAAGTATATGTTGTCCCATTTATATAAATATATTCTTTATTTAAATTTTAATTAAGAAGTTCATCATCGGTATGGACACTACTATCTTAGGGAGTTTGTGTTTTGTGTTGGTGAGTTTTTATCACAGGAGTTGCTTTTTGATATTTCTAATATAGACCATTAGTTATGTATAAAATTTAAATTAAATATATATTGTGATTTATTTTATATTATATGGAGTTTATTTGTATGTTTTATTTATATTCTAGGATATTATAATGGTAAAGCATCCTATATTATTTATTTCATACCCATGGGGTTTGTTTCCAACCAGTGGCCTATTAGTGGTAGGCTGCTAATGTATTTGAAATATTTAATAGATACCAAGGAGAGGATTATAGTGGGTGATAGTTATTAACAACCATGGTACAAAAATATATTAATAAATTTGATGGAATAATCAAAATAAATGATGAAAATTTTTATAAAATTGAACATCATCATCGAACTATTATGAAATTTGAAAAATAAACATTAAAAAATAAGAATAAAGGATTTACCTAAAACATGGAATAAATAATTATATTTATGTTAATAAAAGGACTGATTTTATAATTCATAGAAATAAAATAATATTTATTGTAATGGAACATGAAAATTAGGTAAAATAGATATTTTCCCTTTATTGGGTTTAATTTAATGATTGGAAAGGGAATATATACAAGCATATCACCTAAAAAAGAGAAGATAATGGGAATATATACATCAATTAAATATTAATTAATATCATATGTAGAACATAAATGAAATGGAAAATTTGGAAGGTCAAGGGTGACATATTGATACAGTATGTGTCCTCAATAATGAGAAATTATAAAAAAGACCAATTACCACAAGTCTTGGATTACATTAGTCGCTGAAAAAAACTATTGAATAGTAAAGTTAAGTTTACAAATTTATTTTTATAGTAACATATTTAAATTTATCACATCCATTATAATTTATTTATATTAATGTTTTATTAATTAATTAAAATAATAGTATTTCAATCGGCCATGTTGAGGTTTTCTAGTTCATAGTTTCTAAAACGCTTTGATGTTATTGTAATGGTTAATGGTAAATAAAAATTGGACTTAAAATCCCTAGAAGTATCATTTTTTATAGTTTATATAATCCTATAAGTGATGGTGTTTAATAAATAATTTTAATGTTACAAATTATAAAAATCATCCCCAGTAATATTTCTTTAAATTCATAAAATTAACAATGATTATTCACATATAATTTCATTGTTTTCATGGATATTTTACAATTATAGAATCATAATCATGAAATTATTTTTTTTTTATTATCTCATTGAACCATGACATAAATTTTTAATAATATCCATCATATGTATTAGTGAAAATAATACATCAGCATTCACATAGTAATTGTAAAACAACTACGAGTGGATGATCTCTTAAAAGTGTTTAAAAGAAAAAAAATACATATGTTTCGTAAAATAAATAGAGTGTAATTATTATAAAATTTTAAATTCAAATTAAAATATTAATTATGACACTAATGGGGTAAGAGGGGAATTAAAATGAAAAAGAAATGGATTTTGAAACAAGTATTTTGACCAAGTAATAACTTATGAAAAAAGGTTAGAAAATAGGAAATGAAAAGTATCTCATGGAAAATGAATTAAATAGAAGTTAAATCCACGTAAATATAATCATTAAATAAAAATAACTACTTTTATAAATGATTTTTATGAAATTAAATGTCAAATAATAAATGTAAGAGAGGGTTGGGAGCACTTACACTAGTTTCTGATACATCTCATTTATATTGTGATTAAAGCCATTAGAGGAGGGATTTTTTTGACAAAAACGAGGCACTATTAATGTTTCTACATTATTTATGAGATACATTTTTTAAAATAATTTTATAAGGAATATGTTTTGGATGTAATGAGAATGGGGTGGAGGAGGGGTGATTGTATATCTAAGGGGAAGTGGTATTTTTGACTAATGTATGATTATTTTATTATTTATTGTCATGGAATTTAATGTTGTTGAATCATATGACATTTATTAGTGAATTATTAAAAAAATCATTTTCATTTAAAATTTTAATTCTCCAAAATGCTAAAATCATCATTTAACTATTGTATACAATCTAAGTAATCAAAAATAACTTCATTCTAGAATAAAATATAACTTAGTTTTATAAAATTTATTTCTAGATTTATCAAGTGGTTACACTATTTTAATATGATTTATTTTATATATTAAATAGTTTTTTAAGTCATGGAATATAATTTATAAATTTTTGAGTCATATTTATATCATGATGATGTCATAAAACTAATTTTATTCATAAAAACTATCTTTTCAATTGTTTATATTTAATAATGTTTTAGTAAATTTCAATTTATTATTTTTTCATAATTATTACATGATTCATAAGTAATTATAACTTATATTTTTTAAAAAATATATTTTATAATTATATAAATTAATTTTAGAATAAAAAAATATTTCATAAAATATTAGAAAACATGTGGGTTCATACATGCTCATTCCTAGGAATTTTATTATAAACTAAAAGTAACTTTATAGGGAAGTATTACAAAAAACCCATATATGAAATTCCTTTTGTGTCTGCGTTTGTAATAAAAATTAAAAACTTGATAGTACTAAAGGAACATAGTGGTCTCTCATCAATGATTTACTTCTTATATAGTTCATCATCCAAATGATTTCTGTCATGATAAACATGTGTAACTAGTATTTAGAAGTCCTCAATAACATACAAGAAACAAACCCAACCTTGTAGAATCCTCCATGGTACATTTTTTGATCTTCCCTTTATAATGTCCACCACCACTATGGAATCTATCACACCCCGACCTCAGTTTCATTTTTATTTTATATATTTATTGGTGTTTGATATTTTGGTTGAGGTTTTGGTTTAGTTTTCGATTATATTTTTGTGTTTTTTAGTTTTTGGTCTGGTTTTTAGCCTATGCACAGTTAGTGTGCACAGTTTGGAGGGAAACCATGTGGCTGGAGGAGTCAGAGGGTGTTTCTAGTTCATTTTATTCTTGGATATATTTTTTTCATGGTTTGTGTATGGTTTTTTCCAAATAGTTCAAGAAAAATGAGTAACCATGTGGTGTTCCTGGGGTGTTCAAGACTAGGCACATGCCTCATGCATGGTTATTCCAAACTGTGTGGAAAGACTGCCATCTATCTAAAAAATTTAGCAAATATGATTTTCATATTTAGTAGATATTTTACCAAACTATGTGGTTATCCCATGTGGGTATCCTATTCTTCTATTAGGGTTTTCATGTTTGGTGAATGGTTTGATAAATTGTGTGGTTGAACTGTACTAATTTTTGTATATTCTTAAAAAAACATTAAATTATTATTTTTTACCTCTTGAGTTTTATCTAAAATTTGACCCTCATTCCCTCCCACTCATTTTTGGAACACAAAGGGGGGCCCAAAACCCCTATTAACTTGGTTCTCCTTCCTCTGTTGATTCTCCACCATGGATTCCTCATAAGTTTTCTTAGATTTTTTTTTCTTTTCCTCCTCTTCTCCTCTCCTCCTCTTATTTATTATTTTTATCTTAGTTGGGTTATATATTTTCCAAACCCTAGAGGATAGAGGTTGATGTTTGATAGTGTTTTATTTTGGATTACAGTGTGAGTTTTGTCTTTTGGGGATTGTTTTTCCCCCTCTAGAATTTTTGTTGCATCTGCACACTATTGAGGTAGGTGTTTTCATCCATTTCCTTTACAAATCATTTCTTTACATAAATGAGATTACCATATTAATTTAAAATTGTTCTATTGTTTATTTTAATAACTTGGAATGATTTTTTATGTATTTCCATGATGGAAATTTGATAAAAATGGGTTTACAAAGGGTTTCTTTAATTATGCCTATATGAAAATATATATACAGTGTCCGATAAAATGCCAACTGGCCTTTTTAATGTGTGATTGAGTATTTTAAAATGTTGTTTAGTCTTTTTAAGCTTTTGAAATTTGGTTCACATGTTGAATTATGGGTCTTTGAGAGTTTTTGTTTCTATTATTGGTTCGATACTTATTTGGGTACACTTATGCCTTGGTTTGATGATTTTTGTGCTATTTGATCTGACCCATGGATATTCTTATGGTTATCCATTTATTTTTGAGTGAATATGAGCATATATATATGTTTACAGAGTGAATATATCAATATTCATAGTCATATAAATGTATAATTCATAAAAATTTCTAACTCAATAACTTTGGTTTTAAAAAACACTCACCCCCCATCTTCTTTTCTTTCCCATCCTTCTTCCAAATATATTTCTCTAAAACTCCTAATTTTTTCTAAATAATTTTTGGTGTCAAAATGATTTCAAATGTGTTTTTATAAAAAATGGCCTATTTGGAACCTTGAAATATAACTTGCTAACCAGTTATTTTGAAATTCCCATATGGAATCTTCTGATTACGAATAATGTTTTCCCATTGGTTTTAGAAATGGTTCTAGGAATAAAGGTGTTTTCATTAGAAATGGTTTTTCATTGGAAATGGTTTTTCATTTTTAAATATTAAGGCTTGGTTGGTAAATTGAGATGTTTTGGAAAATTTTTTGAATCTTCATGATGTATAATCATGATTGTCTCTTGATATAGGTTTTTTAGGTCTAGGGAACCCCTATGGTTGACATATTTTGGGAGGGGGTCTTCACATAGATGGTTTCAAGGGTGGGAAAGGCATGAACGGTGGAATCTATGAGTTATATTTTATACGAAGCATGTGATTACATCCAAAATTTCCCTTTATACTTTTATCATTGGATTCCTAAATTTCATCTACTGGGTTGAGTGATGGTTGTTATCTATGTCCTAATTAGACATACTAGATCCCCATAGAGAGTGTTATAAGCCATGTGGGATATTCCATTGGTGAGGCTAGTTAGAGTAGCTAGGTTGGTTATTGACTATGGATTCTATCATAAGTTGGAATATGGGTTTAAAACAATTACATATAGGGTATCCTCTCCATATTTTTAGAACATGATCTTGATTATATATATGTTTTTGTTTTTGTATCACTCTATGGTGTTTTAGTTTATTGTTGTGATTACTTATGCCTTCTTTCACCAGAAATGGTTTCCTTTATTTATGTAATTTCTTGATATACTATACTTCTTGTACTTAGGTATGATTTCTCTTTTTCTTATGCTTTACCTAAGTTGTGTTTTGTTTTTACTTTCAAATAGTACTTTAAAAGGAAAGATGTGTTTGGATCTTTAAATGATAAAAACATTATTTTTCTTAATGTATTTCAAAATAGTGTTTATGTACTATTTAATGAAAGTAGATGTATGGATTTTTTAGTGATTTCCTATTGAGATATTTTATGCACACACCGTACTTGATCCACTTAGTGTCGATAGACGTAAGCTATTTTTTAGTTTCATGTTCAAGGTCAGATTCTTATTTAGATTCACCCTAGTGTGGGTTTGTCTTATAAATGGTGGGGAACAAGTGGCCACATGGTGGTATGTATAGATTTATTTCTTTCTACTATTAGTGTTTATTTTATTATTTATGTTCTGATTTATTTATCTATTGTTTCATGGGAAAATAATTTTCAACTGATTTATTCTGTATACCTCGCACTAGTTCCAAACCCAGGAGGATTGGGATCAGCTCTCATACCTTTTTTGGGCAATCTCGATTTTTTAATTTATGTTTGACAAAGTCCATTTCATGAAAAATGGTATTAAAGGAGTCCTTGTTATTTGGGTTTTCAGGTAGATTGGAGATAGGCTTGTCAGGACTCGAGAGGTAGTTCATGAAATGGTGCTTGATCATAACCACCTATGAAAAGACCTGAGTTACTAGCGGTAGTTGGTATTTGAGTCCTTTGTTTTTATTTTAGGTTTATTTTGTTGGTTCTTGTTTTTTTTGTGAGCTTGAGCATGTTGTGGGATGAAAATGTAAGTGATCTGGTGTCACAAGAGGATCTTACAGAGCATAGAGAACCATGTAGAGCTAGATTTCATGATTCAATATGCTTCTAGTGGTTAGTATATTCTTATGGTATTTTATATTAAACCATTTGGTTGAGTTATGCGTGGAAACTAGTTCCCTATTTGGGATGTTTTGGTGTGAGTGATTCTATTAGTATAATTTTGGTTGGTGTGAGTGGATTTTGAATGAAAATTATTTTTGAAGATGTTTTTTATAGAGAAAGGGATTTTGAAATGAAGATTATTTTGGGTAATAGTTTAATTTTAAAAGTGGGTTTTGGTATTTGAAATATATTTGGAAATGGGTTTTGGTATTTAGAAATTGGCCTTGGAATATAATGGTTTTGAATTTGTAATATAGATTATGGTTTTTGAAAGTGTATCTTTGGATTTTTTTTTGAATTATTAGTTTATAATCTTGGTGTTTTAGTTTAGAATATTAATTTCATTGAATTTTGGGCTGATGATTTTTTTTTTGTGTTTGTATGTTATTTAGATTATTCCACCCAGAAATTTCCCAAAGGTTTTCAGTGAGTCTTCTGATTGGTTTCCCTACTCAAACTCCCATTAGGGTGGTAGAGTCAAGTTCCTCTCAATATTTTCCATTTTTTCATGGAAATCGATATCTGTTTGTAGTAGTGGAGTGAATCAAGGAATTAAAAAGTGTTTTTAGGTCTTTGGGAACTTCCAAATCCATGAGGGTGTGAGCAGTTATGGGTTTATCAAGGGACTAGATTTGGATTGGTGAAAGTTGATTTTCCTATCGTCGTTACATGTTTGGATTCATTGGGATGCCTTTAAGACCACTTTCATACAATTTTTTATATATAATAAGGTTAAGGTGAAGAAATTGGAAGTTATCTTTAGTGTTTATAAAGTTTAATAGATAGTTTATGTTTTCATTATTGTAGTTGTTTTTTTTTAAATCCTTCTTATTTTTAAGATCTTGGTAGGCCCATTTTTAGAAACCTCCATAATCATGCCTTGTGGACATGAAAATTTGTATGGTTCAACTTCTTGAGGATAATTTTTTGGTTTTGGGTGGTGATAATTTTGGAGATATTGTGTCTTATAGAAATGATGAATCATAGTTTCTCTCAATGTTTGGTTTGAGTTTCTTTCATTGGGTTCCTCTCTCGTGCTAGAGGTTTGGTGTCAGTGACATTGTATTTTTTGGTTCTTAAATAGTAAAAAGATCCACCATGTATCTAATTTTAGTTATCTCAGGAATTAGGTGTATATGATTTTTGGATTTGAAATGTCACACTAAGGATTGTGGTTTTTTTTTGACATTGTTCAGTTTCAGGTTTTAATTTTATTCCTCACTTGACTGGGTGACTTTATGGGGAAGAATTTTTTTTTGGTGGGAAGAATTGTCACACCCTTGCCTCGATATAATTTTTATTTTTTTATTTTGTGGTGTTTTATCATTTTTTTAGGTCAATTTGATTTTATGTTGATAGTTTTGAGTTTTTGGTGTGGTTTTTATCATGTGTGTGTTTAGTGTGCACGATTTGGACAGAAACTGTGTGGCTGGTGGAGACAGAGGGTGTTTCTATTTTATTTCTTTCTTGAATGGTTTTTATTGAATAGTATTGACATGGTTTGACCCAAACCATGTTGTAAAAAGGAGTAATTGTGAGACCTCCCTGGGGTTTTTGAGACTAGGTACACACCTTGCACATTGCTTGTCAAAACAGTGTGGCAAGCATATAGGATGTCTACAGTTTTTGGAAGATCCAGTTTTCATGGTTAGTTAATGGTTTACCAAACCATGTGTCCATACCATGTGGGTTTCATTTTTCAGTAGGATTCACATGGCTGATTCACGGTTTGATAAACCCTATGACTTGTCAATATTTTTAAAAAATCATGAAATTACTCTTCTTTCCCCTCTTTAGTTTTAACCCCAATTGGACCCTCCTCCCCTCCCACTCATTTTTTGAACATGAATGGGGTACAAACCCATATTACATTGGTTATACTTCCTCCATTGATTCTCTTCCTTTGATTCTTGGTATGTTTTATTGGTTTTTTATTACTTTTCCCTCTTTCTCCTCTCCTCCTCTTATTTCTTATTTCTCTCATGGTTGGGTTCTCTCTTAGCCAAATGTTAGAGGATAGAGAGTGATGTTGTCTTGCTTTTTCTTTTGTATTTGGGTGTGTGGTTTGTCTTTTAGTTATTTTTATTCCCCCTATTATATTTTTATCACATTCACACACTTTTGAGATATGTGTTTCCATATATTTCCTTTCTCAAGCATATCTTTAAATTATTGAGCTTTCCAAATTAATTTCAAATTGTTCTCTAATTTTTTGTGATGTGTTTAATGATTTATTATTTCTTTCCATGATGTTAATTTGATAAAAATGGGTTTATATTATTGTTTTATTCAATTATTCCTATATGAATATTTATATAAGATTTTTGATAAATTTTCAAGTGTTCTTTTTAAAGGGGAATTGTGTTTTTTAAAATGGTGTTTGGTAGTGTTTAAGATTTGGAAATTTGGTTCACATGTTAAATTATTAGTATTTGAGAGTTTTGGTTTATCTTATTGGTTTTATAATTATTTGGTTAATCTTATTCCTTGGTGTTATGCTTTTTGTGCTATTTCATTTGAACCATGGATATTTTTATAGTTATCCATTTATGTTCTAGTGAATATGGGATATCCATATGTTCACGGAGTGTGCATATAGATAGGAACATGCATATAAATAGAGAATCCTTAAAAATTTCTAACTCGATAACTTTGGTTTTAAAAAACACTAACCTACCATCGCCTTCTCCTTCCCCTACTTCCAAATAGATTTCTCTAAAATTACTAGTTTTTTTTTAAATGGTTTTTGGTTTCTAGATGATTTCAAATATAGTTTTCAGACCAGTTTTTTTACAACATGGCCTATTTGGAACCTTGAAATATGATTTGGTAACCACTTGTTTTAAAAAGGCATGTTTAGAATCTTCTAAGCATGAATAATTTTTTCCCCTTAGTTTTAGAAATGGTTTTCAGAAGAAATTTGTTGTTATTGGAAAAAGTTTTTGATTTTTAAATATTAAGGCCAAGTTGGTACTTTGGGATGTTTTGGAAATATTTTTGAATATTCATGATGTGTATGTCGAGTTAGCACTTGTGAAAAAAAAATATGTTTAGGTTAACCCTATGGTTGACCTATTTTGGAGAGGTTCTTCACATATATAGTGTTAGAGAGTGTACAAGGAATACATGGTGGCATATGTAGGTTATATTTTGTTCAAATCATTTGATGACCTCCTCACTTTCCCTATATAATTTTATTAGATTCATAAAAAGTTGTATAGAGGTTAAAGTGATGGTTTATATCTATGTAACAATTATATAGACTAGATCCCCTTGGAGAGTGTAATAATACATGTCATTTATGCCACTATTGAAGCTAGTTAGAGAAGCTAGGTTAGTTATTAACTATAGATTACATAACACACTGGTAGATGGGTCTGAACTGAGTACATATAGGGTTGCCTATCAATAAGTTTAGTATATTCCCATGATTATATATATTTTTATGTTTCTGTATCTCTATATAGTATTTTATTTTCTTATTGTTCTTACTTATGCATGATTTTACCCATATTTTTCCTTTATTTTTATTATTTCTTGGAATAATTTTCTACTTATAATTAGTTGTGATTTCCCCTTTTGTTATGATTTACCTGATTTTTTTTATTTTGTTTTTTTTTAACTAGGATTTAAAATGAAATATTTTTTTGGATCTTTAAATGATGAAAAACTTATTTTCCAAAATGTATTTCAAACTATTGTTTATGGAATGTTTCAGGAAAGGGTTTGTATGAATTCTATGGTGATTACTTACTGAGTTATTTTATTCTCACACCCTACTAGTGCCACTAAACATTGGTAGAACTGAGATTTTTTTTAGGTTCAGTTTATCACTCAGGTTCTTGTTCATATTCACCCTAGTGCAGGTTGGTCTTATGGATGGAGGTGACCAAGAGGTCACATCATGGTATGTCTAGTGTTTATTATTTTTGTTACCAGTGTTTATTTTATTCTTTATATTACTATTTATTTATATTTTTTTCATAGTTTAAATTTTTTCCAATTGAGTTATGTTTGATTCCCAACACTAGTTTCCCTCTGGGGAGGATCGGTAATGGCTCTCAGCCCTTGTCATGGGATGTCTCGGGTGTCCGGTTCGGGGTTTTCCCAGGATGGTTTATAATAGAATCATTATCAAACCATAAAATCTTCCATCCAAACTTCTTTGTATATTCCATGTCATGTTTGTAAACCTACAACTCATCTTCAATCAATATTCATCTCCCTATTAAGTGATAGAAAAAACACTTTACAAATCTCAACATGTGTAGAAAACACCTCTCCATCCCACAACATTAGGTGAACCATTTACATCTTCGTCAGCATTGATCTAATTTTTATTTTAAGTTATATGATTTTATATATCATTATATAAAATTATAATATTATTATTTATTTATTATATTGATTATAAATATTAATTTTTATGAAATTTGTTAATCTCATCAATATATATATATATATCATTTTAATAGTATATTATTGTTCCCAATTTATAATTACTATTATAAAATTCATATAATTGCAATCCTTCATTATGTGTGTGTGTGATATTCCCTTTATTATTTATCCACTAAATATTCATTAAAATTTATATATATTTCATTTAAAAAATTAAAATCTTATTTATAATATTTTTTTTATTCTTATAATGATGTTTTTGTTTGTGATAATTCTAAGTGACCATTATACACATAGATTTCATGTTCTATTTTAATTTTTTTAGTTGTATTTATTATATCATTGAATAGTTTTAAAATTTTAATCATATATTTGTACATCAAATGTAACGTTCTATTTTTTGTAATAAAATAATTAATTTCCTTATTATATCATGTTTGTATAATTAATCAATATAATGAAAATATATGTAGTGAAGGTGATATTCATATTGTAAATGTATGGGTCATTATTTTGGTAGTATTGGTTAATTATTCTATATGCCAATGTAATTTTTCCACCTAGAATAATTCTAGGAAGACATGAGCATGTTTTGGAATAGACCTCTTTGATATATTTTATGATTTTAAATTAAATTTTACAAGATATCAAAGGAATTATGGAGATATATAAATAGGATAGGCCATGGTATGTACAATTAGAATCATAATTTCTAAAGAAACATACACCATCATTTTGATGTTATGTTAGTCTATAGATATATAAGGATTTTCTAGAGAAAATAAATTGTCCATTTATGTTCTTATAGACCCTTGATGCCTTGAAACTCGTGAATAGGTCATATTCTCTTATATGAAAATCCAAAAAAGGGGCATGATTTAGTTGAGGAAACAATGAAATATAATTATTATGAATATAAAATGTTCAAGAAGATATGTAATGACTAATATATCAAAGATAAAATGATATTGGGTAAATCATGGGATTTGGTAAAGGGAAGATGCCTATTATAGAATATTTTTCTAAATATGATAATCATTTGATGTATTTATTAGAGATCGTGACTAATGAAAGGATTATGTCATAGAGTTTAGAGATTTTACTATAATATGATATATATTGGATGATTTTTCTACTGAAACAACCCAAAAATATATGTGTGTTATCTTCTGTTGCATCAAAATAGGTGAACAACATTGATAAATGGATGTATCACTCTAACTACAGTAACACAAATATGGTATTTATCTTACTAAATTTGAACGCGATAAAATCGATCACATCCTTAAGGATCAAATAGCATAGATGTCGTTGAAAACTAGATACATACATTATTCTCACATTAAATTTGAAAACATGAAATACAACTTAAAATTATAGTGAGAACATTATAATTTCTTCTAGTATATATCTGAAATCATTCATATATATCTTCTTGATATCATGAGAAAAAATAAAACATAATAAAAGGTGATATCAAATGCTAAATAAGGTAAATTGTAAAAGAGAATCTATAATAGAATAAATAAATCATGAAAAATATCATAGAGATAAACAATAATTAAATACGTTATATAAATAATATCATAAAGGGGAAATATACCCATGTATGACATAACAACATAAATAATCACATGGATAATAATAACTTTATTCATAATGATGGAATGTATAATTTCTGACATCATCATCATATTGTGAAGGCCTTAACCCAAGACATCATAAATATATCATCAAGGCCTCATTCCAAGACATTATAAATAATTGGGCGATCATACACTAAATTGTCATTCTATTTTGTATCATGATACTTATCAATGTATCAAGGGGTTATAACAATCCCCGCGCATCAAAATTTAATTCTAATTCACTCTTTATATGAAATGGGTGATTAATCAACCCAACACATAATCAATTAAAAATTAGTATTTAAACATTAACATATGAAATGTTAATATTTTTCCCTATTCAAAAAAATAAGATCATGATCGTAATACATCTATAGTAATATGGGTGACGGAATAATTATATTATATCCCTATAAAATAATAATATTCATCAATGTATATTGACATAGATAAAAATATTTTCAAAATATCACTGGAATATTTCTTGAGGAAAATACCATTTTTAATTTCAAATCACTAATTTAAAATATAAAAAATTCTAGAATATTAGAAAAAACATTTTATTTAGAAATAACCATGTAAAATTATAAAGGAAGATTCAAGTAATGTAATATTAATGAAAATGGAAAAGGATTTCATGTGGTAAACATTAAAACAATGATTTTATTCAAACCTTTACTAAAAGTACCTCATTCAGAAAACAAAAAAAATATTCCTTTTAAAACTTTTTATAGAAAGTAAATCATTAGTACAAAATTACTTTTTTAATAATTTGAGAATAGTAAAAATATTCTTGAAAATATTTTTATGAAAATATTGAACGAAAGAAAAATATCCCCAACTGAAAAGAAAAAAATTAGATTTCCGTTGAAAACATTACAAACTTTTGAGTACTTAGATTGAGTCAAATGAAAATAAAACTTGTAATTTATAAAAATATTAATAGGAGAATAAAATATATGTGTTTTATGATAGAAATAACATATAATTAAACTCAATGGAAACAATAACACTAAATAAGTATGATATTGTGAAATAAACCCTTTCTACTTTGGAAATATATGAATCATAACCCCCAAGAAGGAAATAAAATCAAATAAAACTTTAAATACCCTGAATATAAATAGATTTATGATATAAAATGTAACACCCTAACCAAAACCATTGGGATAGAGCTGGGGTGTTACATGAACTCATGCATTACTCTCTATGTGTAAGAGGTTTCCAACTGGCCTCAAGGTCCCAAGGGATAGTGTGGGAAGACTATGCCCTATGTACTAGGTAAAAATCAGAGTAAAATAATGGAATTGATAATAATAATCAATAGATAATTAATAAATATATAACCAATCATCATAGTAGCATCATGAATAGATAAAACCATCCTATCCAGTATCAGTATAGCATATCAAATACATAAACCAAACTAAACAAAAGGATCCAAAGAATAGGTAAATCCGCTAAATAAAAGAAGGAGTGGACATCTGGTTCAAATTCCATTCAAAAATTATCATATCCTCTTATTAACCTACTCAACCCTCCACCGTAGGTCTTTTTCCCTATACTAGATCTCTGATCAAGAAATCTATAATCACAACAAAATGGCTGAGTAGGGTGTGAGTACAAGACACCACCAACATCCCTTAAAAAAATTAAATAACATATAATGGTGTATGCCATGAAAGTAAATAGAATATATATAAGTATAAATTATTTCACACAATCAAAAATATATGTTGGTTACTCAGATATCAACTCTACCAAATTCAAATCCACGCCAAAAGGTACATAGACTTGTATCCTGACTTGTCCCCCATGATGGGATAGTCCCCAATAATTCTAAAACATCCCCCTTTGATAGGATAATCTAGTGCATGTTTAACTCATGTATAACACATTCCTCATTGGGAATACTTAATTAGGATCAACCAACATTATCAAATATATATCATATAAGAAGAAAACATATGATACAATATACAAATGAAAAATCAAACATCACGTCAAATTAGGTAAATATCATAATCATCACAACCCACATGAATGAAATATAAGCATGGGTTTCAAGGATGCACATGCACACCTCATGTGATTGATCATCAGTCATAGTTATCATGTGGCTATATAGGTACACCAAAATTCATGCCAAGCAACTATATAAAATACATCCTAAAGACATGGGATTCCTACCAAAGTTAAAATGTTGATCAATGGATAGGGGCACTGTCCAAGTCCAACTACACCATTTAATATTAGAACCATACCTGAATTGATGTGATTTATAATACTAGGATGATGGTGAGAAGAAACCACACCCTAAAGGTAGTTCAAGGTCTAAAATACCTGAGAATATCCACTACCAACAACGATCTAGGTTTAATTGATGTATATATGTCAAATACATAAATCAAGTTACTAATTATATCAATGATAAACAAACCCTTGTTAGACCATGTTAGAGTAGTTTGATCTGATCATATAATTAAGAATCCAGTTGGGTTTGTCCAAGGAGAAAATAATGGAATCAATCCATATTAATAATTCTCTCATCGGATTAAGAATAAAAGTATCGATATATTGTTAAAGCATTTAAAAAAAGTATTTTTAAGGGAGGATAAGACCTAAAAATAATTTAATATGGAATATAGGTTTCTAGGAGTCAAGAGAGAACTGAGAGGATGAGAAAAATTGTGCATAGTTCAAGTTTTTAAAAAATGTGTATTATCTTTATGTCCTCATTGGGCTCGAACTGACTCCACTAGAGAGATGATGGCCGCTGAGCATATCTTATTCTTATTAAAAGCCTCATTAGATATCTAGTGGTATCTACCAGTTGGACATTGGTTTTTTAGAAGAATAACCTCTTCACAGAAAACTCAATGTATAACCTATGGCTTCCCACTAGCTAACAAGTGGGGTTATTGTAGCTTAAAAAGCTACAGCATGTCCACCAACCCTTCCTAATCCATGCCGCATCCATATTCTAACCTTATGACCACCTATAACCCACATTTAAACTTTTAAAAACATAATTAAAGCTATATTAATGTTGAAAATAGGTATACATGAAAGTAGAGGTGTCACAATTCTCTCCCCTCTTGGCTTATCATCTTTGAGATATTCCCCCAAAGGAAAAATCAAACAACTCAAGCCACTGCACCTGAATGTAAATTTCTCACTCCCACAACTCTTCCTAAATAATCCTATACTAACATTGAACCTAAATAAATATTATTTTTTCATTCAACTTTATCTCTTTGGTCCACTATTTAAATAGGTTTCTCCATAAAATATTCATCCTACTCCATCTTAATATCCTCGTAGTCAAGCACATGAGTATGATAGGGATCATACTTCTGAATATGAGACATGTAGAACACATTGTGCATACCATGATACCATTAAGGAAGATTCAACTAATATGTCACCATATCTATGTGTTCAAATATCTCAAATAGACTAACATACCATCGTTCCAACTTTCCTTTCCTCCTCAAAATCATATTACCTAACCGAGGGGACACCCAGAAGAAAACATTATCCTTCACAGTGAACTCCAAGGGTCATATCCTTTGGTCAGCATAAGACATCTACCTATTATGATCTATAACCGTCCATTTTTTAAATCAAATGCACCTTATCTAAGGTCTCATGTACCATACTCATCCCAACAACTTAATATTCACCAGCATCATTCCAATATAGTTGTGAATGAAATGTCCTCCCATACAGGTCCTCAAACGGAGGCATTTGAATTGAGAACTTGAATATATTATTGTAAGTGAACTCCATCAGAGCCAAGGGATCATCCCAATCTCTTCTAAAATCAAGAATACATGCTTGAATCATATCCTCTAGATTCTTAATAATTCTCTTTGACTTCCCATCAGTCTGAGGATGAAATTTCATACTTAGATTCAACTGAATACCCATATCCTTTTGTAGGATTTGACAAAACCAAAATAATAATCAATCCACTCTATTAGATACCATGCTTGATATAACTCCATGAAGTCATGTGATCTCACAAACATAGATCTTTCTTATATCATCCACTAATTTAGTCTCTTGGGTCGGTATAAAGTGTGTCACCTTGGTCAATAGATTCACTACCACATTAATAGTGTACTAGCCTCTAGGGTATTAAGAAACCCTATCATGAAGTCTGTTTTCACCTCATTCCACTCATATAATCGCACTAGAAGTGTATGGGGAAACCCTCTAGGTCTCTAATACTCATTATTGATCTTCTGACAATTCACAAAATGAGAGAAAAGGCATGTAAGGTCTCTCTTCGTGTCGCTCCACCAGAACTATCATCTAACATAATTATACATCTTGGTTGATCCAATTTGAACATCCCACTATGAAGAATGAGAGGCTCTAATCATCTCTTCTCTCATATAGGATAGAACTATCATACTACCATGAACTAGAATCACTTTATCTCAATATAAATTCCCACATAGAACAGAACCATTTATGGTTAACCTCTCATGAATCATGGTATACTCTAGATTAATCTTTTAACTAGCCTTTAATCATCCCATCAAATAGGATCTAATCACTATGGGTGAAAATACACTACCCCTCAATCCTCAACTATTTACTCCTTCCAATCTACCAAAAAAATCCATGAGATTCCATTTTTGTTCTCATTTATGTTCCCCCACTTCTTGTGTCTTTCTACTCAATGCATCTACAACTATATTACCTTTAACAGGAGAATACTCCATCTCAATGTCAAACATCTACAAGTACTCCACCCACTTCCACTAATAGAGATTCAAGTCACACGATGTGAATATATATCATATAATTTTGTGGATTTTATATATAAAAAATCTCTCACTTAATAGGTAGTGTCACTAACATTTAAACACATAAACCACTTCCAATGAATCGAATTCATGAGTAGGGTAGTTCCACTCATGGGGTCACAACTGATAAGACCTGTAAGAAACTACCTTCTATACCTACATTTGAACATCTCCTAGTCCAACACCATACATGTCATAATATACTACATATCCAACTCTATGATCAATAAAAATCCCAATTAAAGATGATGTCAATATCTTTTTCATCTCTATGAATACTTCTTTACATTGTTTTATCCAATCAAACTTGATCCCCTTCTTGGTCAGCGCATTCATGGGAACTTCTAGGGGAGAAAATTCTTAAATGAACCTCTTGTAGTACCTAATCTACCCAATAAAACTATAAATCTCAAACACATTCCTCATTCATTCCCAATACATAACCATGTCCTCATTCTCTAGATCAACTGATATTACTACTTGAGAAACCATGTTCCTAATAAAGTGCACCACTTGTATCCAAAAGTGACACTTCAAATACTTGGCATAAATAAGATGTGATAAAATAATACTCAATATGATATCTAGGTGTATATAATTTTATTATGAAATCTTGGAATATATTAGGATGTTATCAATGAACACAATGATGAAGGAATCTAAGTATGGGTGGAAGATATTTTTATGAGATCTGTGAACACTGCTTGAGAATTCATCAGTATAAAGGGAATAATTATATACTCGTACAACCCATACCTACTCCTAAACACTATATTTTGTATGTCTTTCTCCCTAACCAGAAGATAATGTTATCCCGAACATATATCAATCTTATAAATAATCATCCATCCCTCAATTGATCAAACAATTCATCAATTATTGGCAATGGGTTCCTATTTTTCACAATGATCCGATTTAGTGTCCATTAGTCTACACAAAGACAAAGGATACCATCTTCCTTCTTGGATGACAACACTAGATAACCCCAAGGGGAATTTCTTTATCTGATGAAGCATTTATCCTCAAGATTACCCAACTATACTTTGAGTTATTTCAATATAACTAGTTCTATGTGTTATAGGAATTAATATGGGTAACATGTAGAAGAATAGATTGATCTCAAAATCAACTCCCTAATGTGAATTTAACCATGAGATATCCTCTATAAAGACATCTCAGCATAGGTATAACACTAAAGGAAAGGAATAGGGATTCTATATCTAATCCACGGTATGGATCATGCTAGCCACATCTGATAAAAATACTTATCTCTAATGATATTATGGTCCCACTATGTCTTCCTTAGCATTCCATTCACTGATTAACATGAAATTTTCCACTCTTGGTGAGGATAATTTCACTCATATTCGATACTGATCAATGTTTTCATGGTAGTTGGTCAACCAATCCATGAAAAGGATCATGACAAACCCCATAATCTCTAGAATTGTGAATCTACACACATACTCAATACTAGAAACCACCATCGAATAGTCTGTATAGATATGATGATAATATAATTTCTTTCACATAGGTATATTGATAAAAAATATCAGAAGATTATTTTACCAATAAATCTATCCCAGCTACTAATTGAGACTATATGAATGAATGGGACACTTCTATATAAAACATATAAATCGATAATGTAAAATAAATAAGGAGCATACCTCAAACTATGGAAGGTCCCTATCTACCATTATCTGAATCCTAATATAATCCATGTCATCCACCACTCCATGAAACATCATAAGATCATGAATCACCTAATTCATTGAACCTTGTGGGGTGTTCACCTTCTTTTGAGGTGATGTGCATGTTCATGTTATGAACATCCACGAAGCCCTATCATGGAGCCACATTAGATGCATAGTTTTTCCACATCAATTAAAATTATTGAGATAAAAGGTATTTTCATTGAGAAAGTGTCCCTTCCTCCCAAATTTATGGCACTTGACAGAGTCATATTTCATGGAGGGAGTTAAGGAACCTTGACTCTTCATTAAAAATCAACCATCTCCCTGGTGTCTATCTTCTAACTTCCTCTTCTTATTCCAAGAATAAGTGATTGGTACCACTGGAGAAATTATTTATCAAACCACTGATAGCTAAAATAAGACATGCATCTCTATCTTCCTCAATACCCTTCTCTATAGTCAGTACCATTTCAATTATTATAGAATAGGTCATTATATTGAAGTTCATGGCCTATCGTTTTAGATCTGAAAAAATCTGGATCTCAAAAAAGTTTCCCTTATTCCCCAAATTATCCTCTAGAAGATGAGAAAAGATAATAAACTCAGTGAAGCATGTTGAATAGGTGGACATTATCAACATCCCCTACTGGGGAACCATGAAATCCTGAGTAAGATTCAGATTTAGTGCATTTGGAAATAAATCCACAAAGAATAAATCCATGAAGGTCTACCAAGTTATCCCTTCATGTTTACCCACTTTTAGCATGATATCCCACAATCATCTAGTTATTCCTTGAAGCATAAAGGCCATAATATTCAACTTTAAATATTATGGGGTCTCCACCAAGTTGAAATTCCTCTCAATGACCTGTATACAATTCTCCACATCATGGGGGGCTTTAGTTCCATAGAAGGATAGGGGTTGTGGAGATGCAATTCATGAGTGTAATTGAATATCTTCAATCCACCCATGTGGGATCCTCTACCCTAAATAATCACTAGTCTAAAGAGTCCTAGTTGGAATTTTTCTATAGCTTGACCCATTGGAGAAACCAAGGGAACATTCTCAGTTGCATCCTCCGGCATAATAAGTACTGAAAATGGTTGTGTGAGACATCTACATGACATTATTTCTTGAAATTAAAGATCAAAACTTAGAAAAATCCAAAATATTAACAATAATACTATTTATATAAGATAAGTACACACAAGGGTTTACAACAAGGTTTAACCTAATATTCTACCCACAAGAACAAGGAATAACCCCCTAAACACTACCCATAAACCAAGTTAAGCCTTTAGTGAATTCACATTATTCATAGCCACATATATATACTCAATCATATAATACACAAACTCAAAAAAATAATGAAATAAATAATTCACCA
Organism: Viscum album; assembly: GCA_963277665.1. NCBI lineage: Eukaryota > Viridiplantae > Streptophyta > Magnoliopsida > Santalales > Viscaceae > Viscum > Viscum album. Next base: position 1,239,355,370 of record OY728153.1, read on the forward strand.
AAATAACTTATCACAATTTTAATGTTTATTTTATTATTTGGACTCCATATAATGAAAGAAACAGTTATATAGAATGTGATCATATGTGTCAAAACATGATGCATCAACACACACCAAATAACATAAATCATTATATAAACATAATGTTCACAAATAAATGTAAATTTTAAATCGAAGGTAACACAAAATAACAAGAACATAAATTTAAACTTTATGGTAACTTGGAGGTCCACTATATAGTGTTGGTTGAGAATTGGCATTGTTCCCCTACCCAAGTCCCAAACATATTATCTTCTAACTACCCTATCCAAAATCAAGGTAATGAGAAGAAAAAGGTTACTCAATCAGTCCTATGATTCTATTTTGTAACACCCTCACACGAACCACTAGGTCCAACCTAAGATGTCACATGACCTCATGCACACCTCCCTATATGTAATAGGTTACCAATTAGCAATAAGGGCCCAAGGGAAAATGTGGGGATACTATTACCTATGTACCAGATAAAAATTAGAGTACAATAATAGAAGTATTAATAATAATAATAATGAATAAATAAATAGTGAATCATCATAGTATAAGCATACAAAATAAAACCATCCCATATATTATTGGTATGGCATATCAAATATATAAAGAAAACTTATAAAGGATCCAAAGTATGAGGTAAATACACTAAAAAATAGAATACATCAGACCAAAATTCCATCCAAAAAAGCATGCATCCTCATGCTAACCTATTTAACCATCCACCATAGGGACCATTCTCTTCACCAAATCCCTAGTCATGAAATCTACAAGCACGCCAAAATGTATGAGTAGTGTGTGGGTATAAAACTCATTAGGACACCACAAATGACCATTAAAATAATTTCATAAGATATACTAGTGAATTCCATGAAATAAATAGAATAGGTATAAGTAGTAAGTATATCACATAAGAAAAATTATATGTCAAGTAATCAGATATTAGATCTACCTATTTCCTCTCTATGTTGGAAGGAACATCGACACACATCCTAAAACGTCCCCCTTGATGGGATAGTCCCAAACAAGTCTAACACATCCCCCATTGAAGTTATAGTATAATTCCTAATAACCACACATAAAACACATTAATCTAGAGGAATATTCCATTAGAATAAACATGTATGATAAACTATAAAAGACATAAGAACAACATATATGATACAAGATACAAATGACATATCAAACATCAAGTCAAATCAATAAAGTATCATAATCATCATAAACAAAATACAATATACACAAGAATAAATATTAGGGATACGCATCCATGCCTAATGAGATGAAGAATCAAAAATAAGTCTCATGGGGATACACATGCATTCCAATAATCATGAAAATATCCTATACAAAACAAGTGTTAAATTGAAGGGCTTCCTACCTTAGGTATAATGATGATCAATGACAAGGGTCTCTATCTTAGTTGAAATGTAACACCAAATCCTAGAACCATTACCAAATAGGGAAGATTTATAATCCTAGGATAAATGTTAATAAGAAACCACACCCTAAAGGTATGTAAAGGTCAATCATACCCGATAATACCTACTGTCGACATTGATATAGGTCTGATTGATTCTCAAATAAAAATTCCTTGAATCCTGGTGTCAATTATATAAATGATAAACAAACCATTTATAGACCATGTAAAAACCATTATATCCAATAAAAACATCAATAATCAAATTGTATTTTACCAAGTATAAAATAAGGGAATCGGTCTATATTAAGAAGAAACCCACTAGATTAAAAATAGAGGGTCAATTAATTGTTTGAGTGTCAAATAGTGGAGTTTTAAGGGAGAAGAAGGCCCCAAAAATCACTATAGAGGGATACTAGGTCATCAGAAGTGTAGGGAGAACCTAAATAATGAGAAAATATTAGTAGATGTCAAGGTTTAAAAAACACTTATAATCTTGACGTCCCAACTAGGCTCTGAATGACACCATAGAGGAGCCAGTGGCCTCCATTGGATGGTTAGTGGCCATTGGAAAGATCTGGTTCTTCTCAAGTACCTCACTAACAAATTAGTGGCTTCCCACTAGCTTGTTAGTGGGAATTTTATAGCTTAAAAATCTACAACATCTCTACCAACCCTGCCTCATCCCGGTTCTATCCTCCTCAATACCTATAACCAACCTCTAAACACTTATTAACATGCTAAAATAGATAAAAAAAATTGAAAAGAATCATACCTTAAATTATATATGTCACATAACATATCAAAGGGGTGTTATATACAAAACATAAATGAAATAAATGGTGAATATGGCATATGTATAACAAAAAAAGTGAGATGAGAAAACCCTTACCTTAAGTTCAAATTTCCTCATATGTGATTTTAACATTCTATATAATAAATATAAATTTATTATAATTAAATTATATAACAATATTCATACTTATAATATCATATATGATCTATTTATAACATTATATCACCTTTTTATTAATAATTTTTTATTAAAATCACTATTTCGGGTGATAATTGTTTCATTTTTAATGCATGTTTCAATTCAATAGTTACAATTCTTTAGATTTGATCATGGTTAAATCATATCCATAATTTTAATCATTTCATTTATATCTTTTTATTACATAATATCTCTAGTATTAAAAATTATTTAATAATTCATGACATAAACATTATAACATCGCTCAAGTAAGTGGTGAAACTAACCTAAAAAAGAGTGAGTTATAAATAATGAATGGGTAAGAACATGTTAAGGTATAATATTAATATTACATTTAAAAAATATTATTCATGTAAAAAGTCTTATATATATTCATTATATAAAATTTTAGAACTATCAATAGAAGGAGGCTATTGAAAATTAAATATATCATTCATTAAGATGGTGGTTTGTAGGTACCTATGAACGATACTTCTATTTTTAAAAGAAAAAAAAAGAAAATAAAGAAGATAATATTTTATCATTAAAGAAACATAATTATATCATTAATATTTTATATATTTATTAAATATATCATTATATCCATTAATGTGACATGGTGAGGGAAAATAAATCATATCGTTATGGGAAGGCAGTAGTCCATATGTATGCATGAGTGATACTTTTATTTCCTATTTTAAGGAAAAGAGGTGAATAATGGTTTAAAAATAATCATAATAACATCTTAGTATATTGATGATTTCATATTAATTATTTTAGTATGTATACAATAGTTTTAGAGGATGTAAAAGAAAAATTAAACATTAAAAGAGTCAGGTAAGATGATTACCTATTCATTGAGATATCGCCTTGGGATTACACTTTAAACCTTTATAGTATGGTCTTAGGAGAAGACTAGAAGCTCAAGAACAAAGGGGTGAATCATGGAAGTTTGTTTAGAAGTAATTGACCAAGATAGAGTCCTCAATGTTTGGAAATAAGGGAGTCAAAGAGGTTCCCTTTTATAACTAAGTGGAGGGACACACATGGAATTACATAAAATTTATAAATAATATAAATGAATTTTCCACTAAAATTGGAATAAAATGTCCTATAATTCAAATTTAAGATAAGATAAGGTAAAAATATCTTCAACCAATAATATTTGGAAACCACTAAATAGAATTTATACTCTTATATCTTAGTTGAAGTCCCATGTAAACCCATTTTAACCATAAACATGGTAATAAATGTTTACTATTTTTACTATTCCTTATGTTGAAAAATGTCATTACCCCCTCCCTCTTGTGATGACTCTCTTGGGATGGAAGTAAAGGAACAAAGATAATGACCCCCAAGTCCTACCTTCAATAGGCTCCAGGTTGGATACAAGCACTAAGGGCATAAAAATATCACATATGGGCGGAATTACCCTTTAATATAAAAACTTGATCGGGAGATAGGTTAAACAACGACCAATAAAATCCAGTAGAAAATTGAAAATATACTCAAAACCATCCCAAAATTCATGATCAATGTCAATAGATACAAATAAAAGTCTCAAATGTAAAATACTAAAAGAAAAATCATGTAGTATAGACTCAATGGCAGCTCCAACCCAAGCTAGCAATGTCCATATCAGTCCCCAAATTATTCCTAGAAACCTAAAAAAATGTTTATATATATAGGGTGATCATGAAATTATACTCAATAGGAATATCCAAGGTATCAATTTCACATGTGAAAATATCATGTTAAGTTACAAGTGAACAAACAAAAAACCAACAAGTACCCTGATAGGTCAACTAACCAAACCCAGCCTCACCATGGCTTGCTCATTAAATCATGAATCCAATATAGTAATATAGCATCAAGAGCTAAACAAAACAAGGCACCCCACTACCTCTTCCCAGATAATGTTTTACTCTCACGCCCCAAAATTGAACATCTTATACACCCATCCCATATAAACATATCACAACACATCTTTGATGTGGGTCGGAATGCATCCATTTCTATCCCCTCCCTCACAAGGCCTAGCATATCATGCTAGAATTTGAAATCATCACATCACATGTTAGCTCGCCTAAATATAACTTTTCTATCATAGAATAACTCTTCACATAACCAGAGCAGTAGGGTATCCTGAATGTGAAGTAAATCGACCACAATCCCTCCTTCTACCATGCATGATCCCCACCACATACCACGTCGCATTACAGCCTCATCACATCACATATCACCTAAAAAATTCCCCATCCATCACAATGCATTTTCCCAAAGACAACTTGGCCATCACTACTGAAGGAAGAGTAGCAAAGAGGGGGTATCTAGTCATCTGTATCACCACTATACTTGAAGTTAGGGAAAACACTCAGATCCCAAAACCTCTAACCATTAAAAATATTATCCAACTTGGTTGGGGCATGTATAGAAATAACATAAAATACATAATATTTATAGCACACAATTGCAACTGTCACAACTATTTCCATTACTATATACAACACACCACATCACCACCACACAAACAACCACACATAATCCACTTTCAATTATAGGTTTCACCACTTTCATTTAAAAACCCATTCTTTTACTTTCAATTCATTAAATTCATTTAACACACAAAAATTCTAGCCCATTAGTTTATTCATTTCATTCAGAATCACAATTTATTACATTTCTAACTAGGAAACTAACACAACTATGTCATGACACAACCGGCCCAACTCACATCAACTAACATTGTCACACCACACCACCCTAACCATCTCACTACAACAGCCACAAAGTCTCATCCACAACACACCACAACAACCATGTACCATAGCCACCTCACATCACAACCACATCACAAAACACTACTACATAGAAAAACACCACCATACATCATCACCACTATGCATCACACCACTACTCACCACAACCACTCACTTCTCATCCATGACAACCAAATATCACATCACTACCCCACACACAACATAGCCCAATTGGTCACCACCACCCCTGAAAAATAGCCTAAACCACACAAGCAAACACAAAAAGCACAAACTCACACCACTGCAACACATCCATGGTTCCACAATTCATTCAAGGTATTTCATCACATTAATTATTTATATAGTGTGTGTATTATCACAGAATATAGATTTCAATGGGAAGCTAATTATTATACATACATACATATATATATATATATTATTTAGCCTATTATTTTGAGTTCAATCAAACAATAACATAGTATGTGTCTCACTACATATCAACTAAAACACAGACATGGATCCTAATATCCATTATTTTCAATATTAGAAAAATGAATGCAAAATATCATCAAAACATATATCAAAGTAGTAAAATATGAAATATCTTCTCCATACCCATCAATTTTACTTTTTACAAATCATTATCTTATTACTATGACCCTTACTATCCACCCAAAGTAAAGAAAAATCATGGAATCCCTATACCTAGAATATAAAAATGTGAGAACAAGGATCCCAAACTTCAAAATATATTTTCTAATATCATTATGCACCACGGGGTGCTGAATAAATAGCCCACAACCACAACTACCCAAGGAAACCATGTATCAACCTGAACCACTTCAAGGCATCATCAACAACACAACCCAAAAGAATAATAATGGAAAATAAGGGAAAAGGAAGAAGATCTCACCATTGATCTCTAATAACAAAAAACCAAAACCAAATTATCAAGGTGAGGGTATACGGGCTGGAATGTCTCCTAGGTTTTCCTAGGGTTCACCCAAATCCAATAGAGAAATATCTGAATCAGAAAAAAAAATCAACTGAAATAATACTTTTAAACAATATGGAAACCACCACTTTTATGTCATAAATCCCACATTTATAACATAAAACCCATGATCTCTACAAAATTTAGGTTGTAAAACCATTTAGAGAGTAAAATCCAAAAATTTAGAAGTTGTGATATTTTTCAAGGCACCTCAGGCTGAATTAACTAACACCATAAAATCCCATTTTATGGCACCAAACCTATTCACACTTTGTCCCTCACCACATAAAATCTGTAAATTAGGTGGACAAAAAGTCATAAACTACACCTTTACACTGTAAATCCATGTTTTATGGTGTAAAAAGACTAGTGTGGTATTTTTGTAGCTCCAACCTCCTCTAGCCCCATCTAAACACTCTCGAACCACAAAACCAGGAATTTAACAGTCTAGGAAGGAATAATCCATTACATTAGATACCTATCAAATGATTCTCATCCTCGAGAATCAAAACCAAACACGAAGAAAATAATGGGGTCTAAATAACTACTCTATGTGATATCTCTTAGGGTTCTCGTAACACCTCAAACACTATAGCCATCCAAGCATAACCAATTGAAACAGCCCCAAAAATCATGTACAACCACATTACCACCTCTCATTGGTCACAACACCACATCATTTAGTACCATCCACAAGCCACCAATTTCCCACACAACCATCTGCCCAACCAACCAATTTCCCCAAGAGTCCAAACCAACAACCACTATAGCCAACTCACTACACTACCTTATGAATCTAAGTCAAGGAATTCCATCTTCCATATCAAGATATTGTCCACTTTGGGTTGCATTGAATCACCCACATGGTTTTAATTATGTCATAGTATAAAACATATCGATTAGGAATAAGTTATTCACTTACTCATATGTAGGAATATTTATTGAAAATCACATCAAGAAGTAAAAAACACATCATATAAAATAGAAAGATCCAATCACCACATCATAAGAAAAGTAGAATATAGAAAATAGAAACACAAAATAGATCTAGGTACTGAGAATGCATATTTATATCTCACTCTTATGTACTCTCCTCTAGGCCAACATGCCTCCACAACACACAAAGCAAGGGGATGGTCCATCCATGAAACACCTTATCTTGATGATCCTAGATCTCTACTGTCTGCTCAAAAAATGACGCATCTTCCTTGATATCCAACTCTCCCCAGTCAATAAATTGGGAGTCAATGTGAAGATACCAAAGTAGATATAACATGTGGGAAAGGTAATGGATCCTCTCCAGATATAGTGGTAATTCCAACTGATACATCACCTAACCAACACAAGCCAATACCTCAAAGGTCCCAACAAACTAGGGGAAAGGTAACTCCCCCTGCCAAACGTTTGCCGCCCACATCAAGGGAAAACTCTCAAGAACACATGGTCTCAAACCTAAAACTCTAAGGGCCTCTACCAAAGATCATAATAGGACTAATAAGGATCCTATGAAACCCTCATACTTTCTCAGACCAACTGGATAATCTCAGTCGAGCTCTGCACCATAGCAGGACTAAGAACTCCTGACTCCCCAACCTCTGTCCAGTATAATGGAGTAAGACATGGTCTCCCATATATTGCTTCAAATGGATTCATGCCAATGTATGATTCATAGTTTTTTTTGTATAAAAATTTTACCAGATTTATATTACCTACCCATGATCCACCAAATTCTAGGATGCATGAACACAACATATCCTCTAGTTTTTATATGGTCCACTTCATCTAACCATCCATATAAGGGTGGAAAACTGTGGTAAGGTGAAACAGGGATCCAAAATCACATTGTAATCCTCCCTATACTCTCAAGGTAAAATTAGGATCTAAATTAGAGATGATAATCCCCAATAACCTATAAATCCTAACCACGTCATCCATGTACCGCCTTGCCAAAACATCCACGTCACCCAAACTGCATCACAACCTCCCTGAGCCTGGGGTAACCCAATGAAAAAATATATAAATATTTCTTCCCATTTACACTAAAGAACATTCAAGGATTTCAAAAAACATCTAATAACATGGTACTTCACTTTCACCTAATGAAAAACTAGACACTTTTCCATAAACTCTACCATAAACCATTTCATCCCCTACCACCAAAGATGCATCCTCAAACATTGATACATCTTTATCACATAAAGATGAAATTATAAGGATGAGATATGAAACCACTAAGAACCTCCTCTCATAATTACAATGGAAAAAAAGAACCTCACTTGAAATAACACATGGTCTATCCATCCTCCCACCATCCCTCTGTAGTATCACTATGGGAAACATAGTCATGTATCATCTCTACCTTTAAGCCTCCCCACTAATACTCCTCCACATACTATATCAAATATGACTCTAGATTCATATGAAAAATAAAACCTCAATCACTAATCTCCCCAACATCAAGATACATCACTAAAATCTCCTCCATCCTTTCATAACATCTACATTCTCTCAAACCACATCTCCTCAGGACTTTCAACTCAACACATCAAAAACCACATTCCCCTTTCCCAAGATGTAAGAGATATAAAAATCATAATCTTGAATAAACTCTATCCACATATGATGGAATATATTCAGATATCATTAAGAGAAAACATATTTTAGTCTCTTGTGGTCAGTAAAATTCACAAAACACTTACTGATGAGGTAATGTTGTCACAACTTCAGTACAAAAACTACTACCACAAACTCTATATTATGGGTGGAATATTTACACTTGTGGGGTCATAACTGATAATACCCTTTATAAATAACCACTCTCTACTACATCAACACATATCCTAGTCCTATATGGGATGCATCATAGAAAATATCAAATAACACACTCTCCTTAGGCAACTAAAGCACTAGATCACTGACCAAATTCTCTTTTAGGTATCCAAATTCTTAGCACTAATAAGTCCACACAAAATCATAGTAATTAATTTTAAAATATATGAGTGGGGATGTAATTTGATAGAAATTAGGCACAAATCTATGATTAAAGTGTGTGATACCAAGGAAACATTGAACCTCTACAATGTTCTTAGGTGGTTACCAAGAAACAAATGCCACAACTTTCATCATATCATCTTTAACACCCTACTGATACACTACATGCCTATGCAAATGAACCTCTCATATCTATAACATACACTTGGATAGATCGCCATATATTTTATGGTGTCGATGACCTACAAAATTTCTCTAAGATACTTGGTGTGCTTCTACTATGGCCTTGGGTAGATCAAGGTATCATCTATGAATATTATGATGATTTTTTTTTGGAATTCATGAAACACAAAGTTCATGAGACTCATGAAAATAGCTGGAATGTTTGTAACACCAAGCGACATGACTAAAAATTCAAAGTTCCAGTACCTGCACCTGAAGGAAGTATTTTTAATATCCTCATTTTCATTATCAATTACTGATATCCTTGTTGTAAGTAAACCTTTAGAAACCAATCAGATTCCCTCATCTGATTAAATTGATCATTGATCCTTAGAAGAGGGTAACGGTTCTTAAAAATTACCATATTTAACCTTTGGCAGTCTACACACAACCTTATACCACTGACCACATTCTTATAGAACAACACTAGATCACACCAAGGTGACACACAAGTTTGAATGAAACCCATCTGCATTAGATCATCAACCTATATATTCATATCATGTAATTCCATAGAAACCATTTTATAGGGAGACATAAAAATTAGAGACACTCCTAGTTGAATCTCTATCCAAAACTCAATGTTGCATCATGGGGGTAGGGCCATAACCTCGTCTTGGAAAACATCCATGAACTCCTCCACAACCCTAGGAACATCCTCTTCCAAGGATTCCACTGATAACTCTTCCAAATAAGATAAAATATGATCCACTTTCATACCACCCATCCAATAACCACCCTCGCTAATGAATGCCATTTGCTGGCCTTCCACATCAAAAATTGAAACACTCATCCAAAAACGATCAATAACTATGTGTAAAAAATATATTCATTCCATACCAAGGATAACATTATATATATGTATCTATAGTAGGAATAAATCTCCCAGTAACTCTTATTTCTCCATCACCAGTCTACACCCCCAGCACACATCAAACAAAGTAGTATAACCCCCAACCAGTGTAGATAACACTAGGGAAACTTAAAGCCTCTCTAACACCATCCCTGAAGCATAGAACAAATTTGGAGCAGTAAATAAGTGTGAGGATCTTGGATCAAACAAATAACACACAAGAGTAGATGATAAAATGATGATACCTCAAACAACACTTGGTTCTGCCAGCGTTACCGCCACTAACCTATGCATCTAACTATGACTATATCTTATAACTATTTTCTATCATCCTCCATGACTATGATATATACTAGGTCCCTATGTATAGGGTAAATCATGAGTATTTCCTATGAAAACTCCATCTACTCTCGGCCACTGAACAACCCTCAGTGGTCCCTACTACTGAAACTATTGCTGCTACTGAAAAGGGGTCTGAACACCCACCTAATTCTAGAATCCCAAAATAGTAATACACTTCTCCTGGAGGGGACCATGTCCCAAAAAAACATAGAAAAAAATTTAATCCCTTTGATAGGTTCTCTGAATCCACTTTTCCAAGAAGGATGAAAAGAGACTTTCCATGTTCGGCTCCCCACTGACCAGAACCCTAACTGCCTGAACAACCATGGACCACTATTTGAAGCTTTACTCCTTGAGATTCTCTAATGGACACTCTCTTGAGGATCAAATACCAAAGAAATCATCTATTAAATAAACTCTAATTTCTTTTTGACCTTTAAATACATAGGGAGAATAAACGGAGTGACTTAATACCGGATCACTAAGTATAAAGACTCCTCCATACATTGCACTTTAGACACCTCATATGTAAAGGAATTAGGGGGAAATACACGAGATCCTCAAACCTGATCTTAATATACCTTATACTTATTCCCTCGTTATGAAGTAAGATTAAATTCTACCACATTACTACCTTTCTCATCGATAAAAGGAACTATGAATGGAAATCCCTATAAAATTATGACCAAAACACATTTTCCTCCTTTTGGTCACCAAGAAAATGTGTCCTCCATAAAAGAATAGATCCCTGCAATTAAACAACTAAAAAAAGAACCCAAAACTCAAAACATTCTCATATTAGACCAAAAGAGATCTCGAGCTCCTCCATATAGTGCTCTATTACTAGATATGAGATACTTTCCTCATGCTTTCATAAACACTAATGTTGAAAGGAATGTAATTCCCTCTGCCAAACCACATCCTCATCTTCTATTTTGATCTGATGATGGTTAATTGGATCATCCCACTGAACCTCAACTACCTTAGTGACTCATAAAAAATGACCAGGATTCATTCCTTTAAATAAAGTAGAACATCCTAATCCCATTAGCATGGGATTATATCATAGTTTTATTTATTTAATTCATTTATCTAATTAAATTTCAAAAATTACCTAATTAAAAAAAGAAGAAAAAAATCAATCATGATGCATGTACCTATCCTAGTCCTCAACCTTGCAAGTAGTACCACCACATTTTTTTATTAAATAAGCTCAGAGTTTGTGAAATGGATCACTGGGGGGCCTAAAACCTCATGTTCTAGCTAGTCTCCCTGACCCATTTCATGTACCAGGAAAAACTGGCACAGCTTCCCTACTAACCTATGAAATCCTCAATGTTCCTAACTCTAAAATCCATAATGGTATGGAAATGAAGGAAGATAGATAATAACCTCCAATTCCTACCTCTAGTAGGCCCTGAGTTGGTGATAAGAACTGAGAGCATAAAAATCTCACATATGGGAGGTATTTCCCTCTAATATAAATAAAATATCTAGAGATAGGTTAAAAAACACCAAGAAAATTCAATAGTAAGTATCAAATAAACCCAAAACCATCCCCCAATTAATGATCAATGTTAATAAATACAAACAAAATCCTCTGAAGTAAAATACCAAATGGAAATTCCTATAGTAGTTACTCAAAAGCAGCTCCAACCCAAGATAGAAATATCAATTCCTTCTAGAAACATAAGAAAATGTTTATATATATATATACTGTGTGAGAATATAATTATACTCTGTATAAATATCCAAGATCTCAAGTGAACAAGTTAAAATAGAATTCTAATGCACCAATAAACAAATAACAGAACCAAAAAGCACCAAGATTATTTAAATAAACAATCCTAGACTCACCATGTCTTTCTCACTAAATCATGCATCAAATATAGTAATATGCATCAAGATAATAAAAAAACAAGGAACCAAGTTATCACTTTCCCACTGATTTGACACTCTCATGACCCAACTTTAAACACCATGTGAACCCATCCCTTTCATACATATCACAAAAATTATTTGTTGTGGATTAGGATACATCCCTACCCACCCCACCCTTGCAATATCATGCATCATGTGCTTGCATCAGACATCACCACATCACATATCAGATTACCCAATGAAACTTGGGCCATCGTAACATAACTCATCACATAAATAGAGTGGTATGGTATCATGAACATAAAGGACACCAACCTCATACCCTCCTCCTACCATGAATGACCCCCACCACATACCACATCTCATCACAGCCTCATCACATCACATTTCACTCAAAAAATCATGGGCCATCACAATGAATCTTACTTAAATACACATTGTCTATCACTAATAAAGGAAGAGTAGGTAAGAGGGGGTACCCATCCATCTATATCACCATCATCCTAGATGTTGGGGAAAAACCCAGATTCCAAAACCTATAAGCATTGGTGAGGTTATACAACTCAGGTGGGGCATGTATAGATATAACATAAAATACATGATATATAGATAGCACACAATACCCAATATATGGGTTCACAAAAACTTCACTATTGGTCACCACCACCCCCACTACACCACACATCCACTATCACAACCACTGCCATCACTCTATAAAACACACCATATCACCACCACCACACACAACCAAACATAATCCACTTTCAATTATAGGTTTCAATGATTTCATTTAAACATCCCATTATTTTACCACTAAATTCATTTAATCCATTTACCACACAATGATTCCAACCCATTAGTTTATTCATTTTATCCATCATCATAGTTTATTCCATTACTAAGTAGGAAACTAACACAATTGCGCCACGACACAACTGGACCAACTCACATCAATCGTATCTCTACACCATGACATTCTAACCATCTTACCTCAATAGCTACATGTATAATCCAATATAAATCACAACTACCATGAACCATAGCCTCTATATTCCATATCCACCGCACATCATAACCACATCGCACAACACCACCATGTAATACAACACCACCAAACATCATCACCACCATGCATCACACCACTAGACACCTTTACCACATCAGAACTAACCACATATAATCCATTCCAACCAACTATCACATCACCACCCCCACAAACAGCACAACCTAACTAGTCACCACCATCATCACACAATGGCCTGAACCACACAAGGCAACACAACAAGCACAAACTTACACCACCGCAACACATTCCATATTACACAATTCATTCAAGGTATTTCATTACATTACTTATTTATTTAGGGTTGGTATTATCACACAATATGTATTTCAATAGGAAACTAATTATTATCCATATATATATTTTTTATCCTATTATTTATTATGAAATCAAACAACAATATAGAAAGGTTCTCATAACATATCAACTACAACATAGACAAGGATCTCAAAAACATTTGTTTTTAGTATTGGTAAAAATTGTACACAATATCATAAAAACATATATCAAAGAAGTAAATTGTGAGATATATCCCTTGTACCCATAAATTTGACTTTTTACAACTCATTATCTTATTATGTCGACCCTTACTATGCACCCAAAGGAAAGAAAAAGCATTAAATCCCCACACATAGTACATAAACTGGTGATAATGATTATACCATACCTAAAAGAAGCTTTTTTGATATCTTTGTTCACCATGGGGTGATGAATAAATAAACTACAACCACAACTTTATAAGGAATCCCTAGATCAACCTAAACCACATCAAAGAATCATCAACAACATGACCTGAGCACATCTTGAACCAAATAAATACTGTTGTAGTGAATCCTAAAAAGAATAATAAGGAAAAATAAGGGAAAAGGAATAACAACTCACCACTAATCACCAGAAATAAACAACTATAACCCAAGGATCATGGAAAGATGGGATGGTCTAGAAGGTCCCCCAAGGCCATCTAAGGTCTTCCCAACACCAAGAGAGTAACATAGGAATGGGAGGAAAATCGAATGAAATGAGAATTATAAATAACATGTAATACACCAATTTTATGGAATAAATCCTATATTTATGGTATAATACCCATGGGATCATAAAATATTATTTAAAACCATTTTATGTGATTAAAACCAAAACTTTGGAAGTTAAACTGATTTTTAAGGAACCTCAACCTAAAATAACTTATGTGGTAAAATCCCATTTTATGGTGGGAATCCTTTTCACACTTAATCCCTCACCACATAAAATTCATCACCCAAACATCCACAAAATCCATAAATAAAACCTTTATGCCATAAACCCATATTTTTTTGTGCAAAAATATGGTTGTAGCTCTAAAATCATATATCCCCCTCCAAACACTCTCCAAGCACAAAAACAACAAAGTAACAGGATAGAAAGGCATGGGATGTTACAAAAAAAGTTGACCATATTACCTAATATTAATTATCATGATTCTAAATTTGGAATTCTTTTTAAAATATTCATTTTTCAGAAGTAGAAAAAATTAATTTTAGTTAAATTTCACAAAACACAACAAAAATTATTTTAGAACAATATTTTATTTTAAGCATAAAAATGATTTTTAAGAAAAATAAAGAATAATGATTATTAAAATGGAATTAATTGGATTACATTAAATCAAAGGATTTTTTCTAACCAAAAAAATCTGAATTGAACCATATAAATACTTATTTAAGAGAGAATAACCAAAAATAGTTTTTATTTGAACTAAAACATTACTTAGAATTCCAAAATATGAATAATATATTTCTAAGTCAAAAAAAATATTTGTATATATATTATATTACTTATTAAAAATAAATTTGATATATTAAATTTATTTTATAAGATTTCATATTATTGTTATATCATGACAATGTCATAAAAGTTATAGTATTTTTAAAATCAGTATTTTTGACTATTCACCCAAAAAATCAACCATTTCAAAAAAAACAATAATTTCACCCAAATTTAGTTTTGATATAGTAATTTGAAAAATTAATTTCATTTTATAAAATAAAATTTATAAAAATAGAAGAAATTAATTTTAATTATTAATACATAAAACACCTAAACGCCATTTATATAATGGAAAATATTCTTATGGCATTAAATAATTTAATTATAATAAATTAATTAGTAACCAAAATTATATGAATGTAAAAAAATTATGGAATTAATTGTTTTTATTAAAAAACACTTTAAATATATATTTTATAATTTGGTTATTTATGTTCATACCTATCAACCCAACGGTTAGGTTATATCTGTCATATTTAAATAATATTACTTCATAGTTTATTTAACATTATGGTTGGGTGTGGTGCACATTATTATACATAGTATTAATTTATAGGAAACTAAAGTATTGGCATGTTATATTCTCCCCTCCTTACACAAATTTTTCCTTTAAATTTTAATTCATTTTGAGTATTTCATGACATTTTAATCAATTTGATCATGAATTTTAATTTGTACGTTAAGACTATAGAACTTATCATTTCACAAATAAATAGTATGTGTGCCTTTATAATACATAGTTAAATGTAATTCAGAAGAGTACCTTAATAATTAATCGATACTTTCCACACAAAACATTATAGATTATCTCATATTTCCTAATTTTGAGAAATTATAAGAAAATATACTTACATGATTCCTTTAAAATTTCTAAGTAAAATATTATTTCCTCTTTTATTGATTATTTAAATCATTTTACACTTTTGATTCTAATTATGAATGACTAACTGGAATTTTTTATTCCTAAAGCATGAAAATCAACCTTTAATATATCATGAGATAAATTATTTCACTTATCAAAAAAATTGTTAGAACAAGTTAAGATAATACTCAATAAGAATAAACCATCTTGTGAAAAAACTAATACATTAAATCCTAAAACATAATTATTAACATCCATAGAAATTATATAATACTTTAGGATTTAAATTATAATACCATTAGTTCAACATAGATTATTCTATGCTTTATCTACTAATTCCTAAATCTTAAAAACTAACTAAATCCTAATATTAAGATTATGTCAATGTCAAAAATATGTATATCAACCATGTTTTTAACTAGGTAATAATTGTACATATTAATAGAAACCACTCTTTATATTCTCATTATAACCATATTCCCACTGGGTGTCTTGATTGACAATCCCTTCCTCAAGGTATGAAGGGATGAATTAATATCCATAAAAAATATAAGAGTGAATAGATCCATAATAAAATAAAGTATAAGATTAAAATCAAAGTACATGCTATCAAAACTTAAGGGATTTTAACTTCATATTTAGAAATTTCATAATCTTGGTTTTTATCCCTTAGCCTCTTCTGGTTTAAATTCTATTGATGCTTGGGGCATTATTTTTCATAGTTCTCCATCTCCTTATAGTTGAAACATAGGAAAATTGGCTGCTTCTTTATTACCCTTTCATTAATATGCCTAGTATCATTTCACTCCACACCTGAATAAAACTCCCATTCACTTCAATAAAGTACTAGAGTATTTCTTTCCACAATTATCACATGTGGGATGTTCCATCCTTCCTATTTTTTCCTTCACTTTATTTTTTTATTGCTTATTAAACCTCTTCTTCTCTTGATTTCATTTGAAAATATTTGAATTATATAATTCTTTCTACATCCTAATGAAACCTAATATTATGTCATCATATGATAAAAATGTATGAGGGACTTGTGCCATTCAAAGGTTCAACCAAATACCATCAAATAAACTGTTGATCTTACTTTCCAAATTATGTATGATGTCTATAGCATGAATTGAAAATCTTATAAATTTTTCTTAATACTCAACAATAATTTTCTTTTCCTTATTTATTATATTAAGTAATTTCATTTCCCTATCATCTAATTTCTCAGAAGGAAAGTATTTTTTAAAATAATATATCCTTAAAAGGTTTCCATTCCATTCTATCTATCTTCTTATCCTCTATTGAATTTTGATTTCAGAACCATCATTGATCATAATTTTTCTTGAAATAATACACTACCAGAATCACCTTCCCACTTTCATTACTTCTCAATGACATAAATATATTTTTAAGAGACATTATAAAATATTTATCTATCAATGGATTAGTAGTTACATTAAAGGATAAATTATTATACCACATGAAATTGTAAAAAATCAATAAATCATGTTATAAAGTAATAAGTTATACCATAGAGAAAGGGTTATTGGTCATAACTGGAGTCAATTATCCTAATATAGTTATAATCTTCTCGCCTCTAACACGTACTATGTTTACTTTTTCATGAAGAAAATCCATACATTTATTATGGGTGTTAAAAAAATTTCAATTCCTTCCCTTAGGATCCATTTTTTAACAATTGAATACACTAAAATATCTCATAACATTATAAATCATAGTGTATAATTACAAATTTTGTGTAATACCTAACATAAAATGAAAATTTATGGATAGATGTTCTTAGAATCATAAGCATAGTATATTTAGGGATATATTAAAATCATAATCATATTTTAAAATATTTCATAAAATTTATTAAATAGAGTGTGAATAAACTAAATCATATCCTATCAAGAGTGTATAGCCAAGTGTGCAGTCTTAAACCCATTCATCATACACAGTTGATGATCGAGTTAATATGCAATCTTCCCCAATTAATATTTTTTATCCCTAGAGGAATTTGTACCATAATTTCATTCAATTTATAGTATCTAAAAAATATGAAATTACTAAAAAACTATACATTATATACCTTACCAAAACATTATGATATTATCTTATACATTGAATTGTCCATATAATCTATTATATGGTTATGTTATCTAATCTATGTTTTCCTAAATCTTGTTGCCAGTGTTTATACTAAACTTCTATTGATACCAATTACAACATTCAAACTCCATTAACCCAAATTTGGTGGTTATCTTATAGAAATAGAAGAAGATACAAGGGATTGAATCTAGAAGGATCAAATAGTTTAAATATCTTTAAATAATAGACACTTATATGATTCTTACATTATATTTGAAAATATGAAATACCACTTAAAATTATATTGGTAACTTTATTATTTCTTATACTATATCCCTAAAATCATTCATATATCCCTTATTGATGTCCTGGGGAAAGTAAAACATAATAAATGGTGATCTAAAATGATCATTAAGGGAAATAATACAATAAAGTTATCATAGAATAAAAAGAGAATGAATAATATGGTATAGATAAAAAATAATCAAATATGACATATATATAATATCATAAAACCGGGATATATCCATGGATAACATAACAATATAAATAATCACAGGTATACAAATAACTAGATTCATAAAGATGGAATGAATAATTTTAGACATCATAATAATATTGTCAAGTCCTTGTTCCAAGACATCATAAACTTATCATCAAAGCCTTGTGAAAAGATATCATAAATAATTGGGTAAGTATACAATATATATCAATGGTATTTTGTCTCATGAGATATACCAATACATAAAGGCTCTATAATAGATCATTCCCATCACTCACTATCTCTAATGAATTCATCATATGAAAGAGGTGAATAATAAAAACAATACATAATCAACATACATATCTATATTTGAAAACTATAATATGAATGTAAATATTTTTATCTAATAAAAAATAAATCACTATGATCATAAGTCATCCAAATTAATATAGTGGATGTTATAATTAGATTATATCCTCAATAAATCATAAGATTCATCAAATGATGTTGATATAGATGAAAATACTTTTAAAAGATACCTAGAACATTTCTTAATGAAAATACTCTTTTCATTTTGAAATAACTTATTTAAAATATAAAAATATCTCGAATATTAAGAAAAATGGTTTTTAATAATGTATGGAAATTTTTAAAGGATAATTCAAGGAAAATAATATTCATGAAGATAGTAAAATTCATTCATATAGTAAATGTTAAAAAAGATTTGGTTAACACTATTGGTAAAAAGTATCTCATTTTGAAACTGATAAGAAGATTCCTTTAAATATTTCTACAGAAAGTCAAACGTGGGTAAAATTACTTTAATAAATAATTATAGGATAATAAAAACATTATAAAAAAACATTTTAAAGAAAATCTAGACATTTAATAAAAGGATACCTGACCAAATAGAAAAACAAAGTCAGTTTTCCTTGAACACGTTCTATAATACTTTTGTGTACTTATAGAGTGTAAAATAAAAAGAAAACATGTAATTTAAATAAATAAATATAGGAGAACAAAATATATAGGGTTTAATATATAAATTTTATATAATTCTCCAAAAATAAACTTAAACATATACAATCCTAAATAAGGATAAGATAAAAAATTAAAACACTACTACTTTGATAACTTTTGATTCATAACCCTCATGAAGGAAATAAAATCAAATGAAACTATAAATACCATGAATATATATATATATTCATTATATAACATATAAAATGGGTAGTTTATAAACTACATAAAATAAACGAATGATGGTTATGGTATATGTATCATAGAAACAAAAGTGAGATGAGAAACCCCATACCTCAAGTTCGAATTTCCTTGTAAGTAATTTTAAACTCCTATATAACAAATTTAAATTTATTATAATTATATTATAGATTAATATTAATACTTATAATATCATATATGATCCATTTATAACATCTTATCACCTATTTATTAATAATTCATTATTGAAAGCATTGCTCCATGTGATAACTGTTTCATTTTTCATAATTGTTTCAGTTTAAAAAAATTGGTCCTTGCACTTTTATCATGGTTAAATCATATAAATAATTTTATTCATGTCACTTATATATTATTATTACATTATATCACCCATATTCAAAATTAATTACTCATTCATTTCCTAAACATTATAACATCACTCATGTAGCTGGTGAAACCGACCGAAACAATAGCATGTTATAAAGAATGAATGTGTAAGAACATGAAAATGTATAATATTAATATAAAACTTTCAGAAGATTATTCATGTATAAAATATTATATATATTCATTAAATATAATTTTATAAATATCTGTGAAAGGATTATATTGAAAATTAAAGGTATCTCTCATGAATACAGTGGTATGTACGTACGCATGAACAATACTTCCATTTTCTAACGAGGATAAGAAAAAGAAATAATATAATATTTTATCATTATATAATTATAGTTATATCATAAGTATAATATATATTTATTAAATATATAATTATATCCATTAATTAGTGGTGGTGATGGAAAATGAATCATATCACTATGTGGATACGGTAATCCACATATACACATAAGTAGAACTTTTATTTCCCATTTGATGGGAAAGAGGTGGAAATAGTTCTTTAATATTAATAATAACATATCAATATATTAATTATGTTTTATTGATTATTCTAGTATATATACAATAGTTTTAGATGAAGTATAAGATGAAATAAAGTTTGAATGATTCAAGTAAGAGGATTACCTCTTCTTTCAGAGACCCGCTAGGACATACACATTAAGACTTCATAGGATGGTATTAGAAGAATAACATAAGATCAAGAAAAAATGGAATGAATATAGAAATTTTTTTTGGGTATTGGATTAGATATACTACTAATTGTTTGTGAATAAGGTAGGAGAAGAGGTTCCCTTTTATAAGTGAGGGGAGGGACACACATGTAATTACTTAAATGATTTAACAAATATAAATCCATTTTCTTTTGAAGTTGGAAGAAAATGGACAATAAATAGATTTTAATAAATATAAGGTCTCAATATCTTCAAATAATGACATTTATACAAGTTTAGTTGGAATTTTAACCCATATATCTTATTTTAACACCAACAGTAAACTTATTTTAACCATAATCATGGTAAAAAAAATTTACTATTTTTACAATTCATTATGGATAAAAATTACGTTGAAATTATTACATAATATTAATTAAAATGATTATAAATATTTAATACATTTTACAAGATTCAATTTTTATAAGCAGCATAAATTAATTTGAATATAAGTGCACAAAATGCAATGAAAACTGTTTTTTTAATGTTTTTTTTAAGCATAAGAATTATTCTAAAAAAAATAAAGTATAATGTTGATTAAAATGGAATTAATTAGATTATTTAAAATCAATTAAGACTTAATTTTATTTATAAATAAACAAAAACTGAGTGAAACCTTGTTTACACTTTATTAAGAGAGAAGGACCAAAAATATTTTTTATTTGAATAAAAACATTACTTAGATTTCAAAAATGTTACACACAAATTAATAAGTTCAAAATAATATATTTAAATACAATATATTACTTATTAAACATAAATTTTATATAGTAAAAATATTTTATAAGGTTTCAAGTTATTCTTATATCATGATAAATTCATAAAAGTGACGGTATTTTCAAAATCAGTATTTTTAACTATTCACTAAAAAATAAACCCTTTCATAAAAAATTGAAATTTTTCACCCTAAGAAAATTTTGGCATACTAATTTCAAAAAATAAGTTCATTTTACGAAATTCAATTTATAAAAATGGTATAAATTAATTGTAATTATTTTCAAATGAAACACCTAAAACCATTTATTTGATGATTGTATTCTTATGTCATAAAATGAATTTATTATTTTAATTTTCCTAGTAAAAATTATTATATAAATGTAAACATTTTTTATTTAATTATTTTTCTTAAGTAAATCATTTCTATATATATTTCATAATTCGAATATTCCTTCTCATACTTGCTAACCTAGTGGTTAGGTTGTATCAATCATATTTAAATAATATTATTTAATAGTCTATTTAAGTTTGGGGGTTGTGTGTAGTGCATGTTATCAAATATAGTATTTATTAAAAGGAAATTAAAGTATTACATTATTACAATTTAAGTATACTTCTTTCCTTCTTTTAGAAAGGGTGGGAAGAATCTTGTTCAGTGTATAGAAAAAGTAAAGGGAAAATAATTTAGAGAAACCCCACATATTTATATTCTCACACATCTCTAAAGAAGAGTGGGTTAGTGTATTTATAGTGTCATTAAGTAGGACCCATGATTTCAATTTTTACATTCCCACCATGTACATGATTCAAATATTGGTAGCTGGGACACATGAAAAATATTTTTAGAGGATATCATGAGAAATAATTAGCATGATTTCAAACTAAGTAGTAGGATTAAAGATATATAGATATGGACATATAAAGGATATGTTTAAGAATTATAGTTTAGTATGAAGTCCCTATCATAAAAAAATGTTATCAATCTAGAATATTAAAGGCAATATCTTTTCTGGTGAGTATATGTTATATGATACTAATGTTGAAGTAGAACTCCCTTAGTGAGAGGTGTTATTTTGATTCATTATATGATTACTATTTCACTATTTTATATGAGGGCATTAAATTTATTTATATTTTAACACTTGGTTATTCATATCATATTATGACTAGAGTTGATACTACATTCTATAATTATTGATTCCCCATTGAGTGAAAGGGTTCAGAATGGTTTTATGTATCTATTTATATTAATAAGGATAGACAATGTAGAAATATCATGGAAATTTTTAGTACATTTATTGTGAATGTATGAATTTATTATCTTAATATATTGGTAAAAAGATTCAATAGTCTTCCATAGATTGAATGGTGACTGGTATATCCAATATGGTAAGGTTTTTCTGATGGTATGAGTTATTACTTTAATATTTTCAATAGGTGGGGATGGTACCTATTTCATTGGAATGTGAAGAACATACTCTAGTTCTAATACTAGTGGATCAAAATCTAAATGTTTTCCCTAATAATTTCTTTATATTTACACCAAATTTGGATATAGTATTTTATATTAAAGTAGTATATTGAATAATATTTATTTCTTTGTCATCATACTAAATGAATCCAATAAAGTTAAATGAATTAATGGTGTTGCTGGAAGAGATAGAGAAATGGGATTTATTAGACCAAGTATTTCTACTATGGAATAAATGGTAGTATTTTCTAAAAACTTTATTGGTATTGTGTGTTCATATAGTTATAATCAAAATAAAAACTATATGATAGAAAATTATAAATAAATTTAACCATGAATTTATCGTCTTTTGACCAAATGAATACTTCTCATTGATTTTCTAAAATCATCCTTAGATTGGTGTATCGTCTATTAAGGGTAAAGGAAGAGGAAATTCAAAAAAAATGTACTTAGTTTTTTTATGAGTTTTTTTTTAATGCCTTCTAGTGTCACCAACACACTTATTATGTTTATATATTTGTATAAATTTTTATCCAATAAATTTTGGGAACCTTTTTATTGGTGATTATAGAGTACATTCTCATACACTAAAGAATGGGAGAAAATAATTCAAGACACTGAAGCCTTTTCATAAATATTTTCATGAGAATATTCATTACTTAAAATTCTAAAAATTTAACATCTAGAAAAATGATGTGAAATTTTGAGTCCATGTAGTTTCTTAAAATGGAATTTTGTTTGTTACTAAAAATGTTAAAGTATTGTTTTCATAGGGAAGAGCCATTAACGTATTAGTGATAACAATTTTCCAAGGAATGGATAGTTATTACAATATATTTATTTGTGAATTTACATGAATAAATAAATTCATTAAATCCTTTACTAAAAAGGATTTATGTAAAATTTTAATGTTAAATGTTTAGAATCATTTAATGAAATTAAAAAATCATTATTTATTCCCAATTTATAATTCTTTATGAGCATGGAGTTTCCTATAAAGTATATTTTTAGGTGTATAGAATGGGTAGGGTTTTTTATGAAAGGCATAAATTTTTTGGAATATGGAACAAAGTAAACTATACTCCATGAAAATAATTATCCAAATCATGATTTGGAATTATTTACAATTTTTTATACAATGGAAATGTTTATGCATAAACTTTTTATTAAAAACTTATTGTGCTCACTGATATGGAATTTAAAACATATTTTATCATATACTCAACCATATACAATGTTTTAGGGTATAATAATCTCATACCATTGATTATAATCTAATTCAGAGACTAAGAAAAAGTCAAAGTCATAACAGATCCCTTATGTAGAAATTATCTGAACTATGTGATTGTTGAGTTGAAAGTTATACTTTGTACTTTTCATTTCTTTGTTCTTGGAAATCACAAACACTCTATTAAAAATAAATTTTACTAACTTTATATTTCCCAAGTGTTTTAGTATGTTTTTGAAGAAAATATTATTTTATATGGAATAAATAAATTATTCTAATATGAAATGAATATAAAATTTTATTCAATCTGATCCATCAGAATGAATGTGCATCTGGTACATCAGAATAACTTTTGTTCTAACCAGTGGTTAAACTAATCTCTTATCTATAAAAATAACAAAATTCATAACCATTATAATAACATTAGAAACAATAAATTGGAATAACCTTTGTTCTGTTTATTGGATTGAAAAACAATAGTGAAGTCCATCAGACTATCTAAAGTTTATAATCGGAGTAAACAAGAGTTGATTCTATCATAAAGAATATATAATAGCATTATAATTGTGCTAAAAAAGACATTGTACAAATTAAGTACAATTTGTTCTTAGATGTTAAGATCAAGATCCAGATAAATATGAGTTTTAAAAGTGAAATATTTCTGAGGCCATTGCAACCAACTCATAAATATGATCATGGTGAATTTACTATAAATAGGAGGTCATTTTAAGAGATGGGAGATTATGAAATTCACAACTTAACACATCTAAAGATTTATATACATAAACATTTTGTTCCTAAACTTTGTAATATTTTAGAGGGTTGAAGTTATAAGGAATCTGTGTAAGGATTGTAAATTTCATAGAACACTTCTGCTTTTGTATTCACTATGTTCGATCATGGTATTTATTAAGGGATTCTAGAGATAAGAATATGGGTGAATATAATCCATTGAATCTAGGGATTTCAAGTCTATGAGTACATATTTGAAACCGATCATCATATCGAGGGCTTTCTTATTTAAGAAATATGGAGTTGAATCCAATCCATCATATTGAGGGCTTGTAGGGGGTTAGAATACAAATCCACATTGATCTTTGTATCAAGGTATTTTCTAGTAAGTAAATATTTTCCTTTTATAATAGGTACTGAAATTCTGGATATCTTAATTCAGGATTTATGAACTCCTTAACTATTAATATTAAATATTAAATTCTTTATTAAATATTTTAATTTATTCTTACTAATATAAGCTTTCATATTTCTTGTTTATACAAGTTTTAATTTCTGATGTGAATATACATTAGAAATATATTTTATAATTATATATCTAATATTAGTTTTATCATACTGAAAGTGAAAATGATAATAAATCTTATATAATTATAAATTTTCTGGTTTTGATTTTAACACTCTGATAATAAAAAAAGTCTGAGTCTGATCTTTTTTAATTAAGAGGATTTTTATTTTTTCTTAGTTTAAATTTTTTAAACTACAATTCACCCCCCCCCCCCCAATTATAACAATTATAAACTCTTAAGATACATTAATTAGTATACTAGGAGGTTATACTACTTTACTTGCAAAGTTTTTACTTTTACTATCAACTGCAAGTTTTTATGTTTTTTTATAAACTACTTATTTATAAATTTTTTACACTGATGTGTTTTATAGAAAATAGTTTTTATTATCTTTAACATGGTAGGTCTAAATGTTGTTAATTTATAAAATATAAATCCTAGTCGACCACCTATTTTTAATAGAAATGATTATGAATACTAAAGATACATAATGAATAACATTGTTATCAATACTGGTGTGGATAATTTTGTCATGTTAAATAGAGATTATAATATTCCATAGAAGGAATTTACTACATTCATGAATCTAGAAAAGAAATAATATTAAATGAATTACAGATTAAGGAATAATCTACTTTGTTCTATGATAAGGAAAATATATATTCAAATTTATTCTTGTGAATAAGATAATAGTATATAGAAAAAGTTAGATGTTACTCACTTTATAACTTCTAATGTTTTTGAGACTAGAAGATCGATGATGAGATGGGACTATCAAGATTTTTATTTTTACCTCAAGAATAAGTATCTAAGATGCATAAAAGATTTATGACTATTGTAAATATTTTACATTCTCTTGGTGATAAATATCTAATGGATGTAATCTTGGTTGAGAAAATCATAGAAATTATGCCTAATTAATGGGAATAAAAAATAATTCCCTTAGATGATACAAGAAAGGTTTCAAATCTTACTTTATTTTAACTTCATGAAATATGAAGGTATATTGAAAAGATATGATGATAATATGAAGAATTATAATGGAGGATTTGATTTCTAAACTACATTTAATATTCCTATTAAATCTCAATCCACTAAAAAAGTTACAAAATCTTCTAATAAGAAGAATGTTATTATTGAATCATATTATAGTTCATCTGAACTAATTTGAAATGATTTAGAAACTCTTGAAAGAAGGATTAATAAGATTGTTGGCAAGAAAAAAATCAATATAGATATAAGAAAAATCATAATGATAAGAGTGATAAAAAAAGACTCTATAGAAGTTATAAGTTATGAATGCAGAAAGGTAGGACACATAATACCTAATTTCCTTAAACTTGAAAGGAAGGATAAGAAAAAAAGGAATCTATACTGAAATTATAAGAAGTATTATAATCAAAAATTTAAGAAAAGTTTCAAAGATTATGACGCTTAATTATAAGTGGAGTAGGTTGTTTATCTAATAATTATTTGGATAATGAAGTTTTTGGACAAAAGACTATTGGTTTATTTTCTAAAATACCTATTGTGAATAAATGCCTTATGACTAAGGTAAAAACTATTGAATTTATTACCAATCATAAACTTAATTATAATTACCCTGATATAAATGATGAATATAATTATATATCTTATGATTAATAATCTTTCTCAGTTGAAGAGGATAATTTATTACCTAGTTTTGGAGAAGTATCTAGGTTTTCAAAAAAATTAGAAAATGAAAATTGTAAATTTTCTAAAAAAAATGAAGTTGTTCAAGGTAAAATTATTAAAGAAAATTAAAAAATGACTACATTAACTAAATAAATATCAGATCCTTCCAAAGAACTTGATAATAATAATTTTTTTAAGGAAAATATTTATAAAGATCTTGAGAAATCTATTTTTGAGAAAAATTGTTTATAAATTGGTTTTTTAAATATTAGTTCGAATACTAATACTACTGATAATAAGAACTTAGTTGATAAAATAAAATATGAGATATATAGTTTAAAGAAATTTTTTTCTAAGTTTACCTCTAGGAAAGAAGACTTTGATAAAAAATTTGAACAAATTAGACCTCATATAGATATTTATAGAATGGTTTTTTCTAACAAAAAATCTATTTTTAGTAATAATTAATTTGTTCTAAAGAGTGCTCCATTTGGCACTAAGTTTCAAAGTTGTGGACACTGAAATAACAAAAATTGTCTAAATTAAATTCAATTTTTAAGTTTTCATAAAGATTTATTTTAAAAAGAAATTACATTTTCCCAAAATAATAATTTTGGACAAATGTGGTTACCTAATATTATAATTTCTTAATAATACCGAACCCAAGAAGGTTTGGGTTCTGAAACACTAATTATTTTTTTTCAAAAAAATAAAACAAGTACCAACAAAAAGAATATTTGGTACATAGATATTGTTTAATCCAAAAAAGTGAATGAAAATAAATATTTCTTTAATACTATCATAAAGATAAAAGGTAAAAAAGTAACTTTTGGAGATAATTCTCAAGTAGATGTTATTGGTATTAGTAATATTGTTCTTCTTGGTAAATATTTAATTTATAATTCTTTATTCATTATAGGACTTAATCACAACCTTATAAGAATAATCCAATTATGTGATGAAGTTTAACTTGTGAACTTTAAGAGTGACAAATATATTATTCATAGTTCTAAAGATGAGTTTATTCATTCTTCTAATAGGCATGAGAATATTTACACTTTTAACTTAGAATACCTTAAGAGCCAAGACTTTCCTTATCTTAGTGAAATGGAGGATCATTACTGGTTATGTCATATAATATTAGGAAATTGTAATCTTATAAATTTAGCTAATTTATCTAAGAAATTATTTGTTAAGGATATATCAAAACTTAGGTTTGGTACTTATAAATTCTATGATCCATTTCAATTTAGTAAGAAACATAAGTCAAGTTTTAAATCTATTAGTGAAGCCTTAACTTCTGATGTTTTTCAGTTAGTGCATGTGGACTTATTTAGTCCCAAAACACTGTAAGTATTAGTGGAAAATACTATGTATATGATTTAGTTGATGATTACATTAGATATACTTGGGTATATTCTCTAGCAAGAAAATATGAAGCCTTAAGTTGTTTTAAAACATTTCCAATCATAGTTAAATATTAGAAAAAAATATATCCTTGATAATTATTCATAGTGATCAAGGTTGAGAATTTTTAAATTCTTATTTTGAAAATTTTTGTATTAAAAAATTAATTATACATAACTTTTTGGCACTTAAAACTCTAGAGAAAAATGGTACAGTTAAAAGAATAAATAGAGTTCTTTAAGATATTAATAGAACCATGCTAAGTGAATACTCAGTTGCTAAATATTTTTAGGATGAAGTAGTTATTAATACAAATTATACTATAAATAACGTTTTAATAATAACTTTTATTAAGAAAACTACTTATGAGTTGTGGATAGGAAGAAAACCCAAACTTTCTTACTTAAATTTTTTGGATGAAAAGTATTCATTCTGAATACTAAAGATAACTTACACAAATTTTCTCTAAAATAGGATAAAGGTATATTTCTAGGTTACTGTACAACTTTTAAGGATTATATAGTTTTCAATAAAAAACAATTACTACTAAGGAAATAGTACATGTTAAGTTTTATGAAACTAATCCTTTTATTTTCAAACAACCTCAACCCACATATCTAGATGTTATTTATAAAAATTATTTTCAAACTATGTTATAAAGTCATTCTCATGAGAGAAAAACTAAAGAATATGTTTCTGATGTTATACCATAAGAATATTTTCAACCTATTTTTGAAGAATGGATTTTCAATAATATAATAAATATATTGTTTCTTAGGAATCAACCTAGTGATAATATCATTTTTGATGTAGATAAATCAGTTTGAACTAGAAGTTATTTGAGAAATTAAATTGAACATATTGAATTCTTATCACAATATGAACCTAAAAATACTAATAAGGCTTTAAGTGATGAGGATTTGATAAAATCTATGCAATACTAACTTAATGTGTTTGAAAGGAAAAACGTTTGGATTTTGGTTAAAGACCTAAAGATACTTATCTAATTGGAGTAAAATGAGTCTTTTGAAACAAATGTGATGAAAATATAATAATAGTTATAAATAAATATAGACTTGTTTCTAAGGGTTATAATCAACAAGAGGGAATAAACTATGTAGAAACTTATGCTTCATTATCTAGACTTGAATCTATTTGTATACTTCTAGATTATACAGCATTATTAAATTTCAAACTATTTCAAATGGATGTGAAGTGTGATTTCATTAATGGATATGTTCGTGAGGGAGTTTATATAAAATAGACACCTGGTTCTGAAAATAAAAAACATCTATAACATGTTTTTAAACATACTAAGGCACTATATGGACTAAAAAAATCTCCTAAATCCAGGTATGATGGGTTAACTAGGTTTTTTTACAAAAAAAAATTGTTAAGGGAACTACATATCCAAATAATTTTATGAAATAAGTTATTAAAAATATTATGATTGTAAAAATATATGTTGATGACATTATATTTGGTTTAACTCAAAAGTCTTTAACAGATTCCTTTATCGATCTTATGAAATCTGAGTTTGAAATAAGTATAATGGGTGAGTTAAGATACTTTATAGGTTTTCAAATTCCACAAAAACTAAAAGGAACTTTTACATTTCAATATGATTATATAAAATATATTCTTAAGAAATTTAGGTATGAAAACACTAAAAGTATTATTAATCCTATCAGAACCCCCAATACATTAGATATTAATTAAGTTTGGAAACTAGTTGATTAAAATAATTTTAGAGGTATGATTGGATGTTTAGTTTACTTAATATCTATTTATCTAGATTTAATGTTTTTAGTATACTTATGTTCCAGATATCGAGCCAATCCAAAAGTGTCTCATCTTAAATCAATAAAAATAATTTTTCATTATCTTAAAGGAACTATGGATTTAGGCTTATTATTCTGTTCTGTAAATGATTTTGAGTTAAAAAAATCAGATACTGACTTTAGTGGATGTATAATGGATAGAAAAATTACTTCCAGAACATGTCATTTCTTAAGAGAATCTTTAGTTTCATGGTCTTGTAACAAAAAAACAATCAGTATCACTTTTCACTGCTAAATCCAAATATGTGATAGCTAGAAGTTGTTGTGCTCAAGTGTTGTGGATGTGACACACACTCACTGACTATGGAATAAGTTTTACTAAAAACTGATTTTTTTTAACCCAAGTCCCATTAACTTAAGTAAAAACCAATCAAAACACTCACATTCTAAGAGCATAGACATCAGACACAATTTCCTTTGGAATCATACACAAAAAGTATATATCATTTTATAATGCATCATATTTCACTAACAACTTGCTATTATTTTTACTAAATCCCTTTGTTCTAATATATTTGAATATATTAAACAGAATCTTGAAATGATCAATGTCAAGTGATTATTTATATCTACTTCTTCTTTACTAATATCCTTACATTAATGAACTGTTTTTTAGAGGGGGAGTACATATGTTATGTTTTTATAAAACTTTTTTTTCTAAAACTTTTTGATTTTATAAAAACATTTAGTTTTCTAAAAATATTTTTTTTTCTAAAATTATTTTTTTCCTAATTTTGTTTTTTTTTCATATCTTTAATTTTTCTAGACTAAAATTTTTTATTAAAAATTTCAATGATAGATTTTTTATAAATTCCTTGGAGCCAAAATTTTATAAAAAATATTTCTGAAGAAAAAAAATTCCATACTCAAAAAAAATTAAAAAAAAATTATAGAATTATTTTATTATAAGATTTATTATAATAAATTTATTTTATAAAAACCAAGAATTATATATTAATCATATTGATGAAATATTTATATTCTGAAAGTTATTTTTCTTTTAGTTTTTATGATTATTCATTACTTTAGTTTAAATTTTTTTATATTATTCTAGTTTTACAAATTTAATTTTTTAAACTGGAGAGTTCTCCTAATTGAATTATTACTCACTCTGATGAAAAGATTTCTTAAAAAATTTAATAGTTCATAATTTTCTTTAAAATCATTCTTTGATTAAATCTCCATCATCAGATCTGATAAGGATATTCAATCTAAACCATTGAAATTTCTTGAATATGAACGGTCGCTCCCTATGCCTATATAAAGGTGGGTCACCACATGTCCCACATCGGTTTCTATATATTTTTCTCCTAACTATCACCACCTATTTTAGTGCTCAGTTGGATCATTTTTAATTCCTTCGATCTATGTAATCAGTTTTAGTAATATAGAAACTACTAAAGATTTTTCTCAAAGATAATTCATCAGGGAAAGGTTGATTCAAAGTGGTTGGTATGAAAATTCCGGTTCACTTCTTAAAAATATCACTTCTTTTCAAGTATAGAAAAAATATTATGTTGAAAAAAAATATAATTATTTTGAAAAACATTATCTTGAAATAGTAAGAGACTTTTACACTTCATTAAATTTTCTTTCATAAGATGATAAGGAAGAAATAGTTATTACACATTTTGTTTAATAAAATAATTTTTTATATTATCAAGTCACTGAGTTAGTAGAAGTTCCCTATAAGAAGAAGTGTTTCTCCCTTCTTACAGGCATCCATACAAGCTTGGGAGCTTTGTGAAGTAGAAGTATGAGGAAACTTTATTTACATATTTTGATAAAGTGATAAAGGTTTCACACATTACTCAAAATGATAGAGCAGTTACCCTCTGGATGTAGGGTCATTTGATTCTAGGAAAGGGTGATAGGGATACCCCTAAGGTTCTTGAAATTCTTATCTTATATTTCCTTATAAACTAGAGATAGATCAACCTAGTCATGTTTTGTTTCTATTAGAGGAATTGATTCATAAATCTTCAATGAAATAAAATATATTTATGTTTCTCTATTTTATAAATAAAATTCTAGTGAACTACATCTAATTTTACTATATAAAAAATAAAACTTATTCTATGAGGGAAAATATTTCCCTAATTGGTAAAGATACCTTTTAGAGTATGAAGTTAGTATTTGATTCCAAGTTAAAGAATTTTGTAGATATAATGTAAAAAATGATATCCGATGTTTCCCCTAAAAAATAGAAAAATTTGATACAGAAAATATAATGTCAGAATCAACACCCAAAAAAAATAAAAAAAAACTAAAGACAATATCAGATGGTAATTTCAAGAAACTGATGGATCATAAGGGCCAGAAGAAACTTGGTGATCCTGAATTTGGTCTTGATAAGGTTTAGATATTGTCTTTGAAAATTCACACTATTTATGAACTGAATGTGGCTAAGAAAATAGAGAGACAAAACAAAATTTTATAAGAGGCTAAAATGGTATAAATATTAATGAAGGGAGTGAAAAAAATATTTATAAAATACAATTTTATCTATCTCACTATTATTAGTTGTGAAACCAGCTCTAGGGTTTGGAACCATTCATCACACCGATCAAAAAATTCTAGATGTTGATCAAGGATTTTTAGAAACTTTAGTTATTCCTCTAATAGTTCTAGAAGATTGTAATAAAGGAAAATAAAAAGATATTATAGAAGAACCTCAAGTACCAGTCTTAGAACAAGTTAAGAATATTGTTGAGAAGGAAAAACTAAATCAGTTAAAAAATTGGAAAAAAATTATTCTTAGATTTATATGGAGGTTATAAAAGGATTGGTTTGAATAAGGAGGAGTGGAAGAATAGAAATAAGAATAATAATAAGAAATATAAATTGAAGAAGAAACCAAGGCACAAAAAAGTTCAATAGGTTCATATTCAAAAACAACTTCTTTACCTTCCCATCCTGATAAGAATCTAAACATAGAAGTTTTAGGTTAAATTAAGTATTCATCAAAAGAAGAAGAATAATAAATCAATATCGTATGAAATTATCTGAAAATTATTATTCAGATAAATAAATATACATTATAAAAGTTTTATAAGATGTAAGTGTTGAATCAAAAGAGAAAAAGTAAGATGTTTTCCCTTATAGACCACATGTTTTAGAGGTTCAATCTAATTCATCATACTCTTCAGCAATAGAGGCACAAAAACATTGATTATATTTTTTAACTCTAAAAAGTTTAATTGATTCAATTTCATACCTTCCAAATATCAAGGCCAAGTGAAAACAAATTCATAGTACCATGAATGAAAAATCAGAATTGTTGATGATGATAATTGAGATGGCCATTTAGAATGAAGTAGAAGTCAATGAATTCAAAATTTTAAAAAAAAATATCACAAGAGACATTTTAATAATATGGTTAGATGTTTGATGCAATTTGACAATGATTTAAAAGACCATGATGATCAAATAGTCAAAATGAAGAAAGTTCCTATGGAATATTCTAATTATTTTGATAAACTTTAAACAAATTTTTTGAATGGAGTAATGTTTTTAGAAGAATTCAAAAACATGAGTGACAATATAGATGAGGTAGTGAGAGTTCTGAAAGAAAATTTTCACAAGTTGGAATTAAAAAATATTAGACTCTAATCTTGTGAAGATGAGTTGTTTAGTGTAAAAAATAATAATGAGAATATTAGTGTGTAATTTAAAAGGTTTAAGGTATAATTTTAGAAGAAAATAGTTATAGAGATATGAATGGTGAATCTTGAATCATTAGTTACTAAAGATGAGAAAGACCATGAAGATATAAATAAGTGTAAGGGAATTATCAAGAATCATTATAATAAATAATGATTTCTTTCTTAGTTGAACTCTTTATGTAATATTTCGAATTTGTTTTGATTAATTTTTAATGTGAATGAATTTTTATCCAAACACTATATGTATAAATGTCTTCCAATTTTCTGGATGTATGTTATTCTTTAATATCATAGATGAATATTTAATTCACATAAAATTGTTTCATATGATATACTTTTCTACCATTTCAGGAGGTTATACTTTCTTTATTATTTTTTGAAAATCACCAAGGGGGAGAATTTTTGTAAATATTTGAGAAATTTTAAGGGGATAAGTTCTTCATAGCTTTGGAGAGAATTTCTTTAAAGG
The DNA here is from genome assembly GCA_963277665.1 of Viscum album. Classification (NCBI taxonomy): domain Eukaryota; kingdom Viridiplantae; phylum Streptophyta; class Magnoliopsida; order Santalales; family Viscaceae; genus Viscum; species Viscum album. The sequence continues at coordinate 1,239,390,226 of OY728153.1, forward strand.
AGAGAGTTTTATAAAATTAATGGAATAATACCAGGGGAACATTTTATCTTAAAGGGTAGAATCATTCTAAAGAATAATTTTTGTTTAGGGGGATAATATGAAATATCAATACTTTCCATTAGATCAACCATGATAAAGAAAAAGATGGTATTAACTCAAGGGGAGTTTAAATATGATAAATAAAAAAATTTCATATATCTTTGATGTTCTTAAAATAATAAAGGGCTATAATTTTTTCAAAGTTATTAGTTTTTTATTTTTAGTGTCGTGGTCTGTGCGTTCCAAAAAGGGGGATATTTTTTAGTCAAATTTATACTTTCTACTTTTCCTTTCCTTAGTTTTCGAAATCAAAAACACTCTTTTAAAACTATATTTAAATAAAATTATATTTCCCAAGTGTTTTAGTATGTTTTTATAGAAAATTTTATTTTATACCGAACATAGAAATTATTTTAATATAAAATATATATATAATTTCATTCAATATGATTCATGAGACTGAAGGTGAATCCTCTATATTAGACTGAATTTTTCTCTAACTGGTGGTTATAATAATGTCCTATCTATCAGATTGAAAAAAGTGACATTGGAATAAAGAAGTCAGATTGACCTTTATTCGGTTCATTGGATTGAAAAACAATAGTGAATTCCATCAAACTATCCAAATTTTATAATCAGTGTAAATTAGAATTGATTCTATAGGATAGAATATATAATAGCATTGTAATTGTGTTAAACATAACGATGTCATAAAAATTAATTACAAATCATTCTTAGCTATCAAGATCAAGATCTATATCATTATGAGTTTTCAACGTGAAATATGTCTGAGGCTGTTAAAAATAACTCAGAAATATGATCATTAGATAGTTTCATATAAATATGAGGTCATTTGTAGAGATGGGAGATGATGTAATTTTCAACTCAACATGTCTAAATATCACTCTACATGAACACCTCATTTTGAATCTTTGTAATTTTTTAGAGATTTTAATTTATAAGGAATCCATGTGAGGATTTTAAATTACTTAGAACACTTTTTCTTTTTAATTTTTTGTGCTTGATTGTGGTATTGATAAACAGCCACTAGGGATAGAAAGATGAGTGAATCTGATCCATTGGATCAAGGTCTTATGAGGCTAGGAAAATAGTGACGACACCAATAATAGTATTCAGGGATTTTTTATTAAAGAATTATATGGATGAATCTGATCCCTAAGATCAAGGGATTTCAGTGGATTGAAAGATAGATCCATACCGATCATCATATCGAGGTATTTCTTTATAAGGAAATACAAACCTTTTACGTTAGGTATTAAAACTATGGATATCTTAAGTTGGGATTTATGATTTCCTTAACTCTATAGATTAAAGAGTAAATTTTTTGATTAAATATTTCAAGTCATTCTTACTATAATAAGCTTTTTTATTTCTTGGTTATATAAGTTTTAATTTCACTATGCATATACATTAAAAATGAATTTTATAATTATTATTCTAATATTAGATTTATTGGACTGATACTGACACTGATAATAACTTTAATATAATCGGATATTTTTTGTTCTAATTTTAACACTCTGATAATTGGAAAAAGTTTGAGCTTGATCTGTTTGACTTAACAAGATTTTTTTGTTAATTTAAATTTTTTAAATTACAGTTCACTCCCCACCACCACAACCCACTTATATCCATTGTAAACTCTTACAATCCAATAGTGATGAAATAAGTCGAGGAATAGTGGTAGTTGATAGGGTTGTTGTAAATCATTAACAGAATGATTAAAGTAACACTATATCGAGTTCTTTTTTCTATTATTAATGGGAAATACATTTTTATAGATAATGTATAATAGAAATTTTTATTAGATGTAGAATATAAGAGGAAAGGGGGCCATATATGGGGGATAACACTAGGTAAAGTGTAATTACACGAGGTTAGGTGCTACATTTCAATGGTGGAAGAGTGTTTCCCTTGAAAATGAGGAAATTAATTCAATAAATTTTCACCATTAATGTTGAGTGGTACATAAATGAACAACCATGATATATCACAACACCAAATTCTATTTTTTTCAAGAATAATTAAGTACATTATAGAATTTTTTTCTCTATGTTTATTAAAAAATAAGGTCAAGCCATCAAAACCTACCATGATTTCTATAGTATTTTGTTATTTTAACATTATTTTGACAATAAATTCCCCTAGATTTTTGTATTGGAGTATAGAAATATTGAAATAAACATGAACGTGTTTGGGTAGTGGTGGTCCAACTCATGACATCAATATATTTCCTTCCTATTATTGAAATATTATTGGTTGAATACTATTGAAAAAATTTTGTAGAATAAGTTATTATAAATAATAGTGTTCTATAGTATTTTATCTTAAATTTGAACCTGAGATTTAACTGTAGATTTTGGAAGGGACTACATAGTTCTTTTGAATTATAACTTAATATGAGTAAAACTTATCTCCAAAGAAAAATAAGTAGACAATACGAGTCATTTGGATTCTAGAAGATATGATTATTCCATGCCTTCTCAACCATGAAAATTCATCAGATTACCATCAATCATTGGTTTAATTATTTTATAAAAATATATATCTATCACGTATTCCTATAGAACATTTTGAAATGTTATATGGATGACCATGTTGATTACCATTATGTTTTTTGGGATCAATGAAAATATTATTTTTTTCAAATGATTGTCATATGAGATAATATATCAGGTTAAAATAATTTAGTAGAATATAATTATATATTAGAGATGAATATTGCCTTATGTTGGTCATAGTTGATGAAAATTGAAGTATTCTATTATATATATGGTTTTTTTGAGTGTGTTGATAATGTTAGAACCTAATAGGATTGGAAAATAAATAAGGTTAATTTACTAGTATGTTTGGTGTTTTGAAATCAGAAAATGGATAAAAGAATTATTGTATCAAATGGAATTTCAAAAATGTTATATAGATGTTCATAATGTCCTGAACAAAGCTGCGATTCCATCCAACCAGACATCCGACCCGGTCTAATACATGTCCCAAAGGGCGTTCCTAGTCCCCACGGCCTATCAACTAGCACCGGGCATCAAAGTAATCACAATGGGAACTATTCTTTCCCAATAAACCAGGATCAAGGAATAACTAAAAAGGTTTCAAACCAACCGTTAGATATAAATAAACATACAACTGGTCCTATTAAACAAAATAGGAATGTAAAACAAAAATAAAATTGGGTCATGCTAATAATATCTCCATATGACCTCATGGTTACCACCATACACAAAACCAACTTGCTCTAAGAGAAACCAAACCAGAAACATGTACCTACAAAACAACTCGGCCTACTGACGCAGAGTGGCACAAGTTAGTTGTCAGGTAAAGCATCTCAGTAGTTAATCACCATAGATTCCATGTATTTACTTTCCCGAAACATTCCATAAATACTAGTTTGAAAACACATTCCAAAAAACAAGATTTTATTATTTAAAGAAAACAAACCCAAGTTTCCACAAGTTTCCATTATAAAATAATACACACAACTTTCCATTTCAAAAATGATTTCACATTCTAAAACCCATTTGAAATTCATAACTCAAATATAAAACCAATCTATAAAATAAAATGGGGTTGTTAAGAAAGTAAAGGAAACCAAAAAAATAGAAAAAACTAGAAAAACCAATATTCAATGTGAATAAGAAATTAACATTATAAATAGATAGTAATTCATGAGCATTTCCTGAACATTTCTAGAGTAATCCCAGGATGTACTCAGATCAAACTGACCAACCAGTATATGGTACATCTCTATAGTCAATAACCAACTGTTCATTCTAACTAGATAAACTGGTGGCACATACCAAATAGCCCTATCGAGTCAAGGGGGTACCAACTCATCTAATCAAGCTTGACAAGAAATCATCACTCGGCCCTCTAGATGATGCCCATGAATCCCATGATAATAATAAGGATAATAATAACACTTGGTGAGATGTGGTATAGAAACCACAACTGGCTGTGTTCTCATACACGATCCATTAGAGGGGATCCTATCCCAAGGTCAATTGGACTCAATACTACAATTTTTCCATTCACAAGACACTATAGGGGAACACATCCCAAGTTCTTATGGTATCAAAATAAAAGACAAGCTTCTCAAACACACAAGAAAAACCATTTATTTAACAATCATTATTAAATACCAATCAGGCCTCACACTACCTGAGTTATCTATTCACATTACAAACAACACAATGTTCTAATTTGGCATTCACATCACTCTACAACAAATCCACTTTTCATTAACAACAAAAAGTATCAACCAGGCATCCACATCATACGATTTTTTAAATAAAAACTCTAAAAAATATTTAAAGTGTTATTCAAGAAACACATTTCAAAAATAAAATATAATTCCACAGCATTTCAAAAAAAAGCTAAAAATATAAACATTTGAAGACACCTTTAGTGGCTTGTGCATGGAAAAATTGTGGTATTGAGTCCAATGGACCCTTACACTATTTAGAAACCAACCATTATCAAAAGCACCAAAAGGGTCATAGTTTCATACACCACATAATTACCATGCCATGAATCAGATGCCAAATGGGCCAAGATTTGGAAAACAACATTTGAATACACCTTTAAATTCACTAAAGGCACTAAGGACACTGGGAATCTCATTACACACCTTTTTCACAACTCATAAAACTACTTTGGAATTACAATAAGAAAAAAACACATAAGACCCAACCATTTTCATAGGTTAAACCCTATTCCAATCCATATGCACACCGAAAACATTTTCAGACATGCTTCACATCCTTTATGCAATTCATACCACATATTTAAGAAACATAACAAGAAAGATCACTTGAAATAAAACTCATATCTTTTAGAAAACCTACATTCAACACATTCACATTTCACACCATTTTTAAAACATCTTTTCAAATAAACATAACTTTCTTTCAAACCAAAAAAAACAAGTTGCACATAATATTCACACCATAAAATCTACCAATTTCCACATATAACACCCAACTCACAATCCAACAACATTACCAAAACATAAACAAGGTAAAACACTACCCATATCACCCCATTTCTCTTTAAAAGATCAATTCACATTTAATCAAACACCATGTGTGCATCTAAACATAGGAATAACAAATAAACACTTTTAAAAATCATTTTTCACCAACTTTTCATCATAAAAACACCAAATAAATTTATACTAGCGCACCAAAAGCATTAAAAACACATTTATAAACAAATTAGGAAATATCAAGCATCAAATGGAATGTGCCAAAAAGTAAATAGATGGAAACACCTGCCTCAATGATGTGAGAATGTAGAGAAACTTTGGGAGAAGAAATAATCAAGATTTAGAAACAACCTATATACCCTAACATCAAGGAAAATGAACCACACATAAACCTTAAACCTTAGGGTTTTTCTAAGACAAAACCCCCACCTAGAGAAACCAAGAAACTAAGAGATAATGGGAGGAAGATGAGGAAATCAACCAAAAATCACAAAAACTCTCCTCAGGAACCTTTAAGGTGAATCAATGGTGGAAAGGAATCAAGATATGAGGGTATTATAAAGACCCTTGGTTAACCTAGGCTAATAAAGGGGAGAAAACCCCAAAATAGTATTAAAAGATCAAAGGGGAAAACTTGGAAATTCATATTTTTAAAAATATGGGAAACTCGCATGGTTTGGCCGCACAGTTTTCCCAAACTATGCACCTACCATGTGCATCCTACTTCCCAATAGGGACACCCTATATGAATTTTCCACATGGTTTCCCAAACTATGTGTCAACCGTGTCAAACACCTCTTCTCGATTCCAGAACCAAACTACACAGTTGTCACACAGTTTCCCAAACCATGCACAAGTCGTGCACCATGCCCTAGACCCCAAACCATGTGTCACATGGTTTCCTGGGTGAAGCTGCATAGTTTACCTTATCCATGTGCAAACCTTGTTCCACCTGCTATAAATCTCAAAAATTCCATTTTTCTCTAATAACTCAAAAATTTAAACCGGGACTCAACCCAAACCTCCACCAAAATATCCTTTAATAAGAAAAGAATAAAATAAAAAAAATTCAAGGTCGGGGTGTGACACATATTACCTACCATGTCCCATACTTGAATAAGGTCCAATCTAATGGTTCTCTTATATTAAATTAGGATGTAGTTAAGACATATTTCAATGAGACTTTTATAAATGGTTGATTAGAATTTTTTATTTAAGGAAATATATTTTTAGGGGATATATAAATCCTTTAGTGGGGATATAATGGAATAATAGACCAATTATAAAATTTAATTTTTAATTTTAAACTCATTTATGGTGAGAGTGGATTGAAATTTTTAACATTGAATCAACCCATTCAATTTTCTAGGGATTAAAATACCTATGGATGAGTGAGTTATAATTAAGTTGTTAATAATTCACTAAATGAAGTGTATTTTAAAAATATATTATTTATATAAGAATTATTTTCATGGTGTTAATAGTAAAATTTTATTTTTGACAATTTATTATTTCAAATATATAATTTTATTTTTGGTTTCAATGATTAATTAGTGTTAATAATTTGATATATTTATGGTTTTACATAATTGAATTGGAATTTTTATGTGATTTTAATTATAAATTCAAAGGAAAATAATTGGATAAAATTATCAGACTCAATGTATTTTGTGGTATAAAATTATTTTCCATAAATATGAATATTTAAATGGTTTATCATAGATAAATAATGAGATGGATTTAATTTTATAATTTATAACGGTATAATTTCTTGAGATTTTATATGAAACTTTTGGTGTAAAATTGGAGGATTACATGGAGAGTTTAGTTGGGAAAATTATGAGGTCAATTGAGTTATTTTTGAATCATTAAAAAATTTATCCAATAGAGAGTTAATTAAATTTAATTGTAAGTATTATAGATTTTATGGGTGGGTATTTTAATCACATGTTTTGAGATTCACCTTGTGAGAAAGTAATTTTGGTGAAACATGGATGTTCTAGAATATTGAAGGCAATTAGAAGGTGTGAGATTGGTCAGAGGATTAATGTTTGTAGAGTGGTTTGTTATATATATTTTAATATTATTTTTCAATGGTTTTATAAGATTGGATATTTCATAAAATATCTATTTTTATGGTTTTCACAATAGAGAAATAAAAGAGAAATTTCATAAAAAATCACAATCCATGCAAAAATGGAATGTGTTACCGACTAAATTTTAGTTATCTAAACATTTTACCCTTATATATTACCAACTTCTATCCCCATATTTATATGGTCTCATAACAAATGGAATGGTTTCCATATAACATATTGGATGGAATACACTCTTGAGCATAAAGTCTTAGAGTTCCATGCCAATAAAAAAAGATCCATTCAAAAAATTTCTTAATGTAGGACTCTCCTATTAAGTTTTTTTTGAAGGATTACTATGATAGAACTTGAAGTTATACCTAGGATATCTAATCTATTTGAACAATAATTGAAGAAATGTTATTTCTTATTAAGGTAATTTTCTTAAATTATTACTATGACATAGATAATTTATTTATGTTTTGTTGATAATTTACTATTTAAAAATGATTTTATAATCCATGTTTTTGTATTAAATCATTATTTTTTAAAAAAAATTATAGTGATCTACATTATGTAAAATCCAGATAAAGGTATAACTTTTATTCAATGATTTAAATTTAGTTAATTGGATATTCTCACATAGTTTGATTCTATGTGTCAATTGGATTTCAGTATGACTTATTATCAAGAACCATATGTAATTTACCATAATAAAGTAAAAAACTAAGGGATCATATGTTTGGATATTGGTGGTTGGAATATGAAAATATATTACTTGTCCCGATAAAGCAAAGGGATTGGACTAAAATGTGATAATTTAAAATTTTATTTAAAAAGGGTAAAAGCACTTAGAGATTATTTAATATTAAATTAATTATTCTATTATATCTCATAGTAGGTATTATTTTTTAGGGGGTGTGGTATTTATTTTAATTTTTTGGAAATTTTGAGTTTTTGCTGTTTTTAGAAAATTGTTATATTTTAAAAAGAATCTTTTAAAAAAGAAAATGTTTTTTTTTCAAAATGATATAAATTTAATGATTTTTTTTATTTTATTTTTTTACATTTTTTTAATATCATGGAATTTTGTATTTCAATTTTTGAAATGTTTTTTTATAAATCAATGTTTTTATTAAAAATAATTTTTTTATTACCTCTAATTATCTTTTCATTGGATTTTTTACTCATGCATGGATATTTTTTGGATTCTTGCGAAAATACCCCATATAATAAGACTTTAGTGGGCATATAAATATGATTTTTTCAGGATATAGTAAATGAAAAGGAATCATTTAATGTTAGAGGAGGTCCATATATCTATTTTTGAGATAATGTGGGAGGATTTAGTGGAGTCTATGTCTTGATATATTCCATATTTATTTTCATACATTGAGTTATCATGTGTGTTTGTACTCAAATGTTGGATGTTTTAAATCTTATTTTCTTTACATTGTTATATTTTAGGAGTCCTAATAAATGGTTTTATATCTTGAAATAATTGGGATTAAATGTAGGTTTCTCATACCTCTATAAATTAATAGATTATGATTATGACCATAGGGAAATCTATTTTGGGTATTAGGATTTATTTCCCCTAAATGGTTCATTACAGTAATTACTTCCAACTATCTATCTTTTTTAATATAAATATTTCTAAAATATCCAATCCATCATAAAAAACACTTCTGAACTAATAAATAATGAATAATAAAGAATAAATTTTTATTGATGAACACATCTTGTGGGTGATATTAACATACTAATAAGTTATATTTCCCTATATGACTTAAATTATACTTTATGATTGTATAAGACAACATTTAAAAATTAATTTTTCACAAGTTAAGTATATATTTAATTCATTATATTATGAGAAATAATAAACATATACAAACATTAAAATAATTTGATAAACACTATTTTAAATCACATCCATCATCATGAAATAAATCATTTAAATTAAAACTATAAAAATAAACTAAATTTATCCAATTAATTAATTCATATAATAAGATTTATTTCATTTAATCCTTATATATCAAAAACGATAATCAAAAATACTATTTTTAATTAATTATTTAATCAAATAGGTATATATAAACTAATGAATTCATGGTTTATATCCTACAATAAATAGACTAAATGTTTAAAATTACCCCCACCCCAATATAAGTGGCCCACAAATGGGTTAACATACATAGGATAAAATTGAATTAATAAACCCAAACACTGATTATTATCATACACAAATTAACCTTTTACCAATTTCAATAATTTATTAGAGAATATTAATCATTTATATATGTGGTAAATAGTTTATGTGATTTTTATTAAAAAAATCCAACAAAAAATCACCATATTGAAAATATTATAACCCTAAACACATTTAGATTTCATAATATCAATCTATATTGATCCTAATCAAAAAATTGAACAAATTAATTTATGTGGGAATAATTATATATTTAATCATGTTTTAATAATATATAATAAATATATTTAATCATGTAAAACTATAGTTTATTAGACATATGTTCAATTATTGATACCAAATACTACTCATAGTGTATTATGTTGAACAAATTTATTTTGTTCCATAATATATCATAAACCCATATATATATTGATGCTTAAAATTCCTTATTTGTTTTACTAATATGATTATATTATGTGTTTTATGATAATATCTCTTATTCTTAACACATTTGAATGATTTCAGTTGTCTTAAAAATAAATCCTAAGTAATTTCTCTTATGCTTTTATATTTATCTTAAGTGCTAAAAAATTCTGTTATGAATAGTCTCATCACTTGCACTAAAATTAAGTTTTCAAAAAAGGATTTTATATTATGTAAGACCAATGTAAATTAATTATCTTATGGAATATAGGAACTTATATTATATAAATAATTAAATCTTAAATATCTAAATCATAAGGATTTGTAACTAAGTCTTTTCTCTTACGTGGGGATTGATTTATCTTATAAAGTGAAACTTTATAAATAAATAATATTTTGTGTTGAAAATTTAAATATATGATATGTGTTTTATAATATGTAATATTTTTATCTTACGATGATAGAATTATCTTATGAGAATAGTTATTCAAGACATTTATCTTATACACATCAATTTATCTTATAGAGGATTGATATTTTATTCTCAGAGTTAGAGTGTCATTCGGATACACTTTTCAATTTTGTCATATGTTTTTAAAATTAAACTTATTATTTCATGTGAATTAGATAATAAGTTGTCTAAATAAAGAAATTTAGATTTGGACAAAGTTATTTTTTCCAAGAATGGAAATATATGATAAAGATGTGATCTACTACATCCCACCATCTTTTTTTGTTCCATATTTGGAAAATAATGACACACACTAATTAACATAATGTCACTTAAAATTTAAAAATTATTATTCAATTGAACATTGTGATTTACCAGTCTTCTTAGTTAAAATTCAAAATAAGGATATATAAAAAAGAGATAATGCTAATGAATGATAAATTATATATGGAGAAAATATATGAAAGATATGCATGCATATAGTTTATATTATATTTCATGATCATTTATTAATAATATTTTTTTTATTACATGATTATCATTTTCAATGGAGATCCTATAGAACTAGTCTTTGAATATATTATTCTTCTCATGAAGTTTCTTATTCATTTTTTAGTTTCTTATTACAACTGTGTTTTGAACCTGTATTAATATTATATTTCATCTTTATATTATTATGTACTCATTTTATTTGAGTGTGTTAATATCGTGGATAAGTCATGTTAAGATAGGGAACAACATAAATATCTTATACCTTTTTTACCAAGTAACAATTGGGTAGGGCCTAGAAAAGGGGTTGGTATAGTGAAAATCACTAAGGCGTAGAGTATTTGTGGAGTGGACTAGGTGATCTTTACGCCCCGAACAACTATAAATTATTTATGATATATCTTTAACTTTTTATTTTTCATTTTTTATTATTTATGATAAGATAATATTATAATTAATCATTCCAAAATACAGGTTGGTTTTCAAGTGAAGAAAATTTCCAAGAACTCAATTCACCCTCCCCCGTCTTGAATCATTGCGTTACATTGATCTTACCAATACTTACTATTATAGGTGGAGACTCTTGAGTTATAAACTCTAAAAGTTTTAAAGTCTAAAATATGATCTTCAAATGTATAAATGTATAACAATAGAGAGGGGATGTCTATGGTTGGAGAGCCCTATTTTAATGAAAAAATAATGGATGCTAGAAGGATTGGATGATTATTTATTTGAAAAATATTGGTCAAAAAGTTTATCTAAAGGCTATTAAGCCCTACAAAATCCCCAAGATTGAACCCAAGACATGGGATACTGTTGCTAAATCCAACTATGATATGAACTCTAAATCCATTAATTTTATCATATGTGGACTTGAACCAGATGATTTTATCAGAGTTTAATAATGTTTTATAGAACATGAAATGTGAACAACTATATCCTTAGATTATGAAGGTACTAATAATATGAACAGATCAGGTAAAACACTATAAAGATAAAGTTTTATACATTCAGAATGATTTATGGTGAGATAATCACTCAAATGAATACAAATCTAATAAGAATTTTAAACAGTTTGGCTACTTTAGGAACTCATGTTTCTGAACCTGATCAATCTCTTAATGTTCTCAGAGTTATTCTATACAAATGGAGTGAAGTTTCAACTTCCGTTATGAAATATACTATTTTGAAAGATTTCAAAATATAATATCTTATTGGTAAAATTATGATATATAAAGAAGATATGGAAGCTAAGTCTAGAGATTATAAGAAGATAAAATAAGAAAATATTACTTTAAAGTTAGCTACTTTAAAGGATGAGAAGAAAAATAGAGACCTTGTTTTCAGGATCATGTGATGAATAGACTTTATGAAATTAAAATTCAAATGATAAGGTTGCTTAATTTTCCAATAATTTTAAAAAAGTTTTAAAATAATAGGAGAGGATTCAAACAAAATATTTAACATATAAAAAATTTATAATGGAAATTATAATGAGGTTAGATACTTTTATTGTAAGAAACATGGACACATTAAGCCAAACTGCCCTCAATTTTAAGATAATAAGAAGTATAAGAAGAAGTTCTTACAAAATTTTGGCTACATAAATAAATCCAAGAAAGCTATGATGGATAATGTAGTGACTCAAAGGAATCCAGTAATGAATCTAGTTCTAATTATAAAGATGTATTATCTAATCAAAAGGCAAACATGTGACTCATAGTACAATTTGACGAGGTTCATTTTACTTATTACTCTTATTTTAAATATGAATGTGACAAATTCTCTTATAAAAATTAAATAAATATTTTTCTATATTATAATACCACTATTATTCTGTATTTAAAAGGAAAAATACTCTAATGAAATAATATGATGTTGTTATCAGTGAAAATGAAGTTTTAAACAAATGGATTTTGGAACTCAAAGTTGAACTACATGGTCCGGATTCTTATTGTGTTGTCCATGATGGAATAATAAAATTATTAGAGGTTGAAGTTAAAAATATAAAGGATATTTCTAGTGTTTATTCTAAGGGTTATATTTAAAAAAAACTTGGTAAGAACAATGAAAATAAATAAAAAAAAATTCATATAATGTAAGGGATAAAAACCCAATCAATATAAAAATTATTTTATACCTAGTTCCAAAAATATAAATATGTATAAAATTACCTACTTTCATTATGGAACAAATATTCATTTGGAAAATTATTATTTCCTAATAAATCCTCATATGTGTAGAATAAAGAAGAATTTTATGTCGATAAATTTATCTAGATCTAATTCTAAAAAATATGGAAAATAAAAGTATTTTTGGATTCCCAAATCTTTTATATATAACATTGTTTGGACTAAGATAATTTGGGTACTAAAACATATTTTTTCTTAATTTTTTCTTATATAGAACAATCCACATCAATAACAATGAAAATGGTTTATGGATGGTGGTTGTTCAAGACATATGAGTGGATATTTGTCTTACCTTCTCACTATTTGGTGACAATTAAAAAGGAAAGATAGTTGTTATTAGATATATTGGAGATCCCTATTAATTCCCTACCATTAATGTACTTTATGTTGAAGTCTTGAAGCATAATCTGATAAGTATTTCTAAACATTGTGATGATGGATATTCAATTGATTTTTCTAAAAATTCTTGTTTAGAATTTAAAAATAAATCCCTTAAATTTAAGGTAACAAGAAATAAAAATGCCTATATTTTGGATTTTAATTTTTTGTATATAAATAATATAAAATTTTTCAATGCTAAAATAAATTAATACTGCATTTAACATCAGATTATTGTAAATTGTAATTTTTATTCCTTGAGAATTGTATCCAAAATAAATTTGATTTCTAATTTTACTAAAAGTAAATTGGATAAAAAGAAACTATGTTATACATGAAAAATGTATAGAAAAACAAAAAAAAATAAACCAATAAAATATGTTTCTAACTCTATGCCCTTATAACTCATCCACATAGATCTATTTGAACCTTATATAATAGAAATATTAGGTGGAAAATATTTATTTATGTTTTAGTTGATAATGTTTTAAGATTTACATCGGTATATTTCTTGAAAATAAAAAGTGAATCTTGATTTATTTTTATTAATTTTTTAAAGCTTGTGAAAAATGAAAAATATGCCAAAATTAAGTCTTTAAGAAGTGACCATGGGGTAGATTTTTGGAATCATGAATTTAATTTATTTTTCTCAAAACTTGGAATTAAACATAACCATTTTCTCCTAGAACACCTTAGTAAAATAGTGTTACTGAATGGAGAAATAGGACCTTTAAAGAAATTGTGAGAACTATGTTATGTGAATATAGCATGCCCACTTACTTATAGGATGAATCTATTAACAAAACAAGTTATTTAATTAATAGAGTTCTAAAATAGCCTATCTTAAATAAAAACCCTATGATATTTGGAATAATATAAAACCAAAGGTTGGATGCTTTAATTTTTTTTATGTAAAGATTATATATTAAACACCAAATAAAATCTTGGTAATTTTTAACCAAAGGATGATAAATTAATCTTATTAAGAGATTACAATACTTCCAAATTTTATAGTTTTTTCAATAAGAATTCAAATGTAGTTGAATAATCTAGTCATGCTAAATTTTAAAAAAGTGATCATTTTGATCATAAAAAGTCTCAAATTGATAACATAAGTGATTAAATGGAAAACCTATAAATTGAAACTCTATTTGATGAAAAAAAATCATAATTATTTTTAATATGATCAAAAACAATATAGAACTAAAGGGATTGATTCTAAATAACCAGAAATTATACTATTGAAATAACCTATAAACCTTAAATAACATATTCTAGAAACTATTATAATAAACCTAGATATAGGTTTTAGGGATATGATATTTGTAGGAAACCTTCTTTAATTTTTGGCATTTATTTCCCAGTATAAACCTAAAACCATATAATAATCCCTAGATAATGAAAATTAGTTAGTTGTTATACAAGAGGAGTTATACCAGTTCAAGAGGAATAAGGTATTGGAATTAGTTGATATACCCTCTGACTATACTATTATTGGAACTAAATGGGTGGTGATCAAGGTTTAATCACTAGTAATAAGTCTAGGATAGTTGCTAAAGGTTACAACCAAGAAGAAGAAATATATTATGATGAAACATTTTCCCTTTTTGGAACATTATAATCCCTTAGAATTCATTTAGAATATACATCTCATATGAATTTTAAATTATATCACTTTGTTGTTAAATCTTCTTTACTCATTATATTTTTAATGTAGGAAGTTTATGTTGAACAACCTTCTAGTTTATAAGACCCTCATTTTCAAAAAAACCAACTTGCAAAATATTCTTATAGACTTGAACAGTAACTTAGATCTTGGTATAAAGTTTAAGTTATTTTATTTTGAAAAATGGTTTTAATATAGGATTCGTATACCATACTCTTTTCAATAAAACATTATCAAAATATGCTTTACTAGTACAAATTTATGTTGATGACGTTATCTCCAGTTCAACAAACCAAAAAAATATGTAATGAATTTTCAAAACTAATGAAAAAAGAGTTTGAAATTATAATGATGGGTGAGTTAAAATACTTAGTTTTAAAATTTATCAAAATGATTTTTGAAAATATTCTAAAGAAAATAAAATACATAATTGATTTACTTAAAATATTTTTACCTAAAATTAGTAATAATTTTTCAACTCCTATGAGTTATAAAATTAAGATTAACTTATATGAAGAAAGAAAACCAATTAAAAACAAGGTATATAGAGGAATAATTGGGATCTTTATTTATCTCACTAAAATTATACCACATATTATGTTTTCAGAATATATTTATACTCAATTTCAATAAAACCTAAAAAATATCATTTAACTACTGTTAAAAGAATTTTAAGATGTTTAAAAGGAAATATCTCCTTATCTTTTCTATTTCCAAAAACACCTAAATTTGATTTGATATAATATTCAAATATTGATTTTGGTTGGTGTAGACTAGATAAAAAGGGTATATTAGGTACCTATCATTTTCTATGAAAACCATTAGTATCATGGTATAGTATGAAACAAAATTTTATTGCATTATCAACTAAAGAAGGTGAATATATTTCATATTGTAGTTTTTGTACATAGGTAATGTGGATGAAACACACCTTAATTCATTTTGGATTTAATTCTGGTCATATAATTTTTTAACACAACTACTATCAAAAATTCAAAAAATATAATAAACAATTCAAGAACAAAGAATGAAGATTTAGAGAATCACTTAATATTAGATAATTAAAAAAAAAAGTTATATTGACGCACGTCTGTCGTAGGGCGTGGAAATGTGTATTTTTATGTTTTACTAGTGCAGCATAGAGGCTGACCAGGGTCATCTCACTTGAGGATCTTTTTCAGTTCATCCACTCACTTAATCTAATTCACTTTAACTAATTCTTCTTTTTATTTTTATTTAATATAGGAATAGAATGGAATTTATGAAAATAAATGAAATGATAAAATTCAATTCAAATTAATATAAAATGCTAAACAAAATGATATTAGTAAAGAAAGGAAGTTCTCCTAAGAGAACTTTTAAGGAGCACCTTCATTAACCAGCTTCAAATATTCTTAGTGAACACACTCCATTGTATGTGTGAACACCTTAATCTAACCCGATTATGAATGAAAATTGTACTTAGTGATCACCAACACACCCTCTATACACCTCTTCAATCGAGGGAAAATGGTTGTAGATTAAGAAGTTAAACTTTAAACAACCACGGTGAGGATTATACCCACTATAAATTATCTTTAGAATTAACTCAAAGAAATAAAAACGTGGTCTTTGGTTCAAGAACCTGATTACTCCCTCGGGATATTCCTCATATTAGTTACTCATGATCATAAGTATTATAGTTCATGATGGTAATATGAGAATATTAAAAGAGAGTGGATGGGTGCGCACATAAATAAAAACAATGCATTAATTTTATTATAAATCTAAATTACAATTGAAAACTAAAACAAAAATAAAGAAAATAAATAAATTAAAAATAAATGTGGAAGATTGGTGGTCGGCCTCCCTCAGTGGAGATCTCTTCCTTGGTGCCTTAAAAGAATGGATGGAGAATGGGATGATTTGTGAAGGAGGTGAGGGTCTCCTTTTATAGGCAGAATTATATCCTCTAAAATATTGCACATTTTTTACCCAATAATGGCAGTTTCATGCCTGGAACCCTTCTTCAAAGATGTTCATAATATGTTTTCCGTTCACCCTCCAAATTTAAGCTCCTTTGGAAACTATATGAATGAGTTGGGAATTTCTAATTGGCAGTTTCTGTTTTTGGATGCAGCTTCCAGGAAGCTTCTTTCAAATTTATAACAATCAATGGTAGCTTTAATGACTTCAAAACTCAAAAAGATTTGGTTTATCGTCGTCCCTATGTGTCCTAGTTCTATCCCAGGTGGAATCACTTTAATTTTATGTGTGAATTTCGATTTTTGGTTCCGTTACAGTGGTGGGGTCCACGCAGTCCGCCCAGAAAAATCATAAACTTCATTGATTTTTAAGCCCTTTAGATAGCCGAATCAGCTCCTGGTCTAGAATAAAAAATTTGAAAAAAATAAAATCATGATTCTAAAAAAATTAATCACAAAATTTTAACATATATTTTATGATAAATGAAAAAAATACCCTGGTGATAACAATCTATTAAAATTGCAGAATTAGGTCATTTTTGCATTTAGGCTCAAAATAACACTAAAACCTACAAACATGACAATTAACCATACAATAAAAATATGGTGGGATTATAAACAATGATTTACAGTATAAAATATATGAAAATGTGAGCATAATCAGATATATTTTTGTAATAAATTTGTATAGATAATCAATTAGCATACATTTTTACTAAGACATTTCCCATTGATCTATTTGATTTTATCAAATCTAAATCATGATTGTTTTATTTAAAATTATTTCATTCTAACTATATGTTTTATGATCTTCTATAATGATATATATTTTCAATTAAATGTTTTTCTTTTTTTTCTTGAATTGTATTTAGAGTCACCATTTTGGTTCTCAACATGTCATAGAGTGACATGTTTCACATTAATTATGATTAATTTTTATGTAACTTTGTGTGATATTTCATCTTTCTCAAAAGAGATACTAAATAAATCTTATGCATGAAGGAATGTAACCCTTGATAACCTCATATATTTCTTCTTTGATTTTAAAAACATATGTTCCATTAATCCTTGAACCTCACTCATTTTTTGTAATTTGATCATTGGAAATATTATGTGTTCTGATTGTTCTTCCATAAGTAGCTCAAAGAGACTGATGTAATTGAGAAAGGTTCCCAATGTAAAAATCTATGTATTTTGGCTTATTGGGAAGAATATATATGTTTCTAAATAAATTCATAAATCATCGAGTATGGGAGTATGTCTATGATGATAATCTAGTAGAGTTATTCTTCAAGAAATAATTGATAGAATTATATAATCACACAATCTTTCATTTTAGATATAAAAAATACGTAGTCACCTCAATAGAAAATCATAAATATTTCATGATGACTTTTGAGTAAATTTTAAGTGTTTTCATGATCAAATATTCTACTTTAATACCTCACTTATTATCATTAATGAATTTTTCCCTCTAGATATTATGAAATCTATTTTTGGAATAAAATATATGAATAAAAAGTCTGTAAATTATTTGTATCCATAAATAAAAGTTTGTGTTAAGTTAATTCAATATTTAGTTCTCTCAGTGAGTTGTTGAGTTCAAAATAATTTTATTTTAAGCTATTATATTAGTGTATTTGTTTCAAATAGATAAGCACGTAAATCAAGAATGATATATCATGTGATATATATTTCACATTCAGAAAAATAATGTGAACTTATATCATTTTAGAAGGATTTTGATGCTTATTTTTGGGAAATATAGTGTTCAATTTAATGATTTTTTGGTTACTCATTGTCATGGGTTAATAAATATTAACTAACTATTTTTATTTTTTTTATTCAAGAAAAAAACAATACAATCACAAGGCCCATCAAGGAAATCCAGGTGAAAACAAGGATATGGAGGCCTAAAATTGTGGAGACCAAGAGATTACCCTCTAATGATATTGACCCCTATTGGTCTAAGACTTTGAAGTTCATGAATAAATATTCTCTCCGATCTGGGGGTGTCCAATGAGGCTAGGTAATCCGCTGCCTTATTCCCCTCATGCTAGGTGTGAGACACTTTGGTATTAGTGTCAAGGATATTGTGGCACTTGTGAATAATATAGACAATTGACCAAGGGGTATCTCTAAGGCCATGAAGGGCATTGTGGACCATCATAGAATCATTCTTCGCTTTTTCTAGTTCCAAACTCCTCTGCCTACAAATAGTGAGATTTGCTAACATAGACTTTGCCTCTGCCAGTAACAAAGATCCCTAGCCCAGACAGATAGAAAACACCAGCATAACCGAACCAATGTTGTCACAAATGATCCCTCCTCCACAAATGTTTCTGGACACACAAGATCCATCTATGTTGATCTTTAAGCCCTGCTAGGGGGAATTCCATCTGACCTAGATTCCAACATTAGGAAAGATGATAGGATGGGTGCCAATGGAGACCTGTTTGAACCAATGCAAGGTTGGAGCCTCCTTCTAGTTGCTGAGAGATCTAAAAATATCGATAAGAAGTATTTTAATTCTAATAAAGATCGATCTCCCAGAAAAATCCACCTCTTCATGGTTCCATTTGTTTTGTGCCTGCCAAAGACACCAACAGCCTGCATTCAACACCAGATCACATGCCCTTCTCTCCGGACCCCTCTCCCTTGAGTCATGGAACCAACAGGCTAAGAAAGGTTGATTATCCAAGTCACGAACAAAAAATGTCGTGAACTCACTAAAAAAAACACCAGACCTCCTTCTCCCACTCACTCTCGAAGAATAAGTTCTTTGATCTCTCTTCCTACTGTGTCTTGCAACAGACACACCTGGATTCCATTCTTACTCTGCACCACTTAACATTCTCGTCATTGGG
Source organism: Viscum album (assembly GCA_963277665.1). Lineage (NCBI taxonomy): Eukaryota > Viridiplantae > Streptophyta > Magnoliopsida > Santalales > Viscaceae > Viscum > Viscum album. The sequence continues at coordinate 1,239,409,984 of OY728153.1, forward strand.
GATAGCATTATGTCGGACTCTCCAAATAAGAAAATTATACTTTTTGGGGATGTTCCTATCCCAAAGCAGCTCATTCCGCTCATCCCCATCACCCGACATAGGCATATCCTGACAATAATCCTTAGACATAAAGTAGTTGGAGGAAGAAAGGGTAAACACACATCTATCTGAGGATGAGGACAACTCAATGATATGGAACATATCAGACTGAGACTGATTCAGAATAGCATTGATAAAGGACAGGTGGAGACTGGCCTCACGAAAGGAAATGTTCATGTCAGGACGCCCTGGAAAACCGATGAGCTCCCCATACCATTTATCATGCCAGAAATAAATCTCACATGTCCCAACTATCTAATGAGTATGAGGATGAAGAGAGGTAATGAGGGTCCCAACCACACTCCATAGAGGATAGGCGTGTGCATCCCTCCTATCCCAACCCCCAGTGTAACAATGGTGCATGGTCTACCCCCATAAGGTACATTGCTCTAACACCTCCCACGCCAGTTTTGCATGCATGTAGGTGAGGGTGTCATGGAGACTCGGAACGTTAATGCCTCCTTCACTGGTAGGCCTCGCTATCTTCTTCCAAGAGGCCCAGTGTCTTCTACACTCAAAATTTGGGTCCAAAATAAACTGATCCATAATGTTGTCAATATTACAAATAACTCCCTTAAGGACCCTTACCACAGATAAAACGTGAATGGGGATGGCCAAAATAACACTATTAACTAGATTTATCCTCCCCCTAAAGGACAGATATCTATTATTCCTATTTAGAACCCTCTCCGTGATCCTAGAAACAAGATGGTCGAAGTCAAAAATACATAGCCTCTTCGATGAGAGTGGGGATCCCAGGTACTGCATGGGAAGAACACCTTTCTCTGTACCTAGAAAGTGACTCACTTAAAGAGCTCAACTGGCAGTACAACTGCTGGAAATATAGAAGCTCCTCTTTGGCTTGTTTATCACCTAGACACTCCAAAGACAACAAAACTCTAGGACTTTGTTCAATCCCCTAACTGACCTGCTAGATGCATTGGTGAAGATGATGGATTCATCTGCAAACATAAGGTGTGACACTAAAGGGAATTGCATACTTCTGTGATAAGGTAGTATGTCGATGTTGCTGGTACTACGATGGATAATGTGGATGAGCACATCTTGAGTGATGATGAAGAGACTCGAGGAGAGAGGATCCCCTTGTTATAGGCCTCGCATTTCTTTGAAGAAGCCAAAAAAAAATCCCATAACAGAGATTTCTATCTAGGAAGAGCTGAAACACCTGAAGATCAGATCAATATTCGAAGACGAGAGTCCCATACCTTCCAAAACCTTGTTGATGAAGCTCCATTCAATGCGGTAATATTTCTTGATCATATCAATTTTGATCACTATATTTGAACTGTAAGACTTAACATTTAAATCTCTAAATATTTCCTCTTCCATGGCGATCGCCCCCTAGATGGACCGCCCCCTCATGAACCCATGCTGCTCCTTGGAAATCCAACTAGAAGGGTTACTGGATAACCGAGTGTTGATGATGCTAGAAAGGATTTTGTAAGGGATATTACACATGCTAATAGGCCGGTAGTGATCAATGGAAGAAGGGGATTTGGACTTCGGGATGAGCACCACCAAGGTAGCTCTAGCAGCACGCGGCAGTGGCCCTCCCCGAAATAAGTCTCGGATCGCCTCAATTAAATCATCCTTCATTATTTCCCAAGAGGCTCTGTAGAAGGCTCTAGGGAACCCATCCGAACCTACCACACTATCTGGATTAAGGCTATTCATGGCATGGTGAATCTTTTATTCTCGAGGCAAGGCCCATAAGACTTTACTGTCACAATTAGAGAAGTTGGAGAGAATTACATCAAAAGGCCTTGTGTCTCCTCCAGGGTACCCACTCGGGATGAGAGGGTTGGGGACAGCAAGCAGGTTCTAAAAATGGGAGCTTGCCAGTGCCACAATCACCTCCCTATCATCATTAAAGGAACTGTCTTCCATCTCGATATTCAGATTCACCCGTTTTCTCCTTTCCTTTAAACAGGCATGAAAAAAACTATATTGTGGTCCCCCTCTTTGAGCCACCTAACCCTTGCCTCTTCCCAGACTTATCATTCTTGTATCATGAGCATGTCTACTAGGAGTTCTTTCCTACTGTATGGGTCCTCAAAGATTCGTTCATCCCAATCCTCTTCAATACACCGCTCAAGATGATCAACATCCTATAAGATAGTCTCCAGGTCCCTCTCAGAGATGGAAATAGCCTTCAACCACACCTGAAGCCTTGGCTTGAGCCATCAGAGTTTTTTGTGAAGAGCTAACCATGTGTAACCCTGGGAAGGTTTTCTCTAAGAGTCTCTCACTAGGTCAGAGTAGCTGGGGGAGTTATCCCATTATTGGTATAAACAAAACCACTCGTGATGGTCGTGCCTGGAGGATAAAGAAACCAAGAGCGGGGAGTGGTCCGATAGTCCGCATGGGAGGTGCAATACCTAGGTATTAGTATACGTGGATACTGCATGCATGTTGTCCAGGCATCTATCCAAGTGGCTCCACAGCCTTCAGTCCCCCCAATGGTTATTACACCAGATGAAACGATCCCCTAAGTACCTCATATCCATCAAGACCCTGCCTCCCAATAATTGAGAAAAATCAAGGCTGGCCTACCTTTTGGAGCTAGGGAATATGTTGAAGTGAACCCTAATTAGGTTGTGTGGTAGAAATTCAAAGAAATCATCATTTCAATAAGACCTGAAGAAGTTATTTCCAATTTAGTATTAAAAGACCCCTTAGATGATGTAACTCTTCCTGATATAATAAGAAGTTTTAGAGTGGTCATTTAAAATGATATTCAACATGAAGCTACTATTTTATATGGGAAAACATCTCAATGTGTTTAATTTATGGTAAATTAATCTATCATTCAGATTCCTACAATTAAATCTACCTCTCCTCAAGTACATGAAGAGGAGAATCTTCCAAATCCTCTATCAGAGTCGGTTGTTTCATTTTATATAACCAAATAAGGTTTGGTTATAGACATCATGAGGCTATTAGGTATTAGTTTGGAAAGAATCATAACTATATTTATTGGTTTATTTTAATTATTCAACGTATCTAGGCCTGTTGTGGCTGAATGATGAATCAAAATAGAGAAAATTTTCCTTGTCAAGAGTGATTTTCTAGGTTCTAAAGACGAAAAAAGAAGATATAACAAATAAGAATGTTCTATTTGTGAATATGGGTAATAATAATAGAGTTATTTAAACCCTCGTATGTAAAATATAATCAATAATTTTAAAAATAAATAAATAATTAGAATAGAATAAAGAAGTTACTTATTCTGCTCGTGTTGAAGCTAAGTGTAATAGTTCTAAAGTGTATACTACTCATGTTGAAAATTGATGTGATCGAATTATATATTAGTTTGATGAGTTTTGGCTAAAGTAAATAATTTAAAGGTTTATTTAGTAGATTCCATATCATAGGTTCAAATTCATAAATATAATTTAGGGTCTAAGGATAATTTGGATTCTTTAAAGAAGGTATTAGATTCTTAGTTTGAGTATATCAAAATAATTATACCTACTCAATATAATCTAGTATATAAGAAAACATTTTATGGTTTAAGGAACATGATCTAATATATTTTGGATCAATCATAAAGAGATCCTATTTCTGGACCATCTAAGGAAAAATATACTACTCAATTTTGGATGAAAAAAAAATCGAAGTAGTTTTATTTCCATTCACACTCTCACAATAAGGATTACTTCTATGAAATGTGATCTTATATCTATTTAAAACTTGAATTTTATTAAAAGTGATCTATGTTTTTATTTTTATTTTTATTCTTAGTTTTATAAGAATTTATTTCCAAAGTATTGAAAATTATGTGAATGAGTTAGGGAGCTTTGTTTTATAATAATATCTCATCAATCAAGGATACTTATTCAAAGACCCAAAAGGATGTAATATTTAATGTATTTAGACTCAGAAATATGGTTGGTTCAATTTACAATAAATTTTATTTTATAGAATAAAATATTATAAAAATTCATTATCTTGTTCCCTAGTCTAATTCATCTGATTTCTCAAAATATGAAGAGGTTGTTTTGCTGGAAAATTAGAGAGGCATATTATTAAGAAAGGTAAAGAATTTTTTTATAGTTTTCCATCAATATATTATAGTTATATATTCCTATACCATAGTTTATAAAATTATATTCAATGTTCAGATTAATGTGATGAAATGGTTGATCAGTAGTTGTTCAAGGAAGTCAAATTTTTAATATTTCATCAGTTCCTTTGGCCAAAAGTCATGGAATTATTTTACTTTTCTTCTTGAATTCTTCCCAAATGACATTGTGTATAGGATCATCTATGTAAAGATTCACTATTATAGTTATGTGGTTGATGATCTATTTTACTTTCTATTCCTGATTTCCAACATATTGCCTTATAGCACCTAAAAGAGATATTTGATCATAGTGTCATATATGCAAGGGAGAATCATAAGTTTATTTCTTAAATCCTAAACTCTTGCTACTACCTCATTAAAAATTAAATTCACTCTTATGGATAGATATTATTTCCTCAAATCTCAAGAAGCAAATTATGGACTTTGATATAGTTCTATTAAGACATTTTCTCATGATAAAGTTGGCCTCAAAGGACAATTTTGATCAGATGTCTAGTTGGGAGACCTGTCTGGTGAAAGTGTTATTGCTCCTTTTCCTACATCATATTTTCCACCTAGAAAACCTCAATATTCTAAAAATACACCTCATAAAAATTTCCCTTCTGATGCCCCTCCAATATGTAGATTAAGTTTTCAATTTTTTATAACTAATGTTTTTTCATAACATTACAATGTCTAAATGATCGTTTCTTGAATGTTTGTCTTTGAATGTATATTTATTATTTATTTTTTATTAATAATTTTGTTTTGTGTTTATAATTATTTTTTAAAAAAAAAATATTTATTAAATAAATTCTAATATTTATTCATTTCATTTCTTTATATTCAAATAATTTATACTTGTTAGTGTGATTTAGTAAATTTGTTTCTCTATACTTTTAATGGACTTTTTTATATCACAAAAGGGGGGATATTTATGAGAGTATTTATCAAACTTTATATGTGAAAAAAAAATATCTTCATATTTTCATTATTGGAGGATTATTTTTAAGATCCTATTAATTATTTATTTTTGGGTTTTATGATCATTAAAATGGGGGATATTATTGGATAGACTTATATTGTACTACCATGTCTCATAAACTTGTCTATATTTTAATGCTCACAAAGTCACCATTTTTTTTATGGATAAGTTCATATTAAGTGTTTCTGGATCATATCTCTTATTATTAACTCTTTTTAATTATATTAGTTATCATCACAAAAATTCCTAATTATTTATCTCACATGTTTATATGTATCTTATGTGCTAAGGAATTCACTTATGAATAGTATCATCATTTCCACTAAAATTATGTTTCAGCTAAAAAATTTTATCTTCAAGGAGACCAATGAAAATGAATTATATTACAAAGTAGAGGAATTTATATTATGGAAAGAATTAAAGGTCAAAATTTGAATCAAATGGATTTTTGGATAATTATTTTCTCTTACATGGATCTTGATTTATCTTATGAAAAGGAAATTCATAAGTAAATTATCATATATGTTGACAAGTCAAAGATATGATAAGTGTTTTATCTTAAATAATTTATTTATCTTAAAAAACTATAATTATCTTATGAGAATAGTGTTTCTAAATATTTATCTTATATAGATTGATTTATCTTATAGAGGATTAATAATTTCTTCTCAGAGTTAAAGTATCATTTGGATACACTCTTTACTATTTTTAGATATTTTTAAAATTCATCTTATGCTTTCATGTGAATCAAAAAAAATTCTACATAAGAAAAGGCTGATTTGGACAGATTTCGTTTTACCTGGAATGTAAAGATCTGATGAAGATAAAATTTTCTAGATCCTACCATCTCTATTCAGGCCGTATTTGGAAAAGATTACACATTCTAATTAAGATCTTGTCACATAATATTTCACAAGTATTATTCTCTTGGTTATTGTGATTAACTAGTGTGATTAATACAAATTCAAAAGGATGAGATATAAAAAGGAGAGAGCATGTATGCATGATCAAATATATATATATATAAAGAAAATATACAAAATATATGCATACATGTCGTCTTTTATCTATTGTATAATCATTTACTGATCATATATTTTTTTTTCTTATAAGATTATATTTTACAAAGAGGAATCTATAGAGATAATATTTGAAGATATTCATCTTCTTTTAACATTTCTTCTTCATTTTTTAGTTACTTCTTGCAACTATGTGTTAAACCTGTATCAGTATTTTATTTTATCTTTTTATCATTATGTACTCATTATGTTCGAGTATGCTTAGAATTTGTAATGGTAATTTAATGATTAATCCTAGTTTAAATCTATTAGACCTTTTGTACCAAGTAACTACTACATGTACCCGATGGGGAATACCCTAGAAAAAGGGCTAGAATAATGAAAATCTCTAAATTTAAGGAATAAAGTGTTATTGGAGTGGGCTAGGGGGTCGTTGTGCTATGAAGCACTATAAATTATTTATATTTTATCTTAATATTATTATTTTTCATTCAGTTTCATATTTTTGATAAGATAGTATCAGAATCATTCATTCCTAAATATAGGGTGGTTTTTAGGTGAAGAAGATTTTAAAGAACTCAATTCACCCCCCCCCCTTTCTTGAGTCATTATTCTATATTTATACAACCGACATTTGAAAAACATCTTCAAATCCCATTACCACTAAAAATTGGGTTAATGTTATCTTTTACGAGAAATATTATTTTACGTAGTATGATTTGAGTAGAATTTAGATCTAGAAACATTTATTCACTACTATAATTTAAATTCTTAGAATTATAAGCCCATGAATCAATCACTAACACCTAAGGAATTAAGAAAACTCTATTTAATAAATTAAATAAATCATGGTATTGGTGAAAATTATTCATGAGTTGATAAAAAAATTATCTTTTATCCATATAATGAAAATGAACCCTATAGCAATATGTGTTCTATTTGAATCATTATCCTGAAAACACAATTATAAAAAAATTCAATTAAATTGGGGAGTTTACTATGTTTAGGTAAAACCACCCTATAATAAATCCCAATATTATGGGAAAAACACACAGATAGATGAATAATTACATTAAGATATATATAAAAATATGAATATTTAGAGGTTTTCTTAGATCTTGAGTTTAGTGGATATAGACTATAAGGATGTCGATGCTGGAGAAAGGATGACTCCCTTAGGATGGGTCATATTCAAGGTGGATGGAAAATGGAGGGAATCCATCTTTACCCATTTTTGATAGGTGATAACAAATGGTATTCCAAGGTATGATTTGGAGAAAAAATTCATTCATCCCAAAAATTTATAAGGGAAAATATTTTACTATGAAATGTATGAGGATTGATTAACAAGCACTGATAGAAGAGTTAATGAGTAAAAAATAAAATATTCAAGGAAGGATAACTTCTATGGTATAAATAATGTGACCATGAAACCTTAGCAGTGGAAACAAATAAATCAAAAGTGGCTAGACGTTTTGGTCATCAACATCTCCACATCCTCTACCTTCACATGAAATATTCTTCACTTCTAATAATCATCAACCATTATAACATTACTATTTAAATATTTTACATATCATAAAGGTATATACTATCAACATCATGTTTTCATACTAGTATAACATTTTACAGGTATTATAGGTAATAATAATAATATAAATCAAAATTATATTTTTATTATTTTTATTTAATAACATTAATATTAATCCCCATAAAAATAATTAGTAAATTAATCATATATTTACTTCCCAAGATATCCCAATTATTTCAAAAGAACATGAAGCCTGAATGAAGAAAAAAAATTAAATTTTGGAACTTTTAATAAATTGGTGTTATTAATTTAGAAAATTAGAAAATAGTTATACTTAATAATATTGATCAAATTTTCACAAATGATGTTAGGAATATTTAGTATCTATGAAGTACATGTTTTACTTTATTTTTCATTCAATAGTGGTTCCATGAAAAATATAAAAAAAATCCCTAAATATAATCATAATTTAACTATTTAGTTACATCATAAAAATATTGGTTTTAAAACCAATACTTTTATAGTATAAACAAATGTATAAAAATGAGGTAAAATTTCAATAAAATGAACATGATTATAATTTGTTTCATAATATGAAATTTAGAAATAATAAAATATTAAATATATAATAAATAAAATCTAAAACATAGGGAAATCCAATGGGTACACCATTATCATTACCAAGGTCACTTATATGATCAAAAACCCATGGGGGTAGTAAATTAAGGTGTAATACATATTTTAATTAAAATCCTCTTTATGTGTCTTATTCTCATGTTAAAATAAAAATGTATATCCTTCTATAAAATCAATAAATAATAGAATATAAATATGGAAATAGATATATAATGACACAATAGTTTTTAAATGGTTTACCAACCAATATTTATGGTTCTTTTTAATGAACATACACACTGAAATTTTATAGAACACCTAAATCAATAACATCACTCAAAATTATAAAAATGTTTTAAGAGAGGTTTACTACTAATTAATTAGTTACACTCTCTTTTTCAGTCACTACTAATTAATTGAATATTGTATTTATACACAAATTTAAGGCCAACATTAAATAATAATTCCAATGTGCACATTACAACAAAATAGAAAAGGTGGTTTTATTCTATATTGTAACTTTAATAAAAAAATCTTCAAAATAAAATTTTCTTGAATTTTCAATCCAATTTTATTTATATATTATCTCTCCAACACACTTAATCTCTTGATTTTGCTATCGAATGAAATTATATATAGATAAATATAATTTCTCACTCATCATACATACTCATAAAAATATATATCAACATTAATATATAATTTAATGGTAGCATTAATGACTAAGATATATTTGTGTAGACATAATATTCCAAAAACCCTCTTGTTATCAAAACTAATAAATTATGGTCAAAATTTACCAATTATGATGAATTAGATCCTATGTAAATATTTTAATAATCTAATAATTAATATAGGTTATGAATATATAATTTAATATTTTTCCATAAATTATACTAAATTTCAACCATCTTCATGTTGTCTCAAATAAACTCTAAACCTATCCCCAAAATCTATGAAAACAAATCATTATATTGTACCCAAAATCATTTCATTTGTATCTTTTAAAAAACATGATATATATATAATATGGTAGTGCTAATACTTGAAATGTAATTTTTCATTAGTTTGCATAATTTAATCATCATAATGAAGTAAATATCCTCAAAAATTCCTTTGACCATATTATTTGCATCTCTTTAGCCTCAAAATACCTACATAGAATCTATGTATTTTGTCTCTAGTATCATATAGTGGATATGGATTATATAAATATCCTATACTAAAATTATTTCATGCATTATTTTGTTTCTTATTGTTTATTATTTTTTATATTAAATGAATATCTATATATTTTCCCAAAATGCCCCATAAATTAACAATGTACATATTTACCAAATACTGTTTCACATAGATCCAAACTCAAACAGTGAATGGAACTTGAATATAGCTTTATATAATTAAATTATTAATAGTTTTGTCTTATCTAGAAGGATCAACTATCCATGAAAATGAAACATGAAACAATATTTTATATATGAAATGTCATCCACAGAACTACTAGTGATGCAATATAAATAATCCACCAAAACACAGTTCACACATTCATAAAAATTTATCATATTTAATTATTATAATCATTTACAATCTTCACTAAAGATACATATATATTATATATGTGATATTTTCAGGTAAATTTAAAATAAATTGATATCTAACAAAAAACTTAATTGTTGATTCCTATAATGGTTCACACATTCTCCATGTGGTTAAAAATATTATATGACCCTATTAACATCCTGAACAACTTATAACACTCAGGGAAACATACACAAAAATGGAAACTAGCTCTAATATCATATATAAGAGATATTAAATCATGATCCCAATCAAATTACAGAAAATGATTCCATACATAGAATAATTAAATTTTGAGTTTTTATGCCAAATATCGGTTCCATTCATGTTCAAAATAGTGTTCATATTGTGAAAAAATGTGTATAAAATAATAAAATATTTTATTCCTCTAAAAATTCAACCACAACACTAAGTTCAAGTATATCATCAATTTTATATAACCATATCTCACTTGTATTCATTATGAAATTTATTTATCTTTAAACTAATCTTAAACAACTCCCTTGTGGAAAATAACACAATCCATTGTGGATATAATACAAACATACATTATTTAAAATCATCTCAATCAATAACAGAACCACAAAATAAGTTCACTAAACTTGGTATCTCCTTATCATAAATAAAATCATAAAAAACAAAACATATAATTTGAAACATTGAAACAATATTCCACAAATGGAGTTTTTATAACCATTTATTTAATGTTATATTATTAGTAATAAAACCCCTTTTGAAATAATAATTCTAGAATTTTAGGTCACCGTAGTTCCACTATATCCCTTAAAAACAACATTAATTTGGATTTTTCAACATCAATTTAGACCACTATTTAGAAAAAAATAGTCTTATTAGACCATAGACTAACCCATAAGACCATAACAATTATTTTAATAGTGACTTAAAAACTATTAGAACATCATAATCTAGGATATCTCATTAGTATTTCAATCTAAATATCCCATATAAACTCTGTATATTTTAAATATATATTACCTAATTAAAAATATTCTTAAACATTGTGGTGATCCCATATATTATGAGGTTCATTGAGAGGGTGGTGAATTAGTGAATAGTTATCCTTCATTAATTTTTATTATTTCATAAAAAATCTCCCAACATCACATGTTAAAGTAAAGATATCTCACTACCTAAGTCACACATGTTGAGGAATTAAATAAACTAAATACAATCGATGTACATGAATCAATACTAAAATGAGTTATTAATCCTTGGAATGATATAGACATAACAAAGGGAAAATGATCCCCTAGAATCTGAAATTCCAATAAAAAAATATAGTTAATATCCTGTAATATTGATAAAATAATATAGCAGCATCATCTCCTAATTATTCTTCTGAAAACATGCTCTATTACCTTGTATTGTTATGGTAGGGATTATCCTTCTTATTTTAATGATTTCTTCTAAAAAATATTATATTTATCATGAAATTTATCTCTTTTAAGTGTTGTAAGTGCACATAATTTAGCAACCCCGACCCTAGCAGTTGGGAGACATTACCTACTACTATTACATTGGTATAAGATAGAAGTAAATCACATAGCAAAGGACTAAATATTTTATTATTCTTGGTAAAGTAGATACATACATGAGTCATGTATTACAAATGAATACATAAATTAAAAAATAATTTTTTTAATAATAATAACTTTATTCTATTTAGTATATCCTTGCATATCATTATTAGTACACTACATGGAATTCTGGGGAAAGGAAAAAAAATAAGTGTGAGATTAAATTCTCTATAAGGGTTAAGTACAATTGAAGAAATAATGAATCAATGAGTATAATCAACTTGGAAAACTATCGATATCTATCCTCAAGATAGTTTAATTCTGTGGGTAGAAAATTGTCTTAATTATCAAGATCTATCCTCAAGATAACTACTATCAGGATCTATCCTTTAGATATATTTAAACTACTTGTAAATAAACATAAAGGGTTTTTAGTCAACTTAATTTATACCATGAGACTACCAATGCATAGAGGTTTTTTCATTAACCGGTTCCCAACCCATTTACTAATTTTCTAAAACATTCCTTACATATCTAATAATCAATCTAATTCAAAAAAAATGTTCCTTATCAAATATCTAGATTGAGTAAAGGATGTGTATTTATCAATATTTCTCAAATAAATCATATAAATTTAAAAGTAAACATTGTATGTAAAAGTGGTATATGGTTTAGGAAATAGTCATATCCATGATAAATAATATGGATATTAAGGGAAAATTTAATGCCTAATGATCATAGGAAAGTATATATTTCAAGGGGAAGTTAATTACAAAAAAATGAATCAAGGAAGTGAATGTCAATAATTTCCTTGATCAAAATGATAATATGGAGGGTATCAATAAAACATATACCCATATGAATAAGAATAAGGGTTGTTTTCATTGATGAAATAAAAAAGATATTTGAAAATATTCTTGAGGAAATATTCATTTCATTTTAAAAAAAATTAAAATAATTTTATTTTAAATTAAATTTTAAAAAAAATCTTTAAAAATATATTCATAAAATTTCAAATTAATCTTCAAAGAAATAATATTGTGTAATTTCATATAAGCTAAAAGGAATATTCCTTTTTTATTATAAAAGGTTAAAAAAGTTCCTTATTCAGAAAGAGACAAGAAGATTCTTTTTTAAAAATTGTAAAAGTCCAAAGAGGTAAAAATTTATATAATAAATCATTTTTAAAGGGTTTAAAACATTTTTGAAAACATTTTTAAAAAACATGGTTTTGAGAGAAAATAGATTTCCAATTGAAGAGATAAATGAAGTCAGATTTTATTTAAAACATTTTATAAAACATTTTAAGTACCAAAGAGTATGAACATGGTACTATTATTTGAAAAATATAATTAATAACTAGAGGAGAATAAAATTAAAGGGTTTATTAAAAAAATATCAAATAATATCCTTTAATTTAAATTAAATAATAAATAATATTTATTAAAATTAGATTGCGGTATAAATCCTTAAAATTATCATAACATTAATGTGAGAATTAATAAATAAATCAATTATGTGTATCCATAGTAAATCCACATAAAAAGTGTATATACTACATATGATAATAAAAAATCATTACACACATAATCTTAGCATGACATAATCAACAAAGTACAAGTTTAACCCAATGAGTGGAAATTGAGTTAAGAAATACCTTTCTACTTGAGTAACTATTGAATCATGAGATTCATGAATGAATAACATCAATTTAAACATTTAATATCATGAAATAAATGAAATTCATGATATATAATTTCATAAAGAATTATATAAACCACACAAAAGAAATGAGTGGTTAATTTGGCATAAGATTAACAGAAATAAAAGTGAGAATAGAAATCCCATTACCTTACGCTTCCTTTTGGTTGAAAATGCTTAAGACTCATGCGTAATGGTTTTTAACATATTATTAACTTATACTAGAGTCATATTATTATTTATTATATCATATATGATTTTTTATAACATATTATTACCCGTTTGTTAATAATCATTAATTATTTTTAATGTTTCGGTTGTTAATTTCCTTGATTTTCGAGTGTGTTTTGACTAGTTGTTGTTCATTTGTATTATTTATATCATGATTTAATTATCTTCATAATTTAAAACATTAAGTAAATATCATATATATTCAACATATATATATATATATAGTAGTCCAAAAAATTTGGTGATATAAAATGAAATACACCTTTTATGGAGATGGTAGGTCGTGCATAGGCATGAACACTGCTTTAATTTTCTTATCATATTAAAATGAATTAAATAATATATATATATATATATAATTAAATACATCATTTATGGAGATGGTAGTTCATATGTATTCATGAACACTGCTTCCATTTTCTTATTATATTAAAAGAAAGTAAATCATATATATATATAAATATATATTATCATTAAAATATCATATTTATGTCATATATATCACATATTTTTATTAAAAAAATCTTTAATACATTCCATTTAAATCATTTATGAATCACATCGTTTTGAGGAGGTGGTAGTCCACACATCAAAAAATGATGTTATCGTATTCCAACAAAATGGAAGGCATGAGGGTATGTGTTATATAATTATTAAATAAGAATAAATAAATCATAAATATCATATATATAATATATAAATAGTATTTCCATCATTATTACTAACCTTGAGATGTGTTAATGGAAGAATAAGTGACATCGGTTCGTGGGGAGATAGTATGTCGTACACGCAAATGATGATTATGTATCACATTTGATGGAAGTGTGTGTGGTTGTAGGTTGTACCCTTAACATAACAACATCTCATAATATTTAATATAATTATATCCTTATATAATCATGATATAAAAATAAATTAAGGGGTTTAAGTAATAAATAAAACAAATATGTTCATTGATGAACGCTACCACTTCTTCAGGTAACTCTTTTTGGTTGGTACCAAAGGACCTCCTTGGTTAGATTTTCGCCCAAAGTGATGATTCTAGGATGATTTAAGGGAATTTTAAAGATTTTTTCTTTTCAAGTTTTTTATTATCTAAATTTATTAAGAGGTGTGATGGGGTGAGGGTGTGAGTACGCATTTATAGTGGAGGAGGAGTGGCATTCTTAAAAATAATAAAAAGTTAAAGACTATTTGGAGGTCTCCCTTACATAATTTTCTTCAAATAATGAACTAAATCTAATAAAATTGGTTATATGGTTAAAATATGTCCATAAAATAGTTTTTTGACAAGTTTCTTGGTCATTTTTTCCCTTAATATTAAAGTTTAACCACTAAGTAAACTCCTTTTTTCCATAATTGCTTTAATTAATTTTAGCTACATTCACTAATAATTATGGTCAAAAATTAAGTTGACCTTATAATAAATTATAAATTATTATGAATCCAAATATTGAATCAATTTTACTAAATTATAATCACATAAGTGGTAGAAATTAATTTAAAATTAATCTTATAGATGGGACAAGAAAGAGGGTTTTTAAAGTGAAAATGTTCAAACGTTTGAAATGTTTTTATATCCAAGTTCAATATAAAATTTATCCTAATGATCTAAATTGGATTAAAAAATTTAAAATTGATCTAATTATACTTTAAAACCAATTAAAAATATAATTTAACACTACAAATTCTTTAGATAAAAATTCATTTTTTAATTAAAATTCAGTGTTTTCACTATTCATCAAAAAATGAAACTTCTCATAAAAATACCAAAAATTCACTATATATTAATTTTAACATTACTCTTTAAAAAAATAATTTTATTTTTAAAAATAAAATTTTTAAAATTTAAAAAAAAATCAAACAAGTCCACCATTAAAATATGAAAAAACTATTATTTAGAAAAATACAACTTTTTATGCTTAAAATTGGATTTTTTTTCTCATCTTATGCCTATAAAATATATTGGATAAATTTTAAAAAAATTATTCAATATTTAATATATACTTTTTTTAATATCATTCACTAATAGTAATTAATTTAATTTATTAGAATTAAATATCTTTGGTGGGCATAAAAATAATTCTTTGTAAAAAAACATTTTATTTATATTCAATTCGTTTTTATTTTCATTTATAATAAATTGGTAATAAATTAATTCAAATATATTTTCATAAGTTATTTAATTATATTAATAAAAACTAATTTAACATCTTGGAGATAATTTTCATTTTAAATAATAACATTAATAGTATTTGGTAAAACTTGGTCTCGCATATAACGCAAGATACTGAAGAAAGTCAATGTTTTATGTAACACAATCTAACCTCGATGTTCCATATAAAGAAATCTAAACTTTATGTTGCGTTTAAGGCAATCTAATATCATAGTTTCACTTAATATATTCTATTTGAAATATTTAATTTAACTAAATATAAATGTATCATGAATTCTAAATTCATTATATTTCTTTATACGCTTGTTGTTGTGTGTCATACAAACTATCAAATATAATATCCTTATTTTATAATTTCATGCCATTAAATTCTCCCCATTATAAATAAATTATTTCCTCACAATTTAAAATTTATCTTGGTAATATAAATGTTGATATTTGAAAATTTATTTGTTGAAAAGAATCTACATCATAAAAGTTTAATAAAATTTCTTCTTAATAAGAGATAAAGATAAGTACAATGGTCATATGTAATAACATATAACTAGGTTTCTAAATAGGAGAAAATTATTGGAAAGTGGAGATATATACAAGGATGAAAATTTTAAATATTTATATGGAGTGATTGAGGTAATTGATCACAAACAAGTGAATGATCAATACAAAGTTGAGGTTCTCAAAGCCATAAATTTTTGCTGATTTAAAAGATCGTCGATTCAACAAAAATTATGGTATCAATATAAGATTTTTTTTAAATAACATTTTCCAAATACTGGGTAATTATTTTTATTCATAATAATATAAGAAAATATACTTACATGATAAATTTCTATAAACACAATTTCATCCTTTAGTTGTGTTTCGATCAATTTCCAATTCATCCCTTACTTTAAGAAATGAATATAAAAAAATAATTTCTTTTTCCTGAAGCACTAAAATTCACTTTTAATGGATAATAATATCTATAAAACAAGTCTTTATATCTATCTCTAATTATTTTACAAAACCAATATGATTAATAGATTAATATATAAACCAAAAAAGTAATATTATTATTTCATCATTAATATTTATTCATAAAATTGGTTAATTAAAAATATTGACATATTAACCAAGACATTGTTTAGGCTATTAGTTAGTATTGAACACTTATCATCCTTTGATTATGGGTTCAAACCCTATGATCTTTCCAGATATGATGGTTTTTTACCTAGAATTTAGTTTTTCCTTTTTCTAAACTACATTAATATAATACATACAACATTTCCAAAATGTATGATAGACATCCTTGAAATGAAATTAATCATTAAATAACCTTTTTACTAGGGTTTTCAATAAAACCCTTTTTTTAAATTCTAATAATATTATTTTTATATCAACCCTAAAGTTTATCATAACCTTTATACTTATTTTTATAAAATTTAAAGGCATTATTCCTCAAATAACTTTTCCATTAAAACCTATAATTTCCATAAATTTCTCAAAAAAAGTAATTAATCTTGGTAGACTCTCATTATATAAAACCTAAAAGACTTTTTTAAGTCTTTGAACTTATTTTCAATCTTAAAATCCTAAACCCATGATACTACCCATATAGGGATGTATTCCTAGGAAATACCACATAATATCTACCTTACCAAAACATTAATATGTTATTTTATACTTATCCTTAATGAAAATCATAGGGTTGTGTTTTATAATCTATTTTTTCCTAAATATATTTCCTAATGTTGCTAAGCTTTATCTAATACCAACTATAGTGACCTCAACCCCAACAGTCCGGATCCAGTGCCTACTACCATTATATTGGCATAAGATATAAGGAAATTGCATCCCAAAAGACTGAATAGTTTAGTAGACTTGGTAAACTAGATACATGCATGAGTCTTTTATTACAAATGAATACAAAAATTATAGCATAATTTTTTTTGAGAATAATAAATTTATTCTATTTAGCATATTCTTGAATATAATTCTTAGTACAATTTATGGAATCCTTATGAAAGGAAACAAAATAAGGGTGAGCTCAAATGCTTAATTAATGAGTATAATCAACATGAAAAGGTAAATAATTGATCACACATGCCATTAAAAAACTAGATAGAGCATAATCAATATGGAAAGAATAAAAGATGATCGAATAAGGCCATATAAATAATTAAATGAGCTTAAAACATGACCATATATATTATAACTAATCAAATAATCACATGGAATAACAATAATAATGGAATTCATAATTTCGGATGTTTGAGATATCAATATCTATCCTTAAGATAGTTTCTGTCAAGATCTATCCTCAAGAGAGTTTAATTCTATAGGTAAAAACCCATCTGACCTATCGAGATCTATCGTTAAGAAATTCACTATCAATATTTATCCTTTAGATAGATTTAAACTACTCGGAAACAAATGTGAAGGGTTTTTCTCCAAATGAATTCATCCCATGAGACTACTGAATCATTGAGGGGAATTCATTAACCAATACCCAACTCATTTATTTCTTGTACAAAATAGTCCTCATATATCAAATAATCAATCTAATTCATAAACAATTTTCCTTATCAAATATTTTTATTGATTTTTTGATATGTATTTATCAATATTTCTCCAATAAAAAATATAACATTAAAAATAAACATCATATTTAAAATTGGTATACGGTTTTGGTGATAAGAATATCCATGATAAATAATATAAATATAAAGGGGAAATTTAATGTATAATGATCACATGAAAGTTAATGTTTCAAGGGTAATTTAATTACTATAAAAAATTAATAAATTGAGTGAATTACAATACTTTCCTTGTTCAAAATGATAAAAAGTATAGTATCAATACAACGTATACCCATTTTAGTAATAATAATAATTCTTGTCATTGATGAAATAAAAAATATCTTTAAAAACATTCTTGAGGAAAATATCCATTTCATTTTGAAAAACATTTGGTAAATAATTTTTTATGAAAGTATCTTTTAAAAATATTTTCTTTAAAAATGACTTCTTATACTTGTAAAGTAATCTACAAATAAATTACATTAGGTAATTTCATACAAGGAAAAAAGAAAATTCATTTTTAATTGTAAAATGTTAGAAAAGATCCTTTTTAGAAAGAGATAAGAATATTCCTTTTAAAAAATTAAATACAAAATGGGTAAAAAATTCCTTAATAAATAATTTTTAAAATATTTAAAACATTTTTATAAAACATGGTTTTTAGAGAAAATATATTTCTAACTGAAGAGAGAAATGAAGTTAGGTTTTCTTTAAAACATTTTATAAAAACTTTTAAGTACAAAAGGTGGTAAAATGGTAATATTATATAAAAAATATCATTAATAACCATAGGAGAATAAAATTAAAGGGTTTATTAAAAAAATATCAAATAATATCCTTTAAAGGGAATTCAAGAATAAAGAATCTCGATTAAAATAAGATTGTGGTATAAACCTTTAAAATGATCATAATGTTGTTGTGAGAATTAATAAATAAATAAATAATTATATACTATAAATCCACATAAAAAGATGTAAATACAAAATAATATAATCAAAATTCATTACACATATAATCTTATAACGACATAATCAATTAAGTATAATTTTAACCCAATGAGTGGAAATTTAGTTAAGAAATCCCTTACTACTTGAGTAACTTTTGAATAGTGAGATACATGAAATAATAACATAAATTAAAACATTTAATATTAGGAAATAAATTAAATTCATTATATAACATATCTTATTTAAGTATATACACCACATAAAATAAATGAGTGGTTAATATAGCATAAGTCTTGCAGAAATAAAAGTGAGACTAGAAATCCACTAACCTTGCACTTTTGGTTGAACATACTTTAACCTCATATATAATTGTTTTAATCATGTTATTAAATTATACCAAAACCAAATTAATATTTATTATTTCATATATTATCCTTTTATAACATATTATTACCCTTTTATTAATAATCTTTCATTATTTCCATTGTTTCTAGTGTTAATTATCTTGCTTTTAAAGTATGTTTTGGATTGTTTTTTTCATTACTATTACGTAGATCATGATTTAATTATATAAAAAAAATTAAAAATTATTTAAATATCATATATATTCAATATATATATTATTCCATAAAATTTTGTGATAGGAAATGAAATACACCATTCATGGAGACGGTAGGTTGTACGTATACATGAACGCTGCTTCCATTTTATTATCGTATTAAAAGGAAGTAAATCATATATATAGTTATTTATATGCATATAATAATTATAGTACCATATTTATTTCATATATATCACATATTTTTATTTAAAAAATCCTTAATACATTCTATGTAAAGTGTGAATGAATCACATTGTTTTGAGGAAGCGGTTGTCCACACATCCAAAAACAATGAATCATGTTCCCAAAAAATGAAATTCATGAGGTTATGTGTTATATAATAATTATATAATAATAAATAAATCATAAATATAATTTATATCATATAAAAAAATTATTTTCATCATTATTCCCAACCTTGAGAGGTGATAATGGAAGAATGAACAACATCGGTTAGCGAGGTGGTAGTCCACTGTACACACGAACGATGATTGTGTATCCCATTTGATGGAAGTTTGTGTGGGTTTATATTTTACCCTTAACATAAAAACATCTCAAAATATTTAAGATACTAATTTAATTATGTAATCATGACATAAAAATAAATTAATTGGTTTAAGGAATAAATAAAAAAAGACGTCTATTGATGAACGTTATCACTTCATCAGATAACTTCTTTTGGTTTGCACCAAAGGACTTCCTTGGTTGGATTTATACCCAAATTGAGGATTATAGAATGAGGGTATAAAAGTTTGGATCTTATTTTTTAAGGTTTTTTACTAGTAAAATGGATTTATAGGTGTGAATAAGTGAGGGGGTGAGTGCCCTTTTATACTGTAAGAGTGGTATTCTTGTAAATACAAAAAAGGCTAACACTACTGGGAGGTCTCCCATACATAATTTGCTTCCAATAATTAATAAAATTAAATAAAAAATGGTATATGGTATAATATTTTCATCCAATGGGTTTTGTACAAGTTTTTAGGTTATTTGGCCCCTTAATATTAAATTTTAACCACTAAGTAAACTCATTTTTCCTTAATCGCTATAATTAATTTTAACTGCATTCACTAATCATCATGGTAAAAAATTAAGTTTAAATTATTAGAAATTAAAAATTGTGTGGACTAAAAATATTTAATTCATTTTTTCATATTCAAATCGTAGAAGTGGTGGAAATTAATTTATAATTAATCCCATGGACGGGATGAGAAAGTAGGTTTTTAAAGTGAAAATGTTCAAAAGTTTTAAATGTATTTATATCCAAATTCAATATAAAATTTATTTCAATGACCTAAATTATATTAATAGATATAAAATTTATATAATTATTATTTAAAACCAATTAAAAATATAATTTAACACTATAAATTATTTAGAGGAAAAATTAGTTTTCAATTAAAATTCAGTGATTTTCACTATTCATAAAAAATGATACTCCTCAGAAAAATACCAAAAATTAGTCCTATGATAATATTTAAATTAAGATTTAGAAAAATAATTTTATTTTTTCAAATAAAATTTATAAAAATTTCAATTCTTTTAAAACAAGTCTTCCATTAAAATACGGCAAAACTACCTTTTAGAAAAATACAGTTTTTTATACTTAAAATTGGATTTATTCTCATCTTATTCCTATAAAATCTATTGGATGAATGTAAAATAATTTTATTTAATATATAATATATAAATTTCATTAATATAATTCACTAATATTAATTAATTTAATTTATTAGGATAAAATTCCTTTGGTGGGGATAAAAATAGTTATTTATAAAAATATTTACTTTATATTAAATGGGTTTTTATTTTTATTTATAATCAATTAGTAACCAATAAATTCATCCATTTTTTTATAATTTATTTAATATTGTTTATAACCACTAATTTAACATCTACTATATATTTTTTATTTTAAATAATAACATTAATATAATTTGGTAAAACTCAGTCTTGCATGTAATGCAAACCCTTGAATAAAGTCATTATTATGTGTAATGAAATGTAATCTCAGTGTTCTGTGTTGAGAAAGATAAAATTTATGTTGTTTTTAATTCAATATAAGATCAGTTTTGTTTGTAATATAAACTATTAAAAATATTTAATTTATCTAAATATAAAAATATCATGAAGTATCTCATTGTTATATTTCTTTTTACGCTTGGTATTGTGTGTCATACACACTATCAAATACAATATCCTTATTTTTTACGTTAGGGGAATTAAAAATAAAATAAATGAATTAGATGAATGGTAAATAAATCCATGTGATACATATGGTTACCATGTCCACTCCCAGTTATTTTTATCAGTTATGAATTAAAGGGTTTGATTCATTATAGAAATCATGTTCATTGAATTAGTTCAATGAATGAGCATAAATAGGTTGCAATGTTTGGGTTCTAGGATATAGAACACGATGCATTAAAATTATAGATAACACTTTTTATTCTATTAATAGTATCGATAAAGGCTATATAAGCGGATGATGTCCTTTTATGTGGTGAGTTAAATATTGTTGGGCCATGTAAGAAACTCTCTTCCTTCCCCTATCATGTTTATTACAATATTTGAAGGCATTATCGCCCCTTCAAGCATATGATAATCCTCATGATATAATAATTGATCCATTGAAAATTATATTACATTGGAGGTATAATGCCTTTGTTCAGTTCTATTTGTGATCTTCCTCAAACACTCTCTATGAAAGGAAGATGGAAGATGTTGTTGTTCATGGTATTAGAGTATTCTGTTTTATGATATTTGATGTGTTATAATTCTTAAATATGTATCTTTTTTGTTTTTAAGTTATGTTACACTAAAAATGGTCATTATATGATCACAATAAACCCTTCAGTGGTATCAAATGAGGTTTCTTCTTTTTTTTTAAAAGAGGTGGTGCCTCAGTCAAAGACCAAGGCACAAATCATTATGTGAGATGCATAAAGGTAGATATGTTTTACCCTTATTAAAGATGGATAGATAAAGTTTAAAACCTTATGTAGCAGGTATGTAAAAAGATAATACCCTTACATAAGTGGTTTGTAAAGGTTATAATTGATTATAATGTTATACGTAAGTTCACTGGGAATTTACCTTTACATTTAAAGGTAACAAGATGACTTATCTTTACATGAAAGGTTCACATAAGGGTAGCATGTTACTTCCCCATCTCACATAAAGTTAATATAGATATTACCTATATGTATTTGTCATGCTTAAAGGTATTACCTATATAAAAATAGTTGCATATAGGTTGCTTCCTCCTAACCCTTATGCAATTAGTGTTATATAAGGGTATTAATCATCTACCCTTTCACAGAGCATCTTCATAAAGGTAAAGTGTGGTTACCCTTACACATAGTGTCTATGTAAGGGTATAAGGAGGGTACCATTACAAAGAATAGGGATTATTCATAAGGTTAAACATTTGTTATTAAAAAAATATTTTTGGTTTTTAAATTATTTTTAATGGTCTATAAATTTTATTTTGTTTTTTTAATTATTTTTAATGGTTTATAATTTTTTTTATATGAAAATCATTGTGTATAGGTTGATTCCTCCTAACCCTTATTAAATTAGTGTTGTACAAGGGTCTTAACCATCTACCCTTCCACAAAGAATCTTCATAAATTTAAAGTGTGGTTACCATTACACAGAGTGTCAATATAAGGGTATAAGGAGGGTACCATTAAAAATAATAGGGATTACACATAAGGGTAAACATTTTTTATTAAAAAAATTAGTTTTTAATTGTTTTTAATGGTTTATAGGTTGTTTACAAATAATTTTAAAAGGTATTTTTGGATTATCTAATTTATTAGGATTTTATAAATTAATTAATTAGATATAAATTGTTTATAATTTATTAAATGAATCTTTATGAAACATTTTTAACAAAATTTAAGGGTTGATATTTTAAAATACCTTTTGAAAAATTAAATTTCTTGCCTTATGATCTATAAATAAATGATTTCTTTAAAAATAATAAGAGGTTATTTATAAATTGTCTATAAATTACAAAGTATGTGATTTTTAAATTATATAAAACGTTTATATAATAGAAATTTTATTATAAAATTTTATAGTTCGTGAAATATCATATTAATTTCATATAATATAAAATATGAAGGAGTTTATATTAAAATGAATATAAAATGCTTATCATTATAATGTATTTATGGATTGCTTATAAATGTCTCATGTTTTTTAAAATAAATAAATAAATTATTTTTTTGTTAAATTTATTTGATATTAACTTTTAGTAAATTATTTATAAAATATGAATATTGGTATGCCCATTTTTATGATAAATTTATTATAGGATGGAGCCTCGCATGTCAGGTAAGGTTTGATATCATAAAATTTGGTTTTTATCTACCTTGAATTTAGTTTGATTTTGTGGTTTTAAGGTTGAAAATAGTTGTTGTACATAGTTTGTGTATAATAGGTTTTAGAGTTACATTAATTAAATTCTCACATAAGTAAAGTCTCCCTATGTAGATGAACTTGGGTTCAAATGACCTACTTTCTAGGAGGTTTTTTTCTTGACTAAGAAACTGAATGGGGTTGGTTATCTATCACTCCAGGCTTACTCCAATAGAGTTTATCAGTCACATATAACTCTATATCATTACATAAATCATTCATGTACCTTATTCATATGGTGTATTTATATATATATGAATATGTTTGGCTTCTGGTTTTTGGTGAGTGACACAAACATGTGGGTTACACATCAATGTGGTTTGAACATATTAATTTGGTTATTGAACTAAGGATTTAAAAAACCAAATTATTATAAATATGAAAACATAAAAAAGTAATAAAACTTAAGAATATAATGATTACATTAATATTCATATTTTAACACTTTTTGTCTAGAAAATTTCATAAAATTCATAAGGAATTTGAATTTTGATTTAGTGGAAGGGCTATTTTAAAAACCAGGCCTCAGAATGATATTTTGAGCTACTTTGGAATTTTCAATTGCACCATGGGTAGGACCATGTTATGGTGGATACTCGGTTATACCTAGAATACATCTATGTGAAATAGGGAGATCAACACACCCATGTTAGGAGTGATCATGGGTGTTAAGCATGAGCATTCTACCAATGGTCTGTAGCCATGATGGCCTCACCAAGTCATGGTTCACGGCATGGTGGGTATAATACAACCATTGTTTTTACATCATAATGTGTCTCATCTCTATGGTTGGAATATTAGGAATTGTTTGATAAAAGACTCCATGGTCATGTTAGACATCTGTACACCATGGTGTTAGTAGTTTTAGAATTTTTAAATGGATGAATCGGACACCTAATCTTCTAGGTGGAGTTACTCCCATTGATTGGGGTTTATGTGGTCATTGAGGGAGGATAATTAATTCATTTTTTAATCATATTTTCTTCTATTCAGCCTCTTAAATTATTTAACATTCTATTTTTTCATTCTATCTTATTTTAGTGTGATATTTAGTCAACCCTTATTGCATTCAAGTTTCTTTCTATGTGATCTCATTCTTCTGAGCCTTTTCATGCTTGACCTTGTTGGAAGATCATTCAATGGGAGATAGAGACTTTTTATTCTTTGATCATTGTTAATTTCATCATGAATAATATTTGTCCTTCTCTCACAATTGTAGATTCCTCTTTATCTTTGGATTTTCAATATCATTCAGTTATTTTGAATTCCACATTGTTGAGTTAAGTGATCCCAAAGTTTTTCCCTATCACTTATCCAGTTTATTCAGGTTATTGATATAAACTGTGATATATGGCCTCACCATTTCATGATATTGACCATTTAATTAATAAAATTTGGTATTAATAACAAATCATTATTAAAATAAATATAATTCTATACATGGAATGCATAAAGTTTCAAGGGTCGTGGTGAACCCTTTTATATTGGTGGGACATTCTAACTACTAATAGTCGAGATTATAATTTAAAATTATTTCCTTATGATATTTGAAATCCATAAAAGGTTATAAATAAATTATTAAATTATTATAGTGGATCTGATTGGTTCCCATAGTCCCCTTGAGTGGTATGTGTTATGAATTGGAATATTTGACCCCTGTAGGCCTTATATATTTTTTAGGGGACTTAAATCCTTCAGTATAGATGATATGATCCCAAAATGGATGAATATAGAGGTTAAAAATAGTTTCCTATGTATTTTTTATTTTACTTATATTGGGAGTGGTGATGGAATAGTTAGGGTCAACTGTGAGTATCACCTTTGACCAAAGTCTAGATCGGGTGAGTTTGAGAGGACAAAGCTACAAAATTGTGTTTATGTTGATACCAATGGAATTATTACCCTTGACTATTATTAATTTACCATTGAAAAGTGTTTAATGGTGATTAATTACATTACCAAGTATGATTAAAATGTATCGTAAGATATGATACATGAGTTGAATATTGAATTCTTAATGAATTAATTTGATTACATTGCTAAATGATCTAATATATTAATTAAATGGTTTATCGATGTAATATATTGATTCAAAGGTTTATTAATGTACTTTATTAAATGTTTAATTTGTGAGATATATTGATTAAATTTTATGATTATTGTATTGTTGGGGGACTTTGATGTGATTCCAAGGATCTGGTATACCTTCTATGATGGTTATATAATGTTGGGGGAGCTTGATGTGATTCTAATGATTTATTATTCTACTTCTAATTATTATATAATATTAGGGGACCTTGATAAGATTCCATGGATTTTTTATGCCCATTATGATGATTATATACCATTAGGGTACCTTGATGTGATTTTAAGGATCTGGTATACTCGTTATGGTGATTATATTATTGGATTACCTTGGATGTTATTCCTTGAATCTGGTGTTCCAATTATTATGGTACTGTTGGGGGTCTATGGACTCTATCCATGGATATAGTGTCCCATATATAGTACTATATATAAAGATTTATGACACTAGATGAAGCAAGTATGTTCGATCTCGGGTGTCCTATTAGACTCCAAGGATTGGGTGTTTAATTTATTTATATAATTATGGTTATTTATTTACTTATCCTACTGAGTATATCACATATACATTTAAATACATTTATTGTCTATGTATGGGACCATTTTTGTGGTTCCCTACTAAGTTATGCACTGACACCCTGCTCAAGCATCCATTTCACTTGGGTACCCAATAAAATTTTATTATTCACAGAGTTATGTGGGAAAGGGCCTTGATTAGCTATACTGGGAATGATAAATAAAATTGGACTAGATACTAGGATGAGGTAAGGATATGGGATGTAGTAGGGACACATTATATTTTTTTATTTCTTTTATTTGTATTTGTGATCGGTTTGGGGGTGGTAGGTTTGTGGTATTATTATATGCTATATTTAATTATTTATTATTGATATCTTCTTTTTATTTATTTATTTTATTAACTATGTTATTTATTTATTTATTTTTATGATATTTTAATATTTAAAATGTTATTATCACTCTAATATGATGTTATAGTCTCCCCATTATCAAATTATAGACTCTTGCTGTTAGTCGACAATGTTTGGCATATGATGAGGTGCACCTATGGTCACATAATGACCCAGTTCGACTACTTATTATTATGAACCAGGTTGGGGATGTTACAAATTTGAATTAAATAATTCTATTTCTTATCTCACTATTTTGGTAATTGGTAGAAATTAAAAATAAGAATTTTTCAGATCTTTTGATGGATATTTGACTAGTGTGTAGTGAACATGATTCCCAGTAACAGGTCGAGGTTACCAGGGGATTAGGATTTATGTTCATGATTGTCAGCATTATAGTTGAATAATTCACCTCATGTGAAACACATGATGTCTATATTTATTATTTATTTTGGATTATTGGCTCATGGCCCCTTGTAAAGAGTCTATTTACTAGAATTTTGACTCTTGGTCCATTGGTAAGAGGTATCTCCATGAATCATGTTGGCACATATGAATCACATGGAATATTCTTTCTTTTGATATTTATAATTTGTATTTATTCTAATGATAGGTTATGTGGATTCTAGGTTGAGGTGCTAGGAAATAATGATCTTTTAGTCCCTCGGTGTATATATCCAATTAGACCACAGTAGGTTTGTAAAGATATTTGATTCCTTAGTGATATACTCTATGAGAGTGGTTAATAAACATGTTTTGTTACATAAAGTTTTAGTGAAAACCTAAATAATGTTTTCCCACATATATTAGTGGCTTTATACTTAACTTAAATTGATATCTAGAGGTCCTTTCAATGCTAATCATGGTTGGGTGATACCTTTATACAAACATTGTAACTAGTGAGGTCATAATTCTCAAGGGGTTAGCCATGTATGTGGATGCACAGTGATAATCATCATTGTGGGTAGGCTGGTGATATGGCATGTGATGTATGATATGTCTATGATATAATAAGTCCTAGAGTGGGTATTTTGACAATAAATTATTATGTCATGTTAAATATAGGAACAAAGAGGAATTACCCATGATCTATGACCTATGTGAGATATAACCCATGGGTTAAGTGAGAGAGAATAGTGCCTTGAGACTATATCAAGACCTTGGTGTGCTGGGAGTTATGATCGGGAAGAAAGATGTTCTTCCTTACTCTTATTGATACATGATATGTGGTGGAAACTTGAGACAAGTTTTGTTAAGGTAATGTGAGTGACTTAGAGGTAAGGTAGTAGGAAGAGGATATTCAGTTTAAAATAATGGTTCACATCGAGGGATATCAGTTATATAGCATAGTAATATGATGCCTAGTAAATTTTTTCAATGAAAAGCACTTTGAGTTTTGGTTATTTTCATATCGAAGTGATATTTTAAGGGCGGTATTATTAGGATATATGAATTTTTATACTTATAATGTTTCATAGAGGGTATGGTATAAGGGTAGGTAGGCACTTGTGATTTATTAAAATTATGCCAAGATTGATGGGTGATTGAGTGATAAGCATGGCATAGGAGAAATTCCTAGTTATAGAGAAGATCTCCCTAAGCGATTAGAACATAATGAGATTGAAATTCCATGTGGAATGTTTGGTGAACTCAATTCCTAATCCAGGGTTTAATAACATGGAGCTCATAATAGTTTGATTAAGTTAATGTGATAGCGTGGTACTAGAATATATACTCATCAGTATTTTATTAGATCGAGGTTGAGTGAATTTTCTACACATGGTACCAATTGTGTTTTGAATCAGTGGGTGACCATTTATATGATAAGTACCGGTGAAAATTATAAGATACTAGGGGGAATGATTTCCCAAGTAATCATTTTTGGAGATGAAAAGGGACCTCAAATAAGGGTTGTCACTGGAAATTGATCATGGAATTAATGAGATGAGGACCATCAAATCTATGATGATATTGACTATATTGATTATGTGGTGTCAGGAGCTGACAGTAAATAATCATGGATCAAAAGGAGAAACATTATTAAATTGATTGAACATGATAATTTTTTATTCGGGGAGTTTTATAAGAAAACAATTATAGTGGGGAGTCCACCATTGGCTTCTTAAAGGCATGACCCTCATATAAGATAAATTTTTAATGGTTGTAGAATATTATATTATGTAACCTAGAAATGAGGAATAATTAATATATCATGTTATCACTTAGATATAATAATGATGACCATGTCCAATACTTATATTCAATGATATATGGATCATGGGCCATGGTGATCAGGAATTTTATTCGATGGAGAAACAATGGATATACTCTCATGGTGGGAACATCTATATTTTTAGTGGAAGGAAGATTATCATACTAGAAGGGTCGTTGACATAATGATATCAATCAGTGGATATTTGATACATTCTTTGGATGCTAGTACAAAGGTGAAACCAAATAATTTGATTTTTTGTAAATGCCATATTTGATATTTGGATGCATGATAGAAAGATTTTGATAATTATCATTAGGCCCAAGATAAATTGAAGTGATCTGAGAATGCATCAGTTTGATGGTGTTCCAATGCTCATAATAAGAGCAAGGAATCTTTCAGGGATAATAAAAAACCACCATGTAAATTCCCTAGATGTTGGGTTTAGATTTCATTGTGATAATTTTATAAACTCAAGATGACCTAAGGGTAAATTAATCATAAAAAAGTGGGATGATTTAACATCAATAGTTAAATCTTAGAATTTTGAGAGAGATTCGACTGACAGTTATGTGTATAATTAGAGGCAGTGAGTTAGAAACCATGTCTGGGGCATCGAATTGGATACACTGAATGTGTTCTGATGTTTGATCGGGGTATTTTGAGGAAAATCCAATTAAGTAGTGCCTTGTTATTTGAAGGTGGAATCTCTTCTAATTTTTATTGGAATCAAGATGAAGAGTAGTTATAGATTTTGACTAGTGTTTCAATGTGAGGTTGAGTGTGGGAATGTAGAGACCGCGCTTAGTGGATTATTGGAATATGGAAATGTGTTTTATCAGAGATTCTGATTGTAAATAATGTCAAGTATAAGAATTTAGTTGTATGGGAAAAGTCCTATGGTGGGGAGCGTCAGCATTATAGAAATGATTTAATGGAAGACAATGTGATGTCTTAGAATTTATAGTCATAGTTAAACATTATCTTAGTGATTTGATGATAGTAAAGATAAGTGACTTAGTTTTTGGAAATTTAATTCCATAAGTTCATGATAATGGAATAGAATCATGTTTATAGTTTGAATATATAACATGGACTAATAGTGTTAAATTAATGACCTATACGGGTTAGGATATATGGTTGAATGACCGAGAGACTTCTCAAAGATGAAAAATTTTATGGTGAGGAGATTTTAACACTCTGTTTCCAAACATGTTGAGAAAATTATTAAGGAATATGAATTTTTGATTTATTTTTAGGTCTGATTTGATAATCAGAGCTCAGAATGATATTTTGATCTATTTGGGTGTTCTTAGGTTCACTACAGATAGGATCACAATATTGTGGAACTCATGTTGTTCCTGGATTATGCCTTTATGAATTGAGGATATAAATAGGCCAAAGCTAGGTGTGGTCATGTGTATAGAGAATGGGGAGTCTACCTATGTACCGTGGCTAAGATGCCCTCACCACATTGTGGTGCAAGGCATGGTGGGTCTAAAACAACCATGGTTTTTTCACCACACCATAGTCTATCATTTTGGTCAGTATACATGGTATGTATTTATAATATCTACCATGCCCATGGTGGACACCTCCACACCATGGTGTTGGTTATTTTATAATTTTGGAATGGTGAAATCGACCACCTAAAATTTAGGGGGATTTCACCCATTGATTGGAGCACATGTGATCATGAAGAAAGGTTTATTAAGGTGTTTTTATCTCCTATTCTCATATATAAATCCTATAATATTATTTCCCATTCTAGGGTTGTCATTACAGCTAATTCTAGGGTGATCCTTAGTCAACCCTTCTTTCATTCATGTTACTTATTATAGTGATCTCATTCTTCTCAGCCATGTAATTTTGTGACCTTTCTGGAAGATAAATCGTTGGGAGATGGAGAATGGTTCTTCATTGATTGTTTTTAATTTAATCAAGAATCATTGTGGGTCTTCTCTTACCACTATAGAGTCCTATTTCTCTTTATCTTATAGATCTCATTTAGTTTTTGTAAATTCCACATGGTTGATTTAGGTGGTCCCTAAGATTTACCATATCATTTATGAAGTTTATTTATTATTTTGATATGACACTTGATATATGGTATCACCATTATAGAGGATTGAAAATTTAATTAATAATATGTTTTATTGAAAATTAATTCATCATAATCTAAATAAAATTTGATCTTGGAATGTACAAAGTGTCAAGGGCCACAGTGGACCCTTATAAACTAGTTAGACATTCTATTCACCATTGGCCAGGAATATAATTATAATTGATTTAATTATAATGTGTGAAACCCATGAGAGGTTCTAAATATAGTTACATTATCATATAGGACCTGATAGGTTCCCATGGACCTATTGAGTAGGATATGTTATGAATTATAATATTTTTCTATAGTAGGTCTTCTATATTTTTTGAGGTACCTTTGAGACTTCGGGCTAGATGAAACGAGCCAAAAATAAATGAACGTAGAGGATTTAAATGGGTTTCTTAGTGTTTTTTCTTTTACTTGGGTTAGGATTCATGATGGGATTATTAAGGTTAACCATGAGAGTCACCTTGGATCCAATTCTAGACCGGGTGAGCTTGAGAAGCTGGAGCTGATTTTGTGTTTGAGTTTAGACTGATGGAAGTATTACACCATAGTAATGGGAGTTTCCTATGGAAAATTATTGGTTGATGATTAATTATTTTACCATGTATTATTAAAACATATCATAAGATCCAATAAATGATTTGAATATTTAATTCTAAATTAATTAGTTTTTATTAAATTATTAAATGATTTAATATATTGATTAAATGTTTTATTGATGGATGATATTGATTAAATGGTTTATTGATGAAATATATTTATTAAATGGTTTGTTGAGGTGAAATATTGATTAAATGTTATTATTATTATACTATTGGGTGATATTGATATGATTCTAAGGATATGGTATGCCTGTTATGATGATTATATACAGTTTGGGGAACCTTGATGTGATTATAATGATCTAGTATTCATGGGTTGAAGATTATATACCATTGGGGACCTTGATGTGATTCCATGGATATGGTATGACTATTATGATGATTATATACTATTATGGGACCTTTATGTGATTCCAAGGATTCATTTTTCTCATTATGATTATTATATTTTTGGATGACCTTTTATGTTGTTACATAGATCTAGTGTTCCCATTATTATTATACTATCAGGGGACCTTGGACTTAGAACTTGGATCTGGTGTTCCAATACATTTATTTAAATTACTATGGTACTGTGGATAGAGACATTTTTCACTATCTAAAGTATGTATAGTCAATCTCATGTTTCGTGTTAGACTCTATAGATCAAAAATTGTTTTTATTTATGTAAATATGGTCATTTGTTTATTTATTCTACTGAGTATATCACCTTCACATGTCACAGCATTTACTGGTTATATACAGGACCACTTTGGTAGTTCCTAACTGAGTTATGTACCCCCACCCTACTCAGGTGACCGTTGCACATGGGTACTTGAGCATCATTCATTGTTCCTAGGTTTAGGTTAAGCATAATCCTATAGCGGTTATACCAAGAATGATATCTTGGATAGGACTAAAGACTTAGATGAGGTGAGGATTTGGGATAAAGTAGGGCCTCATTATATTTGGTTCTTTATTTTCTTTATATTTTTGTAAGGTCCTATAGGTCGTCGGTTTGTGGTATTACTATATGTTGAATTTCATTTTTTATTATTAATAGATTCTATTTATTTATTTCTTTTATGTATACTATTATTTATTTATTATTACATATGATATTTTGTTATTTTCACTTTTATTTTTTATCTTATATGAGGGTATAGTCTCCCCACTATCACATATTAGACCCTCATTGTCAATCGGTATCCTCTAGCGTATGGGGATGCATGGCTAAGGTCTCATAATGGCCCAATCAGGAAACTGCATATAGTAAAATAGGGTGGGGATGTTACACATATGATTTATATTAAATTAGTGAGAGTAAAAACCCCTAAATAATTTGTGTGTGATTCCTTACAAAGTAGCACTTTCTAAGACCTTGATCATTCAACTAGGTATTTCTTAGATTAGCATGAGTACCTCTAGATTATCATGTTTAAGGAAATTAACCTATAAGTAAGTCTGGATTTTCATGTTGGTTATTTCTAATATTAGCATGAGTACCCATTGATTGTCTTAAA
Source organism: Viscum album (assembly GCA_963277665.1). Lineage (NCBI taxonomy): Eukaryota > Viridiplantae > Streptophyta > Magnoliopsida > Santalales > Viscaceae > Viscum > Viscum album. The sequence continues at coordinate 1,239,443,497 of OY728153.1, forward strand.
TTAGATTATTCTTGGTTTTTTCTTTAAGTTACACAAGATGGGAATCCCTTACGGTTAGGGTACCATAAGAATAAAGGTAAGTGAATCTATATGATGGATTTGGATAATTTATTATCTACTCAACTAACCAAGAATCATAATTTTCATGATTTGAATAATTTCCTACCTAAATAATCATGCTTTACTTACATGAAAATCGTTGTAAGTAGAGATGAATTATGGATATTGGCTCACTAAATGGATATGATGTTTGGGTTCATCATTTTTAGTGGGAGAACTTTCATTTTAATTCCTTAATGAAAATATATAATGATTAATTGCATACTGATATGTGTTTATTGTATATTATGGAATGCTTCACACTAATAATATTTAGCTCATTAATAGGTATTACATATAAAATAGTTAAATATTTGTATCTCGGAATGATATGTTTTTTCAAGGAGAATCATTTGGTGTTACCAAAAGTGAATATTATAGAAATAAATTTCTATAAATCTAAATCATAGGTATTAGATATCAATAGTTTATCACACATGTGTATATGAAGTAGATTTCCATTTCGGTAATGGAGAAAGAATTTCTGCATTGGTGGTTGATCTTATTTTACCAAGTGGATTGATCCTGGAATTGAAAAACTATTATTATGTTTCTTCCATAAACAAAAATTTTATTTATGTATTTTGTTTGGACAAGATGGTATTTTTATTCATTATTAAGAAATTGTTTTTTTTATATATAATAATGAAATATTTTATTACATTAGGAATATTGTGAAAGGTTTGTATATTCATCATATAGATAATCTTGTTCATAACATTCAAAATAATTAGGTCATAGTTGATACTAATCCAACCTACCTTTTTCATTATTACCTTGGACATATAAACAATAAACACATTCAATGACTCCCGAAAGATATATTGTTGTAATCATTATATTATTAATATTTTGATACATGTGAGTCTTTTTTATTGGGAAAAAAGATAAATTCACCTTTTGGGAGAAAAGGTAAGAGGGCTAGTGGAATTTTAAAACTTATACATAGTGATGTATGTGGAAAAATGAGGACATAAAAAAATGGTGGTTTTAGATACTTTGTTTCTTTTACCATTGACTTTAGTCAGTATGGGTATGTGTTTTTTATGAAAACAAGTATGGATATTTTTAAAAATTAAAAGAGTTTCAAAAATAAGTATAGAATCAACCGAGATAATGTATTAAAGTCATGTGATCAGATCGGGGTAGTGAATACATGATATAGGAATTCAAATATCATATGGTATATTATGTAATTATATCACTACTCACTCCTCCCAGAACATCATAGTGGAATGGTGTATCTGAAAAGAGTAATCATACCTTGTTATACATGGTTCAATCGATGATGATTATATGTGACCTTCTTATTTCATTTTGGGCTTACATTATAGAGACTATTTCATTCATACTATATTGTGCTCCATATAAATAAATAATAAATAAACCATATCAGATATCATATGGGAAACATATTAGTTTATCTAATGTCATGATTTTATGATGTGAAGCATTTGTATGATGATTATATTTTGATAAGATTCCCTCCAAATCTGAAAAATTGTTATTTATTAGTTATCACAAAGAAACTATAGGATATTAAATTTATAATATTATTAAAAAACAATTTTATGAACCAAAGAGGTTTTTTCCTAGACAAATAATATACGAGTAGAGGTATCAGTGAGAGGAAATTTTACCTTAGAGAAGTTCAAGGCCAATAAATAATAAGTGATCCTAAAATAGAGGTTGATCTGGTCACAACCCAACCCAATGCGTCCCACCTAGATGGTGATCAGCTGATTGTGACACCCCAATACTACCTCCACTAGTTCAGGGATTGGAAACTAGCATCGATTAGTCATATCACACACATGTGTGGTATTATCCTAAGGTACCTTTACACATGCACACATCTAAAAATACCCACATATTCTAAAAGGTAAAATATAACTAATTTCAAAATGCATACATACATCTGTATCCCACATCAGAGTATGAAAAAATTACTAAAAAGAATAAAGGGCCCACAAAAATCCCACAAAAATTGTAAAATAGTCTAATCTGTAAAGAAAGGAGGGGAATTTTGTCAAATTCAACACCTGGAGTAAACCATAGTTTATCTAGATCATTATTCTCCACCTAGTCCCAAACCACCTAGGAATCCATCAAAATTTATATCATCTAAAAAAGACATGACATGTATGGGTAGAGCCCTTGTAGGGGTGATTATAACAATACTTATTAGGACACTCTCAAATCATCAAACATAAAGCATCAAGATAGTATTCTTCTCATCATTATAAAGGAATTCCAATCAGAATATGAGACATAATGATAATAACACAAATATAATAAAGGTAGACATTAAATCTCAAGGTAATGTTATAACCATACTATCATCCTATGATTCTTCTTGAGGCTTCAAGGTAATTTTTTTCTAGGAGAACTCATAGCACGAGTCTAATAAAACTAATGGAACTCATCTAATATTTTTCTCTGGTTAGACCTCGCCATAAATAAGTGCATATTGGAACTCAAAATATATCAATATACATATAGGGGATCTCACCCAAGGCCTATGGGGTATATCAGACCCTATCTATAAATAACCCTCTAACTAGGGGATCAACACTTGGTTGCATTAATCATAGAGATTCCAAAAAACCCTACCTTAGGAAGAAGATGAAGATATAGGATCACACCCCGGCGCACACAGAGGGATTCTTGAACTCTATATGAGAATAATCCCATAGAGGGGATCACACCCTATGCTCATAATTTGATTTCTCATTGTACCCTCATAGGAATAGACTAAGGGAACACACCCTAAGGATATTAGTCTGCACTGAAGAGAATTAGGTCCTCAGAATACCCTAGAAAAAGTACATTATGTGTATAGGGTATACACGGTGTGTCTCTACTACCTAGAGTCTGTCCATGTACTCCAAACCATTGCTATGTACTTCAGGCTATGTCTATGTACATGGGCCATGCCCTTGTACCTATACATGTCTAGGTACCTAGCCATGTCAAAGTACAAAGCCATTCCCTTGTACTTTATTCATGCCCATGTACCTGGTCATGTCCAAGTACTAGTCCATGCTAATGTACTCTAGTTTTTTTCATATACCTAGTTGTGTCTCTACCATGTACCCTTGGGGTAAAAATTGATTCTCTAGTTACAGGTCACATAGAATGTGGTATGTCCCACATGTCATGTGATATTTTATTTTCCTGAACCCTAGTATTCGTAGCTAGGGTACTACATGGCATGTGTTCCTTGGACTACACACTATGAATTTTGGGTTTTTCTAGAACCCATTGGTTCTTCACATGTCTTCCTTCTTGAAATATAGTTGCCTCTACTCTGACTATGAATCCCACCATAAACCATAGATTAAGGTTTAATGAACATTTTTTTATGGTGGTTGGATTCCAACCATCCAACTCACTCGAGAATTGATCCCCATTGCACCTCATTGCCAAAACTCCAAACCATATATAATGAACACCAAATAAAACACATGATCAATCATCTATCAACATCATGTGCCTTGATGTCATTTTAAATTCCAAACCCATACCCATTGTATCAATCTATTTCTACAAATAATGGTTGTGCATTGATTGATTATTGGGTATTTTTCAAAACATCAGCCTAAGAAAATACCAGTGATGAATGTGCGAAGAACGAGGGGAGAAATGCATAAAATATAAACATGAGGGATGAACATTATCCAATTTTCAAGTTTTACCAAATATATATCCATTATAATGATGAAAAAATAAAAAATAATTAGGATTAATCAAAACAATATACATTCCAAATTCTAGGAGGATAAAACTATACCCATAAATTAATTGTTGATCCATGAATCAATTTTTTCAAAGGATTGATTCACATTCGATCAAGGGATAAAAAATATGGGGATTAATTAAATAAAAACACCCTACCTCAAGTTTGAATCAATTTCTGAAAAGTAATGGCTTCACATTGATATTATTAGAAATATCTACAAACTCTGTAAGATCCCATGTTTCGGACTGGGTTGAAATTTCCAAAGGAAATTGAATTTTCATTTTATTGGATGTATCGTTTTTAGAACCAAAAATTGTAATGTAATTTTTTGGGTTGGAACACTTAAACATGTTTCTTTAGGATTTATTTTTAGTCTTGATAGGTTTCTTAGGTGTTCGAACGAGTTTCAGGAGCATTGGGCTTCAAAAGCTTGGTTTTTGTAAAGACAAGGGAGGTGTATAGTTAGAACACAATTAGTGATAACCATAAACCAAAACCATGTGACCTTGGAAGGGTGTCACATGGCTTTCCAAACCATGAATACAATACCACATGACTATGTAATAATCTACATAAAAATATGTAGGTGAAGCTCACAGCTTGCACGCGGTTTTTCTAACCATGTGCCTAGCCCATGTTGGGGTGTGGGGGTGAAGTAGTTCCAAAATCATGGTCAGTTCACTATTCTCATAACCATGTGCACAAACTATGTGAGTTGTAGGTCTTAGATATAATGATCCTCACTGTTGTCACATGGTTTGGTAAACCATGTGCCCCTTTAACAAGTGAGATATGTTTATTGTTCCCCTTCCTTCTTTAACCCCTAAGACTCCCTCGTTCTTCTATCATTTAGCACAGTATCCCCACAAGAGATATTCCATTTCCTTCCCTCCCAGTATTGGTGATATCTCCCCTATATGAGCTCCAAATTTAACCATGTCAGTTATGTTGGAAGCCTCTTAGTAAGTCTCAAAATCCTCTTACTTCTCTTCTTATTTTATCTCGTTGTATCGAATTTTATTTCCATGCGAGCTAATATGCCCTATTTTTAGAGAATTTTTCCATTCTTCAAATTTATATTTTTTTAGACTAAATGAAAGGCCTATAATGGATTTTTTAATATTCCTTGGTATGAGGTAGTTATTATATTACTTTTCCCTCAATTTCTCATAGTTTATAACTTATCATCATTGATTCGCACACCGAACCTTCCGGGCATTGCTCCAAAAAATATTTAATTAACAATTTAAATTTATTATACCATAATATTGATTTTTAATAGACCCTTTGACATGGTTAGAGGTTAATGAGATCATCTAGAACCACCACTTAAGTGTATTTTGAATAAATTTTCCTAATTTTCATTGCCTGTCTATAATTAAGCCACCCCTTTGGGTGTGTTGTTCTTGCCACTTTTTAGTGGAAGTTGTATATGAATTAAATGAATTATTAAAATGTTGAATACCTCTTTAGACCCTACTTATCAATAAATATAATGGAAAATGAAATGTAATAAATAGTAATTGTGAAATGAGATGGATAAAATCTTGGATGATTCGTATTTGTTAGAATTGAATTGATGAATGGAATAGAAACTAACATAGTTCATTCTTATCACTTGTAAGTGAGTGCATTATTGAATTGAATTTATTAATGGTGTGGAAATTAACATGGACTTATGTACTTTTATACCATGCTTGATTATGGTCACAAACTTGAAATTATTAAAAGGTGTGGCATACCCTAAGCGACACTTGGATTACCATTGTGGTTTTCTTTGGACAAGCTCATGGGATGACAACTTATTCGTTGATGTGCCTTCCATTTGAAAGAAAACACTTGGATTTAGTCTTTTTCTTAGACTGTGAACACCCATGCTTGGAACCAAGGGTTCCCTATATTTCTATAACTTAAAATGAATGCCTTGGATGATTCTTTGGATTCGGATTAATGTTACGGACCACCATGGATTATTCATTGGGATCCTTTAAAGTCTCAAACTAAGGCTACCTGGGGTTATATGCCTCAGGTCCTATCCTTATAAATATAAATTAAAATTTAAAATGATTAGAGACATTTCCATCTTAGTCCTGAGTAGGTTGTATCGGATGAGTGTTTCATGAGGGACCCATGATAACATGGTTTTTCTATTTATTATATTTACATAGTTCTCATTTTATATTCACAAACATGATTTTAATTAAAAATTGTTGGTGGTAACCTCCTGAGTTTTACTCACACCCTATTTGGACCATTTTTGGGTACCCAGATAGATTACTTAGATATAGTTTGAGATCATGGTTGTACCTATTTGTTGTTACTCTTTATGGACTATGAATTATCATGGGGGACGGAGGTTGAGCATGTATTTGAGATGCCTTCTAGAGTTTGAGTATTTTATTTATTTATTATTATTTTCATTCTAGTCCTATTATATGTATCACCTTACACATATTAACTGGTTTTTATTTATATCTTATTCTATTCAAGCATGGTCAAGTTATTTTTCATTAATATATTTATTATTAATTTTCAGTTATTATTATCTTCTATTGTTTTCATCTATTTATTCATTCAATATATTTAATACTAATCCATAGGGTATTGTCTAACCATTGTACAACCTTTAAACCCTCACTACTAATTGGTAGTCTCTAACATATGGGGAGGCATGCTTGAGGCCTTGTCACCGACCAATATAGTTATTGTTCATATAGTTTACCAAGTCATAACATGATAAATTAGTATCAGAGATTCTTTTTCCTTTGTCTTACTATTTTGAGATGGTATAAATGGGACTATGAATGTGTTGGAACTTGGTAAATAGCTTCTTTCTAGGAATGTCTAACCCATGCACAGGGGGAGATCAAGTTTCTAGGGATGGGATTATTGATCAAGTTGTTTGTTATTACAATTGATTATTATTTCATCTTGAGTGGTTGATGTAATTATACTAGTTATTGATTTATGGTATTTACCTCTTTTCCTGGTATGGAAAGGGAATGATTGTGTTCATGCATAATTTTAGGTACATAGGATTCACATGTCATTAGCATGGCTACCTGTATACCATGATTGTGTGATTTTATTACATGTTTATTCATACAACATGCTTCTATGATTTCATTACTTATATACCTATATTATATGTTGATGTGATATCTTTCATTGTTATATTTATGGTGTAAGGTTGGTTAAATAAAGTTTCAACATCAACCTAAACGAAATTTTCTCACATACCTTGATGATGGAATTCTGTCTAACTAACCTAAAATTAATTAAGGAAATGAAATTGTTTTGAAATGGTTAATGAATTAGCCTGAATGAAATTTTTAAAATTTCAAAGAATTTTATTTGTTTTAACAAATTAAAATTAGTTCTTATAGTTTTTAGTTAAATGGTGCATCAATTACAACTTATAAAGGCATGTACCTCTATAATTTGGGAATGAAGACCCGTATAATTGAATCCTTGTACACTTCACTCATCCCTATTGGATGAGTTTTATCATCTTATGACTATTATATAAACCCACTAAGGGTGTGACTATTCTCTAATAAATAAAATGTCAATGGGTTGAATTTAAATGGGATTCCAATTGTAATTTATAAATTGATGACTCCATAAATTGGGAATGGCTTCCCATATAACTAATCCAAGGATAGAATGAAGGGTCCCTCATAGGTTTCCTCTATATTTATATGCCTTCGTAATTAACCCCATGGGGTATGATTATGTTAAATGGTGTGGTTAATTAAAGTTTTTATATCCACTAATATGGTGTTACATATAAGTTTATGATTGCATCTTACTAAACTGATCCTCTGAATTGATAAAATATCTTTTGACATCTTTTGAAATTTATTGATATGAGGGGTTAATTAATTAAAATGTTAGTTGCAACCTAAAAAGTTTTTAACTCTATAGTTTGGAATTGATATTTTATTTAACTGGGCACTTTTTTAAGAACTTGTGTATAAATAAATGATGGTTTAAAAGTAAATTGTGATATAATTTTATTAAAATTCCTTATAGACCTAGTTAAATAAATTTCTAAGTGAATTTTTAGATCCTTTATAACTGGTAATTGTTAAAATATATTTGATCCACTTTAATGTTTGTAATGGAAGTGAATTTATGTAATGGTTAAATTAAAACCATTATTTTTATGTTGATAATTAATAACCCTCATGTAGGGGTTGGTTATAATGTTGTATTTGGAGTTACCTTGAATGATAAAATGAACATTTCCTACAAGTTTTAGTGTCCTTCTATGGAATTGTACCTAATGGCTAGTTGGTAAAGCCTAGTGACCTTTTAGTTGTGAACCTGGTTATGGAATAAATACTTTATGTTAAAGTGAGAGGATAGCCTAGTGATGGTAGGACCCTTGGAGATAGAAATTTGGTATATTCTGAGCTAAGTTCTTAGGCAAGTTAAGTATCATTCTCTGACCATTTTAATTGGGTAGGAATCTTATTTGTTTAAACAATACCCCTAGGTAAGAAAGTAGTTATCTGTAAAATTAAACCTCAAGGGGGTATTACCATATATGGATACCTAGAGAATTTCATATCCTTATCCTTTTTATGTTGAAATTTTCACCCTCTAGGAGAACTCATTTATGAGGATACTCGAAGAGGATTAGGGACTAGTAGGTTGATTCTTGGAAGGTGATTCCATTGTGCTTATGTTGGCCAGTTTTGAACCTTGTGGTTTGATGATATCCTTACCTACTTCCAGTTTTACCTCTTTATAGAGAGTTATATGTATTCTAGATTTCATTTCATAGATGCCCTTAAATGGTATGTGGTTCCTATTCGAGAGACCCTAGGGCTAGGTGGATAGACCTAGTGGCCCTATTTTGATATTTAAATAGTAAGGATAAGTGTAAGACCTAGAGGCCCTTAGTTTTAACTCATACCTTAGTAGGTTAGTGATGATTTTTTTAATGAAGTACAACCTATAATAGAGGTTGACCTGAGGTTTATGGATGCCTTTTTAGGAAGTGATCTTGGTAATATGCTCATTTCGAGACCTATGCATGGAAAATACTCATGTTTTGTGAGATAGACATGGTGATGCCTAAAATATTTTGAGGAAGAACCTAGATTGAATGGGTATAGACATTTTATTTAATGGGTAGGATAGTTTAGGTGCCTATCCCTATTGATCAGTGGTTGTACAGTTGAAATTTTAATTCTTGTAATGGCATCATGAGGTAGGAAATCATTTGATATATCATGGCACAAGTGAGGTTTCTAATTTTTAATAGGAGTTTCAAATTATTTGTTGGTGTGTTAAGATTTTCATGCCATATAGCATAGTTATCTTGGCCTTGCTGATGGAAAACACATAGGATCATGAGTTGGGTCTTGAATTGGGTGGTATAGGATATACGCTCGTTGTGTGTGGAAGCTTTACTTGATGCCAATTGTGAATGGGAATTGGTTTATATAGAACATCGGTGATAGTCCAGGTATGGTCTGAGGATCGATGGTTTCAAATGTTAAGTATATGGGTAGGGTGACTTGAATATTTGGGTAAATTAAATAAAGCACCTCTATGATGAGGGTTGATTTGGAATTAAACTGAGTACCATGGGATGGTTGACCCATGGGAGGACCGTGATATCCATTGTCAGGATACTTGGTGTCAGGGTTGGTCAAGGAAAGTATATCCTAGTTTATATGATAATTGATAAAAATATAGATACATATCTATCAATGAAATCTTAGCATACTCCTAATTTAGATATAAGCATTCCCTATATCTTGAAATAATCTTGGGTATACTGAGAGAGTGTCAACTATATATAGAGATACCAAAATATCTTTTCTAGTTAGATGAAGGGAATCCTTAGGAGTTACACTCAAGGAGAGGTTTAAGGTAAGACTTAATGTGGGGAGTCTACCATTGGCTATTTGTGGGTGGTAACACTCATTGTAAATTTTTAATTTTGATGAACGCCTTGGGAACCATTCTTAAGAAGTAATAACGGGTAATGTGTGATGTTTTTGTTAATTATTGGGGATAAGTGGGATATTATGCATGTTATTCATGATTTCCAAGTATATATGGGGTATGGAATATAGTTTTTAGGAAAATCATTTCATTGGGGTGATGACATGGATGCTCCTAAGCTTGGGAGTTGAATGTCGATCGCTAGAGGGTGAGCCACATGTGACAAGGGTCATGGGACCTTGAGACCGGTTGTGTGATGGTTGTTTTGGATCTTGTATCTCATTAGATAAATGGAACAATGTATGGTTGGGTTTCTCAAAAATTTATAGGTATAGGTTTGAATATAAATTTGGTGGAGTCTGGAGGTGGACATCAGCCTCGGTATAGCTTGTGAAAATCCAAGGATGTAGGATTAGTATTGCACTGGTGTTAATGTTAAGGAATGGTTGTGAAATGAAAAAGAAATGGTTTATCAAGTAGACACCATTAGAATGGATATATAGGATTTAGTGAGTGTGATTCTAACATCTTTATGAGCATTTATAGGACACTAAAGGCATGTTTCTATATAAAATTCAAATAGTAGGAGTACCATGACTCAAAATCATCTGAATAAATCTAGAACCTATGGTGGGTAGCACCATAGGTCGGTTGATAAAAGGGGTGATTATGTGGTCATATTTAGGTTTATACGGGCTTGGGTTTGTGTCATATTAATTTTTTATCTTTGGATACAAGTGTTGGATCATGTTTTAGTGCCTTATGTATCGTACATTAAAAGTGATTTTTATAGGTGTGTTGGGTGTTTAGAAATAAAATGAGGTTCTTTGAGTGGTTTTCCATGACCAAATTAGGTTGGTTTGTTTTTTAGAATCCCAAAAGGTCTTATTAGGTATGATAATTCCAATGGTGGGGAGGTTGTAAGATCCCATGTTTTTAACTAGGTTGAAATTTCTACAGAAATTTGAATTTTTATTTTGGTGGATGGGTCTTTTTTAGAAAAAATATTTTGAACATAATTCCATGAGTTGTAACACCTAAATGTGTTACTTTATGATGGTGATTGAGGCTTGATATGTATCTGAGGTTTTTAGATGAGTTTTGGGATCATCAGGCTTCAAAAGACTGGTTTTTGGAATGGCATGGGAGGCGCACAGTTAGTTATAACTATGAAACTCAACCATGCGGTTCTGTAAGGGTGTCACATGATTTTTCAAATCATGAAACCTAGGTTGCATGGCCATGAAAAACTCTATAGAAAAATGTAGAGGTAAATCACATGTCTTATACATGGTTTGTCTAATCATCTGCCTAGCCCATGTGGGGGTGTGGGGGTGAGGTAGTTCTAAAAGCACGGTTGGCACATGATGTTCTTAACCATGCACACAAATCCTAAGAGGTTTGACTCTTGGATATAATGATCTACATATTTAGTGCATGATTTGGAAAACTGGGTGGCCAAATCGTGTGCCCCTTTAAAAAGTGGGAAATTTCAATTTTCCCATGCCTCCTTTAACCCTTAAGATACCCTCCTTCTTCTCCCATTTCACATAGCATCCCCACCTGAGATCTCCCCTCTCATACTCTCCTAGTATTGGTAAGATATCCCTCATTCATGATATGAATCAAACATTGTTGGTTGCATTGGAATAATCTTAGTAAGGAAAATAATCCTCTTTCTCCTTGTCTATTTTTATCTCAACATATCGCATGTTAGTTCCATGTGAGCTAATATGCTCTATTTTAAATGAGGTTGTCTATTCTTATGATTTTTCTCATTAGAAACCAAATTAAAGGCCCATAATGGATGAGTGAATCTTACTTGGTATGAGGTATGTGTTTTATGACTTTTCCCTCAAAGTATCGTCATTTATAACTTGTCATTGTTGTGTCGCATGTCGGTCCTTCCGTACATTTCTCCAAAAAAAATTAGTTCATAATTTAAATTACTTAGACCATAACTGTGACGTTCAATAGACCATTTTACATGGTTTAAGGTTAATGACCTTAACTAGAACCACCACTTAAGGTAAGTTTAACTAAATAATCATTATTGTTTTTTCTACTTATGTTTAAGCCACCCCTTTGATCCTGTTGATCTTTTCACTTGTTAGTGGAAGTTTTATGAAAATTAAATGAATTGTTAAAAGGTTGAATACATATTTATTTCCTACTTATTAATAAATGTAAAGGGAAATGAAATGGAATAAATGGTAATTATGAAACAATATGGTTAAACTCTTATATTATGTTTATTTGTGAGAATTTAATTGATGAATAGTATGGAAAGTAACATGGCCCCTTTTTATCACTTTTAATTAAGTGGATTACTAAATTGAACTGATGAATTGAATAGACATTAACATGTCCTTAATTAATTTTCTATCACGCTTTACTATGGTCATGGACCTAAAATTATTAAAAGGTGTGGAAATCCCAGAGTAATACTTGGATTACCATTGTGGTTTTCCTTGGAAGGTCTCACGAGACACCAACCAATTAATTGATGTGTCTTCCAGGTGAAAGACTGAATTTGGATCTGTTCTTTGACTTATATTTTAAATTCCCTAGCTCGGTGCTAAGGGATCCCTATATTTCCAGAAATTAAAATTAATTCCTTGGATTTGGATTACTGCTATAGAACACCTTGGATTATTACTTAGGATCCTTTTAAGTATCACATTTATGCTACATATGACATGTTCTTAGGGATTATTTATAAATTTCCCCTTATGGTGAACTACCAAGGGTACACCCCTATAGACTTCACCTAGTTTATAAAACTTAAATTACTTGAGACTTATGGAAACTTAAATGATTATCACTATATGTAGACACCTTGGTTGTATGCCTCGGGTCCCAACCTTATAAATATAAGGAAAATTTAAAATTATTAGATACATTTTTGGATAATTCCAAAGGAGGTAGTATCATACAGGTGTTATGTAAGGGACCCAAATTGACAATATAACAACCCTTATCTTTATTACACATTAATACATGATTTATTTACATATAATTACACTAAATACAACTCAAAAGACTGATAAGTCTAGTGTATTTTTTAATTAAGTACATTTCATTACAACTTTAAACATGAATTACAACATCTTTATTGAAACTTCTTTAACATTCTTGAGCTTAAAACTGCATTGGATAACCTAGGGAAATACATAAGAAAAGGGTGATCCATAAAGCCCAGTGAGGGAATAAACATGGAATAACATGAATATAATAATGCATGTTATACAAGGCATATTAATGAGTCATAAAAGAACATGAATAATAAGGAATGGTATATCATGATAATCATATCATGGGAAATGTGGAAACAATTTAAAACAATGCAACATAGGTCAAGGATAAATAGCCAAGAAATCATGGTGGAAAAAGTACCATAAATTTATTAGGAAGAAACCTATCCCAAAATTATGTATCATGATTCAAAACATTACCCAATTCATTGTATTGTTATATAATTCTAGGCGCACCTGTCACTTTCATTTCATTCTCATGCTTAAGTGTGCCACATAGATCATAAAACATGGATTCATTCATCATCATAATTTATTCCATGATCAAGGAGTGTGGAATAAAAAAATTTAAGTCCCTAATAAAAAGTTATATGTGCATAAATTGAACACACTTGATAGTAAATGGGTATGGTATTCACTACACATTTGGTTTGGCATAAAAAATCGTAGTGAAAATTAGGCAGCATAACAATGTCACTTAAAAGTTCATAAAATGGGATGATAAGAGATAAACTGTTCTATAATAATTTTTAAATGAATCTAAAAGTATTAGGGACATTTAAGAACATTTCAAAACTTATATAGTTAGAAAAATTATGCATATGATAATAAATAATCTTGAAATAAAAGAAAAGGGAAAGGGTACTAATGAAATTTCATCATGGTAACGGGTGTGCATGGGTGGGATTAATAAGAGATAAAGGGTTCTATAATCATTTATAAATAATAAGGGAAGTATGGGGGAGGTTCTAAATCATACCCCATAATTATTAATTGAAAATAAAAGGGAATAACAAGATAAATAAACTTTGATAAAGATGATAAAGGAAAAAACCCTTACATAAATGTGTGGCTCCAAAAGGTTGAAAGGGGGATTATTGAGAGCTTGGCGAACCTTGGGAGGATTATATAGAGGATATGGAAGAGTAAGAATGTGATCTAAGTATTTTTAGTGAATATAAATGGGATCTTGGGTGGGTTTATATAGGAAATGATAGGGGAATTCTTTAATATTTCACAAACTTTGGTTTTGGACTCTATAAAAAAAATATTCAAAACCACAAACCTTCCCATGGTTTTTTCTAAAGTGGGGAAATTTTAATTATTTTATTATTAATATTTCCTAAAATATTAAAATATTACACTTGATTATGTGTAGTTGAGTCACTCTTTTAAAGAAATGAATTTCAAATTATAAAATATATTATATATTTTGGAGGATTCATAAAGGCATTATAAAATTAATAAAATAAACTTAAAATCACATTATATTAAGTTCAAAACAAATATTTGTCCTAGTATATACATTATAATATTTATTACATTATTTTTGATTCATTGTGATGTCATAAAACACAGTGTACATTTATACAGTATTTAATTTTTACCCGAAAATTCAATTATCTCAGAAAATTATTAAAAATTAAACATTAGATAATTTTAATGTCATGATTAAAAAAATAATATTTATTATATCTAAATAAAATTCTAAATATGTTCATTTTCACTTTTAAAATAATATTCTGTATTAATTGAAAAATGTCGGTTTTCTTGACAATAACAGTTTTTTAAACCCATATAAAAAGTAAATTTCACTTCATAAAAATTATATGTACATTTATAATTAATGAAATTTATTTAATAAAAAAATTATTAAAATGATATTTATTTCAAAAAATAAATTAATTCATCAAAATAAATCCCTTAATTGAATTTGATTTTTACGTGAAAATACAATTTGTGTTTAAATAAATCAAAATTAAAATCATTTATAAATTAAAAATAAAAAATGAAAATAAATTCATTATTATATAAAATATAAATATTCATACTATTAAGGTCTTGATACATATCCCTTTATTACACCAGTTTATGCCATGAGAGTAAGGTGCGAGACTGTGAGACTTTCATGGAGTCATTCAACGAACATGGTTTGGGTCATGATCTTGATGAGATTGAACTTCTCCTGAAAATGGTTTCTCTTATGATTAAGTTATTGAATCTAAGATTCATCTTGGTAAAGGGAAAATCCAAATGATTCTATCTCCCTCTAAGATCTTATAAATGGGATTTATAGGGTACAATTCTACTAGATGAGGCCATCACTTCCTTCATCTTTGTCAATTAAATTTGCTAAATACCTATATTTATATTAATCATGTGAACACTATTTAACAGTTATATTAATGATGGTAATATTATTAAATGTCTTTTAATCCATACATATAACCAAGTAATTTCATTTTTTTTATATAATCATATTATATAATAATACATCTAATTAAATCACAAAGGTAAACTTTATTTATAATAGTTCGGGTCGTTACAATCTTCCCCCTTGAGAAATTTTTCCCTCAAAATTTTCATTTCACCCTCTTAAAAAAGATAAGGGTAATTAAATCTCATAAATTCCTATGTTTCCCACATTTCTTCTTCAAACTTTTTGTTTCTCTATAGCACTTTGACAAGACACATTGTCTTATTTCATGTAACTTTGTCTCTATGATCTAAGATCTTCACCAGAATCTCCTCATATGAAAGATCATTATCCAATGGTACCACCAATGGATTGAGTAAATGTGAGGGTTTAGATATGTACTTACTCAATAGTGATACATGGAATACATCATGAACTCGAGATAGGTTAGGTGGGATTGCAAGTCAATAGGCCACTACTTTTATGTGATCAAATATCTCAAAGGGAAAATTTATCTTGGACTAAGCTTTACCTTATTCCTAAATATCATCAATTTCTTCCATGGAGATATATGGAGGAATACCATGTCTCTAACATAAAACTATAGGTCTCATCAATGATCGTCATCATAGCTCTTTTGTCAACTCTAAGTATCATTTATGTGTTGTTCAATGGTCTTAAACTTTTCCACCATTTCCTCAACCATTTCAGGACCTAGATGTTTTTATTCCCCAACTTCATCCCAGCATGAAGGTGTTTAGTGCCTATTCTCATAAAGGGATTAAAAAGGATTCATTTGGATTCTTGAGTGTAAAATATTTTTTTAAGAGAACTTGACCGAAGGAAAATGTTGATCCAATCCTGTTTTGATGTCAATTGAGAATTCTCTCAACATGTCCTCTAGTGTCTGAATAGTCTACTCTGATTGGTCATCAGTTTGAGGGTGATAAGTCATGCTGAAGTTCAACTCAATGTTCAGATAAATCTGAATACTCTTCCATAACTTATAGGTTAATCTTGGATCTATATCAGATTTAATCGATAGTGGTACTCCATGAAACTTGACCACTTCCCTAATGTATATCCATGCAAGTAGATCCATTGATAATTCCTATCATATCTCAATAAAGTGTGTAGTATTTTTAAGAATATAAACTAAAACCCATGTAGCATTATTCCCTCTTTATGTCTTTGGAATATGAGTGAAAATTCCATGGTGGTGTTTTTCCATTTCCATATAGGTATGGGTAATGTTTGCATTATCCCCTTAGATTTTTTCCTTTCCTCTTTCACTTTCTAACATAAAAGACATCTTGATATATATTATGTGATCTCCTTATTCATATTTTTCTACCAATACTATTCTCAAAGATCTTGATACATATTTGTGCTTCTTGGGTGGTTATAGAAGGTTGAGTTATGTGCTTCATCCAACAACTCCATATTTAACTTAGGGTTTGATGGTACACATAGTCTTGACCCAAATCTCACAACACCTTCATCATTAACATTGAAATCTAAGGACTTCCCATTCCTTATACCTTCCACTCTCTTCTGAATTACCACATCAACTCTTTGAACATCCTTTAACCTCTCAATAAGATATATTTGAGCAATCATTTGTGAAAGTATTGATTATGTTACTTACTTTATGATTCCCATTTCCATCCTTTCCAAATCTAAGAAGACCATATCCCTCTCAATTACCATCAATGATAGAATTTTCAGATCCTTTCTACTTAGATTCTATTCCAATTTATTCTCTTTCTTAGGATGGTAGTGGACTGAGAAGTCATAGTATTTGATCATCTCTAACCATCTTCATTGGCGTATATTCAGGTATTTCTGTGTAAATATATACTTGAGACTTTTGTGATCTGTATATATTTCACACTTCTCCACAAATAGATTATTCCACCAAATTTTTAAAGAAATAAATCACTACATACAACTCCATATCATGTGCTGGGTAGTTTTGTTCATGAACTTTCAACTACCTTGAAGCACAGGTAATGACTTTTTAATTTTTCATCAACACACAGCTCAGGACCTTCTTCGAATCATCACTGAATACCATAAAAAGCACTCTACTTGTGGGTAGTGTGAGCATAGGGGAAATGATAATCCTCATTTTCAACACCTTGAAGATTTCTTTTCATTTGTAATTCCAAGAAAACTTGACTCCCTTTCCAGTTAGTTTGGTGATAGAGTTTGAAAATCGTGATAAATTTCTCAAGAATCGAAAATAATACCTAGCTAATCCAAGGAAACTATAGATATCTATCACAGATGTTGGCCTCATTCATCCTTCAATTTCTTCTATTTTTAAAGGGTCTACAGATATCCCATTTCTTGGGATGATATGACCTAAGAAAAGATACTTACTTCAACCAGAACTCACATATTTTATACTTGGAATAAATCTTTTCCTTTCAAAAGGTCTTTAGCATAGAATTCAAATTCTCCTCATGCTCCTCTTTACTTTTGAAGTATATTAAAATATCATCTATAAAGACAACAAAAAAAATTTCAAGGTAATATCTAAAGAATATATTCATCAAGTCCAAGAATATTGTTAGATAATTGGTGATTCTAAAAAGAATTAATATGAATTCATAGTTCCCATACCTTGTATAAAAAGTGGTCTTGGGGATATCCTCCTTCTTCACCCTAACTTGGTAATATCCTGACCATAGATCCACCTTGAAAAAGTATTTTGATCCACATAACTAATTGAATAATTCATCAATTTGAGGCAGGGGATACTTTTTCTTTACCATGATCTTATTGAGCTCATGATAATCTATGAAAAGGTGCATTGACCCATCATTCTTATTGATGAAGAGGGCCGGTGAACCCCATAGTGAAGAACTTAGGCATATGAACCCTTTATCTATATTCTTATATAGTTGTTTCTTCATCTCCTTAAGTTCCACAATATCAATTCTATATGGATTCAGGGAAAATTTCAATTCCCCATGTATAATATCAATTAAAAATTAAACATCTCGATTAGGAGGAAGACCATGAAATTCCTCAGGAAATACATCAGCATATTCCATCACAATGGGAATGTAATTAAGGAAGATTATTTCCTTAAACTTAATAATTTGAGCTAGATACTCTTACTCATAGGAAAATAATATCCATGCTTGAGATGATGGTGCTAAAGAATATTCTACCTTATCCTTGCATTTATACAGAATCTTAGGATGACTCGCAATACAAAGAGTGATTTATTTCTCATGGAAATTTATGTTGGATATATATAGGGAAAGCTAATACATGCCCAGAATTACATCATATTCCACCAAAGGGATTATCACAAGGTTTTCTAGGAAATTCAGCTCACAAAATTTGACGGGGGAGGAGTTATATACTTGGGATGCAATAATTTTCCCATTTTTTTCACCGAAATATATACTTCCTTGATTTTTTGTGGTGTTTGAATAGTTATAATAAACTTTTGTTATATGAAGGAATGTATAAAACCAAGATCAAAAATTACATTCATTATTCTTGAATGAATAACTAGAGTACCTATCACCACTTAGTTTTCAGGATTCACTTCAGTGGTAGTGATATAAAAATCTCTCCCTTACTACCTTGGAGGTTTATGGTTGTCTCTAAAAACCCTTGGCTTAGTGCATTGGTTTGAAAAGTGTCCTAGTTCCTTGCAGTTTTAGTAATGAATAATACACTAAGGGCTGACTAGATCATTCCTTTCCTCTGTCACAGAATAAATTTTCTCATGATAGAAATAACTAGCTAGGTGTCCTTCCTTCCCACACCTAAATAATTTCCTCATCCCCTTCAATCAATTTCTAGGGTTCTTCTTTCTGAACCTTTGGCAAGTATGATGTTGAAATTTCATGGCACCATTATATCTCTCTGTAATACCACTAGAATTTATCTCCACTTTCTGCTTCTTATCCCCATGATACCCCTAAGATTCGCCAATATTTATTTCAACTTTTAGGGCACATCGAACAATTTTCTCTTAGCTATTAAAGTTACAGATCTTTGAGGATTTCTGTAGGCTAGGTTTTATCCAACCAAATAAATTTTCTACCTCGAATTTAGTGGTAATGACAAAGATGAAGGAATAATTTTCAAGTCTTGTGAATTTTGACTCATACTCCATGATAGATTCATCGTCTTTTTCCTTTATGGAAATGAAATCCCTCTATATTTTAATATTGAGAGTGAGAGGAGAATATTTATCAAAAAAAATTCAAAAAACCTTCTACACCATTGCTTCAATATCTTCCTCAAGATTCATATTTTTTATCAATGTCCACCATTAATCAGATTCACCCTCAATATGATAAACATACAAAATAACCTTCTCTTTTTTAGAGCATTGAAGTATAGAGAAGATCTTATAAATGGAATTAATCCATTTTTCAATGATTAAGGAAATGGAGATCTATTAAAATTAGGCAGCCTTTTTCACATGAATCTCTTGATTATAGTTTTTTATATTTTGGGGGGATTTGGATTCTCCTCTTAATCTAGGTTTCTATTAAAAACTTGAGTTAGATGAGAGAGTATCAACATGAATTTTTTTATTCCTTCTCCCATCAGGTTGTGCATCTCATTGGGGTTGTCATTACATTTCTCATCACATTGATTGTTTACCTGATTCCTCTTATTTTTGTCCATTGGATAGAATAAAAGGAAAATTAAGTATGATTATATTTAACTTTTGAACACATAAATGGGAATTTAATGACATTAAATTGAAAACTTATAACTTACATGTATTTCCTTAACTTATGGATTTCTAGGCTTTAGTATTTTTTATCCATTAACTATTTCCTAACATATACTCTTATGTTAATTTTCTTTTATTCCCTTAATAATGGTTCCTAATGAGATTATGAATTACCAAAGCATATACCCCAAGATTTTTAAACTAGTTGTGCAGTAAGGCCCATTGTTGTGTACCAGGTTACCTCAAGTCAGGCCCGAAACACCTTGTCGGAGTTGTTACTCCTAGGTACATCTGTTCTAGAACCACATCCACTTGTAGTATCCAGACAGGGATGTATTTTCTTGATAAACAACTTACTCAATACTAACAAAACTTTAGGGATGTTTTCTTATACATAGTCTTATCCATAAATGCTGAAGTTATCTAATCCTAATCCCAAAAATAACTAAACTTTTCCTCTAATACCAACTATAGCAACCTTCTCTTTATTAAACATTAATAAATTATTTAATTACATATAATTACACTTAATACAACCCAAAATATCTATAATTATAGTGTATTTTGTAATTATGTATATTACGTTACAACTTTAAACATAAATTACAACATCTTTATTGAAAATGTCTTTAACATGATTGAGCTTAAAACTACATTGTATAACCTGGGGAAATACATGAGAAAAGAGTGATCCATAAATACCAGTAAGGGAATAAAAATTTAGTAACATGAATATAACAATACATGTTATACAAGATATATCAATGAGTCATAAAAGAACATGAATAATAAGTAATGATATATCATGATAATCATAACATGGGAAATGTGGCAACAACTTAAAACATTGCATCATAAGTTAAGGCTAAACTGCCAAGAATTCATGGTGGACAAATTATTATAAAGGAATCAGGTACACCCCTACCCCAACATGGAATATCATTATACTAAACATTACCCTATGCATTGTAGTGCTATATAATTCCAGTCACACCCATCACTTGATTTTCATTCTCATACTTGAGTGTGCCACATAGATCATAAAACATGGATTCATTCATCATCATAATTTATTAAATGATCAAGGATTATGGAATAAATACATTTAATTCCCCAATAGAAATTTATATGTTCATAAAAGTGAAAAACCTTGATAGGAAATGGGTATGGTATTCACTACACATCTGGTTTGGCATGAAAAATCATGGTGAAAATTCGGCAGCATAACAGTGTCACTTAAAAGTTTTTAAAATTGGTTGATGAGACAGAAATGGTTTTATAATAATTTTTATATTAAGTGTATAAAGAGACATTTAAGTACATGTCCACGCATATAGAATTAGAAAAATAAGGCATACAATAATAAATAATCTTGAAATAAAAGAAAATTGAAAGGATGCTTATTAAATTTTGGCATAGTAACGGGTGTACATGGGAGGGATTAATGAAAGAAAAAGGGGTATATCATAATTTATAAATAATAAGGTTAGTATGGTGGAGGTTCAAAATCATACCCCATAATTATTAATTGAAAATAAAATGGCATAACAAGATAAAGAAACTTTGATAAATATGTGAAAGTAAAGAACCCTTACTTGAATGTGTGCCTCCAAAAGCTTGAAAAGGGGCTTCTTGAGAGCTTGGGGTGTCTTGGGAGGATTATATAGAGGATAGGTCAGATTAAAGACATGATATAAGTATTTTTATTGAATATAAGTTGGATATTTGGTGGGTTTATATAGGAAATGAGAGGGGAATTCTTTTATATTTTACAAACATAGGTTTTGGAATTTATATAATAAAATATTCAAAACCAAAAACATTCCCATGGTTTTTTACCAAGGTATTTTCCAAAGTGGATAGGATTTAATTATTTTATTAGAAAAATTTTCAAACATATTAAAATATTACCCTTACTTATGTGGAGGTGATTCAATCTTTTAAAGAAATGAATTTAAAATCATAAAATATATTTTATATTTTAGAGGATTCATAAAAGCATTATAAAATTAATAAAATAAACTTAAAATTATAATATTTTAATGAAAAAACATATATTTGGTCTATTATACCCATTATAGTATTTATTACATCATTTATGGGTCATTATGATGTCATAAAACACACCATACATTTATACGGTATTTAATTTTTACCCGAAAATTTGACTCTCTCAAAAAATTATGAAAAATTCACCATTAGATAATTTCAATGTAATAATTCAAAAACTAATATTTATTTTATATAAATAATTTTATAAATATGTTGATTTTCAATTTTAAAATAAAATTTGACTTTTATTGAAAAAAATTGGGTTTTTTTATAATAATAGTTTTTGAACCCTTATAAAAAGTACATTTAATTTAATAAAAATTATATGTCTGTTTATAATTAATAAAACTTATTTTATAATAAAATTTTATTAAAATATGATTTATTTCAAAAAAATCAATAATTCATCAAAATAAATCCCTTAATTGAATTTGAATATTACGCGAAAATACAATTTGTGTTTAACTGAATCAAAATCAAAATAATTTATAAAGTAACAATAAAAAATAAAAATAAATTCATTATTCTATAAAATATACATATTAATATTATTAATTTCTTGATATATATCCCTTTATTACACCAGCATACCCCCTAAGAGTAAGGTGTACAACGGTGATACTTTCATGGGGTTGTTCGGTGAGCATGGATTGGGTCGTGATATCAATGAGCTTGAACTTCTCTCGTAAATAGTTTATCTCATAATTAAGTTGTTTGATCTCATCATGGTCTTGGTCAAGGTAAAATGCCAATGATTTTATCTCCCTCCAAATTTATGATAATTGGGATTCATAGGGTACAATCCTACTGGATGATTCATCACTTCCTTTTTCTATATCAATTGGATTTGTTAAAGCTTTATATTTATATTAATCACGTGATCACTATTTAATGGATATATTAACAATGGTAATATTCTTAATTATATTTTAAATACAAATATATAACCAAGGATGTACATGTGTTTTCTATAACCATATTACATAATAATACATTTAATTAAATCACAAAGGGCAACATCATTTATAAGAGTTCAGGTTGTTAAAATCTTACCCCTTTGAGAAATATCTCCATAAAAATTTTCATTTCACCCCCTTAAAATAGATGATGGTAATTATATCTCATCACTTCATCCAGTTCCCACATTGCTTTTTCAAACTTTTGGTTTCTCCACAACACTTTTACAACGTGCATTGTCTTATTTCGTAGAACTTTGTATCTACGATCTAAGATCATTATCGGATGCTCCTTATAGGAAATATCACTCTCAAATGGTACTAACTATGGATTGAATACATTTGATGGGTTAGGTATGTTCTTTCTCAAGAGTGATACATGGGATACATCATGAAATCAAGATAGGTTAGGTGGGAGTGAAAGTCGATAGGCCACCACTCTAATGTGATCAAGGACCTCAAAGGGGCCAATGTATCTTGGAATAAGATTTCCCTTCTTCCCAAATATCATCACTTTCTTACATGGATATATGTGGAGTAATATCATGTCTCTAACATAAAACTTTGGGTCTCATCGAAAAATTTTAGCATAGCTATTTTTTTATTTAGAGCAGCCTTAATGTGCCGGTGAATGGTCATAACCTTTTCCAATATTTCCTCAACCATTTCAAGACATAATAGTTTTATTTCCCAAACTTCACCCCATCATGAAGGTGTACTTCACCTATTCCCATAAATGTCTTAAAAATGATCCATTTGGATGCTTGAATAGAAATAGTTGTTGCCAGAGAACTCGACCAAATGAAGATGTTAATCCCATCCTCTTTTGAAGTCAATTAAGCATGCTCTCAATATATCCTCGAGTGTTTGGATAGTCTACTCTTATTGGCCATAAGTTTGAGAATTATAAGATGTTCTGAAGTTCAACTCAGTGTTTAGAGAATGCTAAAGACTCTTCTAGAACTTAGAGGTGAATCTTGGATCTCAATCAAATACAATTGATAGTGGTACTCCATACAGCCTAACCACTTCCCTTATGTATATCCATAAAAGTAAATCCCCTAAAAATTACTCTCATGTCGCAATGAAATGTGAAATATTTGTAAGATGATCCACCATAACCCATATATAATTATTCCATCTTGGTTTCTTTGGAATATCAGTGACAAATTCCATGGTGATTTTTTCCATTTATATGTAGGTATGGATAATGGTTGCATTGTCCCCTTGGATTTTTTCCTTTCCTCTTTCACTTGATGACATAAAATACATCTTGATGTATATTCTATGATTTCATTCTCCATATTTTCCCACTAATAGTGTTATCAGAGATCTCGATACATCTTTGTGCTTCCTGGGTGGGTGGAGAAGGTTGAGCTATGTGCGTCATCCAATAGCTCCTTCTTTAACTCAGGATTTTATGGTACACATAGTTTTTACCCAAATCTCACAACACCTTCATCATTAACATTGAACTATGGTGATTTCCATTTCTTTATAGCTTCTACTTTCTTTTAAATTACCACATCAACTCTTTGAGAATAATTTAACCTATCTAGAAGATACGGTTAAGCAATAATTTTTGAAATAATTGATGGTGTTACTTCCTTTATGATTCTCATGCCCATACTTTCCAAATCTAAGAAGGTCATATCCCTCTCAATTCTCATCAAAGATAGAATTTCTAGATTCTTTTTGCTTATAGATAATTACACTTTATTTGATTTCCCAAGATAGTAGTGGATTGAGCAGTCATAGTCTTTGATCATATCTAACCATCTTTATTGGTGCATATTCATCTCTCTCTATGTGAATATATAATTAAGACTTTTTTGATCCATATATATTTCACACTTCTCCCCAAAGAGATAATGTTGCTTAATTTTTAAATATGAAATCACTATTGTCGACTCTAGATCATGTGTTTGGTAGTTCTGTTCATGATCTTTCAACTAGCTTGAAGCATAGTCAATGACTTTGTCATTTTTCATCAAAAAAACAGCCCAGGCCCTTCTTCAAAGCATCACTGAATACCATGAAAATCACTCCACTTGTGGGTAGTGTGAGCATAATCACGGAGATAATCCTTCTTTTCAACTCCTTGAATATCTCTTTGTATTCATCATTCCAAGAAAACTTGACTCCCTTCCAAGTTAGTTTGGTGGGAGGGTTTGACAATCGCGATAAATTTCTCATGAATCAGAGATAATACCCACCTAACCCAAGGAAACTATGGATATCTTTCATAGATATTCACCTCATCCATCCTTTAATTTATTCTATTTTCTAAGATCCTATAGATATACCATTTCTTATGATAATATTCCCTAAGAAATATACTTCCTTAAACCATAACCCACATTTGTTGTACTTGGCATAAAACTTTTCCTTTTGCAAGGTCTTTAGCATAATATTCAAATGCTCCTCATACTCCTCTTTAGTTTTGGAGTATATTAGAATATCATCTATATATACTACCACAAATTTTTAAAGGTAATATCTAAAGACTCTATTCATCATTTCCATGAATATTTATGAAGAATTAGTGATTTTGAAAGTAATTATTATGAATGCATAGTGCCTATACCTTGAATGAAAAGAATCCTTAGGGATATCCTCCTTCTTCACCCTAACTTGGTAATATCCTAACTATAGATCCACCATGGGAAAGTATCGTCCTCCATATATATGATCAAATATTTCATCAATCTGAGATAGAAGATACTTGTTCTTTATTGTGATCTTGTTGAGCTCAGAATAATCGATGTAAAGGAGCATTGACCCATCCTTCTTCTTGACGAAGAGGACCAGTGCACCCCATGGTGAAGTACTTGGGCATATGAAACCTTTATCCATATTATCCTGTAGTTTTTTCTTCATATCCTGAAGATCCACAAAATCCATTATATACAGATCCTTAGATAATGGTAACACCCCATGTATAAGCTCGATTGAAAATTCAACATCTCAGCTAGGAGGAAGACCATGAAAGTCCTCGGGAAACACATCAGTGTATCCCCTCACAATGGTTATGTATTCAAGGATGATTATTTCCTTAGACTCAATCATTTGATCTAGATACACTTGATTATAGGGAAATAATATCCATACTTGAGATGATGGTGCTAAAGAATATTCATCATTTTCTTTTCATTTTTATAGAATCTAAGGAAGATTCACAATATGAAGAGTGATTTCCTTCTCATGAAAATTAATGTTGGATCTATACAGGGAAAGTAAATCCATGACCATAATTGCATCAAATTACACCAAAGGGAGAATGACAAGGTTTTCTAAGAAATTCAGCCCACAAACTTTGAAAGAGGAGGAGTAATATACCTGGGATGCAATAATTTCCCCATTTTCCATTTTCACTGACATCTCTACTTACATGATTTTTTGTG
This sequence comes from Viscum album, assembly GCA_963277665.1. Taxonomy (NCBI): domain Eukaryota; kingdom Viridiplantae; phylum Streptophyta; class Magnoliopsida; order Santalales; family Viscaceae; genus Viscum; species Viscum album. The sequence continues at coordinate 1,239,469,882 of OY728153.1, forward strand.
GTGTTTGAATGGTTATACTAAACTTTATTTATATAAAGGAATTTTTAGAACCATAATCAAAAAGTAAATTCTCTATTCTTGAATTAATAACTAGTATACTTGTCACCACTTCATTGTTAGGATTCACTTTGATGGTAGTGATGGAAAAAATCTCACCCTTTCTACCTTAAAGGATGTCGGTTGTATCTAAAAAACCTTTTAATAGTACATTGGTTTGAAAATTCCCATGGTTCCTTGAATTTTTATAAATGAAAAATACATTTAGGTTTTACTGGAGCATTGCTTTCCTTCTTCGCAGTAGCAGGTTTATCTTTCTGACAATCACTGGCTAGGTTCCCATCCTTCCTACACCTAAATCATTTCCTCATCCCCTTCAGGAAATTTCTAGGGTGATTCTTTATGTACCTTTGGTAAGTGGGATATTGAAATTTCTTGGAACCATTAGATATCTCTATAAGACCACCAGAATTGATCTACACTTTCTTCTTATTATCCTCGTGATACCCCTAAGATTCATCAATCTCCATTTCGACTTTGAGGGCACATCAGACAATTTTCTCATAACTATCAAAGTCACAAATCATCAAGGATTTTAATAGGCTAAGTTTTATCCCACCAAAGAAGTGTTAAACCTTGTATTTGGGGGGTAACAACAAAGCTGGAGGCATACCATGCAAGTCCTGTGAAGTTTGACTCATACACCCCGATAGATTCTTCACCTTTTTTCTTAATGGAAAGGAAATCCCTTTCCATTTTATGATAGAGAGTGTGAGGAAAATATTTATCAAAAATCATTTTCCAGAAATCCTTCCACACCATTTCTTCGATCTATTCCATGGGCTTTTTATTTTTTATCAATTTCCATTATTGATCAACTTCACCCTCCATACGCTAAACAGCCAAAATAACCTTATCTTCTTCGCATCATTGAAGTGTGGATAAGATATTCTCAATGGAGTTGATCCATTGTTTGGTGATTAAGGGATCAGATGATCCATTTAAAGAAGGAGACCTTTTTCACATAAACCTCTTGATTGTGGATTCTTCTCTTTTATGGGGATTTAGATGCTCTTCCTGATATAGGTTTCTATTCAAAACTTGATTCAGCTGAGAGAGTATCATCACTAAGTGTGTGATTCATGCTCCCATCGAGTTGGGAATCTCATTGGGGCAGTCATCACATTGTACTTCGCATTGATTGTTTACCTAATTCCTCCCATTTACGACCATTATCTAGAATAAATGTAAAATTAATTATGATTATATTCAACTTTTAAACATATAAATGAGAATTTAATGAAATTATAGGGATAACTTATGACTTACATGTATTTCCTTAACTTATGGATTTCTAGGCTTCAATATTTGTTATCCATTATCTATTTCCTAACATATACTCTTATGTTCAATTTTTTACTCCCTTAATAATGGTTCATAATGAGATTATGAATTACCAAATCATATCCCCCATGAGTGTTAAACCAGGTGTGTAGTAAGGCTCATTGTCATGTACCAAGTTATCTTGAGTCAGGCCTGAAACACCTTATCAGAGTAGTTACTCCTATGAACATATATTCCAAAACCACAACCAATTGTAGTATCTAAACAAGGATTAATTTTCTTGATACATCACTTACTCTAAAAAAACCAAAATTCAAGGATGTTTTCTAATACATAATCTTAGCCATAATCACTGGAGTTTTCTAATCCTAATCATAAAAATAACTAAACTTTTCCTATAACACCAACTTTAACAACCCTTATCTTTATTACACATTAATAAATGATTTAATTACATATAATTACACTTAATACAACCAGAAGTATCGAAAAGTCTAGTGTATTTTAAAATTAGGTACATTTGATGACAACTTGAAACATGAATTACAACATCTTTATTGAAAACTTCTTTAGCATTCTTAAGTTTAAAACTACATTGGATATTCTGGGAAAATACATAAGAAAGGGGTGATACATAAATCCAAATAAGGGAATAAACATGGCATAACATGAATATAATAATTCATTTTATACAATTCCTATAAATGAGTCATTAAATAACATGAATAATAAGTCATGATATAGCATGATAATCATAACACGGGAAATGTGGAAACAACTTAAAACACTGCATCATATCATATGTCATCACTAAACCACCAAAAATTCATGGTAGAAAAAGTCAAATAAATTAATTAGGTACACACCTATCCCAACATGACATGATATGATTCTAAACATTACCCAATGCATTGGAGTGCTATATAATTCTAGGCGCACCCATCACTTTCATTTCATTCTCATGCTTAAGTGCACCACATAGATTATAAAACATGGATTCATCATCATAATTTTTCCATGATCAAGGAGTGTGGAATAAATAAATTTAAGTACCCAATAAAAATTTATATGTTCATAAAATTTAACACCCTTGGTTTGAAATGGTTATGGTATTAACTACACTTTTGGTTTGGCATGGAAAATCGAGGTGAAAATTCAACATCATAATGGCATCTCTTAAATGTTTACAAAATGGGTTTATAAGAGAGAAATGGGTCTATCATAATTTTAAAATGAATTAGGAAATATTATTTTCATGTAATTAAATGTCCACACATATAGAATTATAGAAATAAGGCATACGATAATAAATAATCTTGAAATAAAAGAAAAAGAAAAGGGTACTTATGAAATTTCAGCATGGTAATAGGTATACATGGGAGGTCTTAATGAGAGATAAAGGGGTATATGAACATTTATAAATAATTAGGGTAGTATGGGGAGGTTTTAAATTATATCCCATCATTATTAATTGAATATAAAAGTACATAAAAAGATAAAGAAACTTTGATAAAGATGAGAAAGGAAGGAACCCTTACTTAAATGTGTGGCTCCAAAAGCCTGAAAAGGGGCTTCTTGAGAGCCTATGGTGCATTTGGAGGATAATAGAGGGGATATTTAAGATTAAGGAAGTGAAAAAATAATTTTTAGTGAATATAAGTGGGGTATTGGGTGGGTTTATATAGGAAATGAGACGATATTCTTTAATATTTGACAAACTCAGGTTTTGGACTCTATATAATAAAATATTCAAAACCACAAACCTTACAATGGTTTTTACCCATGGTTTTTTTTAAAGTGGTAGTATTTTATTTATTTTATTATTAAAAGGTGTGAACATATTAAAATATTACCCTTTATTATGTGGAGGTGAGTCACTTTTTTAAATAAAATAATTTAAAATAATAAAATATATTATATATTTTGGAGGATTCATAAAAGAATTATAAAGTTAATAAAATAAACTTAAAATCACATTATTTTAAGTTTTAAAGATATATTTGTATTATTATTTCCATTATATTATTTATGAAACCATTTTTTGGTCATTATGATGCCATAAAACACACAGTACATTTATACAGTATTTAATTTTTACCTGAAAATTCGAATGTCTCATAAAATTGTGAAAAATTAACCATTGTATAATTCCAATGTTCAGCTTCCAAAAATAATATTTTTTTATCTATATAATTTTCTAAATATTTTCATTTTCACTTTTAAAATAATATTCTACATTTATTGAAAAATGCTGGGTTTTTTTGACAATAACAGTTTTTGTGCCCTTATAAAAAGTACATTTCACTTCATAAAAATTATATGTAAATTTATAATTAATAAAGCTTATTCAATAATGAAATTTTATTAAAATACTATTTATTTCAAAAAAACATTAATTCGTCAAAATAAATCCCTTCATTGAATTTGAATATTACCCAAAAATACAATTTGTGTTTAACTGAATCAAAATCAAAATCATTTATAAAGTAACAATAAAAAATGAAAATAAATTCATTATTATATAAAATATAAATATTCATATTATTAAGGTCTTGATACATATACCTTTATTACATCAGCATATTCCCTAAGATTAAGGTGTGCGATGATGAGACTTTCATGGGGTCGTTTGGAGAACATGGTTTGGGTCGTGATCTCAATGAGCTTGAAATTATCTAGTAAACGGTTTCGTTCATGATTAATTTGTTGGATCTCATCTTGGGGTTGGTCAATGTAAAATCTCAGTCATTTTATCTCCCTAGAAATATTTGATAAATGGGCTTCATAGGGTACAATTATATTGGATGAGGCCATCACTTCCTTTGTCTGTGTCAATTGGATTTGTTAAAGCCCTATATTTATATTAATCATGCGGTCATTGTTTAATGGATATATTAAAAATATTAATATTCTTAATGGTCTATTAAATCCAAATATATAACCAAGGAAGTTCATGTTTTTTATATAACCATATTACATAATAATGTATTTAATTAAATCACAAAGGGAAACTTTATTTATAACAATTCAGGTCATTACAATCTTCCCCCCTTGAGAAATTTCTCCCTCAAAATTTTTATTTCACCCCCTTAAAACTGATGAGGGTAATTCTATCTCATCACATCATATGGTTCCCACATTTCTTCTTCAAACATGTGGTTTCTTCACATCATTGTGCATTGTCTTATTTCGTAGAACTTTGTCTCTATGATCGAAAATCTTCACCAGATACTCCTCATAGGAATGATCATTCTACAATGCTACCACCTCTAGAATGAGTACATGTGAGGGGTAAGGTATGTACTTCCTCAAGATTGATTCATGGAATACATCATAAACTCAAAATAGGTTAGGTAGGAGTGAAATTCGATAGGTTACCGCTCCAATGTGATCATGGATCTCAAAGGGGTTGATGTATACTGGACTAAGATTTCTCTTCTTCCCAAATATAATCAGTTTATTCCATGAAAATATGAAAAGTAATAACATGTATATAACTTTAAACTCTAGGTCTCATCAATTATTGTCAACATAGCTCTTTTTTTACTCTGAGCAACATTGATGTGCTGCTGAATAGTCTTAACCTTTTCCACAATTTCCTTGTCCATTTTAGGACCTAGTAGTTTTTGTTCCCTAACTTCATCCCAGCCTAATGGTGTTCTACACCTCTTTCCATAAATGGATTCAAAGGGATCCATTTGGATGCTCGAGTGGAAACTATTTTTGTAAGAGAACTTGAACAAAGGAATATGTTGATCTCATCCTCATTTGAAGTCAATAAAGTATAATCTCAACATGTTCTCAAGTGTCTAGATAGTACACTCTGATTGGACATTATTTTGAGGGTGATAAGTCGTGCTAAAGTTCAACTTGGTTTTTAGAGAATTATGAATACTCTTCTATAAATTAGTTGTGAATCTTGGATCTTGATCTAATAAAATTGATAGTGGTACTCCATATAGCTTGACCACTTTCCTAATGTATATCTGTGCAAGTAAATCAAGTGGGAATTCTTCTCGTATCGTAATGAAGTGTGAAGTCTTTGTAAGATGGACCAACACTACCCATTTATCATTATTCCCTCTTGATGTCTTTTTATGATCATTGAAAAATTCCATTGTGATGTTTTCCAATTTACATGTAGGTATGGGTAATGATTTCATCATCCCCTTGGATTTTTGCCTTTCTGCTTTCACTTACTGACATACAAGACATCTTGATGTATATTTTATGATCTCCATATTTATATTGTCCCACCAATAGTGTTATTAGAGATATCAATACATCTTTATGCTTTCTGGGTGGATGAAGAAGTTTGAGCTATGTGCATCATCCAACAGCTCCTTTAACTTGGGATTTGATGGTACGCATAGTCTTAACCCAAATCTCACAACACCCTCATCATTAACATTGAACTATGAGGATTTCAATTTCATTATAGCTTCTAATTTATTTTGAATTCCTACATCAACTCTTTAAGCATCCTTTAACATCTTCAGAAGAGATAGTTGAGAAATCATTTGTGAAAGGATTGATGATGTTCCTTATTTTATGATTCTCATGTTCATCCTTTCCAAATCTAAGAAGATTGGATCCCTCTCAATTCTCGTAAATGAAATAATTGTGGGATTTTTTCTTCTTAGAGAATCTACCAATTTATTCACTCTCCTAGGATGGTATTGGATTGATCATTAGTAGTCTTTTATTTGATTTAACCATCATCATTGGCACATATTTAGCTCTTTCTATGTAAATATATACTTGAGACTTTTGTGATCCGTATATATTTCACACTTCTCCCCAAATAGATAATTCCAGAAAATTTTTAAAGAAAAATCAATGATTCCAACTCAAGATCATGTGTTGGGTATTTATATTCATGAACTTTCAACTACCTTGAATTATAGGCAATGACTTTGTCATTTTTTATCAAAACATATCCCAAGACCTTCTTTAAAGCATCACTAAATACCATGAAAAGCTCTCAACTTGTGGGTAGTGTGAGAACAGGTGCAGTGATAAGACTCCTTTTCAACTCCTTGAAAATTTCTTCACATTCATCATTCTATGAAAACTTGACTCCCTTCTCAGTTAGTTTGGTGAGAGGGTTTGACAATAATGAGAAACTTTTCATGAATCAGCAATAATACCCAGCTAACCCAAGGAAACTATGAATATCTGTCATAGATGTTGGCCTTTTCCATCATTCAATTGCTTCTATTTTCTAATGGTCTATATATATCCCATTTATTGTGATGATCTTCCCCAAGAAAGTGACTTCCTTCAACCAGAACTCACATTTTTTCACTTGTAATAAATCTTTTCCTTTCACAAGGTCTTTAGTAGAGTATTCAAATTCTCTTCATCCTCCTCTTTTATTTTAGAGTATATTAGAATATCATTTATAAATACTACCAAAAAATTCAAGTTAATCTATAAATACTCTATTAATTATGTCCATGAATATTTTTGGAGCATTAGTGAGTCTGAAAGGCATTACTATTAATTCATAGTGCTCGTACCTTGTATGAAAAGAAGTCTTGTGAATATCCTCCTTCACCCTAACTTGGTAATATCCCAACCATAAATCCAACTTGGAAAAGTATTATGCTCCACATAGTTGATCGAACAAGTCATCAATATAAGGAAGAGGATACTTTTTCTTTATCGTGATCTTGTTGAGTTGGCGATAATTGATGCAAAGAAACATTGAACTATCCTTCTTCTTGACAAAAGAGACTGGTGCACCCCATGGTGAAGCACTTGGGCACATGAAACATTTATCCAGATTCTCCTATTGTTGTTTCTTTAGATCATCAATTTCCATAATATCTATTCTATATAGATTCTAGGATAATGGTAACACCCCATGTATAATCTTGATTGAAAATTAAATATCTCAGTTAGGAGGAAGACTAAGAAATTACTCAGGAAACACATCGGCATATTCCCTCACAGTGGGAATGTATTCAAGGATGATTCTTTTTTTAGACTCAATAATTTAATCTAGATACAGTTTCTCATGGTTAAATAATATCCATGCTTGAGATGATGGTGATAAAGAAGATTCATCCTTCTCATTGCATTTGTACAAAATCTGAGGATGATTCACAATACGGAAAGTGATTTCCTTCTCAGAGAAATTTATGTTGGATCTGTACAAGGAAATCCATTCCATGCACAGAATTTAGTCAAATTATACCAAAGGGAGTATGACAAGGTTTATAGGGAAATTAATCCCACAAACTTTGGTAAATGATGAGTTATACACTTGGGATGCAATAATTTCCCCATTTTCCATTTTCACTAACATATCTACTTCCATGCTTTTTTGTATTGTTTTAATAGTTCTACTAAACTTTCATGATATAAAGGAATGCGTATAACCAGAATCAAAAAGTAAATTCTCTATTCTTGAATGAATAACTAGTGTACATGTCACCACTTCATTTTAGGTATTCACTTTAGCATTAGTGATGGAAAAATATCACCCTTTCTACCTTGGAGGTTTTTGGTTGTCTCTAAAAACCCTTGGCTTAGTGAATTGGTTTGAAAAGTTTCCCAGTTCCTTAAAGTTGTAGAAATGAAAAATACGCTGAGGGTTAACTAGATAATTCCTTTCCTCCATCGTAGTAACAGGTTTCTCTTGCTGGAAATCATTGGATAGATTCTCTTCCTTCCTACACCTAAATCAATTCCTTATCCTCTTTAGGCAATTTCCAGGGTACTTCTTTCCACACCTTTGGAAAGTGGGATATTGAAAGTTCTTAGCACCATTAGATCTCTCTATCAGACCACCAGGATTGATCCCCACTTTCTACTTCTTATCCCCATGATACCCTTGAGATTCTTTTATCTCTATTTCGACTTTGAGGGAACATTGGACAATTTCCTCATAGTTATCAAAGTCACAGATCGCACAGGGCTTTCTGTAGGCTAGGTTTTATCCCAAAAAAGAATCATTCAACTTTTCATTATGGGGTAACAACAAATTTGGAGGTGTAATATGAAATTATTGTTAATTTTTCCTCATATTCACTAATATATTTGTCATCTTTTTTCTTGAGGTCAAGGAAATACCTTTCCATTTTAAGATGAAGAGTGAGAAAAAAATATTTATCAAAAAACTTTTTCCAGAAATCCTTTCACACCATTACTTTGATATCTTCCTCAAGCTTCATATTTCGGAGAAATTCACATTATTGATCATCTTCACCCTCCATACAATAAAGATCCAAAATAACCTTCTCTTATTTGGATCATTTAAGGATGTAGAAGATCTTATCAATAGAGTTGATCCATTGTTCGGTGATTAAGGGATCAGATGATCCATTGAAAGTAGGAGGAATTTGTCACATGAAGATCTAGATTATTTCTTTTTCTCTTTGGGGGGGATTTGGATGCTCCTCTTGATCTAGGTTTATATTCAAAACCTGATTTAGAGAGAGTATCATCATGAAGTGTGTGATTCTTTCTCTCATCGGGTTGGGCATCTCATTGGTTCAGTCATCACATTACTCTTCACATTGATTATTTAATTAATTACTTCTATTTCTAATCATTTGGTAGAATAAAAGGAAAATTAAGTATGATTATATGGACCCTTAAACACGTAAATAGTAATTTAATGACATTAAAGGGATAACTTATAACTTATATGTATTTCCTTAACTTATGGAATTCTTGGATTCAGTCTTTGTTATCCATGATATATTTCATAACATATACTATTATGTTCATTTTTTTACTCCCTTAACAATGGTTCATAATGATCTTATGAATAACCAAAGCATATCCACTGGGGGGTGTCAAACTAGGTGTGCAGTAAGGCCCATTATCGTGTACCAGGTTACCCCGAGTCAGGCCCGAAACACCTTTTCAGAGTTGTTACTCCTAGGTACATCTCTACCAGAACCATATCCACTTTTAGTATCTAGAGAGGGATGTATTTATTTGATAAACCACTTACTCTATACTAACCAAAATTTAGGGATGTTTTCTTAGATATATTCTTATCCATAAGTGCTAGATTTTTCTAATCCTAATCCCAAAAATAACCAAAGTTTTACTCTCATACCAACTATAACAACCCTTATCTTTATTACACATTAATACATGATTTAATTACATATAATTAAACTTAATACAACCCAAAATATCAATAATTATATTTTCTTTTATAAGTAGGTACATTTCATTAAAACTTTAGACATGAATTACAACATCTTTATTAAAAACTTCTTTAACATACTTAAGCTTAAAACTGCATTGGATAACCTAAGGAAATACATAAGAAAGGGGTGATCCATAAAGCCCAGTGAGAGAATAAACATGGAATAACATGAATAAAATAATAAATATTAGAAAAAACATATCAATGAAGCATAAAAAACATGAATAGTAAGGAATGATATATGGGAAATGTGGCAAAAACTTAAAACACTGCATCATAGGTCAAGGCTAAACTGACAAGAATTCATGACGGAAAAAGTCCCATAAAATAATCAGGTACAACCCTGTCCCAACATGATGTATCATTATACTAAACATTACCTTATGCATTGTAGTGCTATATAATTCTGGGTTCACCCATCACTTTCATTTCATTCTCATGCTTCAGTGTGCCACATAGATCATAAAACATGGATTCATTCATCATCGTAATTTATTCCACAATAAATTAGTGTGGAATAAATACATGTAATTACCCAATAAAAATTTATATGTGCATAAAATTGAACACCCTTGATAGGAAATCGGTATAGTATTCACTACACACTTGGTTTGGCATGAAAAATCACGGCGAAAATTAAGCAACATAATAGCATCACTTAAAAGTTAATAAAATTTTTTGATGAAAGAGAAATGGTTCTCTAATAATTTTTAAATGAAGTGTAGAATATTAGAGACATTTAATTACATGTCCATTCATATATAATTAGATAAATAAGTCATACAATAATAAATAAGCTTGAAATAAAAGAAATGGGAAAGGATGCTTACGAACTTTCAGTATGGTAACGGGTGTAAATTGGAGGGATTAATGAGAGAGGAAGGGGTATCTAATCATTTATAAATAATAATTTAAGTATGGGGGGTTTTATATCATACCCCATTATTAGTAATTTAAAATAAAATGTCATAACAAGATAAAGAAACTTTGATAGTGATGGGAAAGGAAAGAATCCTTACTTGAATGTGTGGCTCTAAAAGATTGAAAAGGGGGTTCTTGAGAGATTTGGGGGCCTTAAGAGGATTACAAAGAGAATAGTTTAGAGTAAGTATTTTCTAAAAGTATTTTTAGTGAAGAGAAATGGGATCTTTGGTGGGTCTACATAGGAAATGAGAGAGGAATTCTGTAATATTTCACAAACTTAGGTTTTGGACTCTATATAATAAAATATTCAAAACCAAAAACATTCCCATGATTTTTTCCACTGGATTTTTCCAAAGTGGGTAGGTTTCAATTATTTTATTAGGTAAAGGTCCAAACATATTAAAATATTACCCTTTCTTATGTGGAGGTGAGTCTCTCTTTTAAAGAAATGAATTTTAAATCATAAAATATATTATATATTTTGGAGGAATCATAAAGGCATTATAAAATTAATCAAATAAACTTAAAATCACATTATTTTAAGGGTAAAAAATATATTTGGATGAGGATACCCATTATAGTATTTATTACATCATTTTGGGTCATTATAATGTCATAAAACACAACGTACATTTATACGATATTTAATTTTTACCCCAAAATTTGAATGCCTCAAAAAATTATGAAAAATTAACCATTAGATAATTTAGAAGTTCTGATTCCAAAAAATAATATTTATTTTATTTAAATAATTTCATAAATATTTTAATTTTAACTTTTAAAATAATATTCTACATTTATTGAAAAATACTTGGTTTTTTACAATAACAGTTTTTTGAACCCTTATAAAAAGTACATTGTAATTCATAAAAATTATATGTCCATTTATAATTAATAAACCTTATTTAATAATAAAATTTAATTATAATATTATTTATTTCAAAAAAACCATTAATTCATCAAAATAAATCCCTTAATTTAATTTTAATATTACCCAAAAAAACAATTTGTATTTAAGTAAATGAAAATCAAAATCATTTATAAATTAACAATAAAAAATAAAAATAAATCCATTGTTATATAAAATATACATATTCGTATTATTAAGGTCCTGATACATATCCCTTTATTACATTATCATATTCCCTGAGAGTAAAATGCACGATAGTGATACTTTAATGGAGTCGTTTGGTGAACATGTTTTGGGTTGTGATCTCGATGAGATTGAACTTCTCCCATAAAAGTTTTTGCTCATACTTAAGTTATCAAATCTCAGCCTGGTCTTGGTCAAGGGATAATCCAAGTGATGTTATCTACCTCATAAGCTTTGATAAATGGGCTTCATAGGCTACAATCCTACTATATGAGTCCATCACTTCCTTTGTCTGTGTGAGTTAGATTTGTTATAAGCCTATATTTATATTAGTCATGTGATTATTGTTTAACATATATATTAACAACAGTAATATTCTTAACTACATTTTAAATAAAAATATATAACCATGTAAGTTCATGTGTTTTCTATAACCATATTATATAATAATATATTTAATTAAATCACAAATGGAAACTTTATTTATAACAGTTTGGGTTATTACAGACATGGTTTTTTATTTACTTCCTTTATTAATTATATTCTTAATATTCTCATTTTATATTCACATATTAGATTATCATTAGACATTTTTGGTGTTTGCCTGTTGAGTTTTACTCACATGTTTTTTGGGTCACTATTGAGTGCCCATAAAAATTACTTGGATGTAGGTAAAGATCTTGGATTGTGTCTCTTTACTATTATACTTTATAGACTATGACTTTCCATGGGAGATGGTGGATAAGAATGCACTCAATCTAGCTTCTGAGGTTAGAGTCTTTTATTTATTTATTCTTTTTTTAGTCTAATTCTATTGTGTGTCTCACTTATTTTATATTTAATTCTTTTTATTTATGGCTTCTTCTATTCATGCATGTTTAAATTATTTGGAATTTTTCTATTTATTATTACTTCTCAGTTATTATTATCTTCTATTATTTTTTATCTATTTATGATTTTTTTGTATTTAGTAATGATCCAAATGGTATAGTCTCTCTATTTTACCACCTTTAGAACCTATCTTCTATCAGGAAACCTCTAGTGTATAGGGAGTCATGCTTATGGCCTTGCCTCCAACTAGTCCAGTTATAGTTTATAGAGTGGACTGGGTTGGGACATGCCAAAATCCTTTGGAACACAAATCACCAAATCATGATCTATTCTTGATCATCCAACAATTATCCTCCAATTGAAACTCTATCATTCCCTAGGGTTATGCACATGACCCTATGGATTTTCAATAATCTGGCTTAAATAAAGGAGATTAGGTCTAGTGATATAATAATTAACAAATTTATTTATTTATTTATTTATTAAAATACTAATCTTCCCATAGACTCACTTAATACAAACACCCAATGCACAAAAATATTATGTCATTCCTAGGGTAAAACTCACATTCTAGATTTAATAGATGTCTTAGATTTCCCATTTGAGACTCTGTTTTTGGGTTGTTCTATTATTTCATAAAAACTACATGCATGTGATATACTATATTTATTATTCTTATTATATCAAAACCAATCCTTGTTGGGTCTCAAAATTTCACACTTGATTAACACCTGGCCTTGAAAATATTCCTTTAAATATTCCAAAGTTCTGTAAGTAAAAAATAGAGTCATTTCATTCTCTACACTGCAATTATTTTCTTCCCAAAAAGGAAAAATCCTACTAAAAAAGAGGATGGTATTGGGCTCGCATTTGGTTCTCTCACTCCTAGGTGCTCTCTTAAAAATTCAGGTGTGTTGGTCAGAGTGGGTATCTCAAGAGGGGATGAATTGATTACCCAATAAAAATTTATGTCTAAAATCAATTATTTTGAAATCCCCAAAATATTTAAATATATCCCAGTTTATCAAAATATGTAGTATGATATAGATATTAATCTTTCTAAATATTTCTCTAAAGATTGATTATATCTCAGATGAATAATATACAGTATTATTATATCCTTTTAAATCATTTTACTTGATCAAAAAATTATATGAACACAAATTAAGATAAACTATCAAAGTATATATTTTTTTATAGTTAAAAAAATTATTTTTAAATCAGAAATAAATTAAAACAAAATTAAATAACATAGGGTAAATCTTGAATACAAGAGGTTCAGTCTCAACTTGAGACTTATTCCTCTCAACTTAGTGATAACATTCCACCAAGAAGTTTATATAAAATAAACAAGATGGTCCAAAATATGGATTGGGTTTTATAACATTTTACAACTTTCCAGTTCACACATGACCTCTATCACAGTTATTTGTGGGAGTAAAATAAACAGGCCACACAAGGACCTCTACCACCCTTATCTGTGGGAGAAATAAATAAAAGAGTTTGAGAAGATATCAAGTATCTTCCAGTTTAGTTTAGGAGATGGTGTGCATGTGATGAAATTGAGTATGCACACACACTGCGAAAAAAATTCAAACTTAATAGAGAAATATATAAGGGTATATTTTAGAAATTCATGGTCTGATGCAATATAGCTTGTGGCTCTTGATTTGATTCAGAAATGAAGCTTGAGTCGAGTTATCTTTAAAAACAACATGAAAACAGAGTGCCATGGACTCTTATTCTTTGACTGAAGGAAGTCGCTAGATGTGATGGTGCAGTTCGGATTCCCAATAGAATGTTTTCAACAGGTGATCTCTTCGTGTATGCAACCAAGTTCAACTCTATAGATGTTTAGAGAGTTTGAGATTTCATCTTTCTATCGATACACTTCATTCACTATTACCACACTTCATTTCCCATTATTTTCACGAGGGAGAGTTCCTCACTTTTATCAGCAGCTGTAAGGAGAATATATGGATCATCTGCTTCCTCATACTGTACATTCTAGCACTATATTCAATGATTTTTATTGAGCATTTAAGAGACAATAATTAAAATAGTAAATGACATTAACTTAAATAAATATATCCATTATAATAATGTAATTCAAAAAGATAAGTTGAGAAAATGGTTGTGGTATCTTATACTAGAGATGTCTCAAGGTTTGATGGTGTCTCACTCTTGCGGTATGACACCGGAGGTGTCTTAGACTTAGCCAAATTTCCACTATGTTGGCAGCATCACAACTAGTGGTGTTTGGTCTGGAGGTATTATACTAGAGGTACCTCATCTGGTGGTATCTCATACTTATCCACATTTTCATTCTGGCGGCATGACATCCTAATAGTATGTTGACTAACAGTGTCTTGGATTTTTTTCATTTTTTCAGTCTAAAGATATGGCATTCTGGCAGTGTGATAACCTGGTGATATCTTATACTTAGCAAGATTTTTATGTTGTAAATGAGACATGGACAATAGTGTCTAGATTTGGTGGTGCTAACCTCAATTATGTATCATCCTTTTACAATTTTTTCACTTGTCTTAGAATAAAGATTACTTATATAGAAGCTTAAACTCGTTAATAACATCAAAATCATGATTTTGTGATCATTAAAACTAGAAGTTCAATAATATCCCCCTTTTTGATGATTAGAAATCATGACATCATAAGTATTACAAAATTTTAAACATGATATCCAAGGTAGTATAAATCAGAAAATAACATTCCTAGTAAGTATAGATAGTATAAAAGGAAAATAAGAAAAGTGTTAGTATCAAAGGTAAGTATTATGAATAGTATAGGACCCCTAAACAACCTAAGAGGGGAGGGGTGAATCAGGGTGCCAACTTTTTCTTTTAATATGATAGATCTTATTCCCACATTGGTAGGAAATCTTTAAACTTGTATGACGGATTTGATCATTAACCAAACATTCACATATAGAAAGGTAACATTGATGTTTTATTTGGTTCACCGCTATGGGATCATCCAAGGAACATACGATGATAGTGTGTTTGTTGTACCTAAATCTACAAATCTTCACTAGTTGTGAAATACAATAGTTTAAACATAGTCACTCTATGACATGAACACTAGATTTACAAGATTTTAGTGATAGAACACTGCATCCCTTGAAACACTTCTATCAACTCCCCCGAGCTCGCTACTTTGAGATAATTCTAACTCAATTTATCAACATGAAGGTTGATTTAATGGATTGACATTAAAGTCTTTTTCCATGTCTATAATGAGACTCTGCTTTCAGCATAGACCTAATTTGATGCACTTTGAAATCATTGTTCACTAAAAAACAGATTTTCAAAACTACCTTTTGTGAATTTCCTTTGTGAAGTTCACTCATTTGTGATTCACCCATACCTTCACGGAACAAACTACCTTCAAAAATCTCACTGCCTTCACAGAACAAACCACCTTCATGGAGCTCACAACTTTGTAGAACAAACTGGCTTTGTGAAGCTCACTGATTCAATGTGGAATACCCCATCATCACAAAGCACCCTTTTCTCATAAGTATTTCCATCATTCGAGGTTAAAAAAACTTTTCACAATTCTCAAGATCTTATAGAAATCCAAATTCATGAATCTCCCTTATTTTTGTGAAATCATAGTGTTTTTGGATTTTCTTTTAAAAACTAATTTCTAATGAAGAGGGGTAGACTTATATTTATAGGCTTGGACATCTGTGATATTCCACCACCTCTTAGAGGATTTTTCAGATCTTTAAAAACCACCTTTGTAAAGATCCTCAATTCATGATGCTTCATCATGATTTATCATTATCTCAAATCTTTCTATCAAACCATCACATGTCGTGATGACCCAATTCTCATAATCACAGAGATCACTATCACTTTTCACGATGCTCCAATTCTTCATCGTTCACGATGTTCATCATTATCACGTAGATTACCATCATCTTTACTTGATCCTTTTAAAAACACCATTTGTGAAGCCCATATTTGTGAAACTCGTGAATTTCTCATATTTTTACAAGTCCTTCAGGTAAATACACTTTTTGTGATGTAATCTAACTTTCAAGTTTTGGGCCCAAAAATTTGGCATACACTGGGAAATGATGCCACCTTCAATACTATTGTTAGCTTGAATTGTAAGATCCATTTCTTGAAAACTACATGATCTTACATGTGAGTATTGACAATAAACACAAACCATACTCCATTTCTATCAAATAATAGTCGTGTTACCAAAAATCTCCCCCTTTGGGTTTATAGAAAAATTTCAGATAAATTCAATGAATCACTAGCCATAATCAAAACCTGATACATGAGAAACAAATCATCCAACACTCTAAGTCTATTTGAGAAAAATCTTGGTGTAGAAAATAGTATGGGAAGCATGAATTAGGTTCTCGTGTTTTGGAATGCTTAAATATGTCCAATCTAAGCTATGATCATGTCACATAAGTATTTCATGGTTTTTAAAAAAACATGTAACTACTTTCTCCATTCTCTTTCAACCAGAAAACCATAAAAATTTATTCTCCAACTTTATACCATTAAACCATTTCTACATTATCTCCCATTGAAAATAAACCCAAAGAACCTGTTATTGAACTTGTAGAGCACAAAACACACTCCCCCTGGATCGTATCTCCCCCATAAACCTACATCACTTATAAAAATAGATTAAAACAATTAAAAAAACTGGGGAGAGGGAAATATTCATAACCTACTCATGCACTAGGAGGTGGCTGAACACTAAGGTTCATCTGATGTTTCCCAAACTCATGTGTTGCTAATGGCTTGGTCATAATGTTACCCATTTGGTCATCAATTCCAACATTATCTATTTTAATCAAGCCTTGTTCAAATTTTTCCTTTATAAGGTGATGTATGATTTTAATATGTTTCATAAGAGAACATTGAATGGGATTCTTCATAATATTGATCATGATCTTTTTATCACAGTGAATCATCATTGTCAGTTTCACATTATCACCAATATCAGTAAGTTGTTGTTTTATCCATAATAGCTGAGTTCAAGCCTTTGTAGCAGAGATATACTCTACCTCCACAATACTAAAAGAAGTAATTTACTGCTTCTTACTCAAACATACCATACATTTCTTTCCAACAAATAATAATCCACCACTTGTGGACTTTCTATCAATAACATATCCAGCCCAGTTGTCATTACAAAATGCTGATAGTTCACTATCTCTTCCTGCATCAAAGTATAATCCATATTTGTGAGTGCCTTGAATGTACCTCATGATTCTTTTCACTACCTCCATATATTCTTCCTTCGAATTACTTTGAAAGTGGGACACTAATAATGTTTCAAATACAATATCTGGTCATGTCACCGTCAGGTAAATAAGCTTCCAATAATTCTCTTGTACATTGTGGGATCTATAGATGTCTCATCCTCATGCTTTCCCATCTTTTTCTCAACCACAATCGAATTCAACATTGGTTTGTATTCATACATATTTAATTTCTTCAGCAACTCTCTAAAATATTTTTCATGAGAAATAAAAGTGTGGTCTTTCCTCTAAAACACTTTCACCCCAATAAGTATGTGATTTCACTAATCATAGACATTTAAAATTCTGATTTCATATGATTGTAAAATCCATCCACTGATCCATGCCTGCTTCCACCAAATATAATATCATCTATGTACACCAGTACTATGAACTGATCTTTATAAGAATCATTCACATAGAAATTGTGATCCACTCCTCCTTTTTTAAATTATAACTTCTTTAAATAATAATCTAGTCAAGAATACTATTCTTATGGTGTTTGTTTCAAACCATAGAGTTCCTTCTTTAATATTCAAACCTTCATTTCATCATTACTAAGAATAAAACACAATGTTTGTTATATGTATCATTATTCTTTAAGAACACCATTTAAGAAAGTTGTTTTGACTAGATCCCATGTTTGGTTCTTTTCAATATAATCCAACTCTTCATTCATGGATTTAACCCATGATTCATCCTTTGTAGCTTCTTCAAATGAGGTTGGTTCAAAAATTCATAGAAATACAAATTTTTCATCATTCCTCATTATACTTGTTGGTTTGGGTGTGTTACAATACCCAATAATGTTGGATTGTTCAATTTCAGCTCTTATATTTATCTTGTGAAGTTTAGATGATGTTTCTCCAGCCATTATTTATTCTTCTGATTCTTCTTCTTAATCATATTCTTTGTGTTACCTAGAATATTTTACAAAAGTTACACTATTTCAACATCTGAATGTTTCCCTTGACCACAAACCATGATACCTAAAACTATTTTTCCAATGACATGATATTTAAGAAATTTTTAGAAAAATCAGGTTATATAACAATTTAAATAATGATTCTAGTATCTTCTTCATCATTCTTCATTTGTATCTTCCTCAAGGGAAATTTTTCTCAGCATATTCATAATGGTGGATCTCATCAAGAATGGATTTAAAGAAATTTCAATATGGAGAAAACACTATAATGTTTCTTCATCTTGTGACAATCCACATTGGATAACTTTTACAACTTCACCAAGGATAATATTCTTAAATGCTTATTCTATAGGATACCAGAAATAAGTTCAAGCCAAGATTGTGATTATTTATCCTAGTTATCTAGAATAGAGCATCTTTATCTTCATACAAAAAATGATCCTCTATCATTTTTTTATTTGAAAACCAAATTCTGGAATCATTCAAATATGGTGACTTCTTCAGCTTGGCTATCAAAGGAAAAATAAAATCCCTCACTTCTTCTTAGATTATCCTCCTAAGAAAATGCTCTACCATTCAATTCCAAATATTATAATTACAAATATAATAACTAAATATTAAGGTAATAAGGTGGATTCTACTTGCTTCATCAATATATACATCAAGTTTGAGATGTTTTTCTCAACCATGTTGGTTCATTTAATCCAGTATTCATGCTTTCACATCTGAACATATGTTTTGATTTATGTTGGCATGGCATGGGTCTCTTAACATTCTTTTATTCCTTGTGTGTATAATTGTTCTTTTTAACAACCATCATGGATGATAAATTTTTACTCATCTTAAGGACTACTTCTTTCTCTAGCATTAATGTTAAAAATCCTTTTACAATGTGACCATATTTCATGCATCTCTCACATAGATATTCTTTAACACGTGATTTTACTTTCATTTGAAAGTTCTCATGCACTTTGTCTTCATTATGTGGAATCTTTTATTTACCTTTTTCACCAGCCTTGACCTATGCATCTTCATGTTTCCTCATTCTTTCCAAATATTTTTTCCAAATAACTAAAATTTCATTTGGAACTCTTAAAAAAAGTTTGGATCTTTCACATGGTTTTATCTTAGTGTCATACCTCTTAGTAGTTATTTTGGATGCACTACCCTTTAACATCTTGGATTTGGAATCTAGGGAATTCTCTAATTCCTTACATGAGATCTTCTTGGGAGAATTTGTGTTTGTGATATTCTTCTTATTTCTTCCCAATGTAGTTTCTTTATACCTATATAGATTTTGTGGTCTTATTTTCTGATCATTGAATTCATTTTGAGATAAACATGTACCAACATTGGTACCACTTCCATTGCATACATCATAGATGTTATCAAGAATTCCAAATTTATTTGTAGTATAAAGATGCTTATGGACCTATGGATGTTGATAAGTCTTATTTATATTTCCCCCCTTGATATTGGCTTCATTTTTTTATTTAAATTTTGAGGATTATACCAAAAATTTAATGCCCAATGCCTAAATCTGTCATAGAACCAACATTGACCAATGAAACTTGATCTCCTTATATATTATATATAAGGTTGTTGGATATTCTTAATGACTTTTTAGAATCTTTGCGGGTAACCTGATTTCATACTCTTTTTCCTATCCACCCTAGTCATAGTGGTAGGATTACTATCTCCTTTCTTTATCCATAATTGTCCAGCATTTTTATTACAACCTGCAATATTCATGCTAATAGTTTTAGAGGAATTAACAAAATTTGGTATGGATGGTACATGTTTCTTCTTAGATACTTGACATATATCATCAAAATATTTCATGATCTTCTTATTACATGTTTGAGGTATTTCAACATTAGAATCCTTCTATGAACATTGTGTAGTTGCAGCAACTGTTTAATTCATTTGTGAAGTATCAATATATGTCTTCTCAATATTGACCAATCGGGCTTCCAAATATAGAAATTTCATATTGAGGATGATTTTATTATCTTCAATCATAATCATATTTTCTTCACAAGCATTCTTCATTGTAAAAACTTATTATTCATGTTTCATCACTTTATTATGAATCAAAGAGTCAAGTTACTTGATCTTCTTGGATATTCCATCCAATTGTAGACCCTTGATATCATTGATATTTTTCAACTTCTCTTTAAGAACATGGATATTTTCTTCAAGAGCCTTTTTTAATCCCTGTTTCTCTTTAACTTTTTTGAGGTATTTCAAAGAACTTATTTGAAGTTACTTCTTTGTTTCTTCAAAGACTTTAACCTGTCTGGAGAGCTTTAAACATTAAAGAACTTTTCCTTCTAAGCCCTTTTCCATAGCATCATCTTCTTCTTCCAACTAGGTGATCTCTACTTGCATACATTGAAAGATTCTTCAAACAATAGTGATTATTTATTTGGGAATATCATGTAGATAATTTATTAATCTCTCAATTTCAAACTCATGTGATGTTGTAGATTGAACAAAATCAATACTTATTCTAGGATATTTATTTTTAGGAAAACTTTTAAAGGTGCTAAAACATATCTCCTAATCACTTGAAAATACTAATTTACATGGGGTAGAAGTGTTTTCCTTTTATTTGGTGGAAAAATGATACACCTTCTCTTTACATTATAAGCCCGGTATATCTTCATTGTCATAAAGGCATAGAGAACCATGTACTACATCTTCTTTAGATAATATATACTTCTTCAATTGTATCTTCTCTTTATTTTTTCTGTTCATCATGGTCATGGTGGATATATATTTATACTTATAGATGACTAGATCTTCATCAAAAATACACTTCATTGTTGAAAAAGGAAAGAAACTCAAATCTTTAACAGAGAATGGCTTTATTGTAGAGTATCCAAAATATGTAAACCTTTCCTCTGATACCACTTGTAGGACCCCAGAACACCCTGAGAGGGGGTGAATCAGGGTGTCAACTATTTTATTTAATGTGATAGATATTTGTACCATGTTCTTAGGAACTCATTAAACTTGTATGATGGATTCTATTAGTAATCAAACATTCACATACATAAAGGTAACACAATAGTTTTACTTGGTTCACCACTAAGGGATAATCCAATGATCATATGCCGAAAGTGTATCGGTCTTACATAAATCCACTAAATCTTTACTAGTTGTAGAATAAAAGAGTTCATACATAGTCACTTTGTGCTAGGAACACTACCTTTACAAGAATTTAGGGATATCACATTGCATCCCTTGAAAAACACCTATCGACTCCCCCTAGCTCACTAATTTGAGAGAAGTATAACTCAGTTTATCAACATGAAGGTCACTTAAATGGATTGGCATTAAAGTCTTTATCTTTGTCCATCATGAGACTTTACTTGCAACGTAGACCTGAGTCGATGCACTTTGAAATTACTATTCACTAAAAACATATGTTCAAAACTAGATTTCATGAATATCACTCCTTTTAAAATCACCATTTCCATCACGGAACAAACTTCCTTCATGAAACTCACTGCCTTCACAAAACAAACTTCCTTCATGAAGCTCACTACTTCATGGAACAAACATCCTTCACAAATCCCACTAAGTCAATGTGGAATACCCCCATCATCATAAAACACCCTTTTCTCATAAACATTGGCATCATTTGAGACAAAACAAGCCTTTTCATGATGCTCAAGCTCGCATAGAAATCCAAATTCATGAAACTCTCTTAGCTTTGTGAAATAGGATCATTTCCAATTTTTATTTGAAAAAATAATTTCTAATGAAGAGGGTAGCCTTATATTTATAGCTTGGTTGTTCGCGTTGATCCACTACCTCTTATCAAATTTTCTAGATCTTTCAAAACCACCTTCATGAAGCTCCTCCATTTGTGATGATCCATCATGATTTATCATTGTCACAAAGATTTCAGATAAACCATAACGTACCATGATGCCCCAATTATCATAATTGTGGAGATCACTATCAATGTTCATGATGCTCTAATTATTTTTCGTTCGCAATGCTCGTCACTACAGTGTAGATCACCTTCATCTTTCCTGGATCCTTTGTGAAACACCATTCATGAAGCCCATCATCTCGAAACTCACACCTTTTCTATATTTTCATAAGGCCTTCAAGAAAATACATTTTTTATGATGCTGTCTAACTTCCAAGTTTTAGACCCAAAAATTTGGAAAACACTAAGAAACAACACCACCTTCAAAAAATTTGTCACCTTGAATTATAAGATCCCTTTCCTTTCAACCTCCCTAATCATTCATGTGAGGATTGACAAAAAACAAAAACCATAATTAATTTTCAGTAAATAATAGTCTTGGATCCAAAAAATAAATAGGTTAAAGATATATAGTATCAAAGATAACATAGAAACAATACTATAATAAACCATAAATTCCATAAGGTCTTCCAATATTCCATAAAATTATCCACCTTTTATGATTATAAAAAAGGTAAATATTAACATAATAAAGACAATAAAGGAAAGAAGAAAAAAGAAACAAAATATAAGAATAGAGATAAAAAGTTATTCAAGATGATTATCAAATGGTTATTACAAAACAGACCCCATAAAAACATTACTTGAATCCCCCTCCATACCAACACCCTATCCCAACAGTTTACAAAAAACTGTTGGGAAAGTGTAAATTATGTTAAGTTTTCCCAATTATTTTTCAAAACCATTGGGACAGTGTATATAGGGTAATGTTTTACCAATAGTTTTTTAAAATCATTAGGAAAATTATGCATATACCAATGGTTTTTATTAACTATTGGAATAGATACTATAACCCAATAGTTTTTAAAAACAGTTGGGAAAGATTTTTCCCAAATACAGACAAGCCCCTCTCCCCATTACATTCCATATCCGGTAGTTTTTTCCCTAACACGTGGTGCTCTCTCCCAGTTGGTGACCACTGTCTGCCAAAATCAGATCCATCATGGTTCTAAATCTATTTATTCCACTTCAAATCTACTTCTACCATTTCTAACTACATTTATCTTTAAATTAGTGAGTTTGGTTTCTTCCATTTATCATTTGTGTATATTAAATATGCTAATCTATTTTTGTTTAATTCATTACACACCTTATTTTAATTTCTAAAATATATTTAGATTGTTTTGTGGTTGCTTGTACTAAAATTTTTATTTAGAGGGAGTTTAAAAAGATCGTTCTTATACTGACATATATTTTCAAATTGATAAATGATTAGATTAAGTGTGATTATACTTTACTATCTTACCTTTTTTATACTTTAACAATTTATATTCCATAATTGATATAATTTACTATCTTAGTTTTCTTTTTACCTTGTTTGTGTTTAACCGTGTTAGCCATAGTTTATTGTTTTTTAAATATGCTTAATTATTTTATATAGGGAAGAAATTTTTTTTAATTAACATACTCTATTTAATTAATTTTATATTACTTTAATTTAAAATGACTTATACTTATTAGTTTTATATTTTTATTATTTCAAGGTGAAATTTTGTGTACCCTCAATCGTGTTTTGAAATAATCCAAAAGGGGGAGGTTGTTTGGGAGATTTTGATTTCTTAGTTTTGATGTATTTCAAACCACTCATTTTATGTGTTATTATATTCCTACATATATGTTATTGTTATATTATATTATATTATATGAATTATAATATAATATATTGTTACATATGTTATACTTATTTATTTGTGTCATTGAAATAACATATTCATCTTTTTTTCTTTTTTTCTTAAGGATACATAGTTTCAATATAATGAAAATAAATATAATTTGTATTATTATATTCTCCAATAACCCAAATTGAATATTGTATTCTATTTATTTTATATTTTAGTTTAGTATTATTCTCTTTGCATACAGAAATACTTTATTTGGGTCTCTTTTTACTTATTGTTAAAACTTCAGTTAGAATATAATTATTATAAAATGTAATATATGTGCATAAATTAGTATAAGACTGGATGGAATTTGGGTTTTATTGGTGTAAATCATGATAGTCTATGTAATGCAAGGTATGTTTCATGTTTAGAACATGATAGATCACATGGGTGAAGTATGTTGTGTATATGCGATGGTGTATATGCTAGGAGATTGAGTTAATGAACAACATTACCTATAGGACACAACTTGTTAAATGATCTTACATAATGTCATAAACACAATAGATATCACAAAAAATACCAAAATAACATCATTACAAGGATGATAACAATGAAGGACCATAATACCATGTTATAATCAGAATAATAACCATGATTGGTTTTAGGGAAACATCTCATATCTAATGTACTCCATTATCTCAACACAAATAGTGAAGTAAACCAATGCAGTGATGGTTAGTCTATGAAAAAAACATAGATACTCTAGTGCTTACAACATATGAAACACATTTACCAAAGCATTTATTGATGGGGATATAACTTAAATCCAAAATTAATCATATGATATTTTTCTTTGGTGATTTCTAATTACTTTCATATTTTTTTCAAGTGAAGGAAATGAAACTATATGAGGATCAGTGAAGAAAAAAGATGACGGAAAACAATCATCGAATGGCTGAGATGGGCATTCCTCTGTTAGTGCATGTTGTGAGTATTTTATTTCAAATGTATATATATATATATCAATAACATATAATGTCATGTGATTAATTTTGTTTTTAACTTTTATGTAGGATCCACCACTGAGGTGTCAGTTATTTGATGAGCATCCTAGTAGTGGTCCTAGTACTCAGGCCGGTGGTACAAGGGTGGGTGGTACGAGATCTAGGTGCTCCAGTTAGCATACCCATTTAGACCTTACCCATCCCACTAACGTACCATCTTCCACACATTCTGATCTCGTTGTGTCATTAGGGACACACGGGATATTTAGGTCTCCCATGTTTTCACCACCCTTCACATCTGAGCCTCTTCACCCATATTTATTGTATCCCATGATGATTCCCACTCCTCATCCATATTATACAGTTGGTTATTCATCCATATCATCTTCATTACCATCCACTTCTTTTTCTTCCAGCTTCGGCATTTCTTCTTTGACTCTTGATCTGACACAGTCTGTACCTATAGAGTATACACTAGGACCCACTCCACCAGTATAGGGTGATTTTCCTTTAGTGGTAGCAGATCTAGAGGTTCCCATTGAGCAGACTGTCACTGGTATATTTTAGACCCTTAAAAAATTTGTTTACCATAATTTATTTTCATTATAACATATATTGATATAATATATGTTTTTTTATCATAAAAAATACATCTACTGATAGGCGGTGGGGAAGTGGCGTACACGCATGTGTTAGGTGTGGAACTGCTGCATGTAGTTGATGGTGGACTACAACGAATACAATCAAATGATTAAAAAAATAGGGTATCAATGTTGGAGTTTTTTGGCAACGCTTTCTGAATACTCCGACATCATTCCTATCAACCCGATCTCACGGAGACAGTTTCCAAACGAAGTCAAGGATAATTATTGGGCATAGATATGGGTAAAAATCTATTGTATTTAATGTAATATTGTTTTTTTATTTATATGAATTAATATTTTGTGTCAATTTTGGTTTAATTTACCCAATGGTGAGGGTGCATGGATTGCACGTCTAAAGGAATTAGGTGGGATTTGGAGAGCCTATAAGAAAAAGTTGTATATTTGATGGAATTATATAGTTGGAATAGAGTTAGATGTGGTACCTATTGCAGATGATTTTCTAATAGAACATTATCAGAAAATTATTACTCATTAGACGACTATCAAGTTTAAGGTATTAATCACATTTGTGGTATTTAAATGAAAATTTTCATGTTTTTCATTAATAGTATCTTTTTTATTATTGAATCTTATTTAGGAATCATCTATAAAAAAACATTGATGATAAAACATACCTCCACATATTGGGACGTACTATGATGTCAGATCATGAGAGGAAGTAGGTATGACAGTTTTTTATAATATTTCTTTAGGACTTTCACTTTGTATTATTTCCTCCATAATTTATTCAATTTATAAAGTTTTCATATAATTTTAGTTATGAAATTAATTATTGGTAACCTATTTTTAATTATGTTTTCCTACATTAAATTTCATTGTAGAGGTAGGTATTGAATATTGAAGGACGTGTGCCTCAAGCAAAACTGTTTTGCTCTAGTAGAAGGAAAAAATATGAAAGTGTGGTTAAAAAACTGACACAACAGCAAATTTTAAGTTTTACTTTGTTGATTTAAAATTTTAATATCTATTTTTTAACTTAATAATATATTTATATTCTTAATAGGCTACTTTAGAGGCCCTTGATTTGCAAGAACCAGACAATTTTGGGCCAAATGATCACTTACATTAGGTGTTGGGAGATGAGCACCCTAGAAAAGTACACTGCCGACCTGGGAAGAGTATAGTCTCGATAAGGTATTTTCCCTCTTCAAGTACCAGTTGTAGTGCCACCGAGTTCAAACAAGTTAAGGCACATGCAGAATAGGCTAAAAAAGGGCCACATAGGTGGAAGAATAGTATGATAGTGCAAACACTGAATTTATGAAACTGATGAAAGTTTAATGTCCAACACTTCCACCAGAGGTCAGCATAGCTTATAATGAATATATATCATCAATTAATTCAATATATAGTGAACTAGGTGGAAGTTCTAGTGGTGATAAATACAATTTCATTCCTAGAAATAACGGTGGCAAGGAAGAGGCTGAGGATGAGGATGATGTAGAGACTGATATCAAGGATGAGGGCAAGGTCGAGGGAGGGGCAGAGGCCAAGGCGGAGGATGAGAGAAAGGGTGAGGTTGAGGATGAGGCCAAGGATGAGGCCAAGGATGAGGAT
Organism: Viscum album; assembly: GCA_963277665.1. Lineage (NCBI taxonomy): Eukaryota > Viridiplantae > Streptophyta > Magnoliopsida > Santalales > Viscaceae > Viscum > Viscum album. Next base: position 1,239,497,298 of record OY728153.1, read on the forward strand.
GGGGATGATGACAGGGTGGGGATGAGGATGAGGATGAGGCTGATGATGACGGTGGTGATAATGATGGTGATGGTGACGAGGGATAAATTTATTTGTTACATTTTTTATTGATATTACTGACATTTGATGTTTGTTTATTTGTTGTGAATGAATATATGTGTGATTAGGTAGGTCACATTATTCTTGTATCTTTATTTGTCTATCTATAATTGGATTCTATGAATTCTCTTTTAACGTGGTATCAAAGCTATTTCACAACCCTACCCATCCTTATCCATGACACCCTCCCATAGTTCCATGAAATCTTTTCAAATACATGGTGGTGTGAACTATTCCACTACTCATTGAATTTCATGTGGAAGTATCCATAGTTTCATTTTGAATTATGTATCGTATATTGTATTATTTTCAATGTAATTGAAATTGGAGGTCATTTTGTTTTCAATTAGAGGTCATTTTTTATATTGTATTCTTTGTAGAATTAAATTTTATTATTTATTGTATTGTATATTGTATATTGTATTAGTTTCATTTTGAATTCTGCATTAGTGTCATTTTGAATTTTGTATTTTCTGCATTAGTGTCATTTTGTTTTCAATTGTAGGTAATTGGAGAGGTGAGGTAGTTGTGGTCTACTGTCTGAAATTGCAAAAAACTATCTCAACAATTTAGAAACCGTTGGTATAGATCTCAAAACCATATTTATACCAACGATTTCATTAGAACCATTGGTAAAACTCTATAACAATGGTTTGAGAACTATTGTTATAAAGTTAATTTTCAATATATACCAACGGTATTAACCCGTTGGTAAAGATATATTCTAACGAATTTCAGAAACCATTGGAATAGAGTAATAAATAGTTTCATATACCAACAGTTAATAAAGAACTATTAGTGTATATTTATCCCCAATTCTTAGTCATCTTTCTCTTATTCACTGTATTTTTATGCTTTATATTATGGGACACCATTTTTGATCTAGTCTCGTTCAAAGATTATGTTGTACTTTATACTTTGTGTTGTTGTATTTGTTTCCAAAAATATTTTGATTTGATGAAAAATTATGAATCTTCTTGATATGGTTTGTATGGATACATTATGGTATAATGTTTCATGATCCTAGAAGGTGTTTTTGAGGTCGGTTGGGAGTCATCTGAAGAGGCAATGATTGAATTTGAGTGAAATCTGTAATTTTCCAGATTCATGTAATAATTTCCAGTAGATAGGAATTTCATGTAGCCAAATATATCATATAACTGAAACACATATCCAAATATTCTATGTAGGAATTTTGGATAGCTTCATATAGATGACTACACAACATTGAGAAATTTAAGCAGCTAAGATAAAAGGACTCGCATATCCATTTTAGTGATGAATATAGAACCACATGGTTGAATTATACTAAATATGAAAAAATGGGCTACTATGTATTTGAATTAAGTCATATAGAAAATTATTGGGATTCATAGAGTATTTTTTGAAACATATAAGGTATTATATCCTTATGTTCAAGGATAAGGAATAATATTATGAATTTCCAACATTCGATGTTCCAATGGAAGAGTTTCATGAAGTAGTGCACTTGGAATCACCTATAAACCACCATAGATTTCATGTAATCCTTTTATAATAGAATAGGATTATCATGGGAACCTTAATGATACACCATCGTACACCTCTTCATGAAATCACCACTAAAATCTTTGAATATTCATAGCACACCCTTTCTTATTAGAGACATTTCAAAATCATGATTTATGTTCTGATAGAAACTTCTTAATGAAATTTCGTATTGATTCCAAGCTACTCTCCAAATTTTAATTCTCAGAAGACTCATCCATTTCTCCTCAAAACATAAACTATTTAAAATTTCTAGGTTTCTCAAACAACTAGAAACCAAAACCCATGAAATTATAAAACATTCCTCTATAATAACATCACATCTCATTAATTAATAGACCATACCCAACATGGATTTTATAACCAAATCTATAACGATAGTCCCCAACGTAAACTAAGATAAAACTTTAATTTCTAACAAAAATTGCAAGATAGCTATAATCTACCCAATTCTATAAGTACAACCTACCCCTCATAAAGAAATCATGATTCCCTCATTCACAAGACACGTAAGGCAATGCCTAAGAAAATCTAGTAGTTTATCTTCCACCTATCAATAATTTATCTAACCTAACCATATATCTATGCTCCTCTCGTCATAGTATGTTTCCATTCATGTACCTAACTCAATAATAAACCAACTTTCCTCATTATGAAAATAATTTCACACCTACAAGGATTAAAAAAATAATGTCTCAACCAAAACGTCATACTTGAATCGAAATCTCAATTAGAACACTAAAAATAAATGAACAACAATCTCATCACTTTGTGGATTTCACTTTCCTTATACATGGGTTAGTTACATACCAGTACAAGGTCTATTCTAATTTCCAACAATGCATCTTGCCTCCAACTAACATGTTCAAATAGTCAAATAACCAAAAACAATTCTTTGTAACCTCTTTGTACTGCCTCAACTAAAATAGGTCATATTAAATTATTAGTAAATCACTAAAAGATCGCAAGAACACATGCCCTTATACCAGACACTTAAGACTAGTGGTGAGAGTCTATAAGTATCATGGGGATGTTATACTATCTATACCCTCCTAAATAAAAATATATAAATAACATAATCAAAATAAAACATTAGAGTAAGTGTAATAGATTATAGAAAAGTGACAACCAATAATAACAGATAACATCACCATTATATAACATAAATGAAACTCATGCTAAACATACACTCATACTACAATGTCCACCAACCATGATGAAAATTTAAAAAAAAACAATATTAGGGTGAATTGACTATAAAACATTGGTTCCTACACGTATTGATCTCCCAATATCCTTCTAAATGATCCAGTATGATTCTCCATACAACTTGTCACCTGAAAGTGAAACATAAGGTCTTAACAGGAAATAGTGTTCTCATGCAGGGTGTGAGCATATAACTTGGTAGGTTCTCACCAATTTCCACCAATATACATCATTATATACAGTGTATACATGTATGGGAAAATAAAACAAGTACCAATATACAACATGAAACAATTAAGAATGGTCAATGGGTGGTACCCAAGGATACCCAACACCTGACCTCACTTGATTTGGAGAATGTTGAAATAGAAGTCATCTCAAAACACAACCCCAAACTCATTACCTTCTACATAGGGAAGGTTCATGCATCTTATTCTTGACCTCCACCGTCTCACTCAGGTTAGAGCCTTACACTAAGTCTAAATCTCATATTTATCCCCATACTTCCACGCTCTTTCTCAAAGTGAGGTCTGGTATCACATCCTAACTATTAACCAATCACTCTAGGTAGGATCCTATATCATATACTGACTACTACCCTCTCACTAGAGGTTAGGTTCTATATCATATGTTAACTACTTCCCTCTCACTCATGGTAAGGCCTTATATCATATCACAGGAACTACTATATAACTTAAGGTAAGGTCATGTATCATATCATGATCACTATCCTCCACTCAAGATAAAGTCTGATATCATATCCTGAATACTAGACACTCACTCATATTAAAGTCCCATATCAAATCTAGGCTATTTCCCTCTCACTCAAGGAAAGGTCTTATATCATATCCTGAACACTACCCTCTTACTCAGGGTAGGGTCATATACTATTTCTCATGCCATGTCACATAATTCAAACCTCTCACTCAGAGTGGATATCATCATTGTTGTACAACAAGTTTAGATCATAAATAATGATAAAAATAGTAGTAATATCTCATATTATATCCCTAAGTTATCTACACAACCATCCCCACTTAGCTCTATGTTATAGGGTAACTGATATGTCTCAACAACACCTTTCCTAACCAGTATCAACATCATAATTCAAACCTTAGATCATACCCACCTATCATTGTATTGTGTATTTTCTATATTTTTAAGTGAATTTTTAGTGGTGCTTTATAAGGTGTTGTATTAGTTTTTTTCAGGTGTGTATTCATCACTATTCAGTATTGTTTCTGCAAATGTTGGTAGGTTATTTTTAGGTGTTGTTCTTTTAGTGTGATTTTGTATATTGTCTCTATGAGTGTTTTTTTAATTTTATACATTGTATTGTGGGCATGAGTGTTTTTTTGAATTATATATTTTCAGGTGTTGTCTTCATCATTTTATATTGTCTTTTCTGTATTTTTAGGTGTTGAATTATGTATATTGTCTTTGTACTATAATTGTAGAGGGGAGGCAATAGGGGAGATAGGCTGTTGTGTGGCTTTGGAGTACTATATACCAATGGTTCAAAAACCATTGGTATAGAGCTAAAAAAATTAATCTATACTAATGGTTTAATGAAAAATGCTGGTAAAAATCTATACCAACAGTTCATAAACTGTTGGTATAGTTTTACAACTTCAAGTATACCAATGGATATTGACAAATATTGGTAAAAATCTATACCAAAGGTTTATAAACTATTGGTATAGCTTATAGAATTTATATTTATAAATAGTTTTTCAGCCATTGGTAATTTTCTATTCCAACTTTTTTCTGAAAACCATAGGGATATTGTAATTTATATTGTTCTATACCAAAGTTTATTCTATAATTGTTGGTATAGGTCTATCCCCATGCCTCGGCAACTAATGGTTTGGGAAACTATTGGTATAACCTATACTAATGGGTTCCCAGCCTATCCTTACAATTTAAAACCATTGGGATGTCCTTGGTTTCTAGCATTGAAACCAAAATGCCTATGCCAAAAAATAAAAAGGTTTAAGATGTGGTAGTGGGGTCTATTAGTTCTTTTCCTTTAGGATTGTATTTTTCTTGCTCCTTATCTGAGGTAGTAGGATCAGGACGAGGTATAATATATGGAAATTAGATGAGAGTCCATCTATAGTCTAAGGATGATCTTCTACAATAAAAATGGATGTATTTGTCTCAAATATTAAGTAGGAAACATTGTAAAAGGATATAATTGGGTAGAAAAAGGTTCTAAAGGGTCTTGAACAACTCCTGGTTGGAGAGACAGCTGAGGAGTAATAGGAACAACTTCCTGGGAAACCACTGCTTGTCTATGAACATAAAGAAATGGATTCATGAGATTGATAAAATCCATTATAATTTTTCTATACCTTTCCATTTCACTAAATAAATCATATTTATCTTCCATGAAAGGGTTCAACACTGGGTTCATCTCCTTGAGATGTCTGAATTTTTCTTTGAAATCTTGAGTCATAGGAGGTATTCTCAAATTCTCATCCAAGAATTTTAAATTTGCATCTATAGCATGCTTGGTATAAATTTGAGAGAGATAGAACTTGGTGTACTTTGTTATAATTTCTTGGTAATATTTCATATCATGGGAATAGTTGGTAATTAACTTGTGAACATGGTTATAATTATACAGAATTCTGCTCAAAGTCTCTTGGGGTCGATCATAGATACTACCAGAAGCACTAGCTGAAGTAGCTCTCAACTCATATCTGACAACTTTTTTTAATTGATCAACATCAAACACTGGAGGAGAAGCAGTAGAAACAAAATTATCTTAAGATGTATCCTAAAGACTTTTAAAGATACCATTCAAGGAATCTTTAAAATCAGATCTCATTTTTTCAATCAAAGACTTGAGGACTTATCTGCTTATTTTTAATATCTACTTCATGAATGTGATGCATCATATTTGGTTGGATATTTTGAATAACCAAATCAAATATGTATCTTACATCATTTTCACATATGAAATTATCTTGAGGAGGTCAATTCTTTAACTTCAAATAAAAATTAGACATCAATATTTTACCAAAATCATCCAAGTCACTTTTAGTGACTACATCAACAGGAACAGAAATAGGTGTTGGAGTAGGTTTAGATGATAGAGTTATAATATAAGTGAACTTTTCCAACATCACATAAAAATATACTTGAGATATCAAGGATCCCTTAGGATATCCTTCATATTGAACCTTGGGTCTATCATGCTTTAGAGGACTCTTACTGAATTTTACACATTCTTCAAACATGGGATCAACCCATCTACCAGAAACTTTAGTATCTACTAGAGAAGTAGGAGGAGGGACCACAATTTTAGGTACAACCATCATTGTCTCAAATTTTTTGAGAACATCTAAACTTTGTTTGATGGAAAACTATACAACGGCTGCAGGGAATTATTTTAACTTTTTAGCATCTAAGATTTGTGAAATAGCACTGGTAGGCTTGGCTTCTAATTGTGTACCAATAGTAGGTGAATCTAGCTTCTGAACATCCTGTATTTGAAAAACATTAGTGGATTCACCTTCCAAATTCTTATCCACGTGAGGCTTATCAACATTTAAATCAACTAACTATTCATTCTAAAATTATTCCTCAATAAGATCCTTTCTATCTTATTCAGATACATACTACTATACAATAGATATAAATCCCATTTTCTCATCCATAATAGAACCAGATACTGCTTGAACAGTGGAAAAATAATTGGCCTCAACTTTTTCAATAGCTGGAGCTTCATGAAATATTTCAACAGATGGGAATTGCTTCCCCTCAACGAGTGCATCCTGAATCTCTAGAGGTATATCCACTTACTTTATTTTGATTCAGACTCTAGAACCATTTTGGTCATAGTATTCATCATTACAATATTCACTTCCATTTTAATCTTCCTCTTCCTTTTATTCCTCCTCATTATCATCATCATCATCTTCAATGGATTTGGAACTTTTATATTGCTCTCCTCCAGAGACCTCATCCACTTCTTCATCACTTTTAACTAGATTTTATTTTTTTTTGGAAACTTCCTAGGTGGGATAGGATCTCCAAAAGTAATTAGAGAATATTTGGGAGAAAAATTAGGGTCACTCAATACATCAATAGATGGTTCCTTTTCCTCTTATTTAGAAAAATATTCTTCCTTATCATCAGAGTATTCCACCACTTCATCAAGCACCAATCATGGATCAACTTCATCCTTAGGTTTAGTTGGATGATCAACTGAATTATACTCAGCATATAATTTCTTAGAATCACCAACCCACTATCTTTTATAAGTTTTACAGATAATTTTTATCCTTGAACAAGTATTACTTGTAAGATAGAAACCACCACAGTCTATGATAGACTCTTCATCCTCAACTACTAGGCCCTTGGCCTTCAACATGGTAGAAATAATCTTCGAGTAGATCAAATAATTATATCTTGAGGATGTTTTGGTCATCTCACACATATGCACCATGATATATCTATACATATTGATCTTGTGACCTTATGTCATCAGAGAAATAAAATACACATCTTGGTATCTTAAGTTTGAGAAATCAACCTTTCTTGGGTATAACATGTGTTTCAAAAACTTGAAAATCATCCTACATTCTTCATCCATCTCAGATGCAACAATACTCCTGGTTATTCTATATCCAATTATCATAGCAATAGAATCCTCCTATATAAACAAGTCATTGAATTCTATAATACTTACTTTGTAGTCATCATAGATTCCATCATGAGGTATACCTAAATATTTATCCATTTCCTTTAAGAAAAACCAAAAACATATCCTTTCACACAACTTATAATCCAATCACCACTATCTTGATCAAACAAAAAATCTACATTCTAATAGAACTCATAGACTAGTATAGGTTAGAAAGTTATTTTGTTAGAGGAAATCCACTCTAACCATACTTTATTTTGAATCACATTTACAACTAGAGACTTACTATACAATATCCACTTTTATTCAACTTCCATTTCCCGTACAAAAACTCTATTTGTAAGCTTGGGGTTTATAGGAGCAACTGGAGTAGGTGAACTTGACTCTTTATTCTAATTATTTAAAGATCTCAACTTATAAGGTGAAATATAAAAGTCATGCTTCATTCTCAGCATTTATATTGATTTTTCAAGCTTGGTAGAGGTTAAGGAGAAGATTTGAAAACCGAGAGGTTAAAGGGTTACACTAGGCTTGAGATAAATGAAAGAGTATTGTGTGGGGCTTAAGGTATGTTGGAAATAGACATTATGACATTTTAATATCATTTCTGATATTAGGTATTATAAAATCGAATTAATACTTAAAATTGAAATTGAAATATGATAAAAAACATGCATCGGGTTTATAGGAAAAAACATAGACCAAGAGAAATAAACCAACGGTCCAAAATATCGAGAAAGAAAAATTCACAAAGGCATGAAATCAACGGTGTGAAAAGTGGATGATATGACAAGCCAATGGCATGAAAATCCAATAGCATGATAGACCAATGGAATTATAATTCAATGACATGATAAGTTAATGGCATGATAGGCCAATGTCATAACAAGCCAACGGTGTGTCATCACAACGGTATGTCAACCACAATGGTATGTCAAACTGTATGATAGAAAAAATTAAACTTAAACAAAATTTATCATTACTAACTCATGTTTGATATAATTCATTATCTTAGAATTCAAATTATTAGTAAATATATCAGCTAACTGATGTTATGTGCTAATAAATTCAAGAGTGATATCTCCTTTTTGAAAATGGCCTCTCAAAAAGTGATGTCTTATATCAATGTGATTTGTCCTAGAATGAGAAACAGGATTCGTAGAAATGTTAATAGCACTTGGGTTGTCACAGTTTATGGGGATGTGTTAGAATTTATATCCATAGTCTATTAAGGTGTGTTTCATCTGTAAAATTTGGGCACAACAACTACCTATGGATATGTACTCAGCTTTAGCAGTAGACAATGTAACGTAAATTTTTACTTTTTACTACACCATGAAACTAGATACTTGCCTAAAAAGAGACATGTTCCAAAGGTTCCCTTTCTATCTAACTTGCATCCACCAAAATCAGCATCAAAATAACTTACAAAATTAAATTCTTGTCCTATTAGGTAAAACAATCCTAAAATATTAGTATACAAGAGGTATTTGAAGATTATTTTAATAGAAACTAGGTGTGACTATTTTGGGTTTTCTTGAAAATGATCACACGTACACACACTAAACATAATACCTAGTTATTTAGTAGTCAAGTAGATAATACTTCTAATAATACCTATATAACTACTTTGATCAACTGGTTTCCTAGCTTCATCAAGATCTAATTTATAGGTGGTACTCATAATAGTATCACTATTTTTAGTGATATCCAAGTTAAAAGGTTTTAGAATATATTTTGTATATTTACTTTGATTTAAAATAATTTCTTCTTTGTTTTGAAAAATATAAAATCCGAGAAATAATTTTAGTTCACCCATTAAACTCATTTCAAATTAATTTTACATCATTTTTGAAAAATCAGTACATAAATAATTTCTTGAAGATCTAAAAATAATATCATAAATATAGATTTGTACTAATAATACATCTTTTGAAATTCATTTTATGAAAAGGGTAGGATCGGTTATTCCTTTTGAAAAACCTTTTCAAATCATAAAATTTCTAATCCTATCATACCAAACTCTAGGATCTATTCTTAAACCATATAAATCTTTAACTAATTTAAAAACATGATTTAGAAAATGAGGATTTTGAAAACAATGGGGTTTTCTACAAAAAAATTCTCAACTATAAAACCATTTAAGAATACACTCTTGACATCCATTTTATAATGTTTAAAATCTAAATGTTCTACATAAGAAAGTAGGATTCTTATGAATTCAAGTCTGGATATAGGTGAAAAGGTTTCCTCATAGTCAATTCCTTCTTCTTGACTATGACCTTGTGCAAAAAGTCTCGACTTGTTTCTAATTATAATTCTTGACACGTCAACTTTATTTATAAACACCCATTTAGTGTTAATAGTTAAGGTTTCCTTGGGATATCAAAAAGTTCTCACACTTTGTTTCTCTCAAACTGATTTAATTTTTTTTTCATTTCCATTACCCAAAATTCATCATTAATAGCTTCATTAATGTTCTTAGGTTCAATTTGATATAATAAATCTTTATGTTCAACCTAATTTTTAACGGAATATCTAGTTTGTGTTCATCTATTTATATCACCTAAAAAATCATATAAAGGATGGTAATTAATGGTTATAATCGATCTAGATAAAGATGGACTAGTCACTTCTTTATTTTCAGGTTTGGGGTCTGTAAATTCTAGAAATTCTTCAAAATTGGATGATTTTTTTGGTTTTTTGATAGTAGAATCTAGAGGTTTGGAATTTAAGATCATAGAAGATAAACCATCCTAAAGATTTTCTAAGGAGGTCTTAGGACATGTGAATCAGTTTCATTAAATTTTACATGAACTAACTTTTCCACAGTTTTGGTATTCTTATTGAAAACTTTATAGGCTTTTTTATAGATTGAATAACCAAGGAAAATACCTTCATCACTTTTGGAAGCTATTTTCTCTAAGTTATCCTTAGTATTAAGAATAAAAGATTTGTAGCCAAAAACACTAAAGTAATTAACCTTAGTATTCTTATTAAGACTTTAAACACTATGCCTGAATGGCCCGAAGGCCTTCATTTTTTATTGATTTTGATAACCCCTCTTTCAAGGGATGAGAGGGAACCCTTACAAGGCCCGTAGGCTCAGAGATTACATGGCCCGTAGGCTTAAGAGATTACATGACCCGAAGGTCTTAGGGGAATTCAACCAGACTATCTACAAGTAACTTCCCCTCCCCAGCATCTGCATTTTTGATAGTAGCACTCCACCTTTGCATGACCGTCTGGCTAGGCTTCCCGTGCAAGCACAGGCTGGTACCGATGGCATAGCCATACCCTCTCTTTCTGAAAATCCATTTGGCTCTGCTCTGGTGAGTGTACCTGCTCTGAATCCTCTTTTGAGGGAACCCTTGAGAAGTTGAAACTTATTTCTTTAATTTAAAATAAACTTCATGTTGTTTCTCTTTTTGACATAGGTTATAGACTTTATCGGTTGGGAACTTGACCATGGGTATATCCCTAACCAACCTTTTACTAGTTATATTTCTATGTGAGTGAAATTTTCAATGGCTTAGTCTCCTATTCAAAATCCATGACTCTTTTTGAAAGTCACTTAATCATGAAACATTTTGAGAAATCAATGAATTTAAATCTAGAACACACACATTATCATTTCACAAAGTAGTAAAAATTAAATCATTTTTATAATTGAAAAATTACAAGCATCATTCTCAAATTTAATAAGAAAACCATTATCACACAACTGAAAAATCAAAAGAATATTATAATTTAGACCATCAACATATAATACTTTAGAAATTAAAACTGAATTTTTGTTACCAATCTGGCCTAGGTCAATGATTTTTACTTTTGAATTGTCACCAAAGGTGACATGTACACCATCAACATTTATGAGGCTGTTGAATCATGAATAATCTCTTTTCATATGTCTTGAATAGCCACTGTCTAAGTACCATAGAGTTCTACTGGAGTTTTTCAATCATTTTCCTATAAAACAAGTTTTAAACAAGAAATGATTTTGGTACTCAAATCTATTTAGGTCCTGAAATGTTATTTATCAAATATTTGGGAAACCACATCTATATAATTGGTTTCCTATAAACATATTGAAAAAATTTAGAAATAAAAACCTTATTATGTCCTTTTAAAAAATGATTGACGGCAGAACTTTCAGATCAGGATTTAGTAACAAAAGTGCTCTTATATATTCTTCTATGCCTAGGCTCATATCCTATTCTAGTAACATATTTTGGATAAAAAAAATTCCCAAAATTTTTGTAAGTGTTTCTATAAAATTTGTAAATTTTTCAAGATATTAATTCAATAGCTCAATTTGTAGTTTAATTTTATTATTTTCTTTGAGCAGTTGATCATTTTTTCCTCTCTCTATAGATAGTTGAGAATTTGAATTTATAGTTAGAGCATGTTGTATTTTAAGAATTTTATACTTATCTTTTAACTCATTAAAGTTATACTCTATCATATTGAAATATTAAAATAATTATTCTTTTGAAATATTATTATCATCAGGTTGTTCATTGTCATAGTTATTAGACTCATGCATAGGAAAAATACTAGAAATAGTAGGTAAAGCATAAACCTCACTAACTTTATCCATAAAACAAATATTTTCTTTTTCTAGTCTATATTCAGATGAAGAGTCTAAATCACTTGATCTATATTCATATGCACTCTAGTTTGTCTTCATGGAATTTTTTTATCTTCTTTCCTTATCCTAATAGTTCTTTTTGTATTTAATCTTTGGATAGTCTAATTTGATCTGACCTTTTCTTTTACATTCATAGCAGACAACTTCATTTTGATCACCATCCTTATTCCATTATTTCTTACAATTTCATCTATTGTCATACTTTCCTTTATAATTTTATTTTATGAAGAACATATTCTTACTATATAACTTCTTAAATATTATATTTAGGTGATCCATCTCCTCACCAATATCAGGAGGTGATTTGATATCATTGTAACTAGTATCTTGGACTTTCTCATTTTCTTTTTTCCTTTTGTTTTATAAGTGTACTAGTCTTGAAAACAATTGAATTTTGTTTAGGTTCCTCATCTTCTTCATGATTCACCTTTAATTATTCTTCATACATCATAAGCTTTCCAATAAAATCTTTGACAGACAGTTTTCTTATGTCGCATGATTCTCTAATTGAAACTAATTTTCCTCTCCCTCTTTTTGGTAGGCATCTCAAAAATCTCACAATTTTATCCTTGTTATATACGGGTTTTCCAAGCAATCTCATTATGTTGAAAATCTCATTAAACTTTAGATACATGTCAGAAATGGATTCATTAAGCTTAATTTTAAAATTATCATATTTAATAGTATAATTATTAAGCCTTGTATCTTTAACATTTGAATTTCCCTCATGGTAAATAGATAGAGTATCCCAAATTTCAAAGTTAGTTTTATAAGAAGATGTTATATTAAATTCCTCATCTACTAAAGCATGGTATAGAGCATTCATTGATTTATTGTTATTATTATAATCTACCATTATTTCATCATCCCAAGTGCTTCTAGTAGTATCAAGTATAACATATTCATCTTCTATAGCTGACAATGTGTGTGTTATGAACAAGAGTATGCACACACACTTCTCAAATATATTATTTTGAAATCCCCTAAATATTTAAATATGGCCCGGTTTATCAAAATAAGTAGTATGATATAGATCTTATTTTTTTAGAGATTTCTATAAATATTGATTAAGTGTCGGATGAATAATATATAGTATTATTATATCCTTTGAAATCATTTTATGTGATCAAAAAACTATATGAATAAAAATTAAGATAAACTATCAAAGTATATATTTTGTTTACAGTTAAAAAAATTAGTTTTAAAGCAGAAATAATGTAAAACAAAATTAAAGCACACAATAGAAAGTTTGAATACAAAATTTTTATTCTCAATTCGAGACCTAGTCCTCTTCACTTGGTGATCACCCACCACTAAGTAGTTTATATAAAATAAACAAGATTATCTATAAACTAAATCAGGTTTTACAAAAGTTTATAATTTTCTAGGTCACACGCGACCTCTTCCACATTTATTCATGTGAGAAGAAATAAATAGGCTACACAAGGAACTATACCACCCTTATCCATGGGAGAAACAAATAAAAGAGTTTGAGAAGATATCAAGTATCTTTCAGTTTAGCACAGGAGGGAATGTGTGTGTGATGAACCAGAGTATGCACACACACTGCTCAAAAAATAATAAATACAAATAGAAGAGATAAATATATAAGGGTAGAGTTTATAAATGTTTGATCTGGTGTAATGTGGATTATGAATCTTGATTTGATTCGGAAATAAAGCTTAAGTCGAGTTCTCATGAAAACCCTCAGTAAAACAGAGTGTCGTAAACTCTTGTTCTTTGAATAAAGGAAGTCACTGGATGGGATGGCGTATTTCATCTTCCCAATAAAATGTTTGTAGTATGTGAGCTCTTCTTGTTTACAACCAGGTTCATCTTAATAGATGTTCATAGAGTTCAATCATTCATCTCTCTATCATTCTACTCCATTCATTATTTACATGATTCATTTTCCATTATTTTAATGAGGGAGAGGGCTTAACTTTTATCAGCAGCAATAAGGAGAATATTCAGATCAGCTGCATCCTCATACTGCACATTTTGACACTCTCTTCAATGCTTTCTATCAATCATTTAAGAGGAAATCATTAAAATAGTAAATGGAATTAATATCAATAAATATAGTCATTATAATAATGTAATTAAAAAATATAAGTTAAGAAAATATTGGTGTTGTTTTAGACTGGTGGTGTCTCAAGGTATGACAGTTTATCGCTCTACCGGTATGACACTAGCAGTGTAACACTAGAGGTGTCTTAGACTTAGCCAAATTTCCACTATACTGGCATCATCTCAACTAGTGGTTTCTGGTCTAGTGGTGCGATACTTACAATGCCACATCCAGTAGTGTCTCATACTTATCCATATTTATATTCTAGAGGCATGGAATCCTAACGGTATGTGGACTGATGGTGTCTCGGACATTTTCATTTTTTTAGTCCAATGGTATGACAATCTATCAGTGTGATATCCGGACGGTATCTTATACTTAGCGATATTTTTATACTAGCGATGAGTCATGAACAATGGTGTCTCGAGTTGGTGGTTCCAACCTCAATGGTGTATCATCCTTTGACATTTTTTTCACCTAGATCATAATACAGATTACTTACAGAGAAACATGAAACTCATTAATAACATTGGAATCATGATTTTGAGATCATTAAAACTAAGAGGTCAAAAATGTACAGCCACTGGATATTCACCAAGGGAATCTATCACTTATAAAGTATATTCTCCTACTTATCCTCAATATCTATTGGGTACTCCATAAATTTAACCTCATCCTCGATGTCCATCTCACCCCAGTAGATATAATGTGAGGGGTCATGCACATACCTCATTAGTTGTAATACGTGGAAAACATCGTGTACCCAATCTAACTGTGGCGGTCAAGAAAATTGGTATTCCACCTCGTCGATCCTATGCAGTATCTGAAAATTTTCAATGAACCTCAAAGATAATTTTCTACCCCAAAAAAATATCTACAATCCTCATCAAGTTGAGACCTTCAAGAACACATGTTCTCCCTCGTCAAACTATATAGGCCTCCATTGTCATCCTGTGTAAGTCTTATGACATATTTAGGTAGTCCTCATATATTCCTAGATAATTTTCTCCATCTTTGTTGTCTATCACACAAATTCTAGGACCATGAGTTATGACTCTCCTGGATCAGTTTATCATAGTAGTTACCTATAGGGTGTCTCATACAAAGCCTTGAATGGTGCCATACCGATGGTGGAATAGTAGTTTTTGTTGCACAAAAACTCCACTAAGGGTATGTTATCATCGCAACTATGGACAAAGTCCAACATGAAAGCCCAAGGCATGTCCTTTAAGACCATAATGGTCTAGTCGGTTTATACATATATTTGGGGGTAATCCTAGAACATCCTCAGGGAAGACATACTCATACTCTTCCACCACTGCATGAATCTAAAAGCCCATAAAATCTATTATCCCAAGGGTAATACTATCCAACTAATGAATAATTAGTAGTACCCTCCTATGTATTAGATACTCATTAAGATAGGTTTATTTCTCACTAATGAAGGAAAAATTCATTTCATCATTTTGGAAACACCACATCCTCCATCTAAAATAGTTAATATATGCATTAATTATAATGAGCTACTCCATACCTAGAATGATGTCATTAGGCCTTATCGCTGCTACAAAGAGATCTTAAAGGAGGATCTCTCCTTCAAGAGTCAGGTCACATTACCAATAGAAGTGTGTAATTACTGTATCTATCCTATTATGAGTCTCCAATTATAAGGGTCGAGATAAAGACTCAATTAGAATCTCTAGATCTTGAACAAGAGATGTGGCAAGAAAGTAATGGATCATGCCTATGTCTATCAAAACTATAGCTAATGTAGAAAAGTTGAAAATCATACCTCTAATCATCCCTAGAGCCTCTGGGTCATAAGCCTTCACTTCCTGTAGTTGTCCTCATCCCTAACCACCAGCTCTATGACCCTAGCATGGACCACATGGGAGTGGTGGTGGAAATAGATTAAATCGTCACCACCTCATTATACTCTCCCAGCTCCTCTTCCATATCTACTACCATGTGGACTTACCTTATCTAACTACATCCTATTCTTAGGTGGGCCATTGAATTTATCTCTATCATCTATATGATGGTTTGTACAATCCCATGTGAGATGTCTCAAACCATCGCAATAGTAACATTGCCTCTCTCTCTCGAGTGACTGGAACCAACCTTCAAGCCCTGAATTGAAGACCCTCTATCCTGAGACTACCTTTAGAAAATTCCTAGATCACATAGATCCTTGAGTCTGGAATTGGATACCATCTTCTGAAGTCTTTACTTTAGGGTGCCCACTACCATCACCAACTATCAAGAAATTCTCTACCAATAAGATCTCCACCACCAAATCTTGCTCGATAACTCTAGCATAATTATGAATGCAAAGAGATATCACAATAGTCTTGATATCTCTACAGAGGCCATGATAAAAGGTTCATTTATAAAAGAATTCATCTTGAATAATATTAATGGATTATCAAGAGAGGTTAGTGAACCTATTTGAATACTCTGGTATTTTCATGATACCTTGTTGAAGCTACAAAAGCTCATGAATATGTATCGCTCACAACATATCTAGATATAACTCCTCTTTTGAGAGGTTCTAAAACTCTATCTATGAAATAGTCACATCCTTTTATTTTAAATTCACTAGAATCTACCATCACCTTGTGGATCCATGAAGAAGTCTCACCACTAGGCCTACCATCTGGTCTGGAGGTGTCCTAACAAGGTATAAAACTCATATAACTACCTCAATAAATTCTTCAGGTTCATAGGTGTCTGGATCACCCTGAAACCTAAGATTTATATACCTCTAAAACTTATAAATTCTACTTAACCTTCATGCCTCAACTTCTAGAACTACTAGTACAACCTACTGCTCGAAGGGTGGTGGTAAGACTGGAAACCCACCCAAAGGTATCACCTCTAAAAAATCCATTTATAAAAAGCCTCATCACTAGGTGGATATTCCTCATGATCCTGTAGTAGAATCCTAGCTATAAATAATTATGGAGGCGTCCTAAAATAGACAAGATATACCACGATCAAACAATATATCTAGGGTGCTGACTTAATAAGGACTTGGAAACCACAACTGATTCTTATATGATGAATGCACTAATTTTTTTCCATAAAAATAGTGCATATATATACCAAGTAAACAAGAGGGTCATTAGAGTCTGGATGAATGGATACATCATCCATCGCACCATCATTGGATTCCCTATCCTGAGATTCAAACAAAAACACTTTAACACTATTTCCCTAGTTTTCAAACCAAACCTCATAGCTAGAAAATCTCCAAAATATAGTCCTAATATGATCTCCTTTTATACCACTTTGTTGTTACCTAACCCACTGGGGCCCGCATGGCCAGCGGTAAGCTTAGTGTGACACCCAAATCCCACCTCTAATAGGAAGAGGGCTGGAAACCATGACTGAGTAGTCATATCACACATAGGGTAGGCCTTATCCTAAGGTACCTATACACACACATATAAATAAATACCCATATAATGCTAAAAGGTAAAATAAAACTGATACCAAAATTCATAAATACATCTATATCCCACATCAGACTATGAAATAAGTACTAGAAATCATAAAGGGTCAAAAACAAGCCCACCAAAACTATAAAAGAGGCAAGTATTCTAAGAAAAGAGGAGACTATTGTCAAATGCAACACGTGGTATGAACCATGGTCTATCTATCTCACTATACTCTACCTACTCATGGTCCACCTAGGAACCCATCAAATGGTATTTCATTTGAATAACACATGACATGTGTGGGAAGAACCCATCCACAAGTGAGTATAACAATACCTAATAAGACACCCTAAAATCACCAAACATAAAGCATCAAGTGAGTAGTCATTTAATCATCATAAATGCATGTCAATTATAATATGGAACATAATGATAATAACTTGGATATGATCAATTTATAAACTAAGTCTCAATGTAAATCCATAACTATACTGTTATCCTATGATTTTGCTCAAGGCTTCAAGGTAAAGTTCGTTCAAGAGAACATGCTCCACATATCTAATAACACTGATAGCACTCATCTTATAGGTCATTCTCATTGAGCCTTGCTAGGAATTAGTATATGTTGTAACTCTGAAGATATCGATACACATATAGGGAATCTCACCCAAGGCTTGTGGGGTATACCAAAACCTATCCAAAAATAAATTACTTGTTAGGGATCGGTGCTTGGGTACATTGTTTGTGATGATTCCTTAAAACCACACCTAGGGAAGAATATAATGATAGATTATCATACCTCATGCCGCATGGAAGGATTCCTAAACTCTATCCAGGACTAATCCCATATAGGAGATCACACCCTATGCTCAGGACTTGATGCCTCTCTATACCCTAATAGTAATATACTAAGGGAACACACCCTAAGGATACTGATCTAAACTAAAGAGAACTAAGGCCTTAGACTACCCTGGAAAATGTACACGATGTTTCTTCACTACCTTCGATATGATCATATCCTCCAGCATGTCCCCAAGTACTTCTAGTCATGCCCATGTACTTTTTCCATGCCCATATACCTGGTCATGTTTGAAAACTGGTTTATGCCCATGTACTCTACTCATTCCCATGTACCTAGCTGTGTTAGATTACCAGGACATACCCATGTACTCTAGATATTCTTGTGTAACAAAGAATTTTTGTGCCTATATACCCCATAGGTACATGGATAATCACTAATCATAGTTCAATGAAGTGTGTTAGATCCCACACAACTTGTGATATTTAATTTTTTAAAAACACTAGCCATCCTATCTAGGGTACTACAGGCATGTGTTCTTTAGACTACACACCGTGTATTTTGGGTTTTTCTAGAACCCACTAGTTCTTCATGTGTCTTCCTACTCACACCACTATTTCCTCTAGTCTATCCATGAATCTCACCATAAATAATGAATCTAGGTTTACTGAACTCTTTTTATCACTGGTGTTTAAATTCTAGTCATTCAATCTAATCAGGAATTTATCCTCAGCATACTCCATTTATAAAATTCCAAAACTTAAAGAATGAGCACATAATATATCCTCTATCATTATCATGAATATTAATCAAACAATTGAACCCAAACCCATATTATAAATCCTTTTTTCCAAATAATGATTGCATGATGGTCAATTACTGAGTATTTGTCAAACTATCATCTAAAGAAAATACTGGCGATGAACTTGTGAAGAACAGGGGAAGAAATACACAAAAAAATGAAGTAAAACCCTCAAATATTATTTGGGTTGGCCTCAATCCATTTTCATTATAATTGTGAACAATTTACAAATAATTAGGATTAATCAAAACAATATAAATTCCTAATTATAGGAAGATAAATTAATACCCATTAATTAATTGTTGACCCATGAATCAATTTTTTAGAATGATTGGTTCACATTTGATCATGGGATAAACAATACATGGATTAAATCCAATAACAAAAATTACCTACACATAGTTTGGATCAATTTCTAATGAAGAATAGTCCCACATTGGCATCATTGGTGAGATCTATGAACTCTTTCGGCACACTAGTCTCCAAATCATGATCTGTTGTTAATCATCCAAGAATTATCCTCCAATGGATCCTCTATCAATCCCTAGGGTTATGTGGATAACCCTAGGTATTTTCCATAAGTGGGTTTAAATATAGGATATTAGTTTTGTCAATATAATAAAATATAAATTAATTTTTTTTATTTATTAAATTACTGATCCACCCACAAGAACACTTAATCCAAACACTCAACACACACAAAGATTATATCACACCTATGGTAAAAATTACATTATAGATTTAATGGAGGTCTCAAATTTTCTATCTGAGACATTGTTTTGGATTTATTAAATTATTTTAGAAAAAATATGCATGTGTGCTACAATATATTTAATGTTTTTATTATATCAAAATTAAGCATCCCTAAGCCTTGAAATCTCACGCTGACTCGGTGCCTTACTTAAAAAATATTCATTTAAATATTACAAATTTTTATAAGGGAAAAATGGAGTTGTTAAATTCCACAAAGATATATGGGATAAGAACATACACAAGTTAGATATGATCCTCAATAGTTTGGTTTTATTCATCAGTAACCTGATAGATATGGATTTATCATAGCCAATGATAGTGAAGTAACATTCATAGGATATGAACCTAATTCCTACGAATATTCCACTAAGTGTTTTTATTCTAATAAATAGTTAAAATCCATGGAATATGATATGAACTCCATGTACTCTAACAAAGTTTAGAACATGGTTGATGCACCTGAAGGGGTGACACCCATAGGGTGAAAGAGGGATTTCCATAAGAAAACTAATATAGATAGAATAGTTTCTACCTATAAATTATTCATAGTGGTAAAGAGATAAAAATATATTTATGGTATTGGCTATGAATATACCTTTTCACTTGTTTAAATTATAAAGTCCATTCATATTTTTATATCCATAGTAGCTCATTATGATTATGCTAAATATAAAATAGATGTCAAAACTGCATTACTAAAAGAGAATTTAGTTAAGTATGTGTATATGATACAGACCAAGGGTTTTGAAGTTCCAAGTGAGGATGTTAAGGTATAAAAATTTCAAAAATATATTTATGTATTGTATATATCTTCTTGGAGTTGGAATATTTGGTTTGATGATGCAATCAATGAGTTTGGTTTCATTAATAACACATATGGGTTTTGTGTATACAATTGGATTAGTGGGAGTATAATAGTATTTATGATACTCTATGTAGATTACATATTGCTAATTAGAAATGATGTTTTGAAACTTTATTATATGAAGTTGTGGTTGGGAAGATGTTTCTCAATGAAATAAATTAGTGAAGAATCCTACATACTCAGTATAAATATCTATAGAGATAGATCTAAGAGGTTAGTTGGACTGAGATAGAAGATACATATTGGTAAAGTGTGAAAGAAATTTAGCATGGAGAACTCCAAGAAGAGATCATTTTCAGTGTTTCATGGAATGAATATTAGGAAGACTCGTTATCCTTTTAATGAGTTTGAAAGGATGTATTGGATCCTTCTAATGAATCTTAGTAAGACTCATGTATTCCATGTTATGTAATCAACTTGAAGTCTCTTATGATTTGATTATAACAAGTAGATAGCAATACAATATTTTTAAGAGTCACTATATTCCTATTAATAACATCCTTAAGTTATTAAGGACTAAGGAAATGTTCTTTGTATTTAGAGGATAAGATTATCTATGTGTAAAGGGTTATATAGATACTAGTTTCCAATATGAAAAAGTTGATATGAAATTTAAATCTGGATTCTTGTTTTTCTTAAATGGTAGAGAAATTGGTTGGAATAGTTCCAACTAAGCCACTATAGTAGAATCTTCAATAGAGGTGGAATACATCACTGCGTCATATAGAGAAAATGAAGTTTTTTGGTTCAAGAAGTTTATTTCTAAAAATGGAGTGGTTCTAAGAATCAATGGGGAAATTGAGCTATATTGTGAAAACAATGGTGTTGTTTCTTAGGATAATGAACCCCAATCTCATAAAAGGACCAAACATATCCTTATAAAATACCATCTTGTATGGGATATCATTGATATGGTTAATGTAATGATTAATTCAATGGCTACTCAACAAAATGTAGTAGATCTATTGATGAAACCATTACTGTGGCAACAATATTAGGGTCATGTTGAATATCTAAGTATATGAAAATTTTCATGTTGGTTGTAAGGGTTTTAAATGTATATTTTTATTATGATAAATGAAATCTACAATTATTATTCATTCATATATGCTTCAATTTATTTTACATGAATAGTCAAATGATAATATCCCCTCAAAGTATAACTTTTAGTCATCTCTAATTGATGATAATTACAAATTATTATGGTTTGTAATGATGTGATAATGTTAGTTTGAATATATTCTTGTACTCATTACAAAAAAAATATTTGAGTTACAATGAATAAATTCATAAGGTAATAAGTAGGGACTTATTACTTGGATTGATCTACTAAAGTATATCTCATGGAATTTCATACATTCGTCAATATACTTAGGGGTTCATGATTATTATTATTATTCCTTATTTCCTAAGGTGTGTGAGATACCTAGAAAGATGATATTTATACTTTTATAACCTACTTATAAAATTCTATATGTTGAAATAGCTAATACGGGGGTGGATGGGTATGTGTTTGATCATGTCATTAGTTAGAGCACAATCAAGAGGGGATTTGTCCACTTGTATGATAAGTTAAATATATTTATCCATTGATTGAATTATACTATGGAAATTTTTGTACATGATTTTTTGTTTCATATATGATATGTTAAACTACTTGGATAAGTGACTTGTGTTGTACTTATCAGATAGATGAAAGACGAGATGTATCCATTGACTTGGTCAGTCTTTTTTAGAGAATCAAGAAATTATGAGAGGTTAAAACTAGACTAATATGTTCTATGTATTTTGGTCACTTGATGTCATGGATCAAGGTATTGTATAGGTATACGTATAATGTATATGATACATCATGTGTTGGACATATTTGTATAGTGATATAAGTATGTTTGATGGAGATCACACTAGACTCCTTAGTAGCTTGAGTTGCAAAACACTTTGTTAGAGGCTAATATTTTATTATATCTATGAAATATGGATTTCATAGTTGTTTTTAATGCTTATAAGTAATATAGGGTCACAAATTTAGGCCCTTGTATAAGGATAATGTTTTTGAAAAAAAATTGTTCAATTTGAAAATAGTTTAATAAAACCATATCAAAAATAGTTTGGATGGATTCATAAAGAGTTGTAATTTTTTGCATAATGTTCTTATGAAATTTTTGTTCAAGTGGGAGACTATTGTAAGTGATCATAAAATTCATGTATGTGATGAATTGTAAATACATTCATGTGGTGTATATGGTTTCTAGGACCACTATCTGATGATTTTATCAGTTATGAATCAAAGGATTTGATACATTATGGAATTACCATTCATTTATGGAGTTCAATGAATGAATATCAATAGGTTGTAATGGTAGGGTTTTGTGAGATGGAATCTTAGGTGTTTCAATTATGTCCAACAATCTTAATTCCATGAAGAGTGTTGATTAATGTTATATAAGAGGATGAGATCCTCTTTTTTGGTGTGTGTAATACTTTCAATCCATAATAGAAACTTTATTCTTTCCTATTTTATGTTTATCACCATCTGTAAAGTTTTTAACATCCCTTAAGGAATATTATAATCCTCATGATATGATTGTGAATCCATTATTTTTTGTATTCACTTAGAGGCAATGTAATTTTTTTACTTCTCCTTGTGATCTTCCTCAAAAACTCTCCATGAAAGGAAGATGGAATATGTTTTTGTTCGTGAAATCCAGGCACTTTGTTTCTGTGATATTTCATGCCTTTTAATTCTTAATGATAGATATCATGTATTTTGGGGTTTTCTTTCTTTACAAATGATAATTATATGATTATAATAAACCCATCATTAATAGAATGTGTTACTACTTTCTTCTTTACCACATGATATAATTGTGATGATTAAACACAAACCACATGTTCTTTCTCTTGTTCATATTCAAAATTCACTATTATAAATAGCATTCTTCCTATATTCTCTTCTTCTTTTGTTAACTGATATTTTCACACTTTTTCTATCATTATGCACTATTTTTCTTTAATAAAACACACAAAATTACACTATTATCTTCACTCTATCATGGATTCATGATGTTGTTTATTTTTATCTTTGATAAAAGAAATGTTCTCAATAAAATTTCAATTTCAATTTCAAATTCAAACAAACAACTTATTTTAACTACTTCACTAACTTATTGTCTTCTCCCAGCTTTATTGTTAAATTTTTTAATATACCCATGTGAATATTGACATTCATCACTATATAATAACATGCATTGCAGCCTGAAAGAGCAGTTATCATCAACCAATTCAAAACTTCTTCATCATTTATAGTGAAAAAAATGTGTGTGTAGAAAACCATCTTAATCCCATTAAACATACCAAACATTTATATTCATGGATTCTCATCATTGAGAAAGGATATCTTATTTAACTATATATTTACATGACCTTGATGTAACACCATTTTCATGGAATGAACCATCTTCTCCTACTACATGAATCATGAATTTTATTCTTGATTTTTCACCCATGGAATACAAGTTTAGGGATCATCATATCTATACTTATTTTTAATTACCTTTTAATTTTTAAAAAATAATTATTCTATAAGATTCCTGAATATTTTTTGAATATTATTTTTTTTTAAATTCTTGAGATCCCACTTTTTGAACAAGCCTTATACACTTACACAATTTAGTAATGGACCATACAAATTCATTCGGTCATAGAAAGTCTATTATGATCAATACCAATTACTCTTATATGTGAAAAAAAATTACTCTTGTTTTGTTCACATTTCTGTTGAAATGTATCTTCTAAATTAGAAGTAATAACACTTCCATTTTTCACATTATAATGAAATAACTCTTACAAGTCTAAATAGTTACTCATGCACTTTTAATACTATCAAATATCCCATGATCTATTTGGAGTTACCTTTTCAAATAGATGATTATATTTTGGATTTTTTATATTTATGACTTCATCCCAAATTGACAATTATGAATAAATTACAATGGGCCTTAAAATTTTGATACATAATAAATTTTCTGATCCATATCTAGTCAACTTTAAAACCCGTTATAATAATTCCATTAACCTCCAAGACCCTTCAAAACTATTCCCAAATATAAAAAAACCATTGAAAGACATAATAAACTTTTTCATGTGAGATTTAATATGATATATGTCTTAATAAAAAAATAAAATACACTAAACATGTCCACTAATTATTTATTAATTCATATCCTCTATAAAAATAGAAAATACTGGAGGAAAATTATTCAACTTAAAATCATAGAAAAAATTTTATGGGTCTCAAAAATATCTCTATGGTCACAATCACTTCATCATGTACTAAAAAATCACAAAAAACATCACCATGTCACAATAATATTTCCTTTTGTATTTTTTTGTTAACCAAGGAACAAAAATTAATTTCAAACTCATTACACATTTTAATTAATCATTACTCAACTTTTTTAAGCCTACATTTTTTATCTCAGTATACGGTAAAAGATTACTCAAAAATAATATCATGTTGTCCATAAGAGTGATATACATCATTATCTTCAAGCCCTTAAAACCACTTGATACCAATTAAGAATCAATTCTTCAATCACTTCTAAAAATATTTCTTTAAACCTATGTATAAATGGTTCGTGAAAACATGCTCATGAAACATATTAAAATATTTCTCATGCTGAATTCATAGCATACCCCTTTTAAAAACTCTATCTAAATACATGCTCCATAAAAATTAGAGATCTATCTCATTAAGTAGAACAAATATAATTAGATTGTAGTAAATATTAATGTTTTATCCATTTATAAACACATAAATGAATAAAAATAAAGTTATTTGTGTTGTAGTTCTCCCTCTTTTACAATAATTTCCAAAGAATAAGTGAGAGAGGGGATAGATACATTATACCTTAAAAATTGATTAATTAAGGATTGTAATTATTCTTCAACCTCCATGGATGATTATTCAACTCCCCCTTTGAATGAAAAGAATTTTTATCAACCATATTTTTATTCAACTTTGAATTTATATTGACTGTACATTCCTTATTCATCACTTTGGAAAAAAAACATGCCACTGATTTATTATCCATATTACTCTTTAATTATTAAATTTAAAAACATTGAATACACTATTTGGAAAAAGAAGAGCTTTTATCTTCACCATTTCTCTGATCTCTTATTCTTGAGATCACACCATCAACCTTTTTCTTTATAATAATTTTCCCATTATTTTTGGAGTCAACAGTCTCCAAAATCTCCTAAATGTCTTTATATACTTTATAAAAGGAATTTTTTATTCACTGGTCCACTAACCAGAAATAAGATACATAAAATATAATATCCTCCCATCAGAACAAATCTATCAATAAATTTCCTCACAACACATTCATTCTTATGAAATAGAACACCATGCTCTTTATCACAATGTTCAGAGTCACTTATTAAACTGTGTCTTAACCCATCAATAAATAATGAGATCTTTATTTCTAGAATATCCTCTATAATGATTGTAGAACCTATCCCTAAATATTTGAGTAACCAATGATTATAAAATCATATAAATGGTTTCTTTAAAATCTCGACATCCTTTAAAAGATAAAAATTCCTTATCATATGCATTGACTATCAACTATCTAGGATATTCCTTTTATGATGTTTTGTGTGAATATTTAAAAATAAAAGTCATCTTCATTTATATCTTTGAGTATTAATATTCATACTCAAATAAGTATTTATGACATTCTAACATTCTCTAGAAAGTTGACCATATGGGTTCCTACATTTATAACCCCCATCAAATGATTTTAAAGTCTTCCCAACATTAAGACTATAATTTTAATAATGCTTTAAAACCATTCTTATTTATTTGGGATGACTCCCCCTAAAACATTGTATCCCAAAAATGTGGACTTTTAGTAATACTAGTAATTAAACCAATATCTTCATTCTATGTTCCCAAAGCCTCTACAGTGCCAAAAATATCAATAAAATTCATTATTTCCTCTGAAAATAGGGTTTTCTCATATTTTAAACCTTATTTTCATCTAAAATTTTACCATTAATCCTAGATCCTATTTTAAAAAAAAAATTGTTAAACCTCAAAAACATTCCTCTTCACTTTTTTATTATTTTATAATTTTTAAAATAACCATTTTTAGTAGTTTTTGAGTTCAATTTAGTGATCTTAGAAAATCAATATTTCTATGAATCAGCTATTTTTACCATGAACATGATTTTCTTATCTTGGGACTTTATGTCAAAAAACCTACCTGGATAATCTTCCAAAATGGTACCCAATCCATCCTGACATGACTCGAAGGATTGTACCCAATCACCACGTGATATTGAAAAGCACCATGACATCAACAAGAGTAAAAAGGTAACCTAAAAGAGTTACAAAACAAATTAAATCGATAAATTAAAATATTTAACACCCTGATAAGAGTATCAAATATGGGATAATAACATGTCATAGCTAGTGGGACACAAACTCTATCATATGTTGCCGACTATTAAAGGTTTTGTAAGTTATGTACACCCTCCATCACCAAGAAGTGCCTTTATTTTACCTGGATCTAGAATAAGGATATCTAAAAATTCCTAAACAAAAAGGTATAGTGTGAGATACAAACCTAGTAGTTTTTCACCAATCATTTCATAAGCATTACATATTAGATAAACAATTTATTATTAATGTAAATAAAACATGGTATAGAAAAAATTTCATGTTTCATATCAAAACATACTTGAAGAAACATTTCCAGTGACTAATAGAAAAAACACATAACAAATTTTTCATCAAATAAATCATAAACAAGAATCTCTATTAAGTAGGAATTAATATATAATTTATCAAAGGAGAGACATGAATAATAATTTCTATCAAAACTTACATGATTAAAATAATTATATCGTAAGGCATGAAAAGTCATTTCCAAATATAGTACCATGTTTAAGAGACTTAGGGGTGTAATAACTAAGGGTTGTCACATGTCTTGGAAAAGTACAACTTCCAAAGTGTACAAGGAACATCCCTAAGGATAAAAGGGAGAAAATCCCTAAGGACTAATCTCCCTACCCTAAAGTAGTTTAATAGTGTTATCATAATTAATCTATTTCCAAGTATAGATAATTCATACCTAGTGTGTTCTATTCCCACTAAACGACCTAGTCTCCCATGTGCTTCAAGGAACATCAAACAATTTTCAAGGGGCTAAAATTAGTTCAAAGATCATTTCAACCATAATTTCATTTGGCCCCAATAAAAATTTCAAAACATGAATTTCATTTCAAAAACCAACCTTAATGGATTTTTATCACAAACTCATGTAATTATTTCAAAAACCAACATCAAATGGTTTTCATCAAAATTCATTCCATTATTTTCCAAAAACTAACATCAAATAGTTTTTTATCAAAATTCATAAAATCATAAATACCTCATGACTTTTAATTTCATCAAAAACCTATAAATAGTGATAATTTAAATTCAAGAACACTTTTTAAAATTAACAATCAGTCACTATCAAGAAATTTTCATCACAAAACATTCCATCTCAAAGTCTGTTAATCAAAACCCAACTAAAGCATTAGAAATTGATTTAAAACCAATATCATCAAAAGTTTAAAATAATATTAATATCTTTTGAAACCACAAACCTTGATGATAATATCACAAGACCCTGATGAGGGATTCACAAGGAGGGTCAAGTAAGGTTCCTAGAAATGTGGAAGGATCTATGTAATAAGAAAGGTATTTTGGTGTAGAATCAACCATAATGGCGTAGGGTGGAACACCATGTCATAGTGGTGCACTAAAGGAGACCAATATGGTGAAAGGTAAGGTACTACGATATGGGTATCATCAAAACATGACCCTTAAGGTGTAAATTGGGAGACTATGGTGTGAAACCGCACTAAAATTTGAATTTATATGGCATAATATGACCATTGTGATGTGGATTCATCTCAGTATCATTCCTTTGAAAATTATAAATGATCTCTAAGTGAAGGAGAAGATCCGATATTATAATAGATTTGATGCCTGTTGAAAAACCCCTCATTAAACCCTCTTAAAAATCAAAATAGATTCTTCCATTTAATCCTCAAAATGAATGATTAAAACCATAACTCTAAAAAACATATAATTCGTAAATTTTTATAACTGATGTTGAAAAGGATCTATAATGTGGTCTAAGACACCACAGCATAACCTTTCCCAAATATCCCTCTATGGAGAAGGTTGTCATGTAGACTCTAGAGTTTAGGGGTCACTATGGTACGGTAATTTTATTTGTGGTATGGAATCAAACCCCGTAATACCACTATATAGAAGAAACTCCTATTTGGTGTGATCTTGATTGTTGCAGCGTAACACCAAATATTTTGGTAGAAAGTTGATAAAATGTTATTTTAAGCTTCCATAAGCTTTATGAAGCCCAAAATCCTTCACCCAAATAAGGATCAACATTAAAAAGGGATAAGGAGAAAGTAAAACTTCAAAAACAAAGAACATACATGAAATCAAAGGTTATTATGTTACAATTATCCCCATTATAAAATATTTATTCCCCTAGAAATCCTTTCAGGTAAACTCTACATCAAAGAGCTAAATACATTATTCTCTAATAAATTACTCATGATCCAAAGTCTCATGTGAATTAGAAACATGCTACCACAATACATGAATCAAGGGTATTGATTTTCCATGAAGAACCTTTATATGAGAATCAAAAATATGAACCGATTTCTCAGTCATGGTTAAATGAGGTTCCACATACAGATCCTCCCATATTAAGTCATGAGATGGATCAAAGTGATACTTCATGTGTTTTGACACATGGAACACATTATTTATGGATTTTATCTATGGTATAAAATAAAAATTTTAATCCAATTTACCAATTCACTCAACATCCTTGAGTATTTCCATACATCTTGGTGCCAATATTCCCTATTTCTTGAGTCGTCAGTGACCTAACCATGGTAAAACTCTCAGAAACACCATATCACCAACACTAAAATCCAAAGAGAATCGACAATGATCAGGATAGGATTTGTAAAAACTCTGCAACAATACCATTATCTAAAGTATTAACTAGATCTTAAACACCATCTCTCAGACCAAACTTGGTCCTAACAGGGAATATTCACCTATCTCAAACCAACAAACTAAAGATTTTCATGGCCATCCATAAAAATCCTCAAAGGGTTCCATCTTTATGGATGAATAGTATTTGTTATTATAATAAAACTTTACTAGACCCAAATGGTTATCCCAAGATCCTCTAAGGTCAAGGACATAAGAACATAGAATTTCCTTATGAATTTGAATTGCCTATTCTATTTGGCCATCCATTTTTGGATAGTATGTCATTATCAACTTCACCTGGGATACCATTGCCTCCTAGAGGACCATCCAAAAGTGATAAGTGAACCTATAATCTTGTCGGAAATGATTGAAGATAGAACCCCATGCAATTTAATGATTTCATAAACATACAAATTTCCCAATTCCTCAACCTTGGTGGTATCATGACTCAGAATAAAGTGAGCCAATTTGGTCAATTGGTAAATCACCACCCATATTTAATTCTTCCCTCAAGGTGTGAATGGAAATCCAAACACAAAGTCTACAGATATCTCATCCCACTTCCAAGTCAACAATGGATGGAGCTGAATAAAACCGGAAGGATTCTGATGCTCGACCTTAACTTTTTGATAGGTATTACAATATGCAACAAAATTAGCAATGTATCATTTTATAACTGGACACAAAAAATATTGCATCATATCATAAAACATATTTGTAGTTCCAAGGTGTACTTACCACTAGGATTTATAGAAATATCCCATCACAACCTTCCTTAAAGGTATAGGAATGTAAAATTGGTACTGGAAACATAGGATACCCTTTGAAGATAGAGACCACTCACTGGTGGTCTCCTCACCATATATAGAATCTATAATGCCTCAAAACTCATCATTGGGTTATTGTTCATGAATAATCATTTCAATTAGTGTATATGTCAACTAAACACCTGCCAAAGTAATCCTAGTTTCATCATCCCTAACTCCCAAACACATAAGAGTAAAGAGGGCCATAAATATCCACTCAGAAGATTATTTCAGGGCCTGGGAAAAAAATTTCCTACTTAAAGCATATGAAATGACATTACTCTTACCATAAGTGTAGGAAATATCAAAATCAAAATCTTGTAGGTACCCCACCCACCATCTCTACTAAAGTTTTAAATATTTTTAGGAGAATATATAACTCAGACACTTATAATAGGAGTAAACGGTTAACCTTTTACTGATAAGGTAACGACGCCAACTATTTAGAGTATAAAAAAGATATAAGAGTTCAATATCTTGTGTGGGATAGATCTTCTCATGTGACTAAGGATAAAGATAACTATATTCTACCACATTATCACCCTGTATAAGAATGTGGCCCAAACCTAAACTTGATGCGTCACATAAGACCAAAAAAAGGAATCGGGGTACTCATGGAAAATCTAATTCATTAATTCCATAAACATTGTAGAAGAATTAGTTAGAAAAAAAAGGAACAATGACGTAATCATAATGGACATACCTACTTCTAAAGGAAATATTGGGAATTTTATACTCATTAATCCTAAGCTAGTGATAACCATACCAAATATCAATATTTGAGTAACACTACACCACTTTAATCTAGTAAAAAAATCATTGATATAAGGAAATAGATACTTATTCTTGACTATAACCTAATTGAGATTTCAATAGTCAAAGAAAATTGAATGGTCCCATCATATTTCTTAGTGAAAATCATGGATTCTTCCCAAGGTGAAACATTAGGTCAGATAAAGCCTTTGGATGATAGATCATTAAACTATTTTTTCAACTCCTTCATTACTACTGGTTTTATATGGTAAGATGAAATAGAGAAAGGTTGGGTACCTATTACCAAGTTTATAGAAAATTATACCTATCTCATTGGTGGAAAACCAAAAAAGTTGGATGGAAACTCAATGACTACTAGAGCAATTTCTCCACCCAAAGATTCATACTCTGGTTCAATGGTAAGCATAGATTCCAACTTACCTAAATTTGGAAGAGGAGTCCTAGAATGAATCAAACTTGGGTACCATTCTCCATGAAAGACATGGATCACTCCATCAAGGATAGTAAAGGAAACTATTAAATAATAATAGTCGATATAATCTTTATGGTGGATTGACCAATCCATCCTAATAATGACATCCATAGTTTTTATATACATAACCAAAAGGTACAAAGAAATATTTACTTTAGACAAAGCAAAGGTACAATAAGGGAATTGAAAAAGTGATTGGAATACTGAGACATGGTTCAGTTACCTTGCTTGAGTTTTAGTAACACCATTGATTTAGCTAACACTATCAACTTTGAATAGAACTGCTCTGTAAAAAGAGCCATGAAGTATTTCCAATCCAAGACCATATTCTTCCCTATATAAACTATTGAGTCCCACCAGATTCTTCTAGGACATTAAAGCTTGATAGTTTCACATTTCACCTTAACGGAAATAGGAACATCTATGAACTCAAAGAGCTACTCAAGTTTCTTTAACCAATCCTCTGCCTCTTAAGGGTCATTGGTTCCCTAGAAAGATAGAGGTTTGGGATGAAGAAACTCCTGGGAATGTTCATTGTTATTTTCCCTCTGGGATAAAACCTATGAAACCCAATTCAAAATTGGTGCATTTATCTAGCCTATATCTTGGACCCACACACAATAACCTATATAAGTTTTTGATCAACTATAGGGTTCTCTTTTTGTGTTCCATCAGTAGATTCCTCCTGAGTTATATTAAAACATATTATAAGAGGCATGGTACTATATAACATCAAATAAAATATCAATTATGAGGTATGAGATCATCAACTATATCAAGATTAATTCAATAGGGTTATGTAAAACTCAAAAAAATCTCATGAAAATTATAGAATCAAAACTTTTATTTTCATCAAAGATGTTTTTCCCAAAAACCCATGGTAACTTAAATCTTGTTAGAATGATATTTAGCTAGGAACTTTCTCATAACATACCTATTAAGACATGAAAATATTATCCCAAACTATATACTGACATCGAAGAGGAATCTTTGATACTAGTTTTTCATGAACCAACCTGGATAACCCACCTAAATGGTTCCTAAGCCGATCCTAACATGACCCAAAGGGCATTTCCAATCCCCACGGGATAGCTAAAAGAACCATGGCATCAAAAAGAGTAAATAAGGAATTATTTTACCCAAATAGTTACAAAATAAAGTAAATAAATATATTAAAATGTTTGGTATGAAAAATAATCCATAGGAAAAAAGGGTCCACAACACCATGATACAAGTCTCAGTTATGGAAAAATAACTTGGCACAACTGGTGGATCACAAACTCTATCATGTGCTACCAACTCTTTAAGGTTTCATAAGTTAGGTACACTATACACATATAAGTGGTTCCTTTCCTTTACCTAGACCTAGATTAATGAAATCTACAAATTCTTGATGGAAAAGGTTGGGTGTGAGCTACAAGCCTAGTTGGATTTCACCAATAATTTCATAAGCACTCCATATTAGTTAAACCAGTTATGCTTAATGTAAATAAAATATGGAATGGAAAAAAATATAGTTCATATCAAAACATGATTGAAGAAACATTTCTAATAACTACTATAAAAAAGGTACAATATATTTTCCATCAAATCAGGCATAAACAAGAATCTTTGTCATTTAGGCATGAATATAACATTTATCAAAAGAGAGACATGAATAATCCTCTAATGGCCCGAAGGACTTCATTTTTTTATATATTTTTGATAATCCACCTTTCAAGGGGTCATGTGGAACCCTTATAAGGCCCATAGGCGTAAGTATTACATGGTCCATAGTCCTTAGAGGAATTCATTTCCCGTAGTCTTCAAACATTACATACAACCCAGAAAAATTACTTGGAACTACTCCTCCCCAGAATCTTCATCATGAAATCATCTCTCCACCTTCGCATGGTTGTTCAGTTAGGCATTCTCATGCATGCACAGGCTTGTCCCGATGGCAGGTGTCATACCCTCTCATTCTTGCAATCTATTTAGCTTCTTCTATAGTGAAAGCTCCTTGCTAATCCTCCTTGTAGAGCTTGTTCCTTGTAGGTTGTCTGGTTTGCATCTGCACTTAAGGTGGACTGAAGGCCTAGAGGTGTCCCAAAGGCCTTACTGACCCAAAGGCATGGGTGGCCCGAAGACCTTACAGGACTCAGGGGCCAAATTGGTTGCCTGAAGGCCCAAATGGGGGCATATTCCTGGCTGCTACATGGTCAAACAGTGTCTACTACAATTCTGCACAGTTCCCACTATAGTACCTGCTACAGTACTGCTACAGTAACCTGGAAATCCTACCTCCACCTGGATTTGATCCCTGGTCGTTTGGATGCACTTACGGAGTCCTTACCATTAAACTAATGAGTCTCCCATGTGATTTAAGGTCAATCATACAATTTTCAAGGGGGTAAAATTCATTCAAGAGACCCAAGGTTGGGATAATTAAGGATTCTCACATATATTTGTGAAGTACAACTTCCAATGTCCACACAGAACATCCATAAGGATAAATGGGAGAATATCCCTAAGGACTAATCTTTATGCCCTCAAGTAGTTTAATTGGGTTGTCATCAGTAATCCATTATTAGGAAGATATAATAAATTCCAATCATGTGTTCTTACCACTAAACTAATGAGTCACCCATGTGATTTAAGTTCAATCATACAATTTTCAAGGGGCTAACATTCATTCAAAAATCATTTCAATAGTCATTTCATTCAGCCCCATTTCAAATTTAAAAACATGCATTTCATTTTAAAAACCAACCTTAATGGATTTTTATCACCAACACATGTCATTATTTAAAAAATCAATATCAAATAGTTTACATCAAAATTCATGCCACTCTATTCCAAAAACCAACATCAAGTGGATTTTCATCAAAATTAATTGAAACTTAAAATTTCAAATCATAAATACCTATGCATTCTAATTTCATCAAAAACCTATCAATAGTCATGCTATCAATTCAAGAACACCTTTTTTGAAAATAAACAATCAACCACTATCTATAACTTTTCATCACACACCATTCCATCTCAAATTCCATTTATCAAAACCCAACTCAAGATTTAGAAATTAATTTGAAAACTAATTTAAACATATAAGCATCAGAGGTTTAAGATAATAGGAATAGTTTTTGAAACCAACTACCATGATAATAATATCACAAGACCCTAAAGACAGACTCAAAATTAGGAATGGGTAGTGTTCCTAGAAATTTGTGAGGATCCATAGCATAAGCAAGGCACTACGGCATAGAATCAACTTCCACAGTACATAGTGGAAAATGATGACACTATAGTTCATTGGTGGAGACCATTATGGTGAAAGTTAGGGTAATGAAGCATGGGTATCATTGGAACATAAACCATATCACACAAAGAGGGATAATATGGAATGTAACTACACTAAAATTTTAAATACTATGGCGTAGCATGAGTACTACGGTGTGAAGTCAGCTTAGAAGTAGTCATTTAGAACTTAGAAACAATCCCCGAGAAAAGGGGAAGATATAGTATTTTAATGGGTTTGATTCCCATTGAAAACCCCATCATTAAACCCTCTTATAAATGTAAATATAGTATTCCATTTAATTCTCAAAAATGGACCATTAAAACCATAACTATCAAAACTCAAGCATTCGATGATTTTTGTAACTGATGTTGAAAATTCTTTGTGGAATGGTCTAGGACAACACGATGCAGCCCTTCCCAAATAGACCTCCATGGGGAAGGCTATAAAATATCCTCCAAAGGTTGGGGTCACTATTTTATAGCCATTTACTCTATATAATAGCCTAAATCCCCATAGTGCCACTATAGTGAATCCATTACCTTTGAGGGACATCCAACTCCTATGTGGTGTAGTCCTGAGTGTTGCAATGTGGTACAACCTATTTTGATAGAAAGTTTCCTAAACATTCTTTTAAGCTTTAAAAATCTTTACAAAGCCCAAAATACCTTACCCAAATAAGGATTAACTCAAAAACAAGGATGAAAATAAGGGGAAACATAAAAAACCAAATAACATACCTTAAAGCAAAGGTTGGGATGTTACACTTTGAATTAGAATTTTACCAACACATTCAGGATCATTTTGACTATCAAAATCAATATTTTTATTTATAATATCACTTTTGGGGTTGAGTAAGAACCCTCAAAAAATACACCAACATAAAAACCACACCAACATTCCACACACAATTCAAAAAAAACTATTTCACACCTTAACCACAACACATCAAACCCTATAAGATATCATAGAACCATTAAATTGAAGTATAGTCATGTTTGAAGATTTATATGTATATAAATACTAGTCTAGGCCACTAACCTTTGTTTCTGGATCCTTTTTGATAGAATCTTAAAAGAGGTATTCCAACTTGTACCATGATTGAATAAAATCCTCCGTATTAATTTTCTTGTCATTGAAGCCTCTCATAAAAAATAAGTTCTTGCTTATTGAACCACCCTGATTCTCAAAATTGGTGTCCACTAGAAGCACCCTCTCAACTATCATGTCTACACCTTCTTTGGATCCCTTAATCATTATGGCCTCTTCCAACATTTCTTCCCCATAGTGAAAAATTAGATCACCTAACTTTCCACTATTTTCTAAATCATTGTCATTTTCCTTGTGTTTGATCTTGTTATCTGAACATGTCTCAATAGGTTTGGGAAAATATGAGTAATCCTTACTCCTTTTAGATTTTTTCCCCTTTTTTTAGGATACAACTCTCTGTATCATGGTTTCATTTTTTCCCTTTCTTTCTACTCAGGCAGTGAATTTCTCTACTATATCTCTCCTCTGCACTATCCCATGAGAGAAAACCATCACTTTCATCATCTATATATGACCCAATAGGCTTCCTAATCCTAATTGGGATTATCTAACTATACAGAATCACCTTGTTCTGGAGGCTTTACTTCTATTTCTATCCCTTGAAATTTATTTCAATGTTTGATATTGTTTCCAACCCCCTATTAAACTATTGCACCCTTTATTGTATGGTTATTACATATTAGAGGACCCTCTTGAGGAGTTTTATAGATAGACCTCGCATCATCTTCATGAGAGGGTGAGTTCATGTTTTTTTTGTACGTAACCTCGATTATCCCCTAAGACCCCCCTGAACTAGCTTTCTATTGACTTGAAAAAAAAAAATTATACTCAAATTCCACTTCAAATGATCAAATATTTCCACATTCTTCAAATCTAGATCAATGATTTTGACCTCCTTCTAGATAATGGTAGAAAGGTCTTTCTCACCAATACCCATCTATACCTATTTAGGGATAATGGAAAATGGAAGAGAATTTGGGGGGTTTATTTCATATTACCTCGCAGCCTACATGGGATGACCATCTCCCAATATTTTCGGTTGGAGGTTCTCAAGCATTCTTTTTTGGAAACTACCAGTGTCATGGACAAGATTTTTTCACGAAGAATAAAACGAAACCCATGATTGATAGAAAAAAAATTTCTTCCAGTACAACATACCTTTGATCTTGATATTAATAAAATCCCTCAGACTCTTGGGGATATCGACTTCGATACAAATACTAAGAAAAATTTTGTGGAAATAGCATAGGTATGTTGTTCAGAACAAAGGTATCGGCCCACCATGTTTTCGATCAAATAAAGGACTGTAAGATTCTGAAACGGTGTGGGGAGGCCAAGAAGGGAGATCCATATCACCATAATGGGTGACTCACACTTAAAATGAAAACAAAATGACCCAAAAAAGAGGGAAAAGTGAAAACCCGATACAATGCATGGATCATTCACCTAAACGGAGATTAGTTCATCTCTTATTGCAAATATAATCAAGAAATGACTCGGGTCCATGGTCCCTATAATCTCCTGCTCTTACAACTTCTAGGAATCAAACATGAATCTATTTAAGGCATCTAGAGAGGGTCTTTTCTTATCAAATTGGTTCACCAGATTAGGATCCAAAATCACAATGTCTTGTGTGAACTCTAAGGAAGATATTGGAACTAAGGGGGGCCCATCTTCGCATGACTGAACCTTAGGGAAAACATCAATTTCCGGGAATATTGGGAGGAGAAAAGGGTCAGTTAAAGGGGTAAAAGGTAAAGAATAGGGAGACTAAGAAAATGAAGAAGTACCCCCCCCCCCCCCCGTATAAGAATGGATGAGGAGGGGAGGCAATGGCTCGGATATACCCCAGTCCATCGATGAGATAAGTGAGTGGGAGCGATAAAATTTACCTTTCTCTTCTAGGATCATTTTCATTATTTGAATGTTTTCATTGTTCAAAAAAAATTCTCATTATTCTATGAGTCTTTATCTTCTTTATAGTATTCTTCTTTTATTTTTGTCTAACATCATCAATAGAATTAAAAAAATTAGATTTGAAATTGTCTAATTCAATTTCTATGATGACTAATTTATATTTGAAAATATCTAACACTTTATATGATTATATGAAATTTATTTATTGGTAAAAAATACCTCTTCTTCAATTCACTAAGATATTTCTTAAACATGTGAATTTCACATGTCAACCTTGACTCTTTTTCATCATGTAATCTATCATTTTGGATAGGTAATTTATAAAACTTCAAAAAAACTATTTTCCTCTATTTCAAAATTACAAATCAATAAGAGACACACTTGGAGTTTCCTTTTAAACATGAACACTATATCTATATCTTACTATCATTCCTCATCTCTACTCTCATTTCTTGTTATTTATCTATCATTTAAAATTATAAATAGGGGCCTTTCAATATATTCAGTAGATAACTCTACCTCTTAATCATCCACACAATTTTCAACTCCATTAATCTTAGAGATGTGATTTTTCTTATTATTCTATGACAAATTATTATTGTTTCCCTTAAAATAATATTTTGATGCTTTCTTCATCAAGGAATACCTAGCTTATCACCCTTATCCTCACTCTCTTCATCTTCATATTCTTATATCTTTGAATAGTTATCACTAAAATTTATAATAACCCTATAGCTGAAATAATTAAAAGATAATTCTCACTGAAATTTACTTTTTCCTC
The DNA here is from genome assembly GCA_963277665.1 of Viscum album. Lineage (NCBI taxonomy): Eukaryota > Viridiplantae > Streptophyta > Magnoliopsida > Santalales > Viscaceae > Viscum > Viscum album. The sequence continues at coordinate 1,239,536,336 of OY728153.1, forward strand.
TTTGGAAATGTAATGAGATAAGTGAGTTGATTTTATCAATAACTAGTGAACTATTATTAATTATTAGTATTTTTTTAAAATCATACTCCATAACTTGTTATAGTGGGAAATATCACTACTTTTCTCACACACATAGAGGAAATAAATGAATGAATGACACTTGATGTACAAGGATGAATACTAAAAAAGAGTAGTTGGTCATTAGAATAATATAGACTTAATCGTGATAATAAAAAATATATAATAACCATTGTAAATAAAAACTATCAATGAATATCCTTTATAAGTAATCTAAGAGTATAGTAGTGTTGTCTCATATTAAGTCTCATAAAAATATGCACCACTGTCATGTACTATTGAGGTAAGGATTATCCTTCTTCTTATATTTATTGTCTCCCAAGAATATTAGAGTTCACCCACACTTATTCACTATTAAAAATTTATTTGAATTCCTTATTATTCTTCATATGATATATGTATGATGAATAAATAGAAAATTGTGTGTTCTTTTTCTATTAATACTTTCTTTCACTATTAAAATTACCCTTATTCCACTTCACTTTCTTTTCTATGTGCACTAAACTACACACACCTTCATATTTCATCTTAAACTATATTTCATCATTACAGAACATAGCATTTCACGTGTCTCTTCTCTCCATATTTTATATAATACCATTTTCATATTTATCATGCACAATAGTAATTGTCTTAGATTAATTAAATTTAAATTTTAAAATTAAAAAACCAACTGCCTTTAACTATTTCTTAAACATCACATCTTCTTCTCGCTTCACACTTTAGTCGTTCGATATATTTATATGAACACTAATATAAATTAAAACACAACAACATACATTACTACATGAAATAATAAATATCATAAAATTATTTTAGACATATTCTTTATTCATGGAGAAATAAACACCTTAATTTAAATAACCATTTTGCAGAATTATAATAGCTTGAACATTAATTTTATGGATTCTCATTATTGTAAAGTAATATCTTTCTTTAGTTCAAGTTTGTATGATCATGATATAAGAATATTTTTAGATCCTAAACTATCTTCTCTTATTACTTTCATTAAGGATTTTATTAATGTAATTTAACCCAAAGAATATTATCATACTCTTCTTCATATTTAAAATTATTTTTAATTCTCTATTAATATCTAGAAAATAATTCTTCCATTGAATTCCCTCAAAAATTTATAAATTTATTAGTGATTAAATTCTATATATATTCATTTTTCACCATGATTAGAACTCATAAAAAATACTATTATGGTCATTATGAATTTAATATATCAAAAAATATCCCTTATGATTAGTAGCAATAACATTTATGTGTGCATAAAATAGTTCATACATTTTTAACATTACCCATGAAATAAATTTTTTGTATCAGAAACAATAATTGTTATATTTTTCACTTTCCCCCTAAAATGACTCTTATGAATTATAATATTTATTCTTATTTATTTTTGTAATGTCAAGTATCCAATTATTTGTTAATAGTTACCTTTATTATTACCAATAAATATCATTACTTTATTAATTTTTTAGACTCTTTCCTAGATTGAGAATTATAAATAGAGTACAATGACACGTATGAAACTGAGACTTGTCTAATTTTTTGATCATAATGTTCTTGACTCTGTTGACCTTCAAATAATTCCAAACACTACTAAATTGCTTTAAAACACTTCCATTTATCAAACAACTTTAATTTAAGATAATAAACATTTTTTTATATGAGTTTGAATATAATTTTTGTATTGAATCCAAAATTAATCATAATAATCATATCCTATACTTCTATATAAATTATTATTCTTTATACAAAATAATAAATTCTATAGGTAACTTATCAACACATAATCAAAAAAATATTTTTGGGTCTCAAAAATCTCCCCAAGGTCATAGTCACTTATTTATTAGCTCAAAGATCTACCAAAACATATATTGATCTAGAAATAAAAAATATATTCTACCTATATATTCATAATCTAATAAAATTAATCCCCTATCATTCTAAGTAATTGATTAATATCTATATTCTAAAATTAATTCCACTCTATAAACATTTCATTCATAAAAAACATTAACTAAAAAAATCTCATAGGATCCCATGCCTCTACTTTTTTAAGAAATAGAATTAGAAAACAAAAACAAATCATATATCTATTATATATGACCTGTGATCAATCACTAATAGTATAAAATGAGTCTATATGTAAAAATATGTTATAATTGTCTCATAGACTGATTTAAATACCCTTGAACTATTATTGAATTTCTAGATTCATGCACATTGTGCAGCATTTTTATATGACATTCATATTTTGAATAAATTTCAATTATATATCAAACAATTACCCCACATTTTTTTGTTCATATTTGAAAAAACATGATCAAATTTGACCACAAATGGTCAAAATAGAACATAAATATTCATCCTCAGTCATACATGATCAATTGTATAATCAATCACGTTTGAATTGATCAATCATGGTCATTTGTGATCAAATTCATTCAAATATTATCATATAAGTATAATTATTACTAAAAATGGTTAAATTTAAACATGTGAAACATTGTTTTAGAAAACTATTTATATTTTAACTCATAAAATCTTTTACCATAACCAATTTAATTCGGCATGAAATTTTATTTCTATAATTCTTTATTGAATGATATCATTATTAAATAAACTATTCTAAATTGAATATAAACTAATTATTTAGGATTTTATAAATTTAATTCCATATTTTAATGTTTTAATAAAACATATAAACCCTAATGTGAATTACATTTATCTAATTATCATATCATGTATTCAAAATTTATATAGTTAGAACTACGGTTGAAATTTTTGATGCCCAAACCATGAGATGGGGTTTTCTAGGAAGGTTTTCCTAATTAGATTGGATATGGATGAGTAATTTACTTATATTTTTTTAATATTTTATATTTTATTTTAGTTTTTTATTAAAAAATATTATAATTAATATTCATTCTATCTCATCATTTACTAGGTCCAGCCATCAAACCAGTCTACTGAGCAGGGACAAATGGATATTCTTTTGTTTTTTATAGAAATTGTGATTATATTTATTTTATTTTTTATCATATAATAATATTATATTACATTAAATTAATTTATTTTTTTAATAATAACAACTATATTAAATTATTTTATTCAAATTTCAATTTTAACTTCAACGGTACATTAGTTTCAAAAAAAATAACAAGTCATTCATGAATAAAATTTGTTGCTAGAATTTTTGTGTTAGATCCAACATGAGGTTGTATTTTTTTGATATATATTATATATAGTTTTTAATATGAATGTATAATTTTTACAAGGATTTCATCATTATTTCTAAATAATATATATATATATATATATAGTAATAGCCAAAGATATTTATTATATCAAAAGGAAAAGGTTCCCTCTATAATTTATACATGGTGTTACCATGAAAACATTATAAAACATATTTCTTAAGGCCTAGATACATGAGTCTGATATGAAATTTATGAAATATACTTATTAGGAACTATTTTATCATGAGAATTGATTATTATTTTCATAAATTTTACTCATGGTGAACTCTAGTATGTTGATCATGAGGAATAACCTCAAAGTTTGAAAACCATGTGTTATAGTTGTTAGTGGTTTTTTATTTCTGTAATATTTTAGATTGGTCACTCAATGTTAAATAATTATTCATGTGTACCATGAATTTTATACTTTGATACAAGATTAAAACCATAAAATATCATATTTGTGGTTAATTTACATGTTTTAATTATGTTATTTGTGGTATAACAATGGTCAAATGATCGGGACATGATTTTTCCCTTTCATTTCATAGTATAAAATATATCTTCCCCTTTTACATGGATTTTATTTCTTACTTGAAATCAATGACCATTGTATTTGAAAAAAAGTCCATGCAGGATAAAAAATTAAACATATATCATTTTTATTTGGATAGTGACCATGTATGCATATTGATTATTGAGATATTAGTTCATTCATATTATATATTACACATTACAAGTTCATTGGAAGGTTAGTGTTATTATGAATCATCATTATCATTTAAGGTCTAAATATGTGTTTCTCAATAAAATACATATAATATGTTTTAGACTCACTACTATTGATATAAAGTTCTAGATGGTCATACACATAGGTTGTTTAGATGATATAGAGATTCAGATGATTAAATATTTGAAATTATGTGGGACTTATGTCCATGGGTTGGTGATTGTCTGCCTATGAATGATCATAAGTAAAATATGTGATTATATTAATTATTGGTATATATTTTATAACATTAGACTTGTGATAATTAAATGTGGTCAATGAAGGGTTCATGTAATTTATAGAAATTTAAATAATTCTTATAAGGATTATGGGTCATTTTAAGAATTTATGTTTCATGAAAGATTAAAGTGAATTTATGTAACATTAATACATTTATCCAATGAATTCATGAATCAAAATTCATAAAAAAATCAGCAATAATTAATTATAATCCCACCCTTCTATCCTCTCAGGGTTTTAGGAGAGAAAATGTTCGAGAGAAATCCTATGGATCAATCATACCTTCTTGAGTATTTTTTATAGTGTTATATAAGTTATATAGTTGTCCTAAAGTTCCCATATCCTTCATGATGGAACATGATGATATGATATTTTCATTCAATATTCCATATATCATGTGTGAATGTCATAGAGGGGCATTTGGTGAAATAAATTGTGTCATAAACAAGTTTACCATCACCTATTTTAATAATCTATTTTTTAAATTCATTCAATCCAATAGATTTGATGGTTTAAGTACAATAAATAAGTTTCATGTTCATTGAAAAAGTAATAACATGATAATGTTTTCAAATATAAGATAATTGTTTTACTTGTAAATACTATATGACTGTCATTTCCTTGATGGACTAGAGAAAATATTTTTTAGAGATATCCACTAAAGATGATTAATTTTCCTAAAAAAAGCAAATTCACCAACATTTGGAGTATTTGTTTACATTATATCACTCAAGGTACAATCAATAGGTTTAAAGTGATATTTTTTACCATTGGTACCTTATCTTAGATAATTAGTTTTATCTTATATTAATGTTATGGAAAATTAATTCTTTGTTTAATATTGCAAGTATAGTTTTCAGAAATATCAATCAGAATAAAAAACTAAGTGTGTCATTCTCCCAATAGGGAGGAGAAAGTATGCTATACCACTTAAAGCAATGAAAAATATAATGTATCCTTTAGTGCGTATTCTCAAGGTTAAATCCCACCATAAAAAAGTTTTCCCTTGCAACCATAACCATAAATAAAATAGAATCCACTAGTTTGTGTGTTTGATTTAATATTAATAGTGGATAATGAATATTTATTCTTAATGGCATGTTTTATACTCAAAATAGAAAACTATACTCTAAAATTATCCTTATTATAATTTTTTCAGGTATAATCAATTTGTTTCCAATGAATGTAGTTGATGAATTTGGAAGGTGAATGTGAGGACAATTTTTTATTGATTTTTTGTTAAGGTGGTGTGTGTTATCAATAACATATAATTTATTACAATTGAGTGTCTATGAGATGTAATTATTTCACAAATATTAACAGTTAGTATAGTTTAAAATACACATTGGTGAAGGAAGTATTTAAAATAATACATAAATTCAGTACTCTAAAACCAATATATATACTAGTATTGAATTTACTGGTTTTAAATATAATAGAATGTATAAATAATCCATACCCATAAGCATTATTCATTGAACTACATATAGTATTTTATAAATAAAATATACCCCTAAACTATGTGAAATGTTTTCAGATTTAGTAAACTATATCCAAAAAACTTTATAGATTACTAAATTATAATAATTGTGTACTGATTCTGTAAATATTATTAAATGGAAATTGAGTATGATATACTATGTATAGATATAAAATAATTATATATATAATATCTGGGTTTATTTGAGGGATTTGAATATATATGTGTGTGTGTGTGTGTCAAAAACTATTTTAAAATAGGATATAGATGTGAATTGTGCACTGAAATGCAGTGTAAAAATCAATGAAAAACTAAATATATATTTTAAAAAATACATAAATATTTTTTTTATAACATTTTATTTCCTTTTATATATATCTAAATGTAATGAATATTTGAAATAAGAAATTCATTTAACAATTTACACTTGTATGAAATTAAAAATTCGCATCTAAAATGTAGTGAATAATTAAATGTGTTGTATACTAATATGAACAACTAAATTCAAACTTTCAATATCAACAAAAACTATATATAATATTTGGGATTATCATTTATACCAAAACAAATATTAGAATATATATTTTTTGTATAATATAGTAGTGTTTTACAATAAAAAGTTTTTAGAACGAATGGAAAAATGCATACATCATGAGTAATTATGAACAACATAATACTAAAAAATATAAATTAAATATTAATATACCTTAGAATTATATTTGGTTTCATTTAATATAAAGATATAATTAGAAATTATGTTCTATATATGACTCCATACATGGTATGGTCAAGAAATTGTGTTTGAGAAAATTATGTGAGAAAACAACTTGCACAAAGAACATCCTATAATGCATAAATATGCCTCTATAATTGATTAAATGAACTCTACATCATTTGTAATTAAATCCAAGGAGTAATGAACTTGTATGAATCTATGGAAAATAATATGATGGATAGTCAAGATGTCAGCATATAAAGTTAGATTTCTAACATAACTAAGAATTATTCTATAATAATATGATTCTCTAATTATGGGAGGTATATAATGAAATCTTCCAAAAGAAATATCCCACTTTATAAAATATCATTTCCCAGAACATGAGTGGAAAAATAATTTTAATATAAAATATCCATATGTGAGATTATTCACTTTAGGGTAAATTGTATTTTCATCATTCTATGTGATTATTATGGTTTGTGATATTGTTTTTTGATAGAATGTCATTAGTATTTAAACCATCTATATAACTGACACATTTTTTACCTGATAAATGGAAATGTAATCTTTCAACCAAAGGAAACATATAGTGGATGTCGAAATTGGATATTCTATGCAGCCTCGTATAGTGAGATATATTGAGATACATAATAAATTTTAATCTCTTTAACTTTTTTATCACCATACATTATAGATTCATATCCATAAATATTTAGAGTTACATGGTTGTGGAAATTATTAATATATTGAAACAAATATTTAAAGGAATGTGATTGATTATAAATTTTAACATTGACATGAGATTGATATTTAAGAAGACAATGAGGATTTTATGGGACAACATAATTGTTGTCAATATGAACAAATTTCTATGAAATTTTTCTAACATCATCCTATATTATATAAATTAAATATCCATACTTGTCAAAAATTAAATTAAAATTAATTTTTTTAGGAAAAACATTAAGAACCATTTATTTTTCATGCATGGTAAGGAAGGATTATTTGTCCCTTATAGTCCATGAATCACAAAGGTTTTTATAGATACATATAAATTAGGTTTCATATTTTTATCTGGTATTTCAACTAAATGTATTCTATCAACATCAACTGTTATGGAAACTTAATACAGAATTCCAAGGAATACAAGAATATTAACATGAGGCAAACCATGTTTTTTAAATTAAATGGTGAATAAAACTTTATAAATAAGTAAAAATTTAATATGAAATTAGGTTGTAACTTTAAAAACAAATAATTACATATACACATGAAATAAATAAGAAAAATTTTAGAGCTAATACCAGATTGATACATTCTAAATAAAATCCCATATTTTAAATCTTTCATTAGATATTCAACATTAATATTAGAAACTAATTAATGTATTTATGGATATTCCTTATGATGAATATTACAGTTTTTTAGAAATATTATAATCTCATGATAGTAGTGATTGAATGTGAATGTTAGGAACAAATATGGATATACTTCCCAATTACAAATTTTCATTTCATCTTCATAATTTTTATTCATGTATCATGGATCACTAGTGAAAGATGAAGCAAAAAATTATACATTTTCTACAGAGAGATCGATCATTCTATCCTTTAAGGTAATATACTTGCAATCTATGATATATCTCATCTCTCAACTATTTTTTATTAAACTAAATAAATGATAAATGTTGAGATTTAACCATTTTATATGCATCAACTATAATCTATTGCAACAACCTCCTTGAAATATATAGTATTTCCAAATGATTGGAATGAAATTGGTGATGGTGTGAAAATTTCACTATCATTGTTACTTTGTGAGATTTATATAAAATTTTTATAGATGTAAAATTATGATATATATCATTAGAATATCCATATTCATAGGTTTAAAATATTATAGCATATTCTAATGGAAGGTATAATGGATAAAGTACATCTATGTGTTGTAATTAACTAGATTGTTATTAGATAAGAATATCTTTATTCTCATTGGGATCTTAAATATCACCAACTATGAGAATAGTGATTTATGATGTTAATGGAAATTAATATGTTAGTTAATCCACTCTATATCCTCTAATTGATTATAGCTTTAATTTTAGAGTAGTGTTAATTGTTAATAAATCTATTGTAGTAATGAAATATTTAATTAAGTAATTGTTCTCATGAAACATACATTGATGGTTTTATAAAATAATATGGTTAATGAAATATTATAATGGGTTTTTCCAGATCTTTAAAAAAATATAAAGAAATATATTTCAGTTGATGAAGATTGATATATTATTGCTTCAAAAAGAAAAGATTTATAATTTACCTGATAGACTGAATTCTTGTATTTTATTTATTTAAAGAGTAAAATATCATAATTTTAGGTATATTTTTGTGGTTTATAATGAGGTGGAAATAATATCCCAATGTGGTGAAAGGTTAAAATATTGAGCTTATAAACATAAGGAGAACTTCCTTGATTTTTTAGAGTTTTCAACCCTTCCCCCCATTCATGAAAAAGAAAAAAAATTATTATAGATATGGATAATATTGTGAAATTATTTTTCAACTTTATAAAAATAATAAAAAAATAATGGATTTTTGGTATTCGAGGTGGCTATTCAATTCTAAAATTTGATTTTACAAAGAGAAAAACAAAATAAAAACTGAGGAGAATTTAATGCGCTACAGCATTGAACTATTTTATCAAACATTAGTATTGAAGAAAAATAAATTCAACATAGATAATGATCATTAATATTGATGTAGTTTTAATTTAGTAAATCCTATTTCAGTCAATATAACAAAATAGAAAATAATGTAATAATGTCAAGATAGTGTTGAATATTATTTTTGGTTTAATCTGTACCAAGATTTTGAACAAATGATTAGCGATCATGTTCATGTATTTTAGTAAATTTCACATTTGGATGTTAATTTCTATCATGAATATTAATTTTTTTACTATATTTTGTTTTTAACTTCTTTTGGGCTGTTTTAGGTGATTGTGGGAGTTTTTAGAGTTTTCTATGCGTGTGCACGGTTGGGGAAAGGTTAGGCTAAATCATGTGGATTTCATAGTAAATTGTGCAACTTGTATTTATTTTGAATATTTGTGTTTCTCATGATTGTTTTATGATTTTAAAAACCATGTGGATATTCCATGATACTATCTACAGTGGATATAAATGAGTGCACAATTGGTGTATGATTTTCCAAACTATGTAGCTAAAATGTGTGACATGAATTAATTAATTCAAAAAAATTAAACCCAAAACATTTATCATCGGTATCATTATTCTTAATAAATACTCTTCCCTCAACCCTATGGATTCCCTTTTTATATTTTATTGATACCAACTCTTCTGGGAAAGCAATTCTAATGGATCATGGCTTGTTGGATCTAGAAAACTCAAGGTAAGAGCTCGTTATTCATCATTCTTCATTTTCCTTATAAATATTCTCTATTTTTAAGGAAAGAAACCATAGATAAAGGATGTCATGGATGGATCTATGGGTTGTTTCATAATATAATGGATTTTATTATAAATCCATTTAGTTAGAGGAAGGTATAAACTAGATCTACCAAGATCATTGTTCTCTTCTTAAGGGATTATCTTGGTAAGTGCTTTCTATTGACTCTATTGATCTAGCAATTATTAAATCTAGGTTTATTAATATGGGTTTCATGTTTTATGGATATCATTTTATTCTTAGGATACTTTATTTATCTTTCATTTAGATCCCATTCAATTATTGGAAATACCAATTGTTTGAATTAGGTTGTTTCATAAAAATCCTTTGTTTTATAAACTATACTTGTTTGCTCATTTTAAATTAGTTTTTTATAATTGTTTAAAGGCATGATATATGATTATTAAAATGTGAATGTGTGGGATTATTTTATAAAATGGATTTAACCTTTGGTATTTTTAGTGAAAATGGTTTTTAAAACATGTTTTTATGTGTTACAAGAGTTGTTTGAATATTTATGTGTGAAATTCCCTTTGAATAATTTAAGGTATAAAAATGGAAGCCTCCAAGTATGTGTTGTTTATGAAATTTAAAATACTCTAGGTGTGGTATATTTCACATAGTAACTTGACATTCATAGGATGGGTATGTATTGGTAAAAACATTCTAGTATGGTTTGTAGCTACCTATCATGGATTTACACAACAACTCTAACTAAATTATGTTATAAAAGGGGTTTACTTATTATGGTGTTATCATATACCTAGTCCCATTATTGTAGGTATTTATTTTCACATCATCATCTATTCACTGAAGTGTGAGGATCCTAGCTAACCCATACCTAATGTATTTTAGGACTCAGTTTCCATGTTTCGCTATTTTGAAATTTTCATTTATTTATGCTTTGAAGAGTGTTTTATATGGTAATGTTTTATAAACTGTTTTATAAAAGGTTATTTCTTTGTTTTGTTTCAAACTATGAAAAACTATATTTTATCCATTTATTTTATTTTAATGAGTATAATTGTACTATTTATTATAGGCTTCTTATGAAAAACTTGGTGGGATCCTATAAGGCTCATTTTTCTCACACCCTTCACATACCTTTTGGTGTGTGTAGATCTTGTATTATCTTATGCAGCTAAAGTCAAGGTGTAACATGGTGGTGTTGTATATATGTGTTAATGGGGTGTGGGAATTTTTTTATGACACGGTGGGATATTGGACCTCATATCAAATTGATATGTGTTGTATTTCATCATGTATATTTTTATTTGCCAATTTTGGTTTGGCACATGTATTTCCTTATACATTTTGTCTTCCTTTGTCTAACATTATTTTGGTATGTTTTATTTATTTTATATATTCCATCTATTAATAATTCAGTTTATTTTGGTATAAATCATTCCCGTAGGTAGTTCTTGATTCCCAAGAACATGTCTCCAACCCATGGGGATCAGGAATATCATTCGGGCCTTACCATATGCTATCTTGTGTGTCTGGTTTGGGGATGAACTAGGTTGGTTTGTGACAAATTATTATCATAGATAGGATTTTTTTTCATTGTTATTCATGTCTTGGGAAATTCTGGTATACATGAGGTAGTATTTTTAGGACTTAGGGAGTAGGATTCTAGATATTTCTTGGCCAGATCTCATAATAACAAGCCTAAATTTACCACAGCATGTCTGGTAGTTTGTCTCTCATGTTTAGTTTTTATCCAATCCTTGTTCCTTATTTGTGTTCTATATATTCAAACTAAGATTTCTTACTTGTCTAATGGAATTTCTTCTTTCATTGATGTAGTATTATTCCCCCATAAGGTTTCCAAGAATTCTTCAAGAGGAGGTGTTATAGATAATATTCTATGAGGAAACCCTCCAGTCGATCCAAATCATATTGAAGTGGTAGTGCGAGTGGTCTGTTCCATGGACTGTGATTTTCTCCCCACTCCAGTTCAAGTTGGGGAAGTGAAAACAAGTAAAATAGGTGATAAATTTCGATCCAAAGAGTTTCTTAACTACAAAACAGCATCCTTCCAAGGAAAAATTGATCCTTAGGAAGCAAAGTACTAGTTAAAGAGGATTGAATATATTTTCAACTTGTTTCAAACTCCATGTTCTATCATGGTGAAATATTCCACCTATAAAATCAAAGTCCCTGGTAGAAGATGATACGGCATGATAGTTTAGACAAAAAAACATTAAGGATTATATTATAAATACTTTAAGACCATGTTTTTCTAGAAATTTTTCCTAGAAGTGTTGATGAAGGCTAAATCCATGGATTTACTCACCCTTCAACATGGTGATTAGACTGTAATGGAGTATTCCAACAAATTCACCAAAATGTTTATTTATTTATTGAGATTATATTTAATGATATGTTGAAGGATTAGAGGTTTTTGATGGTATTGTATCCAGATTTTCATTCTCAGGTTTTTATGAAAAATATTATCACCTATGTTAAGGATATGGACATAACCACGATGGAAGAAATTGACATGGTCGGAAAATCGAGACTAGTTGGTATTCCTATTTTTCTTACTTGTGGTTTTAATGGATCCTATAGAAATAAGAGTAATTGGAATGCATTTTTCAAGGGTGGTTGAATTGGATCCCTATAACAGAATTATACTGCACCTTCAGTAGTAGCTGGAATTGGACCATTGAGTTGTTACCAATGTATAAATATAGGGCACACGAGATGTACTTTCCCCACACCTTCTAAAATCTATAACTCAGGTGGAAATCAAGGTTGCTTATAGAATTTTTTTAGGCCCTTTCATCTCTATGATTTGGTATAGGCTCATCAGCACATAAAGAATCTATATTTTATTATAATGCTTCAAAAATTATAGGGTCTCAACCATGGGATTCTATAATGAAGTAGTTTTATAAAGTGGAAGAGTCTCCCATGTAAGTTGATGTGGTCCTTTCCACTATGAGAGGTTCTATATTTATTGGTTCATATCTTGTGATTGCTTTACTTGATATAAATGAATCTCATTCCTTTATATCTACTATATTTATAATTATTTTAGAATATCCAATAGAAAACATATTGTTATTCATGGATTTGAAGACACCTATTATAAAGTATAAGGAGTATGGTTTTTGATATCCCTCATATTCTCTTTTGATATCAAAAGTCAAGTTAGTTTGGGATGTTCTGGTTCTCAACTTGGATATCTTTTATGTTATCCTTAGGATGGATTGGTTATAGTCCAATAAAGTAGAGATTAATTTTTATAATTAGTGGTTGTTCTTCACTGCCTCTCATGGGAGCTCCAGGGTGTTTCAAAGAGAATGGGATATGATATATTGTTGAGCAGGACCTCATCTGAACTTGGAAAATTTATTTCTTATTTCGTAGTAGAATGTAGGGATAAACCTGTGGGTTTTATCTTCCTTTTGTGATTATGTAATTTCATGGAGTGTTTTTAGTTGATTTCTCTGGTCTACCTCTAAATAAAGATAATGATTTTTCAATCAATTTGGTTCCAGGAACTTAGATAACATCCATTCCTTCATATCACATGGAACTAGATGAATTGAAGGATCTAAATATTTAGTTGGATGATTTAAAATCTAAATGATTCATTCAACCTAGTTTATCACCTTTATCAACCCCTATGCTTTTCTCCAAAAATTATGATGGGTATCTCTGTTTGTGTTTTGATTATAAGAAGATTAATTAGGTAAAAATTGAGAATAAGTATCTTTTTTCCCATATCGATGACATGTTTGTTCAATTAAAGGAAGAAAAATGGTTATCAAAAATTTACTTTCGGTCTTCATAACATCATCTTAGGTTTAATGAATCAGATGTTCGGAAGACTATCTTTAAGAGAAAGTATGGACACATTGAATATCTTGTGGTTCATTTCGGTCTGAATAACAATCTAACTATTTTCATGTCCTCTATGAATTGTATTTTCCACCAATATAATTATTTCTATTTCATAGTATTTGTGGATGAAATTATAGTTTACTAGATAATTGAATAAGAGAATGAGTTTCACCTAAAATCCATTTTGGGAATATTTGGGGATCACCACATTTATGTTGAGTTATCAAAAATTCATTTTGGAACTCAAAAAGTTAAGTTCTTGGGACATGTGGTTTCATAACATGACATCTCAGTTGATCCTGAGAAGGTGAAATTTGTATTTTAATAGGAGTATCCATGTAATTTCTTTGAGATTCAATTATTCTTTGGTTTGGTAGGGTATTATAGGTGGTTTTTGAAAGACTTATTAATGCTTAAATCTCCAGTGACCTCTCTTACCAAGAGAGGGGTAAAATTTATATGGGATTATAAATTTCAAACTTATTTTGTTGAATTGAAATAGAATCTTAACTCAACACATATTTTGATTCTACCAAAAGTAGAAAATAATTGGGTGGTGTTCTTTGATGCTTTAGGTGCTGAATTGGGATATGTTTTGATGTAAGGAGATCATGTAGTGGCATATGGATTTCATTTTCTTTAAAAACATGAGAAAAATTAACCCACCCATGATTTAGAACATATTACAGTTATGAATGATCTCAAGAGTTGAAGACATTACCTCTTTGGGTAAAGGTTCACTATTTATTCTGATCAAAAAGAGTTTTTTATATCTTTTCTTAGAAGGAACTGAACATTAGGTGGAGGAAATGGGTGGAGTATCTCTATTCATTCGACATCAACAATTCCTATACCTTGGGAAAGGATAATTTTGTTTATGATGTTCTAATTAGTATGTTTCCTTTTCAAGCAGTGATGGAATCGATGGATGAATAGAATCTTATGGGACTATTTACTTAGATGAATCTAGATGTGATAGAGGAATAAATTAGAATTGTTTTGGATAGTTCTTAGTTGACAGTGTCTCTTCTCGAGTAGATTTTTTAGGATTAATAGTGAGATAAAGATTTTAGGAGTATCAAGAACTCTTTATATTGTGGGGAGACCATGTTTGAGGGGTTTATCTCCCTGGATGTCCTTCTTTGTTTTAGAAACTTATTTTTTTTATTCCTTCATATTTAAGGAGGGATATGGTGGAAAATTTTTATTATTCTAGTGGGTTGTTTATCCAGGTACAATGAAGATGTTCTTTTGTATGAAGCATTAGTTTTTGTGTCCATGATTGAAATGTGACATGGATTATTTCATGTGTTGTTGATATACCTGTCAATAGATTAAGGTTTAACACTAAAAGAATTTTGACTTAATTCAGCCTCTCTCAGTGCCTATCTTGAAATGGGATGAGGTATCTAGGGATTTCATCATTAGGTTACCATGGGCTCCCCAAAAGATGAATTCCATATGGGTAGTGATTGATTAACTAACCATGTAATCCCATTTCATTCTGATTCGATGCACCATAAAGTTTAGAAATTTGGTAATGTTGTATATTTAAGAGATCATATGGTTGTATAGTTTATTACCTTCTATTTTTTCTGATAGGGACCCTTTTTTACCTCTTGTTTTTTGAAATTCTTCAAGGAGGAGATGGTTCCTCAAGTTAAGTTAAGCACAACTTACTATCCTTGGATATAAAGATAGATGGAGCATGTGATTCATATTTTGTTGGATATTCTCTATGCATGCATCATGGAATTCAGAGGCTCTTGGAAAGCTATTTGGGACTTCTTTAGTTTTATTATAACAATAGTTACCAGTCATCCATCATAATGGATCCCTTTGAGGTTTTGTAAGGTTGATCATGTAAATCATATCTTTTCTGGTCATGGGTGGGTGAAATTTATCTTGTGGGACTAAGAATTGCTCAAGAGACATCAGTAGAAATGTTGATTATTCATCAAAAACTACAAATAACTCAAATTCAACATAAATATTATGTGGATCATCGACACTATCCTCTGGAATTTTTGATTGGTTATTGAGTGTTCCTGATTATTTTTACTTAGTTGGGTAACTGTAGGCTTAGGTTGTAAGGGAAACTAGATCTGAGAAATGTGTGGCATTTTGAGATCACTTTGAATATTGGAAAATGTCTTATTATTTAGCTTTTCCATCTCAATGTACTTTTATCCATGATTTTTTCCTTTTTCTTAGAATAATAAGTACCATCTTGATATCTCTCATGTTCTAAATTGGAAAGATCTTGATTTAGAACCAGATATGTAAGTAATCAAATGATTAGTTTTGGTGGTTGATTCTATGGAAAATATTATTTTTGGGAAATATATTCCATTGGTCTGATTGTTGTGGTAGTATGGAATGGATTCTCATGTGATGTGGTAATGGGAATCGTTAATGAGGGACCAATGGCCCCATATTTAGTTTGATTAGTCTTCTTTAGCTTGAATTTTTTTTGGATAGAAATTGATATAGTGGGGAGAATATCCATATCTCAATGGAAGATTCAGTTTCATATATTCATTTTTTTACCATTATTTGTTTTGAACCATTATTGCATTGTTCCAGGTGATTTTGGGATTTTTTGGAGTTTTCTAGAAATGTGCATGGTTGGCGAACAGTTAGGCCAAACTGTATAGAATTCCCAAGAAACCATAAGACATCTGGTGGTTTGGGATAGTGGTGTTTCATACAATTTTCACATGGTTACAGAAACTGTGTGGTCAAACTGTACAACCACATCCAGTGGAAAAAAACAGATGCACAATGGGTACACTATTTGAGAAATCATGTGACATGACTTGATTAATTGAAAATTTATTTTTTTAACCCAAAACATATCTTTTTGGTCTATTTTTCCTCCTATAATATTAACTCTAAACCTTAGGGGTTCCCCTTGGTGATTTTGGAGATCCCAACTCTTCTTAAGAGTGATTCCAACAGATCTTGTGGTGTTGGATCTAGGAATTTTAAGCTAAGGGGACATTCTTAGTTATTAATTATTATCCTTATATATATTATTCTATTATTATTTAAAGGAACCATAGATTGAGGATGTTAATCTAGATATATAGTTTGTGTCATGATTTAATAGGTTTTCCTATATATCTATTATTAGAGAGGAAGTTTGAGATCGGATCTATCCAGATCATTGTGTGCTTCTTCAAGAATTTTATTTTTAAGTGTTTTCTATTGAATCTATTGATCTAGAGTTTATTGAATCTATGATTCTTGATATGGGTTTCAAGGTTTTGGGCTCTCCTTTTCTTCTTAGGGTTCTTAGTTTCCCTTGGTGTGTGGATCCCGTTCTCTTATTAGAAATACCAAGTGTTTGAGGTAGAATGTTTCATGAAAAGCCTTTTTCATAAAACATGATTTCTTACTCATTTGAAATTGGATTTTATAATTTTTTTAGTGGAATGATCTATGATTCTTGAAATGTGAACATTTGGGATTCTATTATAAAACATATTTTCTCTATTTTATTATTTATTAAAATGGTTTTCAAAGATTTTTTTGATGAGTTACAAGGGTTGTTTGAATATTTATATGTGAAATGAACTTTGAATGATTTAAGATATGAAAATAGAAGCCTCTATGAGTGGGTTGATTGTGAAATTGAAAGCCTCCAAGTATGGGTTATGGAACATGTGAACTTGGGGTAATTAATAGGGGGATATATTTAGACAGTCATGCTAAAATGGTTTGTATCTACCTAGAATAGATTTATTCTACAAATTAAACTAAATAGTGTTATAATAGGGGGTTCACTTGTTAGTGTTCTCTCTTACCCTGAGGCATATTTTTTTAGGGATTTTTACACACATCATCATACGTTCACTTTGGTTTGAGGATCCTAGATAAAACAAACCTAATGTATCATAGAAATCAGTTTCCATGTTTCTCTATTTTGAAATGGTCATTTATGGATGATTTAAAAAGTGGTCTATATGGTAATGTTTTATAAACTGATATGTGAAATGTGATTTCCATGTTTTGTTTTAAATTGTGAAAAACTATATTTAATTCATTTATTTTCTTCAAATGATAATAATTGGTTTGTTTATTAAAAATTTCTTATTAAATACTTGGTGGGATCCTACTGGGATTATTTTTCTCACACCCTGCACATATCTTTGGGTGTGTGTAGATCTTGTTTTATCTGATGCAGTTAAAGGAAAGGAATCAAATTTTGGTGTGGGTATACATGCTAGTGGGGTGTGGGAGTTTGTAAATGACATGTTGGGATGTTGTTTCTCACATCATATAGATATTTATTGCCTTATGTCTTATGTATTTTGGTTCACGTGTTTTGGTTTGGCACATGTATTGCCTTGTACTCTTTGTCTGCCAATGTATGAATCTTTATCAATATGTTATATTTCATTTATATATACTATCTATTAATTTTTCAGTTTATTGTAGGTTAAATCATTTCCAAAGGTATCTATTCATGCCTAGGTGCTTGTCGCTAGCCCCTGGGGATCAAGAACACCCTTTAGGCCCTGCCACATGTCGGCTTGGGTGTTCGGTATGGGGATGACCATGGTTGGTTTGCAGTAATAACTTTCCAAGTCAGGATATTTTTTTTCATAAGATTAATATAAAAATGAATATATCATATTTATTTTATTATAAAGGAATAATAGACACAGTTTCACATAAATCAGTCTGTTAATTTGATATTTTTTTCAATAAAAATAAAATGTTTCCAAATAATATAGTAAATGAACTTTATAAAATGTTATTTTATCATGGTTTTAATGATATATGATATCAAGGTAATCTATATTTTGTAAATTTATTTTATTATTCATAAAAAATAACAATGAAAGTAAAAAAAATTAGGGTTGAACATTATAGTAGGTTTAGTGAGTAATGGGATTATTAACAGATGATGAGTGAGCTTGCTTATGTATTTTCGTAACATTTTAAATTATAAAAATTTTTATAAGTGTAATATATAATGAATATATCATATTTATTTTAGTATATAAGAATAATAGACACAGTTTTATAGAAATCAGTATGTATAATAGAAAAAAAATCAAGAAGTAAAAAATGTTCTAAAATAATACATTGAAAGAACATTATATAATTTTATTTTATAATTTTTTTACTAAAATTTATTAATTAAACTAACTTAAGAGTGATTAAATGATACATTAATTTAGGATATATTTTATTTTTACTAAACACAATATGTCTAGAGTATCCCTCTTTATAGAAATATGAAATAGAGAAATTTATGGAATTTTAATTATATCTATTAGTGTGTATGTATATAGTAAAGGAATCTATAAGTAAAAAAGAAAACAATATCATTAGTATCAAGAAATGTTTGAATGAAACTATTTTATATTTCACATTATCCAAAATTTATAAATCAATTGGAAGGATAAGCATTTGAAATTGTCTTATATGAATAGTTTGAAATGTTATTGTTTCATGGAAAAAACACATATAATTAGTACATAAAATATTATTAAAGAAGTTAACATTAAACAACATCTAAATTAAGAATACTTGATAACTAAATTATTATATTATAATATGTACTCAATGTTGCAAATTATTTTTTTATAAAATTAAAAAATTTCATTGATATGAAAATCCCTAGTAACACAATTTGATTATATCAATTATTGTAGACAACATTGTATAATATGTATGTAATAGAATGCCTTTGAAAAATTTATCCTACTGACTGAATTTTTGTATTAAATCGTATTAATATAAATTTAATATTAATACATGTATATACATAGTAATGAATTGCATACCATCTTCAGTAACAGAGTTTAATTGTTGAATAATATGGGTTGTAGTGGGATTCATACTATATATTCATATAATGTAGCATAGTGGTGTTGCAAAAGTGGGTTCCTGGACTAAACTAAATAGTACTTTTTGATTACTACACCATGTATACAGTGAGTTATACATGATGTACACTTACCATTATAGTGTTGATATTTATCCATCCACTATTTAAATAGTAATGTCCATATATTAATTATTGTATCAAAAGGTTATAACAGTCCCATGGATATAATGAGAACCTTAATATACTATGAAATTAAACTTAAACATATATCCTATGGTATAGATACATCATACTGACTGTGCATAGTTTATGTCTGACTATCATGTGTTGGGGGCTCATTAGCATTGAGACTTCTTCACATGAAGTTCTTAGTTGGTGATCTATGGTAGGTGAGATCATGAGGACTAACCTTCCAATAATAACACAACATGTTTCAAGTTTCATTGGAAGTTTCTATATATAATAATTTATATTGGTCTTCTAACTTGAGATCATTATCGATGTGTACCAATTGATCATGTAATTTAATTCAAGGTAAAAACCATCACAATGAATTTTTAGAGAGTTATATTGTGTTGGTGCATCACTGGTGGTACGACATTGGTTGAATGGTCAAGATAGAATTTTTCACTTCAGATTTGAGGAAGTGATATCTCAAGCCTAATTGATCAGGATGGTAGTACCTTCATAAATCCTTGGACAATGTAGTTAAAGGTAAGTTTTTCCAGTTATATCAATAAATAATAAATCAAGAATGGATGGTGACACAAGTTTTACATCCTGCTTTATGATATATTGCAACACAAAGAGATTATATTTCACAATGCATGTTTGTAGGAAAGGTTATCATTGTTATGACTTTTCCTTATCTATTTAGGGGACTTGATGGGTTTCTAGACTCTTCTCTTAGTCTATGAATATCATTCACTACTATTAATATAAGATCCTAGAGGGTCACACACAATAGCATATTCAAGAATCTATCATATTCTTGTGAATAGGGTTATAGGACATGGTAGGCCCCACCAAGGGGTCTGAGAGTTGTTCAAGTATTATCGATCATCGAAGAATAAATAAATTCAATATTATTCAAGTATAGAATAATTGGGTTGAATTTATTTATTAAAATTATTCACAGGGTATTAAGTTAATACATAGAAAAATATTATACAAACGAATATTATTTTAATATTCAAAGTTCATTTAATATTTCATGATTTTTTTAGTCAAGTTAAATGACTTATTTTTATCACATAATTTATTTATTATATATTATAAGAAGGTGATAAAATATAAATGATGTTACTGATGTGGTTAGAGCATCGAGACATGTCATTTAATTTTTATTTAGTGGACATTGGATATATGGGGGTCAGGGAACCCTTACTGGTTATTTTGGACATCCACTATATAAATAGAGGATAATCTCATTCCATGTTCTAATAATCATTCAAAATTGAGAGATTCTCTCTCCTACTTCATCCTAGAGAGGGAAAATCTCTCTTTAAGCAATCGATCCAAGATCACCTTCTACTGGTCGAATGGGCGTGATCGAGGTGATCATCGTGACACTGAAGGATTCATCAGAGCTCCACACTAGCACCTAGAATTTGATGAATGGTGATTGCGTGGATTATTGAAGTGTGTGGGGATTATTTAGAGGGTTTTGATCCTGGATCCTTTGAGAAATGATTTTTGGTGATGATTTTCAGTCAAATGTGTCACTAGGTCAAATGCGGTACTTATTTATTTATTTACTTACTTATTAAATGTTGGATCGTAAGAGTTTATGATGGCTATAAGAGGTGGGTGAATTTTAGTTTAAAAAAATTAAACTAAAACAAAATAAAAAACCTCTTAAGTAAAAATGATTGGATTCAAACTTTGTTCAATGATCAGAGTATTAAAATCAGAACCATGTATTGTTTGGTTATATCAAATTTGTTTATCGGTATCATAGATACACCAATAAAATAGTTTGTTTATAAAGATAAGTATAAAAATAACTTTCTAATACACATGCACAATGGAAAATAAATCTTTTATAAACACAAAATGAGAAATTTTATAATAGTAAGAATGAATTACAATATTTAATGAACTATTTTACTCTTTAACCTTAATATTTAAGGTATCTAGAAATCATGACTAAATATATCCACAGTTTTAGTAACTTCTATAAAGGTATTTCTTTCCTTACTGGGAAATACCTCGATCTAATAGATCTGTATAGCTCTATCTTCCAATACCCTGGAATCCCTCGATCAGATAGATCAGTATCAATTCTATCTTTATTGACCAAGAAATCCCTTGATCTAATGGATTGGGGTCTCTGCCTTCCAAGCCCCAGAATCCCTCAATCTGATGGATCATATTCACCATATTTCTATCCCTGGAATCCCTCAATCAGTACCACAATCAGAAATATTAAATACAAAAGAAAAATTGTTTTAAGTAATTTACAACCCTCACAAATATTCCTTATAACTTCAAATCTCTAAAATATTACAAATATTAGGAACGAGATGTTCACGTAGAGAAATATTTAGACAACTTGAGTTGTGAATTACATCATCTCCCAACACTTTAAATTACCTTATATTTATAGGAAATCTTCCAATGGTCATATTTTTGTGTTGGTTTTAATATCCTTGGAAATATTTCACTTTGACAGCTCATAATGATCTGGAACTTTATTCTTGACAGCTAAGAATAATTTTTACTTTATTTTTCTGATTTCATTTAGTTTAGCACCATTACAATTATATATTTTATTTTGTTTGGTAGATATAATTCTAATCACTCTTATTATAAACTCTGGAAAGTTCAATGGACTTCATTATTGATTGTCAATATGATAGACTGAACAAAGTTCAATTCGATGTATCAGTACCAATGTCAGTCTGATGGTCATGAATTTGTTCAGTCTGATATACAGGACATAATTTTAACCACTAATCAGAAAGATAGTTAGTCTGATGTATCAAACGCACCTTCAGTGTGATGGATCGAATTGAATAATTAAATTTTATATTCATTTCACATTAGAATAATTTCTATGTTTGGTATAAAATAATGTTTTCTAAAAAATCATACTAAAAAACTTGGGATATAAAAAGTTGGTAAATAGAGTTTTAAGAAAGTGTTTATGATTTCCAAAACTAAGTAAAGGAAAAGTATAAATTTTGGAACTTTAGAAAATTTGAATCCTAAACAACCACTAATCTTTGATGGAAATGATTATGAGTACTGGAGTGACAGAATGAAAACATGTGTTATCAATACTAGAGTTGATAACTTTTTTATGATTACTATATATTATAATATAACTAAAAAGGAAGTTACTACCTTTACTCATCGAGAAAAGTGGAAATATAAACTAAATTATAGAGTAAGGAATACTCTACTTTGATCCATGATAAGAAATATATACAGTCAAATTTATTCCTGTGAATCAGATAATAGTATTTGGAATAATTTAGAAGTCATTCACTTTGGAACTTTTAAAGTTGTTGATACTAGAAGAACTATGATGGAAACTGACTATAAAGTTTTTGATTTCATACCTAGAGAATCTGTAGCAAAAATGCATCAAAGATTTATAACTATTTTTAATAGTTTACATTATCTTGGAGAGAAAGATATGATAGATGATATCTTGGTTGAAAATATTATAGAGATCATTCCTCATTAATGATAATACAAGATGATATCCTTGGACGATACAAGGAATATTACAAATCTTTCTTTAGATGGTTTTATTGGTACTATCATGCAACAAAAAGGTAGATTGAAAAGATATACTAAAAAGATGAAAAAGGAGAATGAATAATTTTCTCTTGAAACTAATTTTAATGTTCTTAATAAAGTTAAATTAGTAAAAAAAGTTGTGAAATATTCAAAGAAGAAGAAAGTGATTGTTGAATCAGATTCTAGTTCATCAGAATTAACTAAAAATGAGTTAGAAAATATTTCTAGAAGGATGAATAAAATTGTTGGCAATAAATTCTTTTAGTATAAATACAAGAAGATACATAAGGATAAAAGTGACAAGAAATAATATTCTAAGGTTGTATATTATGAATACAATAAAGCATGATACATTCTACCTAATTATCCTAAGATGAAAAAAAGGATAAAAAAGGGCGGAATTTTGATAGAAATGCTAAGCAGTATTATCAATAGAAAAGAAAGAAGAGTTTTAAAGCTTATTACACTTGGAGTTAAAGTGGAGGAGATATATCATTAAATAATTCTTCATACAATGATAGTTATATATAGAGGAATATTGGTTTATATGAAGAAATACCTGTGGTAAATAATTGTCTCATGGTTATGGTACAAACTGTTGAATCTCTTATCAATCTTACTATTAATGCAAATTATCCTGATAGTAATAATGAAAATGATTCTATATCTTCTTATGAATAATCTTCCTTAGCTGAAGAGGATAATACCTTACCATGTTTTGAAGAAGTTTCCAGATTTTCTAAACTTCTTGAAAATAAAAATTGTAATTTTTTTAAAAAAACATAATATCACAAATCAAAACTTTTTAAAGAAGATTCCAGAACTTCTACTTTAAATAAATAAATATCATATATTTCTAAAGGTATTGATAAAACTAATTTTGATAATGAAAATATTTTTAAAGATATTGAGAAATCTATTTTTGAGAAAAATAGTTTACAAAATGATTCTGTTAGACTTAGTTCGAATACTAATACTATTGGTGATAAAAAATAAGTTTTCAAAATAAAATCGAAAATATATACTTTGAAGAAACATTTATCTAAGTTTACTTTTTGGAAGTAAAACTTTGATAAAATGTACGAACAAATTATACCTCATAGAAATATAACCAAAATGGGTTTTACTAACCAAAACCTATTTTTAATATTAATTAATTTATTCCAAACAGTGTTTCATTTTTCACAAAATATCAAAGTGATGGACACTAGAAGAACATATGTTCTCTGAATAAAGTTTAGTCTTTAGTTTTTCATAAATATTACTTTTCAAATGAAATGACATTTTCCCAAAATAATAATGTTGGACAAATGTGGTTACCTAAAGTTTTATTTTTTGATAATATCTTACCCAATAAGGTTTGGGTTCCAAAACACTGATATTTTTTTATAGAAAATAAATAAAGTACCAACAACAAGAATATTTGGTACATATATAGTGGTTTTTCCAGAAATATGACTAAAAATAAAGATTTCTTTAAGAATATAATAAATATGAAAGGTGGAAAAGTAACTTTCAGAGATAATGCTCGAGGAAAAATCATTGGTATAGGTAACATTATTTTTCTTGTAAAATATTTAATTTAAAAAAAATTATTTATTATAGTACTTAAGCACAATCTTATAAGCATAAACCAATTATGTTATGAGGGTTACCTTGAGAACTTTAGGAATGAAAATTTTACTGGTCATAGTTCTAAATATGAACTTATTCTTTATACAAATAGGCATGGTAATGTTTACACTTTAAACTTAGAATAACTTAGAATCCAAGACTTACCTTGACTTATTGAAATGTAATATCATTATTGGTTATATCATAGAAGGTTAGGACATTGTAACCTTATAACTTTAGCAAAGTTTTCTAAGAAAGTACTTGTTAAGGATCTATCATAACTTAGGTTTTTCACTTCTAAAGTATGTTATCCTTGTCAATTTGGAAAGAAACATAAGTCAAGTTTTAAATATATTACTGAAGACTCAACTTCTTATGATTTATAGTTAGTGCACGTGGATATATTTTGTTCCTAAAAAATGGAAGTATTGGTGTCAAATGCTTTATATATGTTTTAGTTGATGATTTCCCTAGATATAGTGTGTTGATTTTCTAGCAAGAAAATCTAAAGCCTTTAGTTTTCTTT
Source organism: Viscum album (assembly GCA_963277665.1). Classification (NCBI taxonomy): domain Eukaryota; kingdom Viridiplantae; phylum Streptophyta; class Magnoliopsida; order Santalales; family Viscaceae; genus Viscum; species Viscum album. Next base: position 1,239,561,929 of record OY728153.1, read on the forward strand.
AAAAATTTGTAACTATATTTAAAAATGAGAAAATCCTCTCCTTAATAACTATTCATGGTAATCATGGTGGAAAAATTTTCAGTTCTGATTTTGAAACTTTTTGTAGTAAGAAGTGTATTATATATAAATTTTTGGTGCCTAGAACTCAACAACAAAATGGTATGGTTGAAAGAAGAAATAGATTTATTGTAACATACATGACTTATTTTAAAGTTAAATTCCATTTAATTTCTATTCATGCTTTTTTGGGGGGGTTTCCAAGCTTTTATGGAGGAATGGGTGAGTTTTCATGAATTGGGCCAAACCGTGAGCCCAATTCCAGATTTAAAAATAAATTTTGATTCCTTTATAACTCATTCATTTTTCAATATTTTTCATCTATTACAATTCCTAATTGTCATCCCCTGACCTATTAACACCAACATATTAATTTGGACCATTTAGGAATCCATAATCATGGTGGATATGGGTTTTTATTTAAGAGATTGGGCCTGCCCAAAATCCCATTTTCTGCATTAAAAATAAATTTTAATTCTTTAATATCTCCTTAAATATTTATGTTTTTTAGATTATTCTAACTCTCACCCAAGAAAACTTACCTAAGGCATTCCCCCTTTCTCTCATCCCACAATTTAGAGCTCAATAAAATCGAGAAAGTGGTCGAAACTTCTTTGGATTTCAGAAATCTCCCAGATTTGGAGAGGTAAATTGATCCTTTCATCACTCCTTCTATTTTTAATCTTTTTTCCCCATTATAGTTCTTAAATTATCTCCTAATCCTTTTTCAAACCTCCCTTTAATGGTTTTATGTTTTAAAATTCAGATACTGGTGGATTTTGGGTCGTTTTATTCAAGATTGTTTTGAGTAAGTGTTTCTCTCTTCAATTTATTCCTTCTCCTTAGAGTTTCCTCCCTCTTTAATTATGTTCTAAAATTTCCAGAAGTTAGGGTTAGAACCTATGGTTTGATTTGGTGTTTTTTTGGTAAAATACTGTGGTCCTAGGCGGGATTTATCATCCTTGTGATGTGGCGGTGGTGCGGTTGATGTTTCGTACCAAGTTTTGAGGGATTCGACACTTTCGGTAGGTAGTTCCATGTGTAAACAATTATTGATGAGTTAGCTTACTATATTTAATCATTTTTCATATTCCTCATATGTTGGGTGTGGTGTGAAAACTTTTTATGATTTATTTGTTTAAGTGTTTAATTTTATAGTTTCATTTTAACTTGAAATTGGGTGTTTTCATGTGTTACTCGTGGGGTATTATTTTGGTGTATTTTATAACATATGGAATTGGTTTAATAAATCATTTTTGGCTTGACAATTCTGGTTTGGTAACGTATTAGTGTCATATGGGCCTAAAAAGAGTCTTTTTAAATAGGTTTTATGTGTAAAACATTGTTATACTTCTTGAGAGCATTTTATGAAAATGTGTGTTTTCATTTGGATCTTTTGTAATCTTATTCAAGGTGATTTTATAAAACTTGAAAGTGGTTTTATAAATGTATCTAGGGATTCTAATTCTGTTTTGGATAGGAATTGTTATGTATTTAGGTCTTAAATGGGGGTTTTGAAATGGGTTTTATGTGCAAGACATATTTACATCACTTGGGTTCTTTTTATGAAAATTGTAAATGTTTTAGTTGGTTAAACAAAGTGGGAAAAGGGTGAATATGTACTGTTTGGTATGAGTGTTAGCCTATTAAGGGGTTTTTAAAGGTGAATGGATGTTTTAAGATGTCAAAAAAATTTATAATGTTTTATAAATTTTGGAAATGTTTTATTAAATTGTGATGTTGGAGCGAAACTTGTTTGTGGGCTGTTTCGTGTAAATTTGATGATAAAATGATTTTGAAGGTAAAAGGGGTATTATGTAACAAGTGATTGGGATTTTATGAGAGTTTTAATATATTTTAATGGTTTTATAAAATTGTTTAATGGGTTTGTGGAAGTGTTAAAGAAATGTGAAAAGTGTTGTGGGCTATTTTGGTGTGAGTCAGATTTCAAAATCAATTTGAATGAAAAGAGGAATTTTGTGACTTGTGTTGTATACATGTGGGATGTTTAGTGAATTTATGATATGGAAATGGTATTTTCATGTGAAAATTATATTCATTGACTTGTCGAACTTGTTTGAGCACAAAGGGAAAACTCGGGTATCTAGGTAGGTGGATGTGTACTAGTATACTAGTGAATCTGTGGGGTTTGAACTCAGTTTCACTTAGCAAGATTGATGCTTACAACTCTAAATAAACTATTATGATGATTATTGGGGACCACTAGGTTATAGGTATGTTCCCTACTAGTGACTCGTGCATGATAACGGATATTTGTGATGGTTACTCTCACCGAGATACGAGGTACCTGGGACCCACAGCTAGCTAGTGCCTAGGGGTTATTTACCATTGCTTGTGCTCACTAGATATTTTGTGCTTACCATCAGCATACAGTATGAGTGGCTGGAAAATTCATAAGCTTTTGTATTTATTTTAAAATTGTATATTCTTTAAATTAGCCCACCTGAAAACTGTTTTTATTTAATGATGCATCTTTTTGAAATTGTAACTAGCATTTCATGTTTTTGAAAACTTGCATGCTTTTCATCATTAAATGTTTATCACGTGGAATATATTAGTGGTGGTATCCTATTGGGCTTTGTATCACACCCTACTTACACCCTTGGGTGTAGGTAGACTTGGTTATTTTTGTTGTAGTAGGTTGGGTATAGTTTTTAGTTTCAGTGGTTCAGGTTTCTAGCCGGTCCTTGGTGGTGAAGTCTTGTGGAGATGGCTTGAGGGTGGTTCCTCTTGCCATGAGGGTTCTTGGTATGTTCCCTTTTGGTTTTGTACCTTTTTTATAGTCTTGTTGAGTTGTTTTAAAATATTTAATTCAGTTCTGATTTTTTGTAAAAGATTGTTTGGATTGAAAAATCAAAATTCGTTTTATTGGATTCTTTTGTTGTTTTATGTTTATAAACTCGGTTAAATCATTCCCAATTTTCATTTTATGATACCCAGACACTTGTTCCATCCCATGGGGATCGGTAACACCCTTTGGGCCTTGTTTCGGTATTGTTCGAGTGCCGGTTTTTATGGCGACCATATTCGATTCGTGAAAAAATGGTATCAGAGGAGGTTCAGGTTAAATCTTTGGGTCATGTTATTTGGGGAAGAGTCAGGATAGTCTGGAGTTAGGATTTTTGGGACTTGAAATTCTAGTTATGGGTATTGTTCCTGATCACCACACCTCATTATGGGATTCAATTTTCCAGGAGAAGTCGGTATTTATCTAAGTCCTTTGGTTTTCTTGGTTTGATGATGATTAGGGGGAATGAAAAGAGAGTTGGGTTAATGGTCTTAGTGAGCTCACAGGGCCTGGAAATCCATGTGGAGCCAAGGATATTCCTTAGAACACTCTCTGTTATAGTTAAGTGGTTGGAATATGGCCGCCAACCATATTTCCAAGTCACCCACTGAAATTAGTTTCATCTCGCATTATTTTGTGATTTAGTTTTGAAAACTTGGAACTTTGGTTTTAAGAAGTGTAAAGTTTTTGTGAAATGATTTTCAAATAAAGAGGTAATGGTTTTATTTATGAAATGGTGGAACTTAATTTTCATAATTGTTTTGAAATTGAAAATGATGTGCTTACACCTCTTTTGGAAATCAGGAACTATATTAAACTTGGTTTTGAAAAGTGTTTCCAATAGAGTTTTCTAAACAATCAAAGGATATTTTAATGGGATGAGATGTTTTGAAATTGATGTGAATATCTTGAAAGTGAGTTATTTTGTAAATGGTTATGTCTTTATGAAAAGTTTTGTAAGATGTGAATTGTGATTTTGATCTTGTGGTTAGTAGTTTTGAGAAAAAGGATGTGTTGGTTGACTGTTTTGGTTTTGAAAAGTGGAAAGAATTTTTTGTTTTAACATTTGGTATTTTCATGAGAAACCACATGCATGGGGTTATATGGGATGATATATGGTTGATGGCATGACTGTATGGGTGTCGGGGTGGATATGAGGAGGGTGCCCGGTGTGGCACAGAAACATGCATGTGTAAGGCCTATGGGGTACCATTGGTGGATACGCTAACGGCTGAACCGTTTTTTTTTTCAAGAAATGTTTTTAAATAAAAACATGATGTCTTGATGAATTGTTTGGTATGGATTATATTATGTTTTTTTGGAAAATTTTCATGTTGTGGGATGTTTTGAGTCCAAGAACCCCTCCTGTTTGAACTGTGTTTTGGGTTTATGTTTGGTCGGTAAGCTGTGTAGAAGGACCAGTTAGTAGTCTCCTCTGAGATATGTTTCAGGACACCTTTATGGTGGTTCCCTTCATGTGTTTAGATCTATTTTATGGCTTGTTTTGACTAATGGAATAGCTTGGTTGGGTCCTTGGGTTCTCTCATTAGATAAGGTACGCCCCCATTAAGGGTTAATGTATAACTGAAGTGAAACCTGGATTGTTTCGCCATTGGAAAATCCTCTAGTTAATCAATATAAGGAATATTTTATCGATCTTTGTTGATTGAGTATACACACATTCCTTTCTTTGATTTTTAGATCCTATTGTAGCGGGAGAGTGCTCGTGGAAGGTTGAAAGAGACCTTAGTTTCTTAAGTTTCCTAATTCGTCGAAGCTGGAAGTGGTCTAGGGTTGTTAGTGGGGATGAGTGTCTCGATGGTGTCTAAGAGGGCCTCTGGGTTCTTCACAGTTTCTTTGAAGCATGAGTTCATGTTAAACCACCAGTGTGGGAAATGTGTTCAAGATAGGATATTGTGGCCACTTTCTAGAATTGTGTGTTGTTTGGGGATGTTGTATAAGGTCCCTCTCCATGCATTGTTTATATCAGTTGCAATGGTTATGTTCGGTGATGCCTTATGATGTCATGTGCTCGATTGACTGTAAAGGTGAAAGTTGGGCAATTATCTGAGAGTCTCTATTATGTTGGGAAAATTTATCCCTTGGAAAAACTTAAAAATGTTCTATTTTAGAGGAAGGTGATTATAGGTGTTCTTTACTTCTATTGTTTCTCACCCGAACAAAAAAGGTGTGATGTGTGTGCATCTTCTAAGCCCTTGTTTTAGTGAAATATTGGGTTAGGGTAAAGTGAGTTTGGAATGTGTTATGTCTTGGAAAACTTATCGAGGATTACGGTGTAGTTGTTGGTTGCACCAAATAAATAATTCTCGTTCAGGGGGTCTCTAAAGCCTAACTATAGGGCCGAAGATGCTTCAATCATTTGAGCTCCAGCCATAGGTCTCGGAGAGAAGTTGGCTCATAGTCAGGAGAAATCAAAGGTTCATTTAAACCCTTGTACAAAGTCTTATACTCAGTATTAAATATAGAAAGAGTTTAAACCTATGGTGTCATCATCTTTCTTCTGTTGTTCATGTTCGGTGGAAATAGGTGGAGGGCCTTGTACCCATGTCATTTCCCAATGTTATCCCCTCCCCCTTTGGTTTCCATTGAGTCTTTAGAGAAAGGTTTGAAGTTTGGATAGACAGGTTGAGCACATGGTTTGTGCTTGGTTAGTAGTGACCATTCCCTAGAAAACCATGTAGATAGAAGGATCCCCACTATTAGTGCATGGTTTCCCAAACTGTTCAGACTAACCATGTGGTCATCCCAACTCTTTATATTTTGGGGTCTTTCTGTACCGGCCTGTGCTGGTCAGTTAAGATGGTTGATTCTTATGGTGGGGAGACCCACTATGAGTCTTATATAAGTTCTTTTGTAAATTTCTGATGGAATTATACCCATTTTACAAGGGAGTCCATTCAGGCCTCCCCCTACTAGTGTCCTGATTCTATCTCGGGAAAACATATAGGTTATCTCTTATGGTGGGGAGCCTATTTTTATTCCCCCATACCAGTAACTCATACTTATCCATGGTATTGGCTTGGCGGTAGGTAGTATCATTTAGAGTTATCATGATACCTATATCTTCCTTGGTTAAACGTTCAGATTGGAGAGTTCCCAATGGTTTATTTATAGCAAGGTAAGTGTAACCTTGTTCGATGTTGTTCGTTTTGGTGAATTGATTGAGTCTTGTTCGGATAGTGTTTAAGGAGTTTTATTTTGGGATAAATTATTAATGTGATTGATCATTCCATGAAAGTGGTGTAATTTTTGGTTGTGAGAGTAATAATTCATTAATTGATCACTGGAGGTATTTTGGCCTTTGGGGGTGAAACCTGGCAAGGGAGTACCTCTTGGTTTCTCAGTTGGGTTTGGTTGTTATTTTGGCCTTGATGTGACTTTTCGGGGCGGAAAGTTTTCATGGTGGGGAGAATTTTCACATACATGACTTATTTTAAAGTTAAATTCCATTTAATTTCCATTCATACTTTTTTGGGGGGTTTTCCAAGCTTTTATGAAGGAATGGGTGAGTTTTCATGAATTGGGCCAAACTGTGAGCCCAATTCCAGATTTAAAAATAAATTTTGATTCCTTTATAACTCCTTAATTTTTCAAAAAAAAATCATTCATTCCAATTCATAATTGTCATCCCTTGACCTATTAACATCAACATATTAATTTGGACCATTTAGGAATCCATAATCATGGTGGATATGTGTTTTTATTTAAGAGATTGGGCCTGCCCGAAATCCCATTTTCTAAATTAAAAATAAATTTTAATTATTTAATATCTTCTTCAATATTTACGTTTTTTTGGTGATTCAAACTCTCACCCGATACCACTTACCTAAGACACGACCCCATTCCCTCCTCCCACAATTTAGAGCTCAATAGAATTACGAAAGTGGTCGAAACTTCTCTGGATTTCAGAAATCACCCAGATTTGAAGAGGTAAATTGATCCTTTCATAACTCCTATTTTTAATCTTTTTCCCCCATTCCAGTTCCTACATGATATCCTAATCCTTGTTAGAACCTCCCTTTAATGGTTGGATGTTTTCAAATTTATATATTGGTGGATTTTGGGCCGTTTTATTCAATATTGTTTTGAGTAAGTGTTTCTCTCTTCAATTTCTTCCTTCTCCTTAGGGTTTCCTCCTTCTTTCATTATGTTCTAAAATGTCCAAAAGCTAGGGTTCTCACCTATGGTTTGATTTGGTGTTTTTTTGGTAAAATATTGTGGTCTAGGTCTGGATTTATCATCCTTGTGATGTGGCGGTGGTGCGGTTGATGTTTCGCACCAAGTTTTGAGGGATTCGACACTTTCGGTACGTGGTTCCATGTGTAAACAATTATTGATGAGTTAGATTAATGTATTTACTCATTTTTCATATTACTCATATGTTGTGTGTGGTTATAAAACTGTTTATGATTGATTTGGTTAAGTGTTTAATTTTATAATTACATTTTAACTTGAAATTGGGTGTTTTTATGTGTTACTCGTGGGGTATTATTTGGGTGTATTTTATAACCTATGGAATTGGTTTAATAAATCATGTTTGGTATACCAATTCTAGTTTGGTAATGTATTAGTGTCATGTGGTACTAAAATAGGGTTTTTGAATAGGTTTTATGTGTAAAACATTGTTATACTTCTTGATATCATTTTATGAAAATGTGTGTTTTCATTTGGATCTTTTGTAGTATTATTCAAGGTGATTTTATAAAACTTTAAAGTGGTTTTATAAATGTATATAGGGCTTAAAATTCAGTTTTGGATAGGAATTGGTATGGTTTTTAGTCTTAAATAGGGGTTTTGAAATAGATTTTGTGTGCAAGACATATTTACATCACTTGGGTTCTTTTTATGAAAATTATAAATGTTTTAGTTGGTTAAACAAAGTAGAAAAAGGGTGCATATGTACTGTTTGGTATGAGTGTTCACCTATTAAGGGGTTTTCAAAGGTGAAGATATTTTTTAATATGTCAAACATTTTTATAATGTTTTGTAAATTTTGGAAATGTTTTATTAAATTGTGATGTTGGAGCAAAACTTGTTTGTGGGATGTTTCGTGTAAGTTTGATGATAAAATGATTTTGAAGGTAAAAAGGGTATTATGTAACAAGTGAGTGGGTTATTATGAGAGTTTTACTATATTTTAATGGTTTTATAAATTTTTTTAATGGATTCGTTGAAGTGTTAAAGAAATGTGAAAAGTGTTGTGGGCTATTTTGGTGTCAGTCAGATTTCAAAATCAATTTGAATGAAAAGAGGAATTTTGTGACTTGTGTTGTATACATGTGGGATGTTTGGTGAATTTATGATATGGAAATGATATTTTCATGTGAAAATTATATTCATTAACTTGTTTAACTTGTTTGATCACAAAGGGAAAACATGTGTATCTAGGTGGGTGGACGTGTAATAGTATGCTAGTGAATCTGTGGGGTTTGGCCTCAGTTTCACTTAGCAATATTGACGCTTACAACTCTAACTAAACTATGATGATGGTGATTGGGGACCACTAGGTTATGTGTATGTTCCCTACTAGTTTCTCGTGCACGAGAATAGATATTTGTGATGGTTACTCTCACCGAGATACAAGGTACCTGGGACCCACAACTAGCTAGTTCCTAGGGGTTATTTCCCATTGCTTGTGCTTACTAAATATTTTGTGCTTACCGTCGACATACGATATGAGTGGTTGGAAAATTAAATAGATTTGGTATTTATTTTAAAAGTGTTTATTCTTTAAATTATCCCACCTGAAAACTGTTTTTATTTAATGATGCAACTTTTAGAAATTGTAACTAGCATTTCATGTTTTTGAAAACTTACATTCTTTTCATCATTAAATTTTTATAACATGGAATCTATTAGTGGTGTTATCCTATTGGGATTTGTCTCACACCCTACTTACACCCTTGGGTGTAAGTAGACTTGGTTATTTTTGTTGTCGTAGGTTGGGTACAGTTTTTTGTTATGGTGGTTCGGGTTTCTAGCAGGTCCTTGGTGGTGAAGTCTTGTGGAGATGGCTTGAGGGTGGTGCCCCTTAACATGAGGGTTCTTGGGATATTACCTTTTGGTTTTGTACCTTTGTTATAGTCTTGTTGAGTTGTTTTAAAATATGTAATTCATTTCTGATTTTTTGTAAAATATTGTTTGGATTGAAAAATCCAGATTCGTTTTATTGGATTCTTTTGTTGTTTTAAGTTTATAAACTCGGGTAAATCATTCCTAATTCTCATTTTATGATACCCAGGTACTTGTGCCTGCCTGTGGGGATTGGGAACACCCTTCGGGCCTTGTTGAGGGCCGGGTCGAGTGCTGGTTTTGATGGCGACCAGATTCGGTTCGTCAAGAGATTATTAGAACCATACTGAGTAAATACTCAGTTGCTAAATATTTTTGTGTTGAAGCAATTAGTACTGCCTTTTATACTATAAATTGACTTTTAATAAGACCTTTTATTATTAAAACTCCTTATGAGTTGTGGACAGAAGTAAAACCAAAACTTTCCTACTTCAAATTTTTTGGATGAAAATTATTCATTCTGAATACTAATTATAACTTACACAAATATGCTTGAAAATTTGATGAAGGAATATTTTTAGGTTATTCTATAACTATTAATGCTTATAGAGTTTTTAATAAAAATACAAATATTTTTTAGTAAACAATACATGTTAAGTTTGATGAAATTTATCCTCTTATTTTCCAACAACCCCAACCTACATCTTTGAATGTAATTTCTATAACTGATTTTCAACATATTTTAGAAATTTCTTCTCATGAGATAAAAACTGAAGAATGTATTTCTGAAGTTATACCTCAAGAATATTTTTAAACTATTTTTGAATAATAGAGTTTTAAAAATCTAAGAAATCAGTTGTTTCTTAGGAATCATCCTTGTGATAATATCATTTTTGATGTAGATCAACTAGTTAAAACTAGCAGTTTTTGAGAAATGAAATTTAACATCTAGAATTATTATCATAATTTGAATCTAAAAATCATGATGAGGCTTTGGGTTATGAGGATTGGATAAAAGCTATGCAAGATGAACTCAGTGAGTTTTAAAGAAACAAATTTTGGACTTTGGTTGAATGGCCTAAATATACTTATATAATTGGAGTAAAATGGGGTCTTTCAAAACAAATGTGATGAAAATGGAATAATAGTTAGAAATAAAACTAGACTTGTTGTTAAGGGTTATAATCAACAAGAAGGAATAGACTATGAAGAAACTTATGATTCGGTATAAATACTTGAATCTATTCATATACTTTTAGTTTAGGCATCATTCTTAAATTTAAAACAATTTTAAATGGATGTAAATTGTGCTTTCATTAATAGATATGTTTAGGAGAAAGTTTATGTAGAACAAACACCTGGTTTTGAAAATAAAAAACATTTATAACATGTTTTTAAACTTACTAAGTCACTATATGGACTTAAACAAACCCCTAGAGCCTAGTTTGATAGGTTAACTGGATTTTTGTTACAAAAATAATTTTTTAAAGATGTGGATCCAACTTTTTTTATAAAATAAGTTAATAAAAATATTAATATTATACAAATATATATTAATGATGTTATATTTGGTTCAACTAAAACATATTTAACAGATTCATTTGTGGGTCTTATAAAGTCTGAGTCTGAAATGAGTATTATGAGTGAGTTAACAAACTTTCTAGGTTTTCAAATTTTACAAAAACTAGAATTAACTTTTATATATAAACATAAGTATATAAAATATCTACTTGATAAATTCATGTATGACACACTAAAAGTATTATTACTCCTATCAGAACCTCAAATAATTTAAATATTGATGAGGCTGGGAATCTATTTGATCAAAATACTTTTAGAGATATGGTTAGAAGTTTAATTTTCTTAACATCTAGTCATCCGAATTTAATGTTTTCAGTATGCTTATGTGCTAGATGTTAATCCAATAAAAGAGTCTAATATAAAATCTATAAAATTATTATTTTTTATTTTAAGGGAACTATGGATTTAGGTTTGTTTTAATCTTCTGGAAATTATTTTGAGTTAAAAAAAATTCAAATTCTGGATTTGGTGGATGTAGAATGGATAGGAGAAGTACTTCCAAAACATTACATTTCTTAGGAGAAGCTTTAGTTTCAAGGTCTTGTAAGAAAAAACACTCAATAGCTCTTTCCACTACTGAAGTTGAATATGTTGTAGTTAGAAGTTGTTGTACTCAAGTTTCGGGGATGCAACACACACTCACTAACTATGGCATGAGTTTTACTAAAACTCAAATTTTGTGTGATAACACAAGTGTCATTGCTTTAAGTAAAAACTCATCACATCACTCATGTTCTAATCACATAGACATAAGACACCATTTCCTTTAGGATGACACATAAAAATGATATATTATTCTACAATTAATCAGAATGAAAGAACAACTTGCTGGTATTTTACTACGCCCCTTAGTTTTGATAAATTTGAATATATTAAAAAAATTGGAATGATCAATGTTAAGTGATTATTCATATCTACTTCTTTTTTACCAAATCTCGTTACATTAATGAAATCATTTTCAAAGGAGGAGTACATATGTTTTTAGTTTTCTAAAAAACATCTGTTTTCCTAAAATTGTTAGTTTTCTTAAAACTTTTTATTGTTTCCTAAAATTTTAAATTTTCTAAAAAGTTATAATTTTCATATTTACTATTTTAGAGTCAAAATTTTTAGAATTTCTTTTTAGAATATAAAAATATATAAAAAAAATTTGGACTCAAAACTTTTTAAAAACTTTTCTAGATAGCTCTTTTGTTATAAAAATTTGTCTAAACTAAATTTTTCTATACTCAAAAATTGTTATAAAATTTTTGAGACGATATTTTTGTTATAAAATTTATCATAATCAGTTTTCATTACAAAAAAAACAAGATGAACATTTTAATCATACCGATGAAATTTTTTTACTCCGAAAGGTATTCTTATTTTAGTTTTTTCACCAATCCATTACTTTAGTTTATTAATGTTGTTTTCTATATATTATTTTAGTTTTATAAACATTATTTTGTTACAAACTTATTTTTTGTTATAATTAGACTATTTTACACTCTGATAAAAGTTTTCATAAAAAAAACTTTAAGAGTTCAGAATCATATTTATAATCATTCTTCAATTAAATATTGATAATTGCATTAAAAAGGGATTTCAAATCTCAACCATTGAAATTTATGGAATGCGAATTATCATTACCATTCCTATATAAGGGTGGTTCACCCTGTGTCCCACATCAATCTCCATAGAATTTGATCCCAAATCAGACCACTTTTTTAGTGTTTAGTCTAAAGTTTTTCCATTCCTTTGATCATTAGTACAAGTCTCAGTATGATGTCCACCAATAAAGACTTTGTAAAAATGGAAGTTTTCAGATAAAGACTCATTGAGAAAAAATGGTATGAGAAATATGATTCTATTTTGAAAAGAGTTATCAAGATTCAATGTTGGGAAAATATTTTTCTTTAGAAATAAGATTTTGAATATATTACTCTGAGATAGTTAGAGAGTTTTATGATTCAGTTCAGTTTCTTTCTAAGGAAGATAATCAAGAAGTAGCTTTTACTTTGTTTGGATAAAAGTAAAAACTTTCTCATGAACAATTCACACAATTATTTTAAGTAACCTATGAGGGTAAAGCCTATATTCCTTCACAAAAATTACCTGATAATCTTGGGAGTTTCATAAAATCAAAGGTAGAAGAATATTTGTTTACATATTTTGAAAAATTTATAAAGGTTTTTCACCTAACACCAGATGGAAGGGTCATAAAATTGTGGATGCAGGGTTATATAATCTTGATAAAGGGTGACAAGGATACTCTCAAAGTATCAAATATCTCTGTTTTAGATTTTTTGAGGAATATGAGGTAGATAAACTTAGTAAAGTTTTTCTTTATAACATTGGATTCAATCAATAAGGATTAGATTAAATCTAAGATTTTGATGTTTCCATGATTAATAAATAAGTTTTTAGTTAATTGCAAGATTTTTTTTCAAATTAAGAATCAGATATATATAATGAGGGAAAATATTTCCCTGTTCGGTGAAGAAACCATGTCTCAAATGAAATTACTTTTTGATTCAAAGTTGAAGAAATTAATGGGTAGGATTGATAGAAGCAAGTCTGATGTCACACCTATTATATAGAAAGAAGTTGAAATAGAAAATATAAATTCATAATCCTCACCCTTGAATAAGTAAAAGAAACTAAAAAATAATGAAATATGATGAGTTCAAGAAACTCATGGATCATAAGGCTCAAAAGAAACCTGGTGATCCAAATTCTGGGCTTGATAAGGCTGAGGCCTTAGCTTTGAAAATTCAAACTGAAGATCAGTTGAAGGAGGAAAAAAATAAAAAAATAAAGAAGATGTTTTAAGAAGATAAAATAGTATAAAGTTTAATGAAACATGTTGAAAAGGTTTCAGATAATCCATTTCTATCAACTTCTTCTTTTTTAGTAGTACAACCAACTCAAGATTATGAAACTGTATTTCATACTGATAAAACAATTCCTGATGTCATATTATAGTTTTGGTAAACTTTATTTATTCCATAAGTTGTCCCAAAAATTGTAGAAAAAGTAAAAGGTAAAGAAATGGTAGAAGAAGTTTCCAAGTTGATTCCACAATAAGTTGAAAATATGGTTAAATAAAAGAAACCAACTCAAGTATCAGTACCTAAAAAGGTTGGAAAAGGTGTTCTCAAAACTGTGTGGTAGTTAGAAAAAAAATTGGGAGAATAAGAATGAGAAGTTGAAGAAAAAAAGGAAGAATAATAAGATTAAGAAACAGATACCAAGTAATAAACAAAGGAAGAATGAAGTTCATTGGATTCATCTTTGAAATCTACTTAGTTTCCTTACCAATATGATAAAGATGCATAGTTTAATATTTCAGGGGAAGTTAAGTATTCATCTAGAGAGGAAGTGGAATCTAATAATTATCATACAAAAGTATCATAAAAGTTTTAAAATGATAAGAAAATATATATTTTATAAGTCTCAAAAGATATGAAAGTTGATTCAAATGAGAAAATGTCAAATATTGGTCCTTCCAGACCTCATTCTTCAGAAATTCAATCAGAACCATCAGAATTAGCTGCAATAGAGGCACAAAGTAACATTGATTACATGTTTCAATATCTGAAACTTTTAACTAATAAAATTTTGTATTTATCAAGTATTGAATCCATATTCAAGTAGATTCAAAGTAAAATGAATGAAAAGTCAGAATCCCTAAAGTTGTTGAATGAAACTGTGATTCAACATGAGGATGATTTCAAATCATTCAAAGGAAAGAATAAATATATTAAGAGAAGTTTCAACCAAATTTTGAGATGGTTAATACAAGTATATAATTATTTAAAAGAGAATTATGATCAATTTATAGAAATGAATAAAGTTTCACTTGAATTTGCTGACTCTTTTGATAAGTTATCAGCCGGTGTTTCAAAAAAAGTTAAGTTTTTAGAGTAATTCAGAGACATGACTGATAACCATGATGAAGAAGTTAAAGTATTGAAAGAAAAATTTCAGAATTTGGAAGTAGAAAATAGCAAGATTTGATCCTGTAAAGACAAGTTATTCCTTATAAATGAAGAGAATAAGAAGATAAGTGAGGAGGTTGAAAGGGTGAAGGTAGAGGTTTGGAAGCAAGCAGTTATTGAGGAAAAGATTTTAAATCTTGAGTCATAAATCATATAAGATCAGAAGGATCATGATGATGTTAAGAAGATGGAGGTGATCATGAAAAAGTTTTTAAATAAAGAACAAACATTTTCATTTAAACACTTAATGTGATATTGAAACTTTTTGAATGAATGTTAAATGTGGATGACTTTTTATCCAAATTCTATATGTTTTAATGTCTTCCAATTTTTTTTGGATGTATGTTATTTATTTTAATATCATGTATAAATAGTTAATTCACACACAATTGTTTCATTTTATATTTTTCTATCATTTCATAAGTTATATAATTTTCCTATTTTTTGAAAATCACAAAGGGGAGAAGATTTAAGATACTTTGAAAAGTTTTAAGGAGAGGTTTTGAGGAGATTTTTATTCAAAGGAGGAGAATATTTTAAGAGAGAAGTTTAAGGGGGGATTTTTTAAGAGATGAGTTTAAGGGGAGAAGTTTTAAGATTATTATCTTAAAGGTAATAATTTTTCTAAAGAATAATTTTTGTTAAAGGGGGGATCCTAAGTATCATTAATTTCCATCAGATCAACCATGATAAGAAAAAAATAAGGTTTTAACTTAGGGGGTTTAAATATGATAAAGGAACAAAGGGATATAAGTTTTTAAAATTTATTAGTTTTCATTTTAATTGTTTTGTTTTGTGATTTCTAAAATGAGGGAGATTATTGAGTCAAAAGTTATACTTTCTACTTTTCCTTTCCTTATTTTTTGAAATCAAAAACACTTTCTTAAAACTCTATTTACTGAATTTGTATATCTCGAGTGTTTTAGTATGTTTTTGTAGAAAACATTACTTTATACCAAATATAGAAAATATTATAATGTCAAACAAATATAAAATTTAATTATTATATCTTATCCATTGGACTGAAGGCGTATTCGATACATCAAACCAACTATCTTTCTGAAAAAGTCTAACCACTGGTTAGAAAGATAGTTGGTCTGATGTATTGGATGCGCCTTCAGTCTGATGGATCATATTGAATTATTAAAGTTTATATTCATTTAGAATTAGAATAATTTTTATCTTTGATATAAAATAATGTTTTCTACAAAAACATAATAAAACACTTGGAATATAAAAATTTAGTAAATAGATTTTTAAGAAGGTGTTTGTGATTTCCAAAGTTAAGGAAAGGAAAATTAGAAATTATAATTTTCGACTCAATATTAAATTCATGTGAGATCCTCATACCTCTACTGGTGATGAAAATTTTTAAATCCCTAACCCACCAATTTCTACCATGTTCCCTAGTACCATCAATTGGTATCATAGTAATCGTGTGAATTTTATGGGTCAAGAAAAAAATAATTTACATCAAATTAAGTATAGGGATTTAATTTGGTCCCAACTATTGAGTCAATAAAGATATCTTATGACTTCTCCATTCCTTATGGTTTTATGTTTTGAAAATCACAAACACTTTTTCTTAAGTTCTGAATTTTTTTAAGTTCTGTATTTTTCTTAAGATCTGGAATTGTCATTCAGTTATACTTACAAAATTGTCATTCTGTTATACATACAAAATTGTTATTCTGGTATATATATGATTCAGTTTTTATGATTCCGAATCTGGTGTATATATGATTCAGATTTTATGATTCTGAATCTGGTGTATATGTGATTCATTTTTTATGATTCTGATTCTGGTGTATATGTGATTCCAATTTTGTGATTCCGATTTTGGAACAAATGAGATACATGTTTCACAATCAGATTTACTTTTCCTTATGAATCTATTTTCTTGATAATGTTATTCTTAAGAATCTTTTATCTTGATTTTTAATGATTACGTTTTCTTTATAATGTTAGAGTTGTTTAAATGTATTGTTCCAATAATATCGGATTCTACGTTTTCTTATACTTAACATTTATCTTTAACTTAACATTGTTTTTGTTACTTGAAATGATGTCGTACAATCTGTTATAAACTAACCGTTGTATATTTGTCACTTGTCCAGGTCCCTCCGAAATTTAAAGAAAAATATGACTGTTAGAGAGTAGCTGACCGTTGGTAAGTTTTTCCTATAAATACAAGCCCATTTTAATGAGCAAAGGACTTTAACTTCGACAACTGACTGTGACGGAAAAAAGCTGTGAAGTGATTTCTAGAGAGAGAGGCTTTTAAAACTCTCAGTTCTTCATGTAGATGTTGTGAACAACTTGTTCAGGCATGAACAAATTGTTCAGACTTTCTTTGGGCAGACTCTGATCGTGCTGATCGTGGGCTTCTGGGATTGGAAGATCGAGGTTCCAATTTCCTTCTAAATCGAGGGCTTTCGGAGATAACAAGACTAATATCGATCTTCAAATTGAGGGATTACCTGGGTTTGGGTAAGACAGACTTTCTTGAAAGTATAAATCAAGGAACATTTATCCAAGTTTGTTGGATACCCTTTTCTTTGGGTTAACAGAATCTTATTGTTACTTGTTTACTATTATAAGTTGTTTTAATTCTGTTGTTGTATGTTAACTTTGAAAGTATAACCTTCTTATACTTTGTAATTTCATTACTCTGATTATATTATAGATTCTATGAGCTTTAAGGTAGAATATTTATTTTAAGAAAATAGAAAAGGTATCTTTAAGAAGTCTTATGAATGTTTATTTAACCTTGTTAAACTTAACTTTAAATGTTCCAAAGGAATTTTTAAAGTATACAATTCACCCCCCCCCCCTCTTGTATTTGAGCATCTCATTTTTACATATTCGATCCTACAATTGGTATCAGAGGAGG
Organism: Viscum album; assembly: GCA_963277665.1. Lineage (NCBI taxonomy): Eukaryota > Viridiplantae > Streptophyta > Magnoliopsida > Santalales > Viscaceae > Viscum > Viscum album. The sequence continues at coordinate 1,239,579,282 of OY728153.1, forward strand.
TCTCTGAAATACTTATATCCACATATAAGTTTTCTTTCTCAAGTTTTTCTTTTCTTAAGTTCTTCATATTTGATTTTAAACTTTTACTACTAATAAGTTTTTTGGAAAGAAATTCCTTTTAGTATGGCAGGTATTCATGTTGGATCTCTAGATAATCTCAATCCTAGTAGATCATCAATATTCAATGGAAATGACTATGAGTACTGGAGAGATATAATGAATACCTTTGTGATAAACACAGGTGTAGAAAACTACATTATGTTAACTGGAGATTATAAGATTCCTGATAAGGAACTTAGAACCTTTACTAATCTAGAAAATGTGGAATATTAGGTGAACTTTAAGGTACGTAATACCTTGCTATGTTCCATGACTATAAATATATATAGCCAAATTTCATCCTGTGAAGTTACAAATAGTATTTGGAAGAATCTTTAAGTAACTCACTTTGGAACTTCCAAAGTTATTGAAATAAGAAGAGCTATGCTCAGGGCTGAGTATCATGGTTTCTGCTTCCCTTATGGAGAACCCATATGTAAGGTACAACAATGATTTATGACTATTGTAAACAGCTTAAAATCCATGGGTGATAAAGGTTTATATGATGAAGATCTTGTAGATAAGATTATTGACACCATGCCTAACGAATGGGAATCCAAGAGGACTACTATAGATGAAAAAATGAAAGTTACTTAGATTTCTCTTGATGAACTGTTTGGAACTCTTCTTTAACATGAAACCAGAATGAAGAGAGATGCTGATAATATTAAGAAGAAGAGTGTAAATGGAGGTGTTGCTTTTACAACTACTTCAAATCCTATGAAATCTAATACTCCTGAGAGAATTACAAGATCTAAATCTAAGAAGGTCAATATTCAATCTGAATCTAGTGAAAGTGAAACTTCAGAAAATGAGTTAGCCAATCTTGCTCAGAGGATGAACAAGATTATTGGACAGAAGAACTTTCAATATAGATACAAGAAGAAAGATAAAAAAGATAAGAAATATGGAGAAGTGACTTTCTATGAATGTAGAATAACTAGTCATATCAGAATTGATTATCCCTTTCTTAAGAAGAGAGACAAGAAAGATAGGAATTCTAAAAGAAATAAGAAGAAGTTCTACAGATCAAAGAATAAGAAAGTCTTGAAATCCAATGAAACTTGGAGTTCCAGTGGTGGAGATTCTTCTGATAAATCTTTAGAATATGAATCTTCTAGGAAAAATAATATTGGTCTAATAGCCAAAACTCCATTTCAAAATCATTATCTTATGGATAAGGTACGAACTGCTGAATCCCTAACCAATATGCCTTTAAGTGAAAATTCTCAAAATAGAGGTTTTTCTTCAGATGAAGAATCTTATTAATCAGATAATGATAATGATTTTCCTTCCTATGAGGAAGATTCTAGATTTTCTAAGTTATTATAAAAGAGAAATTGTAAAGTTTATAAGAAACTTGATAAAGAAAACTATAGAGAATATATTTTAACATAAGAAATTTTAGATCTTTCCAAAGATCTTGATGAGAAAAATTTTGCTTTCAATAATCTTTCTAAGAAACTTAAGGAAGTAAATTCTGAGAAGGATAAACTTTCTAAGGATCTTAAAAATCTGTTTTTATAAAAAGATGTTTTAGAGGATAAACTTAACTCTAAATCTATTATTCTTAAGGATAAGAATTTAGTCCTGAGACTAAAATCTAAAATATTTTCCTTGAAGAAACTTCTTATAAAATTTACTTCTGGTAAGGAAAATTTTGACAAGATGTATTCTCATATCTAACCTCATGGTAATAATCAGGGATTAGGTTATTCTCATGAAAAACCTATTTTTAAAATTAATTATTTTGTTCCTTATAGAGCCCCCTTTTTTAATAAATGCCAAAGTGGTGGGAATTAGAAGAAAAAATGTTCTTTAAATAAAATGAAATCCATTGGATTTCATAAAGCTTATTTTTATAAAAAAAATATGGTTACCCAAGATTTTATTATCAAATAGTTCCAGATCCAATCAAGTTTGGATTCCTAAAGCCTAACTCTTTCTTTTTCTGGAAAAAGAAGGAAGTACCAACAACCTATGGTACATGGATAGTGGATGTTCCCAACACATGACTGGTAACAAAGACTATTTTAAGAAAATTTTAAAAACACAAGGTGGAAAGGTAAATTTTTGTGATAACTCTAAAGGGGATATCATTCTTCAATTAATCGGAACGCAAGAGAAACTTGCTGATATTTTTACAAAACCTCTACCTTCTGATAGATTTGAATACATTAAAAAAATCTAGAAATGATTTCTGTAAGGTAATCATTCATATCTACTTCTTGTTTAAATCATTTTCTAACATTAAACTACTTCTTATTTAAGGGGTAGTACATATGTTTGTTTATTTTCTTCCTTTAAACTATTTTTATTTCCTTAGGAAATTTATCAGTTTTGAAAATTTCAGATTTAAAAATTTCGGATTTGAAAATCTCGGATTTGAAATTTTTGGATTTGAAAATTTCATATTTGAAAATTTCGGTTTTGAAAAATTCCAAGAAAAAATCTTATAATACTGATAAATCTCTTGGAGTACTCCAAAATGAAATCTTTCTTACTCTTTATCTTAATTTTTAGTTGTTGGTATTTCAAAATTTCTTAAATTCCAGTTTACTTTAATTCAAAAGATCGGAATTCATATTTTCTATATCCATTCTCAACCGTCAAATCAGATCAGGTTTTTATCAGCCATTTGATTATCTTATGGAAGTCGAAAAGCTTTAGTTATGTCTATATAAGGGGTGCCTTGTTTTCAAGTATCGCACCATCCTTGCTGATCTCAGTGTCGATGTTCTGTTTCCATCAAAGCTTTCGTTCTGAAGTTCTCTATCACCCTGAATGACTCCAGAATCCTTAGTAGATCAGATTCCGGTTGGACTGCTCAATATTTAGGGAAAGGTTAGTGTTCCCTAAGTTCTTTGAAAAATATGACTCCCTTATTTCTAAGGTGATAAGATCTAATGGATGGGAAAGTGTCTGTGTGGCTAAGAAAAAATATCAGGATCCAGTTTATCTTGACCTCCTTATTCAATTCTATGAATCTGTTATGTTTTTTCAAAAGAACGGTAAGGATCTGTTTAAGTTCAAATGATATGATAAATCATATACAGTTCCCTACAAGAAGACAAAAAATGTTCTTAACATACCATATAAAGGGGAGGCTATTATTTTATCTCAGAAACTCCCTGATAAAGAAGGCTCTTTTGAAAAAGTCAAGGGTTTGGATTTTCTCGATCTTAAGTATGTTAAGAATCTGAAGATTACCAATCTTTTAATGAACCACAAGATGGTGGCTCTCTGGATGCAAGGATTTCTTATTCCAAGAAAGGTAGATAAGGATTCTCTAAAGATACGTGATATCTTTCTGTTAGACTTTCTTGTCAACTTAAGGAATATCAACTTGGTGAAGTACATCTTTCTTACCATCCAAGCAATAAAAACTGGAACCATCATATCTCAGATCCTTATGTACCCAACAACTATTTCCAGGATAATTGTTTTGTGTCTTCAAGAACTGAATGTTCCATGCCGATCAATCTCAAAACCTTTCAAAATTTTGTTGATTAGTGATGAAACTCTAAGGATGATGAAAGTAGAGTTTATTCCAGAATCAAAAAAACTTTGAAGAAATGGTTGTCCAGAACAAGGGTGATGTTCCAGAATCTTCAAAGTCAGTTCCTAAGAAAAGGAAACTTGATGAACCGAGCTTTCCAATACCAGTTCCTATTGTTCTAGTTTCAGCACCTCCTCCTGCAAAGAAACCAAAATCTTATTCAGATGCAACAGTTGCAAAGTGGAGAGAAATTACAGCTATTAAAAAGGAAGGAGATCCTTCTTTTGGTCTAAATCCTGCAGAGGCTAAGTCTCTAATAATCAAGCAAGCTAAAAATCTGGAGAAAGAAAAGAAGGAGAAGAAGTTAAAGAAGAAATATTTAGAAGAGCAAGTTTGTCAGTCTCTACTAAAAGCTGTAGAAAAGAAATCTCAGGAAGTACCCGAATCTCAGGTTATTCATATGAAACTGTTGGCCACTCAAGAAATCTAGAAAGCTAAGAAATTCCTAGCTTTATCAAAACCATTTCAAGAAATGGAAGATTAGATAATCCAAGATGATGATGATTATGTTTTAAGGGAAGTGGAAGATTATGTTGGAACTCCTTCGAGTTCAGGTTCCAAATCTGTTTCAGTAGAATAAGTCGAAGAACAAGTTAAAGAAGAACTTGAGGAAGAAATAGAAGATGAGGAAGAGGTTGAAGTTGAAGATGAAGAAGAAGTTGAATTTTAACTAGAAGAATAAGTAGATAAAGAACACGTTGAACAATAAGGTGAAGCAGACTTCACCTTATGGAATCGACTAATATGCTTATGGAAATGGTTTTCAAGCAAGAAGAAGACTTCAGTAATCTTTTGATTGATTACAAAGATCAGAAGGTGACTTGTAATAAAGTCTTTAACCGTACCAAAACTATCAATGAAAAACTAAGACAGTTCGGTGACTTCATGGATTTAACAAAATGATCTTTTAATACTTGTGAAACTGAGTTCAACAAGGTCAAGACATCAATATCTGATAAATCTAGTCAACTCAATTCTGTTTCTCAATCTGTTAGCAGTGAGAAGGAAGTCAGAGCTGAATTAGAGAAAAAGGTGGCTGCTCAAGAAGAGAGGATCTTGTCTTTAGATTAGAAGAATCATGATCATGAGATCTTACTGAAGAAGTTTGAAGAAGATCATAAGGAATTAAAGAAACTCAAAGCCTTGATAAAGAAGATGTTGTCTGGGTAAAAGAAGAGTGGATTAATTTTCTTTACATTCCGATGTTTTGTTGTAATGTAAACCTTATTTCTAAAATTTTCTTAAAGAAGTTTCTTGCATATCTTTCTTTTTTTTCGAATGTATGCTTGCTTAACCTTACAAGAACATATTATACTTCTCCATTCCTTTCCCTCTTTGAAAATCACAAAGGGGGATAATTTATTTAAATGAAGAATTTAATCTTTGAGAAGGAGAATCTAGTAAGGGGGAGTATGGCAAGAAAGTATAATGTCCAAGTAAGGGGGAGTTTTCTTTTAAGAAGAAATGTTTATCTAAGGGGGAGATATTCCCTTAAGAAAACATGACTTTAAAGATCAAGAATATGATCCTTGGGAAATATAACCTACGGAGGAGTTAGTCGTATTCATCCAAAATATTTTTCCAAAGGGGAGATAAGTTTTTTCATATTTTTTTATCTCAGTAAATATATTCTTCCTTAGAAAATTTGTTTATGATTTCCAAAATGGGGAGATTGTTGAGTCAATAAGGCTATCTTATGACTTCTCCATTCCTTATGGTTTTATATTTTGAAAATCACAAACACTTTTTCTTAAGTTCTGATTTTTTTTAAGTTTTGTATTTTTCTTAAGATTCAGAATTTTCATTCATTTATACTTACAAAATTTTCATTTTGTTATACATACAGAATTTTTATTTCGGTGTATATATGATTCAGTTTTTATGATTCTGAATTCAGCGTATATATGATTTAGTTTTTATGATTCCAAATCCAGTGTATATGTAATTCAGTTTTTATGATTCTGATTCCGGTGTATATGTGATTCAGTCTTTATGATTCTGATTCTGGTGTATATGTGATTCTGATTTTGTGATTCCGATTCTAGAAAAAATGAGATACCTGTTTCACAATCCGAATTACTTTTCCTTATGAATCTATTTTATTGATAATGTTATTATTAAGAATATGTTTTCTTGATTTCTAATGATTACGTTTTCTTGATAATGTTAGAGTTGTTTAAATGTATCATTCCAATAATATCAGATTCTAAGTTTTCTTATACTTAACATTTATTTTTAACTTAACATTGTTTCTGTTACTTGAAACGATATCGTACAATCTGTTATAAACTAATTTTTGTCTGTTTTCCACATGTCCAAGTCCCTCAGAAATTTAAGAAAAAATATGACCGTTGGAGAGGAGCCGACCATTGGGAAATTTTGCCTATAAATACAAGCTCATTTGAATGAGAAAAGGACTTTAACTTCGACAAATGACTGTGACAGAAAAAAAATTGTGAAGTGATTTCTAGAGAGAGAGGCTCTTACAACTCTTAGTGCTTCATGCAGATGTTGTGAAAAACTTGTTCAGGCATGAACAACTTGTTTAGACTTACTTTGTGTAGACTCTGATCGTGTTGATCATGGGATTCTGGGATTGGAAGATAGAGGTTCCAATTTCCTTCTAAATCGAGGGCTTGCATGGATAGCAAGACAGATACCAATCTTCGGATTGAGGGCTTACTTGGGTTTGGGTATGACAGACTTTCTTGAAAGTATAAATCAAGGAACCTTCATCCAAATTTGTTGGATACCCTTCTCTTTGGGTTAAAAGAATCTTATTGTTACTTATTTACTATTACAAGTTATTTTAATTATGTTGTTGTATGTTAACTTTGAAAGTATAACCTTCTTATACTTTTTAATTCTGTTACTCTGATTATATTACAGATTCTATATGCTTTAAGGTAGAATCTTTCTTTTAAGAAAATAGAAAAGGTTTCTTTAAGAAGTATTGTGAATGTTTGTTTAACCTTGTTAAACTTAACTTTAAAGGTTCCAAAGGAATTTTTAAAGTATACAATTCACCCCCCCCCCCCCCTCTTGTATTTGAGCATATCATTTTTACATATTCGATCCTACACTAATATAATAGATTGCAAGTCAATCGGATTTTGGATGGCCAAGTTATGGTCATCCGAAATTATTAAAACGGATTATTTTCAGCTTGTTTTCAGATATTAAAATTGAAACGTATATTTCATGTACATGTTATAATTTACCAAATTTTAATTTCCATTGATAATTCCAGTCACACTAAAATTCTAGTTAGAATCTGACCGGATTCCAATTGAAAGAATTTCACTGCCTGGTGAAATAAATTCCACACAATTGTGGAATTTACCAAATTAAACATTATTCAATAATGTATATTCATTGGGAAATTTGAAAATTTTGAAAAGGGGATTATAGGGTTATAAAAGAAACAAAATAAGGAAAAAAGGACAAATGAAGGTTGGGTGGCGAGTCAACTATAAAAAAAATAACAAAAAAAATGTTATTGTATGTGGGGAGGTGGTGGAAAATTAAAAAGAGAAAAAAATTAATTTAAAATTAAGAGGGTTGGATCCCCCTGTCGGTGTGTGTCCTACCCATGAAGAATGCCCTCTTGGCCACCATCGGGCAACTACCACCTCCTCCTTTTGGAGCTACCCTCAGTAGTCATGGTTGAGCCCATCGTCGCCTGGACATATCAATATTGTCCATCGTCCTGGTCATCATCGCAACCCCGAGAACCCGCAACCCCGCCAGTGCCATCGACCAACTCTGGCCACATTACCACCATCTGCACGGTCACCTCCTAGAAGAACCAGCTGCCAACCACCCATTGTAACCTTCGTTATATGTCGTCCTGAACCCACATCTCCCTACTGGCCATATCTTGTGTGCCTCGCTACCTCTGACCCTCTCATCGTCGTCGCCCGCACAACAATTGTCACCCAAGCTAGATCTGGCTGCACCCTTTATATCGAGTGCTCTCGCCAACATCCGCACAAGATAACTCGATGATCGTTCTACCACTATGGGATTGGTCAGTCCCCTCTGCAATGAATCCCTACCTAGTCACGATCTGGACCTTGATCGGTTCTCAGGCACCTCCTACAGGTGTTGTCTGATCCAACCCACCTCGCAATAGGATGAGGTGGGTCTGCTTGACCCAGAACAGGTCAAGGCGGATCGGTCTAGCCCCAAACATCCCTGCACGAGGTTCTGGGGCCTGGTATATTTTTAATATGATAAAAAAATTAATTTTTGGCTTAAAAACATATTTTTAATATTCTAGAAAAATTAATTTAATTTGGTATAAAAATTAAATTAATTTATTAATTTAATTTCTAGATTAAAAAAATAAATTAATATTGGGACCGAAGTAAATTAAATTATTTGAATTAAAATAATTAATTTAATTTGTTTAATTTTCATCATACTTAAATTTGTTGCATTTTAATTTTTATCGCACTTTTAATTTACTCGTAGACTAGTCTTGATCATCGATCGTGCATGTCTAGTTGTAATTAATTAATTATTACAATTTTGTGTGATGTTTGTAATAATTAGTTAATTTTTATGATGGTTTGTGCATCGTCCTATTTTATTCAATATATATAAGGTTCTAAGCTTCCATCATTATCTGTATATATATATCGCGCTTCTCAGGACCCTCTTGCCTGCATGCGAGTATTGTTGTACTATTGATGACAATGTCGTAAGTCACAGACCATGCCAAGCTGAGGTGAAAACCCAGATGAGATATGGACACATAAGATCGGGGATGAGCTACATCATGAGTCAATACCTGACTCAGGTACAATACCCCTAGATCACAATTCATCCATTGAGTTTAAATGTATCAACCAATATTAGATGTTCAAGACCAGTTGGATAATTTTATTTCCTATATGAATTGTTTATTATTTTATACATTTGTATGTATGTGGGAAACACATAAAATAATAAACCAAAAATATGCATAAAGACATGATGAATGTTTTTCTATTAAATTTTGGTTGTGAGAGAGACAACATAGTATGAACATATTAATAGAAATGGACCACATTCTTAAAATATATTAAAAAACCTTAAAGAAATATTAAATCACAAATGCCTTACTTCATTTGAATTTGAAAAAAAACTATGTGTATGGGATGCTTGATCAGCTAAATTTGAGGGTGTCTCCTACTATCAAAGAGTTCTTATGTGAGTGATGGGTTGACTTAACTATAGTTGGCTGCAAAAGGGTATACAAAGATAGATTGTTTCAACTTTAGAGGAAAGTGTTGAGTAAATAATGTTTATGATTTTAGAAGCTAGGACTCCACTCAAAAGATCAAGGAGTCACAGGTTAATGTGGTTGGGAAGCTTGGTGCCTACCTAGGAAATCTCTGTGTATTGGTGTAGCTAAAGCTTGTAGACTATGAGTAGAGGTTTCAAGGATCTTTTCCACTAGAATACTCAAATGACATAGTATTCTTAGTATAGTAGTGAGGACTATTAGAGTTCGATAAAATAATGAGAGACATTTAATGATTTAATTAATCGGTAATGTCTAATCAATAATCAAGATAAAATACTAATCTGTTAGATTTTTATTTCGTAGAAAATTCCATGTAATACCACAAGTACAATGTGATAATATTGGACAAATAAAATGTCCAATATAGCATGAATTTATAAAGAGTAGTACAAACACTTGTGCAAAGTACTGTGATAGAGGAAATTTGAGGTGTTGGAGTCCCCAATACCTGTTGAGCCACCTCACAAAGTGAGGGTGAGAAAAAATGCTTACATGAGACTCATGTATGATGCATATGATGGTTATTTCATAATTTTATCATCAATATCTGATTCAAGTTGTGGATACAACATCAGGGCATGGATGGTTCAACATGTTGTCTCGTCTCTAAGAATATTACGAGGAGAAAGAGAAGCAAGAAATGAATAAAATGATGTTTACACTGGATATGTGTAAAATTGAATGATAGATCATGATCTTTAAATACATCACATTCTTATATCTTTATCACATACTTTCTCTAGATTCATTTAAAATTACAAAGATAACTTTAAAATGAGAAAACACTTCATTACCTTTTAAGTAAGGTTCACCAAGTAAATAAGAACTTAAAGAAAGTCTTAGTTCTTAGGGTGAATAAATTGAAAGACAAGGAGAAAAGGACTATGATAAGTGTGAATCCAAAGGAACCTTCACAATGTCCTTCAACAGAAAGAGTAAAAGCATTATATATGAGGTTATTTTCTTCACATGTCATAAGATAAATCTATGGAAGTTTAAATGCAATGAACTGAATCAAAGAAGCAAGTAGTCACTTCTTCTTTGGGTATAATCATCAATTGTAAGTAATTTTTATATAATACTTTTTGGGTATTGAATACAATATGTCTATCACATATGTGTATTTAAATACAATAACCAAGTAATTATAGAAATTTTATAAGAAGTAAGGTGTGTTCTCCAAGAGGGTGAGAAAGGATGGTTCCTAAGTCAGCGGTGGGAAGTATGCAACTTCTAATTTCTAAATAAATGGTTATAATAGAACTTTTATTGAGTATAACCAAAACATTTATCACAAGTTTCCATTGAAAAAAATGAGAAATTATTCCAGTTTAGGAATGAATGTTGTTTGTGGTATTTAATACTCAACCAATAGTTCAATAATGCTTGAATCATTGGAAATATCTGATGAATATAAAATATAAGACTTATATAACAAGTTGTGGAAAGATAAAACTTTTTCAAGAAAAACTAAGTAGTTGTCAAGGATATACTCAGTATGGTTTTATTATCTTTGGATTTAAAGACCTAAGGTATTATTGAAACACTTATGTACTTAGTTTTGGACAAAGAAACCTTTAGAAATAAAGGTAAGGCACAATGCTATCAAAATTAGTTAAGCTAGAGAGCATGAACTCTTATAAGGATAAGCTAGTGGTAAATATACTTTATAATATTCCTTTAAGTTTGTTTAAGGAATGTGAAAGTGAAGTATGGTATTTTCATGGTCAAAATATGTGATTTTCTTTAGGCCGGTGTGCCAAAGAATATTTGGACCAAAGCATTCATCGATCATTATAATGTAGCGTGGAGTAATTCCTAAATGCACATTATCTTATCCACATCAAAGTTATGGTGCAAATAAGTAGGATTGATGATGAGTATTAAATGTTAACATTGATCAATAAAATGTAGTGTGGAGAAATTTCTAAACATGCATTTTCTTATATACATTAGAGTCATGATATAAGTACAAGGATAATCAATGTTAAAACTCATGCATTATAGATACTTCCATTTTTCAAGACATGCTTTGCAAATACCAACATTATCCCATAACCATATGACAAGTATAATGAAAAATGGATATCATATGATTTTTAATGTGATATAAATCCATTGTCATAAGAACATGTGTGTAATGTCTCGGATTTTCCGTTTATTATTTTTAAATATTATATGGAATTATTTTGAGGTCGGGCGTGAAGACGGCACATCATTCCGAGGTCCAGTGAGCCCGGAATGGTGGTTTGAACTTTTTTTAGTTAAGTGAGTCGGCGCTTGTGCGCAGTTGTGGCAGTTTCCAAACGGATGTCCGGATTAAAAATCTGAGCACACGGTTGCGTCTGGGACGACGACTCTACCTAAGAATGAGGCTAACCTCGACCGGCACGGGTCGATGGAAAAAGTTATTTTTCGGACATTTTAAGTAAAATAAAATAAATTAAATTAACCAGTTCATTTTATTTTCATTTAAGGAAACATCCGCTGCAGCATGGCGACGGTGCAACTGTTTCCTAAATTAATAACGCATCATAATAACTTCAAAATGACAAGTCAATGTCATTAATGCTGCCGTGTAATTAAATGTCAACTTGTTTCCCTTTTTAATGGGTTAACCAATTGTTGAATCGTTGGCAACGCTTGAGAAGAACCTCTGCCAAATCCATGAGGCATTGGAGCAATTCTCGACGACGAACGACAATGGATCAAAACCAAGGATTGTCGCACCGGAGTTGAAGGATCACGACGACAACGGCAGCACGACGCCTTCATCAATGATCGATCCTTTCAAAAGTTAGGGGTTGTTGTTTTGATTTTCTTTTACCCGTATTTGAATTTAAACGACGAATGTAGATCAACCACGAACAAGTTGATCCGCGGATCCATACGTTCTTGCGGGAGGGTTTTCTTTGGGATGATTTTGGGGAATTAATCCATGCTTTTTATTCATATTGATCTCTGCTCCATTTAAACCTATTAACGGGAGCGGATCAATGCCGTGACGAATGAAGGTAGAGTTTCACTCCTCAATTTGTTTATTTGGATCTCTTCCGCCTTTTTCCCCGTGCATTCTTCACGTTCTTCGTGGGGAGACGAACAACAGATTATTGTGCATCCTTTCTGAGATGTAACGATCCCAAATTGAATATTTGACGACGCAATGACCTTGCAGAGGTGCGGCGGCAATGGCGGACGACGAATCGGACCAGATCGGGAAGGGCGTTCTTCGAGCATTCTTCGTGCGGGAAGATCAATCATGTTTTCGGAGCAGATCGGAGGCCCGAAAATGACGGAAACAACTTCGTGGCATTGGGGCGACCAAGACCTGAAGGTTTTGTGGCAATCAGACGATTGGATCAACGATCGGAGCACCACGGGAGGCGCGACGGTGGAGGTCCGCGTTTTTGGAAATTTCCAGAATACACACCATGTACTTCAGAAGAACACTCTGTGTAGTTCTGAGGGTGGCAGCTAGGGTTTCGGGGTCAGAGAAGGATTACATGGCTTGTGACCCTGGTCACACGGCGTGTTGGACCTTTCCCGAAGCTCGGCGTGTACTTCGGGTGGTACATGGACACAAGATTCTCTACACGGCTTCAGGCGGCACGGCGTGAACAGCTTGGCAGAGGCGGCTACGTGGAGCTCGGCGTGTATCCCAGGGATACACGGACACGGGATGGAGTACACGACCGTGTACTCCCTCACCCGGCCAGGCGAGGTCACCAGCGCAGGTCACCCCGTGTGCATATTGCACGGGTTGAAGTACACGGGTTGGTGACCGTGTACGGGCACATGGCCAGAGTACACGGAGCCATCCCCAGTGACCCAGACACAGCGTGTACTCCGTACTACACGCTGTGTATAAAGTTTTCTACACGACCAGCCTCACGACATGGGCCGTTGTACACGGGCAGCTCCCGGGGTCAGACAACACGGCATGTATCATTTCTACACGCCGTGTACTTTTTGGAGAACGACTTGGTCCTTTTGTTCACCGTGCCTTGAACATATTTCATTTGGGTTAGTGCCCCTTCTTCTTTTCCCCTGAAGGCCAGGCATCATTCCCTCACACCATTTTATGATCCCTTCAGCAGGACCTTTCTGTGATAGAGTTAGGTATCCATCCGAGAGGCCCGGATCGAGATCCTCTATCCATTCCATACCCTAGGTAGAGTCAGGCATCGGTGTGACCAACTTTACTGGGCGTTGATCCTCTACCTAGAAGGTGAATTCTGGATGAGTCGCGGTATCCACCATGGCCCTGGCAATGATCCTCATCTGTGTATCGAGATCTTTCCCACTCAGGAGTGTGTCTCCCGTAATGAGTGATTCTATCTATCGTAACCCTTCCACTTAGGAGTGTGTCTCCTGTAATGAGTGTAGCTATATCTCGTGACGATTCCCGACGAACATCACTCCTCGGATGGACATCATCAGAACTATAAGACTCGTGGAGTGTGTTCTCCCGGAACGAGTGCATCATGGAATCTTCAAACAGAATCCCTATCGGGGTATGCGGTTGCGTGGCTTGTCTCTAGACCACGGGCCTGGGTTTTGAGTATATATGGTTTGTTTTATATGTTCTGTAAACATATATTGTGCATAGCTGACTGTACCTTTACTTTGTGTACTGCTTCGTGGTTTTCGGGGTCCTCTACAGAGTATTGTTGTACTCACCCCTATACGGGCTTTGCCCGCACGTCTGGTGTCTTGTGCAGACGAGCATCCTTTTGACAGAGTCTAGGGCGGACCAGGACAGGACCGAGATTTCTGAGTTTCCTACAGGCCCAGGCGTTCCTACGGATACGAGTAGCAATCCCAGTACCTTTGTGCTTACAGGTTGGACTTTGCAGTTTTTTTCAGACTCTTGTTTTTGGTGGACTTGTATTCTGGCCCAGTTTACTTTTACAGTACTCTACCTTTTGTCGTGCTCTGTTGGTTGGGTTTAGTTGTATGCATGTATTTTTGTTCCTTAGTGCTTTACATTTTAGCATTTGTGGGCTTGGAGATTTGTGTGTGTGTACAGGTATTTAGGCAATGCCTCCCATGTTAGTGACATGCCTACTCGGTGCTAGTCACCAGACCCTGGCCTATTGGAGGCGGGCTTGGGGAGTCATGGCATGGGCCCCACCAGGACGGGTCGTGACAAAGTGGTATCAGAGGGGTCGGTTATACCTTAGGAACAAGAGTCTGTGAGTTTGGTTGGGGAAACAGTGTTGAGTGTTTCGTGTTTGGCTTTCAGGCCTGAGACCCCAGTGTTGGTGCGGTGGCCGAAGTATCCATACACCAGGACTCTGATAGCCTGCTTTTCGACCCAGTTCACGAAAACACTGGTTGCGGGGAAATAAAAAAGTACATGCATCATATAGGAATGAGTTGTGTCTTCCATATCCTTGGTGTCTGTAAAGACCCATAAAATTCAAGGAAATTTTTTTTTCTTAATTTTCTTTGGGATTTTACATGAACGCGATTTCTGACGGAACTTGATTCTGAGGCCCGGTGTTCCCGGAATTTCTATCCGAAGTTTAGTTCGGGTACGTTCAGTGAACGAACGAGCGGGAATTTCTATCTTTTGAACTGGTGCTTGGAATCGAATTCCGAGGGCACCGATGGAACCGTAGCGCCGGTAATTGCTTATGAACGCCATTTCTGAAGTTGCTTTTTCACGAGAGAAGATTATAAAAATTGTGGAAGTTTAATTTATAATTAAACTACAATTTTTATTTTCTTTAAGTGGTTTTAGGATTTGGGTGGAAGTTGGGTAACTACCCAACTTCCCAAGGGAGGCTATGAGGGTGGTGGGGCCCACACGAACCACACCCCTTCATATTCTTAAACCCCCTCAACTCACCATTAATTTTTGACAACTTATGTTATTAATTAAGTGAGTTAAGTGTGGATGTTTGAATTTCAAACTCTTGAAATTCAAAAGTTATGTTATGTTAATAAAATAAGAGGTGAGCTTATTTTATTTGGGGTTGGAACCTTGTGGTGGAGTTTTTGGGAGAAAATACTAAGGACTTGAGGAACTTCTTCGTCTTCAACGAAGAACGCGAAGAACAAATCGGTCTCCGATGAAGAACGCCGAGTTCTCAGAAACCGATTACGCGGCGCCGTGTACCGCGACGCCGACGCGACTTCCTCCTTCCGCGACGTCTCTTTCCGTGACGGTTTTTCCATGATGAATCCTCGTTCGACGAACCTCCGCTCAAGCTCGCACAAGGTAGAGGTTTATTTATTTTATTTTTGATTCGTGAATACTACTTTGACATTCTTCGTGTAATAAGACCAAATGCTATCGATTAACGAGAGGGGGGCCGGACTGCACAAACACGGCCGACCCACCTCCTTTATCCTTGCTGGTTTTTTTGTGGATTGGAACGGAATGGTGTGGTGCCGACGCACCACGCGGAATCATGCGGTAAAGAATGTGTGGCGCCGTCGCGTCGCGCCGTGAAATCGAACAAGGACGCGACGCCGTCGCGCCGCGTCGAAGAGAACCAAAGACACCGCGGCCGGAGCGGGGCCGCGGCGGAGGGGTGCGGAGCCGTTGCGTCGCGCCGGACGAACCAAGCCGAGGTTGGTTCCGGGCCGCGGCTGAGCAGGGTGACCGGCGGCCGGTTCCGGGCCGCCGATGTCGGAGCAGGGAGGAGACCGGTCGTCGCTGGTCCCGTGGTGGCAGAAACCGACCGGCCGGGGTGGGCCGGCCAGACAGGAGAACATCCGGGGGTTCAAACCCCCGGTCGTCCAGCAAGCGACCCCCATTAAGGGGGGTCGCGGTTACAAATCGCGGGGGGCAGCACCCCCCCCCCCCCCCCCCGCTAAACCGAACGGCTCGGCCGAGCCAGCTGGCGTCGCGCGCCAGCGCGCCGGACCGCCAGTCCGGCAGCCGGGCCGGTCCGCACCGCGCCGCGCCCATCCATGCCAACCTGGACCCGGTTCGGGCCAACCCAGGGGGTCTCAGGCCGGGTCGGTCCGGGCCCGAAACCCCCGTTTTCGGAACCTTTTTTGTCTTTTGCCCATATCTCGGGCTACGGACCTCCGAATGATGCTCCGTCAGTGGCGATGCGATCCTTGGATCAAGACGGTCGTTTTGGTATATCGCACACAAGGTTTAGGAGTACTTTGGGTTTAGCCGGGTTGGTTCGTACACAAAACCAATCGGGCCCTCGGAGCGGAAACGCTCATATCTTGAGCTACGGACGTCCGATTGACGTGCCTTCGACTTTGTTGGATTCCTCTTAGTGAGGTGGATCTTTTGACTTAATCCGCTCGAGGTTTGGATGCAGGTGGAGTACGGTCGTGTTGGTTTTACCTTAAAAACCAACCGGGCCCCTGGGACGAAAAAACCAATAACTCTCAGACTGGGCGTCCGATTGACGCGCCGTCTGCGACATTGAGTTCCTATTGACGATACGGAACTTTAGGATACATCAACTCTAGACTATGTGTTATTTGATGTATCAGCCTCTCGGCTCGTGGAGCGGACCCTCCAAAACGAGCTTGCTGTGTGCGGGAACCTTAGAGATGGTTGCGACTGCTACTGTGACGACGACGACTGTACAGAGATCCTCAGTGGATTCGACGGCGACGACTATAGCACTCAGCGATCCTTTGTGGGTCAGTGCTACCGATCCTGTGTGGGTCATCACTCAGCGGTCCTGTGTGGGCCAGCGCCTACAGATCCTGTGTGGGTCCGATCCTGTGTGGGTCATTGCGGGGGTTAGTTACCTATCGATCCTTTGTGGGTCAGATCCTATGTGGGTCATTGCGGGGGTTAGTACCTATCGATCCTTTGTGGGTCTGACGGCTTAGATGAATCAGTGGCAATATCTGGTCATCTCTATCGTCATACGAAGAAGTATACCTATGTGAGCTGAATCCTGTTTTACTTTCCTATGTGTATTGTGTTGTGCTATCCTGTGTGGATTTACGTTTTGCTTTCCTGTGTGGACTGGGTTATACTTGGGTTTGGATGTTGGAGCCGAATGAGAATTGATGACTTAGGTATATGTATGGGCATATACCTAAGCAGTGTCGGATGTTACTTCGTGATTGTATCTTTCCTTTATGGATTATCCTTTGTGGATTCTGGGAGACCTTCGGGGGTCTCGGGGTCCCTACTGAGTAGCTTATACTCACCCCTACACGGGTTATGCCTGCACTGCGTTGTGTTGGTTGCAGACGACGGACAGTGCTGATCGTGGTGGAGGCTTGCGGAGCAGGACGGTACCTGGAGGTGGACCACTGTGCGGGACGTACTCGGAGCGGTCGGCTGGACCCGAGGAGCAGTGGAGGCTTTCTGTACCCACCCTTCAGGTGGGATTTCCAGTGGGCAGCTCAACGTTGCGGCTTTACTTTTCAGTTGCTATTTTCCCTTTCCAGTTGTACTTTACTTTCAGTTTGGGTTTGTATACTGGCCCACTTACTTTTCCGCACTTACTGTTGTACCAGTTTTTACTTAGTGTTTACTTCTTCTTTCTTTCTCTGTGGTGTTTGTTTACTTTACAAAGGCAGCGCCTTCCCTTTTTCTGGGATTTAGGCCTTGGTGCTAGTCGCCAGCCCCTGTCATATGGAAGGCGGGCTTGGGGTAGTCACGGCACGGGCCCCGAGGACGGGTCGTGACAAATTGGTATCAGAGGGAGGTTCGGTTCTACCACAGAACTTGGGACTCTGATCTTTTTCTATGTGAAGCAATAGTGTTAAGCATATTGGGTGTGGTTATCAGTCCAAGGAGTCTAGTGTTGGTGCGGCGGCTGACGTATCCGTACACCAGGACCCTGACTTCTGATTTCCGACTTAATGCACGAAAAAATTGATTGAATGTGTGTTTCAAGTTTTCTATGTGATTACTTTGTGTCATCTCACCAGGTATACTGTTTTGACCGTGGCGCACCTGTTTCTTTTCAGGATGGCCCCACAATGGCATCCAGCTAGGGTTCCGAGAGTTGTACATGATGACAGCCCACCGAGCGATGAGGCCTCGGTGCAGGGCCCTTTGTCAGCAGAGGCACCGGCGGTAGCTCTACCCACCGAGCCACCGATGCTTCCAGCCCCAGCCGCTGACGATGCACGTCGCCTTAGTGCACTGCATGAGTTCCATCACCAGCGACCACCCAGGTTCTGCGGGGAGACGGACCCCCAGGCAGCCGAGGACTGGCTGGAGGCAGTGGTGAGAGTTTTCAGGTTAGTGAGGACACTAGCAGACCTCATGGTGATCCTCACAGCGAGCCTACTGCACGCAGCAGCAGGCAGATGGTGGAGCTTGATGCTCCAGGTGCACGATGATGCATCTCTCCTCTGGACAGACTTTGAGAGCCTCTTCTGCTCGGAGTTCGTCCCAGCCACCCTCTGTGCGGTGCACATCCAGGAGCTTCTTCAGCTGCGGCAGGGCAGCTTGACAGTCGCCCAGTACTCGGCAAGATTTACCGATCTCTTGCGCTACTCGACAGACATGGTACGGGACCCATTCTTTCGGGCTCGGACCTTTGAGCAGGGATTGAGGCACGAGATCAGGGCATCGCTGATCTCCCTCAGCATTCTGACTCAGGCAGGAGTACTGGAGTGAGCCCTTTTGATCGAGAGTTTTCTTGCTGAGCCTTCTTCAGCAGCGAGACCTACCGCGGGGCGGCACGTAGCAGAGTCTTCTGCAGCAGGCAGTCGATGGATGACTCATTGGTCCAGGCAAACCATACCCTCAGGTAGACGACCTCAGGACACTGGCTCAGCAGTGCGGGGCACACAGCGCGGATCCAGTCTTTCGAGAGGCAGGCAGTGCTACTCATGCGGCGGGCAGGGCCACATGGCTCGTGACTGCCCGACCCGCCGTGCCGAGGAGCAGCAGACGGTTGAGGGGCCACCCAAGCAGAGGCATAGGGTCGACCATGGCGGTCTTCAGGGAGTAGGCAGACGAGGCAGAGGAGCTGGCCGAGCAGCAAGTGGTGGGCGACGCTTTGAGGCTCTACCACCACCACCACCAGGAGGTCCACCCTGACCACAGGGAGCTGGAAGGCAGAGACAGGAACAGCTCCAGGCAGCGGAGGCCTACAATCACGGTGTGCCCGAGATGATTCAAGGTACTATCTGTGTCAATTACACCCTTGATGCAGTTCTTATAGACACAGGAGCGAGTCACTCTTTCATAGCTGCTGCCCTTGTTCAGAGCTCGGAGATTCCGACAGAGTCGTTGGCTCGATCCTTACGGCTAGAAACTCCTACGGGAGCAGACTCGATGATTACGCACTAGTGTCGGCAGTGTGAGATTACTCTAGGAGGTGAGAGCTTCATCTAGGATCTTCTTGTAGTGGCGTCAAGGCCTTACGACGTCATCTTGGGCATGGATTGGTTGTCTACAGTCCATGCACAGATTGACTATATTAGGCGCAAGGTGCGATATGTACGCACCGACGGGAGCAGGTTCACCTTCACCGGCAAGAAGGGAGCCTTTGCAGCACAGGATGGACTCTCGAAGAGGAGAGGACAGCCCATCACTCATCAGTTGGCTAGCCTCATCCTAGGAGCAGTTGACGTACGGAGTCCTAGTTTTCCTGTAGTGGTGGATCAGTATGCAGACGTCTTTACCGATGACGCTCCAGGGCTACCTCCTCGTAGAGAGGTAGACTTTTATATCGACCTGTACCCTAGGACAACCCCGATATCAACTCCAGCGTATCGGATGGCCCCTGCCGAGCTTCGAGAGCTACGGGTACAGTTGGAGGACTTGCAGGGCAAAGGGTTCATCTGACCCAGTGTTTCACCCTGGGCTTCCCCGATTTTGTTCGCCAAGAAGGAAGACGAGAGCTTGCGACTTTGTGTCTATTATCGTCGCTTGAACCAGGTGATAGTGAGGAATAAGTATCCGCTACCGATGATTGATGACCTCTTCGATCAACTCAAGGGATCACGGTGGTTCTCGAAGATAGACCTCAGGTCAGGCTATCATCAGCTCAGAGTTCGAGACGAGGACGTGCAGAAGATGACCTTCAGGTGTCGGTATGGCCACTATGAGTTCTTGGTTATGTCATTCGGCGTAACCAATGCTCCAATAGTGTTCATGGCCCTCATGAACAGGATCTTTCAGCCATACCTCGATCGATTTGTTGTGGTCTTCATCGACGACATTTTGATTTACTCGACGACTGAGGAGGAGCACGCCTACCATTTGCGGGTTGTGCTAGACACACTCCGAGAGCACCAGCTTTATGGCAAGCTCTCGAAGTGTCAGTTCTGGATACACGAGGTCCACTTCTTGGGACACGTCATCTCTAAGGCGGGAGTTGCAGTGGATTCTGCGAAGATCGAGGTAGTGCTAGCTTGGGAGCCACCCAGGAGCATGACGGAGGTGCGGAGTTTCTTGGGACTAGCTAGATACTATCAGAGATTTGTGCCAGACTTCTCCAGAGTTGCGGCACCACTCTCAGCTTTGACGAAGAAGGGTAAACCCTTTGTGTGGTCAGACAGTTGTCAGCAGAGCTTCCAGGAATTGAGACAAAGATTGACCAGCACACCTATCTTGAGGTTGCCTGAGGAGGGAGTAGGGTACGTAGTCTACTGCGATGCATCAGGGACTGAACTCGGATGTGTCCTAATGCAGGAGCGGTCCGTGATCGCCTATGGATCACGTCAGTTGAGGCCGCATGAGCAGAACTACACTACCCATGACCTGGAGTTAGCAGCAGTGGTCTTCGCTCTGAAGACATGGAGACACTACCTGATGGGTGAGCGCTTTATAGTCTTTTATGACCATCAGAGTCTCAGATACATATTATCTCAGAAGGACCTGAATCTGAGACAACGGCGATGGCTCGAGTTCCTCCAAGACTATGACTTTGAGATAGTTTATACTCCTGAGAAGGGGAACGTGGTAGTCGATGCTCTCAGTAGAAGGACGGGCATTAATATACTTGAGGAGGCGACAGAGCAGCTAGCCTCTTTGTAGATATCCTTCATGGATAGATATGGAGCAGCCTTCCTTCAGTCTCTCATAGTCACCCCTCCACTACTGCAGCGGGTCAGAGAGGCACAGTGTGGGGACGTTGACTGTGAGACGCGGCATGCATAGATATCCTCAGGACAGGCACCTGATGGTTTCTCCTTTAGAGCAGAGCACGGCGTCCTTTTCAGAGGGCGTACCTTGGTACCAGTTACTTTACGGGAGGAAGTGTTGAGAGAGTTTCACACTTCTCCTTTGGCGGTATATCCTGGAGTGGCGAAGATGTACCAGGATCTCAGACGACAGCACTGGTGGCCGGGCATGAAGAAGGTTGTGGCAGAGTTCATTTCTCGATGCCTCACCTGCCAGCAGGTGAAGGCAGAGCACCAGGTACCAGCAGGCTTGGTACAGCCTTTGGAGGTCCTAGAGTGGAAGTGGGACGACATATCTATGGACTTCGTGACTGGAATTACACGCACTTCCAGAGGTCACGACTCTATATGGGTGATTGTCGACCGACTCACCAAGTCGGCACACTTCTTACCCATCAGAGAGAAGGGCTCAGTGGAGAGCTTGGTACGACTTTACGTTCAGGAGATTGTGCGGCTTCACGGTGTGCCATCATCTATCATCTTCGATCGAGATGCTCGCTTTACTTCCCAGCTTTGGAAGGGGTTGCAGGAGGCGTTCGGGACGCAACTACGTCTGAGCACCGCCTTTCACCCTCAGACGGATGGTCAGATGGAGAGGACTATTCAAACTCTCGAGGACATGCTCCGCACATGTGTCCTCAACTTTGGTCGCAGTTGGGAGGACCACCTACCCTTGGTGGAGTTTGCGTACAACAACAACTACCACTCCACCATCGGGATGGCACCGTACGAGGCGTTGTACGACCGACCTTGCAGATCTCCTTTGTGCTGTACAGACCCTGGGGAGTCAGCACTCGTGGGACCAGAAATGGTCTGGGCCACGATAGAGAAGGTCCAGGTCATCCAGGAGCGGATGAGGACAGCTCAGAGCCGGCAGAAGTCTTATGCTGACAGGAGGCGGAGGCCACTAGAGTTCGAGGATGGCGACCACGTCTTTTTACGTGTCTCACCTCGATGTGGTTTACGGAGATTTGGCCAAGGTAGAAAGTTGTCTCCATGCTTCATCGGACCATTCCAGGTCCTTAGCAGGATTGGCGAGGTGGCTTATTGCCTGGCTCTACCACCTCAGTTGCACAGGGTGCACGACGTCTTCCACGTATCTCAGCTGAGCAGATACGTGCACGACCCGACACATATCATCGACCATGGGGAGCTAGACGTTGATGATGGGGAGACTTTTACGGAGGTCCCAGTAGAGATCGAGGATCGACAGGAGCGGGTCCTACGTGGACGGTCGATTCCTCTAGTACGTATCAGATGGCAGCACGAGAATCTCCAA
Source organism: Viscum album (assembly GCA_963277665.1). Classification (NCBI taxonomy): domain Eukaryota; kingdom Viridiplantae; phylum Streptophyta; class Magnoliopsida; order Santalales; family Viscaceae; genus Viscum; species Viscum album. The sequence continues at coordinate 1,239,601,599 of OY728153.1, forward strand.
GAGAGCACTTGGGAGCGGGAGGCTCAGATGCGTGCTCAGTACCCACATTTGTTTCCCTAGCTTATGATGTATCTTTACGGGGATGTAAAGCCATGAGGTGGGAGTAATGTAAAGACCCGTAAAATTCAAGGAAATTTTTTTTTCTTAGTTTTCTTTGGGATTTTACATGAACGCAGTTTCTGACGGCACTTGATTCCGAGGCACGGTGTGCCCGGAATTTCTATCCGAAGTTTAGCTCGGGTACGTTCAGTGAACGAACGAGCGGGAATTTCTATCTTTTGAACCAGTGCTCGGAATCGAATTCTGAGGGCACCGATGGAACCGTAACGCCGGTAATTGCTTATGAACGTCATTTTCGGAGTTGTGTTTGCATGAGAGAAGATGATAAAAATTGTGGAAGTTTAATTTATAATTAAACTACAATTTTTATTTTCTTTAAGTGGTTTTAGGCTTTGGGTGGAAGTTGGGTAACTACCCAACTTCCCCAGGGAGGTTATGAGGGTGGTGGGGCCCACATGAACCCCACCCCTTCATATTCTTAAACCCCCTCAACTCACCATTAATTTTTGACAACTTATGTTATTAATTAAGTGAGTTAAGTGTGGATGTTTGAATTTCAAACTCTTGAAATTCAAAAGTTATGTTATGTTAATAAAATAAGAGGTGATCTTATATTTTATTTGGGGTTGGAACCTTGTGGTGGAGTTTTTGGGAGAAAAGACTAAGGACTTGAGGAACTTCTTCGACTTCAACGAAGAACGCGAAGAACACATCGGTCTCCGACGAAGAACGCCGAGTTCTCGGAAACCGATTACGCGACGCCGTGTACCGCGATGCCGACGTGACTTCCTCCTTCCGCGATGTCTCTTTCCGCGAAGTTTTTTCCATGATGAATCCTCATTCGACGAACCTCCGTTCAAGCTCGCACGAGGTAGGGGTTTGTTTATTTTATTTTTGATTCGTGAATACTACTTTGACGTTCTTCGTGTAATAAGACCAAATGCTATCGATTAACAAGAGGGGGGCCGGAACGCACAAATACGGCCGACCCACCTCCTTTATCCTTGTTGGTTCTTTTGTGGATTGGAACGGAATGGTGTGGTGCCGACACACCACGCGGAACCGTGTGGTAAAGAATGTGCGGCGTCGTCGCGCCGCACCGTGAAATCGAACAAGGACGCGACGCCGTCGTGCCGCGTCGAAGAGAACCGAAGACACCGTGAACGGAGCGGGGCCACGGCGGAGGGGCGTGGCACCGTCGCGCCGCGCCGGATGAACCAAGCCGAGGTTGGTTCCGGGCCGCGGCTGAGCAGGGTGACCGGCGGCGGGTTCCGGGCTGCCGATGTCGGAGCAGGGAGGGGACCGACCGTCGCCGGTCCCGTGGTGGCAGAAACCGGTCGGCCGGGGCGGGCGGGCCGGACAGGAGAACAGCCGGGGGTTCAAACCCCCGGCCGGCCAGCAAGCGGCCCCCATTAAGGGGGTCGCGGTTACAAATCGTAGGGGGCAACGCCCCCCCCCCCCCCCCCCCCCCCGCTAAACCGAACGGCTCGGCCGTTCGGCCGAGCCAGCTGGCACCGCGCGCCGGACCGCCAGGCCGGCAGTCGGGCCAGGCCGGGCCGACCCAGGGGGTCTCAGGCCGGTCCGGGCCCGAAACCCCCGTTTTTTGAACCTTTTTGGTCTTTTGCCCATATCTCGGGCTACGGACCTCCGAACGATGTACCGTCAGTGGCGATGCGATCCTTGGATCGAGACGGTCGTTTCGGTATATCGCACTCAAGGTTTCGAAGTACTTTGGGTTTGGCCGGGTTGGTTCGTATACGAAACCAACTGGACCCTCGGAGCAGAAATGCTCATATCTTGAGCTACGGACATCTGATTGACGTGCCGTTGACTTTGTTGGATTCCTCTTAGTGAGGAAGATCTTTTGGCTTACTCCGCCTGAGGTTTGGATGCAGGTGGAGTACGTTAGGGTTGGTTTTTCCTTAAAAACCAACCGGGCCCCTGGGACGAAAAATCTAATAACTCTCAGACCGAGCGTCCGATTGATGCGCCATCTGCGACGTTGAGTTCCTGTTGACGATACGGAACTTTAGGATACATCAACTCTGGAATATGTGTCAGTTGATATATCAGTCTCTCGGCTCGTGGAGCGGACCCTCCAAAACGAGCTTGCTGTGTGCGGGAACCCTAGAGCTGGCTACGACTACTACTGTGACGGCGACGACTGTACAGAGATCCTCAGTGGATTCGACGGCGACGAATACAGCACTTAGCGATCCTTTGTGGGCCATTGCTACCGGTCCTATGTGGGTCCGATCCTATGTGGGTCAGCGCTCAGCAGTCCTGTGTGGGCCAGCGCCTACAGATCCTGTATGGGTCAGATCCTGTGTGGGTCATTACGGGGGTTAGTTACATATCGATCCTTTGTGGGTCAGATCCTATGTGAGTCATTGCGGGGGTTAGTACCTATCGATCCTTTGTGGGTCTGACGGCTTAGATGAATCAGTGGAAATATCTGGTCATCTCTATCGTCATACGAAGAAGTATACCTGTGTGAGCTGAATCCTGTTTTACTTTCCTATGTGGATTGTGTTGTTCTATCCTATGTGGATTTACGTTTTTCTTTCCTGTGTGGACTGGGTTGTACTTGGGTTCGGATGTTGGAGCCGAATGAGAATTGATGACTTAGGTATATGTATGGTCATATACCTAAGCAGTGTCGGATGTTACTTCGTGATTGTATCTTTCCTTTGTGGATTATCCTTTGTGGATTTTGGGAGACCTTCGGGGGTCTCGGGGTCCCTACTGAGTAGCTTATACTCACCCCTGCACGGGATATGCCCACACTATGTTGTGTTGGTTGAAGACGACGGACAACGCTGATCGTGGTGGAGGCTTGCGGAGCAGGACGGTACCTGGAGGTGGACCACTGGGCGAGACGTACTCGGAGCGGTCGGCTGGACCCAAGGAGCAGTGGAGGCTTTCTGTACCCACCCTTCAGGTGGGATTTCCAGTGGGCAGCTCGACGTTGCGGCTTTACTTTTCAGTTGTAGTTTTCCCTTTCCAGTTGTACTTTACTTTCAGTTTGGGCTTGTATACTGGCCCACTTACTTTTCTGCAATTATTGTTGTACCATTTTTTACTTAGTGTTTACTTCTGCTTTCTTGCTCTGTGGTGTTTGTTTACTTTACAAAGGCAATGCCTTCCCTTTTTCCGGGATTTACGCCTTGGTGCTAGTCGCCAGCCCCTGGCCTATGGAAGGCGGGCTTGGGGTAGTCACGGAACGGGCCCCGAGGATGGGTCGTGACAGTGTCAGCTATCCAGATATACTCATTGACCGTGACACATCTTGTTTCTTTACAGGATGCCTCTGCGACGCGTACTCGCTAGGATTCAGCAGCACGATCACGAGGATGACCCCCTCAGTGACGAGGCTTCGATACAGGGACCAGTTCCCCATGCGTTGCCACCAGGTGGTGCACCTGCTATACCACCACCAGTGGAGAAGCCAGTGGTACCAGCAGTACCGACCGGTGAGGAGCGAAGGCTCAGTGCGCTCCATGAGTTTCAGAGATAGAGGCCCCTCAGGTTCCGAGGCGAGCCTGACCCTCAGGCGGCTGAGGACTGGCTTGAGGCGGTGACCAGAGTTTTCCGTCTAGTGAGGACACCAGCAGACCAGATGGTGATCCTAGAAGCGAGCCTTCTTTAGGTTTTGGTCAGACGATGGTGCAGTCTGACCACACAGACTCATGACGAGGAGACTCTTTCGTGGACGGAGTTTGAGCGACTCTTCAGAGAGGAGTTCTCTCCGGTTACACTGAGAGCTGTGTGCATCCAGGAGCTTCTTCAGCTTCAGCAGGGTAGTATGACGGTGGCTGACTATTCATCGAGGTTCACCAACCTTGCCAGGTACTCGATGGATATGGTCAGGGATCATTACTTCAGGGCTCGAACCTTTGATCGAGGTATACGGCGAGACATCCGAGATAGTGTCGTGCCTCTATGCATATCGACCTATGCTGGAGTACTCGAGCGGGACTTGGTGATCGAAAGCTTCTTGGCAGAGAAGAGATAGCTGTCGGCAGTCAGCAGCAGGAAGACAGGTTCGGAGACACCAGCAATAGGGAGCCGATGTCAGACGTAGGGATCTGGATGTGGGAGACGTCATAGGAGGACCCAGGACAAGGGATCGACAGTCCAGGGCTCTCAGGCTGGATCCAGTCAGCCTAGCGAGAAGCGATGTTATGCATGCGATGGTCTGGGGAATCTCGCTAGAGATTGCCCGACACGTCGGGCTGCTGACAGGGAAGTGGTGGATGGGCCACCGAGATAGAGGCAGAGAACGGAGCAGGTAGATCCGCCAGGCGGTGGACGTGGCAGAGGAGCAGGGAGAGCTGCAGGTGGTGGTAGACGCTTCGACTTACTTCCACCACCACCCCCAGGAGGTCCGCACCAGGCTTAGGGAGCTGGGGGATAGGGACGGGGACAGCTGCATGCGGTCGAGTCATACGACCCAGGGGCTCCAGGGATGATTCGAGGTACGATCTGTGTCTTTTCTACCTTATCTATCATACTCATAGACACAGGTGCCAGTCATTCCCTTATAGCCACATGTCTTGTACAAAACCTTGAGATTCCAGAAGAACCGTTGACTCGAACCTTACGTTTGGATACACCTATGGGAAGAGACTCGATGATCACGCACCTTTGCAGACAGTGTGATCTTAACCTTGGAGGCGAGAGTTTCGGTTGGAACCTCTTGGTTGTAGCGTTGAGGTCTTACGACGTCATTCTCAGTATGGATTGGTTATCTTCGGTCCATGCCCAGATTGACTGTTTTAGACGAAGAGTGCGGTGTGTCCGCCGTGATGGAACAAGGTTTTCCTTTGTCAGAGAAAAAGAAACCCAGGCAGCACAAAGTGGGCTCATGCATAGGAGGGGGCATCCGATCACTCATGAGTTGGCTAGCCTTACCCTCGGAGCAGTATATGTTGTGAGCTCTCAGTTCCCAGCAGTGGTGGCGGAATATGAGGACATCTTTCCGGAAGATGTTCCAGGGCTACCTCCCCGCTGGGAAATTGACTTCTGCATCGACTTACACCCCGGGACGACACCGATTTCCTCATCGGGTTATAGGATGGATCCCACGGAGCTTTGCAAGCTGAGGGTGCAGTTAGAGGATTTGCAGAGCAAGGGTTTCGTAAGACCCAGCATCTCACCCTGGGCGGCCCCAGTCTTGTTTGCCAAGAAGGCAGACGGGAGTCTGAGGTTGTGCGTGGATTACCGGTGCCTGAACCAGGTAACGGTGAAGAACAAGTATCCATTGCCGAGAATTGATGACCTCTTCGATCAGCTAAGTGGGGCTCAGTGGTTCTCGAAGGTTGATCTTCAATCATGTTATCACCAACTACGAGTGCGAGATGAGGATATACCGAAGACGGCTTTCATATGTCGCTACGGTCATTATGAGTACTTGGTGATGCCCTTTGGCGTGATGAATTCCCCCGTAGTGTTCATGGGGTTGATGAACCGGATCTTCCAGTCATACTTGGACCGGTTCGTAGTGGTCTTCATCGACGACATCCTTGTGTACTCGGCGTCAGAGGAGGAGCACGCCAGACACCTGCGGATGGTTCTGGACGTACTCCGAGAGAACCAGCTTTATGGAAAGCTCTCGAAGTGTCAGTTCTGGATTCAGGAGGTCCACTTTCTGGGACATGTCATCTCAGCAGATGGAGTAGCTATAGACCCAGCCAAGGTGGAGGCTGTGTTAGCATGGGAGCCACCTCGGAGTGTGATAGAGGTGTGAAGCTTCCTTGGGTTGGCAGGATATTACCGGAGATTCATCCCTGATTTCTCCCAGATATCAGCACTGATGACAGCCTTGACCAGGAAGGGGAAACCCTTCATGTGGACAGAAAAGTGCCAGAAGGCCTTTGAGCAGCTGAGACAGAGTTTGACAAGCGCCCCAGTCTTCAGATTGCTGGAGGAGGGTGTCGGGTATGTAGTTTTCTGCGACGCATCAGGGACCAGGCTTGGTTGTGTCTTGATGCAATGACATGCAGTGATTGCTTATGGTTCACGCCAGCTTAGGCCACATGATCATAACTATGCGACCCATGATCTCGAGTTGGCAGCGGTAGTCTTCGCATTGAAGATGTGGCGACACTACCTTATGGGAGAGCGGTTCATTGTCTACTCTGACCACAAGATCCTCAAGTACATATTCTCACAGAAGGATCTGAATCTGAGGCAGAGATATTGGATAGAGTTCCTCCAGGACTATGATTTCAAGATCATCTATACTCCGGGGAAGGGGAACAAGGTGGCGGACACTCTTAGCAGAAGGTCGAGCTCACAACTGTTGAGTGAGGTGACACAACAATTAGTCGCGTTACAGTTATCCTTCGTGGATGGTGAGGACACAGCTTACCTACAGTCGATGTTTGTCACCCCTCCACTCTTACAGCGAGTTAGGGAGGCACAACTTGGGGATGTCGACTATGTGGCTTTACGTGCTCAGTTAACCATAGGACATGCTCCTGATGGATTTTCGCAAGGTGGGGAGCACATACTTCTTTTAAGAGGATGCACTGTTGTACCAGTGGCATTACAGGAGGAGGTCCTGAGAGAGTTTCATACATCCCCTTTAGCGGTACATCCTGGAGTGGCAAAGATGTATCAGGATCTCTGATGACAGTTCTGGTGGTCAGGTATGAAGAAGACTGTGGCAGAGTTCGTTTCTCGATGCCTCACATGCCAGCAGGTGAAGGCTGAGCACCAGGTTCCAGCAGGGTTAGCTCACCCCTTGGAAGTTCCAAAGTGGAAGTGGGATGGAATATCGATGGACTTTGTGATAGGCTTACCACATACGTCCAAGGGGTACAATTCCATCTGGGTGATTGTTGACCGACTCACCAAGTCAGCCCACTTCCTAGCTACCAGGGAGCAGAGTTCCATATAGATCTTGGGACGCCTCTACATACAGAAGATAGTTCGGATTCATGGCGTCCCCTCGACTATAGTCTTAGACCGAGATGCCCGCTTCACATCCCGGTTGTGGAAGGGATTGCATGAGGCTTTTGGGACTCAGCTACGCTTGAGCACAGCATTTCATCCCCAGATAGATGGTCAGACATAGAGGACCATTCAGGTTCTGGAGGATATGTTGCGGGCCTGTATCTTGGACTTTGGTCGCATCTGGGAGGACCACCTACCACTGGTGGAGTTTGCGTACAACAACAGCTACCACTCCACCATTAGCATGGCACCGTTTGAGGCTTTGTATGGGAGACCCTATCGGTCACCGCTTTGCTGGACCGACCCCAGAGAGTCATCACTCATGGGTACAGAGTTAGTGCAAACTACCACAGAGAAGGTGCAGATCATCTGGGAGTGGATGAAGACTGCACAGAGCCGGCAGAAGTCTTATGCTGACAGACGACGGAGGCCTCTGGAGTTCGAGGAGGGAGACCACGTTTTTCTTTGGGTCTCACCTCTACGTGGGTTGCGGAGATTTGGCCGAGGCGGGAAGCTATCTCTGAGGTTTATCGGACCTTTCCAGATCCTGGGCAGAGTTGGCGAGGTGGCGTACCTCCTGGCTCTACCGCCACAGTTGCATTAGGTACATAATGTCTTCCACGTGTCGCAGCTGAGGAGGTACGTGCATGACCCATCGCACGTCATCGGCTGGGGCGAGCTGGACATCGAGGATGGAGTGACCTTTGTTGAGTACCCAGTGGAGATCGAGGATCGACAGGAGAGGATCCTTCGTGGGCGATTGATTCCCTTAGTGCGCATCCGGTGATAGCACGAGAATATTCAAGAGAGCACGTGGGAGCGGGAGGCTCAGATCCGTGCCCAGTACCCTCATCTTTTTGAGTAGCCTTTGTTTTGGATTTTCGGGGACGTAAAGCCCCAAGGTGGGGAGAATGTAATGTCTCGTATTTTCCGTTAATTATTTTTAAATATTATATGGAGTTATTTTGAGGCTGGGCGCAAAGACGGCACATCATTCTGAGGTCCAGTGAGCCCGGAATGGTGGTTTGAACTTTTTTTAGTTAAGTGAGTCGGCGCTTGTGCGCGGTTGTGGCAGTTTCCAAACGGATGTCCGGATTAAAAATATGAGCACATCGTTGCGTCCGGGACGATGACTCTACCTAAGAATGAGGCTAACCTCGACCGGCGCGGGTCGAGGGAAAAAAGTTATTTTTCGGACGTTTTAAGTAAAATAAAACAAATTAAATTAACCAGTTTATTTTATTTTCTTTTAAGGAAACATCCGCTGCAGCGTGGTGACGGTGCAACTGTTTCCTAAATTAATGATGCGTCATAATAACTTCAAAATGACAAGTCAACGTCATTAATGCTGCCGCGTAATTAAATGTCAACTTATTTCCCTTTTTAATGGGTTAACCAATTGTTGAATCGTTGGAAACGCTTGAGAAGAACCTCTGCCGAATCCGCGAGGCGTTGGAGCAATTCTCGATGACGAACGAAAACAGATCGAAACCAAGGATCGTCGCGCCGGCGTTGAAGGATCACGACGACAACGGCAGTACAACGCCTTCATCAACGATCGATCCTTTCAAAATGTAGGGGTTGTTGTTTTGATTTTCTTTTCCCCGTATTTGAATTTAAACGACGAACGCGGATCAACCACGAACAAGTTGATCCGCGGATCCGTACGTTCTTACGGGAGGGTTTTCTTTTGGATGATTTTGGGGAATTAATCCATGCTTTTTATTCATGTTGATCTCTGATCCGTTTAAACCTATTAACAGGAGTGGATCAATGCCATGACGAACGACGGTGGAGGTTCACTCCTCAATTTGTTTATTTGGATATCTTCCTCCTTTTTCCCCGCGCATTCTTTGCGTTCTTCACGGGGCGACGAACAACGGATCATTGCGCATCCTTTCTGCGAGGTAACGATCCCAAATTGAAGGTTCGACGACGCAATGACCTTGCGGAGGTGCGACGACAATGGCGGACGACGAATCGGACCAGATCGGGAAGGGCGTTCTTCGAGCGTTCTTCGCGCGGGAAGATCAATCATGTTTTCGGAGCCGATCGGAGCCCCGAAAACGACGGAAACAGCTTCGTGGCGTCGGGGTGACCAAGACCTAAAGGTTTTGTGGCGATCGGACGGTCAGATCAATTATCGGAGCACTACGGGAGGCGTGATGGCGGAGGTCCGCGTTTTTGGAAATTTCCAGAATACACGACGTGTACTTCTGAAGAACACGTTGTGTAGTTTTGACGGTGGCAGCTAGGGTTTCAGGGTCAGAGAAGGATCACACGGCGTGTTGGACCTTTCCCGAAGCTTGGTGTGTACTTCGGGTGGTACACGGACATAGGATGCTCTACACGGCTTCAGGCGGCATAGCGTGTACAGCTTGGCAGAGGCGGCTACGCGGAGCTCGCCATGTATCCCGGGGATACACGGACACGGGATGGAGTACACGACCGTGTACTCCCTCACCCGGCCAGGCGAGGTCACCAGCGCAGGTCACCCCGTGTGCATATTGCACAGGTTGAAGTACATGGGTTGGTGACCGTGTACGGGCACATGACCAGAGTACACGGAGCCAGCCCCAGTGACTCAGACACGGCGTGTACTCCGTACTACACGTCGTGTATAAAGTTTTCTACATGACCAGCCTCACGACACGAGCCGTTGTACACAGGCAGCCCCCGGGATTGGACAACACGGCGTGTATCATTTCTACATGCCGTGTACTTTTTGGAGAACGACTTGGTCCTTTTGTTCACCGTGCCTTGAACATATTTCGTTTGGGTTAGTGCCCCTTATTCTTTTCCCCTGAAGGTCAGGAATCATTCCCTCACACCGGTTTATGATCCCTTCAGCGGGACCTTTCTGTGATAGAGTCAGGCATCCATCCGAGAGGCCCGGATCGAGATCCTCTATCCATTCCAGACCCTAGGTAGAGTCAGGCATCGGCGTGACCAACTTTACCGGGCGTTGATCCTCTACCTAGCAGGTGAATTCCAGATGAGTCGCGGTATCCGCCATGGCCCTGGAAGTGATCCTCATTTGTGTATCGAGATCTTTCCCACTCAGGAGTGTGTCTCCCATAATGAGTGATTCTATCTATCGTAACTCTTCCACTCAGGAGTGTGTCTCCCGCAATGAGTGTAGCTATATCTCGTAACGATTCCAGACGAACATCACTCCTCGGACGGACGTCATCAGAACTATAAGACTCGTGGAGTGTGTTCTCCCGGAACGAGTGCATCATAGAATCTTCAAACAGAATCCCTATCGGGGTATGCGGTTGTGTGGCTTGTCTCTAGACCACGGGCCTGGGTTTTGAGTATATCTGGTTTGTTTTATATGTTCTGTAAACATATATTGTGCATAGCTGACTGTACCTTTACTTTGTGTACTGCTTCGTGGTTTTCGGGGTCCTCTACTGAGTATTGTTGTACTCACCCCTGCACGGGCTTTGCCCGCACGTCTGGTGTCTTGTGCAGATGAGCAACCTTTTGACAGAGTCTAGGGCAGACCAGGACAAGACCGAGCTTTCTGAGTTTCCTACAAGCCGAGGCGTTCCTACGGCTACGAGTAGCAGTCCCAGTACCTTTGTGCTTACAGGTTGGACTTTGCAGTTTTTTTCAGACTCTTGTTTTTGGTGGGCTTGTATTCTGGCCCAGTTTACTTTTACAGTACTCTACCTTTCGTCGTGCTCTGTTGGTTGGGTTTAGTTGTATGCATGCATTTTTGTTCCTTAGTGTTTTACATTTCAGCATTTGTGGGCTTGGAGATGTGTGTGTGTGTACAGGTACTTAGGCAATGCCTCCCATGTTAGTGACATGCCTACTCGGTGCTAGTCACCAACCCCTGGCCTATTGGAGGTGGGCTTGGGGAGTCACGGTGTGGGCCCCACCAGGATGGGTCGTGAGAATGTGTTTATATTTAAAGAGTTTTTCGAGGATATAAACAAAAATCACATCAACCAAAATACAATATACATCTAAAGTAATTATCCTAAAGGTTTTTAAGGATATTACTTAAATACCTAAGATAGAAAAATGATAGTCTAGTTATAGACTATATTTCTATAAAATGGTGCATGTCACTATTTGAGATAGTGGGAGAAAGATTGACTTGGGTTTAGTTGATGTCATAGATGCACAAGTAGTTGGAATCAGAACAAGTTCCACAAGAGCATGTGGAAATGAATGTTCCAGAGACATGTACTACATAGGAAGGATAAAACCATGGTAATGGTTTTGTATTCACCATGGCTGGTGATACATTGTTCATTAAGACTAATAAATCCTAAAATTGAGCAATATATATAAATTAGCTAAGATTGACAAGATAAATTAAAATTTAATAATTGATTCAATGTATTAAAGTGAAAGGGTTTATTATTTTTGAATACTGCGGTGGGTATTCAAGTGAAACTATATATGGATGGTACAAGGGTGGTGCCAATAAGGTTTGATTGGTTATACCAAGTGGTTATGCCTAAATCCATTATAATTTTACTTGTCTTGGATACTTTATTTGATTATATTATTGAGCATTGGATGTCAAGACCACCAATCATGGAACATGTCTATATGACGCAACAAAAAAGGGATGTTGACACCATCAAATGCCAATAAGGGGTGAAAGTTGCTGAAATATAGTTTAGGATTTAAGTGAGAAACATGATCATAGAATATTCATTTGGAATGATTTTTTTCCATCTGTCTGCAAGAGGTTAGTGAGAGTTCCATTGTTTTCCAAGTAAAAAATGTGGAGTAGCATATGGAAAACAAATATTGGTTTTACAGTTAGTCAAGACTAAAATGAAATAATCTCTCCATATATTGACTTAAAGTATCAACCTATGTTTTAGGTGATGTTATCTACTAGGGTAGATCTAAAGGTTTCTTAGACCAAGTCAAAGTATATATATTTACAAGGTATTGAAAAATAAAAGTTGAAACAATTTGAGAGAGAATTGTTACCAATGTCACATGGCATATATCTCTCTAAGAAGACATGCATGGTGCTTAAGAGGAGATTAAAGAGGCGAGTAGAATTCTATAAGTTCCAACAATGGATCTATCATATATGCCATGTTATGTACTATATATGATATTTCAAACATATACTTTATGGTAGGAAAATATCAATTATATCTATGAGAACTGCACAAGAGCAATTTGTACTATCCGATTATACTTGAGAAAGTAAAAAAGGTATGTACCTGGTATGTGGAGAGGAAGGGATACTAGTTACAAGGGGAAACAAAATAGTATTCTTATAGATCAATATGATCTAATATCACAGTCAGGATAAGGTAATGAGCAAGACAAGCTCATTCAATCTAGTGGTATCCAAATCTACAAATACGGAGTTTGTTGCAGCTTTTAAGGCACCTAAAGAAGCAGCGTAGATTATGCAATGAATTGTTATGGTTTTTGGAATCGAACCTAATAAGTAATGTTTTATCATAACATAAATTATGATAATTCTATTACTGTTACTATCCAAGATTTCAAGTTTGGATAGTGAAGAAAAGGATATATATACTCAGGGTTTACATCTCTTAAGGAGTCTTACTCAAAGAGGTGAGGTTGTAGATAACAGAATAGACACGCAATGGAAACATGGAAGGCCCGTGACTAAAGCCACAACTCAGTAGAAACATGATCTTATCATGTGAGAGCTAATAAGGATAATTAGCAAGTTGGCTTTAGTGTGAGTGGGAGTGTTGTAAAAGTGGGTGCCCTATACCCAACTAAAAAGTACTTTTTGATTACTATACCATGTATACAATGAGTTATACATGATATACACTTACCAATATAATGTTGATATTTTTGTGTCCACTATTTAAATGTTAATTTCCATAGATTAATTATTACCAGGATATAATGAGAATCTCGAGATACTATAAAATTAATCTCAAACATATGTCTTATGGTCTAGAAACATCATATTGACTGGACAGAATTGATGTATGACTATCTGGTGCTGGGGTTCATAAGCATTGAGACTTCTTCTCATGAAGTTCGCAATTGGTGATCTCTAGTAGGTGAGATCATGAGGGAAAATTTGAAAATATGTTCACCACATGTTTTAGGTGCCATTGGATGTTCCTATATACAAACATGTGTATTGGTCTCTTGACTTGAGATCATTATCAATGTATACCATTTGATCATGTTCTTTGATGTAAGGAAAAAACCATGATAATGAAGTCATGGTGAGGTAGCTTCAGTTGGGTGCGTCATTGGTGGTATGACATTGGTTGAATGGTCGGGATAGAATTTGTCGTTTCCGAGTTGAAGAGGTGATATCTCAGGCGTATTTGATTAGGATGATATTACCTTCATAAATCCTTTGAAAAGGTAGTAGAAGGTAAGTGTTTCCAGTTATATCAATAAATAATAAAGCAAGAATTGATGATGACACAAGGTGTGCATCCTGTTTTATGAGATATCGCGAGACAAAGAAATTATATTGCATAGTGCGTGTTCGTAGGAAATGTTGTCGTTGCTATGAATTTTCCTTATCTCTTTAGGGGACTTGATGAGTTGCTAGACTTCACTCTTGGTCTATGAATATTATTCACTGTCATCGAGATAAGGACTTAGAGGGTCACACACAATAGCATACTAAAGAATCTTCCATATTCTGACGAATATGTATATAGGACATGGTGGGCCCCACCATGAGGTCTGAGAGTTGTCCAAGTTTTATCGATCACTAACGAATAAATAAATTCATTATTATTACAGTATAGAATAATTGGGTTGAATTTATTTATTAAAAGTATTCCCAAGGTATTAAGCAAATATATGGAAATATATTATATGAACGGATATTCTTTTAATATTCAAGGATCGTTTAATATTGTAGGAATTTTTTAGTCAAGTTAAATAACTCGGTTTTATCACTTAATATATTTATTATTCATTACAAGTAGGTGATAAAATATAAATGACGTTAATGACGTAGTTAGTTCCTCATAATGTGTCATTCATTGTTTATTTAGTGGACGCTGGATATATGCGGGTCGGGGAACCCCTACCGAGCATTTTGGACATCCACTATATAAAAAGAGGAGAAACTCATTCCATGTACTATTGATCATTCATAATTAAGAGATTCTCTCTCCTCTTACATCCTTGAGAGAGAAAGACTCTCTCTAAGAGATCGATCCAAGAACGCCTTTGATGAATCGAAGAGATGGGATCAAGGTGATTGTCGTGATGCCGAATGATTCGTCGAAACTTCGCACTAGCACTCGGAATTCGACGTATTGTGAGCGTGAAAATTCTTAAAGCATGTGTGGATGATCTAGAGGGGTCCAAGCTCGGATCATTCGAGCAATGATCACCGACGATGAGATGCAATCGAACGCGCTGTCGAATTGAACGAGGTAATTGTTTATTTATTTTTGTGCTTATTAAATTCACATGTGATCCTCATACCTCTACTGTGGCTCGGATCGTCGGAGATGACGTAGTTACGATACCTAGGTGATGAATTTTTTTAAATCTCTAACCCTCCGGCTTCTGCTATGTGTCGCGATACCATCACACGAACTCACACTCTCAGATCACGTGTCATAAACACATACTTTACATATTAGCTTCAATACCAGCTGTAGATTCATGAATATAACTATCTCATAATTACACGACACAAAGAAAATATTTCGATACATGTATTTTCAAGATCTTTAAGGTTTATATCTTTAGAGAATTAGGACAAAACATAAACTAATAAAACCAATGTATTTTTCAATAAAATGACATTTTGATTCCACAATATAAGAAATTACTTAACTCATAATAAGTCTTCAACATCTCTCATAAATTCTCCACACAAGGTATCATGTTAGACATATCATGTGTAATACTTTTCTTTATAACCTAAGGAAATAGAAACACAAGAACAGATGAGTCCAAATGCTTAGTAAGAGAAAACATACAATTGAGTCAATTATGACATAAACATTACATAAATATTATTGAAAGAACAAGTAATCGTTGTAATGTCATAATCAACTAAAACTGAAAGCATAATGTATTCATGGATGACGATGAAAATCAATAAATCACATGGATAATAATAAATGGTTCCTTAGTTATGAAATGCATAATGATGAATAACTAATTCCATGCCTTGAGTCAATAAATCATGATCTTACCGTTGAGGGTGTGTATTTAGGCAATATCTTTTTCTAGGCAGACATACACCAAAATACTCAAACATGTCTGTCTCATGAGACCTACTGATACATCAAGAGGTTATATAATATCAAGTCTCACCGGTCACTTGTTTAAATACAATGCATTCATCATATGAAAAATATGAATAAACAATACATAATCAACATAGTTAATATTCATCTGTATTTGAATAACAAAATACAAAACACTAATATTTTCTTTTGTGATATAAAAGGGATAACATGATCATAACCCATCTGGAGAAATAAGGTAGACAATTAAACAACGTACAATCAACTTTTCTGAGTAATCAATAAACATCCACATCGAAATAACAAATAAACATATTTTGAATAGTTCCTCTACCAATAAATGAAATAGTTTTGGATGTAAACATCCATCAAGCTAAAACCATGTGGAGTAATGGTATGCGATTAAGTCAATAATTTCATCAATCAATCGACGTATGAAATCTTGGTGAATACCCTTTAATCAACCAAATGAAAAACAAGGCACTAACAAAGCAAAGACATTGGATGAAAAGTTATGCGTGCTCACAGTAGATTGTTAGACAAGACAAGGACAATGATGAACTTATCATTGATTGAAAAGAACATTGCATTAGCCATCAAGAGAAAGACAGTGAATGATTGTAAAAGAACATATCCAAGATGTAGTAAATGAAACTCAAAAGGTTGTTGACATCTATGAAAAACATATTCGCAAAGGAATGTTTCGAACAACATCACACAAAAATAGATCAAGAATCAAATTGTTTGATATTACGGTTCTATCGCCCAAATTATAAATATATATATTTCTTAGAGTATAAATGATGAAAAATATATCCCACGAGTGTAAATCCTTTTAAATGCTTTATATATATATATATATATATGCAATTCGTAAGTTTCCGTCTTTGGAAGCCGCTTAAAGTGGGAAATGGAGATCCAAGCCAACATCGCGCTCGTCACCCTCAGTTTCTTCCATTCTTTCCGTCAGTCTCGCGTTTCATGAATTTCAAGGACGTGGTTTCGTTTCGTGATAAAGTCTGTTGGTGACAGGCCTTTCTAAAGCGAAAGAAGCCCTCTGTTTCTCTCTATGCCATGTCTTCCCGTAGGCGAACCTTGCTGAAGGTTATCGTTTTGGGCGACAGCGGGTAAGCCTTCCAATCGTTCTCCTTTCCTTTCATTGTTGTTATGAATCTACTTTCCGGTTCGACTATTTGAGAAATTATGTCTTCATTGTTTAATTTCTCTTCCCCTGCTTTGAGTTTATTATACTCTACTTATTCGGCCCTTTGATTTTCATCGGCAGGGTTGGTAAAACGTCATTGATGAATCAGTATCCTATCGAAATTGATTTGATCCGTACGATGCGTTTTTTGTGATCTGTAAATTGCTGGATGCCGGCGCTGTATTTTTTTTTGGAATTGTTTCATTATTTTCTTCAAGAATCAATCAACTAATATTGATTTGTCTCTGGATTCGAAGATAAGCGATGCCATTTTTCATTGATATTAATTATGCGCTTGAAAAGGCATCGCTATCATTTGCCTTTTCACCTCCAAGTCATCAGTATCTGCAAGCAACTCCTTAGCCGATTGATTAGATACGTCCATAAAAAGTTCTCTCAACAGTATAAAGCCACGATTGGTGCTGATTTTGTCACCAAGGAACTCCAGATTGATGATCGGCTTGTCACTCTACAAGTATGATCTGTTATTTTGTGGGTATTGTGTGTCCCTCGTAGTGTTTTGGGTAACATCCCAATGTTTGTTTCTGTTAAATTCTTGTAGTTTTTCATTGATGGCAGATATGGGATACGGCTGGGCAGGAGAGATTTCAGAGTCTGGGTGTTGCATTTTATCGAGGAGCAGATTGCTGTGTTCTTGTCTATGATGTCAACGTGTTGAAGTCGTTTGATACTCTAGACAATTGGCACGATGAGTTTCTCAGACAGGTCAATATTGCGGTTATCATAAATATATTTCACTTTTGGAAAATATTCAACTACACCTTTGTATCTTATTTGCTAATATGACTAAAAATAAGCTTGGATAATTTTTTTTCATATTATTTTTGACCCACAATGGTGCCATTGCAAATCAGGTTTGGATGAAATTTGCTACATTAAGGCCTCTCATTATAAGTCTTAGATCTTCTCATACTTTTGTTGCTTTTCAGATTGCTTTTAGTGTCATATTCCTTCTCTGTTTGTATCAGGCCTTCTCATAATATTTTTTAGACCCCCCTCTCTCTGTTGTTTTTTAGATTGTTGTTATAAGGAGTTTGGTGTCCAGAATTTAGTAACTTTACAGTGTAATTTAATATGTTGAAATCACTTAATAGGTTTTTGGTATGAAAACTGCAACCGTGGTTGTAAAGTGAATGTAGTAAAGTCTTGTAATTTGTTTGCAGTCATTTCTCTTCACAGTATAAGACTGCAACATTATGTAACTATAAAATATATAAAATGGCCTTATTGAAAATTTTGAAGAGTAATGGTGATGGATTGGATATTTTATTTAATGCGTGACCCCACTTTCAATTTTCACCCCCACACCCATTTTTATATAATTATTATATATTTTAATTAATTAATTGTTATTAATTTATCATTTCTAGTAAAACGGTTGCATACCAAACACCACATTATTTTTTCCCCCTGCAATTTAATTATAACATTTCATTGCATATCAAAGGCTACAATGTCATGTTGCTAACAATCACTTTTCCAATAATCACTTTCCTTGCAATCACTTTGCAATATAATCAGTTTACACACAATGTGCCGAATGTCCCCTTATTGTCATATTCTTTCATTGGCATTGAACAGCTCCTTGAATTATCAACGCGTCTTATCTTTTACCATACAAAAAAGTACAAACTAAAAATTGATGGACCGTCTTGTTTTACTAGAAAAACATGTTTGTTGTTTATATTTTCTGTCCCTTACATGTTTTTAATTTTTTTTCCTGTTGTGTTGTAGCTGGTTGATGATTTTCCAGCATTCTTTGCTTGTCCTTTCTTTTTTATTTCTGTCATTTTAATTTTCTCCTAGGCTTGTTTCAAATTTTTTCCCCTCATTCCATTTGTAATATGATTAGGAATTCTGGTCTAGGAAGGTTTGGTTGGGCCTTCCATAGCAACATTTCCCATTTTATCTTAACCCTACTTGATAAATTCTTTCATTGAAAGCGTGGAACCTGCTAAGTCAATCCTGAGACGACGATGGCTTGGTTAAAAGTTAAAACCCTTTACATTTGAATGCAATATATTCACATTAAGGCTCTGTTTGTTTGATGAAATAAAAATGAGAATGCAGGTGTGTTTGTATGCATAGACATGAAGAAATGAAACCACTACAATAACAACAAACAAGCCTTAAGCTCGTTTAAATGGGGTCAGCTCATCAAAGTTCATGTATTTTTGAGACTATTAACGACAAGATCATTTTGGATGGCTTGATTTATTGTCCCTTTTTCACTCTGCTTAACTTGTCCATTCATAATTAAGTCTATCTCATTAACAGATTCATCCATTGACCTTCTTTTTACATGTCCAAACCTTTTTAATCTTGTCTCGTTCATCTTCTTCTCTACCGGCGCCACACTACTTTTCTATTGTATCAATCCATTTTTAACCTTATCTATTTCTGTATGTCCACATGCTCATGAGAGACATTTGCATCTAAATATTGAAAAGGATCTGCTTTTGGAATGATGTGAACTCCCAAATTCACATCCATGTCATTGTTAGATGGTCTTTTGCTAAAATTGCAGTCCATATCTTACACCTACCGACGGAAACTCCTCAATTTTTGAGTTTTTCTACATGAATCTTCCTATTGATTGTCTCATTGGATTCTGCAATGATAATTACATCATCATTTTGGTACCTCATTTTGAATGTGCTTTGTTAGTGCATCCATTACCAAAGTAAATAGCCATGAGCTGCTGAGCTTTGATGCAATCCTATCGAGACACGGAAGTCCACTGAAGTTTGAATTCTCATCATAGCCCCTTTGTACATGTCTTGGATGACTTTGATATATGTCGCCCCACTTGTTAATAATTTACATAAAATTTCTTGAGGGACCTTATCATATCTATTTTCCAAATCAGTGAAGATCATATGCGAATCTTGAGGTTTTTGTACCATTAAGCCTCTCATCAAATATATCATTTCTGTTGTTGAACTGGCAGGCGAACCCTGCTGACGTCAGCAGATTTCCTTTCATATTGCTTGGAAACAAGATTGATATTGACGGTGGAAATAGCAGGGTGGTAAGGATATTTGTGAGGCTCCCCAGTTCCAAAACTGTGTTTTTTTGGTATATTTGGCTAATGGCCGAGAGTGTAGGTTTCTGAGAAGAAAGCCAAGGATTGGTGTGGTTCTAAAGGCAGCATTCCGTATTTTGAAACTTCTGCGAAGGAGGATTGCAATGTGGATGCTGCTTTCCTGTGTATTGCCAAGAAAGCTCTAGAAAATGAGCCCGAGCAAGACATATATTTTCAAGGCATTCCGGACGCCGCAGCCGAAGTGGAGCAAAGGCGTGGCTGTGCGTGCTGAATGGGGCGTTTCCTTCTGCTGTGATTTGGTGTCATTTTTTCAGCATGCTGTAAGTTCTGGAATCATCTAGAAGGTGCTGGCATTTTATCTTATTGGCCATTTGGGTTGAGCAAGAAACGTCCCTTTGTCTGGCAGGTTAAATACCCTCGATTTTTTTGACTGGAACTTGTGTTCATCAATGGAGAAAGAAGGAAGCTCGATAGGTTGACGGGTAAAGTATTCTGTTTTACCAATATTGAATGCAAAACCTAATTGTAGAACAATTCAATTGTAGATGGCGATGATAATCAAAATAATTATAGCCTGTCACTTTTACTATTTCATCACTGTCTTTTCACTCCACATAAAGGACTGCTTATTGCATGACTCATCACTTTAGCTAGATATAACATCAACCAAACTTTAGCTCATATCCATGGGTCATCACCCAACTACATGGAGAAACCTCATAGCACCTGGATCCCCTGGAAATTACTGCCATCATTTGATAATGACTATAGGTCTATCGCACTTGCATTACCCACTGCAAGATAATATTTCTTCTAGATTCTTATAGTCATTCAACCACTAGTCAGAATGGTAACATCTCTGAAATTCTTCTAAAGAGAAACACCGACTACCTCTTTCCCCCAACCGTTGTCACACTTAACAATCGATAGTTTATTAGGACCCATTTCACTAAATTTGACGCGGTCTTGTTCACATACAGATGACCACAACCGGTCTGGTCCAGATCCCAAAACAACACCTGACAAGAGCAGAGCGACACTAACAATGCTATTAAAAGGCTTGACACTCATTTTGTTCAGTGTATCCTCAATATCCGCATAATCACAAATTGACAGACAATCTCAGCCTAAACGAGAAGCATTACAACACATCCTTTGTGGTATCCCATCACCTAGAAATTGAGAATAAATGCACTGATTATTTCCCCTCAAGAGAATTCACTTGTGTGTTATTCATGAGTGATTCCATTCCAAGAAAAACATCCAACTAATTTTTAACCACATCCCATCAGACTATGCTCATACAACATTCCACCATGCTTTTGCTGCGCTACTCTGATCACTAATGATTCATCAATTCATAATTGATCTCAAGTGGCACTCTAATTGATGAAAACTTAGTGGTACTACTCTAGAAGTCCATAAAATTTTCAAAATAACAAAAGAATGGATTCAAAATTTCAATCAACTCATAACACATAAGAGATAAATTCAAAAGAAATTGATGAATTTCTATATCATTCCACAGGAAATCAGTACCATCATGCAGGAAGACTGCTATCTGAGTCTACTCGGGTATTCTGGAATTCTTTATCTCAAGCTATGCCATAACATATCATCTGCTATCTCTATCTCAGCTCTTCTTTGCAACCATCGATGTATCAACATTTCAATCTCAACAATCACTGTCCACCATCTTTGCAACAACACCTCTATCTCGTGCTCATAACATGTGATGTGAATATTGATAGATCTTCTATTAGTTTGGTTTAAACAAAGCATCTTCAAATTCAATCTAATCAATAGTAATATCACTGAATCAGGACTTGATTCTACATGATGCATGTACCCCTCCTTTGAGTCATTCTTAGGAATACATTGGCCGCCCACAACCTTTTCCAAGTCCTTTGAGTCATTCTTAGGAATACATTGGCCGCCCACAACCTTTTCCAAGTCCTTATTTTGATTGCACGAATTAGAGTTTCGTACTAAAATTTAGTCTAAACTATCATGTTGGACAAAAATCTCTCAAAGTGTCATTGGAGTATTTTTTAGTTGATTGTGTTTATTGACAATGCCGATTGACAAAGTCAGTTGAGATGTTGCAGCGTGATTATTGACAAAGTATGTTAACAAAGCTCTAGGACAGAGGAATGAAAGCTCTGGAAGGTTGCGTGTATAAGGTGACACCGTTTCACAGTGTTTTTTTGACAAAGAAACGATTTTCACGTAAATAAAAAACTTGCATGAAAGGGTAACAGAGTTTCACAAAGTTGTATGAAAGTGAATATTTGAGGCCACATCATTGAAATATGACTAAGATATGTGTTTTAAGAAAGTTTTGATGTTTTGAGAAAGTCAGTGTTGCACGACATAACGTGAACCCACAAAACGTGACGTCAATGAGTTGTGCGCTAAAAGTGACGTCAATGAGTTGTGCACTAAAGGCGACATCAATCAGTTGAGCGCTAAAGGTGACGTCAATGAGTTGTGAGCTCAAGGTGACATCAAATAGGCGACGTTTCACGAACCAAAAAAAAAAAAAAAAATGCATGCGAGGTTGTGCGTGCAAGACAGTTGCACAAAGGGTCGATCACGTCTATAAATAGGCCACCACCCCACTCCATTTGCATGTCCAACACTTAATATTAGGGTTTTGAAATTGCATAAGAGTTGCGTGAAGGAATTTCTTGCGCGGAGCAGTGGCTTAAACATCAGTTGCGCACAGAAAAAGGACTTCTGTCTTTTTGACCAAGTGAGTTCCGCAACAAACTAAAAGTTGCGTGAAAGTTGGAGTTCTATGACAAATTGAAAAGTTGTGTGAAAGTTGGAGTTCTGTGATAGAACATAAAAGTTGCACGAAAGTTGGGGATGTTGCGTGAAAGTTGTGCAAAGGTTGCATGAAAGTAAGAAGTTGCACGAAGCAAAAAGAATTTCCTAGAAATTTCGCGACATGTTGATATTCATCGTGTGGATGAAAGTTGAGCTTCACGACATACCGAATGAGGTGTAAACAATATTTATTCATGTAATCAATAAACGAATCTTTTTGAAGGAGTAGTGAGCACACTTTAGTAGAGAGTGCATTGAGTTTTTTAAGTGTAATTGGTAATGAACTAGGAGGGATAATGAGTCCGCTTCAAACTTTGTAACAATAGCGCATTTTAGTGGATTTGGTATATCAGCACATTGTCATTGCATGCTCTTTAGACGTGGCCTAGTGAGGGTAAACCAAGTAAAACTGTTGTCTCCCATGCATGTTTTAAATTTTGTTTAATCAGTATTATGATAAGAAGAGCGAATAGTGTTTTGTTTAACAATGAAACATGATCCAAAAAGGGGCAATCGTTTTACTCTTTCATACTCTCACCCTCAGGGTATTTAACCCGGTAGGGCCAACAATTGGTATCAAAGAAAAGGGTTAAAGTCAGTTCTTTTCTCTCATTGGAAGCAATGGACATTGTTAATCACAAAGGGATTTCGATCTTTGATGAAAACAATTTTCAATCGTGCAAGAATCAGATGCATCACTACTTTCAATAATTAGGCATGATTATTTTTACAGTTGCGATGCATGATATTTCGATCTGTATGGACAATGGTGCTTTATCAGAAGTGTATCGAAGTGAATTAGATCCTGATGCCAGAGGAATCAGTGCTCTAAGGGGAGCCTTATCCATCACAGTCTACACGATAGTGATGTCGTGTAAGTCATCACATGTTATGTGAGAAAAACTGCTAAATATCTATGAAAGCAATACAGAAGTCAGACAAGCCGAATTGCAGGTTCTGTGGAACAAATATGAGGACTTGAGAATGTACCTTAATGAGTCTGTTGATGCATTCTTTGATCGAGCAAGTGTTGTTGTAGAGGACATGCGTTGACTCAGATAAATCATCGATGATATAAAAATCGTTAAGTGCATCTTGAGAAGACTGCCATCTTAATTCAATTCGAAAGTCATTGTATTGGTGAAAAAAGATCCAAATGAGCTAACATTGGATAGTTTACACCACACTCTTATCGCATACGAGATGAGAAATGATGATAATGAGGCTGTAGAAAAAGGAAAATCCAAAGAGGTGTCATTCAAGGCTATAAAAAAGCTCACCATAGAGGATGACCAGAAAAAAGAAGAGGTGGATGAAGTCATGTCATTCCTTTCCTCAAATCTGCAAAAGGGAAAAGGAAAGTTTAAAGAGAAACTTCCACTTACATGCTTTCAGTGTGGAAAGGTTGGACATCTTGCACTAAGGTGTCCCAAGAAGTTTCAAGACGGTGATAAGGATGACGATGACATCCTCATGAAGAAGTCTTCAACCAATGTGAAAGGTAAGAAAGACACTAAGAAATTTTTCTTTAAAAAGAAGAATTTACTTTCACAAAAAAAATGATAGTTCAGAGGAGATTGAAGCAAAAAAAATTAAAAATTGCAAAGATCGCAAAGTGAATGCTATGGTGGCAGTTTTGGGTACTTCCTAGACAAGAGAAGAGAGCGACAATGAAGGAGAAGAGGAAGAGTTGATCTTCAAGTCAAACTTGAGGCTGTTTTTGAGGAGATAGATGTTTGGAGATCCAAAATGAAAAAAACCAACAGTGTGGTTTATGATGTCAAACTCTATATGTAGCAGCGAGAAGAAGAGAAGTCTGAGCTGAAGGTAGAAATTGAAATGCTTAAGTCTGTAATGCCAGAGAACTCAAAAAATGTCGTTGAGTACAAGCTCAAAGTTGAAGAACATACTAGAGTTATCGATGGTTTGCCCAACATAGTGAAAGATAAAGTCAAATGCATCGAAAAACTTGGAGAGGAAGTTGTCGACCTATGAAGAAAAGTAGAAAAGAGAGACTATTGACTACCAATATGAAATTGGGAAAATAGATCACTCAGGCATCAAAAAAGGTGAAAGTGGAGTATAGAGGTCCATCAAAAAAGAAACAAGAGTTGTATCTGAATGACAATGCAGGTATGAGGCTTGATTAAAAACAAAAAAGCTGTGATGATTGATGCCAGACCACAAGCATCCACTCCGAGGTTGAAAATTGATTTGGGTATGAATCAGAATCATAAGGTTCATAGAACCCATGGAACAACATGTCCTGCAACAACAATACACTGGAATATACTTCGTATGAGGTATTATTACCATGGAAATATGAGACATTTACAAAAAATCTGTTTTGTGGTCAAGAGGTATTGAAGGGCACAAGAGTAGCAAATATGGCCACACCGAGTTCAATATTCCAAGAATGTTTTTGATGATCACTATTTCGGGTGAGGAGGATTTGGATAGATGATCAGATATTTCTCATCAATAATAAATAGGAATGTGATGAAGTTGACCCGAAGTGGTTGTAAGCAGCAACTCAAGGAATCATTGAATGTGCTGAAAACACAAAATCGATTTGCATCTTTGATCCTTCATATTATGAGGAAGATCAAGAATTCCAGTCAACTTCAAGTATAAATCCAGATACATGGATAAAAAAAAGAGCCGAACAAGCAGTGGTTTCATAGATTACTTTCAAAGCATCAGATCACACTAGAATATGAATCATTGATAGTGGACGCACCTTCCATATGACCGAAAATAAGGATTCGGTGGCAGGCATTAGCTACGATAATGAATGTGTCGTCAGATTTGGTAATGATAAAGGCTTGAAGATTATTGGCTCCTGAAAAGCTAAGTTTGGAGGCAAAGATATGAGACGTGTTGATGTCTTGGTTGTTGAAAGTTTCAGTCACAACTTGTTAAGTTTTAGTTAATTGTGTGACTCGGGGCATGCTATAAGATTTTCCAAGAAGTTGTGTATCATCAAGGGAAAAGACGATGCAATTGTTTTGCAGGGAAAACACACGAAGGAGAATCTCTACCTTGTGAGTGAAGAAGATATATGCTTTCTATCCAAAGGAGGAAGAAAACAAGCCCATCTGTGCCAACCATCCTTAGAAGTTTATGGTGAAATGCAACGTAGCTCGAGATCTCCCTAAACTATCACGTGATCATACTCACATGTGCGATGCTTACCAATAGTGGATGATCATTCAAAATATGTACAATGAAAAAGAATAGAATTCAATATGAGTGCTTAAATTGGTTTATGCTGATGTGTGTTATAGCGATCCATGCCTTAAACATACTTTATTTCAAGATTCTCAACATACCTTTCCAACAATACATGTCAAGGATCTAAAGGTCTAGTGTCTTTGAAAGATTAGACATACAAATACATCATCTTAAACATAAAACTTCATCTTTATTTAAAACTCCTCACAGTGCTCCTAAATTCTAAAGATCTAAAATTGTATAGGATATCCTGGGGAAAAAATAGATAAGGGAAATGGTGAGCTAGAAAACTCAATAAGTAAACATAACAATAAAGCATAACATGAGAGTCAAAATACATAACATGATATCACATAGAGGATGATTATAAGCATAGAAACATGACATAATGAAATGATATCATAAGGTCGTGGAATCATAAACATGTGACAACAACATAAAACATGATATCAGAAACATAAGTCAAGGGTCACTCCCAAGACCATCATCATAAAGTGGACAAAGTTACATGGTGGATTTAGGTTCACTCCCTAATCCCTTACACAACATTTCATGAGGTATAAAGCTTTATCCAATGCATTAGAGGACTATAATTCCGAGACTATCCTTCACATAAATGAAAATCATACATATGCGTACCAAATGAGGAAAATAAACCATGCATAAATCATGAGAATGATCAAACCCATGAGAAGAAGTGAGTTTCATAATTCCGATTCAAGACACAATCAAAATCTAAACCATAATGATATGTAAGAGAAGAAGGAAATAAAACATTTGGATGTTCATATTTAAAAATGAATCATAGGTCTTGATCATTGAATTCTAATATATAGATTTTATGAGAAGGATTTAGGAGAAAAAAGAATAAAAACATACCATTGAGTGAAGGTTTATGAAATAAGTAAAGGATATTTTTAAAGAAATAAAGACCTTGTTGTTTTTTATAAAACTAGAATTGAACCCAAGGGGGTTCTCCATAAAACAATGAGGGTTTTTAGAAGCTATCCATGATTTAAAATCATTTTATGGGGGCGATGCTCAACATGAGTCAATAAATAGGAAAGTTCTTTTAAACCAGGTTTGCTTAAAAGTGGGAATTTCAAAGGGAACTAAAACATGTATAACCTTAATAATGAAAGTGATATTTAACTAGGTATATATGTAAGAGACATATAAAAAAATAGAAGAGGTACATGATAAGAATATTTCATAAAAGGGAGAAAAAGAAAGAGAATTTGTAACCGAAAAGCCATGAAGGAGGTACAAAAGACCCCATACTATGTTTTAGAACACTTTTGTTGAAAATTCAACATCATAAAATAATAATAAAACCTTCTTTTGAAAAGAGGAGAAGGTAAATTTGAAGTTTGCATGGAATAACATTTAATTCGATTTCCAATTAAAAAGAGAACATTGATGTGAAGATAAATTATGGATAAGGAGGGGAAACCTTCGTTTAAACGGGTGAGAATTATTCTTAACGTAGTTTCATTTTCAAAAAGGATTAGAAATCACTGGAAAAGAAGATTTGAATCAAAGTGATCTCCAAAAATAGAAATAGGGTATACCATATGAAATTAAAGATGAAACTCAATGAGAAACATTTAACATAAGAAATCCATTTGAGTTATAAAATACCCTTATATTTTTGGGAAGACGTCAATCATAACCCACAATGAGGAAGAACATGAATGGAAGTGAAGTTTCTAATTTTGATGATAATTTATGACATTATAAGTAATGGGGAAGTAGATACACTATACAAATGAAGATTGGTGCATAATATCAAATCATGCATCAACGAAGGGCGATTGAGACAAAACCCTTTCCTTTAGTCCGAAAGCACTCTGCACTTGCACTTAACTTCTTGATTAATTAAATTATGTTCATTAAATAAATACCCAAGAACCTTATTCATCTATATTTTATATTCCAAGGTCCTTTAACTATCATATGTTATTTATTTATAATATATTTTTCTTTCCTACGTGAGTTACTTGAGGTTGTTTAGTTAATCTCTTCGCAACTCCTTATGTACGTTGATCGTGGTAGAAAGCGTTGTAAAATAGTTTCATAATGTCCAGAATATTAATAGTGTTATTGACATAATGTTTACATATTAAATATATTTTTATATCCAACCATGATGAGTGGTGATGAAAAATGAAACCCATTGCTTGTGGTGGAGATAATTGGTACGTACACATGATTAATGTTTCCATTTCTCAAAGAATGAGATGGAAAAAAGGTAAATGATAATTTGAAATTTCAAAACCATAGTTATATTATAGATATCATATTTATTGATCCATTATATGGTGATGAAAAAGGGAAGACTTCACTTTGTGGAGGTGGTATCCTGTGCAACGCACCAACAATGCTTTTGTTTTTCATAGCAGGTGGAGAGGAATAAATAATTGTTATTCCATTTGTAATGACCCTGACCCCAATAGCTCAGAGCTGGTGTCTGCTTTATTACATTGACTTAAGATATAAGGAACATATCCTGAAAGACTGAATATTTTAGTAGTCTTGGTAAACTAGATACATACATGATTCCCATATTACATTTGAATACCCAAATTACAACATAATTGTTTTTGGAGAATATCATTATTCCCTCTAGCATATCCCTGCATATTATTCATAGTACACTTCCTGGATTCTTGGGAAAGGAAACAAAATAAGGGTGAACTCAAATTCTCAGTAAGGGTTAAGTACAACATAAACTATCATGAATCAATAAATATAATCAACATAAGAAGGTAAATAACTGAACACACATGACATTTAAATAATTTGACTATCATGATTAGATAAGACACAATCAACATGTCAAGGTAAATAACTAAAAACACATGTCATTTAATCAATAAACTGAGAATGAAATGCATCCAAAGATAATATCATTACGAAAATCTCATGGATAATAATAACTGAATTCTTGATGAAGGAAATGCTTAATTATCAGGCGTTATGATCTCAGGCATCATGATACCTCTACTGTCAAGACCCTTTACAAGATAGTTTAAAACTGAATACACCAGAAACCCATTTAACCAAGACTAGCCAACTGATTTGTCACATGAGACTATCGATGCATCGAGGGGATATCTATAATTGAGCCCCACCCGTATCTGCATGTCCAAAGCATTCCTCATATATCGAATAATCTATTTAATTCTTAAACAATATGTCTTATCATCAAATATCTATATGGAATAAAGAATAAAAATTTATCAATATTTCTCCTGATAATCAAATAACTTTCAAAGTAAACACTGTATGTACAAATGATATATGGTTTAGGGTTTAGGAAATAATCATATCCATGATATAAAGAATATGAATATTTAAGAGAAATGCAATGATCAATGAAAAATGATCACAAGAAAGTGATTGTTTTAAGAGAAAGTTAATAATCACAAAAAAAGTGAGATTGTACAATAATTTTTACCTCTTTGATAACTTTTAAATTGTAACCCCTTAAAAGAATAAACTTGTATTGAAACATTTACCATCATGAATAAATAGATATTCATGTTAAATACATCAAATTGGCAGTATATACACCGCATAAAAGTGAGTAGGTGCATATTAACGAATATGTCTCAAGGAAATGAAAATTGAGATGAAATCTCTTACAATGATCATAACATTAAAGTGAGAATTATCAATGAATCAATTATGTGTATCAAATGTAAATCCACATAAAAAAGTGGAAATGCAACAATTTATAGTTAAAATTCATTACATACATAATCTTAAAAAATTGAAGGCAATGAAGAAGTAATATAAACCAATGGAAATAAATTGAGTTATGAAATTCTTTACCACTTGGCAGCTTTTAAATCAAAATCCCTTTGGATGAAATAATTCAAATTGAAACTTAAAATACTAAGAATTATTAAGGAATCATGATACTACATGTCAAAGGGGCATTATATACACTGTATAAAAGAAATTAGGTGCATAACATTACAACATGTCTCAATGAAGGGAAATTGAGATGAAGTCCCCTACCTCACACTTCCTTTTGGTTGAATGTGCTTTAATATCCTATATAATGGTTTTAAGCATGTTATTAATTTTTTCTAGAATCATATTTATATTTATAATATCATATATGACCCCTATAAAACTTTACCACCTGCCTGTTAATAATATTTCATTATTCTCATTGTTTCGGGTGTTAATTGCCTTGTTTTTTCATGTGTGTTTTGTCATGAAAGTTCTGGTTTTTGGGTATAGGATATAGATTCATCATATCTAGAATGATATTAATATTATAAATATCATATTTACTCATTATATACATTTTTAGAATTATTCTTGAAGGCTGAACATGAAAAATGAACCACATCACTTCGTGGAGACGGTAAACCGTATGTACGCATGAACGGGGATATCATTGTATCAACAAGTGAAAGGATAAGTAAGCAGGTGATATATTAATCTTACTGAATCAATATCATGTTATATACATCACATATATTCATTAAATTTATCCTTATTACTTTCCTTGTAAAACGTAAGTGAAAAACGAATTACATCGCTTTGTGAGGCGGTAGTCCGTCGTATACATGAGTGACATTATCGTATTTAAAACGACATGAAAATTAAAAGGTACATGCAATACTATAATTCTAAAATTATGATAATATCATAAATATCATATACATGTGTTAAATCCATCATTATATCCATCCTTGAAAGGTGGTGATGGAAAACGAATTACATCGGTTCGCGAGGCGGTAGTCTGCCGTACGCACAATCAACAATTTTGTTTCTCATTTGATGGAAAAAGAGATGGATATAGGCTATGCCCTTAATATAATAACATATTAGTATATGGAAGATACCAAGTATGTTATATAAGCATGGTTTAGTAAGAATTGAAGGAGGTAGAAGAAACAAAATAAAAATGCTCGTTTAAGAATGTTACATCTTCTTTGGACAACTTCTTACATTTGCACCAAATCCTTCCTAGGTTAGATTTATGATCAAACCAAGGGATCTAGGATGTTGGGAGGAGAGTAATAAAGTGATTTGAGTAGGGCTTGACTGAACCAAATGGGTTTGGAAGTTTGAAGAGTGGAGGATAGAGGGTGACCTTTTATAAGTGGGGGAGAAGACACACATAGAATTTTTGAAAAGAATCAATTACAACCACATTTTTATCATTCCATAAGCCACCAAAATGGGTCATTCTCGAACCTTATGATAAGGTCTAAATATGGACAACCAATGGGTGTTGGACAAGTTTTATGTCATTTTTAACTCTTATCTTCTTAGTTTTACCCCCGATAAACTCCTTTTTACCTTAACCATAAAATTAATTTTTAATGTTTTCACTATTCGTTATAATCAAAAATTAAGTTGACCTTATTAGATAATATAAATTATTGTAATTCTAAATATGGAATCTATTTCTCCAAATTCAATTCACATAAGTGGTGAATATGACATGTGTCTCACAAAAATAAAAATGAGACGAAAACCCCTTACTTTGGGTCTGACTCGTCACATATGTTTTTTATCTTCCCGAATAATAAAATTATGTTAATTATTTACTTAATAAACTCTTTTCAAGTTTATCATTCATTTTATTTTATCTATTACCATGTTATATTTAATTACTTAATCAATTAAGTTCACCTCATACATTTTGACAATATTTGGATGGTTTGTCTAAAATGACTTCGGTAGGTTGACTATGGTCAAATAGGCCATTATTCCATCCTCTCCAAAATAATAATCATGACATAATTATCATTTTTATACATAAATTATATTTTAAAACCAATCATTAAAGATGGTTATGAAAAACAAACTACGTTATAATCACGGAGACAGTTGGTCGTATGTACGTATGAGTAACGTTTCCATTTTTCAATGATCATTATAAAAAGAAGGTACGTATTAATTTATCTTTAAATAATTATAATTATATCATAAATATAATATCATTTATTTAAATACACTTATATATACTATCCATGTGATGCAGTAATGAAAAATGAATCACATCACTTCGTAGAGATGACATCCACATATACCGCACAAACGATGTTATATTTTTTCAATGAATGGAAAAGTAAAAATATATATGATATATTACTTTTACATAATGATAAATATGTCATTAATAACATATATATATATATATATATATATATATATTAAATCCATCATTATAACCATATGTGAGAGGCGATTATAGAAAACGAATTATATTGGTTCGCGAGGCGGTAGTCTGACATAGACATGAATGATGGTTTTGTTTTCCATTTGATGGAAGAAGAGATGAATTTAGGTTATTCCATTAATATAATAACATATAAGTATATGAGAGATACTGATGTTTTTATATCAGCATGGCTGAAGAAGATTTGAAGGAGGTAGAAGAAGAAATAAAATGAAATTGTTTGGTTAAGAACTATACCTCTTATTCATAAAACCTCTTTAGGATTATACCTAAAACTTTCCTAGGTTGAATTTCTGATCAAACCAAATGAGAGGAAGGATATAAGGAAGATATTTTGACAGATATTGGCTGAATGAAAAAGTTTTTGAAGTGTGAATAAAATAGGATAGGAGGTTCCCTTTTATAAGAGAGGAGAGAGACTCTTGAAATTTCTTAAAGTATTAAATTAATATAAATTATTTATCATGAAAAAATGGCTTCAAAATGATATATTTCATAGATAGTATGAGCATGGGTTGAAATGGATCATAAAATAAAATTTAGAAAAGTTTAAATTATATCTTTACCCTTATCTCTTTATTTTAACCCACGTTAACCCTTTTTGATAATTTTCATGATAACAAAGTTTTTACTTTCCATGGGTCAATATAGTTACTATAAAAGGAAAATTGGTCCATAAATGGATCATAGTATATATTTTCAACCATATCCTAATCACTTGGCTGCAGATAGAATTTTTATAAAATTTAAATCATTTAATAAAATATTGTTTATTAAAAATATCATTTATGCCATTTTTGGAAGTACATGAAATATTATAATATAATTGTCTCCTACTCATGTAAAATGGTTCCAGAATGACACAAATTTGATGACAACAAAGATGTGGTATTAATGTAATCATCCAATAAAAATTTGATAGGTTTTGTTATTATTTTAAACCTTATCTTTTGGATTAACCCCTTAGTTATCCAATTTTAACCTTAACAGTGCTAATACATTTTTCAATATTAAAAGGTTATAATTTTACCCATAAGGTAACAATTGGATCATAAATTGACAAGAGATGAAATTTTCAACCATTTATCATCCTAATTGTACATTTTCAATATTTTTATAATTTTTAAATAATTTAATAAAATATTATTTAACATAAAATACCATTAATTTTATTTTTGACAGTACTCATTTAATTTGACATTGAAAACAAAATTATAATAAAGGTAACATTATGTTACCTTCTTTCAGGTTCTTCTCGCCTCTAGTCTTTACTCCCTTTTTGTTTGGGTGTGTTTCGAGCCTTACAGGGATGAAGAGATTTTGTTGGGGAAAATGAACTAAAGTTTGGGGATGTATGCTTGTTTGAGTAGATGAAGTATAGGTATAAATGTGTCAAAGGTTTAAAGGGGTTCTCCTTGGTTTAGGAAAGATTTAGATATGGTTTGATATTTTTCTATAGAATCTAGATTGCACATTGCTTGCTAGACATATTCACGTCATGAACTGGTTACACAATGTGAATCCGTTGTAAGGAAGATACCACAAGTCTCATCATAGCATGAAAAATTACAATCCATGAAATATTTTCACATTGTGAATGGGTCGATCGGTATTAATTCAACTCGAGGAGACACTTTTTTTGGTGTATTTGTAAAATCATGGAATTCACGACGTGAAAGGGGTTCATGATGTGAATTCTTCTGGTCTAGCGGTTTTTATTAGGAGGCATGCCTGACCTCTTCTATATTCTATGTGCAGGCCTTCCTCTCGAACCCTAAAGAGGTTTTGGGTTATTTTGGGTGATCTCCCTCCTTTCAAATCGCTCTGTTAGACATTTGATCCACGTGGAGATTGCATTGCTTCTCCCTGGTAAGTGGTCTTCTTGTTTATTCTTTGTCTTTGGTCATGGAAACAGTTTTGGCTATGTTTTGGGATCATTTTGTGATTGATTGGTGTTTTATATTAATCCTTTATAGTTTCCCTCCAAGACTTGTCTTTCAAAGGCTGATATGCTAGTTACTAATCTTTGCTATTGAAGGCGGCTAAGTTTCCTCCATTCTTGAGGTAGGTGCATCTATACAAGTGGTTTTAATTCATGAAATGCCTTAAGTTCTTGTCAATTCCTTTGGGTTGTTCATTAAAATTGATTGATTTGACATTGGAATGTTTTTTTTTGAAAAAAATACATGTTTTTAAAGGGGTTTTCTTTAAAAACGGTTTTGCGCACACCAAGTATTTGATTAAATGATTTAAAGGGTGTTTTTGGTTTTAAAATGACTTTTGATCGACTTAGCACATTAAGTAACATTGGGTGCGTCAAAAATAGACTTGTCACTCTTTGTGTGTGTTTATAAGATATTTTATGCCACTTTAGTGTGTGTAATTCCACTAGAGGTTATATTTGTTAGATCCACCTTAGGTTTAGATTGAGGCTTTTCTTTCATGTCTAACATGCATACATATAGGTTAGATCCCAAATAACATGCTTTGTCATTTATTGATTATTTATCACATGATGATATATTTCATGATTATTTGCTCACATGCTTATCTTATGGTGTATCCATAGTTTCTTACCTACTTTCTTTTGTACTTGACATATTCCTAGATTTTTTGAATATGGTATGATTGTATGAAAACTAAAGGATTTTTTTATAAAATGGGGTTTCTTTTTGAAAATGCTTTTTAAAATGGATTTTTAAAGATAGAACCAATGAATTATTGATATTAGCACTTGTATAGATTCTTTGATGGTATCCTACTGGGATTTCTGATCACACCCTAATTTTTCCCTTTGGGTGGTTGTAGATATTGTTTTGTAGGAATCTGGTAAAGGGAAAAGAATTATGCAGCATTTCAGTTTCTCTTGTTATTATCATCTTCGTAGTAGGATGGTTTGGTGGTGATAGATGGTCACACATGGACTTGTTTAGACTCGTCATGTTTTATCTTTCTAGTTTGACCTATTTGGATTATTTTTTGTATGTATCATGGATATGTTCTCTTACTTCCACATTGTACCCTAGTGGTTTGCCTTGTTCATATTTATTATGAGACATGTTGCTTCCTCTTTGTTTTACTTTACCATGTGACAGACCATCTCAGGTGACTTGTTTACTTGACTCGACTGGTTCATTACAAATTAGTATCAGATCCATTACCCAGCCTGTAGTGTTGTGACACTGCATGAGTTTGGTTTAGTGTCTTGGTAGACTGGAGTTAGGACTATTATAATTCAGATACTAAGTACAAAAATGGGTCTGACCAGCTCACTTCCATGACTAAAACTGGGTTACCATGGGTGGTTCAGGATTTTTTTCCAATATTGAGACTAGGTGGTTGATGTTATTTGAATAAACTGGATATTGGGTTTATTTAAATGGGCATGTTACTTTTTTTCACTCTTCTATTAAAAAAATACACAACTTCTTTAAAATCTTGTTGTTTTAAAATCATGGATATGCATACCTGAAGTTGGTCCTATGATTTAGGATTATGTTCACGACTGATGAGGTTTTGTGTAGTTTGTTAGAAAATGCCTCCAAGAAGAGCTCTTCCAAATCTGAGTGAGGAAGTTGTGAGACATATTCTGTAGGCAAATCCTTTGGTGGACCCTTCTTTGTTAGAAGCTGTAATCCACACTTCAGAATTTGGGTCAAGTAGGTGTTGTGAACCTAGGATGAGTAGTGGATTACAACTCAAAATTTACTAAGAAGCATCCACCTATCTTCCGTGTTGACAAAGGACCCCAAAAATTTGAAGAATGACTTGAGTGGATTGATATGATCTTCAACTTCTTGAAAAACCCTGAAGAATCTAAGGTGAGCTTTTTCACATAAGTGCTTGAGGGACTAGGAAGAAAGTGGCAGGACTTTATTATGCAAGCTAAGTTGCATGAGGATCTTTCTTGGAAATCTTTCAAGAAATATTCAACCATTAGTTTTACCCTAAGTTGTTGTGAGGGGAAATATCCAGGAGTTTATAACTTTAGATCAAGGGGAGTATATCGTTCTAGAGTATTCCACCTATTTTGCTGAGTTGGTGAATTTGACACTAGATCTAGTCACCAATAATTACCTAAAGGCTCAAATGTTTGAGTTGGTATTGAGGGTTGATATTCAATTGATGCTGATTCTAATGCGACTTCTGAACTTTGTGGAGGTAGTCGATAAGGTAGCTTTGATAGAGGTTGACATAGCTGGAAAAACAGGTTTGGGTAGAGCTTCAGTTGGTGCTGTCGTTAGGCTGGGTGTATGTTCTATCCAGAAATGAAATCACAGAGTTAGCTAGTTTTCTTTAGGATCTATTTCAGGGGCTTCATCATGACAAAAATAGGTTGTTTTCTATCAGCGTGGAAGGCTTGTTCATACTAAGCCTAATTTTATGGAGGCTCCCATAACTTTTCATCATTGTGGAAAATATGTCAATCTAAGGCATTTTTGTGAAAGAATGTCCCAAGGTAGTAAGGTTGGATCCACTCACACCAATGGTTTGCAGGTTTGTACCAATGCTTTCAAGGGTGGTGGGTCTTTTCCTTAGGATAAGGGGGATGTTCATGTGGCTAAGAAAGATCATGGAGGAGCTGAGATTTGGATTCATTATGCAGTGGAGCATACAACAAAGGAATCTAAAGTAGGTCCGAATACTATTACAGGTACATTGTTTATTTCATCTTCTATGTTTCCAGTTTTTTTGATGCATGTGATACTCATTCTTTTATATCATTGAAGTTAGTTGATGTATTGGTCTTGCATTTGAAGCTTATTCCATTCTTATTGGATCCCTCCACACCTTTGGGAAGGAGGTCCAAACAAGGTTTCAAATGTTCCGCATGTTGAGTGACAATAGATGACCTTGAGGTGGAGTGGGACTTCTTGTTTCTTGATCTTGATATCTTTTAATTGATTGTTAGCATGGATTAAATGATCAACATTAAGGCCCAAATCGATTGTTATCATCATTGAGTTCAGTTTTTATCTTCAGATAGAATCACTCATTTCTTTTAGGGTGAGTGGGATTCAAGGTTAGGGAGAGAGGGGCCTATTGTTCCGTATGTTGGGGTGATCCCATGTCAATTTTCAAAAATGTTCCTAGATGTCATTGACCCTTGTTTGAGCAGTCCACTTCCTATGGTGGTGTGTACAAACCTCAAGGTCTTTCCAAAGGATTTTTCTAGTTTATCTCCATAGAGAGAGGTTGAGTTTACCATAGCCCTACTACCTAGTATGATGCCCATTTCTATGTTATCTTATCGTATGGATCCTACTGAGTTGGTAGAACTTAAGGTCCAAATTCTAGACCTCAAGAATAATGTATTTATTCATCCTAGTGTGTCACCATGGGATTCAACCATCCTCTTTGCTAAGAAGGCATATGGGAGCCTCAAATTTGTATTGATTATCAAAAGCTAAATCAGGTGACTGTTAATAACAAATATCCCTTACCTAGGATTGATGATCTCTTTGATAAATTAAGAGAGGCTCATTGGTTTTTAAAGATTGACCTTCAGTCAGGGTACCACTAGTTGATAGTCCAAGAAGAGGATATACCTAAGGCAATGTTTAGGAGTTGGTATGGGTATTTTAATTTTCTGTTTTATCCATTCAGTCTCACTAATGCTCCTATGGTATTTATGGAGTTGATGAATCTGATCTTTCATTAGTTCTTGGACTATTTTATTGTTGTGTTCTTGGATGATATTTTGGTTTACTCCAAGTCAGAGGATGAGCACATGAACCATTTGGATATCATTCTCTGAACCTTGAGGGAACATCGCTTGTATGGTAATATTTCCAATTATGAGTTTTAGATTTAATAAATAATGTTTTTGGGGGCATGTTAAATCTAAGCGGGGCATCTCAATGGATCCTAAAAAGGTAAAAGAAATTGTGTCTTGGGAGTGACCTAGAAATGTTTTTGAGATTCAAAGATTCTTGAGGTTCACTCGTTATTATAGCTGATTCATTCAGGTCTTCTCCAAACTTGCATATCCGATGATAGCTTTAACCCATAAGGGTGTAAGGTTTGAGTAGAATGAAAAATGTCGGAGATATTTTGAGGAGCTGAAGGTGAGGTTGACTTCTACTCTAGTTTTGATTCTTCTGGAACTAGGTTTGGGATATTATGTTTTCTACAATGCTTTTGGTATGGGTTTAGGGTGTGTCTTGATGCAGGGGAAATAGGTGGTGGCATATAGATCTCTTCAGTTATGCTCTCATGAGAAGAAATACTCTACCCATGATATTGAGTTGGTGGAAGTTATGCATGCACTCAAAATGTGGCATCATTACCTCTTTGAGGAGCGATTTATGATATATTCTAATCATAAAACTCTAAAGTATATTTTCACTCATAGGGATATGAAATTGTGATAGAGACACTAGGTTGAGCACCTCTAGAATTTTGATTTTGATATTTCTTATACTCATAGGAAAGGGATTGTCGTCGGTGATGCATTGAGAAGGAAATTACCAACTCAAGCCTTGAAGGAATCAATAACCGATAAGTTTGTTTGCTGTGATGAGCTTGGGAGTGGAAGAAGCCAGTGGGAGGGTGTGGTTGGATTCAATAAAGGCTGACTCGTCATCTGATGAGTGGGTTTGGCTCAAGCAGGCATCTAACAACAAGTTCCAGTGCTTTAGTAGAATCCTAAATGGTGGGGAGACCATGGGTGAGTGGTATCAGTCTCCCAGTGGTGGTTTGTGTTTCCAAAGTAGGTTGGTTGTTCCTTTTTCTATGAGGCAGGAGTTGTTAGACATTGGGCATAATTCTTGTTTGTTTTTACACCTTGGGACTACCAAGATGTATCATGACTTGAGACGTCAGTATTAGTGACTGGGGATGAGGTGGTTAATTGTAGATTTTGTATCATGATGCCTTACATGATAGAGAATTAAAGTAGAGCACCATATTTCTGTTGGTTTGTTGCATCCCTTAACCATTCCAGTATGGAAGTGGGATGAGATTTCCATGGACTTTATCATTGGTTTACCATAGAATCTTAGTGGGAAATATGTGATTTTTGCGATCATTGATCAACTCACAAAATCATTGCATTTCCTACCCAACAAGGAGACGAAAAAAGTGGAACAACTTAGGGACTTGTATGTTCGAAAGCTTGTCAGACTTCATGGGGTTCCCTCTAGGTATGTGTGCTCAATTTTGGTGGTTCTTGGGAAAAGAATTTTCCTATGGTCAAGTTTTCCTATAACAATAGTTATTAGGTCTTGATTAAGATGGCTAACTTTGAGGATTTGTATGGGAGACCATGTAAATCTCCCTTGTGCTGAGAAAAGTTGGGAGAACAAACCTTGGTTGGGCTGAACCATATTTTTGGAAATGACAGAAAATGTGCTGTTGATCCAGAGAAGATCAATCGTGGAATATAGTCATTAGATATCTTATGCGGACTGTCATTATTGGCCACTAGAGTTTGAGGTTGGTGATTGGTTTTTTCTTAGAGTTTCACCTCACTTGGGACACCATCGGTTGGGTAGATAGGGTAATTTGATATCGAGGTTTGTTGGCCCCTTTGAGATTGTGGAGCATCTTGGAAAGGTGGCGTATTGGTTGGAAATACCTTCTCCTTTTACTTCCATTCGTGATGTGTTTCATGTTTCCCAGATAAAGTGGTATCAACTGGATTCTTCCCATGTGATTGAGTGAGAGTATGTTGATGTTGATCCCAAAACCACTATGGTTGAAAAACCAATTTAGATTATGGATTTTCAAGAGAAGGTACTACATGGTAAAACAATTCCATTGGTTTGTGTACTATGGTAGTGCAGGTGGGATAACCATGAGGCGTGTGATCAAGAGTTGTTGATGAGACAAAAATGACACTCACCTTTTGTGAGTCCAGGATCTTGAGGACTTTTTAGGGATATAAAGTGTTTATGGTAGGGAGATTGTAACATTCCATTAGATTCCTTTAGATACTTCATGCCTTGTCTTTACTCCCTTATTTGTTTGGGTGAATTTAGGTCCCTATGGGGATGAATAGATTTTATCAGGGAATATGAACTAAAGTCTGGGGATGTATGTTTGTTTGAATTAATGGATTCTGGGTATACATGTGTCAAAGGTTAAAGGGGGTTCTCCTTGGGTTTGGAAAGCTTAGGATATGGTTCAAGATTTTTCTATAGAATCTGGGATGTGGAATTCCTGATGGACATATGTTGGATTGGTGAAGCCCGATTCGGTTTTGATGATATTTGGGTCGAATGCTTGTGGACCATACTGCGCACCAGGCCGCAACTTCTGCAGGTCGAGCTCTACAGTGAGCTCGTTGGGGGTTGCAGGTGGCAACACACCCCTGCTCTGGGGGTCCAGGGCCCGAAGGCCCCTAACCCAAATTTTGGGGGACTGTAGAAACTCTGACACTATAACAGAGTTGACCGACCGACACCGATAAGGCATTGTAACAGTGCAGACTTTGGAGTCAACAGTACTGTAGCTCTTTGGACTTTCAGTTGATAACCACTGTAGCACTTTTGACTTGGGAAACCACTTGTCACTATAGCGATGTAGACTTCTATCCGCCTTTCACTATAGCACAACAAAATTTTTGACGATTGGTGGAATAGTGTTTCATCCTCCTTATTAGCCCATTTCAGGCTAGGGTTTTGAGTAGTGAGAAACTCTGAGAAATCTACCTATAAATTGTGTTCCTGAATCATAGTGAATTTTTACCTCTCCATAGACGTAGGGATTATTCCCGAACCACATAAATCTATGTTTTCTCGTTCTTTTATTTTTTTCCCTTTCACTCTTCTGAAAATCATTATTCTGTCGCTGCGACTCCCAATGTTTCCACATCAACATATTCACATCATGAACCGATTACATGATGTGAATCTGTTGCAGGGTAGATATTAGGAGTCCTGTTCAAAGAGTAAAAAATTACAAGTCGTGAAATATTTTCACACCATGAATGGGTCGTTCAAGATTAATTCAACTAGAGGCAACACATTTTTTATCGTATTTGAAAAATTATGGAATTCATGACGTGAAAGGGGTTTACGATGTGAATTTTTAGGGTCCAGTGGTTTTTATTACGCCGCATGCCTGACCTCTTCTCCATTTGACATGCAAGATTTCATCTCAAACCCCAGGGTGATTTTGGGTGATCGCTCTCTTTTCGGATTACCCTATTCAACATTTGATCCCCTCGACAGTTATGTCACTTCTCCCTAGTAAGCGGTTTTCATGTTTATTCTTTGGTTTTGGTCACGGTAGTTGTTTTGGATGTGTTTGGGGATCGGGTTGTGATTGGTTGGTGTTTTATATCAATCCATTATAGTTTCCCCGTGATCCTTGTTTTTCAAAGGCCAATGTGTTAGTTACCAATCTCCTTTTTCAAAGGCGGCTAGGTTTTATCCATTATTGAGGTAGGTGTATCTATAAAAGTGATTCTAATTCATGAAATGCCTTAAGTTCTTGTCAATTCCTTTGGATTTTTTATTGAAATTGATTTATTGGACATTAGAGTCGATTTGTCGTAAAAGATACACATTTTAATGGGGTTTTATTTAAAAATGGTTTTGTGAACACCAAGTATTTGATTAAATTCTTTAAAGGGTGGTTTTGGTTTTGAACTGACTTTTCATAGACTTAGCACGTTGGGTAAACTTGGGTGCGTTGGGAATATACCTATCACTCTTTGTGTGTGTAATGACATAAGAGTTTTTATATCACTTTATTGTGTGTAATTCCAATAGAGGTTATATTAGTTTGATCTACCTTAGGCCTGGATTGGGGCTTTTCTTGTATGTATAGAAAGTATACCCATAGGTTAGATCCCAAATGGTGCACTTTGTCATTTATTGATTTTGTATCACATGATGGTATATTTCATAGTTATTTTCTCACATGATTATCTTATGGTGTATCCATAGTTGCTTACCTACTTTCTTTCGTGCTTGAAATATTCCTAGATTTAGTGAATATGGTATGATTGTATGAAATCCAAAAGTATGTTTTTATAAAATGGGTTTTCTTTAGGAAAATTCTTTGTAAATTGGATTTTTTTAAATCTAGAACCATACATTCTTGATATTAGAACTTGAATAGATTCTTTGGTGGCATCCTGCCAGGATTTGTGCTCACACCCTAACTTTTCCTTTGGGAAGTTGTATATGTTGTTTTGAAGGACTCAGGTAAAGGGAATGACATTATGTAGTATTCTAACTTCTCTTGTTATCATCTTTTCTGTAACATGATGGTTTGGTGGTGATAGATGGTCATATAAGGACTTGTTTAGACTCGTCATGTTTTATCTTTCTGGTTTGACCTATTTGGATTTCCTTTTCATGTCTCATGGATATGTTCTATTGATTTCACATTGTACCCTGGTTGTTTGCCTTATTCAGGTTTATTATGAGACATGTTTCTCCCACTTTGTTTTACTTTACCATGTGGCAGACCATCTTGGGTGACCTGTTTAGTTGAATTGGGCTGGTTCATTACAAAATGAATTTGAATCTAGTAATTTAAAACACCACTAACATGGTATATTTATCTATAAAAATTTTGTAACACAATAATTAATTCATATTATACTACTTTTAATATTTATAAAATCATTTACTTTTATTTTTTAATTAATTAAATAAATACCATGCTGGCATTGTGTAAGTATTTATGGTAATTATTTCATTACTAAAAATTATAAATAAATTACCATGATAAAAACAAATAATTTATCTCTCAAATTACCATTTATAACTAAAAATATTCTCTATTTATCCCTATGTCAAAAATTTAGAGATAATAAAACAAAGAGAATGACATTTTTGACTTTTCTTTACATAAAATAATATAAAGGTCAAAATCAATGAAATATGGAACTAAGTTGCCATATTTTCGAAACATTGATGGAAATTTCAGAACTCCACTC
The DNA here is from genome assembly GCA_963277665.1 of Viscum album. NCBI lineage: Eukaryota > Viridiplantae > Streptophyta > Magnoliopsida > Santalales > Viscaceae > Viscum > Viscum album. The sequence continues at coordinate 1,239,644,280 of OY728153.1, forward strand.
ATCCAATAGGATAAAAGAAAGTGTTAGTGTCATTTTTAAGTTCTTATCATATTATTTTTAACTTTAATTACATGTTTTACTCTTATCGAGGTGACAAAAAGTTACTAAGGTTACTATTCATAATGACAAAAAATTAGAGGGAACTATTTGAAAAATTTGGATCTATTTATTACAAATATGTAATCTATTTTTCAAGATTCAATTTCTAGAAGTTTCAAAAATTAATTTAAGATTAAAACGCAAAATGCAATGAAAAACAGTTTTTTCATAAAAATGCCCTTTTAAGTATACAAATGTTTTTATACAAAATTCAACTATAATATTCATTCCAAATACTATAATTGGATTATTTTCAATAAAAACTACTTAATTAAATTTTAAAACTAATCCAAAATAGAATTTTACTTTGTAAATACTTTGAAAGAAAATATAATTTTCTATAAAAATTAGTATTTTTCACTATTCATTGAAAAATCAAACCTTTTAGAAAAATATCAAAATTTCACCATAAGTTAATTTTGATATGTTGATTTCAAAATGATATCATTTTTATTAGATAAATTTCTAAAAGTTCTAAAAATTGATTATAATATTTTCTCACAAAAAACAATAAAAACCTTTTCTAAAGAAAATTTATTTTTGAAGAATAAAATGAATTTACTAAAAATTATGTGATTATTTATTAAGAATTCAAAAGTACATTTATATTGATTAGAACCTTTATATACTTTTCATAAAGTATTTAATCCTATTCATACCCACCAGTTTAACGGCTAAGTTATAACCGTCATATTTATATAATAATATTTCATGGTTTGTTTAGGATCAATGTTGTGTGTCGTATATGCTATCAAACATAGCCATTTTTGAAATATCAAGGTGTTATAAAAATAAATTTAAATTAAAATGAAATTGCTTTGTAACTCTATCCCAAATGAAATATAACGTTGATGGGGTAAGGTCACAACCACTTTTAGAAAAATATCAAGAAACTCTTTCAAAACCTTCATAAACACCACCACTTGAACCTCCATTGATCCCAAAATCAAATCTTTCAAATTAGAATAATGGGGTTCCACATGCCGGTGATCCATCTTATACTTATTCTCATAAACAAACACTATAAACTCACATTAAATATTAAGGAAAATAATTCTCCTATGAAATAAGTCAATAAAAATCTAAACTAAATACATTTAATCTATGCCAAGGATGAAATTGTATGGATATATTTGTAACAATATCCCCTTAATTGATTGATGCTACTCTATAATAAGCTTACAACCTTGGAAAACCTCAAACAGGCCAAAATGACCTCTAACTAGCATATCCCACACCAAAAGAACTGAAAGTATCTATAACTTGAGTCTTAGAACTCAGACCATTGTAGGTAAAGAAAAGGAGTGCGAAACTCTTGAATCAAATAAGACATATACCATGGTAGAATATAAGTAGATAATACATCGAGTGATGTCTATTTTCTCGATACTGGGAACTCCATGACATTCATCTGATCACACCTTGCTCTTATGCTTCATTGATCTTGATAAAGACCATCACCACAACCACATTTAACCATATGTCCCTAAGGATGAGGGAAACCTTATTGTTTTAATCTTTCATTTCTATCTTTTATTTTCTATCCAAAACCTTGAGCACCCTGCTACTACTTATGATAAGTTTTTAAGGAAACTACTATAAATTATGCACCAAAAGTGCACTTCCAGCTCTAAGATGATCATAATGGATGGTTGGACATGAATCCATTGATCCCATGACCTATATAAGAAAATAAAACCATGAGAAAAATCATAGTAGAGGTTTGAGAATTACCATCTCTGAAGAAACAAGAATAAAAGAGCTAAGGTTGATTCCCTATCGGCTAAAACATTGACTAGCCATACAACTGAGAACCTCTGTCCACAGATCTACTCTTCAGGATGTTTTAATAACCTCCCTCTCAAGATGTACTAGCATGTGCTAGCATCTTATCTATTATCTCATCCTTCTATAACACCTTAAGGAACATTGATGACATAAATAGGGTGACTTACTATTGGATCTATGATGTAACACCTCCTCAAATTGTTACACCCAAGAAACCTCATTAGGAAGAAATCCAAAAACATAATGAATAAGATCATTGAATTAAATTCCAAAGTCCTATTCACTGGAGCTCCCTTACTGTAGATAGATCCACTTCTACCACCACACCACCGTTAATGTTAAATAAAGGAACTCAACTCAAAACTAATCATACAACTTCCCCCATAATACTTTTGACTATTTGTGATCACCAAGAAACAAGATATAGCATTTAAGAGTAGATCCATGGAAGAATTCTATGACTAACATAATCCAATGCTCCACCCTAGTTTAGATAAAACTGAAATCAATCTTAAGATCCTCCAACCACCTCTTCATCTCCTGATTAGAGACTATCTCATCATAATTTGGAATGCTAAAATGTTTAAACTCATTTAGCATCCTCAAAAAATATTCCTCATTAGAGTTAAACCTTATAACCCTATCATCCTATTACAACTCTCCCACCTAAACCACACACATAAACCTTCTATCGATAATCTCTAAAAAAACAACTCCCAAGCCAAGGGATATGGAATTTATTATTATTTTTAACTAAATTCACTTTAATTTCCCCAATACTTTATCAATTCAAACACAAGCACATCAAGCATGAAACATATACCACACCTAGGTCTTTTCCACACAACCAATATCATCTCACTTAGTATGTTCAATAAGTTTAAATTCATTACATCAGATCATAGGGGGCTCCAATCGCCTATGTCCCATCTAGTCTCTATTTCCCACATCATGTACCAAATTTGATGGATGCTATTTCCTTACTAAAATGATTCTATCTTCATTTTTTTTCTAACTCAAATATCCATCCTAAATTTCAATAATATCTTTGATACCAATATATCATGACCAACCCCATCAAAACCCCTTCTAGGTCGGCAATGAATACAAGTATAATACCTAAATCCCACCCCATATAGGCCAAGGGATGGAGACTAGAACCAAGGGTATAAAAATACCCAAATGAGAGGAATTACCATCATAATACTAGTAACATAAGATAAATTTACCAATTAAAACCATATAATATAAATAAAACTAGCACATAATGCAAGAAATTTAATGCATAATACAAGTCTCTAAATGTGACTCCTATGAAAAACAACTCTGCAAACACTATCCAACTCCATGCCATAAGCTAGCAATGTTAAGATAGATCACAAAAATTATCTTGAAAGCCTATAAAAATTGGATCTATATATATAGGGGTGAGAATACAAGTATAAAATGTAGGATTCTCTAAAAAAAATCTCTCACAAATGTAGAAGAATCATACTAATGCTTTAGTGAATAAAAAATGAAACCAAATTATTACCTATACTAGGTCAATTAATTTCCCATCCTAACCAATCCTTACTCACCCAAATCCACACACACATATAGAAACATTATATAATGAAAATAATATAAATGATGGTACCCTACATCCACTTCCCCACTGAACTAGGAACCCTCATGCCCTAAAGGCAAACATCTTGGTGCTACCATCCCCTCTATATCAATAAAATCGAAAACCATATAACCAAATCTTAGTCATAATTGCATATTCATAACCACATACCATATATCACAACCAAATAACTAATGCATCCCTATACCAACTCATGACATAGTACGTAATCATGAAGGTCATTAACCTCATGTACTCCTCCTTTCATGTACACCCCCACCATAAACCCATATCATAATCATATAGCCTCAATCAATAAAAAACCATACTATTGCTAAAGAGAGAGTGAGGAAGGGGGAGTAATCATCTATCTGTGTGACCTATATCCTATAATTTAGGGAAAACACCAGAAACCTAAAACTTCATATGAGCTTCTGTCACATTACCCAACTTTAGTGGTGGTGTGTAAGAAATAAAAAACTATAATGGATATATATTATAGTACAAAAATCTAATGTAAGTCAGATTAATTAATACATGAAACTATAGCCACAACTATTGTCACCACACATCAACATCGATATCACCTATATCCATGACATGAAAAACTCCTCCCCTATTCCACACCACCACTATTTCACAATAATGCATCTAAATTTCCATTTAATATCACATAATTACTTCTACATTATTCAATCATTAATCAATCTATATTTTATCATTTATTAACTTTTTTATACATTCAATTTCCACTTACTATTAGCCACAATAATGTTTACCATCCACATTACATTCATTATTACAAATATATTTACAATTTTTTCAATTACATATATTCCATTTAAACATCAATAAATAAATTTACCACATATTATCTATCAAACACTTCATTTATTACTTTTGACATAGAATTATTTCACCATATCACTTTCTACTTTCAATTAATTATTACATTTATTTATTTATTCCAACATGATTTCATCTTATCATAGTCCATTTCCATTAACCATTCCATTAAACTCAATACCATTCCATATTTTTAAAAAATAAAACACAACTACATGTTAACCTCTCCATATTGCAACATCGACAATGAAACCATATCATTCCAACAACCACAACCTTAATTCAACCTCTTTTATAACATTATCCACTTTATCCTACAACAACCACATCAAACCAACATCACTAAAACAAAATACCACCATCTACTTTCAAAACCATAAAAAAATATATACTAAGGATCCTCTAATCATAATAAAGAATAATAGATTTAATAATTACAAAAAAAAAACAATATCAATCAATTATAATTATTAATAATTCAATACTTATTAAATAATTTATGCAAAATAATATCAAACATTAATTCTAGATTTTACACCTCTAATTTTCATTAACATCTTAGATTTATTAACCAATTATGAACATGATAAAACAAATCAAAAATAAAACTAACATTATCACAATAACATGTATATAAAATCAAACTAATAAATAATATGTACACAATATCGTAAAATCAAATAAAATACATTTTCTTAAATTTTACTATATAAATTTCCCATAATCTATTTCTTATTAGGTTAATTATAACCATTCACCCATTGAAAACATAGTAATGATAATTACATATTCACATATAATAAGAGAAGATATATTTTGTATCCCTTACATCAAACAAAGATTTAACAATTACCATACAATAAGGAGGAGAGATATTTTTGAATACTAATGTTGTTCCAACATATCTCATGTGTCATATGTTTTGATGATAAAAAAACTCATATTATGCTTTTAATATATCTTTATTTAAGTGTTTATTAATAGTTTTTAAATTATATTTTCATTTTTTGAAGTTAATTCATCCCTAAAATGATGTTTTTTCTAAGATGAAAAAAATTCACATATGTGATTTTTTTGGCTATGTGAAAATCGCTTATGTGAGAATCCACATACGTGAATTTTCATACATGATGGATTATGACTATGAAAATTCACTTACATAGAATCACCCATGTCGAACAGTTGGCTACGTAGTGAAATTAGCTACTTGAAATTCCTTTATCTCTTTAGCTATGCAGAATCACCTATGTAGTAGATTTACTTTCACAAAATCGGTTACATAGAGACATTGGTTGCACGAAATCTGATATGTAATATTTTTTGGCTATGCAGTTCTTTTGGCTATGTAAAATCGGTTACATGGAAGATTTGGATCCATGGAATTTTTTATTATGTTGATTTAGATATGTGAACAAGTCTCATAAGTAGTTTTGGATCTGCAACTATATTTCACCTACATGATATATACTGTGGATTTCAGCTATGCAAAGTCTTTTTTTCATACGTGCTATTGAAAATCAACCTATTTATTATCATTGGATTATTTTAAAGAAAATTAAGTGTTTTTTGAAGCTTTGTAATAAGATTTGTGTAGATAAGGCATCAACGACTTCTCTAAAAGTTCTATGTTCCAATAATAGTAAAAATGATTACCTTATTTATGCATTCATGATTTTTATAAAAAAAGAAACTATGATATGGAAAAGTTTTACTTTTTTGTATTGATTTAATTTATGTAACCTCAATATAATCTACATATAAGGATATATAAGTTAAATAAAAAGTATAGGTATATATGCGTGTAAGAAAATTGATATATATTTTTTGAATATACATCATCTTCCTCCTTACACAACAACTAGATATATTTTAATCAAAAAGAAGAAGTCTGATAAAATTTTGATATTCTTGTGATTTCAAGACACTTATTTTAGTTTTCAGAATTTATTTATTAATATAATTTAAATAATTTATTTATTATCCTAGAATACTTCCCTACTATCATTTTCTACTTGAAACTACGTGCCTTAATTAAAGTTCATTTTCTATATCTTTTCTTATCATATGTAAGTGAACACTCCTTATACTAAGTGTGAGTGAAGGATATTGTATCTACTGTAACATGAACCCAATAAAATATATTTCTTTATTATTATACGAAGTGATGGCTACTTGAACTCAAGTTGGAAAATCCATATGAAAAAGACCATACATAGTAAAAATTACCATGCTTACTGAGAGAGTGCTGGTGGAGTGGACTAGGGGATATTTTTTCCCCAAACCAGTATAAAATATCTTGTGTTCCTTTATCTTATTTATTTTTATTCTAATAATTAAAAATTATTAATATTTTAAATAAATTTCTTAAAAAGTGGATGTGAAATTTTAGAGGTCAATTCACCCCCAATTGATCCATTGTACATATGATGTGGGAAAAAATTTGGTATTAGAGCAGTGACTTGGAGTTCTCAACCTTTGGATGGTTGTAGTATAAATATCTATCTCTCTAATACTATAATGGATGTAATGATTTAAAATAGATAAGGAATGTCTATGGCTAGGGATCCCTACTTTAATGGAGAAAACTATGATTGTTAGAATACTAGTGTATGATCCCGGTTCTTATTCTTGAGGTACGGGTTTCTTTTTTTCTCCTTTCCTTAAGTGTTTTTGAGAAAATAAGGAAAATGGGGAACAATCCTAAATTTTAGTACTACACGCCATGTACTTTTCCACACGCTGTGTACTTTTGGCCATGTAGGATGAGTACACAAGGTGTGTAGCCATGTTGGTGACTACGGGTGTAAAAACCGATTACATGCCGTGTAGTGGTCCTTTACACGCCATGTAGTCAGTCAGAAGACGAAACAGTAAGGTGGTGGGAGAAGCCGCCAGCTGGGCGACAGTACATGCCGTTTAGTCAGGAATACATGCCGTGTACTCATGTCAACGGATGAACAGTTTGGCAGTGCCGCCAGATGAACAGTTAAATGAAGGAAGTACACGCCGTGTACTCGGAAGTACACGCCGTGTACTTTGTTTTTTTCTCTTAAAATGGGCAGTAGCCAACCCTGTTCATAGGGAAGGCTTAGAACCGGACGGGAGCTCGGGAGGGGATGGATGAATCTTTGAGGATCTCCAGATCAAGCGTCGGGAATCCGTTTCCGCCTCGGACGATCTCATTGGAACCGTGCGGGTAAGCCCTCTCATCTCCTGGCGTAGTTCTTGCAAAATCTTCCTCTAATGGAAGCTATTTGGGTTTAAGAGAGTTTTATTTCACCTCAGATCTACCTCGTTCTGGGACGATTCATAGAACGTCGTTCGAGTATACTGATCAGGGGCGCTTCAGGTAGGTGTCTTGGTGTTTAATTTTCCAACTATTGTGCATTTGTGTGTATTTTTATGATACGCGCCCATGAATGGGGTGTTGTATGGATGAGGCCTTGTTGAATTAAATACCTAGAATTGTATAGGTAATTAAATGTGATAATAAACTGTTGTTTGGGATCGCTGCTTGGATCCAGGACCACCCCGGGGGTGCGTTCCTCTGTTTAGCCGTTTGGCCAGATACCCGAGGGTATGCCATTGTAATAATGTTTATTGAATTTTCTTGAGAGTAATTTCACGTGTATTGCTTTTTTATATGTTGGGCTTGGCCCGATTACTTTCTTAGCCTGAGGGCAGTGCTTTACTTAGCCTGAGGGCAGTGTTACCTTTAGCCTGAGGGCAGTGGTTATTTCGGCCTGAGGGAAACTTCTTTCGTGCCTGTGGCCAATAGACTCTATGCCTATGGGCGACACTTCGTACACCTGAGGGAAATATCTGTTATGCCTGTGGGCAATTACATGCGGGTTACGTTTCTGATTACCTGAGGGTAAGGGATTGCGTGTCTGAGGACACTGACTATTTACATAGAAATTCACTGTGGTGGTTTCTTAATAATAAATAATGAAATGAATGTTAAATGGAAATATAACTGGTAAAGTTAGTTACTTTTGAGTACTGATTAGTTTATTGCATTTACTTTTTCACACTGTTGTTGCATGTTTACACACAGTTGAGGACATGACTTTGGTGGGTGCCTACTGAGTTTATTTCTCACACCCTGTTTGGGTCATTCTTTTCGGCCCAAACAGATTACGTTTCTGTAGGTATGGATAAGGGAAAAGGTCCCTTTATAGGTACTTGATTGCTGCTGAGGAGTAGGGGAGCATGGGACCGGGCTTAGGCTCGCGATGCTACCGGCTGTTTTGTTTTTCTTTGCTATACTGTTTTGTTGTGTAACATGTTATGGCTGTTTTCTTAGAACTTGAGGCATGTTGCATCAACATTATATATGACTGTTGGTTGTTTTACTACAGTTGTTTATCTTAAATGTGTATGGTTTATTGCTTTCACTGTTGTTGTATGCTTTTTACTTTATTCCGCTGCGTTATACTTTGACAAATGAGGGAATAGTTTCCCCATTATCAGACCTGGGCCCTCACTGCTAGTCGGCAGCCTCTGGCGTTTGGGGAAATGCACTTGAGGTCACATGGAGAACCGGGTTCGGGGCACCCGTGGAGTGGTACCCGGAACCGAGACATTACAAAGTGGTATCAGAGGAGTTCTTTTCTTTGACTTACTATTTGGATCCTTAGTCAGGGATAGGATGAGAATGGTAGTTGGTAATAAGCTGTGCCTGGGCGTAGCTAACCCGTGTACAGGGAAAAACTAATTTACCTCGTGTTGCAATTTTTTCTAATTTTGCAATTTTACAGTTGAATTGATTTTCACCGAAGGGTGATGCACTTGTGGTTGTGCTGATTATATTTTATTCATGGGTTCTATTTAGTTGCAACTCGATGAGATGAGGGTATGCCATCTCATGCATCATTTAGGCACATGCTAGAAATCACATTCCATGCATAGTTTCCATGCCATGTATGTGCATTAGAAAATTGCATGTTGTTGTGATAGATGTTGTTCTAGAAAAAGTATGCTATTGTGATAACTGCTTGGATAGATACCTGCTGGTTGATAGGGTATTATTATGTAATCCTGTTTATATAATGGATGCCAAAATTTGGTTTTTGGGGAGTATGGGCCCTCATTAACCAAAATTTGGTGGATCATTGGTTGTTTATCCGGTTATAACACATATAAGATGACAAACTTTGATTCGCGAGGAGTATGGGCCCTCGGGGATCAGAATTTGGCACTTAGGTGTTGTTTTTCAGTATTTTCTGGGTTCCAGAGAAGTTTCTGAGGCATACTGTCTGGAAACCCAGTATACAAGCCGTGTAGTACCTTAAACACGCCGTGTATGTTCTTCTGTTTGGGAAGAAAAAAAAACTTTTTGAGTACATGCTGTGTACCCTAAGTACACTCTGTGTAGTCTCTTTCCATGTCATAGACCATGTGGGTGGGGACACGGGGACGGGAAATGATCGGGGCGAACATGCCGTGTAGCGGAAGTACACGCCGTGTAGTGTTGACCCGGAGTCCGGTCGTGTAACTAACAACACAGACGGAGGAGACCTTACCATATACACGCCGTGTCCACTATGGAACACACCGTGTAGTCTGACCTGGGAACCCGGGCATGTAACTAACAACACAGGTCAGTGTAACCCCTTCGTGTACACGCCGTGTGTATATTGAACATTCCGTGTAGTTGGAGCCGTGTATCTGACTGTGTAACTAGCAACAGGGGTCGACGAAGCTCGTTTAGTACACGTCGTGTACTTATGGGACATGTCGTGTAGTCTTGACCGGTGACAGACCATGTGGACTTATCCGTGTGGCTAGGAAATGGGGAAGTGTACACACCGTGTGCAGGTGTAACATGCCATGTAGTATCAATCCGAGTAGTCGGCCATGTCACAAACGACACGGGAAGTTGGAAAATTATGCCATACATGCCGTGTAGATTATATACACGCCGTGTAATTTTGTTTAATGGGAGCCATGTGGCTTGGACGTGTAGAAGGACCCGGGCAGGGGAAGAGAAGTCAGGAACACGCCGTGTAGTCAGTATACACGTTGTGTAGTCTTGTTGTGCAATTTTGAATACCTTCTTCCTCCTGTTCCCCTTTTGGTTCCTTCATTTTTAGACTGTGATAATCTTGATCTAAGGTGTGCGTTTGACCTTGTAGAGTCATTCCACCGAGACGACCACGTGTTGTTCTCCAGGAGAGCATCAATGATTATACTCCAGAGATGGTGGGCCATGGGCTACCAGTAAATCCTCCAGCAGAGCCAGATGCAGCGCCAGCCATTATACCGAACACAGGTGCGGATGCGCAGTTCCGTGAAGGCTTTATGCAGTTCATGCAGACCTTTCAGGGAGCACCGCCGACTGCCACATCTATGGAAGAACTGACACGTATCTTCCATCAGTAGAATCCGCCTACGTTTTTATGGGATGGAGGACCACAGGCTGCGGAGTCTTGGCTGGGGTCGATGCATACTATTTTCGAGCACCTAGAGATGCATCCAGGGCGGAGGGTCAAGCTCATGACTTAGATGCTGCGTGATTCTGCCAAGAGGTGGTGGGATTTTACCACCTAGTCAGAGCATCACAGAGACATGGTGTGGGAATATTTCCAGATAGCCTTCTATGAATTCCTCTTCCCAGAGATGCTGAGGGAAAATCGAGCTCAAGAGTTCATGATTCTGCAGTAGGGCGCTATGTCAGTGATGGATTATTCTGCTCGTTTCACCGAGATTCAGCGTTTTTCACCCGTTCTGGTGGGTGATGAGACGCTGAGAGCTAGACGCTTTGAGGATGGTCTTCGATATGACATTCGAGCACTGGTGAATGTTTTCAGGTTGCCTTCAGTACATGCTATTGTGAACTAGTCACTAATTATAGAGAGGAACCTGCAGGAAGCTTGTGGTGTGGGCCAGGGCGGTTCAGCACCAGTTTTTGGTACTATTTCTATTGGTAAGAGGAAGAGGCAGATGGACTTCTCTCAGGGTGGCAGTACCAGTCAGAAGAATGTTTCAGGTGGCCAAGTCATGCGCTATCAGTGTGGTAAGGAGGGGCATAAGAGACCTCAGTGTCCATGAGACCCAGTGGAGTGTCGATCTTACGGCAAGATGGGTCATCTGCATCGCTTTTGCAGGGCATTTCCACCAGTGGATAGTGAGAGGGGTTCTGTGCAGACTCTGCGTGCGGGGGCAGGACCAACAGCTTCTTACCAGTCGGGAAACTGGAATACGTTAGGGCATGCAGGCAGAGATGGTGGTCGTGGCCATGGTAGCCAGACACCAGGATCTCAGAGGCAGCAGGGCGGGACAACTCAGGGTAGTCAGGCTGTGTCGCAGGGCTGTCACACTGGGCAGGCATATGTAGTGCAATAGACCCAGCAGGAGCAGGATCCCAGACCTTCTACTGTCATAGGTACTATTCTAATAGCTTATGTATTATCTTCAGTACTTTTTGATATGGGTGCTAAACATAGTCTCATATCTGTGCCCGTTGTGGAGATCCTTGGGCTCAGTGTTTCTACTTCCTCTGATGTAATGACGTTAGACACTCCGTTGGGAACTAGAACGACTAGTGTGCGTCAGTGTAAAGAGTGCCCCCTTGAGGTTGGTGGGTGTCACTTTCTTTGGGACCTCTATGTCTTAGAGATGATGAGCTATGATGTCATTCTCAAGATGGGCTGGTTGGTTCCCTTTAGAGCCTTTGTGGATTTCTATCATCGCAGGGTGAGTTTCACATCACCAGAGGGCGGAGAGTTTCTATACAAAGGCGAATGGGATGTTCAGGCGAGTCAAGCTAGACCAGAGCATCGTGGGTGAGGTGGAGTCACAGCCCAGATGGAGAGATTATATCTGGATGATCAGGGGACTTGTCAGAAGGATTTCCATCCAGTGGTTGATCGTTTCCGGGATGTCTTCCTAGACGACTTTTCAGGTCTTCCTCTAGAGCGTGAGGTGGATTTCTCTATTGAGCTTGTGATAGGAGCAGCACCGGTGTCCATTCCTCCTTATAGGATGGCTACAATAGAGTTGTAGGAGCGTAAGAGACAGTTAGAGTAGTTACAGGAAAAGGGTTTCATCCGACCCAGTACTTCTTCTTGGGGTTCTCCTGTTCTTTTTGCGAAGAAGGCGGATGGTACCCTCAGACTCTGTGTGGATTATCGGAAGATGAACCAGTTGACGGTTAAGAACCGATATCCCTTGCTGTGGATTGATGATCTTTTTGACCAATTTCGTGGAGCACGAGTGTTCTCGAAGATTGACTTGAGATCAGGATGTCATCAGCTGCGCGTTAGACCATCTGATAGACCTCTCACGGCTTTCAGGAGCAGGTATGGTCTATACGAGTATACGGTTATTCCGTTCGGACTCACGAATGCACCAGCAGTTTTCATGGATCTGATGAACCGTGTATTCCATCCTTATCTGGATTATTTTGTAGTAGTATTCATGGATGAAATCTTGGTGTACTCTCACACTCAACACGACCATGCCACCCATCTTGAGATCGTGTTGAGTACACTGAGAGAGCATCGGTTATATGCTAAGCTCTCAAAGTGCCACTTTTGGATGGACCAGATACACTTCCTGGGTCATATCATCTCAGAGGCAGGAGTTGCAGTAGACCCAGAGAAGGTAAGAGCAGTAGTTTCCTGGGAGCATCCTAAGAACGTATTTGAGATATGGAGTTTCTTAGGGCTGGCTGGTTACTACATGAGTTTTATACAGGACTTCTCCCGCTTAGCAACACCGTTGACAGGTTTGACTAAGAAGGGTGTGAAGTTCGTTTGGTCAGAAGCTTATGAGACAACCTTCCTGAAGCTGAAGGGGAAGTTGACATCAGCACCGATCCTGATACTCCCAGAGCAGGGGAAGAGCTATACAGTTTACTGTGATGCATCAGGTATTGGGCTAGGAGCTGTGTTGATGCAGGGCGATCGAGTTGTTGCGTACGAGTCTTGGCAGTTGAGGCCACATGAGAGGAATTACCTGACGCATGATCTCGAGTTGGCTGTAGTCGTTCATGCGTTGCGCTGTTGGAGGCATTATCTCTTGGGAGAGCATTTTGTGGTTTTCACCGACCACAAAAGTCTCAAGTATATATTTACCCAGCGTGACTTGAACCTGAGACAACGAAGGTGGGTTGAATACCTTCAGTCCTTTGATTTTGAGCTTGCCTATACACCTAGTAAGGGTAATGTAGTTACTGATGCCCTGAGTAGGAAGACTCAGACACAGGAAGTTCATGAGGCCAGGGGTGAGTGGCAGCTTATGGCTTTGTTCTCTGAGATGCATTTAGAGGTGCATGACAGTCAGGGGAAGACCTATCTTTTGTCTTTAGCTGTGACCTCTACCCTCCTGGATAGAGTGAGGATGAGACAACTATCTGATTCAGAAGGCCTAGTCTTATGGGAGTTGGTGGCAAGTGAGGACCCTCCTCCTGGGTGGACGATAGGTGATGATGAAGTATTGCGTTTCCATAGACGAGTGTGGGTTCCAGGGGATATACGTGAGGAGCTGATGTGAGAGTTTCATGCTTCAGCTTGGGCAGTTCATCCTGGAGTTACCAAGATGTACTGTGACTTGAGACGTCAGTACTGGTGGCCGGGTATGAAGAGAGATGTAGATAGTTTTGTTACGAGTTGTTCCACCTGTCAGCAGGTGAAGGCGGAGCATCAGAGGCCATCCGGACAGTTATAGCAGTTACCTATTCTAGAGTGGAAATAGGATGATGTCGCGATGGACTTCATGACTGGGTTTTCGAGGTCACCTAGAGGCAATGATGCCGTGTGGGTTGTTGTGGACATACTCACAAAGGTAGCTCACTTTTTTCCGATCAAGGAGACCTTCGGAGTTGACGATCTCGGGAAGTTTTATATCCGAGAGATCGTACGTCTTCATGGGGTCCCTTGTTCTATAATTTATGATAGGGACACTAATTTTACGCCTCATTTCTGGTATAGTTTTCAGAAGGCACTGGGTACACAGGTTCTTCTGAGCATAGCTTACCACCCTCAGACCGATGGTCAGTCAGAGCGTACGATACAGGTGCTTGAGGACATGCTGCGTGCATGCGTCCTAGACTTTGGGGGATCTTGGGAGAAGCATATACCCCTAGTCAAGTTTTCCTATAATAATAGTTTTCAGTAAACTATTTAGATGACACCTTACAAGGCTTTATATGGTAGGCCATGTCGATCACCCTTATGCTGGTTAGAGGCAGGTGAGACAGCTTTACTGGGACCACGTCTCGTGCAGGAGACTTCTGAGCAGGTCCAGTTGATTCAGAAGTGGATGGATATAGCAAAGTCTCATCAGAAATCTTATGCTGATCGCCGTAGACGACCCTTGGAGTTCGTGGTCGGGGATCAGGTTTTCTTGTGTGTTTCACCGAGGTTGGGACACAGGCAGATCAGGAGACAGGGTAAAATTTCACCGAGGTATGTGGGGCCATTTGAGATTCTGGAGAGAGTCGTGATGGTTGCCTATCGGTTGCAGTTACCACAGAGGTACCGAGCCATGCACGATGTCTTCCATGTATCTCAGTTGTGTCGCTATCATTCAGACCCATCTCATATCTTTCAGCCCAAGGAGGTTGCACTTGAGGTAGATGTGTCCTTTAATGAGCATCCGATTCGTATTGTTGATAGGAGCACGAAGGTTCTACGAGGCCATTCAGTTACTCTCGTATGGGTGCTATGGTAGCATGGCCGAGTGCAGGACGAAACCTGGGAGCGGGAGACCGACGTACGTGCTCAGTAGCCAGAGTTGTTCACAACTATATCTTCACCACCCTTAGAAGGGAAATTCGGGGACGAATTTCTTTAAGGGGGGAAGTTTGTAAGAACCCGGTTCTTATTCTTGAGGTATGAGTTTCTTCTTTTCTCCTTTCCTTAAGTGTTTTTGAGAAAATAAGGATAATGGGGAACAATCCTAAATTTTATGACTACACGCTGCGTACTTTTCCACACGCCGTGTACTTTTGGCCGTGTGGGATGAGTACATAGGGTGTGTAGCCATGTTGGAAACTACGGGTGTAAAAACCGACTACACACCGTGTAGTGGTCCTTTACATGTCGTGTAGTCAGTCAGAAGACAAAACAATAAGGTGGTGGGAGAAGCCGCCAGCTGGGTGACATTACATGCCGTTTAGTCAGGAATACACACCGCGTACTCATGTCGACAGATGAAAAGTTTGGCGGTGCCGCCAGATGAACAATTAAATGAAGGAAGTACACGCTGTGTACTCGGAAGTACACACCGTGTACTTTGTTTTTTTCGCTTAAAATGAGCAGTAGCCAACCCTGTTCACAGGGAAGGCTTAGAACCGGACGGGAGCTCGGGAGGGGATGACCGAATCTTTGAGGATCTCCAGATCGAGTGTCGGGAATCCGGTTCCACCTCGGACGATATCGTTGGAACCGTGCGGGTAAGCCCTCTCATATCCGGGCATAGTTATTGCCAAATCTTCCTCTAATGGAAGTTATTTGCATTTAAGAGAGTTTTATTTCACCTCAGATCTACCTCATTCTGGGACAATTCATGGAACGTCGTTTGAGTATACTGATCAGGAGCTTTTAAGGTAGGTGGCTTGGTGTTTAATTTTCCAACTGTTGTGCGTTTGTGTGTATTTTTGTGATACGTTCCCATGAATAGGGTGTTGTATGGCTGAGGCCTTTTTGAATTAAATACCTAGAATTGTATAGGTAATTAAATGTGATAATAAACTGTTGTTTGGGATCACTGCTTGGATCCAGGACCACCCCAGGGGTGCGTTCCTCTGTTTAGCCATTTGGCTGGATACCTGAGGGTATGCCATTGTAATAATGTTTATTGAATTGCCTTGAGAGAAATTTCATGTGTATTTCTTGTTTATATGTTGGGCTTGGCCCGGTTCCTTGCTTAGCCTGAGGGCAGTGCTTTACTTAGCCTGAGGGTAGTGTTACCTTTAGCCTGAGGGAAGTGGTTATTTCGGCCTGAGGGAAACTTCTTTAGTGCCTATGGGTAATAGACTCTGTGCCTGTGGGTGACACTTCGTACGCCTGAGGGCAATATCTGTTATGCCTGTGGGAAATTACCCGTGGGTTACGTTTCTGATTACGTGAGGGTAAGGGATTGCGTGTCTGAGGACACTAACTGTTTACATAGAAATTCACTGTGGTTGTTTCTTAATAATAAATAATGAAATGAATGTTAAATGTCAATATAACTGGTAAAGTTAGTTACTTTTGAGTACTGCTTAGTTTATTACATTTACTTTTGCACACTGTTGTTGCATGTTTACACACAGTTGAGCACATGCCTTTGGTGGGTGCCTACTGAGTTTATTTCTCACACCCTATCTGGGTTATGCTTTTTCACCCAAACAGATTACGTTTCTGTAGGTATGGATAAGGGAAAAGGTCCTTTTATAGGTACTTTATTGCTGCTGAGGAGTAGGGGAGCATAGGACCGGTCTTAGGCTCACGATGCTACCGGCTGTTTTGTTTTAATTTGCTGTACTGTATTGTTGTGTAACATGTTATGGCTATTTTCTTAGAACTTGAGGCATGTTGCATCAACATTATATATGACTGTTGGTTGTTTTACTGCATTTTTTTAATCTTAAATGTGTATGGTTTATTGCTTCCGCTGTTGTTGTATTCTTTTTTACTTTATTCCGCTACGCTACACTTTAACAAATGAGGGCATAGTTTCCCCACTATCAGACCTGAGCCCTCGCTGCTAGTCGAAAGCCTCTGGCATTTGGGGAAATGCTCTTGAGGTCACGTGGCGAACTGGGTTTGGGGCACCCGCGGAGTGGTACCCGGAACCGGGACGTTACAACTAGAATGATTTTCTATCTTAAAAATCTTGGTATAAATGTCTATTTGAAAGTTTTTAAGACCTATAAATTTCCTGAAGGTGAATCAGAGAAATGGGATGATATAGTGGAAGTATAATACAACCTAAACTTCAAGGTTATGAATTATATTATATATAGATTAGGTCATGATGAGTTTAATCATGTTTTACAATGTAATACAACATATGAAATGTGGAAAACCATATTTGTTTCTTATGAATATATTGATAATGTAAGGAAACTTAGATACACTAATTCCAAGTTAAATTTTGATTCATTCAAAATGATTGATGGTGAGAGAATCACTTAGATTAATGTAAGGATGGATAGAATTGTAAAAAATATAGCTACTTTAGAAGATCCGGTTCTTGAACCCGATGAAGCTCTTAAAGTACCCAAAGTTCTATAATAAAAATAGAGAGGAATTTTACATACTCTTAGGAAATATACTTCTATGAAACAATTTAAAAATAAATATCTTATTAGCACTCTTATGTTGCATGAAGCTGAAATGGAAGCTAAAACTGGTGAGTATATGTTATTTAAGAAGGAATGTTCTAATTTAAAAGTATCTACTTTAAATAATGAAAATAATTCAGGAGAAGTATTACTATCTAACTCATCCAGTAAATAAGACTCAAACATCTCCGAATCTAATCGTGAACTTTCTCAATTGTCAAGGAATTTCAACATATTTTATAATAAAATAATATTTTTCAATAATCCTTTATAAAATTATAAAATGTTTGATTGAAAATCTAAAGAGGTTAGATGTCATGAGTGTAAAATGATTGGATACATCAAGCTAGAATGACCTTAATTTCAAGTGAAGAATAAATTTTAAAAGAAATTCAAAATGGAGTTTTATTTAAAATGAAAATGAAAAAGAGATTTGAAGGCTACTAGGAGTGTTTTAGAAGACTCTAGTGATGAAACATATTTTGAATTTGAAGTTGAAATATCAAACCAAAAAGATAAGATATTCTTTATGTCACAAGAACCTAAGGTAAATTTATTTTATTCCTATAAGCATGGATCTAATTATAAAATTTAAATCTACCCATTTTAAGAATTAAATGAATAATTCACCATACAAGAAGAAAAATATGAGAGCTTAAATAATAACAATAAAATTTCTTGAAAGTCTAATGATGTTTCTATTAGTGAAAAAGACGCTTTGAATAAATAGAATTTATATTTAAGAACAAAAATTAACAAATATTTATTCTCTTATGCTGATCATGATGATAAAATTAAAAGGATAAAAAATTAGATAGAATATCTATAAGATATTACAATCTTTTTTACTAAGGGGGAAAATTATCTTAATCAAATAATTAGAAACAATATAAAAAATAGATAAATATTTTGTATAAGAAGTAATATTGATAGGCATAATCTATATAGAAATTATTTTATACCTAGATGTAAGAAAAAAACCCATCTAATGTTACATGTTTTCATTACATAGAACTTGAACATCCAATGCTTGTAGTCTAATAAATCATCAATTTTTTAAAGTCAAGAATGCATTTATTTCAAAAAGAATGTCTAAAATCAATGTTGTAATTTCTGGATAGCATAAGAATATTTGGATTAAAAAATATTTAGTCGCTAATATTGCAGGACCTAAGAGAATATGGGTACTAAAACAACTTCTTGTTTGGTTTATTTTTAGAAGGGAGAGCTATAAGAATAACAATGAGAAGTTATACATGGATTATGTATTCTCAATAAATATGAGTGGATATTTCTCAAACTTTTACTCATTATCCAAAATTGATGGAGGCTATGTTAATTTTGGTGATAACGATGAAGGAAAAATTATTGGACTTGGATTGGTTGGAAATCCTGATTAAGTTCTCATCAACAAAGTTATTTATATTAGAGGCTTGAACCACAACCCAATAAGTATTTCTATACTTTGTGATGAAGGATAAACTATATATTTTTTCTAACAATGCATGTTATTTCTTAAAATAAAACTTTATTAAATTTAAGGCACCAGGAACTGAAAATGTATTCACATTAGATATTAAGTATTTGAGTACAAAAACTGTTGATGGAGAGTCGTTTCACCGAAGGTCTATTATCGGTGTCCCAAATTATTTTTACCCTAAAAAGTATAGCACCAGTAAGGGGTCGATCCACAGGAAAAAAGGAGTTATTTTTTTATCTTATTTAACTTAGTTTGTATTTTTTTAATTAATTTTGTTAAATTTAGAGTTGATTTTTGTTGTTTGGATTATAAAGAATAACTAGTTTTAATTTTCTTTAATAAATTGCTTAATGAATAAATGAAAATATAGGAAAATTGATTGTGATGAAAATACAGAGAGAAATGCATTGGGGTTATGGATTTATGAGAAGTTGATTATTAAATCAAATTGCTTATGAGGTTGTGTTTTTCAAAATAACCCAACACTCTGGGTTCAATTTGTAATAAAGTTTCCTTGGTCTGGTAGACTTTATATTTAGAGATGAAGAAACTAACTCCTTGGTCTGGTAGTTAGTGTTTAACAGATCTTTATTTGTCTTAGTCCATTTTGAGTTAACGAATACTTCCAATGGTCATGAAATTATTCGTCAGTATTCTTCTTTTTGAATCCCTGAAAATTCTACCCTTGGTCTGGTACAGATTTTCCAGTGATAAAATGAAGTGATTTAAGAATAATAAGAAGTGGTTAATAGAACAAACACATTCATTTCAACTTAATTTAAATTACAACTCATCATCTCCCACAACCCCAACACACTGGGTGTTTAGTTACACATGGAGAATAAAATAAACACAAAACTCTTAATACCTGATTTGATCATGCTTGAAGCTTCGAGGTGGAAATGATTCATCGATAAACGGTAGAATGACGGTAGTACAACGGTAGAATTTCTCTCCTTCAGAACTTCAACCCTTTTCTCCACACAACACCACACACTTGAACCAGAGGCCAATGCCTCTTTTTATAGAAAACTTAACTACACGACGTGTGGAAAAAGTACACATCGTTTACTTTTGTCAATGCATTTTTGCCTTCATTTTCTCCTCTAGTAGGCAGCCTAACATGCCGTCTTTTACTTGGAACATGGTGCCGCCTGGTAGGTAAATATACACTGCCTGTAGCACCACCATACACGGTGTGTAGTCTCATTTTTCAGCCACCAAACAATTCTAGAAATGTATACACGACGTGTATCATTGGAACACGACGTGTCTCCTTCAGCCAGCCACATGGGCGTGTCGACTCTTCTCGTCCACAAATTGCTTCTAGAATGTAATACACGACATGTATGGTGTGAACACGACGTGTACCGGTTTCTGGTTACTTGGGAATGTACTTGTCCTAGTCAACCTGTGTCTGAACTTGAATATACCCGGTGTGTATATAAGTACACACCGTGTAGTTGTAAATTTTTGCTCAGTTCTCCCCCGTTTTGTGTATTCAGCCATAAAACTTTTGAAAATGAAAAAGATCACTAAAATCAAAGTATTTATTCACTAAGCAGTAGGTATTTTCTGAAAACTTGTTCTTATTTTTCAATAGAGTATGTGAAAATGTATACACAAATTGGGTGCATCAAACTCCCCCATACTTAGTCATTTTCTTGCCCTCAAGAAAATATCAACATCTAATTAAAAGAGTCTATATTTTAAAATGAAGGACTTCAGTTAATCATAAATGTAAATAATAAGTTACAGGAGAAAATTATAAAAAGAACACAAAACAGTTACAATTCAGGATATATTCTAATCATGCCTCATATATAATTCAATTAACTACTTTCATCCTCTTTTAACACATGTTTCAACCTTTCAAAAATAAGCAAGCCACTTGATGATTTACCTCACCAAAAAAATGATCAACACTCAAGATGTTTTTAATCAAATTTATGCTCAATAAAATATATATATACTCTATCCATAGGTTTTCAAGAAATCTAGTTCTCCATTTCAGAAAATTTGACTCACAAAAATCGCGAGGGATTTTCAAAAAGGATCAGATGTTTCTGTGGCTAAAGGTTGGGAGGTAAAGATGTGAAAATAACTCTGAGGCTTGAAAAAGGAGGCTAAATTCTTAAATAGCAATATATGATATTCAAAATTAATCTCATTTTAAAATCATCCTCAACAAGCTCAAACAAATAATCTCACCATCTCCTTTAGATGGGTAGGTAGGGTTCACAAACCAACAAGTGAGTATAAGAGTACCTTTATTTGTACCATTTTTTTTGAATACAAAGGGGACCTTTCATAACTTCAAGTAATAGAGGTTTGTAACCCTTGTTTCCCTGAATAATCAAGAGGCTCTCCCATATACTTAAATTCATGACAATTCGCAGAAGTATGCCATGTGTTGCCCATCCCTTATTTTGAGGTCAAATTAATAATCATGCAAAATCATAAAATAATTAGGGTAGGAAGGGAAAAAGTCTTATAATATGGCTTCCTATAAAGGTTATTCATGGTTTATAGGGGATTCATGAAGATAAAATGTAGGGTAGGTCTCAGGATAAAGGGGTTAAAACAATCTAATGCCTCAATCATTTTAATGTAATTAAAAAATTCCTCATGTTTCAAAAAGAAAACTTGAAAATTCTGGTAGTTATGTATATTCTAAGAATCTCTCAAGAAATAGGGTATTAAAAAGAATATGACAAAGGGTTTAGAATACCTCTCAGGAGTGAGAAAGATAAATAAAGAGACAATCAGGTCATGAACTTCAAATAATTGATTAGTCTAATCGATGTAATTATCCAAGGATTACAAGTTGTAATTTAAATTATATCAACAATAATTTTAAAACACTTAAGAACCAAAATGAACATGCAACCTTTTAACAATTTCCCACTTTCATCTTTATTATTTAAAAATATGATTAACAAAAAATGTCTTCACATTTTAAATATATCTTCTAATAATGTTGTCTCCTAGAATCTGAAAAGGGAAAAGACTAAAGAGGTCTAGAGAAGCCCCCCATACTTAATATCTCATGTCGTCATCCATGTTCCCAAAAAGATGAATAAGGTAAGGTGGGGACACAATAGTGGACCGGAACGAGGGGAAGTAAGGAAAGAAGTAAACCAAGAAAAAAAATAAGACAATGGAAAAATAATACTCCCCTCGTGTCTAGGCAAAGAAAAGATGTAAAAGTACAGCCCAAAAAGTGCCAAAGTACCTATGATGGTGGAAGAAAGATAACACTACAACCATACACAACATACACTGGCATAATATATCAAAAATATATGTAATGAAAAACTTAAGTCCAAAAACCAGTAAGGGGGTTGCCTCAGAAGAGGCATCATCCGGTACATAACTAGCCGGAAGAGATAGATCAGGAGCCATGGAAGATGGAGGCTCAAAACTTACACTCGGAAGAGAAGTCATAGAAGTAGGAGCCGCAAGTGATGGACTCGAAATAGGAAACTCGTCATCAATCCCTGGACTGGCAGCAGTGGTGGCAGTGGCAGCAGCAGCTGGGCCCATAGTAGATAGGAGAACGGAATCTGTGGCCAGTGCAGTGAAGGGTGGTGGATCCGCAGAAGAAGGGCCATGAGCTAAATAAGGGACAGACGGTGGGGGAAATGGGTTACCATGATGCTGAATAAGAAGCCCCAACATCTTCTCAAGGCGGTCCTGGCAGCTGTCGATACGAACCAAGTGCTACTTCATCGTGGCTAGGCGGAGGGAAAAGGTGAGATTGACCGAGGGTGCGGGGGTAGGGCAGGTAGGAGGGGGAATAAAAGAAGGCAGGCTAGAAAAAGGGGGGTTAGAAGAAGGGGGGTGGTGTGGGGAAGCTAGAAGGGGTGGGGAAAGAGTAGGAGGTGCATCGACAGGTGCATGAGGGTCAGTAGGTGGGCGGGGTGGGTCTTGGGCAAGGATGTAGGCACCCCCTGCTTTCAGACCAATCCCATGTGAATAATCATGAGATAGTCCATCCGTTGAGGGGAACCTAACAATTCATGTGGAAGAGAAGGCTCAAAAACCCCGAGATGGTGGGCAAGGCGGGTGGCATAAAACCCACTGTTCAGGTTTCCCTAATGGCCGGTAAACATGGTGTAAAATAGGAGGCGACAAGGTAAGGGAGGTCCGGGTAGTCCTGTTGGATGACACAGGTAAGGATATCCATGTCATGATCGGTCATGACCCCCATATCCTCATATTGGGGAAGGAGGATAGCGCTGAAACACCGATGGGTGAAATGAAGGATGGGGTTAGTAATAAGGGTACTCTTCTGCGAGGTAGGGGTGTAGTGGTGGTCAGACCCAACAATCTCCCACCACATCGCAATGATCTCAGAGCACTCGGGACTAGTCAGGGTAGAAACATGGGGTGGGGTGATGGGATGAGTATAGAAACCACAACCTCAGCCGAACTCGGTCATGGTAAGGGAAAAACGTCGGCCACCTAGCTAGAACCGAACCACAGGTACCGCATCACCAGGTGTCTCCCGGTACTCAGCTCCGTCAAACTCGAATGAAGCAGCGAACTCCAAAAATAAATCACAGAATATAGGAGTGCTAACCTGGAAAATAGAAAGCAATGGAGTGTGTCCAAGGAGATCCTCTAACTCTCCCCAGATGCCTAGCTACTGAGGGATACTGCTATCCAGATAGCGTCTGCTCAACGGAATTGGCCGGCGAGAGAAGTGCCGGACCCTGTCGTGTGCCAAATCAGTGACTGGGAACACCATGAAAGGGTAGGGAACACCTGCAGGTCCCAACCCAGGTGGAAGTTCTGTAGCGGAATCTAGCTCTGGGGGTGGATCGGCTACAGTAGGTGGAGGGTCGCTGGATGGGGTGGTTGATGAGGGGCCAACTACAAAGGAGGATATCTCAGGTGGAGTGGCAGTTGGGAGGGAAGGAATGATAGTGCTCGGAGGCTTGGTATGAGATGGTGAGGTGTGGTGCTACTTGGACCAGCCTCGACTGAGGGAGTGAGGGGTGTAAGGATGTCCAATGGAGGGAGCTCGTATACCGGAGCATCTGGGTTTTGCTGCGTCGTAGGTCAGAGTTGGATCCGATGATAAATGGGCCTCTCGCCCTCAGTGGCGGAGGCGGTCTGCTTCCCACGGGAAGGATCTCGGTCTACCATAACCTGAAAGAGAAAGAAAAACCAAACAAAAGAAAAACAAAAGAAAAGGAAATAAAGAAAATGTGAGAAAACCGGAAAATAAAAGTACATAACATGTACATCCAGAGTACATGGCGTGCAGTGAAAACTGAGTAGCATCCTTTTTTCTCTAAATAAACACGCCAAGGGAGCAGGGGATAGACCAAGAAAGAATACACGATGTGTACTGAACATACACGCCATGTTCATGTAAGGTGGGCCTGGTTGTGTATTGGTAAGGACACGACCACTATGTAAGCAGTTCTAATAATTTACAACACGCCGTGTACACATCCAACACGACGTGTTCAAGAGTAGAGGTAACATGGCTGTGTGGAGGGATAGACATGGGATGACCGAAAGAAATAGCATACATGGAATGTACCGAACACACATGCCGTGTTTATGAAAATGGTGTGTGAGGTTGCATGTAAAAGATACTTAGGCACGATCGGGAATGGTACACAGTGTGTACCGAACATACACACCATGTCTAGTCAAATTTCTAAGCATTTAATGGGTGGCCGTGTACAAAAGTACACAGTGTGTGTTCTTCATTTCGTGGCCATGTATCGTGGAAGCCGAAAGGTCGGATGATCCCGAAATCACCCTAAATACTTTTAATAACTTGATAGAGAGGGTGTAGAAGGGATTACCTGGACCAAGGATCAAAATGTAATAGAAATCAGAAGGTAAAATGCCCAAAATCAATGGATTTGGAAGTGGGGAGTTCGGGTGTTATACGGGAGAAGAAATGGGAAGAGGGGAGGCACTGCGTGACACGGCCTGAAGTTGGGTGGTCCACGACTTTTATAGCCGAGGTACACGATGTGTATTATAGACTAGACACCGTGTATCTCGTTTTTTAATAATAATTAGATATATAATTATTATAGTAAACCATATAATAATTAATATTAATAATTAAAATAGTAAAAGTAAATATATATATATGTATATACATAATTTAAAAATAAAACTATACATGTAATGTATCGGAAAATACACGTCATGTGTTCCAAAATTTTAAAAAGAGAAGTACAACCTTTGGTCCGGTGCTTGGGGCGAGGTTTGAACCGACAATCGGCCGTTCTGAACGGAAGCCCTCAACCACTGGAGCAAAGGTTGTATTGATGCTCTATATTATTATTTTTATATATTTAATGTATACGACCTATACTACATGGGAATAAAAAAATGCACGGTGTGAGGTTTTTAATTATACAAGAAGGGGATGAATCAGGGAGATTAGTAGAGTTTGAACCCGGGTCTTTTGGATCTAGGGCTGAGACTTTTCCAATCTGCCAACTTCACCCGCATGAATTACTTTATATGGATTTTTTTTTTCAGTTTTAGAAAGAAAACATGGCACACATGACATATATTGAAAGACACGCCGTGTGGTTTTATTAAAAGGGTAAATGATGGAAATGGGATGGTTGTCAAGATTCGAACCCGGGTCTTTTGGATCCGGTATACGATCTTGACCAACTGATCCATCCCTATCATGAGTTTTCTTATAAGAATATATATATATATATATATATATATATAACTACCACACACACCATGTAAGAAAACACATGGATAAAAAGGAAAAATCCCCGTGCCGAAGGTAGGTCGGGGAAGATTCAAACCGGTGACAACTTGGATAAACTCCAATGACCTTACCATCGACACCGGTATCATCTCTGTTTATTTATTAGTTAAAATATATTTTTATAATAGTTAGAAAATAAATTAAAAGGAAAAGGTACACCCCGTGTATATAGGTGGTACACGACGTGTATCCGCTGGGTTGCCTCCCAAGAAGCACCTTTGTCTTAGGTCGTTGGCTCGACCTGCTTACCTCATTTACTTGAGCTCTATGGCGGACAATGTTCCCACCATGTCATCTATGTGATGGTAAGCCTTCAACCACTGTCCGTTCACCTTTAATGGTTGACCATCCTCTCCAAAAATTTCCACCGCTCCATGATGGAATACACGTATAACTTGGAATGGTCCTGACCATCGTGACTTTAACTTCCCTAGGAATAATCAAAGATGATATTTAAAGAGAAGTACCTAATCACCATGTTGGAAATATTTATGTGAAATCATCCGGTCGTGAATTGCTCTTGTCCTCTCCTTGTACAAATTGGCGTTCTCGTATGCCTCTAATCTGATTTCATCATGTTCTGAAAACTGGAACTTTCGCTTCTCTTCAGCTGCCTTCAGATCAAAATTTAGGGCCTTGATGGCCCAGTAGGCTTTGTGTTCCAACTCCACTGGCAGATGGAATGGCTTTCCATAGATGAGACGGAATGGGGACATTCCCAGTGGTGCTTTGAAAGAAGTCCGATATGCCCAGAGAGCATCATCTAACTTCTTGGACCAGTCTTTCCTCGAAATGTTCACTGTTTTCTCCAAGATCTGCTTGAGCTCACGGTTACAGAGCTCCACATGTCCACTATATTGGGGATGATATGGTGTCCCCATCTGATGCTTTACTCCATACTTTGACAGTATTCCTCGCATCAGTGTGTTTTCGAAGTGGGTCCCTCTATCGCTGATCAGTACTCAGAGAACTCCAAACCTACAAAAAATATATTTCTTTTAAAAGCTCATGACTACCTTGGCTGTATCGTGTGCTATAGCAGTGGCTTCCACCCACTTGGATACGTAGTCAACGCAGACCAAGATGTAAGTGTTCCCAAAAGATGGGGGAAAGGGAACCATGAAATCTATGCCCCAGACATTTAGAATCTCGAACTCCAAGATTGGGTGTTGGGGAATCTCAGCTCTACATCCCACATTACCGGTCCTATGGCACCGATCGCAACAGAAAACAAAGGCCCAAGAATCTTTATGCATAGTGGGCCAGAAAAACCTAGACTGGATGATCTTTGCTATCGTACGGTCAGGCCCATGATGTCCTCAAACTGGTGAGACATGACAGAACTCTAGGATGCCGTGAAATTCATTCTCTGGGATGCAATGATGGATCACCCCATCACCACAGGATCAGAATAGCAGAGGATCTTCCCATAAGTACTTCTTCACATCAGAGAAAAATCTCTTCCTTTTCTAGAAGGAGAGGTCGGGGTGAACAATACATGTAACCATAAAATTAGCAATATCTGTATACCATGGTCTAGGTGTTTTGTTAAATGAAAAAAGGTGCTCATCAGGGAAATCCTCCCTGATCTTCTGATGTTCCTCCTTCTCTAAATGAGGCAGCTCAAGGTGGGAGAGATGGTCAGAAACAACGTTCTCACTCCATTTCTTATCTTGGATCTCCAGATCAAATTCTTGTAAGAGGATAAACTAGTGGATCAATCATGGTTTCACATATTTCTTATTCAATAGGCACTTTAGTGCTGCATGGTCAGTATAAACAATAACTTTAGACAACACTAAGTAAAAACGGAACCTGTCAAATGTGAAAACCACTGCAAGAATATCCTTCTCTGTGCTAGTCTATTTGATCTGTGCCTCGTTGAGCATCCCGCTGGCATAATATATAGGTTGGAAAATTCGATCAAGTCACTAGCCCAAGACTGCTCCCACTGCATAGTCACTAGCATCACACATCACCTCAAATTGTTCCTCCCAGTTGGGAGAAATCATCACCGAAGCTTCCACCAGGCACTACTTCAGATGCTCAAAAGCTATGGCACATGTCTCATCGAACTAAAATATGGAATCCTTGGTTAGAAGATTGGTGAGGGGCTGGGATATTTTTGAGAAGTCGTGGACAAACCGCCTGTAGAAACCGGCATGCCCCAGGAAGTTGCGAATGGCTCTGACAGAAGTCGGAATAGGTAATCGTGAAATGAATTCTATCTTCACCGGGTCCACCTCTATACCCTTTGCTAAGATTCTTTGGCCAAGGAATATTCCACTTTGCACCATGAAATGACACTTTTCCTAGTTCAAAACTAGGTTAGTGTTCTCACATCATTCCAAAACTAGCTTCAGGTGCCGTAAACAAGTGGCGAATGATTTTCCGTAAATGGAAAAATCATCCATGAATAACTCTAAGATCTGTTCCACCATGTCATGGAAGATAGCCAGCATACAACACTGGAAGGTGACAAGGGCGTTGCACATGCCAAAATACATCCTATGGTAAGAAAATGTGCCATAGGGGCAAGTGAATGTGCTCTTATCCTGATCCTCTGGAGCAATGGAAATCTGGTTATAGCCTGAATAAACATCAAGGAAGTAATAAAAGTTGTGACCTACTAGTCTATATAGAATTTGATCCATGAATGGTAGGGGGACATGATACTTCCTTGTGGAATAGTTTAGCTTTCAGTAATCCACACAGACTCACCATCTCATGACAGTACGTGTAGGGATGATCTCATTCTTTTCATTTGAAATCACAGTGATACCCCCATTTTTGGGTACCACTTGTAGGGAGCTCACCCACAGACTATTTGAGATGGGATAGATGATGCCTGTATCCAACAATTTAATCACCTCTTTTTTTACAACTTCCTTCATGGGGGGATTCAGGCGCTGCTGTGGTTGTCGAGATTATTTGGCACCTTCTTCAAGTAGCACCTTGTGGGTGCAAATGGTAGGGATGATGCCCTCCAAATTAGTGATTGTCCACCCAATAGCGTGCTTCCTCTGTTTCAAAACCTATAGAAGTGCATCTTCCTACTCCTGTGATAGTTCTGCATTAAGTATGACAGGAAAAGTTTGATTGGGTCCCAAATACCCGTACTTTAGAGAAGATGGAAGAGGCTTTAGTTCTAGTTCAGGTGCCTTTAAAATAGAAGGCACAAGTGGTTGAACCTTGTCCCATTCCAGACTATCAGGAACAACTGCACGTTTCCAATAGTGGCTGCCCTGGCCTTCTAGGACTTGCAAGTCTTCTGGCGCTTCTTTATCTGGAATGTTTGGAATAATTAAAGTTATCTGAAGTAAAAGAACATACCGGATCATTCCATTTTCCGCTCAAACAATCATACATGGTGGTTATAGTATAATATTCCTCATGTTTAGACAATGATGCATGTTTGACAGTCTTGAGGACATTGTATGAGATTCTTTCGTCTCCTACCCAGAAAATCAACTCCCCTTGGTTCACATCAATGAGTACTTTACCAGTTGCCAAGAAAGGTCTTCCAAGTATAAGAGGTGCCTCCTGGTCATCCTCCATGTTGAGGATAATGAAATCAGTGGGGAGGATCATCCTACCCACTTTGACCAGTATGTCCTCCAGTAGTCCCTTTGTATGTTTGATGGATCAATCAACAAGTTTAAGGGATACTCGTGTAGGATTCAAATCATTGAGCCCTAGTTTCTTGAAAACTCCAAGGGGCATGAGGTTCACGCTGGCCCCTAAGTCACAGAGGGCCTTCCCAAACTCGCATGGTCTAATGGTACAGGGAATAGTGAAACTACCTGGATCCTGGAGTTTGGGAGGAATTGAGTACTGGAAAACTGCAGAACATTCCTCCCCTTGGAGGAATTGAGTGATGGAATTGAGTGCTGGAATTGAGTGCTGGAATTGAGTAAATCTTGTTTCCTAATTTTGTGTGTTATTTTATTTTATACTCAAAAAAACTGTTTCATTTGATAACATGAGTATAATTAAAATGAGACCATTGGGTTTCGACTGTTATATGACCACTGGTCAATATGACCGTTGAAAACTAAATGTTGTGATTATTGTCTCTAAATACAAGTGATCTTGGTTAATTAATATAGAAAGAAGATTTGATGGCCTCATCTAGTAGTCTCAGGCCAATCGAAGCCCATCTAATAGAACTTGGGAAGGAGGTAGCACCACTGGGCTTTACTCTGGACCAAACCCATACCGAACTTCATCGTGTGAAGCTAGAACGGAATCGCTTTCACGAGAAGTTCAAACTGATAGAAATTACTACTCGTGCAATGTTGGACGAGCCGCCCTCAGATTCTCTCACCTTAGCACACCTTACACTTAGGTCCTATGCTGGGGTTATAAGGGGCTATGTAAGGAGACCATAACTACTTTGTGTAATCCTTTGAGATAAATAAAATCGTGATTTCTTTTTATAGTGAAGTTTGTGAAATTTCAAATGTCTGGATAATTTTAGGATGTATATTATTAATGAATTTTGGAAAAAGGATATTTTAAAATATTTATGTAAACCTTGAATAATTAATGATGTGTAAAGATTTTCAAAAAATGGTCTTCTACAAATTTGTTCAGTAATAAATTTAGAGTTTAATAATATCAACTTAATTTTTGGTGAATAATAATTTATGAATAGTGATTTTACGCTTAGGATTAGTAATGTGACCAAATGGATTAGTATTATCACTTAAAGAAAGTATTAATATAATATAGGCACCTTGATTAAGTAATATGATTCAATAAAATAGGTAAAAAACTGTTTCAGAAATTATTAGTCAAGTATTAGTTTTTTCAGGTGAATAGTGTTTTTTAATTAAAAATTAAATTAAAATTATTTAGAAAATTATTTTTATAAAATGGACTTTATTTTTGAATTCAGAACATCGATATTATGTTAAGGTAATTTTTGGGGATTTTTCTGAAAAAAAAAGAATTTTCGTTGAATAGTGTTTTTATTTATAAATTAAATTAAAAATATTTAGAAAATTATTTTTATAAAATGGAGTTTATTTTTGAATTCAGAGCATTGATATAATGTTAAGGTAAATTTTTGGGAGTTTTATGAAAAAGTTGAATTTTCAGTGAATAGTAAAAATACAGTTTTAGGGTTTCAGTATGTTTAATGACATCATAACTGCATCATGATGATGTCATGAGATATTTTAAGGGATTTACGACTTGTGAATAGTAATATAAGGTATTAGGTGTCCCAAGTGGCCAAAACCATGAGGAAATACCACTTGTTTTTCCAATACCACCAATGAGGTGTCCCTTCGCCATTAATGCCTTGTCCCCTCACTTTTCCTATAAATACCAAGCCATTATCTCATCCTTTCCATTCTAAAATCCTCCTCAATGAAGTTCTGGTCTCCTTACATCCCAAGGAGTCCTCCCAAGGTGCCATCAAGCCTCTCAAGGTCCCAAACTTCAAGATTTCGAAGTTACTCTTCAAGGTAAGGGATCCTACCTCTCTCTTTCTTTCCAAGTACCCTCTTTTATGTCATATCTTTTATGATCCATGTTATTATGTTGGAGTATGTTATTTTATATTCATCCTACTGTACTTTTCATGTTCATATTATGAGAGACCCCCTATTTCTCTCATCAATTCATTTTAAGAATGTTTAAGTGGCGTCGTTAGGCTGCTGAATTTTTAAGGGATTCTTTCACCCTTCTCGTTTTCAAGTTCTTTTTTCATGTCAAGTCTTTCGTGTTCCTTTTAATTATGTTGGGTTATGATATATATATCTATCATAATTATCTTTTATGTTTATATTATTAGAGACCCTATTTGATCTCATCAATTCATTTTTTTAAGTTTTAAGTGACACCATTAGGCTGCCGAATTTTCATAAGAGAAATCTTATTTTTGTCTTCCTTCCATGTTTTTCATTTCATATGGTATGTCTTTAAAATTTCATCACCATGTTCTTATATCCTTTATATTCTATCCCTCTACTATTTTATGGATCATTAATGAGTGGTTGATCCATGTCCCCTCTCTTTTCAATGTTTTCTAAAACCCTGCAACATAGCCGTTATGCTGCTGAAATGTTCGTCTCAAAATGTCTCTCTCTTTTTCTCAAATTCTTTTATTTTATTAAGTGAATACTCAAAACTCTTTATTCAACAGGGGTATTCACATATATATCAAAATTTTCTATTTTAAATTCTGGGATTTACATACATGAAACCCACTTTATTTTTTCATGGGTTTAAAATGACATAAAGATCATGTCTTAAAAGCAGTTTTTAAAACGTTATGATTATGAAATGAAACCCATTTTTTTATGCTATATGGGTTATTTATGAAATTTTTGATGATGATATATGTGGTTCACATAATGATAAAGACAAATTTAAGGGTGTTCCCTGATAGCGCTCCAATGCATTGGGTAATGATGTAACCACTAGAGATTACAATTTTAACGATACCTTGGTAATTTCAAATGACACCTTAGGGATGGACCTTAGTGATATGTTCATGATTGTCTAAGTTAAATTTTTTAGCCACATCTTCAAGTTATGAAACACACTATTTTTATTATGATATGCCTAATGATCTCTTTCTCATGCCTTAAAGTTATTTTTCATGACTTTTGATGTATCTCAAGTTCACATGTAAAATGTTTCCCTTGTTTCCCTTATTGGGCCTTCTTCTCACCCTTTCCTTTGATGTATGCTCCCAGGTTATGGGATGCTGTAATAAAATTAGGATGAAAAAATGAAGGATCCTTTCAAGTGTTTAAGAAGAATGTTTTATGTTGTCATGTATTAAGTTCCTAGTTTCCAAGACACTAA
The DNA here is from genome assembly GCA_963277665.1 of Viscum album. Lineage (NCBI taxonomy): Eukaryota > Viridiplantae > Streptophyta > Magnoliopsida > Santalales > Viscaceae > Viscum > Viscum album. The sequence goes on from OY728153.1 coordinate 1,239,676,972, forward strand.
ACCTTAAAGATCCTCAGTTTTGTATAATGTAATGAAAGTTAATGTGATAAAAAGGCAGGATGTTATAGTTGGTATCAAAGGGAGGTTTAGTTATTTGTGGAAATTAGGATATGAAAACTTTAGGAATAACCCTAAGGAAAAGTTTTAATATAGGAAATATTCCTTGTATTTTGGTGAGTGTTGAGTAAGTGGGTTCCAAAAAAATAAATCCCTGTCTGGATACGAACAAGTAGAGATGGCTCTGGCATAGATGTTCCTATGAGTGAAAACTCTGACAAGGTGTTTCGGGCTTGACTCGGGGTAACTTGGTGCATAACAACGGGCCTTGCTGCACTCTTGGTTTAACACTCCAGGGGGATATGCTTTGGTAAATTCATAAGCTTTGTATGAACCATTATTAAAGGTACAAAGATAAAATAAAATAAAGATTCACATAAGAATATATGATCATGGATAACCTAGATTGGAACATAGGGGATCACAAGTTTTGGCATACTTTTCTTCTAAAAGTTTATCCTTCTATATTTTAAGTTCACTTTTCATGATTATTGGATAAATATTTAAGCCCCCTAATTATACTTTCTTTTCTTAGTTAATGGCGGGAAATGGAAGAACATGTCCCAATAACAAATGTGATAGGAAATGTGATGATTGCCCTATTAATATGACAGAGATGAAGAGGGATCAAGTTGAACATATTGTGATTATGCCAAACCAGCTATCAAAAATCACAATTAATAATTGGTACCTAGTTGAATGCCCAAATTCATTAAAGAAGAAGAAGACGAAGTCTCAAGGGTGTTAATCTGATAAAGTTGATAAGGGAAAGAAGACCCAATTTCCTTTGTGCAAAAAGTGTGGAAAGGGGCACCAAGGAGAATGTCACAAAGGAACCAGGAGATGTTTTAAGTGTGGGGTGATAGGGCATAAATTAACCAATTGCTTTAAAAAATGGATAATATGATGAATATAGATAAGGTTCGATCTAATGTACCCTATACTTTTCAATGTCATAAATGTGGAGAATTTGGACATTATCCAAGGCAATTCTCTCTCGGAAGGGATGAGAAGCATGATGAGCATGAAAAATCTTCAAGGACAAGGGAACAATGCAAGTCCTATGCTGAGATGGATCATGATGACTAAAGTACATGTAACTTCTTCGCAATAATTGTCTATGTCATGTTGTATTTTAGTTCGTGCCCTATGAGCATATCTTTAATGTTTTCTAAGAACATCAAGTCACTACCTAAGATGGTTTTATATCATTAAGGAAAACATCTATTGTTATGTACCACATGTTGATGTTGTGAAGCTATTCTTCTTGAAAAAAAGACGATTAGGGGATTAAAAGATGATTATTATTTTGGAATATGTTCACTATTTTGGGAACCCTATATGATCGAGGTAAATAGATTACTATGGTATTTTCTTTGAGGAGTAAAAGTTGACTTATATTTTGATGAATTGAGGAATTTAAGGTGAACATATAGTAATTTCGGTTACTTATGGAAATGATTAACCTATCTTGGGGAAAATATGTTTAGGTTAGTTACTTTTGTTATAATATGTTAGGAGTGGTTGATGTTGTTTGGAGATGAATGATAAAGTTTATCTTGGAAGACTATGTTATCAAATCCTTCTTATATTTGGGTTTCAATCTTAGTTTGGTTTGTTTTGAGTAATTTTAAGGAAAATTATTTATGGAATGGTCTATGATGAACTTTGGGTAGTACCGTGGAATTTTGAAGATTTAAAAGTAGTTTCCCTTCCTATGGTGTTCTTTCTCTTTTTGAAGTGTTGTTTTATCTCACCCATTCTGTTTTTGGGATAATGTTTAAAGATAGAAGAAATAGATAGTTAATCTTTTGTGGATTATGTGATTCTCTAGAAGATGATTCTTGTGCTTTTGATGAGACCAAGTGTTTTTGAATTCTCATCATTTGGAGAAAAGATTAGTTTTGGTAGAAACTTATTAAAGGATGAAAATCTACTTGAAGGTAGGTATATTTCCTTATGTTTTTATTCTATGTAGTAAATGAATTCCTCAAAATTATGAAAAGGAACGTAAAATAGAAATGTTGTTGGTTTACGTTTCCTACTGGGTAATCAAAGACCGTTTACACACATCATAAGTTTGTGATTTTCTTGTGGTTAACTTTCTCCCAATCATGTTTTCTATCACTCTCAATCAGAACATGACCCTTTGTTTTCTCTTCCATATCCATGTTTCCCTACATGGAATACTAGTATGGGTTAACTCGAGTGACCTTTGTACCTCCCTTTCTTTCTTTTAAAGTAATAATTTTACTGAATCCTTTTCCAATGTGGGACATTCAATGAAATTTCCAAGCCTAATTTTAAAAATTGCGAGGATGCAATTTCTTAAGGGGGGAAGAATGTAACGACCCAGAATTTTGAATAAAACTTGTTTCCTAATTTTTTGTGTTATTTTATTTTATACTCAACAAAAATATTTCATTTGATAACATGAGTATAATTAAAATGAGACCGTTGGGTTTCTACTGTTATATGACCACTGGTCAATATAACCGTTGGAAACTAAATGTTGTGATTATTGTCTCTAAATACAAGTGATCTTGGTTAATTAATATAGAAAGAAGATTTGATGGCCTCATCCAGTAGTCTCGGGCCAATCGAAGCCCATCTAACAGAACTTGGGAAGGAGGTAGCATCACTGGGCTTTTCTATAGACCAAACCCAAACCGAAATTCATCATTTGAAGCTAGAACAGAATCGCCTTCGTAAGAAGTTCAAACTGATAAAAATTACTACTCGTGCAATGTTGGCTGAGCCGCCCTCAGATTCTCCCACCTTAGCACACCTTACACTTAGGTCCTATACAGGGGTTATAAGGGGTTATGTAAGGAGACTGTAACTGCTTTGTGTAATCCTTTGAGATAAATAAAATTGTGATTTCTTCTTATGGAGAAGTTTGTGAAATTTCAAATATCCAGATAATTTTAGGATGTATATTATTGATTAATTTTGGAAAAAGGATATTTTAAAATATTTATGTAAACCTTAAATAATTAATGATGTGTAAAGATTTTCAAAAAATGATCTTCTACAAATATGTTTATTAAGAAATTTAGAGTCTAATAAGATCAACTTAATTTTTGGTGAATAGTAATTTATGAATAGTGATTTTATGTTTAGGATTACTAATGTGACCAAATGGATTAGTATTCTCACTTAAAGAAAGTATTAATATAATATAGGCACCTTGATTAAGTAATGTGATTCAATAAAATAGGTAAACAACTGTTTTAGAAATTATTAGTCAAGTATTAGTTTTTTCAGGTGAATAGTGTTTTTTAATTAAAAATTAAATTAAAAATATTTAGAAAATTATTTTTATAAAATGGACTTTATTTTTGAATTCAGAACATCGATATTATGTTAAGGTATTTTTTGGGGATTTTTCTGAAAAAAATGAATTTTCGGTGAATAGTGTTTTTATTTAAAAATTAAATTAAATATATTTAGAAAATTATTTTTATAAAATGGAGTTTATTTTTGAATTCAGATCATTGATATTATGTTAAGGTAAATTTTTGGGAGTTTTCTGAAAAAGTTGAATTTTCAGTGTATAGTAAAAATACAGTTTTAGGGTTTCAGTATGTTTAATGACATCATAACTGCATCATGATGATGTCATGAGATATTTTAAGGGATTTTCGACTTTTGAATAGTAATATAAGGTATGAGGTGTCCCAAGTGGCCAAAACCATGGGGAAATACCACTTGTTTTGCCAATACCACCAATGAGGTGTCCCTTGGCCATTAATGCCTTATACCATCACTTTCCCTATAAATACCAAGACATTATCTCATCCTTTCCATTACAAAATCCTCCTTAATGAAGTTCTGGTCTCCTTACCTCCCAAGGAGTCCTCCAAAGGTTCCCTCAAGCGTCCCAAGGTCCCAAACTTCAAGATTTCGAAGTTACTCTTCAAGGTAAGGGATCCTACCTCTCTCTTTCTTTCCAAGTACTCTCTTTTATGTAATATCTTTTATGCTCCATGTTCTTATGTTGGAGGATGTTATTTTATATTCATACTACTATCCTTTTCATGTTCATATGATTAGAGACTCCCTATTTCTCTCATCAATTCATTTTAAGAATGTTTAAGTGGAGCCGTTAGGCTGCTGAATTTTTAAGGGATTCTTTCACCCTTCTCATTTTCAAGTTCTATTTTCATGTCAAGTCTTTCATGTTACTTTTAATTATGTTGGGGAATTATCTCTATATCTATAATACTGATCTTTTATTTTTATATGATGAGAGAACCTATTTGATCTCTTCAATTCATTTTTTTTAAGTTTTAAGTGACGCCGTTAGGCTGCCGAATTTTCATAAGAGAAATCTTATTTTTGTCTTCCTTCCATGTTTTTCATTTCATATGGTATGTCTTTAAAATTTCATAACCATGTTCTTATATCCTTTATATTCTGTACTTATACCGTTTTATGGATCATTTATGAGTGGGTGACCCATGTCCCCTCTCTTTTCAATGTTTTTTAAAACCCTGCAACATAGCCGTTAATCAAGATCTCGTTGGATATGGTTCTTAAAGTGGTTGTACTACTGATATTCCTTGAATTTGGCCTCAACTTATTGGATGTACTCAGAAAAATTAAGAAAGACCAGTGGTACTTCCTCTGGTTCTGGTTCAGGTTGCTCAAGGGATTCACTGAAATAGTAAGTTAGAAAATTCATTTTTCATTACAGATCTTGTAACTTTTCTTATATCCACTGAATATGGTATTTGATATTGTTGTTATCTACTTGTTCTATAAATTTCACCTGAGGAATTTCTTCAGAAATTTTGGGAGGAAACAAGGAGTTATCTTCTTATTTCTTGGTCACTTATTGATAAAAATATAGGAAGTGCTCTTAGAGTTTGGTTAGTTCTCTAGAAAATCCTTCAATTATAGTTTTCTCAAGGGTCTATTTAAGTTATTTGATGATTTCCTTGAATTTATCCTCTATGATGATTTTTCTTCGGGCTCCCTAGATCTGTAAAAAAAAGTTCAACTCCATATTCTGTAGACTAGGGTGATTTAGTTATTGATTATTACACTTGGGAGTTATTTGTCTATGCATAATAATAATCATTATAATACATCATGTAATTTTTTTTTGGTTTTTAAATAAATGAAAACTATATAATTTGTGAAATATAAAAATAAAATATGCATTGATTGGATCCCTGATAACGACGCTAGTTTTGACAACACACCTATCATGGGGCGTGGTAAAAACAAATTTCTAAATGTTTTCTTAGTGCAACATAATGGATGACCAGAGTTATCTCACTTGATGGGATTCATAGTTTTTTACCTACTTAGTATAATTCAACTAATAATTAATTTTTTTGTTTTATTATTTATGAAAGTAATGAGGTTTTGGGTTTTTTTTATTTTCTAAAATAATGGAAATACATGAATATTGAAAATTTAAAATAAAATAATATGAAATTCTATATATAATGTGATTATAAATAAATAACCTAGTCTTAGGTTTGTTTTTTAATTCTATTATTAATCTCAATTATTTTTTAAATATAGTTTGATAATCTAATTACGAGATCTCATGCATGGATTATTATACTTTTATTTAGTGTTATAAAATCTTGAATACCTTTATCAATCTAAATTACACATCCTCTTATAATCAAGTTTTAGGGAACACCTCAATCGAGATTGTGAAATCATCTAGAACCAGACTCCACCATATTTTATTTTATACATTGATCGAATCTACTCCACTATGTAAATAGATTATGATAAATAGAAGGGAGGGAAAATAAATAAATAAAAGAATATAAGTATATTTGAGTTTCATGTTGTTGGGAAAAATTACCACACCCATGCATGTCACTTGAATCTACCAAAAACATAAAATAAACTTTAAGAAAGAATTCAAGATCACCTAACCTCCCCCAGGATAAGCCCCGAGTCAGCCTCCCCTTATCAGGAGTAAGAGGTCACAATAGTGAGAATAAAAGAATAATGGAAGAAGAAAAAAAATAAAAGAAGAATGAGGAGAGAGAGAGAAAGATAGATAGGGAAATAAAATAAAATAAAATAAAATAGAATAAGAAATAAATAAAAATTAAGATGGATAGATTGTGGAAAAAAGTTAAAATAAAAGAAGGAGAAGGAGAAGAATAAGAAGAGATAGAAGAATAAAGAGAAAATAAAATAAATAGAAGAAGAATATGGGTGGATGAGATAAAATTTAAAAAATTAATGAATTATATTAAATAAAACTAAATTACAATTACATTAAAAATTCAACTAAAATAAAAAATAAAATAAATAAAATGAAGAATAAGAAAGTAAAGGCATGTATCCTGGACTCCTCTATATGGGTGTATGAAATCCTATCTAATTGGGAAAGGTCATAATTTTATAGGAATAGTTTTATCCTAGGTCAAGGTTATATCTTCATTTAAAATAAGATACAGATACCCATTTAAAGATAGAAAAAAATCCTCTCAAGATCATTGGTTTTCCTTATTTTACAGTGGGAATCAGACTACTTGGAAGCTGAATTTGGTGTGGCTTCCCTCCATGTGCATGGTTTCATGGTGATTTGGTTTAAGTACAATGTGTAAGCAGTGATGTATGGTAGCAGTAAAATGATGCTTGAGCATGATAGTGGAAACAAAGTCTACTCCTTCATCTGGCCTTCACAATGGCTGGATGAAGCTTCAAAATATGCTTTATGGGAGTTATCTGGGGTCCAGGAGGTGATTCATGGTGACCCCAGGATTTGGTAGTGTGGGAAATATCAAGATCAAGATTCCCTAGGGATATAGATGGAGGTTCTATAATGCAGCCGTGGAGATACATCATTGGGTGGTGAGTGTGGTAGAGGATGACGATGTGAAATATCTAAGCGTGGGCAAGAAAGGTCGAGCCAAAGTGACAACATTTTATTAAGTATAAACAAAACCCATATTAACCTATGTTTCACCTCAATTTAGTGCCTGGTCTTAGATATTTTATTAATTAAATTAGGTGATCACTGGTTCGGATGTCTACAGATCAAGACGGGCTCCTGTATTCACTTCTCCACATGGTATGGGATGCACGCACCGTGTGGCCTGAGTAGGCCTTGGTCCAACCTACACCCACAGTTCTTCTCGTAGGCCTTTCACCTCAATAGCTATACCTAGCCTTCCCACTAGTATACTATAGTTCGATGTACCTCTTATGGGATGGATATGTGACTTGGTTCTGGTTGGTTGAGGGATGACCAAGCTTGGATAATTTTTGACCTAAAAAACATTTGAAAACAACTAAGTAAAAAAAGTTAAACACTTAAAAAATAATATCCAAAATTTCACAAATAAAATAAATATCCAAAACTAAACAATATTTATTCATTTTAAATCATTTTAGTTCCAAATTTAATATTTCCCACTTTTTAATAAATTATTGAATTATATGGGAATTTCTATCAAAAATCCATTTATATTTCTTAAAAAATGAAATAATTGTATAAAAATGAGTGCGCTAGTCACTTGGTTAATCATGTGGTCAGTTGTGGAGTTTTTGAGAAATCCAGCATAGTTAATCAGATAGGCATGTACTCAACCCATTTTTCATGTAGTTGATTCAACCCTTTGAAAAAAGTTTCAAATGGATTCATGTGGTCAATCGAAACCTTCTCGCGGTCAATCGGTTACCATTACACTCACTTGATCACTTAAATTTTTTTTCATACTTTATGACTCATGGTTGATTTTCTGGTTTTTTTTGGAATTATAGTTAATAAAACACTTATATAAATTTATTAATTTCTAAATTCTTTAATACAGTCATTTCCAGGCTTAGGAAAATTTCAAAAATTCCCATAAAATTATTTAACTTCCATAATTCATAGAATTGATTAAAAATAAAATATACATTATTTGTGATTATTAAAATGAGGAATTTATAGAATAAATCAAAAATATTAACCTTTTTGATTATCATAAATCAATGTATAAACAAATACCAACAATTAAATGAATAAATATTTAAATAAACTGTTAAAATAATTTATAACATGTTATATAAACCATTAAATTTTTTTATGGAATATGATACAACACATACTGTATTTAATCCCTTTTTTAGAATTATAAAAAATATTTCATAAATGACGAGAAAGTAAATTCCCTCATTAAAAAAATAAATTAAAAACATTAAGAAACAAGATATGAATTAGAAGGATTTCATTGATTCTAAAAAAATCAAAATTTACAAAAGGCCCTATTAGAGTCCTTATTCAGAATATAAGTTATTAGAGTCCCGAATAGTAAAAGGATCAACATGGTATTTTCCATTTATAATAAATGTAGTCAGAGATGGTGTATGGTGAAGAGAAGAAGAATATCCTAGAATCACAAGGGTTTTTGAAATAGGATTGATCTAATGAAGGGATCAAGGAAGGCTGATACAAATAGAAACTATATGAGGTGTGGAAGGAGAAGTAGTGACAGGAGAATATATAGCTGTAGAAGATGGGGTAAGAGAAGGAGAGATGATAGATACATGAAGAGTCATAGGTTTTAGAATTGGAGCATTGGAAACATAAATGTAATGCTCTAAGATCCTAGTAATATCCGACATAGCCCTAGACCCATGCTCTATACACTGCAAGAACTCATCCTTATTTGAAAAAAATTGATTTATAAGTGGTGATACGATCTGAAGATTCTCTATAATATATTTAAATGATGCAATTAAGGAAGGCATTTTTAGGTCTCTATCAAAATATCAAAGCTAAGTTTTCATACTTTCCTTAGTGAAAATTCAATTAATACAATAATTTATAGCACCCTTAATGAACTATTTATCCTTGTAAGTCTTCACTATTTATTACTTAAACATGTACTAAATATTTTCACCATGTTAAGAAACATCCATCTATAATTGACTTATTATATCCTTAACATTTTCCAATAGAATCTATATTTTCTCATGCACAACTCTTCTAATAATATCTTTATCAATGGAAATTGAAGCATGCGGAGAAGTAGGGATAAAATTAAAATACCTAGTAGAATAGGTGATAATAAAGAGATCTATTTGATCAATCTTATCCATAATTTCTATCAAGTATTCCTATAGAGATCCTAACTATACTCTAAATCCTTTAATCTCATGGGCCAAATAATCTAAATTCAAAAATAAATTGGATGTATATGAACAACTAGACTTTAAATGGTAAAGGAAACATCTTCCTATCAATCATATACCTTAACATTATTAATACTATGAAATAATTCTTCTAACAATTCTAGTAGATCGTTATTAAACTACATGAAGTCAGCTGAGGTAATGACTAAAGTAGAAGTAATAATAACAATATTAGGTTGAGAAGATGTGGCTTAAGGAGAAGAAGTAGGGATAAGGTTAGGAGTTGAGTCACTAAATTCAAACTTAGAGGGTCTTAAAATTTATCCCTTATCATCTAAATAATTATAATTTGGATTCTATATTTCTTGAAAGGAACTATCTGAATATTCAATAAGAAAAACTTCAGTCCAAGGAGAGGAATCATAAATGGGATCACCTTGAAAAAGGTTATTTGAGTCATGTCCTAGAGAAGAAGGTTTGGAAATTTCTGTAGGGTTTTATCCTAATATATTTTATAGTACATTGTCAACAAAAAATCTCAGGATTTCCTTGTTCTTCAAGAACAAGAGAAGAGGGTCCCTGTACAATAGGTTCTGGAATTCTAAAAATAATAGGTATGACATGTCTATCCATTTTGGGTGAACTTTCATCATCCCAATCATCCTTATCGTCATTATTATCATCATCATCACCACAAGCAGGTGGATCCAAGCTTATAATAAGTGTTTAAAGAGATGTATCATGTCTTGGAGGTATAGAATACAAAATTGGCACCCCTATCTCAAACAAGAGAGGGATATCTATAATAGGAGTCTCATTATCATCACTCCCTAAATCTATAATATTTAATCGAAAATGAATATATATAGGATAATTCTCCCCTTTAGGGGTTTCCACTCCTTCTATGGGTATTTCAATCCTTCCATCCACATGAGACTGATCAAACACACCTTTATAATCCTCTAAATCTTCCTCATTTAGGTCCACTTCTACATCTTCATCACTCTCTTCAGAAGAGTAATAAACCTTTACCACTTGATCAGGTTATAAACATAGATTAATTGTGTCTATAGGTATGATTGGTTTCTTTTTAAAATTAAAGTTCTCATTCAATTTCTATGTATCAATAACCCATATTTTTATCAAGGGGTTTCATCCTACTTTCATCATTTTTTAAGTGATTTAGTTCAGTAAAACACCACTTGAGGTAGTAGAAACTTCTTCCTCTGGAGAAAATAAATCATTAAGATCTATAAAGGATGATATGACCTTCATATAAGAAAAATAATTAATATGAGAAGATCTCTTACTAGCCCATCCATGTGACTCATGTGAAATATGGGTAGAATTATTTTCACTCCCTTCACTATTAAATAGATAAAATAAAAATCCTAATGCCTAATAATAATAAAGTTCCATTTTCTAAGAAAAATGGCATGTTTTATGAACTTGAGAAATAAGAAAAATCATCCACTAAACTCTACTACATATGGCCTTATTGGATTTCTATTTATATTCAACTCTTCCAAGGCTTGATGAAATTAAAAATTATGTTTGTTGATGGGTTAAAAACTTTTCAAATCATTAAAACTACCACTGTGAAGAACCTTGAAACTCACAGACCATAAATTTGAAGAAAATATTTCATCATTACCATCACTAATTATTCATATATAGTCCCACATTTCTTTAGTTTCAAGGAACATATTCAGATAAAAATATTCTATGAAACATACATAAAAGGATCACTCATTTTCCATAAACCAATTTATCCATACATTCTTTATCAAAACTTTCCACACAAGAGAATGGATTGATCTAAACCACTTTAAAACCACTTCCCTCCCTAGAACTACCTCTCATGAAAAAATATGTGTCTTTGAAAGCTTCATGATCCCACTAGTACTATACTTTGACCTTTTTGAGGTGTTTAAAACTTTTGGATCATCATCCTCAAAAGACCAGTTCATCTTGACTAGTCACAACTAAGATCTAGGGGTCATAAATCTAGGGTCTTCGTAAAGGAAGGGTAAAAAGAGGGTTAGACTTAAGGTTTGAGAAAAACAGGTCAATTCAGATTCTAACTTGGGGTGTTAAAATCCTTTAGGGATTTATATAAAATAAAACACAGGAAAAAAATAAAATATATATATAAAACTTAAAAAACATATGGTAGATTTTAAAAAATAAAAAATCAACATTATATTCAATATGAGTAGAACTTATCACTGCATATAAATTATCAAAATTTTCATAAAATGTTATCTTTAATAAATTAAAAGTAAGATATACCCTATTAATTATAAAATAAAATAGATATATTTAATCATTCCTAACTCATTACTGATATGATTCAATCTCTCATAATTCATAAGTTTTATAACAATGTCAGCAAGATGATGTTCTGTGATAATGAATTTAAGAGTGATATACCATTTTTGAAAGTTATCACTAAAAAAGTGATGGATTATATCATTTTTCTTTGTCCATGAATGAGATATCAAATATTTTGAAATTTTAATAACACCCGTGTTCTCATAATTTATAGGTACATGTATGAATTGATATCCATAGTATAGTAATGTGTGTTTATCTAAATATTTCTTTCACAAAAACTGACTTCATCTATGAATTCAACTTTAACTATAGATAATGCATTTTTTTTGATTTTTACTACACCATGATACTAGATATTTTCCCAAAAAGTGACAAGTTCTATATGTGATATTTATATATAACAAAGAACCACAAAATTAAACATCAGAATAATTAATTAGATCAAAATAATATCCTCAAAAGTAGAATAATCCTAAATTCGTTTTATGTTTGAGGTATTTAAAAATTAATTTAACAACAGTCAAATATGATTCCCAGGGTTTTTCTTGAATATGAGTACACATATACACACTAAATATAATGTCAGTTTGAATATCTGTTAACTAAAGTAAACTCACAATAATACCTATTCAAATGGCCTTTTCAACTAGTTTTCTAGTTTCATCAAGATCCAATTTATAGTTTGTGCTCATTGGGATGTCAATTTCTTTTGATCTATCCATAGGAAAATGTTTTAAATGATCTTTAGTGTACTTAATTTGGTTTAAATAATTCCTTATTTATTTTGAAATATTTTAAAACTAAGAAATAATTTTAACTTACCCATAAAACTCATTTCAAATTCATTTATCATTAGTTTTGAAAATTTAGTAAAAAGAATTTATTAAAGAACCAAAGTTAATATCATCAACATATTTTTATGAATCCAAAACATCTTTTGAATTTATTTTGATAAATAAGGTAGGATGAAAAACAACTTTTATGAAACCATTTAAATAAGAAATGTGTGGAGCCTATTATACCAAGCTCCGAGAGTTTATTTTAAACTATAAAGTGATTTAGTAAATTTACAAACATGATTTGGAAAATAAGGATTTAAAAATATATAGGTTTATTTACTAAAAAAGTCACAATAATATAAAATTTTAGAAAATAACTATTGACATCCATTTGATATAATTTTAATTTTATATGTGCTTCATAAGCAACCAGTATCTTAATGGATTCAAGTATAGCTACAGAAGAAATTTTTCCTCATAATTAATACCTTCTTCTTGAATATAACCTCATTAAACTAACATAGATTTATTTATAATAATATTTATAGATTAATCCACCTTGAATATAAAACCCACTTAGTACCAATGAAAAAATAATCCTTAAATCTTTCAACTAGTTTCTATACTCTATTCCTTTTAAACTAATTAAATTATTCTTTCACATCCATCAAAAAATGTTCATCACCAATTGCCTCATTAATATTATTTAGTTAAAGTTATGAAAAAAATATTAATGTTCAACCTGGTTTCTAAGTGATGCTCAAGTTTGAGTCCCTCTATTTAGATCTCTAGAAAAAATATCTAAAGAATAGTCTCTATGGATTCTAATGGTTCTAGGTAGTGAATCAATTATTTCTTATAGGTTTTACTTAGGGTCTGGTACCTTTAAATGATATTTTTATGATATTTTTCAGGTAAATTAATAGTAAGGTCATTGATTTTGGAGGTGTTATTGACATTAAAATTGGATATATCATACTCCAGGTTTTATAAGGAAACTTTAGGTTTATATGGATTTATCTCATCAAGTGTGATAGGAATAGATTCTTCCACAAGATTTTTTATTTTATTAAAAACTCTCTAGACTTTACTAGATGTATAATAACCAAGGATAATTACCCCATCACTCTTGGATGAAAACTTATCTTGATTATATTTTTTATTGAGAATATAAAATTTTCATCCAAAAAAATTGAAAGAATATAACTTAGCCTTTCTACCAGTCCATAATTCAGATGGAGTCTTTTTTAAAATGGGACTTATTAAGAATATTTTAATTACATAACAATATGTATTTACAACTTCAACAAAAAAATATACTGGTAGGTCATGTTCACTAATCATGGTCCAAAATATTTATTGAAGGGTCTTATTTCTTCTAATAACCTCCCCATTATCTTTATATGTTCAGGGAGCATAGAAATTATAATTATAGACATGTTGTGTGTATAAGGAGATTTTAAAATGAAAAAAAATGATCACTTATTACACTCTTGATGATAATTCCACTTATGTTATCTAGAGATTTTCATAATTTGTATAAAATACATAAGCCTAAATTTATTGAGTTAGGAAATAAACCCATGTAAACCTTGAATAATAATCAATAATTACATAAGCATAATGTTAATCATAATAAACATGAAACTCTTTATGGTCCAAAAAAGTTTATATGAACCATTTCTAGTGGTTTATAGGTATAAACCTCTTTCTTTGGTTTAAAAGAAACTTTATGTTGGTTTTCCTTTTGACAGGGATTGCACATTTTGTATTTTGGGAAATCTAGTTTAGGTAGATCCTTGAATCATCCGTTTTTACTAGATTTATAAGAGCTTATATATTATAATGGACTATTATTCTATGATATAACCAAGATTCAAGATAAAAGGCATTTAAAAAAGTATCATTTTAAGAAAATAAATAATTTAAATCAACTTCATAAAAATTTTCATTCCCTAAAGAAGTATATACTAAATTAAACTTAGAATCATAAAACTTTGAAGAATTATTATCAATAATGTCATGGGAAACATCATAAAATAATATATATATGCTTATAAGATTATATTTTAATCCATAAACAAATAAAACTTTATAAATTAAACATGTTTTAGAATTATCAACTTGACTAAGGCCAATAATTATGAATTTTGTATTGTCACAAATGGTGACATGTCTACCATCCATTCTAATAAGATATTGAAATCATGAGAATTACCCTATCATATGTATAGAACACTCACTGTCCGGATACCATAACTTATTATAAGATATTTTTAAGTATGTTTCCAATAATCAATCAAATACACATTGATTTTGGTACCTAGATTTTTTGGATCCAGAACGACTAAAAATCAAAGCCTTAAGAATCCACATATGTCTAATTGGTTTATTACCAGATTTATAAATATATTTGAAATAATTTGTAAAATAATCTAATTTTGGTATAATCTTGATTGTTCTATATTTAGAGGTTACAACTGTGTTATTCAATACATATTTATTTATATAATTTGAACTAGGAATAAATTAGTTTTTTATATTTTATCTTTATGTTGAGGATGATAACCAATACCAGCTCTTGGTTTAGGTACAAAATAACTTAATAGAATTTTACTGAGAGTTTTATTTCTAACATTAAAACATTAAATATATTTATTTGTTATCTCTTTTACTAATTTTAATTCATTATTTTCCTTGATAAGAATTTTATTCTTCTTTTTTTTCAATAACAAGATCATACTTAACATTATTAGATAAACCTTTTTTTTTCTTTAAAATATTATATTTAACATTAATATCATTAAATTTATCTTCTAGTATAGTAAAATATTAAAACAAATCTTCTCTAGACATATCGTTTTCATTATGGTTTTCATGTTCAGGGAGATAACAAATATGAGCAGAATAAATATATTTTACCTCTGGAACAGTATCCATAAAGAATAGATTTTCTTTTTAATTTACATATTCTAGTCTAGTATCTAAGTCATTGGAGCTTTCCTCAAAATCACTCTATGTTTAATTCATTTCTTTTATGAATTTTTTCATTTATCCTCATACATTTTCTAATAGTTCAATATTGAAAAATATTCTTTGATGTTTCATTTTATTTTTTATTTATAACAGGAAAATTATCTAAATTTACCATCCTTTTTCCATTCTCCTTTATTATCATACATTCCCCTGAATTTTAATTTCCTAAAGAAAATTTTCTTTCTATAAAATTTCTTGAATAATATTGCTAGTTGAACCATATCATTATCACTATCAGAGTCACCATTACTTATGATAGTTTTCTCTTCTTTGATTACTTATTTATATTTTGACTAAGATGATTTGAATGCAATTGATTTTTTAAGTTCACCATATTCATAATTCACTTTATGTTCTTATTCATACATCAATAGTTTTCCTATTATCTCCTTTATTAATATCTTTATCACATCACATGATTTATGAATATATATGAAATTGGCTCACCATCTATCAGGTAAGCGTCTTAGAATCATTAGTACTTGAGACTTGTCATCAATAGTTTTCCCCAGGGCATGCATCATGTTTGTAATCTCTTTAAAAATGTGATACATTTGAGAAATATACCAATTAGACTTCATATTAAATTTATCATACTTAATATTATAGGTATTTAAATTAATTTATTTGAAATTATATGTCCTTCATGAAACACATATAAGGTATCCCAAATTTCAAAATCTATAAGACATTCATATATTCTATTAAATTTATCTTCTCCTAGTTAATAGTATATAATATTCATTTCTTTATAGTTACATTCATAGAAATCCTTAGTCATATCACTCCATCCAACTTTAGAAAATTTAGGTTCTTCATATTGATCTTCAGTTATACTCTATATATCAAAACCCAAAATTTTAAGATATAGTTTCATTTTGATATTCTATTTAGCATAATTAATACCAATAAAATACTAAGGCCTACTATTAGTAGTTTTGTAACACCCAATGATCTTATTGCATGTATCTTTTAAAATATAGTATATTTGATAGTTTATGCTTCACACAACAATGAGTTTAAAACCATAATATACTACAAAATATGACTATTGGAATGGTAATGTGACCATTAGGAATAGTAATATAACAAATATAATATTAACTTCTCCTATTAAAGTATACATAAAATTTAGGTATCTTATAAATTAAAATATAATATATTTATATTATGTATTAAGTAAATAAATGTTTTAAAAATAATAAATTAAGTATTTATATTTTTTGAAACATAAATGTTAATTCATAATTTTATAATTAAAATAATTATTTAAAATAAAATTTATTTTTATGAAATAGATTCATAAATTAATAATTTTTTTCTTATGATTATAAGATAATTTTATGAGTCCTTAATTTATTTTTAAAAGTGTCATAAAATCTGTTATAATTTTAAAATAAATATTTTTTGAGTAAATGATGATTTTATATAAAAATTAAATTTATAATATTTATAGAATTATTTTCATAAAACGGAGTTAATTTTTGAATTCTACACATCTAAAAATGGTTAGGGTGAATTTTTGAGATTTTTCTAAAATAGTTGAATTTTTGGTGAATAGGGAAATACAATAATTTACGGTATTTAATAAATACATGATTGATTTGATCATATATGATGCATGAATGATGTAAGCCCATAATCTCAAACTCTTATTCATTATTTTAATATATTTAGTGATAATTTTCAGACTATTTATAGTCTTGATCCAAAATAATAAACAAATGAATAAAATATTCAAAAAACACCCATCTCCACCACTATAAATACCACCCCTCACCACCCATTATCCTCAATCACCTAAAGAATTTAATTTTGATTATATTCTACCCATTTTTTATCCCCCAACATTTTGGTCTTGAGGGTATCACAAAAATACCATTTCAAATTCTCTTAAGGAGGTTCTCAAGGAGAATAATTCAAGAGGTAAATCCCATTTCCTACTTTTAATTTTCTTTAATTTTATTTTCTTTTATTATCATTTAATTACCTAATATATAAAAAAATTTATGATAATTAAACTATATTGCATATACTGGGATGTTATTATGATAATGAATATCAACCATCAATATTCTTCTCTTCCCTTTATTATTCTAAAAATAAAAACATCGTCTGTGAGGTGCTGATTTACCGTCTTCATGGATGATGAGTTTCATTTTTCTAATTATGCATTCAAGGATGGTATTAAAACCATTTTTATAGTTAAAAAAGAATTTAATATATAAATTTCAACTTTTTCAATATTTTTCAACCATTATATTAATTCATAATATAAAACTAGTGCGTGATGATCAAAAAATGCCAAAATAATCCAAACGGTTATCACTAACATCTTATCTGATGATTCATCCTCATACCAAATAACCAAAATGACTTATATAACCATTTAATATTATATATGTTTATTAATTACATATAATTTTATTTCTGTACAATTATTATCATTTTACATTCTCTTTTGTACATGTATACAAGTGAACCAATCATGAAAACCAATAAAAAGAACACTTCCGAACGACGAAATTAAATCTTTTAACTCCTCAAAAAGACCATAAAATAACTTAATAAAATTATAATAAATAAATTACATGTTGAATAGGTTTTTAATTAAAATATTAATGAATATAATTTCATTATCCATGATTTTAAGTACAAATTCAGAACACTTTCAGACATAAGGTAAGAGATTCTACCCGAATCGCTATTTTTTCCTTCGGGTTATGCTTTATCTCTCTTTACCCTAATTTAATTATTCTTTATATTTATATAATTCTTATAAATTATTTTTATATGTTCCAAAATCAAGTATTAAGATCAGTTTATATTTATTTTGGGGGGAAATACATGATTTATAAGGTTTCCCTCTTCAATTTCGCCCGATAAGGAAGACCGATTAAAGGGAACTTCCTAATTTATCATCCATTTTCAAGTACAATCCATAATATGTTTTTAAACACCAATATTTTTTATAAAATCACTATTTTTGTAATGAAAACTATCTTATATATTTTCTTATTTTTTGTAAACAATTAAGCCTTGTCCGTTTTAAAGACTCTTTAGTATTTTACCTTAGAATGCACTAAGGCGGCTCATTTTTAAAGTTTCTTAAATGCTCTTTTTATATGTTTTCACTTCAGTTGGAAATAATTTATGACTAAAGTAAAATTTAATTTTCCCTCCCTCTTCTCTTCGGGGATGTACATGTTTATTTTCTAATTTTATGAGAAATACAAATGATTTTCCAAAAGAACTATTTTTTCTAAAGTAAAAAGGGTATTTCTATCAATAATTCATAGATGATTTTATTTGAGAATTTTCATCTATATTATTAAAAATTGAGATTTATATTTTATGATGTCATATAACATATTTTATTAAGTGGTTTATGATCAGTTTGACTATGGATGTGCTATTTTGATACCATTCACCATATTATTCAGAATGGTTAGTGATTATGTTTACTGATTTGGGAAAGTTATTTACATTTCATATGTATATGTTGTTTATATTTCACCCCATTCATGTGAGGAATTAATTTTATTTATTAATTAATGGGTTGGGCCTATTATACCCCCTTGTGCATTAGTAGGTCCCATGAGACAAACTAGACTGGGTTTTTACCCACTTATGTATGGTGTCTTGGTTGAAGCCTTGACATTATGTTTTTGATGTATGAAATTATGAACTTCTACATTATGATATTTTTAATTGATAATTCATGTGATTATTATACTAGTAGAATATCCATGGTTAAGTTTCATTCTGTTGTAATTATTTATATGGATTTATTTAATCAACTTATATTCCTACCATATTATGATCAAGTTTATGTTTAAAGGCATGTTTTTTAGTTATTCACCTTGAATTATATTTTATGTTTATTTATGTTAGCTTCTGTTGCATTTCTTACCCTTATTGAGCATTTTATCTCACCACTTTCTTATATTTTATTTTTTCCCCATGATTTGAATATGTATATTATTAATGACTTGTAGTGATAACCTAGGAGTTTATGGGTTTTTCCAATGGAGTTGCTATGTTATATTTCATTACAAGTTGTAACGTAAGAATTATGTTTGTATCTAGTATTCCAAAGATACTAAACTATTCAGTCCTTTAGAATGTGAACACTTTTTTATAGTACCAATATAATAAAATAATTCCCCATCTCCGAGCTACTAGGGTCAGGGTATTTACAGTTGGTATCAGAGGAAGTTTAGTAGAAACCTTGGAAACTAGATTTAGAAAACATAGATTAGGAAACATACCCATAAGATATAATTTGAGTATAAACATAGAAGAATATCCTATAATTTTGATAAAGTATAGATTATGTGGATATTTCTATAAATACATCCCTATCTAGATACTATAAGTGGATTTGGTTCTGGCACAGATGTACTTAGTGTTAACAAATATGAAAAGGTGCATTGGGCTTGACACGGTGTAACCTAGTACATGATAATGAGACTTACTAAGCACCTTGTTTAATACTCCTAGGGGATATGCTTAGGATAATTCATATTTTATTTACAAACCATTATGAAGGGTTTAAAATTAAATATGTCCCTAGAGAAACCATGTTTATGATTATGAGATTAGATATACATAAAATTTTCAATTTATATTAAGTGTTACTAATTTGAAATTATGAATTATGACTAATAATATAATTTAGTATATTAAATTATTTAGAAATAGAACCTAGTGTAAGGAATGGAAACTGTATCAACACACATATTACATGTAGGAATTTACCTCCTATGCAAGATAATAATGTTGGAGTAGGAGCTGTAACTATAGTTGAGAACCATTTAACTATACTAGGATAGCTAACTCATGTTTTGTATAATAACCTTACCTGTATGGATCATCCTGATCCACAATGAGGAGGATCAATGTTAGACTGCTTCATGAGATAGAAACCTCCATCATTCAATGTGGATACGAACCCATTTGAAGTTGAGTAGAGGATAAGTTCTATAGAGAAGATATTTCATGCATTGGGAAGTAACAAAAGGGAGAGGGTTTTCATGGAAATTTGTCATCTCCTAGGAGATACGGATCAATGGTAGTAATTAATTCAAAATAAAATGAAGTATGAAGAGATAGAAAAAATTTAATGAAAGTTTTTTAAGGTAATATTATTAGAAAAATATTCCCCTCATGAATAGTGAGCGGATATGGAGAGACAATTCTTGAATCTAAAGAAAAATGAGGATGATAATGTTGCTAAGTATGAATCCAACTTTACATGGTTAGAAAGGCATGCTATGAATTACTACACAATACAAATATTAATATTGATCAATTCTTTGGTGGGTTAAAAAATTTACTTTGATGGTCACTAGTCTCCCAAAATTCCTCATCATATGAAGATATAATCTCATGTGTTATCAATATAGAAAAAGAGTTCTCTAAATATTATGAATTTAAAGGGATGTAAGAGAAGAATAAGGATTCTGAACACTTTGGAAAAGGAAATAAGGAAAAGGAGAAGAAGGGAAGATTTGAATTTTCATTCTGTGATAATTGTGGGAAGAAACACCCCGATAATTTCCTAAAGGGAATAGGAGTTTGTTACAAGTGTGGAGAAAAAGGCCACCAAGACTGTGATTTTAAGGGAATGAAATAATCTACCAATGTTCAATGCTACAATTACAAAGATACGAGACATTAAAAAAATGATTTTCCTATGCATTAAGGAAGCTTTCCCTAAAAAAGGACAAGGGAGAAAGGCCGAGCTTATGTGATTACAACCACTGAGGTTGAAATTACTAATGATGTGGTGGAAAGTACTTCAATAATTTAATCAAACTTAACCAATGATTTATTTGATTTGGTATCATCACATTATTTTATATCTTCCCAGTTTTCTAATAAAATTAGACTTTTCCCTTTTGATTTAATAAAGGAGTTGTCAGTAAAAACTCTTAAGGGAAGTATCATTGAAACAAAGATGTATCGGTCAGTCCCCTTTATGACTCATAAAAATGATTTAGTTTCTGACCATATTATCATACCTGTAACTGAATTTGATATAATCCTCAGTATAGGATGACTTTAAAAATATGTTGCAAAAATCTATTACAAGAATAAGGAAATTACTATTGGCAAGGAAGATGTATAACCCCTTATCTTTAGAGTAGAAAACTCACTGATTCTTATCTAGATCCACCTCTAATAACTCTATTGACTGAAATTATTAGGGAGGAAGAAAAAACATCATCTATGGATGAGAAAATAAATCTTCAAATTGAAGATGTACCCTTGTTAAAGAATAAATTGATGTATTTTTAGAGGATTTACCTAGACATCCTCTAGAGAAGGAAGTTGAGTTCTCTATTGATTTAATTCCTAGTGCAAGACCTATATCAAATACTCCTTATATAATGGTCACCATGGAGTTATTAGAGCTAAAGAAGCATCTAGAGGAATTGAGTGATAATGT
Organism: Viscum album; assembly: GCA_963277665.1. Classification (NCBI taxonomy): domain Eukaryota; kingdom Viridiplantae; phylum Streptophyta; class Magnoliopsida; order Santalales; family Viscaceae; genus Viscum; species Viscum album. The sequence continues at coordinate 1,239,698,740 of OY728153.1, forward strand.
ATTTATTCAACCTAGTATTTCTCTTTCGGGATCCTCTATTGTCTTTGTCAAGAAGAAAGATAGATCCATGAGGTTGTTCATTGTCAATAGATAAATCAATGCTATTATAATAAATAACAAGTATCCTCTACCTCACATTGATGATTTATTTGATCAACTTCATGGAGTTCAATATTTTTCAAAGATTGAACTTCATTCCGGATACCATCAATTGTCTGTAAAGAAGAAAGATATTCCAAAGACAACATTTTAAATCAAGTAAGAACATTACAAGTTTATAGTAATTCCATTTGGACTAAAAAATTCACCCTATATTTTTATGGATATTTTAGAATAGAGTATTCAAGTAATATTTTGACAATTTTGTTTTGGTATTTATTGATGATATCTTTATATACTCCAAAAGTAATGAGGAACATGAGAACCACTTACAGATTGTTATGAATAATTTAAGCAGAAAAGAGTTATATGGGAAGTTTAGAAAGTGTGAATTTTGGCTTAAAAAAATTTATTTTCTTGGCCATATTTTCTATATGGATGAAATATTAGTTAAACCTATAGAGAAAAGTTAGTTCAGGAATGGGCTACACCAATGAACATAACCGAGGTATGTAGTTTTATTGGTTAAGTAGGTTACTATCAGAGTTTCATTCATAATTTTTCCCAATTAGCTAACCTGTTAACCAAGCTTAATCATAAAGGGGTTTAGTTTATTTGGACAAAGGAATATGAATAATGGTTTGCAAAACCGAAGAAGAGATTAGTGAATGCTCTAATATTGAGTATACCATCAGAAAATGGTGGATTTGTGATTTATAGTGATGAATCAAAAAAAGGACTTTGATGTTTCATTATGAAGAATGATGGAGTTATTTCCTATGAATCAATGTAGTTAAAAAATCATGAAAAAAACTATCCAAATCATAATATTGAGTTATCCATTGTAATATTTTCTCTAAAGATATGGGGAAATTATCTCTATGGTGAAAGATGTGAGATATATATAGATCACAAGAGTTTGAAATATATCTTCTCATAGAAAGAAATAAACATGAGGTAAAGGCGTTGGCTCTAACTACTCAAGGATTATGATTATTCAATACACTACCATCCAAGGAAGATGAATAAGACATAATATGCTTTGAGTAAGAAGGATCATGGTGTTCTAAATAAAATGAGGATTGAAAAGGACCCTGTGTATATGGATCTATTATGTGAATCATAAATGGAGGTAAAAGATCACTAAATTTTCAAGTGGTTTCCAAACCATATTTATTAGAAAGTATTAAAAGTTCTCAGTCTGATGATGAGAATATGAAAATGAAAATTAAAATGGTGAATGATGGGAAATTGGTAGACTTTGTATATGAAGATAACATTTTGAAATTTGGGAAGAGGCTTTGTGTTCCCTCTACACCTGATATAAAAAGGTAATTGTTGGATGATGCTCATAGCTCGAATTTCTCTATACACCATGGTAGAAATAAGATGTATAGAGATTCGAAGGAGCATTTCTGGTGGGATAATATGAAGCAGGAAATTAATGATTATGTATCAAGATGGTGAGTCTGTCAATAGGTGAAGGCTAAAAGAAAAAATCCTAGAGTAGTCATGCAAACTATGCCTATTCCTACATGGAAGCAGGACAAAATTACTATGGATTTTGTCACTAGATTACCAAATACTCTAAGAAAGAATGATTCAATATGGGTAATTGTTGATCGACTTACCAAATCTGCACATTTCCTCATTATAAGGGAATATTTTCCATTGGAGTAAATTTCACGACTCTATATCAATGAAGTTGTAAGACTTACAAGATCACCTCTTTAAAATAAGTATAATTATGATCCAATTTTTATATATAAATTCTAGAAAACAATTAAGAAATCTTTAGACACTGAGCATCATTTGAGTACAAATTATCACCCTCAAACTAATGGGATGTCTAAAAGAACCATTTAAACATTATAATTCATGTTGAGATCATGCTCACTTGACTTTCAAGGTATGTGGGATCAATATTTACCTTTGTTAAATTTTTATTACAATAATAGTTTCCATTAAAGTATTCAAATGGAACCATATGAAGCATTGTCTGGAAAGAGATGTCATACACCAACTTGTTGGGATGAAGCGGGTGAGAGGAAGCTCTTAGGCCCATAAATTGTGGATGAAACAACAACAAAGGTAAATACTATTCAAACAAATATCAAATCATCTCAAAGTATATAAAATAGCTATGTCAAAAATTGAAGGAAATATTAGCAATTTCAAGTGGGAGATCATGTACTCTTGAAAGTATCTCCATGGAAGGGTGTTATAAGATTTAGACAGAAAGGGAAACTAAGCACCAGGTACATTGGTAATTTTGAAATATTGAATAGAATTGGAGCTATGTATTATCATTTGGTGATTCTACCTAGACTTTCTAAAGTAAAAAATTTATTCTACATCTCTTTGTTAAGGAAGTACATGCCAGACCCAATGCATGTCCTCACTTATGAAAGAATAGAATTTGATCCTGATTTATCCTACTTTAAAGAGATTATCTAGATTCTGGACACTAAAGAACAAGTGTTGAGGAATTAGACAACTCTATTGGTAAAGGTACTTTTGAAAAATAAGAAAATTTAAGAGGAAATGTGGGAACCATAAGAATTTATGATAAAGAACTACCCAAATATTTTTATGAGGTGACATTTTGGAAATTTTGAGGATAATTTTTTTGAAGTAGGGTAGAATGTAACACCCCATGATCTTATGGTATGTATCTTTTAAAATTTAATATATTCGATAGTTTATGCTTCATGCAACACCAAGTTTAAAACAATAATATAATATTAAATATGAACGTTAGAATAATAATGTGACCATTAGGAATAGTAATATGGTCAATAGAAAAGTAAATTTACCTATGAAAGTATACATAAAATTTAGGTATCTTATGAATGAAAATATAATATATATTATATCATGGAATAAGTAAATAAATGTTTTAAAAATAATAAAATAATTATTAATATTTTTTTGAAACATAAATGTCAATTAATAATTCTATAATTAAAATAATTATTTAAAAGAAAATTTATTTTCATGATGGGGGGGTGAATTGAGTATCCAATAAAAAATTATATTTAAAAACCAAAATCCCTCGATTTTTAAATCAACCAGTCAACCAATATCGTATGTATATTTAATTTCTTGTTTTTAAATAACCTCTTGGAAGATTGATCAAATATCAGTTAAAATAACTTGTTGTTATCCTAATATTTTGAGATTATTCTACTCCTATTAAATAATAAATATATCACATGTAAAATCTATAAATCAAAGTATAGTTTTGAAAAAAACATTAGTTTTAAAAACTGAGTAAACAAAACATTACAGCACAAAAAAGAGTTTTAGTCTCAAGTTGAGACCTAATCCTCTCCACTTGAAAGTCACCTAAAACTAAACAAATTCATTAAACAATAAACAAATCCATAACCTAGATTTTGTATACAACTTCCACAGCCTACATGGTAATCTAGGATTATCACCAAGCCTCTTTCACAGTTGTCATGTGAGTATAGATATGAATGAAATAAAGAGATATCATTTGACTATTCTTCTATACTCTATAAGAGTTTGTTCTTTAATATATTTATATGAAATATTAATCAGAACTAAAATGTAACGAAGATAAATAGAGAGGAAATAAAGTTCAAGGTAGTAAAAGTTCAAAGTTCAGTTTTTCTATAGATTTATCTTCTCTTGATGATGTCTTCCTTTAGTTGTGAAAATGAGATGAAAATATTGTAGAAGTTCTCAGATATTGTGATAAATTTTAAATGAAAACAATGTGATGAATTGTTGATAATAGAGTACCATATCACTTTTTTTCCACACACATACATATATCCATTTTTATCCTCTGTCTTCATTCCATTAAAAAAATTTCTTTTAAAACATATCTATTAGAAAACCATCATTATGAATCCTTGTACTCAACTTAAATAAAAAATCATTAACTGATTCTGAACTAATATTTAATTCTACACCAAATGTGGGTTGAATATATTATTTTAAAATATAATCCCACTAAACTCATGGTCACTTGAAGAGTACACATCATATTCTCCATAGTCTATTCTATACTTATCAAAAATTCTAGGATGAATGGTTGATACATTGATCATTTGGTTTCTTGAAGTTTATATGGTCAATTTAGTACTTTTACAAAATCCAACTCCATTATAAAGTTTCATCACTTCAATGTGCCATCTCTTAGTCTAGTCTTGTGGTTGCTTTGATACTTAATAAGAGAACTGATACAGCTTCACTAAGATATAAGGTGAAGTTACTCTGATTGGTCTTGTAATCACTTGGTTACCCATTCAATTAGTTGAGGAGTTTGTGAAAAATACATAATATTTGATCTGATAGGCAAGTAGTCAATCCATTTTCCACGTAGTCAGTTCAACACTTTATGAAAATTTAGTAGACTTCCCAATAGCTTCGCATGGTCAATTGAAACTTTATTGCAGTCATTTAACCTTACAGTCACTTGAGCACTTAGAAAAATTTTCATACTTTATAATTCATAGTTGACTGTAAGGATTATCTGGCATTACAATTAATACAACACTTAGATAAGTTTTGAATATTACAGATTCCTTCATACGACTGTTTCTAGACATAATAAAATTTAAAAAACTCCCAAAAAAATATAAAATTACATAAATATATAATTTATTAGATATAAATCAAACATGATTTTTGATTATTTAAAAAAATATTTTTTGGTCTAATACAATAGTTATAACCAAGATTTTACAGTAGGTATCAAAGTGGGCATGTAAAGTTTGCGTTTATGGAATCAATTGTGGTTGTTTGTATTTAGGGAATAACAATTGTTATCAAAGGAAAGGTTTAGAAAAATCTAGAGGTTATTATTTTAGTTGAGGATAATTTAAGGGTTTAAAAGTCATGGTTGATCACAATTTCAAAGGTATAGATGACCCTTTGGGTTTTTATATGATTTTATATTAAGATAATAATTCACTTTTTATTTATGGATCAGGAATATAAAACATTAGTGAAAATACTAAGAATAAGTCTAAGTACATGATAAAATCTTGATGTTTTGGTAAAGTCTTGAGTATGTGGTTTTACTAGAAATTACAACCCTATCTAGACACTAGAAAGTGAATGTGGTTCTGAAATAGTTATACTTAGGGGAAATAACCCCAAAGAGGGAATATTGGGTATTAACTCAATCATGTCCTAGTGCATGACAAAGTGGTCTTACTGCACACTAGGCTCAATACTCCCATGAGATATTCATTAGTTAATAATATACTCATTTTGAAAGATTATGAGAGATTTAGTCTATTTGTTTTAGAAAACCTAATAGGAAAATTACCATGGATAATAAAGGACTAAACAAGGAGAGTCATATGTTGATCTGAAAGTATCATATGTTAAAAAATGTGTCACAAGGGAAGAAATATTTAGATTTATGTTTTCATATTCATATTTTAGATATTATCATAACCATTTTGGTTTTATTATTTGATTGAAATAGGATCAAGAAAATGAAGTTGATAAAGTTATTCTCCTAGAAACCACTATGTCATATAACTAAACAAGGAGACATACTTAAATGGTTGAGAACCTTTTTATTTTCATATTATGAAGTAAAAGGTTAGTTTTATAGTCTTACCTAAGGTAGTAAGATTTATATATTAATAATCTTGAAACTCTTAGTTATTTTTATTAGTGATTGATATTTATTGATGATATTTAGGTATATTATAAAAATTATGAGGATTGTGTGGAACATATAAAGACTATTCTCCAAAAATTTTACATTAAAGGCATGGAAACATATATTAAATGGTATTAATAACCTTTAAAATGTATTTTATAACAAGATTTTATTTTTAGGGATAACGATTAGAGAGCACATGATTGATGTGTGGATAAATCTTAAGTTTAATATACACATTATATTTTAATAATAAAGGGTTTATTGATTTTTATGAATTAATTTAGAAAGTAATTGGTAACCTTGGAATTGATAATTGAATCATGATATTTTTGGATAAATCCATACCATTTTTGGGATTATGATATATAATGACTAGTGTGTGACCTTATGAACTAATGGTTAATAACATTTAAGGGTTTAAGATAGAGTTAATTATTAGAGGAATATATAATTTCATTGTGGATTAATGTCATGGAGATTAAAATTAGTTTTTGTAAAGGTATGATATTGAAAGTATATTATTAGGGTATATATATACTTGATTATATCATTATAGGAATGAATAATGTTGTTTTTATAAGGATAAGTCATATTTTGAGAGTATATATTTCAATGATAATTGGGATTATAACATTTTAAGAAAGTTCATGGTAATATGGGATATCTATTTTAAGGATTAGGTTAATAAATATGAGAGAACTCAACTCAATGTAGCCTTTGTTAAACCAATAATGATATATGTTAAACCGAGAGTGATATAGGTTGAACTGAGTCTGATACAATTTGAGTTTTAGGAGCTATAAGCTAAATTGATAATGATATAAAGAGATACATCTTAAGGTTAAATTTTATTGTATTTATTTTTGATAACTCTATTATAATGATCGTCACTCATGTTAACTCTTTTGGTTTTAGTAAAGGATGATTCCTAAAGGAACCAAGTTGACAGTAGATTCCATAGAAAATGTAGAAATTGTCCTAATGAACAACCTAATGGGATTAGAGATGAAGTGATAAATCATGTGATTATTCTAAACCAACTATCAAGAATTATGATTAACAACATGAACATAGTTGATACCCCAATCTCACTAAGTAATATAAGGATTAAATCTCACATAAATTCAGGTGATCTAGACGATGAAGGGAAAAAAATATCAAATCCCCTTCATGTAAAAAATGTTTGAAGAAGCACCCAGAGAAATGTATTTCATGAACTAAAATATATTTTATGTGTGGAAAAGGATTAAATAGAGTATCTAATAGTTTTATTAACATAATTAATTTAATTTTTTCCTAGTCATACCTAAGATATTAAGGTATGAACCTCATTCAAAAATATATCTTCAAATATATCTATATTTATATAATTTTGAATAATTTTTTTAGTATGTCATAATTAAAATCATAAGGATGAAATTTATTTCAGGGGGGGTGAATGTAACACCCTAATATTTTAATACATGTCTTCCTTAAAATGATCCAAATGCGTTTGATATCTTACTTCACATGCTAGATGAAACTTAAATGAAACCAAGATATATTTTGATAAAATATAAATATTTAAGCATAATTGTTAAAACTCATCCATTAAATTAGAGAGAATTAATAGGAGTAAACTCTTTATTAAATATATATATAAAAATAAGAAATAATTGTAATATGAATGAAATGAAATTAATTTATCTAAAATAACTAATAAAATCATTTTTCTAAAAAAATATTTTTTAATTGATATGCATTTCTATTTCAAGAAAAAAATGACTTATAATGATAAATTATGTTTGATATCAATAATTTGTTAAAACCAATTTAGTTGGTAAAGATATGAAATAATAATTATAATAGTTAATATTTGAAAATGTAATTTTCCCCATAAAACAGGTTTTTATTATATTTTATGATTTTATTCAAAAATTGAATTTATAAATTTTTTAATTTTAATTTTACAAGGAGGAAGTATTTTTTGGGATTTATAAGACAAATATTATCTTAAGATGATGTTTTGGGTTTTTTTTCCAAAAAAGACTATTTTAGTCAAAAATAAGGTTTTTTGCAAAAATTATAATTTTTATGATTTTATTATTATATAATCGTATACTATATTTTTTTAAAACCTTTTATGTAATAAATTATAATTATAAGGAATAAAAATATTCATTTTAAAATATTCTTTGAACATTTAAACTATATTTCTAACATTTTTAGAACTAATTGAAATGTTACTTTAATAATTTTTTCCTATGTTTTCATTGAATCAATTATTTTTAATAGAGATTATGTTTTGGATTACCTTGGAAGAATCATATAATTTATTTATTTTTATTATAAATAATTTTATTTAATTAAAACTAGTATCCAATAAAATTTTGTCTTACATGTAAATTTAAATCTTAAAAATGCTATTTTTCTAAAATTGTTTTTACGCGATGAAGTGTGCTTTTTTTAAAATAATTTTTTTAAACCTTTAGGAATTTATTTGATAAAATTATTTTCAAATTTTAAATTAATATATTAAAATTAGGTAAAACACACAATATGAATATTTTTTTTAAAATTAATTACTAAGTTTAGAAATCAATTACCAAGGAAAAAGTAAATTAGGGTAAAATTGAAATGTAAAAAAATCCCTAAAACACTAAATGTTGTAAAAAAAAGAGTTTTTGAGGTTATTTTAGAAATAAAATCACTATGCTAACATCTTTTTTTCATTTATTTTCTTTTGAAACTTGAGTAGTAACCTTATATTATTTAAAATGGAAGGGTTAGTCCCAAAACTACCCTTCTCCTCACTTATAAAAGGGTGACATCTTTACTACTTCAAGACTCCCATATCCTTCTAATTTCCTATTGAAAATATTAAAATTTATCCTCTTAGAAACATATACCATCTTCAAAATATTTTGGTCACTATAAGTTAGCAAAGGCCTTCATTTCCAAGGATACTTCTATGGAAAATTAAAGTTTCCAACATGAGTATTATCAATTACTTAGCTTTTCCTCTTAATTATATTAATTAAAATTTATTCTATACACACTAATATAATGATATTGGTATCATTTATATAATTTAATGTTATTGTATCAAAGGTATTATCATTTTTTATTCATATAACCCATCCATTAATAAGAACAAAACCGTTGTTCGTGCGTTGTGAAACTACTGCCTCGATAACGCAACATGTTTCGTTTTCCATCACCACCTTAAAAGGATGGATATAAGGATTATATTAAAGTATAAATATTATGTTTATGATATATTTAAGTTTATATTATAAAAAAATAGAGAACCTATTAATGATATGACCAACAAATGATTATTATTAATTTAATAATTAGAAATAACCATACAAAGAGGAACACTGTTTATTCAAATTGTGAAATATTTCCATATACATTAATTATTATTATAATTAATTCCAATTATAATATATCACAATAAAAAAATGAAATAATATCATTATTATTTTATTATAATTATATTATAACAAAATTACCTCATAATCATTCATTAAATTAGGGTATGTTCATGTTTGGGTTGGTTTAGGCACATACCTGAACAATATTATGAATTTATATCATGAATGAATATGGTAAAATAATTAATGGTATAATATAATATAATATAAATATTTAAATAATTATTTTTTTATTAGGAATATTTTATACTAATATTCAAATCATCAATTTAGAAAACACCCTTCTATTATTAATAATCACTAAAACAAGTTTGTTATCAATTTCATCTTCAAAGATAAAGACCAAATAACTCATGAAAGGAATTTTAAACATCATAAATAATTATAAAAAATCCCTATAAGTAAGCTTAAAAACCTAGTAATGAAGAAAATTTTAAGAATAATGAATAAAAATACCACTATCATGAAACTAGTGCAAATGATCAAGACTATAAACACCCGATGTGGAAAATAAAGAGAATTATTGTAGAGAATAATTTTTTATGAAAATTATGAATGAAAATAGATATGATTTAGCTTTTTAATTATGTTATTACTATTTCTATTTTTATATAGATGGTTAAAGTATATTCATGGAATTCAGGATAAGAGGTAAGGTTTTTCATCTCAAATTCCTCTCATTAAGACATGTTTGGTATTATACACATAATTTAATTTATGTGTTGTATATAATACCTATTTGAGATGTAATATAATGAATTATATTTTAATCATTTAATTTTAAGTTCAATTAAAATCCCTCTAGTTTAAGGGTTTTTTATTTGAATGTTTCAAAATCCGTAAGGGTTTTCTTGGTTTGATTTCTGATTCTTTAAGACATAATACATTTTTTACACCATGTATTCTTTAAATTATGTATTCACTAAATATGGTTATTTTTTATCATAATCCTATTATTTCATGGGATTTTATATCAAAAAATGTTTCCCTTATTCTAGTGTATATTGATTCAATTGTTTCACTAGTAGTAAGAGGTTTTGGTTACTCAATTTTCATTCATTAAGTTATGATCATTATATTGAACTTATTTCATATTAGTTGGAAAAATTATACCAATTTATTCGATTATATGATATTAAATCATTGGTTTATAGGGATATATATTCCCACCACTTAAAACATTTGAAAAATATTTCTCACTTCTTGGGTTATATTCTTTTACAACTACGCACCTTATTCCTTTAAAAAATTTATGATCATATTATTCTAGTATTGAATTATCTATATGATAATTTATCTATAAAACATGAACATAAAATTTTAAATAATTTAAATCATATGATGTTCTTAAGAAATAATTTTATTCTATTAACATAGGGAAAATTATTACCATTTCATTTATCATTATTCCAATACAGATGATAATTGTCAAGTTGACTATGTATTGTTTGACTATCAACCATTTTTCTAAGAATGGATTATGATCATACTACCCTTTTTATTTACATGGGTAAAAGTATTATCATACCATATATTATTATTCCAAAATAAACGATTATTTTAATGCTGGAAATGTATTTTTTACCATCCACATTATTTCTATAGATGGATTATAACCATGTTATCCCTTTTATTAACATGGGGAAATATATTGGTGCACCATATATTGTTATTCAAATATATATGATTATTAGAAAGTTTAATATATATTTTTCTACCAGTCAAATTTTTTCTCCGAATTGGTTATGATCATTTTATCCCAATTAATGAAATTGGGAAAACTATTAGCATACCGTATATTATTATTTCAATATAAAAGATTATTGGAAATTTGATTACGTATTTTTTATCATACACCTTCTTTATCAGGATGGGTTATGATCATCTTATCCTTTTATTGACATAGGAAAAATTATTTACATTATTTATGATTATTAGATGTTAACATAGGTTGATCATGTATTGATATTTCACATCTTACAGTACATGGATAACCGTGTTTTTATTCAGCCAAAGGTTTCTTAGGGAATGGTATGAAAGGTATTTTTGACTCTTATAGTGAGTGAAATGGAATTAATCAGGAGATGGGTGGGGCCAAGAATTATATATCCCATCGATGAATCGACAAGACTCATGAGATAAAATATTTTTGGGTATTTGGTGTATTCCTACCCAATTCAACAAGATGTATTGATTACAGTTTCAAAGATAAGTAAATGTCTTGGAATAAGGACTTGATAAAATGTTTTTAATGTCTAAAATTATGAATTCAATCAGTTTGAGATCAATAATATTGATATCTATGTTTTTATTTATTTTCATGGATATAAAATGGTCTCAGTTTCAAATTGATTATGGATTCATATTGTTTATCTATTCTTTCCATAATATTTATGCCATGTTTATTCTATGATTTCTTTAGTCGTATGTTTTACATTCTTGATCATTTAATATCAACCATTATTATGTTTCTATTTCCCCATGTTATGAAGAAAATTATCACACATGACATGCTTAGAATGATAACACATGTGAAAGAATTTATAGGAGATATTAAAGACTCTTTATTGATTAAGTAGTTTTTTTTATGTAACATAATATATATATTTTATAAAAATAACATGGTATTTACTAGTTATTATTTTTTATTCATTACCTAAATATATAAACTAGAAAATATCCTTAAGGTGTAATAGATGAAAAAAATTTATTTATTTTGTAGTTAAGGATGTTTATATCCAATCTTTTATAGTCAGTATCAAAGTGAGTATGTACAATATATGTTTATGGAATCAGTTCTAGGAGCATGAGTTCAGGGAATCACAATACCTCCATTAATAACTCAAACATATCACAAAATATTCTTATACATGCGTATAGAGTTACCTAAAATCCAAAATGGTATTTCAAACCACAATTTTTTTTATAGAGATTCAAAAAATAAAACACACCCACACAAATGGATACCTCAACAAAATAAACTCTTTCATGAAAAAAAACTCCCCAAAATGTCTATTTCATACCTCAAACTCTAAAAAAATAAAAAAATTAATTAACCTCTACACCCAAAATTAGATCAGGATATCCACCATGGTGTAATCCTTCTCAAAATAGTAGTTTTATAATAGTTTTGATCCTTAAAAGCCCAAAACTCAACTTCCTAACTCCAAACTCATTCTAATATTTACTCAACCTCTAGCACTCCGAGAAAACAAATTATAGGTCTAAGAATATCCAAGAATCTAATTTTATACTTGTAACTCCATTCCCTTAGCCACCTTATCTATAATTCTTCTCCAGTCTCCAAGGGTATTCACCATCTTCATCTTATAGTCTACATGTACACAAGAGTGAACATTACAAGAGTTCATATATTATGGTTCAAAATAATACTCATTATGGTCATCCCAAGTAGGGAGTTAACCACCTCACTATTAAATTTTTTATTAAATAGGGATTGAAAAATTATAAAATTAAAATTCAAGGTGGTTTGAGTTTATGGATATGGATAATATCCCCACATACAATAAACATACAATTAAGAGGAGGGAGCCAAAAGATATAACAATTTTGAGATATTTTCATCACTTTTAGAGGCGAGGAGGTTAGCCACAAATATTTCCTCATATATTGTGTTTTATATAACCATATCTTAGTTGGTTAATATTTTGAAAACCCTGATGTGATAGGCGATGGATTAATGAATAGTTGAGTGGGATGATAATAAATTAACCAAAAATCAAGGCTTTATTCCACCATTGATAAGAAGATGTTGAGTTTTTATAGAATCATATCACTAAACATGGACAAGGATTCTTCAATGAGTGAGTTACCCTCCCAATAATATGCATTGTAGGATATCACTACATAAACTTGAATGTCATATTTATACCTCCACTGTGCACAATGCCTTGTTCCCATGAGCCATCCCTATTGAGATAAAGACCCATATTTGGTATGTTCTAGTATACCTAGTGGCCCTGAATATATATTTCTCCATCTACCTAGAACTATGAGTTGTGAAGGAAAATGTTATATAATATAGTAGTTAAATATTTCCCTTTGATAAAAAAACTCATATTATTGATCATGGATAGTGACTTAGATTTCAAATGATTAGTATTGGTTTAAAAACCATGATATCTTAACTCATTGTGTGATTCCTAGAAAAATTATAAATCTATAATGAAAGCAACACTATAAAATTGTCTTTACATGTATGAACCATCAATTGTGTGAAACCAATACGATAAGAATTGGTCTAGGGAACCAATTTTGATGTCATCCCAATAAAAAACTAGTGTCTATGTAAATCATTAATCAATAAAGTATAGTGAAAACCAATCCCATAATACACCATCATCATTCATAATGATATTCATAATAGATCCTTATCAAGATACCCATATTCTAGTTACATCACGATCAATAAAAATAATGTTCATATATATAAGTGTAATATATACATGCGTATATAAAAATAATAAATGGGTATGTCCTCCTTGAGTGTCACCAAATTCTCATATCTCAATATAATATCCCTTACATCAAAGAGGACACCAATGATATAACCTCAACCATCTATTCTTACTATATCTAAAATTTTTGATCTATTCTGCACTATATGTCAATGGTAGTTATTAAATAGAAATATCATGTTTGAAATAATAATAATTCTCTCAAATCAACTCACAATATTTTTTACTACCCTACAATTCACACTAAATTCACCATTATGAGATTTTGGAGGAATACACATCTCCATCAATTCTGAACTAGAGGTGCTGGAGGAATACACATCCACACTGATCTCGTACTAAATATCAGGTCTATCTGAAACCCAATGCTATGAGATATCGAAGGAAATTATAAATTCATTATTTTACACCTCAAACCAAGATCCATAGGAGAGAAAGAGTGTAAAAATTAATGTGAATCATCATATACCATAATCTTGTGTCTTTTTGATATTATCAAACCCACTACTAAGGGTGAAAATAAATAAATATATAAATAGGTTATCACCAATCCCTACCCAATATAGTGGGTTTGAAAGGTAAATTTCATCATTTCACTCTTACCTAAGTCTAAGGGAAAGTTTAAATAAATACACTAACATTTCATCACCATCTTTATCCACTAGTCACTAGGCTAAAACATATATAAGTGGATGAGTAGAAAAATAACCTACTCCACTAAAATCAATGATTACTTATATTTATCACATAAAAATTACCATATAACTATCAACGATTTCAACACATAGATCTATATAATATCCACACCCTTAACTCTTTATAATTTGATAACCATTAATGGATAGTTATTTAATTATTCAACTCATCACAATCTTTACCTTTTCATGAGGACTCCACTATATCAATAAAATGTTCCCACTATTTTCATCTTTAATTTGAACCCCCATATAAATTATTATAGAAAATTAATTTAAAAGGTCCATGAGACCATTCTCCTTCACATTTTAAATAATTAAGTCCACTATTATATACTTATAATTCCATTAAGGATACACTTTAACACTATGAGGATATTTCTTTACCGTTAGTAACCTTTTTAATTAATTTATTTTATTTTATCAAAATATTCATAATTTTTACCGTATTTGTATAATAACTCCTCATAATTAACATTAATTTGTTTTAGTAAATGGCACACACACACATATATCATAACATGAACTTTATTAGATTTCTACCTTAATAAACCATTTATAATCTCTAGATATTCTTATGTAATTATATTTCATCTAAGTAATTATTTTACATCATTCATTAAATATTTATCATAACCATAATTCATATGATAATCTAATTTTAGTTATATAACACAATATAATTAATTTTAATCCATTTTCCATAACATTTCCATGCACTTTAAGCTAACATATGTAATTTATTTAATTATATTTAATTTAATAAACACTTGTAATGTTTCCAAAAATCTTACTAGGTAAATAATTAATAATTTTAATAATTTATATTTTTTATTCTAATTTTTTTTAATCACATCATCATAATTTTTAAAATTTTCAATACATTTATCACTCTATATTGAGTTAAAATTTCTAATGTGAACCCTAAACATTAAATAAATCCTTCAAAAAATCATGGAGATATATAAAAAGGATATCATTAAGGTTTCTATAATTTATCATTTTATTATATAATTAATATTTAATTTCCATAATTACTTAAAGTCTTTATAAATTCATCATAATAATAATTAAATCATATACTTAATGAAATTAATTTTAATGTCTCAGTGAAATGCATTAATTTTTATTTATACCATACCTCAAAAGTTAAAATATTATTAAAATAATGATAATTACCTTAATTTTATTTAATATCCATTAATACGGTCCACTAAAATTATAAAAACTACCCAAATAGTATTTTATTAGGTCAAAGGTGTTGATACAAGTCCAACCCAAATTTCACTATTGAAAAAAGACTTACTACAATTCTCCACACAAGAACCTACCTATTTTCCAACCAGGTGTGACATGTGAAACCTCCAAACACCTAGATATTCACCTTAAAAACATTAATGTTTCATCAATTATTAGCATCACTTGACTATCCAATCATGTGATTAGATGGCCTAAAGAAAGGCTCCCTACACCATTGTTGATCTATGTGTTGAGTTTTTAAGGTCGTTTGATCAATTGATTGAATGGATGAGAGGTAGATGCATCACTCTTTGAATTAGTATATGAAATACCCATCCACATATTTACATGGAATGCAGAGTGTTGTATAATTAAAAATTGAATAACTATCATCTTCCCCATAGTCCGATCCTCATTACTGCCACGTTGCACATCGTTCACCACTATCCATAACTAAGAATAAGATGTATAAAGTCTTTTTTGGCCAAAAAATATTCACTATATCTTATTATTGACCCAAGTATCTCAAATATATTCTAATTTTTCCAAAATAAATCCATTTTTATGCCAAATCAAAGATAGAATGTGTAATTATTCAAAACTTCTCAATATATTTTTGCTCAAACCATAAGTATAATCAATGTGATTCTAATTCGGATAGCTTTGTTAATTAAAGGGATTTCATATGATATATGGTTCAAAAAGTGATTCATCCAGATGAATATGTTATCTAAATTTTATCAAAACATGACCTGGAAATTCTCTCTAACATTTTCCATACCCAAATGATGAATTTTATAAAAAGAATACTGTATTAGAGATCCTTTGATCAAGAAGATAATATGATGAATGTTTGATTTCCATTAAAATATTAATAAATCTAGTTTTCTAGTGTGTGTGGTCGTGGATGAAAATTATAGTTATAAGTGTAATAATGAAAATGATTACTCTCTATTGAAGACTACAATCATACAATCTTTGATTAGATGGTACTTTTCATGCCACACTGACACATGGAGGTGCGATGTAGGTGCTCACATGAAGCATGATGTAACACCTCCCAACTTTTTGATCAATTGATTGAATAACCTTGATATCTCAAAATGTGGAGTTTAAGTAGTGTATTGAGATGTGGTCTAGGACCTTAAAATAAATAATTATATGTATAATGTTCTAAACCTTTTCGGACTTTCCTTTGTGTTTTGACGAGGCTTAGTTGTTCTGAGAGAAAGAATGGAGGAGTTTCAGAGGCTAGGAGAGTGTTCTTGTCTATTATGTGGGTTACCATTCCCTTAAGGTGGGTGTGATGATGATGATGTTAGATCCAAGGTAGTAGAAAAGATATTTTGGGCTAGTCGTTTAGTGCCTGGTTGACCATGGCCAATGACATTGCTTGTCAATCCATTTTGGAGGGTGTGTTAGTTGTGGTGTCCTAATGTCCGAAACAACTAGTATTGAAATTACTAGGTGAGGGTGTGGAACTAGGCGTGACACCTTAGTGTACCTCTTATCTAAAGTAGGTAAGAATACCTCACTATGCTATGGCCTTGAGTTTGGTGAGGTAAAAAACCAAAGAATGGGAAACATGCCCTGACAGAAGCTGAGACTGGATGGAATGCTCAAGAACACCAAGACTTGGAATAGGTTTTGGTGATTTTAAAGATTTTTTTGAAATGGATGAAATCATCACCGTTATTCATAGATCTTATATATTTCAAAGGGGAAACACATGCATCTTAAATTAGGGATCATAAATGCATTTTAAATTCAATTATTCCCCTATATTAACCGATCTATTCTTATCCTCTTGAATTCCTTCGATTTCCAGATGATATGGTGAACCTAGGGCATGATTGAGACATTAATCTTGTCGAGGATCCATTGAAAAAATAGTATCTAGGTAAATTTTGTTTCTACCTTCTCTTAGATCCCTATGATCGACTCCTCTTGGATAATAACTTAGGTTGATGGGAATCTAGTGGTTTTGATCAAGGTAACTTTCTCTTTATGATTTCGTTATTTCTTTAACCCAGGTGATTTTTGTGGGGATACTCTTTGTTTTGGGCTAAGATCTGATTTTGGTTTGTTGATGGCTTATGAGTTCTTGGTTTCATCTAGTCTTCATTTGTCTTGGTGGTGTTTCTTCTAGTATTTGTTAATCCTCGACCATCCATTCTTTTACAGAGAGTTTTTAACTTTTAAATTGAGGTATGGGTTTCATTGATTATCTTATTTTATGCATAATCATAAAGTTATCATGATTTATCTCCTTTTGTAATGGTTGGATTAACCATAATGAAGATTAAACCAAAATTAAAGAAATAATTGTGCATTGGTTGTAGCGATTGCCTATATTTATTCTATGTTAATGATTTTACTTTTATTTTTATAGATAGTGTGATATCACTATCTATGTTATTGTTTAACATGTTTTTTGTTATTATAATTTAGAAAAAGAACATAAATCTGCTAATGATTATTGGATAATGAATTAAAAAGGCATGTTTAATTTTCTATCATTCTTATTTATAATTTTATAAAAATAAAATTGATTTTTGAGGAATGTTTAAGTAAAATAGATCTTCCTTATAGATTTATGAAACTACAAGTTATGCTTATAATAATATTTAAATTTCTTGAAGATGTTTATAGATGATTCCTTAGGTGGCATATCTTTGTAAATTATGAATGAATTAACTAGAAAATTCAATATGGTAATAAATTAGATGTTTGATAAAGATAATTGTTTAGAGATGAATGTGATATTATGCTTGTGAAGGATCAATTCCTTGTTTTTAGTGACTATATTACTTGTTGACTATTTTATGTTTTCTTACCAACTTGTGTAATTTCCCTATATGTAATCCTTGTTATGTAGTGTGTTGAGATCCTGATATTGGTGATGGTTTGGTGAGTTATGGGCAGGCCAGTTTGGGTTTATGGAAGTAATTAATGATTGTAGTGGTGGGATGAATGATGTTATGAATGGTGGTTTTTAGGATTGAACTAGGATTTATGGAATGGGTTAAAGGTAGGATTTCCCATTAATTTGTGCCGAAAAATGGGATACTTGACTAATAATGAATCTGTTTAAAGGAAATATGGCTGGGTTACTTGTTTGCTACATTCCTTTCCCCACTTTTGTACACATCTAGTTGTGCTTCATTTATATATATTTTGGTATATTAGGATGAGTCCTATAGTACCTGTAATTATGGGATGATGATGAATGATAATGAATGTTTTAACCCAATGGGTTAGAAGCTTGATGGAATGATAAAATGATAATAACTATTGAGGAACTGTTGGATCAATTGGGTTATTATTTAGGGGAATGGTTTTGGATGGTAATGAACAAAAATTATGAAATTATTAACTGAAATAATTAAAATAAAACCACTTGAGATGATTGTGTGCTTATAGGATATTTGTCCCTTTTCAGTGGTAACCAGGTGTTCGAGTGACAATAGATATAATTGAGTCTATAACTAGTTTATTTCCCATTGTATTTATGTGAGATATATACTCTTATATTACGTGATTTCATATGATACCCACCCATTTTGGTAGGGATACTAACACTAATGGACTTTGGAGGGTGTTTTCCCAAACATCTAGGTTGGTGAGGAATGATTGGATGCTACCCCCTCTTTCACCACTCTCTTCTCTTGGTAATATTATGTACTAGTATGCATTATGATTACTTTTCCCATATATATGTGTATAGAAGGTTTTAATGTATTATGGTTATTTCACAAACATGTATCACTAGATATAGCATCCTAAGGATTTTATAGGTATATTGTGTATGGTTTATGATGGATTGGAGTATAATACATGATGTGTGAGCTATGGTGGGTCCTAGAAACTACTCAATTATTATTTAGAGATGAGGATTTTTATGATGAGATATTATGGTTCATGGGGTGTATATTATGTGATGAGATGATTTAATGCATGTGGTGTGTGAGATTCTATAGTTTTCTAGGTGTTTTCAGGTAGGATTATATGTTTAGAGAGAGATGAATAAGGATGTATAACGTTGGGGAAGAGTTGAAAACTTATGGGTAAGTATTAGTGGGGTACCTTCAATTTTTTATACATTGTATATTATATTATCTATTGTTTTTGATACTTGGTGAGAGATCCATGGTGAGGATGGGAACTTAGCATAACTATTAAGGTGATGAGCTAGTTTCACTTGTTTATTCATAGAGATTTAGTATGATTTATTTATATTTTTCATGAGAGGATTTATGGAGGATATTAATGAGTATAACTATTATGACCATCCTATGTATATATAAATTATTTTTTAGGTCTATATGAGCTAGTTAAAAATTGAGATGTACATTACTAGATCATGGATCTTTTTAGGAGCTGTTTGAGATTTGAGGTCACTACCATGTTTTTTCTTTTAATTTTTGTTTCTTTATATCTGTTCAATTTGTATGAAATTATATGCATGTATAATATTATTTTATTCTATTATCAGCTAGATTTTTTGGTGGTTTATTTTATCTCCCATTATTCATGTTCTTCTTAAAAGGTATTACATCCCATTCATGTGTATGATATACCCTCAGTGATTGTCACCAAACCATGGCCTATAGAAGGTGGGATTCAGGATTCATTATATCCCTTCCCCCATTTACATCCCATGAGGGATTCCTTTAGTGGTAAAGGGCCATGATAAATTTATATCAAAGGTTCAGGTTGAGGGATATGATAGATTTTGGAGGTAGACACTAGTGAGGACTACATGGGTTGGTAGGGAAACAATATCAGTTGAGCTTAGTGAGTGATGTAAACAAGGGAAACTAGCTAGTACATAGGTATTTAAGTCCCCCTATAATCTAATGCGAGGACCTTTATGTTTACTAATACTACTAATTTAGGTGATACTGATTGCATTTTAGGGATATAGGAAAAGATCATTCATTAGTATTGTTAGTAGCTATGTTTGAAATGGGAAAACCTTGGGATTATATTGGACCATTATTAATAAAATTTTATTAATTTATCTTAAATATTCCATATTCTAGTTTTAGGAGACCCTAACCATTTTTTATTTGTTAGGTATGAATCTAGTTCGACATCCTTTTAAGGTTTATATTGAAGATGTTCAGTAGTATGTGTCAAAAGATCTTCATAGAGTTGAGGTTGGTGATGATTACACTTGGATGAGGACACTTTGAGTGTTTTAGCACCAAAGTATATAGAAGTATAAGGGCTCTCTTTTAGACTCAGTGATAGTGTACTAGTTAGATGATGTGGAGGCATCCTTTAGATCAATATGTTCTTAGAAGTATCATTGGGTTTTTCTAGCAGTGAAAATACTACAAGGGGAATCTAGGATGCAATGGTTCTTATTCCTTAGGTATTACGATGAGTAATCTATCTCATGGGAGAAGTTACTAGACCATTTTCAATATGAGTTTCTTTCTTCAACCATGAGTGTGACCAGTCAACAAGATATTCTTACCCTTTGATATGGGAGATCAATTTTTTAGGAATCCATGATCTATTTTAGGACCCTTCTCTAATATTCATTGAACCTATTTCATAATGAGTAGGCTTGGTAAATGCATTTCAAGGAGTCCTTACATCCATATATTTTTCACTACGTCATCCCATTTATGTTACTGACATATCTTAAGGTGATATAATGAGAAGAGGTCATTAAGAGGATGATGGACATGACTAGATCATTATAAAATGGAATTCAATAATATTCTCTACATAGTAGAGATATTGTATAGGGTTCATAGTTTTTTAGACAGAAGAGTTTTTTGATAGTCGGGGATAGGTCACAACCCTCATTATTTCATTTTTCTAGGGTTTGAAACTCTCAATACCCTTATAAGGGATCAGACCTCTATTTTTTTGTAGAGTTTATGGTTATAAATGATGAGATTTCATGACCTTTCCAAGAAGGAAGCATGTATATGGTGTTTCGATTCAGGTTCTACCATTACAACAGTTTCAGCTGAGGCAAAAGTAGTAGGGTTCTCCAACTTTTGATAAGAAGAGGGTATATAAGACAGGTATAATATATCCTTGTGATTATCCTAATCCTTATAGAGAATAGAGTGACCATGAAGGTCATCATAATTAGTGTCAGAGAGGCTATGAAGTGGGTTGTGGTTTGTTACATGCCTTAGAGTTACCATCACCAGGCAAGACAAACTTCATTTGAGATACCCTTTTCTTATTTTCTACTTAGATGCATGATTGGTTTGATTAAGTAGCTACACACTCCTTCAAATCAACTACCCTGGTATGTGCTTTTGGAATTTAGGTGGAGATACTTCTAGTTTTCTTAGCATTAACTACGTTAGTTGGAGTTCGAGATTATCTGTATGAATAATTTAGATACTGTGAGATAGTTCACGGACAAAAACACTCCAGAGGAGACTTCTTATATTTATGAATATATCCATACAACATCATCCTTGACATAGAAAATCTGTATTCGATGTTGGATATCCTAGATTTATTTAAGAGGAAGATCATGTTCTATGATACTGATAAAGAGTCTTCCATGTTCATTGAAGAACAAGACCCTCATATGGATTTGAAGAATTTTCTTTCCCTATCTTCCATAATGGAAAAGTTGATGCTGAGGTCATAAAAGGTCTATCTAGCAGTGTTTCCCTGGGTTGTGGGAGAATACCTTGATGTATTTCCTAAAAAGGCTATGTCATTACCCCCTCTATGAGAGATTAAGTTTGGGATATAGCTACAACAGGGTTTTTTTCAAATCTTGATGTCTCTATATAAAATTTCACCCTCTATGTTGTGAGAGCTGTAGATATAGATCAATGATATCTTGTAGTAAGGTTTTTTTGGTAGATCATGTCACCTTGGGGTGAACTAGTTCTATTCACAAAGTAGGATGATGAAAGTCTACATCTATGAATCAATTATCATCAATAAAATCAAATGATAATGAATAATCACTACTCTATTCTATGGATTGATTATTTATTTGATTAACTAAAAATATCTAGTTGGTTCTCAAAGATCAATCTGCGACTGATATATTTTCATATGCAGGTAAAGGATGAATATATACCAAAGTCTTATTTACGATGTTTTTATGGGAATTATGATTTCATTGTAATTCCATTCCGTGTAAAAAATTATAAAACCATGTTCATGGGCTTAATGAATGCAATGTTTTTATATTTTATAGATCGGTTCATGGTGGTTTTCATTAATGACATCCTTGTACACTCTGTGCAAGAATAGGATCATACAGAGCATATGTGGGTGGTTTTGGGAGTTATTTATAATTATAAAATGTTTAGGAAGATGTTTAAGTGTGAGTTCTAGTATCTTAAAGTTTTTTCTTTGGTAATTTCATATCTAAGCACGGTGTAATCATGGATACATTTAATATTGAGGCTGTTGTTTCATGGGAATCCCCCAAGACTCTTGAAGAGGTGTGGAATTTCCATAATCGTGAAAGATATTATAGGAGGTTCATACCCAAATTCCCTTAGATTGAGACTCCCTTAAATTATTTATTGAGTAATGATTGAGTATTCTCATGGAATTACCAATTTTAGGATGATTTCAAGTATCTGAGTGAGAAGTTGGTTAGTGCTCCAGTTCTTTGTTTGCTAGAAAATGGATTTTAGTTTTATATTTTTAGTAACGCCTTTATTCTTTGATTGGGTAGTGTCATAATGCATCAGAGGGAAGTTTTTTCTTATGGTTATTAGTAATTATATCCCCATTAATGTGAATGTTCCACCCGTTATCTTGATTTAGTGGTGATTTTTTTCATTGAAGTTGTACATATATTATATTATCGGTGATCATTTTGTGGTTTTCACCAATTACAATATCCTATGGTATGTATTCTCCTTGAGTGACTTGAACTTGTGACATAGACAGTGGATGGAATTATTATTGTAATTTTACTTTTAGATTTTATATATCATAATAAATGGAAATTTGGTAGCTGATGCACTAAGAATAAAGTCATGTAGTGGTTCTATACATGAATTTAGAGATTCATGGAGATAAATAAAATAATTCTTCATGGTTTATATTGATACTAGAGAGGTTTGTGGAATATGATTCCTTTTTAATATGAAAGTGTAGTCATATTTGGTGTAGTAGTTGGAAGTGTCCCAGCTAGGGGATTCCAAGGTGGAGATTTTAAGAGATGAAGTTGTTTGTGGTGGTTCCCTTGATGGTTGGTCCAAGGATGATCAACACCATGTGTTATTTTAAGGGAGTATTTTCGTTCCTTTGGTGATTCATGAGGTGGTTATCCATGATTTCTATAAATCAAATTTAGTAGTAAATCCTTGCGTGATAAAGATATACTAGGTTTATATAGGTTAGATTTAGTAACCAATTTTGAAGTATTTATATTTAGATTTTGGGTCCCAATGTTTATTCTTCCATAAGGTGAAGGATAAAAACTATGTTTCTGGAGGTTTACTCTAGCCATTAGATATTACTCAGTGGAATTAGGAAGGTATTTTGATAGAATTAATCACTAGTTTACCTAAATATTAGGGAGGTTATGATTATATATGTGTGGTAGTGTAATGTTGGGAAATGTTAGCTCAATTATTAGTGATCAAAGAGTCTAGATTAGTGGAGGTTTCAGAAAGATAATTTCTTGAGCAGTGGTGAGACTCCATGGAGTTTGAAATATTATTGTAATAACCCATGTTTTTTTATGATGTATGGATCCTTTTATTCTCAATTTGAATGCTTAAATATGGAATTATGTGAGTTACCAAATTGATCACAGGTGTTTTGGAGGTGTCCGGGGCTTGTTCAGAGCCCAGAACTAGGTTTTGATCTAAAAATGGCATGTCTCATGGTTTGTAAAAACTGTGTTGGGTAGGCCGTATGGTTAGTACAAACCCTGAGAGTCTGGAAGGAGGGGAAGTATAGGCCACATGATTTGTTGAAATCTTGAAAGAGAAGTCACATGTCCATGCGTCTAGGTCTGCAATTTTTGTAGAACTTGACAGAGGCCCTTTGCACAGTTTGTGCATGGTTTGTTAATTGTGTGGGTAAACCATGCGAGTGCCCCTTGGATTATAGAAATCCATGCATAGTTGGCCCATGTTTTTCTAAACTATGAACCTAAACTGTAAATCCCCTGTATTTTTGGGGATTTTAATAATTTTTAAATTAAATTAAATCCTTTATTAAACCTAAACTCTATTTCATCCTACGCACAAAAGTTCACCACTGTTGAAGAACTCAAAGGAGTATAAACTTTGATTTTTGATTTAATCTCCATATAATATCTTATTCAAGTGTATTTTGTCTTATCATATCTACATTGGTATGATATATATTCATTTTTAGCTATTCTGGATTCTTCTAGCTATCAATTTCTCTATTTTTATTTAGGCTCATATGCACTAATTTGTCATTCTTCATCTATTCATCATATTTCTCCAAAAATTAGTTGAATCTGGACATGATACTAGATGATAACTACAATACCAAGAAAAGGTAGGTGGTTTATACTTTTCTTTTGTCTCTTGGTTCTTTTTAGAGCTATTAGACATTATGCCGCCTACTCAAATTTACGGTTCCCCCCATAAATTATTTGATTAATTGAATTGGATGTATTTAAACCTATTAGGGATACCCATAGGTTTTTGGATATGTTTTGTTTGTTTTTTTTCCCAAACCTGATGTCAACCATGGTGTGTTCTGTACATTTTCTCTGGTTTTGACCGTTAAAGAACCACCCAAGGGGTGTTTACTTGAGTTTTACTAGTCTAAGGAAGCCCAATTATAATTAAATGGGATTGAATTACATGCTAAAGAGATGTACTACCTTCTTTACCTATGTTATTATGTTATCCCATGTCTGAGTTGATCAAATGAATTAAATATAATTAATTGAATGGGTCGGTATACCCATGGAAAATGCTTAATTGTGAATTGTTATTAATGGGTGGGTATACCCATGTGACGTTTTTAATGGAAAATGGTGATAAATTGGTGGGTATACTCATGTGACTTGATTAAATAGAAATGGAATACATGAGTGGGTATACTCATGAGATGTGATTGGTTTTAAGTGTAATGAATTAATGGGTATACTCAATGAATTTAATTGAATTTTTTTGATTATATGATTGGGTTGAATCATATGTAATTGAAGTTTTAAATGGTAATAAATAGATAAATGATTGTATAGATTCCATGGATGAATATCCATGGACCTAGAATGTGGTAGTGGATGCCTTGAGTAGTGATGCTTCTTGGGTCTTGATTCTGTGGGATGCCTTGGGCCTTGCTACCCCTTGGATCTAGATTGCATGGATTCACACAAGATATGTATATACACATACTCCTAGGACTCCAACCAGTGCCTATACTGAGTTTCCATTGAGATGCACCTGGAAATTGATGTGGATGCCTTGGTCTTCTACACATTAGATTTGGACCTTCGTGGATGTGGGATTTTTATATGGCTTCATTATACAACATGGTTGTATAGACATGATATGGATGGATGTACTATGAGGTAGTGTTTCTTGTTTATATTTCTTATAGCTACCTTGTTAGGAGTAAACAATAGTTTCAGGGTTCCTTGAGAGGTTTTTTAGTATTACTTGTTACAGGGGCCATGTGCTTTGGGATTTTACATTTACACTACTTTTTTACTTACAATTTTTTAGTTTATTTCATTATGATTCTTAGAACTATATAGAATTATGGGTGGTTACCTATGGGGATGTTATCTCACACCCCATTTGAGCCTCCATAGGGACCCAAAAAGATTATATGGTTGCAGGTGTTGATAGCGGAAAGCGCCCTAACATAGGTTGTTGATTGTGGCTTTGGAGCAGGGGAACATGAGACCAAGATGATCCTTACAATGCTATTGGTATATTTTGTCCTTTTTTTATTTTTGGAGACTTATACTATACTATATTACCATGTACTTGTTTTGGCTATATTAGAGATACAAGTATAATATTCATCATTATATATGATACACATCTATATTTTTATATATTCCTGTCCTTTTTTACCTTCAAGTTGTCTGCTTGTTTATCTTCTTCCTCTATTAAATGTGTTTGACCTCCTCTATGATATACTTTGGTAATGAGGGAATATTCTCCCCAATGAATCACCTAGGCCCTCACTTCTAGTCAGTAGACTCTAGAATTTTGGGATATGTGCTTGAGGCCTTGTGAGAAACTGAGCTTGAGGCACTATTGAGTGACTACTAGGTCTAGGATGTTACAATTATAATATCTAATCACTATACTAGTTTTACATCTAGTGTGTATAGATGACTTCAACATCATTTTCTCTCTTAATTGTTCCTTTTTTTTGAAGGAGGCATGTAAAATTAATGAAAAAGATCACTCGAAGTACAAATACTAAGCCATGAAGGGAAATTGTCCAACCAGAGCTGGTTAGAGTCAAAAGGGCCTGAGGTCGCAAGCTGATGGGCCGCGTTGTTTCCTTCCCTTTTGGTGAAGGAGAAGGTACAACATGAGAAGCATTGGAGAAGTGAGAGAATTCTCCGAATGATGAAGCCAAAAGACTGGAGGACGCCATCGTTGTGATTAATAGCTTCGATCATGGTGAGGATGTCAGACTCAATGATGATATCACCCCACCCGCATTCCAGGGCGAGTATCAAACCAGCAAGGATGGTCGTGGCCTCAGCAACTGCCGATTCCCAGTATGCCTGATGAGGTAAATATTTAGCAGCAAGAATCTGCCCCATATGATTTCAGTCCAGGAGACCGAGGGCAACAAGCCCATCCTTCAGAAGAGACGCATCCACATTAATCTTAAGGATCCCTTCTGAAGGGGGATTCCAGTGGGCGGGGTGGGAGTGTGGGACACCTGGGAAAGAAAAAACGTTATGGCCTTTCCATCCCTCAATCCAAGATGTGGCCCAGTCAATCCAGAAATTGGTGGGTCTGTGAGCTTGATTAAAAACAGCATCGTTACGCTGGACCCATATAATCCAATCCAAGGTGCAAAGTGAGCCAACATCTGCCTAAGGGAGAGATTGGAGCACCAACGCGTCAGCAGACCGGGAAGGTCAGAGGCCAATGTTAGCGAAGCAGTTGAACCCGAACCCCAATGATTCCAAATATCCTTTGCTCCTAGGTAGTAAACAATAGTGTGCAGAGGAGTTTCTGGAGTTCTCGGGAAGAAAGGGAAAAAACAGTACTGGACATATGCCGATAAGCGAGAAGGCTCATTGTTGAGAGAATTCCTGAGCAAGCCTGCCACCAAAATTGGCAAATTTTTGGGGGAACGTTGAGCTTCCAAATCGCTTTCCACAGTCCCCCATCCCGGCTAACTGAGTGGATTCCCACGTCAAGTTTGTAGCTGGATCTGACCGTGTAATCGCCCGAGATGTCATTGATCTAGAAAAGATGGTCAGGGCCTACGTCTGGTACCCAGGGAATGCTAAGGATAATTATCTGATCTCTTTTGTTGAACCAGTCAAGTATTTTTTTCCACATCCCACCCCTGTCCCTGGTCGGAAAAGAGGTAGCTGACAGTGGCATCTTCAAGGCCTAGTTAGGCGGGGGATGTAGCCCATAGGCCATCCTTGTCAATGAGCCAGGGGTCAGACCAGATTTTGACAGATGATCCATTCCCAATCCTCCATCCTAGTCCTTTATCTAGGAGCTTTTTAGCCCCCCAAATACTTCTCCAGAGGAAGCTAGGGAGAGGACCGAGAGAGGAGGAATAAAAGTACATGTGAGGAAAGTACTTAGCTCGTAGAACTCGCACACATAGAGAAGATGGGAGATTTACAAGGCGCCATCCTTTCTTAGCCAGAAGCGTGTTGTTGAAGAGAGGAAGATTCCGAAATCCCATCCCACCCTCTGATTTGGGTTTGCAGAGGTTCTCCCAAGCCATACACTGAGGTCGATTCCTACCGTCATTCTTACCCCACCAGAAATTAGCAGTACGTGTGTGGATCTGGGCGACGACAGCCTCTGGGATTTTAAAAAGGGACATAAAGTAGCTGGGAACAGATTGGATGACAGCTTTGATAAGAGTCTCTTTACCAGCCTTTGAAATTCTTTTTTGGGGTCCAGCCATGAATTTTTTCCTCAATCCTGTCCACAATGGATGCACAGATTTCTTTTTTGGATCGACCAATCACTATGGGGAGCCTGATATATTTCTGATGTTTGTCAACCATATGGATGCCAGCTGAAGAGCAAAGTTCATCCCTCTTAGCAATAGGTACCCCTGCACTGAAGAAGATTTCTGATTTTCCAAGATTGATTGACTAGCCGAACGCCCTCTCGTACTGACGAATTGCTTAACAGATCACCCGACATTCATTAATTGTAGCTCTGGAAAAAAGGAGGCAGTCATCAGCGAAGAAGAGATGTGATACTGGAGGGCTAGCTCGACAGACATTTTCCCCATGAATAGACTTAGAAGAAACAACCCTGGAAATAAGATTAAAAAAAACGTCAGCCACCAGGATGAAGAGAAAGGGGGAGAGGGGGTATCCCTGGTGAAGGCCTCAGGATGGGGTGAACTCTCTTTTAAGCTCCCCATTGACCTTGATTTTGAAAGAGACTGTCGAGACACAGTGCATGACCATACCCATCCATTTTGCACAGAAACCCATTTTCTGCAGAACGACTCTTAAGAAGTGCCATTCCTTAGTACTTCTTTTAATCCAAAAATAGATGTCTATAAAAAAATGGACAATCCAAACTCTTGAATACATGTTGGATTATTGTGTCATAAATTTTAGAGGTTCATGGATAAGGCACCTACCTTTGTTCAAGTTTTATTATAAAAATAGTTTTCAATATACCATTGGTATAACATTGTTTGATGTTTTTTATGGCCAAAATTTCCGTTATCTATTAAGTTGGATTGGGGTTGGAGAGTCAACAATTTTTAGGCCATAATAAGTGAAAATATAGGAATAGATAGTTTAGGTTATTCATGAGAGTTTTAAGGAAGTGTAGGACCATCATAAGTCCTATGCCAACTATAAGTATATCCCTATGGAGTTCTATGTTTGAGCTCATGTGTTATTGATGGAAACTCCACATCATAAACAATAAAGGTTGGTAATGGGAGTAAGCCTCATCCCTAGTTTTTTCCCTTTCAAGGTGTTTAATTATCATGGAGATGTTTCATATCAGATAGAACTTCCCCCTATAGATGATCCAGATTCATGATGTCTCTCATGTGGCTCAAATTTGTCTCTATATCCATTTTTTTAAAAGTTTGGGGATGAAGCCTCATTATATTATTTAAAGAAAAGAACTATTTTTTAGACTGGGTAGAGGGAGACCCATTACATAGCCCAAAGGCCTAAGGCCAAGTGGCATGAATACAAGGCTTGAAAGCCCATTTTTTGGCCCAAAGAGCCCCTCAACGAATAGTACTTCTATAGTACCCGGGCTACTATAGTACCTGCTACAATACCACCACCACTACAGTGCCTCCGCCACTACAGTGTCGCCACCGCTACTGTTTCACCACTACTACAGTACTACTATAGTGCCCTGCTACAGTGCTGATACAGTACCAGAAATTAGTCCCTGCTACAGTGCCCTTCTATATCCATGAAGACTCTCACATCATAAATTATGGAGAGACTTATATTGATGATGATTCAAACTTCAAGAAGAAACCTATGGAGATATATGAAAATTAGGAGAAGGTATTACACTATCATGCTATTCCCTTGGTTCATGTCTTATGGAAGAATGATGTAACATAGGAGAGCCCATGATAACATGAGTTTTAGATATGATTTTAGTATCCCAAGCTGTTTGATTCTTAGTACTTCTTTTGTAAAAATTCTTATTGATGTTTTTTTTTGTTTTTGACCTTTATATGGCTTGTGATATGGTTTTCTATCTTTCTTGATGTGTTCTGTTTGGACTTGATCTTTTTCGAGAGGTATCTCCCCTAATAGAGTGTTTGGGATCTAGTTTTTTTGGGTTTCGTAGTTTTTCACTTTTTTTGTCTAAGTGGGGTGGTTGTTCTCCTATGATGTTGGGATTCTTGAGAGGTATCTCATGGTGTGGCTATTCAGATGACCCATTCTCTTTCTTCTATTTAGGCTTGGTTCTAATTATAAACTAATATAATTGTTTTAGAGTTATGTAATTTAATTTTTCAGAACTTATAGACCCATCCTTTGTGTTTTCTCGAGGCTCTATGGTGACAACATGGAGTTTGGTGGAGTTAAAGAGGCTAGGAGAGTGGTCCTAGACATTCTGGGGGTTTCTATTCTCTAATGGTGGGTGTGACAAAGGCTGTGTTGGAGCCATGGGAATGGATTATCCATTTTGGGATAATTGTGTAGTGATTAGTGCACCATATCTTGCAATATGGATTATAAATACATTTTTGAGGGTTTGTTGGCCATGGTAACCTCTGATATGAAATGGATAGTATCAAAACACCTAGGTGAGGGAATTTCAAAAGGCATGGCACCTTTTGGGACCTCTTATCCCAAAAGGGAAGAAGACATCACCACACTTTTCCCTTAGGCATGGTGAGGAAAAATAGATAAATAATGGGAAATATGCTTTGGCTGAAGCCGTTTTAGGCTGGCGTGCTCAACAACACCACAACTTGGACTATGCCATAGCGGAGGCTAATATAATGGCCAGGATTGTTTTGAAACATCCTAAATCATCACATTTTTTCATGTATATCATCTATTTCAAAGGGGAAACATGTGAATCTTAAATTAAGGGTCTTTGATATGTTTTTAATTTGATTCTTCCCCTCTATGAAGTGATTTACACTACTCCTATTGAATTCAAATGATTTAAAAACACTCTAGAAATCCTAGGGAATGACTGATATGTTCCACTCATTGAGGTTTCATTGATTTAAATCATCACTAGGTGAATTTTAGTTCAACCTTCCATTTCCACCCTATGATTTACTCATTCAGACACTAACCTAGATCATAGAGAATAATGTAATTTTTATCAAAGTACCCTTCTCTTCTCTTTATATTTTCATTCTTCCATTTATCCTGGGTGACGATTGTGGTAATACTCTTTATTTTGGGCTGATTTATGAGCATGTTTTGTTAATGAATTGTGAATTTTAGGTTTGGGGTAGTATTTATACATATTGGTGTCATTTTTTCTGGTTGGGGTTGATCCTCGATCATTTGTTCTTTTTTGCAGAAAATAAAACTTATATGTTATGGTATGGGATTCACTAAATCCCTTATTTTATGTAAAATCATAAAATTACCATGCTTTATATCCTTGGGAAATAGTGGAATTAACCTTAATGAAGATTAAACATGTATTAAATAAAGAATATGTTTTTTTGTTGTACTGATCACATGTGTTTATACTATGTTAAAAATTTCTCTCTTGTTATTATAGATAGTGTTTTATCATTGTATATGTTATGGTTTATCATATTTATTCTTCTTAGAAATTAGATAAATAATGTAAATATGGAAATGCATGTTGGATAAAGAATTAAAGAGGAATGTTTAATTTATTACCATTGTTGATTATAATTTGATGAAAATCAATGTGATTATTAAGGCATGTTTAAGAGAAATTTATATTCCTTATAGTCTGATGAAAATATAATTTATACATGGAAGAATGTTTCAATATATTGATTCTGTTTATAGATAATGAATTAGGATACATGTGTTTGTAACATGTGAATAAATGAACTGTTAAATTAAAGGTGGTAAAAAAATGCATGTTTAATAAAGATAATTGTTTGGGTTTGAGTGATCCATTATGCTTATGAAGGATAAATGCCTTGGTTTTAGGTCCCAGATTCCCTATTTACTATTTGATGTTTTCTTGCTTACTTGTGTGATTACTCTGGATGTGATCCTTTCAATGCATTGGGATGAGAGCTTCTGATGGCTGATAGTTTGGCATGTTATGGGTGGGGGACCTGAGTTGGTTGATATAGTTTAAATCTATGAAAGTGGGATGAATGATGATATGCATGATGGTGTCTGGGATGGTACCCAAATTGATTGAAGGAGTTGAATTTAGGCTTTCACATTTTTTGTTTTGAAATATAGGATACTTTCTTGATAATGAATCTATTAAATAGCCAGATGGACAGGTTGACTATTTACTATATTCCATTCCCCACTAGTTGATACAATTGATTTTTCTTGGCTTATACATATTTTGATAGCTTAATAAGGGGCCTAGAGTACCTAGAATTATGGAATGATGATGAATGGTAATGAATGTTTTAACCCATGTGGTTGGAGGATTAATAAAATGATGTAATGATGAAACATCTTACAGAACCATGGGATTGGTTGGATTACACATGGAGGGATTGGTTTTTAATGGTAATTAATCAAACTTATGAAATGTTTAATTGAATTAATTAAATGAAATTGAAATTATTGTTTTCTTATAGGGTATATATCCCTTAGTGGCTGTAACCTGGTGTTTGAGTGATGATATCTAAAGTCGAGTCTATGTCTAGGTTATTTATCATAGTATGTTTGTGAGTTCTATATTATAATATTATGTGATTTCAAATTCCATTCCTCCCATGTTGGTAGGGATACCGACAACTATGGACTATGGAGGGTGTTTTACTCAATATCTAGGTTTATGAGGAATGGATGGCTGACTACCCCCTCTTTCTTCACTCTCTTATCCTAGTAATATTATGCACTGATATACATGATGGTTACTCTTCCCATATATATGTGTATAGAGGGTTATAAGGGATTGTAGTTATTTAACCCACATGTATCTCTATATATACTATCATAAGGATAATTATAGGTATGTTGTGTGTGAGATGTGATGAATTGAGGTATAATACATAATGTACGAGATGTGATGGATCCCAAAGACTACTCAGTCATTATTTGGAGATATGGATGTTGATGATGAGATTATGTGATGCATGTGGTGCATGTTATGTGATAAGATGATGTGATTCATGTGGTTCATGAGACATTATAGTTGCCTAGGATTTTTAGGAAGGATTATAT
The DNA here is from genome assembly GCA_963277665.1 of Viscum album. NCBI lineage: Eukaryota > Viridiplantae > Streptophyta > Magnoliopsida > Santalales > Viscaceae > Viscum > Viscum album. The sequence continues at coordinate 1,239,732,321 of OY728153.1, forward strand.
GTTTGCATAGATATGGATCAGAACATGAAACATTGGGAAGAGTGTAAAACCAAGGGGGAAGTGGTAGTGGGTACCTCTACTTTTATATATGTTGGATATTATATTATGTCTTGTTTTTGATACTTTGTGAGAAATAAATGGTGAGTTTGGTAACTTAGAATAACTATCTAGGTGACGAGTTAGTTTCACTTGTTTATTCACTATGCTTTAGTATGATTTCATTATATTTTACATGAGAGGATCCAGGGGGTATCCTACCGAGTATACCTGTTATGCTCATATGATATATATAATCTATATTTCAGGTCCATGGTATCTAGTTGGATATTAGGCTAGATATTACTAGATCATGGAGTTGTTCAGGATCTTTTTGAGCTTTGAGATCAATTCCATGCTTTTTCTTTTAATTTTAGTTTATTTATAGCTATTCACTTTGTATGAAATTATATTCATGTATGAGATTGTTTTATTATTTTATGATCTAGAGTTTTTTGTGGTTTATCTTATCTCTCATTATTCATGTTCTTCATGTTCTTATTAAAAATAAATTCCCCCCATCTAGAAAACACTGGTGAGACTACAAGGGTTGGCAGGGAAACAATTTTATCTGATCTTAATAAGTGATGTAAATAATTAAAATTTACTAGGACACAAGAATTTAGCCCCCCCTATGATCTGATGTGAGGACCTTTATGTTTATTGATTATATTAAGGTAGGTGATAATAGTTTTATCATAGAGACCTAGGAAAGGATCATGCATCATTATTCTTTGTTCCCATGATTTAAATAGGTAGAACTTGGGATTAGGATGAACCTTAATTAATAAAAAATTAACAATTAATCTTAAATATTTCATATTCCAGGTTTAGGAGTCCCTAAATATAACACCCCATCATTTTATGGTATGTCTATTATTAAATAAATGTAATCTCTTCGATAGCTTGTATTACATGCAAATATGAGTTTAAATGAACCATGAACTATTATTATAATATTTTTATATGAAAATTATAACATAGACAATAAAATTAGAAGGTATAAATAATACTAAATGAATTATGAAATTTATAAATTTTAAACACTTATAAAATAAATTCATTGGTTATCAATAAAAATAAAAACATTTGAATATAAATAAAATATTTTTCCAAAAAATGTTTTTGTGTGCATAAAATGTGATTTTATCATAATAAATTAAATTAATCACTATTGGTGACTAATTTTATTGAAATTTACATATTTTATATTCAATAAATTTTTTTACAATTCATCTAGAGTTTTTATGAGGCATAGGAAAACAATAAATTTAATTTTATGCTTAAAAATTGTATTGTTCTAAAAAGATATTTTCATCATGTTTTGTGAACTTATTTTAAAATTAATTTCTATAACTTATAAAAAAGGAATCTTAAAAAGTGGATTCAATAATTTTAATAAGTAGGTTCAAATTTGGTAAATAGTTCCCTTTTGATTTTAGTTAATATGAATTGTAACCATGGTAAAATTTATCACCTCGGTAAAGGGTAAATTAGGTTATTTTTGGTTAAAAATAAGTGATATGGTCATAATATTTCATCTTAATTAATATTTTATGAAGGTAATTAGACTATTATCAACATAGTCTTGAAATTAATATGTTTAATGGGCACTTTTCTATAAAAATGACATATAATATTTTAATCAAATAAAGTTACAAAATGTCACTCTCTTAGTTTTAAATATCTATTATGTTTCAATATAGAGACAAAAGAAAGTTATGATTGAATATAATTTTAAATTTTGTAAATAATGAAATTATATTAATTATAATAATTTATTTATAATTTTTAGTGATTATATAATTACTTAAAATTCTTGCAAAATGTTAACACAATATTTATTCTGTAACACCCCAAGCTTCCATGGTACACTTCTCTTTAAATAATACAGTAGCGTGTGTTGTACGCAACTTCGAGTTCTAACACACACCACAACCAATCAAACTGGCTGTTATGAATAGTAATACCCACATTTTGAAATTTTATAAATTTTATCTTTCAAACTGGACTTCATTTTTGGATTCGGAATATCGAAATTATCTTAGAGTGAATTTTTGATATTTTTCTAAAAACATTCAATTTTTGATGAATAGTGAAAAAAACACTAAGTTATAGTTTAAAACCGAATGTTTTATTTAAATAATTATTTATTTTATTTAAATTTAATTAATGTAAAAATAGATACATAATACCTATATAAGTTCAATGTAATTCATTGGTGATATTTTAGAATAATTTTAGATATATAAAAATTTTATTGAACTTTTCACCGTCTTTTACCCACCTCCTAGGAGAATTTGGAAATTCACATAAAACTTAATTTTACCGCTTCTGTGAGTAGAATTTTGAAAATATGAGAGACAAGGTTAATATCAAGGAGTAAAATGTGGTTCAATAAGATAAAAATAATTATTGGTGAATTGTAACTTTTTACTTTTATTTACCACGGTTAAAAGTAAATAGGGTAATTAAGGGTAAAAATGATATTAATATTACTATAACACATGAGCTAATTCTATTGTACAAGTGTATCTTGACCAAAAACAACCTTAGGAATACAAAATTATCATTTAGGTCCACTTGGATTAGATTAGGAAATTTATTATTATTTAATTCAAAGAAGAGTTAAAAGAGTTAAAATCAAAGTTTAATTACTAAAACATTTTTAATATAGGGTTATACATAAGATAAATTCTATTTTAAATATTCATTATAAATATAAAATTATTTCCTACATAATAATATTTTATTTATAAATTTTAGACATTAAATAATTTAATTTACTTATGACACAATGGTGAATGAAATATTAAAATAATTGATATTATAAATATCAAAATAAATGTAATTTGTGACTTTTTATGAATTAAACTAATTTTATAGGTTAATATGACATGTTATTATTAATTTAATTGTTTTTATTCGAAGTAATAATGCTTTTATGATTTTCAAAAAAATCCAATACCATATAGTATCAAAATTGACATAAAAGAGTTTTTAAAACAAATATTATATTATTAATTGATATTAAATTTTTAAAAATATAAGTTTCATCCAAGATACTTATATAATGATATGTGTATCATTAATTAACCACTAGGGGTTTTATTGGATGTATATGGTAAGTTTATTAACTATATAATATAAAAATACAAAGAGACATGGTAAATGTCAAACTATTTAACTAAGAGTTAAATATAAATGATAAGGTCAATATAGTGACCCAAACCTGTATAAAATCTATTGGTTGAAATTATTTAGACCCATACCCACCTTAACCTTTAAATAATTCACTTTGGATCCATTAGAAACTGAATATGAATTTATTATAAAATAATATTTCTAGCTTTTCCAAAGGTGCCCCTCACCCCTCTTATAAAAGGGAACTTTCCCTTCCCTCTAATTCACACCTTCAAAGCCTTTTGGCTCGGCCAAACCCTGCCCAAATATTCTATAAACTTCCCTCAATTCAACCTTGAGGCCTTAGTTGGATCATAAAGCCAACCTAAGGATCCCTTTTGATCAAATCAAAAGGAAGAACCCGAAGAAGAGGTAATTTTTTCACCACCCTCTTTCAAGTTCCTTTATTCTTCCACTTCTTCTTTATTTGTTATTTCCATTCTAAAATAATAACTTCAGTATCTTATATATACTGTGATGTTATTATAAATATGGTACAACCATATTCAGTATTCTATCCATCCTTTGAATGACATGTCACCATACGTGCTTACGTACGGCTTACCGTCTCCACGTCGTGGTGTAATTGTTATTCAAAACATTATTATTTTGATGGGTATGATAATGATGTGTAATTGATGTAAATAATAAATATAAAAAGATAATTATTCTATATATATGATATACCATCCATTTATATATTATTTTAATATCAAAAGAATGATATTGTTGCTCGTGCGTACGTACGGACTACCGTCTCCACAAACGCGATGAGATTCATTCCCCATCTTATCCATGCAAGTCTAATTCTCATTTTATGATTAAAAATAATGTTTAAGGACTTGATATCATTCTGTATATGAATAAGATACAACCTATCAATAAAAAACACAACTTATGTAACAAAACATATAAAAGAAAACTAGTAAGTTAACACCTGAAACGATGATAATACTAAGATATTATTAACAAAGCAATGTTAAAAGATCATATATGATATCATATTAATGTATATGATTCTTGTATAATTTAATAACAATTATTTCACCATTATACAGGAGGTTAACCTACCCTCAACCAAGGAAAATTACAAGGTAAGGGTTTATTTCACAATCTCTTCATTATCCGAGGTTGTTTATATGTAATTATCTAGAGGGACCTCTTTATCATCCACATCCATGTTTCTTAAAAATGTATTTCAAATCATTCTTACTATTTTACAGACTATGGGTTAAATTCATTTATACCCTTGTTGACTTTTTATAATAAGTTTATAAAGAAATCTTTTTGTCGTTTTCCAAACAAGGTCCTTTTTAACCTTTTTGACAGAATTAAGTTAAGAATGTATTTTTGTAACTTATACAGAGGGTGTAGCTATTTTCCGCTATTATAAAATCGTTGAAGCTTCCCTTAGAAGCTTATAAGAATATTTTAAAATTATTTTTTTTCTTTTATAATTATGTGACTTTTAAATGATTTCAAAATAGATATATTTCTCTCAAATAGTTTTGATTTCATTTATGTCAACATCCTTTGATGGATTTTAATATTATTTGAAGTTTATTTATTATGATACAAAACTTCCATATTGTATTGAAGGTTTTGTGATATATTTGACTATGGATGTGTTATTTTTTTACCATTTATGGTTTATGGAGAATGTATTGACATTTCGTATGCTAGTTTTAATACAAATGTTTATGTTATGTTTAAACCTGTTCATATGCAGAATGCATTGGACTTAATAAGTGATGGGTGAAGCCTAATATAACTCATCGATGCATCAGTAGGTCTCATGAGACAAACTAGTGTCTTGGCACAAGGCCTTGACAAAATATTATTTGTAGTCTTGGCACAAGGCCTTGACTATGTGGTTATGATAGACTGGAATTATGCATCCATCATTATGAAAGTGGTTATTGATATTGAATGTGATTATTCGACTAGTAGAATATCCATGTAAATAAGTAAATGGAATTATTTTATTTTATCTTTTCCATATTATGCATAAGTTCAAGTTTAAAAGGATTTTGTTTTAGTTATACATTGCCTTAAATGTTTATGTTTATTTATGAAAGTTTCCGCTATATTGTTATCCTTACTGAGAATATGAGATCACCCCTTTCAATGTTTTATTTTTCTCAGGATGTGAAGAAGTATTTTATGAATGAATTACAGGGATAGTATAAGGGGATATGACTATTGAGACAAGATGTTGTTGTAGTTTTCACTTTATTATGTAATGTAAACTTTATGAATGTATCTAGTGATTTCAAGGCTACTGAACTAATCAGTCTTTCGAGACTTGATATTTTGTGATCATACCAATGTTATGTAATAATGCTCCAACTCTGGGTAACTGGGGTCGGGGCATTATAGTTGGTATCAGAGGAAGTTTAGTACAAACCTTGGGAGCTAGATTTAGATAAACTCTCATTAGAGCACATAGACCTAAGATGTACTTTGAGGATTAGTATAGAAGAACTTCCTAGAATTTTGATATTGTAGATATTTTGTGAGTTTTCTGAGAAATACATCCCTGTATGGATATGAGTAGGTAGAGGCGGCTCTGGCACAGATGTACCTAGGGGAAAAACCTAAAAACACCACTTTGATCTAGACTCAAACGAGAACTGGTGCACGACAACAGGCCTTGCTGCACTCTTGGTTACGACACTCCCGGGGGATATGCTTAGGATAATTCTCATTTTCTTTAAAAACCATTATGAAGGGTTTATGAGTATATACTTTCTTAAAGAAAACACTTTTATGATTATGGATTATATCCATAAATAGTTCAATTTATGTTAAGTGTTTTACAAGTATGGAATTATTTATTTTGATTCATAAACTGATCTAGTGTATGCCATTGTTTAGAAATGGTGCCTAGTGGAAGAAATGGAAACTGTATCAATGCATGCACTATATATAGGGATTTCCCTCCTACTCAAGATAATTATAGTGGAGCTGGTGATGCAACTGGTGCTGATCAACTAATCACCATACTGGGACAACTCACTCAGGTTATGAATAATAACCTTACCCGTATGGAGCACCCTGATCCACAGCGTGGAGGATAAATGTTAGATCGCTTCATGAGTAAACAACCACAAACATTCAATGGGAGTACAAATCCATTTGTAGTTGATCAATGGATAAGTTCCCTAGAGAAAATATTTTAGGCTTTGGGGAGTAGTGAAAGGGAAAAAGTTATCATGACAGTTTACCGCCTCACTGGAGATGCTGATCAATGGTGGTCATTGATTCAAAACATGAAGGAAGATTATGAAGTATCAAATATGGAATGGAGGGAGTTCAAAGATCTATTTTTAGAAAAATACTTTCCTCATGACCATCAAGTAGATATGGAAAGGCAATTTATAAGTCTGAGACAAAAGGAGGATGAGAATGTCACAAAGTATGAGGCTAACTTTACAAGGTTAGCAAGTTATGTTGCAGATTATATACGTAACCCAAGAAGTAATATTGATCGTTTATTTGTTGGGTTAAAACCATTTCTTCGTCAAGCATTGGTGTCACAATCCTTCTCTTCGTACAAAGATATTGTCTCATGTGCTATCAAGAGAGAAAAATAATTCTCCAAGTCTTACAACTTTAAAGAAAAGTAAGAGAAGAAGAGATCTACTGATCACTCTGGAAATGGAAATAAAGGGAATAAGGGAAAAGTTGATTATCCATCCTGCAGTAAATGTGGGAAGAAACACCCCGGTACTTGCTTGAAAGTAATGGGAGTCTGTTACAAGTGTGGTGAAAATGGCCACCAAGCTCGTGATTACAAGGGGAAGAAAGAAGCTACCGATGTTTAATGCTACAACTGCAGGGAGATGGGACATTATGAAAATGAATTTCATAAGCATTAGGGGAACTTACCTAAAAAAAGGCTAAGGGATCAAGGCCAAGCTTATGCTATCACTACTGCTGAGGTAGATGCTCCGAAAGACGTGGTGGCAGGTAATTTAATGGTTTCCTCAAGTTTAGCAAATGCATTATTTGATTCTGGATCATTGCATTATTTCATGTCTTCTCAGTTTGCTAATAAAATTAGATATTTCCAATTTGATTTAACAAGGGAGTTGTTAGTTAAAACTCCTAAGGGAAGTATCATTGTAACAAAGTTTTGTGAATCAGTCCCCATTAGAGCACATAAATGTTCATTATCTGCTGATATCATCATCATACCTATGATTGAGTTTGATATAATCCTTGGTATGGATTGGATTTCAGACCATGATGCAAAGATTTATTGTAAGAAGAAGTTGGTTACGATTTTTGATGATGATGATAAGGAACACCTTATCTTTAGAGCAGAATCATCACCACCTAATTCTTATCTAGATCCACCCCCAGTAGCTCAACTAAATTCAATTATTAGTGAGGAAGATAATGAAATGATTGTGGGTGATGAAATTAATGTTCAAATAGGGGATGTACCTATTGTGAAAGAATATGTAGATGTGTTTCTGTAATATTTACCTGGACATCCTCCAGTATGAGAAATTGAGTTTTACATTGATTTAATTCCGAGATCAAGGCCCATACCGAAGACCCCTTATAGAATGGCCACTTTGGAATTAGCTGAACTAAAGAAACAACCAGAGGAATTGAGTAATAAGGGATTTATTCTCCCTAGTATTTCTCCATGGGGAGCCCCTGTCCTTTTTTTTAAGAAGAAAGATGGATCTATGAGGTTATGTATCGACTACATGGAAATCAATGTTATAACAATTAAGAACAAGTATCCCCTACCTCACATTGATGATTTATTTGACCAAATGCATGGAGCTCAATACTTTCCAAAGATTGAACTTCGATCTGGATACCATCAGTTGTGTGTGAAGAAGGAATACATTCCAAAGATAGCATTTCAAACCAGGTATGAGCATTACGAGTTTACAGTAATGCCTTTTGGATTGACTAATGCACCCTCTGTATTCATGGATCTAATGGATAGAGTTTTCAAGGAATATATCGATGATTTTGTAGTGGTATTTATTGATGATATCTTATTATACTCCAAAGTCTACGAAGATAATGAAAATCACTTGCGCATTATCTTAAAGTCTCTTAGAAGACGTGAATTATATGGGAAGTTTAGAAAGTGTGAACTCTGGATTCAGGAGATTTCTTTTCTTGGCCATATTGTCTCCAAAGATGGAATCTCTGTTGACCCTTCTAAGACCAATGTAATCTGAGAATGGCCACCACTGACGAGTATAACTGAGGTACATAGTTTTATTGGTTTAGCAGGTTATTATCGAAGTTTTGTCCAGAATGTTTCCCGGTTGGATAACCCATTAACAAAGATCACACGTAAAGGGGTTAAAATTTTTTGGACAAAAGAGTGTGAAGAAGTTTTTGAAGAACTTAAGAGAAGATTAGTCAATATTCCTATATTGACTCTACCATCAGGGAATGATGGGTTTGTTATTTATAGTGATGCTTCAAAGAAAGGACTTGGTTGTGTCCTTATGCAGAATAATAGGGTTATTACCTATGCATCACGACAACTGAAAATTCATAAGAAAAACTATCCTACTCATGATCTTGTGTTAGCAGCTGTAATTTTTTATTTGAAGATATGGAGATATTATCTCTATGGTGAAAAAATGTGAGATTTATACTGATCAAAAGAGTTTGAAGTACATTTTCTCACAGAAAGAACTCAACATGAGGCAAAGGTGATGGCTTGAACTACTGAAGGATTATGATTGCATGATACACTACCACCTGGGGAAAGAAAATAAGGTGGCAAATGATTTGAGCAGAAAAGATCATGGAGTTTTGAACATGATGAGAGTTGAAAGGGATCCAATTTTCATGGATCTAGTAAAGTTGGATATGGGAATCACCATGGAAGGTGAAAAATCAATGATTTTTCAAATGGTTTCCAAACCATATTTACTAGAAAGGATAAAGAGTTCTCAGACCAATGATGAAGAGTTTCAAAATAATATTAAAGCTGTGAATGATGGAAGATTTAGTGACTTTATATATGAGGATGGAATTTTGAAATTTCGGAAGAGACTTTGTGTTCCCAATATACCTGATCTAAAAAGGGAATTGTGGGACGATGCTCATAGTTTCAATTTCTCTATACACCCTAGGAGCACCAAAATGTATAGAGATTTGAAGGAACATTTTTGGTGGTACAACATGAAGAGGGAGATTTCTGATTTTGTGTCACGATGTATGGTTTGTTAACAAGTGAAATCTGGAAGGAAACAACCTGGAGGAGTCATGCAACCTCTTCCCATACCTGAGTGGAAATGGGATAATATCACTATGGACTTTTTCATGGGACTACCAAAGACTCCTAGAAGGAACGATGCAATATGGGTCATTATTGATCGTCTTACCAAGTCAGCACATTTTCTTGCTATAAGAGAAGATTTACCACTTGATCGTCTAGAAAGACTATATATTAATAAAGTTGTGAGACTTCATGGAGTACCCATATCGATTGTTTCTGATCATGATACATGTTTTACTTCAAGATTCTGGAAAAGTCTTCATAAGGCCTTGGATACTGGGCTTCGTTTGAGCACTGCCTACCACCCTCAAACAGATGGACAATCAGAACGGACTATTCAAACCTTAGAAGACATGTTGAGATCATGCTCACTTGACTTTCAGGGTATGTGGGATCAATATTTACCTCTCGTAGAATTTTCCTATAACAATAGCTTCCATTCAAGTATTCAGATGACACCATATGAAGCGTTATATGGAAAGAGATGTCGCACACCAACCTGTTGGGATGACGTTGCTGAAAGAAAACTTGAGGCCCAAAACTGGTGGAGGAAACGATGGAAAAGGTAAAGGTAATCCCAAACCACATCAAAGCAGTGAAAAGTAGGCAGAAGAGCTATGTCGATAACCGAAGGAAGGATTTGGAATTTCAGGTAGGAGATCATGTTTTCTTGAAGGTATCTCCATGGAAGGGAGTTATACGTTTCGGTAAGAAAGGTAAATTGAGTCCCAGGTACATCAGACCCTTTGAAATTCTAGAACAAATTGGGGCTGTAGCTTACCATTTGGCAATGCCTCCAAATCTCTCCAAAGTTCACGATGTGTTCCACACATCATTGTTGAGAAAATACATGCCTGACCCAATGCATGTACTCACCTATGAAGAATTAGAACTGGAACCAGATCTGTCATATCGCGAAGATCCTGTCAAGATTATTGATATGAGAGAACAAGTGCTGAGAAACCAGACAAGTCATCTGGTAAAAGTTCTATGGAGAAACCATAAGATGGAAGAGGCAACATGGGAACCCCGAGGAACTTATGATAAAGAATCACCCGATTCCTTTTATGCAGTAGTATTATAGAAATTTCGAGGATGAAATTATTTTAAGTAGGGTAGAATGTAACACCCCAAGCTTCCACGATACACTTCTCTTTCAATAATACAGTAGCGTGTGTTGTACGCAACATCGAGTTCTAACACACACCAAAACCAATCAAAATAGCCGTTATGAATAGTAATACCCACATTTTGAAATTTTATAAATTTTATCTTTCAAAATGGACTTCATTTTTGGATTTGGAATATCGAAATTAGCTTAGGGTGAAATTTTGGTATTTTTCTGAAAACATTCAATTTTTGATGAATAGTGAAAAAAACACTGAGTTATAGTTTAAAACCGATTTTTTATTTAAATAATTTTTTATTTTTTTTAAATTTAATTAAGGTCAAAATAGATATAAAATGTTTATATAAGTTCAATGTAATTCATTGGATTTAGTTTAGAATAATTTTAGATATATAAAAAATTTATTGAACTTTTCACCATCTTTTACCCACCTCCTAGGAGAATTTGGAAATTCACATAAAATGTTATTTTACCGCTTCTGTGAGTGGAATTTCGAAAATCCGAGAGACACGGTTAATATCAAGGAGTAAAATGTGGTTTAACAAGATAAAAATAATTTTTGGTGAATTGTAACTTTTTACTTTTATTTACCATGGTTAAAAGTAAATAGGGTAATTAAGGGTAAAAATGATATTATAATTACCCTAACACATGTCCTAATTCTGTTGGATAAGTGTAATTCGTCCAAAAACAACCTCAGGGATAAAATATGATCCTTCAAGTCCACTTGGATTAGATTAGGACATTTATTATTATTTAATTTAAAGAATAGTTAAAAGTGTTAAATCAAGTTTTCACGACTAAAACATTTTTAATATAGGGTTATACATAAGATAAATTCGACTTTGAATATTAATTAGAAATATAAAAATATTTCCTACATAATGGTATTTTATTTATTATTTTTAGACGTTAAATAATTAAATTTATTTATTACACAATGATGATGCAGTAATTAGCTTATTAATAAAATATTAAAATAATTGATATTATAAATAACCAAATAAATGTAATTTGAGACTTATGATGAATTAAACTAATTTTATAGGTTAATATGATATGTTAGTAAAGTGCTAAATTAATTAATTATTTTATTAACTACTCCCACACTATGGGAGTAACCTAGTACCAAGCTCAAATTCATCTATTATCTCTCAGACAATTGACCACCACTATTAGGTACTAAATATCCTATAACCCCACAGGAATTTAAAAGAGCTAAATTAATTAATTATTTTATTTTTTATCATTTACTTCCATTAATTTATTTATTATCTATTAAATTAAACATTAAAATTATTTCAAGATATATTTATTAACCATAATCATGAATTCAATTACCTCCTAGCATAATACAAACAAATTCCATTATTTCTCAAGATTATCATCTTTTCAGCATTTGAATTCCATAATTACTAACCCCATGGTTAAGAAATATTTATTAATTATTATCATAATTCCATAAACCAGATAATCTAGGAAAACCATCCTAATATACCACCAAGAGGAAACATGAAACCAACCACACCCAACTACCTCAAGCAGTGAGGAAATGAATACAGATAAAAAAATCAACCAAGCCATGAACCATTGAACATATTAATTTCAAGAAAGAATCCATCTTTATCACATCAATAGGTAATCCTATATTCAACCCATACCATTATCTTCAGTTCCACCCCTATCACCCTCATGCATATCCAAATGCATCTCTCCATCCCAGGTATCAACTACTACTACATCATCCGGGACTCCCCACCCACATCACATCAACCATTCTAGGCTCATCCATCCCTGGCTCATATCACATTCGGACCTACCCACAACATATCACATCACATATCTAAGTTCACATCTATATAACCTCTAAAAAGTATTAGAAAATAAACATGAATATACAAAAAGTCAATTTGGGACATAAAACAGGGCATCCAACCTTCACACACAAACAAGATCTCATAGATCCAATCTCAGGGAACTCAGACTTCTCAAGAAGTTCAGAAAATCAAGACCTAGAAATTATCTTTATCAAAAAACCAGTTTTTATTCCATCAAGAATTAAATGATTTATTATTCATAGGTTATAACTATGGGAAACATAAGTCATCAATCTATAACAATCTATCAAAATATAAACATGATTTTAGAATTAAAATTAGTCTCATCAAACAATGAAAAGAACCATTCTCAATTAATATTACTTTTTATTATTATCAACATTCTCAACAAGAATTATCATGATTCACATTATTTAATAATTCAATTATCCTAGAAGATTAAATTTTATTAAGCTCACGCATTACAAATTTTTTAGTTACTATAAAATTATAAAAAACATCATATTAAAAAATTACTCTTCTTTAATTATTAAGAAAATAAATCAATTAATTATGGATTTATTTTATTTATCAATTTACATAGAGAAAAAATGCTAATACATATCATAATAATACATTATAAAAAACATAACATAGATAAAACACTATCTAGAAAATCAAGAGGCAAACCGTTATCATGGTATAAAGTAACAACATACAATTGCTACAAACAATTCTTTATTAATTTGGTAAATTATTTATTTGTTCAATTATATTTCCATAAAAAGTGATAAAACATGATAAATTTATGATTTCATGAATAAAGAGAATAAGTAATGAATCCCCTACCTTAAAGGAATCAATTTTATTTTCATGAGAACATACCAATGTCGTAGATCCAGATTTCCCCTCCCGTAAGAGTTGCATCCCTCCAAGGATGTTGTGACATAACCACACAAACAAATAACCAATAAAACTATATCAAAAAAATGGATAGAAACAACCCAAACATAGAAATAAGAAGTGGGGGGATCTTAATCAATGAACCATAAGATAAGAGGTAGAATGTACCTTATATCACCACAGATCAAAGACAGAAGGTCAAGAATTGATCCCCATCAAATGGATTCCAAAACTCCTAAAAAGAGAATTATGTATCAAATGGAATTCAAGAGAGCGACATAGGGTTTTAGAAAACTTGATGTGGTAAAAATTTTAAAGGCATTCTACACAGTGGATTTTCACTACATGAAACCTTTTTATATCATGGTTTTAAGTATCATTGAAAAATGAATCACCTCATACAATTTAATCCTAATTTATTTAATGTCATGAAGTACCCCATGAAATATCCTTAAAAAATCCATGAACCTCACATTGACTACGTAAAACCCTTACACATCATGAATTTTTCATACTTCTAACTTTTAGTATTTTAACACCTCTATACCTGCTCTAGGCCTCCTCTGAGTACCATGAGATTTAGAAACATGCAAAGGGTTAGAATATATAGATCTTGGACATTATAATTGAAATTAGTAACTAATGGGTGAAGCCTAATTCATTCATTTGATGGTATCATGAGAAAAAATAGATTTAAGTTTTTCCAAGACCTTACCCATTTATTTTTAGATGTCTCGACATATGGGCTCAATGATGTTTTCAGATGTCTTATCCAAAGATTTGATATAAAGTTTTAGATTTTTTTAATTAATCATTCCCTTATTATGAAATTAGTTATTTATGTCCATGTTATTATTTTATTTTTTATGATATCCATGGATGAATTTATAGTTCAAGTGATTATTTATATATCATTATTTTGACCATAATTTATTATTGTTCATGCCTTGTTAGCTTTCTTTGTACACATACCCTTAATGAGCATCTAATCTCACCATTTTATTTTTTTCCACAAGATATAAAGAAATAAATTATGAATAACATATCAGATGAAATAATGATTTTATACTCTATATTTTATATTTATAATGTAATATGGGAATCATGTTTGTATCTGGGTTTTCAAGACTATTAGACAACTTGGTTATTTGGGATACAATCTATTATATCTAATACTAATGTAATAAAGTAAACAATGTCTCTAGGATACTAAGTTTGGGGTATTTATAATTGGTATCAGATAAATTTTGGTATAAACCTTGGGAACTATATTTTTAAAAACATATATTAGGGAACATAACCATACGATTGACTTTGAGAATATTCCCAAATAAAACAGGATTAAGATTTTGGGATTAGTTATACATAAATTTTCAATTTATGTTTCATGTTTCACTAGTTTTTAAATTATACATTATTATTCATAATGTTATGGTCAAATATAGTGTATACCATTGTCTAGAAATGTCACATAGTGTAAGGAATGGAAACTATATCAATGAACATAATCCATGTAGGTATTTCACTCCTAGAAAATATAATGAATTGGATATGGAGAAATAGTATAAGATTAAAAAATTATAACTATATTGGGGTAGTTGACATAAGTTATGACTAATAACCTTGATCATTTGAATCAACCTGTAGATCCATAACATAATGTAAAAAGTTTTGGAAACTTTATGCCTCAAAAACCCCAATCATTCAATGGAAATAACAATCCATTTGTATATGAGAAATGGAAAATTTCCTTAGATAATATATTTCTCTATTTGTGAAGTAATGAAAGAGAAAATGTTGTCATGGAAGTTTACCATCTCTTAGGGGATACAGATTAATAGTGGTCATTGATTCAAAATACTAAGGATGAGGAAGAAATAGAGAACATAGAATAGAATGATTTTAAGGAATTATTCTTGGAAAAATATTTTCCTCATGATAAATGAGAGGATATGTAAAGTAAATTCTTGAGTTTGAGACAAAATGAAGATGAAAATTTTACCAAGTATGAATCCAACTTTATAAGGTTAGCAAGGCATGTTGCGAACTACATTCATAATCAAAAGAGAAATATTGCATATTTTTTTGATGGGTTAAATCCATTAATTAAAAGGGAACTAGTATCCCAAACCTTCTCATAATATGAGAACATAGTCTAATGTTCTATCAAGACAAATAAAGAATTATCAATGTTTTATCACTTCAAGTAAAATTAATATAAAAAGAGGTTGAAAGAGGAAAAAATAGATATGTGAAAGAAGAGAAAGTGAAGTTTTCCAACATGTGATACTTGTGGAAGGAAACACCTTGGAATTTATTTTAAATGAAAAGGAGTTTTCTTTAATTGTAGAGAAATGGTCCCTCATGATCATGATTGTAAAGGAAATAAATAAACTACCAATATTCAATTCTTAAACTATAAGGATACTAGGAACTATGAAAATGATTGTACTAGGCGTTAAAGTAATTTTCCACATAAAAGGCCTAGGGATAATGGTAAATATTTTATGATCACAACATTAGAGTTTGATGTTTTAAAGGATTTGGTAGTAGGTACTTTATTCATATCTTTAAATTTAGGAAACGACTTATTTGATTTTGGAACTTTACACACTTTTATATCTTCCTTTTTTTCTAAGAAGATTAAATATTTCCCCATTAAATTAAGAAGGGAGTCATCAATTAATACTCTTAGTGGAAGTATCACCATAATAAGAACGTGTCAATCAATTCTTATTATGACACATAAACATGACCTAATTTATGGATTTATCATTATACCTATAGTGGATTTTGATACAATCCCCAGTATGGATTGAATTTAAAAATATATCACAAAAATATATTTCAAAGAGAAGTTAATTATAATATAAGTTGAATATATAGAATTCATTTTCTTTAGAGGTGATAATTCATCATCTGATTCATATTTAGATCCACCCTAGTAGCTCTTCTGATTGAGATTCTTATAGGAGAAGGGTATACATAATCTACTAATGGAAAAGGTAAACTTAAAATTGAGGATGTGCCTATTTTATAGGAATACATTGATGTATTTCTCAAGGAATTTCCTAGACTTCTACCAAATTTCAAATTTGAGTTTTCCATTGATTTAATCCCTGATTCCAATATAATATCAAATACTTCGTATAGTATGGACATAAGGGAGTTAGTGCATTTGAATAATCTACTAGAGGATATGTTTTATAAGGGATTTATATGAACTAGTGTTTCTCCATGGGTAGATCATGCTCTTTTTGTTAAGTAAAATGATAGAATTATGAGCCTATGAATTGATTACCAGGAAATCAATGCTACTAAAATAAAGAAAAAGTGTCATTTACCTTACACTAATTACTTATTCAATCAATTTCATGAAGATCAATATTTTTCAAAGAGTGGCCTTTGTTCTAGGTATCATCAATCACGAGTAACGAAGTAATATATCTTGAAGAAAACTTTTCCTATGAGGTATAGTCATTATTAGTTCATAATAATTCCATTTGGATCGACTAATACACCCTCTGTCTTCATGGATTTAATGAATAGATTATTCAAATAATATATTGATATTTTTTATTATATTTATTAATGATATCTTGGTATAATATTATAGCTATGAGGAATATGAGAATCACTCATAGATAATTCTAGAGACTATTATAAGAAAGTAATTATATGGGAAATTTAGAAAGTATGAATTTTGGATTTATAAAGTTTCTTTTCTTGGCCATATTATCTCCATGTATGGAATCTCAGTTGATCCTGTAAATAAAAAGGCAGTCCAAGAATGTTCTATACCAACAAACATGACCAAGGTATGTAGTTTAATTGGTTAGGATGGTTATTATCATCTATTTGTTAAAGAGTTTTCCTCATTAGTTAAGCCTAAACGAAGATTACTCATAAAGGGGTTAAGTTTGTATGGAAAAAATGAATGTGAAGAATGTTTTAAAGAATTTAAGAGGTGATTGTTGAATGATATTATTTTGACTCTACTATAATAAAATGATGGATTTATGATATAAATTGATGCATTAAATAAGGGACTTGGTTGTGTACTTATGTTGAATATATAAAGTTATTTCCTATTCATCATGGTAGTTAAAGAATACAGATTAAAAATATCTGAACAATGATCTTGAATTAGTAGCCTTAACCATTGCTATGAAGATATGGAGACACTATATTTTTGGTGAAATATGTGATATATATAAGTAACAAAAGAGTTTTAGATACACATTCTCATAGGAATAACTCAACATGAGGAAAATAAGATGGCTTGAGATACTTAAGGATTATAATTTCTCAATACACTACCATCTAGGAAAGGTAAATAAGGCAGATGCTGCTTTGCACAAGAAATATCATGGATTTTTGACCAAAATGAGGATTGATAGGGATCCTATGTTCATGGATTTAGTAAATATGGATATAAGAATTATCAAGTGGAAACATCACTCCTTTTTCAAATGATCTCCATACCATATCTGTTAGAAAAGATAAAATTTTCTTAGCCTGATAATGAAAATATTCAAAGAAAAATTATAGATGTGAATAATGGGAAGTTTTCAGACTTCATATATGAAGCTATAATTCTAAAATTTGAAAATAGGATATGTGTTCCATCTACACTTTAGATAAAAAGGGAATTATTAGATGATTGTCATAGATCAAATTTCTCTATACACTATGGTATCACCAAGATGTATAGAGATTTTAAGGAACATTTTTGGTGGGATAATATGAATCATGAAATTGATAATTATGTGTCAATATGTTTGGTTTGTCAGTATGTGAATGATGAGATAAAATATCCTATAGGAGTCATGGAGCCTATACTTATTCCTACATAGAAATGGGATAACATCACTATATAAGTTTTCCCTAGATTACTATTTTTGATGCTTTCCATGGCTGGTGCGCGCATCGTTATGGTGACATGTGCTTATGGCCCTGTGTTCCCGCTTTCTAAAGGAAGGTGAAATTTATCACTTTTTTAGAGATGTCAGATCCTTGATCGAAACAGGATAATGTGATGTCTTTCTCTCCTTAAGTGGATTCCTTCTCAGAACTGGTCACCTAATCTGGGCCTACCTCATATATTTGAGTTGTTGTTCATGGACCTCTTTCCTGATACCATCTCTTTTTGGACACTAGTTAATTACACTACCTATTTTTGGACATTCCAAGTGGTCTTGATAGGGAAACAACCTTCGGTTGGAGTAGATGGTAACATCATGCATGTAGGGGAATCACTGGATGCTTGAACATTGGTCACCGATATTAATCTTCATGGGAGGGCTTCTCAAAGGCATAGAACCTAAGGATTACCACATTGGTCATGGGGTATATTATGCTAGAGGCATGTATACAAGGTTTTTCTCATCTTCCCATGTTTAACACAGGGCATGACATGAGTTTAAAGTCTACCAGAGATGGTTACTCCAAAGGTGTGGATTATTAGGATTTCCCCAAGCATCTCATGTTTAACACGAGGTAGGCCATGAATCTAATATCCCGCAGCGACATATTGGAACGTCCTATATGGATAGATAGGGGAAATAATTTAACGTCTTGTGGAGATGGAAATGGATTGATCTAGAAACCACTAAGGGTAGCTTTGGTTGGTGCACCCCAAAAGGGGTTTACCGAATAGATGTATTAGAAATCATAAAAAGTGAAGACCCAGAGTGGTGTGTCCCAAAAAGGGATCATTGGATGGATGGATCAGAACTCCCAAAAAGAGTGGACCCGGGGTGATACTTCCCAAAAAGGGAATATGTCAAACCATGAAGTCTGATCTGGACACCACTAAGGGTGGATTAGGGAGGTGGACCCTGTAGAGAGGGACACGAAATTGATGGATTAGAATGCCCAAAAAGAGTGCTCCCAGGGTGGTCCATCTTAAAAAGGGAAGATATCACAATGTGAAGGCAAATATGGACACTATTGAGGGAGGATCATGGAGGTGGACCCCATAGAGGGGGACACCAAATAGATGGATCAGAACACCCAAAAAGAGCATAGCCAGCGTGGTGCATCCCAAAAAGGGAAGATGTCACACTGTGAAGGATGATCTGAACACCTCTGAGGGGGGATCAGGGAGGTGGAATCCGTAGAGTGGTACACCAAATAGATGGATCAGAACACCCAAAAAAAGTGGACCCAGAGTGGTGCATCCCAAAAAGGGAAGATGTCACACCGTAAAGACTAATCTAAACACCACTAAGGGCGGATTAGGGAGGTGGACCCCATAGAGGGGGACACCAAATAGATGGATCAGAACACCCAAAAAGAGTGGACCTAAGGTTGAGCATCCCAAAAAGGGAACATATCACACTATAAAGGATGATCTGAACACCACTGAGGGTGGATTAGGGAGGTGGACCCTATAGAGGGGGACACCAAATAGATATATTAGAATGCCCAGAAAGAGCAGCCCCAGGGTGGTGCATCCCAAAAAGGAAAGATATCACACCATGAAGGCTGATCTAAACACCACTAAGGGATGATCAAAGAGGTAGACCCCATATAGGGGGACACCAATTTTTACCATTGGATAGTATTGAAACTCAGGGAGGCTTCCTACGTACCCTGTTTAAAATAGAGGGATCAAAACCCACGTAGTTTGAAGTGGTGATTTGGGGATTACACATGGATAGCTTCCCTTCATAAGAGGGGAACTCTTGGTTGAATAATATAGACTGTGTGGGTCTTATGCATGGTTAGCTTCCAAAATGATACTAATAGAAGTGAGGAAGTGTGTGGTATGATCTCACTGGGATGTGGCAGCCCGGGTAAGAATCTATATGTATGGTGGATGATTTGATGAAGTGAAT
This sequence comes from Viscum album, assembly GCA_963277665.1. Classification (NCBI taxonomy): domain Eukaryota; kingdom Viridiplantae; phylum Streptophyta; class Magnoliopsida; order Santalales; family Viscaceae; genus Viscum; species Viscum album. The sequence goes on from OY728153.1 coordinate 1,239,752,502, forward strand.
GAGATGAATGGGATGAAACCAAAATATAGATGACATTTTTGGGATTGAACCTCAAGGAGGTTTCCTATGCATCCTAGTGACTGGGAATCAATGTCCACATAGTTTGGTAATGGGGTGATGGGACACCAGAGGAGGCGGCTTGTGAGAATGGGTGCATGGATGGGGACCTGAAGGAAATGGAACCTTGGGTTTGGGAATGATCTTGATGAGAAACAAAGGATCAAAACAATGACTAAGATAGGAGATGGGTGATGGGATTGAACCTTAGGAAGGTTTCCTACGTATCCAAGTGGCTGGGAATCAAAATCCACGTAGTTCAAAATGGACACATAGAATCAGGGCGTACACAAAATAAAGAAACCTGGATATGTTCCATGGGCTTATGCATGGTTAGAGGCCCTTATCAAGATGAAAAATCATGGTTGGAGGAGTGTGGTGAAGTGTGTGGGGATTATGCATGCTTATCTTACCAGGAGGGAAGATCAGAACACCTTAGAGAGTGGATCTGGGAGATACGTCCCAAAAAGGGAAGATGCCACATCAAGAGGGTACGTCCCTAGAAGGGAGCACCAGGGTTTTCCATTGGTTGGGATTGAACCATAGATAGGCTTCGTACGTACCCAAAAGGGATCAAAACCCACCTAGTTTAAAGGGTACAATTTAATATCATGCATGATGAATGTACCAACATGAAGTAGGTGGGACAAATGAAATGTGGGGAATGATTGGCTTTAACCTCAGAGAGGCTTACTACATACCCTATTTAGAGGAAATGGATCAAAGTCCATGTAGTTTGGTGGGGTATACAATTTAATGTCATGGGTGATGAAGGGAATAGGGATTACACATGGTTAGCGACCCAAGTGTTGTTGAGAGCTGGGTTACCTAGGGAGGTGGCCCAGATTAAGGATGATCTAGACGCCACTGAGGGATGATTAGGGAAGGTAGGCCTTAAAGAGGGGGACACCAGGGTTTAACATTGGTTGGGATTGAACCTCATGAAGGTTCCCTACATACCCTATATAGAATACATGGATAAAAACCCATGTAGTTCGATATGTATTGGGGCTTACACATGTTTAGCAGCCCAAGTTCCACTATGGAGTTGAAACAATGAATGGGGATTATGCATGGAAGCTTCCCTAGGTGCCACTAGGGATCGACAATAGTGAATGGGGCTTACGTGTGGAAGCTGTACGATTGCCACTAAGGAGTGAAAATAGTGAATGAGGCTTAAACGTGGAAGATACCCATGATATCCTCCTCATGTTAGGTCACAATGTAATCCCATGTCCATTGAAATGGGTAAGTATTCAGTTTAACGTCATGTGAATGGAAGATATGTGTGGGGCTTATGCATTGAGCTGCCTGTTATGTCTTGCTCATGTCAAGCCATGAGGGAATATTATGCTTAATGAACAAGTAATAATATTCATGTATGATATGGTATCTTATAGTTTAAAGTCATGTAGTGAGGACTATTTGAATCTTATGCTTGAAGCATAAGGAATCTCCTGTTCAGAACCAGAGGAATCCTATGTTTTTCAGATAGGGTGTACTACAGTTTAAAGTCATGTAGTGAGGACTATAGAAGAATAGTTTAATGTAATCTCATAGGGATGACTAGGAGGAAGATTCCTAGAAATAGATGGTGTGGGAATTACAAAATATTATCCCTTTCGAGTTCAACATGGCATAGGATCCGGGTTATGAGGTTTGAGGAGTTTCTTGAGGAATTTCTCGACTCAAGGTACTTGGGGAATCCAAGATGAGGATATCAACTCACAACATGAGAAAGGGACCAAGAGGAGTATGGTCGACTCAAGGTGTTTCATGGAGTGTAGAGGAGTATCTTGATTCCTGGTATTCCATAGGTGGAGGTGGGTGTACATAAGGGAGCAAGGTAAAATATTAGTGACCCAGGCCGAAAAGTTCATGGTGTGACTCTCCATTTTTGATGGGGATCAGTGACAGTAACAAAGGGATTGGTATGAAGGGCTGAGACTATAGCCTGACACTGATCTAAAATGGGGGTTCGAGGGGGGGGGGGACCTGTACACCCATACGATATGGACCAATGGGTGAAATCATGTAAATTTTTTCATGTAATATATCCTATGCGCAGGATGTGTTGCGTGCAAGATTGGGCATCTTGGCACTATTGCGCGCAAGATTGGATTTTCATGCAAGACAAAGTTTGCATGGAAGAGGTGGTCTTGAATGCACATGAATTAGACTGAGAAGAGGTCAGGAAAGGATCAAACCACTATGGGCCGACATCAAGGTAGAACCATATGGGACCTATCGTGAAAGATCTCTAAATTGAGGGTTCCATTCTTCTACACTTGTGTGGAAGAGGTGGTCTTACTCATAACAGAGATGTGGTTGACCTCCAGAGGTTCACCGGGGGGGGGGGGTACCCACATATTTATAGGATAAAAATAGATAGTATTTCATAATAAGGCCTACGTGTCAGTTGTTGGTTGATGTCACATTGGGTGCATAAGAGTCTTGCGTGCACATGCCAATATTGTGCGCCCACCTCGAAACTTGCGCACACCTTACTTATCTATTTTGGGTGGTCGAGGTGCAATATGGAATTTTTACATATTATTGAGTGTGTAAATGGTTTTCATGAAATATTTCACACAAGATTATATTTATTCATGCAAGATTCCACTCTTTCACGCAAAACTTCCATTCTTACACGTAAATCCATAATTTTCCTCAAAATCACCCTGGCTGGCCATTTTCAGCAGTTTGTCTTCAAACTGCCATAACTTCTAATATATCACTTTATTTAGGATCCAAGAATATTAAAATTGAAACCTTTTAAAAAAGGTATTCCCCAAGATCATTTTTGGTAGCATTCAATGAATTTAGTGAATTCATTTTCCAATTCCAACAATTACTAAAGGCTCCTAGAAAAAATGATTTAATATGGGTTATTTTTGATAGAATTACCAAATATGAAAATTTCCTTGAAATAGGAGAATATTTTATTCTAATTTTCCTTGTATGAATCTATATTAAGGAAGTTTAAAGACTTTATGGTGCACCTATTTCAATTTTTTTCTGATCCTGATCCAAAATTCAGATCAAAATTCTAGAAAAGTATTCAGAAGTATCTAACACCGAGCTTCATTTGAGCACCACTTACCATTCTCAAAATGATGGGTAGTAAAAAATGGATATCCTAACTTTATATAACATGTTTAAGTCAGTATTACTTTAATTTCAAGATATTTTAGATTATTATTTACCATTGGTAGAGTTTTCCTATAATAATAGCTTCCATTTGAGTATTCAAATGACATCGTATGAAGCATTATATGGAAAGAGATGTCATACTATAACTTGTTGGAATAAAGATGGTGATTGAAATATTATAGTACCATAACTTTTGGATAATATAATGTAAAAGGTAAAGATTATTCAAACCTATATCAAAGCATCTAAAAGCAGGCGGAATATCTATGCTGATAAATAGAGGAAAAATTTGAAATTTCAAGTGGGAGATCACATTTTATTGAAGTTATTTCCATATAAGGGTTCTATAAGATTTGGTAATAAATTAAAACTGATCCTTAGGTACATAGGATCTTTTTAAATCCTAGAAATAATAATATCTATGGCTCATCATTTGGAAATTCCACATATCCTTTCTAAAAGTACAAAATGTGTTCCATATCTCTTTGTTAAGGAAGTACATTACATAATAAAAAAATTTAATAAATTATATAGAAATATAATTAAAAGATAATTTATCTTACTATTAAGATCCTATTAATATTTTGAACACTTGAGAATAGGTGTTGAGAAATCAGATGACTCAGCTGTAAAAGGTACTTTGGAAAAATCATAATACAAAAGAGGCAATATGGGAACCTGAGGAAACTATGATGAATAACTACCCAAATATATCCATGATGTTACATTTTAGAAAATTTTAGGTTGATTTTTTTAAGTAGGGAAGAATGTAACACCCCAATATTTTATAGTATGTCACTTTTTAAACAAATTTTAGCTCTTCGATAGCTTGCGTTGCATGTAACGCTGAGTTTAAAAAACCACAATCTATTTTTAAAATATTATTATATAAACATTATAACCATGATTTTAAAATTATTAGGTATTAGTATAAATAAATAAATTATTAAAATTATATGGTTTACACACTTATAAAATAAATTCATTGGTTATCAATAAAAAAAATTTGAATATAAAGGAAATGTTTTTTTGAAAAACTATTTTTATGTGTACACAATGTATTTTTATATTAATAAATAAAATAAAACAATATTAGTGAATAATTTTAATGAAATTTAAATATTATATATTGAATCAAATATTTTAATAGTCATATATAGTTTTTACTTGGCATATGAAAACAATAAATCTAGTTTTATGCATAAAAATTGCATTTTTCTAAAAAGAGATATCTATCGCGTTTTAAATAGTTATTTTAAAATTAATTTATAGGATTTATAGAAATTTAATCTTGAAAAATTTATACTATATTTTAAATTAGTATTTTTATATTTTCTAAGTAGGCACCTTTTCTTTTCGGTCAATATAAATAGCAACTTTGGTAAAATTTATCACTTCCGTAATGGGTAATTCAGGTTAATCTAGGTTAAAACTAAGTGAAAATGTCATAATATTTTATATTAGTTATTATTGGATGAATATAATTAAACCATTATCACCTTAGGATTGATAGTTATATGTTTAATGGTCACTTTTCCATGAAAATGACCACTATAATATTTATATCAATGAAAGATACAAAATGTCACTCTCTTAGTTTTAAACATATATTATGTGTCCACATAGAGAAAAAAGAGAGTTATGAATGAATATAAATATCAATTTTTTGAATAATGAAATAATATTCATGATGATAATTCATTTCTAATTTTTAGTGATTATATAATTACCTTAAATACTTGTGTAATACTAATACAATATTTATTCAATTTGTATAAAAATCTAATAAATGATATTAAAAATATTAAAAGTGATATAATTTGAGTCATTTATAGTTTTACATGATTTTTTTAGATTAATATGACATATTAGGGATGTTTAAAATAATTATATTCTAAATAAAGTTTTTTATTGATGTATTTGAAGTCAAATTAAATAAATAGTGTCAAAATTGAAATTAATGATAATTCCTCAAAAAAATATTTTATTAAATTATTTAAAAACCATTAAAATATTAAAAGTGGAAAAGGTTGTAATATCTGCTAAAATATTTCAACCCTTTTCCATTTATGATTTAATATTTACCTTTTATGTCAAATTATAACCCATTCATAGTAAAAAATGTGTTATTACAATTAATGCTAAAATAAGATAACTAAGGGGTTAAAGAAAAAACATGATCTAAAATACCAAATTACCCAAAATAAATTTTATTGGTTGATGGTATTTTAACCACATCCTTCAATAGGTTCAAATAACTAGCCATTTGGATGCATATTTCTTGATATTTAATTTATTATAATTTATTCGTTTAAGAAATTTCAAAAGTTCCCCTAAAAGGGAACCTCCTCACTCACTTATTTACAACACATTTATCATTATATCTCAACTATAAACTAAAAAAATCCAAAATAAACTTTCTCATAGATATTATGGAGGTTATGGTCATCCCAAAAATCCAACCCTAGGACCCTTAATAGGAGATTTAAAGGTGTTTTTTCAAAGGAGAGGTAATTTCCTTAACCAATCACTTTCTTTTTTACTTATTCTTTAACTTACATAAATATATGAAATTTATCATAAAATAATAACTAAATGATCCTAAATATAATAAAATTTTATTATGATTATGTCATAATTATTACCCAACCTCTTTCCTATCATATGGTAAGTGAATGTATCACTCATGTATACATACAACTTACTGTCTCCACATAGTGATACAATTCATTTTCAACCACTATATTTCATGGATGGTTATTAGGATGGTTTTAATGTTTATATATGAAACTTATGGAATAATAAAATCCCAGGAACTATAATATCACATTTACATTCTTACCTTCCAATACTTTAGAATACAACAACATCGCTCGTGTATACGTTTGGATTACTACCTCCACGAAAGGATGTTATTTATTTTTAATTTTAGATTTAATTGGATGGTAATAAGGTTAGATTTTATGAATATATATTATTTATATGATATAATAATTATTATATTAATTATAATAATTATTTTCCTTTCTTTCATTTCACCCTTTGGAAAATGATAACAATGTTTATGCGTACGTACGACCTACCATATTCCTGAATAGTGCAATTCATTTTTCTATCTATAACTTTTATGGATGAATCTAAATATGTATATAATAAATATATATTATATTTATAACATGATTAAAATTATGTATATTATGGGAAACTTGATCAAATTACAAGGATATAAACTATTGAAAGAAAACATAAATGAAAAATAGAGCAATTACACCCATAACAGTGATTTTAATAAATAATGGTTAATAAATGAATGATTAAAGGTTAAAATTAAATCATATAAGGTATAAAATATATTATTATGTTTATGTAATAGATTTATAATAAATCTATACTTTTTATATAGGATATTTAGATGTATATGAAGTAGTCATACCTGAGGAAAGGGTTTTTTTCACAATCTCGACATTATTTGAGATTCTATCTACTAGGGAAGTCTTTTCTTACATATACATAATTTATAAATTTTTTTAAGGAATATTTTTACTATAATCAGATTATTTATTAAATTAGATTTTATCTATGTTTGTCCTTTTTACAAACTTTTTTTTAAGGAATCTTTTTACTATACTATTCTAGAAGGGTAGGTGTAGAGTAGCTTCTAGAAGATGTAGGAGTACGTCTCGCTTGTCCGATCTCACTAGGCACTGCCTAGTTTTCTACCACCAAGGTCTCTGTGAAAACATCGGCCGTCTGCACAAGACACGACATGTGCGATCGAAACCCATGCAGGGGTGAGTAACAAAATACTCACTAGGGACCCCAAACCACAAAGAAAAGTACACATGAAGTAATGTATAACACACACAGGTATAACCTAAATCATAGAAAGAAAGATTATCAATCATAAAGCTAAACATATTGTAATGCTATGAGACTCATCCCTGATGAGTCACTGAGGTCTTCCGGGCCACTGAGTTCTACTTTCCCACTAGGCCACTGAGCTCGGTGCATCAATCAGGTCTGTTGGGACACTGAGGTCCATTATTCAGTTAGGCCACTGAGGTCCGCTGGTCTTCCGGGCTACTGAGGTCCGCTCGTCTATTGGGCCACTGTGGTCCTCTCGTCTGTTGGGCCACTGAGGTATACTCCGCTCATATGTTGGGCCACTAAGGTCCGCTCGTCTTCTAGGCCAATGAGGCCCACTAGTCTCTTCCTTCTCGTCACAACCATTTGTAGGATTTCCGCTCGCAGCATGCTTGATTCTGGGAAAATCTACTCCTCAAGCCATTGGTTGTATCTCATCCTCCATATAAACTAACTTGGATTATTCCAAAAGGACCATATCATCACAAGGGTCCCAATTCCATAAATTGATTGTAAATCAGACGCATGGTTTGGAAATTAATGCCCATTCTACTAAAAGGGTCTAGTTGGGTTCGGGCCCGGTCTGGTCCAGGTAGTACGACGCAACCCGATTCGTCCGACCCGACGCGAACTGGTCCGGCCTAGTCCAAGGTCTAAGCCCATTGAGCCATAGGTCCAGCCCACTAGGATGAATGATGGCATGGTCCTCCTTCATCCCACCGGGCTGCCCAGTAGCCCGTTACTTTTCCAGCCCACCCGGTGGCTCAATCCTCCTCCGGCCTTGCCAGCGTTGGTGGGCTGATTTCAGCCATGTCGGGCCACCCAGCGACCCAATTTTCCCCTATCGTAGACTGCATTGGGGGTTGATTTGGTTTAGCCCCAGATGTGGTAGGCACTACATCCTGCCTACATCATGTGACCTATTCAGCTGACCGCCTCCCATGCACGCGGTCTCGCGGACCGCCTCCCATGCACACGGTCTCCTGCACCGCCGTGGTTCCGCACCACCGCGGTTCCGCACTGCTGCAACCTACTCACCCTGACGTAGTGCCCCACTGGCGTTGCGGTTCCGCACCCCCGTGACCTCCTCTTCCTGTCATGACACCCATCTAGCACCATATTTCTACACCACCACAACCTCCTCCGCCTGAAGTGGTCCCCCACTGACGCTGTAGTTCTGCACCACCGCAGCCTTCTAGTCGCAGTGTGCCACTGGCACATGTTGCCTCCCTCATGTGGTCGTCGGCCTCCTTCTATCGGCTCTGATCCACTTCCCGCGGTAGCTGAGGTGGGTTCCACCATCGCCCGCCTTAGAGCCGACAACCCTCCTGGCTGCGATCATCCATTTACACTACTACAGTCCTTCTTGGACCACTGTTTTCATCACATCATAAAGAACGTAAGAATTTGGGTAGAGAAGAAGAATGCAAAAAGAACACACGAAGGGAATATCACATCCGTGTTTGTGTTGGTACGATTCGTCCTTGTTAGGATTTTAATGAAGGATAAAAAACATGAATCCAATTTCCCATAACTCCTAGCATGAAAAAATACCAAATCCAACAAGAACAAATGATATGTGGATCAAACTGTTAGTGGGTTGATCCGCGTTCATTGTTTTGGAAGAAAGAATGGGGAATCCAATTAATAAAGAACAAAACCCTTATCTCGATGATGGATTGTTTGTTGATGAAGATCGCACCACTGTCATTCATTGTTTCTTAATCTATTATTGGTGGTGGTTTGTTGGTATTCTCTCTCTAATTCCCAAACTCAAAGGGCTCAAAGCAATCCTCGATCGTGCCAATGATCGCTCTTTAGTTAACCCATTAAATGGAGAAAATGAGTTTCAGTGTTTCTGTTACACTGTTTCATTTATAAAATAGCATTTATATTATGCTAAATTGAAATTAAAAATTTAAATAAAATAAACTAAAATTTTATTTTATTTTTCCTTAATAAAATTATTTTATTAAATTTTATTAAATTGTCAGAAAATTAACTTTTTTCCTTGACCCTCACCGGTCGAGGTTAGGTCCTTCCTTAGGTAAAGTCGTCATTCTAGATGCAATGGTTCCCTCATATTTTTAATTTGGTCACCCATTTAGAAGTTTCAAAAACTGCTCATGTGTGCTATTTTAAATAAACATAAAAAAAGTTCAAGCAACAATTCTGGGCTCACTGAGCCTCAGAATCAAGTGTCGTCTGAGCGCCTGGTTTCAAATTAATCCCATATAATTTTAAAAAAATTACATTGAATTTATGGGACATTACAAGAAGGATAAAAAAATCTACATATGGTAAAGGTAGACTTTTAATTTAGGATGTTCCTATTTCTTAGGAACACATTAATGTATTTTCTGAGGAATTACCATGACATACACCAAAGCATGAATTTGTTTTTTTCCATTGATTTAATCCCAGATTCTAGACCAATATCAAATAATCCCTATAGAATGGACACTAATGAATTACTGAAGTTGAATTAAAAACTAGAGGACCTATTTGATAAGGTATTTATACTACCTAGTGTTTCTCATTATGGATCCCCAATTCTTTTCATTAAGTAGAAATATAGATCTATGAGGTTATACATTGATTATAGGTAAATAAATTTTATTAGATAAAGAACAAGTATCATTTACCTATCATTGATGATTTATTAAATTAAATTCATGGAGCTTAATATTTTTCAAAGAGTGTATTTCATTCTAGGTATTAAAAATTGCGAGTAAAGAAGTAATATATCTTGAATTTTTTTAGAATAATGTATGTTCATTATGAGTTTAGAGTAATTCCATTTGGATTAACTAATGATACCTCTGTCTTCATTGATATAATAAATAGAGTATTCAAGGAATATCATGATAATTTTTGTTGTGGTACTTATTGATGATATCTTGGTGTACTCTAAGAGCTATTAGAACCATGATAATCACTTGCAGACCATTTTCATGACTTATAGAGGAAAAGAGTTAAAAAGGAGAATTTAGAAAGCTTAATTAAATATTTAGAAATTTTATTTTATTGGCCATATTATCTACAAAAATGGAATCTAAGTTGATCCTGATAAGAAAAATGCATTCCAAGAATGACCAACACCAACAAACATAACTGAGGCACGTAGTCTCATTTGTTCAGTTGGTTATTATCGATGATTTGTTCAAAATTTTTACCGAATGGATAACCTATTAACCAAGATTACTTATAAAGGGGTTAAGTTTATATGGTAAAAGGAATATGAAGAATATTTGGATGAATTGAAGAGAATACTGGCGAATGATCCAATTTTGACTATACCATTTGAAAATTCTGGATTTTTGATATATAGTGATACATCGAGGAAGGGACTTGGTTGTGTCCTTATGAAGAATGATAAAGTTATTGTATATGAGTCAAGGTAGTTCAAGACTCTTGAAAAAAATATCCAGCCCATGATCTTTAATTTTCATCTATAATCTTTTATATAAAGATATAGAGACATTGTATCTATGGTGAAATATGTGAGAAATATACGAATTACAGTAGTTTGAAATACATATTATCATAGAAAGAAATCGACCTGAGGTAAATAAGATGGATCAATCTACTTAAGGATTATGATTTCTCAATACACTTCCATACTAGAAAAGAAAATAAACTATCATATGAATTGAGTTGGAAAGATCATGGAGTTCAGACCAAAATAAGGATTGATAGGGATCCTATTTTCATGAATTTAGTAAAGATAGATATGAGAATTATTAAGGAAGTAGAAACATCATATTTTTTCAAATTATTTACAAACATTATTTATTAGAAAATATAAAAATTTCTCAGTATGATGATAAGAATATTCAATGGAAAATTAAATCTATGAATGATGATAAATTTTTAGACTTCATATATAAAGATTGATTTCTGAAATTTGGAAGGAGTCTATGTGTTCCATATATACCAATGATAAAAAAGGAATTATTAGATGATTATCATAGCTTTAATTTATCTATACACCCAATAATGAATGATACGATATGGGTTATTATTGATCGACTTACCAAATATTCACATTTCCTTGATATAAGAGAAGATTTTACTTTAGATTTCCATATAAGAATCTATATTAATAAAGTTTTAAGGATTCATAGAAAACCACTTTCAATTATGTTTGATCATGATCTATGATTTACATTGAAATTATATAAAACTATTTATAATAATCTTGATACCAAGATTCATTTGTGCCCCACTAATCATCCCCAAACTAACGAGAAGTCAAAAATGACTATTCAAACTTTAGAATACATGTTGAGGTCATGATAACATGAATATAAAGGTATGTGAGATTAGTATTTTCCATTGGTAGAGTTTTTCTATAATAATAACTTCTATTCAATTATTCAAATGGCACCGTATGAAGCATTATTTGTGGTGATGAAGTTAGTGAAACAGAGCCTGTATTACCCAAACTTATGGAGGAGACAATGGAAAAGGTAAAGACTATTAAAACCCATATCATAGTAGATCAAAGTAAGGAAAAGAGCTATGCTGATAGTCAAAGGAAAAATTTGAAATTTCTAGTGGGAGATAACGTTTTCTTGAAGATATCTCCATAAAATGGTGCTATATGATTTAGTAAGAAAAGAAATCTGAGCCCTATATACATAAGACCTTTTGAAATCTCGGAAATAATTAGATTTGTGGATTACCATTTGGAAATGACACCAAGCCTTTCTAAAGTAGATGATTTGTTATATATATATATATATATATATTTGTTAAGGAAGTACATTCCAGACTCAGCACATGTGATCACATTCAAAGTAATAGAACTAGAATAATATTTATCTTACCATAAAGACAATTTCAAGATTTTGGATACTAGAGAATAAGTGTTGTGGTATCTGCTGACTTGATGGTAAAGTTACTTTGAAAAAAAAATAGTAATATAAAATAGGATATGTGGTAACCTTAGGAAACTATGATGAAGAACTACCCAAATATTTTTATGAGGTGACATTCTGGAAATTTCAAGGATGATTATTTTTGATGGAGGGAAGAATGTAACACCCCAATATTTTATAATATATCTCTTTTTAAATAGATTTATTATCTTAAATATTTTATGTCTCACGTAACACAGGTTTAAACAAACCACGATCTATTAATAAAATATTATTATATAAATTTTATAATCTAGCTGTTAAAATTATTAGGCATGAATTGGATGAAATAAATTATGAAAAGTATAATTTTTACACAATTATAAAATAAATTAATTTATTTTCATTAAAATTTTAAAAAAACTGAGTATAAAGGAAATTGTTTTTTGAAAAAATTATTTTTATGTGCACATAATGTGTTTTTATATTGATAAATTTGTAATGAACTAGACTCCAGTAACCCAAAGTTGGTGTATTAATTTATTAAATTGGAATAAGATACAAGGAATCACATCCCAAAAGACCAAATAGTTTAGTTGTCTTGGTAAACTAGATACATACATGATTCTCATATTACATTCGAAAACATGAATTACAACATTTTTTTTGAGAACTTAATTATAACCTCTAGAAAATTATTGTATATTTATATTAGTACACTTACTAGATTCATAGGAAAGGGAAACAATAATGGGGAGATCAAATTATTAGTAAGGGTTATGTACAATGAAATCAATCATGAATCAATAAGCATAATCATGGTAAGGTAAATTACTGAACACACATTCCATTTAAATAATTTGACTAGAATAATCAATTTAGATAGGCAAATAACTAAAAACACATGTAATTTAATCAGTAACATGACTATAATAACTAGAAAAAGAATAAACAATATGGAAATGTAAATAACTATAACACATTCCATTTAATCAATAAACTAAGAATTAAATGAATCCAGAGATAATATCATTATGAAGATATCATGGATAACAATAACTAAATTCTTATTTAAGTAAATTCTCAATTATTGGACATCCGGATCTTAGGAATTATGATACCTAAACTATTAAGACCTTTATCAAGATAATTTAAAACTGATTGGTTGGTATACACAAGAAACCCATTTAACTAACTCTATAAAACTGATCCATATCATGATACAACCAATGCATTGAGGGGATATTTATAACTAGGCCCCTCTAGTATTTTAATGTCCAAATAATTCCTCATATATTGAATAATGTATTTAATTAATGAAAAATATGCCTTATTGAAAAATATATGTATTGAGTAAAGGATATAAATTTATCAATATTTCCCCATTCAATAAAATAAAAATAAATATAAAACACCATATGTTTAAATGATATATGTTTTATTAAATAAGTATATCCATGATAAATAATATGTATATTTAGGAAAAATTCAATGTCAATTGATCATAGGAAAGAAAATTTCACAACTATAAAATTCACATACGGATATAGTTTGGAATCGTGGACATATGCCAAAAAATTATGGAAATAACCTATTTCCATAGTTTTTCAAAACCATTACGTATAGAGTTGTTTCAATAGGTATTATCTATTTCAATGGTTTAAACCATGGAAAAAGGTCATCTATAGACATAGTTTAATCCATGTATATTTCTTACTACAACCACTGTTTAACCATGGAAATTGGAGCCTTATACCATAGTTAAATCCATGGAAGTAGGTTCTCTATATCCATGATTTAGACTATGGATATTACTTTATATAACCATGGTTTAACCATGGAAATTAGGTCCTAGGACCAAAGTTAAAACTATGGTAGTAGGTCATCTATAGAGATGATTTTAACCATGTCTATTTATTTATATAATCACCTTTTAATAATGGTAATTAGATGATACTTCCATGGTTAATACTGTGGCTATATTCTCTATATTCCATAAAAATTTTTACCCAAACCTCAAATTGATTGAACCTATAGCTGTTGTAGGATACAAAAGAACACAACACCACTCATATCATTAAGCTTCTATAAAAAAACATTTAGCATTTACATGATTTACATAACCATTATAAATACCTTTGATGAATCATAAAATAGTTTTCAACTTTTGTATGATACTTAAAATTTATGAAATTATATGATTTTATATAATATCAAGTATTCCATTTAATTCCACAATATCAAAATAGCTTTACTATTTCTAATATTTTTTGTCCAATGGAACAACTACACACTATCATTCACATTGAAAATGAATATACAAAACATTACACTATCATTTACAACTGCACACTACCATTTACAAATTAAAAATTTCATATTATCATGATATTATATAATTTACAACTAGAATTTTTTTGGAAGATGAATTTTACAATTGCATACTATCAGTTTTGGGGGTGAGGTGTATTTACTTTCACACTATCATTTACAACTGCATAGTTATACACTATCATGGTATTATATTACTTACATATGAAACTATTAAAAAGTGAATTGGAAATACTAAAAGAGTATTTGAAACACTAAGTGATATGTAGTTAGTAAATAATAGTGTGAATTTACACACTATTATGGATACACTAAATGATTTTTAGTTGACATATAGTAGTGTGAAGTTACATACTATTACGTCTATTCATGGATAAATAATGTTCATTTAATTAATATGGTTTTCATTTCTGAATTATAGAATATAATCTAGTAAGTTCATATTTGGAAACAACTGATATATGGGTTAATATTAATGATATAAATTAACAAAATGAAATATATATTATTAAATGTGTATCTAGTGTAAAGGTTTATAAAATAGTGGGAAATAAAATATGTACCATTGAGTAAATAGACAACATCAGTGTATTGCAGAGTCAATTGTCCATGAACATGAATCCTAAGAAACTAAATATAAGTAAATAATGGGACATGGAGTGAGAAACATATTCAAGGAATATGTTATGTTATTTATGGAATAAGAAACTACCCATGGAAAGTATAACATGTTAAATGATAGATAATAAAGATTTTAAAAGTTAGTTTGACATAAAATTTAAAATTGATATGATAAAAAGTACCAAAGAGTTTAATATGAACCTATATGAACAAAAAATAGGTACCTATATGAACAAAAAGTAATAAAATTATTGAGATTTTAAAAGGTATATATTTTTCATTTTAATGGTATTGAAATTATAGGTACCTATTTTTATCATTTTAAGGTACTAAAATTTTAAAAGGTGTGCACTATGATGAAACCGAATTGGTATGTACATAATATTATGTAAAAGGGAACTAAAATGTAAAAGGGGTTTCTAATAAAATCTAATGAGAATGAAATAAATATCACTGGATATTTAATAAACCAATTTTACATGATAAATGGTACATGACTAAATAACCAACAATGAATAATGAATATTTAAATTGATATGTATAGTTTTTTTAGTTTGTGAAATTTTTATTACATGTTTATTTAAAATTCATAGACTAAACAACACACATTTATATGAATACTTTCACAGACTAACATACCATAGTAAAAATACTAAACACCTATATTCATATAATATGAATAAATTCATATTATATATATACCATTACATTTTCTTAAAACATAGTAAAGATCTTTGTAACATAATATATGACTTCATATTATATGCATGATGGTACACATACCTTCATATTAAACCAAGGTATGATAAAATGAAGTCATATAATATGCATATGGGTTTTTCACTATAAGTTGGAATATTAAACAAATGTATGATAAAACCAGGTATGAAAAATATATGTGAAATAATATTAAACCATGGTATGTATACTTGAAATTTAGAAGACGTTTAAATTTATATCAAAGATTCCATAATTTGAATATAATCTTTTTATTCAATTATCTATGCCTATGCATTACAATTACAAACTGTAATGATAAAAACCTAAATGGGGCTATTATTTCAAATAATAACCCATAAATTATAGTTATAAGGATGGAATCATTAAATCTTATAATAAACTATGAATTACAGTAATAAAATTTGAATTATGGTTATAATCTTTCCAAGCTTATAATAACCAAATAATAGTTAATGAAATGTACATTACAGTTATAAACTGTAATGCTGAATCCCCAAATGGGGTTATTATTTGAATTGAAAAAAACTAAACAGGGTTATTATTTCAAATATGTCACAATTTTCAAAGGGGTTTGTGCTTGTACCTATATTTTTTATTCATTTAATTATCAATAATTATTTTTCTAAAAACGATGTGAAAAAATTATGTATTTGAGGGTTTTGATATACCATAATTTTTTTTAAAATAAATAATAAAATATAAAATATAAAATTATGAGTTATTTTATCACATATTTCATAATGTAATTTGTGATAAGAAAAAAAATCATTAATTCATATAAAAATAATAATCCATACCATTTTTGTAAATAGTTAAGAAATAAAAGTTTAAAAAAAGTTTCCAACACCTGAAAGAAAAAATATAGGGTTTAACTAATTTTTGAAATATGAAATGTGTTAATAATACGTGTCTTAATATTTTATCACTCTGATGGAACCTAATCTAGGAAAAAGGGAAATTTAACTCTACTTCCATGTAACTTAGACGTATAATCGAGAAGGTGTTGAGAGGGACTCACCCCTCCAACTTCAACATCTTTTAATGGTCAAGATATGTGTATGTTTATTCTAGTGTGGTTAAGAATAATGAACTTCCCAATATAGTTCCATCAACAATGTACATGAGAGACCTTTATTATGAATCTATGGTATGAAACCTATATAAACATAAACTATGTTAATTATTTTTAATAGTTCAAAAATTTAATGATAATATCATAAAAAATAATTTTTATACATCTTTGAGGTTGAGGATATGACACAAATACTCATAAATATATTGATTGGTTTCCCCTTTGATGGTTCCTCGATCCACCATATTCTAGACCCACCTTTTAATAGAATTAATGACACATATTGAATGTATTGGAATATCTAGTTCCCAAAATATAATTTTTAACCTATTATGGATTAGTAATAATGCTAAAATCTTGGTGTACCTTCATGTTACATAGTTAAGGATTTTAGAATCCACCTTGAGGGGTAGTCTATAAGTGCACACCATTTCAGAAAAGAGACAAATCTTCTAAGGAAAAAACATTTAGAATTTAAAATATTCAACTTAAATTTATTGTTTTCCAGCTTGGGGAATATTGGGATTTAGTTGTTTTCACAAATTTAAACACTTAAATTGGAGGAATCAATTCAAATGCCTATAAAGGATCAAGAGTTCCTTAGAAAAAATAAAAATTCTTAATTAAATAGGAATTTATGGCCTAACTTTTAAGTGATAAATGTTAAGAAATTCACAATTTCAACTGAGAATATCCATATTACTGAGATGATTGTGGAACATCTTCAAGGAATTCAATCCAAGCTTTTAAGTAATGAATAAAGATTATAAGAATGATCCAAATCACCAAGGACCACATCAAGGGCAGTCAATACAATTTCTCAAGTATGGAAAAAAGGACTAACAAGCTCTCTAATAACACCCAAGCCTGTATAAATAGTTTTGAAGCAGATGTAGATATACTTATGAAATGAAATTATTAAAGGGAGAATGGATTTATGTCAATCCAAACTAAAACCCATTGCATAGAGTGTGTCATAAAAATCAAACCAATTAGTGACAAGGATATTGAAATTGTAAATCCATTGGATGGTGAAAAATTTATAAGATTTTATAGATGAAGAACCCACTAAAATTTTAGGTTTAAAGTCATCTACACTTGGAAAAGTCTTTAGGAAATTCAGACTATAAGAACTTTAGGAGAAGATAATTTTAGGAGGAAAACACATAGAAATTATTGATTTTGGGAATGATTTCATTGAAGAGGAAAATGAGGAAATGAACATTTAATTTACACTATTTGAACTAACTGATCTTGGATAAGAAAATTAAAAAAAGGATTTTAGATTATATAACTAATGAAATAAGATAAAATTTAATTTCATGAAGGGTTAAAATTTAAGAAACAAAGGAAAAATAGGTTGTAATGAGGTGGAAATCTTAATAACGAGATGGAATATTCTGGACCATTGTTCGTATACTTCATTGGAGCCTAAAAGTAGATCAGAGATTCCACACTAGATTTATAAGAAATTTTACAGCTAAAAAGTAGCCAAAATAGTTTTAAATAATTGGGAAATAAAACCCAAAAAAGTATAATATAAGTATGAGACTAATTATTATTAATAGGTAATGAATCTAAGGTTTACAGAACACTATTTTGCTACATGAAATGAAAGCACAAAAAAATAAAGTTTAGAATTATTTGAAATCTGGATGTCTAAAGAAGATGTTAAAATAGATAGTGGCTAGATTGAAGAGAAAAGGTATATACTTTAAGTGGATATACATGAGGAAAAAATACAGACGGAAATAAGAGAACTCGAGTAAATTACATAAAGAATAAAAATAGATTCCATAAATTCTAAAGGAAGAAACATAAATAATGATTAATATTTTCATTTAATTAGAAATATTATTCATAAAATTTAGTACAACCTATGATTAAATGTAAATATGTTAATTAAAATTATTATTAAAGGTATACCCGGTGAATTGAAAAAGATTAATTTATTAAGAATATTCCTTGCTGAATGAATCATGTCTTTTGATAATTGGTCAATAAATATTAAGAGTTCTAATAAACATATAATTCCATTCATGTAACATACCTAATAGAATATAAAGATCATTATTGAAATGTTAAAAATAAATTTATCTAATGAGTAACTTGTAGTGAATCTTAATTAGTAAAGTATATAAATAAATATCTCTATAAGAAAATAATAATATAATTAATAGAAAAAACATGATTTAATTGAAAAAATTATTCATATATAAATATCATATAGATTTTTTCATACACAAATATCTATATGGTTTATGTTTGGAATGTTGGTATATTGTAAATTGAATTACAGTATAAGAAACTACAATATAATGAAACACATTGGCATAATGTTAAATTTTTTATATTATAATATATGAAAATGTGTATGTATTTTAGTATTTCTAGAATCATAAGCACATGTATAATCACCATAAACATTAAAATGTATATATATTACACTATATCTATAAGTATAAGAAACCATATGGAATGAAAACATGTGTGTAATATTCAAGTTTTGGTATATGATTTTGTGTAATAATGACCATAAACATGATTATATGTATGTAAATAAGAATAATCTTAAGAAAATTCATTTATTATGATTTATATATTATTTTATTTTTTACAGTACTTTTATATTATAGTTTTTGAAATTATGTATATATTATATCATTTTTATAATCATGGATATAAATATAATCATAGGCATTCTCATTATTAATTTGATAATGTGGTTATATTGCATCAAGTGTTTAAGAATAATAATAAATATATTCACTATTAACTTTAAAATGCGTGTATTTCAATAATTGTATAAGGATTAACAAGAGAATAGGCATAAGCATAAGAATATGTATGTATGTATTCAATATTTTTATAATCATGAGAATAAGAAAATTTAGAAGTAATTTCTTAGAAATATATATTATGGTATTATAGTATTATTATATTATAATTTAAGCATAAGTAGAAGCACTGTAAAAATGAGTATATTTTAATATCTATTAGGATATATAAATTATAATATTTTTAAAACTGTATATCTTTTAGTATTTGTGTAAGATTAAGTTTGATCATAAGTTGAGGAAATTTAAGAATGAAAAAATGTTTGCATGACATTATTTATGTTAGTATCAAAATTATTATTTGAATAAGAATAATAATATGTATATGGATATATAAATATATATATTAGTTGTTATGTATTACAATCCTTCTATATTTCATAATTTTAAAATGTGTATATATTGAGGGTTTTATATTAAAATTATTAGTTTATTTTTTATAATTTATATCACCATAATGTGTTATGTTTTCTTATAATTTTTATATTTATGCATGATTTTTATTGAAGGTTGATAAAATATATATTCATGTATATGAATGTAGAAGAAATCACATAGAAAGGAATAAAAATATATGAGAATTTATAGTGTTTCCATAGATAAAGTTATACAAAAGGGGTAATATTATTGAAAAAAACATTGCATATATTGATTTAAACATGTTATGAACAATTTTTGAAATAAGTAAATGAAATATAAATTCTATGTGTATACCATAGGGATTCCATCCAGTCTAGATAACTGAACTCATGAATTTTATAACTCTACTTTTGTAACATGATGTTCTAATAACATCATGCACCTAATAATAATTAAATGATACCATAAAACTAATTAGTATGGTTAGATATATAAAAAATATATAAGGAAATATTATTATAAATAAAAATACTATCAAGAAATAATCAATATTTCCAGAAGTCCATGAACATACCTTCAAGACTTGTACTTCATTACATATTTTAAAGAACTTTCATATTGTGTGTTTCAAGTAGACATAGTTGATGAAATTTCTTATATATTTAGTAAAGGATGATAAATGTATCTATAAAAAAAATATGTATTTTAAGTAAATTAAATTTCATGCATGTTGAATATAAACTGAACTTTTAGTATATTATATTGCATAAATATTGAAATTGAATTCAACAGAATAAATTCACATGTATATTAATATAAATAAAATATATACTACTTTGTAAACAATAAATTAATTGCAATGTAATTACATGATAATGTAATATAAGATTCAGTATAAACTATGGAAAAAATACTTATTTAGACGGTGATATAAATAGAAATGTAAACTATAATTTCAATAAAATATATAATATAATATAAATTTTAATAAAAAAAATGATATAAATGAAAATATAAATATATGTTTCATATCATGATAAATCATTCAAAATGAAATTCTATTCTGCACCATGAAATGACAAGTATATTAATATAAACTACAATATAAATGACATGTGAATGATGTAGTTAATGATAATGCTTAAACATCATGTATATTAAGTGATTGAAATTTCTTGCATAATGATTATAAAATGAAAAAGAGTTTATAAATTTCATGTATATGCATAAAATGTGACTCCATATATATTAGATAAATTTAACTAAAAGCATATTCAATGTAAGAAAAATTAATTTATGAATGTACTAAATTATTAAACATAAAGTGCATTATACATGTATAGAAACTTAAAAGTGTATTTAATTTAATGTTCCTACTATATTTATAGAAACTCGATATACTTCAAGAAAGGCACGATATTTAATAAGAATTTTGAAGATACATAACATAAAGTTGGATATAAATGAAATAAAATTAATATATTAATATAAAAAAATATTAAATTTAAATTAAATTATACTTGAATTGTTAATGTGGATACACCTTTTATTGAAGTGGTAGAACAAACTGGTCATAATGAGGATTTACAGAGACCCATGAGGATTAGGGTTAATAAAAATTACAGTAAAAGAAAAAATGAAGTAACTGAACCTGTCAAGGTGACAAAGAACTAGAATTGGGAGAGAATTCATGTCCCAATTTTGGGATTTGGTCTACTAAGAGATGAAGGTATTAGTAGGAAGGATGTTTTTTTTGTAATGGATAATCCCCCAAAAATAGGAATAAAAACTTATTAATAAAAAATGGAAGTAATAGGCGAGTGATTCAAAACATATTATGACATCAATTTATTGTAGAAATTTCTTTGCTATGAGAAGGTTATGAAATCGCCTATTAGGAAGCTGAGGTGATCCAATCCTAATTTTCCATTGAGATGTATATGAAACCCTATTTGAATGGGGGATTAGAATTTTTATTGAGGAGAGGAAAATGATTTAGAGAGGTGGGGTGGTCATATCGAAGCTGTGTCAGAGCTATGTCGAAGCCTTGTTGGAGACACGTTATAGGAGAAAATCATTTGAAGGTGGGGAGGCTGCATTGGAGCTACATTGGTAGGGAGGCGAGGAGGACATGTTAGAGACACATCAGTTGAGAGGTGGTATGGCTATGTGAGAGGCTTGTCAGAGGAGGATTATCTTCAGGATTAGATCTGCAGATGCTGGGAAGCACCGGGAGGGAGCATCTATGAAGGTGGGTCGATTGTAAGGGATATGGTAGAGGGATTGACCGGGAAGGATGAAATTTTATGTGTATTGAAACAACTTCAAATAAACCATGGAAACAAATAAACTATTTCCATGGATTTAATAAAACTTGGCAATAGGTGTGTGGAAATTGGGTTTTCTTCTAGTTGTGTATTTCAAGGGAAAGGTAACGACTACAAAAATTATTTAAGAAAGTGAATTCTGATACTTCAGTTGGTAAAAATGATCATAAAATATCCATCACAAGAATAATGATGGTATCAATACAATGTATGCCTAGTGTAGTATAAGTAAAATAAAGTGTTGTTGTCATTAATGAATAGAAATACCATAAACAGATCTTTAAAAACATTATTGACGAAAATATTCTTTATTATTTTGAAAATAACATATTAAATATAATTTTTTTTGAAAATACCATTATTTCAAGATAACATTAGAAACTTGTAAAATAATCTTTAAAACATTGAGTGGCTAAGATGGAAGAAAATTCTATTCATGTCATATAAGTTAAAAAAGATTCATTTCAAATTTTTAATAAAAGATAAATGAGTATTGTTTGGAAAAAAACATGAATATTATTTTAAGAATATTTTTAAAAAGTAAAAAATGGGTAAAAATGTCTTTAATAAATCATTTTGAGAAATTTAAAAACATTTTTGAAAATATTTTTAGAAAACATGGTTTTAGAAGAAAAAGGACTTTCAACCAAAGAGAGAAATGAATTCAAATTTTCATAAAAACATTTTCTCAAACATTTTAAGTAACTATGAGTTGAAAAATGGTACTATTACTTGAGAAAATTATGAGTAACCATAGGATAAGAAAATGAAATGTGTTTATTATAAAATTATCAAATAAATTCCTTTAATATAAATTCAAGTATAAAAAATCCTAATTAAAATGAGATTGTGCAATAAACCCTTGAAAAGATCATAAAGTTGAAGTGATAATTAATAAATGAGTAGATTATGTGTATAAAATGTAAATAAACTTATAAAAAGTGGAAATAAAATATAATATATTCAAATGTATTTAAACACATAATCTTAGAATGTTAAAGACAATGAAGAAGTAATATAACCCAATGAAAAGAAATTGAGTTATGAAATTCATTACCACTTGGTAATTTTCAATTAAAATCCCATTGGATAAAATAATTAAAATTAAAAATTAAAATACCATTAATTGTGAAGGATTAATGATATTACATGAAAAATGGGTAGTATATACACTATATAAAATAAATTAGGTGCATAACATTACAATATACCTCAATGAAGAGAAATTGTCATGAAGTCCCTTACCTCATGATTCATTTTGATTAAACATTATTTAAGCTCATATATAATAATTTTAATAAATTTATTAACTTATTAATCAATAATATTAATATTTATAATCTATTAAATTATCCTATTATATCATTTTAACACCCATTTTCTAATGATATTTCATTATTTTCATTGTTTTGGATCTTAATTTCCTTGTTTTCTCATTCTTATTTTACCATTAAAGTTATAGTTATTAGGTATATGATATAGATCCATAATATCAATAATTATATTAATGTTATAATTTTTTTTCATTATATAAATTTTTATAATCATTATTTAATTTTTAACATGGAGAATGGATCACATCGCTTAGTAAAGATGGTAGGCCGTACGTATGCATGAGCGATGTTATCATTCCAATAACAGGTAAAGGGTAAGGAATTGTGTGATATATTAATTTTCAAAAATCAATATCATGTAATATATATCATATATACTCATTAAAGTTTTCTTTATTATATTCCATGTAAAGCGTAAGTGAAAAACAAATCACATCACTTTGCGAGGCGGTTGTCCTCCATACACATGAGGGACGTTATAATTTTTTAAAAGGAATGGAAATTAAGAAGGTATATATTATATTGAAATTTAAAAAGTATAATAATATCATAAATACCATATAAATTTTTTAAATACATCATTATATATATCCTTAAAAGGTGGTAATGGAAAATTAATTACATCAGTTTGCAAGGTGGTAGTCCGCCGTACACACAATCGATGATTTCGTTTCCCATTTGATGAAAGATGGTACTGGTTTTGGACATATATTTAACATAATAAAATCTAAGTATATATAATATACTGAGATTTTTATATAATAATGATTTAATTTTAATTATGTGGAAGAAAAAACAAAACAAAATGCTTGTTTAAGAACATTACATCTTCATTGAAAAAATTCTTTAGGTTTTCACCAAAAGAATTCCTAGGTTGGTTTTATGATAAAAAAGAGATCTAGGATGTTGGTAGAGGATTGAGGGAGTGATTTTAGTAGGTATTTTATAAAAAATGGTTTTTTAAGTGTGAATATAAGAGGAGAGTGGGTGGCCATTTATAAGTGAGGGAGGGGACACACATGAAATTTTTGAAAAGATTCAATTAAACACATGTTTTTATCATGAAAAGAGCCTCCAAAATGGGTCATTATCAAACCTTATAGGTTATAAGGTATACATATGTATATAAAATGGTGTTTGAACTAGGTGGTATGTCATTTTAATTCTGATATGTTTTTTGTTTAACCCCTAATAAATCAGTTTTTACCTTAACCACGATAATTAAATTTTACTACTTTTACTATTCATAATGGTAAAAAATTATGTTGAATTTTTTAAATAATAGAAATTATTTTAATTCCAAGTATTTAATCCATTTTTAAAAATTCAATTCATATAATTTCTATAATTCAATTTAAAATTATACCCATAGATGTGACAAAAAAGCGTATTTTTAAAGAGAATTTTTTCATAAGGAAAGAAGGTTTTAATACAAAAAATTTGATTTTAAATTGATTACAATGGCCTAAAATAGTAAATTATAAAATAAGTTATCTAATTTTTCTTTAAAAAAATTTAAAATGTAATTTCACCTTGTGAATTATGTAAATGAAAAGGTAGTTTTCATTAAAAGTCAATATTTTCACTATTCATCAAAAAATGAAACATTTCTGAAAAATAAAAAAACTTCACCCAAAGATAATTTTGATATACTAATTTAAAAAAAGAAGTTAATTTTATCAAATAAATTTTCTAATTTTTTTAAAAATTAATTTTAAATTATGTGCTCAAATCCTGACTAAACCGTCTTTTAGAAAAATTATAGTTTTTTAGAAAACATTTATTTTTATTTTAAATGATTATTATTTTATTTATAATCTATATATAACCATAATTTTCATAATTTAGTTAGTACTATTCATAACCTCTAATTTTATAGCTAGGTTAAAACACTATACTATACTACGATTCATTTAGAATTGGGGTTGTGTCTTCCGAAAGCTTAGCTATCGAAGAGATTAAATTTAAAGAAATATATTTCATGGGTTATTTAAGATCAGTATTGCATTTAACATAAACCATTAAATATAATGTTATCTTTTTATAATTTTTAGGTGTCACATTCTACCCACCTTAAATAAATTTCTTCCTCACTATTTGATCATGTTCTCAGAAATCAAGGGTTTGATATTTGAAAATTCATTTGTTGAAAACCCACATCATAAAAAGGGTTAATAAAACATCCACTTAATACGAGTGAAATGGGAGTGAAAAGGTCATATGGAATAACACATAAATATGTTTCTAAGTAGGCAAAAATTGCTGGTAAGTGAAGATATGTACATGGAATAAAAGTTTAAATAATTATAGGGAAATATAGGGATCATTGATCATAAGGAAGAGATTGATCAATATAAAGTTAAGGACCTAAAAACTATAAATCTATGATGATTTAAAATACCATTTGACTCACTAGATATGAATTTAATATGATAACTTTTCTTTTCCATGATACCTTTCCTAATGTTTTGGAATTTATTTATTGTATAAGAGTGTAAGGAAATATAATTACTTGATATGTTTCTATTTCATGTGCATAATTTCATCCTTTGGTTATACTTCAATAAATTTCATATTAATCTCTTATTACAAGTAATGAATATCAAAACATGTTTTTTATGCCTGAAGCACTAAAATTCACTTTTACAAGATCATAATATCCATATAAGAGTTACAAGTCTTTATATTTTGTTTCTAACTATTTTCCAAAACCAATATAGTTAGCACAAGTTATGAAATATAATACATTAATCTCTAAACCTCAATAGTAACCACATTGTTTTATCATTAATATTTATTCATGAAATAGTTTAAGTATGAACAATGCCATATTAACCAGAAAATCATGTATTCTAGTGGTAAGAGTTAAACCCTTATCATCCTTCGGTTTTGGAATCAAGCAGAACGGCCTTGCCAGATGTGATTGGTTGACACCCGGTATATGAGTTACCATTTTTCTAAAACCATATTAACATAATTACTATAACATTCCCAAATTGTAATAACCTACAACTAATTCAATATAAAAGATAACATGGAACTTAAAGTTTACTGGTACCTTTAAACTTATACCCACAAAAAGTAAGGTCATTATTCCTTAAGTAACATTTTTCGTAAAACATATACTAAAATAATGGGTTGAATTCCCATAATTTTTTTTCCAAAAATATCTTTAATCATGTGACATTTCTAAGACATAACTTTTTAAAAGGGGTGTTTAAGAATTTGAACTTATGACCAACCTTAAACTCATAAACCCGTGATGGTATCCATACAAATTAAGTAATTGAAGACATATGTTCTTCTAAAATTTAACATAATCCTTAGATGTTTCATAATTATTATCACCAAAATACCATTGGTAAAAATAATTCTACAATTTAATTTTTTAATACAAATATACATAATACTTTTTCCATTTTATTTCAATATAATTACATCCTTAGTATAAGGTTTAGCCTTTAAAAATTGTCATTTAATTGGATAATTCCCAGGTTCCTCCATATTTAAGACAATGAACTATAAATGGATCATTATGATGAAATTTATTTTCTTCTATCATGATCTTCATTTTTCATTGAAAATTAATTGATTTATG
This sequence comes from Viscum album, assembly GCA_963277665.1. Classification (NCBI taxonomy): domain Eukaryota; kingdom Viridiplantae; phylum Streptophyta; class Magnoliopsida; order Santalales; family Viscaceae; genus Viscum; species Viscum album. The sequence continues at coordinate 1,239,779,659 of OY728153.1, forward strand.
CCCTTATTTTCCACATAACAATCATTTTACCATTCCTTTAATATACTTTACTTAGTGTATAATTCCATATTTTTTCATGAAGGGAATATATCCTTCTTTCCTCTATGGTCTGTATTACTTTATCTCTTTCAAAATTCCATCATTCTCTTCCTTGGTGAGTTTAGGATTTGGTTAAGGTACAAGTTGTTAATCATATTTCGAGATAACCATATATGAAAAATTATGACATATTTCACACCTTTAATAATTTCATTTGGTTTCTCATATTCACCACTTTTTCTTTATATACAACATCAACATGATCAATTGGGTTCCAACCATTGACATAAACAAAAAATAATAGTGTAAGATCCCGACCCTTCTGGAGATGTATCATGATTGTTTTAGGTAATATTTTTCTTTGTTTTGGTTAAAAATTGGGTGGGTTTTGTTCCAAGTGAAATTTGAGAATTGTGGAAGCTAAAGGGGTTATTCACAGTTGGAACACAGTTAGGGAAAACCATGTGGTTTGGTCCAACAAACCATGAACCCCTTTCTGGAGTGATAATAAGTGGTACATGGTTTAGCCAAATCATGTGGCCAACCTACCCAAAACACACAACCAAAGGTAGAGGGTTTTTTCATGTTTGAAACATGGTTTTCAAAATTGTGAACCCACTTAGTAGAAATAGTGAACCCCTAAAGAGAGGCATACGTTTATGCACACGATTTAGAAAACTGTGTGCCTCAACCCAAGAAACCATGGATGCATGTTTTTAATCCCACAAAAATTTATTTAAAATACTCTAACCCATCACTATTAAACCCTAAAATTTACTATTCATCCTAAATAATTTTACAATGATTTTGGATTCCCTAGAGAGGATTCTAAGGCCCCTTGATCCATTTTTTTGATGAATTGAAGATTTTATTAAATGATGGGATCCCTATTGGTAAGTGATTAATTTTTTGTTTGGTTTATTTTCTCTCTCCTGTATTAATCTCAACTTTTAGATGGATGATTTCGTCCCTTAGTTCTGGGTTTATATATATTTTTTCATGGATCATATTTATTGGATCTTGATCCTTGGTTTTGGACTTAGATCTTCCACAACGTTGTGAGATTGATCATTCCACATCAATTTTTGGGGATTTTGGTTTGGCGAATGCCCATAAAAAATCTCGAGGTAGGTTGTATAATTATCAAATCCCATAGTATTGATTATAATTGTGCATATGTAATTGTGAAATTTTATTTTCCATGTTGGTAAATTGCATTCTAAATTGAATTAATTAGTTAATTTATTTTTCCATATGATAATAAAATTAGTTGACCATGATATAATGAAATTTGTGAATAATGGGATTATGAAATTGTTTGATTAATGGTTTATGAATTTCATAGTGACCCATGGGGTGTTATGATATGATTGAAATTTATAAAGACCCTTGGGGTGTACCGAAATGGTTTAATTAATGTTTTATAAATTAAACTTGGTTGATAAATGAAATTTTGAAATGGGTTGAATAATGAATTATGGTAATCGATGATAAATGGTTGGAAATATGAAATCATGTGATTTGATATCTATGACTGTTTTGGGACATGGAATTCTACTCCAAATAACCATGGGGTTTCATAATTCCACTATAGTACACTAATATATTTATATATTATATGTGATCCCTGAGTTGTGGGACAAGGACTGCTGATCCAAATACCCATGGGTTCTAGACTGATACTCTAGGCCCCCATTGTTTGAATGTGAAATTGGAATGTTTTGATTAATGGAAACCCATAATGAAATAAAATGTAATATCCCATTGGTGATAGTTTATACTCTGGTATGTGAAAAGGAAGGTATTGATGGTTTAGGTGTCATCTTGAACCTGGGGAATTATGTGGTTATTTATAGAATAATAAATGTGAAAACCTTTTACCTAATTTATTACACTTTATTTTTTATACAACTTTATACACTATTAGATTTTGGATATTTTTTTAGTCACTATTGGTGGTGGCCTACTGAGTTGTACTCAATGACTCTTTGGGCTGCCTGATCAGTACCTAAATAGACTTTATGTTTACATGACCTGATAAGGGAAAGTACCCTATGTTAGATGGATGAGTTGGGATGGAGCATGGATAAGGGAACCAGACATGATGTTGGGACCTTCTTGGGACTTGTTAGTATCCTTATTTTGGTTTTTCAATTTACACTTGATACATATATGGCATGACATATATACTTATTTAGTTTTGGAAATTGTTTTCCTATCTTGGTTTATCATGTGATATTGGTCTATAATGGTTATGGAATTATTCAAGTTATTGGTTATTATCATTTGGCTATTTATTATTTATTTCCATTATTGTGATGGTTTAATAAAATGTGTAAAGTCTCCCCCTGATATATCCATTAGACCCTGACTGCTAGTCTACAACCTTTGGATTATGTGGAGGCACACCTAAGGTCACATGACCTACCATCTCAAGGCACTGACATGCGACACCTGATATGGGATGTTAAAAAGTGGTACCAAAGGTGATTTTATTTTATTTTCAATTTTATTACTATTTGGGAATGGTAAACAGGAGACTAGGATGAGTCGAGCTTTGGTCAGGAGATCGTTCATGGGTGTATCTAAGCCTTATCGGGGGGAAACCCAAGTGCCTAGTGTGGGATTATTATTGTTGATGTTTGTTGTTACAGTTGAATGTTATTTCACCTTGAGTGATGCAATTTTTGTGTGATATTATTATTTCTCTAGGATTTTCCATTGCTGCTTGTTATGGGATGATATTTGTGTAAGTATGAATCATTCAAGGCACTTAGGGTTCATTGTGAGATGCATCATTTTAGGCATACACATAGAATAAGGTTTTGGGTGATTTGTTAAATGAAATTTTTTTCCTTGTTTGAGTAATTTAAATGAAAAATATGTCTAATATAGAATTAAGAAATTATAAATGATATGAAATGTGGAAATTTTAAAGGGATAAAATGGGTGTATAATGAGAATCCTTGAGATATGAAAATGTCTTACCCTATGTTATCCTCGATCCTTATGAGGGATGGCTGAGGGTAGTGATTGTGCCTTGGTTTTGACCATGTTGTGGGGTGTGAGGGATTATGTATTATGGATTTATTTTTATCCATATCTTTAAAGTGTTAATGTTGTGTTATGTGTCCTAAGATGTGTGTTTTGAATTGTAGAGATATTCCTTCATGAAGATACTTGTCGATTGGACGATATGTGGGCATGAATGGAAATGTGACTATAGTAGTGGAACTTGAGGATCCAATAGTGTAGGATGAAGTATCTGGAGAGAATTTCCATGAAATATTTTCTTACTTTATACAGTTTATGGAAAGAGACCCATAGTGGGTTGTGAAAAACACGCCCAACTTGAAATAGGAGTTTTAGTTTCAATATCCTATGACCATCATCAGTGAGGTTGGACCTAAGGTAGCTGAGTTATGGATTGAGTCCATCTAGATGATCACTCACCACTTAGAGACACCTATGGAGGAGAGAGTCCAACTGGATGCTTATATGTTACATGGTTAGGCGATGCATTGGTGGGACATCTAGACATGGGATGAATAGATGGAGAATATGAAGTGAAAGGACTTATAAGAGAATTTATTGGAGACCTTATACCCTAAGAGGCTCAGGAAGGATAAGGAATCCGAGTTTATGAGGTTGACCTAGAAGAGTATGTTTGTGATGGACTATGATGGATGATTTATTGACCTATATAGCTTCGTTCCAGTATTGGAAATAGATGAGGTAACTGCGGTGAAACATTTCCAAGATGGGATTAAATGTGAGATTAAGTCACAAGTTAACATCATTAAACTGAAAAAGTTTTCTGAGGTGGTGAATCAGTCTCTCATTTTTTAGGGTAATCTAAAGGAGGCATCCAGTGGAATAAAGGTGGTTTCTACTGGATGACCAGGAGGCACATCTTCTGAGAGTAGGAAGTGTCACTTTTAGAATATCAGATACAAAAATAGGAACCAAAGTGGTTAGGAAGAAGGATTGGTTACTCAGAGCAGTAATCAGATATAGTTCCACTAGTGTGGTTGGTCGGGGAATATTCGTAGTTAGTGTCCCTGACTACTAGTGGAGTGCTGAGCTTATGTTAGGATTAGTCACTTGCAGAGGTGTTATAGGAACCCTCAACCTTTGGGTAATGACAAAGGATCCAGGATAAGTGAGAATACTATAATGGGGTTGTCTACCCCATATCATTCTAGTAGTTAGAATTCATTGAGCAGTGGTGGTTGAGGCAGTGGATATGATAATTATGGGAAAGAGTGATTATATTAGTAGAGTAGTGTAGCAAAGGGGACTCATACTACAACACATGGAAGAGAGATAGGGAAGTTTCGTACAGTTCAACCCACACTTATGGATAACAAGGCGGATCCATCGACAACTATAGGTACTATTCCTATAGTTTCTACACTTTCTAGTTCCTTATTTGATACATGATCATCTAATTCTTTTATATCTATAAAACTTGTGAATATTATAAGACTTACAGTGGAGTTCTTAAGTGGGGTTATGACAATTATCACACTGTTGGGATCACAATTTAGAGAAGTATGTTTGTGGATGTTGTGTTCTCTCAAGTTTGGGGAGTATCTTTTTCATTGGGATCTCTACAAACTTGATATATTAGAATTTGACTTGATTTTGGGTATAGAATGGTTGGTATCATAATGATCCCATATCAATTGTTACCACAAGAGAGTGACATTTATATATACTGGAAGTGGTAGTTATTTTCCTAATGGGGAGTAGGATATCCAGGCTGGCCATGCTGGGCTAATTCCTCAGCAACTGGGGAGATCACCACCTAGGTTGAATGTCTTTTTTTGGATGATGGGGCTATGAAGAATGATACCTTCATACCTATAGTATATCATCTTTAGGATGTGTTTCTTGAAGAGTTATCAGATATTCTACCTGAGAGGTATTTTGAATTTATAATTGAGCTCATGCCTAGAGCTGAGCAAGTTTCTATTCCACCTTATAGAATGTAACCAATAGAGATTTAGGAACATAAGACTCAACTAGAAGAGTTTATGGATAAGGGATTTATTCATTAGAGTGTGTCACCTTAGGGTTCTATAGTTTCCTTTGCTATGAAGTCTAATAGGATGCTACGCTTTTGTGTTGATTACTAGAAGTTGAACCAGATGTTAGTGAAGAACTGTAACGACTAGGACCCGGCCAGCCACCCGAACAGTGCCAAACGGGTCGGGTGTTACTACCTTAGGTGCACCTCCCCAAATGACAAAGGCTTCCAACTAGAAGCGAGGGTCTGTTAGGTATAGTGGGAAGGCTATACCCTCTCAGAGGATCATAATAAGGGTACTGGTCTGAGAATAAGAATAAATATGCAGCGGAAGACTCAGCAGACTCGAACCAGACCCGTAGAGCGGAAGCATAATCAATATAGATAAACAACGGAAGCAATAAATATAAATGACAATAGTAGAAAGTAAACAGAACAACATGCTGAATATCATAAGCAATTACTACTGTAAACAACCAACATGCATCCATATCAAGTCATACATATCAATTTATAACGGCGCCAATAGCTAACCAACAATTGCTTCATAATAAGTTAAGCATTCCAATAAAGAAAGGAAAACAAAACCAAGTAACCCCAGCTAGGTATGACCTCAAGGTCCATACCATCTCCATGAAACAACTAATGCAGCCCATCTCCTGAAGCTGGCCACTTTCCTGCACGTAAATCCATAAAGTCTGCACGCGTCCCGAAGGGCCCATACAGGGTGTGAGACAAATCTCAGTAGGATACCACCCAACAGTGCATACCAAATATATGTGTTTAAGTAGTCATGCAAGTGTAAGGAACACTGTAAGCAGTATAATGCAAAAATAAACATGAACTCTTTTGGTGCTCAGCAGCCACCATGGAGTGTCACCTGCTTCGGCCAACGCTAGAATCTCTGTCATGTAGCCCGACACCATGTGCCCCCTAACACCATGTGTCTCAAGTACCGACGTCCTGAAGGCACGCCCAAGAATAGTAACCCGATACCTTGTGCCTCCTGACACCTCATGCCTCAAGTACCGACATCCCGAAGGCACGCCCAAGAAGTAACCCGGAGGAACAACGATGTCTGCACTCAAATCACGGCAAGCCTCATCCCCCAACCTGATAGCCTCAATGCTATCCCCTGAAGGCTCCTCACCTCCCACATTGCTTTCTACGGAAAGAACCCCCAACCAAAATACCTAAACGTAACTACAGGGGCCTCTAACCACACAAGCGGTCAAAACTACCTCATCACAGAGTATCTATGTGTGCACACTAATCAAAGTCCTAGGTGAGCGGTAATCACCAAAATAGTACCTTAGCCACCAACACATCTTACATCTCGTGTCCCTGCAACCATGCCTCTCAAGTCTGATGGCATCGCCATCCTAGTAACCTGGACCATGCCCAACCTGGCAGTTCTACTGCCTCAAGCTGACATCCATGATGCCCAATCCTGTGGCCAAGACCACCCAAAGTAACCCAGCCTGAGCCCAACCTATGATCAGCGTCACTCAAGTGTAACCGGGCCAAGCCCAACACAACCCAAAGGGTCCAGCATGTGCGATTAAGCAATTTCATATATATCAAATTTAAACAGAACACATAATCAGGCAAAACAACCTAAATAGATGAATTGCACTATGCACGATGCTGTCCCATACTAGCACTGAGGTCTTGAATTCCTCTAAAAATTTATATTAGGCTTAATAAATTAAACTCAAAAGTTTAATGCATTAATATTTCAATTAAAACCATTTTGGCATTCCCCGACCAAAATGTCCCGATGAGAAATGACCCCTCACTCGGCCCCGCTCATGGAAACTGGTAACATGGCATACCCAAAGGCATCCATAGGTCCAACAAGCAATTCAATATGAAACAACAGATAAAACGGGTCCTGCTCAAAATACCCGAAAACGCGCCAAAGGCCGACTCACCCAAACAACCACAAAAATAAAAAATGAAGTATGTACCACCTACCTGAGACTCGTACGATGCTACTCCTCTGATAACAGCTGCCAATTCGGTCTGAAATGCGGTAAATCTACAAAAGATCCAAAACTTCTCAAATCCCCATAACTCATTCTAGAACAAAAATCAAACAAAACGGCCTAATAGGAATCGAGACCTTACCAAGGGGGTTCCAATGCATCAATCAGAGTTTGAATTGGGGTTCAGATGAAGAACCAGGAAGCGATTGAAGATCCGGATGCCTTAGGTGTGGAGGTTCTGTCCAGAACCTCAAAATGAGGCTACTGCCTGTTTTAATGAAAAAAAAGAAAGTACACAGCGTGTACTTCATGACTACATGTTGTGTAGGTCATTTAACTATTCATAATATGGCCTAATTCTGCCACCTTACTTTCCAAACCTGCCGACATGAGTACACGGTGTGTACCTATGGGTACACGACGTGTACTTGGTTTCTCTTCTCTTCCTCACCAACTTACCCACATGCCATGTATATCCCTCATACATGGATAGACTACACAGCGTGTCCAAGGGGAACACGGCATGTAACTCATTCTAACCGGCCAACAGGCCTACACACCATGTATGTCCACCACACGGTTGGGGGTACACGACGTGTTTAAACCTACATGCCGTGTAGTGAGAAGTTTTCTACACGGTAATCAAACGGCATGTACTCGAAAAGCACACGACCGACACTCGCTTTACATATACATGAAATGTACTTAAAGGTACACAATGTGTAGTCTGGAAATATTCAGAAACTACCCATTTAATCTAGTTTCCTTGGAAACAAGTCAAAAATTCAAACAGGGTCGGGATTTTGACCAGTTCTAAAAACCCAGGTTCTTACAATCTCCCCACCTTAACATAGCTCATCCTCAAGCTATCAAACAAAACCCAGAGATGACACCATACATACCACCCTGTTCAACGTATCCCGGAATTCTCCAGCCTCTGAGGTCCCGAAAAATTCCTCAAAGGGGCTCCCCACCTTAGGAATCACCTAACCCGGTCTCAACCCAACAAAACATAAAAAAAACAAGGGTTTACTAACCTATTTTCTAGATGCATAGTCCTTCTATGACGCATCGTCACCCCTACGCCCCATTGGCGCTCCTGTGTCATTCCCGACACCCAACGTATCCCACACCGCATCGGTGTCCGCCTCTACGAGGTCCTGGTGCCTAGCACCTCAAGTAACCCGCATCCTCGATGCCCCGATTCCCTCAGCACCTCAAGTAACCCGCATCCTCGATGCCAAACATCTCATACATACATATATATATATATATATAGAATATATCACGCACCCAATATGGTGCTAATCCCACTGACTAGCATCTAGTCAGTCCACATAGATCCTATGCACCACGTGCACTCAAAAAAGACATGCCTCTACAGGTCATGACAAAAAGGAAACATGGAGATCATGACCGCACCACGGTGTACCTCTAATCACCATCGGCTCACCAGCCTGCTTAGCCTCTAGCAGCTCCATAGCTTGCACCTGGCCTGAAGTACAGTTACCTGATGCCTAACCTCCCTGTAGTGCTGCTCCAGTCACCGGTCACTGACCCCTCAGATAGGTCCCACCATCTCTATCACGACCTCCACACACAACCGAACCTTGACTACCCTCTCCAGCTACTGAACCTGAACCAACTCCAGGTGCTACAGTCTGTCTTGGTCCCTGCCTTCCAGCTATCTGAGAAGGATTCCTGTAAAACCTCTCCAGATTCCCATCTTGTCCACTTGCCCGGCACTCCTTCGGAGGCCTATTGCACTGAGCCCGAACATGTCCCGGCTGTCCACATTGAAAGAAAATCACTGAAGAACTACTATGAGGTGGTCTAGCTGAATACCTATCCTGACTGACCTGCTGGAACTCATCCCGTCCTCACTTCTTGCTATCCGAACCATCACCTGAAACTATCTCCCTACCCAAGAAAGACTTCTTTCTATCGTTGACCTCAGCTATAAGTGCCTGGTTCACTGCCTCAGATAAGGAACCCAACCCGAAGATGTTCACCTGTACCCGAATGGCGCGTCATAATCCATCCTCGAAGCACCTCACCCTAGCTACGTCATCGCTTACCATACCAGGTGAAAAGCGAGACATCTCAGTGAAAGTGGCTGCATAGTCTATGGCAGACATGTCTCCTTGCGGAAGACTCAAGAACTCACGAGATCTCTCTGCCCTTAGTATCTCCTGGTAAAATTGCTCAAAGAACCTGTCCTCAAAGTCCTTCCATGCCAGTCCCTCGTGCTTACAACCCTATACCTTTATGTCCAACCAATGCTTCGCCAATCCTCTCAACATGTACGTCGCCAGCTTGACCCTCCACCCTGGAGGTGTCTCGAGTTGTTTGAAGATCATCTGCATGCTTTCTATCCAGTTCTCAGCCGCCTATGGACCACCCTCACCCTGAAAAAGTGGAGGGTGATACGACTGGAAATCACGTGTCAGATAAGCCATAGATTGATCTGTACCCTGCGCACCTCTGTCGATCCCCTGCAAGACACATACCAAGCTAGATCAGAGCTACTCGTCGAGCCAAGGTCCGAATGCTGCCAAACCAGGCTTCTGTCCTACCTGCACTGAATCCTAGACCTGGTCCTATCCCTGAGCCTATACCTGCGGCTCATGCTCTGCCTGTACTGAATCCTGAACCTGATCCTGCACCCGCGACACTGTATCATCTCCTGCCTAACGCTCCATCGAGTCGTGAAGGAGTAACCCGCTGAATACCATAAATGGTAAGACAACCCATATATATATAACAATATATTCTACATAGATAAGGAAAGCAATAAAGAGGTAGTGTAAAACAACTACCCTTACTCTCCTCTATCGCAACCAATGCCCTTAGCATCCCGACATCACAGGCTCCTTAACCCTCAATAGAGCCAAGTATCAATGGTAACTCAGGCCGTGCCCGTCCTGACAACCAACGTTGCCTCTAACCCGAAGATCGAGTCGCCCAATCCTGACAGTTACACTGCCTCATCCATAGTACCTACCTACTCTCATAAGAGCCAGACCCAAATATCCCACAACCTGCGATTCTATAGATATATAAAGCATTACATCCATATTGAAATAAACAAGAAATGCTATCAAGAGTTTCACCTATTCAAAATTCAAAGCATACATAACATGGAAATTGATTTTTATTCACATGGTATTATCACTTCAAAAAGCATACGTGCAATTATAAAATTGAAATACCCTAAAAAAATGTGCCTATCAAAAGCCAAACAACAAGCCTCGCCATACCGGGACAAGTTCAAATTCTCCCCTACCGCACCAGGTCAAGGGTCACATATCACAATCAAGAACATCACACATCAAGTGATCCACCGATGTGGAAATCATATAAACTGTAATATGAGCAAAAAACAACCAGTAATTCCAACCCATAGGCAACTTGGTCCATCCCTCGTACCTGGGGCTGCAAACACCCAAGCACAATCCAGAAACCTAGTTCCAGTAACAACAACCTATCTCCAGTATACCATATCCCAAATAGAAAAACCAGTAGAAATAAAATTGGTCTCAATATCATTAGTAGCCAGAAAAACAATGCTACTAAATCCTTGTCAAGAACTCCTCTGATACCACTTTGTAATGGCCCGAACCCAGAAATCCACCCGAACAGTGCGAAACGGGTCGAGTGTTACTACCTTAGGCACACCTCCCCTAACGCTAAATGCTTCCGACTATCAGAGAGGGTTTTTTAGGTATAGTGGGGAGGCTATACCCTCTCGAAGGATCATAATAAGGGTACTAGTCCGAGAATAATAATAAATATGCAGCAGAAGACTCAGCAGACTTGAACCAGACCCATAGAGCAGAAGCATAATCAATATAGATAAACATCGAAAGAAATAAATATAAACAACAGCAGTGGAAGGTAAACAGAACAACATGCTAAATATCAAAAGCAACTACTACTATAAACAACCAACATGCATCCATAGCAATTTCCAGAAACTTCCCATTAAATACTGTTTCCTCGGAAACAAGTCAAAAATTCAAACAAGGTCAGGATTTTGACCCGTTCTAAAAACTCTGGTTCTTACAAGAACCAATATCCTACTCTTTGTATCGATGATCTCATTGGATTATTGGGAGGAGCGTGTGAGTTCTCCAAGATTTAATTGAGATTGGGGTATCATTAGTTGAGAGTTATAATTTATGATATACCATGGACTACTTTCAGAAGTAGGTATGGACTTTATGAGTTTGTAATGAGTTCATTTGGGATAATGAATTATCTGATGATGTGTATGGCCTTGATGAACCAAATATTCCACCTATACAAAGATTATTTTGTGGATATTTTTGTTGAAGAAATCTTGGTGTACTCCAAGATTCATGATGATCATTCCCAACAACTTGACATCGTCCTGAGTACACTGAGAGAGTTTTGACTATACTCCAATATATCTAAGTGTCAAATTTTGGATCCCTAGGGTACATTTCCTAGGTTACACTATCTCGAAGAAAGGTGTGTCAGTGGACCCAAAGAAAGTTTAGGCAGTGGTTTTTTAGGAGCATCCTAAGAATGTTTTTGATATTCAAAGCTTTCTAGGGTTAACATGCTATTATCAAAGGTTAATCCTAGAATTTTCCCACTTGGATGTTCCATTTATGAGATTTACCAAGAAGGGTATTAAGTTTGAATGTTTTGAATCATGTGATATTTTTTTCTATGAGTTGGAGAAGCATTTGACTACCACACCAATCTTGATCCTACCCGAGTCGGGTGAGAAGTATACTGTGTTTTGTGATGCATCCAATATTTAAATTGGAGTAGTGTTAATGCATTTAGATAAAGTTATAGAATATGGGTCATGTAATTTGAGGACACATGAACACAATTACCATACACACTACCTTGAGTTAATTGTTGTAGTTTATTATTTGAAGTGTCAGAAAGATTATCTATTAGGATAAAAGTTCACTGTTTATACTGACCAAAAAATATTAAAGTATTTATTTTTAAAATGAGATTTGAATTTTTTTATTGGAGGTCGGTTGAGTATATACAGACTTTTAATTTTGGTCTTGTATACACACTCAATAAGGGAAACTATGTTGCTGATGCTTTGAGCAGGAAAACTCAGACTCAAGAAGTTCCAAAGTCTAGTTATGAGTAGAAGATGACTACCTTATTGGCTAGGATACAAGGTGTGGTTTATGAGGGGCATGAATAAATAAGAATCATATATATATCAGTGTTATCCATAAATCTAAGTTGGATTAGGGAAAGGAAATATGTGGACCTGAAATTTTTGGGCTCGAGAGAAAGTCTTGAAGGCGGGGATTCACCTTTCGATTAGACTATAGATGAGGATGAGATCATATATGTCTGGAACCATGTTTTTGAGCCTACATGTTTACAAGAAGAGATGATTCCTAATTTTAATGTCTTGAAGTGGGTATTTCATCCTGGTTTGACCAAAATGTATCATGATATGCATCGATAGTATTGGTGTCTAGTCATGAAAAAGGAGGTTATAGGGTTAATGACATGATGCTTCACCTGTTAGTAGGTGAAGGCTGACAAGCAAAAACCTGGTGGTTTTCTACAGTTTTTTTTAAAGAGGTAGTGCCTCAATCAAAAACTAAGGCACAATTTATTTCTTAAAATAAAGGGAGTTACAAAAGTCTGAAATATGGAATATTATTACAATCCTTATTGAAAAAAGAGAGAGAATCATCAGGCAAATCATCCAACCGGGTAATGACCTGATTGACCCCCTTGTTGGCAAGACTATCGGCAACCGTGTTCACTTCGCAGAACACATGTGTGGCAATGTAGTTGATATTCCTGAGTGAAGTAATACATTTCATCCATCGAGAGGTAATCAGACAAGCAAGGTGAACCACCCCCTTCTAGATAGCTTAGACAACAGTGGTTGAATCATATTCAATCCACAGGTTGTTCCAACCTTTCTGCTTGGAAAAGTCCACCACATTAATGACTCCCAACATTTCTGCTTCCAAAGCCGAGGCCAAACCACAACCGCCGAAGAAGCAGCCACGACATCTTCCAATACAGTCTCTGAAGATGGCACCACAGCCTTCCAGACCCGGGTTTCCTCTAGAGGCACCATCAAGATTCACTTTGAGCCATCCTGGAAGCGGGGCTTTCCAAAAGACCTCAATGGTACGTCGGGGTTTCCTATAAGAGCCCACAATTCTAAGACGACGGAGGATCTCAAAATCACCAACGGAGTTGTCACAATTATACTTCTGAAGAGATGAAACATCCTTGATGTCAATGAGAATATGTATTTTACCTACATTGAGATTGAAAGAGAAATTATTATGAATAAAATTATTTCTGTCATACCAGATCACATGCAGGAGCTTTGCCACCATAGCCAGAAAAAGATTCTTGATTTTCTTAGAAGAATCCCAAATTGCACAGTGTTGAAGTTGAGAACTGATTGAAGCAAGAAGTGACCATCTTCAACCAAATATGTCAGAAATGTAAATACAAAGAGATATAGCTATAGCACAAGACAAGAACAAATGATTAGAATCCTCGTGGTGTTGGTTGCACAGATGACATCTAGAGAAAAGATAAAACCCAAAGGATTGAAGACACACATCAGTGGGGACCCTATTATGAGCAACACGCCAAATGAGGGTAAAGCGCGAGGGCTCGATCAAAGGTTTTTTAAAATATTTCAACCAAACAAAGTTATAAATAGAATTACTAAAATTGTTTTTGTAGAAACTTTTAGAATCTAGGACACCATTAAAAGTAGGTTCCCAAATAAAGAAATCATCAGTGTCAGAAAAATGACAATTTTCAATGATGTGACTGATGTGATTTGGAAGGGTGATGTCATGATAGTTAACAACATCATGAATTGTGGAGGTGGTGTTCTCAGGACTATTAGTGGACGTTAGCATAGAGATTTAAGGGACACCAGTCCAGTTGTCCAGCCAGAAATTCATAGAGGAATCAACACTAACCATCCATCTAGAGTTGTTCATGATTTTAAGGAAAAAAGGTCTAATGGATGGCCAAATGGAAGAAGTGATGTAACCGAAGTTACCATTATGAAGCTTAGTAACAAACCTTTTCTTAAGAAAGACCAAGGAATCATAGATACAATGAATCAGATTTCAAGTCATTCTAGCTTGAAGAGATTCATTAAAAAGCTTAAGATTCTTAATTCCAAGACCACCTTTATCCAGGGGTTTACAACAAGTGGCCCATGGTTTGGTGACCAGTTTTATTTCAATCGTACTACCAGTACAGAATTTTTTTTTAATGCAAACATTGATTCTTTTGAGAATACTGGTGGGCCAATTGTAAACCATCATCGAGTAAACCATCTTGGAAACAATTGTAGACTTAACAAGGAAAACTCTTCTAGCCATAGAAAGAGATTTACCCTTCCAAGATGATAGTTGATTGATAATTTGATCAACAATGCTGTGAAAATAGCTGGATTTTGGTCTTCCTCAAAAGATTGGAACACCCAAATAAGTGAAAGGGAAAGAGCCTTCTTTGATTCCTAAGTAATCAATGATGTGAATTTTTCTGTTGGGGGCAAAGTTTTTCCCAAAGGAAACAAAGGATTTGTTCCAACTTATTGCTTGACCTGAAATATCTTCATAATGAACTAGTGCATTTTTGAGGTTTTTAATGTTCCTTTTATCAACCTTTAAGAATAAAATTATATCATCAACATATAAAATATGGGTAAGAACATTTAAGTTTCTAGCTGCCTGAATGAGATTGATTTTCTTTTGATTCACAAGTCTCGTTAGGAGTCTACTTAAATAATCTCCAGCAATAGCAAAAAGGATAACAAATATGGGGTCACCTTGCCTAAACCCCTTGGTACATTTGAAAAAACCTTTAGGGGACCCATTGACTAGCACAGATATGGAAGCTGAATTGAATAAGGTGCAGATCATGGTAGTGAAAGAGTCATTAAACCCAAAGTTTTTAAGAACCTTTAAAATAAAATTCCAGTCCATAGTGTCAAAATCTTTCCTGATGTCCAATTTAATGTCCACACTACCTCCTCTAGTGACTTTATTCATCATATAAGTACATTCCGAGGCAAGGAAAATACAATCTTGAATGGTTCTTCCTTTGATAAAACCAAATTGGTTCCAAGAAACAATTTTATTAGTGATGAAAATGAGTCTGTTAGAAAGAAGTTTAGTGATAATTTTATAGAGGGTGTTGATGAGAGTAATAGGTCAGAAAAGATGAATCTTAGCAGAATTATCCACTTTAGGAATAAGAGTAAGTAATTGAGCATTTATCTCATGAGGAAGAGCACCATTGGAGAAAAAAGATTTAATCAGCTTACAAACATCCACATGGATGAGATCCTAGTATTACTGAAAGAAACCATTGTTGAACCCATCCAGTCCCAGGTCACTGTCAGGGTTGAGACTGAAAACAGTGTCCCTAATTTCATGGTCCATAGTTATGCTTAAGAGATGATCATTGTCCTCAGCAGTGACCATATTAGGAATGATGTCAGGAAGAAGATCCTTACTAACCTCTGTCCCATTAAAAAAATTTCGGAAGTAACCAACAACATGATTTGCAATGTCATCCTCAGTGTCAAGAATAATGTCATATACTCTAAGAAAGGCATGGGGCATATATATTTTCCTGATTATTTGGAGAGAATTATAGAATTTAGTATTTCTATCACCATCCGATAGCCATTTGGTTTTAAATATTTTCTTTTGCATGTTATCTTTGAGCTTCATAAGAGAGTTAAGCTTCAAAGAAATAGTAATTTCAGCTTGGGGATTAAGAGAAAAATCAGAGCAGGTATTGGAGCTTTGAATACGTATGAGGTCATTCTCCAAAGAGGAGATGTCCACTTCGAGCTTCTTTGTTTTAGAGAAGCACCAACCCTTGAGTTTTTGTTTCAGAAGTTTTAATTTAGCAATTAAAGAAAAAGAATCATTTTGGTGCCGCATGCCATCCCATAAATCTTTAATCATATTGGAACATTCTCGGACTGCAGCCCAAGCATTGTTAAATTTAAAAGGGAGGGGGGATTTTGATCCCTTAGAGATGAAGCTGAAATGAATGGGATGATGATCAGAGTTGATATTGGGTAAGGTAATACTAGATATGGAATCCCATTTATCAAGGGTAAAAGTATTAGTGAAATCTCTATCAAGCTTGCTAGCCACTATCCTATTGAGGTACTTTCTATACCAGGTATACTTGGCACTAGTAAGGTTGATTTCATTAAGGTCACAGTCCTCAACGGAAGATTTAAATTCTCTATTTGATATGGGAGAATGTGACTGTCCAATCTTTTCACTTGGGAGAATAATAGCGTTAAAGTCACCGATCACCAGCCAGAGATCTTGAACAGAGGTAGATAGGGACTTGTACATTTGAGAGATATTCCATCTGAATGGGGTTCCATAGAGTATTATTTCAGACTAAGACTCACATTTCACTTCATATTTTTGGAAAGTATTACAAAAGGTTCATGGTACACAAGTATTACTAAGTACAAATGTCCACCCAAATACAGATGGGAAGTCAGAAAGTACTATACAGGCATTAGAGGATATACTATGGTCATGCAGCCTAGAATTTTGTGGGTCTTAGGAGAAGCACTTAGAGTTTTTGAGTTTTTATATAAAAAAGTAATGAGGTGACTATTCAGATGCAACCATATTAAGATATTTATGGTTGTCCATGTAGATCACCTCTATGTTGGATGGAGGTAGGTGAGTTAGAGTTCACTATTACAAATATGGACTTTATCGGTGCTAGAAAAGGGCATTAACAACGCTAGAAAAGTTCTGATAATTGAGTAAAAGATAAGGGGGTCCCTTTTATCAGTGCTCAGAAAAGCACTGATAAAGCCCCCTTTTATCAGTAGTGATAAAAAGGTCCTTTATCAGCTCTTTTTAGCACTGATAAAGTCCCCTTTTATCAACAGTTTTATTAAGTGTTGATAAAGTCAAAAAATAAAATAAAAAAAAGTTAAAAATAATATATAATGCGGGGGGGGGGGGATTTTAACAGCGCTTGACCCCCCTTTTATTAGTGCTAGGCAGATCCCCCTCCCTCTCACCCTACAAGCTTCCCTTGCCAACACAACCCCCTCCCACGTGCCTGCACGCCCTTGCTTCCACCAGAACATGAACCCGTAACCTCTCCCCTTTCACACCTGCACCTTTACCACTAAGCCATTTTGTTTTTTCTCCATTTAATGATATATCTATTTATATATATATAGTTATATTTATTCATATATTAATATAGATTCACATTATTATAAATATATTTAGTTATATTAATACATATATTAATATATATATATTTGTATATTAATATATGTTAATATATATTTATATATATATAGTTATATTTATTCATATGTTATTATAGATTCATATTAATATAAATATATTTAGTTATATTAATATATATATAGATATTTATTCATATATTAATATATATATATATTTATTCACATATTAATATATATATATATATATAGTTATAATTTGTTATCCATATATTTATTTGTATATTAATATATATTTATAAGATTAGTTTTAAATACATTTATAAAATATGTTTTTTATGTGTGTTTATAAATAAATAAATAAATAAATACATACATATATACAACACATACACACACACATATTTACAAATAAATACATATATATGTGTATCTAAAAATCCATAGAATGTTAAAACAACCATAACTTCTAATCCAGAAGTCCATTTCAACTCCACAACCAGTCAAATTGAATAAAATGAAACAATATTTAATATGATATGTGGTAAATTCCTAGAGTACTTCTAGATCAGAAGCTATAGCTGTTTGAATGTTAAAAAGTCAGGGTATCCTGACTAAAAACTCCATTTTGGAAGCCTTCTAGGCCTTTTTTGGCCTTGAAAAGTGTAAAAAAAGGTTTATTTTAGTTATTAGTGTGTAGATATCATCGCAAACTTTGATTTGATATGTTGCAGAGCTCAAATAGAAACCTGGATCAAAAGTTATGACCTTTTGAAGTTTGAGTTACATTTTCAACTTATTTTAGACCTTTTATTAATTTTTTTGAGTTTTTGTGTTTTAAAATTGTTATTAAATGATTATTAATCAATGATAATTAGAAAATTATCAATTAATAATATTTTTTTTAAAATATATTAAAGCTATTTTCACTAAATTTCTTATATATTAAATGTAATAGTATATTTATACTTATCTAAAACATATTTAAAAAACATATATTATATTTATATCAATATAAATATACTTATATAACAGTGTATTATTTTTATGATTTTTTTGAAATTTATCAGCGCTAGGAAAAAGCGCTGATAAAGCCCCCCTTTATCAGTGCCACTAAAAAAAGCGTTGATAAAGGGGCCCCCTTTAACAACGCTAAAAGAAGCACTGATGGGGGGGGGGGGCTTTATCGGCGCTAAAAAAAGCACAGATAAAGGGTCTCTTTTAACAGCATTTTTTGGCACTATTAAAAGTTCCCTTTATCAATGCTTTTTTAGCGCCGATAAAGTCCCCCCTTTATCAGCGCTTTTTTAGCGCTGTTAAAGTGTGACGCTGTGGAAACCCAGTTTTGTGGTAGTGGTTGCTAGGACTGAGTCTCATGTAAGAGAAATCAGAGTAGGTTTAATTGATTTAGGAATGTATAACTATATATTATAGTATCCATAAGTCATATGATGATTGACAACAGAGACCCCTTGAGTTTATGGTGGGTGATCACATGTTCCTTTGGGTGCCTCCTAGGTTGGTTCACCATAGGATTCAGAGGTAGGGAAAGTTAGAACCAATGTTTTTTGGATCATTGAGATAGTGGGTTGAATCCAAATGGTGGTGTACAGATTGTATCTTCCACATAGGTTTAGTACTATGCACGATACTTTTCACATGTCCCAAATTTAACAATATCACCACTACCCTTCTCATGTGATCGATGTTGATGATGTTGAGATTGGGATTGATGTGTCCTTTGAGGAGTATCCAATTCGTGTTATGGATCATAGTGATAAAGTGTTTTGGGGAAACACTATACCAATAGTCCGAGTGTTGTGGTAGCATGGGCATGTTTAGGGGGAAACATGGGAGTGAGAAATAGATATGCAGGATTAGTGGCCAGAACTTTTTACCTCGAAATCTTTGGTATACTTGTGAGTATAGCTCAAGGATGAGATATTATAAGGTTGAGATATTGTATGATCCCTAACCTTATGAAGATGTATCATGCTCATTTTAGGTACTATTTTTCCTTATTTTGGTTACAACATGGGTGGTTTTGGTTTTAGAATTGTTTTGGGTGGAATTTTTAATTTTGGAAGAAAAAGGGGTTGTGCACGATTGCTGAATGATTAGGGAAAATTGCACAGTTTGGACAAGGAAACTGTTAACCCCATTTTAGGGAGACAATAGGTGGATCATGGTTTGTGAATGGTTTGGTCAAATCTTGCTACCAACCTCTTCAAATTGTGAAGCCTGAGGTAGAAGGTATTTTCATGGTTGGTGTACAGTTTTTCAAACTGTGTTTCCAATTAAGAGAAACCATGAACCCATAAGGAGAGGCATATAGTTAAGGCACACGGTTTGAAAAACCATGTGCCTCATCCTAGGAATTTATGAGTGTGGGAGTTTAATACGCTAAAAATTTATTCAAAATACCTAAAACCCCTGTTTTTTAAGCCTAAACATGCCTATTTAACTTAACTCATTTCACAATGTTTTTAGAGGAGCTTTATAGGATTCCAAGGATCCTGTAATCCTTTTATTGATGAATCGAATATCTAGTTAAAGGATTAGATACCCTTTGGTAAGTGATTCTTTTATCATTTGGTTTCCTTTATCTCTAACATATTTCTATCATCTTTTGGAAGGATGATTTCTTCCATTGGAATTGGGTTTAGATTGAGTTTTTGGTGGATCATATTCACTGTATCTTGATCCTAGGTTTTGGCCTAAGATCTTCCACACCATTTTGAGATTGATCATTACACATCAATTTTTAGGGATTTCAGTTTGGAAAACATCCATAAATGATCTTGAGGTAGGTGGTTTAATTTTCAGATACCACAGTCTTGATTATAATTGTGTGTATATAATTGTTCAATTGTAATGTTCACATTGGGAAATTTTGTTCTAAATTGAATTAATTAATTAATTGATTTTACCATGTCATAATGAAATTAGTTGATTATGAGATAATGTAATTTGTGAATTATGGGATTATGAAATTGATTGATTAATTATTTATTAATTTGATATAGACCCATGATGTGTGACAACATGATTGAAATTGATACCAACCCTTGGGGTGTGCCGAATTGATTTAATAAATATTTTTTAAACTATGCTTGTTTGATAAATGAAATTTTGAAATGGGTTGAATACTGAATTATCATAATTGTTGATAAATGGTTGGAAATATGGAAGCATGTGATGTGAAATCTATGAATGAGTTTTAGGATATGGAATTCTACTCCAAATACCAATGGTGTTCCAAAATACTGCTATGGGCCCCTATATATTTATATATTATATGTGATCATTGAGTTGTGGGACATGGAATTATGCTTCAAATACCCATGAGGTGCTAGATGACTGCTCTATTCACCCATTTTTTGAATGTGAAATTGGAATGTTTTTCTTAATGGAAACCCATATTGAAATAAAATATGATATCCCTTTGGGGATGGTCCAAACTCTAGCATGGTTCGAAGTAGTTATTGATGGTTTATGTGTTATTATGAACCCAAGGAATTATGTGGTTATTTAAATAATAATTTAATGTGATTTTTTTACTTTATTTATTATAATTTATTATTTATACAACCACATACACTGTTATAGATTGAATATTTTTTAGATGCCATTAATGGTAGCCTATCGAGTTGTACTCACACCCCATCCAAGCTTACTGATCAGTACTCAAATAGAATTCATGTTTTTAGGATAGGATAAGGGAAAGATACCAATGCTTGATCGATGAGTTGGGATAGAGCATAGATGAGGGAACCAAATATGATGCTGGGACCCACTTGGGAGTTATCTATGTCTTTATTTTGGTTTTACATTTGACACTTGTCATATATATGGAATTAAATATCTACTGCTTTAGTTTTGACCTTTTTCCTATCTTGGTTTATCATGTGATACTGGGCTATATTGGTTATGACATTATTCCAATTATTTTTTTATTATCATTTGGCTGTTATTTATTTATTTCTTCTATTTTTATTCTTTGAAAAAGAGGGTATAATCTCCCCATGATATATCAATTCGACCCTTGCTGCTAGTTGGCAACCTCTGGAATACAGGGTGGTGCACTTGAGGTTATGTGACCTACCAGCTTGGGGTACCAACATGTGACACCTAGGTTAGGATGTTACACATAGTGTTATAAATAATAATCAATGTGGTAAAACCATATAATAATTTATAGGATATCTAAATCAAGACACATTATTTTCAATATAAGACACCTTAGGTTTGACCCAGGCCATTCATTTTCATTATCAATTTAAATCCTTTCAAATGGTTTGTAAAGAAAATATGAATTATCCAAAGAATATCTCTCAGGAGTTTCAAACCGGGTGCATAGTAAGGCAAATTTTCATGCAATAGGTGGTAATCAGGTCAAGAGAAATGCACCATTTTTGGAGTTATTACTCCTTGGTATATCTGTTATAGAACCACATCGACTTGTAGCATCCATACTTGGATTTATTTCAAGGAAAAACCATATAATATTTACCTTTCAAAAAATTTATTATGTTCTTTTATACTTACCCTCAAGGTATATCATAGGGTTATATAACCAAATATATGTTTTACTAAATATATTTCCAAATTTATATACTAAATTTCATATGATACCAACTATAACAACCCTAAATCCAGTAACCCAGAGTTGATGACTTTATTATATTAGAATAAGACGCAAGGAATCACATCATGAAGGATAGAATAGTTTAATAATATTGGTAAACTCGATACATACTTGATTCCCATATTATATTTGAAAACAAAGATTATTATTATTTTTGATCATATAATTATTCCCTCTATCATATCCTTGCGTATAATTCTTAGTACACTTCTTGGATTCCTGAGAAAGAAAATGAAATAAGGGTGAGATAAAATTCTTAGTAAGGGTTAAGTACAACTAAAGCTATCATGAATCAATAATCATAATCATAGAAAGGTAAATAATTGAAAACACATTCCATTTAAATAATTTTATTATAATAATAAATTATGGAAAGATAAATAAATAAAAAAACATTCCATTTAATCAATAACATTACAATCATAACTAGAAAAGGAATAATTAATATGGAAATGTAAATAACTGAAAACACATTCAATTTAATAAATAAACTAAAAATGAAATTCATCCATAGATAACATCATTATAAAAATATTATAGATAATAATAACTGAATTCTTAATGATGGAAAAGCTTAATTATTGGACTTCATGATCTCAAGCATTATGATGCCTATACTATTGAGTCCTTTCTCAATATAGTTTAAAACTGACAGGTTAGTATACCCCAGAAACAAATATAACTAAGGATATCTAACTAATTAATCTCATGAGAATACTAATGAATTTAGGGGATATCTATAACTAAGCCCCACTCATATATTCATATCCAAACCATAACTCATATATTGAATAATCGATTTAATTCATGAACAATATGCCTTATAAAAAAATATCTGTATTGATACATATTTATCAATATTTCCCCATTCAGTCAGATAAATTTCATTACAGAACACCATATATTGAAATGATATAATTTTTGAATAATAATAACATCCATGATAAAATAATATGGATATTTATGGTAAATTTAATGTCCAATGATCATATAAAATTGAACATTTCAATGGAAAGTCAATGAATCAAAAAATGAATCAATAAAGTGAAATAAAATACTTTACTTTGTAAAAAATGACCATAAATCACCCATATAAATAATAATTATGGTATCAATACAACATATTCCCAGTGGAGTATTAGTAAAATAAAGGGTTTTCTATCATTGATGAATATAAATACTATAAGAAGATCTTTAGAAACATTCTTGATGAAAATATCCTTTTTTTTATTTTGAAAATCACCTTTTAAAACTAAAAGTTCAAAATATATTTTTAAAATAATTTCCATTTAAAATAAAATGATAAACTTGTAATATAATCTTTAAAACACTGAGTGGTCTTGATAGATGTAAATTATGTTCACGTCGTATAGGTTAAAAAAAATTCATTTCACATTTTCAATAAAGGCCCAACATGTATTGTTTGGAAAATGATATAAAGTTTTATTTCATTTAAAAAAAATAAAACATGGGTAAAAATTTCTTTAATAAATCATTTTGATAATGTTAAAAGTGTTTTTTAAAACTTTTTTAGAAAATGTTGTTTTGGAAGAAAAATAATTTTCAACTAAAGAGAGAAATGGAGTCAAATTTTATTAAAAACATTTATCAATAATTATAAGTACCAAAGAGTGAAAAAATGGTAATATTAATTGAAAACATTATGAGTAAATATTGGATAATAAAATTAAATGGGTTTATTATGTAATTATAAAATGATTTCCTTTAATGGAGATTCAAGTATAAAAAATACCGATTAAAATGAGATTGTTTAATAGACCCTTAAAAAAATCATAAAGGTAAAATTAGAATTAATCAATGAGTGAATTATGTGTATAAAATATAAATCCAAATAAAATAAGTTTAAATACAATATAATATAGTAAAAATTATTTACACACATAATCATAGAACGTCAAAGACCTTGAATAAGTAATATAACACAATGAAAATAAATTGGGTTATGAAATTCTTTACAACTTGGTAATTTTCAAGTCATATTTCCATGGATAAAATAATTGAAATAAAAACATAAAATAACATTAAGTATTAAGGATTCATGATATTACTTGAAAAGGTTCTGTATATACACCATATAAAAAATTAGGTGCATAACATTACAATATACCTCAATGAATAGAAATTGAGGTGAAATCCCTTACCTCCCAATTCTTTTTGATTGAAAATAATTAAAAATAATATATAATTGTTTTAAGTATGTTATTAATTTATAATAGTACCATATTAATTTTTATAATATAATATATGATCCTATTATAACATTTTACCACCAGTTTGCTAATAATATTTCATTGTTTTTGTTGTTTTGTGTGTTAATTTGCCTTGCTTTATCATGCATGTTTTTTTTTCATAAAAGTTATAGTTATAGGGTGTATTATATATATCTATAATATAAATAATTATATTAATTTTAAAAATACAATTTTTTTTCATTAACTACATTTTTATAATCATTATTGAAATTTGATCATGAAGAATGGATCACATCGCTTCATAGAGATGGTATGTCGTATGTACGCACGAGCGATGTTATATTTCCTATGATGGGTGAAAGGTTAAGAAAGTTAATGATATATTATTTTTAAATAGTAAATATAATTTAATATATATCACATATATTCCTTAAATTTTTTCTTATTACATTCCATATAAAACATAAGTGAAAAATGAATCACATCACTTTGCGAGTCAATAGTCTGCCGTGCACACGAGTGATGTTATCATATTTTAAATGGAATTGAACATAAGAAATTATATGTGATATTAAAATTAAAAAGTTTAATAATATCATAAATATAATATAAATATTTTAAATAAATCCTTATATCTGTCCTTGAAAGGTGGTGATGG
The DNA here is from genome assembly GCA_963277665.1 of Viscum album. NCBI lineage: Eukaryota > Viridiplantae > Streptophyta > Magnoliopsida > Santalales > Viscaceae > Viscum > Viscum album. The sequence goes on from OY728153.1 coordinate 1,239,804,498, forward strand.
AAAATGAATTACATTGGTTCACAAGGTGGTAGTCCTCTGTTCACATGGTGGATGTTTTAGTTTCCCATTTTATGGAAGAGTAGATGGATATAGGTTATGAAATTAGAATAATAAAATCTAAGTATATGTAATATAATATGTTTTTATATAATATTAGTTTAATAATATTTAAAGTAAGTGGAAGAAGAAACAAAATAAAAATTCTCGTTTAAGAACGTTACCTCTTCTTCGGAAAACTCTTTTAGGTTTTCACCAAAATCATTACTTGGTTGGATTTATGATAAAAAAATGGATCTAGGATGATTTTAGGTGATTAATGAAATTATTTGGGAAGGTATTTTATTAAAAAATCGGTTTTTAAGTGTGAATATGGGAGGAGAGGTGGTGGCCTTTTATAAGTGGGGGAGAGGACACACATGGAATTTTTGAAAACATTCAATTACACCCACATTTTTGTCATGAAAAAGGAATCTAAAATGGATAATTATACACTCTTGTAGGTTATAAGGTCTAAAGTTGTCCATAAAATTTGTTTTTTAAAATTTTTAGTTCATTTTAACCCTTATAGTTTTATTTGAACCCCTCCATAAATTAGTTTTTACATTAACCGTGATAATTATTTTTTACAGATTTTACTGTTCATAATGGTCAAATATTAATTTAAATATATTAAATAATATAAATTATGATGATTTAAAATATTAATCCATTTTTACAAATTAAATTTATATAATTTTTAGAATCTTATTTAAAATTATACCCACGAACGCGATGAAAAAGACAGTTTTCAAAGAGAAAATTCTCATAAGTATAGAAGGTTTTCATATCAAAATTCAACATTAAATAGATTATAATGACCTAAAATAGTTAAATTTTTATATAATAGAAATATTTTTTCTTTAAAAAAAATTTAAAATTTAATTCAACCTTATGAATTATTTAAACAAAAATACATTTTTCTATGAAAATTAGTATTTTTCAGTATTCATCAAAAAATAAAACATTTCAGAAAAATCCAAAAAAATCGTTCTAAGATAATTTTGATATGATTATTTAAAAACTTTAGTTAATTTTATCTAATAAAATTCCTAAATTTGAAAAAATAAATTTTAAGTTATGCACGCAAAGCGCGACTAAGCGATCTTTTAGAAAAATTAATGTTTTACAGAAAACATTTATTTTTCTTTTAAATGATTATTATTTTATTTACAATACATAGATAGCCATAATTTTCATAATTTATTTTTTACTATTCATACCCACCAATCTAATAGATATGTTATAACAGTATACTATATTACAGTTCATTAAGACTCCAAGTTGCGTATTCCACAAGCTATCAAAGATATTATATTTAAAGAAATATATTTTTGGGATTGTTTCAGATTAGTGTTGAATTTTACATAAATTATAAAATAAAATTTTCTTATTTTATAATTTTGGGGTGTTAAATCATACCCACCTTAAATAAATTTCATCCTCATAGTTTAATCTTGCACTCAGAAATCAATGGTTTGATATTTCAAAATTCCTCTATTGAAAACCCACATCATAAAGAGGTCTGATAAAACATACTCTTAATAAGAGAGAAATGGAAGTACAAAGGTAATATAAAATAACATACAAATTGGTTTCTATGTAGTAAAAAATTAATGAAAATTGAATATATGTATATGAAATAAAACAATAAATAATTATAGATAATGATAGAGGAAATTGATAACAAGAAAGTTAATGATCAATGGAAAGTTAAGGACCTCAAAAACATAAATTTGTGATGATTTAAACGGCCATTTGATTCATCAAATATGAAGGTAGTAGAATAATTATTTTGTTTCAAGATACTTTTTCTAAATTTGAGGAATTATTTTACTGTATAAGAATATATGGAAATATATTTACTTGATATGTTTCTATTTCATAAGAATAATTTCATACTTCGGTTATACTTCAATCAATTTCTAATTCATTTCTTACTATAAGAAATGAATATCCAAAAATGAATTTTATTTTATGATCGAAGCACTAAAAGTCAATTCAAATGTATCTTGACGTCTATAAAAGTGAATATAGTCTTTTCGTCTATCTATAACTATTTTTGAAAACCAATATGGTTCGAAAAAGTTATCCAATACAATACATTAATCTCTAAAACACAATAGTAGTACCACTGGTTCAACATTAATATTGATTCATGAAATCATTTAAGCTAGAATAATAAAATATTAACTAGAGCATCACATAGGATTGTGCTATGCACTAAACCCTTATCGTCCTTCTGTTGAAGGTTTGATCCCAATGGCCTTTCCGAATGTGATGGGTTGTCACCTAGTATGTGGGTTGTCCTTTTTCTAAAACCATATCAATATAATTTCTATAACATTTGAAAAGTGTAATAACCTATAATCACTTTAACGTCAAAGATAAGATAAAACATAAAGGTTAATGATACCTTTAAAATTATTCACAAAAAAGTAAGGGAATTATTCCTTAAAAATATTTTTTACTATGACATATATTGTAACATCTTGAGTTTTTAAAAGAGAAAATTATATTTGATAGAATATGTGATACGCAATACTGAACCCAAATAAAAAATGATTATTTAAATAACACCATTATAACCAAGTAGTTAAATTTTTGGTTATGAATAATACTAAATAATTTATAAAAAATACATATAAATTTCATACTAAACATTAATATATTTATAAATTATTTGTAAATAATAAATTAATTTTTAGTAATATCATTTTATTCTTGAAAAATATGTTTTATTATAAAATGATTTTTTTGTAAAAAAATATAATTATTAATTTATATAATATTTGTAAAATGTATTTGATAAAATTAACACCATTTTATATCAGCATATGAAAATTAACTTAAGGTGAAATTTTGGGATTTTTCAGAAAATATTATTTTTTAGTGAATAGTGAAAAATACCCATTTGTTTAAAACTATCATCTATTTTTATAAATTAATTCATTTATAAGTACCATTATTATTTTAATTTGAGTTCAAATTAATATAATCATTATTTATTTGTATTTTATCTAATTAACTGCATTTAAATCATCTTTATACATGATTTTAGAATAAGTTTAATTTTAGGCCTAAGAACTTATTTCTCTGAAAAATGTTTTAAAATGCATAATTTTTACCTATTATAATTAATTAAAATATAAACTAATTATGAATTATTTAAATTAAAATTTTAGAATATATATCCATATTTTTTAATTTAAATTAATATAATCAATATTTCTAATTATAGAGTTAAAGTAAAATCATATTTTCCTAGAAAAATTCATTTTTCAGAAAACTACTTTCCATCATACTTATGATTTTTATGTTAAATTAAATTCTTCCAAATATTTAAATTTATTTTGATAAAATGGATTCCATATTTGGAATCATCATAAATAATATTAAGTAAAAAGTTCAACTTCATTTTTGAACAATAATAGTAACTATAGTAAATATTTATTACCATAGTAAAGGGAAACTGGATTATCTACGGGTAAAAATAATAAAATAAGGAATATAAATAAAGTAAAATTAATAGTATGAATATGTATATTTTCATTTCTATATAAAAATAATTATATTTTTTTATTTCTTTATAAATAATTAAGAAATGATTTTGATAAAAATTAGATTTTGATACGATAAAACATAAATTGTATTTTTGGGTAATAACCAATTTCAATTAAGATATTCCTTTTTAATTAATTCATAAATTTTAAAAATATATTATATTTTAATGGAATAATATTATTAAATATTTTTTATTAATTATAAATGATAATATAATTTCTCTATGAAATCAAATGAAATTGTTAGAATGGTTCGAAAACCATTATGGTAAAAAAATATATCATTAAATGTCATTTTTTAAAGTAAAAAATAACATATTTAGAGAATTATTTTGATAAATTTAACATTATTTTTGGTATTATCATGTCAAAATTATCCAATGGTGAATTTTTCACAATTTTCCAAGACATTAAATTTTTTGGGTAAAAATTAAATACAGTATGAATATACGGTGTGCATTATGACATAGTGATATAATAAATTCTATAATGGGTATCCACAACCTAATATATTTTCCCCCTTTAAAATAAAAATTTTCATGTTATTTGATTAATTTTAAAATGTCTTTATGAATCCTTGAAAACTTATATTATATTTTATGGTTTGAAAATCATTTCTTTATGAACATGAATCACTTCCACATCACCAAGGGTTATATTTTATTATTATTTTCCATTTTACTTATAAAATAATGAAAAAATCCAATTTTTCATAAACCTTCAAAAAAACATGGGAATTTTTGTGATTTTGATTATTTTATTGTATAGTGTCCAAAACGTATGTTTGAGAAATAATAAAGAACTCCTATCTCTTTTCATATATAAACCTACCTAATATCTCATTAATATTCACTAAAAAATCTTATATCACATACTTACTCTTCCATAACCTCTCTATATTCCTCCCAAGGTGACCCAATCTCTCAATAAGCTCCTCCCAAGCTTTAAGAATCACCCTATCTAGGCATGGGATCTGCCTTTATTATTTTATTTAAGCACCTCTTTTATGTTATGCCACTTAATTTCAAATTATTATTATTTTTTAATGTTTTTATACATAACTATTACTTAAATTTTTATGTCCATGTGATGATATACCCCTTTAAATATCATTAATATCTCTTATAAACCTTTATGTACACTCGTTATGCTGCAGAAATTGTCTGGCAATTCTCTGTACCAAAAGTAAGATACCTCTCTCTATTCTTTTCAATTAAAGCACCTTATTTGTATTTAGCCTTTTTAATCTCAATTTTTTATGTTTTAAGTAATTTTTAAACATCACTATACTTTACAATTGATTTCTAAATAATCAGTGATAATCTATCCCCTCTCATTATTGCATTTACCTAAGCCGTTATCGTGCCTAAATTTAGTAAGGGACCCTCTCCTTCTCTACTTTATTAAAGAATTCTTTTATGTAATTAATTTTGTATTCCATTTGATATTTATATTATGTGATTTTACATATACTTATTACTTTTATTATGGATTATAATTTATTATACACCTTCTTCACTCTCATTAATCCCTACCACGATTCATTATGTACCCTAATTTTGCTTTCGAAATTATCCTGTGATTTTTTCATGCCATGTTTTTATTCAAGCACCCCCATTGTCATATGAAATTTAATTCCCAATTTTTTTGTTTGATTATTTTCTTACATATCTCTCATACTATAACTTTTTCTTACAAGTGATGATATACCCCTTTATCTCTTATTGAACCAAATTATGAATCTTTTTGTAATTTCATTATACTGTAGAAATGTCCCTATGATTTTCAATGAAATAATTTTTGAAGTGTATACCCATACCCATTTTCAATAAAGTTAACTCACCAAGTTGTACCTATACTTCATTTATTATGGAATTACATTTATATAACCCACATTTCTTAATCATGGTATTTAATTTTATGAAATATGTTCTTATTTTATATCATATATGTGACACACCTTTTCATGTTAATGATATGAAAGATACAAGTGGACCCATAAATATATAGAAATATAGTACATTGTGTAATGTTTTAGTCTCATGATATTCCATGTATAGTGTATGGTAGGTTATCCTAAGTACATTATGTTATGTTTTCTTGGTATTTAACCTTGACTTATGATTATGATGTCATGATTAAAGTTCTTTCCACTTTCCCATGTCGCCTTATGTTATCATGCTATATCTTTCCTCACTGTTCATGTTTATAATTCTCACCCCTTTAATTCCCCATTGAAATTCCTATTGTATAACATGTAATTATTTATTCATTTTATTCTTTGTGTATCCCTTTATTGGGATTTATATCTCACCACTTTCTTTTGTATGTCCCCATGTTATCTCATGATGTTTTAAAAGCTATATAATTTTAGAAACACATTAAGGAAGTTTTTAATAACATTGTTGTGTAATGTACCTAATTACCTAAAGAAACTAGTATTCTTGATCTTTTGGGTTGTACTAAGTTTATTCTTATGTAATAAATCATGGATTAATGTGGAATAAAGACATGAGTTTTCGTTATTGGTATCAAATGAAAGTCTAGTTATTTTTGGGATCATAATTAGAAAACTTTAGCTAAATCCTTAGGGATAATACTAAGTATAATAAAAAATACCTAAAATGTCGGTAAAGTATAGATCAAGTGGTTTCCAAGAAAATAAATCCCTTTATGGATACTACAAGTGGTTATGGCTCTGGAATAGTTATACCTAGGGGTAACACCAAAAAACACTGTATTGAGCTAGACTCAATCTAGAACTGGTGCACGACAATAGTCCTTGCTACACACTTAGTTTGACACTCCTAGAGGATATGATTTAGTAAATTCAAAATATCATTACGAACCATTATTAGGGTAAAAATTTCCCTAAGAGTCTATATAATTAAATCGATCATGGATAACTTAGATTAAATCCTATAATTTCAAAAGTTAAAGAAATACATGTCATTTATATGTTATCCCATTAAAATTATTTTCTTCCTAGTTATGTGTTTAATAGTTTAAAATTACCCATCCATAATTTTCCCTTTATTCTTGTCAATGGATGGAAATATGAAGAACCAAGTCAACAACCAATGTGATGGGAAATGTGATGTATTCTTAAATGAGATACCTAAAATGATGCAATCTCAAGTAATACATCTTGTGATTAGAGAAAAACAACTATCAAAAATCAAAATTAAAAACTGGAACATAGTTGAATGTCCAAATGCATAAAATAAGAAGAGGATGACGTATTAAGGAATTTCATATGATAAAGTTGATATAGAGAAGAAGACACAATTTTTTATGGGTAAAAAATATGGAAATGATCACCAAGAGAAAGTCCACAATGGAACCCGAAGGTTTTTTAAGTATGTAAAAATAGGGCATAAAGTAGCTAGTTTCCATTAAAAAAATTATGAATATGATGGAATGAAATAAATTACATCATACAATACCCTTTTTTTTTCAATGTATTATGTGTGGATAATTTGGGAATTATCTGAGTCAATTCCCGAATCCAAGGGTTAAATCATAGACTAAGGAAGGGGATATGTTATAGAAATTGTTAAAGTGTAAGTATTGAAGTGTTTATGTATTAGTATTTGATAATTATTTTGTAGAAGTAGTATGTCAATGTAATTATAGATATAATAATCATAAAACATCTAGGTATTTTTCCAAAATAGTTTTCTTTAAGGATTTGAAACATATATTGAATGGTACCAATAACCTATGAGAGTGATTTAGTGATAAGGTGATATTTTTTAAAACACATGATTGAGTGATTGATAAATATTAATATGTATTTGATGTTGGGATAAACCTAAAGAGTCTTTAGATGACATGTATAAGTCTAATATTATGTTTAAAATCATTGATACCATATTTGGAGTTTTATATTATGTAATTTAAGGATGATTATGGATATTTTTGGAAACATATTACCTATTTAAAACTTATTTTTTTATTTTGAAATGATTAATGATAGTTTGGATTGAGGTATATATTCCCTCCAAATCATTTTTTTTTCATAAAATATAATTTCAAAGGTATAGTAGGAACCCTCACTTTGACAAAATCACACATTTTAGTGGGAGGGACACACATTCAAAATTTAGGGACTCAAATTCAAAATTCCCAATCAAAAGAAAAAAACAAATAGAAACGTTCATCATGAGAACCATCATGTTAATGAAAAAATTGAAAAATCACTTGAGCTACCTAATAAAACCTACATCGAGGATGAAATGTCGATTCCACTATGTCATCCATGTCATCGCTATCATCACCACTTCACATTAATCATCATCTCATCAACGTCGTCCACTCCAAACGTCGTCTCCATTTCCATCACCTGCCATTGAGCACAACCATCCTATCACTGATCATCATTTTCTCAACTTCACTGGAGAGAACCCACATGAATGTATCACAAAAAAAATCCATTAAACCTTCATTGATTGAATTATATATTGTTCTATAGTAGAAAATCACTAGAAATGATACAACCATACCAATTACACATCATCACCAAGAACCTGACCAACCCATAGAAATCACTCACAAAGAAGAAATGAAAAAATATCATCCCACTAAAATATTCTCATATTATGAATTGATGGTCTTTCCATCCATCACATATTTATGCTTTTGGGGTCATTGAATTTATCCTAACCATGTTCTCTATCAATATTTATTAGTTCTTGTCTATGAGTTGTTTTATTCCATGTCTATATTTTTCACTTCCCACTAATTTTCTCCTACTTGTAAACATAGTTATGTGATTACCTTTATACTTCCCTTTCTCTATTTTAAGTGATTTTTTATAAACCCTTTTTATAATATGGGTTTTCAATAAAGATATTTCCAAGTGTCAAAGAAGTGCTTACTAAGTTGAATTTCAAATTACTATGATGAAATTTATTAAAGGGCGGAATAATTTAACACCCCAAGTTTTTAAAAGAGAAAAATATGTTGAATAGCATATGCGATACGTAACACCGAACTCAAACAGACGATGATTTATTAAATATGAATATTATAACTTAGCCATAAAATTTATGAGTATGAATAAGATCAAATAATTTATGAAATATATATAAATTTCATACTCAACATAAATATATTTATAAATTCTTAGTAAATAATCACTTAGTTTTTAGTAATATAATTTTATTCTTCGAAAATATGTTTTCTTCAAAAAAAATATATCTTTTTATGAAAAAAATATTATGATTAATTTCTAAAATATTTAGAAAAAATATTTTACAAAATTAAACCCATTTTTGATATTATAATATAAAAAATAACTTATGGTGATATTTTGGGATCTTTTAGAAAATATTGATTTTTAGTGAATAGTGAAAAATACCTATTTGTTTAAAACTGTCATTTATCTTGATAAATTAACTAATTTAAAAGTACCATTATTATTTTAATTTAATTTCAGAGTAAAATAATAATTATTTATTTATATTTTATCCAAATAATTTCATTTATATCATCTTATAATGAATTTTAGAATAAGTTTATTTTTTGGCTTAAAAAGGTATTTTCCTGAAAACTATTTTAAAATTCATAATGTTTACCTATTATAATTAATTAAAATAAACCCTAATGAGGAATTATTTAAATTAAAATATTATATTATATATATACCTTTATGAATTGAAGCTCATATAATGAAGATTACTAGTTATAGGGTTAAAGTAAAATCATCATTTCTTTGAATAATTAATTTTTTCAGAAAACTGATTTCCATCACACTTGTGGGTTTTATATTAAATTTAAATCTAAAATATATTTAAATTTATTTTTATAAAACTAATTCCATATTTGGGATCATTATAATTAATATTTTTTTAATAATTTCATCTTAGTTTTTGAACAATACGAATAGTAACAGTAGTAAATATTTATTACCACAGTAAAAGGAAAATGGGTTATTTATGGTTAAAAATAATCTAACAAGGACTAGAAACAAAGTAAACCTAATAGTATTAATATTTATATTTTAATTTAAATATAATAATTATTATATGTTTTTTTGTTACTTTATAAATAATGAAGAAATTATCTTGATAAAAATTAGATTTTGATTCGATAAAACACAAATTGTATTTTTGTGTAATAATAAATTTCAATTAAGATATTTATTTCTGATGAATTATTGAATTGTAAAAATAAATTATATTTTAATAAAATAATACTATAATGTAATATTTATTAATTATAAATGATAATATAATTTTCTATGAAGTCAAATGTAATTTTTATTAGAGTTCAAAAACTATTATTACAAAAAACTCATCATTTCTCAATAAATGTCTATTTTATTTTAAAAGTAAAAATTCACATATTTAGAGAATTATTTTTATAAAATAAATAATATTTTTTTAATCATCTTGTAAAAATTATCTAATAGTTATTTTTTTCATAATTTTCTGAGAGAGTTGAATTTTCAGGTAAACATGAAATATAGTATAAATATATGGGGTGTATTAAAAAATCATAATGACCCAAAAAAATTAATAAATTATATAAGGTTTATAAATGATCAAATATATGTTTCCAATTTGAAATAATGTCTTTTCAGGTAATTTTATTAAATTTATAAAGCCTCTATGATTCCTCCAAAATTTATATTATATTTTATGTTTTTAAAATCATTATTTTGTAAACGTGACCCACTTCCACATCACTAAGGGTAATATTTTATTGATTTAGGTACTTGAAATTATAAAATAATTTAAAAAACTCCCCTTTGGAAGAAACCTTTTGAAAATACCATGGGAATGTTCATGGTTTTGATTATTTTATCATATAAAGTCCAAAACCTAAGTTTGAGAAACAATAAATAACTCCCCTCTTTTTTCCTATATAAACCAACCCAAATTTACATTCCTCTCCACTGATAAAACTTAGATCATATAATTAATCTACCCTTTCTATATATATTCTTATAAAGGTTCCAAAATCTCCCAAGAAGCTCCTCCCAAGATTTTAGAATCACCCTCTTAAGGTAAGTGATCTCCCTCTCTTCTTTTATTCGATCACCTCTTTTAAGTTATGCCTTTTAATTTCTATTTTTTATTATTTGGGTATGTTTTTATACATCTCTATTACTTAAATATTTATTTACATGTGATTAGATTCCCCTTTAACTATCATTAATCTATCTTATAAACTTTTATGTACATCCGTTATGCCGCTGAAATTATCCTGTGATTTTCTATTCCAAAAGGGATATCTCTCTAATCTTTTCAATTAAATCACATTTTTGTATTAAAGCTTATGAATATAATTTTTTTATGTTTTAACGACTTTATAAATATCAATATATTGTCTAATTTATTTCATAGTAATGAAAGATCATTTATCCCCTATCGTTATAACATTTACCAAAGTAATTACTATGTCAAAACATAGTAAGGGATCTTCTCCTTCTACTATTTATTAAAGAACATTATTTATTTATTTCCTTTTATATTGCAAAACCTATTGATGGTATATGGTTTTAAACATAATTCTTATTTACCTTATGATTTACAAGTAATTATAGACTTCTTTTACTGTCATTAATCCCTCCCATGATTCATTTTTTACCCCATTTATTCTACTAAAATTATCCTACAATTTTTCCATGCCATATTTTTATTCAAGAACCCTCATTATATTATGAAAATTAATCCCCAAATGATCATTTGGTATTATGTTATACATATCCCTAATACTGTAATTTTTTCATCCAAGTGATGAGAGAACCCTTTTTATCTCATTAAACCATTTTATGAATCTTAATATACAGTCATTACATTAGTAAAATATCAATTCAATTTTACATGCCAAACATTTGTGAAGTGTATACGCATACCCATTTTTCACTCAATGGTATTCAAAAAGATGTACCTATACTTAATTTATTGGGGAATTCCCTTTATGTAACCCAAATTCCTTAATCATGGGATTAAATTTGATAAAATGTTTTCTTATATTATATGACCTATGTGGCACACTTATACATGATCATGACATAAAAGTGACGAGTGCATCCATAATTATATATCACTTAAATACATTTGGTAATATTTTAATTTCATGAGATTCCATGTATAGTGTATTAGAGGTTATCCTAAGAACATTATTTTATGTTTTATTGGTCATTAAACTTGACTTATGCTTATGATAAGATGTTTAATGTTATTACTGCATTCATATCCTACCATATGTTATAATGCTATATCATGACCCATTGTTCATGTTTATGATTATCACCCCTTTAATGTCCCATTGAAATTCCTATTTTATAACATGTAATTAATTATTAATGTTATTTTTTTATTCCCTTATTGGTATTTATTAATAACCCATTTATTATGTATGCCCTAAGGTTATCTCGTGACGTTTTAAAAGATATGAGATTTTAGATGCGAGTTAAGGAAGTTTTCAATAATGTTTTTCTATCCATGTATCATGTTGTTTTTATACATACCTAATTAACAAAATACACTAGGCTTATTAATATCCTGGGTTGTAAAAAGTACATTATTATGTAATAAATAATGAATTAATGTGTAATAAAGACATATGTTTTTATATATATTAAACTAATGTATTGAATTATAATAAATAGTTTCCAAAAATATCCTTAATCATGCAACATTCCTACCACAAATTTTTTAAAAGGGCTGTTTACTACTTTGAACTTATGACAAACCTTAAAATCATAAACCCATGATGGTATCCATAATGACTAAGTTAATTGAGTTATATATTCCTATAAAATATAATAAAATACTTAGATGTTTCATGATTATTATCACCAAAATACCATTGGTAAACATACTTCTAAATTTAATTATTAAATCCCAATACATATATACTTTATCCATTTTATTTAAAAATATGTTTATACTTTATACAAGGGTTAACCTTTAAAAGTGTTAATTGAATCAGATAATGCCCAAGTTCCCTATATTTAATATAACTAACTATAATTGGATTACTATATTGAAATTTATTTCCTTTCATCATACACTTCATTTCTTAACAATAGTTCATTGATTTATGTCCTTATTTTCCACACATAAAACATTTTCCAATTACTTTCATACACGTTCCTAAGTTTCTATCTCCACATTTCTTATATAAAGGAAGTTTATCCTTCTTTCATCCATTATCTCCATTACTCAAGCTCTTAGAAAACTCCAAACTTCTCTTCTTTGGTGAGTCTGGGAGTATGTTAAGGTATATGTTGTTAATCATATTTTGTGATAACTGATTAGGAATAATTATAAAATATTTCACTCCTATCATCATCCCATTTAGTTTCTCATATTAACCACATTTTCCTTTATATTCAATGCTAACATGATTCCTTCGTGTTCTATCCATTGAGTAAAACCAAAAATCATAGTGAGAGAAATGATAATCATAGTGGGAAAATCATATAATCCGTTATAGGATGTCTAAATAATGAAACATTATTTCCAATATAAGAAACCTTAGGTTTAACCCAACCTATTAATTATTATTATTGATTCAAATAATTTATAATGGCTTGTAATGAAAATGTGAATTATCTAAAGAATATATATTGGGAGTTTCAAACTAGGTGCACAGTACGACCCATTATCACACCCCACGTGATGATCAGGTCAAGCCCAATGTGCACTTTTTAGAGTTATCACCCCTAGGTACATCAGTTCCATAAACAAATCCACTTGAAATTTCTAGATAGGGATGCATTTCCTAGAAAAAGCACAGAATATTTACTATACCAAAACTTTATGTTGTTCTTATATACAGATCCTCAAATTCTATCACAGGGTCATATTCAATAATATATGTTTTCCTAAATCTAGTTCCCAAGGCTTATACTAAAATTAATTTGATACCAACTATAATTACCACAAATACATTAACTGAGATCTAATGTCTTACTTTATTATATTGGAATATGATACAAGGAATCACATCCCATAGGTTCGAATGGTTTAGTATTATTGGTAAACTAGATATATATATGATTCCAATATTTCATTTTAAAACATAAATTAATTTTTTTTATAATATCATTATTATTTCTAGATTATCAATATATATAATTATTAGTACACTTCCTAGATTCCTAGGAAATAAAAAAAATAAGGGTGAGCATAAATGCTCAATAAGGTTTGGGTATAAAAAAATCCCACAAGAATCAATAAGCATAATCATGGAAGGATAAATAATTGAAAAAAAATTCCATTTAAATAATTTGTCTATCATAATCAATATGGAAAGGTAAATAACTAAAAAAAATCCATTTAATAAATAACATGACTATCATAACTAGATAAGGCTTAATCAATATAGAAAAGTAAATAACTGAAAACTCATGTTATTTAATAACAAAACTGAGAATTAAATGCATCCATAGATAATATCATTGAAAATGTATCATTGATGATAATAACTAAATTACCAATGAAAGAAATTCTTAATTATTGTCCATCATGATCTCAAGTATCATGACACCTCTATTGTCTAGACCTTTCTTGAGGTAGTTTAAAATTGATGGGTAGGTATACCCCATAAACCTATTTAACTAAGGTTATCCAATTGATTCATCTCATGAGGCCACCGATGCATCAAGGAGATATATATAACCGGGACCCAAATATATATTTATATCCAAATCATTCCTCATATATTAAATAATGAATTTAATTCATAAACAATATGCCTTATCAATAAAAATCCTTATTGAGTAAAGGATATACATTATTAATATTTCCATAGTTAATTAAATAAATTTCAATGTAAAAAATAATATTTAGAAATTATATATGGTTTAATCAATAAGAATATCTATGATAAATAATATAGAAATCTTGGGTAAATTTAATGTCGAATGATCATATAAAAGTTAATATCTCAAGGGAACATTAATGATTACAAAAATGAATCAAGAAATTGAATGCCGATAATTTATTTGGTCAAATTGATCATAAAACATCCATAGAAAGAATAAAGATGGTATCAAAACAATATATCACCAGTGGATTATAGGTAAAATAAATGACCGTTGTCATTGACGAATAGAAATACCGTAAAGAGATATTTAAAAACATTCTTGAGAACAATATCCTTTTTTTCTTAAAAGTCACCTTTTAAAACTAAAAGTTCAAAAAAAATTCATTTTTTTATTTTAATATAAAATTAAAAAATTGTAAAATAATCTTTGAAACATTGAGTTTTCATTATAGAGGAAAATTTTTTACATGTCATATAAGTTAAAAAATATTCCTTTTAAATTTTTAATAAAATTCAAAAGAGTGCTGTTTGGAAAATAAAATGAAGATTATTTTAATTTTATTTTTATAAAAATTGAAACATGGGTGAAAAATTTATTTACTAAATAATTTGGTTATTGTTAAAAACAAATTTTAAAATATTTTTAGAAAACATGGTTTTTGAAGAAAAATGATTATCGACTGAAGATAGAAATAATGTTGAATTTTATTAAATAAATTATCAATAATTTTACGTAAGAGAGTGAAACAATAGTACTATTACATGAAAAAATTATGAACAACCAGAGGAGAATAAAATAAAATTGGTTTATTTTACAATGATAAAATAATTTCCTTTAATTTAAATTCAACTATAAACCACCCAGATTAAAATTATAACGTGTAATAAAACCTTATAAAGATCATAAAGTCTAAGTGAAAATTAATCAACGAGTCAATTATGTGTATCAAATGTAAATAAAAATAAAAAAGTGGGAATAAAACATAATGTAGTCAAAATTATTTACACACATAATCTTAGAATGTCAAAGACAAAGGAGAATTAATATAACTGAATGAAATGAAATTGAGTTATGAAATTCTTTACCACTTGGTAAATTTCAAGTGAAATAACCTTGGATAAAATATTTAAAATTAAAAATTGAAATTAAATTAATTATAAATTAATCATGATATTACATGAAAATGGGGTAGTATATACACCATATAAAATAATTAGGTGAATTATATTATAATATGCTCAATGAAGAGAAATTGAGAGGAAGTCCCTTACCTCATGCTTAATTTTGGTTGAATATGATTTAACATACATTATAATGGTTTTAATCATGTTATTTATTTATAACATAACCATATTCATATTTATAATATCATATATGATCCTATTAAAAAATTTTACCACCCATTTTCTAATAATATTTCATTATTTTCATTGTTTCAGGTGTTAATTGCCTTGTTTTCTCATGTATGATTTTTTCATGAATGTTTTGGTTCTAGGGTTTATAATACAGATAAATAATCACAAAAATTATATTAATGTTATATTTTTTTCATTAGATACATTTTTATAATCATTATTGAAATTTGATCATAGAGAATGGATCACATCACTTCATACGCATGAGCGACATTATCTTTCTGATAACATGTGAAATGTTAAATAATTTTATGATATATTAATTTTATAGAGTCAATATAATGTAAAATATATCACATATATTAATTAAATTTATCCTTATTACACTTCATGTAATGTGTAAGTGAAAAACAAACCACGTCACTTCATGAGGTGGTAGTCTGTCGTACACACGAGTGACATTATTATATTTTAAACGGAATATAACATATGAATTTATAGGTGATATTAAAATTTAAAAATTATAATAATATCATAAATATAATATAAATGTGTTAAAACTATAATTATATCTTTCCTTGAATGGTGGTGATGGAAAAAAATTACATCAGTTTGCAAGGCGGTAGTTTGCTGTACACACAATCGATGATTTTGTTTCCCATTTTATGAAAGAGGAGATGGATATAGGTTGTGAACATAGAATAATAATATCTAAGTATATTTAAGATAATATGGTTATTATATAATCATTTTTTAATAAGATTTAAGTGAGGTGGAATAAGAAATAAGAAATAAAAATGATTGTTTAAGAACGTTACCTCTTCTTCAAATAACTTCTATTGGTTTGCACCAAATCCTTCCTTGATTGGATTTATGATCAAAAAAGGGGTGTAAGATGTTTTTAGGGGTTTAATTAAATTATTTGGTCATGTATTGGCTGATCAAATGGCTTTGGAAGTGTGAATAGGGGAGGAGAGAAGGTGGCCTTTTATAAGCGGGGGAGAGGGAACACATGTAATTTTTGAAACGATTCAATTACAAATGCATTTATATGTTGGAAAAACCTCTAAAATGGGTTCTTATAGAACCTTATAGGTTATAATGTTGAAATTTTTCCAAATTATTTTGAAATATTTATAGTTCATTTTAACCCTTATCTTTTTAGTTTAACCCCTAGTAAATCATTTTTTACCTTAAATGTAGTAATTAATTTTTACTGATTTTATTATTTTTAATGGTAAAAAATTAAGTTAAATTTATTAAATAACATAAATTAATCAGATTATAAATATTTAATCCATTTCTATAAATTAAATTCATATAATTGGTAGAATATAATTCAAAATCATACCCACAAACATGACGAAAAAGAAAATTTTCAAAGAGAAAATTCTAATAAGTATAGATGGTTTTAATATCAAAATTCAATATGAAATTGATTAAAATAACATAAATAGTTAAATTTTAATATTATTTATCAAATTTTAATTTTGAAAAAAATTATAATTTAAGTTAACCTTGTGAATTATTTAAACAAAAAGGCAGTTTTAAAAAAAATCAGTATTTTTCTCTATTCATCTAAAAGTGAAATATTTCAGAAAAATCCCAAAAATTCACCCAAAAATAATTTTTGATAATATGATTTAAAAAAAATTAATTTTATCAAATTAATTTTTTAAAAGTGGAAAAAATAAATTTTTAATTATGTGTATAAAGCTCGACTAAACTGTCTATTGAAAAAATTAAAATTTTCATAAAATATTTTTCTCTTTCAAATGATTATTATTTTATTTCTAATCAATAGATGACCATAATTTTCATAATTTAGTTATTAATATTCATACCCACTAATTTAAAATCTACATTATAATTATATACTATATCACATTTCATTTATAATTGGGGTTGCATGTTTTGCAAGTTATCGAAGAGATTAAAGTTAATGAAATATATTTTGCGCGTTGTTTATGCTCGATGTTGTGCGTCACATACACTATCAAATACAATGTTCTTTATTTAGAATTTTTGGGTTTTAAAAAATTAAATTGATCACTATTGGTGAATTATTTTAATGAAATATATATATATTATATATTCAATCAAATTTTTTAAAATCAATCTAGTGTTTTTACTTGGTATAGGAAAACAATAAATTTTCTTTTATTCTTTAAAACAGATTTCATGCATACATACGACCTACTGTCTCTATGAACAATGTAACTCCCTTTTCTATCAATAATTTTTTTGGAAGACTAAAAATATTTACATAATTAGTGTATATTATATTTATATAATTATTAAAATTATGGAGATAATTGAACCATGATCAAGGTATAAGGACCAAAACTATTGAACCAAAACATTCATGAAAAACAGAGCATTTACCACCTGAAACAGTGATTTTGATAAAGAATTGTTAATAAAATGGTGATAAAAGGTTATAAGTAAAATATATAAGGTATTATATATATGATTAATTTTCTATAATATATTTATAAAAAATCTATATTTATTATATAGTAGGTTCAGATGGATTTGAAGGAAGTCGAATTTGAGGTAAGGGTTTATTTCACAATCTCATCACTAGCTGGGATTATCTCCATTTGGAGAGTATTTTATTCCATATCCATAATTTCTCAAAATACATTAATTAATTTTTTTTCTATCCTATAATGATTTATTAAAGAAAGTTTTATATATGTTTGAACTTTTTATGATTTTTTTAAAATAAATATTCTTTTCATTTTCTAAATGAGATACTTTTGGACTTTTACCGAAAGTGTAAAAATAATGTTGTTTAAAATTATATATTATGAATAGAATTTCACTATATTATTACCACTCAATTATTTTAAGGTTCATTTATAATTTCATAAGGTTATTTTTAAAGAAAATGGTTTTTTAATATGTGTAATGTTATTAGATTAAAAAAATGATCTTTAAATTTAAAATTTTATTTTCCTTAAGAAATATTCTAGTAATCTATTTAAGGTATTTTAATCTATGTAAAAATAATTTTTAATCTTTTTTTGAGTATATAATCTAATTGTACCATCCATATTATTTCTCTGGATTGTTTATGGTCACCTTGATTGGGGAAAGTATTAATATTTCATTTGTTAGTTCTTCCAATATGAACAATTATTGATTTTAAGGAATGTTGATTAAGTTTTATTGTTTATTCATTTGAGGAATGAATTAGACTTATTAAGTGAGGGATGAGTCCTGATATAGACATTTTATTTATTGGTAGGTCTCATGAGACAAAGTAGATTTAGTCTTGGTATAGGACTAACCCATTTATTTTCAGATGTATTGGTACAAGGTATCAATGATGTTTTTAGATTTATTGGTCAATGCCTTGACGGTAAGTTTCAAATGTCTGACATTATGTAATTAACTATTTATTTGAATGTAATTATTTTATTTATTATAATATCCATGGATGATTTTATATTTTATGTGATTATTTATAATGAATTATTTTGACACTCATTTTTTCTTTCTATATTATTCAATCCTTATTAGATTTCTTTGTATGCATAAACTTTATGAGCATCTGATCTCAACGTATTATTTGTTTTCTTTTACCCAAGATGTGAATAAGGTTATTATGAATAATTTAAAGGATTAAAGAATTATTTTATGCTATACATTTTATATTTTCAATTTAATATGGGAATCATGTTTGTAACTGGTTTTTTAATACTACTAAACTACTCGGTCCTTTGGGATGTGATATTTTGTATCTAGTGACAATGTACTAAAGTAACCACTATATATGGGATAATGGGTTCATGGTAGTTACACTAACCATTTTTTATTTGGTAGGTATGGATTTTGGCTGACATCCATGTTAGGTTTATGCCAAATATGTTCATCAAGATATTCCAGTAGATCACTGTGGAGTTAAGGTTGATGATGGTGACCCTAATATGAAGACACTTCAAGTGTTTTAGTTCCAAATTTATAGTAGTATTAGAGATCTATTTTAGACTAATTGATATATTATTTGTTGTAGGAGGTGGATATAACCTTTAGTTTGATTTTTACATGGAAGGAGTACTAGGTTTCATTGGTAATAATGATGGTGCATGGGTTAGCTAGGTAGTGGTGGTTCTTATTCCTTGGGGATTGAGATGAGTCAAATATCTCATGGGAGAAGTTCCTAGACTAGTTTTGAGATGAGTTTATTTCTTCAACCCTGACGGAGACCAGTTTCTTGGAGTTTCTTACCCTTTTGAAGTGGATCTCCATTGTGTGGGAGTTTAGGATCTATTTTAGGACCATTATCCGATAGGATTTAGACCATTGACTAATGAGGTGGATAGGTTGAGGCATTTCAAGTTTTAATTACACACAAAGACCTAGTACCAGGTCACCCTATTTTTTCTACCAACAAATCCTGAGGTGATGGCAAGATTAGAGGTCATTGAGAGGAATCTAGCTTGGACCAAATCATTATGAGATGAGATTTCACATGATTCATCATGTAGTAGAGATATGGTCCATGGATCACATTTTCATGGATAGAAGATTTTTCAGATAGTCGGGGGTATGTACCATCCCTCATTATCTTGTATATCTATAGTTGGATACTCTCAAGGCCCGTACAAGGGAGCAGATGTGTATTTTTATTATGAAGGGAATGGTTATTATAGATAAGAGTGACCAACCTTTATCAGTAGGCATAATGCATATGGTGTTCCACTACTGTGGTAGTTTTATCCAACAAGTAGTAACATTATACTCTAGATTTTGATCAATAGAGGGGATATGAGGTAGGTAGATAATAGCCCCATGATGCTCCTTGTCCCCAAAGAGCAGTGTGTGACCATCTATGTGGTATTCATTAGGGTCAAAGAGGTTATAGAAAGGTTCTATATGGGAATATGATTTCTTTGATTTAGGAGTTATGCACTCCATATAACCTACTATAGTATATTCTTTAAGACTTGATGTGAAGATAATTTTTGATCCCTTGGCATTTACTATGCCAATTGGAGGTCAAGATTATCTGTATGAATTATATAGAGACTGTGAGCTTGTGTTGGGGATGGACCACTCTTGGAGAGACTTCCAATATTTACAAATACATGACTATTATTACATATATGATAAATCATATTTATTTATATGATAGATCCATCTTTATGATGTATCATCTCATTATTATTGTGCCTGAAAAACCATTCTTATTATTTTAGGAATTAGAAAAAATTTTGTTGTGAAAAAAATCATAGATTAAAAGAAAAAATTTAAAAAACATAATGAAATCTCCATAAGTTCACTCAAATATCATAAAAACCATTCCACACATCCTGAATAACATTTAAAAAATATCTAGTTATTATCAACTATGAATGAAAACAAATATAAACTATTAAAGACTGTAAGGTTACTTTAAACTTCCTCTTTTATATTTTTTGGAAACATCATTCCAGTCATCTTAATTAACTAATATCTATTTAGAATTCATGAAATATCATGAGAATCATAAAATCACACCTTTTATCCAATGAGAATACACTTTATCACACTAATGGATAATTTATTTTTTTGAGATAATTCCATCCTCTGTGGAAAAGAAATTGTATCCAAGTGTGATAGATGAACTCCAACACAATTCATACGTTCAATTATCATTTGCAAAGATCTCTCCCATTAAGCATTATCCACTACATTAGATGAAAAAATATAAGTAGTACACACTATGATTTGATTACTTCCCATCAACCTTTTCTAACATTATATAAATCTTTATGGGGGGAATTCTAATGTATTTTCAAGTGATAGGAGTTGGTCAAACATTGACTTTGAGCCTCAACTCTTTAAACCATCCCATTGGCATAGATTTTTTTAAAAATATTTTCAATACAATTTTAGAAAAAAATATATTCTAATTTTATATCTATATTGGAAACCCTTTCATTGATGAAATGATACGTTATATCTATGTATTTGGATATAAAATGCTGCATAGGTTTCTTTGAAATATATATTACAATATAATTGTCACAATGTTTCTTTAGTGTACTCTCAATCTCAAACTTCATGTATAATAGCTATACCTACATCCATAAAACATGTGTACATGAATGTATAGAATATATATACCCTACTTCAACTATGGTAAGTTCCCCCCCCAGATCTACATTTTTTACTATACTATCTCACACATACCTCACTAAGAAATAACATTCAACCTAAAATGGATCTTTTATCAATGAAATCATATACCTGATCTATATTTATTAATCTTTATAAGTTAAAATATGCATTGGATATGTAAAAAAACCCAATTTTTTGGGAAACTTTCACATATCTTAGAATTATTTTAGTTACAAGTCTGTGTGACTCTCTTGGATAACTATAAAATCTAAAATATAATGTCACTATATAGGAAATATGAGGCCTTGAATCTATTAAGAAAAATATGATTTCAATAACTCTTTTAAACTATTTTTGATTAACCTTAATATCATTATAAACCTTTCCTAATTTTTTTCTAATTTAAATGGCAGTTGAAACTTCTATTGACTCATCCATACCAAAAATCATTCAATAGTTCTATAACATATTTTTCTTAGGATAAAAATATGTTGCCACTCTCTATTAAATTTGTAATCCTAAAAATCTTGTCATTTCATGTAAAAAATAAATATTAAAGTGATTTTTTATCTACTCCTAAAATATTCACAAAAGAAATATTTTTCACTTGAAAATATTATATCATATTCATATACTATGAAAATCAATATACATGTGGAAACCTCATTTACATGAAATTACTATCAAATTTTCCTTTTGCGAAACACAAAAATTTATGGGAACCATATAATTTTGAATAAAAAGTTCTAATATACTATTTTAAGACATATAATTACTTTTTGAGTCTACACATCATCTTTCCATATAAATCAATAAGGAAACCCTTAGATTGCTCAATGGAAACTTCTCTCTCAATGTCACCATTAAAAAAAGATGATTTCACATGAATTTGATAAAATTTATATATTTTGTTTATATTCACTTCCAAAAAAATATTAAGGTTCCAATATTTATATTAGGAAAAAGATTTCATCAAAATCTATGCCTTTTATTTGAGAGTACCCCTTGCATACCAATCTAGTTTTGTTTTGTGTATCATTACCTTTCCCATTCATCTTATTTCTAAAGACCCACTAAGTGCCAATAATTATTTCATGCTTAATTATATAAACTATCTCCCAAATGGATTTATTTTTTATCTCAACCATCTCATCATTCATATATTTTATCCACTATTCATGTTTATTAGCTTCTAATAATATTTTTTGGTTCATCGTGTGAGGTAAGAGATGTTTGATTTTCCATTATCAATCTTCTTTAAGTTTGGAATAATACCTCTTGATTACTAATAATGTTCTCAAAAGTAGAATTTTCCTCAGACTTTAATGCCTTAGTCTCTAATTTCTATAACCCTCTTCACCACTAGTTTGGTTTGAGTAATTTCCAATCGAATGCTTCTCATTTATAGCAAGTTCTTTATTATTTTTTTCATAAATTTGGTCACAAAAAACCTCAATATCTACATATTCTACAAAAAATGATTATATCAGCACTGATTTTTAATAATTTTGATATAAAAACAGGAAAATAAATTATTCAATCTCTTATTCCTATATCTATACCCACCACCATTTGATAAGTATCCCATAACGATATCTTCATCATCATTTTCCTAAATTTTCATTGATTGTTATTTTATCTTTATAAAGTAAATACTACAAGAAACTTTAAAGTATTTGATAGTTGTATTATTTTTATACCACATTTAATTTTGTGTAAAGTGTTTTTCAAGTCTCAATAGACATATGTTGTAGAAGTTTATGGAAGTGTAAACAACATATCTCTAGAAAAACATTGAGATCTTTTTGTCAGTAAAAATTACCCTACCCCTTTCAAATATGCTTATATTATTCCTTTAAACAATATCATTCTACTATGGTGTATTTTTTGTGTTAAATTGATTCTTGATTACATGTTTAGTAGGATAAATTAAAAATTCAAGACATATATATTACTTTCCATTAGTAAACCTAATTTTTTTATATTGAGTTATAAGTATTTTTAAACTTGTCTCCTGAAAGTTATATATATATCAATAGATTTTGAATTTTTCTTGATTAATATCACAATTATCATTTGTGTGTAAAAATGAATAAATAAAATGAAATAAAAATTACATCCGGTTGAATTTTATCTAATGGAATCACATAAATTAGTGTGAATAATCTCTAGTGGTCTAGTGGAATGAATATATACCTTTATACATGATCCATGAGTTTAATTTATATTCTAACAAGTTTCAAAAACATCATCTCATTCTATTTTAATCTTAGGAAGATCATTCCCAACATCATAATTCTGAATTTTTATTCATATTCTTTGTTGAATATGATCAATAATCCTATTCCATAACATTCTTTCAACTTTTACCCCCAAGCTACATGATTTTCTTAGATATATTATTTTAAATATATTTCCATTAATTATTTTTTTCCTTGAGAGGAGATCCTTCCATCCTTTATGCTTATAATAATGAAATATTATTTCTTCAATAAAACCTTATTCTAATTATCATAATGTTTTTCGAAACTTAATATATTATTCGTTATCCCTTCCATACAAAAAATACCATTTGATTTTAAAATTTGAGCTTATATTTCATCTAATCCAATTTAATTGATTTTTTGAGAATAGTCATTGTAAAAAGTTACAACTTACCATTCATGATTCTCAATATTCTTTAGAATATTATTGTCTCCATTCATGTGGGATGAAATACCACTATCAAGAATCCGTGACTTGGTTCTTCTTAATTCCTTGAATGAATGTTCTGCTAAACATGTATTTTCTTCCTTGAAATTATGAATTCCTTTTATATTATCACTATATAAAATCTATCAAGGTAAAATTATCATGAACTATTCTATATAATGTACCCACAAAGGACACCTATCATAAATTCCTTTAAGACACACAAAATTATTTTGTGTAGGAATATTGGATACATTTCTTGTCACAATGTTCTTACATTAAAAATATGATTTAATTTCCTCGGAATAACTCCCCTAGGATTCATACCACTTTACTGGTAATGAAATATTGAACTAATATATGTTGGACTTGTGACTAAATAATCCAGAACACCAGTAATATCCTTGGAATATGAATCTTATAGATTTATAAAAATTATATATAAAAAACCACCGTCTAGATCTCTATTGTTGTTTCACTAATGGAATATGAACTTTCTTTTGTTGGGGAGAAGATGATATTATTGATTTCCTTCTTTATGGTTTTGATATGGGTGAATATTTATCCCCATTTTTCTTAGTACAAACATCACTGAATTTTTATTTTGAACATGCATTATTATTTAAAATAGAATTTGAATCATATTTTTTAGGTATATATTTAACCTCATTTCTTGTGGAAGTTCCCTCAACCACTTTAGAGGATTTCGGTTTGAATTCAAATGAATTTTTAAAATCAAATAATTATTTCTTAAAATCAATATAAAATTCAAGACACATAGATCATGTCTTAGATAATTATTGTTTTAGTGAAATTTTGGATTCAAAATCATTTATATTTTTTTTTTCATATTTAGGTACTATTAATTTGAGCTTCTTGATTTCATTAAAGTAAGCTACTTCTTTATTAACATACTCATTTTTTTTCAATAATTTTCATATCTTCTTTCACTACCTGTCTCTTTTCTTTCTTGAGTTTGGTATTATTTTCAATATAACATTTTAATTAATATTTCAATATGAATTCCAGTTTAGTTGGTTTTGATTCATCTTCCACTACAAAAATAGCAGATTAGTGGCGAGTTTTTAAAAGGGGTTATGTACAACCTCCTAAATATTCATTTTAGAGGGGGTTATGCACAACTCCCACTAAATGTTTTAGCATTTTTTCTTTGTAACATTTGGTTGGACTTTAGATGTGGTTGTCTCAGACCACTGCAAATTGAATAATTAGTGGCCTTATACGTTCAATTGGATTTTAGAGGCATTATATATAAATATAATATTCGTTTTGATATATATTAAAGGCTATATATATATATCATGGATTTTTTAAAGAAATAGTGGGGGTTCACAATGCCATCTAATCTCTTAAATTGAAGGGGGTTCCTAAACTGTCGTCAATCCCTTAGATTAGAGGGGGTTTTAAAACCCTTCTAATTTAAGAGATTAGAGGGGGTTGTGAACCCCTTATAATTTAAGTTATTATAGGGGTTGTGAATCCCCTCTAATACCTTTAATTAGAGAGTTTTTAAAACCCCCACTTAATTTTAATTTTTTTTCAAATAAATCTCATATAAACTCAAATATATAAAATTTATATATGGTTTTATAAATACCATACATTTATATTATGATTTATATTATACATATATTATATTAAACACATTTTTATTGTACATTTATGTATAAATACATTTATATTATATTATGTATATAAATAAATATAATATAGACAAAATTAAATATAAATATAATTAAAAAAATATAAATATATTATATTATAAAAATTTTATTATATATAAATTTATATATATTATATTATTATTTTATATATAATTTAGTATACCATATTAATTATATATTTATTTACATAATATATATATATATATATATATCATTTAATTATATTATATATTTCCAATTATATGATTGTATTTAATTGTATTTATATGTACACATAAATATAATTTTATAATTTTATGTAAATTTATATATATTTATTTTTATTAATTATATTTCATATAATATTAATTATATATAACATAAAAGCATAAATATATTATATAAATATATACAGAAATATAATTTATTTAAAAAATAAATCATATAAAAACCCAAGCATGTAGTTTTTATAATTTATATAATAATAATAATAAATTTATTTTTAAATAATATTTTTATGATTTTATATTATATATAGTTAATATTATATGATATACAACTTATACAAATAAGTATATATTAATGTACATAATATTATAAAACTATATTTATTGAAATACATATATAATAATGTATATAATATTATAAAATTATATTTATTGAAATATTTATATATTAATGTTCATAATAATAAATATATGTATTTAAATACATTATATAAATATTCTTATAATTTTTTTTCATATAATATTAATTATATATTTGTATAAATTGTATTTCATATAATATTAATTATATATTTGAATAAATTTTATTTCATATATAATATTTTCCTAAATTGTGTTTCATGTAATATTAATTATATATAATATAAATATATGTATAAATTGTATTTCATATATATGTATTTCATATAATATAACACAATTTGTACAAATAAATATATGTATTGAAATACATTATATTAATATATTTTAAAGAGGTCTTTGCTTTAATTTAATAATAAAATGAGGCTTTGGCCCCAACCTTTAATATATATATATATATATATATCATATAAATAAACATGTACATAATATATAAATATGTAATTAAGAACATAAATATCTTACATAAATATATTTATAAATATATAAATATATGTGTATATACATAATATAAATAGAATTATAAAATTTATACTCAAATGTATGTAAATACACATATACAATATATTGTTTATATAAATATAAATATTTAACATAATATAAATGTATTATAATATATATATATATAATATAAAAATGTATATATTAATTTATATAATTATATATGTATTTAAATATTTATTTAAATAATATTTATTTTATTTACTTTCGTAGTATATATTAATATAATAATGTGTTATTATAATAACAAAGAGAAAATGGCACAATAATAGAGGTGTTATGGTTATGTGCAAGAGGTTCGGTTTTGAATCCTGCTACCTCCAATAAAATTTTAAAAACATGGTTGATTTTTATGGCAGTGGGGGTGCACAATTGAATGAGAACCGAAGGAACTGCATGAGTGTGGGCCTGGAACAAAAGGAATGAGGTGGGTCTTGAACTAGAGGGACTCTCAAGGGGCGCAGCTGGGTGAACTAGTGGGCTGCGAGGGAACTGGAGGGGTGGGGCATGGGCTGCATGGGGTGGAATTGGAGGAGTGATGCGAAGGAAATAGAGGGGTGGGGCACATGCCACAGTAAGATTTTTAAAAAATAAAATGAATTACTTAGAGGTAGCCTTAGAACTGCCTCTAATATAATCCAATTATAGGGGGTTAAACCCCCTCTAAATCAGGATTATTTAGAGGCAGTTCTTAAAAACACTGCTAATTTGATAAATAATTTAGAGGGGGTTTTAACCCCTATAAACCAAGATTCTGTGGTGGAATTATAGGGGGTTTTAACCACCTCTAAATGAACCACCACTAAATTTTTCACTACTTTACTAGCACATTCTCAAAACTGCCTATAACAAGAGTAGGTAGGAACATTATTGGCTATTATTCATAAAGAACTATAATGTATTTATAAGGGGTTATAACCCCTTCTAAACTAGAAAATAACCCCATATAATCATGTAATTTTTTTGTAGTGTTCCTCAATACATGAGGTATCAAAGAAGTTTTCGACATGAGGAATAAAACTGGTAAATTTATCACCAGATCCACCTTTTGATTTATTAAAAGATGAGTGATCATCTTCCTCCCCTTTTCTCATATAATTTATTCTCTTATTTATAAAGTTTTTTTCTTTTTTTTTCTACTTCTTGATACATGTTTTAAACTTTTACCCCATTTTTTTCTTTGAGGTTTATCATTTTGTTCATTTAATTCTTAATATCTTCCTTTCTTGTTTAGGAAGTTCATAAGAAATTCTACAATTCCATTATATTATTAATATCTTGGTGGAAATATTCTTTTAATATTTCTCCTTCCCTTATTTAACTTATTTGATATAAAACAAATATTTTTTGATATTATTCATTTCTTTATCCTCAAATTCACTTGGATTCATATCAATATATTATCTAATTTTTATCTTCCACATGGCCTCAACATCAATTTCATATTTTATCTTTTTATTCAAGGATGGGGTTTTTATCATTTAATATATAATTTGAATATTAGATAATTAATACATGGAAATATCTTCTTAGTCTTTATGATTTGAAATTTTAGGATCAAATATGTTTGGAAAATTCCTCAAAAGCTTCTTGACCATAGTATAGCCTTCCATATTTTCACCAAAAACTCTTTTATTACTTATAATATCATTTAAACTTATAAATTAGTCATTAATTTATCTTAATAAACCATTTCATATCTTTATATTGGATTTCATAAATCTATAATTTGGATTCCCTGACATTCAAATTTCCTTTATTGCTACTTTATAATTTATCAAATATTTTCTTGGTAGTCTGAAGTTCCCATGACTTTAGTCTAAAACTTTTCTGACAAGGACATGATAATATAATTTAGAACTTTTACATTGACTACTATATTTATTTTATTAGTAAAGGACATTGGATAATAATTTTCAATTGGTGGAAACTTCACAATAGCTACATATCTCACTTAAAGTCCAAGAGATAGAAGAGAGGGAAACACCCCATTCTTGTAACTACATTAGTTCTTTCCAAAAATATAGGAAAAAAATTAATTTTAATATAATTTTTTATCCATTCTATACACCTTATTAGATCAATAGAGGAAACATTATCTAATACCAGTTGAAGTTCCTTGGAAAGTATTACTTCACTGATAAGGGGGGTGAATTGGTAGAGAACTATTTTTTGAATTTTTTGTAAAGAAACTAACTTGACTTGTTAGGATCTGATCCGCCCCAAAAAAAACTTCACAATATAACTCACACATGAAAAAAATAAAATAACATGAAACATATAAATTTTTATAAGGTTCATCACTTTCTTAGAATTCTTACTCTTTATCATGGTTGGTCAGTCTCCCCTACCACAGGTTCCTCAGTATAAGAATAAGTGATTATAATGATTCTATCCTCTATATATCATCATAGTATACCAATCTATAGTCACACTAGACTATGAAACATCACACTATAGATATAATGATGTGAATATATAATGAGAAATATCACTCTAGAAAGTTAGTTTCTTTAGAAATAGGTGATACATATATTCCACTATGAGAATTTATGATATTCAATATAGTATACTCACTTAATATAAAATTCAGTTTTAATTTTCTTATTATCCTTCTTCCCAATTCTAAATACTTAAGCTGTAATGGATTTTTTAATGTTATCTATCTCATGAATTGATCTATGTTTTTCTCTCAAAATTTCTGTATACATAGCCTTAGTTTAGTTCCATACTTTACTATTTCTAAAATAATTCACATATTTAATAAAAATCAAAAATAAAATAATTAACTTAATTCTAAATATCATTTACAGCTTATCATTCTACTACTTTCAATAGAATTGTACAATTTAATGTTCACTACTTTCTCATTTGGTTAGGCTAAAAAACATGCACTATGATCACTAAATAGTATCTCTTTTAATTAATTGTATGTATCTAGTGAATTTAAAATTATATCATTCTTATTTATTTTCTCACATTTAGTAGTTGAATAATGATAACTCCAAGAAAAGAGATGTATCTCTATTCAACCAAAAATAATTTACAAATAAGTATTTTTATTTCCAAAATTACCCATCAACAAACTCTTCCTCACATTTCATTAGATCAAATAAATTTCACATTAAATTTAACATTCTCATGGTAATAAGGATATTGTAATATAACAACACCTCTTGATAACTTATCTAAACATTATTTCTAGTATCTCAACACAATGGATTGAAAGTTATTATTTGAACATCGTATTAGCAATGAATTGACACACGAAACATTACAAAAATACTTTATATATATTCTTCTTCAGAATATTGAACTTCAAACTTAATAAACATTAATTAGATAAAAATAACACTTATATATAGACTAATTCAATAGAGTTCACCTATTTTTATTCCTCATATAAATCAACTTGAACCACTTGATAAATGTGATGATTTAGGAATTAAAGATTAGTTCTAGAATCATTATGTTTAGTTTCTTTAAGAATTTTTAATCCTAGAATATGTTATTTTTAACCAGGATAAATATAAAATTTTCTTTAAGGAATGATCCTTACACAAAATGGTACGATATTTATGCAGATCATGCTTACAGAGTTTGGAAATCATTTTTAAATTCTCTAAATTCTATTTAGACTAAGAATCATCCTTATATAGTTTTTGAATGATACTTATGAACTTGAGATTCATTCATATACAACTACCAATGATTCCTACAAAACTATATTTATCCTTATGTAACTATTTACATTGTTAATATTAGCCATATTTTTAGAATGATTCTTACATTATTGAAAAATAATCTTTATTTAGATGAAACAACCATCCTTATGAAGTATCATATCATCTTTACGACATCTCAAAAATAATCCTTACAATTTTAGGACTGAGGTAAAATTATGATCTTAATAGAATTATGGATTAAAATAAAACATATGATGAACTTAATGAAACTGCTATAAAGTCTCTCAAAGCTTCAAAAAAACATTCCACACATCCTCAGAAACACCTTAAAAAAACTGCAATGATTCTCAAATATAATTAAAAATAAATAAAAACCATCATCAAATCCTTGGGAACATCATGGTAGATGGATATAAGACTATTCAAAACATAAGATGGATTCTATGCTTGTTCCTAGCCAACATTCGCATGAGATATAATACAAGTTTCCAAGGAGTTAGGATTGAGGTTCATGTTTTTTGTTATAGTAAATATATTATACTTTTTTCAAAAACATGATGGTCTAGGATATCGATTTGTGGTTTTAATCTTATAAAAAAGGAAAAAATAATATGTTCATGTATCATATTAAACAAATAGAATTAACCTGACATTCATATACTTATTAATGAATAAAAACTTGGTTATTATATAGGGTTTAATTATTTAATATTTCAATAATAAGTTATAAAATGTTTTCCTATATAAGTTTTTGGTGACACTCTATTTAAATAAATAGATGGTTACTGATTATTTGTTTACTTTTACTTGATGGATGATTTTATAGATCTTATGTGTATTATGGACATAAAAACAATATGGTATAATTTGAACTAGAGTGTGATTGAAATATATGAAACCTTTGTGTGGATTTTGTGTATAAAGTAGTATGACATGATGCATGTTAATATTTTTCTTAAGCTATAATATTAATAATTATAATGGGATTATTTTGAGCTATGTGTTAGTAATTTTTGGGATATAACACCATGGATTATTGATTGAGTCATTGTTATGGTTTTGAGAAGGATTTTCATAACCCTTATGGGGAAGGGTTGACTGTGAAACCCATGAAAAAATACATATAACTTTTATATGTTTTCTTGAGTTTTGATGGAATACTGGTACAATATTTTTGATAGCGATGTTGTAGAGATGTATATGGGTATTGAGATGAATTTGGTAAGGGGTTATATGGGAACATGTACCCCCTCAAGTGGGTTAGAGTTTCTTGGGGGGATGAAACATAAATTTTATTGATCTATTATTTATTAATATTCAAAGTGGTTTCATAAGATGTGACCAAAGTGATGTATGGTTTATAAATCAAATTACCTAGTTTAGTGGACACTCTATAGTGCCCTAGTTCAGCATGCTACATGAACTTAGGAATGTACCATCAAATGAAAAATCCTATAGACTAGTGATAAGGGAATAAACCGTAAATTAGTGATATTATCCCCCCAAGATAAAAATAATATGTAACAATTAAATAATCAAGTATTATTTAAATACAAACATTAGTGCATGGATAATCAGTAAAAATAATATAATTTAACTAATATAATGTTTTTATATAAAACACTCAATAGATCACCCACTCGAATTTTCACATATAAAAATAAATAAAATAAAACAAATACATGAAGGCCCTAATACCATCACCGAGCTTCAATAACCCTATCTACAATACCCATAAAATTTATCTAGCTTGACCCACTACAAAACTTATGTCTTGACCTAAAAATAGATATTAGGTTTACACATACATCATGGTGTCCATGAAGGTTGTGGGTATATAAATCAGCAAGGTATCACCAAGAAACCCTAATATATAATACTATATACATTTTTATGCACATGGAAAATAAATAAATATAATAATTATTCTCTATTTGTCGTTGTGCTCTAACCAGGTAACCATGATTCCAGACACGTTATAAAACCACATCAGGTCGTTATGTGCTAATCGGGCTACTATGGCACCTGAATAAACCTAAAATATACCTTATCTCTCAAAGAAGGATCAACCATCCATGCCTCATATCACATCACCTACTGAATGATACCTCTCACTCATGGGAGATCAAACATCACACCCACCTCCCTCTCACTTAGGATGAGGTCACAACCTGACCACTACCCTCTCCTAGGGTGGTTCACATATGCATCAGTTGACCAATTACATATCACTTAGGGATATCCTTACCAGTACCCTCCCACTCAGGTCAAGGCCATATATCCTAACCACCACCCTCTCGCCCAGGTTAATGTCTATATCAAACACATACAAGACCCCATATTAATCAAGGTAGTCTTGTTAGTTTTATCTCACTAATGGAGGGGAAAGAACTTAGGATCCATCATCACACAATCCATTTGTAAACACGTAAATGAAAATTAGATGCAACTAATAAAAAACATGGCTTAAAACTCATTATACAAGATCACCATATAGTAAAAAATGTCATAGTTTCTCAGGACCTAATATTTTGTATCCAACCATCAACACCAACTCATATTTTTCAACCCTTAGTGAACTCATATCCCATACTCTCTATCCAACCCTGAAATCAATAGGTGGGGTCCAATTCCACACCCAAATACCATTTATCATCCCATTTATATGTCTTGTAGCACTTAACATTATCCTTATCAAAGCCTCATATCACATTGATATGATTTGACCCACTGGGGATTTCCTAGTTAGTGGTATTCCAAGTGTTCCACCCCAGGCCCATCTCCAATAGGCCAGGGGTTGGTGACTAACACTAAGTAGGAATATCACTCAAATAGAAGAATTAAACTAATTTACATGTACATATATACATGTATCTCTATACACACTAGAGTAATATTAAAAATAAAAAAATTGAATAATATATACATGAATAACCTATAATTTCCCACAACTGAGTATGATGGTACTTAGTTAAGAAAATATCACAAAATATAGGCCCAAAAATAAATAAATTGGTACAACCTAACAATAATAGAGAATACAATCTTATTATACAACCACCGGTCTTTCAATAGTCTAGATACAACAATCTCCAAATACTACTAAGAACCACCCACACTAGGTCTCCGTAGATCTATGTTTAATAACTTGTTGTATTTATAAGAAATGACATATATGGGAAGATCCCATTCATGGTTTCGTATATACATACCCAATAGAAAACCCCAAGACCACCAAAGAGTAAATAATTAAAATAAAGTGTCATAAAATAATATGAGAAACCCAAATATTCTTATAAAAGGATACTCATCCTAGAGTATAGTCTCAATCTCACAATAAGATTAAAAAAACTACATGTTTGTAGCTTTTGATCTATAATTCTCAAGCAATCCATGCATTCATTCACTAATATGATACTAAAAGATCCCTACCCCATTTCTATGGGTGAAATAATGACTCTAGTAGAGGATTCCCATCCTGTATATGCAATATGGATGTGAAAAATACCACTCCATAGATAGAGGATCCATACCCTATATAAGTGGGTGAAATATCAAAAATATATAATTCCTCAAGTAGAGGATCCTAGCCCCATGCTCACATAGGTGAAATAACGACTCCATAGCACGATCCCAATTCCATTGAGTGGGATACCAACTCCACCTAAGAATAACAAGTGAAAAAATACATGATTGAATAAAGTATCCAATATAAAGAGTGTAAAACCTTATTATTTTCATGAAATATATTTTTAAATAATTTGATTTCTTTGATATTTTTCATTACACATAATAACAAGTTTAGAAGAACCACAAAATATTATTAAAATATAACATGTAAGTTATAACCTAGCGATTAAATTGTGAGAAATAAATACGAGTAAATAATTTATAAATTAAATTTAAAGGTACAACTCAATTTTAATGTATTGGTAAATACTTATAAAAATTATAACATAATTTTTAGTAAAGTCACTTTATTCTTTAAAACTATGTTTTCTTCAAAAATGAGGTTTTTATTATTTTTATGGGTGAATATTAATTCCAATAATTTATATAAAATTTATTTGAAAAAATTAAATTAATTTTTTAATTCCTAATGTAAAAATTATCCTAAATTTTTTTTTGATAATTTCAAATTTATTTTGTAAGGAATAGTGAAAAATACTAATTTTTATTGCAAATAATATTTTTTTAAATTATTCACAATGAAAAATTAAGTTTTTAATTTATTCTAAATTTTATTTAGTTAATTTGGATTTAAAATAACCAAATTATGGGATTTAAGTGGATTTTATACTTGAATTTAGTATAAAAACATTTTATATTTTAAATGGGATTTTTTTTCTGTAAAATAGTTTTTCGTTGCATTTTACTGGTTTTATTTTAAATTAAATTATGAAAATTATGTGTTATATTTTGAAATATGGACTCTAAATTTATAATCAGTGGGTTTAAATTTAGTAAATATTTAACTTTTATTTTTAGTTAATATGAATAGTAACTGTGGTAAAATATATTGCCTCGGTAAAGGGTAAAATGAATTAATATAGATTAAAAATAAGTTATAAGTTCAAAAATTTTCATCCTATTTATTATTGGATGAATATAATTTGACCCTTAATAACTATGTTTAGAAATTTAATTATTTAATTGAAAATTTTACAATATAATAAATTTAATATTATTTATATCAAAGAAAGTAACAAAATGTCACTTTCTTTGACATAAATATATCTTATGTGTTCAAATGGGGAAAAAAATTAGGTTATGAACGAATATAAGTTTAAATTTTGAACATAATAAACTTATTTTCATGATATAAATTTATTTATGACTTTCTGGGGTGACTTGGATAAGATTATGACCTTTATAGTATTTTATTTAATGAAAAATCAAACATGTCACACTCTTATTTTAATAAGTAAAATGTTTTTAATATGGTGTTATCAATAACATATGTTACAATATATATATTATTTTGAAATATAAATTATATATTATATCATTGAAATTTATTTTTAATTTTTAGTGAAGAAATAATTACCTTAAATAATTACACAACAATGATGCAGTAATTATTCAATTAATGGAAAAAATCAAACAAATGATATTAAAAGTGTTAAAAGAAAAATAATTTGAATTAATTATGGTGTTAAAATAATTTTATTAATTATTATGACATATTTTCTTGTCATCAATTTTTTGAATAATTTAAAAATTAAAACTAGTAATATTTTAGGAAAATAATATTTTCTTAATTTTTTTTAAAAACATAAATTTCATAAATATGGTGAAAGGGAATAATTTTTGGTCTAAAATATCATAAATTTTCCATTTATGGTGAAATTGACAATTTTAAGTAAAAATTATAGCATTTTAATGTTGAAAAAGTTGTTACCATAGTTAAAATTAGAATAGGTTAACTATGGGTTAAAAAAATGATAAGATTTAAAATAACACCAAAACACGTATAAATTATATTGGTTGATGATATTACAACATTATGTTATCTTATATTATAATAAATTTCTATTTTGTGGTATTTGGATAGAAAATGAATTTATTATAATTTTATATTTTGAGAAATTCTAAAAGTGCCCCTCACCTCAATTATATTAGGGCGCCTCTTCCCTCACTTATTTACACAACTCTGAGCATTCTATCTCAATCATACTCTTAAAATTTCTCTTCTCAAATTCTATATATACATTCTATA
This sequence comes from Viscum album, assembly GCA_963277665.1. Lineage (NCBI taxonomy): Eukaryota > Viridiplantae > Streptophyta > Magnoliopsida > Santalales > Viscaceae > Viscum > Viscum album. Next base: position 1,239,841,260 of record OY728153.1, read on the forward strand.
GGTTTTTTATTCTCAAATACCAACCCTATATTACTTTGTAGGAGATCCAAAGGAGACATTTTGAAGACGAGGTAATCACTCTTACCAATTACTTTATTTTTCAACTCTTACTTAGCTCCTCTAAATATATGGTTTCTATTTTAAAATAATAAATTAAGTATCCTAAATATTCTAAAATTTTATCATGATTATAAAAACTCTTTTATACACCATCTTTTTCATCAAATAAGAAGTGATAGTATCCCTCATGTGTATATACGACTTACCGTCTCCATAAAGTGATATAATTAACTTTTCATCACCATCTTTTATGGATGGGTATTATAGTTGGTTTAATGAATATATATTATATATATTATATAATAATTATTCTTGAAATTGTATTTATCATTTACCATTATTTCATTCCATAAATCTAAAAATGAAATCAGCGTTTATGCATATGTACGACCAACCGTCTCCTTGAATAGTGTAATTCTAATTTCTATTTATAATTTCTATGAATGAATATAAATATCTATATAAATATTTTATATTATATTTATAATATTATTAAAAATATGGAAATTATGAGACCAAGATCCAAGTATAAGGACCAAGACTTCTGAATCGAAATGTGGTTGAAAAACAAATCACTTATCACACAGAACAATGATTTTAACAATAGATTATTAATAAACAGTTGATAAGATATTATAAATAAATTATAAAAGGTTTGATATATATATTTTTATGGAATAAATTTATAACAAATATATATTTATAATACTGGTGATTTGAACATGAATAAAGAAAGGAAAGACCTGAGGTGAGAGATTTCTTAACTTAATTTCCTTTTATTGAGTTAAACTTTTACTTCATTGATTATGTCATATTTAGATTATTTGTGAAATTAATTTTGATTATATTCTGTTTTATTTAAACTTGTTTTGTGTTTAATTATAGCTGGTACAAATAATCAATTTTTAACATTCACTTAAATTTTATTTGTAAGGTATATTTATATCACTTTTATTTTTGTGGGATACATTCCTTATACAATACATGCTTATTTTGGGTTGTGTATATACATCCCATGAATGTATTTTATGATTATTATACTAAAAATTATGGGATTTACATATCATACTATGTTTTTTTATTCTAAGGTACATACGATTTAACTAATAGCAATGTGGTAAGGGTTTATTTCACAATCTCATCATTATTCGAGATTGTTTAAATTTAAGACTCCACTAAGGAATAATTCTATTCCATGTCCATGTTTTCAAAATATATTTTCACCTTTTTTACTATTATCATAAATTTTTTTAAATCTATTTTTTACCCATGTTTTAATTTTTACTGAATGGATTAAAGGTAATATTTTTATAATTTTCCAAAAAAGGTAATTTGTGACATTTCTAAAAAAATATGGAAGGAATGCTTTTTTAACTTATATGGTATGAGAGGGTTTTTATGATTCCATAATTCCATAATTATTTGAAATTTACTATATAATATAATAAGTTTCTTTTCAAAGAAAATGTTTCCTTTTTTAATTATGAGACTTTTGAAAAAAAATTAAAATTGAAAGGATATTGTCCTCAAGAATTATTTCACATGATATTTTTAAAATCACTTTTCATCTAAGAAAACATTATTTGATGTTACTTATAATTTACAAGGAATATGCTCCAAGTATACCATCCTTATTCTTTTTTGGGTTGGATTATGTTTATGATGAATTGATGTTTATGAATTTCGTTACTTTTCCTAGGTTTATGAAATGATGAAATGTTTATGAAACCCATTTATTTTCATGGGTTTTGATATGATGAATGATTTATGATCATGTGGGACATATATATATGGTTTTAATTATGTAATGGGAAGGAACTATATCTACCTCCAATTCATTGGGTAAATGTTTATATCTCATGATATAGAAAGGGATGGAGTCAAGAGTGATCACAGTTCAGTAATACAGGGTTGGAACTAGAAGTAAAACTGGTTTAGTAATACATGGGTGGAACATGAATTAAACTCGATTCATTGCTACAAGTTTTGTATGGGAAAGTAAACCCAGTTTCGTAATATAAGGTTAGAATGGGAAGTAAAAACGATTTAGTAATACATGGATGTAATAGGAAGTAAACCCATTTTAGTATTACAGGGATAGAATAAGGATTGAACCTAGTTTAGTAAATTACTTTGTACACTTTAATGGTTTTGGTTGTGAGACTTAACTAATATGGGAATGATATTCTATGCTAATGTGTATTCCACAAATTCTATGGCTTATGAAAATGTTATGTTCTCATAGATCATGTTCTTTGATTTATTTATGATTCATGTCTTATGAACTACAAAGGTTTATTCCATCATTCAAGATTATGATCTTTGATATAAAAGTTATAGTTTCTAAATGTTGTTTTCATGTTCTTATACCCTTATGTACATATTATTCATATGAAATAATTTTTATCTCCCTGATTTAACCTTACTGATTATATGATCTCACCCTTTCTTAGGTTTCTTTTATACATGATATGAAGAAATTTATTATGCATGATATGTCAAAAAGGGTTCTAGTTATGAAGAAATGTATGGGATATGATGTAGATATTTTATAAACTAGTTTTTTATGTTTCCATATTTCAAAAGGCACTAGACCTTTATGATCCTTAGGAGTGTGTTTGTGTAATTTAATTAATACTCATTTAAAATGATGAAATATCTACGTATGATAGCCTGGGGTTCTAAATTTGGTATTATAGAAATGGTTTAGTTATCCTTTAAAAAATAGGATGAAAAAATATTAGTATGAACCCTAATGATAAGTCTAAATGTAAGTTAAAATCCTCTGATTTTGGTAATTATCATAAATAATATAGTATAAAACCTAAGGTATCTAAGATTTAAATTCTATAATCAATTTCCACTAATTATGTGATTTTACCACTATGATTATTCTTGTTCACACTATGATTTTTGTGTTTTAGAAAACAATTGGAACCAGGAGGATTCAGGTTAATAGTGAATATGATAGACAATGGGATGATCTTCCTTATGAGTAGCCTAATGAAAAGGGAGTTGTAAGGTAAAACCTAGTTTTTTATACATAAAAAAGATCATAATATGAACAATAATATCAATTTTTGTGAGTTTACTGACCCATATGATAAGATAAATATGGAGTTTCATGGTGACCACAGAAGAAATAAAGTTCAATTTTTCTCATGTAAAGAATGTGGGAATAGGTATAAAGAAGAATGTTTCAAAGTAACTAGAATATTATTTTGGGGTGGAAAATAAGGACACAAATCGAGTAATTTAAAATAAAAAGTGAAAATTTTAGTTTACAAAATGGATTTGAATATTGGTATTAGCAAGGAACCATTTATAGTTAAATGCTTTAATTGTGGAATATATAGGCATTATAGAAATTGATTACCAAAGGGGAAAGATCGTGAAGATAATCAATAATGTTTCATGAGTAATGGTTATATTTCTAATAATGAAGATAATATGAATGACATATGAGATGAAATAAGTGTTAAGGAATAAAACGATGAAGCTTGGTTAATGGTTTAATAAGGCAGTGGAATGATTGAGTGTTTATGTATTGGAATTCAAGAATAATATTGTAGAAGTACTTTTATGGTATTATGGAATAATTAGACATCTACATATTTTTGCACTATAGTTTTTTCCTTAAGGGTTTGAAATCATATGTTGAATGGTACTGGTAACCATGAAATGTTTTTGAGGTGGTATGATGATATTTTTAGAGAACACAAGATTAAAGGAATTATAACCCTTAATATGTACATGATGTTGGGATAATAATGAGATAACGAGATGTTTGATTATGATAAAATAAATGGGATAATATTTATGACCTTATAAATATTTAGTAATATTATAATAAGGTTATTTATGATATGATAGATTGAGTTTATAGAATTTTTTGATTTATGGTATGAGGAAAGAGTTAATTTTTGAATGCATGCATATTTTCACTAAGGTTTTATAGTAATTCAGGTTATGACCCTATTTGAATAGAATACATGGTAATGGTATTCACATGATTGATGCATAAAAATTAAGAGATATTTCAAGATTCATGAGGAATAAATGATAAGTTTATTTTATAAATTTAGTTATCTTCTTTTTAATGTTTTGGATTTTAATTATTTGGAAGGTTCATAAGGGTAACCATTTATGAAATTATCAAAGTTGAATTTTGGATGAGGATTTATAGATTAATTTATTACTTCGCCATATAAATATTTATTCATATTGGATAACCTGTGATAATCGTTTTTCTATAATGATAACTAGAGACAGAAGGAATGAATTATCATTCTATGATGTATCTTATGATCCACTAGTTCTTCATGCATTACAATTTTAGATTCATTTCTTAGACTAAGAGATTAAGTGGAAATTGATCAATGCATGACCAAATAGTGAGATTATATTTATTAGATGAATTAAATTAAGTATATATTTTCAAATTATTGTGAAATAAAATGTTTTATTATTATCATCATTTCCAATGATATCAATGAATTTTTTCAGAACTATTTGGTTTATAGTTTTGTGGTCATTAAACTTATCCTTACCATGATATCTATCACTCTCTATTAGTTATTATGGATTATTTTTTCCTTCTAAATATATATTTTAATGTTTACCTATTTGGAAACCTAGTAATGTGTTTCTTGAAGTAACCTTTATGTTTCAAACTTTCCCCTTCTAAGGGAAGTTTTATTATTTATTTTCATGTTGTAGGTTTCTATGGATGAATTATAAATTATTCAAACTTTGATGATCGAGATGAATTTTTATGGAGAAAATAATTTTTAGTGGTGGTATAATGTAGCACCAATCTATTTTTATGAAATATATTCTTAAATAATTTAATTCCATTGATATATTGCATTACACACAATAATAAGTTTAGATGAACCATAATATATTATTAAAATATTATATATCTATTATATATTAACATTTAAATTAGAGAAAATAAATATGGGTAAATAATTTATTAAGTAAATATAAAGGTTCAAATCAATATTAATTTATTTTTAAGTTCTTACAAAAATGATCACACAATTTTTAGTAAAGTTACTTTATTCTTCAAAAATACATTTTCATCAAAAATGATTTTTTCTTGTATTTATGAGTTAATATTAATTTCTATAAGTTTTAGAAAATTTATTTGAAAAAATCAATTTCATTTTTTAATTCATAATTTTAAAACTATCTTAAATTTATTTTTTTGATATTTTCTGGAAAACATTTATTTTTCTTGAAATAGTGAAAAATTATTTTTTTATTGAAAATTTGATTTTTTTTAAAGTATTTAAAAGTTAAAATTATGTTTTGAAATAGTTTTAAATTTTAATTTGTTAATTTTTTTAAAATTACTAAATTATGGTATTTTAAGTGTATTTTATGCTTAAATTTATTATAAAAAAATTTAATATTTTAAAAGATAATTTTTCCAAAAAACTGTATTTCATTGCATTTTGCTGGTTTTATTTTAAATGAAATTTTAAAACTTATGTTTGTTAAATTTTTAAAAAATAATTCGATATTTGGAATTAGTGGGTCAAAATTCAATAAATAGTTCACTTTTATTTTTTATCAATATGAATAGTAACTTTCGTAAAAATTATTACCTTGTAAAAGGGTAAAACATATTAATACAGATTAAAAACAATTGATAAGGCCATAGGTTTTCATACTATTAATTATTGGATGAAGTTAATTAGACCCATAAAACCTAATGATCTAAATTTAATTATTTAATGTACACTTTTACATAAAAATTACTAATATATTATTTAAATAAAAAAATCACAAAACGTCACTTTCTTTGTCTTAAATATCTCTTATGTGTCCACATGGGGAAAAAATTAGGTTATTAATAAATATAAGTGTCCATTTTGAACACAATTTTTTTTTCATGATATAAGTTTATTTAAAACTTTTTTAGGCCACTTGGATAAAATTATGACCTTCATAATATTTTATTTAATGAAAAAACAAACATGTCACAGACTTATATTAATAAGTATAATATTTTTAATATAATGTTATCCAAGAGATATGTTAAACTATGAATATGATTCTTAAATATAAAATATTTATCTAAATCATTTTATTTTATTTTTATTTTATTATGAATGAATAATTACCTTAAATAATTACATAACGATGATGCAATAATTGTTTAATTAATGAAAAAATAAAATAAATAATAATAATATATTAAAATATATATTTTTGAATTAATTAAGGTTGTAAATTCATTTATATATGATTAAGACATATAAGGGGTGTATTAAATTTTTTTCTTCAAGGTTATATTTTTCTTATTGATTTTCTTAAATTCAATGTTATGAAGTGGGTCAAAATTGACATTATTGATATTTTTTGAAAATCATATTTTATTAAATTATTTAAAAATAATAAAAATACTAAATAAGGATATAAGGGAAAAATGTTAGTAGAAAATATCATAAATTTTCCATTTATGGTTCTATATACAATGTATAAGTAAAAATTATAGCCTTTTAATATTGAAAAAGTTGTTATCGTAGTTGAAATTAAAATAGGTTAACTAAGGGTTAAAAAAACGATAAGATTTAAAATATAAAAAAACATGTATGAATTATATTTGTTTATGATATTATAACAAAAAATTATCTTATATTTGAATCCATTTTCATTTGGTGGTATTTGGACAGACAATTAATTTATGATAATTTAATCAATTGAGAATTTTCAAAAGTGACCCTCACCAAAATTATAAAAGGGAACCTCCTACCTCACTTGTTTACACCACCTTTTGCCTTCTATATTTACCTTACTCTTCCCATTTCTCTTAAAAACTTCCCTAGATACATTCTATAGGTTTTTGTCTTCTCAAAAGACCAAACCTGGAGCCCTTTAGAGGAGATCCAAAGGAGTCATTTCAAAGAAGAGGTAATTGCGCTTAACGATCACTTTTTTTTATACTATTACTCACCTACTCTAAATATATAATTTTTATCATGAAATAACAACTTCTATGTAAAAAATATTATGAAATTTTATTATGATTATGAAAACACCATTATACACCCTCCTTCCCTTCAAACAATAACTGAAAGTATATCTCCTGTGCAGGTACGGCTTACCGTCTCCACATAGAGATACAATTAATTTTTCATCACCATATTTTATGGATGGTATTATGATGGATTTAATAAATATATATGATATATATGATATAATAATTATTCTTGAAACATTAATTATTATTTACCCTTATTTCATTCCATAAATCTAAAAATGAAAATAGTATTTAAGTGTACATACAACCTACCATCACTATGAACGATGCAATTGATTTTTCTATTTCAAATTTCTCTTAATGAATATAAATATGTAAATAATTATTATATATTAAATTTAAAAAATTATTAAAAATATTTAAATGATGATCCCAAGATCAAATAATAAGGACCAAGACTGTTGAATCGAAACAGGCCTGGAACATAAACCAGTTATCACCTAAGAAAGTGGTTTTAATAACAAATTATTTAAAAAAGGGTGATAATATGTTATAAATAAATAATAAAATGTATAATAGATATATGGTTATGGAATAAATTTATAATAAATCTATATTTATTATACACTAGGTTTGAACCTGAAAAAAATGCAAGACTTGATGTAAGGAAATTCTAAACTAAATTTCCTCTAATTGAGTTAAAATTTTACATCATTGATTATGTCATACTAATATTATGTGTGAAATGAATTTTTTTATATTATTTTATATTTTCACTTTTTTTTGTATGGATTTAAAACTGATACACATAATCAATTTTTAACGTTAACTTAAATGTTATTTGTAATGGATTTTCATCTCACTTTTATTTATGTGGGATATATGCCTTATATACTATAAAATTTATTTTTGAGGTGTATATATTATCCAAGAATGTATTTTATGAGTCTTATCCTAAAAATAATTTGATTTAAATATCCATTTAAGTTTTTTTTTTCTTTTATGGGGAATAAGATTTGACTGATTACAAAGTGGTATGAGTTTATTTCAAAATCTAGTCATTATTTGGGATTATTTACATTTAATACTCTATTAGGGAATATTTATCTTCCATGTACATGTTTTCTAAATATGTTTTCAGTTTTTTTACTTTTATCCTACAATTTTTAAATTAATTTTTACCCATGTTTGACTTTTTACTAAATAGTTTTAAATGAGTCTTGTTATCATTTTCCAAACAAGGTAATTTGTGACTTTAAAAAAAACACAAAAGGAATGTTTTTTTTACTTATAAGGAATGATAGGATTTCCCAGTTTATTGAATCCTTAATGATTTTAATTTTACTATAAAATCTTACAAGGTTATTTTTAAAGAAAATTGTTTCCTTTGTAATTGCGTGAATTTTCAAAAACAATGTTTTCAAAATAGAAAAGAAAATTTTCTTGAAGAATTATTTCTGGTGATCTTTCAAAAATTATATTTCATCTAAGATAATATTATTTGATTTTACATATGATTTAATGGGGATATGATCTAATGATAACATCCTTATTTCTTATCAATATGGTTTATGTTTGTGGTGACACAATTTTATGAATTTTCTTACTTTTCCATTGGTTATGAAATGATGAAATGTTTATAAAACCCATTTATTTTTTATGGGTAATGATACAATGAATGATTTATGTTCATGTGGAACACATATTTATGGTTTTTATTATATGATGAGTGGAACCTATATCTACCACTAATGCATTGGGTATTGATTTATATCCCATGAGATAGGCAAAACTAGAAAGAGGAGTGAACTTTGTTCAGTAATACAAGGTAGAAATGGGAAGTAAACCTAGTTTAGTAATACAAGGCTAGAATAGTATGTAAACCTAGTATAGTATTATAGTTATGGAATGATAAGTAAACTTGGTTCAATAATATAGATTTAGAATGGGAAGTAAACCCTATTCTGTAATACAGGTCCAAAATGAGACGTAAGACCTGTTCAATAATATAGGGCTAGAATGGGGATTTAAATTGGTTCAGTAAAGGACTTCGTACACTATGATGGTCCTAGAAGTGTTTCTTGAATAATATAAAAATGATTTTATATTCTTATGTTTATTCCACAAATATCCTTTATTATTCCAATTTTATGTTCTCAAGGATCATGTTCTTCAATTTCCTTAGGATTCATGTCTTATGATCTACCTATATTTATTCCATAATCCAAGATTATGATCTTTGGTATTGAAGGTATAATTTAAAAATGTTGTGTTCGTGTAATTATACCCTTATGCTCATATTATGCTTATGAAATCAATGTTATCTCCATTGTTTACCCTTATTGAGCATCTGAGATCACCCTTTCTTATGATTCTTTTCTCCAGGATATGAATAAAGGTATTAAGTATTATATATAAAAAGGGTTCTAGTTATGAATAAATAAGTATGAGATGATGTTGATACTTTATGAACCTGTTGTTTATATTTACGTGTTTCCAAATGCACTAGAACTTTACAATCCTCAAGAATGGGTTTCTTTAATGTAATGAATATTCATCTAAAAAGATGTTATATCTATGTATGAGAGCCTAGGTCACTAAAAAGTGGATGTATATGAAATTCCATATGGGTACACAACGCACTATACCTTGTCGAAGAACCCAAATTGATTAAAGTGTTATTTTTGTTGAAATTTTTGTCAATACAATTGTTTGATAAAAATTCAATGTGGAAACATTAGATGAATGGTGTTTTTGAATTTGAATTATTGTTAAGTATTATTCATAAATTTTAATGGTTGTTTTGATTTGAAGATGTTTATTTTAATAAATAAACAATTTCAATGGGATGATTTTTGAAATGTTCAGTAGTTAAAAAAACATGTTTCATTGGTTATTTGAATGGACACATGATTTACTAGGTTTGAAGAATATATTTTGATGTTGATTATCAAATGTTTGATGATTTTTATCATATTTGAAGATATTATGATGTTTATTATCAAATTAATGATGGAAGTGTTAAAAGAAAGAAGAGAAATATTATGTTCATGAAAATTGCATGATGAATATTTTGAGAGAATAATATTGGATATTTTGGATTGAATTATTATATAAAAATTTAAAAAATCAGTAAATATATCTTCCAATACCAAGTCATATAGTGTAATAGCATGCATAATAGAAGACCATCATGAGAGTGAGTGGGCTAGTGTGCCATTGTGTGGTGCAGAATGGTGGTGGAGGCAGGTGGTGGTGCGAGGAAGGGCTAGGGAATATTGCAAGTTACTGGTAACCATTTTTTTTATCGATGAGCCACATTCTTTATTATAAAGGAGAGTAGGAAGAGTATCCATTTCTATGTGGGAATAGGTTTTAGTAGGTTACTGTATCTCCAAAAAATGGTGACTGTCATATCATCTCATCTAATCATTTGGGCCATCCGTTCAACCATGTGCATTGTCTTCTCCATCGAGCCCATCCATATCCTCTTCTTCATAAATCCACTGAGTGAACTTTTCATTGATGTATATCTCCATGTGATATTGACCAAAACTTGATTTGATCCTTAGGATCATCATCCAAGAATTCTAAGGATCCAAACATGATCGAAATCAACTATTGATCCTTTTACATGAAAAAATAAAGATTAAACTGAAGCAATGAAGTGTTTAATAAAATGTCATTTTTTTTGATGGTGATGGTATGAAAAATAGAACTTGTTAAAAAAATAACTTGAGAAAAAATGTGTGGTTACCCGTGATTCTAGAAAATTATGAGATGATGAACATTTCCTATAAATACTCGAGGTCAGACTCATTTGATTTTGGATCTTATCTCTCATTCAAGAGAGTTTGTGAGAAATGAAGAGAGAAACAGAGTATCACTCTGAAATTTTGATAAAGTTTTCATTTGTTTTTTCCTATTTTTTAGAATCTTCATGATCGCATGATGATGTCCAAAAATAAATTTTTTAGTTTAGTTTGTGATTTTTGAAGGAGATTTAAGTACTCACAAAGCATATGAGTTTCTATATACTGTTGTTATGTGAAGTTTCTCATATTATTTTCACAAACTATTATTCATGTGAACAACCTGTTATTAAAAGATTATAAGACTCATGAATGTGTCAAGTTTATGAAAATAAAATAATTTAAGTATTATTCTTACTTAAAGAATACAGAGTCTCTTCATATCATACTCTCTATTTAATAGTATTGAAAATCATTATTCTCATAAATTGATACTCTCATTACCAATATTGAATTTCTTTGATCAGTGTTTTACAAAGTAGAAGTGATTTGTATTAATATATTCATGTAAAGGAGTTGTGTAATCTTGTTTGAGTTATGAAAACTCACTATGATTTTATAAGTGTTGTGCATTAAACATAGTGAATGCTACATTGCTTCCCACAAATGAGTGCCATGTTTGAAATAGATTCATTTTTTGTACCCACATAAATATTCCCCTGTACATGTGAGTTTTTTTAATTTACACAAATAATCTGTCAAGTCGTGTATATTATTTGATAAAAAAAGTATCTCATGATTTGATAAGGCCACATACTCTTCATTGAGACTTTATTTAGTGTGAAGTATAGGTGGGAAGTGTGTGTGTATTTGTGTGCATAATTTGATAGTGACATCGCATACAATTTTCATATGATACATGAATTGTAGAAATCAATGTCGCACCACATGTATTATTTTTAGAAGAAAAGATTCAAGTGAATGATTTTTTTGAGATCCTACAAAGAAGTGTTGTGCAAAGAATTAGTATTTATATGTTCCAAAAAGAACATTTGAAATATAATAATTGCATATTATATTTTAGAAAAGTTAATTGATGGTGCTAATATTGTGTTTTTGTATATATGAAGGATATTCTAAAAACATTATATGAGTTGAACATTTAAAACATAAGATGCATGCATGATTTGAAGACCACGAATGATGCATGCATGAGAAAAGTAATGTGTGTAGGCAATTAAGGTGAGATAGTATTTGTGTATGCATGATAGATTTGTATTCTTGCACAAAGAATATATTTATAATATACATTATCGAGAGTTTTTTATTGCACAAATAAGATAGATAAATAGTGTGGAGAATTACATGAATAAACTATTTTCATGTGATGATGAGAACTATATGCATAATGGTCACATGATGTTGATGTATGTAATTCATGAGTTGAGATAAAGAAATTTTTTCAGTGAATAAAAGTAGAAGGAAACTTGAAGTGAATTGAGTAATCATTAGTTGTTCATTCTGGTATTACAGTGAGTTGAAGTGGAAGTGATAACTTCTAAAAATTTAGGAGAGTTTATTGAAACGAAAATCAAGAAATGTTATTGATCATATTCTTTGGTAGTAAAATTATTTTAGTTTAAGTGAGAAAGTGTATAATCAATTTATTATTATTGGATTAAAGCGGAAGATCAGTTTTTTATTGCATTGACATCTTGAAGTTATTGTAATCCTTATCATTGTGTTAGTTTTGTATTTGTGAAACACTGGTGGGATTCTAGTATAGAGAACACTAGTGGAATGCCAATATAATTTTGGGAAAAGGTTCATACCTACTCACAAAGGTTTTAGGGAAATACCTGACCAACCCACTTGTAATTAGTTATTCATTAATAATAGAGAATATGTGTCTTAGATCATCCCTAACACAGTAATGATGTAGTCAACAACATCAGGGGGGAACTTGTAAAAATACTATGTGCTGTGCTCCATTTACTTTATATATTTCAAGTAGTATAATTTTGTTTGTTAATAGGTAAGATTCATTCAATATAATAAGGGAAAATGTTTGAATTAAAAGTGGGTAAGAGAAAAGAAACTAAAACTTGTAAAAACTTGTGTACACTAATTCACCCCCTCTTACTATACCTGCATGATCCACTAGGCACTTCACAATTCAGATAGTTAGCTGTTTTCTTCTATTCCACATGGTGTGTATCACACCAACCACATAGAATGTAGTGGGGGGGGGGGGGGGTCACACAATGTGTCAGTTCATTGTGTTACTCTCCATGTACCCCCTCTATTCAAGCCATATACATCTGAAGGTACAAAAGGTGTGAGCCAACATAAATGACATGTGAGTGCACATGGGACTCTGGGTGTGTACTCACGATACACATTTACCTGGTTGGGTAGGGGTCACATGAGGTGTTCCTTATTCACATGGTCTTGGGATCTTTAACTTTAACCAAAACCTAAGAACCACATAAAAAGGGACCACATTGCATGATTTCTTTTAAAATAAATGACGCGTATTATGTAAATTTCTAGAAGATCAAATACATGATGTGTATTCCAATATAAACTTCCTTTCCATAAATTTCTCTATACAATCCATCCTTAATTCCTAAAACCATGTTGACCATCATGAATCTTGAATAAAAGTCATATTTTGCCCATGATTTTTCAACAAAACAAGATATCAGTTCCTCCCATAAAATAATATCCATCTCAAACTCCATGTCTAGTGAATACACTATCACCTGATCCCTCTTCATATTCTCATAATAAATATCATACCTCATCCACACCAAAACCCGTGATTCTAAATCTACAATAATGATATATAGAACCCATGATTTATTGTGTAATGAATTGAGATCCCATAATTTTTTAAGCCACCATCCAAATTAATACCAATGATGATCACATGTATTACAGAGGGATAAATCCATTAAAAACAAAAGTGAGAATGAAAAACTATTTTTTGGTTTGGATACCATTCATTGATGGAATCTAAAGAAATAGAGTGAAAACATAATAAAATAATCAATCGAAAAATGATGATTATTATAATGTAAATTAACAGGATATTCATAAAATGATTCTTGATTAGATTTTTCAGGTATAATCTATAATCAAAGTGAATTTAAAATAGGAGATAAATTCAAAAATTAAATCCACACCTTGATATCAGATTAATCACTTGTGAAGAAATATTTTTTGATGATGTCATTAGAGATCTATATATTTTTTTTGTCATTGATGAGTTCCACTGAATCTGTTTATCAACCCACATATCTCCTCATTATTCTTCAAAGAGTCTCACATAAGGGATCTGCGTCACTCTTAACTCTCAAGGTTATTTATAACTGTAGATAATTTCTATAACATTCTTTAAACAGGGATTAGGCTAGGTTTATTATTTAATTAAATAAATATATAAATTTATTTAATTTTATTTAACATATTCTCTAGTGACTTTGAATCACCCATAAATTTCCGTGAGTAACATTTATATCATGACTAGGTAAAACCCCACATTCTAGATTAAATAGTACTCTTGGTTTTCTCATGTGAGAATCCTTTTAGGAGACAATCCATTATTTTTGAGATTATATGTGGTTGGGTGTTAATATAATTTAATTTTTTAATATATTATCATCTAGGATAAACAATGCCCAAAACATTGTGCCAAATCTTTGAACAGATGATAGAAATACTATTTAAAATATTCAGAGGGAATATTAATAAAAATTGGATCCATTAAAATCTCCCCACCTTAGAGGACTTTAATCTAAAAACGTAGAATCTACTCAAATATGCGATGATACTAAGCCCACATTTTCTAATATTGTTCCCACGAGATCTTCATAAGGTTCCTGTGCTACAAGTGAACACACAAAAGTGGAATTTGCCACCCATGAAGGATATTCTCCTGTCAATCCTTCATCACCCATAGGAACTGTAAATAGGTGGATCCATATTCAATTTCTATCTAATAATAGTCAATAACTTTAAATGAATCATATACATACTTCTTCCCCAGTGACATGTAGAAGAATTCCTGAACTCGGTCCAACATCTTAGGTTAGGCTAGATGACATGTAAACTCACTAATCCTATATATAATTTGGAATGGACTGATGAACTTTATAGATATATATACACCCTATAAAAACCTCCGTAAACCATTCTGAGGTGAAACATATAAGAATATATTATCTCCCTTGTTGAAATCCAAGGTCCTCCTTCATTGGTCCATATAGGAGTTTTATTTATTTGAGATTTCCACAACCTCTCCTGTATGATCTACACTTTCTTCATTATTACTCAAACTAACTCTAGGACCATAAGTGTCGATTCTCCGAATTTTAACCAACATAGTTATGAACTATAAAATCACATAAAAAGGGCCTCAAAAGGATTTATAATGATAGTCGAGTGATAACTGTAGTTGTATGAAAACTCTACTAAGGATATGTGATCCTCCCTAAGTTAGGAAAAGTATAACATGAAATATTGTATCATATCCTCTAAAACCTGAATGGTTCACTCAGTCTAGAAATTATTCTAGTGGTGGGACACCATAATCATCAATAACTGATTCTTGAAATCCTCTTGAAAACCTCTCAACAAATGTGATGAGAAACGAGAATCACTTTATGATAAAATCATTAAGGGGACACCTTGGTGATGGATGATCTCATACATGTACAAGAATCCCAATAATTCCATCAAAAGTTTCTATTTCATGGAGAGGTAGTGGGATGACTTAGTAAGTTGGTCCACAATCACCTAGGTGGTGTTATGAACTCTTATGATCTATGGAAATACCATAAAAAATACATGGATATACCATCACATTTCCTCTCTAACACCTCAACGGGTTAGGGAAAACCCACTAGTACTTAATTCTCAGCCTTCTCATGCTGATCTATGAAGTATCACAAGATAAACTTTATAATTCTATTCTTCATACATGTCCTTGAAAACTACCACCAAAGGTCCAAATACATATTTACCAATCTAGGATGATCCACTAAGGGAGATGTATTAAACTCTATCATCACCTAATCTCAATGGAAGTTGGTGCCACTATATTCTTTTGAAAGAGAATGACATGCTCCATAACTTTAGGAAATACATCATGAGCATGTATTGTGAATATTTTTGTCATGAAAAACTCACAATTAAAAACACCAAGCTATGTTTACCTCATGAACTAGACAAGTGGATGAATCATAACCATCAATAATATGTATGATTGTCCTCCCTTATATACCAAGGATTAATATAACAATTACAACTTATCTAATTCCTAACCTAAAAAATGGGAATGTGATTTACTAATAATAGAATCTGTGAGAACATTTACTTTCCCAGGAGTATAGAATATCTTTAAGTCATTGTTCTATTGGAACTCTAATCACTAACTCTGACACATACTGAGATATTTGTGGGTGAAGATGTACTTGATACTCTTATAGTCAGAATAAATAATAAATAAATCTATGAGAAGGTAGTATCACTAAGTATTTAGGGAGAATACCATAACTTAAAACTCCAAGTTGTGTACTATGTAGTTTTTCTTATAGGGTATCAACTACCTAGATCCATAATATATCACCTCCTACCTCTATGTAAACATACACACCTAATCCCATATCCCAAGTCATCACCAAAACCATGTAATCAACCCCCACATATGAAAAACTTAGGTTGAGAGTACTACTAAACCTTCACTATAACTCCTTAAATGAATTTTAAAAATAATCAAAATAGATAAAAGGATAATGCTTTTGAGTCAAGGTAATCAAGGGAATTACAATCCTTTAGAATACTATCACAAATCTATAATAATATTTATCCATCCTAAGGAATCTCCATACCTATGTTATGAACTTGGGTGGCTCCCAATCTTGAATTTCCTTGATTTTCACTTTATCCACTACTAAATTATCCTTTGAGATAATATCCCCGTAAACACTACTCGGGTTCTCTTTATTCTAAAGGTCTTCAATAAGTAAACATAGTGTCCATAATAACATTGTAATTCCATCTTTGGTATGCCCACCTCACATACCCACAACTTATGACATCCTGACCTAATTTCAATATTCAAGAACTATATTTCCCATTTCAATTGATTAAATAGGTCTTCAATTTTCTGCAGTGGATACTTATTCTAAATGGTCATTTGGTTTAGGATATAAAAATACACACACAACATCATACTTATATCAACCTTATTGGAAAATAATATCATATATTCATAGGGGGGGTATAGTAGGTTGAAAAAAGACATTACTTTAAAGGTCCTCCAATCACATCCTCAACTCTCAACGCTCCATGGGAGATATCTAATATTCCACTGAGGATATCAAATCTATCTATAGATGTAAGTCAATATATATGTCGACATCATAGTGAGGAGGTAACCTAGGTACATTCTCAAGAAGGATATCTGGGTACTTCTATACAACTATAGGGGATCAAACATCCATTGATTCTGTTGTACGAGGAGTCAAGCTGGGAAATTGATGATAAATTAGTTTCACTCTTCTATATATGAGTCCATCCTGCTCTACCAAAAATTAATTATCACAAGTGAAGGAAAATCTTGACCCTTCTATCTAGTTCAACTGCATCCTTCCATAAAATTATTCAATTTGGGCATGGATGTTGGATATCCACCCCACACCAAGAATTAAAACATATGATCACATCAAAACCATAAAAATTTCTAATGATAAACTATCACCACTAAGAGACAAGTAAAACTACTGGAAGAAGAGTGTGATCACTAAATTCTCTTCAGTAGAAGTATATAGCAATAAGGGTTAGGCTAGAGGCTCTACTATAATATATAGTTACCAAATAATGGATAAGTAAAAAAATAATTTCTCACATCTATTTCCATTAAAAATTGAATCTAGGGTAGAAAAGACATATATCGTATATTGGATCATGTCATGAGCCTTTGGGTAATAATCCTCAACCACTTAAAAGTAGCCTCATCCCAACTCACTAGCTATCTAAGCATGATAGGGACCACTTAAATGTTGTGGTAATGTTATAAGTTCATAAATTCAAAAACTTCTTATATCCCCTAGATATTTTACCTTGACCACCTCCTTGCGGTTCCTATTTCTCATGCCACTTCCTATAACCCAATGACCCATATATTATGTATCTATCAACTACTACATGATTGGTTAGGAAGTATCATGCGATATAATCTTATCTATAATATAAAAAACATTGCCTCTCACTTGGATGAATATAACCTCTATGAGAACATTGGGATGTAGGCCCTCTAGTCTGAGACTGACTGCGCCGATGCATCACGTTTCATAAACCCAAATCCTAAATCCATCCTCTAACTACTAAAGACTCTGATTCTCAGTGAATAATATTAGCACAGACTAGCTATGTATTCTCCACTAAAAATATATCTACTAAAAAGGCATGCTACAATACCCTGACCTAAGTGGGGATACAAAGGGAAAAAACTCCAACTATGATGTTTCTACATATTACATTCTCGAATTTACTCTCCCAAAAATATTGTTCATGAATAATATTTTTATAGTATCAAGTGTAGTAGGTAAATATTTTACATACTATGATACTAACATTCTACCTTTCTGAAGCTCAAGAAGCTCTTATATTTTCACTGATCACAGTCTCTAAAAAACCCCTCCTGAAATAGGTGATCAAACTAAATCTATGGAAGAGTTTATTCATCATGGGTATAATATATAAAGACAAACCATAATCATTTTAATCCATGTATAAGTTTTACTATGAGCACCACCATCTAGTCTGAAGAGGTTTGGATGCGACAAAATACTTGGTCCATAAAATATAACTTGTCCTCATCTATATGTGTTTCTAGATCACCCTAAACTCTAGGAAGTATTTATAAAGGAAACATAAAAAGTGTTATAGAACTATGAGAATCATCATCCTATACATCTGTAATGATCTAATATCCAGAAAGAGGTAAAACATTATATTGTTCTACTAAAGGTTGGTTTGCTAGCTTCTCAACAAGTGGATGTATTTATTTTTGTACACACAAAGAAAATACCTCAAGAACGAGCCCCTAAAAATAGGCCCCACCCCTGAGCTAATACTCATCATGATCCTATCTTAGAATAATATTTTGGAAATCTATGTAGAGGTATTATGAAATTTTCATGATATACCATGATCAATAAAGAATATCCAGGGATCTATCTCAAAAAGGAAATAGAAATCACAACCCATTACAATACGATGTAAGTACTATTGTTTTCCTACAACTGGTCCCTTAGTCTACCATGTCGAAAAGTGGGTTATCAAAGTTTTGTGTATGGATACATCACCAAAAAACCCTCACAAGTTTCCCAGATATGATATCCAAACATGATATAGTTAAATACCATTTCACTAAATCCCAAACCAATCCTCACAACTATTCCACATGCATCTCTGTTTCATACTTATAATCATTTTGAAGATTAAATAAGAGATAAAAACATATATAATTAATAAATTTTTTAATACTCTAATATTTTTGATGATATATTTAATGAACATAAAGATAAATATAATATTTTAATGAAGCATCATGCTCTAACTGCTAGTTTCAAGACTAATCTTACTATTGAAAATGATTTGAATAAAGTACTGATAAAAAATAACGAGTTTAAATTAACCAATAATCAATTAAAAAATGATATGTATATATTTGAAAATTTAAGAAATAATATTACCAAAATTCATGGAATGAAAAAAGAACCTAAATATACCACTCGTATTGGCTATCATCCAAGATAAATAAAAATTATTAAAAATAATTTTATTTCTAGTTTCAATTTTTTGAATTCTATTATTAGTTTTTTTATTATGGACTAAATAATGTATTTATTTATAAATTTATAAAATGTTATTATTGTAAACCAATGAAATAATTATGTATTCATATTTCTCTGGTTACTAACATTTATGGACCTAAGAAAATTTAGTTCCAAATTCATTTTTTGTTTAAAATTAATTTTCTACGAAACCCTCTTGAAAAACCTTGATAAGAATATATGGTATCTATTGAATGTATTTTCTAGAAAATTGAATATGGAATATTCAATTTTTAATAATCTTATTTAGGTAGATGGAATAGATGTCACTTTTGGTGATAATACAAATTAAAAAATTATCAGACTTGGGAAAATCAGTAACTATAACACTATTTTAATTTATAAATATTTATTTTTAGATTTAATAAACTATAATATAATTAGAATAACATATCTATGTAACGATGATTTTATAGTTAAATTCAAAAATAATTCATCAAATTTTTTTCAATCTAAAAATTATTTAGTTTTTACTTCTTTGAGAAATGATAATGTATATGTTGTCAATTTAGATTCATTGTTTTCTCGAAATATTTCTTATTTAATTTCCTTTCATAAATAATCATGGATTTGGCATAAAAGACTAGTCTATTAAATCATTCATTCACATATAAATCTAAAGAGGAAATGGTTTGTCAAGGATCTAGCTAAAATTGAATTCAGAATTGGTAAAGTCTGTAATCTATATCAAAAATAGAAAAAAAAATCTATTTTAAATCAAATAAATAAGTTCTAACATCTCAACCCTTAGAGTTGGTTGATATTGTCTTTTTTGGAACTTATAGAGTCCCTATATTGAATTTTAAGCACCATGTTAATGTTATTATAGATTAATTCTCAAGATATACATGGGTATTATTTCTATATCACAAAAGTGAAGCTTGTACCGATTTCTTTAAATATAAAAATTCAATAAAAAATATTAGTAGACTTATAACTTATACCTTATGAAGTTATCATGGCCATGAGTTTGAATATAAAGTGTTTAAATCATTTTTCTCACAAATGGTTTATAATCATGAAATTGTTTCTCCTAGGGACCCACAATAGAATGGTGTAGTGGAAAGAAGAAATAGAACCCTTCATGAAATAGATCTAACCATTCTCAATGAGTTTGACTTACTTATTTGTTTTTTCACAAAATCAATGAATATAAATTTTTATATAATCAATAGAGTTTTAAGATGAACTATCTTAAATAAAACTGCATATGAATTATAAAATGGAATAAAATAAAATATTTATTTCATTAGAGTGTATATTTGAAAATTATTTATTCTTAATATAAAGGATAATCTTTAATTTTTTTTAAGAGTGATGAAGTAATTTTACTTAGATATTCAAAATATAGTGAATCATACACGATGTTAAATAAAATAACTAAGACCGTGGAGGAATCTACAGATATAAAATTTTATGAAAAAAATTCACATGAACCTAACACCCCTTTAGAAAACTTGGAAGATGATTTTTCAAATCTAAATATAAATATTGAACCTTCTAATAGTTCTACGAAATAAGTAGAAATACTCTAGTTCTGAAGAAAACATTGAACCTAAACATGAACCTATAAAGGATTATGGGTTATCTATCCCTTATTTTCTTAAATATGTTAGTAATAATAGATAGTATCATGTAGATTCTATATTTGGATACAAGAATAGAGGAACAAAAACTAGAGCTTCTCTTCAAATTCTGGTTGGACATCGAACATTATTATCACAACATTAAACCAATAACATCAACAGTTCAATTAATGATGAATTATGGGTGATGGAAATGGAAAAATAACTTAATAAATTTGAAATAAATAAATTCTGGGAACTAATAGAAAGACCTAATTACACTCTGACTATTGGCACTGAATGGGTGTTTAAAAATAATATTGATGAATAAGTCATTGTAGTTAGAAATAAATCAAGATTGGTTGCACAAGTGTATTGTCAAGAAGAATATATTGACCATGAAGAATCCTTTTCACTAGTGTCTAGAACTAAATATATTATAATACTACATTATTATGTGACACATTTGGATTTTAAACTATATCAAATGGGTGTTAGGAGTGCATTCTTAAATAGTTATATAATTAAGTATTTTTTTGAGAAACCCCAAAGATTTAAAAATCCTTATTTTCCAAATGATGTTTTTAAATTAACTAAAGTATTATATGGTTTAAAACATGAACCTAGATATTTATATTATTGTCTCATCTCTTTTATTATTCCCAAATGTTTTTATAAGGAACATATGATTATAATTTATTTTAAAAAATAATTTTAAAATTTGTTTTATTTTTAAAAATATATGTTGATGATATCATTTTTGGATATTCCAAAAATTATTTGTGTAATAATTTTAAAAAAATTATGAAAAGTAAATTTGAAATGAGTTTAATGGGAGAACATAAATTCTTTCTTAGTTTTAAAATTTTTAAAATAAATATGGAATTATTTTAAATCATAGTAAAATAAAGACCTTATTATTTTTTTATAGTACTAAAATTATTAATACTCCCATTGGTACAAAATTCAAAATGGATCTTGATGAAGTTAAGAAATTAGTTGATCAACTCACTCAAAAAGTTATGATTTAAGATTACAATACTTAACTGGTAGCTAACTAGATATTATATTTAGTGTTTTTATGTATTCTTATTTTTTAGAAAACCCAAAAGAATAACACCTATTTGGTGTTAAAATGGTTTTGAAATACCTCAAAAAATATAACCAACTTAGAATTGTTTTACTCTAGAGAAAAATATTTTATTTTTTTAATTATTTAAATGAAAATTTTTGTGGTTGTAAGTTAGATAGAAAAATAATTTCAGGAACATGTAACTTTTTGGGAATGTCTTTAGTTTCATGGTGTAGTAAGAAGTTTAACTCTATATAATTATCCAATATTGGAGTTGAGTACATAGCTACTAGTAGTTTTTGCTCCTATATTATACAGATGAAACACAAATTTATAGACCGTGTTTATCAATTCATATGTCTCCCAATAAACTACAATAAAAAAAGTGTGAAAAATATTTCTAAGAATATGATATCTCATTCTAGTAAAAACATATCGATATAAGACATCACTTTCTGAGATATCATTATTAGAAGTGTGATATAAATTTTGAATTCATAGGTACTGAAAAAAGATTACTAATTTTTTTACAAAACCTTTGTCCCTTGATAGACTCCACAATATTAGATATGAACTAGGTGTGATAAATTATGTATATATTATTGTATTTTAATTTTAATGTCAAATTATTTTAACTTCTATTTTTAAGGTTTATTTTTTTAAAAATAAAATCTGAGAAGTTTATTTCATATGGTCAGTAGGTTGACTATGAATGTTTTTTTCATAGATTCACCATTCACATTGTGAACACATGATCATATATTATCACACAATCACTATTCCTACTATAAATATAGATAATATGTAATTTTATTGAATCTCTTGTAAGTATTCTTAAAAAAAATATCATGTGTTATAGTTAGCATAATTACCTTGCTTATGACATTTACTAATCTATGTTAATATGGCATACATTATATATTTTTTTTATTTTTTTAGGAAAATATTTTGTCGAGATTTATTTTAATTCTATTATTATTTTAATCTTTAAATGGTTTAATTTAAAATTCAAATCCAAACCAAAACTTTTATTTTCCTTTATAAATCCTATATCCTTTTAGGATAATCTGGTCAGACTAGTTTCTATAATCTAAACCCTATTTCCTTCTCATCTCAAATATATATATTGTACCTCTCATTTTTGAACCTTCTAGAGATCTCCTTTAGAACCAAAATTTGAGGATGAAGAAATTTTTGGAAGATTATTTTTCAATTAATTTACATTATTTAAAGAAGTCAAATTAAATTAAATCTATCTTGTGTGTTTTAGTAGATCTAAATAACCTAAAATTAATTTATTGTATTGTATCTATAGAGAAATAATACAGTTCTTAGTGGTTAATTCAAGAAAATATCTATTCTGGAATGCTATTATAAAACATGTTTGGGATGAATTATTTAAGAAGAATGGTATACCTTTATATCCAAACCTATTCAATGTTTTCTATGTAAATATTGAGTTCTTACATATATAAAATGGGACAAAGTAAAATCAAGGATTAAAGATGATGTTTTTAAATTCTAATCAAATATTATGAAAAAATTTATGGGCGTACCACAAAAGGATGAGTATGAAGATTATAATATTTCATATCCAATAAATCATATAAAAATCATGTTTTTGAATTCCCAATATGAACTTAATTGGGATAGAAATCACATAAAAACCACTACAATTGTGATAAGTGGTGAATATAGACTTATAGTTAAATATATTTGGCATACTAACTTTCTTAGGAAAGGAGACATTAGTATTTTAAGGAATGTGTATTTCATTCCTATTTTTCTATGAATAATGGTGTAAATATCAATTTGTTAAGATTTTTTATGGGTCATATGTTTGAGCTCTGTAAGATAAATTCAATGTTTAGATCTTTACTCTATCCTAGATTTATTTTTGCTCTATTAAAATTAAAATTTTTGGTTTCTCTAGAAGAGGATAAAGTAACTACATATGATAAAATATACCTTACAAAAAATGAGTTGTAAGAAGATTAAGGTTAACTTGATCACTTGGAAATAAGAATGGGAAGCTAATTTAGAGAAAATATATAAGAAATTTAATCATGTGAAGTATCTAGTTAGACCAAGGGATATTGTAGATCCAGGTCTTGAACCTAATGTAATTGTAAAATGTTCTGTTTCTATTGTTTGTCATGATGATGAAGAATAAGAGTAATTTAGTAAAGTGAAAAAAGGTGAAGAATAAGATTAAGAGAAATAAGAATAATTACATGTTGTTGATATGAATGAAGAAGATCTCTTATCTTTAAAGATGAGGAAATGTGGAATAAGTTGGTTGGATATAATGATGATGAGTAAAAATCAAAGGGATCTTATGTTATTGGGAGTAAACCTAGACAAACTATACCAGATGCACCTTCGTAGGAAGAGAATTCCACGAGATCACTTTGGTATGGGCCTAAATTATCCCATCTATAATGACGAAGATCATGGTGGTATTCCACCCGGACAAGGAGGAAATTACACTCTTTATATTAAAAGAAATTTTTAGGGATCATTGGTATTCGAATTTGAAGTTGAGAAAATAGATGAATCTTCTATTTTTTTCCTCATGAGGATATAATTGAAGTATTTTCATTGATTTATGGTCATACTATGAGAAATATTCTGATTAAGAGTTTAAATGTGGAAGATGGTAGGAATTTGGTGAGTGATCCATCTCCTTATACTACCGGACCTTCTAATATATACTCCTTGTATGTTCGTAAGGATGACCTATTTGTATTAAAACAAGATATGTTGGGGAATCTACAACATGTTTTCAATAATTTTCATGACTCTCTAAAACATTTGAGATAAGAGTATCTTTGTAAAGATATTACTTGGGTCATCAATCATCTCTAGTACAAATATAATTTTTAAATAAAGATGATCCAGAATGAGATTTGAGATACATGATCTCAGATGGGTGCTTTACAAGATGATATTTTAAATATGATGACTTGGTTGGACTAGATATTTATGAATGAAATGTTTTATCCAACTCCAATGTGTTATGATCCTCAAAATGATGAAGACTAAATCATAAAATCTATTCAGGATGAGAAGTAATATTTTTATATAGAATCTTTAAAAACTCACGAAGCTATGTATGATGGGTTTCATACTCATACTGAAAATACCATATACTTGGTTCATGAAAATTCCAAATAGGTTACTCAAGATATTGAAACAATCCAACAATCAGTTTATTATTATTTCAACTAGATCTTTACATAGGATATTTTTAAAGGAATGTTTAGAACTCTTGATTTCGATATAAAAATGACTCCACTAACTTAAATTTTAAAGTATCATACAAAGAATATTAAATCTATGAACCTTATTTTGGAAGCCCTCGAGGAGAATCAAGATGATTTCCTTCAATACTAAGAGAATAGTTTGTGAACTTTCAGTGATTTTACCCAATTGATAGAACCCAACCTATATACCTATCATATTTCTATCTTAGCTCACTCATCAATTCCTATGTATCAATGTAAAACTCTATCTACTATCATTATTTTCGGACTCCCTTTTGACCAATCCTTTCAGTAGCTTAGAATAGTTTCCAAGAGTGCAGTTATTAGAGAACCTTCCTCTACTTATGTACTTTCCTCTACCACTACTAGTGCTTCTAATTCGAAAGAAATGGATCCTATCATTCCATTCAAGATAAGAGATAAATATCCATAGGATTCTAATTAGGTTCTTAGAAAGAGATATTTTTTACTTTGATTGTACTTTTCTATAGTAATATCTTATTTGGTACATTACTAATATTCTCCCTTTTTTATTTTATTTCTTTTTTATTTTTTTTTGATAATCTCAAAAGTTGGGGAATTTTGATAATAGATAACTTAAAATTTATTTAATAGATAATGTTACCATTTAGAGAATTATGTACTATTATAATTAATTACCATTCATTAAATATGGAACACCTTTTCATAATTTCATAAATTTATTATAGCTATTTAAATATTTTAAAATATCTATTTTATGCATTCAATTCATTTCAATTTCTATATCATGATTTATGATCATCAAAAAGGGGTAGATTGTTGGAATAGACTAGAACATTCTTATCTTAATTCTCTCAAATAATGATTATCATACTATTGATGATCTTTATGTTTTCTGTAAAAAACTAGTTTTTTGAAAAAAAATTAAAAAATGGATAAGTATAGTGATTACCGTGACACCTTACCATGTGAAATTCTAGTGACCATATCACCTTACTTCATGTTAAGTTTCATCAATAATATGAGAAAAAACTACTTACCGTGAGACATAAGAATGATATTTTTACAAGGAATCACCTTACCACAAAAAGCAATCGCCTTACTGCAAGAAGGAACCACATTACCACAAGAAGGAATCTGTGACAACCGGGTCCCGGTGACAGCACAACCACCCCGCCTTAACATGGCCGTCGGGTCCTGGCCCACCAGGTACCACTAGTTGCCCCGCAGACACGTGGGGCCCACCCCAGGGTCCACCAACATGCCTGAACGGGTCATCTGACTAATGATTGTCCCCACAGGCCAACACATGTCCTTTCCAGTGTGCTTTGTCCTCACTCACACACATCCTGGGAAACTTCCCAGAAGGTCACCCATCCTGATCACTAATCCAGGCCAAGCACGTTTAACTGTGGAGTTCTAATCAGGTAGGCTCCCAAAAAGAAAGGTGCACCTTGTTGACATGAGTCAATCATTTAGTCATTTAACCCTTTATCATTTGGGGATGTTACAATCACCCCCCCTTTAGAGCACAACGCCCTCGTTGTGGGCCCTACATCTCAACCCAGGCAGTGCACTGCGCACTTAAGGCTGGGTTCCTCCTCTGATACCAAATGTGACAACCAGGTCCCGGTGACAGCACAACCACCCCGCCTTAACATGGCCGTCGGGTCCTGGCCCACCAGGTACCACTAGTTGCCCCGCAGACACGTGGGGCCCACCCCAGGGTCCACCCACATGCCTGAATGGGTCATCTGACTAATGATTGTCCCCACAGGCCAACACATGTCCTTTCTAGTGTGCTTTGTCCTCACTCACACACATCCTGGGAAACTTCCCAGAAGGTCACCCATCCTGATCACTACTCCAGGCCAAGAACACTTAACTGTGGAGTTCTAATCAGGTAGGCTCCCGAAAAAGAAGGTGCACCTTGTTGACATGAGTCAATCATTTAGTCATTTAACCCTTTATCATTTGGGGATGTTAAAGAATCACCTTACTGTAAGAATGAATTATCTTACTGATAGAAGGAATCACATTACCGTAAGCAGGAATAAAATTACTGCATGAAGAAATTAAATTACCATGATAAGGTATGTAAATTTTCAAAAATTTATGTACTATTATTATGTTTCTAATTTACAAACCGCACAAAGAACAATATACAAATAGGAAGAAGTGAGGTGACTGTATGATGAAGTGAACTGAGAGCATGAATAAATAAGCCTATATCCTCACCTTTCCACATCAACTTATAGTGAAAAGTTTCAATGAGTGAATCTGACTTTTCTTCAAGTGAATACATCTTACTATTTCTAACTTAGATGTGGAGCTGTTCAAATATCTAACGACTAGTTTTTATGCATTAATTGAACTATCATATCATATAATGAAGGATTATTATTCATCAAGAGATATTCTAGAAGAAGATATTTTTAAAGATATTTATTTGATTGGTTATAAAATGATGATGATGTTCTACAAATAAATTGACTAACACATAGAAAGTAATAGATTATTTCAATGAGAATAGCTTCTAAGATGCTCTGTTTCTCTTATAATAACTAAAAAACTCATTCAATCTCCTTCCAAATAAGAAAAATTAGACTTAGAATAGTATAACCATCATAGATTGATCTAGATCACACTTTATATTCTTATATCTTTGGATCATTCCATTTTATGATTTACTTTTGATCACTGTGATATTGTACGCTATTTATTCATATACACTATCTCTTGTGATTAAATTGGAGAACAATTGATATTCTCTCAAAATATCTTTTAGTTATGTTTCCTTGAATTATAGAATCGAAATAATATGTAGATGCTCAATATACAAGAGGGGGGGGGGGGGGGGTGAATCGTATAATTTAAAAAATTCATTTGGAACTTTTAAAGATGGTATAAAACTTTCTATTATTTTCCAATTTTAAACAAGGTAAATTCACAAGACCTTTTAGTCTTACAAACTTACTAGATTTTGGAAATACGGTTTTAGAAATGAAACTTAAAAGAAGTTTAAAAGGAAAAAGATTCTACCTTAAAGAGTATAGAATCTTAATAATCAGATTATACAAATATAAGAGAGTATAAGATTGTTATACTTTCCTTAATAATCAAAATTTAGTAGAAAAAAAACTTGAAACAATACAAGTTACAAGTATAGAATCTTTTAACCCAAAGAGTAGGGTATCCAACAACCTTTGATAAAGGTCCCTTGATTTATACTTTCAAGAAATTCTATATTAACCACACTAGGGTAAGCCCTTGATAGGAATATCGGAGTCTGTCTTGCTATCCCCGCAAGCCTGCAAACTTCAAGGTAGTAGGCACCTCTATTTTCTATATCAACGAAGTCCTTGAACATTAAGGTAGTCGACACCTCAGTCTTCCTATCCCCGGAAGCCCTTGATAGTACACAACTACAATCAAAGTATCATGAATCAATCTAAACAAGATGTTCAGTACACATAAGGCATGAGAGTATCTCTCTCTCTCTAGAAATTACATAAAAAACATGTAGTCTCTTGAGTTATCAACTTTTTCGAAAAATAAGTACTGATCTCGTTCAAATGAGCTCATATTTATAGGAATTTTCCCAAAGGTCGTCTCCCTTCTCCAATAGTCATATTTTCCTTGAATCTCAGAGGGACCTATACACATGTCACTCAAACAATGGTTGGTTAGAAAAAGAATGCAAGACATCATTACATAACTATAAGAAGGTTATGTAAAATATGGTTTCTCCATCAAATCAATTTTTTGAAGTCTAAGGAAAAATAATGTTTGGATTCTAAGAGGAAAACATTCAGAGTCTATATTACATGGATATTCAGATTCTATTTTAAAGGTATTTGGAATCAGAATTATATAGACTTCGGAGTCTGAATTTTGAGGAATTCAGAGTCTAAATTCTAAGGAATTTGGATTCTAAATTCTAAGGAATTTGGATTCTAAATTCTAAGGAATTCAGAGTCTGAATTTCAGAGAATTTGGAACCTAAATTTCAGATAATTCGGATTCTGAATTTCATAGAATTCAGATTCTGAATATCAGAGAATTCAGAACCTGAATTTCGGAGAATTCAGATTCTGAATTTCAAAGAATTCAGGGTCTGAATTCTAAGGAATTAAGCATACGAATTCAGAGGAATTCAGAGTATGAATTCATAGGAATTAAGAGTATTATTTCAGAGAATTTGGAACCTGAATTTCATAGAATTCAGATTCTGAATTTCAGAGAATTCAGAGTCTAAATTCTATAGAATTTGGAATCTGAATTCAGAAGAATTCAGAGTCTGAATTCAGAGAACACAGAACCTGAATTTCATAGAATCCAGAACCTGAATTCTGATCCTAAAAATAGAATACTCTATATCTATGTTTTTATAGAATTATGAGGTTTTATATGTGAATCTGAATTTTTCACTTAGGAATAAAAAGAATTATATTTTAGAGAAACTAAAATATGGACAATAAAAAATAGGTAAGGATAAATTTTCCCTAGGGAAGAAGAATTTTATTTATTAAAGAAAATCTGATTAAAAAGAGAATTTCCTTGAGGAAGAAAAATCTTCCTTATTAAAATAAATCTTTGGGAAAATAAAATTTTCCTTGAGATAGAATGTTTGTGATTTGAAAACATAAAGGAATGGAAAAGTCATAAGGAAACCATATTGACTCAACAATCTCCCCCTTTTTGAAAAGCACAAAAATCCTTAGTAAAAAAAATATGACGACTTTGAAATTTTTATGAACTTGAAAATAAAAATTTATCTCCCTTTACTTATGGATCATAATTAATATGAGTAACTCCCCCATAGGCTTTGAAATCCTTAAGGATTGTATTCTTTATTTCCTAAATGAGATTTTGTAATTTTTTTTATACAAAAATCTTCATGATAAAAATTCCCCCTAGATTAACTTCCCCTTACTTAGGGAAATTTCTTCTTTACATAGTATTCCTTTTTGTTATTCCATTATCCCCCTTGGTGATTTTCAATAAGTAATGAAGGGAATGGAAAAGAAAATATTGTACTTGAAATATTATTACTAAACAACCAAATATATGAAGTTCAAGGAAAATTTCATTAAGATTGAAGGAATTTGTACAATAGAAAAATACAACAAAAGGTTGGATTGTAATGAAATTATACCACTTTCTCTTTCAACATCAGCATATTCACAATAGTCTTACGCTTCTACAGTTCCTTGTGATCATCTTCCATGTGCTTGAGTAGCTGATCTTGATCTTCACTTTTCTTTTCTAAGGATTTATTTTTTTCTTCCTAAACCTTAAGTATATTATCTTGAGAATCCAAGGTTTATTCTTGATTAGAAATTTTTTCCTCAAGTTCGATTCTAAGATCCCTTTACCTCTTCCAACTCGGAGCAACTGAAATCAATTTCCTATTTAGATCTTTCACTTCTTGCTTCCGAGTAGTTTCTTTAAGAGATAGACTTTCTTCAAAAGACTTAGTGAGATCTTTGAACTTAGCATCTTCGGTTTCAAAAGCATCCTATAAATTATCTCAAAACTCATCGAGAATTATCATCTCTTCAACAGTTTTCTTTAACCAACTAGTCATCTTATTACAAAATATTTTATGGACTTCATAATTAATGAAAAAGTTTTGAAATTAGCCTCAAGTTTGACGCACTTATCCATCAACATGGATACATAATCTGTTTTCTGATTTAAAGAATGTTGAATAATTTTGCATCTTGAATCTATGCTTGGAAATAATGGAATAGTACCTACCAACTTCTTCAAAGACTAAACAACAAAGTCATGGCCAAGAGAATATTATTCTGAATTCGAATGATTTGCTGATTAGGATTTATTTTCAAGAACATCAGCTTTCCTCTTTGATGAAACACCATCATCTTTCTTACTGACCAAAGACTTGGTAGGAGTATCAACCATCACATACTTTCAATTATCTATTATTGAAATGACTTCTTATTGTTTAGGTGATTCATGTTCACTATCTGATAGTTGAACAATCTTATCGTCATCATCTTCTTATTTCTGAGCTCTTGCCTCAACACCCTCTAGCTGTATGAAATAATGATTGATACTTTCTTCCTCATAAAATTTATTTACTTCTTCTTCACCCTTCTCATATTTTCTTGGGGTAGCAAGTTTTGAAGACTCGGCTTCAGAATTTCAAATTGATAACTTCTCAGAAGGACTCTTCTTCTCATGATAATATTCTACTTGCTTTATTATATCTTTGGTATCACCAATCCTTTATTCTTATTCTTCCACTTATTATTATTTCATTATTTATTCTTCTTGACCTCGTTCTAGAATCACCAAATTCTTTACCAGAGTCGCTGGGACAGATTAAACTAAAAAGGATTCTAGTACTAGAATTTTCTCAGAATCTTTCTCAACATCCTTAAAAAGAGATTGCACTATCTCAGCCTCATACATCTTCTTATTTTACTTTTTCTCTTTTTTTTGCTTCTCCAGCTCTTAAATAGACTTTTCCATTAAGGATTTTGCCTCAGCAGAGTCCAAGCCAAACTCTGGATCCCCTTCTTTTTTGTTTTTATTATCCTCTCTCTATTTTGCAACTACCTCATCAGGATAATATTTTTGATTCTTTGACTTCTGTGGTGAAGATTGAATTTACTTGGCAACAAAAACTTTTGTTATCTCTTGAATTTCCTTCACTTTCCTCTACCTTTTACCTTTCTTGGAGGTTTCAGATACAAAAAGATTCTTTGATAAAGCTTCAACTTCTTCATTTGATAAATCATAGAACTCTTCAGATTCACCAAAAAATCCAATTTTTATTCTCTTTATAGTGTCATCACTTAAAAAAATTACCCTGAAATTTCTTGACTTCGATTTGTAGGAAATTTTCATTGATTCTAAACAAGAAACAATGATCATTGATAGAATTTCCGGATACATTATAACCTGAGACATCAAATTTCCATTCTTGATATTCTCAATCGTAACTGAAATTTACATAATCATATTCAACTTTTGGAGATTCACTAAGAAATACAAAACATATATATCACTTTTTTGAGAGTATCTTTATCTTCTTTCCTCAGAATGATAAATCCATGAACGCAAAGTTCAAGAATCCATAAATTTGATGAAAGATGAATAATCTTTAGAGTCTTGACTCCAACCAAACCAAGGAAATCTATGAACTTTTCTTTATTAAAGATTCCTTCAACATTAGGTAAATTATGTGAACAAAATACATCTTCTCCTTCGTAAGGTATTCCAATAAGACTAGCTGCCTTAGAATAAGAAAGAGAGTAAGTCCTACCATAACTCTTGAAAGAAAATTTCCCTTTGCCTCTTTGATTGAAAAAAGATACGGATTCATAGAAATCTATTAGAAACTCTAGAATCACCAGATCCTCTACCTTGGGTTTATATATAGCTATAATTTTCCAGCTATTTAACTTAATGTTCATTTAGATGATTGAATCATACTTATTAAAGAAGTTCAGGTCTACCAACCTTTCATGATTAATATTCAATTCAGAGACTTCCTTTACAGTTGACATTTCTTTTTGATGAGAGGATTATTTAGACATTCAGAACTATAGAAGACCTAAGAAATTAAGAACAGTATTAAGTAGGAAGGGCAGAGCTTCAGCATGCAAGAGCTTGGGATTCGATACAGGACAACTATCAGGGGGTCCTTTATATAGGCAATTGAATTGACATTTCAACTTTCTTGATTTATCCAACAGTTGAAAATTCTTGAGAAGATCTGACAGTTAAGATGATAGCCGAATAAGGATTTTGATAGATTATGATCTTTTAAGGTTTTTAAGAAAAACATTCGGATTTAAGGAAAATTGAATCCATTTTTTTTAAAAACAAAATAAGAAATCCAATAAGTAAATGACGATTATGAAAATTTAAGAAAGTAAACATACCTTTTGGATTTCTAGGAAGATTATTTTTAATAAGGAAAATTATTCTTGAATAACTTTAGATTTTGAAAAATTTGATTACGAAAATTTTTAGATTACGAAAAAAATTATGATTATGAAAAATTTGGATTACGAAAAAAAAATTAATTATGAAAATTTTGGATACAAAGGTTTTAACCAACAAGCAAATTTACTCCCCCTATGAAAAAGAGTTTATTACTGTAAGGATGTAGGTTTCAACAAGAAGTTAATAAGGAAGATTGCATTATAGTTATCATTCCTAAATTTTGTTTAATGTATTCAAATCTATCAGATGGTAATGATTTTGTGAAAATATCAGCAAGTTGATCTTGCATTCTGATAAATTGAATAATGATATCTCCTTTTAGTGTGTGATCCCCAAGAATGTGATGTCTGATATTTATGTGTTTTGCATGAGAGTGATGTGCAAGGTTTTTCTTTAAGGCAATGGCATTATAATTATCACACAAAATTTGTGTTTTGGTAAAAATCATACCATAGTCTATGAGTGTGTGTTGCATCCACAATAATTGAGCACAAAAACTTCCAGCTGCTACATATTCAGCTTGAGCAGTGGAAAGTGCTACTGAGTGTTACCTTTTTCATGACCAAAAAACTAATGAATCTCCTAATAAATGACAAGTTTCAGATGTACTTTTCCTATCCATTATACATCAACCAAAGTCAACATCCAAAAATATTTTTTTAAAAAAATCATTTCCAGAAGTATAAAAGAGTCCTAAATCCACGGTTTCCTTTAAGTAGTGAGAAATACTTTTCACTAACTTTAAATGGGATTCCTTAAGATTATAATGATATATTGAACATAAGCATACTAAGAAAATTAAGTTTGGATGACTAGATGTCAAGTAAAGTAGACTTCCTATCATACCCCTAAAGGATGTTTGATCTACTGGTTTCCCAGTTTCATCAAGATCATGTGAATTTGAGGTACAAATAAGAGTAATTATACTCCTAGTGTTGTCATATATATAATTTTTAAGAAGATCCTTAATATACTTATGATGAGATATATAGATTCCTTCTAGTTTTTGAGAAATTTCAAAAACCAAGGAAAAATGTTAACTCACGCATAATACTCATTTCAAACTTAGATTTCATTAGATCTGTAAAGGAATCAATTAAAGATTTCTGAGTTGAACCAAATACAATTTCATCAACATAGATTTTAACAATCAAAACATTTTTCTTATCTTTATTTATAAAAAGGGTTGGATCAACATTTACTTTAACATAATTATTTTGAAGCAAAAATTTTGTAAGTCTATCATACCAGGCTCTAGGAGCTTGTTTAAGGCCATACAGAGCTTTGGAAAGTGTGAAAACATGTTCAGGATACTTTGTATCTTCAAAACCAGGTTGTTGTTCAACAAAAAATTCCTCTTGAACATAACCATTAAGGAAAGCACATTTAACATCCATTTTAAAAAGTTTGACGTTAAAGAATGATGCAAAGGCAAGTAGAATACGAATTAATTCAAGTCTAGGAACTGGAGAATAGGTTTCTTCATAGTCTATTCCTTCTTGTTGATTATATCATTTAGCAACAAATCTAGATTTATTTCTTACAATGATTCCATATTCATCACACATATTTCTAAAAACCCATTTTACCCCAATAAAAGATGTTTCCTTAGGTATTTCATCCAAGGTCTTGACTTTATTCATTTCTAATTCATTTAGCTCATCTTGCAAACCTTTTATCCAATCATCATCCCCTAAAGCTTCATTAGTGCTTTTTGGTTCTAATTGGGAAAGTAAATCTTGATGTTCTATTTCATTTCATAAGAAACTTCTAGTTTTTACAGGTTTATTTACATTACCAATGATACTATCACTAGGATGATTCTTTAGAAACAACTGATTTTGGTTTTGTAAAACCTGTTCATCAACATAGGGTAGGAAATATTCTTGGGTAAATGCTTCATAAATATTTTCTTGGACATTTTCCTAATCAGAAGAATCTTCTATTAAGGGTTGATAACCAGTTTTTGAAAACACAAATGAGGATTTAGGTTGAGTTTGTTTAAAAACAAAAGGATCAATTTCATCAAATATGACATGTACTGTTTCTTCAACAATACCAGTGTTTTTATTGAAAACTCTATAGGCCTTAGAGGTTGTGGAGTAGCCTAAGAAAATTCTTTCATCATATTTGGGTGCAAATTTATGTAAATTATTTTTAGTATTCAATATGAATACTTTTCATCCAAATACTTTGATGTAGGAAAGATTAGGTTTTCTACCATTCCATAACTCATAAGGTGTTTTATTAAGAAAAGGTATAATTAAAACACGATTTATAGTATAACAAGAATTACTTATACCATCAACCCATAAATGTTTGGCTACCAAATATCCACTCAATATGGTTCTTATTATCCCTTGAAAAATTATATTTCTTCTTTCAACAACACCATTTTGTTGAGGAGTTCTTGGTGCTGAGAAGTTATGAGTAATGCCTTTTTTAATATAAAAATTTTCAAACTCAGAATTTCGATATTCTCTTCTATGATCACTATGAATAGTTATCAATGGAAGGTATTTCTCATTTTTAACTTGGTCTCTAAAACTTTTGAAATAAGAAATATTTTCAGATTTCTTTTCTATAAAATAGACCCACATAAATCTAGTATAATCATCAACTAAAACAGATACATAATATTTTCCTCCAATGCTTCCAGTTTGTGTTGGACCAAAAAGATCCATATTCACTAAATGTAATTCATCAGTGTTTGAGACTTCACCGATTTATTTAAGACTTGATTTATGTTGCTTTCAATATTGACAAAGATCACAAACTTTTGAAGAATCAAATCTAAGCTATGGTAGATCCTTAACTAGTATTTTCTTAGAGAGTTTACATAGGTTCCTAAAGTTACAGTGTCCTAAACTTCTATTCCATAACCAAGATTGATCTTCCATTTCACTAAGACAAGGTATATCTTGGATCTTAAGGTATTCTAAGTTTAGTGTGTATACATTCTCTTGCATATTGGCAGAAAGAATAAACTCTTCCTTGGAATTGTGTACTAAGCAGTTGTCATTCCAAAAACTCACAAGGTAACCTTCATCACATAATTGAATTATGCTAATGAGGTTGTTCTTAAGGCCTTTAACAAATAAAAAATTTGAAATCAATTTTTTTCCAAGAAAAAAAATGTTACCTATACCAATAATTTCTCCTTAGAAAGTTACTTTTCCTCCTTTTTTCTTGATAATATTTTCAAATATGTTTTTATTACCAGTCATATGCCGAGAATATCCACTATCCATGTAACATGTATTGCTATAGGTATTATCTTAACTTTCATGAAAACAAGAGTGTTAGACTTTCAGAACCCAAACTTTCTTGGATACAGAAACTTTAGAATGAAAAATTTTAGCTATCTACATTTTCTTAGAAAAATAATCTTTATGAAAACCTAAAGTCTGAGTTTTGTTTAAGGAAATTTCTTTGTCCCAATGTCCACCACATTGAAATTTAGTGTAGAATGGAGCACTTTGAGGTATAAAATAATTGTTACTAAAAATCGGTTTTCAATTAGTATATCCAAATCTATAATTATTCCTTAGGGGTTGAATTTGGGAATACATCTTATCAAAATTTTCCTTACCTAAGGTAAAGTTTGACAAACACTTCCTCAAGGAAAATATTTCTGACTTCAGTTTAATAACTATGTTTTTATCCTCAGAAAAATTAGTTTTAGCACTAGAGTTAGTCTCTAAAACATTTTTCTTATAAATTACATTTTCTAGATCCTTATAAAGATTATCCTTCTCGGAATTAACTTCATCAATGTTTTTTGAAATACTTTCAAAATCAAGGGTTTTCTTATCAAGATCTTTAGAATGATTTGATATTTACTTAGTAATAATAGTAATTCTATAATTTGACTTATCAATATTTTTCTTGACTTTAGAATTTTCATTCTCAAGGATCTTAGCAAACCTAGACACTTCTTTATATGTAGGTAAAGTATTATCTTCATCAGAAGAATATTATTCATCTGAGGATTCATAATATTTACTATCACTATAATTATCATTTAAGGATACATTGGTTATGGATTCAACATTGTGTACCTTATCCATTAGAAAATGATTTTCAATAGGTAGCTTGGCTGGTAGACCAAGATTCTTCTATCCAAAAGATTCGTACTCTGAGGATTCCTCAATAGAGTCACCACCACCGGAACACCATGTGTAATTCACTTTCCAAACTTTATTAGACAGCCTTACAATACTTCTTTCTATTCCTCTCAGAATGATTTTCCTTTCTATTTTTTCTCTTAAGCATAGGACAATCTGGCCTTATATGCCCTACTCTTTTGCATTCATAGGAAGTGACTTCTGAGTCTTTCTTGTCCTTTATTTCTTTCTTATTGTATCTAGATTGAAAGTTCTTCTATCCAACAATATTGTTTATCCTTCAGGAAAGATTGGCTAACACGTTTTCTGATTATTCACTTACACTAGTTTCGGATTGAATAACAGTCATATTAGATTTGGATCTTGTAACTCTCTCTGGAGTCCTGGATTTCATATGATTTGAAGTAGTTGTAAAAGAAACACTTCCATTTTCATTTGTCTTCTTATCTAGATCAGCATATCTTTTTATTCTTGTCTCATGTTAAAGAAGAGTTCCAAAAATCACATCAAGAGTAATCTAAGAGACTTTCCTATTCTCATCAATAGTTGTTCTCTTTGATTCCCACTCACTAGGAATGATATCTATAATATTTTCAACGAGTACCTCATCATATAAACCTTTTTCACCCATGTATTTTAAAATATTAACAATAATCATAAACCTCTGTTGTACCTTGCACACTAGTTCTCTATAAGAAAATAGAAATCAATGATATTATGCTCTAATAATAGCTCTTATAGTATCGATAACATTGGAAGTTCCAAAATGAGTAACCTCTAATTTCTTCCAAATACAATTTTTAGCTTCTCAAGAAGAAATATGGATATATATATTCCTGGTCAGGGAACACAACAAAGTATTGTGTACCTTTTAGTTTAGTTGATATTCTGACTTTTGTTGATTAGTAAAAGTTCTAACTCCCTTATCAGGAATCTTGTAATCTTTATTAAGCATTAAAAAGTTTTCCACTCCAATGTTAATGACAAAAGTATTCATATGATATCTCCAATATTCATAATCATTCCAATCAAATATAGGTGGTCTAATAGGATTATGATTGGCAATCGAACCAACATTAATTCCTGTTATCTTAAAGAAAAAAACTTTCTACAGAATATTGTTAGTAATAAAAGTTTCTAAATAAGGATAAAAATCCTAAGAAAGGAAAAATGGAACACGAGAAACTTGAGTAAGAAAAATTATACGTGAATATAAGTATTTCAGAGACCTTATATGATACCAATTGTAGGATTGAAATAAGATGTAGATGCTCAATATACAAGAGGGGGTGAATTGTATAATTTAAAAAATTCCTTTGGGACTTTTAAAGATGGTATAAAACTTTTTATTGTTTAAAAATGTTAAAAAAGGTATATTCAGAAGACCTCTTAGTTATAAAAACTTGATAGATTATAGAAATATTGTTCTTGAAATGAAACTGAAAAGAAGTTTACAAGGATAAAGATTCTACCTTAAAGCGTTTAGAATCTTACTAATCAGAGTATAAAAATATAAGAAAGTATAATATAGTTATACTTTCCTTAATAATCATAATGCAGCAGAAAACAAACATGAAACAATACAAGTAACATGTATAGAATATTTTAGCCTAAAGAGTAGGGTATCCAACAACTTTGGATAAAAGTCCCTTGATTTATACTTTCAAGAAAGTCTTTTTTACCCACACCAGGGTAAGACCTTGATAAGAATATCAGAGTTTGTATTGCTATCCCCACAAGCACTCGAACTTTAAGGTAATCGGAACCTATGTCTTCTTTATCAAGGAAGTCCTAAAAAATTAAGGTAGTCAAAACCTCTATCTTCCTATCCCCAGAAGCCCTCAATTGTACACAGCAACAATCAGAGTCTCACGAAGCTAGCTAAAAAAATGTTTAGTACGCATAAGGAATAAGAGTATCTCTCTCTCTAGAAATCACTTCAAAAACATGTAGTCTCTAGAGTTATCAACTTTTTCCAAAAGTAAGTATTGATCTCATTCAAATGAGCTCCTATTTATAGACATTTTTCCAATGGTCAAATCCCTTCTCTAACAATCATATTTTTCTTTAAATCTCAGAGGGACCTGTACAAGTGTCACTCCAACAATGGCTGGTTAGAAACAGAATGCACAACATCATCTAATAAAAATAACAAGGGTAAGTAAAATATCATTAATCTATCAAATATTTTTTTGGATTCTAAGGAAAAATAAAGTTCAGAGTCTAAGAGGAATATATTTAGATTCTATATTACATAGATATTTGGATTCTGTTTTACAAGGAATTCGAAATCAGAATTCTATCGACTTCAGAGTCTGAATTCTGAGGAATTTGGAGTCTGAATTCTAAGGAATCTGGAGTCTGAATTCAAGGGAATTCAGAGTTTTAATTATAAGGAATTCGAAGTCTGAATTTCAGAGAATTCAAAACCTAAGTTTCAGAGAATTCGAATTCTAAATTTCAAAGAATTAGGATTCTAAATTTCAGAGAATTCGGAACCTAAATTTCAAAGAATTAGGATTCTAAATTTCAGAGAATTCGGAACCTAAATTTCAAAGAAATTAGATTCTAAAATTTAGAGAATTTGGAATATGAATTATAAGGAATTAAAAATCTAAATTCAGAGGAATTCGGAGTTTGAATTTAGAGAATTCAAAACCTGAATTTTAGAGAATCCAGATTCTGAATTTTAGAGAATTTGGAGTCTGAATTATAAGGAATTCATAATCTGAATTTAGAGGAATTCGTAGTCTGTATTCAGAGAATTCAGAACCTGAATTTTAGAGAATTCAGAACCTAAATTATGATCCGGAAAATAGAATACTCTATATCTAATTATTTATATAATTCTGAGGTTTTAGATGGGAAACAAAAATTTTAACTTAGGAATAAAAAGAGTTATATTTTAAAGAAACTAAAATCTAAACAATGAAAAACATACATGGATAAATTTTCCTTGGGGAAGAGAAATTTTCATTATTAAAAAAAATCTGAGTAAAAAGAGATTTTCCTTGAGGAAGGAAAATCTTCCTTATTAAAATAAATATTCAGGAAAATAAAATTTTCCTTGATATAGAGTTTTTTTTGATTTTCAAAACATAAAGGAATGGAAAAGTCATAAGGAACCCTATTGACTTAACATGAATAACTATGTAAGAGGCACTATAAATATGGTATTGTTTTTTACCCATGTATAACTATGGAAGATGCTTTGTTCATGGATCATCATGTGAACTATTTATTGTAAAACCTGATCCATATTTTGGAAATGAATATTGTTATAATAATCTTCTTTGAAGCAGGTGATTTCTAGGTGGAGTGGATTTTTTATTAGCTTAAGAAAGAACACAATTTTTTATTCTGCTGTATATTTATGTTTTTCTTCTATATTTTAATTTTAAAAAATTATATGTTGTTATGATCTAAAAAAAATCGTAGTTTTTCAGTTAATCTTAATTTGTGTATATATAGGGGTTTTGATTATGTAACTTAGTTTCAAAATTTAACTTATTTACAAGTTAATTTAATTGAGCCATAATCATATGTTTTTATACTATTTTAAAGATCATAGTTATATATTTTACTTTTTTGATTAACTGGAAAATTTTAATCAATATGTGGGATTTTATTTTAATGTATTTTAATAGAAATATTTATTGGAAACTGAATTCACCCTCTCTTGATTTACTCACTCCGACCAACATATACAATTTGAATGAATATAAAAGTTTATTTTAAACTTTTAATCTTTTAATATGATTTTTTTTATTTTTTAGTGATTTAATTATTACTTTAAATATTTACAAAATACTAAAACAGTACTTATGAAAGAAGTAAAAAATCAAGTAAATGATTTTAAGAACTCTAAAAGTAGTGTTTCTTAGGTGATTTATAGTTTACCACAAATTTTAAAGATAATTATAATATATTATGTATGTTTTAATGGTTTAATTTCTAATTCCATTTTTTCATGTTTTTTTTTCAAATTCTAATTATGTGAATACTTTCAAATTGACATTAATAGTGTTTTATGTTAAATACATTTTTTAAAATTATTTAAAAATTGAAAAAATATTGAAATTGGATAATAGAATGATAAATGATATAAAATGACACCCCTTTTCAATTTATGAGACAATTTTCACCTTATATTTAAAATTATAATCCTTTAATATTGAAAAAGTCATTACCACAGTTAATTTTTAAATTGGTAAATGAAGCGGTTAAACCATAAGATAAAACTGAAAATGATATCTAAAACTGTAAAAATCATATTAGTTGTTTATTGTATGATCATATATTCCTTATCTTATATGAAATATATCTCTATAATATTATAACATGGGTTAAATACATATTATATTATAATATTTAATGTATTTTAAAAAATGTTTTATTAAATGATAAAAAATCCATAAAAATATTATCTTCATCCAAGTAAATGTGATATTGTTTATAATATTACCATAGTGTGTTTATGTTTCACTTCTTTTTTTATAGTAACTTTCTTGACCTCTAAATAGTAAAAAACTATGATATCAATGTAATTTGAAAAAGGGTTAACAAGGGGTTAAAACTAAGAGATAAGGGTAAAACCCTAACCAATTTTTTTCCAAATATAATTTTATTAGAGTATTTGAAAATTATAATTATCCTATATTCAAAATATATCAATTAGGATAAACTATACTATAAAAAATAATTTATATTAATTTAATTCTTTAATTAATTCCAAGGTTGCCTATCCCTTCACTTATAAAAGGGAACCTTCTATCCATTACTATTCAATTTTTTTTGGATTATAGATCATAAAAACCCAACAATAATATTACCATATACTCCATTAAAACATCATATATCCTCTATCCTTTCCAAAATATATGCCTTTCATGTTATAAATTTTAATCCAAATATTGTTTCTCATTAAGTTGGTATAACTCTTAAGTGAGCATTTTCAATTTTATTTCTTCTTCTACTTCATATAAATCAATGGTATAAATTATAAAATAATTAAATCATTATCTTAATTATTTTTAATTTTAATTATAATAATTTAACACCCATTATCCACCACCTCTTCATCATATGGGAATAGAAAACATCACTTGTGCAAAGGTGTGGACTACCGACTCCACAAAGCGATGCATTTCATTTTTATAACACCACATAAAATTAATGGTTATGATGATAGAATTAATAAATATATATTATATATACTATATTATTATGGTTATATGATGTAGAATTATTATTTACCTTCCTATCATTCAATCCATCAAAAAATGAAAACAATGTTCATGTGTACGTATGACCTACTGTATCCATGAAAAATTTAATTCATTTTTCTATCACTATATTTAGTGGATGACTATTTATATATATATAATGAAAATTTTACCCTGAATAAAATTCTAGATATTATTTAATTATGATAAATATTCAAGGAATAAAACCATCAAACCAAAATATACATGAAAATGAGACAATTAACACTATAAAATGATGATTTTAATAAATAATTATTTATAAATGAGTATTGAATTGTTATAAGTAGATAATATATGATATTATAAGTATTTATATATCTTTTTTTATAGAATTATAATTAATTTACTTCTAATACATAGTAGGATAAATCACTCTTGAATTACTTTTTAATTTATGATATCCACTTGCAGGTTTGGTGGAAACCATACAATTGATCCGACTGAAACAACAACTCCCAATTCCAAAGTTCAGAATTCAAAATTAAAAAATATGAGGCC
Organism: Viscum album; assembly: GCA_963277665.1. Taxonomy (NCBI): domain Eukaryota; kingdom Viridiplantae; phylum Streptophyta; class Magnoliopsida; order Santalales; family Viscaceae; genus Viscum; species Viscum album. Next base: position 1,239,884,732 of record OY728153.1, read on the forward strand.
AAATTAAAAAACTAAAATAGATAGAATCTGGGGTGAACTGGTAGGTATTCACCTCAAGATGATCACTACCATCCTATCACTAATTCCACCTACCAGCTCGACCTTGACATGCCACCACTACCACAAACAGAACACACTAAAAGAACCGACGTTCACCAGTAACCTCTAAAGCACAACTGTCGACCATCAACACACTATAAAACCTTCATTGAGATTTCTAATGGAACTATAAAAAATATCCTTCTAAACAATATCATTCACGACTTTTAAATATCCACCTTTCTAGACTATTATGATCCCTGGGAGAAAAAATGTCCAACGCCATCAGAAACCCAAGGAATGAAGCTTGCATCGGTCCCACCTCCTAAAACACTTGAAATTTTTAAAAATATACATCCCAAAACCACTAATAAAATCACTACACCAGACTTATTTCATGTGGGAGCATAGATCAGGAAGTAAGAACAAAGTAAGAAGCAGCCAAGTCTTCTAAAATACTCAACAATAATCAATATGAACTCCATCCTCACTACGAAAACACCAATAGGAGAGTAGAAACTAGATAGAAAAACGAATGGAATCAAGAAACAAACATATGTGTCTGCAAAAAACTTCATCAAAACCAACACCATAGAAACAAAAACCAAATGTTGACCACAAGAACCAGGATTTGATAAAACCCTCAAGAACTAATTAAAATAGAAAACATTAAAAGAAGAAAATCTAGATCACCCTACTACACATCCACAATAACAAAATGCTAAAGAACCACACCACAAGCATAGACAATGATGTTTTGACCTCAATTTTAAAACTCTGATCCACCATTACACAACATAACCACCAATTTGAGAGCAGTGTGGGAAAGAGAACCACCAAATACATGAAAAAATATGAACCCAAAATGAAACAAAACCTACCTCCATCGCTAGAGAGAAAACATGAAGAACCATCTGGATCCATCGAGATATGATAGATACACCAATTTTACTTTGGGTTGTGAGGATCACTACCCAAATCTTTCAAGACCACTATGAAAAAATCCTAAATCATACTAGGGTGATGAACACCTTAAAATAACTTTTCAATAAATTAGGAACTGAAGCATAATCACTGAACAAAGAAGAAAAATAGGGAAACAATGCTGGGGTGGGATAAAGGTGATCCAGGAATGGCCTAATGAAGTAAGGGGGAAGCTACACAAAGAATGAGAAAAGGAGAAAACCTATATCTTTGGAGATAAATCTATGAAAATAGAGAACAACACCATCCCCTCCTTAGGTGTATCCCCACAAGAGGCTACGTCATGTTCAAATAAGTGGAAGCCTGAGGTAAAGGTTTTCTTTACTCAAATTCTATTCATTAGGTTATATCACTTCTTTATTTAACATGTCATGCCAATAATATGTGATATGTAACCTTTAATGGATCTATTTTTTATTTCCAATTATTTTTTGTGGATTTTATTTTGTCAAATATAATCACTTCATGGATTAATTCTAACATCCATGATATAATCTTTAAACGAGATCTCATCTCAATTTCCAATCCATTGAGACATATTGGGTCATATACTAGTATTTATTTTTATGTTGTGTGTATACTACCCCTTTTATGTATATAAAATTAATATATATATATATATTCATGATGATTAAATTTTCAATTAATTTTTACTATTTCATGGGGTTATAATTTAAAATTTACTAAATTGGTATGAATTTATTTTACAGTATCATTTCTCTTTGGATTAATCTTATTATTATTAAATAAATATTATAATATATACATAATAAACTATCTATATTTTTTTTATCCTTTATACATTTAAGGTTCTTCCATATTTTCTTCAAAATTCTCCTCTACTTTTATCTATAATAAAAAAAAATGTTTAAAAGAAAAGATGATTTTATTTCTCTTTTAGACCAGGTATATTTTTCTTCCACATTAATATTTTTAAAACTTATTTTACAAAATTCCATTTTATTTACTCAAATGATTTATTATGGATATTTTATGTTATCCTTTAATTCTTACATGGTTTAAAAGGAACCTTATTAATGTTTTCAAAAATTCCATTTTCATGTTTTTAACAAAATTTCAAAAAGAATGAATCTTATTAATGTATACAGTGCTAAATAAATTTTCCTCCCAACTTAACCATTTTACAATATTTAGCTTCTTCCACAAGCTTTAAATGGGGTTACAAAGAAAAGTATTTAATGAAATATTATATTAATACTTTTATTCTATTTTCTTTATCTCTCTAAAGGAGATGATTTTATTACAAAACTAATATTACAGTTGAATTTATTGTAATCATTTATCACTTATTAATTTTGTGGTCCTTAACTTTTTTTATAAAACATTCCATTCATTTTTATCATTGGATATTACATTTTTCTTAAATATACATGTTATTTTTATCATGTATATGATTATCACCTAAACCGTATATCATTTATACACATGGTTCTTTACATTTAAATTTATTTAATTAGAGGAGAAAATATTGATATTTTATATTATTTAATAAATAAATACATTTTTTGATAATAATATTGTTTATAAATTAAATTTATCATTCATTATATGAGGAAGGCATTGTATAAGTAGTGATGGGTGGGTCCTAGTTATAGATAAACCCTCAATGCATCAGTAAGTCTCCTGATACTAATTAGTTGGCTAGCCTTATTAAATGTATTTTTATTGTATACCTACCCATCGATTAAACTATCTTGGCACAAATAATTGATGGTAATGATATCATGATGTATGATATCCTGAGGTGGACATTAAACATTTATTTCATTTATAATTTAGTTATTATTATAGATGGCATTACAACATTGATATTATCCATGGATTCATTTCATTATGATTTTATTAATTAAATGGAATGTGTTTTAATTATTATCCTTTCCATGTTGATTATTCATTATTTACTCATGATAGATTCTACATTACAAATTCACTTACTACATATGTGAGCTCTCCCTTTTCTTATATTTACTTTTCCCTATGATCAAATTATATTTACTATGAATTATGTGCATGGATATATAAGAGAGAATAATAAAATCCTTAAAGAAAATATTGTGTTGTATTTTATGTCTTCAAATGTAATATGAGATTCATGTATATATCTAGTTTACTAAGACTACTAAACTATTCGGTCCATCGGGATGTGATCACTTGTATCTAATCATGTTGTAATAAGAAAGACACCATCTCTAGGTTACTAGTGTTTGGGTTGTTATATGTTGATCATTGACTCAATCATCATTCTGATGCATGATGAGTGGGCTTAATACTGCACACCTGGTGAGACAATCCTGAGGGATATGATTTGGGTATTCACATTCTCTTTACAAACCATTATAAGGATTTAAGAATGATGATAACTTATTAGGCTAGAGAACCTAATAAAAAACTACCATGGATAATGAAGGATTGAACAAAGAGAGTAATAGGTTGATCTGAAAGTGTCACATGTTTAAAATAAAGGTTTCATAAGGGGAAAATATCTAGATTGATTTTTTATATTCATATTGCAGATATTATCAAAACAATTTTAGTTTCAGTATTTGATTAAAATGGGATAATAAAAAGGATTCTGAGAAAGATATATACCTAGAAACCACAATGAAATATAATAAAATAAGAGAGTATACTTTAATAGTAAGGAATTTTAGTATAAGCTTATTATGAAGAATGGGTGAGTTTCAGAGTCTTACATAAGGTAGTGATATTGATATAATATTGGAATGCTTATCTATTTTTATAAGGAGTGATATTTATCATTTATATTATGTTATTTTCTAAAATTTATGAGGATTATGTGAAACATATAAGGATTATTATTTTGTAGTTTTACTTTAAAGGTATGGTGATAAATAATAAATGGTTTAAATATCCTTGAAAATTGATTTTCTTCAAGGTTATATTATTGGGAACAACTATTGGAGAACACAATATTGAGTTATTGATAAATATTAAGTTTAATATATGATAGATATTGAGATGATATAGAGAGTTTTTTTACTAAGTACGTTATATTTTAATTATTAGCCTTGGGATTTATAATTGATTCTTGATATTTTTGTGGAACTTTATCTCATTTTTGGTGTTATGATATATAGTGACTACTGTGTGACCTTATGAACAAGTAGTTAATTTAATTTTAGGGTTAAATAGACTGTTAATTTTTGGATGAACATATAATATCATTATAGTTTAATTTCTTTGAGATCCAAATAGGTTTTAAGAAATTTATTTTATTGAGAGTTTATGATTAAGGCATTTACATACTTGGGTGTATGATTAATATTGTTTAAGGAATTATAAGATGGATTTTGAGAGCATAAATTTCAGTGATTATTGGGTTTGGTATATTTTAAAAATATTCATTGTAATTTGGGATCTCTATTTTAAGGATTAGTTTAATAATTATGAGAGAAACGAAATCATTGTAACCTAGGGTGAACCATTAATGATATGTGAGAATGATATAGGTTGAATTTATTTTGAGGCATGTTGAGTTGTCATATTAGTAGGATAACATGATAGTGTATAAAGTTATACATCTTGCAGATAAATGTTAATATGATTATTTATGAAAATTCATTTATAATTATCATCACTTGAAATAAAAATTTTTATTTTAGTAATTGTATAACATGAAGGAATCATGAGTGATAGGGAAAATACATAGATTACATCAACAAAAACCCCAAAAGAATGAGTGTTAGAGTGACAAACCTAGTTATTTTTTTTAAACCAGCTATCCCAAAATATGATTAGCAACATAAACATATTCAAAGTTCCAAACATATCAAGGGTGATAAATATGGAGTCTCATTAAATATCAAGTGATGAAGATGATGAAGGAAATAAAGATTCAATTTTCTATATGTCAAATATGTGGGAAGAAACATGGGGTAATTTCCTTAAATATATGGGTAGATGCTATAAGTGTGGAGTTAAAGGTCATCAAACTCATAAGTGTAAGAAAAATATATAATCTATAAAAATTCATTGCTTCAATTTCAATAGGGTTGGTAATTATGATATATACTGCCCCAATCCAAGGGATAAAAATAGAATTTGTCTCTAAAAAATAAGAAAACAATGAAAAGACTACGAAACTACTTCAAATGAATATAATAGTGATTTTTAACTCAAGAATTTATAGCAAATTTCCTTCATGTTTTCACAAACTATTGGATGTTGAATTATAAAAAACACCTAGTGGTATGATTATAGTATAAAATATTTTCAAGGTTTTTCAGAAGTAATTCTATTTTGGATTAAGATCAATATAATTTTGTAAAATTTTATGTGAAATTATAAATGGGATATTTTTTTATATAAATAACTTACAATGATTTTTCATATAGAAAAATCACATTCAACATCTTAAATATACCCATGATCATCCAGAAGTATATGGTTAATTATGAGTTCCCCATAAAAATAAAATCTAATTGTATGATTCGAATTTTGATTATGGAATTTATTTCTAGTTTGGGGGAGTGTAACACCCTAAAATTATAATATATGTTTAACTTTAAAGAAAATATTTTTTTGATATCTTTTTTACACGCAACAATAATCTTAAATAGAAACCATGATGTGTTTATAAAAAATATTAATGTTTAAATATGAATGTTAAAACCTAGATATTGAATTGGTGGGAATGAATATGCATAACCATTTTATTAAATCTATGTATAACAAAAATAAGTACAATTTTTTATATGAATTAAATTTAATTAGTTTAACTAAAATGACTATAAGATCATTTATTATTTTGGAATGTTTTTTTCTTAAAAAATGGATTTTTATGTGATACACATTTCTATTAGAAGAAACATGTGATTAAGGATAAATTATGTTTCATATTAACATTTTGTTATCACCAATTTAATTTCTAAATGATATAAAATAAAAAAAATATCACTTAATATTTTAAAATTCAATTTTTTTATAAAAACAAATTTTAATTATATTTTAAGATTTTACTCAATTTTTTTATAAAATTTACAATTTTAAATTAATAAAATTAACTTCATTTTTTAATTACTCATATAAAAATTAACTTGGTATTAATTTTTGATCATTTTCTAGAAAGGTTCATTATTAGTTGAAAAATATAGTATTTATAAAAATTATATTCCATGATTTTATCTATAAGTAATAACATCCTATAAGTTTTTAAAACCATAAATTAATTTGATATTAATTTAATAAATAAAATTATAAATTTTAAAAATTATTTTTTCATAGAAAAATGTGCCAAAAAATTTAATAACTAATTAAAATTTTACTTTAGTATATAAATTATTTTCGTTATTTTCATTAAAAGAAAGTATTTTCAAGAGAGACTTGGTTTTTTATTTCCTTGAAATCCCCATAAACATTATTTTTTTTTATAATTAATAAATTTATGGCATTAAAATTAGAACCATTATAATTATATCATATATTTAAATTAAAATATTTATAACAATATTTTTCTAAAAACATTTTTTATATGATGAATTATTTTTATCTTAAAATTAAATTTTTACACCATTAGAAATTTTATTTGATAAAATTATTTTCAAATTTTCAAATCACATTGATCAAATTATTTATGAATTACAATATTAATCATTTTCATTAATATTAATTACTAAGGATAGAAATTAATTACCAAGGTAAAACTAAAAAAGGGTAAATTGAGTTTAATATAGTGTAAAATAATTAATACATTTAAAAACATGTTCATATAAATGAATTTTTGAGGTTTGGATTCACTAATAATTTTTTACCGATATTGATTCCACTTTTGAACCATTTTCCCGTAAATAATTTCATGATATTATTTAAAAATGTAACGGTGTTCCCAAAACTACCGATTCATTTACTTATAAAAGGGTAACATCTTCATCACTTCAAGGAACACCATAAAATAAAATTATAATTTAAAACTATGAAATTTTAATATCCCTAGAACCCTATCCCATTAATATATTCCGATGTTCACTTGTATTTATCCTAATCCCGTCAAATATAAGTTCATTTACAAGGAAAATCCAAGCCCCTGACGTGAGTATTATCAACTACAAAGTTTTTTTCTTAATGTTTTTCTCTAAATTTTATTATAAAGACCAAAATATAACTATATTAGTATAATTTATATAATATAATTTTATAATATTAATTTTATTATCATTTTCTACTCATATACCACATATATTATGAAAAAAACCATTATTTGTGCGATGTGGGGATTACCACCTCTATAATGTAACATATTTCATTTTCCGTCATTAGATTACAAGGATGTATCTAAGGATAGTATTAAATGATATTTAATATTTTTTATGATAATTTTAATGTTATTTCTTGATAAATTTTAGAACCTATTAATGATATGATTAATAAACGATCATCAATAACTTAATCATTTAAAATAAGCATTCTATGAGGATAATATTTTATAGAAATTGTGTAACATTTTCATATAAATTATTTATTATTCTAATGGAATATAATTTTGATATATAACACTAATAAGAACCAAAAAATATCATAATTATTCTCTTATAGTGATATTACAACTAAACCACCTCATAATCTGGTTATGTTTAATTTTGGGTCAATTTTACCACCAAATAGAACAATAATTTGAATTGATGTCATGGATGAATATGAGAACTTTATTACTAGTGTAATATAATATAAATATGTAAATAATTTTATTTAGGTATGATTATATCAATATTTATCCCATTAATTAAGAAATCACCTTTTGTTCATTAAGAATCCCCGAAACATGATCATCATCGATTTCATCCCATGGTTTGTAACCAAAACTAACATAAAAAAATTATAACTTTCTAAAATTTCATGGAACAAATATTCTATTATCTTATATGATATAGTAATTATGATATTTGATATAATAATAATCAAGTCCAACACTATTATGAAATGATTAAAAATGATCAAAACTATAAACATCTTGTGTGTAAAATTAAAAAGAATTCATGTAGATAATGATGAATTATATATATTATGAATAAAAATGGATATAAATAAGGTTATGAATTAAGTGATTAAGAAAAATATGTATGTGATACATGAGGTGAATGTACTTTTATACAAGTTAGTAAAAGAGATAATAGTTTTTATCTAAATTCATTTTCATTAATAAAAAAATTATATTTATGCACGTAATTTCATTTATGTGGTGTATATAATTACTATTTGAGACATCATATCATGAATTATACTTTAATAATTTAATTTGAAAAAATTTTAATCACAATTCTACAAGGGTTTTTTATTATAACATTTCTATGGCATAAAGATTTTCTTTGTCTTAATTCTCATTCTTTAAGGCTTAATATATTTTTTACACCTTGTTACAATTTTATGGTATTCTATTAATTTAGTATCCCATGAATTTTATTTCATTTTATTTAATCTAATTTACTATACTAATCATGTTCCCTTATTCAAGTGTCTAGTTATTAAAAAATTTCCCTAGTATTGAGGATTTTTGTAACTCAATTTTCATTCATTGAGTCATGGTCGGTCTTTGAACTTATTTCATATAAGTTAAGTAAATTATTTCCTTTTATTATATTATGTAGCATTCTCTTTTTTTTTTATATACCATCATACAATATAAATCCTTTGAAAAACATTTCTCACTTATTTTGATATTTTCTTTTAAAACAATCCACATTCGTTTTTCAAATGGATTATGATAATGTTATTCCATTATTGACATACCCCTACACTCATTATTCTATAAAATGTGGAAATTTCATTTTACATAACACAATTTAGATGTTTTTCACCTATAATATATGATATACTATTGGCATAGGGAAATTTATTGAAATTTAATATATTTTTATTTTAATAAAGATTATTTTTTTCAAGTTCATTATGTATTATTTAACCACACACCTTTTTATTTAAAAATGGTTATGATTAGGTAATATATTTTATAGACATGAGAAAAATTATTGGTATTTTCTATGTCGTTATTTAAATATAGATTATTATTTTAATGTTTTATTGTTTATTTTTTATTAATTTTCTCTTATAGTGATTGCATTAGTCTTAAATAAGTTAAGGGTGTGGTTTGACATTATATATCCCCTCATTGCATTGACAGGTAATATAAAACAAAATAGGTTGGGTTTTGGTGTATACCTATTCCCATAATAGTGTATTTTCTAGGGAAAATCCTTGAAAGTAGGATATCTTGACTGTGATCTTTATAAAAAGTAATGTTTCCTAGAAAAAGGATTTGAAAATAGGATTTTGATGTCAAGAATTATGAATTCCATAATTATTAGATTAGTATTACTAATATCCATGTTTTTATTTTATATTCATGGATACATCATGATCTTAATTTCAATTTGATTATGGATTTATTTATTTTACCTATTCTTTCCATAATATTTATGTCATGTTTATGAAAATATTGTTTCATTTATAAGTTCCCCTTATTAAGCATCTGAGATGACCCCTTATTATGTTTTTAATTTCCCCAAGTTATAGAGAAAAGTATTATAAGTGATATGTTTTGATGGATATCATGTGTTAATAACTTTTTGGGAGATTTTGAATACTTTTCATGAATTAATTAGTTTCACATATAATGGGAGAATTTTCCATTTGATACAAATAACATGGTATTTATTAGTTTATTTTTTATCTTAATTATCTAAATCTTTAAACCTAAAAATTTCTTTCAAATATATTATATGAATTAATTATTTCAAAATTTTGATCAATGTTGGTTATATCTAGAAGTTTATAGTTAGTATCTACCATATAATTTATTATATATGTTTATTATCCCTGAATCTGTTAGTGTGGATATTTTGTGTCATGTGTTTTGGTACCCTCAATCCTTAATTATGTTCTAAATTTTATGGATGAAAATATTATTTAAAACTATCCATTCTATGCACTTCAGAAAACTGGTAAGTGAAATAGTTAAGTGATGAGTATAAACCCCAATCCTTGACATGTTATTATTATTCACTATCCTACTTAATTTTTTTATATCTCAGAATTATTTTTATATCTTCATGATTGGCTTCTAATAAAGGTGATGAATTATATGTTCTTAACTCACTAATTCCACATGCTATATTACCCATTGTCACACAATATTGAGAGTTCTATGAAATCTTCTCAGTATATAATTTATGTTCTTTTGAAGAATTTTGAATCTAATATCTTGCATATGATACATCCAGAATATTTCTATCTTTATCAAGTAGGAATTGATAAAATAAAATAATGTTACTATATAAATAATCTTAAACCTCTCCTAGTACTCATAGAGAGTCTCTCCAGATCATTTAATTATATAATAAACCATTTTTCTGATTACTATACTCTTATAGGGGGAGAATAATCATTATATTAATAATATTTAAGGATCATCCTAGTCCTGGTATTCTCATGGTTATAGGTTGCACATATATTCTATTGATTTTCCTTCAAGTGAAAAGGGAAATTCCCTCCACTTTACTAATTCCACGATCGCTCCTCTCGGCCTTAGTGTTGAGATTATCAATGTGAATCCTTATATGTACCTATTGGCATATTCTCTTATAGGTATATTAAACATAGGAAACAACTTTATTAAGTAATGTTTTAATTTTAAATCATTTTTTAATTGTATCATTGCAATTTTATTTTTCTAGTTATAAAATTAAAGGGGAATAGTTCTCTTAAAGCCTAGTTGGGATTTTAATCCATGAATTTTGGTTTAAAGAGAGAATTGGAAGTCTCACCTGATTATGAAAGGGTTATTTTTTTAAATTCAGTTTTTAAATCCAAATTCCAAAGTTTAGTGGGAAAATAATTCTTAATTTATGTATCAAATTAAAAATTTAGTTATTTGAATATCGGTTCATTAGAAACTAATATTAGATTTTTTTATATTCTTATGGCATCAAATCCCTAAAAATGACTCCATTTTTTTGAATTCATGAATATCACAAGGATTTATAAAATAAATTTAATTACTATAATAAATATAGGAGTAGTGGTAACATAGGTTCTCTCCTAGAGTTGAGTATACACAAATATTACACATCACTTTTTAATTGGTTAAAGAAAAGGGATCTTTATTCGGGGGTGTAATTTTGAAAAAAAATTAAGAAATTAAAATAGAAGTTTCAACATAGATAATGTGAAAAGTAATAGGTTAGGGTTATATTTTCTTTTGAAATTACATCAATGTATTGAAAATAGTTTAATTTAATTCTTAATAATTTTCAAATGAATGACTCCTTGATATAATCAACAGGAATACTGAGTAAAAGATATATATAATTGAAACTATATTGGAAGTGTCATTACTCAACTAATCCCACTTAATGTACATATAAAAATCAATAAATCACTCCCATATTTCCAAGGAAATCCCCGAATTGGTTTTAGTGGTCCTAGTTAGGTTATAATAAACCCACTTCTCCCACACTCATGCTAGAAATTTTTTAGGTAATATCTATATGAAACGGCCTTGTCCTTTTAGATTAGATGGATCAGGTAGAAAGAGATGATATATTTTTTACATCGATAAGAAAAACATCCAGAATAAGAAATATAATGGAATTAAAAGTATTAATAATTTACTAGGAATATAATAAATCAAAAATTAAATGGTTTTATTCAATTATGTATGAATACTCATGAACTAAAAAAGTGTATCCTTCCCTTCCCCAATCACTTAAAGGATTACCCCATTACTAGAAGGGAAATAGAATATAAAGGGAAATGATAAAGTATTAAAACAATTATTATAATGAAAAACAGTAACAATGAATTCGATAACATAATATCCTCTATGATGAATCTCAAAATCTCTCACTCATTGAATCATAAACATTAAAAAGGGCCCGAGGTTTCATCATTTCTTATATATTCAAATGACAAAGATCCTAACTCATTTATAATCATTCAAATATTTCCTCTTCCATCATGAAATTAGATCAAAACATGAATCTTTTATTCTAAAATATGTATAATTTATTCTTTGGATATCTTGATCAAAATATTATACATGATTTAAATTCACATGGTAGTCTTTGGTTGGTCCCATGAATGCAAAGATGTCATCTTAGAGCTCTTCAGGAATTACTGAGGAATTTTTCTTCAAATTTTCAAATTCACCCTTTTGGGTTATCAGCATAAGTTTTTATAAATCCTTTTGATCATCAAACTTTACAATGAAGTCCTATGATGGAATGGGGACGATAATTTATCGGCAGAAAAAATTTATGTTTGGGCTTATAGCCTTATATTTAGGTGGGGAAGCCTTATAACTTGGAGAAAATATTTATAAAAAGTGGAATATTTTTAATAATCATTCCTTTTCCATTTTAGTAGATATGAAAAATGAAGATACAAATCCATGATTCCTATAATTGATCCAAATCCACTTAAACCTATTTAAAATTACTTCTAAACATCCTAAAACAATTATCAAAACCATAATATTCAACGTATGATTTATTTTCATAATAAAAATATTAAAATTCCATATTTTAGGATAGTTTATAATTAAAAAAAGAATGATACTATAATATGAATACATGATAATACCACTCAATATAGTAAAATAGTGTGATAAAAATCATTAAAATGAAAGAAAAAATTGAAGGAACCCGGGGCTTGAGAATGTGTGAAACAATTGGTATTTCAACTAATTTTCTAAATCTAGATTTATTCCATAGTTTCAATTTCATAATCCCCTTACTGTATTCTTCAATAAATCACATGAAATTTAATTCATGTTTGAAAAAAAAATCAAAATAAAAACCGTATATCATTTGATTTTGATCAAATGTGTTTCCTCTTTTTTCTGGTGAACATTTCTTGAACGAACCAAATTTCGATCACTCTAGATTATACAAAAAAGCTTCAGAGGTTTTTTAAAATGTAAATATTTGATATCATGGATAATTGAATAAGCCTTTGATGTAGATATGATCATAGGTGAACAGATTCTCTGATCCGGGAGAGTTTTATTGGAATGGGGTGCACAAATATCCCGCTTTTCTTAATATAACTTGAAATTATAGAGATATAATCTCTCAAATTAAAGATGTAAACAGTTCACATGGATTTGAGCCTATAATTTCTCAAGTATATAAGTTTAAGCATATGAAAATAACACTTTGGACCTTGAATATACTTAACCTTCCAATTAAGTCTGTAATGACAGTTATGACTAAATATTCATGTCAAAAATGCCATAAATATTTTATCACATACTTGTAACATATAAACTATGTTACATGATAAAATACAATCCATTAACCAAAAACAATTTTCCCACAAATATATTAATGAACCATGAATATAATATTATTCCATCATAAAAAATATTTTCTTTATATTCACTTAACACTTAAAAATACCTTGAGTATATAAATTCAAACTTTATTATTTTACGCTAGAATATTAATGAGTATATTTATTTCTTATGACTGATCAAACATAAGAATATCCCGACCCCACCATGGGGCCCACCATGTCCTAAACACTAACTTTATAGAGTAGTCCAAGATTCTAAAAATAATTTAGGGGTAACCCTTTAGGCCTTTATCATAATAAAAGTGAGTTCTACTCACAGACAAAGTGTAGAGTCTGAAAATGTGTAACGAACCATGGTTTTGAACCTGATGAAAATGCAATTGAATTTGAGTTTTCTCAATTAATAGACATGTCATTTTGAAAACCATGATTCATAATGGAAATCTAAGAGTTGGACCGCTTTAATGTGATGTATTTGGACATGGGTGATGGCCCAACAAGTTTCCCAGGTGTATCAAAGTGTTTCAGAAACAACATACCTAAAAAATGATGTTTTGAGGGAATTGTAGAGGGCACATAGTTTATTTGAAACCATGAAACCCTCGGCAATTAACTATGTGACCTATAGTATATGGGAAGATGTTGTCACATGGGATACACACGATTTACTAAACTGTGCAACCAGGCCACATAGATATGGGAAATTGGGAAGTACATTAACACTATTCACCAAATGGTTAGAAAATAGTTTCCAAAACCATGTGGCTAGCCTGTGTAGGGATCCTCAGGTTCCTAGTATAGAGTGCATAGTTGGTGCACAATTTGAAAGACAATATGAACCAAACCATGCATCGAGGTATAGTTTTAAAAATTAGATTAAATAAATTAAAATTAAAATTAAAATAAAATAAAAACCTATTCCTACCCCTCCTACCTCTCCACTTGTGTGACACCCTCCCTATGCTCCTCTCCAAGTCATGTGATGAACCCCCTCTAAACCCCTATATCATTTAATGAAATCCATTTAATTTATTGGAGTTTTTTGTCCAAATCATAGTGGTAAGCCTTTCTCTCCTTTTTCCCTCCCTTGGTTGGTGGTTTTTATTCTCCTCATCGCCCAAATTCCTCTTAGCTGAACCCTAGGGTTAGAAATAACCATCTTTGTTGTTTTCTCTTGTCATGTTAGGGAATGCAGTGGGTCTCTTGGAACTCCCTCATAATTTTTTTGATGTTATCCTCCGAAGGAAATGTGTTTCAGGTTGATTTAGTTATCTTCCTCCATCCAGGGTAATTGTTTATATCTTCTACTTGGTTTCTTCTAATTTATTTGGGATCGTTTTTATTTATTTGTAGAGTGTTTGATGACTCTGAGAAGGATTTCACTCATATACATAAGTATGTGTATAAATATATATATCTTCCATTATACATATTATCTCAGGGAGAGGGAAATATGTGCATTGGATTAAGGGATATATATATAGGAGTGTATGTGTGTGCAATTTTATAGAAATATTTATCAAGGTTTTCATGTGTTGAGTGTTTGGCTTGGATTAGTCTTCTTCTTAAGGTAGGGTCCCATTCCTTTTCCCCATAAATTTATTAATTCATTAATTAATTGCCTTCACACATTTAATTAATGATTTTTGATGTATGGTAGTTTTTTGAAAATTATTTCCTTTAATAAATGGGTTGCAATACTTAAATATTACAAGTGATTACTTTTGATAAAAAAGTTGTGATTTTATAATAAAACCCCTCCAATGGAGGAGCTCCGTCTTGTAAGATAAAAGTAGTGATTATAATTTTATGCTTTCTTGGATTCTTTTATTAAGGTTTTTTATGATTTGATGTTATAGTTTATATAATGAATTTATAGAACACAACCCCTAAAGGAATTAGAAAACGGAGTTTCCATTTTTAAAATTGTTATAGAACAAGGCACAATCTAAGTGCTTGGACCATATTATAAATTGATTAACATAGCGTACTTTATAAAAAGGAAATTCCAATTTAGGTATTTTCCATATTTTTCTAGGGCACCTTCTAAGTACCACTTTAACAATGATAATGTAAATATCATGTTTTGGATGGAATGCATTTTTATAATGGAAATCATTTCCTTGAATGTTTAAATTGTCATAACCTTATTATAATAAATGAATTTACATGATTAGTTAAACCTAATAGAATGCATTTTATTAAATGATATTTTCATAATGAATTGTTTTTCCTTGTATAAAATATTTTAAATGAAATGACTTCCTTGAAATGGAATTTTAAGCTAGTATTGAAGGGAATAAGAGGTATTTACTTATGCATTATATTATAGTTGTGACTTTGGTTATAATAGGATGGATAAATGAAAAGTATGAGAGGTACTTCCTCATAGATTACATCATAAAGGTGATTATATTTATATCCTATATGGGTTAATAAAGATATGTATGAGATGTTTTTATTTTCCCATGCTAGTTATAAATGTGCCTTTAAAAGAGGTTGTGATGGGATGGTAAGGGAGGTCAGGATGATCATGGTGATTCACACTCCCTTACATCTATGTTGGGCATGTCAAACCTCACTAATAGTTCAATATGGGTGATGGGATTTTGAGAGGAAAGTTCTATAAAGAGTGTTTCTGTGGAATGGACACTCAACATCCTGAGTGATGGGGGTGACGACCCCCACTCTATTAGGATGTAGAGCTTACTACCCCATGAGTAGAGCTTATTAGCTCGTATACTAGTATTGGATTCTAGTGTGTTACGTTCTAGAACACTCCAACAATATATATATATATATATATATATATATCAGTATTACTACCCTTTGAGTAAATCTTATCATCTCGTAGACTAGTGTTGGATGCCTACGTGTTATGTCCCTATACACTCAATAAATATATATATACATATATATAAATATAATATATATATATATATCATGACATGATCAGACACTTATTAAAGCTATGAGACTAAGTAGGTATAGATGTCAGGTGTCCCTTATGAACCTGGATGGTTGCTTGTGTATTTATTAAATTTTGTTTTTTTACTTCTCTATGCCTGCACACTACTTAATTTAAATTGCATTTTCAGGATTATGCTAGAAAATGTTGGTGTATTTATACTTAGATTTATATTTCACACCATGCATGGGTCACCATTGCACTGGGGAACCCGAGTATACCTTCTTGTTCACAGGACCTTGGACCTTGCTTGTTGTTTTGAGATCATACCTTGGAGTTTGGAGCAAAGGATTGAGCTAGAGATCAAGATATTCATAGATACCACCTTTAATCTTCTTAGTTCTCTTCTTTACATGAGTCATGTATTGTTCTGAATTATAAATCATGTTTTATGTTAACTGATTTCAGTTATATGTCATCAATTGAACATGAAAACTTTGTATAAACTGGAATTGAACACTTTAATTTTGTTAATATATATTTTGTATTTTGATACTTTTGTGTTATCTATTTATTTAGTACTTCTCTATTATCTACTATTTAATTTCTGTTTTAACTTTGTACTATTCATCTATAGGGGTATAGTCTCCCCACTATCACCTTCGTAGTTTGTCGCCACTAGTTGGAAGTCTCTAGCATAAGGGAAGACAGGCTTGGGGCCATGTGAGCTCCGGGTATGGCTACCAGTTTGATGATAATTCAGGCCGAGACATTAGAAAGTGGAATCAGAGGTAAATGTTTTTTTATTACTATTTTGGGTTGGTATATAGGAGACTAGTAATGTGTTAGTGCTTGGTTAATATTCATGCTTGGTACTGATCACCCACATATAAGAAATGACCAAGTGGCTAGGGCCGGTATTGATGTTCAAGTTGTTTTCTGTTACAGTTGATATTATTTCACATATATTGAACAGTGTACTTTCTATTACTGATTATTTATGGAATTTTATTTAAATTTATGCTCGGTCTAGTTTTGCGAGGATGAAGAATTGTATGAATCATATTAGGAAACTAGAAAATCATTGTGTCATGCATGTTCTAGGCCATGTAGTTTCATTTTCATTTCCCTTCTGATTTGGATTGTGTGCCTTGAGTGTTATACCATGCTTTGTTTTTTTAGCATTCCTATTATATTCCATGTTAGGTATTTTAGTGACATGCTTAGTTTATACTTTTTAGGTAATCTTTATCATGTCTTTTTATATAACATGATTATGTGATTATATTCCATGATTGTTATCATTTATTATGCCTTTCATGTTTACATTCCATGCCTCTGTATTAATATAATTCTTATCTGTGTTACTTATTATGGTGACATGCTATGTTTTGTAAATATTTAATTTGTTACATGCGCTATGTTAAATGGTTGTGAATAAATGGGAACCAATTTTTAGTTGTAAGGTGTTTGAGCGCCTTAAAAATCGGAAAATGTAACCCATGTATTGGAACCATCTTTTGTTCTTTATATATTTTTTTGAATTATTGTTAAAATGTAAATGATGATAAAAGTTAATTTTTGAAATGGTACGATTTTGAAGTAAATGGGAGTCAAATGAAAATCTATAAAGTATATGGGTGATTTATATGTTGCTATGTGGCCACCCATATGACTGGATCACTAAATATGACCATGGTAAATTATTAAATGGATTTGGTTTTGATTAATGGGAGCCAATTTTCAATACTAAAAGTGTATGGGTGCTCATGAATTGGGAAATGGAAACCAATGTAATCTAAACATTTTTTATGCATGCCTATGTTATGTTTTAATTGGTTAAAATGTAATAATTTTTTAATTTTTAATCTGAAATGAAATAGGATACCTTATAAAATGTACAACTAGACCTAAGTAGGTCATTTGGGATTTTAAACTTATAAGATGACTTTTTGGGTGTCTAAAAAATATTATATTTGAGAAAATTCTATTGGGTGGCATTTTGTTGACCCCGGGTTGGCTATAATGGGACCCTTGTAGGTCGAATTTTTTTTTAAAAAGGAATTTTCTGATTTATTTATTAATTATGACTAAATTTAAAGAAGTGTAAAATGTTTTTAAAGGAAGTTTTATAATACTTTCTTATTTTTCCCGTGAGGCACTAACTTAGTCAAGAACCTTGTGTTTTTATTTTAAAATGGTACTTGATGTTTTGGATTAAATATTTTATTATTAAAGATTAAATTTTAATAAATGTAAAGGTCTTGGAAATGGAACCTGCATAGGTTTACCTTGTTTAAACCCTAATATAAGGGTATTTGGAATTTCTCCTTCGAGTTGCCTTGGATAGAAAGTGAAAGAACGTACAATAGGTGTTGTTTTCTATAGAAATGGACTAGATAATTGGCTTTTGATCTTAGTGACTTCTATTAGTGTGGCCCAGTGATAGGGTCGACACTTGGGCTTTGTAAGGGGCTGACCTGTGGTTGGTATAACACTTAGAGTTTAATGATTTTCTAAATATTGTGATTTTGTTTGACATTTGGTTCCATTTGGGAGTCTTTTTCCTTTTTAGGTATTTTATATTTTCAATGAAACCCTTGTACAAATGGGTGGTTTATGTATCCTTGACCTTGTTATGGGATTGAGCATCAAATAATGCTCATTTTAGTTTGTTAGACATTACTCAATAATGGTCAACCATTTCATAGGTCACTCAACCCTTTCTTATTCTTAGTGATGGATTACTAGATATGGTATTTTCCATGTTAAATTTCATATGGAGAAATATGAATCGAGGTTTAATTTCTTGTAGGAACCATCCAATACTTGAATACATAGGGTAGATGAGCTATGGATAATATTCTTGGTGTCCCTTTTGATTCTGTAAACTCGGGGTAGTATGCATTGATATACGCAATGCCTGTCAAGTATTAAATAGTGTAATGAACCGGTTGAGTTTGGTGAAATCATTAAACCTTGTGCGATTGATTTCATACTCAGTTTATCTCAGTTGTAGAGTGACCCGTGAGTTAAGAAACAAGTTTATCTTAATGTTTGTGATGACTCTCTTTTGACTCAAGTGTTTTGTCATGAAAGTCATTTTGGTTTTGGATCTCTTTCCAAATTCTATGATGTGATGAGTGTGAATTAGAGAAGTATCACACATACATTTATTGTGAATATGATCTAATTATCTTGTGAGATGCTGGTCTTTTCTTCTTTTGACAACACTGATAATCCTAAGGTGGGGAGTGTCATTTCAGTTTTGATAAACATGTTTGATTCCATGTAGAAGGAACAAAACCAAGGATTAAAATGGGAAATGATCAGTTTCTTCTTGAATGCCATTGAGGATGGAAGTTTTGAATCATGTCAGTGCATGCTTGGTAGGAATACATTGAAATAGTTGGCTGTGTATGCAACTTGGGAGATAAAATTGGTCTCAGATGGACTTTGGTGGCTAAATATTGAGAGATCATGGAAAGCCTTGGGTGGTAAAGGAATTGTGATTGGTAATGATGATGTGTCAGCAGGTGAAGTTTAGTTTATTTTAAGAAGTCAACCAGTTGTGGCTTGAAATTTTTTTTCTTTTAATTGGCTATGATTGAACAGAAAATTTGAAAATCCTATTAGTTTATTCTACTAAGCAACAAGCATGTCCCC
Source organism: Viscum album (assembly GCA_963277665.1). Taxonomy (NCBI): domain Eukaryota; kingdom Viridiplantae; phylum Streptophyta; class Magnoliopsida; order Santalales; family Viscaceae; genus Viscum; species Viscum album. The sequence continues at coordinate 1,239,904,656 of OY728153.1, forward strand.
TATGTTGACATCATCCTAGATGAAGTAAGAGATATTCGGTCTTACTCCATGAAAAATATTTAAATTCATTGAACTTTTTGGGCAGTTTTCTCTCTGTTTCATGATGGATTAATTATTTGTAACAAGTCTTGGTTAGTTCCAAGTATTGCTTGGGTTCCCATGTAAGAAGATCATGGGCAGACTCTCAGACACCAACTGTTTTCTTTGACACAACCACCATGATGATGCCACTCTAAACATATTCTTTGATCTATTGTGAATGTTTTGGACTTGTTACAATGTCTCTCTTTAAATACGGTGTGTATAATAACTCAGTTAGTTCCTAAGAATCTATATCTTTGAATATGATTTTATCCTAGACTAGTCATTAGGCATAAAGGTAATGCTTTAAAGGGTAAAGACTTTTGTGGGATGAATATGGGTTACACAACTTTCCCATGATTTGGAAAGATAGTTTAAATGGTTATGTGAGTTTTTGAAAAAGGTGCATCATCAGAAGTCGGGTATGAACTTATGTAAACATCCTTGTTATAAACATGGAGTGATTTGGAAGTGGGCATTGTGATTCTATTGTAAGATACTGGCCATCTTAGTTTGGATTTTTGGTATAATTCATCAAAAATAGCTCAACTTATTTTTATTCTTATTTAATGAGAATTATTGGTGATGAAACCATTTTAAAATAACATTTCTAGGTTACGATGAGTGTGGTTTGAGGGTTGGTAGTGTCTTTTAGGGAAAGATTGCATGAACAATTTTGTGTTAGTTGAATGAGAATCAGCCATTCCTTCTAGATGAGGACTCTTTTATGACTCAGATGAAATCAGGTTCACCCAATTAATGATATCATTATAGGTGAATTGCTAACCTCTTATAAAGCGTCTGATTTATAGGAAATCCAAACGGTGGAGGAGCTATAGTTTGGAGTTGTCCATTTAACATTAAAGCCTAAAGTGGGAAGCACATTTAGTTAGGTTCTTGATTATACGATGATGTGATAATGTCTCTAGTTAAACAGGGTCAGGTAAGCATCATCTCAATGTTTCATTTGGAAATTGAAAATTGGCTCAGATCTTAATGGATTCGATATCATATGCTTAAGAAATTCTTAAAAGTACATTGGGTGTTTGGAAATGCAACATGAAAATTTTGACCATAATTCATTACCCTTGTAGGTCGAGGGATGTTTTCATTATCCCCAAAGTATTTTGAGGGATGAGAAGTTCTAAGATGGGGAGGTTGCAATGAATCATGCTTTTGAACTGAATGAAAATATAAAGGAATTTTAGTTTTTTCTATTATTGGATGGTTTGTTTTCAAAACTAATATCCTGAATGGAATTCTGAGAGTTGGACCATATAATGTGAGGATTGTGGACTTTGGTAGAGGACCAAAAAGTTTTTTGAGTGTATCAAAAAGTTTTGAGAGTTCTAAACCTAGAAAATCATGTTTTGAGGGATCTACAGAGGGTGTATGGTTTATCTGAAATCATGCAGCCCTCAGAAGCTAATCATGAGACCTACAATGGGTGAGAAGAAGGTTTCTTATGGGCTATGTATGATTTACCAAACGGTGTTCCCATATCACATGGTTATTAGCAATTGGGAAATAGGTCAACACTATTCACTTAATGGTTGGTTCAAGATTTTTCAAACCATGCGGCCAGCCCAAGTGGGTGCCTTAGGTGCCCAGAAAAGGGTGCACAATTGGTGAATGGTCTAAATTTTTTCCCCAAACCATATGCCGAGGCCCTTTTTTAAAAAATAGATAAAATAAAATAAAATAATAATAAAATGAAATAAAAACCTATCCCCACCCTTCCACCCTCTCCACTCGTATGACACCCTCCCTGGATTCCTCTCTAGGACACACAACACCCCCTCTACAGATCCCTCTTGTTCAACTAAATCCATTATATTTTTTAGTGTTTCTTGTTTGAATCATTGAGTTAGGCCTTTCTCTATTTTTTTCTTCCATTGGATAGTAGTTTTTCTTCTCCCCGTCACCTAAATTCTTCTAGTCAGAACCCTAGGGTTAGGGATAATTAGTTTTGTTGTTGTTTATTCTGGTGTTAGGGTGTGTTATGGGGTACATGGTACCTCTTCATGCTTGTTTCGATGTTCACTACTGAAAGAGATGCGTTTCAAGTTGATTCAGTTTTCTATCGCCATCATATTTAAGGGTTTACATCTTCTAATTGGTTTCTACCAATTTATGATGGATGTTTTGGTGATTTAGAGTCATTTGTAATTACTTATAGAGCGTTTGATGACTCTGTGAAGGATTTCACTCACATAAATAGTTAGGTATATATATATATATATATTCCTTATACATATTCCCCCATGGATAGGGTAATATTTTCATTAGATTAATTGATATATATATATATATAGGAATGTATGTGTGTGCAAGTAAAGAGTGATCTTCACCATGGTTATCATGTGTCGAGTGTTTGCCTTGGCTTGGTATACTTCTTGAGGTAGGGTCCCATTACTTTTCCCCTTAATTATAATAATTCATTAATTAATGTCCTTCTCACATTTAATTAATTCATTGAGATGTATGATAGTTTTTCTAAAATTATTTCCTTTGATAAATTGGGTGAAATGATTAAATATTATAAATGATTTGTTTGATAAAAGTTCATGATTTTATAATAAAAACCCTCTAATGGTGGTGCACTATCTTCTAAGCTAAAAGTAGTTATTAAACCTTTATGATTTCTTGGATTATTGAATTGAGGTTTCTTTATGATTTTATGTTATAGTTTATATATGGAATGTTTATTAAATATACCCTAATAGAATTAGATAATGGATTTTCCATTTTTAAAATTGTTAAGAAACTAGGGAACCGTATAATTGATTATCCCATCTTATAAATTGAATAACTAAGCATGATTTATAAAAAGGTAATTCCCATATAGGTAATTCCCTAGTTTCCCAAGGTTCCTTCTCCGTACAATTAGAACCATGAAAAAGTAAATAACATGTTTTGAATGGAATGACTTGTCATGATGGAATGCCTTTACTTCAATATTTAAATTGTGATGACCGTGTTATAATAAATGAATTTAGATGATTATCTGAACTTAATTTAATGTATTAGATTAAAATGTTTTTTATAATGAATTTATTTTCCTTGTATTAAATTGTTTAATTGAAATGTCTTCCTCGAAATGGAAATTGATCCTGGTATTAAAGGGAATAAGGTGTATTACTTTAGGGATTATATTATAATTGTGATGGTGATTATAATGGGATGGGTAAATGAAAATCATGAGAGGTAATACCTCATGAATTTCATCATAAAGGTGATTATATTTATTTTCTAAATTTATTAATAGAGATATGGAAGAGAGGTTTTTCTTTTCCCATGCCAGTTATAAATGCACCTTTAAAAGAGGATGAAATATGATGGTAATGGAGGTTCAGATGAGCATGCCCACTCAAGTTCCCTTATGTTGGTGTTAGGAATAGTGACCCAAGACACAAATTAGTTATGTGAGATAGTATTTTGAGCACCAAATTACACAGAGAGTGTTTTTATGGCCTGAAAACTCACCACCCCATGTGATGAGGGTAAAGTCCCCCACTCTATTGGGATGTCAGGATTAATACCCTATGAGTAGAGCTTATCATCTCATAGACTGGTGTTGTATTCCAAAGTGTTACATCCCATTACACTCCAAATATATATATATATATATGTATATATTGGGATTACTACCCCATGAGTAGATCTTATCAGCTTGTAGACTGGTGTTCGATGCCTGTGTGTTATGTCCCTTCCCCCTCCAGAAAAATGTATATATATATACACTATATATATAGTGACATGATAAGACTCTTATTCTCACTATTATTTGAAGAAAGTATAGTAATCATGTGTCCCTTAAGAACCTAGATGGGTAGTTTTATATTTATTCACTTTTGTTTATTACTTCTCTATACATGCACATTTTTTCATTTATATTACACTATCCAGATTGGGATAGACATCATGGGTGTTAGCCTACTAAGATTTATATTTCACACCCTACTCAGAATTCCATTACACGCGGGTACCTGAGTAGACCTTCTTTTTCACAGGACCTTGGACCTTGCTTATTACTGTGTGCTTGTACCTAGGAGTTAGGAGAAAAGGACTGAGCTAGAGCTCCGGATGCTCATGGAATTCACCTTTGGTATTTTTAGTTCTCTTCTTTAGTTGAGTCATGTATTTTTTAGAATTGTAAATTATGATGTTTGTTTATTGTTTTTAGTTATGTTTCATCAAATGTACATTCATACTTGGTATAAACAGGTGTTTCCAACTTTAATTCATCTATAATAAATTTTTTATTTTTTTGCTTTGTTGTTAACTGTTTATTTAATACTTCCACCATTATCTATTATTTAGTCTCTATTTTATCATTGTGGTACTATAATATATTGTTTTAGTCTCTCTAATATCACCCCTTGATACCCTCAATACTATCCACCAACCTCTGGTGTATGGGAAGACATTCATGAGGACATGTGACCTAATGGTCCATCTACCGATTTGATGGTAATCTGGGTCGGGATGTTACACAACCCATCAAGGCCCCTAAGGACATTGGGTTCAGTAATAGAAATGAAAAACTCATATTAACACACATGGGGTAATATAATTTCATTGTCTCATGATATATCATAAATTAGGATTCAACATTCTTATCACAATCCATTCATATTTTATTTATTCATGAAATTACCGGATAAACTTACCTTCAATCACTATGGATGTTGATTTAATAATGGTACAACTATCCTGGTCAAATTGGACAAAGATATATCTTCCTTTTAGAAGTAATAAATTTTTCATTGACCATTAAATCAATTCCATACCACCAATTAATCACCCAATATAGGCTACCTCATAACAAACATAAATTTCATGGATTTCATCTTACTTCAAAGTATGAGATTAAATGATACACAATAATAATGATATCAAGTTGAGAGACCCATACACATAATATTATATAGAAACATACAATTATAATCAAAACCTATGGTGTTCCTATTGGAAAAATAGTCCTCATGATACCCTTTACTCGATATAACCGAGTGCAAATTTCATGAGAAGAAGTCTCAATGCTTATGATCCCCCAACACCTGATAGTAAAAAATCACCTATGTACTATCAATATAATGTATCTAGACTATATGAAAAATTTTCTAATATGATTACCATAGTGTGTTAAGGTTCTCACTATATCTAGGAATTACAATAATCTGTTGATACAATAATTAATCAAAGGAAATTGTCATAAAAATAATGGAAATATGAGTAGACAACTAGCAATTTATCCTATTTCCACGATTCAAAACTCTATAAGTGGAGTCAAAAATCATTCTATTATCCTATACCATGATTATAGAAACCATAGTTTTTAAGAAATTTGTAATAGATCTTTGGATTACGACCATGGGTTCAAACCATGACCTTAGTTTGGCAATAGTTGTGGTCCATATAGATCATGGTGATAGGATATTTCAACAAGACCTATTTCCATTGTTCTTATACTATGGAAAGAGGAGGTTTATGGTAAAGGTCTATGTGAAACACAACTATAATCCACACTGCATACAACCACCACCAATATTTCGTAAACTATGGTGGTAGTAGTTAAAAAATCACATAGAATCACTAGGTTTTGATATCAAAACCTCTTGTAGAATATTCCTAGAACTTTACCACAATTCTATGCTCTATTATATGTATAAATAGTTATGTAATTATACATATACACTTAATTTAATATATAATTATATATAATTATAATTTTTGATATTTTTTAAAAAAAACTAAAAAATATATTTGGCCAAAATGCCACAAAAACAGTGGATATAGAAATTGCCACATATCCTATTACTTGATTCCTTAAAACTACGGTAACAAGAATCATGTATTGATATAATTATTAAAATAATAGCTGTAGCCGGTCAGTTATAGGCCTATTTCCATAGTTCTTTAAGGTTGTAGAAATAGGTGTCATGAATTTCCATTGTTTTTAAAAAAACCATGGTTATAGGTGGTAGGACATAGGCCTATTTCCACAGTTCATTAAAAATATTGAAATAAGTGTCATATATTTCTATGGGTTTTTTAAATAGATTATGTAGGCAATATCTATTACCTCAGTTTTAGAAAAATGTGAAAATATACATTTCCCTCCAACTCCACACATAATTTTGGTGGTTCTTATAAAATTTTGGCAATTTATGTGCCCAACTATCTCCACGTTTATCTAAAATGTTGAAAATAGTCTTACCTAGTGAGGCATATGACCTTTTTGTTAAAATGCGGCCATATACTACACTATGTACAAGGTTTAACGAAACTATGGATATAAATTGAGGTCATAGGACCATTTTATATTTGTGGTATAAAAAATATTATTATAAGATAACATCACACATAACTCTCTATATACATGATATAGTAATTGTGAAGTACTATTCAAGTTGGGTCCAGGGAACCCACTTTCACAGAACTACCACTAGAACTAGATCAAACATTATTACTATCACTGTTATTTCTCATACAATAAGACCATGATTTTGATTAGTTATGGATTCAGTCATTATATTTTCCATACCTTCATACGTGGATAATCTACCATAGATGAAATCACTTCCTTGAGTCAAATCTCTCAAGAGATGATATCCCTAAGTATATTTCCTTTTTTCAACTGTCTAAACTTGACATCTTAGCTAGTTAATTTGGTATGATTGAATGAATTTTAACTTGTTATTATATATTATTTACTAATCCTATAGTATCTTAAAAAACTACAACATAATCAATATTTTTAGATGTGACTACCACTGGATTAAATGAGATTCTATTACCAATTTACTAATCCCTATTGTGATATCAGATCAAATTGATTAATATAAGGACTAGTTTATTATATTCCCTTGTCAGTGAGCATTACTTTCTATCTATGTACCAGGAACACATCCCTTGTACTATCTCAAGTAATATTTGATAGTGTTGACTTCTCCCCATGTTGTTCTCATGGATTTATTTTATATTTTCCTACCATAATAACCATGTTAGAAAAATCATATCTTGTATATAGCATGGAATATGTGATGGATCATTCAATGAAACATATAGGGTTTTATTCAAAATTTTAATATTATCCAATTACTTATACATTTATTCATAGAGAAATTTATTCCTTTTTTTCATATGATATCAACATATTTCACTTTGAAAACTGTGGTGCTCCAAATAACCTCTCATAGACACATGAATTTTTTTATTGTTAATTACAATTATATAATAATAATTCTTCCCATAATTTATAAATATATCTCTAAAACATTAATTCCTTATTTAAATTAAGTGTTTTCACTATCAATTTCTAGTTGTGTCGTATAAACAGACTCCAAAGAAGTTGGTCTAAACATCCAACTCCCAATATAATGATCATGTAATGTTTCTATGACAAGTATAATTCAATCAGATTTATTATTAATGATTTATAATAACCAATCAAACATTATTGGAACCACACTTTTACCACCCATGTATAGTTTATCTTGAATAATCATCAATGTATTTTAGTCTATTTGATAAACTTCCAAAATAAAAAATTTATTTTGGGACATGGAATTAATTTTTATAAATTCAAAATCCCTTGAAATTTCACCTAATTTCTATTTATGAATTTCTTGTAGGATATATGATTAATTCATCACTCACAATGGGGAATTTAAAACTATCTCTTGGTTTTAATAATAATACATAGTATGTGTCTTTGCAAAGTTACTATTTGATGGAATCTTATGGAACATGTTTTTATTCCATCTTTTCTTACATCTTGATATTTTACTTTATCCAATCCAATTATTTTCCCACCATCTCAAAAAAATATGTAGAACATTTTATTGAAATATTGTATATCACTTGAATATAAATTTTATGTCATAGGGATTTATATAATATCTTTGAAACCATAAAGATAATTACCTTAAATTCACATTGTTTTTTTTACCAGTGTATGTTTTTTATTGACTTATCCTTAACAAAATATTCTTTTATAAACACATTGAGTATGAAATAATATATTTTATTCATATTATAAATCATATGATATCTATTTATCAATATAGTGGGAATATGGTTATGTTTTAACCTTACTATTAATGAAGAATGTATTTAAAATATTATGGAAGAATTCACAGGATTTATAATATAAGTCATTGATTCTCATTTTACTATCATCATGGATCTGATGTGTATAAATAAATACGAGTTTATGAATTACTTAACTCTATATTTTTATAATAAATAAATTCTTGTAAAACTCTATTAATGAATGTTATGTTAATATATTCATTGAATCATAGGCTTGAAGTAATTTATATCTTCAAACCATGAATGTTCCTTGAATCACTTGTATATTCCTAAATCTATTAAAGGAATTTCATGAAGTATGAGAATATAACACCAAATTTTAATTGAAAATTTCATATATATCTTGTTGGACAAGTCCTAGAATCCTTATGTATTACCTTTATTTATAAAGGGTTTTTATCTAAAACATTATAAATTAGTGTGTTGATAATACCTAAGGGTTTTTTTGATCTAATGAGTATAAACACCATACTGGGTATATCCTTCAAAACTAATTTTAGTTTTACTTGATAAAGAATTATCTTTTATAGACTAGGTATTATTAAGTCTTAAATTTTATAATCATCATTTATTATTGAAAATTAAATTATCATTGAACCTTATATTGAATATGAGAAACCATAAAAAACATTCATTCTAAAAGAAATAATGTCTCATTGTGTCCAAAGTACAGTTAGATAAAAGTTTTTTTCTTTTTAATAAAAAAATATAGTTACAAAAATTCATTCACTTGAAAATAATAAATCATGTGCTTCTCACTACTGACATCAGAATAACACTTTCACAACCACTTGGAGAATGAACCTTGAATTCTAGTAATGTTTTTGAACATTATTGTTTCTTGTATTTGGGTTTAAATGTGTGACACAAATTAGTATATAATTCCCGAGAAATAAAATAGAAATATTACATTCAATGATGAATATTGTTGATTTAAAAGTGAAAACACCCTTTTTTGTTCATTACTGTTTCTACCTCAGTGACATTTCTCATTATATATGAAGAAAATAACACCTTGTTTGATGTTCTCTACCTTATCTTTGGTTTCTGAGAAGGGTGTTATAAAGGTTCCTTTGGAAATGTACTTTCCATAATCCATTCCACCTTTTTTTGAACCTTTTCACCATAAGAACTAAATATTTAAATTATTTATGTTTTTATTTTCTTTCCAATTCATACCCAAAAAGATACTGTAGTTGTTTCTCCATATCATTCATTTTATAACATTCAAATAGCTTAGAGTAATCAGGTGAAATGGATAAATTTATGAGATTTATGGAATGATCATGATTCAATGTGAATCTATATTTAAATTTTCAATTATTCAGTGTAATTATAATCTCATTTATTTCTTTGTTTAATTCCTCATAAGAACCTTCTTATAGATAATACAACATGAGGTAACATTTAAGTACATTGGTTTATTACACAACTCACTAAACATTGATGATAAAATTATTATGTGGATATCATATCTATTGTATTCTCCCTCTTCACCCTCACATGATTCCTGATGTGGCTCAATTGTTAGTGGTTAATTCAACACAAACAATTTACTTGTATTTTATAGTACCATGCACAAGTTATTATATTGGTCTTGGAATTTTTTTCCAGTTTGTACATATTCCTTGTCAAAAAATTTATCACTCTGAATTTGTAGAATTAATTTCCATTTTCTAAAAAAAATTTATTAGATTATTAGTTTTATCTTCATTACAAGTTTTTCAGCATTATAGATTTATTAATCTTAAATATTTACCACTATTTTATCAAATCATAGTATCCCTCAAATACTAGAATCAGAATACTTAGTCACATGAGTACTCTAGTTGTAAGGATCCTTAAAACATCTCATCATAGTCCAAGCTATGTATACTCCACTGCTCAAAGAAGTCAAGGTAGTATTTTTTCTGTCCAAACACATTAACTCACATTTCCTTGATTTTCTAAGATTATTCCCATATTCAGAAAGGGATAAACTTGCATTTCACATTGATTTTACTCTAAAGTAAGAATAATCTAGCTTTGACTACTTATTTTATAATAAATTTACTTACGTCGACCCAAAAAACCTTATCAATATGTGTCACCCTCAAATATAGATAACGAGAACCTCGAATGTATAGTTTTCTTAAACTTAAGAGATGAATGGAGTTAAATTACATAATATATCCTTTGATGGATTTAAATGTTTTTTTGTTTGAGATTTAAATCCAATTCTATTTATATTTCTTATTTTGTATGATCGTACTAACAACTTTAACCAAGCATAAATAGAATTGATTCATTAAAAATGTTCATTTATTTTATCTATGCATGCTTGTTAACTATTCTTTGTGATCATGTATCATCGACACATTCAAAATAAATTAACAATGTATAATAAAATATGTAAAAAATGAAATGGTCATGAGATATTCCTACTATTTTACCAATTAACTAGTTGATGGATCAACTGAGACTCATGTGGAAATCCTTGAGATAAACAACAACATAGGTTAAAACACCCATAAAACTCTCATGCATTCTGAATGTTTGGTTCCACACCAGCACTTGACTCAAATTGTTTCATCAAAAACTAATCCATTTTAACAATGAATGCTCACGTGCAGGGGGGGGGTGGGATTCATAATTAAAAATTTATCACTTAAAATATGGACAAAAAAACCATTATACATTTAAATTTAGATGGATGGTGAAAGAACCATCTAAAAATAACATTTAATAATTAATTATTACAAAACAATTCCATTGTAATAATTAAAATTAATTAATGAAATAAAAAATATGCAATGTTTGATCTCATATCGTGATCAATCAGAATGCAATTATATTTCATTATAAAAATTAAATAATCTAAAATTATACCATAGGTTATTTTAATAATCTAAAATACAATTAAAATATTTTTAACTAATTATCGATACATCCTGCGACACCCATTTTTTTAATTTCCATATATTTTTATTAATTTTATATATTTTTTGAATTTTTTTGGGTCCGATTTAACCCGAAACAGGTCACATAATTTAAAACAGGGTCCGGGGAAGATAATCTAGTATGGTTGGGTGAATAGTAACTTGTAAGACTATTCATAGGAATACTAACCCACAAGACTATTCACATAAATAGTAACCCACAAGTACTATTCATACGAATAGTAACTTGTTACTATTCAAATAGATTTATTTAAAATATATAAATATGTTTAATATATAAAAAATATGTGTAAATTTGGTCAAGCAGTGAGCTTCCCCCTTTGAAGATGCCCTATTACAGTCTTCCCCCAGGTTACTGTTCATGTAAAAATTGCATGTGGTACTATCCACATGAATATTAACACTATAATAAAACATTGTTTAGTGGCGGTTTTAAAAACCGTTGTGAAAAAACTGCCGCTAATTGTTTTTAAAATACTTTTTATAAATGTTTAATAATTTCATAAAAAAAATTAAATTTTTTAGGGGTGGTTTTTTTAAAAAACTGCTGCGAAATAGTTACGGTTTTTTAAAAACCCTCGTAAAATTGAAGAATGTTTTTTAAAATTTTATTTATTTATTAATTATAATGATTATTTATTATTTATAATAAAATCTATTTTATTATTTATAATTTTAATTATTTATAATGTGTCAATTAGTAAATAATTATAATTATTAGTGAATAATATTTTTAATCTAAAAACAAATCTTCAATAAGTTGAAAAATAGACTTTGACATCAAATGACAGTAACTTCTGATCTGAGAGTACAGTTTAGCTCCACAAACATTCAAATAGAAGCTTATCAAATGAGCTAAACCCAAGTGATATTTTAATCATGTTATAGTGAAAGGAAAAATATATATTCAAATTTCAATAGTCGAAAATGGAACTCGAACTCAATCTTCAAACGATCATAACTTTTAATGCGAGTGTTCATTTGTGCTTTACCACATATCGAATCCAAGCCTGCGATGATCTCTACCTGCTTTCGGTCTGGTACCAACTCTTCAAGTATTGTACACCTTATTATTCCTCTAGAAAGGCCTAGAATACCTATGTAACAGTGGTTTTAGTTGCAGACCCCGATTTCTTAAAAATTCCAACGGTTACAACCTTCGATCAAGGTGTCCGTTCGGCATATACTTCATATCATATCGAAGCTTATTTCATGATCTTTGATTTAACTTGTTGTGGCGTAGAAAAAGGAGTCTGAGATCAGAATTTATGGTTACTTTAGTGTTTTAGGGTTTTCAAAGGTTCTTAAGATTTTATGAATTATATAATTAATTGTTTTTTTGTTGTTTTTTTGTTTTTTTTGTTTTTTTATTATTTATTTATTTACTAATTACTAATTAATTAATTAATTAATTATTAATTATTTATTATTTATTTACCTATTATTCATTATTTATTTATTTATTTATTTATCAATTTACTTATTTATAAAGTTATTTATTTATTTATTTATTTAATATTTTATATGTATTTATTTATTAGTGAGTTCTTATGCACAAATTAATTATGAATTTATTTTTAATTAATTAATCAATTAATTATTAATTAATTATTAATTATTAGTTTATTATTCATTTATTATTTATTTATTATTTATTAAATGATTTTAAATAATTTTTAAATAATTTATTTATTTTTATTTATTTATTAATTTTTAATTATTTATTAACTATTTATTAAATATTAAATATTAAATTTTATTTTTTAATTTTTAATTAATAATTATTAAATATTAACTATGAATTTTTAATTATTATTAATTATTAATTATTAATTATTAACTATTTTTTACTTATTTACTTATATATATATTATTATTATTTATTATTTATTATTTATTATTTATTATTTCTAAATTCATTTTTAATTTAAAGAATTTTAATTTAATATTTGTTTATTATTCATTTATTATTCATTTATTATTTATTTATTCAATATTCAATATTTATTAATTATTAATTATTAATTATTAATTATTAATTATTAATTATTAATTATTTATTAATTATTTATAAATTTTTAAATAATAATTATTAATTATGAATTATTAATTATAAACGATCAATTATTAATGACTAGTTATTATTAATTAGTAATTATTAATTGCTTATTAGTTATTATTTATTATTTAGAATTTACTATTTACTATTTATCATTTATCATTTATTGTTTATTGTTTATTTTTTTTATTATTTATTAATTTGTTATTTATTTATCATATTTAAAATTATTTTTTAATCAATTTATTATTAATGCATTAATTATGTATAATATATTATATATTATGTATTATGTATTGTATATTATTTATTACATATTATATATTATATATTACATATTACATATTACATATTTTATATTATTTGTCATATATTATCTATTATCTATTATGTATTGTATATTATATATTATATATTATATATTATATATTATATATTATATATTATATATTATGTATTATATATTAAATATTATGTATTATGTATTATGTATTATAGATTATAGATTATAGATTATAGATTATAAATTAAATATTAAATATTAAATATTAAATATTATATATTTTGTATTAAATATTAAATATTAAATATTAAATATTATGTATTATGCATTATATATTATATATTATAAATTATCTCTTATATATTATATATTATCTAGTATATATTATGTATTATAAATTATGTATTATATATTATGTATTATATATTATGTATGATATATCATATATAATATATTATATATAATATATAATATATTATATATTATATATTATGTATTTAGTATTTAGTAGTTAACATTTATTATTTAGAAGTTACTATTTACTATTTATGATTTATTATTTACCATTTTTTATTTACTATTTATTGCAATATTATACATTTATTTATTTATTATTCATTTAAATTATATTTATTAATTAGTAATTAGTAATTAGTAATTATTAATTAGCGATTATTGATTAATCATTATTGATTAATAATTATTATGATTAATAATTATTTAGTGTGTATCTATTTGTTATGTATTATTTATTTTTCCAATTAATATATATATATATATATTTAAGTATATTAAATTTATTTATTAACCACATGAAGATCCTGTTAGAGTGGTAAAGTCTTTGGAGAATAAGCAAGAGCTAAGGGGTTCAAATCTCACCCAATGCAAAATTTCTATATATGGAATGAGCATGTGCGTGGACATGGACTTGTGCATAGAGATGGGCATGAGCATGGTAAGAATAAATAAATAAATAAATTATGAAAATAAATAAATTACAAAAAAATTAAAAAAATTAAAAAATAAAAATAAATAAATAAATAAATAAATAAATTTTGAAAATAAATAAATGACAAAAAATATGAAATAAATAAATAAGTAAATAAGTAAATATGTAAATAAGTAATTAAGTAAATAAGTAAATAAATAAATAAATAAATAAATAAATAAAATAAAAAAATAAATAAATAAACAAATAAAATAAAATAAAATAAAATAAAATAAAATAAAATAAATTTAAAAAATAATAAATAAATAAAAATGATTTAGAAATTTTTTAAACTAACACTAAATCGTTCTATAACTGTTTTAAAAAACTGTTGCTAATTATTTCCGAACACAAGAGTTAGCGGTGGTTTTCCAAAACCGCCGCAGAATGATTTAGCAGGGGTTTAAACCGCCGCAAAATACAAATTTTGGTGTTGTGTAATTCTCATTTTAATTTTTAAAAAAAAAATTAAATTGATAACAAATGTTAACCAGATAATTGTCTGCTATTCAGATAACCATAACTTGGTCTGTCATACTCTGATTGATCCATCATTAGTACAGTTCAGATCATATCAAATCCCTCTACCTGAATTCAAGAAAATCTAATAAAAAATTTGACTTAAATATTGTATTGATGTTCTAATATTTATTTAATAAATTTTCGGCTTATAGATGTTTGGAAAGAAGTATTTTAAATAATATTCTAGGTTTGAATCCATGTCATTTAATTAATTATGAAATATGCTACCCAGATTCTCACATAGATCATGGGAAATTTAATTTATGTATAAAAAACACAACATAGATACTGTACTGCGTTCTATTTTGATTGAATGCGTGTCTATTAACTATTAGTGATTGTTTCCAAAAGTAATAGAAGTATAAACCCTTTAGATCATCTACACACACTATAAAAGACTTCTTAAATGTTTATTTTCAATATATGGATGCTAGCATAGAGGATTGAAGCAACCTTCAACGTTGACATGATTATGGGGGAAATGATTCATTGATCCAAGAGGGAGTTCTTAGATATGGGTGCTCAAACCTCTCTCTTCTCTCACCAGAACATGACAGAAGGGATAGGGACACTCTAAAAATAATGTTATGAATATTTCACATGAATTTGAGCCTCTCATGGATTAAGTATATTGGTTTAATCTTTTTTTAAATACCGCTTTAGCCCATGAATAAATGTAACCTTATAATTATGTATGTAACAACACTTATGACTTAGTATGCATGTCATAAATGTCATAAATATTTTATCACATACTTATAACATCTAAACTATATCACATGATAAAATAGGAGACATTAACTCGACTCCCTTATCTTATAAATATATTAATTTACCTTGTATACATATGATTTAATAGTAAATTATATTTTCCTCATATTCACTTAACACTAGTAAATTTCCTGAGTATATAGATTCAACCTTTGTTATTATACACATGAATACTTTTATATTTCATTCTTTCTTGTGATTGATCAGACCCAAACATATCCTGAACCTCATCATGGGGCCCACTATGTCCTAAACTCTTATTAGTTAAAATTGGTCAAGCTTATGAATATGCTTTTTGTATAACCATATAGGTCCTTATCTCTATTTTATGAAGTTCTACTCATAGATTTGGAGTAAAATTGAGAAACCCATTTAGGCCCATAAGGAGACAAGGTTTAGTCATATCAATGATAACCTCTTATAAACATGCATTGCGTAATATAATCTCTTTGTCTCATGATATCTGATAAAGTAAGATGCACACATCATGTCACCCTGAATTATCTATTTATTAATTTGTGACCTTACTAGATATACGTACCTTAAATCACCATGAACATTTATTTAATAAATTTAATACCATCCTGTTCAACTAGGCCTGAGATATATCTTTAAGAAGTGACATATCCCTTACTGACCATTCAATCAATGCCATTCCACCTATAACACACCCAATAAGAAATAATTGAACTCAAACATAAAGACCAAGGATTTTATATTGTATCAATTAATGTGATCGATTGACACACACTAATAATGATCTCATGTTTATAGAGAAATACACATGCTTGTAGATAAGAATATCCAGTGACACCCAAAAGATGCAGTGTTCATATTAGCTGGATAGTATTTGTAATCTCCTCTACTTGGGATAAAAAAGTGTGAAATTTGTGAGAATAAGTATCAAATATTCTGATCCCTAACACCTACTAGTTGAAAATAATTTTTGACCCATTAGTAATATATATCTAGAAAATATAATATATTTTATAAGATTTATGTCATACTATATTGAGTTTCTCATTATAGCTGGGAACTACTATATGTTTTTGGTACAACAAATAATCTAAGAAAGTAACCATATAAATAATGGATGTAAATATATCAACACTGTTATGGTAATAAAACGTCATGAATAACTTAGAAAAATGATACGGTCGTCTAAAATTATTGTTCACTTCACTTTTAGGGAAAATAATTTTCAGAATAAAAATATATGAAAATATTCGATTATCATAACCCAACCTATGATTATTCACTATAAAAAATATCTATGTATAATGTTTTGGTGTATCAGACACATATACATAGTGCCAAAATGTATATACAAGCTTCCCATGAGACTTCCACACAATCAACTTCAATGAGAAGTCATAGATTTACAGTTTTTTGTCCTTCCATAACCACGATATCAATGGTTCCATAGCCTCCCATTGTGTATATAAAAATGATTAATTCAATATTAATTTTATATAGATCAAAAAATATACTCAAGATTATTTATCATAAATCATTTATATCTCTTTCCTCATCACGATAGAGTCTTCAAATTCTAGTAGATATTCACAAGAAGTACATGAAACTCTATAACTATTTAATCTCAGCTTCATAGATAATCAATAGAACATTTTCACATGGATTTATAAACTAAAATATATATCCTATGATGTTAAAAATTAAAACATATACTCATATCTTCAACATTATTGAAAAAATGATAATAACAACAACAACATTGTTGGTCTCTCACATAATTTCTTCCATTCTATAGCTTCATCTAGAACCGCACATCATAACCAACTCATAACCTCATCTTTCTTTGATATCCAAATTATATTATTTGTTAGTTTTTTATTGTATTTAACTTATTTTATTAATATTTCACATGTAATTCATTTATATTATGAACATTCTCTTGATTATAAACCCTTACCCTCACACTATTTTATCTTTTTTATACAAAAGTCACAAAAAGCAATTTTTTCCATATTTTAAAAATAGAAACTCCCATAAAAATTTTAGTTTAATGATCTCCACTAACATTTATCACCTTTTTTATATGTGGTTTTCTCCCATAATCAAGTATATTTCTTTGTCCTTTGAGTGGCTTGTCTCCACCATAATATTGATAATACCCTTTTTTTTCTTTCAAATTTTTTCATTTCTTTCGACAAATCATATCTTCTATGAATGTTTAGTAGGATCCATTATCTCCTCAAAAACATTTTCATTGAAATATTTAAATAAAACACTCTTCACTATAGTAAAAAATCTCTTATCAAACCAATATGCAGCATGGATCATTCAATTTTGGTATGATTTTTTTTAAAAATTCTATATACACTATCTCACGGAATATTTTTAGAACACTACACTACACTAAGCTTCCTCATTTAATTTAATAAGAATTAAAATAGTATTTTGAAATTTAGAACCAATAAATAATATCTTAAACATATTCACATTAAATTCTATATTTTATAAATTCAAAATTCTAGATTCAGCCTTAATTTATTTATCAGAAATCCATCCTACATTAATCTTAAAAAAACTCCAGAGGCTTGAATCAAAAAGTTTTTTTGTTTAAAAAATTAAATGCTTTCTTTGGAACAATCATAATTTATTTCCTCTTATTTTATAATTACTTAATTTGAATTATTTTTAATTCATATTCTTTCTAATTACTTAAATATCCCCTTTTAATAATATGAAGACTAGTTCCTCGACAATCTAGTGCTTATATCAAATTTAATTTTTGATGTTTTAACCCATGAAAATCAAATTTAGTATCATCCCAATATTTTTTTTCTTCTTCTGAATAAATTTTGGAAACTCACATTTTTGTATTCCAAATTCTATGACTTTTCACTAATTCATGACTGTTATGAAAATGAAAATGATTCTTACAATAAATTAAATCACCCATACATAGATTAATTTAACTCATATACCAATCTAGGTGACTCATATGTAACTAATATTAACAATTACATTACGTCAAATGACTCTTACATAGAAAATCCTTTTCCAAATGTAACATTTCTATATCTGTTACTCTCTGACATATGAAAATTAGGATGGTTATGGGACCTCAAACACACATCCCCGTATGAAAGAGAATGATGAATGGTAGTGGGGTGTAATAAGTATAGTGGGGAGACTATACCCCTAGTACAGAGTTACAATAAACTGAAAGTAAACAATATAAATAAATATCTATGTAATATAAATAATTTATACAATACAATATACAACTGGGAAGTAAAAGGAGGAACTAATAAACCAATAATAATGATTCCTGAAAATTCAGGATGAAAGGTATCCAAATGTAAAAAAGAAAGTAATAAAAATATAAAGAACTATATAACACAAATAAAATAAGAATACCCCATCCCTGATCCCCGTGTTGGTACTTCATCAAAGCTCCAACCCATCAAGTAAGAAATAATAAACTATAAGGTCTCTTTCCATTTCCCAGACCTATATCCATGAAATCTTCTTAGGTACAAAACGATGGCCCAGATAGGGTGTCAATAAAACTCAGTGGTTGAAACCGATGTATCTAAACAAAATTAGTCTAATAATAAATTCATGAAATAAAGAGATAAACATGTGTATTAATTAATCCACTCAATATAATACAACAATAAACCTCCCTTTTAACCATGATAGAATATATCTGAGCATGTAACACAACCATGCCAACCATTACCACAAGTCCATGGTATAATCACATATCCAGGAAAATTCCTCTGTATAATCGTTTCAAAATCCCAAAAAAGACATCTATATAATCATTTCAGCGTAACAAGGCCAAGCCCTCTACATAAATTTTTTTGCATAATAATAACAAGCCCTATAATCATTACAATAAAACTGAACCATTTCCTCAATATAAGAATTTCAGTAGCTGGGATAATCCCCCTGTATATGATTTTCAGCATCACCAGCTATAATTCTCTATGTATGCATTTTAGCTTCGAACACCACACACGATATATTAATAATAACACATATAGCATCATATCATAATTCACAGTGGTTAATTCTACAAATTATCATTTTACTTTCAATTACCCTCGCATTTATCAGGTTGGGTTTAAACCATTAACATGCTATTTTTTCCCAATCACATCGTATCAAACATATCCATTTCAATAAAAAAATTACCCATTTTCCAAAGAGAATCTATTAAAATAAAACCACCAGATGTCTAATGTCATGCTAACTACACTTTTATCCATTAACTGATTCATTATTATTTAATGGATCACTCACCCATTGGGTAGCCTCAATCTGGGTCACAACACCACTAGATCTAAATGGATCCAAGGATTAATAAAATCACATGGTTAGTGTTACCCTGTATACAATTAATTATCATCTATTTTAGGTTGGCATAATTGAAATATTTCGCATACTCATACAATTAAACATGTCATATGGTTAGTTTTATAGAACCTAACATTAACTGATGTTCAACACAATCTTTCTAACAAGTAATTCCAAAAAGGAAAAAAGTGGTGATGATCATAAGAATAAAATAGGTAATATAATATCAAGATCAATGAAAGATTCCATAGTGGTTAACATATCCCACTATAAAAATAAAAAAAAGAGAAATTTTGGGGAAACTAAAGAAAAAAAACCATATAGGGATCAAAATCCTGATCGAGATTCCAAAAAACGAAGAAGGAACTCCAAAATATCCTATAAGTTGTCCAGGGCTAAAGAGACGAGGGTTGAACGTAGATGAAAATAAAATAAATGTGCGCTATGGATTTAGTTCTTCCCATCCCATGAAATACACGGTGTGTAATATTTAATTGGTGTGAAATTGTTTATTTTGATATACATCAGAAAATGTGTCTCCTCAAGTTAAGATAACCCTACATGACCATTATATGATGTGAACTAGGTTCACGTAGTGTATTAATTACAATTCATGAAATCATTTCATGGAATCTTACCAATGATCGTTACACATCGTGTAGGATTGAAATGTTGTGAAAATTCTTGGATGATAGCTTTAAACCCAAATTCTACAAAAGTGATCAAACCACATATGAATCCTTACAAATTACTGATAAGCCTTCCTAATCTCTTTTTACACATTTATAAATAAACTAAATTAATTCAAATAAACCTACATCCTTGATAATTATGTCATTTCTCAAAAAAAAAGAACACTCCATCTCTGAACAAGGATCAACCACTAATGTTTAGTGAAGAAGGAAAATACAAACAAAAGTGGATAAAAAAACTCAAAGATGGAAACAACTAAAAAATACAAGATCTTATAACCTCACAACTGTATGAAACCTCATCCCTGAGTAGCGGAAAGTGTCACTTTGGGGTCTTAATGAACAAGTCTGGCCACTACACTCGTATATCAGACTCTCTCCCCCAGACATGATCTTGAACATTCCCATGCTACCACACCACTAAAACCATAGGTATAATTCTATGCTAATGATACTTATCAATAAATTCCATAATATGCATAAAATTATCCTCAAAGAACGCATATACAAAAATCTCAACGTCCTCAATGTCTCCCACATGAGAAGGTTCAGGATTATATCTCCAAAGATGTGACACATGAAACACATCGTACATGCAACTGCAACACTATGGAAGGGATAATCATTAATTAACATGAACAACCCTTTCCACTATATCAAACAACCTGAAAACTAGAGGAACTAGATTTACTAGTTTCTTGATATGATATTTCTCTAAACTTGTTAAAACATGAAGGAAACATGATGAACAACCTTAATCTTCAAAGTAATCCATGATGGCCAAAATAAGATTTATTCCTTCTTTATGTTGTCACAAACCACCTCCTGATCAATTGAACCTGCTTAGATGTCTCTGACATGAGACTAGATTAAACAAGCACTAACTTAACTATATCTAACCAAAAAAGAGTTGAACGACACATTCTACCAAACTTAGTCTTAAAAAGTTCAATTTGGATTTATTCTTGGTTGTTGTTATTATATATAAACTAAAAAAGTTCCAAATTATTATCCCATGAACCAATAAAATACAAAACATAGGCTCATAACATATCCTCTAGAATTGTAATAGTCTGCTTAGATTGACCATCAATCTATAGATGATATAACATACTTAGAGGAACTTTCCATCCCAAAACACTCTAAAGACCCTTCTAGAACCTTGATATGAAACATGGACTTCTATAAAAAATGATACTCTTTGAAACACCATGAAATCAAACTATATAACACACATAAAGACTACCCATATCATCAACAGTAAAGGTTCTCCTGATAGGATAGATATATCATACCATATTATATCGATCCATGATCACCCATACTGTATAATTCTTATAGGTTTTCCTCGGTAACCATATCACTAAATCCATTGTGACATCATCTCGTTTCCACCTAGGAATAGGAAGAGGATGTAACAACCCAAAAATACTCTGATGCTCATCCTTCACCTAATGATAGGTGAAACATATCTCTATAAATACCACTAAATCCTTCTTCATTATTTACCAACTGCGCTATATTTTAAGATCATGATACATCTCAATCAAACTTGGATGCACTTTTCATTTAGAAGCATGAAACTCTTTCATCAGCTCCTTGAACAATCCTATAGGAACTGATAATCCTCCATAAAAGACAATATAATTAGACAGCCAAGAGATGATGCCTGAGGCCTCTCCCCACCATAACATCCATATCTTAGGACTAATCTCTCTTGGTCTAGTAACTTATCCTTCATGATACTATCAATAAGAACTGGCATAACTTATGTTGAAGTACGAGCTACACATCCATGGAACTCCTAAACATCTAGACGAATATTAGAAAAGAGTTATATCATGTTACACTCATCACAAGACACCATAACTAACTCAGTCCGTGTCTTATAGATCAAGGTATTGGAAATTATTTTTCCCTTTCCTAGTGTATAATCCTACTTGAAGCTGAAATACTGTAGATACTCGACCCACATCTTTTGGTGAAGGTTAGGTCCCACTGCTAAAATATGTACCAAGGATATTCAGGTCCATGTAAACCACAAACGTCTCACCCATAACATAATTTATCCAAAATATCAGGGAATATACCACCACAACAAACTCTATATTATGAGTAGGACAATTTTTATTAGGTGGTCTCATCTATATGTATCCATAAGAAACCACTTGATCCTCCTGCATTAAAGCTGTTCAGAGTCCAACTATAGAAGTATCACATTAAATAGTATATTACTTCCCTAAAATATGAATAGTGGGGATATTTTATGAGGATATAAAAGTCTTCAGCTACTAAAAATATCTATCATAATCGTATGATCAAACAAACTTCACTCATTTTTTGGTTAGGTAGGACATGGGTACTTCTATATAAGATAAGTTCTTGACAAATAACCGACAATAACATTATAAACCTAGAAAACTCTCAATCTGAAAGACATTATTGGGATTATCCCAAGATACCATAGCTTCAAACTTCCCAAGTTCAACTAACACTCATGCCTCATAGATGACATAGCCCACAAAGTGTGCATTATCAATCCAGAAGCTACATTTTTTTAGCCTGACATAAAGATGATGTTCTCTCAACATAATCAAGATGATATCAAGATGATGGGAATGGTCATCCATAGATTGGGAGTACAATAAGATATCATAAAAAATCACCACAAATCAAACCATAAAAGGTTCAAAGGACTGATTCATCAAGGCCATGAATACTGACAGTGTGTTCGCTATACCAAATGACATCACTACAAACTCATACAATCCATACCTGCTTCGAAAATAAGTCCATGTTATGTATGATGGTATCACCATCAAATAGTGGTATCCTAATCTAAAATCTATCTTGTAGAATATCTTATAACCTCTCATCTGATTGAAGTTATCATTAACACATATAAAGAGATAACAATTCTTAACAATCATCTTGTTCATTCTCTGATAATCCACAAATAATCACAAATCCCCATCATAATTCTTGGTGAAAATAATTGGAGAACCCTATAGCGATGTACTAGTACATATTAATCCTTCAGATTCTAGATATTCTAACTAAACATTGAACCCATGGAGCTCTGTTGGGGCCATCCTATAAGGTGGAATAGAAACTGGCTAAAATTTATACACCAACATGACCATGAACTTGATCCCTCACTCAGGAAGTAAGTAATAGATATCAATAGAAAATACATCCTAAAAATGGTCTACCAATGGATAAAAAGTATCATACTTCATTCCACCATTATCTAGAGTATGGATTACTATTTGAGTCATGAGACAATACTGTCTTAACTGAATTGGTCCTACATGACCAGACTGAAGATTCCACTCACCCTAATGAGAATAACTGTCTACTTCTGGATATATAAAGGTAAATCACCTCCCGTAATAGTCAATATGTTCATGGTATATAAATATCCAATCCATACCAATAATCAAATTGAAACCTTCCATTCCTAGCATAGATAGTTTCTAAAATAAATGGTAACCAACAGTTTCTAGAGAACACACCTTTCAACATTTTATATTAAATAATCGCACTCCCAATAGTGTGTCAATTTTCAACATATGATCTAATATTTCCAAAATGAGGACCAATAAATTTTAAAAAAGTGAATATAAAAATTAATGTGATGATACAGTATCAATGAAAACATAAGTAAGGGTAGATGATATAAGAATCATACCTATGACGGTTAAATTTACTTCATCCACACTAGCTGGGGTAGTATTGATAGCATTTGATTGACATACCCATATGACATGGGATCTAGTCTAACTCCCATTTTATATTACCTTTACTTGGTACTTCTTCTCCTTCACTAGGGTACCCCATCCCCTACCTTGACCATAATGTTTAGTGTAAATCTAGCTACCTATCTGCCAAGGGGTAGATAATTCCTTCCAAGACTCAAGTACCTATCCTGATCTCATTCCACCAATCTACTATTGTATTTACCTACAAAACATATATAGGTTACCTAGACCACCATAAACATGTAACTCTAAAGACAGGTATAGATATTGAGTCATATTGTGGCCTAACTTTCCACACTCATTATAGTGCAATGAAACATGGTCCTGAGATATATTCCCACTACCCTAAATTATCATCCTTTAACTTCTTAGCTTCTTTCTACAAGAACAATAAATCTAATTTTTCCATGTCAAAAAATCCTGGACACTGCACAGGGTCTATCTCAGATTCCATTCTATGGTGAGTTCCCAATTAATCACATGTAAAAATATACTTAAGGGAAAATTTTCACCTATGAAAAAATATCATATTAAATCCCATCATGAAAATATCTCACCATTGAGATCTCATCAGCTACCAAAGATAGAACAAAGCACTTCATGTTGATGAAATGTTCTACATAGTCAATCACTAACATTTAATCCTATGTCAGGTGAATGAAATAATGATCCTCTTCATCACTAAATATCTCTAGATAGAATTTAATTATTAAATTTGACTCAAATTATTTATAGGATAACTTCTCTTAATTTCCATATTGTTCTATAAAATCCCACCAATTTTTTGTAGGTCTATAAAGTATGTACATAATGAGATTCACCCTCTTATTTGTGGGTATCATGTGGTTCTTAATGATTTCTTGGACTATCTCAATCTAGAAATTTTTTTCTTAGGGGAATACCTATCTAGTGAATATAGATAGATATTGTAGTTGAAAATCTATCTTTAACTAAGACATAAAAGGCATGGTGCGAACAATTTCCCTTTCCTTAGGCCAGATGACCCTCAAGAATTTGTCACGGAGCTGAACATCCATAGGATCCTTATAAACTATAGGAAGATCTAGTTTAACTGCATTAGGAGCATGATGATTTCGACTCTCCAAACACTCAACTCAAATATGATGAGAATCCCTTTCCTCTATAATATAAACACACTCCTTAGAATACTATATAAGAGAAAGTTCAACCTCAAAATGTGACAATAATAGATTACAACTGGCTCATGGTCTATTTTACCATGAATTACAAGTGTTTTAGCAAAATATAATAATACTTTAATTTAATTTATCTGATATAACATGTGTCTCATTTTGCAGTTCATATGGAGTATATATCATATTCTATAGTGATGTTCCTATCATGAAAAATTCACGTCAAGATATATCATTACATTACTATCATGATACATGAATAATCATCTCACTCCATACAAGGACATGAGCATAGATCTAAAGAAAAAAATAACATCACACAACATGTGAATCACCCAAGATGAAATAACATCAAACCATAATAGGAAAACATCATAAACCACAATCCTATCCCTGGGCACTCATATTTCCCTCCATACATGGGTTAGATACACCCACACACAAGATCATTACTAAATCCCTACACATCCTTGAATACTTTCAAACTTTAACAAAGTGTAAATCAATAGAAAAGGACAAACTACTCATCTGATATAAATTTTTAATGTCTCCCGATCCGATAATCTCACACATAGCCAAATTAAGCTAGTTATAGGACCTCATGCAAGCCTCCCCATATACTAGAGGTAGTCGACTAGCAGCGGGTGCGTGATGAGTATAGTGAGAAGATTGTACCCCCGGGTAGAGAGTTATAATACAATGAAAATAAAAAATATAAATAAATATAATAGCAATATAAATAGAGAAAATAGTACAACATACAACTGGGAAGTAAAATAAAGAACCAATAAAAAAATAATAAAGGATAATATAAATTCAACCAGTAATGTATCTAATGTTTAAACTAAATTTAATACAAATAAAAGAACCAAATGACACATATAAACTAAAAATACCATATTCCTAAAAACAACATTGGCACGAACTCCAAGGTTCAACCCATCCAGTACAAAATAATCAACTATAAAGTCCCTCTCCCTTGTACAAACCTACATCCATGTAACATGCTTGTGTACCAAATAATATCCTAAATAGGGTATGAGTAAAACTCAATAGGTTGAAATCACTATGTCCAAAAAACAGTATGATAATAATTGCATGCAATAAAGAGATAAATATGTGCATTAATTAATCCACTTAATATAATACAATAATCAACATGCTTCAACACCACTTCAAAATATCTCAGAGCATGTAGCACAGATCTAACAACCATAATCATAAGTCCATGGTATAATCTTATAACCAATAATATCACTATTTATAATCATTTTAGTATCTATGCCAAGACCTCTATATAATCATTTCATAATAACTTGGGCAATCCCTTTATATAATAATTTTATCATAACCAACCAATCCTTTTAAGCATTAAAACAAAACTAGATCAAGTCCTCTAAATAATAATTTAGGCATCTGATCCCAACCCTTTATATAATCATTTCAACATCACTATGAACATCCTTTTATATAATTATTTCAACATCAAATAAAACATAGGGTAAAAAAATAACACATATCAAATCATATCATAAGTCATAAAGGTTAATTATAGAAATTAATTTTTGTCTTTCAATTAAACATTCATTTATCAAGTAGGTATTAAACCATTAACATGTCAGTTTTTACCCAATCATATCTTATCAAATATATCCATTTTAATGATCAATTTAACCATTTTACTAGTTGAATCTATATTAGCCCAAAACCCGCACTCTTGGATCCTGTAATTAAATCCATAAATTTACATTTCCATATTGGATGTTGATAAATGTAACCCAAAATTTTCCATAAAAACCTTACAACATCAAAAGGAGAACATGAATCAATTACATACTGTAGGACCTTTTTGGTTTAGTGTTTTAGATAATCAGTAAAAAAATCCTATATAAATAATTCATATCAACGTGACTCATAAGTCATCAAAAGTAAATTTATCCTATTTAACCTAGCTTTTATTATTTTATAATAGGTTATCAACATCATCCTTTTTAAATCCTTTATAGACATAAATCATTAAACATAATTCATTAAAACCTAGTGAAAAGGAAACATAAGAAGGGTGAGTTGAATTGATAAATAAGGGTAAAAATAAGAATTAACAATTAAATGTCGTCAATAATCTTAATAGTGCATAATGGATTGATGAATTAATAAAAGTGTATGAGAAAATAATAAAATAACTCATACCCATCAGTACTAGGACCATCAAATATGAAAAGAAGTCAAGAGCATGAGTCATCAGAATCAATAATCATGGGCAATGTGATAACAATATTGATCTTTAGAAAAATTATAAACCTATAGAAATCATAAATAAACACACAAGGGTAACTTGGGGGAATCATTATACTTTTCACACCTAAAAATTGAATAACCATGTGGTCAAATACCATACATGTCACTCTTACAAATGGAATATTCATATGACCTACTTCTATACCGAATACATTAGAGGGCTATCACAGACTCATCCATTGTTTTTCTATCATAGAAACATTAGTTATTAGTTTATAATGTAACCACCTATAAAATTTTTGAGTACCAATTAAAAACCATCACACATAATTAACCAATGTAAAAGTAATGGGTTTAATAGAAATATATTCAAAACATTATTAATCGATATAAAAGAAGTAGGTTCAGTAGAAATACCTTCAAAACATGATTAACCCATGGAAATTAAATGAGTTCAATAACCATCCTTTGAAACATGATTAACTCATGGAAAATAAATATTTTCAATAAAATATATTTGAAACACGATTAAACCATGGAAAAGAAATGAGTTAAATAATAGTTTCCTTGAAACCTGACTAACCCATTGAAAAGAAATGGGTTAAATAAAAATATCTTTGAAATAACCATAATCTATACAAATATTGAATGAAGATGGTATCAATAAAATATATCCCCAATGTAATAATAAGGGTTGTTAAAGTTGAAGAATAAAAATACAATTAAAATATCATTAAACCACTCTTGAGAAAAATATACTTTTTATATTGAAAAACATGTTGAAAATACTTTAGTTTAAAAATCACTTTGGAAAACAATTTATTTAAAAAGTAAAATTTTAAAAATGAAAAGGAATTTTTGAAGAAAATAAGATGGGTAAATCTATACATATTGTATAAGGTAAAAAAAACATTCCTTTTGCATGGTTAGAAGGTTTGAAAAATTCTTTATTTGGAAAGAGATAAGAAGATTCATTTGAAAAAATTGGAAAAAGATAAAAAGGATAAAAATTTATTTAATAAATCGTTTTAGTGGTTAAAAATATGTTTTGAAAACCCTTTTAGAAAATAATGTTTATAGAAGAAAACAAGTTCTCTGACTAAAGAGAGAATGAAGTGGGGTTTTCTTAAAAACATTTTCTAAAATATTTTGAGTACCAAAGAGTTGAAAAATAGTACTAATACATAAAAAATGTATTAAATATCCAGTGGAGGAGAAAATGAAAGTGTTTATTAAACAATTTTCATATAAGTTCCTTGAATTTAAAATAAATATCATTAAAATAATTCTTTGAGAAAATAATATTTAAACATTTTATAGTGTCCAATATCACTTTGAAACATTGTAAATAATAATATTTATGAAGGAAAAACATTAAATGAATTTTTTAAATACCATGAATAAAAAATTATTAATTATATAATCTATCAAAAATTGGAATTAGATACACCACTCAAAAGAAGTGGTGAATATGACATTTATCTCACACATGTAAAAAGTGAGATGAAAATCCCTTACCTCAAGTAGGATTGGTCATGTTTATTCTCTATATTCCAAAATAATAAACTTATGAAAATTATAAAATTTCATCATAACATTTTTTATGTTTTTATTAATTTTATTTTACTTTAAAATTAGTTACATACAATTACTTAATCAAAAAATTTCAAGTCGGATGTTTAGATTATATTCAATTTTTGTCTCAAAACTGACTTCGATAGGTTGACTATGGTCAATGAGGTCATTCCATAATCATTTATAGAATAATAATCATGAAAAATTATCATATCTGTAAATCAATTATAATTTTTAAATAAATCATGAAATATGGTTATGAAAAATGAACCAATATTACAATCATGGAGACGGTAGGCCGTACGTACGCATGATGAACATTCCCATTTTTTCAATGATAATTATTTAAGGAGGATAAGTAACATTATATATTTATATAATTACCATTATATCATAAATAATATGTTATTTAATCATATATAGTTATATATAGAATTATTTTTATGTAAAAGGAATCACATTGTGTTGAGGAGGCTGTAGTCCACACATCCACGACTGACGTTATCACTTTTAGTGTGTGAATAAAAGAATAAATAAAATGATATATTATTATTATGTAATTAATATCATATATATTTCATTTTTTCATAAATTTTTAATTAAAACCATCCTTTATAAATTTCATGTATAGCATGAAGGAATCACTTCTTTTTGGGGAGGCGGTAGTCCACACTTCCACAAATGATGTTATTATATTTACACAAAATGGAAAGTCTAAAGGTACATGTCATATAATAATTATATAAGAATAAATACATAATAATTATTATATATATTATATATAAACATCAAGAACATCATAATTCTCATCCTTAAATGTGGTAATGGAAAAACGAACAAGAATTTTTTGTGATGTGGTAGTTCGTTGTTCACATAAATGATAACTTTGTTACCCATTAAATGGAAGTGTGTGTAAGTGCTGGTAAAACACTTAGAATAAAAAATATCAGTATATTAAGGATAATGATTTATTTATATAATCATGAAATAATAAAATTTGAGGGGGTGGACAATGAAAATAATATAAAAGAGCTTGAGCAATAATATTATCTCTTATTCGGGTAATTCATTTTGGTTTGAACCAAAGATATTACTTGGATAAATTAATTCTCAAGGTGAGGATTCTAGGTTGAGGGTAGGAATTTTTAGAATCTGTTTTGTTAGATATTAGTCATGCCAAAGTGTTTTGAGAGGTGTGATGAAGTGGTAAGGTTGAGTGACTTTTTATAGTGCAGGGGGAGTGAAACTCTTATAAATACCAAAAGACATATATTATTGGGAGGTATCCTTTATCTAATGTGATTAATAAAATGAAAAAATGATGTATTAAAGGGGAATTTTGGTTGATATAATCCTCTAACACAATAAATAAGTGCATTTTTATAATTTTGTTCCTTACCTACTAAGTTCCCCAAATTTTATCATTTTGGTTTTTGTTAAGATTACTATGTTTCTAACCTAAGCATATTAACCATTAAGACTAAATTAAAGTGAAATTTATAAGAACAAATATAACCATAGAAATATAATATTGTATCTGAATTACAAACTATAAATATCATGTGTTTTGGAAATTAATTTCAAAATAAGAGCATGTAACGCGCAAAAAAACAACTTTAACCTGGATCATGCAAACAATATTTTTACTATATGTGGGTCTATATCAGAATTATAAAATATTAATTGTTCTATTAATGGACCATATTATATATTTAATGACACTTAGAAATAAATTTTAATAATATAGTATTTTTATTAATTTTTAATTGTTTAATCAAATTTCATTTACTATAAAATAATATTATTGTCAATTTTCATATTATTTATTTAATTTTAATTCAAAATTTTCCCAAACAATATTATAATTTAAATTTATTAATTAAAAATATCTTTAAGATGATATATTCATATATAAAAATAATCAATGAAAATAATTCAATCAATTTACTTCACTTGGAATATTTATAGTAACATTTATTTTAGTTAATTGTTAACTTAATAATGAGTGTATTGATGTTTGTTTAGCATTTTATGTAAATAAAAGATCTCTAAAAAATAATAATAAATAATAATGATTAAAATAACCAATATAAATTTCAAAAGGACATGTATAACTAAAAAATATAATGTTTCGTCCACATATCAAGGCCTTATAAATGGTAAAGGTAAAGAGGGTTCATTTTTGGTCTTTTTTCCTTACATAACTTTTTATATAGGGAAATTATGTGGGATATTATACAAATAAATAATAATTTTATAACCAAGTTATGATATGGTTTAAATATTGGCATTCAATGTCTCTTGTATATGTTTATTGGTCATTTGGATCTTAATTTCAAGGTTTGGTTCCTTATTAAGCTTAATTTTACCCTAATTGAAATAATTAATTTTAATCACTTTCACTAATATTTTTTGTTTAAAAATTAAGTTTATTTTATTGGACAAAAAATTTAATGATGATTAAAATTGTGAAAGTAATTAGTCCGAATTCAATTCACATAAGTGAAAAAGTTTAACTTAAAGCTAATCCCGCAGACGTAACGAGAATGTAGGTTTTTAAAGTGAAAATGTTCAAACATTCATCAAGCTTTTGTATCTATGTTCATTATTAAAATGATTCTAATGAACTAAAGTGGATTAATATATGTATAATTTATATATTTAAACTTTAAAACTAATTTAAAATAGAATTTAATATTAATAATTATTTAAATGAAAAGGTATTTTTCAACTAAAATGTAGTATTTTTCACTATTCATCAAAAATGAAAATATACAGAAAAATACCCAAAATTAACCCAAATTATATTTTTATTTTCAATTAAAAAAATAATTTTATTTTTTACGATAAAATTATAAATGTGTGAAAAATTATATTTAAAATTGGTTCTCCATTAAAAGGCAGTAAAATTACCTTTTAGAATTATACAGCTTTTTATGCTTAAAAATTGGATTTATTGTTATTTAAGACTATCAAATTTATTTTATTAAAGTAAAAACATTTTTAAAAAAAATATAGTTAGTAATATTTACACTAAACAATATAACATACATGCAATAAATTCCATTTTAAATAATAATATAAGGAATATATTATTATTCGGTAAGACTCGACCTTTCGTGTATCGCAAGATATCAAAGGGTATCATTTTTTCATGAAATTAAAGATAAACATCATTTTTTGTATGATGAAATATAAATTTTTTATTTTCTATAACACAATCTGATAATGAATTTAGAATAAATTTAAGGTATATATTTCATAAAATCTTGCGATGTAAGATCCTACCCCCCATAAAATGAATTTCTCCCTAAAATTCATATTGGTTATCAAATGATTAACATTTATAGTATTCTGTTATTGAAATCGACATCATAAAAATAGTTAATAAAAAATCATCTTAAAAATGTAAAGTGGAAAACATAAAGGTCACTATAATTTACACATTACTTGGATTCCACCCAGGGAGAACATAGGTGGGAATGGAGGAAAAGAATAAATAATTATAGAGGGTAATTGAGGTTATCAATAAAAAAACAAGTGAATTATCAATGTAAATTTAAGGTCCTCAAAAATATAAATATGTGATGATCAAAAATTCCATTAGTTCATCATAATTGAAGGCCCTAGGATAATAATTTTTGCTTCAAGGTCTTTCTATTAGAGTTAAATAATTATCTTACCATCTATAACAATAGTAAAAATACTTAAATTATTAGTATAATTTCATCATTTTATCAATTTCCACTAAAATATAATTTTTTTCTCTAAAATATGAGTATTCAATATGTATTTTTAATTCTTAATGTACTAAAATCATCTTTTAAAGACCATATATCCATAAAGGGATAATCATGTTATTCCACCTATCTTTAGACATTAACCGAAACCAAAACTCTTAGAACATGGTAAGATAATACCCAAAATGAGTAAACCTAAAAATAAAAAACTAACCATAAATAGTAAATAGTAACACCCAAATTTGAAACTAAATTATTCCATAAACAATAATCATTAATATTCTTCAAACATTTTCTGAGTAAGCTTGAAAACCAAATATTTTAATGATTTGATTAAATATTCTTCCAAGAGAAATAAATCATTATAACTCAGATAAAATACAACCTTTTTTCTAATTTAACATAATATTTACCTAAATAAAAGGTTATTCTAACTTAAACATCATATACGCTAATGGAAGGGCATGAGACCCCGATCATCCTTGAGTTATAGGTTTAATCCCCACCGCTTAGATAGATGTGATGGGTTGTCACCAAGTATACAGGTTTCCCATTTTTTATTTAAACATGAAAAATAAATCCTCCCTAAAAGACCTAATTTTTATCTTAAGGGATAAAAATACGTCATCCTTAAAAAATGTCTCCAAAATCTCCTAAAGATCTCATCAATTAAACCTCAATGGGGTGTCTAATATATTAAACATGTGATTATACATAATCTTATAAATCTATGATAGTGTCTATAATTCTAAATATAACCTCACATGAAAACCTCTTAATCTCCAAAGTTATCTAAACCAACCTTTGATACCAACTATAATTACCAAGATCCTGCACCTCTAGAACCTATGCTTAAATCTATAATTTAACATTCTCGGCATTGATGCTAATAATTATGACCAAAATTGTTCTGTAAAAACCTTCCAACATAAAAAATGAGAACATAGATAACTTATATGCTAGAGGAACATTTTTTTAGAGTTGTTGATAATCATGACAAAAACCTACATAAATAAATCTTATCAACTTGGACACATAAGTCATAAAAGTACAATTATCCATTTTAACCTATCTTTTCTTATTTCATAATAGATTATAAACATCATCCTTGTGATATCCATTATGAAAATAAATCGTTCAACATCATAATTTAAAACCCTGGGAAAAGTAAACATAATAAGAGTGAGATAAAAAGATCAATAAGGGTAAAAATAATCATTAAAAATTAAATGTCATCAATAAGAATAAGAGTGCATAAGGGAATGATGACTTAATCAAAGTGGATGATCAAATCATTAAATAAATCATCCCCATAAATACCTAGACCATAAAATATGAAAACATGAAAAAGGAAAGAGTTATTAGAATCAGTAATCATGATCCATGTGATATCAATATTGATAATTAGAAACATTATAAACAAATATAAATCATAAATAAAGGTACCATGAGACATCATTATAAATTTAAAATTTATAAATTGAATAACCATGCAGTTGAATTCCATACAAATAACTCTAAAAAATGTAATAACCATATGACTGACTTCCATACCCACTACATTGGAGAGCTATCATAGTCCCACACATCGCTGGTTTATCATGGAATCACCCATCACTATTTTATAATGTAACCACCAATAAAATATCCAAGTACCATAAAAAATCATCACACATAATTAACCCATGTAAAAAATGGGTTCAATAACAATACATTAGAAACATTATTAACCCATTGAAAATAAACAGGTTCAATAAAAATCTCTCTAAAACATGATTAAATCATGGAAAAGAAATGGTTTCAATAAAATCTATTTGAAACATGATTAACCCATGTAAAAGAAATGTGTTCAACAAAAATATATTTGAAACATGATTAACCCATGGAAAATAAATGGGTTAAATTAAAATTTCATTGAAACATGATTAACCCATGGAAAAGATATGTGTTAAATAACAATATCATTGAAATAAACATAATCCATTGAAATAATTAATGAAGATGGTATCAATAAAAAATATCCCCAGTGGAGGATAATTAATAACAAGGTTTTTTGAATTTGAGGAATGGAAATACCTTTAAAAGATCATTAAACCATTCTTGAGGAAAATAAACTATTTATATTAAAAAAATGTTAAAAATACTTTAATTTTAAAATCAATTTTTAAAATAATATCTTCTAAAAAGTAACATTTTAAACATAAAAAGGTTGTTATGAATAAATTATAGTGGATAAATCTTTATATGCCGTATGAGGTCAAAATAACATTCCTTTTACATGGTAAAAATGTAAGAAAAATGACTTGTTAAATAATAATCATAAAGATTATTTTGAAAACATTATAAAAAAATAAAAAGGGTAAAAAATTATTTTAAATTTTTTTTTGTAATGGTTAAAAACCAACTTTTAAAACCTTTTTAGAAACAAGGTTTTTAGAAGAAAACAAGTTCTTTGACTAAAGAGATAATGGAGTGAGGTTTTCTTAAAAATATTTTCTAAAACATTTTATGTACCAAAAAGTGAAAAAATGGTACTAATGATTGAAAAAGGTAATATATAACCATAGTAGGGGAAAAGTTAAAGGTTTTATTGAAAAAATGTTTATATAAGTTCTTTTAATGAAAATTAAATATCATTAAAATTATTCTTTTGGAAAATAATCTAACATTCCATATTGTCCCAAGCCACTTTGAAACATTATAAATCATAATATTTAAGAAATAATTAAATTACATTAATGTTTTAAATAACATGAAGATGAAATTAATAATGATATAATATATCAAAAATTGGAATTCGATACACCATACAAAATAATTAATTGGTGAATATGACATTTATCTAACAAATGTAAAAAGTGAGATGAAAATATCTTACATCGAGTCTGATTTTTCATGATTGTTCTCTACATTAATAAGTAATAAAATTATATAATTATATAAATTCTCTAGAAAAATTTCATGTTTATTATTAATTTTATTTTACTTAAAAACAATTTATATAAAATTACATAATCTATAGTGTTTAGGTCGGATGTTTCGACCATATTTGGTTAATGTCTCAAAACTAACTTTAATAGGTCAACTGTGGTCAATTAAATCATTAAATAATCATATAACAAATAATAATCATGTAATAATAATCATATTTATACATCAATTATATTTTTAAAGACAATCCTGAAATATGGTTATGAAGAATGAACCAACATAATAATCATGGAGATGACCAGTCGTACGTACGCATGAGTAACGTTCCCATTTTTGCAATGATTATTATTAAAATAGGATACGTAACATTATATATTACAATATTTATCATTATATCATAAATAAAATATTACTTAATCATATATACTTATATATATAATTTATGTGATGTAAAAGGAATCGCATCATGTTGAGGACGTGGTAGTCCACAACCGATATTATTACATTATAGTGTGTGAAAATTGTAATAAAGAATATAGTATATTATATATACATAAAGATAAATATTTCATGAATATAATATTTATGTAATTTATTTCACATATTTTTAATTAAAACTATTCTTTATACATTCCATGTACAGTGTGAATGAATCACATCGCTTTAGGGAGGCGTAGTCCACACTTCCACAAACAATGTTATCATATTTAAAGAGAATGAAAAGTATAAATGTATGGGTTATAAAAGAATTAAATAATAATAATTAAATAATAATTATCATATATATTATAAACAAATATAGTGTCCATCATAATTCCCAACCAAGAAATTTGGTAATGGTAAAATGAATGACATCATTTTGGGAGCTGATAGTTATCCATACACATAAATGGTAGGTTAGTTACCCATTAGATAAAAGTGTGTATAATTGAAGGTTGAACCATTATATTAGAAAAATAAATGTTTATTTAGGATAATATTTTTATTATATAGTTATGGAATAATAATATTTTAGGGTGTGTATAATGAAAATAAAATAAAAGAGCTTGAGGAAGAATGTTACCTCTTATTTGGGGAACTCCTTTTAGTTTGTACCAAAGGGATTCCTTGGATGGATTTACTCCCAGGTAAATTATTCTTGGTTTAGTGGAGGTATTTTTTTGATATATTTGAGTAGACCCTGGTTATGAAAAAGTGTCTTTAGAGTTTTGAGAAAGTGGTAGGGTTGATTTCCTTGTTATAGTGGAGGGGGAGTGGTACTCTTGTAAATACCAAAAGGTATACATTACTGGGAGGTATACCTTACCTAATGTGACTAAAATATGTAAAAAATTTATTTAATGCAAATTACAGTTGAGAAAAACTACCACCACACAAAAATAAGTTCAGCTTTATAATTTTTTCCTCAACTTCAATGTTTCCCCAATTTTATCATTTTCATTTTTATTAAAGTAACTATATTTCTAACCTATTTAGTTTCACCATTAAAAATAAATTAATGTTATATTTTTTTAGAAAATATAGAGCCACTAATATATATATATATTATAACTAATTTATAAACTATAAATTTCATGTGTTTTGGAAATTGATTTTAAAATAAGTGTCTCAAACATGAAAAAACACTACTATAACATGGACCGTCCAAACAATGTTTTTACTATATATGGGTAAATATATTAATTATAAAATATCAATTGTTCACTTAATAGAACATATTTTATATTTATTTACATTTAAAAACCACTTGTAAGAATATATAATTTTTATAAATTTTAATATATCTAATAAAATATCATTTATTGTAAAATAACATTAATGTCAATTTTGACATTATTTATTTAATTTTAACTTGAAAATATAAAAAATAATTGGTATTAGAATTTATAAATTTCCCAGATATGTAACATGATATATGCATCTAAAAAATAATTAATGATAATAATTCAATGAATTTACTTCACCTTTAATATTTATAGGATTGTTTATTTTAGTTAATTGTTAACTAAATAATCAATGTGTTGGAATTTCTTATGCATTTTAAGTAAATGAATCATCTATAAAAATTAATGATAAATAATTTTGAGAAACTTAACCCATTTAATGTTAAAAATTATATTTATAACCCAAAAATGATGTTTTTTCACATATTAAGGCTTTATAAATGGTAAAGGTAAAGAATGTTCCTTTTTTGTATTTTTTCCTTACTTAACTTGTTATATAGTGTGATTCCATGTCATATTATCCCAAAAACTAATATAATTAAAAAAAATTTGGGATATGGTTAAAATATTGGTATCCAATTTCTCTTGGATAAGTATTTAGGTCATTTGGCCCTTAATATTAATGTTTAGTCCCATTTTAAGATTAATTTTACCTTAATTACTATAAGTAATTTTAATCACTTTAACTAATATTTTTAGTAAAAAAATTAATTTGATATTATTAGAACAAAAATTTCATACTGATTATAACTATATAGATCCTTTTTTCCAAATTAAATTCATATAAGTAGAAAAATTAAATTTAAATCCAATCCTAGAGACATGGTGAGAAACTGGTTTTGAAAGTGAAAATGTTCAAAAGTTCATTAAACTTTTATATCTAAGTTCATTGTTAAAATGATTCCAATTACCCAAATTGTATTAATATATATATAATTAATATGTTTTGACTTCAAGACTAAATTTAAATATAATTCAACATTTATAATTATTTCAATGAAAATGCATCTTTCAACTAAAATGCAGTATTTTTCACTATTCATAAAAAATTATTCTTCTTAGAAAAATAAAAAAAATCACTAGATGTAAATGCTTATATTCTAATTAAAAAAAATTTATTTTTTATATAAAAATTATAAAAGTGTCAAAAATTATATTTAAAATAGGTTCTTCATTAAAAGGTGGTAAAATTATTATTTAAAAATATACAATTTTCGCGCTTAAAAAATATATTTATTCTTATTTAAGACTATATAATTTTTTGGCTAAATGTGAATACATTTTAAAAAATGTTTAAACAAAATATATTTTTTCATATTCATACCCTCTAATATAATATCCAGGCATTAAATCCCATATTAAATAATAATATCAATGATATATTATTATTTGGTATGAATCGAGGTTTCGTATATCCCAAGTTTTCAAAGGGAACCAATTTTGCATGAAATGAAAGATAAACTAGTTATTGTGTGTGATTCATGATAAAATTTGTATTTCATATAACATAATCTATTAATGAATTAAAATTAAACTGAAAGTATATATTTCAAAAAAATTAGAGATGTTACAAAATCTATCATAAGTAAATATAGTAACATTTCATTTAATAATAACCACACTTTATTCCATTAATAAACTCATTATCTTTTAAGATTTATCTCACCCAGCAAGTATCCACAATCTGGGTCACAACACCATTATAATCAAAGGGATCCAAGGATTAATCAAATCCCATGGTTAACATTAACTATTATCCAATTAATTATCACTCAAGTTAGGTCGACATAATCACAACATTCTACAAACTTAAATAATTAAATATACAATATTATTTGATTTTAGACTAACCACCTTTAATCGACATTCAATGGAATGTTTCCAATAGGTAAAACCAATAAGGATGATGGTGATGATGATTAGAAGAAGAACCAATATATTACAAGATCAGACCAAAACAAGAATCTACACCATTCAAAAGATCACATCATGAAAATGAAAAAAATGGAAGAGAGGGGAAACCAAAGAAAAACTACTATCCAGGGTTTAGACACTTGACTGTGGAATTTGGAATAGAGTAATTCACTCCAAAATCTCAGGTAAATCATATAGGGCTCGAGGGAGGTGGGATTCATGCGGATGAATATAAATTACATGAACATCATGAATTTAGAACTACGATGCATGAGAAATACATAGCGTGAAATATTTACACAATGTGTAATTATCAATATATGAGTTACAGTGAAAACTGCATCGCCTCGTGTCAAAATAACCAGGATCAATCATTATACGATGTGAACTAGGTTCAGAGAGTTTATTTATTTCATAGAAAGATCCCATTTCATGACATATACCTAGTGAGCGTTACACATTTTGTAACATTTTTAAGGCATGTAAATGACCTGTATACAACCTTAAAACCATTTCTACAAAAGAACCCAAACCACCTCCATAAACTTGAAAAATAATAAGAATCCATCATTATCCCTTTTTACACATTTATAACTATACTAAATTAATTCAAAAAAACATATATCCCTAAACGTTAGGTCATTTACCCTAATAAAATATCCCCATATTTGAATAAGACTTGACCAATAAGGTTTAAAGAAGAAGGAAAACCCAAATTAAAGAGGTTCAGTGAAAAACTCATAGAGGGATGTACCTATGAAAATATGGGATCTTATACCAAATTTTTATTCCAGATCCATAAATGACTAAAAAACAAACAAAAAAATAATACAATTCATATGAAAGTTACACATAAAGAGTATAGACTTTAAAAATTATTATATATAACAAAGAATCCCAAAATATCATCTATTTAGCTTAGAGCCACTTAAAATTAATTTATCACTTCTCAAATATCTTAATTTTTTGGGTAATATATTGAACCTATATAGATATATTCAACTCCATTACTATGAACTTTTGTTTCAAATCAACTCCACTTTGAGTCCCTTAATCTTCTCATTCAACTATCATCCCAAAAAACTATAAAATATTAATGTAAAATCTAGAATAATTCCATGAGAACCAGTCATTATAAATCATGAAGACGAGCATATCAATTGTTTGATTTTTGTGTTTCTCACCAAGAATCCCTCTATTTCTCTATTTTACCAACCCAAAATGGGTTTCTTAAACATCTTCTTCGGGTGGATAATTACTTTATCCCTCTATTTATAATCTAGTATAATTGAATTGAAAACAGACTAGAAACAATGAGACAACAAATACAACAACAACTACATCATTATTTGAGGGAAACTTCAACTTTATTTAATAATTTTCTTTATTAGGGAAATGATGTGTTTATAGATATCAAAATTGGTTTAGGGGTTGAACTTACTTCTATTAAGAAATGATTCTAGAGAGTCACCCACTATAAGTACCTAGAGTCCTATTAGATTGAATTGAATCTATGTTGAATAATTAATTTATTCCCAATTTGTAAAATAATAGTCAATCAAATTATATTCATCATAAATTTATTCACTATATTATTCAATACAAGAATTAGTTATTTTTATTTGATCTATTAGTTATTCCAAATATAAATAAATATAATATTTATTCACATATGATTGAATATAATATATTTTTTATTAGTTTACTGAATAAAATAAATATTTATTCACAAGTTATGTGAACATAGTATTTAATTTACCAAAAAACATAATTTTATCATAAAATGTTCAATAATATTTAATTGAGTAATGATATCAAGTTAATGATCCTATAAAAATATTTTAATGTCATTTATATTAAAATATTTTTAAATAAATTAAATAGAACAATACATGTCACCTAAAATAAAAATAATTTTATTATTATTTTAAGAGAAGTGACATGGAATTTTTTTAATAAAATAAAAATAAACGACATAATGGAAATCTTTCAACTTTTGAAATCACTTTTTTAACATGAAAATATAATTATATCTAATTCCCCTCTTAATACATAGAGATATAATTATAGTGAATCCTCTCATATTCCTTCAATACCTAGAGATAGAAAGTGAGATATATTCAAACAAGATCCTGTATACATGATGTGAATAACTTGATTCCATCATTCTAACTCATGAGATAGAAAACATTATGTTATGAGGTTTATGGAAAATGTTTGGAAATAACTAAAGTAAATACTTTTGGATTTTTGAATAAATAAAAATGATAACATGATCGATGACCTGGTCAGTGAAATAAATAAGGAGCATAAATGAAATCTGTAATAAAATAATTTTTGTATTTATTTTATTTGAACAATTAATTATAAATTATGTGTTATGATCCTATTAAATGACTTGAGACTATTTCATCAAGTTTTGATTTTTTTTTAAAATTGGTGTCATATCCTATCCCTTTTTATGTGTATATAAATGAAGGATTAGGATGATCATAATGAGTATTATTACTCAACCTTACATGAAAACTCATGAATTTTTTACTCTTCTATCCATATAAATCATTTGGTGTAGATGGTGGATGAAATTAGAAGTAAGATATTGATTTTAGATAAGGTAGATAATTTCATAGAGTTCTTATTATGATTACCACCATCATATCATCTATACTAAAACATTCATCCTTTCAATATGTGTAACTTTTATTGCTGTCTATCTTTCTTAATTCCAATTATATTGTATAGGTTTTTAATATATATACATATGATACATTTCATGGTTTATGTTTTAGTTATATTTATAGCGGATGATGTTTCATAAAATCAAATGAAAAGATATATTCACAATAAATTCCTCCCATAATTTGGTATGAATACCTCAGTGGTGG
Source organism: Viscum album (assembly GCA_963277665.1). Lineage (NCBI taxonomy): Eukaryota > Viridiplantae > Streptophyta > Magnoliopsida > Santalales > Viscaceae > Viscum > Viscum album. The sequence continues at coordinate 1,239,947,345 of OY728153.1, forward strand.
TAACTATCCCATATCTTATTGGTGGTGGGGTTATAGAGTTCATCTTTCAATAGTTTAGTATATGAAAAGGATATGATTTTAAGGATCTATATAATTAAAGTTTCATAAAAAATCACTATTCCATCATTCAAAATGTTTAATAAATTCTAGAAATATGAAACACATTAATTGTTTTTTACTATTTTAATATCCATGATGAAATATTTAACTCTTCAAAAGATTCATAAAATTTCATAAAAAATTATTTAAAATCATAAAATGATCTTAAAACCAATAATGATAGATTTTAATGGGTATAAAAAATTGTAGGTATGCATTCTCATATAATTCATGTATTTCCATGCAAAAAACTATGATGTAGTGACCATAATTATAATATAGTCTACATTAATAAAAATCATTATATGGTTAACTTTACCACAATTTGTTTTTTTATATTTTTATAAATCTCTCATTTTCAATAAATCATCATAAAATTTGTGAATTTTTACCTTATGTCACATCATTTATAAAAAAATTTGAAACCATATCTAAGAAGTTTTTTGGCTATCATTCAAAACATATTTTATAAAATATATCATTCATTTTCATCATATGTTACATCATATAGAGAAAATTTTGAAAATACATTCAAAAATCGATTTGGATATCCTCCAAAAAATACTTAGAGTAGATCTGAATATCTAAAATAAAAACTTTATAAAAACATATAATCGTCATTAAAACAACCACAAATTGTGACCTAATAAGCCTTTATAAATTTGAAAAAGGTTATGGATTCTCAAATCTATAATCATAATAAATGTGTGATATTTAGAAAAATATTAGTGATAATCAATTTACAATGGGATATAGCATTTTATATATATAAAAATATATCTCTATACTTATGTATCTATCTATATCATAATCATATATTAATTTTATCCAATACATTTAATGAAAAAAACATATAGTATGTTGGTCCCATATAACCAACTCAAATGTTCATGATTCTTTGAATATATACTGACTAGGTGGATAACCATATCACATGTCATTTGCCCAAATGTTTGAGCACATTATATTCCTTTAATCCAAAAAGATAAGTGCATCACATGTCACTTATATAAGTATGTACATATACTTATTCATTTTATATTAATAAAGATCCCATATGGACAGTCCTCATATTAGGGGAGAATCCCATCCTAGTTAAATCACAATTGATGAAATGATTAACATCACACCCAACTACCCCTTTATTAGCTAAACCACAATCCCAACATAAGAACGGTATAAAATTATGATGTTTCTCATGAAATTTATTTTTTCAATATCAATAAATGGTGATTCAATATGAACATTTAAACCTAGTTTATTAAAGGAATAATGCCTCATACATCATGGAGTACACTTAGTGGGTCATTCAACACATAAAAATAATTTAATGCCTCATGATAGAATTATACACCTCTATATAAATCATCACCCAAACTAATATTCCCATTTAGTCACAAAAAATAATACCACATGATGAAATTTGATTACGGTTAACTCAATGACACAATATTAGAGGTTATTTTACACTTAACATTATGAAATATATTTTAAAAAATAAATTAATGATAAATCCTAGAAAAATTTTATATTCCATGATAAACTCAAATATTCTTAAACTACATTAAGAATAATAGAAAAAACACACAGAACATCCATTATTATTATATCTTATATGAAAATACCAATATAAAGGCCCTATGTTTGCTAAATTTTGAAAAAATGTTACATCATTATGAAATTCCATTCATATAACTATATCAATATATGATGAATCCTTCTACTATATTGTTTAATATTTTAATATATAAAATTAGTTTTTTAATCAATGGGTATAATAGGGTTCATAATCCAAATGCACAACTCTTTGAATATAATATTCTAAATATTTTACATTACAATATCTATTTTTATAATTTTAATAATTAATTTTGAATTTAGTTATTATAAATATTTAAATGTTCATTATCTTATTTTAATCATTTCCATTAATTTTCTTCCTTGAGTTCATATTAAAAACTCTTTTCATTATGATATTTCTTTTAAAAAATATATCTAAACTAATTTTGAATTTAAATTTATACTAGTATAATGATTTATTTATTACAATTTAAACTTATCTATGTTCAAACACACTCTCACTAGCCTTTTGAAAAAATATATTTACTTCAAAATATATTTTTAAAAACCAATTTTTTTTTGTTAGAAAAAACCTCTTATTTCCTTTGTTAAAATATTTAATGGATAAATTTGAACAACTACATTTGATAATTTATTATATGTATCTAGGAAAATTTGATAAAAATAATTTTTTATTATTTAAAATATTATAAGATTAGTTAGTGAGAATTATTTCATTTTAAATTTCAAAAAAACATGGATAAAATATTTTTACCTAGGTTGAAACTCTTTTTATACCTATATTCTTCTTGAAATATTTTATATAATTTGATCAACTTAAAACTGTGTATATAAACAACATAATATTATATTACTCATGAAATAATTTATTATAGACTATTTATCTTATCATAAAAGATAAAATAATATAAAAATACACATCCTTTATTCAAATCCACATTATCTTTGAAGTAATCAATTAAATCCATCTCTTTAATGTAACAACCCTTTACTTAACCAACTGAATAAAAACTTGAAACTATATTCATCAATAAATCCATAGTTTTTTACTAAGGTATAATCTCAAAAAATAAAATATATATAATTTCTATCATATTTCCTTCAAAAATAAGAATTATTTTCTATATTATTAACACTTGACAGGGACTCTTAATGTATTTTCATGTATCCATTTAGGCGTTATTGAAATTTTCATTTGCAATATCATTTTTTTACAATTAAAAAATTTTATTTCCTTTGATGATTCCTTTTTTAGTTTTAAATATGTTCTTGTAGATTCTCCTTAAACATAATAATTTTCATTTTGAAAATAAATTTTACATTTTCCTTTTTGACCATCATCATTACACTTGATCTTGGAACTCCCATTTTTTTCTCAATAATACTCAATATTTTGAAGAGTTTATTTAAAAAAATTAAACTCATTTATATTACTATTTATAATAAACCATATGAACCATTATATTAATGATTGTATAATTATGTCTATAACCAAATAATTTCTGAGAGGTTACATTAGTCTCTCTAATAGAGTTACATAACCATTCATATTGAGCATATGAGTTGAGAACAATGTACCTTAAAATAGCTTATAGTAAAATGGATCTTTAGAAACTTCACATATCTTATGACTTACTTGGTTTTAATGAAGACACTTCAAGATTTATATCATCAAAAAATAATCCATATTCTCATATTTCATTTTAATGTTATGATCTATAAAAATAAGAACATAGTGAAATAAGGAAAATTTTGTCTATTCATAATTTAAGAATATTCCACTTCTTAACTAGATTTATCAAGATGTTATTTCACTATAAGTTTATGATCTAGTACATTCATTTTCCCCTCTTACTTGCAAACTATTCTTAAGTTTCTACAATAGACTTATAATTTTATTATGCTTCTCATTTGAAATAATTTATATCAAATTCATTGTTGATGATGATTCTATTTTATCTAAAAATAATTTATTATTAAATGAGTACCATGTTTTACAATTATTTAATAATATATTTTTTAAAATGTTATCCCACTAAAAAGATAAACCATTATAATATATATCATCTATATTAATGGGTTAAGATATATATTTTGTTTTTAGTTGAGTCTCTTTTTATTTTAAGTCATCACACAACTATTTTGGTATACCATTATACAAATTATATCATATATTCCTCTTCAATAATTGAGTAGAAAAATACTTGAAAACCCCTTAAGTGGATTATCCCAACTCCATTCCTCTTTTATAATAACTTTTATATTTTATTATCTTACTATAACCCAAGTCTCATCTAATATATAGGCCTCTAATCTTATTAGGGTCACACATATTTTTAGTCACTTGTAGAATATAATCCATGAGAACCCATATTTGGCATGTCCTTCATATTTGGATGATCGATGAATTGAAAAATATTTTTGTTTCATGTTTAAAATAAAAATATATTATATTATATATTCCTTTAATATATGCATGTTTTTAATGATTTATTTTTTATACTCTATACCTTAAAATAAATAATTTTTTTTCAAACATATTAATTTATAATAACCTATATTACTTGGGATTTTTATTAATTAACCAAAAAATAAATCTAATTATAGTAATTCATATAAAAAATCACCACACATAAGGTACATGAATACTTTTATTGTAACAATTAAAATCACATAAAATCAAAATATTTACATGATAATGTATGATGTAACAGGTAACCAACCCCCAAATTTATAGTCAAGTCCAAAACCCATTTTTATTGATAACTCCAAAACAAATTTCATCTATATATAGACCAATAATCAATAAATTCCTTAATTGAAAGAAAATTTTGACACCTAAAATGTATAAATTATAACCAACCTTTTATATAAATATGATAATACAAAAATAAGTCATATTATTGGTTAAATGTAACTAAAAATTATATAATACATGTAACCAAAGGTTTCATGTTGGATTTATTTTCAATCTTGTGTAAGATTTTTGTTTTCAATCTTTTGTCATGACCCAAATAACCGAGAAAATCAGGCCTCACAGTCAACATCCACAAGCTGTGCCTGCCTAACTCACTGTAAGAGTGGAAGAGTGATAGTAATCAACTGAAGGTAAGCTCCACCACCACCATCCATGAAGGATATCTGTATCATCGCTAGCTGCTTCGTCACCTCACTTAGTAGCTGTGAATCGAACCTCCTACTGAGTGAGTATGCCACCACGTTATCCTTCCAAGGAGTATAGAGTATCTCAATGTCATAGTCCTGGGGGAACTCCATCCATCACCACTGTATCAAGTTTATCTACTTCTGTGAGAAGATATACATGAGAATATTGTGTTCATAGTAGATGATAAATTGTTCACCCACAGACAAATGGTTAGATGGAGTGGACATTATATACCTTAGAAGACTTGTTTCGTGCTTGAATTCTGGATTTTGGTTGCAATTGGAAGGACCACCTGCCACAGTTGAAATTTTTATACAAAAAAACTATCACTCTACCTTTGGCATGGACATGTTTGAGGCCTCGTATGGGAGGCCATGAAGATCACCTCAATGTTGGACAAACACAGCAGAGTCAACACTCATGGGTTTAAAGTTAGTACTAGCTACCACTAAGATGGTGAAGATCATCGAGTAGTGGATGAGGATTGTATAGAGAAGGTAGAAATCATATGATGACAGGAGATGAATACCCATGGAGTTTGATGAGGGAGAGCATGTGTTCCTTCAGGTATCACCCCGATGGGGTTTGCATAGATTTGGTCGGGGTGTTAAGTTATCTATAAGGTTCATCAAGCCCTTTTATATTATTAGATGAGTTGGAGAGTTGGCATACCACTAAGATATTCCCCCATATATTCACTAGGTGCATGATGTTTTTCATGTGTCGTAGCTGAAAAGGTACGTTCATGATACATCGGACTTCATAAACTAGGGAGAGATGGACATTAACGATGGGGTGACATTTATGGAGTTCCTGGGGAAGATAGGTGATCAATATGAGTGATTCTTTCATGGATGGTCGTTTCCTATAGTTCACGTTCAATGACATCATAAGAATCCTTAGAAGAGAACATGGGAGTGGGAGGCTCAGATTCGTGCTCAGTACCCACTTCTGTTTGTTTATCCTTGTTTTAGCTTATGAGGATGTGAATCCCAAAACGAGGGGAGTAATTTAATGTCCTCAAAATTTTTGGGATTTTTTTATAAATTATATGGAAATATTTCGACACTAAAACCTTTGACGACACATGATTTTGAGGCCTAGTGAGCCCAAAATAGAATTTTGAACTTTTCTTAAGTTTATTTAAATAAACGTGTGAGCGGGTTTCTCTAACTTCTAAAATTTTTCTCAGATAAAAAATATAATGTAACCATTAAGCATAGAATAAAGGTATTCAATTAGAATGGACTTACCTTTGACCGATGAGGGTTGATCGGAAAACATAGTTTTCATAATTTTCAGAAAATAATAAAATAACTTAAAAAGTTATTTTATTATTATTTTCTCACCATTGAGTAGTGGCACCCCAATACTACGGTGCAGCTATGAGGTGAAAAATATCCCCTTCAATGAGACTCTTTAATAGAAGAAAAATAGATACATTGTTTCACTAATGAAATAGTGTAATGACATGATGATGCATCGTAATAGAAATGTTTTTCCGCATTTCTTTTTTAATGAGATAAAACGTTGGGGATTAAAACATGTATTTTTTCTCTAATACCACTTTTTCACGACCCATCCCCCCGAGGCCCACGATGTGACATAGCCCAAGCCCACCTCCCAAAGGCCAGGGGTTGGATACTAGAATCGAAGTCTTTAACCTGCTTGTGGGAGGCATTTTCCTTTGTACCTGTACGCAAACACACACAACCACATCCCAAATCTTAAAAAGTAAATTTGCATTACACTAAACAACCACTAAGTATATTGTTAATCACCCATACATGGGCTTTGCCCACACATGTTATTTCTGTTATAGATGAATGATTCCTTAATGGGGGACTGAGTGGCCCAGGATCTGGTGGAGCCCAGTGAGACCTGGTAGGTGAGACATACTTCTATGGCTTCCAGCAGCTAATCTACATTTACCCATTAAGTGAGGATTTCAGTGGATATCTTTCATAGTTTTCTTTATTCTTTCCTATTTTCAGTTTATCTTTTGTTGGGTTTGTATTCTAGCATATTTGACCTACAATTTTTACTTTTATTCAGTGGGTTTTTAGTGGAATCCATGTTTACTTTTATAGATTCGGGATGTGGTTGTGTGTTCATTCGTATAGGTACTTAGGAAAATCCCTCCCACTTGTAGGTTAATGCCTTTGATGCTAGTAGTGAACCCCTAGTCTTTGGGAGGTGGGGTTGGGGTATGTCATGGCATGGGCCCCAGGGGGTAGGTTGTTATAAAGTGGTACTAGAGGAATAATCCACATTTGATTCCACAATATGTTATCTAATTAATAGAGAAACGCATCACAGTGTTTTTGTTATGCTGTGTCACCACATCGTTACATTGTTTCATTAATGAAATATCATATATGTTTCTATTATTTTAAGAAGTCTCATTAAAGGGGCTCGTAGCCCCCTCATTGTCGCACCACAATCTTTTCTTACCACCACTCAACGGTGAGAAAAGAAAAATAAAATAACTTTTTATCTTATTTTATTTTCTTCCAAAAAGTTTAGAAAATATCTTTTCTAATAGAACCTCACCGATTGAGGTTAAGTCCATTCTAGGAGAATCCTTCCATTCTGAGTTCAATAGTACCCTCATATTTTTGATTCGAGCACTGGTTTAGATGTAAGAAAAACTTTTTAGCATGTTTATTTAAATGAACTCAAAAAAAGTTCGAAAATTATATTTTGAATTGATCGGGCCTTAAAATAAGGTGTCGTCAAATCGCCTGGTTTCTAAATAATTCTATATGATTTAAAAAAAATTACATAGAAATTCTAGGAAATTACATCTTATTCTTTGCTTGTTTTAAAATAAATAATTTTCAATATAAATATTATCATAGGTATCATGTAGAATGATATATAGGAATGATTATGGACTAAAAGAATTAGTATTCTGATTTTTATCAATAATTATTTTATTTATTATTTATGAATATAAAATTATATATATATATATAGCTTAGAAAAATATTGATTTTGAGTGTTTTAAGGAGGAAAGGATACAATATGAACTGAACAAGTAAATTTATTAAGAAAAGGATAAAATAATTCAATGATAAAATATCCAAGAGAATATATAGAAGTTGTATGAATAAGTTTGGTAACTATGCAGGGATGTGAAATATTTATTTTAACATATTTATTCATTTTAAAAATTGGATGAATTTTATTAATAAGGTATAAAGAAGTTTAGTGATGTCTATATTCTTGTTTAAAAATACTTCAAAATTAGTAGAAGTAATGTTTTTTAAAATAACTGGATGTATAAGAAATTAATGAATGTTTAAATATAAATATAATAGAAAATTCATGGAAGAAAATCTGCAAAAATAATTATAGTTTTTCAATATTTCTATTTATTTTATATAAATACAGATGTGATGTTTTTTAATAGCAAATAAAATCTTTCAAAGCTCATGTATGTCAGATCAAGAGTTATATAAGACTGAATGGGATTTTTCAAGGCCTCTGTATGTGAGATATAGAGTTTTTAAAAAGTGAATTATATTTCTCAAAGATCATGTTAGTGGTACCTGATGCTGTGAATCTATGTAAGTGATGGATTAAAAAATTTAAATAATAAATTCAATTATACCAGATTGAAATTTATAGGATAATTAAATAGATAAAATCATCATAGATTAAAATAAATCAGTGAATGTGATTTATAGGATCTTAAATGTGAACATTTATTTTTATATTTTTATGTTTATAGATTTGATATTTGTGGGAGAAATTTAAATAGAAAATTTGGATTAATTTTTATGGAAAACTTATTTATGTATCTTTAGAAATTTTCAAAGAGGAAGATAAAGAGGATTTTTTTCATAGGTAAATGAATAGACACACATATATATTTTCTATGAATAAGGATGGTATAAACAATCTATATTTTATTAATATTTTCATCATTAATGTATTAAGAAAAAGTGTGTTTGTAATTAAAATATCTAAACAACTGAAGAGAGTGATGAAAAATATTGAAGAACAATTATCATAAAAAAATAGAATTTATGATTAATGGAAGATTTAATATGTGTTAAAGATTCATATAAAACATTTGAATAGTTATCATTTATTTAATATAAACATATCCATCTCAAAGTATCCCACTCATGGAAGATAAGAAAATAACTTTCTCATTTTATTTATTTAAATTAGGTTTATGAAGTAAAAAAGCATAAATGGGGATTTCATTAGAGTACTACTCAAATAGTTTTTGGTATAATTGATATTAGTTTATATATAATTATAGCAAGAATACCTTTATGTATGTAAAATGATTGAATACCATCTTTGAAGTTGTTAGTAGAGACATAAGAATAGGTAGTGTCCATTGGGTAGTTGTAATTGATCCCTAAATCATTATACAAGCTATGAGACTTGTCATAGAGTAATAATTACCCAAAAAAATTATTCAAAATAGCGAGTATTGAATATTGACACATAGTTACACTACCATCTATATGCTCCTTGGAAGTGGAAAATATCCCATGAACCATGTAAAACTCAAATTATCTTATTTTATTATTGGGATTTATTTTCTATTTATTTTGATATACATGATAATAATTTAACAATTAAACACATATTCTTGATAAACTAGTAATAATATGTTGTTGAAGTAACTAAATAAAAGAAGAAGTTTGAATTAAAAACATGCTAATTCACCACAGTCTTAGGGTATTTTTGGTACTGTGTCACCAACAATTATTATCATAGCCTTAATAACATATTTTTTTGATATGTTTGCCTTCTCAATTCTGAAATTTAAGGTTTCATATGATTTTTACTTAATAGAGTATTTATGTACTTATTTTTGAAAAAAAACTTATAAAAAGATTATTTCATGTCTTATTTGGAGTATCCTAATAAAATTGGATGTTTAAATTTATTATGTAGATTTGTATTGAGTATAAGTAATTGTGATATTGATTAAAGAAAATTTATTTTTGACTGTATTTACAGGAGGGTTCTGAAGGATAAATTCATTGAATAAGTCTACAAGTGTATTTCACATTTTTGGAACTACACTAAAATGATGGAGGATTTAGAAAAAATTTATGGCGGTAAATTCACATTAAAAAAATAATTATAAAATATATAATATGTTATGAGGCTCAATCCTTTGATGAAACATTTTTGGTGTTAAAAATAAAAAATATGAATATGAATAATAATAAGTATTATAAATTGAAATTCACACCAATATATGTGAATGAAATTTATTTTCATGAAATGTTTTGATAAAATTCACCTAGATAAATATATATAAAATATTAGTACATAGATATAATCTCTATTATTGAGATAGGTGATGAGAATACTAAAGAATAATGAATGCGTACAAGTTATTTATCATGATAGTGAAATTATAGTGGAGTTTTTTGGGAAAATGAGGTTGTGTCCCAATACATATAATAAAATTGCTATCATATATAAATTAAGTAAGAGGTAAATTATGTACTTATAAAAAAACGATGTTTTCAAAATAACAGTTTGATACAAGAATATGTGAACTTGATAGGGTTTTTTTCAAGAATTAATAAAAAATCAAAGGATTAATTTTATTTATTGGATAACTTACTGATTAATTTATAGATCAAAAATAAAAGGGAAAAAATTCCAAAAATAGACAAAAAATATCTCAATAAGTAAATTAAAGTTGAAATAAAATATTTAAAATAAGAATTCTCAAAATTATAGGTGATAGAAATCTAATTAAATTACAGATATATGAAGATTTTAGAGATTTTTGAAAAATGTTTATACCTAAAAGGGAAAAATATTTCTACTGAATATTTTAATATAAAGAATTCAACAAGTAGAGTTTTTAGATAGAATAATATATACATATTATATAAGAATTTTCTTGTTAAACATTAAACTGAAAATACACTAGTGAAAAAGTGGTACTTTTTTTTCAGGAACATAATACACCTTATATGTGTTTATGGAAGAAAAGTAGTTATAAAATAGAAGAAAAACTACCTAATTACCTCATCTTAAAAATGATACACAAGTTTTTAATTATTTGGGAGAAGTTTTTTGTTAATAACATTAGGAATGTGAAAATATATTTTACTATGATTAATATAGACAATAAGTAAGTCACACATCCTCTACATAGGTTGAATTTAATTGGAATGGAAAATAAATGTATTACACTAAAAAAATTTACGTCTTTAGAATAAATTACTGATGAAATAAATATATGTTTGAAATAATAACCAATGTATAATTATTTTTAATAATAATTACATAGAATAAAAAATAAAATATCTAATATTGAGAATAATAAAAAATACCCATGGACAATATAGAAGATAAGAAAAATTTTCATTTCATTAAAATATGAAGAGGAAAAACTATGGAGAAATTTATAGTATTACATGAATCCATATAAACTAGAATAGAATAGAATATTATACAGGTGAAATTGATAACAATTATAAGTGGAATGATAATCCAAAAGACATAAATGGTGTAAAAATATAAATCAAAAGAGGTTTTCGGTATATGTATTACAAAAAAGTTGTATTTATATGAATAATAATTAGAAATAAAAGTACATAGAAGAAAATAGTTGTTTCATTACAATTAACCACCCTCATCAACCTAAGGGTAAATAAAGGTACCATTATCCCTAATTATGTTTTATTTTCTCATATATTGATATTTTTTTATTGATTAAGGGGAGGTTACAATTCATGGGGTTTATAAAAAGTAAATTATTAAAAAATATGGAATGTTATTGAGATTGAATTGAAAAATAAAGTATGCAGTTATAATTATGATTTAGTGAGATATATTTTATAGGTTTCAAAGTAACCTTTATCTTTGTTCTCACATAGTGATTTAAATCTAGAGAGATTATAAAAGATGATGATGATTCCTTGTATTTATAAGGCTATCTTTTAATATGATATTAATGATTAATATTTTTATTTTTGTCTCAAAGGAGTTTAAATCAAGGTGATTTACTAGTATACAAATAATATGTGGTATAAAAAACCTTTAATCTAGAAATTAGAACTCATTTTGAATTAACTATACACTGACAATTAGTATTGAAGACTTGTGAATTTTATAGTGGATATAAAAATCATAATTTATATATAATATAATGTGCATGTAATATTAAATTTGGAACAAAAATTGATTGATGATAAACTGAATTTGAAATCCCTTGAAAGTTTGAAGCCAAAAGTGGTTATCTCTAAGAAATAAATTATAGTAAGAAGATATATTTTTGAGCTCAAAATTATTTCTATCAAATTTGAGTATGAAAAAATTTTAAAGAATGGGTAATAGGTTATATCATATATTTTTCTAGGATTCTGAATGTAAAAACATGAATATTTATTATAAATCAATATTATGCTTGATAGATTTCTTGGAATACAATACCATGCTTTAAGAGAACTATATTATACTATAGAAATTTATTATTTAAATGTGACCATTATAACATAGACATTAAATTAGTGGTATGAATAGAAATAAAAATATTTTGAAAAACATTGTTAAAGGTTTTATATAATTAATTAATTCTTAGTAAATAAGTAATCCTTTTTAGAGGAGTCATTTATGATTTAAAGATATGTTTTTTTCAAAAATGATTTTTATTTCATTTTTTAAAAAACATTATAATTAAATAATAACATTTTTAGATTTTTTTTGATAAAATGAATATAATTATTTTAAATAATCAATGTAATATTAACTTAAATAGAATTTTTTAGATTTTTCTATAAATATTTATTTTTATTGAATAGTGAAAAATACTGATATTTGTAGAAATGTCATTTTGTTTTATTAAATAAAGTTATTTAAGAGTACTATTAAGTTTTTAATGCAATGGTAAATTAAAATAAGTATCTGTTAATTATATATAAAGAAATTAAAAATATATAAATCAAAATTATATTGATTTTGATACTAGTTCATTCTTATACTTGAAAAATCATTTTTCGATAATTTATTTTTTCTCTATTTTATGAATTTATATTCAAATTGATTCTTTTAACTTATAGAAACTGAATCACAAAAAAATAGATTCAATATTTGGAATATGAATGTTAAAATTTAGTAATTATATACCTTTTATTTTTAAAAATTATGAATATTAACCAGGTTAAATATTTTTTCACCTCAGTAAGTGTAAAATAGGTCAGAATGGGTAAAAAAACTGGGATAAGCCTTTAAAATATATCTAGAACTTTACTTTATCCTATTGTATAAGTGGATTTCGGTCATAATCACTCATTTTTTGAAAATATAGAAACTTGGTTTCATTTTAATTATATTATTAACTTAATATTATTTACGAAAAGGATAAATAAAAAATGCCACTTTGTATATTTTAATTTCACTTATATGTTTTCATAGGGATACTATAAGTCATGTTTGCTTGTAAATTTTTATTTTAAAATTTAATGAATATTTATTTTTTTTCATTTTAATTTATTACTAATTATTAGTGATTGAATAACTACCTTAAATTCTTACACAACCCCAATATAGTTCTTTTTCATGTAATAGATAAACTAGTAAGAACCCAGATCTTTCTTTAGGTATGAGTTTTATTTTAAAGTTATTTTTGAGGAAAAATGGGATGAAAGAAAATTTTAGGCGTACCCGGCATGTACTTTCTTGTACATTTCATGTACCCTTTGTCTGAGCCCAGGCCGTGTCATAGCCGTGTACACGACCGTGTGACGAACGTGGTAGGACCACCTAAAGTGGGACCTAGTAATGGAATATACACACGATGCACTTTTTAAGGAAACACCATGTACTTTTTATTTTATTTGATTAAATAGACCGGGGTCACATCTAATTGGAAGAACCCTCTTCTTCTTGGCTCGTCTCGTCCAGGAGTGACTAAAACCGACAATTCTTCTCTAATCCCCCGACCTGTCGTCCATGCTCCAAATCAACCACCATCGATTGATTTAGAATCACCACAATGAATTATTCCTTCATCTAGAGGACCATTCCTTGATTTCTCATCTTTCATGATATATCCTTGGTTTAACATTTTAGAATTTTTTGTAGATCTATGTCATTCTAGCCTGATTCAAGTGCCGAATCCAGATTATATCAATCTTACCATGCCGAGGTAGGTGTTTTTTGCATTTCCATAGTTAGTATTTGAATATTATGTGGAAAAGGGCCAAATACCCCTGATTAGGGTATTGCATGTTTAGGGATTTTAACCCTATAGATTCCTGCTAAACTTGTTTTCTTGAGTTAGGGCTCTTGTTTGTAAATATGGAAATTTTTCCATGCTATAGAGGTGTTTTCCCATGTTTGATTTGATATTGACTGTGTGGTCTTGTTTTTCATGTTTGGATGCTTGCTTTCCATTCCTAGTGTTGTTAGGATGGAGTGATTTATCTGATGTTGTGATATGCTTTGTAGCTGTTTAGCCAAGTAGTACTTTTAGGTTTACTTTGGCGGTTGAACATCGTTTTTGCAAGATTGCTTTACATAGGGCTATGGGAACCTGGTGTAGTGATAGCATATGGGGAATTGATGTTGAGGGATTCCCTATAATATCTATTATTCTTTATCATGTTGTGATTCCATAGGGGTGATTGACGTTGAGTTCTCCCTCAGAGTGTTTATAGTTACCGTTACGAGACCACAGGGGGAATTGACATTGAGTGCTTCCTCAAAGTGTATTTAGTTTATCATTAGAAGACTATAGGGGTAATTGACATTGATTTCTTCCTCAGATAGTCTTTTTTTTTTCATGAGACCAAAGAGGTTAGACTATGTGAGCTATCCCAGGGGGTCATTATATCTTTATTGTTAAATGATAAGTTGAACAAGAGGGGTTTGGCTATGAGAACTTATACAGAGGGTTACTTGAGATTTATTGGTTGAACCAGAAGGGATAATTTGTGAGAACATCTCATAAGGTTGATAGTTTTTTTTGGTTGAATAATTTACAAATGTAAATGAATGTAATTGAAACTGTTAGACTATTTACTTTTGATTACTTCCATGTTTATTGCTTTATTATTCTTATTACCTGCTATATATATTCACAGACTGGTAGGCACAAATCGTTGCATGGTTGCCTACTGGGATTCGTCTCACACCCAATTTGGGTCATTTTTTTGCGGCCAAATATATTATATTGCTACATGTATAGATAAAGGAAATTTCCCTTCTACTTCAGGCATTTGATTGTTGTAGAGTTGGAGATCATGGAACTAAGATGGGGCTTGCGATACTCTTGGAGTTGTTTACAAGTATTTCCTTTTTAATTTAGTTTAGTATTTTATTTCATCATTGTGACTTGTTTGGATAATTTCCTATATATTGTGACATGAATCATTATTTATATATATGCTATAGTTTTTTATTTACTACCAGTCTTCCATTTTTCACTAGTTAAGGTAATTACTTCTTCCATTACTGTTATCTATTTATTTCTGATGTGTTACTTTTCCAATGAGGGAAAAGTTTTCCAACTATCAAACACAAGTCCCTCATTATTAGTTGGCATCTTCTAGAATTTGGGGAAATGGGCATGAGGCCATGTGACCAACCGGGTATGAGGCACCTCTGGGTGACACCTCAAATCGAGACATTACAAAGTGGTATCAGAGAAATTTTTTTCTTCTTGACTTACTGTTTGGAGCTTATAGTCAAGGATATGATAGAATAGGTAGTTGGTAATAAGTTGTGCCCTGGAGTAGCTAACCTGTGTATAGGGAATATCTAATTTACCTCGATTATTGCAATTTTTCTAGTTTGCAATTTTACAGTTGATTTAATTTCACCGTTGGGTGATTCACATGTTTTGTTCTATTGACATTGATAATATTGAGGTTCTATATATACTGAAACCTGATGATATGAGGGTTTGACATCTCATGCATCATATAGTAACTTTCTAGTGATCACATGTCATGCATTCTTGCCATGCCATTTATGGTGCATTACTGATTGCATGTTATTGTGAGAATAATTATGCTAGATATGCATGATTTTGTGATAGATGCCTTGATCGAATACATGATATTTAATAGGGTATTGGATTGTGTATGGTCTCATTTTAATGAACTCCAAACATTGGTTCTTGAGGTGTTATAGGTCCTCATGGATCATAAATTGGTGGATCATTGCACTGTTATGCTTCTATATGACATGTTTAAGATTCCAAACTTTTATTCGTGGGGAGTATGGGTCATCACAGATCGATTATGGAACTTTAATGTTTGTTTCAGTGATTTTCTGGGTTTTAGAGTAGTTTCTGAGGATTACTGTCTGAAAAAACCCATAATACAAGGCGTGTATTGCAGAATACACGCCATGTATCCTTTTTTTCGGGAAGGAACTGTTTTACTTAAGTACTCTCCGTGTACTATATGTACACACCATGTAGTCTCTAACTGTGTCACAGGCTGTGTGGGAAGAGACATGGGGTTAGGAAATCCTTGAATGAACATTCCATGTATTAGACGTAAATATTGTGTTGTAGGGACTGTGTGTCCACTCGTGGGACTAACAACACGGATGTATGAAACATAGGTTATACACGCCTTATCAAGCTTGAACACACTGTGTAGTGTAACCCATGTATCTGGTCATGTGACTAGAAACATGGGTCAGTGAAATCCTTCTAGTACACACCATGTCTGGCACAGACACGCCATGTAGTATCGTTCTAAGAGAACCCTGTGGGTTAGTCGTGTAGAAGAAATTGGGTAGGGGGAAATGATTCATGTACATGACGTGCCTTGGGAGAACATGCGATGTGTATGGGGTGTTACATGACCAGGGTTGTCAGGAGCACACACCAATGTGAAGAGTTAAAGGAAAATGTTGTGTAGGGTTCACACATGCCGTGTATCCCTGTTTTGAAAAACATGAGTGCTTTCCTTCTCCTGTTCCTTTCTTGCACTTCAATGTTTTGGTCCTTGATAATCTTGAACTAAGGTGTGCGCTTGACCTTGAAGATTCATTCCACTGTGATGTCCTATAGATGTATTCCAGATTCAGGGTAGTGACCATACAATGGACATGGTAGATCATGGATTACTAGTAAACCCTCCCATCATTCATATCAAGGAACCAGCCGTCATTCCAAATATAGCTTTCGATGCATAGTTCCAAGAAGGCTTCATTAGGTTTATGCAGACCTTCCAGGGAGCACCGCATTTTGTCCTGTCTATGGAATATTTGACGTGGGTCTTTCAGTAGTAGAATCCTCCCACCTTCTCAGGGGATGGAGGACCTCATGATGCTGATTCATGGTTAGAATCCATGCTATCGATATTCAAGAATCTGTAGATGCCACCAAAGTGGAGGGTGAAGCTCGCTACATATATGCTTCAGGATTCCACCAAGAGATGGAGGGATGTGATCTTGTAGGCTATACAACAGAAGGTTATGGATTGGGGTGAGTTCTAGCATACCTTATATGAATACATATATCCAGATACTTTGAGGGATGATCTAGACCAAGAGTTCATGAGTTTGGAGAAGGGTACTCTCTCGGTCATGCAGTATTATTATCACTTCACAGAGTTTCAGCGTTTCACACCCATTATAGGGGTGATGAGATCTTCCTAAAAATGAAGTTTGAGGATGGTCTCAGGAATGAAATCCAATCTCTGGTTAACATCTTTATGTTGATGACCATATCTTCCATAGTCAACTAAGAGCTGATCACAGAGCACAACCTGAGGGATTTAAGAGCTATGGGATATGGCGGTTCATCATCTAGAGATGGTGCTTCTCCAGATGATAGTACAAATTTTCACAGGGAGTCTACTCATGGAGATATGAGTAGGTGAGATACACCTTTAGGTATCCAAGTGGTATGATACCAGTGTGGGAAGGGTTGGAATATGAGGCCACATCACCCGAGAGACCTAGTTGAGTGCCAATATTGCAGCCAGATGGGTCATCTTCAGAGGCTTTGCCAGTTTTTCTCATTGGCATCTGGTGACATGGGTTCCTCTATGATTCCTTGTTCAGGAGCAGCACCACTAGTTTCTCATCAGTCTAAGAATCGGAGTTCATTATGCCGTTCAGGCCGAGGTGGAGGTCGCGACTGTGGTATCTAGTCGGCAGGCTTTCAATGACAACATGGTGGATCAGCTTAGGGTGTTCAGGTAGGGTCACGTGGCCATGGTATAGGCCAAACATTTGAAGTGGATCATACATAGAAGGAGTAGGATCCCCGCTCCTCTATAGTTCGAGGAATGATCCTAGTAGCCTCAGTTTTAGCTTCTTCACTTTTCGATACAGTTTATTCCCATAGTTTCATATCTATTGCAGTTGTGGAGATCCTTGGCCTATGTATCCTTACTTCTGCTGTTTCCATGACACTGGAAACTTCGTAGGGGAGAAGAACATCTAGTGTACGTCAATTCAAGGAGTTCTCTCTTGAGGTTGGTGTGTGTCACTTCTCATGGGACCTATATGTCCTAAAGATGCCGGGCTATGACATCATTCTTGGGATGGACTGGTTAGTTCTCTTCTAGGATTTTGTTTAATTCTATCATTATAGGGTGAGTTTCACATCCCTAGAGGGCGGTTTGTTCTTACATAAGGGAGAATGGGATGTCTAGGCAAGAAGAGCAGGAACTGAGCATCTTGGGTTGGGAGGATTTGCAAATCGGATTGCTAGTCTATATCTGGATGACCAGGGGACTTCACAGTTAGAGATTCCTCTAGTGGGGGATCATTTTAGGGATGTATTTCTAGAGAAATTTTCATGTTTTCCTCCAAAGATAGAGGTGGAATATTATTTTGAGCTTCTTCCAGGAGCCACACTGGTGTCCATTCCTCCTTATAGGATGACTACACTAGAGTTACAAGAGCTCAAGAAGTTCTTAGAGGAGTTACAGACGAAGGGTTTAATCCGACCCATCACTACTATGTGGGGTTCAACTATCATATTTGTGAAGAAGGTCGACGGTAACCTCATACTTTTTGAAGATTATCGGAAGCTTAACAAGTTGACGGTGAAGAAATAATATCCATTATTGTAGATTGATGATTTATTTGACCAAATTTGAGGAGGCCGGGTGTTCTCGACGATCTACTTGAGATCCAGTTATCAAATTTTCATGTTAGACCATCAGATATACCTCTTACAATCTTTCGGACCAATTATGGTCTATACGAGTATATGTTTATATTATTCGTTCTCACGAACGCGCCTGCAACATTCAAGGTACTGATAAACCGAGTGTCCCATCCATACTTGAATTATTTCGTGGTAGTTTTTTTGGATCATATCTTGGTGTACTCTCACACTCTATATGACCATGCCACACATCTTGATATCATTTTGAGTACACTGAGAGAGCATTGGTTATATGCTAAGCTCTCAAAATGTCACTTTTGGATTGACAAAATTCACTTCACGGGTTATGTTATCTCAGAGAGAGGAGTATTAATAAACCCAGAGTAAGTGAGAGTAATAGTTTCTTGGGAGCATATGAAGAATGTCTTTTAAGTATAGAGTTTTCTTATGATGGTTGGTTACTACAGACATTTCATATTGGACATTTCACGCTTAGTAACGCCACTAACAGGGCTCACTAAGAAGGGTGATACGTAATTATGGCCATATTCTTGTGATTCATCCTTTCAAGAGATGAAAGGTAGGTTGACTTCATCACCGATACTAGTATTTCCAGAGCTAGGAAAGAGCTATATTGTTTACTATGATGCATCAGGTATCGGGCTGGGAGTAGTGCTTATACTGCGGGAAGGAGTCATTGCATACGGGTCTTAGCAGTTGAGGTTACATGAGAGGAATTACCTGATGCATGATCTAGATTTAGATGAAGTTTTTCATTCTTTACGTAGTTGGAGACATTTCTTTTGAGTGATTATTTCTTTGTTTTCACTGACCAAAAAAGTCTCAAGTATATCTTCACATAGTGTGATCTGAATTTTAGACAGTGAAAGTGGGTTGAGTACCTTCAGTCCTTTGATTTTGAGCTTGCCTACATGCCTGGGAAAGGCAACATAGTGGTTGATGCATTGAGTAGGAGGAATCATATACAAGTAGTTCAAGAGGCCAGTTGTGAGTGGCAGCTTATGGTTCTATTCTATGAGATGCATTTGGAGGTGCCCGACAAACATGAGAATATATTTCTTTCTTATGAGGCTATTACCTCTACTATAATTGATCAAGTGCGAATTAGGAAACTATCAGATTTTGAAGGCCTATTCTTATGGGAGAGTGTTTTAGGGGGGGACCCTATTACATGATGAACCGTATGTGGGGATCAGATCTTGCATTTTTATGGGCACGTATGGGTGTCAGTAGACATACGTGAGGAGTTGATGCGAGAATTTTATTCCTTGGTTTGGGAAGTTCATCCCAGTGTCACCAAGATGTATTAAGATCTACACCATTAGTATTGGTGGCCTGGTTTGAAGAGAGATATTGCTGGTTATGCAAGGATATTTTCCACCTGTCAGTAGGTAAAGGCAGAGCATCAGTGACCAGCAAAGATTTTGCAGCAATTACCCATTCCCAAGTGGAAGTATAATGATTTTGTGATGGACTTCCTGATAGTATTACCAAGGTATCCTCGAGGGATAAACACAGTTTGGGTTGTCGTTGACAGACTCACGAAGGTTTCCCACTTCTTACCAATCAAGGAAACCTTCAGTATCAATGAGCTGGGAAGGTTGTTAATCTTAAATATTGTACATTTACATGGTGTTTTGCACTGCATTGTTTCATATAGGGACACTGATTTTACTTCTTGGGTCTGGTAGGGACTATAGAGGGAATTGGGTGCAAAGGTACTTCTGAGTACTGCATACCATCCCTAGACAGATGGCCAATCCGAGCATATGATACAGGTGCTGGAGGACATTCTTTGAGAATGCATCATATATTTTGGAGGTTCTTGGGAGAAACACATACCTCTTGTGGATTTTTCCTATAATAATAGTTTTCAAGCAACTATTTAGATAGAACATTACAAGGCTTTGTACGATACACTATGTCGATCACCTCTATGTTGGATAGAGGCATGAGAGGTATCTATGATGGTACGTCGTCTTGTCCATGAGAGCACAGAGCAGATAGAGTTGATTCAGAAGAGGATGACTACTGCAAATTCATGGAATAAGTCTTATGCTGATAGAAGGAGATGACCTCTGGAGTTCAAGGTCAGCGACTAGGATTTCTTGTGTGTCACACTGAGGTTGGGACATAAGAGGATTAGGAGATAGTGTAAGTTTTAACTGAGATATGTTGAACCATTTGAGGTTTGGGAGAGAGTCAGGCCTGTTTCCTATCAGTTGTAGTTACCTCATAGGTACCAGACTATGTAGGATGTCTTCCTCGTTTCATAGCTACGACGTTACTTCTCAGACCCATATCATGTTTTTTCAACCCAAGGAGGTTATGTTGGAGGTGGAAACATCATTCGAGGAGCATCATATCTAGATGGTTGATTGCATTGTGAAGGTTCTCCTTGGATGGTCTGTTCCTTTGGTATAGATTCTATGGCAGCATGGGTGAGTACAGGACGAGACTTGGGAGAGAGAGGATGATGTACGATCACAGTGGCTGGAGCTATTCACGAAATCTTGTTTGTCACCACCTTGTTAGTGAAGTTCAGGGATTAATTACATTAATGGGGAAAGTTTGTAAGAATCTGAATCTTCTTTTCAGGTATGATATTTATTTTCAAGTTGTTTTTGAGTAAAAATGGGAAGAATGAAAATTTTAGGAGTACATGTTTTGTACTTCATTGTACATGTTGTGTACCCTTCCTCTGAGCCCAGGCTGGGTCTGGCCGTGTCACAGTTGTGTACACAAACATGTGAAAAATGTGGTAGAACCACCTAATGTGGGGCCTGATAAAGGCATATACACACCATGTAATTTTTCTTTTATTTGACTAAACTAACCGGGGTCGCATCTAATTGGAAAAAACCCTCATTTTCTTAGCTCGTCTTGTCCAAAAGCAACCAAAGTCGATGATTCTTCTCTGAGGCCCCGACCCACCATCTATGCTCTGAATCAACCATCATCGATTGTATTAGAATCACCATGGTGAGTTCTTTTTTCATTTAGAGCCTTATTCCTTGATTTCTTCTATTTCTTAAGATATCCTTGGTTGAATGTTTTAGATTTTTTTTGTATATATACGACGTTCTAGGCTGATTAAAGGGCCGATGTCACAGTATATCGATCATATAATGCCGATGTAGGTTGTTTGGGCCTTTCTATAGTTTTTCTTTGAATATTATGTGAAAAAGTGCACAATACCCTAGATTGGGGTATTGCGTGTTTATGGATTTTAACCATGTTGATGATTATTATGCTTGTTTAGGGATATTTTTTGTAAATAGGGTTATTTTCCCATGCCATGGATGTGTTTTCCTGTGTTTGATTTAATATTGACCGTGTGGTCTAGTTTTTACTATTAGGATACTTTCCTTCCAAGCCTAGTGTTGTTAGGATGGAGTTATTTATCTGATGATGTGATATGATTTGAATATTTTTAGCTAAGTAGTACTTTTAGGTTTATATTGGTTGGTGAACATCATTTTTGCACGATTGCTTTCCACAAGGATGTGGGAACCTGGTGTGGTGAGACCATAAGGGGAATTGACGTTGGGGGATTCCCTAGAGTGTCTATTATTCTTTATCACGCTATGATACCATAGGTGGGATTGATGTTGAGTGCTTCATCAGAGTGTCTATAGTTACCATTACGAGACCACAATGGGAACTGACGTTGAGTGCTTCCTCAGTGTGTCTGTAGTTTATTGTTAGAAGACTATAGAAGGAATTTATAGTGATTGATTCCTTAGAGAGTCTTTTTTTTTCATGAGACCTAATGGGTTAGACTGTGTGAGTTATCACAAGGGGTCTTTATATCTTTATTGTTAAATGATAAGTTGAACCAGAGGGGTTAGGGTTTGAGAAATTACCCAGAGGGTTACTTGATATTGATTGGTTAAACCAGAGGGGAAGGGCTATGAGAACTTATTAGAGGGTTTCTTGTTTTCATTTGGTTGAATAATTTATGAATGAAAATGAATGTAATTGAAACTGTAGGACAATTTACTTTTGAGTACTTCCCTGTTCATTGCTTCATTTTGCTTATTACCTACCATTTATATTCACTGACTGTTAAGCATAGTTCGTTAGGTAGTTTCCTACTAGGATTCGTCTCAAACCCTATTTGGGTAATGATTTTGGGCCCAAACATATTATATTACTATTGGTATAGATAAGGTCAAGTGCTCTAATACTTCAAGTACTTGATTGCTATGGATATGGAGAGAATGTGACCAAGATGAGGCTTGCAATGTAGTTGGAGTTGTTTACTTGTTTTTCCTTTGAACATTGGTTTAGTACTGTATTTAAACATTGTGATTTGTTTGGCTACTTTCCATGATATTGTGACATGAATCATTATTTATATATATGTTGCAGTTGTTTATTTACTATCAGTCTTCCTCTAATCACTATTGTATGGTAATTACTACTTCCACTACTATTATTTATTTATTTTTGTTGTGTTACTCTCCCAACGAGGGAATATTTTCCCCACTATCACACCTAAGGCCCTCGCTACTAGTCGGTAGCCTCTGGAATTTGGGGAAATTCACTTAAGGCCACGTGACCAACTAGGTATGGGTCACCCCTGGGCGACACCTAGAATAAGGACATTACAAAATAAAATAAATATTATTAAAAATATCTAAAGTTGTGAAATTTTGATGAATTGTTGCATTTAATTTATTTGGATAAATACAAGATATTAGTTATATGATAAAATTTAATATTTGAACATCATTTCTATCTTTATGTGTTTAAATTCAAGCTATGTGAATAGTCTTGCAAAATACTTTGCTGGTATCTTATGTTAAATATTAATTTATTAAATATTTAAAAATTCATAAAATAACTTATTTTAGAAATTTAATAGGAAATGATCTATAGTATCAATAATTTTCCCTTATGTCTAAAATTCCATTTTATTGTACCATTATTAAAAACTCAAGAATAAAAAAATTGATATCAAAGTAATCCTAAAAAGGGTTGGGGATAGGCGATTAGAACATAGAGATAAGGGTTAAGAAATCACATAAATTTTCATAAATTTTATTGTATTAATGGATTTAAAATAATTTTCACAATATATTTGAAATATATAATCTATTTTATAACTTTTCATTAAATGTAATTTGTTATATTTTTTTTTCATTTTTGTAATTCCAACTGTGTCCTTTCCATCACCATAAAAGGACACCACCCCTTCCTCTATTACTTAGACCAACATATGCCAATTTTCATGACCAAATCCTATAATAACATCATGGAAAATACTTTTCCAAGGTCAATATGTTTTCATCTATTCAAAATTCCATCCCATAGGTATTTAAGAAGAAATCCAAAGGTGGTATCTCAAGGAGGTGGTAATTATTTAATCAATTTATTTCATTTTACTTCTTATTTTACAACCTTTAATTATTTTCTAAGCATTATAATATAATAAAATAACTATATAAAATATAATATGAAATTATTATGTTTATGTAATAACCTTTATCCATTTCCTTTCCCATCAAATGAAAAATAAATGCATCATGCATGTGTTTGTGAAGACTATTGCCTGCCCGTAGTGATATGATTCATTTTTCATCACCATATTCAATAGTTGGTTTTTATTATTAATTTAATGTGTATATCTGTTATTTTTTAAATAATATTTCTTATGGAATTATGACATCTTTTCTATCTACTTACCTTCCCATCCATTGGAAAATGATAACATAACTCAGTCATACTTATGGTTTACCACGTCCATGAAGCAATGTGAGTCATTTTCCATTTTTTTGTGGATGGTAATAAGGATATGTTAAATAAATATATATTATATTTAAAATATAATTATGATTCATTAAGGATGAATCATTTTATATATTTTTGTGTTGTCAATCTAAAAGTGAAAACATCACTCATGTGATTGTACGGATTAATATCTGCATGAAGAGATGTAATTTATTATTCATAACTGATTAATATGAATCGATATAAAAGAGTATATAATGAATAAGTATGATACTTATTTCATGATTAATATTCCATATATGATGAAACCATGATCAACATGTGAGGACTGGTGACATTAAAATGAAATATTCATGGAAAGAAGACTAGTTTTCACTAGAATGACCATTTAATGAAGAATTGTGAATAAAAGGATAATTAAAGATTATAATGGAATGGTTCATTATTAGTTATATATTAATATGGTTATATAATATATGTATAATAAATTTATATATATTACAATAAATACTTGAAGGGGTAAAAAAAGACTTAAGGTAAGCATTCTTCTCAAAATTGGTTTGTTGAGACATGTATGATGCGATACACTATTTTATGTTTAAGATGTATATATATATAAAAATTAATATATTTTATCTTAAATATACTTATTTTTATGTTATTTAACATTTATTTTGAATTTATTTATTTTATCGGGGTTATGATTAAAAATTTACCAAAATTGTATGTAATTTCTATTACAATCTCTTATTTTTTGGATTATCTATGATATATTTTCATTGTGATAAATTATATAGATATTATCCTTTAAATTACATATATATAGTTATCATTATAATTTTTATGTATCATTAGAATTTTCCTATCTTTATTACCGAAATATTTTTATAATTTCTTTTAATTAAAAGTTAAACTTATTTTCTATTTAGTCACCACACATTTTATTCCATATCCGTGCTCTTGAAAATTAAATTATAAAACTTTTGAACTATATTTGATATATTGTAACAAGATAATTTTAATTATATTTTTACTTATTTATGATGGTTTCAATGGAAACATTTTCAATAATTTTTTTCCAAACATTTTATTTTTGTCTTTTTGAAAAATTGTGAAAATAATGTTTTCTTTTAACGAATAAAGTATGAATGGATTTTATTGCCATCATGAGCATTATTTTGTTTTAAAATTAATTTAAAATTTTCTAGGGTTGT
Source organism: Viscum album (assembly GCA_963277665.1). Lineage (NCBI taxonomy): Eukaryota > Viridiplantae > Streptophyta > Magnoliopsida > Santalales > Viscaceae > Viscum > Viscum album. Next base: position 1,239,973,242 of record OY728153.1, read on the forward strand.
TTTTTGAAAAATAAATTTCTCAAAATTATGGTAACTTTCAATTAAAATTTTATTGATAAAAAGATATTTTTCTCATGTTCTCAAAGGAAGGTTTTAATATTCTTTTACACGAATTTTTCAACATTTTCAACATACTTTAATGATTTTAATGATTCATTTTGGGATATAATTTTATTATAACTTCAAATTTACTTCTCTAGATGACATATAATGATGATTATTTAAGTATTATTCTACGAAACCCATTCCATTTCACTGGTTAATTAGGTTATGTTAAAACCTCTATGAAACTGTTTACTTTTCCATTGATTATACTATGATGAAATGATGCATTGTTCAAAAAACATTTTTCCTTTCTAGAGTTTATATTATGAATTGATGAATTTTATATAATATTGTGGAGAAAATATATATGGTTTTCATTTTGTTATGGGTAGGCCCTTAATTATTAAGACCTCTAATGCATTGGGTAAAGAATGATATCTTGAGAGATAAGAAGTACTTGAATAGGGAGTTAACTCAGTTTAGTAATCCAAAATTTTTAATATGATAGTCTGGGGAGTAAACCTTGGTTATAGAAATGATAGATTGTGTAGGGTACCTAGTCCACTATTATAGTACTGATTGTGATCCTTGACAAAGAAATGATTTTCTATGGTTTCATGTATGAAAAAAACTTATGAATTTTTTTTATTATATATTCTCATGGATCGTGGTTTATTATTGATGATTCTAAACACTTATGACTAATGTATTTTCTTTACAATGAATCCTTATTCCATGATTTATGATTATTGATATTTTATTGATTAGTTACAAATACTAAAAGTTTTTATCTTGTTATTATACCCTTATTACTATCTTATGATCAATTATAATCATTGATTGATATCACTTATATTTACTTTTACTAAGAATCCAAGAGAACCCTTTCTTTTTTTTTTCTTTTCCCCATTTTATAAAGTTTTTTTAAGTATGCTATATCAATGGAGTTTAATTTGTTTGAATATATATGGGGAAGATGTTAAATGTCATTCATGAAAGAAGATGAGTATATATCTAGTCTTTAAATACACATAACTTTTATAGTCCTCTGGCTTGTATTATTCAAAAATCTATTAAATACTTATATAAAATGATGTAATACTTAATTATGTTATGCTTCAGTCACCAAAGTTAGTATCAAAAAATTATTTATTTTTTGGAGATTAAGGTAAGATAACATTAGTGAAACCCTTGGGGATAATTATATATATAGGATAACATCAAAAAGATTTGATAAATTAGACATTATGTTATTTTCATAGAAAATTAATCCTTTTATGGATACTAGAAAATAGATACGACTATGAAAAAGATTTACCTATGGGTTGATATTACCTAAACACGATTCAAGTATCACTAACAGGGGGAGGGGTGAATCAGTGATATATTTTTCTTTTAAGTTTCCTTAAATTAGAAAAAAACTTCACATCTAGTTAATCACACCATTCTATGATGAAAAAAATAAAATACAGAACCACATGAACATAAGAATTTATAAATCTAATTATTAAAAAAGTGTATCTAGTCATTGCAATTGTATTGAAATAATCCAATACCACACAATCCACTAGAAAAAAATCATTTTGTTTGGAATAAAATGAGTAAGATATGCTCTTACACCGATGTATCACCATGTCCAATAAAATAGTGTATGTGCTTCAAGTAGCATGAAATGTTGTAATGATTTTTTTGTAACAATCATGTTATGGTGATTATTAATAAACTTACAAAAATGTGATATTTAAAAAACAAATCATCACTTTTTTACCCAGAAACTGTTAAGAACTTATTATACATTATAATGACACTCATTATGATTTCCCAGTCTGATTGCTAAATATATAAATAATAATATATTTGAATACCACTGAAACAGTCATGAATTTATTCTTACACAGTCTGAAAATCTTAGTCTAATCTCGTAGCCCAATTTTAGAAATTATGATTAGGATCTTATCTCTTCTTCTTCTTTTCTTATTTACAGAACGTTTCATCAAGAAAATACATTTTAGAAACTTATTATTACTTAAATTTTTTAGATTATCTCTCAACATTCATGAATCATTCATGTTATATAATACAAAACTTATTATCCTACTTTTATAGAAATATTGATAAGGTTTAAGCATGATTTTGAAAAGGTTTTCCCACTTCTAAAAATTTCATGAATATTTAACCTTCCTAATATCTAGTATCTCTTTGAATTCTTGAAAAAAATGAATCTTTAAATATAATTGATTTTTAGATCTTTATTTAACTAATTCAATGATTAATAAATTATAACCAATATTTAGTCTAATTCCGATTTTGATTATGATTTCCGAATAAGATTGATTAAATATGATAATGGGATTTTGTCAATCCAATTTTCTTGATCCATATGAAAATAAATAAGAACTAAAGGCATTTCATTATGTTTCTCTATACAATATGAAATAATATCTTCCCAATATGATTTTCTCATTATAATGGAAGCATATGTTCAACAAAAGTTTCATCATTACATTTCTCTGCACCAAATTTAAGAAAGAAAACATATGTCTTCTCATTACGATTCTCAAAACCAATTCTCATTATAATTTTTTCATTATGATAGAGATTCTATATTATTCTAAAATTATTAAATATCTTATACTTATTCATTTCTAAATAATATACCAAAGATATTTCATCACTCGACTTCTTTCTATTTTTTATATTATGATACTAATCAACTTCATTCTCCAAAGATTTAAATCTTTTTGTTTTTGATATTATTGAAAACTAGACACTTTTTTTACTCTCATTACAATCAAAAAAACCTTCTCAACATTAAAAAAAATCTAAATATGAGGATCTAATACCTGAAAGATTTTACTTCAACCACTTCCATAATTTAAAAACGTTTTCTTGTAAGTATGAATTCCTTTATGAATTTGATTATGTTGAAGATCATATTTATCATCATCTAACTTATAATAGAAAGTATTTTAAATTAAACTTCTCCCAATAACATCTTTTATTCCAACCACCTCAATAAAACTGGCCTAAATACTATTGGAAACACCTCTTCTACCAATTAGATGATCAATATGATTGTTAAAACTTATTCTTCCCCTTTATTTATTAAGATACAATCCCAAGTTTCATAAAGTAATTGTGATTTTTTTTATAAAAATTAAAATAGAAAAGAATCATAATATATTTATTAGAGCTAGGTGAACTCCAAAAAATCACCTAAATACAATATTAATTCCATTATAGACACAATGTGAGTCCAAAAAATCATTTCTTCTAGAAATAATATTATCAATATGATAGAATTTCTCAAGAAAAGTGAGTCTGATTTTCTGTATATGATTTCTTAATCAGATTTTCAACATTTACAAAGTGAATTGATTTATAATTTTTGAAAACAAAAGACAATACACTTGCAAAAAAAATTCTTATAACTTCCTAAAACATTCTCCAGGCAACTTGGTCACAAAAATACCCCCTCTAGTTTTTGTTTTCAACCAAGGATTATAAATCACTAAACATTGTAACCTTAATCAATAGGTTTCTTATCCAAAATTTTAAGCCAATGTTAGGTTACCCATTGTAAGAAATAAGTATCATTGACAACAAAACCATGTTATCCAAAAGTTGTGACTTATGAAAAACTTCCTTAGTTTTCTTCCTTGTCATTCTTCCTCGTACTTTCTTCCTCATTTTTTCTACCTCATATATCTTTTCAAGATTTATTCCTTATCTTTCATTATTATATTTATTCCTCAGCCTTTCTTCCTTAGCTTGTCTACACTAATACAAATTCCCTAGAATTGAAAAATATTATTTCATACAACCACTCTAACAGACAGTTTAAATATTTTATATAATTACATGTTGGATTCATAGCTTACCAACCACTACCCATTTATGCATGCTTGATTTTATAAGGATAGATTTATGAAATAATTATCCACCTTAAAAACACTATAAAAAGATAATATGAGAGAGTGGAAAAAAGCACATACCTCAACCTTGATGAGAAATAGGTTAGATTCTAATGTTCAACATCATTTTATAAAAATGATCCTTTGGTAAAGGTTTTGTGAATATGTTTTCAACTTGTTGAAATTTAGGAACATACTCTAGATTCAATTAATTCTTCTCCACATTCTCTTTGATGAATTGGTACTTTATATCAATATGTTTTAAATGATAATGTTATACCTGATTCCTTGTAAGGTTGATTTTACTTTGATTATCATGTCCCATGAGTAGGGGTAACTTTACTTCAATAAGTATGTCTTCTAACATAGTTTTCATCCATATAAGTTGGGTAGAATCTTGGGTGGAAACAACATACTCAACTTCTTCCATTCTAAGTGTTATTGAATGTTTTTTTCATTGTATGCCAACTAACACAACCTTTCCCTAGAAAGAAAGCTCCACTAGATACAGATCTTCTATAATCAACATTTCCTTCCCAACTAGTATCTGAATACACAAACAAGTAAATAATTCTGGATCTATCATACCTGATTCCAAATTTTTTTATTCCTTTGATATATTTGAGAATTATTTTTTCATTAAGTAAATGTGATTCTTTTAGAGAACTATGAAATATTTCATATAAAGTAACAATATAAAATAATTTTGTGTCTTGAGGCTGTTATATATAAAAAATTATAATAAGCTTCGAAAACTATTTCTAATCAACATCCTTTCCTTATACATCTTTAGAAAACCTAGTTTCAACTGAAACATATTTGTAAACTGGTTTTGAATATTCCATACCAAAATTCTTAAGAAGATCCTTAGAATAATTTTATTTAGAAAGAAAAATGTGTTTCTTCTTTTGTAAAATTTGTAACCAAAGAATGTATTTCATTTCTCCAAGAATGGAAATTCCAAAAAACTTTTTCTTATCTTCATAAAATGACTCACATAATCTTTCATCATTCCCAAAAAAGATAATTTCATTAACATAAAAAATTATGATGAGGGAAAACTCCTGAATTTCCTTATCATAAATATTTCAATCATAGATTCCTTTATTTAAATTCATCTTTCTCAAGAAAGTATCCAATTTATAATACCATTCTATCAAAGCGTGTTTTATCCCATACAAGTATTTCTTTAGCTTACACACATAACTTTCATATTTCCTAATAATAAAGACACAAGGTTGTTCAATGTAAAGATCCCTATTAAGACCCCCATTCAAAAATATAGATTTCACATTGATTTATCAATTTTTAACTTCACTGTGCAATAATATCAACACATATTCTAGTTGTTTCTAGCCTTCCCACTATATAATAATTCTCATAAAAATCAACACCTTTAATTTTTCAGTAACCTATGCATACTAATATTATATTATTCTTTATCACTTCACCTTATTTATTTATCTTTTTCCGAAAACCCACTTTGTACCAATACATTTTTTATTATCAGTCTTGGGTATGAGTTCTCAAGTATATTCCTTTTCTATCTAACAAAGATCTTCATCCATATCCTAAACATGTTTTGGATGCTCAAATGATTCGTTCACATATTTCTGCTCAACTTTTGAATACAAATTAGTATGTGTAATAATTTTTGAATTTCTTATTATTTGAACCATATGATGTTGACCAATAATAATGTCCTAATACTTCACTAGCTTCCTCATACTTGGTTGATTTATTTGAGTTTTATATATATTACTTGAAATAGATGAGTTTTTTTCTTCTTCTTGAGTAGTATTAACACTATCCACATCCTTATAAGATTTTTTAACAAAAAATTCCACATCTTGCTCGACTTCCTTCTAAGTATAAGTTCGTTTTTCTTCCTCATACTTTTAAAAAACATTCAAATTAGAAGATATTTTTTCCCTTATCCCTTTGTTGAAAAATCTATATCCTCTTACATTTGGACCATAACTAATAAAAATTCAGTCTCCACCTCCCTACTCAAACTTTTCAAGTTTTTAACCTTTCTTCTTTATTAGTCATGGACTCCCAAAAACTATTAAGTATTTCAAAATTTGATTTTTTCCCTAAAAAAACTTCATATAGATTCATATATGAACATTTACTAATGAATCATTGTTTTCGTATAAATACAAAAATTCCCATTTCTTGCCTCCAAAAGTAATGAGAAAGTCCATGTTCAAGCAACATAGTTCTCACCATTTCCACCAAACTTATGTTCTTCCATTTAATAAACCCATTTTTTTTATGAGTATATGTTGAATTGAAATCATTAAAAATTATTGTATTTTCAAGAAAACATTCAAATTCTTCATTTTTTTATTCACCACCATTATTAGTTCTCAACTTCTACATTGAATACTCAAATTCTTTCTCACCATTCCTTTTTAAACTTTTCATAATGTTTAGATTATCTCACTTATGTTTCATAAAAAACATAAGTAATTTGAGTAAATTCATCAATTATTATGATGAAGTAATTATATCCATTAGTTTATTATTTTCTCATTGTCCCAAAAATATCAGAACTAATATATTTATGGGGGTTGTTTTGAACAAATATAAACTTTCTTATGCATTGAGTTAGTAATTTTTAAATATTGAAAAATAGTACAACACCAGTATATAATTATTAAAATATCAAAAATATCTTGGAAACTATATTTCTTTGATAACCATATCATGTTTATTTGACACATGTGTACCATTCTTTTATGCCACAACTTATTTTCATTCACCATACCCAAGAAACAAGAGTTTTTTATGTCACTGACATGGAATGATTATCGTTTTTTATCTTAGCCTCTAGTAACTATCATTTAAACATCCTAAATTTTCACAAAAAACACATATTTTAAAAATATAACTTTTTTAACCTCATAAAAAATTGTTAAACACTCATTCATATGTGTTTCATCCCATCAACATATAAAATATTCTTGGATTTATACTTTTCTTTCCCATGGATGGTTGATCCAACACCTTGGATTCTCAAAGATTCATCATTTCAAAATGACACCATTACTTCTTTTAAGTCTTTTATATTCTTCAAAAAATTTATGTCTCATATGAAATGATAAGAAAAAACACTATCAAGAATCAATTTTCATTATTCTTTTATATCTTTTAGAGCAGTTTCAATAAAAATATATTTTTCTTTTCCCTTTACTTCCTTCACCTATAGATTTTGATAATTTTTGAAAAAATTTTGTTATACCGATAACAAAACTATATTTCTTATAATGATGTCTAGGTGGTTCAAATATTTCAAAAATAGTTTCTAGGGGTTGGAAAATATTCTCAATTTTCATACCAACATTCTCATATTTCTTCATAAATTACTTCTTAAACATCTTCTTTTGAGGTAATTGAATCCACCTCAAACCATGCCTTCCATAACCTATGGAATTTTATTAATGTTGTTAGTTGAACCAAAACTTATTTTTCATATGTCAGAATCCACAACAATACTTTCAGTATCCATAGAAAGATTATTTTAATAAGAAAATTTCAGATTGACAGGTGTTGTGAGTATGTTTCTCAAAAACCTTCTTAATAAAACTTTGTTGACCAACAAAATTTCTGTTTTTAATTGGAATATTATTTCTATCTCCATTTTATTTTCACCCTTATGAGAAAAAAAAAGTAATATAATCTTTTATAGACTCTAAATATTTTAATTTTTTTCGAACTCATTGGTTTTAGAAACATTAAAATTCTCCATTAATACTATCCTCAAATATAACTTTCCCAGCTTTCTTCTTCCCAAGAACCATTATGTATTTCTTCTCAACCTTTGAATGTAATTTTTGTTGATTATTCACAGGTTCCTCCTTATGATAACTTTCACCAACCTCATATATATATTTTTTTGAAACTTATATCCCTCCATTCATCTTTAGAAAGTTTTTGTTGGATAAGTTCTAAATCTTATCCTTTTTTCCTTCAGATTTACTTCTAGAAGTCCATTATAAATCTTTTATTTCTCAAGATATTTATTCAAATCATAAATATCATCCAAATCATGAATTTATGATCATTAATAGCTCTATGATTGTTTGATGATGAATTTTTATTTTTCAGAATCCTGATTACTTTTTCCAGACATCCAATCTTCCACAGACATTCTTTTAATTATTTTTTAACATGAATTTATAATTAGGTTTATTAATTTTTATAAATTATACTCATTAAATCATCATTATAAACTATTATAAAAAAATTATTCTCTCCAGTTTTTTCAAACGATGTTTTAGATTCAACTTCACTATCTAAATCTTCTTCATATTTAGAAAAATATATTCTTCTTTTATATTTTCAGAAATTTTTATCTTTCCCTCTAGAAAAATATTTATCCTTATCAACCTATTTCTCCCTTGACATTTTTGGACTTATTTCTTTCTTATAATTATCTTCTTATTTTTTTTGAGGAAAATTTTCCGCAAAATACCCAATGGATACACATTCAAAAAACATTAAGGGAAGTTTTCCTTTTAAATTTACCTTTACCTTGTCTCATATTTTTTGAAAATAAGGAAAATATTTTATCTATATTTATACATGCCATATTTTCAGATTAAGATTCAGAAACATCATCTTCCTTAATAACCTTCTTAAACTTTTATTTCTTAGCTACTTTTAAATATATTTCTTTATTATATTTTGTTTATCCATTTATAACTTTACCCCTTATCATTTTATAAGTAATGAGAGTACTAAGAAGATCATCCATAGATAGAGTTTAGGATATCTATCTTCCAATGAGGAAACTTTGGCATCAATCTTGTTGGGGAGGATTTTAAATATATTTTCAAAAATGTTAAAATCTTCCAATTTTTCACCAAGACATCTGATAGTGCTGAATTTGTCATTCACCCAGGTCAATAAGTCACCAATAGATTTGTATTCACCCATATTGGGATTTTCCTACTTAAATATCCATATTTTAAATTTTTCCTTCTTTACTTTTGTATTTCCTTTACAATTTTTTTTCAACTTATCCCAGATACCTTTGGTAGTGAAAACACATTTCACTCTTAAAAACTCACATTCATAAAGTGACGAGAGTGTAAATTTTTTATATCTTCCATAATTCTCACGATTATTTTTATAGATAGGAATAAGATAAACCTTATCATCAATATGAAGAAATCCATCTATTTTGGCTTCAATAATATCACACCCAAGAGATATAAGATAAGTTATCATTCTATATATGAAATTTATTTCCATAAAAGATCAGAATCCCCTAACTATTCACACAATCCAAATTCTCCATCACAACATCTATTCAAAATTTTATCAATGATTAAATGAACGGAACCATTGGATATAATACTAATTGATATTACCCTACTAGGGTTCAAGTATCACTAAGTGGAGGATTGAGTTAATCAGTGATATCTTTTTCTTTTATGATTACTTAATCTAGAAAAAACGTACACCTATTGTTAAATATTTATTTATCTTATAAAAAAACACTCAACTACAATAACATAATAATTTATAAGGTTCACTACTCAATAAGAGTATATAGTCCTTGGTATGGTTCAACAATAATCCAAGAACACACAATACACTAATTTTTTTTGTTGTGGAATAGAATGAGTCATATATGTCCTTACACTCTTGTAGCACTATATTCTGTACAATAGTTCATGTGATTCAAGGATCCTAAAATTATGTAATATTTTTTTTGTAAAAAACATGTTACAGTGCTTTCTGATCAACTTTCACAAATACAATTTTTCAAAACAATTTTTCACATTCTTATATAGAAGCTGGTAAGAATTTTTTGCATTACATAATGATACTCAGTCTAATTCCCCAGCCTGATTCCCATGTATGATTTCTCAATATAGAGATAATACTCTATTAGAATACCACTAAAAAATCTAAAAATTCTCTTTCCTCTATTCATAAATATCATTTTGATTTCTCTATATGATTCTAAAAACTATGATTACATTATTGTCTCTTCTTCTTTTTTTCTTCTACCTAACAAGATTCCTTAAGAAAATACTACCTAAAAACTTCTTTTTTCTTAAATTATGGAGATTATGTATCCTATTTCATTAAAAATTCAAGTCATAGAATAAAAAATGTATTATCCTCTTTTTAGAGACATTCCAAAATTCTTTAATCGAGATTCTAAAAAGGTTTTCCCACTTCATTAGATTTCAAAAATCTTTAATCTTCATTAAATCTTAGATCTCTCTTTGACTTATTCTACACATTTTCAAATATTAAAATATCCCTGATTTTCAAATATCTCTCTAACTTCTTCAACACTTCATAATTTCTATGAAATCCTTAGTCTAATTATGATTCCAATTCTGATTGACTAATATGTTTTCTTTGTTACGATAAAGGTATTTGGTCACTCCGATTTTCATAACCCACTTGAAAACATATCAGAATTGAATAAATTTCATTATATAGCTCTATACCACATAAAATCCAATTTTCCTATTTTAATTTTGTCAATAAAATGGAATTATATGTTCAACAATAGTTTCTTAATTATTTTAATCTATAATAAAGGTAAGAAATAAAAAAAATTTCTTATCATTATGATTATCAGAACAAATTTTCATTCTGATTTCATCCTTATGATGGAGACATAATATTCTTTAAAAATTATTCAACTACTTCTACATCTTCTTTTTTGAATACGATTCCAAATATATTTTATTGGTAAACTTATTCTAATTTTATTATTATGATACTTATCAACTTCAATCTTTAAATATTTGAATCTTTTGGCTTTTTCTTTGATAGAAAACTAGCACCTTCAGTTTCTCTCATTACGATCAAGAAAAAATTCACTGGCTTTCAAAAATATTATTCTATTAATATGAGACCATAAATATTTTACTTCATAAAATCCCTTCTTCCACACACTTTCCCTTAGAAGAATGACTTCCTTTACGACATTAATTATGATGAAGATCAACTTTAGAATCAAGTGAACTGTAATGTAATGTATTGTAACTTCACCTTCGTCTAGAAATAACTTTCATTCCAACCACCCAAATATAATTGACCTGAATAATATTTCAAACAACTCTTCTCCCAATCAGATTCTCAATATGATTGTCAAAACTTTTTACCCACCTTTATTTTATCAATCTAGTATCAGAAGTTTCGTAGAGTACTTATGATTTTTTTGTGAAATAAAAAATTGAAAAGAATCATCATATGTGTATCCATGTAGACTCCAAATAAGCACCTCATTATGATTTTATTTTCATTCAAGACCCAAAGTTAGTCCAATAAACATTTTCTTCTAGAAAACTATTCTCAATATGATTTACGTTGTAGTATTATTTCATGGATAAGATATATTAGTCCAACTGTAAAATTTTACAAATGGAATTGATTTTTCATTTTTGACAACAAAAGACAATACAGTTGAAAATAAACTTCTTATAACTTCCAAAACCTTCTTCAACCAACCTTTTATCAATAGGGATGACAAATTTGAAATGGGTGGATTGGGGTTTGACCTGACAATCACCAGTGCATAATGAATAATACTAAGACTACACAACTAGTTATAAAATCCTAGGGGATATACTTGGGTTGATTCACATTTTATTATAAACCATTATACAGGATTTGAAAAGAGGATAACAATTAATGACCAAGGTTAAACGTAAGGTTATATATATTGGAAGGAATGTTTCATGATTTAGACATATTTTGATTGAATTTTAATGTTTACTAGATTAATTATTATGATTATCTTTTCCCACACAATTCTTTTTGGTTTTAGTCAAAGGAAGGATATTGGAGGAATCATCTTAATACTAAATGTGATAGAAAATGGAATTATTTTACTTACGAGAAAACTAATGAAATAGTATCTAGAATGTGAAATATTGTGATCATTCCCAATCATCTACCTCGTTATATGATTAACCACTACTTGTATGAGTTTTGAAATGGAACTAATAATATAAAAATGGAGTTTCAAGAGTGTTTATTTGAAGAATACCAATGAGGGAATAATATTTTTCTTCCAAAATTTCAAGAATGTCAGAAGAATCACCCATAGAAATTACTCAAAAGAGAATATGTTTTATGAAAATAAAATAAGGTCATACAGTAAGTAATTTCTAAGAAAGGATGTGGAATTAAATAGAGGAAAATGAAGTTTATCTTGTGGTACCATTAACGGTTCAATGACTTATGTATGGGGAAAATAGGTATTATCCAAGTCAATGTCCTAATACAAGGGATGAAAACCTGAATATGGAAAGTCCTATGTTAGGATAGTCATTAAATTGGATTGATTTATATGTTTATATACTGGGAGTTGATAATTATTTTGTATAAGGGTTTCATCAGTGATATTCTAGATATAAGAATCATGAAACATCTAAATATTATTCTATAATATTTGTTCTTTAAGGATTTGGAAACATATTTTGAATGGTACCAATAACCTAAAAAGGTGATTTAGTGGTAAGGTGAAATTTTTTAAAACTCGTGATTTATAGATATTGAACCCTTAATAGGTGCTTTAAGTGGAGAAATTAATATTTTGTTTGGATAAAGAGATGAATGATATTGATAAATTAAATTGGATATTTTGTGTAAAGTTAATTTTTGGAATAATGTATGATTTTATATTGTATTTATAGTGATTTAGGATATTTATAGAAACAATTATCATGTTTTTGGGAGTATATGATAATGGTATATGAATCATTGGTAAATGTACCTATGAGGGATTGATATTATTTAGCGATAATTTTTAAATTGATCTTGGAAGAATATGTGGTAAAATCATTCAAATATGTGGGTTTAAATTTTAGGTTGGCATATTTTGAATATATTTATGGGTAGTTATTTATGGAGGGATTTATGTTTAACTTTGGGTGGTATTATATATATTTTGGATATTAGTGTATGAAAATTTATTCATATTAGATAACTTGTGCTAACTATTTTAGTTTTGATAAATATATAAATATAGGATGGATAGAATATAATTATTTTATGGATATGATTATATATTAAAAATTAATTTTTTTTACTTCATATATGAAAAAAAATCATATTTATTATTCATTTCATGGAATATCCAATGTGATAAAAGTGGAAATTGATCGAAATAGAACCAAATGATGGAATAATGTAATGAAATGAAATAAATTCAAGAAGGTATATATTATCATGTAATATATCTTGAAAGTAAAATAATACCTCAACTATAGGAAAAGAATCTTCAAATTAAAATATTGTCCATTTTTCCTTTATTTTTGATGAATCAATGAAATTATTTACCCGTGACTGATTTATGGTTGTAAGGTCATTACCTTTCTATTTTACACTCTATTATTCCTAGAAAATTTTATTTATAATCCAGGTTCATATTTACACTTCCTAATAATTCTCTAATTATATAGGAACATAATTATTTTTTATTTTAGGAAACCTTTCTGTTACCTGCATTTCCTTTTAAAGTAATTTTTATTATCACTTTGTATGATGTGCCTTTTCAAAAAAAGGTATTTAAAAATATTGAACCTTTTATTATCAAGATAAAAATTATGAGGGTAAAATATAATTAAAGGTATAGAATTAAAAATCTTAAAATATTAGATTAAAATAATTCTATGCTCGATATATTACTTAACACACAACACCAAACTTTAAGTGAACTATGATATACTATAAAAGTATTATTATTTAAAAGTGACCATTATAGCCTATCTTTTAAAATTATGGTATTAATTTGATTAAAAACATTATAACAAAAATATATAATGGTTTTTAATAATCCAATTTTTTTATTAATTTAAAATAAATAAGTACTCATTTTTCTATAAATTCATTTTATACTTTATGAATATGTTTTATTAAAAAATGGGTTTTATTGCATTTTGTGAAAATAAATTATAAATAATTTATAAAATTCATAGAAATATTATTTGATGAAATAAATTTAAAATTTAAAATTATAATTTTAATATTAGCTTATAATTATTTTTTTTATATTTTTCTAAAATGATTTATTTTTTAGTGAGTAGTTATCAATACTGATTTTAATAAAAATGTCATTTATTCTCATTAAATCAACTAATTTTAAAATTAAATTGTGTTTATAATTTAATATTAAATTAAAATAATTATATTTTAATTATATATAATCTAATTAATTACATAAGATTAAGCATTATACTTGATTTTGGTATAAATTCATTTTTTTGGTTAAAAAACAGATTTGTCTAAAAAACATTTTTATTGCATTTTACAAATTTATATTAAAATTGAATTCTGAAACTTGTAGAAATTTAATAATTAAAAATGGATCCATATTTGGAATTTATTATTTTAAATTTTCTTTATATTTCCCTTTTATTTTAAAATATTATGAATAATAACTGTGGTAAATATTTGTAACCTTGGTATGGGTAAAATATGTAAAACCAGGTTAAAAAGTTTAGATAAGGCTTTAAAACTTCTCTATAAACTTCTTTTATCCTATTTTATGAGTGTAGTTCCGCCATTGTCAACCATGTTTTGAAAAAATGGAATATCTCTGGAATTCTTCTTTGATTATGACCTTTATATTATTTTAAGAAAATGATAAAAAATGTCACTCTCTTGATTTTAATTTATATTAAATGTTTTCATCTATATAAATAGAGGTTATGTTATGTTATATTTATTTTAAATTTTATGGAATTTATTTATCATTTTAATTTATTTTTTACATTTAGAGAGTTAATAATATTCTTAAAATCTTACACATTATTGACAGAGTTCGTGTAAATGTAATAGAAAAATAAAATAAATAATTTAGAAAATATTAAAAGTAATAAAATTTGGATGAATTACTATATTCCGTGAATTTATTTGATAAATATAGAATATTATTTTTGTGTTAAAAGTTTATATTTTAATTCTATTTCTATCTTGATGACATTTAATTCAAACTATGTGAATAGTCCTGATAATGAATTTAATTGTATCTTATGTTAAACAATAATTTAATAAATTATTCATAATTAAAAAATATTATATTTAGCCAGGTGAATGGTAAAGGTTCCATAAAATCAATAATTTTTCACTTTCGGGTCATTCATCTTCTTATAGTAACTTATTGACCCATAAAGAGAAAAATTGATATTTTAGTAATCATCAAAATGGTTGATGGGTAGTAAAGACTAATAGAAAGGTCTAAAAAATAACTTAAACATGTTTAAATATTATTTTAGAGGATTTATACTCATAATTATCCCATTATTTAAATATATCAACCTGTTTATACAATCACATGAAAAAATTATTATATTTAAATATTTTAAGTAATTCGAATGCCTCATTTGATTCACTATAAAAGTAAACCACCACTTCTATTCCTCACAACACCATGAGCCACTTAATTCAACCAAAACCTACCAAAAAAACTTCTAAAAATCCTTATCTATGTTATATAGGTTATGTTATCCTCAAAATACTCTTCCTAGGTCCATTAAAAAGAAATAAAAAAGAGGGATCACAAAGAGGAGGTAATCTTTTTAACCGATCCATTTAATTTTACATATTATTTTACCTCCTACAATTATATACTAAAACTTAAAATATAATAACATAAATATCTATGATATAATAATATGTTTTTTATATTTATTTCGTAACCTTTATCTGTATACTTTTATATCAAATGGGAAATGAAGGTATCAATCACAAGTGCGTGTGGATTACATCCTCTTCGGAGAGTATGATTAAATTTACATAAACATTTTTTATGTAATGTTTTTATATTTAATTTACTTATTATATATGAAAAAATTATTCATCTTGAATTATTAAATTGTATTTACCTTCTTACCTTCACATCCATTGGAAAATATTAATGTCTCCCATCTATATATGATGACTACCACCTCTATGAAGTGATGTTATTCATTTTTTATTTCCATTTTCATGGTTAAAAATATGGATAGATTTAATGAATATATATGATATTTAAAATATAATTATTATTCTATAAATTTGAATCTATATATACCATTCTTTCTTCACATCCAACAAAAAGTAAAAAAAACAACTCATCTGTACATATAGACTACCTTCCCTATGATGTAATGTAATTCATTTTTTATCACCAATTTGTAAAAATGGTTATTAAAGTGTATATAATGATTAAATATAATAATTATTTCATGATTAAGGCTAAATATATGGTGAAACCATTACTAAGTTTCACATACCAGAACCATCAAACCGAAGCATATATGGAAAACATACCAATTTTCACCGAACTGTTCATTTTAAGGATGAATTGTTAATAAAAAAATAATTGGAAATTATAAGGGTATGTAAATAGTATATTATTTATTAATTTGGGTATATAATATTTTTATAATAAATGTATATTTATTATACTAGATGTTTTAATGCATATGAAGAAAAAAAGCACTTAAGGTAAGTATTCCTCACCTCAAAATTGTTTCTTTGATACACATATGATGTTATACACCTATTTATGTTTAAGAGTTGTATATACTTTACATTTGATATATTGTATCCTTTTATTTTTGTTATTTATTTTTTATTTTATTTTATTTATTTCATTGAGGTTATGATTAAAAAGTTACCCAATCGATAAGGAATTTATTTTCTAGTCTCATTTGTTTTTCTGATTTGCTATGATAAATTTCTATTATGGGAAATTATAAAAATACTTTACCTTAAAAAAATATATTTTATTCATCTATTTCTATTCCTTGAATTTTTAGTTATTAGTAAAATTTTCCTCTATTTGATATATAAAATGATCCGTATTTTTTTTTTAAATTTTCCTTATTTTCTATTTGTTCATCACACATTTGCTTATATATTCATTCTTTTAAAAAAATTCTTTTAGTTTTTACATAAATTTTAAATTTTTTAAAAAGGTAATTTAATTACCTTTTAATTTATTTACAATTGTTTTAATGGAAATTTTTCTAAAGAAAAATTTTCCAAACTAGTTATTTTTTATTTTTTATAAAAGTGTGAAAATAATTTTTTATTTTATTATATATGGTGTGAAAATATTTTACCAATAGAATTACCAAAGTTTTCATTGAATATTCCTTTAAAATTTTCCATATTTAGTTCCAAATAAAAGAATTATCTCAATATTATGGGAATTTTTAGTTGAAATGTTATCTAAAGAAAATGATATTTTAATCATATTTTCCAAGAATGGTTAGAATGTTTTTTAAAATTATTTTTCATCTATGTTAACATTAATTAAGGATTTTTATGATTTACTAGGGGTTGGATATTATATTATCTTAAAATTTCTTTTTCAGGATGACTTATTATGATGAATATTTATGGACGATTCTTTAAAAATCGTTTCTATCAGTGAGTTAATTAAGATATGATGATGGCTTGGTGAAACTAATTTATATTCTAGGGGTTATGATGTGAAAACATTATTAATTATTAAAGAAACTAGTTTAATTTCCTTGATTTATGATATGATGAATTGGTGAATGTTTTATGATCTTGTGGAACACATATGAATGGTTTTAATTATATGAATGGTGGGACCAGAATTATATGGTCCTCTAATACAATAGATAATGAATCATATCTCATAAGATAATAAGGATGATAATGGTGAGTGAAAACTATTTAGTAAAGATCTCTAACTACTAATATTTTCTTGTGAGTGAACATTGAAAAAGGAAATAATATAATGGTGATGGATCCCAATCTACTATGATAGTATTGGAAGTGATACTTGGATATGGAAATTATTTTCTATGTTTTTGTTTATTCCAAAAACTTATATCTTATTAATATAATATGTACTCATGGATAATGATTGATTATTGATGATTTTTTACACATATGAACTATATATTTTTTCATGAAAAATATTTATTCCATGATTTATAATTAATGTTCTCTGACTAGTTGTGTATGATTATCATACATTATGATCATATCCCCATAAATTTATTTTTATCTAATTCTCACATATGATCATTGATTTATATCTCTTATGTTTACACTTACTAAGCATTTGAGCTCACCTATTTTATGTTTACTTTCCGAAGATTATAAATAATGGTTTTGAGTAGCATATGTCTAATAACTATACTATGTGAGAAGATATTTATGGGAGATGTTAAAGATCATTCATGAAATAAAGTGATTATGTATCTAGTATCTAAATACACTAAAACTTTATGGTCCTCAACCATGTATTATTGTAAAATTTATTCATATTCATTTAAAATGATCTAATATTTTTGTATGTTATGCATAGGTTTCCTCAATTGGTATCATAAAATGATTTTTTCATTTTTTGTGATTAATTTTTGAAAAATTTAGTGAATAACCTTGGGATAAGTCTAAGTTTATGATAATATCCTAATACACTATATAAGTACATATCATGTGATTTTTTTCTAGAAAACAATTCCCTAGTTGGATACTAGTTTGAGAATGAGCCTATGCAGTAAATTCACCTATGGGAAAAAAATGAAATGGGAATATTGTGTACTAACTTAATCACCACTAGTGCACAATGAGTGGGCCTAAGACTGCACACCTATATAGAAACTCATGTGGGATATCCTTGGATTAATTAACAATTTTTGAACTATTATAAATTACTTGAGTAGATGATGACTTTGGATTACCTTGTTTAAAACTGTAGTTTCATATATTGAAAATAAGGTGTTAAGATTTATACATCCTATGAATGATTTTTAATGATTACATGATTACTCAATATGATTATTATTTCTCACACATTTATTTTTTTTGGTCAGAGTTTAAAAGAATAAGACATAGGGGGTGAGTTGTGTTCCATTAAAGAAATTAAAAATTTGAAATGTTCCACTTAAAATTAAACTAATTCTTTCTTTATCTCTTAAACACAAGTGAGAAATAAAAAATAAATAAATAAAATATTAAAATAGAGAATTATAGTGGTTTATGGAACATTAATTCTCTATTCCACTCCACCAACTCTCTATTCCATGAGCTTGATGATTTTCAATAGCATGTTCTCTAATCTTGAAACCCATACAACTGAGTTTATGAAGTTGAAACCTTTATAAAAAGGGTTTTATAGGAACTTTGGAAGTTTTATAGGAAAATGAAATATCCAAACCATAGTACGAGAAGATGACACTCCACCATGATCGTGTATGATTATTTAATAGTGAAAAATAGTAAATAGATTAAGATAAAGAGGTTAAATACGAGTTCAGATCATAGTTTCTGCAACAACTGATAGATTTAAAAGGTCATCAATAAAGGAAAACAAAAATGTATTCTTCAAAATAAAAGTGGATTCCTTTAAATTGTGATAGATAAAACACCAATTAGATGATCACACATATATGTATCTAAATTGTAGCTCTAATAATTTCTCTATTCAATTGTAGAAAAAGATTAAAAAATACATATAGTATAAAAAATAGTCAATTCAATCAAACATAAAAGAATCAAAACATATATGTCTCCATACTATATCTCTAGAGGCTAAGACACATTATTATTTTTTAATTATCATCATGAATATTTATAAGAATAATCTCTCTGTATTTAAGATGATAGTCAAATTTTACAAGGTTAAATAGATATATAAATATCACATGATAAATTGTGATTATTTTAATTTTAAACATTCAAATAAATTGGTAACATCCATTATAAATAAAAAGGATTTAATCTATTGAATACAAGAATTTAAATTGATCATTAGACAATATTAATGAGATATTTAATTCTAGCAAGACCTTTATCGAAAACATGAAAACGATCCATAATTCAAAACTCTTTATTTGACCAAGACAAAAAAGGTTTTATCTGTATAATGATAAAATTAAAACATATGGTTGACAATGTATAGTTTATGAAAAAACAAGGGATGGTAAACCATAATTTATTAATCAAATGTATGGTTTCTTCCAAAAGTAGGATTCTTAGTCCATATATTCATTTCAAATATAGATTATGAATGAATGGTTCCTTACCAAAAGAGGGGTTCATAAACCATATATTCTTCTTAAAAATTATGGTACAAAAAATGTTCATAGATTTATTATAAATATGCCTTAAATAATGTATAAAATGATAAATTATATAAAATTATATCAGTTAAATATCTAAAATGTCTTCTAGACTAAAATAATTATTCTAGTAAATATTATAATGATATTCACTTAAAGTAATTTCATTAGAAACATATGTGTGGGTGTTTTTTAGCATCAAAATTAAAATGAAATTAAGAAAATTGTTGGATAAAAACACACCCAATATTATCCTACTTTTTTATAATGAAAAACCCATAAAACAAATATTAACATAAACACGAATAAGAAATGAAATTTTACAAAATGAGAATAGATTTCATGCAAATTTCTGCAACATATATTTTAAATTTTTTAACATATTTCTAATATTTATTCTTAAAAAAATTCTTTTTTTACATCCCAACCAATAAATTTCTCCCCTTTTGTGAAATAAAAATGAAATTAATAAATAAAGTGATTGATATTTGATATATAAAAATATATAAAAAATGATACTTATACTTGGAGGAATTGTTGGACTACGCTTGTCGTTGATTGAAGTTATATGTGTCCCAAATTAATTACCCGTTATTAGAACTTTAGTATAGCATAAGTTCGGGGTCGATCCACAGGGAACCATGGCATGCATGAATTTAATTGAGTTAATACTTAATTAGGTGAAGTATGCAAAATTTAGAAATGATTGGGTTGATTTTTGGGTTGTGATTTAAACTAAACTGATTTACTTTGAAGTATGAATACAGTTTGAAAGAAAAAAACGGGTAAATTTAAAGAGTTCTTAGAAATGGAATGAAATGGCCTGTCAGGGCTGTGGTGAATAAGGAGTTCTTATGCAGATTGTTTAAATGGTTGTGCTGTTCATAATAATTCAATTATTCAGGATTTCATTTTGTTACAAGATTTCCTTGGTCCGGTTCCTCTTGTTTGGAATTAGAGCAGTTGACTCCTTGGTCCGGTAGTCAATGTTCTTAATTATTTATTACGTACAGTCCATTACTTGAATCAGTGAAAACCTTCCAATGGTCATGGATATTTTCACCGTTACTTTTCTTTTGTATCGCTGAGAATCCTTCCCTTTTTCCGGCTAAGAATTCTCAGTTATATTAGACAGTAGTTTAAGAAGAGTAAGAAGAATTACAACAATTCAAACACAACTATATAAAACAATATACAAATTATGATCCCTTCATCCACAACCCCAACACGAGGTGTTTAGTTACACATAGAATTTAGGAGAGAAATGACACACGTGATACCTGACGGATTCATCGAGTAGGCGTTGAGGAAGAGTATCAGAAGGTGGAATGGAGGAATAGTGAAATGACGACACCTCGGTGGCTTTGGGAATGGTGATAGCAGAGCTTCTCTCTCGTCCAATGGTTCTCAACTCCCAAAATTTGTAGTCCAAGGCCTCATTTTATAGAAAAATAAAGTACACGGCGTGTATAGAAAGTACACGCCGTGTACTTTTCCTCAACGCGTATTGGCGCCATTTTCTCCGCTGGCAGGTGGCCGATCACACCGTTCTTGACTTTTTCACACGGCGCTGCCTGCAAGTTGCGTGAACACGGCGTGCAATGCCGCCATACACGGCGTGTAGCGCTGCCATCCCCTTCTAGAATAGCAAACACGGTGTGTAAAAGTTCAAACAAGTCGTGTCTTCATCAACGGCCACATGGGCGTGTGGACTTTTCTCTGCAACCACCGCTTCTAGAAGGTGGTACACGACATGTAGCGCCGCCCCACATGGCGTGCATCTCTGCCTGGAGACATGGGCATGTACTCCCTACTTTGGTCCGTGTCCTTGTCTGGATGTACATGATGTGTATAGAAAGTACACGCCGTGTAGTTTCAAAAATTTCACAAACTTCCCTTGATCCGTATATTAAGCCAGAAAGCTCCTTCAAGTAAACAGATTCACTAAAATCAAATAATATGTTCATAAAACCATATATATTTGCTGAAAACCTGCTTTTATCTTCAATTATATATATGGAAATGTATACAAAAATTGGGTGCATCATATTCCCCCATACTCAGTAATTTTCTTTCCCTCAAGAAAAGTCTCAACATCTAATTAAGAGATCCTATACTTTGAAAAGGAAGGCATTTAGTTAATCAAACGTATGACTGATTAAAGTTACTGAGGAAAAATTCAAAAAGGCATAGAAAAATTCAAGTCATAAAATATTAAAATCATGCCTCATATATAATGTAATTAACTGCTCTCATCCTCTTTCAACACATTGTTCAACCTTTCAAAAATAAGCATGCCACTTGATGATTTACCTTACCAGTTAAAATCACACTCCAATCTCAAGATGTTTTTAATCGAAGTTATGCTCAATCCAAGGCATATACATTCTATCCGTAGGTTTGCAAGATATCTTTTTCTCCACTTTAGAGAAATTGAATTACAAAAATCATGAGGGATTTTTCAATAAGGTTTAGATGTTTCTGTGGCTAAGGGTTGGTAGGTTCAGATGTGAAAATAAATTCCGAGGCTTGAAAAAGGATAGCTAATTCCTTTAAAAAACATTGCATGATATTCAAAGTAAAGATCACTGGAAATACATCCCTCAAAATCTTAGTCAAATGCTTTTGTAATCGTCACCAACTTCCTTAGGCAAGTAGGGATTATGGGTAAATAAGCATAAGGTCCCCTTATTGTTTGTTTGTTGTTGTTGTTATTGTTTTTTTGTTTTTTGTTTTTTTTTTTGTTTTTTGTTTTTTGTTTTTTGTTTTTTTTTATATAAATACAACAACAAAAACACAAGGGAATCCCTTATGAATACAATGAGTAGATGTTTGGAACCCATTATGCCCCAAATAATCAAGAGGCACTCCCCCACACTTTATTTCATGGTTTTACACAAATATGCTATGTATTGCTAACTCCCTCTTTAAAGCTTAAATTAATAATCATGCAAAGTTTAAAAATAAATAGGGTAGGAAGGGAAATAGGCTTGTAATGTGGCTTCCTATAAAGGTTGTTCATGGCTTCAACAGGCTTAACAAAGATTAAATGTCGGGTTGGTCTCAAGATAAAGGGGTTGAAACAATCTAATTCCTCAATCATGTTAAAGTAATTCAAAAATTTCTTCATATTTCGAAAAGAAAAACTTGCAAATTCTGGTAGTGATGCATATCCTAAGAATCTCTCATGAAAGAGGGTATTAGAAAAGAAATATGAAAAAGGGTTTAGAATACCTCTCAGGAGTGGAAAAATAATAAAGGGACAATCAGGTCATGACATGCATATAAATGATTAGCCTAATTAATGTAATTTAATCAAGGATGAAAGGTTGTAATTAAAACTATATCAGCAATCATTTTAAAATACTTAAAAACTAAAAAGCATGTAACCTTTTCAAAAGTTCCTACTGATAACTCTGTCATTTATAAGATTTATTAACAAAAATTGCTTTACATTTTCAAATATAGAGTCTAATAATGATGTCTCCTAGGTTAGTTTAAGGGTAAACACTAAGGTGAAAGATATAGATGCTCCCCCACACTTAACACTGGACATGTACCACCAAGTGCAACACCAAGGTAAAGGGTAGGCAGCGGGGAGAAATGGGGGACAAAATGAGGGAAAGTAGTGGAAGAAGTAAATCCAAAAAGAAAGAAAATAGAAATTGAAAAATAGTCTACTCGTGAAAAGTGATGCCCAAAGCGTAGCATGCCTGTACCTGTGACTGTCGAGAAAAAGAAAGAAGACTACAAACATGAATAACATCATAGCACATAAAATGACAGAAGAGATATATAAGAGAAAGGAAAATGTCACTATCATGGGGTCGCCTCAGGGGAGGCATCATCCAGTACAGAATCGGCCGGTAGAGACGGCGCAGGAGCCGTGGAAGGGTGAGGCTCTGACTCGGTATCGGGAAGGGTAGCTGAAGAAGTAGGAGCCGCAGGTGCTGGACTCGGGATCGGAAGCCCAGCAACAGGCCCTGGCTTGGTAGAAGTGGCAGCAGCAGAGCTCACCATAGTCATCAAAACAGAATCTGTGGCCGGCGCAGGAGACGGCGATGGAGCAGTAGCAGAAGGGCCAGGAACGGAGGCAGGGGCTGGTGGCTCAGGTAGTGGAACACCAAGATGCTGACAAATATGTACCAATAGATTCTCCATCCAGTCCTGGCGGTCGTCCAGACGAATCAAATGACGTGCAATGGTGTCCTGGCAGTTGATGATACGGGCTAACTTCTGCTCCATTGTGGCTAGGCGGAGGGAAATGGCCGGATCGACTAGGGGTGCGGGGGTAGGTGGGATGGGGGATGGGACAGAAGAAGGAGGGTCAGAAGAAGTGGGGTCGGTAGGAGGTGGGTGAGGTGGAGAAGCTGGAGGGGGTGGGGAAGGAGGGGCAGGGTCAGTAGGTGGGGCAGGGTCAGCAGGTGGCGGGGCTCGAGCCTGAGAAAGGATGTAGGCACCCCTGCTTCCAGACCAATCCCATGCAAATGAGCATGAGGAAGTCCATCCACTGGGGTGAACCTATCAAGTCATGAGGTAATGAGGGCTCGAATACCCCAAGTGGTGGGCAAGACGGGTGGTGTAAAACCCGTCGTTCAGGTTGCCCTGACGGCCGGTAAACATGGAGTGAAAATAGGAGGTGGCAAGATAGGGGATGTTCGGGTAGGTGTGCCGGATGACACAGGTAAGAAGATCCATGTCACGGCCGGTCACGACCCCCATATCCTCATGGCGGGGGAAGAGTATGGCACTGAAGCACCGGTGGGTGAAGCGAAGGACGGGGTTGGCTATAAGAGTGCTCTTCTGAGAAGTGGGGGAGTACCGGTGGTCAGGCCCAACGATCTCCCACCACATGGCAATGAGGTCAGAGCGCTCGGGCCGGGTCAAGTCAGAAACGGGGGGTGGGGTGGAAGGATGGGGGTAGAAACCGCACCCTCTACCAAACTCCGTCATCGTCAGAGAAAATTGGCATCCGCCTAGCCGAAATCGAACCACTGGCATCGCATCTCCAGGCATCTCTCGGTACTCCGCTCCATCGAACTCAAAGGAGGCCACAAACTCCAAAAAAAATATTGGAACATAGGAGTGCTAACCTGAAATATCGCGAGGAGTGCGCTGTGCCCGAGAAGTACCTCCAACTCCTCCCAAATACCGAGCCACTGCGGAATGCTGTTGTCAAGGTACTGGCCGCTCAGTGGTATCGGCCGGCGAGAAAAGCGTCGGAGCTTGTCGTATGCGAGGTCGGTGACCGGGAACACCATGCAGGGATAGGGAGCACCTGCAGGTCCCGACCCAGGTGCCGGTGCAGCAGCAACATTTGGCTCTGGAGGTGGATCCGCTGAAGAAGAAGGTGGCTCGATGTAAGGGGTGCTTGAAGAGGGACCAGCTTCGGAGGATGATGGTACAACGAAAGTGGCAGCTGGTGGAGCAGAAGGAGGCCCAACCTCATCTAAGGGAGGGAGTGGCGGCAGAATGGCCAACAGAGGGAGCTCAAAAACTGAAGCGACTGGGTCCGGCTGCATAGGGGGTCGGAGTCGGATCCGACGAAAACTGGACTCCTCGCCCTCAGTGGCAGAGGCGGGCCGCTTCCCGCGCGAATGATTGTGATCTACCATATCATGAAATAGAAAGAAAAACAAAAAAATAGAAAAAGAAAAAGGAAGAAAATAAAACAACGAAAATGTGAGAAAACTGAAAAATAAAAGTACACGGCGTGTACTCCAGAGTACACGGCGTGTACTCAGAGCTAGAAGGTATCCCGTGTTCTCTGGAAAGACATTCCGAGGGTAGAAAGAGACCATGTAATAGGACACGGTGTGTACCGAACATACACGCCATGTTCACATCAAAGTGCAGGTGGTTGTGTAAGAAATGGCATGACTGTTTTTAACAGTTCAGAAAACACAATACATGCCGTGGGTGGAAAGAGACCATGTAATAGGACACGACATCTACCGAACATACACGCCGTGTTCACATCAAAGTGCAGGTGGTCATGTAACAAATGACACGACCATGTTTTTAAAAGTTCAGAGAACACAATACACGCCGTGTAGGTTCTGGACACGGTGTGTACTAAACACGAAGAACATGGCTGTGAAGAGGGGGAGACATGGGCCGACCATAGATATAGAGAACACGGCGTGTACCGAACATACACACCATGTTCTGGAACATGGGGTGACATGCCGTGTTATGTGCCACACATGGAGGGGCCAACACAAACAACGGACACGACGTGTACCAAACACACACGCCATGTAAATGAAAATAGTGTGTGAGACCGTGTGCAAAGGTGTATTCGGGCATGGTGAAATGGACACGGTGTGTACCGAACATACACACCGTGTAAATTCAAATTTCTGAAAATTCATTCTTAGGCTGTGTTCAGAAGTGCATGATGTGTGTTATTCATTTCGTGGCCGTGTACTTGCGGAAGCTGAACGGTCGGTCGATCCAAAAAATACCCTAAACGAGTCTAAAAATTTGAAACAGAGGGTGTAGAATGGTGTACCTGGATCGAGGATCACAATGTGAGAGGAATCAGAACTTGAAATGCCCCAAATCGACGGATTTGGTAAAACGGGGGTTCGAGTGGCTTTCGGGAGAAGAAACAGGAAGAAGGGGAAGAATGGGACGACTGTGCAACATGGCCTCAATCCGGATGCCCCGCGGCTTATTTAGCCGAGGTACACGGCGTGTATGTAAAGTACACGCCGTGTATCCTGTTTTTTTAAATATAATTATTATAGTAAACTATATAATAATTATTATTAAAAATAGAAATATTGACAAATTCTATTATACATAATCCTAGATACGACGTATATCGGGAAATACATGCCATGTGTTTTAAAATAAAAAAAAGAGTAGTACAACCTTTGGTCCGGTGCTTGGGGCGGGATTCGAACCAACGATCGGCTGATTCGAACCGACGCCCTCACCCACTGGAGTAAAGGTTGTTCTGCTGTTCATATTTATTATATATATATATTTATTCTATACTGCCTATACATACGGAAAGAAAGAAAAGCACGATGTGTGGTTTTTATTTAGGAAAGGATGGGGGTGAAGCGGGGAGATTAGTGTGATTCGAAACCGGGTCTTGTGAACTTGGTGTCGAGACTTTTCCAATCTTCCAACTTCACCCGCATGTAATTTTTTATTTTTAAAATGTTTTTATTTATATTTGAAGAATCAAGGAACACACGGCGTATATCGGAGTACACGTCGTGTGGTTTTATTAAAAGAACAAATGATGGAAATGGGACGATTGTCTGGATTCGAACCCGGGTCTTTTGAAACCGGATTACGATTTTAGCCAACCGGCCCATCCCCATCATGGGTTTTATTAAACACATTTATGTATATATAGATTAAAAATACCACACACGTCGTGTAATTAAAAAGGAGGAACCCTGTGCCGAAGGTAGGTCAGGAGGATTCGAACCGAGGATGGCTCGAATAAACTCTAGTGACTTTTCCATCGGCACCGACATCATCCATGGTTATTGATTTGTTATTATAGAGATTTATATTAAGATTATAAATTAATAAGATAAGTACACGCCGTGTAAATAAGTGGGACACGGCGTGTAACCTCTGGGTTGCCTCCCAGGAAGCACCTTTGTTTTAGGTCGTTGGCTCGACCTACTTACCTTGATTACCTGAGGAGTATGGTGGACAACGTTCCCACTATATTGTCTATTGGATGGTAAGATTTCAACCGCTTCCCGTTTACCTTGAATGGTTTACCATCTTCTCTAGAAATTTATACCGCTCCATGATGGAATACGCAGATAACGTGGAATGGTCCTGACCAGCGTGACTTTAACTTCCCTAGAAATAAGCGAAGATGATAATTAAAGAGAAGTACCTTATCACCGAGTTGGAAAGATTTTTGTGATATCATCCAGTCATGAATGGCTCTTGTCTTCTCCTTATACAGCTTGGCGTTCTCGTATGCCTCTAATCGAATCTCATCTAGTTCCGACAGTTGGAACTTCCGTTTCTCTTCAGCTGCCTTCAGATCAAAATTTAGGGCTTTGACGGCCCAGTAGGCTTTGTGTTCCAATTCTACTGGAAAATGGCAGGGCTTGCCATAGACGAGGAGGAATGGGGACATTCCCAGTGGTGTTTTGAAAGCAGTCTGATATGCCCACAAGGCATCATCTAACTTCTTGGACCTATCCATCGGTGAAGTGTTCACTATTTTTTCCAGGATCTGCTTGAGCTCACTATTGGAGAGCTCTACCTGTCCACTAGACTGGGGAAGATATGGTGTTCCCATTTGATGTTTTACTCCATACTTTGACAGTATTCCTCTCATCAGTGTGTTGTCGAAGTGGGTCCCTCTGTCGCTGATCAGTACTCATGCAACTCGAAACCTGCAAAAAATATTTTTCTTTAAGAAATTTATGACTACCTTGTCTGTGTCATGAGCTATAGCAATAGATTCCACCCATTTGGAGACGCAGTCGACACAGACCAGGATGTAAGTGTTCCCATAAGATGGGGGAAAAGGACCCATGAAGTCTATGCCCTAGACATCGAAAATCTTGACCTCCAGGATTGGGTATTGAGGTATCTCGACTATATGTCCCACATTACCCATCCTCTGGCACCGATCGCAACAGGAAACAAAGGCCCGGGCATCTCTATGCATAGTGGGCCAGAAAAATCCATACTGCATGATCTTAGCTATGGTACGGTCTGGGCCATGATGTCCTCCTACTATTGAGGTGTGACAGAACTCCAGGACACCGTGAACTTCATTCTCCGGGATGCAACGACGGATCACTCCATCTGCACAGGATCAGAATAGCAGAGGATCCTCCCAGAAGTGCCTTTTCACATCAGAGAAAAATCTTTTCCTTTGCTGGAAGGAGAGGTCAGGGTGAACGACACCTGTAACTAGAATATTAGCTATATCAGCATACCATGGTTGAGGTGTTTCACTGATCGAAAAGAGGTGCTTATCAGGAAAATCCTCCCTGATCTCCTGATCTTCTACCTTCTCCAAGTGTGGCAGCTCGAGGTGGGAGAGATGGTCAGCAATGAAGTTCTCACTCCCTTTCTTATCCCGGATCTCAAGATCAAATTCTCGTAGAAGGAGTACCCAGCGGATTAATCGGGGATTCACGTCTTTCTTTTTGAGTAGGTACTTTAGTGCTGCATGGTCAGTATAAAAAATAACTTTAGACGACACTAATTAAGAACGAAACCTGTCAAATGTGAAAACCACTGCAAGCATCTCCTTTTCTGTGGTAGTGTAGTTGATCTATGCCTCATTGAGCATCCTACTGGCATAATAGATAGGTCTGAACATCCGGTCAAGTCGCTGTCCCAAGACTACTCCCACGGCGTAGTCACTCGCATCGCACATCACCTCAAATTGTTCCTCCCAGTTGGGAGAAATCATAACTGGAGCTTCCACCAGGCGCTGCTTTAGATGCTAAAAAGATCTAATACAAGTCTCATCGAACTCAAAAATAGCATCCTTTGTTAGAAGAGTAGTGTGGTGCTGGGCTATTTTGGAGAAGTCACGGACAAACCGCTGATAAAAACCTGCATGCCCGAGGAAGCTGCAGATGGCGCGGATGAAAGTCGGTATAGGTAGTCGTGAAATGACCTCGATCTTCGCTGGGTCCACCGCTACCCCCTTTGATGAAATTCTGTGGCCAAGGACTATGCCACTTTGCACCATGAAATGACACTTTTCCCAGTTCAAGACTAGGTTAGTGTGCTCACATCGTTCCAAAACAAGATCTAGGTGTCGTAAACAAATGGTGAATGATTTTTCGTAAATGGAAAAATCATCCATGAATACCTCCAGGATTTGTTCCGCCATGTCATGGAAGATGGCCAGCATACAGTGCTGGAAGGTGGTGGGGGCATTACACATGCCAAAAGACATCATTCGATAATCAAATGTGCCATAGGGGAAAGTGCAGGTGCTCTTTTCCTGATCCTTCGGAGCAATGGAGATTTGATTGTAACCGGAAAAACCATTGAGGAAGCAATAAAAGTTGTGCCCTGCTATCCACTCTAGCATTTGATCCATGAATGGGAAGGGGAAGTGATCCTTTCTTGTTGCATCGTTTAACTTCCGGTAATCCACACAGACTCGCCAGCCCGTGATAGTGCGTGTAGGGATGAGTTCGTTCTTGTCATTTGAAATCTCAGTGATACCCCCCTTTTTGGGTACCACTTGGAGAGGACTCAACCATGGACTATACGAGATTGGATAGATGATGCCTGCATCCAATAATTTGATCACCTCCTTCTTTACAACTTCCTTCATGGGAGGATTCAAGCGCCGTTGTGGTTGCCAAGATTGCTTGGCACCCTCTTCAAGTAGCACCTTGTGAGTGAAAATGGTAGGACTGATTCCCTTCAGATCAGTGACTGTCCACCCAATAGCATGCTTCCACTGTTTGAGAACCTCTAAAAGTGCATCTTCCTGCTCCTGTGATAGTTCTGCATTAAGTATAACAGGAAAAGTTTGATTGGGTCCTAGATACCCATATTTGAGAGAAGATGGAAGAGGCTTCAGTTCGAGTTCAGGCGCCTTTAAAATTGAAGGCACAAGTGGCTGCACCTTATCCTGTTCCAAACTATTAGGAACAACTACACGCTGCCAATAGTGGTCACCCTGGCCTTCTATGAATTGCAAGTCTTCTGGCGCTTCCTCTAATAGAATATCTGGATCAGTTAAATTATTCGAAATAAAAGAACATACCAGTTCATCCCCTTTGTTGCTAAAATGATTAACCATGGTGGACAATGAATAATAGTCCTCATGATCTGATAAGGAAGCATGTTTGAAGGCTTTGAGGACGTTATAGGAAACTCTTTCATCACCTACCCAAAAAACAAGCTCCCCTTGGTGCACATCGATCAGGACCTTCCCAGTTTCCAAGAAAGGCCTTCCAAGTATAAGAGGTGCTTCCTAGTCATCCCCCATGTCGAGGATAATGAAATCAGCAGGGAGAATCAGCCTACCCACCTTGACCAGTACGTCCTCGAGTAGTCCCTTCAGGTTCTTGATGGATCGATCAGCAAGTTGAAGGGGGACGCAGGTAGGTTTGAGCTCGTGGAGTCCCAGCTTCTTAAAAACTCCGAGGGGAATAAGGTTTACGCTGGCCCCTAAGTTGCAGAGGGCCTTCCCAAATTCACAGGATCCAATAGTACAAGGAATGGTTAAACTACTTGGATCTTGGAGTTTGGGAGGAATGGAATGTGGAACCACCGCAGAGCACTCCTTCGTTAGTGCAATTACGCCCAACTCCTCCATTTTTCTTTTATTCGAGAGTATTTCCTTCATGAATTTGGTGTATGTTGGCATTTGTGTCAGGGCCTCCGCAAATGGTATGTTGATGTGGAGCTTCTTGAACACATCCATGAATTTGTTGAATTGGTGGTCCAGCTTCCTCTGCTTCAATCTTTCCGGAAAGGGTAAGGCATGCTTGAATGGTTGGATTACTTCCTTTTCTTTATTTTTCAAAGCCTCCTTCTGTGGGATTTTGGATGAGGAGGGGTCTGTATTGGTACCTTTTTCTTCAACAGTGAGTGTGGATGCACCTTGCTGTGCTGATTGGTTCTGGTGGATCTCTTTTCCACTCCGGAGCATAATAGCATTGGCCTCCTCACTTGGGTTCTTTTTAGTGTTACCTGGTAGTGTACCGGGCTGCCTCCCTGAGAGTTGATTTTCCAGCTGGACAATCTGATTCTCCGAGCCTCGAATCGAAGCTTCCTGATTCTGGAACTGAGTCTCAGCAGTAGATATAAATTTAGTCATCAGATCCTCTAACCTTGTGGTGTTCTCCTACTGAGGTGGTTGTTGAGCCGGTGGAGGAGGTGGCTGCCGTGGCTGCTGTGGACAAGGGTTTTGATACCCTTGTTGCTGACAAGGGCCCTGATGGGGTTATTGCGGCCTTTGGAATTGGTTCGATATGGAGGTTGGTTGTAGTTGGGCGGTCGCTGGGGCGGAGGATTCTACTGTTGTTGGCCCTAGCCTATGTTCTGTTGATCTCACCATGTCGGGTTTTGGTACTGCTGGTACTGGTTGGCCCTCGATTTTGGGCAACATAACTCACCTCGCTCGTCGAGGGGCCTCTAACCGATCCCGGGCATTCTCCCATGATGTGGTTATCACCACAGTCACCACATGCTGGATGGTGCGCCACATGAACTTGAGATGCTCCTTTGAGGTTCAATGCGTAGATTTTCTTGGACACAACGTCCAACTGAGTAGCTAACATAGTGGTAG
Organism: Viscum album; assembly: GCA_963277665.1. Classification (NCBI taxonomy): domain Eukaryota; kingdom Viridiplantae; phylum Streptophyta; class Magnoliopsida; order Santalales; family Viscaceae; genus Viscum; species Viscum album. Next base: position 1,240,005,545 of record OY728153.1, read on the forward strand.
CGTCAATGTTGTACATACCTCACTTTTGAGTCCCCCGCTCGGAGTTCCACTGGAATCTATTGGTTGATATGTCTTCCAGTAGTTCGAATAGTTCTTAGGGGGACTTCCGCATCACCGTACCTCCAGCGGCATCATCCACCACGAACTTGGTATTCGTGGTAAGTCCTCCGTAGAAGGTCTGTAATTGCATCCAGAGTGGGAGTCCGTGATGGGGGTATTTTCGTAACATCTCCTTGAAGTGTTCCCAGGACTCGTACAACGACTCGGAGTCGTGCTACTGGAAGTTATGAATCTCATTCTGGAGTTTCACCGTCTTGGATAGTGGGAAGTACTTGGAAAGGAACGCCTGGGCTAGCTCCTCCCAGGTGAGGATAGATCGTTGTGGCAGCCCCTTGATCCAGTCTTTTGCCTTATCCCATAGAGAAAAGGGGAATATGTGAAGACATATGGCGTCCTCAGACACGTCATGGTACCGAAAGGTGTCGCAGATCTCCAGAAAGTTGGAGAGATGGACGTTTGGATCCTCGCTGGCCAGGCCTCCAAATTGGACTGTGTTCTGGATCAGCTGCATGATAGAAGGCTTGATCTCGAAGTTCTAGGCCTAGACCGGAGGACGAATGATGCCCGTATCAGCTCCGTGAATCGAAGGAAGTCCGTACTCCATAAGGGTATGTCTTGGAGGTTGTTGTTGATGGGGTGGAGCTTACATAAACTACTCCTGATGGGAAAAGTATGGCCGTGGGAAGAGTTGCTGCTGCGGCCATTGGTAATCCCTTGGGAGGAATTCCATGAAGGCTCCAGGAGGTTGCTCCGGTAGACCAGCAGCGGGAGGCTGCTGATCCTGGTACTGATGCTCAATCACAGCATCTACGGCTGGTGCTCCCTCTTCCTTGTTCACCATAGGTCTTTGTAGATGGTTGCGAGTTTCTGTCTGTGTACGCTGACGATGAAGCAAGGTCTGTTCGATTTCTGGGTCAAGCGGAACTAATTCCGAAGACTCGACACTTCTGGATCATGTAAAACGTCTAAACATACACTTTAAATTCTGCACAACACAAAAACGAAAACCAGGCGTAAAAGGGAAAAAATGAAGAAAATTTGAAATGAGATTTAGAAAAGAGATTTTTGATAATTTTTGATTTTTATGTTCACTTAAATCAATTATTAACAGAATTTAAATTTTAGCACTAAACGGGGTCCCCGGCAACGGCGCCAAAATTTGGACTACACTTGTCGTTGATTGAAGTTATATGCGTCCCAAATTAATTACCCATTCTTAGAACTTTAGTATAGCATAAGTTCAGGGTTGATCCACTGGGAACCATGGTGTGTATGAATTTAATTGAGTTAATACTTAATTAGGTAAAGTATGAAAAATTTAGAAATGATTGGGTTGATTTTTGGGTTTTGATTTAAACTAAACTGATTTACTTTGAAGTATGAATACATTTTGAAAGAAAACAATGGGTAAATTTAAAGAGTTCTTAGAAATGGAAAGAAAAGACGTGTCGGGGCTGTGGTGAATAAGGAGATCTTATGCAGATTGTTTAAATGGTTGTGCTGTTCATAATAATTCAACCATTCAGGATTTCATTTTGTTACAAGATTTCCTTGGTCTGGTTCCTCTTGTTTGGAATTAGAGCAGTTGACTCCTTGGTCCGGCAGTCAATGTCCTTAATTATTTATTACGTCCAGTACATTAGTTGAATCGGTGAAAACCTTCCAATGGTCATGGATATTTTCACCATTACTTTTTTTTTGTATTGCTGAGAATCCTTCCCTTGGTCCGGCAATGAATTCTCAGTTATATTAGACAGTGGTTTAAGAAGAGTAAGAAGAATTACAACGATTCAAACACAACTATATAAAACAATATACAAATTATGATCCCATCATCCACATCCCCAACACGAGGGGTTTAGTTACACATAGAATTTAGGAGAGAAATGACACACGTGATACCTGACAGATTCATAGAGTAGGCGTTGAGGAAGAGTATCGGAAGGCAGAATGGCGGAATAGCGGAATGACGACACCTTGGTGGCTTCGAGAATGGTGATAGCAGAGCTTCTCTCTCCTCCAATGGTTCTCAAATCTCAAAATTCGTAGGCCAAGGCCTCATTTTATAGAAAAATAAAGTACACGACGTGTATAGAAAGTACAGGCCGTGTACTTTTCGTCAACGCGTATTGGCGCCATTTTCTCCGCTGGAAGGTGGCCGAGCACGCCGTTCTTGACTTTTGCACACGGCGCCGCCTGCAAGTTGCGTGAACACGGCGTGAAACTCCTCCATACACGACATGTAGCGCCGCCATCCCCCTCTAGAATAGCAGACGTGACATGTAAAAGTTCAAACACACCGTGTCTTCATCAACGGCCACATGGGCGTGTGGACTTTTCTCTGCAACCACCGCTTCTAGAAGGTGGAACACGACGTGTAGCGCCGCCCCACACGGCGTGCATCTCTGCCTGGAGACATGGGCATGTACTCCCTACTTTGGTTCGTGTCCTTGTCTGGATGTACACAACGTGTATAGAAAGTACACGTCTTGTAGTTTCAAAAATTTTACAAACTTCCCTTGATCCGTGTATTAAGCCAGAAAGATCCTGCAAGTAAACAGATTCACCAAAATCAAAGAATATGTTAATGAAACCACAAATATTTTCTGAAAACATGCTTTTATCTTCAATTATATATATGTAAATGTATACACAAATTGGGTGCATCAGTAGTAAAAAGAAAAAATAAATATTGTAAAAAATATTTTGGTTTTGGTTTTGGATAGTCTACGATGGAGGAAGAGAATCCATCATTTTATAAAGGTTAAACAATTCATCTCCACTCTCCAAATATTGAACACTTTTAATCCAAAAAGTAAGGAATCTTGACAAAATATATACTTTCATTTGAACATCCATAGAACTTTGACCCATCTAAGAATATGAGAACTATACAACTAAAAAACCCTTTAGCTCTTTAAGATCTGACTTAGTAACATATTTGTATATATTTTCTCTTTTTTACCCACAATTCAAAATTTAAATAGAAAAAATATTATTTATAAATTGAGATTTCTTGAAAACATCGATACTTCTATTAAAGAGTTACAAAAACTACTTTTAAAGAATAAGAATTTTCTAACTATTCATAAGATTTTCTAGAACTTGTTAGATCTTCTTGTAACTTCACTAATAATTCATTCTGAAGATTAAACTTAGGAATAACCTTATAAAGGGAATTCCATCTTTATCTATTTGAGAAAATTGAACTTATGGTTTTTTATAAAAATGTATTTATATGCCTTTTCCAAAAGATTTTACTAAGGAAGAAACTGAATGCTCTAGATAAAGATTTATCAAACAAATCAACAAAACAATTTCCATAATTGATAAATTATTTCAAAAAACTTTCTTGAAAACTAAAATGAATAAAAAGATCCAAACCATTAATAATTATCTTCTTAGAATAATATTTCTCTTGGACTGAAGTCCTATTTCTCTTCATTCCGCTCGGATTGGCTTCTTTAGAAGTCTTTAATTATGTAATTTCAATGGAGGGGACAAAAGGTTTTAAATGGTTTAGAAAGAATTAAGGGTTCCAAATAGAAAGAAGAACGGTATTTTTAATATGGTTTTTATGTGATGTTTTAGAATCACAATCCAAAATATTGAGTAATCATTTTAAATAATTCTATTGAAAAGATAGTTTTACATAAGAAAATGATTTTGAAACAATAAATTTATGTAATTTAATAACATTTCTAAGAAAAATTAATTTCAAATCAAATATGTTATATAAAAAAAATATTAATTAAGAACACAAAATTTCAATAAATAAACCTTTATTTCTACATTTAATTTAAATTTATACAAGAAAGTACAAGAAGGGCCCCCAATATTTTAACTTCTAGCAAAAAATAAGTCTTAAGTAGGAATATAAAACATTTTTTAATAAAATAATAAAATAATAAATTTTTTACACATATTAGATTAATTTAGACATTTTTTTACATATCATAATATGAAATTAAATAATCTTTAAGGGGTATACATGATGTAATCAAAAGTAGTTAAATATATTTATTCATTACATAAAATAATAAAGTGATTGAAGATATTATAGTTTTTGAATAAATTAAATTCTTCTTGAATGTTAATATCTCAAATTTAAGGATATTTTATTTTAGATAAAAAATACTTCAGAGATGATAAAAAATAGAATCAATTAGTCATAATTGTATCAATGGTGTTTAGTGTAATATATTTACAAAATATCAAACATAGGTTCCTTTTAGTACCCATATGCTTTTGGGACCTACAATGTTAATAACTTAATAGTTAGGTAACTAAAACATTTTTCTATGAGAAGTGACTCTATAATTAAGGCTAGTTAATGTTTTTGAATAATAAACATGATTAATACAAAAAAATTTCATTATTTTAAAGTAACGGTCATTAGCATAATTTCTATTTATTTCATAGTGAAACAATTTAACAGTTGAGATACACTTTCTATTTGGATCAAGAACAAAAAAATTTCTATATAATTTTTGGTTTTATCTATTACTTACAACCCCAATTTTACCATTATTATTACCTTTATTTTTTATAATAATTTGATTCAAATAGTTTTCTTCTTTAATAAGCTTGGTATAATCTAGTTTTAAACTATTAATTTCATCAAATAGTTACATAATTTTATTTAAATAAAAAATAAAAGAATATTTGGAATAATTAGATATTAAATATATAATTTTTTTTATAAACAATATTTTTATGTATAGATACATCAAAATATATTTTTTTTGATTTATATACTATTTATTTAAATATTTAAATTATTATTGAAGTATAAAATAATATTCATTAACTTCATGATAAGAAATATTTTCTAATTTATAATTTTGAGATTAATTGTATTGTACCTCATCAAAGTGAGTCATAAGACATAGATTTATAATTTTATTATTATTCTATTCTTTATAGTTTGTAGTAGATTTTTCAATTTAATTAGAATAATAATTGTAGTTATCCTTCATAACTTTATTTCTTTTTCTTTTATAATTACATTTCCATTGAACTTTAATCATTGGGAAATTATACTTTGTGTGACCTTTCTTCTGGAAGTCATATCATTTATCATCTTTTTTTAATTTATTATTTCTCTTATTGTAAAATTTACAAATCTTTTAGAAAGATATAATATCTATTTACTTGAATTTCGATAACATTAATGAGATTATTCATCCATAGTCGTTTTTTGTATAGTATAAATTTTTATTTAGATATGATTTTAAAATTCTTCATATATCTTATATTCATATATAATCAAGGTTCTTATTAGTTATTTTATTTTCACTTATTTAACAAGTTTGGATTGATAAATAACATTATATATTTTATTACACTTAGAGGGAAAGCCTCTAGGTATCTTTAATGCACGATTTGGTTGTTTTATTTGATCTCCCAAGGCAAAAATATGCTTGAAAATGTATGTCAAACTTCTATTCATTTTATTGATGGTTTCATATTCATGCATCCAGAATATGTTAAATTTCCATTTTGTGGTGTCATAACTTATTTTTATAACATTATCAGTGCATTAATATAAGATATAAATGGTCTTCCTATTCTTATATTCATTATCACACTAAGGGACATGATTAAATGCATATGATCTTAATCCACATACAATATAATTCATATCTCTCTAATTAAGATCAGACTCTTTATCTTGATAATCAATCCATTTTTTCAGATATTCTTCAAGAATTTCATATGGATTTAATACCTTTAAATCAAACTTTATTCCAATATTTTTCATATAAATAATCCTTCATAATTTCCATCATTAATAATCATTACCAATAAAATAAGGTTCCTAGATCTTTGTAATACCTACTCTAAGATTAACTATTGGGATTTTATCTTCATCTGGATCTTTAACTAAAATTTTTTATAGCCAAAATAAATATAACTACTTAACATAATCCATTGATACCACATATTGGTATCATATAGAAACCACAAAATAATAAAGATTTCCATAATGTGAAATATATCAATAGATCTTTTTCTATGATACATTTTATTGTGTTAGAATGGAAACGATAATGATAGAAGAGGGGGAGGGTCTGAATTGTGTTTCTTTAATGACTTGAAAAATTCAAAACTTCACTCTTGAAATTAAAGTGATTCTTTTGTTATCAATTAAATATGAGTGAGAAGTGGATAATAAATAAATAAAATAACATCATTGGCAATGTATAGTGGTTTGAGGAAAATGTATCCCCTAGTTCACTTCAACAACACTCTACTTTATCAGCTTGTTGATTTTAACAAGTTGTTCATAATATCCAGACACCTATAAAATTGGGGTTTGGTTGTTGAAATGTTTAAAACAAGGATTTTATAGGTCCTTTTGGTTCTTTTATAGGGAACTAAAATATCCACAGTGTATTACGATAAGAATAAACTCCACCCTAATGGAGTATGATTTGTCGAAACTTCAACACTAAATATATTAATATGAAGAGACTGAATACTGATTCAACTCATAGTTATTGTATAAACTTAAATATATAAATGATAATTAATAAAGAACATTATCAAAATATTCTTCAATGTCAAATATGATTACTGTAAAATGTATTAGAGAACAAACCAGGTAGATGATTAAACATTTATGTATCCAAAGTGTATCTCTAATAATTGATTTTTCAAAATTCATCAAAAGGTTAAAAAATAAACACAGTATCATCAATAGTCATGTAGATCAAATCGATAAGAATCAAAACATGTATGTCACCAAAGTGTATTTATAGAGGTGAAAACACATTATTATTTTACAATGTGCATCATGTATCATTATAAGAATAATCACTTGGTATTTATCATGATAATAAATTTGTTTTCAGTAAAAAAAGTCCACAAATATCTCATGACAAATCATTATTATTTCAATTTATAATTGTCAAATAATATCATAACTTTCCTTAAAATAGAAACAATTTAACCTATTGAATGTGATACTTTAAATTAGTATTTATATATCTTTAAAGAGATATTTAATTTTTATGATACCATTGTAGAAAATTTGAAAATAATCTATAATTCAAAAAACTGTATTTGACCAAGTCAAATATAGGGTATCTCTGTATAGTAATAAAATTAGAAAGTATAGTTGAAAACTTATGGTTGATTACATAATTAGGAATGATGAACCACATGTTTGTTCCTTAAACGTGGGGTTACTTCCCAAAGTAGGGTTCCTGATTCCTACGTTCATTCCAAAAGTAAGGTATGAATGTATGGTTCATAAATGAAAATTGGGATCATAAAAAATATGTTCTTATTAAAACATTGGGTATAAAGAATATTTTCAGACTTCTTATAAATACATCTAGACTACTTTATGGTTTGATAAATCAAATAATCTTCAATATCTTTAAAGTATAAAATTATTATAGAATAAATTAATTATTCCTGAAATTATTATCTTGAAATTCACTTAAATTAAGTTCATTAGAAACATGTATTTTGATGTTTGTGAGCATCAAAATCAAAAATGAATTAATTAAATTGTTGGATCAACACATTCACATCATGTTTTGGTTGTATTAAATGGATGGAACCAGGAAAATCATATTATTTCTAAATATGGTGGAAAATGGAATGATTTTTCTTATGTGAAACCAAATTAAATGAGAGAAGTATTGTGAAACCTTGTGATAATTCCAAATAAACTGTCACATTATATGATCAACAATCTCAATTTGTGTGAGTTTCCTAAAACACATAATAAGATAAAAATAGAGTTTCCTAAGATTTTAGTTAATGAACACCAAGATTGGAAGAAGATACAACTTCCAACAAGTCATGTAATAGGGAAAAATAACACATGTAAATATCTTATTGGAATGAGAAGATGTTTTATGTGTGTAAATGTAGGGGAGAAATAAAGTTATTTTTGAAAAAAAATTACATTAATCATAAGGTATAATTTATAGTTCAATATAATATATGTGGGGATATTGATAATTATCTGAGTTAATGCCATAATTCTTGTTCTAACTCGATGACCGAGGAAGGGCCTATGATATGCCGATCATTAAAGTGGATAACTTGATGTGTTTAGGTATTGAGATTTTAGATTTATGTTGTAAATGTTTTTTATCAGTGATATTATGGATATATAAATCATGAAACATGTAAAAATTGTTCTATAGTAGTTTTTAAGGGTTTTCAAACATATATTTAATGGTATTGAAAACCTGGAGAAGTGATTTCATGGTAAGGTGATATTTAAAAAAAACGTTATTGTGGGATAGATAACCCTTAATATGAACTTGAGGTTGAGTTATAATGTTTTTTTGGGATAAATATATGATTCATAAAAATAAATTAAATTGGATTGTTTGTATAGAGTTATTTTTTCAAAGCATATATGATTTCATTATGGTTTTTTTGGTGATTTAGGGAATATTTGTAAATGATTAGAATATTTTGGAAAGTATATGACTAGTGTGTATATGTAAAACCCCAACCATGTTTTTTATTTTATTTTATTATATTAATGAGTTCGGTTAATTTGGTTGAGGTCTGAGTTGATATCATAGTGTAAAATTTTATGTTTTGATGTTTTTGAAGGAGTTTTAGCCTATGCATAGTTTGTAAACATGATTTAGGGGCTAACTGTGTGACCTCTTGAGTCCGAGGGTGTTTTAGAACAAATTAATCTTTCATGGTGATTTTCATGACTTGAGCATTGTTTTACCTAAACTGTGAGAGTCCTAGGAGTAACTGTGTTGATTCAAGGTTTGTGTATAAACCATGGTGTATGAATTGTGCACAGTTAGGAGAGATCATGTGGAAAGCATGTTGGGAGTTTATACAATTTGACAGAACCGTTTTTTATGGTTGGTACATGGTTTCACTAACTATATATCATAACCATGTGAGGTTCCCCTTATCTCTCCCTCATATCTTGGATTCTTGGTGTTTCCATGGCGGGTTCCCTCTTGGATTAACCCTAGGGTGAGGGTTGGATTATGTGGTTTGATTTCTTTGATGTTAAGGTCTATGGATCATTCATTAGGTTCAGCTATTCCTTCCCTATAAGTTTCATTACATTCATATGTCATTGAGGTATCTGTTTCTATCCAATCCACTTTTATCATATTCCATTGATGCATAAAATTTCCTTTAATTCTTTCAAAAAGTTATAATATTTCTTGTGATGTGATAGTATTTTTTTCTGTTTTCCTAATGGAAAATTTGTTTGAATTAGATTTCAAAGGGATTTCTCAAATATGTCTATTTATAAATGTATTAAAGTTGTTCAATGAAAGGAAAATTGGAATTTTTAATAGAAATTGGGTATTTTGAGAGTGTTTTTGGCCTTTATTATGACATGGTGGCTTGTTTTGGTAGTGATTTGAGCCTTGTGTATGATTTTTGGTGACTTTCATTGGTTGGTGTTATTTTTTTATGCAATTTGTAGTTCTTTAGAATGATTTTTGGGTACTCCCTTGTTTATAAGGATATTCCATTGGATTTGGGAATTTCCATAGGTGAACAAGGTGAAACGATGAGTGGGAAAATAAATTAAGTTGGTCTTTTATATAGAAAAATTTGGATTTCAAATTTTTCCCCCTCTACCCTCTTCTCTTCCCTAGTTCTCTATTTTACAAATAATTCTTTAAAAAACCCATTGGTTGTTAAATGTTTCATTAGTCTTTAAATGATTTGAAATGTGGTTTAAAAATTCATCTTTCAAATGTGATTTATAATTTTTTTCTATAATTTTTGGGCCACTTTGGAACCTTGGAATGATGTTTGGGTAACTAAATGGTCTAAAGGATCATTTGAAATTTTTTACATGTAACTGATATTTCCTTTAGTATTTTGAAATGGTTTGGAAATGGGTTTTTAAATGTATTTGTACTGGGATATATTGAAGGCTCGATTGGTACTTTTGGTATTTTGGGAAAGTGGTGCGAAAGTGACATGATGTGAAGTCCCAGTTGGAAATTATTTGTGAATTCATGTGAGATAAGAACCTCTATGGTGGATCCTCTGAGGAGAGGGTCATTACATAGGTGGTTTTACTTTTTTGGCTAGGAAAGCACGGTGTTTGTGGGTTTCATTTTGAGCCATTTGTGTGAGGACATCCCCATTCACCATGTACTATTACAATGGGATTCACGGGCGTCATCTAGAGGGTTGAGTGATGATTAATTATTGACCCTGATTAGATGGGTTGGTACCCCCTATATTAGCTGATATTCTAGGTATGATTTGATACTATATTGGATAATTTAGAGTGGCCAATTGGTTATTAACTATAGTGCTGCACTATATACTTATAGGTGAGTCTGAACCAAGTACATCCTGATATTTACTCTATATATGTTTAAGAAATTCACATGATTAATATCTTTATGATCCATTTTTTTCTATTGAACGTGTTTATACCTCATTTTTATATTGTTATTTATTTTTATTCTTTCTTTATTTTTTATCATAACCATTTTTATTATCTGTTATGGGTCCTTATTTGGGTTTTCTTTTGTGTGAGTTGGGCTTTGAAATAGAAATATGTTATAAAAAGTAACGTTATGTGCTTATTGTTTCTTAAGGTGGGTTTCCTAGAAATATGTTCTTGTATTTTTAAATGATAAAAATCATATTTTCTATATATATTTTCAAAACAGTGTTCATGTATTGTTTTAGTAAAATTAAATGAATGGATTATATGGTGATTTCCTATTGACCTGTTTATGTTCACACCCTACTTTTTCAACTTGGAATCAGTAGAACAGAGTTGTTTTGTGGGTGTAGGTTTCTGGTTCAGGTTGCAAATGGAGTGGGATGGATTATTGATGGTGGTGACCCAAATTACATTTGTAGGTCGTGTTAGTAGAGTTTTTGTTTAGTTTTATTTTAGTTTGTAGTTTTGTTCCGCTATTTTTGTATCTAGATTTGGCTTCAAATTTATTGATGTTCTGTGATTTTTGGTTATGTTTATTTCTCCATTGGGTATTTGAACATAGTTTTAATTAGGATAAATCAATCCCACTTGACAATATTGATTCCTGACACTAGTAACCATCCCGAGAAGATGAGTAATGACACTCAGTCCTTTTCTTGGGCCGGTTCAGGTGTCAGGTCATATGGAAACCTTGTTTAGATCATGAAAAAATGGTACCATAGTAGCTATTTTTTTATTTGGGGTATCAGGTAGCTGGAGATTAAGATTATGAGGACTCAAGATGTAGGTATAAGAAGGAAATCATGAACACTTTCTTATTCTAATCCTCATTTTTACAGAGTAGTACGAGATTAAGTCTTTCTTTTTGTTTCTGGTTTTTATGGATAGGGAATGACAATTGATATGGGTTGATGCTATATGTAGGTATTACATAGAAAGTAACCCATGTCGGTCTTGGTGCATGAATTAAGGAATTCCTAGTGATTGATGTTTTCTTATTGAATGTTCCACCAAACCATGTAATAAGGGTTTTCATCGATGTTGGTTCCTTATCTCGGGTGTTGGGTGTGAGTTGTGTTTTATATTGGATTTTGGTTGTTGTGATAGAATTGAAAAATGAAATTGGTTTTTGGGAGAAAATTTATATGAAAATAAAAAAGGTTTCAAGATGTGATCTTATTTTGAATGAGGGGGTTGTTTATTGGATAAAATTTGAAAAGTGAGTTGAGGTTTGGTGGAATGTAGTTTTAGATTTAGAGTGGTTTCAAAATTTAAATGAAATAGTGGTTTTTTAAAATAGGAATTTGGGTTTTGTTTGTGATTTTTTAATTAGTATCCTATTTTTTGGCATAAGGTGTGTATTTTGGTTGAGTTTTTATTGGGAGTTGGTTTTGGTTTTGTTTTTTCATATTGTTCAGAGAATTCCGCCCAAAAAGGTCTCTAAGGTTTCTAGTTTGTTTGGTTCAGTTCTCATCTCTTATATACACCCAATGGGGTGCAAGAGTCAACCTATTTTTGGGTTTGCCTAATTTTTCTGGTGATATTGGTCTGTTGGAGTAGGCAAGGAGGTTTTATGAAGTTGATAATGTTTTCATGTTGTTGGGAACTCTTGAATCCATGAGAGTGTGTGTTGTTATGAGATGGTTTGTAGGTTTTATTTTTGATCAATAGAAGGTGATTTTTCTTTAATCTTTTCATATTGGGATGACATGGAAAGTGTTTAATACAAATTTATTCCAATGGTTCATTCTTGGGGAGTTGAAGTCGAAGAAGGTGGTAGATCTCTTTATATTTCAGCAAGGTATGTGGATAGTTAAGGTTTATGTTGATCACTCCAAGGAGTTGGTTCCATTCCCTCAAAGGTAGAAACACAAGAATATTTGAAATAACCTCTCTTTATCTGGGTTTTTTTATGAGAATCCATGAAGCGAGTCTGCTCATCATGAAATGTTCTGTTAAAGAAGATATTTTATGAGGCATACTTAGCTGAGCTAGTTACTGAAGTATAGAAAGATGAAAATATAGTGTCTCTCAGTGCTTATGAAGGTTCCCCATATTTCTAGAGGGGTATTCTAGAGTTTATTGTTATATTGGGGTCTCCATAAATGGTTCCATCACTTTGATCATTAGACTATTCGTTCGTGTGTTTCTAGCGTAGTAGATTCGGGCACTCAAAGTTGTCCTGTTGATCTCCTCCAAAGTCATTCAATTTATGTGGTCATTTATGTCACCTAGATAAATTTTGTAAGAATGGAGTCTAAAAAGGGAGTTTTTAACAAAGTATGTCAACTCTTGTCTGTGAGGAAGTGGATGCTTTCTACATTAGGGCAGCATTCCTAGGCCACATTGTGAATCTTTCATGTAGTTGGGAATCGTGGGTATGGTGGAGTGGTCGGCCCATCTTTTTTACCTCCAACATTGAAGAAGGATAGGTTTATGTTTCTACATTGTATTGTAATTATTTGTTTTGAGTCTCTCCATATTAAAAAAGAAGCTATCAGTTCTATTCTCCTTGTAACTTAGTGGTTTCATTTTGTGGATATGGATCTTTTTATAGTAAGCTTTTATTGATCAGTCTTGGATTTGGTTTAGGGTTTTTCCCACTAAGGATATGTTCATGATTTTTTAAAATGATAAATTTTGGTTTAGTTTTGAGGTTTGGATTGAGTTTTATTCATGGGTTTCTTCAATTGTTGGGGGTTTGGAATGTAGTACACCCCGGTTTCGGCAACATAACCCCCTTTCCTCGCGTTTTTTTAATTGGTGTGTCTAAAATAGACAGTTTACATAAAATAGAGAGTATCCATAAAATAGAGAGTTTCCATAAAAAAGAGAGTCTCCATAAAGTGGGGTGTTTCTATAAAGTTGGGTGTTTCCATAATGTTGGTTGTTTCTATAAAGTGGGTTGTTTCCATAAATTGGGGTGTTTCCATAAATTGGGATGTTTCTGTAAAAATGTGTTTTTATAAAAAGGATTAAGGTGAAGGATGTGATATTTAGGGGGTTTTATAAAGAGTTTTGGGACCAAAATGAAGCTCGCACGATCCATACACGGTTGGCCCAAACCGTGTGTTCAAACCTTGCGTAGAGGTCAAATCTAGATCTTATCTTCTATGAGATTACTCATTTTCTATATATATATATATATATATATATTTGGCTTCAAAACTCCCATTTTTTGTGATTACTCTCCCTAGAAGGGTGGAGAACCCTCCCCACATGAGTTGGAGCCAACCCAAAGCCTTCCCTTGGTGCTTTCGAGTCTGATTCTTGAAGTATGTTACCATTATTTCTGGATTTGTCATGTTTTCTTAGATCTTATTAGATATACTTCTCTGATCTCCATTCATTCTCAGATATGAACCTATAGTGGGTATATATACATTTTTGGATTCCAAATAATTCAATGTTGAGTCATGATCTTTCTAGTATAAGATAACTAAGTCCGTTCTTGGAGAATCGACCCGCTTTCTTGTGCGTTCTTCACCTATTCTCAATGTTTCGTCAAAACCATCAAGGTATGTGGCTTCACCATTATCTCCTATTACTATAATTTATTTTAATAGATTCAAATCGGTTTATTTATTATGAAATTCATGTCAAAATCTTCATTTGTGATGATTTATGGTTTTTGTGATGTTGGGTGATCTTGGTGAATAGTTGTGCAAAAGGTGGTTTAGTTTTAGGAACTTAAAATGATGATTTTAAATTGTGGATTTTCTGGAATTTCTAAATGGTTGATGAAGAACCTATCTTAAATAGAAATTATTTTAAAAAAAATCGTTTTTTATTGAAATGGTTTAGAATTGAAACGGTTTGGCATTAAAATAGTTTTCAATAAAAAGATGTTTTTATTGAAAGGGTTGTTTTGGCATGATCATTGGGAATATGTGGTGTGTGTTCATGTTGCATATATGGGGCTTGGTTGAAATATTACTGGGTGCTCAGTGACAAAGGTTTAATGGCACATGGTAATTTCATACACGAGGCTTGGTTGAAATATGATTGTGTGTTCGGTGCCAAAGGGTTAATGGCACATGGGAAACAATTACCTTGTGACGACTTAGTAGATCGACAAGAAACTTCTCATGTTTATGGAACAATCATAACATAGCATGCATGGTGGGTTTCATGGGTTTGAGGAATGGTTGGGTATTCTGATAAAGGGATATTTTGAAATGGTTGTAAATATTGTTTAATTATTTTTCTAAAAAAATATCTTTCTGGGAAAATTGGTTTCAATTGAACTTGTATTCTTTGGGTAATGAATGGTTTTGGAAACTTGTTTATATTTAGTAATAAACTATTTTTGAGAAGTTATTTTATATAATATTTTTTATATAGTTGTTGCAAACTCTTCTATCTTAGTGGCGTGAGTAGGGAAGTCATTGGGGGAAAACCTACTGATATTTATACTCACCCATGCTTTGGAAAATTGGTTCTTTTGTAGATGATATCTTCCAGGACAAGGGAACAGGTAATGTTTCACATGTGTTTAGCACTACCTCATGATGTTTGGGCTGTTCGGATATTTTGGAGCTTGGATGCTATTGAGCATGGAGTCTTGAAGACATTGGAGAGTCTTGTATATTCTATCCGCTATGTACTTTGATAGTTGGTTATTCTTCTACTGTTTCTTACTTTGATGTGATTTTAAGATACACAAAGTTCTTGAGTTGTCTTCCATTTGTTCTTGCATCATATAGTGAATGTTTGGTTATGTTTGGTAGGTTTATTGTTTTATTTCTAAAAGGGTAAATTGTCCCCCACTTGTATTTGAATCCCTTCGGCATTTATTTCCAGCCTTTGGAATCTTGGTGATGTCACTTAAGGCCTAGTAATGACTCATTGTACTCTTAAGCCAATGATAATTGGTTGGTCATTACAAATGGTATCAGCTTGTTCGATCCTTTCCTTACAAGTAGTCAATGATGTTCTTATTTTTGGAGACGAAATGCCTTCTTGTCTATTCCTTGGGTGGGAATCTTAGAAAGGAGTAGGATTGTCGGAACATGAAATGTATAGAAAAAAACGACACAGCTGACCCTTTTATGATGAACTCCTAGTTACCAGGGAGATGGGTAAATAAGTGTTTGGATACATTTCTATAATTTTGAAATCTCATTGTCATGGGTTTAACCAATGAGACAAGAATAACATGTATTGTAAAATAATTACTTCCCACTAGGAGTGTATATATAATTTTGAGGAATGATTCATGTTGTGAAAAAAAAATTGTTAATTTTTGAAAAATAATAGAATTGATTTTCAAATGAAAGATTTTGAAAAAGTGAATGCTTATCATATTTTGAAAATGGTTTAATTTTTAAAATCATGTAAAGTGTTTTAAAAAATAGTTGAACATGGGAAAAAGGTTGTTTTGAAAGAAATGTTGTGAAAGTTGATGTGATAGAAATTGAAATGCTAAGCCAATAGTTTCTAGAGAGTGAGATTAATAGAGTTTGTTGTTAGTTTAAAAAATGTCACCTGGTAGGCATCGTCGAAACCAACATGAAGAAGCTGCGGAGAATGTTGTTTCACCAAAACCACATGTGAACCAAGAGCTGGGTCAGAGTATTGTCCATGATTTTCAAGATGTGGACACAAGGAACATGATGAATGAGCCACGACATGTGGATCATACCATCCAGTTCATGAAGAAAAATCCACCTAATTATTAGGGTGATTCTGAACATGAGAAGGCGAAGGTGTGGCTATGTAGGATGAATCATATCTTCGACTTCATCGGCACACCGGTAGAGCTAAATGTCAAACTAGCGACATATATGCTCAAGGATCTTGCATGTTAGTGGTGGGATTTAGCGATGCAGGCTAAATTGGATGAAGGACTTACATGGGAGGATTTTGAGGAATTTTTCAAAAAAAAATTAAATCCTCACGCATTCAAGTTCCAAAAAACAATTGAATTCTACAACCTGAAACAAGAGAGTATCTCTGTCATATAGTATGTGTCTAAGTTCATGAACATAGTACAATTTCCACCAGAAGTTGTGGCAAGGGCCTCTTTGAAGGCATGCATCTTTGAATTAGGGCTAAGGTAGGAAATTCGATAAAAGATTCCAGTACTTTGTATTACAGATAATATAAAGATGGTGAATTGAGCGACTGTGGCTGAACATGATATCTTAGGATCTATGGGAGGAGGCATGGTGATACCTATAGGAAATAGTGGGAACTCAACCACTGGGAACAAGCAGAAAAGGGACACCTACTTCCAAAGTGCAAGTGGAAATCGAAACCAGACGGATGGATTAGTAAAACTTCCTCCATGACCCCGGAGCAATGTAAGTTTCTTTCAATGTGGTTCACTTGACCACATAAAGAGATATTGTATGACACAACCTAGAGCATGTCATAATTGCAACAAGATTGGAAATCTTCAGCACTATTGTCGCAGTGCTCCAAGGTTAGGTGCTCGAGACACTTCTCAGGTGTCGCAAGCTTTGTATGATTTGACAGGATGAGGATAGCATAATCAGTCTTTTCAGCAGAGCAGAGCTAGCCATGGTGATTCTAGAAATACCATGAATTCTCAACCAAGGAAACCTCACCATGAAAACAAGGAGAAAAATGTTGTGAAGAAACAATTTTATGGAGTTGATCAGATGATTGTTGATGACCAGGATGAACCATCTTTTGTGAGAGGTATGTTTATTTTGAAATCAACCTTTGTGCAAGTGTTTTTTGATATAGGCGCATCACATTCCTTAATTTATTTTCATGCTTTTGACTTGCTATGTTTAAGATTGGAAATTATGCCTTAAGTTTTGAAACTGCAAACTCCTCTCAGTGAAACAGAATGTCAAGACTTTGTGTGTAGAGCATGTGATATAACTATTGATGGAGCTGAGCTAAAATGGGACTTTTCAATGTTGGATATGGATGTCTATGCTGTAATCCTAGGTATGGATTGGCTGAAAATATTCAAGGATCAAATCACCTATTATAGTAGAATAGTTAGTTTCATGACTGAGGACGAAATCAAGCATCTCTTTAGAGGAGAGATACTTGTAAAGAAGTGTGAAAATAGCTTCTTGGAACCAATGGTGGGAACTATCTCTTACCAATTGGTAGATTTGACTTTGGAATCAATATAATAGATTGAGGAAAATAGTTTTCCAGCTATTGTGGATCAATTTCTAGATGTTTTTCCCAAGAACTTCTCTGAGTTACCACTTTTAAGGGAAGTGGAGTTTATGATTGATCTTTTTCTGGGGACCAATTCTATTTTACTTCGGTCTAATAGGATGGAACCAACAATTTTATGGGAATTGAAGGTGAAGTTAGAGGAGCTGGAAAAGTAAGGGATTCATTTGACCAAGTATGTCTCCAAGGGAAGCACAAGTTTTGTTCATGAAGAAGGAAGATGGAACTCTGTAGCTGTGTGTTGATTATCGTAAGCTTAAACAAGTTACAATAAAGAGTAGATATCCACTTCCACGCATTGATGATGTGTTCAATCAATTAAGGGGAGATCAGTGGTTATCCAAGATTGAATTTTTATTAGGATATCACCAATTGAGAGTTTGGAAAGAGGATATTCCAAAGACAACTTTCAAAAGTAGATATACCCACTATGAATATATAGTCATGCCTTTCGTTCTAACTAATGAACCATTGGTCTTCATGGAATTTATGAATAGGATATTTCAACAATAACCGGATTCATTTATTGTGGCATTTTTAGATGACATTTTGGTCTATTCAAAGACAAGGGATGATCTTGAGGTGCACCTAGAAATAGTGTTAAAAATCCCGATACATTATCATTTGTATGCCAAATTATCAAAGTGTGATTTTTGGATACAAGAAGTACATTTTCTTAGCCATGTCATTTATGAGAAATGAGTTAATGTTGATCCGGAAAAGATAGAAGCCATTATCTCATGGAAACCACTAAAGAATGTTTTCTAGATATAAAGTTTTCTTGGTCCTGTTGGTTACTACTGATGCTTTGTGTGTGATTTATCACGACTAGCTTCACCAATGAAAGCTCTTACAAAGAATAATGCTCCATTCTAATGGAAAGTGGAATGTCAGATGTCTTTCCAAGAACTGAAAGTTCCACTTACATTGGAACCTATCTTGATCTTTCCAGAATTAGGACAGGGGTATGTGGTGTATTGTGATGCTTCGGGATCATGTTTAGGGTGTGTTTTCATGAAAAGAGATCATGTGGTTTCTTATGGTTCAAGGTATTTGAGGTTTCATGAGAAGAATTACCCAACACATGATTTGGAGTTAGCTGTAGTAATCCATGATTTGAAAACATGGAGACATTATCTCTTTGATGAGAAATTTACTATTCTTACAGATCAAAAAAACTTGAAACACATTTTCTCACAGTGATATTTGAATTTGAGGAAAATGAGATGGATGGAGTATCTCCAAATATTTCAATTTGACTTGATGTACACACCTGGGAAAGGATATTCAGTGGTGGATTCATTGAGTAAAAAGTCACATACTCAGTTGGTGAAAGAAGATTTGGATGAATGGAAGTTGATGTCATTATTATCTGACATGGATGTGGAATGTGAAGACCGAGGTGATATTTCAGTTTCCTTTTTAGCTATACTAGTTCCTAATTTAGTAAAAATGATCAAAGAGGCAAAACATCTAATGCAGAATGTCTGGTTGTATGTTCAAAACTAAATGGGGGGGGGGGGGAGACCAATGAGGGATGAAAACTTGATGGGGGTTCAGTTTTGTGTTTTAGAGATCAGATGGTTGTACCTATGGTTTGTCCGGAAGAACTCCTTCATTCTTAACACTATTCAAGATGGGTTTTACGTCCAGGTACACAGAAGATGTATCTGGCGTTGAATGAACAATTTTGTTATAGAGGCATGAAAAGAAAGGTGGCTGAGTTCGTCTTATGGTGCTTAATTTGTCAGTAGGTTAAAGAAGAGCAACAAATACTAGTGGATATGTTACAATATTTTCCCATCCCTGTGTGGAAATGAGATCAGATAGCAATGGATTTTATTATAGGTCTTCCAAGAATAGTCCAGAAACACAATTCCATTTGGGTGATAGTGGATCATCTAACCCTCTCGGCCCATTTCATACATATTCGTAAAACTCATACGATGGAGGATCTTTCAAATATCTATATTCGAGAAGTGGTAAAGAGGCATAGTGTACCAGTGTCAATAGTCTCAGATAGAGATTTGAGGTTCACGTCTCGTTTCTTGAAATCCTTAGAAGAATCCCATGGGACTTAGTTGACTATGAGCATAGCATATCATCCTCAGATGGATGGGAAATCTAAGAGGATGATACAAAAGTTGGAAGACAAGTTGCAGGCTTGTGAAATTAATTTTGGTGGCTTATGGGAGGAGCATATAGCTTTAGTGGTGTTCTCATACAATAACAGCTATCAAGCCTCGATACACATGGCTCTGTTTGAAGCATTGTATGGGCATCCTTGTTGTTCTCCACTATGTTGGGTGGAAACGGGTGAAACATCACTAGTTGGGACAAGCCTTGTCCAAGAAAGAACATAGAAGATCTAATTGATTAGAAAGAGGATGGAGAAGGCTCAGAGTCCTCATAAATCTTATGCAGTTTACTGTCGAAGACTGTTGTCGTTAGCCATGGGTGATCGTGTCTTCTTGAGGATGTCTCCAAGTCTTGGACATCGTCGCTTTGGTAAGTAGGGAAAGTTATCTCTTAGATACATTGGCCCTTTTGAGATACTGGAATGGGATGTAGAGAAGGCATATCGGTTGGCAATACCACCACGGTTTAGTTTGGTGAATAATTTGTTCCATGTATCCTACTTAAAAAAAAGTATCACCCTGATCTTGACCATGTTATAATATGGGATCACATTGAGATAGAACCAGATTCATCACTAGTACATATCCCTGTGTGGATCATGGATATACAAGAGAAAGTCTTTCATGGGAAAAGCATCGGCCTAATGCTGGTTTTATGGAACATGGTCAGATTTAGGAAGAGACTTGGGAATGTGAGAATGAAATGAAAGTGCAGTGGTCGAAAATCATTTTTTCCCATGAGGGTTTTCAAATTTCTTAGGATGGAAAGACCAATGGTGGGGATAATGTAGTACCCCCAGGTTTGGGTACATAACCCCCTTTCCTCACATTTTTTAATTGGTGTGTCTAAAATAGAGAGTTTCCATAAAATAGAGACACTACTGGAAATAGTATCTTTCCCAACGGTTCATAACTGTTGGGATAGGCTGCAGAACCGTTGGTATATCTTATACCAATGGTTTTTCCAACCGTAGGGAAGTAAGCTGTTGGGAAAAATATTTCCCAATGGTTCTGCATAAACCGTTGGGATAGGTTAGTTACAGTAACCTATCCCAACGGTTTGGTTGAACCGTTGGTATACGTTTTTCCAACGGTTCAACCAAACCATTGGTAAAAACCTCTTCTAGGAAATTTTTCCAACGGTTTAAAAACCATTGGGAAAGAGTTTTTACCAACGGTTCTATGAGAACCGTTGGTAAAAAACATCCTACATAATGTATGCCAACGATTTCAAACCGTTGGTATAGGCTATGCTGTGCAAAATGCACAGTAGCCTGCAATTTTCACAGGTCTGCAATCCCATTCCTGTCCATTGTACGGTAGTTATCCATTCGCTATCCTTTCCAATTATTTAACATACAATTCATACACATTTAACATTTCACCCTAGAACTATACACATCTAGAATTAAATCATAATTCATAACATAATTATAAACATACAAAATTTATTTAGAATTCAATTTAAAACTTAGATGACAATTATATGTCAAATCCTAAATTCAATTCATAATTGAATACATACATAATTTAATTATCAATTATCAATAAAATACATAAAAAACTAAATACGTAATTATATGTGTTATACACAATTAATAATACATACAAGTGGTTTTTACTAAAAATGATGTCCATTTTAAACATTATACATACACTTGGATTGATCCTGGCCACACAGCGTCTCAGATTGAGGTGCAGTTGACTCGTACAAGTCACATATGACCCATGGATCATTGTCCTAAAGTTTCAACAGAATCCAAATCCGTTTGGTCGGTTTTCCGTATGCTAGTTGTTGTTTTCACTTAAAATGATGTCAATTTTAAACAAAAGAGAGACAATTTGAGTGGTGTCAGACACACCGCACCTCAGATTGAGGTGAGGTTGACTCATGCACGTCACATATGATGCATGGTTCGTTCTCCTAAAGTTCCAAGAGAAACTGAATGTGTTTGGTCAGTTTTCTGTATGTACTTAAAATGTTGTCCATTTTAAACAAAAGAGAGACACTTAGACTGATCCCGGCCACACCGTGACTCGTATTGAGCCTGGGTTGGCCCGTACACATCACATATGACTCATGGATTGTTGTGATAAATTATCAATAGATTCTGAATGCGTTTGGTCGGTTTTCTGTATGCTAGTTGTTAATTTCACTTATAATCCTGTCCATTTTAAACAAAAGAGACACAGTTAGAGTGGTTCCGGCCACACCGCATCTTGGATTTAAATGGGGTTGACTCGTACATGTCTCAAATGACCCATGAATCATTGTCCTAAAGTATACACACAATCCGATTGCATTTGGTCAGTTTTTTGTATGCTAGTTGATGTTTTTCACTTAAAATGATGTCCTTTTGAAACAAAAGATAGACACTTTGAGTGGTGTCAGCCACACCACGTCTCAGATTTAGGCAAGGTTGATTCGTACATGTCACATATGACCCATGGATCGTTCTCCTAAAGTTTAAATGGAAACTGAATGCGTTTGTTTGGTTTTCCGTATGTACTTAAAATGTTGTTCATTTTAAACAAAAGAGAGCCCCTTAGAGTGATCCCGACCACACCGTGCCTCAGATTAAGGTGGGGTTGACTCGTATACATCACATATGACCCATGGATCGTTTTACTAAAGCATCAACACATTTCTAATGCATTTGGTCAGTTTTTCGTATGTCAGTTTTTGTTTTCACTTAAAAGGTTGTTCATTTTAAACAAAAGAGAGACAGTTAGACTGATCCTAGCCACACCATGACTCAGATTGAGCCCGGGTTGGCCCGTACACATCAAA
The DNA here is from genome assembly GCA_963277665.1 of Viscum album. Classification (NCBI taxonomy): domain Eukaryota; kingdom Viridiplantae; phylum Streptophyta; class Magnoliopsida; order Santalales; family Viscaceae; genus Viscum; species Viscum album. Next base: position 1,240,028,133 of record OY728153.1, read on the forward strand.
TATGATTCATGGATCATTGTGATAAATTATCAACATATTCCGAATGCATTTGGTCAGTTTTCCGTATGCCAGTTTTTCTTTTCACTTATAATCCTGTCCATTTTAAACAAAAGAGACAAAGTTAGAGTGGTGCTGGCCACACCACGTCTCAGATTTAGATGAGGTTGACTCTTACACATCTCAAATGACCCATGAATCATTTTCTTAAAGTATCAACACAATCCGAATGCGTTTGGTCAGTTTACCGTATTCCAGTTGATGTTTTCACTTAAAATGAAGTCAATTTTAAACAAAAGAGAGACACTTTGAGTGGTGTCAGCCACACCGCACCTCAGATTGAGGTGAGGTTGAATCTTACACGTCCCATATGAACCATGGTTCATTCTCCTAAATTTATAATAGAAACCAAATCCGTTTGGTCAGTTTTCTGTATATACTTAAAATGTTGTCCATTTTAAACAAAAGAGAGACACTTAGAGTGATCCCGACCACACCGCATCTTGTATTGAGGCACGGTTGACTCTTACACATCACATATGACCCATGGATAGTCTTCCTAAAGTTTCAATAGAATCCTAATCCGTTTGGTCGGTTTTCCGTATGATAGGGGTTGTTTTCACTTAAACTGAAGTCAATTTTAAACAAAGGAGAGACACTTTGAGTGGTGTTAGCCACACTACACCTCGGATTGAGGCAAGGTTGACTCGTACAGATCACATATGACCCATGGTTTGTTCTCCTAATGTTCCAATGGAAACCGAATGTGTTTGGTCGGTTTTCCTTATGTACTTAAAATGATGTCCATTTTAAACAAAAGAGAGACACTTAGACTGATCTCGACCACACCGCGACTCGGATTGAGCCCGGGTTGGCTTGTACACATCACATATGACTCATGGATCATTGTGATAAATTATAAATAGATTCTGAATGCATTTGGTCAGTTTTCCATATGCCAGTGGTTCTTTACACTTATAATCATGTCCATTTTAAACAAAAGAGACACAATTAGAGTGATCCCGACCACACCGTGCCTCGTATTAAGGTGGGGTTTACTCGTACACATCACATATGACCCATGGATCATTTTCCTAAATCATCAACACATTTTGAATGCATTTGGTTAGTTTTTCGTATGTCAGTTGATGTTTTCACTTAAAAAGATGTCCATTTTAAACAAAAGAGAGACACTATGAATGATGTCGGCCACACCACGTCTCGGATTGGGGAAGGGTTGACTCGTACACATCAAATATGACCCATGGATCGTTGTGATAGAGTATCGACACAATCAGAATCCGTTTGGTTGGTTTTCCGTATGCTAGTTGTTGTTTTCAATTAAAATGAAGTCAATTTTAAACAAAAGAGAGACACTTTGAGTGGTGTTGGCCACACCAAACCTCGGATTGAGGTGAGGTTTACTCGTACATGTCAAATATGACCCATGGTTTATTCTCCTAAAGTTCCAATGGAAACCGAATGCGTTTGGTCGTTTTTCTGTATGTACTTAAAATGTTGTCCATTTTAAACAAAAGAGAGACACTTAGACTGATCTCGGCCACACCACGACTCGGATTGATCCCGGGTTGGCCCATACACGTCACATATAACTCATGGATCATTGTGATAAATTATCAATAGATTTCGAATGCGTTTGGTCAGTTTTCTATATGCCAGTTGTTCTTTACACTTATAATCATGTCCATTTTAAACAAAAGAGACACGGTTAGAGTGATCCCAGGCACAACATGCCTCGAATTAAGGCGGGGTTGACTCGTAAACGTCACATATGGCCCATGGATCATTTTCCTAAAGCATCAACACATTTCGAATGCATTTGGTTAGTTTTTCGTATGTTAGTTGTTGTTTTCACTTAAAAAGATGTCCATTTTAAACAAAAGAGAGACACTATGAATGGTGTCGGCCACACCACACCTCATATTGAGGCGAGTTTGACTTGTACACATCACATATAACCCATGGATTGTTGTGATAAAGTATCAACACAATCCGAATGCGTTTGGTTGGTTTTCCTTATGCCAGTTGATGTTTTTCACTTAAAATGATGTCATTTTGAAACAAAAGACATACACTTTGAGTGGTGCCAGCCACACCACATCTCATATTGAGGTGGGGTTGAATCATACACGTCACATATGACCAACGGATCGTTGTTCTAAGGTATCTACACAATCAGAATCTGTTTGGTTAGATTTCTGTATGTACTTAAAACGTTGTCAATTTTAAACAAAAGAGAGCCACTTAGAGTGATCCCGGCCACACCATGCCTCAGATTAAGGTAGGGTTGACTCATACACATCACATATGACTCATGTATCGTTTCCCTAAAGCATCAACACAATTCAAATTCATTTGGTTAGTTTTTCGTATGTCAGTTGTTGTTTTCACTTAAAAGGTTGTCCATTTTAAACAAAAGAGAGACACTTAGACTAATCCCGGCCACACCGTGACTCGGATTGATCCAGGGTTATCCCGTACATGTCACATATGACTCATGTATTGTTGTGATAAATTATCAACAGATTCCAAATGCGTTTGTTCGGTTTTCCATTTTCCAGTTGTTCTTTACACTTATAATCATGTCCATTTTAAACAAAAGAGACACAATTATAGTGATCCCGGCCACACCGTGCCTCCGATTAAGGCAGGTTTGACTCGTACACGTCACATATGACCCATGGATTGTTTTCCTAAATCATCAACACATTTCAAATGCATTTGGTCAGTTTTTCGTATGTCAGTTGATGTTTTCACTTAAAAAGATGTTCATTTTAAACAAAAGAGAGACACTATGAATGGTGTCGGCCACACCGTGTCTCGGATTGAGGGAGAGTTGACTCGTACACATCACATATGACCCATGGATCGTTGTGAAAGAGTATCAACACAATCATAATCCATTTGGTCAGTTTTCCGTATGCTAGTTGTTGTTTTCACTTAAAATGAAGTCAATTTTAAACAAAAGAGAGACACTTTGAGTGGTGTCGGCCACACCGCACCTCGGATTGAGGCGAGGTTGACTCGTACACGTCACATATGACCCATGGTTTATTCTCTTAAAGTTCCAATGGAAAACGAATGCGTTTGGTCATTTTTTCGTATGTACTTAAAATGTTGTCCATTTTAAACAAAAGAGAGACACTTAGACTGATCCCGGCCACACCGTGACTCAGATTGAGCCTAGGTTGGACCATACACGTCACATATAACTCATGGATCGTTGTGATAAATTATAAATAGATTTCGAATGCGTTTGGTCGGTTTTCCGTATTCCAATTGTTCTTTACACTTATAATCATGTACTTTTTAAACAAAAGAGACACAGTTAGAGTGATCCCAGCCACAGCGTGCCTCAGATTAAGGCAGGGTTGACTCGTACACATCACATATGACCCATGGATCATTTTCCTAAAGCATCAACACATTTAGAATGCATTTGGTCAGTTTTTCGTATGTTAGTTGTTCTTTTCACTTAAAAAGATGTCCATTTTAAACAAAAGAGAGACACTATGAATGGTGTCGGCCACACCGCGCCTTGGATTGAGGCAGAGTTGACTCTTACATGTCACATATGACCCATATATCATTTTTCTAAAGAATAGACATAATATGAATGCGTTTGGTTGGTTTTCCGTATGCCAGTTGATGTTTTTCACTTAAAATGATGTCATTTTGAAACAAAAGACAGACACTTTGAGTGGTGCTGGCCACACCGCATCTCGTATTGAGGCGGGGTTGAATCATACACGTCACATATTACCCATGGATCGTTGTTCTAAATTATCGACATAATCAGAATCCGTTTGGTCGGAGTTCCGTATGTACTTAAAATGTTGTCCATTTTAAACAAAAGAGAGCCACTTAGAGTGATCCCGGCCACACCGTGCCTTAGATTAAGGCAGGGTTGATTCGTACACATCACATATGACCCATGGATCGTTGTTCTGAAGCATAAACACATTTAGAATGCATTTGGTCAGTTTTTCGTATGTCATTTGTTGTTTTCACTTAAAAAGATGTCCATTTTAAACCAAAGAGAGACACTATGGATGGTGTCGACCACACCGTGGCTTGGATTGAGGTGGTGTTGACTTGTACACGTCAAATATGACCCATGGATCATTTTTCTAAAGTATCGACACAATAAGAATGTGTTTGGTCAGTTTTCTGTATGCCAGTTGATGTTTTTCACTTAAAATGATGTCATTTTGAAACAAAAGACAAATACTTTGAGTGGTGTCGGGCACACTGCGTCTCTTATTAAGGCAGGGTTGAATCGTACACGTCAAATATGACCCATGGATCATTGTTCTAAAGTATCGATACAATCAGAATCCGTTTGTTTGGTTTTCCATATGTACTTAAAATGTTGTCCATTTTAAACAAAAGAGAGCCACTTAGAGTGATCCCGGCCACACCGTGCCTTAGATTAAGGCGGGGTTGACTCGTACACATCACATATGACCCATGGATCATTTTGATAAATTATCAATAGAATACGAATGTTTTTGGTCAGTTTTTCATATGTCAGTTGTTCTTTTACTTATAATCCTGTCCATTTTAAACAAAACAGAGACACTGTGAATGGTTTTGGCCACACCGCGCCTCGGATTTAGGCGGGGTTGACTCCTACACATCATATATGACCCATGGATCACTATGCTAAAGTATCGACACAATTAGAATGCGTTTGGTTGGTTTTCCATATGCTAGTTTATGTTTTTCACTTAAAATGATGTCCTTTTGAAATAAAAGACAGACACTTTGAGTGGTGCCGACCACACCACATCTCCGATTGGGGAAGGGTTGATTCATACACGTCAAATATGACCCATGGATCGTTCTCCTAATGTTTCAATGGAAACCGAATGTGTTTGGTCAGTTTTCTGTATGTACTTAAAATTTTGTCCATTTTAAACAAAGGGGAGCCACTTAGTCATGATATTTGAACCACACAGTCATGGTTTTCCTCATGATATTTGAACCACGCAGTCCTGATTTTCGAGATGAACTTGTATCCATGAAACCATATTAGAAACACGATTCAATACATGCATTTTTTCTGATTTTCCCAAGCATTTTGAGGAACCCCAAATCAGTGAAAATGGTCATTGTGTTTTAAAAATGTGATTGAATAACACATGTATGATATCGAAGGAAGAATGATTAATGGTTATATTATAAAAACTAATATTCACTAATATTGAGAATTTGACATTCTCTGAATCAGTTTCATGAAGAAGGAAGAAGTACTAATTACGGACCACATACTATTTGGCAAAGTTCAAGAAGATACTCCATAAGTTCTATTGTGTAAAGGATAAGTGAACAGTGTGTTATTTTATATATATATAGATTTTTATAGAAACATGATACATACTTGTTATGTAATACACATAGTGTACAAAAATTAAGATGAACAAGATCTTCATTCTTGGCATGATCTTAATGAAAGGAGTGATTTTCATGAAATAATATCAATAAATATTACAAATAATTTCTTATGAGTTCATATACATGAAGCTATAATATTTGAATCATTGAGATTAAAAAAACCGTGAATCTTCAAAATTAGAACACAATAAAGAGACACCATGCCCTTATAAATGTAAATGTGTAATGAAAACATTAATTGGACATACACCGATATAGGTATTTGAGTACATAATTCGTGGAACAATCATAAAATTTTACAAAAACCCTAAAAATTGGGAATGAAGAAATCGTTGAGAATATAAGGATATGCTTGATAAGAGGTGGAACTATATCCTTGATAAAATATGGAAGGAGTATAACCTGGTAGCTGATAATCCGATGGAAGAGGTGGGGATTCTGATGTGCTTCTACAAAGGAATTGCTTCTGGAGACCAGCCGAAGGGTTCTGGAATCGTGGGGAGGCCGATGCCTGCATTTGGAGAATTTGGGGATTTTTTCCCAACGATTTCAAAAACCGTTGGAAAAACTCAATCTTTCCCAATGGTTTTATGAAACCGTTGGGAAAAATAAAATTTTCCTGACTTTTCCCAATGGTTTCATCAAACTATTGGGAAAAGTGATTTTTTCCCAACTTTTCCCAATGGTTTTATGAAACTGTTGGGAAAAGTCACTTGTTCAACATCTTTACCAATAGTTTATGAAAACCGTTGGTAAATATAACATATAACAACGGTTCTTTGAACTGTTAGTATACAAGAGTTGGGAAAAGTCTTTTTTCCGTATCGAGAGTTTCCACAAAATAGAGAATTTCAATAAAAAAGAGAGTTTCCATAAAATATAGAGTTTCTATAAAATAGAGAGTTTCCATAAAATATAGAGTTTCAATAAAGTGGGGACTTTCCTCAAAGTTGGGTGTTTCCATAATGTTGGTTGTTTCTATAAAGTGGGTAGTTTCCATAAAGTGGGGTGTTTCTATAAAGTGGTATGTTTCCATAAAAAATGTGTTTCCATAAAAGGGTAAAGGTAAAGGATGGTAGATTTTGTGGGTTTTATATGGAGTGTTGGGAATAAAAGGAAGGTCGCATTATCCATACATGGTTGGCCCAAACTGTTTGGTCAAACCTTGAGTAGAGGTCAAATCAAGATCCTATTTTCTACGAGCTTAATTGTTTTTTCTCTATATATTGTTTTTGCTTAAAAATTACCCTATTTTAAGATTACTCTCATTATAGGGTTGGAGAACCCTCCCCACATGATTTGGAGCCAACCCAGATCCTTCCCTTGGTGATTTCGAGTCCGATTCTTGAGGTATGTCACCATTCTTTTCAGATTTGTCATGTATTCTTAGATCTTCATTGATATACTTATTTGATCTCCATTATTTCTCATATTTTAACCTATAGTGGGTAGATCTATGTTTTTATATTCCAAATAATTTAATGTTGAGTCGTGATCTTTCTAGGATAAGAGAACTAAGGCCGTTCTTGGAGAATCAACCCACTTTCTTGTGCGTTCTTCGTCTGTTGTCAATGTTTCGTCAAAAACTTTGAGGTAGGTGGCATCAATGTCATCTCCTATTTCTATAATTTATTGTTATAGAATCAAATTTTTTTATTTATTTTTAAATTCTTGGAAAATATTCATTTCTGATGATTTTTGGTTTTGTGAAAGTGCGTAATCTTGGTGAATAATTGAGAAAAATAGGGTTCAGTTTTATGAAGTTAAAATGATGATTTTACGTTATGGATTTTCTATAATTTCTAAATGGTTTATGAAAAATATATTTTCAATAGAAATGGGTTTCAATTAAAATTGAGTTTTATTGAAATGTTTTAGAATTGAAATGGTTTTGATGGAAATGGTTTTCAATAAAAATGTGTTTTTATTGAAAGGGGTGTTTTGGAAAGATTATTTGGAATATGTGGTGTGTGTTCTTGTTGTATATATGGGTCTTGGATCAAATACAACCTTGTGCTTAGTGCCAAAGGTTTAATAGCACATGGTAATTTCATACACAGGTCTTGGTTGAAATATGACCTTGTGCTTAGTGCCAAAGGGATAATGGAACATGGGAAACAATTACCTTGTGACGACATGGTAGACCGACGAGAAACCGGTCATGAGTATTAAATTGAAATAATTTATCATGCATGGTTGGTTTCATGGGTTTTAGGAATGGTTGGGTATGCTGATAAAGGGATATAGTAAAATGGTTGTAAATATTTTTCATTTTTTTCTGGAAAAATATCTTGTTGGGAAATTTGGTTTCAATTGAACTTGTATGATTTTGGTAATGAATGGTTTTGGAAACATGTTTATATTTATTTATAAACTTTTTTTAGATTTTTTTTTATATAAACTTTTTTATATAATTGTTTCTAACTCTTATATCCTAGTGGAGTTAGTAAGGAAGTCATTGGGGAAAAACTACTGAGATTTATGCTCACCCCTGGTTTGGCACTTTGGTGCTTTTGCAGATGCTATCTTCTGGGACAAGGGAAAAGGTGATGTTTAACACGTGTTTAGCACTACCTCATGATTTTTGGGTTGTTTAGAGATTTTGGAGCTTGAAGCTTTTTGAGCAGGGAGTCTTGAGATCTTTGGAGAGTCTTGTGTAGTCTATCCGCTGTGTACTTTGATACTTGGTTATTCTTATGTTGTTGCTTACTTTGATGTGATTTTGAGATACATGAAGTTTTTTAGTTGTCTTCCATTTGTTTATGCATCATGTAGTTAATTTTTGGTTATGGTTAGAATGTTTATTGGTTTATTTCTTTAAGGGTAATTCATCCCCCACTTATATTTGAAACCCTTCGGTAATTATTGCCAGCCTTGGGCGTCTTGGGGATGTTTCTTAAGGCCTAGTAATGACTCATTGTACTCTCAAGCCCATGATAATTTGAGGGAAATTACATGGATTGTGTGGTAAGTTCCCAGTCCTAATTCCAGTGGTTGTGTTTCCTAGTTTTTGTGGAGAAATTTTTGGGTTCGTTCATGTTGGGTTACTATATTCGGTCCATAGAGTGGGTAAATCCTTATTTTTTGGGGGAACCTTTCAATTATCAATATATTCCCCCTTGTTTTTTTCCTTATAATTGGATGGAGTGACTTTTGATGTCAAAAGAGTCAACCTAAGGTTGGTGGCTTCGTTTTATTTTTTGTTTTGTTTTGATCTTGAGTTGATTCCTCATTTGGATGTGTGACTTCTTGGGGGAGGAAACTTTTCATTGTGGGGATAATTGTCACTCCTTAACCTTGATTTTTTCCTTTATTTTATTATTTTCATGATTTTAGTTCTTTTGGTTGAGGTTCAGGTTGAATTATCAATAGAAATTTTGGAGTTTTGGAGTTTCTGTGTGCGTTTTGGCATGTGTACAGTTTGTATGTACGGTTTGGGAAAAACCATGCACCATGTTGAGGATTATTTTTTAGTTAAAATTAATCTTACATGGTTTGAACTTGTTTTTTTTAGAGTGGTTTAGACTAAATTGTGAAAGTTCTAGGAGTAACTGTTTGGCATGAGGTTTGGTGTATGGGACATAGTGTACGACTTATGCATGGTTAGGAGAAACTATGTTGAAAGTGTGTGAGGAAGTTCTAAAATTAGATAGAATTATGTTTTATGGTTGGAACATGGTTTAAAAAATATTTCAGAAGAACTATGTTAGGTCTCCCTGGTCTTTGGTAGGGTACACATGGTTGGAACATAATTTTTCAAATTGTGTGGCCAAACTATGAGACATTCCCAAGACATTAAAAATTTTAAATTGCCTTCTTTCAACTCTCAAGTTTTAACCCCAATTTAGGATATTTCTCCATTATTTGATATTAGCACACCTTTGGAGATCCCAGTATTCCCTCCCTTGGATTTCTTTACTCCATTGAACCATATTCAAAGATTTAAAGTGTGTTTCATGTATTTTTTTGTCAACTTCCGTATCTTATCTCCCCTGTTTTGGTTTATTAGTGCCGCCTTTATGGTTTCCCTCTTAGACCACCCCTAAGAAGAGAGTTGTCTTATGTGGTTTTATTTCATTGATGTTAGGGTGTGTGGGCAGTTCCTTAAGTTTATTTCTTCCTTCCATGAAGTATTTTTTGCATTCACACATCATTGTGGTGGGTGTTTTCATCTGTTCCCTTTATGAAACATTCTATTGATGCTTGAACTTTACCTTAATACTTTCAAAATGTTATAATATTTCTTGTAATGTGTTAGTATAATTTTTTGTTGTTTTTATTATGTAAAATTGGTGTGAATTGGTTTTCTGTGGAATTTCATAAATATGTCTATGTTTATATTCATGCAAGGTGTTCGATGAAATGAAAATTGGATTTTTTAAATGAAATATGTTATTTGGAGAGTGTTTTTTGGCCCTGGTTATGACCTAGTGGTTTGGTTTGATGGTGATTTGTGCCCTGTTTATGAGCTATGGTGACTTTCATTGGTTGGTATTATGCGTGTGTTGTATGTTTTGGTTATTCATAATGGTCTTTGGTTACCCCCTCGGTTTTTGAAGCATATTACATTGGATGTGGGCATGTGCATAAGTGCACAAGCTGAACCTTTGGATGGAAACACAAATAAATATGGTATTTCATATATTAAAATCCTGATTTCCAAAAATGTTTTACCTATATACTCTTATCTTCCCCAGTTATCCTCTTTCTATATAATTCTTCAAAAACCCCATTGGTTTTGAAATGGTTCTTTTATATCTAAATGATTTGAAAGGTGGTTTAAAAATGTGTCTTTAAAATGTTATTTATAAATGCATTCTCTAAATTTTGGCATGTTTGGAACCTTAGAATGAGGTTTAGGAAACAAAATGATTGAGAGGCTTGTTTTTCATTTTTCACATGTAAGTGATGTTTCCTATTGACTTTAGAAATGGTTTGGAAATGGGTTTATAAATGTACCTGTATTTGGATATTTTGATGGCCCAGTTGGTATTTGCGATATTTTGGGAAATTTGTTCCAAAGTGACATGATGTGAAGGCCTGTTTAGCACTTGTGTGTATCTTGTTGTGAGTCAGGAACCTCTATAGTGGATCCTCCGAGGAGAGGGACATCACATAGGTGGCTTCGGTGTTTAGGATAGGAAAGCATAGTATAAGTGGGTTTTATTTTGAGACTTGTGTGTGAGGACCTCCCCATTCACCATGTAATATTATCTTGGGATTCATGGGAATCATCTAGAGGGTAAAGTTACAGTTGGTTATTGATCCAGATTAGATGGGTTGGTACCCCTAGATTAGTTGAGAGGCTACGTGGGAGTTTTCACTAGATTGGATAATTTATAGTGGCCAGTTGATTTTTTATTATATAGATGCACCATACGTTGAAAGGTGAGTTCAAACTGAGTATGTCCAATGATCAATTTTAGAGATGTTTAGGAAATGCCCATGATTTTTATCTGTATGTTTTTTTGTTGAATCCAACTATTTATACCTTTTTTTAATCTTTTACTTTATTTATCTATATTATATATTTTTTAGAATATTTCTTTTTATTATCTAATATAGGTACTTATTTGGGTATGGTTTTGTGTGGGGTGGGTTTTGAAATCAAAATATATTTTCAAAAGAAATGTTGTGAGCATGTTGTTTCTAAATGTGGGTTCCTAGGAAAGATGTGTTTGAATTTTTGAAATGATAAAAACTCTATTTGCTACATATATTTTTAAACTAGTGTTTTAAACTATTTTTTGAATGGAAATTTATTGATTTTACGGTTATCAAAAATTGGTTTGTTTATGATCACAACCTACTTGTGGAACTTGATGTTGGCATACTCGATTTTTTTTGTAGGTGAAAGTTTTTGGTTCAAGTTGCCTATAGTGCAGGTTGGTTTGTGGATAGTAGTGACCAAGTGGTTAGGTGGAGATTGTGTTAGAAGCAGTTTGGTTCATTTTTGTTTTATTTTTCAATTTTTAGGTTGTTGCTGAATCTAGATTTATGTTTTAATTTATTAATTTTTAGATTTTTTTATGATGCTTTATCTATTTTTTTATCCTCATTTTCATTTGGTCAAATATTTCCCACTTCACATAGATGATGCATAGAAATAGTCTCCATATGAAGAGGATCAGGAATTTCTCTTGGTCCTTATCTCGAATAGGGTTAGTTTTTAGGTCATATGGAAGCCTGACCTAGTTTATGATAGTATAAATTTTTGGTATATTACCTTAACAATGATTGATATTATTTATAGATATTTGTTATGTTGATGAGGGAATAATACCTGATCAAATCATTATAATCATTAGATTTCAATTTTGGGTTGGCATATTTTTTGACTGTTTTAAGGTTACTTATTTATATAATTATTCAATTTTAAATTTGTCTATTATTATGGAGATTTAGAGATTGATGTTTGAATATATATTAAAAATGGATAAATTGTGATAACCATTTTAATTTTTTTAAAATATATAAAAACTGGTGGAATGACATGTCATTCTTTTACAAATTTTATGATTTATTAAATGTTAATTTTAGTACATTAGTAATGGAAAAAAATTCATCTTGAATATTCATTTATTAGAATAAGAGATGATATATAATTAAAATTTTATTAAATAACTCTCAAAGGATGGAAGTTTTATAATTAAATGAAATAAAATCATGTAATTATATTTTTTAATGTACTCTATCTTGATTGTGAAAGAATCCATCAACTCTTTGAAAAGGATCTTGAAATAATTTTTATTTTCCTTTTACCTTTATTTTTGATTAATAAATGGCCTTCTTTATCCCTTATTGAATTATGGTTTTATAGTCATTAAATTTCTATATCCCACTATATTATTCATAGGATGTTATGTTTCTATTCCATGTCTATATCATTACTTCCCCATGGATTTATACTTAATTAGGAACTTGATTAGGTGTTATTTTAGGCAACCTTTATATTACCCACTTTACCTTTTCAAAGGAAGTTTATGTATCCCTTTGTAGGTTGTGGGATTTCAACAATGTCATTTTTACACTTTGAACTTTTGATTATCGAGATAAAAACTGCGAGCACACAATTTATTTAGGGGGGTTGTGACACTAAAAAAATATAGTTTAAAATAATACCATTCTTGATAGATTTATTAACACAAAACATTACGAATTAAGTGAACTATGTTATACTATAAAAATATTTTTATTTAAAAGTTTCCATTATACCTATGTCATTAAATTGGTAGTATGAATAGGAATATCCACATTATGAAAAAATATTGTTAGACTATTATAGAGGATAACACCATGATATGGGGGTGGGGAATTAGGGTAAAGAATTTTATAACAATTATTTCCCATAATAGAATATTTTTGTCTAACATTGAGGTACACTTTAATTTCTCAATATCTTCTCTCATAATAAGCGATGAAAATAGAAAATAAGATGAGATGTTTTACTTTGTTCACATACACTCAACTACGTACAAGGAGCTTTCATGGAGATGTGAATGTACACAAAATTCACTAATGTTCACTTATTTACAATAATAATTTACCAGTGTCACTAACCCTCTTGGTTTATTACCATAAAAATTTGGGGACTCACTACTCTCTTATAATAAGGACATCATTACTTGATATGTTGAATCATTCCTTATTCACATGGAGATGATTAAAACATACATTAATGTTGGTGTTTATATTTATGACAAATAATGTTGACTTATAGTGAGAATAATAGTCATAGAAAAACAAATTCTATGACCTATAACATTCCAAATAAGTTCTAGAAAACCCTCTAAAACTTAGCTACAAAATTTTTCTTTCCTTATCTATATTTCTCTCTATTTATCACAACACCAGTATCCCTATTTTTATTTCAATACACTGATTAGTATTCACAATTATTTCTTCAACATTGTGCCATGTGTCCCCAAAATTATAGGATTTATCATGCACCATTCAATTTTAGTTGACCATTGGGAGAATCAAACCATAACTCCCTCTCTTTTTGTTTTTTATGAAACTACCAAGAGAGTAAAACTACATTGTGGTAGGATGGTCATATAATCTACAATGAAACATTAAATATTTGAATTAACTATGATGTAAAAACCTTCACTATAGTGGAACCATCAATTCTTTAGTTCTCTATAAGATGTCATAAAAAACACTATGTATTGGAGTCTTATAGTTGACTACATACACTTATCCTAGAGTTCTAATTCCTTGATAAACCCACATATGATCTCTAGAATGTTATCCTCTAGCTTATTTGCAGATGTACCTAACTATAGTATAGACAAATCACTATGATGTGACCTCATGTAGGGTTTGGGATTCTAAATTCTCTACTCAAGTAAAATCTAAACACTCGACATTGTATGGAGAATCTATAACATGGATGCATTCTCTTCCAAAAAGACTATGGCATGGACATATTTCAATAACGTGGTCGATACCATTATGTGATCTTGGGATTTAACCATTATTTAAGATTTATTATCCTAATTTTGGTTACTTTATGTATCGTTGTTACCCTTATGTATGTATGTGACTATGGAATAGAAAAAAATTTACAGATTAGCTAAATGGTCTATGGTGAGGGATTCTCAAGTTTCATAAAATCAATGATGTGGAGTGTGAGTTATGTAATGTGACTAATCTTCTAAATAGAACTATTCTTGAACACCATCCAAATTAACACCTTATCAATAAACACAACTCATACTAACCTCAAACTGGTTTTTTCCAACAATACCACCTTTGTATTTGTTGATAATACTCCAAACTCTTTAGGATCTAGTTTCAATATGTGAATCAATGAGACATTATCCATCAATTATATGACCAAGTGACCCATGATCAGTGTGGGAAATAATAATTGAGTGAAAATTATTTCATGAACACCTTTTAATCCTCTCAATAACTATATTTTAATAACCACATCTCTACCTATGATTTTTCAGTGACATAATATCCCCCTTTCACATAAATGTGAACTTCTCTATACCTTTAAAAAATTACCCATAAAGATTAATTCTCTAAAAATTAAATAATATTTGGTTATTAATATAACAAATTGAGGTGAGAAAATACAAATTTCTCTTCAAAAAATCTATGAGGAGTGCGGGTTCCTTCCCAGAGTCAATCAAGTGGATAGATACTATTGGTCTCCCAGAGCATAATAATTATTCTCAAACACTAATTTTAGATGTACCTTTATCAGGATATCGACAAATTGATCTTTATTTGACACATAATCCAAAACCAATTTCGGTGCTCCACCTTATAAATTATTAGGTGATATTTAATCTAATTATTCTTGGTCCATAAATTCTAGATAGGATTTTTCTAAGAATTCCCACACCTGAGTTATCAAACATAATTGGAATAGTATAAATCACTTCAACACCCAAATCACTAAGTTATTATTTCATTCATGACAATTGGGTGCATGTTTGATGAGAATAAATGTGCTGATTCTATATGGTGCTCAAAGATATGCAATTCTTCTTCTAGATTTTCCATGATATACATGAATTTCCAAGATAAAAAAGAACACACAATGTTTATTTTCACACATCTTCTGAATCATACTAATCTTCCTCAGTGAATCCCAATAAATTCTATTAAGAAATATTGTGATAGAAAACCCCATATTATTTTATATTATATATATAAATAAGTATTCATTTTTGAGAATTCATGTGGTTTTCTCTAGGATAAATCTAAAAATGAGAGACTTCACAAGTATAAAATAAAATATTTAGTTAGGTAAATATAAAATTGAGTAAACTCCCAATGATTTTCCAATATGGGGTTACATTGACCTTGTTACCCAACTCAGGTTTTGATAATTTTAGTACTATCTCTAGTGAAGTTTCCATGGCCCTAAAAACCTCCATATGAAATCTTATTAAAACCTTCATGAAATATTTTATTTATGAGATAAATATCTTATCCAATATTTTAATGAACTAAAAACTAAGTAAAAATATCATTTCATCACTTGGGGACATCATGAATTCACACCTCAGGTGTTCTGAATACGTCTTGCATTTATTTTCATTCGAGCCTCCAAAAATCATGTCATAATCATAGAAAAGAACAATCAATAATTTCTCATTATCGTTCTTGATATAGAGGGTGTGATCAAGTCCTCTTCTATAGAAATAAAGATTATTTATATATTTGTGTAACATGGAATACCATGCTCTTAATTCTTGTTTGAGGCCATACAAATCATTATTTAGTATACACACTTTTCTTTCATATTTATCAATGATAAACCCATTCGGTTTGTCAATATATGTTTCATTAATAAGGAAACCATTCAAGAAGGCATATTTGACGTAATTTCGATATATTTTTAAGCCCTTTTAAATTTACATGGTTAAAAATAACTAAATAGTCTGATTCCATACTACAAGAACATAATTATAATCAACATCAATTCCTTCAATCTTGGAATACCCCTTGTATAGAATCTATTCATTGTTTCCAATCACATTTTCATCTTCATGAAGATTATTATGGAACACCAACTTGGTTCCGATTAAAGTTTAATAATTTGTCCTTTGAAAACTTCTCATGTATTATTTTCTATATTTTTCAAGTTATTCATTCATATACATTACCTAGATCTCATCACTTGAATCTTATTATAATTATTTTTGTTCTATAAATGCTAATAAAGATACTTTCTACTTATTTTTTATTCTTATGGTTTGGACATAGGATGTATGATCTCCAAAAATAATTCTTTAGATGATTTTAGACCTTCTTTTTAATCTTATTGAGCATGATGTAACTCTTATACTTTATTCAAAATATGAAACTTCATCTGAATTATCTTCATTATTTATAACTGCCCCCCTAAATATTGTTCTTAATCACCACCTTAAAATTAAAAAAATGATAGGTTGTCATGTGGAATATACTAATGTGTTGCTGTCATTTTCCACTTCAAACCACCAAAACCTCACTTATCTCAATAATTGTTTCACGTTTATTATTGTTACACATATAATCTTTACTCATTTATTAATATCCCTAAAATTTTCCTTTATCACATAGATCTTAAAATTTTCTACCCTTATCATTTTTGATAATAAAACTTCCACTTATAAGCTCTCATAAGTACTTGAGTATGGGTTTTTTTACATAATAAGTTTCATATGTATTTTCCCTTCATTTTAACATAAAAATGATCTATTTGATAAGGAAAATGTTACAATAATATATTATTTCTAGAATATTTACAAAAGTGACATTTCAATCAATATTGTTCATGATATTTTATTAATTATGAGATTTACTCTTTCCACTACCCATTATTTTCAAGTGTCATAAAAGCTAAAACTTGATGTTGAGTTCAATGCTTCTACAATTATTATACAAATTAATGATTTAAAAAAATTTATCCGATTTTTTGTTCACTATTTCAAAATCCTAACACCAAGAATATTTTTGGATCTCCTCCAATATAGTGTGATACATCTGTACGCCTCATTCTTGAGTAGGATAGGCACAATCCATGCCATTTTTCTAAAATCATAAAAAGAACAACCCATAATACCTTGATACATATAACACTATGAGTGAGATCAGGATATAAACATCCATGTGCTTAGGTTTAAGAAACATTGAATCCACCATCATCTTTGGATTGTAATGATTCTATACAAGAATCCCTTTTGGACATGAATCACATATATGAGTGTGATCATACATGAGATGGGGAATATCACACACTCTATTATAATTATCCAATGTCCCCAGATATATTTTTCTCAAATTAACAAGACACCTATGCCATAGCATGTTCTCCTCCCCTAAAGATGACATACATATATTTTATTCCTAGATAAGTTATAAATTTCCATTGGTTATTATTCATTATAGAATAAGTGAACCATATTTGTATTTGATAGTACATAACTTTTCATTAAACACCAATGCATGTTTTTGGACACACAATTCAATGCCACTGAGAGTATTATGACACAACCAATCAATCAAAATAATATTGATCCTCTTGTGGTATTTACCTCTAATATTAGTCTTTTTAGATCCAAAAATCACTACCACAAAAACTGTTTTTCGCAGCGCCCCCTTTATCAGCGCTTTTTTTAGCGCTGATAAAGGGTCGGCTTCAAAATATTTTTTAGAAATATATTAATATATTAATATATAAATATAGTTATATTGTTATATAAATATAATATATAATTTTTAAATATATTTTAAATAAGTATAAATGTACATTTACACTTATTATACTTAATATATAAGTTATTTAGTGAAAATGACTTCTTAAAAAATTAAAAAAATATTTTTAATTAATATTTTGATAATAATTATGGAGTAATAGTCATTTAATAACAATTTGAGGACTAAAAAAATTAAAAAAATTAAAAAAAGATCCAAAATATGTTGAAAACGCAACTCAAACTTCAAACGACCATAACTTTTGATCCGGGTGTCCATTTGAGCTCTACCACATATCAAATCGAAGCCTGCGACGAGCTCTACATCTCTATGACCGGGGAAACCCTGGTAAAGCGTTTTTTGGGGCCACAAGAGGCACAGAAGGCCTCCAAAACTGAGTATTTTTTCGGGGTACACAGATTTTTTAACATTTTGTGGATTTTCAAACTCGTTTAAGGGGGTATTATTGGCTTTTCTTGGTGGGGACTGAATTTATTCCAAGGTATTACATTCATATTGATATTATGTCTTTGAAATTTCATCCTTTTTTATAATGAACTGTTATTTATAATCAAATATATAACTATATGTACATATTTTTTATATATTCGCACCTAAAAATTAAATTTTTTAAATAAATAATTAAACATATTTACATATAAAATATATTAGCTTTATCTAAATAATAACTAATATCCATTTTATTTAAAATACCAATATATGAATATTTATATACCTATATATTAATCTAACTATAATATATATTAATCTAACTATATATATATATATATTAATCTAACTATATATATATTAATATAATAACTATATATATATTAATATAACTACATATATATATTAGTATTACTATAAATATATATATTAATATCACCATAAATATATATATTAATATCACTATATATATATATTAATATAACTATATAAATATATATTCATATAACTATATATATGTTAATATAACTATATATATGTTAATATAACTATATATATGTTAATATAACTATATATATTAATATAAATATATATTACTATACGAATAAATATAACTAAATATATATATATATATATAGATATATATTAATACCACTATATATATATTAATATTACTATATATATTATAATATAACTATATATATATATATATTATAATATAACTATATATATATATATTAATATAAATATATATTACTATATGAATAAATATAACTAAATATATAAATATATATATATAGAGATATCATGAATTGGAAAACAAATCAAAATAGAGTAGTGGTAAGGGCTTAGGCGCGCAAGGGGGAGGTCTCGAGTTCAAATCCTAGTAGAGGTAGGGGTGCGCGTGCATGGGGAATATTGGAGCAAGCGCTGTTAAAGGGTGGAGGGGGTGCGTGGGGTGCTGTATAGGGGCCGAAAAGCGCTGTAAAGGGGGGGGGGGTTCAAGTGCTATAAAAGCCCCCCCAATTGGCAATATTTTTTAATTTTTTTTTAAATTGTTTTAAATTGTTTTAATTTTTTTTTAATTATTTTTAACTTTTATCAGTGCTTTTTTAAAAGCGCTGATAAAAGGATCCTTTATCAGCGCTAAAACGAAAGCGCTGATAAAGGAAGCGCTGATATAGGACCCCTTTATCAGCGCTAAAAAAAGCACTGATAAAGGGGTACTTTTATCAGCGCTTTTTTTAGCGCTGATAAAGGGGTCCTATATCAGCACTTTTCGGAGTGCTGATAAAGGGGACCCCCCCTTTATCTACGCTGGCTTTATCAGCACTTTTCTAGCGCTGATAAAGGCCATTTTTAGCGCTGATAAAGGCTGTGTTTGTAGTAGTGAATCTTAAGACCCTCATCATCCCTGAAATGAACTACATCATCTTTTTTTGATTGAAATTCAAAATGAAGTCTTTATTTCTTGTCATATGTGATGTGCATCATCTATCCAATATCCATGATCGTGAATCTTCCATTTAACTTAAGGAAATATAAAAACATTATCACTATCCAACTTCCATTTTATTTCCCATGATGGTGACAAGTGTGTCTCCTAAACATCTCGATCCATGATGTCCTATTCTTATTATAAAATAGAATTTTTTTGGGTTTCAATGAATTTAAATGAAGGTTACACCTTTTTATTTCTTCCACTTCAAGTCACTCTTGATAAAATTTGTTGAATACTTGATGATAAATTGATTTCCATATTCCAAAAGACTTCACAAGGAAAAAATATCCATTAAATGTGAATGAATTACTATAAATACTTATTTCATATTTGGATTGGAGTTTCTCTTGTAAGGATGTCCTAGAAATAGATAACACATAATAAGTGTTTCATATATTTATTTAGTAAAAAAATACCACACTTGATTCATTAGATTATGCCTCATAAAAATAATTTTTTTTCATTTCGAGTGACGTAATAATCTATGTTCATCGAATGAGTTAGTGTTTGTGGTTTCGAAACAACCACATAACTCTTCCTTTCTTCAAAATGCTTCATCATAGATTTTACATTAACTTTGAAACACATTAATTGAGGAATTTTTATGAATTAATCATAACAAAATTACCTTGTAATGACTTGATAATGATTCCATTGAATTCACTGTCTTCATATAGAGTGTTTGTAATCATTATTTATCTTCACACTTCGAACATCAATTTATAACTTCTTCTAGATGATCAAATATCTTAACTATAACATTGATTGTTTTATCCAAAACATAAATGATATAAAATAATTCTTTAACTTTGAATTTTGGTTATGAATTTTTATCTTATTTAAGTTACATTTAGAGCTTGGAATCCTGCCCCACTAAATTCTCCTTGTTAGTATTTCCTCTCAAAACATAAACTTATTCAAGGGATGCTTCATGTTATTCCTACAGATCAACCCTTTCTACTATTTGTTAATTATTATCATCACTATAATTATCTCTTTTATTATTTTTAATACCCATCAACACACCATAATATTTATGATTTTAAACTTCTTCAACTTCACTTTCATCAGATCTATATTCTTCTCTAGATTTTTTTTCTTTTTAAAGGACTTTTATTGAGAATTATTTTTCCTTTAATTTTTCATCTTCTTGGCTGTTATTTCATCATTAATACTTTCTTTAATTTTTCCACCTTCCGATATTTTAGGAAATAAATATGTAGCTTAACCTTAAACATTCATCTTACTCTCTTAATATTAGAGAATAAAAATTATATAACCTCATTAACAACAAATTTTTATGGATTAATAATGATGGAGAGATTCATTATGGAATTAATGGCTACATTCTAGGTACTTTTTTTTCTCGACTAATTTTCTTTATTTATCATTTCATAATCTACAAGAGTTCTATGAAATATATTGAGATAAATCTATTTCGGATCTTTTTCTTCTAGAAATGAAATTTTCATTGAAACATTAAGGTGGTATTCTCATGATCCACTATACGATCATCTCAACCTTGAGATCTTCACTGAGGGATTGAATTTTTTCAACAAGAAACTTTAGTTGATTGAAAAAGGCATCAATTGTTTCATTTGAATTAAAGAGAAAATATTTGTATTCATTACATAGAACCAAAAAATTAACCACCCAAACATTTGAATATTTATAATAAATATTCATAACATTTCCCCTTATAACAAGAGAGGTTTTATAGAATATTAACTTTTTGAAAATTATATTAGAAAGATCACTTCCCAAGGAATTCATGGATTTAGAATGTGCATCCAGTTCTCAATAATATCTCTCCACCAAGGCGACACATTAAATATTTGGATTTATTCCATAAATGGACACTATGTAATCATTTATTCTCATGGATATGAAATTGTATTGAATCTAGATTTTACAAAACTAGAAATTACTACCATCATAGATAGGGATACATTTATGGTTTATAACTGTTTCCATGATTTTATGACATAGAATTAATAAAAACCTATCAAATACCACTTGATATACTCTTATACAGGATTAAACCCATAGTGGGAGAATTATAGTATATATGTTTAAAATAATTCATTCCCTTATGAGGATCTCACTCCCTCACCTTGATGAACACTTCAATTTCTATCTATCTATTCTCTAGATTATTGATTAAATCAATAAATAACACAAGTGGTTTTACTTGGTCTATCCACACCAAGATACATTCAAGTAGAATGAATGTTAATGTATATGTTCACCAATTTCACTAAAGATCTCTAATTTATATGTCTAATGAAGTGTCCAAAGCTAGATTAAGTACTGATAGGGGAGGGGTAAATCTGTGGTTTCCTTTTTTTTTATTTTAAATTAAACCTATGTTGTTAGTTAAATACTCAATACACTCTTCTTACGTCTATCATCCTTACCTCAAATATTGATGTAAATACAAGTGCACATAACAAAATGACTTAAAATGTTCATTACAAAGGCCCACTTTTTGTTGTTTTAGTTATTTCCTCCAACATGGATTTGATACTATAATCTTATCTTAATGATTAAAATGCTTGATAAAAAATCATTTTGTATCTCAAATTAATACTTAGTGGTGGTTTTTTATAACAAATCCCATAGTATTACTAGAATCCACAGTGGCCTGCTCTAGAATCCTCATTAGAGACTTATTCTCCTGAATCACATAAGATACTTCCTACTCTGGATCCAACTGAAGACTCACACCATTCATCAAGATTGATTAACTATAGGATGATATGTTTACCTTATTCCATAAGATCAATTAATCACACTCTCTTGTGTACCTATTCCAGTACATTTGTGGCAATTGTCTCAAATATTTGATCACCTGTTCTTATTCAGTAGTCTCAGTGCAACAATACTCGGACTATAATTATTTCTTCTAATGATGAAGACCATACCACACTAAAGATTTGTGTAAGTTGTGCACACAAATTTTTTAATTAAACTATGTAAGGGTAATGCTCGAACAATATCAATCATCTTTCAAGTACTCTTCATGCATGGTTCAAGGGATTCTCAATGTTTATGCATGTGTAATATGACCACATGCATGTGATCATTTATTATGCACGAATTAATTTATTGATTCTTTTCAATCACACACATAGTCTATTTAGATTAGTTCAATTATTAAGAAATCACATGTTTATGGGAATATATATGCATACACACATTTTTCAAAAAATGATTTACTTGAGTACTTGGACTTATCAACTTCCTTTGTGCACACACACTGTTTTCACACACTACCCATGATCTCTAGTAATTCAATGATTATTTTTTTATATTATCCTTTTTCATGAAACCATGTCGGTTCTTGATCGTGAAAAAAAATCACAATTTTTCTTCTTCGTGTACTGTGATTGATCATTATTCCATTTTTGCATGTAAATATATTTAGCATGCTTACCTATCCTTCAAGATAACTATCTTTTTATTCTTTAAAAACATAGTTTTGGTGACACTTTCTCGCAAATATTCATGGGAGATGGTGGTGGGTTATTGTTCTATCCCAACTACTTCATGGAACTCAGTTTAATGTAAAGCACAAAGAGTGTGAAATACACAAGTTGTATACCCACAATTTCCACCATCATGAAACAAAAATGCTTCATGGATGTCTTATATTGTTAAAAAACTAGAGAGGTTTGTAGATGGTTCATTTCTTTAGAAATGAGAGCTCTTGAATATATATAGCACTGGATATCAATTAAGGGTTTATCCTTTTATAGGCGATGAGGAAACTGCCTCATACAACCTTAGATCTACATTTTAGGATGCATTGAAGATTCATTAAATTCTATAATAATAATGTGATATCTTAGATAATATTCAAACAATAAATTAATTCATGGATACTAAATTTCTTAGTCAATTTACTTCTTCAGTATTTATGTTCCTTTATAGGGATATCCTCACATGCATGTGTTGAGGATCACATGATCCCCAACGTGGAAGGTCAAACTCCTCCTTTTCAAATTCCATCTTCAACTCACATTTCCATCCTACCATGATATGTTCTTCGAATTATCAAAATACATGAAAGACATATATTTCTTGGATATATATTATTAATTTCATCATCTCTTCATTTCAATCAGAGAACAAACATAGAGACCTTTATTCGATCACAATAAGGCCATAAGGTATTTTAGAATAAAATCTAGTGAACTATATCACCAGAAAGGGATGCGAGGATGAAGATGACCACATGTTGGAAATCAATAAGCACATATGATCTGATCTAATGGCTGGTACTCTTTTCATATGTTTTTTTGTGTGGGTGAATAGTACCCACAAACACCACATCCCACATCGAATCTCAAAGAAGTTTCACTCTACTTTATAAGAGATTATATTATATATTGGCTTCAACCCAACATTGGGAGAAATACTATGATTCCACTTCAATACACAATGACACAGGGCACAACACATGTCGTCCATGGGCACCTCCTACGGTCCCTATACATGGTCTTTCCTGCCACCATGAACTACCTCCTTAGGAAGGCTCTCCCATGGGTGTTGACCCTTGGGTCCCCTATGGGTGGTTAAGGGGTATCCCTTAGGGGTACTTTGTTTGTCCTATTTTTTAATAAAATTCCACAATTATAATTCTAATATTAACTTAAACAAAATGTCAGTCCATTCTCAACTCCTCAAATACCCAACCTTTCATTAAAGTATCCTCATGAAAAAAATAAATTATATGTACTTCAAATTGAAAAAATATGACTCAATAAATTAAATCTTTCATGGAAACCTTTTTTAGTAAAAATATGAACTCTTTAGAACATGTCTTCAAAAACATATTGACATATCATTGATAATATATACACTTCTCTTCATCAACTTACCAGACACATTTCAACATATCATTGACAACAAATGAAATTCTATACCCAACAATAACCCCTTTGTATTATGTTGTCAATAACTTTTTATAACACTCAGTGGGATTTAATATTAATGCTCAAACTTTCCCCCCATTATTGGAAATCAAATTAGAAGGAAAAGTGGGGACTTTCGCAAAAACAAATCCTTCACTCTTGGAAGATTATTTCAACAATAATTCTAAGGGAGGGGTGATATCACATGGTTCTCTTAGCATATATCATTTAGTTAATCATCACTAAGTATAATTGGGCTAACCTAGTGTAGAAAACAAGACTTATTTGACCATGGTTTTCAATGTTCTCCATAAACAATCATGCATATGAGATCATTCTCATAATGTATTAATTATCATCTAATGGTTTATAAATTATTATATTTATCAATGATGTTATAAATCTACCACATACTTCAATAGAAACATCAAAATGATTTAAAAAAAAGGTAAATACCCCCTTTATCTCATTTTGAAATCAACCAAGAACCCCCCTAATTGATATGATAAACACAATTAAGAATGTAGTATGGAATTGCAATTGGAATACCTCAACCTTTTGTTTTGAAATATTTTTAGAATTTCTATATTTATTCTTAAGATTTATCTCCCTTATGGGATGCACGCTTTTCTTCCATTTCATGGAATTCAGTAGACTACATGAATTAAAATCCCACTATTCTATCTAAAAGTTACAACCTCAAACATATCATCCAATTCTTTTAATTTTTAGTTCAAAATATATAAAGTAATAGTGAATAAGGAGTGACCTATTGATTTTTCAGAAATAAAATTAAGATTGAGAGATTCCTATCAATATAGATTTCTTCTTCAATTTCTTAGATGATGTTGTTGATATTTCATGATAAGTTGATACTTATGATGTGTATGTATGTTCCATTTCCCCATCATATGTGTTTATTTTTAATTTTTGTATCTTTTTAATGATCTCCTCTTGGGATGGTAGAATTTTTCTACAACATCTTATGTCATTCATAGTTTTTTCACGCCTTTAAAACTTAATTATTTTCAATTCATTACATGTGGATGCCTTTTTATCAACATTATTAGAATAACTTATTCCAACTCATATCCTATAATAACTTTATTTCCTTTAATTTGAGCATGTTTTTAAGCTTCCTCAAATTTCTTAACCAATCCTAATTGGTTTGACCAAACAATTGGGCATTATTTCTTGAATTTTTATATCTTGTCAAACTTTCCATAGGACTTTCCACTATTTTTCATTTGAATCTTTTTTTTGTCCCCATTTAGGAATTATCTCCTAGAAGTATTGTCAAGAATTTATCATATTTATATCCTTCTTGAAAACATATTCCAAAAACTATATTCAAGAATTCAAATTTATTATGTTTTGATAGTTTTGATGATGTTTTATTAATATACATCTCATTTTGAAAATCTAGTATCATTTTTTCAACATCCCCCCCGATTCATGCCTCATTTATGGAAGTGACATGTTGTACCCGCATGAAAAATATTTATGAACAGACAGTCTACACCAACAATAATATCATTTTAATAATGATCATTAAAACTAATAATAGGTCTACTTTGGAGATTTTTATTGCTATATTTCCATAGGTTTTGGGTGTTTTAGATTATGAGAAAACATTCTAGATGAATTATTTTTGTCTACCAGGCTTACATTTTTAGAATAAACAAATGTACATTGAGATTAATTAGGTATAGATCCTACCCTTTTCTATGTAACCTTCTTCTCACAAACTTTAGAATATTCACCCTTATGATCAAAAATTTTGTTGTTATATTATTTCATCTTCTTCAAATCAACATAATATGAAAGGCACATAGACTGGGTCGTAGATAACTCTACTACTTTCTCAATAAGTCTTCTATGAAGGTCATTCACCATCTTATCATGTTCAAATATTTTCAAACTATTTTGTTTTTTTTCTTCAAAGTGTGTTGTTTAATCATGGTTTAATTCTTCTTTTCAAGGTTAATTTTATTTATAATATTTTTTTTACTTTATATCTCAACCTCTTTCATTAGATATACACTTATCTCATTGAGATTAATCTCTTATTTCTTGAAATTCTCTTTATTATCTTTTATCATTTTTTCTTTATTCTTGAGTTTTATGTTATTATTAAGTGTATCGTTTAGATTTTCCTTTATGTACCATTCATTCTTAGTTATATCTTGACCTTATATACATTCAAATGTGTTTTAGTAGTTTTGGATTTTCCTATAATGCATTCCTAATTTCTAGAAGGTCATTTATCTATCTCACTGCATGATGATGATGATTTTTCATTTTTCTTATTCATCATATTTATTTTATTTTTCTTTGAGTAATTATTCTATTTCTTATTTTAGTCACACATTTTATATTTCTTAATATTATTCTTAAAGTAGTATTCTTCTTCATAAAATTTGATGACTTTGGATTTCTTATTTGAATATTTATATGCAATCTTTACAAAAACCTTATAGCTAAATAATTTTTATGGATTATTCCTTCTAACTATTGCGTCTCTATTATACATCCTTCTAATTAAGGCCCTCATTTGATTTTATTATTCTTCAACTGCATCATCCTCATAATCACTTGACTATGGTTCTCTTCAACTCTAGTTTTACATTTTATTAGGGATTTAAAAGTAATATTATCCTTTTATTTATTCTCAAAAGATTTTATTTTCTCGTCTCATAGGTTCTGAAAATATTATACAGTTTATCAAGTGATAGAACATATTTTTCATCTAATGTAGAATCCTTTGAATCAAATATATCTGAAATTTTTCTCATTATCTTTTTTAATATGGTTGAATCATAAAACTTCTCACCAAAACATTTGATTCTATATAAAATATCATTTAAAATTATAAATTAGAGATAAAAACATTCTTAATCACCCATTTTTATATCTTCAAATCTTCTCCTCAATATTTGTAGGTTAGATTCCATGACTTTAAAATTTCCTTCACAATAAATTTTAAGTTTATCCCAGATTTCCATAGTGGTTTGGAGACCCATTACTTTAGTATATAAATTTTCTAATAAAGCCATCAATATTCAATTTTTATAATTTCCATCCATATCTAAGTTCCTATTATCATTAAAATTTATAGGATACATCTCAACAAAAGGTGGATATCCCACTGTAACGACATATCTAATTTCTACCCAAAGTGATATGAGATAAGGTATCTCCCTATTTTTCCTTCCATGATAACTGTCACCATTGAAAACTATAATGCCTATTCTATTTACTAAATTAATGTTCTCCATCCTCAGTATTCTAATAGGTCTTTTAGAGGTGAACTTTCTCTAAAACCACTTGATGTTCCCTAGGATGGATTGACCACTAAGAGGGGAGGGGGGAATCAGTGGATTACTTTTATTTTTAAAAATTGTTTCTTTTAAATTAATCCTTTCTAGATGGATAATTATTTATTCCACTATTATTTTGTATCTCATACTTACCTTGAATATTTTAATAAATATAGAGCCACATAACACAGGGATTTACAAGGTTAGGTACAAAGATGTACTCCTAGCCCTGTAGTTTATTTCCCCTAATAAATATTCTTCACTGTAATCTTATCTCAGTTATTATAGTGTAAGATAAATAATCACAATATATATCTCCTGAATCCTCACATGAGGTTCTTTTTAGATCATCCCATAATGTTACCAGCATCCACACTAGGCTTCTCTAGAATCTGCAGTAGAGACATCTTCTCCTGAAGCACACAAGAGACTACCTACTCTTTCTCCAATTGAAGACATGCATATTTATTAAAGGTAGATTCACTATAGGATGATAGGTTGACCATACTCTACAATATCTCTGAATTACAAAAGCGTTTGTACCTAGTTATGTACCTTTGTATCTATATCTGTCTTGCTAAAAAATATCTGATCACCTGTTCTTGATCAGTTCTTTAGTGCAACAATGCTCGAGATGTAATTATTTCTTATAATGATGAATACCCAACCACACTAAAGATGTGTGAAGGTGTTGAACACAAATTCTTCAATAAAATTATGAAATAATATAAATTTCACAATCTCAATCCTCTTTTAGGTACTCATTTTGCATGTTTCATTGGATTCTTAACGTTTATGCATGTGTAAGATGGTCGCATGAATGTACTCATTTATTATGAATGAATTACTTCTTTGATTATTTAAAATGACACACACTATCAATTTAGATTGGTTTAATTATAAAGAAATCACATGTTTATGGGAATGCATAAAAATGCACACAGTGTTTACAAAATACATCATGTGAGTACTTATCCTTCTCAATCATCCATCATGCGCACACACTATCCAGAAACACACACTGCCTGTGTTTCTTATGTGGGTATACTATCATTTTCACCCAACCATATAGGTTTGTGATCATGAAAAAAGAATCCTTATTTATATTATTCATTCATAGTGAATGATCATTCTTTATATCACACTTGTAAAGATCTTAATCACATATACATATCCTTCAAGATCATTGTCTCTATATGATTCGTGAAACATAGTGTGGGTGACACTATCTCACATATATTTATGAGATAGAGAGGCATGTTATTATGCAATCTCGATTGCTTTATGAGACACAATTATTCACTAATTACAACGATTCTTCAATGTATAAGTCATATGCCTACAATTTCCTCCTTCAATAAAAAATACTTAAAAGATCCCATATACCCTCTGGGAACTATTGAGGTTCATTGATTCTCTGTTTCTTCATAAACAAGATCTCTTGAATATTTGAGGGAAATATCTATCAAATGTGGGATTATAAATTTATAGGTAATGAAAAAATTTCTTCTCACAACCTTAGATATTAATTTCAAGCCACATTGAAGACTCCTTCAATTCTTTGAAAATAATTTCATATCTCGGCTCATCTTCAAACAACTGATTTGTGTGAAGTGTGAATAATTTATTGTTGAATTTACTTCATGATTTTGTGATGTTACTTTGTGGTAATATCTAGACATGCATGCAGTGAGGATCACATGCTCCTCACTATGGAAGATCGAACTCCTCCTTCTAGATTATTTATGCAACTCATGTTTTCATCCAAAGGGGATATGTTCTTTGAATTATCTGCATGCATTCATGATTTAGTTTTCTGGCATGTATATTCTCATTCTCATAATCTCTTCATTTGGATCTACAAACATCTCTAGAGACTGTGGTTCGATCACAAGATTATCATCCTATGTTTTAGCATGAACTCTAGTGAATTTTCTTTCCATTGAGGGATGGGAGGAAGAAGATGATAATGCAATTCATATCATATGTTTAAGATGATTTCATTAGATGAATAGTATTATTTCCATATTTGTTTAAGTGATGATGAGAAGAAATTGTAAACACCACATCCCACATAGAATCTCAAAGTGGTTTCACTCCGTTTTATAAGAAATCATATTCCCATTTCAACTTTGAGCCAACACTGGGTCGACACTTGGATTCCACAACACTATACACCAATATGGGCCACGACACACATTGACCATAGGAACCTCTTGTAGACAATTGGCCCAATATATGAATGCCTTTGAATGTTCTCTCTACAAGAATTATACATAGTTATTCCTACCTCCATTCGCTACCTCCTTGGGTAGCCTCTCACATGGGGGTTGACCCTTGGGTCCCCTATGGGTTGTTGAGGTCTATCCCTTAGGTTAGCCTATTTTTTAATAAAAGGACTAAATAATAATGATAATAATACCTTAAATACAATTAAAAACCATTCTAAACTCTTCAAATACCCAACATTGTTTTAAATCATCCTCATCCAAAAATAAATTATATAGACTTAAAATGAAACCCTAATGAATCAATAAATTCCTTCTTGCAAGGCCATATTTTATAGAAACAAAATGAACGAACTATAGAACATGAATTTAAACAAATATTTATATAACATTGACAATATACACACTTCCCAAAATCATCTTACCGAACACATATTGATATATCATTAACATCAAATGAAACACTGGTCCCAATATCTAATTAATAGAGGTCTCACTAACCCATATAGTTCACTACTACAAAAACTTAGAGAAATTGCTTCTCTCCTTCAAAAAGGAACTCACCACTCCATCCGTTGAATCTTTCCTTCTTCACATGAAGATGATGAAAACAAGCACAAATAATGGTGTTTATATTTATTAAAAATAATTTTTATTTTTGATGAGAATAAGACTCCTGGGAAAACACTTTCTCTATGTTACAACTTACTAGATATGATCTGAAAAACCCTATGGAATTATTCTCCAGAAATTATTCCTATATATCTATATTTACCTCTATCAAACATAGTATGAATCTAACTATTTTTATTTCAATCCAAGAATTAGGAAAGAATATTATTTATTCAGGATTATTCCAAGTGTCCCATATAAATTTTTGGATCATCATGTATTATTTAATTATAATTGACCATCATGAGATTCAAACTATAACTACCATTTTTTCTATTTCTATATAAATCTACTGGTATATTGAAATTCCTTGGTTATACCATAGTCATATATTCATTGGCATAGTGTTACCCATTTTTCATTTATACAACGTGGAAACCTTCTCTATGACTCATCCATAAATTCTTCATTTCTCCCTACTGAGCAGTCAATATAAATGTGGAGTGGAGTCTTATTATTGAATATATCCACTTATAATAGAGTATTAATACATCCATAAAACCATGCATGATAAATATAAGGATCTCTTCTAATCACTTTCCACATATAATCAACTAAGACATGGAAACATCAATATGGTGTGAGATCCTTTAGGGTCCAACATTCAAAATTATTCACTCCTGTTAAATGTATACACTACACGATGTATGGTGAATCTATGACATGGATGTCTTATATTATAAAGAAACTATGTCATGGATATAATTATACATCATGGATAATAACCATATATGATCTTGGGATTTGAATTTTACATGAGTTTTTTTACCCTTACACAGGTACCCTTATGTAGTTTGGTTACCCATACATGGGTACCTAACTATATTGTTAAAAAAATATACGACATAGCTAAATGGGATACAACATTGGCTCTCAAATTACATAAATGATATGACATGGAGCATTATTTGTAGCGTGAGATCTATCTTCTAAATAGTTTTCTTCTTCAAAACCCATTGAATAACTAACTTGTCAACAAACACAAATCATAAAATCCTACAAAAGAGGGTTTTTTCCAAAAAATATTTATAAAGTTTTTATTTTTTGAAATTTATTTATAAATACATAATAAATATGTAATCAATTTTTAGTAGAGTGATTTTATGCTTCAAAAATATATTTTCTTCAAAAAATGTTTATTAAATTTTATACACAATGTTTATAATTAGTTTATACCCTTTAAGAAAATTTAGTTGAAGAAATAGATGTCAATTTATAAATTTTCTTTTTAGTATTAACTTAGTTTAATTTATTATGATTTTTCTAAAATATTTAGTTTTAGCGAATAGTAAAAAATATAGTTTTTTTAAATAATCATTTCTTTTTGTTAAATAAAGTAATTTAAATGTACAATTATGTTTTTTATTTTTATATTAATGTAACATCAGTCTCATTTAATTATATATAATATAATTAATTACATATGAATCAATATTATACTTGATTTTGTTATAAGTTTATTTTTGGGCTTAAAAACACATTTTCATAAATGTTATTTTCATTACATTTTATATATTTACATTAAAATTGATTTTTTATCTTATATAAATTGAATAAGGAAAATGGATTCTATATTTGAAATCATGAGGTTCCAATTTTATAAAGAGGTCTATTTTATTTTTATTCATTATGAGTAGTAACCTTGATAAATAATTGTTACCTCAGTAAGGGTAAAACAGGTAAATCATTATCATAACATTGATAAAACTCATTCAAATATCTATAAACCAAAAATTTATCATATTATATTAGCTTATTTCATCCATGATCATCAAAGGTTAAAAAATATGTAATCTTGGTGCTATTTTCCTTGATTATTACCTTAATATTATTTTTAGAAAAGAGGTAATAAAGATTTCATTATTTTTACTTAAATATATTTTATATGTTCTAATAGGGATAAAAAGATGTAATGTTCAGTTTTAAATGGTTATTTTAAATTTTAATTATTTTTTTGATGTTAATTTATTTGGAATTTGTATTGGTTGAATAATTATATTAAATGCTTATGAAACACTGATATAGTGTCTGTTTAAGCATTAGAGAAATCAAATAAATAATTTTAAAAATATTAAGAATAACAAAATTTGAATTAATTAATGTGTTAAATGAATTTTTAAGATATATATAACATAGGATTGATGTGTTAAAATTTTATATTCTTATTACAATTCTTTCTTGATTTCATTAAATTGAAGATAAGTAAATAGTCCAAAAAATGACTTTAATGGTATCTTATGTTAAATAATAATTTATTAAATCATTTAAAATTTATAAAAACACTAAATGTGGATAAGTGAATGAGTTATGGTATATAATATCAATAATTTTCAACTTTTTCATCAATTTTTATTTTATCATAAATTTATTAACCCCTGATGCGTAAAAAACATTCATATCATGGTAATCGTCAAAAGGGTTAATACAGGTTAATACTAAGAGATAAAGCTTAAAACATATCCTAAATTTGTCTAAATTTTATTTTATGAGTGGATATTGACTAATCCACATATTATATTTGAAATATATTAACTTTTTTACACTTTAACATGAAAAATAATTTAATATATTTAAATATTTTTTGTAATTAAAACTGTGTCCTTTCATTCACTATAAAAGGACACCAACCCACCTTTCTTCCTTACACAACCTTGAGAAACTCATATTAAAAAAAATTCCAAGAAATATTCCCAAAAAATTTATACTAGTTTTATAGGTTATTTTATCTTCAAATTACCATCCTTATGGTCTTTAATAATAAATTTAAATGAGATCACCCATGGAGGAGTTAATCATTCTAACTGATCTATTACATTTTAAAAATTAATTTACCTCATTAAATATTTTCCTAACTATTAAAATATAATAACATAGACATATAATATACAATTAAATGTTATTATATTGATCTAATAAACTTCATCCACCTCCTTTCTATCAAATGGGAATCAAATGTATCACTTGTGGGTGCTTGTGGGCTACCACCTCTACATAGCGATATGATTGAATTTTCATCACTAAATTTCAAGAATGGTTTTTATGATGAATTTAATGTTTATATATGTTGTTTTAAACATAATTATGCTTCTTTAATTTTAATATATTATATACCTTATTATATTACCATCTATCATAAAATGATAATGATGTTCGTGCGTACATGTGGACTACCTCTTTCATGGAGTGATGTGATTTTTTTTTCATTTAAAATTTTCATGGATGGTAATAAGGATAGATTTAAATAACATATATTATATTTAATTATATTTGTTAATTTTTAAAGGTGAATAATTAATTACCATTATTTTTTTCATCTTTCTATTTGTGCAACCATTAGTTATGTGTACATATGAACTACAATCTCCATGAAGTGATGTAACTTGTTTTTCATCACTAATTTATATTAGTGGTTAAAAAGGTGTATATAATGATTAAATATAAAAATTATTACCTTATTAATATTCTTTTTATGATGAAACAATGATTATGTTTCAAGGAAAATAATTATTTAATTGAAATATGTCTCAAAAAGATAGAAGTTTTTTTAGGAATGCTCATTTTAATGAAGAATTGTTAATAAAAGTATAATTGGTAATTATATGGTAATGATATATAGTAATTTATGTATGAATATTTTCTTGTAATATATTTATAAAAAATAATTACTTCATATAAATTATTTTTTAACTCGTTTGAAGAACAATAGGATACAGGGTAAGGGCTCTTGTAACGCCCCGACCCCAGTTACCTAGAGTCGGTGCATTATTACATAACATTGTAATGATCACAAAAGATCAAGTCCCGAAGTACCAATTTGTTTAGTAGACTTGGAATCACCAGATACATTCATAAGGTTTACATTATATCATAAAGTGAAAAACTACAATAATATATTCTCCATAGTCTACACTCATATTCCCTTCAGAATATCCCTGCAGGTCAGTCATAATATATTTATTCACATCCTAGGAAAAATAAAACATAGAAAGGGGAGAGCTCAGATGCTCAGTAAGGATAAAAATATAGTGGAAGCTTTCATAAATAAGTATAAACATTTGAGGAAATGTATAACTAAAACCAAATCCTTTAAAACTTGAACTTCAGAATAATATGGAAAAGAAAAATGAAATAATTCCATTTACTTATTGACATAGATATTCTACTCGTGGAATAATCACATACAGTATCAATAATCACTTTCATAAGGATGGAATGCATAATGCTGAACTTTAATTTCTATGTCAAGGCCTCGTGCCAATACCTAAGGGATAACTATAATCGGAACCCAACCTGGAGAGCCTCTGTAACCGGACTCCAACCCGAAGTGCCTCTAATAACCGGACACCAACCCAGAGTGCCTCTAATAACCGGAAACCAACCCAAAGTGCCTCTAATAACCGGACACCAACCCGGAGTTCCTCTAATAACCGGACACAAACCCAGAGTGCCTCTAATAACTGGAAACCAACCAGGAGGGCTTACTTTTACCATTCCCCAACCTAGAACATATTAGTCCAACATATTCATCTTAAGAAGTGGATAAAATATAACATAAACATTCGTATTAAAACTAGTACACTAAATGTAAATACTTTCTCCATAAACTATGAATGGTATAAAAATAACACATCCATAGTCAAACATATCACAAAACCTTCAAAAAACATGGATGTTTTGTATCATAATAAATCAACTTCAAATAATCTTAAAATCCATCAAAGGATGTTGACATAGATGAAATCAAAACTATTTGAGAGAAATATCTATTTTTTTGAAATCATTTAAAAATCACATAATTTAAAAGAAAACCTTTACTTTGAAAATATCCTTATAAGCTTTTAAATGAAGCTTCTAAGATTTTACAACAGTGGAAAATAGCTGCACCCACCGTATATGTTAAAAAAAGACATTCTTACCGTAATTTGACAAAAAGGTTAAAAATGTCCTTGTTTGGAAAATAACGTAAAGATTGCTTTATAAACTTCTTATAAAAAGTCAAACAAGGGTATAAATGTATTTAACCCATATTCTTTAAAATAGTAAGAATGTTTTGAAATACATTTTTATGAAACATGGATGTGGATGATAAAGAGGTCCCAGTAGATAATTACGTATAAACAACCCCAGATAATGAAGAGATTGTGAAATAAACCCTTACCAATTTGGTATCTTACGAAACATACACCCCATGAAAGTGGTATCATACATTGAATATGTAAATAAACATAAATTAAATTTTATTACACAAATAATACAATTATGGTTAGTACATACCCCACACAAAAGGTAATAGTGGAAATATGGCATGAATCTCATGAGATTAAGGAGTGAGATGAAAACCCCTTACCTTGTAATTTTCCTTATTTGGGGGTAGGTTAACCTCATGTATAATGTTGAAATAATTGTTATTAAATTATACAAGAATAATATACATTAATATGATAACATATATGATCTTTTAGCATTGC
This sequence comes from Viscum album, assembly GCA_963277665.1. Lineage (NCBI taxonomy): Eukaryota > Viridiplantae > Streptophyta > Magnoliopsida > Santalales > Viscaceae > Viscum > Viscum album. Next base: position 1,240,064,307 of record OY728153.1, read on the forward strand.
TTTGTTAATAATATCTTAGTATTATTGTCGTTTTGGGTGTTAACTTACTCGTTTTATTTCATCTGTTTTGTTACGTAAGACATGTTTTTTATGGATAATTTTTATCTTATTCATTTCCAAAATTATATCAAGTCCTTAAAAATTAGTTTTAATCATCAGATGAGAATTATACTTGAATGGATACGATGAAGTATGAATCTCATCGCGTTCGTGGAGACGGTAGTCCGTACGTACACACGAGAATCAATATCATTCTTTTGATATTTTAATAATATATAATTGGATTTTATATTATATATACAAAATAATTATCATGTTATATTTTTTATTTACATGAATTACACATCATTATCATACCCATCCAAATAATAGTGTATTGAATAGCAATTACACCATGATGTGGAGACGGTAAGCCATACGTACGCACATATGGTGATATGTCATTCAAAGTATGGATAAAATACTGAATATGGTTGTACCATATTTATAATAACATAAAATTATATAGAAGATACTGAAGTTATTATTTTAGAATGGAAATAACAAATAATAAGAAGTGGAAGAAGAAAGGAACTTGAAAGAGGGTGGTGAAACCATTACCTCTTCTCCGGGTTCTTCCTTTTGATTTGATCAAAAGGGATCCTTAGGTTGGATTTATGATCAAACTAAGGCCTCTAGGTTGAATTTAGGGAATTCTAGAGGATTTTTGGGTAGGTTTTGGCCGAACCAAAAGGCTTTGAAGGTGTGAATAATTGGTTAGAAGTGGTGTCCTTTTATAAGGGGGAGGAGGGGCGCTTTAGGGAAAACTTAAAGTATTAATTTATAATAAACTCATATTCGGTTTATAATGGCTCCAAAGTGGATTATTCAAATTATAATGTGGGTATGGGTCGAAAAACATTCATCCAATAGACTTTAGACAGGTTTGGGTCATTATATTAACCTTATCTTTTAATTTTAACTCTTAGTTAATTAGTTTGACATTTACCATGTCACATTGTTTCTTTATATTGTATAGTTAATAAACTTACTACATACATCCAATATACCCCCAAGTGGTCCATTAATGATAAAACTATCATGATATAAGTAATTTGGCCGAAACATATATTTTTCTGTATATAATATCAATTAATAATATAATATTTTTTTTAAAAACTCATTTATGTCAATTTTGACACTATTCAATAATTGATTTTTGATAAAGTCTTAACAACTTTATTAATTAGAAAAAAATTAATTTAAGAAATAATATAATGTAATATTAACCAATAAAATTAATTTATGTCATAAAAACGTTCAAATTATATTTATTTTAACATTTATAATACCAATTATTTGATTCTTTCATTAATAAGGAAAATACTGCATCATTATTGTGTTATAAATAAATTTACTTATTCAATGTCTAAAAATTATAAATAAACTACCATTATATAAGAAATATTTTTAGATTTATAATTAATATTTATAGTCTAAAATACAAAATATATTACCCTATGTAAAAATTGTTTTACTAAAAGATATATGCTTTTGTCATTTTTGTATTTACTTTAACTTAATTAATATAATGTGTCATTATCACTTACAAGTGGCTCCATGGGGTCCCAAAATCAACCCAAAGGTACCCATGGTCGTACATGTATCAACCAATAGGGTTATGACACATTTTAGGGTAATTTAGAATTATTATAATATTATTTGTTTACCCTTATTTACCGGATTTACCCTTTAACCATGGTAAATAAAATATTTACCGAAGTAATTATTCAAAATGTATAAAAATCAAAGTTACATATTTAAACAATTTGGACAACCTGATTCAAAATATGGAATCCATTTTTCTAAATTCAAAACACAGAAGTGGAAGAAATTAAATTAAAATTAATTCCCGTTGTCGAAACAAAAAGAGTGTTTTTAACAAATAATAACTATCAAAAGATTGACACTTTCTTATGTGCAGTTTAAATATGAAATTATGTCCAATGACTAATATTAGATTAAATGGTAAAATTATAATCTAATTATACTTTAAAATCACTCAAATTAATAATTTATCACTATTAATTATTTCGATTAAAAAAGTTGTTTTTAGTTAAAATTTAGTAATTTTCACTATTCATCAAAATATGAAAGTTATCAGAAAAGTACAAAAATTTTACCCTAAGCTAATTTTGATATTACAAATCCAAAAATGAAGTATATTTTACAAAATTTAAAACATAATAGTTTCAATTATTAAATTAATTTCCACTTTCAAAACCAAAATGTGTATTTTTAAGAAATAATAACTATCAAAAGTTTGACACTTGTTTATGTCAATTTCAAAGTGAAATTACTTACAATAACAATCATTGGATTAGATGGTAAAAATTTAATCTATTTATACTTCCAAACCATTAAAATTTATAATTTAACAATATAAATTATTTTGATTAAAAAAGTTGTTTTCAGTTAAAATATAGTATTTTTCACTATTCACCCAAATTTGAAAGTTATCAGAAAAACACCAAAACTTTATTGAAACTAAATTCTTATGCCCCGATTCTAAATAACAGGTTCATTTTTTCAAACTGAATATATAAAAGTTTCAAATATTGGATTTATAAAAGGCTTCTCCAAAAAAGGTGGTAAAATTTCATTTTTTGAAAAATACTTCTTTTATCTGAAAAAATAAATTTGTTCCTAAATTATGTATTAGAAACACATAATATGGATTCTAAAATTATAAGGATAATAGAAAATTTAAAATTTAGTTAATACTATTCATAACCTCTTTTGAACGGCTAGTTTGGTAAGTCATGGTGTGTTTGAACTCACTGTTGCGTACAACACACACTATTGTATTATTCAAAGAGAAGAGTACCGTGGAATCTTGGGGTGTTAAATTCTCCCCTCCTTCAATAAATTGTGTCCTTGCAATTTGAAATTATTTTTCGAAAATAAAAGGTTGAAAATCAAAAATATCTTTGTTGGAAACCCCACATCGGAAATTGGGTTAATAAAATTTAGTCTTAATGAGAGGAAATAGAAATTAAAGGGTCACCACCAAATCATGATCACGATTAGGAGAACATTAGTGGAAATTAGAGACATATAATTGGAGGAAACACATAAATATTTATAGGTAGTGATTGAGGTCATCAATCACAAACAAGTGTAAAATTGAGGGCCTTAAATTCATCAATATATGATGATTTAAAATACCCTCAGTTCAACAAAACATATGGTGTTAGGATAACACATTTTTTGTATTAATATCCCTTCAATAAAGTATAAGAATTAATTTATTCATTGAATAAGAGAAGAAGAAAAATATATACTTGACAAGTAGAGTCCCAACCATTAACGAAGTTCTACCACAAACTCATCTTTCACTCTAAAAGATTATAGAACTTAAAATAATATTCTATTTATCCTATTCGTATAGGGTTAAAAAAATGAATTTATAAATCATCTAGTAGAACCATTAAAAAAACTACATTATTCAATCCAGGACATCACATGGGTCAGTGGTTGGTGATACACCCTTGTCGTCCTTAGGTTGCAGGTTCATGTCTCGCGGCCTTGCCGGACGTGATGGGTTGCCGCCCGACCTCCGGGTTGTCCTTTTATGGCAATCCAAAAATAATCTCAAACTAGAATTATCCAAAATACTTCTATCCAAACTCACAGTCCAAAATTTATAAGGAATGTAAACATAATGAAGATCTTTTTTTCCGCGTAATAACATGTGAACACCTTCATCATGTATTCTTTTAAAACACTGCAACATACTGAATTACCATAGAAAATAATTGATTACATTAATGATCCCTTATTACTTATAAAATACTGAATATAATCCTTCTATCCAAAAATGTGGTATACCCCAACAATGATGGAATATACAAATAGTTAATCAGTTTCAAGGTAGTCAAGACTATCCAATATAATTTATCCAAATCAATAATGTATTATTCAAAAATCACTACCTCAGTATCAAAACCATATTATGATTTATCTTTCTCTCAACTATATATTTTCCAAAAATTCAACCTTCTATTGAGTCACTATTTTTGTTCCACACAATCTCAAGTCCATAATGAAATAGTACTGCTGTACAATCCTAATATACTCCATAATTATTATAACATGTACATTTTTGATACAACACTCAAATGACATAATCAACATAAGAACTCTAATCATTACTCTTCATCTGTGATAGTATCATAACGTGATTATTATCAAATAACATCATTTGCGGAATAGTCTGATGATTGGGACATTGGTTCGCGTAGTGTCCAAACTCCTTGCAAATGAAGCATTGTACATTTGAAACCATTTTCTTACCCTTGTAGTCAGGTAATTGGTGTCCTTTTACTCCACACTTATAACATACTACCATTCTCTTCAATCATTTTCCAAGGTGATTCTTTCCACAATTATCACATATGAGAAAATCCTTCTTTACCTTCTTCCCTTTATTTGTCCTTCCCTCTACCATCCTTTCCTTCTTTGGCTTCCCTTCAAATCTATAGGACTCCGAGAATTATTTACTTATCTTATCAACACATGATACTATTTATTCATATGATGATAATATGTGGGAGATAATTTCCTTTCTAAATGCTAGCTTAATACCATGAAAGATATGATCCTTCTTACTCTTTGGATCATACGTATTGTTGGAGTTCACATTCCTTCTACTGGGCACCATTTCTATACAATAGCATAAACTAGGTCAGTTTATGGATTGCAATGAGTAATTCCAAACTTGTAAAATACCAAATGTAAATTGAATGTTTTATGGATATAATCCATAATCATAAAGATTTTTTTCATTGAGGAAGTATATAATCATAAACCCTTTATAATGTTTTGTAATGAAAATGAGAATGATCCTAAGCATATCCCCCAGAAGTGTCGTAACCAAGAGTGTAGCAAGGCCCGTTGTTGTGAACCATTTCTCGTTCGATTTTAGCTCAAAGTGGTGCTTTCGGGTATTACCCCTAGGTACATCTATGCCAGAGCCGCCTCTACCTGATCGTATCCAGACAGGGATGTATTGCTCGGAAAACTCACAAAACCTCTACAATACCAAAATTCTATAATGTTATTCTATACTAATCCTCAAAGTCCATCTTAGGTCTATGTTCTCTAATCAGAGTTTATCTAAATCTAGATTCCATGGTTTGTACAAAACTTCCTCTGATACCAACTATAATGCCTGACCCCAGTTACCCAGAGTCGGTGCATTATTACATAACACTGGCATGATCACAAAAGATCAAGTCTCGAACGACCGATTAGTTTAGTAGCATTGGAATCACTAGATACATTCATAAGGTTTACATTATATCATAAAGTGAAAAAATAAAATAATATAGTCTCCATAGTCCACACTCATATTCCCTTCAGAATATCCCTTCAGGTCAGTCATAATATATTTCATCACATCCTGGGAAAAATAAAACATAGAAAGGGGTGAGATCAGATGCTCAGTAAGGATAACAATATAGCGGAAGCTTTCATAAATAAGAATAAACATTTTAGGCAATGTATAACTAAAAAAAGCCTTTAAAACTTGAACTTTAGAATAATATGGAAAAGATAAAATGAAATAATTCCATTTACTTGTTGACATGGATATTCTACTCGTCGAATAATCACATACCATATCAATAACCACTTTCATAATGATGGAATGCATAATTCTGAAATTTAATTTCTATGTCAAGGCCTCGTGCCAAGACATAAGGGATAACTGTAACTGAAACCCAACCTAGAGAGCCTCTGTAACCAGACTCCAACCCAGAGTGCCTCTAAAAACTGGACACCAACCCGGAGTGCCTCTAATAACCGGACACCAACTCGGTGTGACTCTAATAACCGGACACCAACCCGTAGTGCCTCTAATAACCGGACACCAACCCGGAGTGCCTCTAAAAATCGGACACCAACCCATAGGGATTACTTTTACCGATCCCCAACCTGAAACATAATAATCCAACACATTAATCTTAAGAAGAGGATGAAATATAACCTAAACATTCGTATTAAAATTAGCACACGAAATGTAAATACTTACTCCATAAAATATGAACGGTATAAAAATAACACATCCATAGTCAAACATATCACAAAACCTTCAATACAATATGGAAGTTTTGTATCATAATAAATCAACTTAAAATAATCTTAAAATCCCTCAAATAATTTTTACATAGATGAAATCAAAACTATTTGAGTGAAATATCTCTTTTTTTGAAATCATTTAAAAATCACATCATTATAAAATAAAACCTTTACTTTGAGAATATTATTATAACCATGTAAGTGAATCTTATAAGATTTTACAATGGTGTAAAATAGCTTCACCCACCGTATAAGTTAAAAAAAGACATTCTTACCTTAATTTGTCAAAAAGGTTAAAAATGTCTTTGTTTGGAAAATGACGTAAAGATTGCTTTAAAAACTTTTATAAAAAGTAAAAAAAAGGGTATAAATGAGATTAACTCATATTCTATAAAATAGTAAGAATATTTTGAAATACATTTTTAAGAAACATTGATGTGGATGATAAAGAGGTCCCAGTAGATAATTACGTACAAACAACCTCGGATAATGAAGAGATTGTGAAATAAACCCTTACCAATTTGGTATCTTACGAAACATACACCCCATGAAATAGGTATCATAAAATGAATATGTAAATACACATAAATTAATGTTTATTACACAATGAAAACAATTATGGGTAGTACATACACCACAAAAATGGTAATAGTGGCAATATGGCATGAATCTCACGAGAATAAGGAGTGAGATGAAAACCCATTACATTGTAATTTTGCTTGGTTGGGGGTAGGTTAACCTCATGTATAATGGTTGAATAATTTTTATTAAATTTTATAAGAATCATATACATTAATATGATATCATATATGATCTTTTAACATAGCTTTATTAATAATATCTTAGTATTATCGTCGTTTCGGGTGTTAACTTACTCATTTTCTTTCATTTGTTTTGTTACATAATCCATGTTTGTTATGGATAGTTTTTATCTTATTCATATCCAGAATGATATCAAGTCCTTAAACATTATTTTTAATCATAAAATGAGAATTATTCTTGAATGGATACGATGGAGAATGAATCTCATCGCGTTCGTGGAGACGGTAGTCCATACGTACGCACGAGTGACAATATCATTATTTTGATATTATAATAATATATAATTGGATGGTATATCATATATACAGAATCATTATCATGTTATATTTATAATTTACATTAATTACACATCATTATTATACCCATCCAAATAATAGTGTATTGAATAGCAATTGCACCACGACGTGGAGACGGTAAGCCATAATACGCATATATGGTGATATGTCATTAAAAGGATGGATAGAATAAATAATATGGTTGTAACAAGTTTATAAAAACATAAAAGTATATAGAAGATACCGGAGTTATTATTTTATAATGGAAGTAACAGAAAAGAAGAAGTGGAAGAAGAAAGGAACATGAAAGAGGATGGTGAAAACATTACCTCTTCTTCGGGTTCTTCCTTTTGATTTGATCAAAAGGGATCCTTAGGTTGGATTTCTGATCAAACTAAGGCCTCTAGGATTAATTGAGGTACGTTTATAGGATATTTGGTCAGGGTTTGGCCGAATCAAAAGGCTTTTAAGGTGTGAAGAATTTGTTAGAAGTGGCGTCCTTTTATAAGGGGGAGGAGGGGCTCTTTAGGAAAATCTTAAAGTATTAATTTATAATAAATTCATATTCGGTTTCTAATGGGTCCAAAGTAAATTATTCAATGTATAAGGTTGGTATGGGTCGAAATCCTTTCATCCAATATATTTTAGACAGGTATGGGTCATTATATTAACCTTATCTTTTAGTTTTAACTCTTAGTTAATTAGTTTGACATTTACCATGTCACTTTGTATTTTTATATTATATAGTTAATAAACTTACTATATACATCCAAGAGACCCCCAAGTGGTTCATTAATTATAAAAATATCATGATATAAGTATTTAGGAAGATCCTTATATTTTTATGAATAGAATATCAATTAATAATATAATATTTGTTTCAAAAACTCATTTATGTCAATTTTGACACTATTCAATAATTGATTTTTGTTAAATTCTTAAAAACTTTATTAATTAGAAAAAAATTCATTTAATAAATACTATAATGTAATAATAACCAATAAAATTCATTTATGTCATCAAAACATTCAAATTATATTTATTTTAATATTTATAATACCAATTATTTGATTGTTGCATTAATAAGGAAAATACTACATCATTATTGTGTCATAAATAAATTTACTTATTAAATATATAAGAATTATAAATAAAATACCATTAAGTATGAAATATTTTTATCTTTCTAATGAATATTTATAGTCTAAAATCCAAAAATATATAACCCTATGTAAAAATTGTTTTTCTAAAAGATATATGCTTTTGTCATTTTTGTATTTACTTTAACTTAATTAATATAATGTGTCATTATCACTTACAAGTAGCTCCATGGGGTCCCCAAATCGACCCAAAGATTTCCATGGTATGACATGTATCAAAAAATAGGGTTAGGACACGTTTTACGGTAATTTAGTATTATTATAATATTATTTTTTACCCTTATTTACCGGATTTACCCTTTAACCATGGTAAATAAAATATTTAACGAAGTTATTATTCAAAATTTCTAAAAATCAAAGTTATCTATTTATACAATTTGGACATCATGATCCTAAATATGGAATCCATTTTTCTAAATTCAAAATATAGAAGTGTCATAAATTAATTTAAAATTAATTCCCGTTGTCGAAACAAAAAAAGCGTGTTTTTTACAAATAATAACTATCAAAAGATTGACACTTTCTTATGTCCAGTTTAAATATGAAATTATGTCCAATGACAAAAATTGGATTATATGGTAAAATTAAAATCTAATTATACTTTAAAATCAATCAAATTCATAATTTATCACTTTTAATTATTTCGATTAAAAAAGTTGTTTTTAATTAAAATTTAGTAATTTTCACTATTCATCAAAATATGAAAGTTATCAGAAAAGTACAAAAATTTCACCCTGAGCTAATTTCAATATTCTGAATACAAAAATGAAGTATATTTTACAAAATTCAAAACATAAAAGTTTCATTTATTAAATTAATTTCCGCTGTCAAAACCAAAAGGCATATTTTTATGAAATAATAACTATCAAAAGTTTGACAGTTGTTTATGTCCATTTCAAAGTGAAATTACTTAAAATAACCATCATTGGATTAAATGGTAAAAATGTAATCTATTTATACTTCCAAACCATTAAAATGTATAATTTAACAATATTAATTATTTTGATTAAAAAATTTGTTTTCAGTTAAAATATAGTATTTTTCACTATTCACCCAAATTTAAAAGTTATCAGAAAAACACCAAAACTTTATTAAAACTAAATTATTATGTCTCGATTTTAAAGAAGAAGTTCATTTTGTCAAACAGAATATATAAAAGTTTCAAATATTAGATTTAAAAATTCATCCCCATTAAAAGGTGGTAAAATTGCATTTTTTGAAAAATACTTCTTTTATCTGGAAAAAATGAATTTATTCTTAAATTATGTCTTAGAAACTCATAATATGGATTCTAAAATTATAAGGATAATATAAAAGTTAAAATTCAGTTAATACTATTCATAACCGCTTTTGAACGACTATTTTGGTAAGTCGTGGTGCGTTTGAACTCATTGTTGCGTACAACACATACTATTGTATTATTCAAAGAGAAGCGTACCGTGGAAGCTTGGGGTGTTACATCTCTTCATCTCAAAATTGTTTCATTGAGACATGTTTGATGTCATGAACCTATTTATGATTATGAGGTGTATTTACTACACCTTTTATATGTTATATCATTAATATAATCATTTTCCTATAATTTAATGTTTTATTTTATGTCATTTCATTCATGTGGGTTATGATTCCAAAGTCACCAAAGTGGTAAGAAATATATCTTACAATGTCATTTATTTTTTATGATTGTCTATGTAGAATTTTTATTGAGGGTAATAATCAATATCTTACCATTTAAACCAAATATATTTTTTTCTTCTCTATTTATTAATTTAATTTTTATGTATTATTACCATTTTACTATTTCTTCTACTTAAAATGATAAAAAAATTTAAATAAAAGTCAACCTTATTTCATATTTGTTTCATCACACATTTTATTCTATATCAATGATAATAACAAGTGTTTATAGATGTTTTTACCTATATTTTAAATTTTTTAATAATTTATTTCGAATTTAATTTTACTCTATTTACACATGTTTAAATGGAATAATCATATCAAAACAATTTCTAAAAAATTAATTTTTGAATTTTTTAAAAAGTTTGACAATAATGCTTTCTTTTAACATATACACTATGAATGGATTTTCCACTTCCATGGATTTTCTTTTATTTGGATATTTATTTATAAGTTTATTGGAGTTGAATTTCACTTGAGTCTATAAATTAGCATATTTGAGTGACCCAAAGGTATATTTTGACTCAATAGATGATCCCAATAATCCCAAGGGTGTGGTGCATAAGATTTGGTTTTTGTATGAAAGTTTGAATACCACGAACAAGCATCTTGCATGACCTATGTGACGTTAAATAGTATCCTTGCATTTAGACTGCCAAAACAGCAATTTCAGATGCATGAAAGAAATCAGGTCAGTGTGGAAGAGAGATGATCCACACACAAAGGTCTTACATGACCAAAAAGATGTTAACCAATTGACTATGCACCAGCCTAATTACGTTCCACCACTGATATTTTCAAATATAAATAGAGGGATACCCCCCACCCTTAAAGAAAATATTCTAGAAGTCGAACTATTTCTCCCATTCACATAAGACGACCCCATTCAATGACCTTGTGAAAGCCTTGATGTCAATGTATTAGATCTTGCATGATAGGTATCCCATGGTTCCCCCATTGGTTGGGCCCACTAGGACTTGAACCTTAGAAATTTCCATTTTTCCCAAGTCAAGTGCATGAAAAATATCCACCTTGCGAGCAATACATACGCTTGTGAAATACATCTTGCACTTGGGACCCCTTCTCTTTGTGCGTTAGACTCCAATATTGCTCATAAGTCTTCAATATTGTGTACAAAATTTCTTATATTCTCCATGAATTGCCCTTATTCCAAGGAAGTAGGTTCGAGATTATCTTGTGTGCAGTGCACTTATCTTTCATGTACCTCTTCTGTGAGCCCCTTAGGCTCATACGTAGTGATTTTCTAGTCCCCTGATCGATGATCCATGTTACATTTATCAACCTCATGCTTCTTCTCATTTGAACACTTACAAATATTGGTTTTTTTCATATCCATGATGACATGAGCCCCTAGAGTAACAACTCCTCCACCTCACTCCTGTTGGTAATTGGGTGTGCCATACCTTCACCAAGTGACGGTTGGTACAAGTTATGTATGTCAAAGGGATGAGGAGTACTCATCATTTGAGCTACAAGATGTTAAAGTGCCAAGGAAACTCTTCCCAAACACATGATGTTAAATTGTGATTTTCTACATGTATGGAATGACTGGGTGGGCTTAAAGGAGAATGAGAATTAGTGCTCTCCCTCTCCTCTATACCTTTGTTATTTTTCACCATGTGTGCCTTATAAATTCCCTGCGTAAGCCCCAACACACTCGGATAGGGTGTTCCCTATATGAGGGCCATATACTCCTCGTACATTTGGACACCCTCCTTCTTATTCCCTCATAGAGTAAGTCCCAATCTCCATCTCCATGGGACACTAACCATGTGTAAGACCCACACCATCCATTGTGGCCACACCTTTCATGACATGACCATCTGGTCTAATATCATCACTTGTTTCTCACACCGAGCATTAATCACATGGGATTAGAGTTTAACAGTGACCAAGACATCCTTTCCATGGACCGCTAACCATGCATAAGTCCCATTCCCATTGTCCTGCATGATGTTAAAATGCATCGGCCCGAACTATGTTGACTTTGATCCCTGTCTTCCAAACAATGTATGTAGGAGGTGTCTTTGTGGGTCAAGCCCCTCACTCTCCACAATCCAACCATTCAGTGTGTTTCACATCGGTTCACCTTCATCCTGCATGAAATTAAACTACATGCTCTAAAATATATGAGGTTTGATTCCCAGACAATGGGATATGTAGGGAGACTATTTGAGGCCCAACCCCAACAAATGGTAAACTTTAGTACTCCCTCTGAGGGATGTACCCTCCTGATGCGATACTTACCCTTTTTGGGATAAACCTTTCAGATCCACCTCTCTGAGGTGTTCGTATCACCATGGGTAGCTAACCATGCATAATTTCCACAAGACCATACTCCTCCAACCAAGGGTGTCCCTCTTAAAATGGACTTATAACCATGTGTAAGCCCTAGTATGTCTTCGGATCGCTATCCTCTGTGTACACCCTGATTCTATGCCCCATCCCCAAATTATGTGGAATTTTATCCCTTCCTTTCACACATTGTATGTATAAATCCTCCCCAATGTTCAAGCCCATCATCCAATCCCTTAATAATCTTCTCCTCAAGCCTTTGTGTCTTGGGAAGACCATTCCCCAACCTGTATGTTCCATTTCCTTTGGGTCCCCATCCATGTGCCCATTCTCACGAGCCGCCACCTCAGGTGACTCATCACCCTATCCTAGAACTATGTGGACTTTGATCCCTGACTTTAATGTGATGTACATAGGAAACCACTATGAGGATAAAGACCAACACCATCATCTTAATGTTGGTTCCATTCCATTCATATCATCCACTTAATCAAATCATCCATCATCCATCCTAATCTTATCTGGGTTGCCACATCCTGGTGGGATCATGCCATTCATAGGAATCTAACCATGTGTAATCCCCACATAATTCTCCCTCATCCAACCAAGAGTTCCCTTGGTAATGTAATGATATGTAATCCCCAACATGTATCTGGGTTTATGTCATTTTTTTATACCCCGATTCCATGCCCCACCTTTTGAAATACATGGGTTTTGATCCCTATAATTTACACATGGTACATAGAAATCCTCTTTATAGTTCTATCCCAGTCAATGGTAAACCATGGTGTCACCCTCTATGGGGCCCATAATTACCTAATCCTCTCTCTGTGGTGTTCAGATCAGCATTCATGGGGTAAAACCTCCCTCTTTGTAGGACACACCATCTCAGGTCTTTAATCATTGGTTGTTTAGATTCTCCCTATTAGGTAAACCTTCTAGGTGCTCCCTCTTTAGGATTTACCCATCTAATCCACTCTCATAATTTTTCTAATGAGTTCGATCTATCTTCGCTAGATGTTAAACTTGTGTCATACCCTGAGTTAAACATGGGATGTCAATGAAAACCTTGGGGACATTATTCTGGAATAAGATTTCCCACATTTGATGCGGGACACATCGGGCTTCCTCACCCTTGATAATCCCTCAAATAAGGTAGAATTCATGTGTACTAAGGTTCTATATTCCATACATAACAGTGATTCCTGGTGTTTCTACTTCCCTGATAGGAGGTTTTTTCCCAGACCTGACCTATTTGAATGTCCCAAAAGAAGAAGTGTAATTAATTGGCATCCACAAAGAGATGGAACTAGGAATGGTTTCACAAATAATGTCTTAATATTTAAGGGAGACCAGAATGGGAAAGGAATTTTGAGGATGAATCCACGAAAGGAAAAAATGGAAACCCAACATCCCATTTCGATCAAGGATAAAACACTACTAAAGAGGTGATGAAATCTTCATGCCTTTGGAAAGAGGGAATACGGGGTACAATTCATAGTCACACGAACGTCAAACATGCTCAAGCGGTGTGACTTGGTGGAAGAAACTGAAATAGAAATGGTGAAACTAATTTGAAACTTTTATCCTTAAACCATGGGGATTAGTAGTATTGAAGACATTAACAAAAAATCATGTCACTGGATCCATCCATTCGATGTTAGGTCCCAATAATAAAATAATGGGTCTGGAATGAAACTCACCCAAATTTTGGGTAGTAAAATGTTGGAAACTCCGGTCTGTGAAATCGTTAGTGTGAATCTTTCCATTATTCCATGGAAGTCAAAATGGCACTAGTGAATTGGGAACATATTTTATACTATCTATTCTAATAGATGAATCTTCTTTTTTTGTAAGTCCCAAGATACAGGAACCCAGTCGCCTCCCAACTATAGTGACAGGGGCAGGGGGATTGCTAATGAATAAATCCCACAAAATTCCACCTTCTCCATGGCAATGTCCACAACCATAGCTACAAGGAACCCAAGCCCCTTCTTAGCCTCAATGTATATCCATATAGGTGTGATTGATATTCTTATTCAATGATACAACCAATAAGCGGTCATCCAAACATAGGATATGTCCCAACAAGAACTAGAGGCTTCTGTGCCTTTTCATCCCCCCATCCCCTAGGGCCGCGTAGGGATCTGTTGCTCCCCACTTCGATATTCAACCATTTCAGTAGCCTCTCCCGGGAACTCTCCCATGATTCACTCCCCTATGACGATTAGGTAAGGAACATTCGATTCATCTTAGCTTTGATCGTCACCCAAGAGCTTAAGAGGAGGGCTCCCACCAGGCTATGCCAAGGCCTCCATCTAGTCCCTCGAGCTGATGAATAGGTCGTATCAACCCCTCCATCCCCGACCCTGGCTCAGAAAACCTGACATCAATGTTGGGAACATGCTCTGGAATATTCCCTTTAGAGGAATCATCTTCTATAACTTCAGTTCCCCATGCCACTACTGACACATATTATGAACTCACTATTATTAATGATCCGGGAACATTTATGTTCTCTTTGGATTGAGACTGCAAACACCACATGGGCATGCTGAGATGACTCTTCCAGTGGCTAGCACAAGCATCATCCATCGTGAGACAACCCATGACATTGAGATCCAGTACAGAGGTCCTCCCAGTACCATCTCTAGTCCACACATAGGTCCTCCCCATGTCCACAATCTTAGGTATGAAGATTTTACCCATATCTTATGTTATCAACATGAAGGTCCTCCTCGCCCCATACCCATTAGAATGGAGGTCCTCCCATGTCCATTTTGATCAGTATTAAGGCCCTCCTCATACCACCACTTCCAACCAGTGTGGTGGTCCTTCCTAAGCCAAATGTGGTCGAAATGGAGACCCTCATCATGTCCTTACAAGCTCCAGTGGAAGCCCTTCCCTCTCAAGCCTTGACAACCGTGAAGGTCCTCCCTGCCCGTCCGACACTCAACACGAAGGTCCTCCCCATGTTCCATTTGACATCTTATAGGGTTCTACTTATGCCCCAGTGCACCCAAGTGAAGGTCATCCTCATTCGGAAGACACCATGCGTGGATGTCCTCCCCATGTTTCTACCAGTTCTAGCAGAGGCCCTCCCTACTTTAGCACCATCCCGCACAAAGGTCCTCCTCGTGTTGAAGATTTACCATGCCTCAAGGAACCATCCTAGGGAATAAGGGAGGACCATCACCACTGAATAATGAATATTGGTAAGTACCATATCATTTTCAAACTGGTCTAATTTTTAGATTCTAAAGTAGAGTGTGATTTTATGATGGATCCTTCAACCTAATCCTTAGCATCTTTATCTATAGTGGGAACTAGGTATATCTTCATCATCCTTCTAGAAAGTGAAATTCCCCAGATCCCTCAGGCCCTCTGTAGGTATATATAGGAGGAGGAATATTTTTATCATTTTCAAGGCCTTGTTTTACATTCATCTATATTGTGACCATGAACATTCTCTACCTACAGAGAGTTGTTATTGGTGCTGGTAGATGATGAGAACCACACAGATTCATCACAAATAGCCGTTAACTTCACATATGAAGCAATGGTCATCACTCCTTTCTATAGGGACATGATGATGTGGTCAGTACCACCCTCAGGAGATTAACCACTATGTAAGAGTTTGTTATCCCACACATCATTCTCTCCGCTGGACGGTCCTCCACCACAGTGTTCTATCTTAGTACCATTACTGATTCCTAAACTACCCACAGTTTAATAATGTGGTAACCAAGGGCCAGATCTTGATTCAAAATGATGTTTTTTGTGGGATATTCTTGCAGTGGACCATCTTCCCAATATATTTTGGCCAATTGATACTTCAAAATTTAGTGTTTCAGAGCCACTCACCCTGGATGAAGTCATGTTATTTTTCTAGAACCCTAGGACAAAGCACTTTTATATCTATCATTGTCAATTATCTTAACCAAAAATCTTGAAAAATTATGATTACATCAGCTAGAAATTCCACCTGGTTGAGTTATCTATGCTTCATGTGGCTCAACACCCTACATCACCTAGTTACCACTAGACTCTTCAGTAGAGATGTGTTCAAAGAATCACTATACTCCGAAAAATTATTGAAGTGGCATCTCCACACATCCAAATCCATGTCTGGGGGAAGTATGCTACTCTTAAAGTCACTCCAGTCCTACGTAAAATTGATATTATTGGTGGTATCATGGATATTCCCCCAGACACAACTATAGTAAACATGGATGACCTCACAAAAAAGGAAACTGATATAAGAATCATTGAGGATAACCAACCCCCCTGGGGCAGTGCTTCATCTATTGAATCTCCAAACATTTTCAATCACCAAAAAATCCACTTACATGGACTTTTATACCTCACTGAGTCATTTCTCCTCAGCCGGGACCCCAATAAGGGTAGAGGAAACAATGAGGCCGTTATGAACTTTGATCCATCTGGCTTCACACAGAAGAAATAGGATAGTCCTAAAAAGGTTGTGATGCTCCAAAATCTCATATAGCAGAAGAATATCATTGACATGATCCTAAACCAATGAATAACAGAATGTCGGCCAGACTATGTGGATTCCCAGTATGATCCCAATCTCTCTCCATCGGGGCATCAGGGGTAGGTACATGTTTCACCAGGAAAGTTCCCCCCATTGATCTCGACAAAACCTACATATCCTAATACGATAGAGTCCGGAGCATATGGAAGGTGTCCACAATATACATCTACAAATCTGCCCAAGCTGTGTGAGAATCTTCTCAGAGACCTGGCTCCACAGGTCGTTCCTCCAGTGGACCCTCAAGCTGCTCCATAGGTCATCCCTCCAGATACTCCTTAGTTTATTCCCTTAGTCGATCCACAAGCTACTAGGCCCGCCTATCATGTTGAATAACCCTCCAACACATTGTAGGTTAGGGATCCCCACCAAGGCCAGAACCCTTCCTTGGATGATCTAATGGCTCATCTCATCGCTCTTCTTGAGACCCTTGAAACCTGGAAGGTGGTGATCCCACCTAATGGAAATCTATATCTGGAATGGGTGGATGGTATGATATCACCCATTAAATTAAATAATCATAAAGTTTCTCCCTTTAATGGGATGGACGTCCCCCCTACATCATCTGACCCACTTTATCTCGAGGTGCAATACTGGGAACACAAGTGTAGACAGAGGTAACCAGGCTCTTGTGCTTTATATAGACATTGGAATGACCAGAGTTAATCTAGTACATCCAGTTAACGATTGGGTACATAGTCGATTGGGAGGATGATTTCAGGGAATTTATGTATCATTTGAACTCCACCACGTGAAAGACTAGTTTCACTGAACTCTTCAAGTGTATGAAAAGGCCAGATTAGTGCGTCACATAATTTTTCACCAGCTGGAAGGGCCTCACATAATCGCTTGACAAGCCACTGACTCAATATCAACTGTTGAAAATGTGAACAGGGAATGTGAAGACTAAACTGGTACCCTATCATATCAATAAGAACATCCTAGGTGGATTGTGGGATTTTTCTGACAAGGCTCACTGCCTAGTTGATGTTTTGTAGAAATCCAATCAGGAATGCTCATTGCCTCCCATAAGTACTGTAAGAAGAGAATCCAAGTCCAAGACTATTTCCATTCCACAAATAGAGTCCACTAGGAGACTATATTTTTTGTCGGTAGAGCCTCCTCCATAACCTCACCGGGGGCCTCATCCTCAGGCCCATTCTTGGGTTCTGCATTACCTACCTCATAATTTGTAGGCACTGCCACATAATGCACCACCACCACCAACCATGTGAAATAATCATGTTTCACCTCCTCGTATGGGCTAGGCTCTTAGATTCCATTTTTCTAATATGAGAAACCCAGTGTACACATTTAATGAGGCTCAGTTACCTAGTTATTTTTGGAGTTCCATGGATCAATTAATCCTAATGTTTCTAGAATACATGAGACCTTAAGAGGATGATCTCATTGATTTCACCAATTACCTCATTTATCCTCGGTTCCTGGGGAATACTCTAAATATGTTCTATGTGTTCAAGGATTGATTCTAAGACCAGGTTGACAATAATACAGCTAGGTTGGGACTTACCCTAGTATATGTGGAATGTGTCTCTGTAAGGAATGATAGCAATAACAAGGGTAAATGATAATAGGTCTCCAACTGTGGGTCTCAGATGTTTCTCGACAAGATGGCTTATAAGGTAGTAGATCATTCTCATGGTATCATATATTCCCATAGGAATCATCCTAATCCTTCTGAAGTCATTACACTTCCTTCTACTACTACTTTTCCATCTATATCTCATCCTTCTACCTTCTATAAGGGCATGCATTGACATAGAAAGGGAAATAAAATCCCCCTACTGGTGTTGAATCGATCCCTCACTCTTGGATACATCATGAACCTATAGATGGGAATATCCTCCAAAATACTCTTAAAATTGGAGGATTCTTTAAGTGATGATCAGGAGTATGTATTAGTGAATATAATTTAAATGGTGGACCCTTACATGGTTTCAAGCAATGCGGAACACTAGGGTAAGGCCCAACCTAGCTGGACAATTCTTTTATCCAAGTGTAGTCGCAATGGCTCTAATCAATGCCATAATCAATAAATTCCTTGATATATGAATCATCAAAATGCACTGGAAAATTCTTTTATCCAAGTCATGCATGCCACTAAAACCATGAAGTATGCTCCGTGTAGAGCTTAGAAAGTACAATCCACTCAACTGTCTTGTCAAATTCATTCCCACTGTCATTTATGCTACTTGATCAAGTAGAGACATTGCGACTACACTATGATCAGTCGTGTCCAGCTGTGGCTGCACCTCAACCATCTATTAATTTCCCGGTAGTTATTTTTGTGGTTCATTTAGTGAGAAACTAGATATTACCAGCATGATCTAGAACTTGACGACTCCACCAAAAATATTCTTCATAACACCTTCCACATAGAAATGTCTCATCAGTATAAATGTGCACCTTCTAAAACATTATAATGTTATTAAGAAAATTTCCATCATTACTACAATGATATCAATCCTCAAGGATCTATTCCTATCTGAAAATTTTTGTGATGCCCTCAAAAAAGGATTTGGGAATCCCCATATAGTTTCAAATAGAGGTAATAGTTACATATGCCTTCCATGCTAAGGAATATCATTATGAAGAATTTCATGCCATGATATCATTATTAGGAGAAGATTAAGGTTCTTCCAAATAGGGGCACATTCACCCACTGTACATCATTGGTTAGTTTAATGGCCTGGAGGTATTCAATTGTCTTTTTGACATAGGTTCTAGGATCAATCTCATTCTGACCAAGATTCCCTAAAATCTAGGGCTATCTAAAGTTGTTCTAGAACCCTATAACCTAAAGAATCAGGGTTATTATAGGATTGAGTGGAGGCCAAGTGAAATAATTTTCTAAAAACCCACTTCAGTGGCCTAAATTCCAGTACTGAATTCATGGTTGTCTCGTATGACACCACATATAATGTGATGATGGGTAGTCCTTGGCTCTATCTGCATGCACTAGTTCCTTCCTCATATCATAAGTTCCTCAAGTACCCCCTAAATGGTTATGTGGGTATGCTCCGAGGTGATGCATCTGACTTTTCCTCTTGTGAATCACGTTACCTGGATGTATACTACTATAAGAGCAAAGACAAGTGAGTTCAAACCAATGTGGTTGAGCACAAAACACCCTAAGTCAACTTGTGGGAAAATTTTGATAATGCTTTTGTTCCCCTGATCCATTAGTTGGAGGTCAAGAACCCAGACATGGGACACTACTTTTTTTTCTATGGAAAGGGGAGAACACCTTCCTAGATATAAAGAGAATCAACAGATTAACTCATATTCCTACATGAATCATGCTTGAGTAATTCCAGATAATTTCACCCCTATAAGGTGTTAGGATGTTCTCCATATTTAAAAAACAATATTCCATAATTTCATGTTTCATTGGGATGTGTTGAACTAACTGAAGCCAATGTCCCACTACTAATTTTATATTATCATAAAACTTCTTTACCACCACTATATTTATTCTCCTCTTATTCACCTTTATTTTCATTAAATATTAGTTAATGTTGAATTTCCAACATTTTAAAAATTATAAAGTATACAAATTAAGGATTAAAACTAACATGGAATGGTGTATATCATTAAAAAATCCCCTCTATTAGGATTTTAAACTATAAAAAGTGTCAAATAAATTTTTCTGGGAAAATATTCATCCACTAATCTTTTATCTCAACCTCACATTCCTAAGATTCATCTTGAATCCTTTCATGTGTCCATTTCACATGAAAAAAAGAAATAAAATTTCTCCGTAGTATTTATTCATTCCAATCACCAATATAAATTATATTTTATACACAAGAACTATCTGTCTTAAATAGTTTAACAAGCCCTATATTTTTCCCCTATTTTTGCATCCATATATGATCTAATCCTGGAGAATATTAGAGAAATACAGGATAACTAGCCTTAAATTTCAATAGTCTTCGTAAACTATTCTATATTCATTATAATAGCTTTGAGTGGTAATCATTCCAAAAATTCCTTCACCAAATTTTTCATATCTTGATCAATGCTAGGAGAAATCAAGAATGATTCATCAATCTAACTCAAACATAATGTTGAATGAAAAGTAATACCATAGATACTTTAAAAAGGATCCATATGGATGGATGACTAATAAGTTTCTATCATAGAAAAACTCTTCAAATTGTAGGTGATCCTATAAGAACCCAAATAATTTAAGTTTACCAATTCAAAATATATGCTCTAGTAAATGAATGATACAGTAAAAATAAACATTTCTGTGAGGTTGATATATTGAATGTAGTTTCACATAAATTCCAAACTCCTACAATAATGATTTCCAAAAATGATATTTGAACCTTAGATTAGGATATAAGATTATTCTTATTGGTATCATATGAATCATCATAATATCTGAAAAGTCCCAATCGAAAGAAATGAAATATTTTAGAGGGGGGTGGGTGAATCAGTTATATTTTTTTATTTTCTGTTATCTTAATATTATAAAAAACTTTTCCTCATGTTAAAAATTTATCCATTTTCGGAAAACCAAACATTCAAAAATCCACTATATTATAAGTATTTACACAGTTCTCTAACAAATAATTGGTTTTAGTTCTTAGAATGTTTTTAAAGTAATCTAATACACTCAATAAACTATAAAAAAATAATTTTTTAGATTCAAAAAGTAAGAAATATTGTTACACCTGTATAGAATTATGATCAACACAAAATTGCATTTTATTCTTCTTCATGGAATGATGTAAAAAGTTTTATAACTTGTGTATAAACCTTTATTAGTTGGTTCTAAACATGTAATTACAATACTTCAAAAAATTACACTTTTTAAATTTACTAGAAAAAAATTCTTCACTTTCCTACTCAGTAATAGATAGAAACTGCTATTCTGGACATCATATGAAAACATAGTCTGATAGCTCACATTGATTATTTAATATGATTTGTAAGTATAAAAATAAGTTTGAGTAGTTAATACGAGAAATACATTGATTCTTTATTATATTTCTTGAATCTTTCGGTCTGATTTCTTGGTCTGATCTGGGAAACCCTAACCATAACTTATTTTCACAGTTCTTCTATCTGTAAATGTTTCTCAAACAAATCCTACCAAAACCATCCTCTACCTATTAAAAGATTAAATTCTCTAGTTCTCACTCATACATGAATAATGTCAGTGTATGTTGTAAATTGGACACTGTTTATAGGTTCCCCAGAAATTGAAATATCAGGATCCCATAACATTTTTTCAAAACAAAATATTTATCAAATCCTAAAATTAATTCCCATTTGAGCTCAATTTTGACTTATTCTATGGTTTTTTCAGCACTTATGAATTATTATCTACTGTTATTGAAACATATCACAAATTTATCATTCTTCAAATTAACAAAAATAATCTTCAGTGTGATAAATTTTTCATTCTTATACCATTTTCACTCTAATTTTATAGATATGATGAAGATATTGAAAAATAAAAGACATCCCATTCTGATTATCCAAACAAACTGCAGTTCTTTTTTCATAAACATAGTTTAAAATTTAATGAATTAATAACCCTACAATAGTTTTAAGGAAAATTCTATATGAAACCACTGTATGTATTTGTTCAACATCACCTCACACCAATGGAACTGCATATGATGACTTATATCCGCTGAGGACTTATCGATTTCAGTAGAGTCTAATGGATTTGTCTCTTATCCCTATCTAATAAATTGGTGTCAATTTACTTATAATCACACTTTACCCAATAAAAAAATTCATAAATTTTTTTATTTACCTATAAAAAAACTTTCATACCTCACTATGATGCTTCAAGTTTTAGGAAAATGGTTTACAACATTATTGTACGTTATCTGATTGATCGGACTCTGAAACCTTCCTAATCCATAAATACCAATAACTTAACATTGTTGTTTCACTCAAAAGATCTATTATTCCTCTTTTGTTATTCTCATTCAATTTTTTTAGTGTCATTATTGGTCAGATGGATTGGTGACACAACCTGTCAGATCGATTAGTGGCACACATCGTCCAGTTGTACCAGTGTCAACATTGACATACTTCTTTCAAAAACTAAGTAATTGATGTGTCATTCCAATAATCAATCCATTCAATGGTTTGGATCATCCAAAGGATCAGTTGATTATTAATTATAAAAAACCTCTTATTTTACCCAAATCAAACTCTCATAAAATGAACAATTTCAGTATTTGGTACTT
Source organism: Viscum album (assembly GCA_963277665.1). Classification (NCBI taxonomy): domain Eukaryota; kingdom Viridiplantae; phylum Streptophyta; class Magnoliopsida; order Santalales; family Viscaceae; genus Viscum; species Viscum album. The sequence goes on from OY728153.1 coordinate 1,240,087,468, forward strand.
CTTGCACCAATGATTTAAGATCGAAACACTTCAACATCATATTCTATTTCCTTCTATAAAACATTTCTTGTATCATAACCTATTTATGATTTTGATAATAATATAGTTCACATAGAATCATTTAACCTTGTTTGGAATGTTCTATGACTTCCCATACTTTCAGCACCTTTTATTTTTTTCCATCAAATACTCAAAGTGATTGCCAAATCATAGAATTAAAAAAACAAATTACACACTTTATTTTAAAAAGAATGGAACAGTTTTTTTCCTAGACAAGTTATTGTTTTCAGAAGATAAATGACATAAATGAATCATCATATATAGTATCTAACATCTCAAAGGTCCAGATACATGTTCCCACTCCAATTAGAATACCTCATTCTAGACACAATATGAGTATGAAAAGAAACTTTACCCAAAAAATATTTTAAAAATGGAAAACAGAAATTAAAGTAATTTCTTATGAATTATATGTCTGATATTATATGTTTTTTAATACCTCATATAATTACCAACACTTATAAAGTGATGTGGATTCATATACATAAAAAATATAATAAAAAAAATTACTACTTTCAACATCTAAATTTTTTTTAGCCAACTTGGTCCCAACAATCTCTCCCATTGTATTTTTTCCGCCAACCAACCTTAATAAATCATTTAGACCTTTTAAATTAAGATAAAGATCACTTATCCAAAATTTAGAGACTATCTGAGTAAACTCATTATAGGAAAAAATAATCATTGGCAGAAAAACCATGTTTTCCATATGTAGTGACTTAAGAACCATCTTCATAAACATTAATATTTCTACATCACTTCAAAAATTCTTCCTCCTAATTTACAAATTTTCTAAAAAAAACTTTATAAAACTTTTAAAATAGTTCAAAAACTTACATATTGATTTTATAACATAACCATAACATCCCATAAATTCATTCTTCCTTAAAAGGTTTAGTACATACCCATGGATAGATTTATGAAACATCATTTTCTCCCCCTTAAAAACACAATTCAAATACTAGAAAAGATAGGGGATGTAAGAACATACCACAAAATTGGAGGGAAGCATTTTGTACACCTATTTTCAACCTCAGTTTCAGAAACACTTCCTTTGGTAAAGGTTTTGTGAAAATTTCAGTAACTTGTTCCATTGTAGGAATATATTCTAATTTTAGTTCATTCTTGTACATAATCTCTTTGATTAAGTGATATTTGATATCAATATATTTTAAATTATAATTTTTCACTAGGTTTCTCATGAGGTTTAGAGCACTCTAATTATTCCCATGAGTATGGGTAACTTCACTTTAATATGTAAATATTGAAACTGAGTCTTTATACGCATAAGTTGTGTTGGGGCTTGATTAGATGAAACATATTGATCTTCTACCATGAAAAGAGCGATTGAATTTTGTTTCTTGTATGAAAACTTACACAACATTCCCCCATAAATAAAACTCCACAATATGTGGATTTTTATCACCCACACTTCTTATCCAATCAATATTTTTTAGACAGAGAAATCAATTTTTTTAAATCTATCACATATGATTATAAAATCTATCATGCCTTTGACATATATAAGAATTATTTTCCCTGATAATATATGATATTCATTGTATAAATTTGGAATCATTCACATAAGGTAAAAAAATAAACAATATATAGTCTTGAATCATTCAGATATGAAAAATTCTAATAATATTGTAAAACTATTTAACATAAACTTCCTTTCCTTGTATGTAATTTTAAAAAATGATTACCATTAAAATTGGTGTATAAATAGGTTTTTAATTATCCATTCCTAAATTATTAATATGGTCTTTAGAATTTTTCTCTTGGGTAAGAAAAATTTATTTTCTCTTTCGTGAGATTTATAAGCCAATCAATGATTTCATTTCACCATGCATGGAAATTTCAAACAAATTATTCATTACCTCCAAAAACCTTTCACAATATATTTATTCATTCATAGAAAATATAATATCATCAAAATATACAAAAAATGATGGAAATATATTGGATTTATCTGATGTAGATATTACTGTTGACACTTTCTTTATTAATGTTTAGCTTCTTTAAGCATGTATTAAAATTAGAATACCAAACCCTTGGAGATTGATTTAACCCATAAAAAGCTTTCATTAACTTGAACTCATATATTTAATCATTTATAATAAAAAATTCACACAATTTTTCAATATAAAATTCTTCATCAAGTTCTCCACTGAGAAATGTTGATTTTACATCAGTATAAAAAATTATGTTTATTTTGAATCAATTTAAAAAATATTCGGATTGTTTCTAACCTTGGAATATGATAAATGTCTCATAAAAATAAATACCTTCAATTTTTTAGTACACTTTGAAAAATAATCATGTTTTGTTTCTTATAAATTTACCACCATCATTCAACTTTTTATAGAACACCCAAATTATATAAATAAAATTTTTATTGTTTGTTTTATATACAAGTTCCCAAATATCATTCAATTAAATCTGGTCCAAATCTTCATGCATAGAATAAATCCCTCCTTATATTCAAATTATTAATTAACATATTTCAGTTAAAAATTTTAATATAAATAATTATATTAAAAACTATTTATGTTCTTCTTATTTGAACATTTTTTTATCACCAATAATGTTTTAAACGTTAACTTGTTTACTCATCCTTAGATGAGATGTTTGAAATTATTCCTCATCACTATAATTAGCTGGGTCTAATTCTTAAATTTTTATGGCATCACAATTTTTGTAATTCGTTTCATGTTTCTCAACTATATCTCTTCTAAATTCTTCATATCACTCTTCTATATGTTTTTGTAAAACACCTTCCATGGAATTTTAATGAAGTTTTACATCAATAGAATGTACTATACTTCTTTTTTTGAAACATTTATATCCTCTAACATCCGAAGCATATCCAACAAAAATTCTATCTTCACCTCTTTGGTCGGATTTTCCTAGATTTCCACCTCTATCTTTTATAATGCAAGGACTCCCAAAAACTACTACGTCTTTCAAACATAATAGTTTATCATATAACATTTCATAAGTAGTCATATCAAAAAATTTCCTATAGAAATAACTATTCTAAATATATACTACATTACTCATTTATTTCCCCTAGAAGTCATGATAAATACCTTGTTCAAGTAAAATTGTATGCCCCATATGAACCAAACTTCCTTATATTCTTTTATCAATTCCATTTTGTTGTGGCGTGTATGGTTTATTGAACTCATGATGAATTATATTTTTTTAAAGATTACTTATAAACTCTCTATTATTGTGTTCACCAATATTATCAGTTACCAACTTATTCACATTATACCCACATTAATTTTTATCTCTTCTTCTGAAACTCTTAAAATTGTTTTTAGATTACAATTTTTGTTTCAAAAACATAATAGACATAATTTTATTAAAATCATCAATGAAATAAATTAGCTATTTATATATGAAAATTTATTATTTTCTCATTAGTCTATAAATATCAGAATACATTAGTTATAGGGGAGAGTTGAGAAAATTTTATTTTTTTGGGGAATAGATTTTTAATTTTTCCCTTTCAAACAAATTTAACAACACCAATCTGTTCTTCTTTACATGTTAGGAATATTATGAACATTGTCTCACTTTTTTAACATTACCTTTCTTTTATAACACATATGTCCCAAATTTTCATGTGATAACTAATTTTCTTCCATAATGATATGATAACTTGTGATTTGAACATCACCAACTAGAAATAGGTTTCTTTTTGTGTGTTGGCCTCTTATAACAGATTTTCCATCTTCAACTATTTTAAAAAACCATATTTTCAAAATAAAACATTTTTACCTTCATCAAAAAGTTTTGAAAATATAAATAAGTTGTGTTTCAGACCAACCAAAAATAAGGAATTATTATATTAAAACATTTCATCCCCAATAATACAAAATCCAATACCTTTAATTCTAAGAGATTCAATATTTCCAAAATTTATTTTTCCTTCATTTAAAAATTTTAAAATATTCTAAAATTTCAAATATCTTTTCAAATGAGAAGATAGCCCAATATCCAATTTTTTTTGTCAATTATCCTTTTGTAGGTTTCATATTAGTTTCTATAATAAGATCTCTTTCCTTCCCTTTGTCAACATTCACATCTGGATTTTGATAATTTTTTTAAACATTTTTTTGTGCCGATAGAAAAATAGGACACCCTTTTCTAATATGTCCAGGTTTCTCACACATTTTTCAACTGGATTCCAGAAGTCGGTATATAATTTTTTATTTTAAAAAAAATTTCTTATAATTCCATCTTTGATTGGATTGAATCCCAATAAAACTTTTCTTCTTGTTACTCATTAGAAAAAAGTAGTGTTTACTGATTCAACAAATACAAAGTTTTTGTTTTCTAAAATCCACCACAATACTAATTATATATATATATTGAATATTTTCATTTATAAAATCCATATTGTATGGAATTGTAAACATATTTTTCAAAAAATTCTTATTTTTCACACGATAACATTTTTTATTCCAAAAATTACAATTTTCACTCATAATATCATTATTTTATCCCTACTTATTTCCTATTTATCAAAATCATAAGTATAAAAAATATTTGTTTTGGTATATAAAATTTTAGAATTTTCTAAACTATCAATATTTATTGTTTTAGAAATAAACTTGATTTTCATGGATTTATACATTTTAGGAACACCATCAACACAATTTTTAACATTTGAAGATAACCCTTATTGATGTTTCTTAGGCTGACACTTTGGAAAACTTTTTATAACTTCAATGATTGATTTCCTGAAACTAGAATCTCCATACTCATCTTTAGAAAACATGTGTTGAACAAGTTTTAACTCTTTCTTGTTTCATTTCATCTTCACTTAAATATGTTCATTTTTATTATGTTATTTTAGGAAATTTCAACAACCAACAAATTTCTTCCAATATCCTATCCATTTATTTAAGAAATGTTTTGTGATTTTTTTGTATAGAACATTAATTTTTCCACATATTTATTTATCTTCATGTATTACTATATTAATGTGAAATTTTTTTAGATATGTTTTTAGATTAAATTTTATCTAAGTTTCTTCTTCTTCAGAACTACGAATTTCAAACCCTTCTTCATACACTATTAAAATTAATTAATTTTCTCTAGAAACATTGGTGAATTTTTTAGTTTCAGATTCATTATATTCATATTCATTATTTTTAGAAAAAAATCTTCTCCTTTTATACTTCTATAAATTTTTATCATTTCTCTTGGTGTCAAATTTTTACTTGTCCACCTGTTTCATCCAAGGTATTATTTTCCTTATACCATCTTCATCACTTTCTTATCTGTGTACATTATTTTACCTATTATCATACTATTAGAAAACATGTATAATAATTTATCAATATTTTCACTAGCCTCATGTTCAAATTCATAATCAATAACTTCTATATCTTTGAGAATCTTCGTATATTTTCCTTTCTTTACATCCTTGATGGACATTTCTCAATCTAACATTGCCTTTATATTCATAAATTTTTCACTTATTGTTTCATATGTAATGAGATTACTATGAAGGACTTATATATGTTGAATTTTTAGATATTTATCTTCCAATAATTAATCATTATCATCAAACTTGTCTGGAAGAATTCATAATATCATTTGAATAGAATTTTTATATTTAAATATATCAACAAAACATCTAATGGTACTAAAAATACCATTCAACCTTGTAAATAAATCACTAAAACATTCATAATAACCCATATTTAGATCTTTACTCTTTATCCTCCAGATCTGCAACCTTTCTTTCATTACCTCTATATTGCCTTTATATATATTTTACAACTCTTCTTAGACACCTTTAAGAGTTCCAATACTTTTAATTTAAGAAAATCACTATCAAAGAGTGGGGAAAGTGAAGAATTATTATCCCTTCCATCATTCTTCATATTTTTCATATTCTAAAATATAAGAGGAAAATAATCAAAAAGAGGGGAAATCCATCTATAGTAGCTTCTAAAACATCATACCCAAGATACATAAGATAAGGCAGAATACTATCATTCTATATATGACAGTTATTTTTATAAAAGACTAGAAACCCTTTACTATCAACATAATTTAAATTCTCCATAACAACATCTCTTCAAGAACTTTAGGAAAATAGTAAATAAAGTGACATTTTCTTTAATACCAAACTAAAAGGCCCAACCAAGATCAGTGTAATCTCTGAGAGGGGGAGGGGTTCAATGAGTGATATCTTCTTATTTTATTTTATCCTTATTTTATAACACTTTTCACCTTCTATTAAATATTTTTATATTTTAGGAAAACTAGATATTCACACAACCAAATGAACACAAGTATTTACAAGTATCACTTCTCAAAAACAATATCTTTTACTTGGAATTGTTTGGAAATAATTAAATACCACACAATACACTATAAAACAATCCATTTGTGTGAAAAAAATAATTAAATACCCTTAAACATGTATAGAAATATGATCAATACAATAGTGTGTGTTCTTATTTTATCAAAAATGAAATAAAAATTTTTCTAATAAATTTACAAACCTTTAGCAGTTAGTTCCAAACATGTTACTGTGATACTTCAACAATATCGTCATTTTTAATTATTTTAAAAAATCATCACCTTTATACCTAAAATAATGTAGAAATAAGTATTATTGAAATCATATGAAAACTCAGTTTAATAGTTCTCTTTGATTCTTTAGTCTGATTATTTATTTCAGAAATAAGTTTGAGCAGTTAATAATGAAACAATTTTGATTCTTTATCTCTTCCCGAAAACATCCAGTCTGATTTCTTGGTCTGTTTCGGAAAACCCTTACCACAAATTCTTTCTACACTTCTTTGATTCACAAATGATTCTCATGGAAATATCATCCAGGAAACTTCTTCTTCTAATTAAAAACTTCAATTATCTCACCCTCTCCAACATGTTAATTATTCATGTATACGTTGTACTTTGACCACTATTTATAGTTTCCCTTGAAATAAAAAATTTGGGATCCCATAATAGTTTTCATGCTCAAAAAATTATACAATATTGACTTTTATTTCTATTTTATCTACATTATAAATTCATCAAATCTTGTCAAGACATTAGTATTATTCTCATATATTTCAAAACTTTACAGTTAGTAATTCTGAAACTAGTTTTTACTGTGATTGTATAGATCTGATGGATAAAATAGTGACACAATACTTCCCATTATAATGCTAAAAAAACACACATATGTTCTTTTATAAACATATTTGAAACTTATGGAGACTTTAATACCCTAAAAAAATTATAACGAAATATTCAATACAAATCCAATTTTTTCATTTGTTTAACTACTCTTCATTAGTTGAAACTATGTATAATAAAACAAAACCTCTGATGAGTTACCAATTTCAGTATCATCTAATGGATCTGTCTCTATTTTCTATATGTTGAATCAGTGTGATGTTTCATCTGATTAATCTTTACCTAATAAAAATAATTCATAACTCTTGTTATTTACTAACTAAAAAAATAGACCTCATACTGATGCTTCAGATTTCATGAAAAAAATTTAGTACATTTTTTTACATCATCCAATTGATTAAACTTTGAAACTATTATAATTAATCGATACCAACAACTTCTATGCATGTTTTTACTCAACAACTCAAGTCTACCTCTAATGTTATTCTTTATACAATATATTTTTAGTTTCATCACTCTTATGATGGATCGATGACACAACGTGCCTGATTGATCAACATAACTCCTTATTTGGTAGGAGTGGTTTAAACTCTAACATATTTATTTCAAAAACTCAGTAACAAATAAGTCATTCAAATAATTGGTTAACCCAATGGGTCATCCCATCTAATGGACCAGTCGATCAAAATTTATAACAAACCTCTAACTACTGCCAAATCAAACTCTTAGACAATGAACAATTTCTCCATCTGGAACTTCTTGTACTGATGATCTGAGACTCTAATAATTTGAATTGATATTCCTTTTTCTTGAATGAAAGTTTTCTTATATCATGACCTCTTCATGATATTGAGACTAGTAGGATTTGTTAATCATCATCTAACCATGTTTGGATATTTTTATGACCTCCCATTTTTCAATACCTTCTATATTTCCATCAAAAACTCAAACCAACTTCAAAATCTTAGAATGACCTTACACATTTCCCCATTTCTTCCATATATCATGGATCACAAGTTTTCTTAAAAAAATTCCGATTTTGAGAAATTACATCATAGAAAACAATTATTAGATATTTTATCTAACATCTCAAAAGACATTCTAGCTCTGATATAACTTCTCACTTCAATTAGGAAACTTCATTCCATAAATAATATGAATTTAAAATTTTCATTACCCAAAGAAATCAGAATAGAAAAAAGAATTCAAGGGAAATTATTAATCATTATACATTTTATCTTCTGAGTCTAGTACTAATTTATCAAATCAATAACATATACAATGTTATGTGATTTCACATATAGACAAAAAACAAAATAAACACTAACAACTTATTTCAGCATCTGAAAACCAATTTCATCCAACATGGTCCCAAAAATATCATTTCTATATAATTTTCCTTTATCATTAATTAAAAAGGGTTCTATGATTATTAAAAACTAATCCATTAGATTTATATTGTCCGTGATCACATAAAAAATGTCCTGATCTCTTGATGATATCAAAAAGCTAGTAAAGAAATCTATCATAATCTAATTCTATTTCCATATAGTTAAAATAAACATACATAGTACACTTGTGGTAAAATGATGTTCTATCTTTATTTTTTGGAAAGTATGGTATTTAGAAGTGAAACCAATAATGTACTTTTCATGCAAGATTCCCAAAATTTCCTATCAATGTCGTGGTACATTTTCAACACCCTAAGACAAACATCCCACTTAAATGAATGAAACTCCTTCATCACATCCTCTATTATGTTGGTGTGGACAATAATCCTTCACATAACACAAATAAAAGAGTATAAATCCTAATATCATCCTTCAAGAATTTATTTACCCATATATTATTCTAAAATAATGATTCAATCATGGTTAGATATTTAGGAGCCCTTGATATAATCCAAAATGGTTGATGTAGGCCAAATATAGAACAAATATATCCGATTTATTCCTAATTAATTTCTAAAATAATTTCATCTATGAAACCAATTTTTATTCATTATTATTATTTTTTCCTCATTATCATTCAAAGTTAAGGTTATTCTATAAAAATAAACATTAAAAATATTACCCTTCTAAAGTATTGGGCTAGTTTTTACCATAAACATCTCCATAAAAAGATACTTCCTCTAGATATTTTAATTATGCACCATCATAACATACTATAAGTCCTGATTTGGATATTTATTATGATGCATCCAAAACTTATGTAAAATATAAATGACTATTTAATGATCATAAATGATTATAAAACCATGGGAAAATGAAGAGGAAGTATAATAAACCTTAAAACTTTCACCTAACTTTGGTAAAATCAAGATAATAAAAGTGTTGAAACACTTATTTATTAACATTAAAATATTACACTACTCAAAAAATATATACATTACTCTTTTATTCATTATTGATATCATAGTAGTATTAATTATAGAAAAATCCATAATTAGCATATGGTAATATCCCTTGGGTCCTAGAAAACATCCAAACTCAAATATGTTCTTGTGTACCTTCAAGAACATAACTACCTCTACATACCCAAGATTAATATAAATTATTAATTTATGGAACACATTCACAATTAACATAGCTTCCCAAATATTGAAATTTAATTTAGATAATGTATCTTAAAGCTGATTATCTTGCAAAATTTATAATATTATCAAGGGGTATATTCTATGATATTCCTAAGAAATCAACTATATAAGAATGTATTTTAAAAATAACACCATAAAGGAGTTCAGAAATGGGTAAATTTTATTATAATTAATTTAGTGAACATTGTAACTGAATCATTCAACTTAAATGGGATGAATAGATAATTAAAATTGATATATCAAATTCTAGGGTATATGTTTTTAAATCCTTTAGATCTTTCCAAGAGTTGATTATAAGTAAAAATATAGTAAATTTTTTTAAAATCACATGGTTACTATAAAATAAAAAAAACATCTATTTTAGGTAGTAGATAATGAATATTGTTCATTACATAATTTATTCACTAGTATTCTATACATAGTCATAGAATTACATCTACCATCTTGGTAAAAAGGAATGGGACATGAAAGGGATAAGTTCTAAGCCCAATAAACCCAATTTACTCAAGGTCTTAAAAATAAATTTTGAAATATATAAATCTAATTGGATCCATAATATATTGTATAATTGAAATTAGATTAAATCTAATCAATGGATTGATCCAAAGCCTCACCTCCCATATGGGAGGAAACTCTAAGAAGATATCAATAAATTTTTTTTTGGAATTGATCCAACATAGGAGGTAAAATCTTCATCTCCTTAGTGTCAACCTCTCTAAGGATTCAACAATCCATTTTATTTGTAATAGATTCTATATTCCTCTAGTTTATCCCTACTTGACCTTCATTATATTTCTACTCTCTAATAAGAGTATATTGAATACGAGTGAGATAAGAGAAATAGAATCATAGATAATAGAAATTGATATGGGATAGGGACTTGAATAAAAAATATATGATGATGATAGCATTAAATATCATCACAATAAGGATGTGTAAATCCTAGAAACTACCATATATTTTCATGACAACAGCATAATAGGTACATTTATTACTCCTTTCTTTATGATTTCTCAATAGAGTATAAGAACTCATAAACGTAAGAGATTCCTTTATTTATAATACCAAAAGTGATATCAGTTTCTTAGATATAAATGATTCACATGCCTTTGTATCAAATAAAGAAAAAAATTAGAAGTTAATAATATAATATCATTAACTATAAAAGGGGGCTCACTAGTATCAATGTATAATTTATTAGTTATATATTTGCTTCTTATGCCTTATGGATAACCCTAGGTATGGAAATCACACCCAGATAATGGTATAATTGACTATTATATCTTACCATATAACTTTTGCCTCTAATAAATTCTACATGTAGGTTGTCAAATACCCAAAATTGATTTTTCACAAGATGTATCATTTAATAAAAGGTTCTATAGAGGCCACCAATAGATTGAAATTGGGTTAATGTGAGAATTATAGAATATATTCAATCTTCACAAATTCATCATCATATAATGAATAACCAAATATAATATAATTAAGAGTAAGACAGTGAGTAATTTCAAATGATATTACATATCTTTACAATTCCAGGAAAGTGAACTACTATATGGGCACACTGACAGCATTATGGAGTAACATAAGGTATCCCCTGAAATTTTCTGAACAACCATGTCATGGTGGTTCCTTTATTGGAAAATTTCAAAAATCTCCTACTTATAGTAAAACCTGATTAACATAGTTCTCTTTCAAATTATATAATATAATGCTGATACCACTTTGTGTAAGATGTATTTATTCTCAAGTGATGTTAATATAATGTGAAATTATTTTTCATATTTTGTATAATAAATGGAGTTATTATTATTATAAGATTTAGAATATATTTACTATTGATGAAAAGTGTATACTCAATTATTTTGATTATGTGTAAAGATGGAATGAAAGTAAATAAGGAAAGAAGATGAGGATGGAAACTGAATCTGGTTCTATGAATTTATATTTTTCATAGTTATTATTTTTATGGAGTTATAAAAAAATTTACCAAATCCTATCTATTTTAACTCCCACGCCATTTAGGCCCCCATAGTGGAATCATAACATACTCAAAAAAGTGTATTATGCCTTTATGAAAATATATAGAGAGGTATAACTTCTACATAGTTATGGTAGAGTGCACATGGGGGTGCACTAGAATCAATACATGTTTGGTGGTTAGCCACTATGGGGTTTTGTGGAACAATAGGATGTAGGGTGACTAGTAGCAACCCCCAATATTTTTATGTCATAATATGGATGTGTGGACTATTATTATGTTAATTAAGTTCCATGTTCATTCTCGTGTGAGATTAGGATATTATAGACATTTTATCTCCACTTAAAAACGTTCATATAGACCATGAGTTTCCCAATATATTAAATAAACATCATTGTATCACAAACCACATCATCCTACACATTTATATGATCAAGGGTTTTATGTGATAGGTATTTCACATGATATATCCTTTATACTAAGAGACTATTCCAAATCAATCAACTATATTAAATGTATATAACTAACACAATTGTTTGAAAATGAAAACATGAAAGCGATGAATTACCATGAGATTCATGTGGTAGGTGAAACATACATAAGTCACATATTTGGTAAATTTACAGTGATAAATTAACAGCTTGATGTAATGTTCACTAACTGTATGAAAAATTGAAGACCGACTACATACCTTGTGGTAGGAAAAGTTATAGAAAAACTAATGGTTTATTAAGTAGTTGTATGTAATTTGTTTGATCCAATAATTATGATAATATCAATGGATTTCTATTGTTTAGGTAGAAAAATAGTGACATGAAATTATAGTAGATTTTGTTGAATCATATTTTTTCAATAACGAATGATGTAGTGAATAAGAATAACCATGAAGCATTGTGGATGATGATGACCAGCATGAAATATGTATGTAAAGGTAAATTTATAAGGGTCACTAAGATACTTAAGTGTACAAGACTATATGGATATAAATAATGACCAATAGAAATATTTTTATGGAATATGTTTTGTGATGATGGAGGTTCCACTATCATAGCAATTATAACAGTAAAATAATAAAGTTTCAAGAAATTTAAAAATCCAAATGTTTTGGAAAGTAATTCATGTGGTATTTTTTATAAAAATGACAGTAATGAAGATGTAGAAATTTTAATGATTCACTATATTCCAAGAGAATTATTTATTTAATGAAAAAAATATGATTCTATATTTATCATATTCCAATTAGGTATAAAATGGAGGAAGATTTTATGGGATTATCTTATGTCACATATAGCGGTTCCAAATACACATAAGGATCTTGAATTTATTGATAATTAAATTAAATTATAAATTATTTAATATTTTTTAAATAATGGGATGAAGCATAAATTTTATTTATAAAAAATAATGACAATATTGAATTTTCCATGATTTCATCATTTTACCATCCATGTATTAAAGAATACATAATGATTTAAATTTTAAAGTGATTTCATGGGACTAAATTTAGAATAAATGATAGTTTGTAGGGGGATAAAGAGGGTGTGATATTTCTATATATTTAAATGAAGTTACATCTTCTTATGGAAGTAGTTTATTAGATAATATATTGTAAATACCATGATAATTATCATAGAGGTTCGATATTTCCAAATCCATTATTTTTAGGTGTTTTAAATTGATGAGAAATTCAGAGATTTAAATTCATAGTGTATTATGAATTCTTAAATATATATCAAAAGAAACCTAAAGGAAGTAACTAATGTTGGATCTATTTTATATTATATATTTTATTGAAGGCTGATAAAGTTTTTTTATAGTTTGGAAATATTATTACTTAATATAATAATTCATTGTGCTGAGATTTAGAGATACATGATAGATAAGTTATACTAAAGAACTTCTATTTCTGAGTCTAGATAAGATCCAATTCATATTTATTTGATTTTTTGTTGAAGGAACATGAAGAAGATATAAATAGGAGGAGAAGGTGATGATGATGATGAAGTTATTCAATCTATCCAATAAGATTAAAAAAAGGTTCTGTGAATACTAGTATTTACACTATAACAAGTGTAAAGAAGAAGAGATAGATTATAAAATCTATACGTACATGAAGAGAAGAAGTTGTTGTTGTGTTTAGTGGTTTGAATACAAAAGGATGAAGTGGTCTTATTCATTGCATGTGAATAAAAATAATAAATAAGTAACACACAAATGATAAGGAAAAGTAATATATTTTTGTCATAATCTCCTATTGTGACCCCTATAAATCATTTTAATTATAAGAGACGTTTCGTACTATGGAATGTTCCATAAATTTTGTGGGATTCACATATTTCACTATCGGGATATAGTAGTGTACAGATCACATAATGATTCTAGTAGGTTGTGTGGCCATGGATTAATCTCGTTAAAACCCATGGCTATCCATATAAAATTAATAATTAAATGTTTTATATAATTATGTTCATTTTGTGTGTGTGTTTTTAATATTAAAAGAAATAAAAAAGAGGAAAATAAAGAATAAGGGAATGATTCACCTTACATTAAAACTGGTAAATGAATAGGGATAACAATTTAAATAATGAATTGGAATTAATTGAACCAACACTGATCCACCCCCCCCCCAAGTGGATCATATACTATCTAAAACCCTTAATTGGTATTAGAGCCAAGGATGTGATTTTTGATACTTGGCAACTCTCTTGTATGAGTGACATGCAATAAATGGATCTTCACCCAATGGATTAATTATTTATTAGGACAACCTTATAGGATGTGGATAAACCCCCCAATAAGTACCATATAGTAGTGAATCATTCTTACCACATGGTTTCCAAATTAAGTATGGTAATCCTATAATAGAGAAAGATTTTGGGAATAGAGTTCTCTGATAGGTGTCAATTTATGATCCTTAATAAATACCAAATCGGTAAGTTCACTTATAATTGGATTATCTATATTTTAATTTGTTCTCCTATAATGAGTTTAGGTAACTTTCCTACTTAAAAATGAATATTACTTTTGGTGAATAAGTATTTATTTCAAATCAGAATTTAGTTTCTAACAAGACCACGATAAATAAGAGAAATAAATAAAATATGATAATGAGTAAGTTATCACTCTTATCAAATGTAAATCAATTTTTCCTATGCCATAATGAAGTGATATGACTAATATGGAATAATTAGATAATATTAGGATGTGAAAATTACCTATAAGGAAGAATGTAGTCTAACTAACTGAATTTTGATTAAGATTTGTGTAAATTATTATGAAGAATTTTCTAATTAATATCCATTTATTAGTCGAAGATATCATACATTTTATGATATAAAATATATATCTTTTGAAACATTAATAGAAATGCTACTATATTTCTCACAGAAAATAGTTTTTATATATGATGGGAAATCTCAATGTCTTCTGGAAGAGATCAGTCATTTGGAAGGTGATGTAGGTAAAATGGATAAATATTTAAGAGAAAGAGATTTAATGGGACAACTTGAAGGATATAGACCTAGGTTTGGTGCTAAAAACATATTCCTTATATTGTCTTTAATAATAACTAGTGTGGCCCAATTTTGATCATCCATAATTACAATATCAATAGAAACCATTGAGTCACATACATACCCAAGACCTTTTAGGTTTATAGTTTTAGAGTTTATAATAACCCTTTATATAAAACTCATATTTATTTAATATTATATGGGTATTTATCCCTTTATACCCATTTTTATTCACTAGAAATATCTTAATGCCTCCAATAAAATTATATACACATGATACTCTTCTAATCACATCTTAGATAATATTATTATTTATAACCAAGGGAAATGTATAATAAGAAATGGTTTGCATGGGTACCTAGTATGGGTAAATATGTTATATATTAATCTATGATCATATATTATCAAATAATAATCACAAGTTTATTAGATAATGATCATAACTTATGAAATATATACACAATCAGTTAAAGATCATTAATCAAGAGTCAAAGAATAAGGATTTATTATAATAAAATACATTTCTTAAAAGTGTGTGGATTTATTAACAATAAATAATTATATATGAGAAAATATCATAATAAAGTGAAATATTTTTATTTCATAAATTTAATCATTGAAAACCATTTTATTAGTTAGGTCTCACTACCAAGACTATCATAGTGGACAAAGTCCCGTAGTGGATTAATTTCACACCTTATTCCATTATTTTCTTAATCAAGGATCAATTCCAAGACTATATATAACAATATAGGTAAATATAGAATAAATACCTTACATTTTTATTGAAATAGTAATATTTATTATAAAAATATAAAGTAATGGTTAATCCACGAAGGAAATAGTTTTAATTAAACAATTATTATAATATTTTTAATGTTTATTTTATAAGTTTTAGAATTTTAATTTTAAATAATTATTATCATTTTTTAAATAATCATATAAATATATATATATATATATGATGAAATTTTTGGATTATTTTTTAATTTATTGATTTTTGTGAATAGTGAAAAATATCAAATTTTGTATAAATGGCATATCTATTCAATAAATTAAGTTATTTAAATATCCCATAATTTTAAAAAAATTAATGTAATATAAGTAATATTAAATTTTAATTTACCCACTTAATTTCTTTTCAATCAAATTTATAATGGATTTATATTTAAGTTTGTTTTTGGGATTAAAATTGGTTTGTTTGAAAACTATTTTAATGTCCATAATGTTCATCCAATTTAATTATTTAAGATAATCCTTAATGATAACAGTTTTGAATGAAATTTATAGATTATATATAATTTTTTTTTAATATATATATATATATATTGTTGGACTCCTCATGCTTTAATCATGTTTTAATGATCACAAATCCTATTACTATTAATTAATCTCAATCTTAATTAACTATCGTGTTAATGCTCTCCAATATCAATACTAACTACACATCATGTTTTAATAATACCAAGTCTTATAGATGTTAATTACTCACTTTATTATTTACAAATCTTATCCATGATCACCAATCTCACTTATATTATCAATTATTTATATTTATGATTCAAGTTCTCTTACTCTACTGGTTAAGCTTAATTCATTTTCTGCATATTACTGTCTAAGTCTAAATACAGATATTTGTCTAAGTATAGAGACACCGTGATGTTTGACACAGTAAGATAGACTGTGTACAAGACACAGTCACAGTCAGACAGACACCGTGAAGGATAAACCGTGACCTAGACACCGTGAAGGACAAACCGTGACCCAGACATTGTGAAGGACAAACCGTGACCCAGACACCGTGAAGGACACACCGTGACCCAGACACCATGAAGGAAACACCATGACCGAGACACCATGAGCTAGTCACCGTGACATGGAGACACAGTGAATCAGATACCGTGGAGCATATACCGTGAAGAAGACACCATTTACATAAATCACTGTGACACCATTTCTTAACATTTTGTAAATATTATTTAAATAATGCTAAAGGTAATATTTTATGTTTTTAATGCAATTAATGTTATTTAAGGATAGTTTTTGGCATGTTAGGAAACCATATCTCATATCTATGAAAAGGGAATATTTCATACTTCAAGAACCGGTGGAATATAAGGAATATTGAACTGCAGTACACGTACACGTGTGTGACGATACATCAAGAAGAACTTACATACGCCAGAGTGCACTGTGCTGAACTAGAAGAACAATCATGAGAAAGAAGGATATTCCAAGACTTTCAAAGAACTCTCATGAGTGAAATCCTACACCAATGAAGAACACATGACGAATAAAGAGATCATTCTCACTGGTGGAACAAAAGATGAACCACGACACTCTGTTTTTCAACAGAAAAACAAGAGGACTCAGAAGCAGTTATGCTGAATCCAATGAGTCCAGAGCTACATTGCTAATCACTAGATCTTTCTAAACTCTTATATGTTCTCTCTAAGTGATTTGTTTATTTAATTTCGAGAAGTGTGGTGTACTCTGTATATCTCACACACACTCACTCTCTCCTGCACTGAACTAGAGGATATAAAAAATCCTCACTCTAAAACTCTTAACTCTTGTTCACCCACGTCAACTGTTGAAGAGGTCCTTGTGTGGCCTGGTCTTTATTTTGTTTCCCACGAAGAACAGTGGAAGAGGTCCCTGCATGGCCTGGACAGTTTTGTAAACTGTTGTTAACCCCGATCCAGGGCGTGGATTAAATTTATATAAATTTGAGAGGACTAAGTCTCAGCTTGATACTGAACCTCTTGTTATATATGATGTGCATCTTTAGTTTAAGTTTAAAGTATACTACATATATCTTTTATATTCCATTGCTGTTACATTGAAATACAAAATAATTTTAAAGTTACTTTGATAGTTAAATTAGAACGTGTTTATACTTATTTTAAATTAGTAGGTTAGTTTCAAAAGTTAGTTTAATCTTGTGGTTAAATTAACTGAGAACTAATCAATCTTTGAGAAGCTAAGTGAACATTTACAATCTGTATAAATTCACGACAGTTTAACTTGTTTTATAAATTAGGGGATTTCAAATAGACAATATTTTAACAGAAATTTTAATTGGAACTCGATTCACCCCCCTCCCCTCTTGAGTATCAACTCCGACCAACATTTGGTATCAGAGGTTTGTTTTTATTAAAGGATTGTTGACATACTGTCACGAACCAGCCCGAGTCGACCCTAAAATGGTCACCCAGGCCAGCCCACGAAAAGTCCCGAGATGCATTCCTGATCTTCCCAAGATGGTGAAAAGAACCAAGGGCATCAGTAGAGTACACAAAGGAACAATTTCTCCCATATGTAAACAATCAAACAAACAGCAGAAATAAATAGACAGCCCAAAACAAATTTATATAAAAATTGAACTAAATATTATTTGTACAAGAAACACAAAGTAGAACAAAACCAACAACTCAACTGAAAAATCCCGATGACCAACTAACTCCATGTGACACTTCTGGTCACTCTCCAACACAATGATCAAATGTCGCCCAAGGTGATCGAACTAAAGATGAAACCTGCACAAGGGCTAAAAAAAGAAGAATACTATAGGCGTGAGTATTAAAACTCAGTAGGTTAGCCCGATATTCTATTCCCAATGCACATTCATTTAAAATAAAAGAAACATAAATTTATAGTTTTAAATTCAAGATTTGAAAGTATGGTTTTCAAATGATGTTCCATGCTATAATAATTATCAGACAAAAACATGCGTGTTTAATAAACAAAATTGCAAGTAACAATTTTTTTTTCAAAGAGGTGCAACTTCAAAATGAAAATAGTTTTCAAGAGGGATGATTTAAAGAATTTTATCTTTTAAATAAATAACAGATACTACTTAATTTACCAACCAAACACACCGTATGGTGACGGTGAGTACAAAATAGCCAATGAGCACTAGTCACGGAAACACCCCTAGGCACTAGTTAGTTGTGAGCCCCAGGTACCTTGTATCTCGGTGAAAGTAACCATAATAAATATCCATTCTCATGCATGACCCACTAGTAGGGATCATACCCATAACCTAGTTCTCCCTAATCATCATCATCATAGTTCAGTTAGTGTTTTCATCATCAAACTTGCTACGTGAAACAGAGGCTAACCCCCCACAGAATCACTAGAATACTAGTACACGTCCGCCCACCTAGATACCCAGGATTCCCTTTAGTTATCAATAAAGTTACACATATTATCAAATACACATTTCACATCCACATTCCATTCCCAAACCATAAAATCAAAAATATCCCATAATCTTTCTTCACATTTCTTACACGAATCAAGAAACCGCTAAATATGTTGGTAAAACAATTTCATGATGTGTATTGGGGCATTGCACATAAAACTCAATCAAAAACACTCTTTCAATTATAAAAACACATAAAAAACAAACCAAATCACATTTGGAAGCCCTATAAACATTTAATAAAATCCTTTAATGGACCATAAAACAATCCCAATTATACAACTTGGTATACACAAGTAAGCCACTCCTTCATTTCTAGGAAATGCCAAACAAGCCTTTAAACATTTGCTCAAAACTAACATTTGACGAAGGTATTATTTTTTTAAGGATGTGTATAAACACCATTTACAGAAGCAAACCACATTAATAAATCTCTTATAATACCCAGGTTACATATTCAAAACACAACCATTTTCATAAAGACGTGAAATAGTCCATTTTTGGGAAACTCGGGCCAAAATATGTTGTAAACCAAAAACCCACTTCTTTGTAAAAGAAATCCAAATTGGAAATCCATATAAGGGCCAAAAATTACCATTTATCATTCTTAAAATTCCTTTATAAATCCAAAAAAATAACTTTTAAATCACACATCACACATAAAATCCAACCAGGAAATTTACCGAACACATGTCATGCCCTTTTTAAACAAAACAATTTATTTTATGTACGTGAAAAGGAATAAAACAACAATTTAATGTCATATTTTCATTAAATATACTGTAACATGATAAAAATACCATAAACCAGATTATAAAACTCAGAAAATATTTTCAAAAGATAATGGAACATTTAAACAAACACTTGTTGAGAACTTTCATGACAAAACAACACTACCTTTCACAAAAAATGATTACACAACCACTTTTCACACCAATAAAATTATAAAAAGGATTAAAAAGAATAATAAATATTTATATCAGATTAGTAGAATATTAAAATTATGAAACTTGAATGATAAAGGCATGTGCAAGGGATATCCTACCTCAAATCCTTGGCGTAATTGAAACGCACACCCGAAATCACCCGTCGCGGGTTTATAAACCATAAAACTATAAAGACCAGACCTAAAAAAACAGAAACCCAATAATAAAACATGGTATAACAAAAAACTAGGTCGATCAATACTAGGGGACAATATAAATCCATGAAATAATGAAAGGAGGGGGAAGAGGAAGGAGAAATGAGAAGGAATCTCACCTTTCACCCTAGAAAACTCTGCGTCTTCCATTAGATCTGCAACACTATAGAGAAGGGAATGGCTTGAAACATCTTATAGACACTCATAAGGTCTAGAAGAACTAGAGAAATAATATTGGTGTCAAAAAGAGTACTAATTTATTGATTTATTAATGATACAATTTACCATGTCAATTCTGGACGATTTGAGGTATCCTGAGAATGTTCGACCTAATTTGCGGCCCATGTGAGCTCCAAAGAGGTTAAATAGATTATTATGGTTATGATAGTGTTATTGGATTCTATGGGGAGGTGGAATCACCGAAAACTATTAAAAAATGAAAAGGATATAAAAGAAACGAATTATTTTTTTTAAAACAGGAAATGGGGCCATGGGCTAGCCCAATACCTAAATAAGTAACCCAAACTCACCATGATTATGAATTTCTAATGGGTAAAAAAGGATAAATAAGTTTTAATATATCAGTATAGGACAAGTGAGAAGTTTAATGGGTGAAAAAGGATGAAAAAAAAGAGTTATAAAAGAAACAAATTCGGTTTTTAAAACTAGGAATGTGCTCACGGTTGGCCTAAATGATGAAGTAACCACCCTTTCTTAAAAAACTACTAAAAAAACATTGGGGATACCAAATTAGGGTGTTTAGAAATATATGAAACTTCAAAACTCAGGATTCATCTCACCAAATACCCATGAAAAGGATTGGGATTTCTAATGGACCGGATCAATACAAAGACAAAAAAACTGTGTGTGACAATTCTCCCCACCATTAAAGCTTTCCGCCCCCGGAAAGCCATAACACTTTCCGGCTGAAAAAAAACAACACCTAAGGATTCCATAACAACATAATCCAACCTATAAATATAAGGAAATATCAATCACCAACAATGAAACTTAATAATCTTTCCCACACAAAACACAACTCACAACCATGTCTGGAGAATCAACGGAAAGATAAAGCCACCACCTCCACAACCAAGCGAAGAACCCGATTGTTGGGCCTTCTATCAATGAACCCAACCATCACCCAAACCAAAGAGAACTCACAAAAACCAAATATTCTCGGGGAGTCCAGAATGGAATACCCACCATTATGAATCAACTATCACTAGAAATATTCTTAGGACGAAAATCCAGGAGACCCATGGTGGGTCTCCCCACCATTAGAAACCAACTAGCAACAAACAGACAAGAATTCAACATGAGCTAGAATTGGGCCTCACTCACACAAGCCAAAAAAACCCTCCTACAAAAACCTACTATACCTCGTTAATAGGGTTAAAACATGAACATATAAACCACCCACTACCGAACAGAGGGGATAAGAACTTGGCCAACACATTCAGTGCAGTTCTGGACCCCCACCACTTGGGGATGGGAGGGAAGGGGACCCAATAATTTGTCCACTGAAACCACAAAAGAAACAAAGAAACTACCCAAAACTCTCCACCTATGAATAGGTAACACCAAGACTGCACCAGAGTTTTACAGGTGGTCCACATAGGGGCATTGATTGAAAACACACATCCATGAAGGAATAACCATAGACACTGTGTGAGGGGTTAAGTCCACCACGCTTGTTGCGGCAAAGGGAAATTCACAGAAATGAGGAACCAAAACATTGACATAGAAACTAACATACCAAAACAGAGGAGTAAGGATCCTAATCGAGCACTCCACACCTCTGTCGATTTCCTAACTGTGTGAAAAGCTTCACTCTGAGGCCTATGGCTGGAGCCCTGATTCTAGAAGCATTTGCTGCACTGCAGTCAGGTGATAAGGATCACACCACTCAAAAAAAACCACACTTGATCAACACAAAAAAACTTCATATAAATAGGAACTCATAGATACATATCAAAATTCTATCTCACTCTAAACAAGGGGAAGAATGGAAAAGGAATACGGCGAAACACATCAACATCACCAAACACAACTGCTCTGTCCAAAAGAATTATCATGACCTAGAAGCACTTTTAATATATCCCAAACAGCTCGCTATTCCAAAAAATAGGTTGAGGCATCATCAAAAAAGGTGGATTTAAAATTTGAAAGGAATACTTAGGTTGATCAGCAGGAAAGATTTCCAACGGAAAACTATCCATGGAAACATCACAACATCAAACACATATTTAGAAACCCAATGAAAATTACTCCAAAACCGAGCCACCAACAAGATCTCATCTCTAGATAGAACAAGATTATGAATTCTAGATCACATGGAAGCTAACCAAATAAACAAAACTTCTAATACATAGAAAAATCAAGCCACATAACCATTTGTTTTAAGAAAAAGGCCACAATTTTTATCTCAAAACAATTTTGAAAAAACAAACTAACTTGGTGGGTTTCCACATTCACTAATGGGGTTTCATCAAGTCTCACCCACATGCACATTTCCATGCCACCCCAGGCACCCAACCACCATACCATATAGGCCATATTTCTAGATATAAACAAAACCATGCATGTGAGCACCCATGAAAACACCAAAGGCTAAAACAAAACAACATCATTCCAATTTTTTTTACCTTCATCAGGAACACCAACCACCAAGTCAAAAAACCTTTTTACATTTCACAAAAAGAAACC
This sequence comes from Viscum album, assembly GCA_963277665.1. Taxonomy (NCBI): domain Eukaryota; kingdom Viridiplantae; phylum Streptophyta; class Magnoliopsida; order Santalales; family Viscaceae; genus Viscum; species Viscum album. Next base: position 1,240,110,850 of record OY728153.1, read on the forward strand.
ACAATTAATTAAGAACCATTTTCTTAAAAGCCTTGCCCTTTTCATTTTTAAAAACTTTTTAAATAACCAAGCCACTCCAAACAACCCCTTCCCATTTTTCTTTAAAAATTTTTAGCAAGGTATATTTTCATAATTTGAGGTCTATTGAGACCAATACCATTTATAGTAAAACACCAACCGATCAAAACCAATTTCCAAAACTAATTTATCCGATTCAAAAACTTTTTAACATCCCAAAATACCCCATTTAAAACAAAGATCCAGAATCGCCTTAAAATGATTTACAATTTCAAAACATTTTATTTCAACAAACCACAAGTTTAGATTATGGATAATCCAATCCCTTTAAATCATTTCCACTTCCCTCCATTTTTTTACAAAAACACAACCTTCCAAAACCATTCTTATATTTAATTTTTGAAAACCCCCTTTTTCACTTTTGAAAATCTAATCCTTCCTTTAAAACCCATTTCCACAATTCTCACACAAGGAATTTAAAAACAAAAATTCAGAATTCAAGAAAGGTTCAAGAGACCCAAAAAAAGGAACTAGTGTCGGTGGGTGACTTGACCATATGGTTGGCGGCCATATTCCAAAGACAACACCAACACAGAGAGACTTATTAGGACCATTCCACAGCTCCACATGGCTTGCCAGGCCCTATGAGATCACGGAGGCCATTAGTCAGACTCCCCTTGTCGTATCCCAACACCAAAAAAAACAACCAGAACAAAATACACTAATAAAAACGGACTCCCATGGAAACCCGAGGATTAGAACAAGAAAGAGTTCGCGACTCTCTTCTTGAAATTACCCCTCAGGTCCCAAGAATCCTACTCCATATACCTTGAAATCCCCAAAATAAGAAGGGTGATCTAAAAAGAAAGGTCTGCTAAGAGCCGGCCTCATATGATACCATTTTTTCACGAACCAGCCCGAGTCGACCCTGAACTGGTCACCCAGGCCAGACCGCGATAAGTCCCAAGAGGCATTCCTGATCCTCCTGGGATGGTGAAAAGCACCAAGGGAATCAATAGAGTACAGAAGGGAACAATTTCTCCCATATATAAACAATCAAACAAACATCAGAAATAAACGGACAGCCCAAAATGAATTTATATAAAAATTGAACTAAATATTATTTGTACAAGAAACTAAAATTAGAAAAAAAAAACAACAACTCAACTGAACAATCCCGATGACCAAATAACTCCATGTGACACTTCTGGTCACTCTCCAACACAATGATCAATTTTCTCCCAAGGTGATCGAACTAAATATGAAACCTACACAAGGGATAAAAAATAAGAAGACTATAGGCGTGAGTATTAAAACTCAGTAGGTTAGCCCGATATTCCATTATGAATGCACATTCCTTTAAAATAAAAGAAACATCAATTTATAGTTTTAAATTCAAGATATGAATGTATGGTTTTCAAATGAGGTTCCATGCTATAATAATTATCAGACAAAAACATGAATGTTTAATAAACAAAAATGCAAGTAACAATTTTTTTTCAAAGAGGTGCAACTTCAAAATGAAAATAGTTTTCAAGAGGGCTGCTTTAAAGAATTTTATATTTTAAATAAATAACACATACTACTGAATTTACCAACCAAACACACCGTATGCCGATGGTGAGTACAAAATAGCCAATGAGCATGAGTCACAGAAACACCCCTAGGCAATAGTTAGTTGTGAGGCCCAGGTACCTCGTATCTCGATGAAAAAAACCATAATAAATATCTATTCTCATGCATGAGCCACTAGTACAAAACATACCCATAACCTAGTGGTCCCCAATAATAATCATCATCATAGTTTAGTTAGTGTTGTCATCGACAAACTTTCTACGTGAAACAGAGGCCAACCCCCACAGAATCACTAGCATAATAGTACACATCCGCCCACCTAGATACCTGGGATTCCCTTTAGTGCTCAATAAAGTTACACATATTATAAAATACAAATTTAAAATCCAAATTCCATTCCCAAACCATAAAATCACAAACAACCCATAATCTTTCTTCACATTTCTTACACAAATCAACAAACCGCTAAATATTTTGGTAAAATAATTTCATGATGTGTATTGAGGCTTTGTACATAAAACTCATTCAAAATCACTCTTTAAATTATAAACTCACATAAAAAAAACCAAATAATATTTGGTATCCCTAGAAACATTTAATAAAATATTTTAATGGACCATAAAACAATCCCAATTGCACAACTTGGTATAAAAAAGTAAAACACTCCTTTATTTCTAGGAAATGCTAAACAGGCCTTTAAACATTTTCTCAAAACTAACATTTGACGAAGGTATCAATTTTATTTTTTTAAGGATGTGTATAAACACCATTTAAAACATCAAACCACATTCATAAATATCTTATAATACTCAGGTTACATATTCAAAACACAACCATTTTCATAAAGATGTGAAACGTTCCATTTTTTGGAAACTCGGGCAAAAATATGTTGTAAACCAAAAACCCACTTGTTTGTAAAAACAAATCCAAATTTGAATTCCATATAAGAACCCAAAATTACCATTTATAATTCATCCAATTCCTTTATAAATCCAAATAAATAACTTTTAAATCACACATCACACATAAAAGCCAACCGGGCAATTTACCGAACAAATTTCATGCACTTTTTAAACAAAACAATTTATTTTAAGTACGTGAAAAGGAATAAAACACCAATTGAATGTCATATTTTCATTCAAGATACTGAAACATGATAAAAATACCACAAAACATATTATAAACCTCACAAAATATTTTCAAAAGATAATGGAACATTTAAACAAACACTTGTTGAGCACTTTCATGAAAAAACAACACTACCATTCACAAACAATGATTACACAACCACTTTGCACACCAAGAAAATTATGAAAAGGCTTAAAAAAATAATAAAAATTTATATCAGTTTAGGAGAATATTAAAATGATGAAACTGGAATGATAAAGTCATTTGAAAGGGATATCCTGCCTCAAATCCTTGCCGTAATTGAAACGCACACCCGAAATCACCCGCTGCGGGTTTATAAAACCTAAAAATATAAATACCAGACCTGAACAAACAAAAACCCCATAAAAAACATGTTATAACAAAACCCTAGGTCGATAAATACTAGGGGACAATATAAATCCAAGAAATAATGAAAGGAGGGGGAATATGAATGAGAAAGGAAAAGGAATCTCACCTTTCACCCTAGAAAACTCTTCGTCTTCCATTAGATCTACAACCCTATAGAGAAGGGAATGGATTGAAACTTCTTGGAGACACTCCTAAGGTCTGGAAGAACCAGGGAAAGAATATTGGTGTCCAAAATAGTATGAATTTATTGATTTATTAATGATACAATTTACCCTGTCAATTCTGGACGATTTGAGGTATCCTGAGAATTTTTGCCCTAATCCGCGACCCATGGGGGCTCCAAAGAGGTCAAAATCGATTATGAGGGTTAGTATAAGGTTATTGGCTTATAGGGGAAGGTGGAATCACCAAATAATATTAATAAACGAAAAATATATAAACGAAACAAATTATTTTTTTTTAAAATAGGAAATGGGCCCATGGGCTGGCCCAATACCTAAATAAGTAACCCAAATTCACCCTGCTTATGAATTTATAATGGGTCCAAAAGGATAAATGAGTTTTAATATATCAGTATAAGACATGTTTGAAGTTTAATGGGTGAAAAAGGATGAATGAAAAAATATTTATAAAAGAAAAAAATTTGGTTTTTAAAACTGGGAATGGGCTCACGGTTGGCCCAAATCATGAGGTAACCACCCTTTCTTCAAAAACTACTAAACAAACAATGGGGATACCAAATTAGGATGGTTAGACATATATGAAACTTTAAAACTCAGGATTCATCTCACCAATACCCATGAAAAGGATCAAGATTTCCAATGGACCGGATCAATACAAAGACAAAAAAAAACCGTGTGTGACACATACTCTGTTCTCAACTGTGATTTTAGTTGCATCTTTAAAGATCTTAAATTTCTGTTAGTTCTAAATTTTATCTCTTTAAAATTTCTTTTCTAAAATCTAGTTATGGACAATAGACTAGAGGGCACTGCTACTAACATGACACCTTTCTTTAATGGTACAAACTATGCCCTGTGGAAACTTAAAATGAAAATTCATTTGGAAAGTATGGGTTTTGATATTTGGACAGCTATAGAGTCTCAATATAAAATTCCAGAAACTGAAAGAACAACTTGGGATGAACCTTCAAAAACTTCTTACAATTATAATTGTAAAGCCATGAATTCTATGTAATGTGCTCTAGGAGATGACGAATTTAACAAAATATCTTCTTGCAAAACTACTTTTGAAATATGGGATACTTTTGGTGTTTCTCATGAGGGAACAACCAATGTTAAAGAAATGAGATTAAATACCTATATTATTAAATATGATAATTTTAAAAGGAAAACTGATGAACCCATTTCTGATATGTATCTCAGGTTTAAGGAGATAATCAATACAATGAGTTCACTTGGAAAAGATGTTCCAGCTAAGGAACAAATTATGAGGATATTGAGGTGTCTACCAGACTGATGGAGAGGCACGTCTGTTTCAATCAGAGATTCAAGTGACATTGGATTTATACCTGTGAAAGAGCTGATTGGTATGCTTATGATGTATGAGGAAGAACTCAAGGTAAAGAAAGAGGAAGATGATGAACCAAAAAGGAAGTCAGTGGCTTTTAAGACTACTGATTCAAAGATCAAGGACAAAGAAAAAGCTCAAATACAAACTGACAGTTCAATAAGTGAAAGTTCAGACTCTGATAGTGATGCTGAAATGGCTCAAATAGCCAGAAGGTTTAAGAACTTTTATCGGAAGAAGAAATTCTTCAGAAAATCAAATTACAAGGGAAAGTATGATAATAAGGGACATTGGAAGTAGGATTGGAAAAATGCAGATAAAAGTGATGAAGTTATTTTCTACGAGTGCAAAAGAAAAGGACACATTAAATCAGGCTACCCAAAGCTAAAATTCAAGAAGAAATATGATTACAAGGACAGTAAGTACAAGAAACCTATGAAGGATACCTGGAGTGCTTCTGAAGACAGCACAAGTGAATCTGAAATGTCTGATTCTGAAAAGAAACGTTACAACATGTGTTTCATGACAAACAAATATGAGGTAACTTAGATACTACTACTTTAAATTCCTATTATTCTGGAATTGAATCTGATTTGGATTCTGAAAAAATGACTAGTGAGGAATTATTTGAATACTGTAATATGTTGGAAGAGACATGCAATAAACTTAAGGATAAATACAAATCATTAAAGAAACAACATGATCTCACTACAACTGTTAAAGCTGAACTTACTATTGGAAAAGAGAAAAATGCTCAACTGTTAAAGGAAAAAACTGAACTGAAAATTTCAAATGAGCAACTTAGAAAAGACTTAGAGAAGTTCACAAATGGAAAGGATACACTAACTCAAATGCTAAGAAAGAAAGTGGCACCAAAATAAACTGCTGGAATAGGCTACAAACCTGGACAGAGACATCTTACTAAGAATAGATTTATTCCTAAATCTAGATAGAATACTGCTAGTTCATGTGCTGGAAATTCATTTGCTTCAACTGGTTACTCACACAGTTATAGATCAAATAGATTTTATCTTTAAAAATCTTGTGACTCAAATTATATGAGACCCATAAGACAAATTTGGGTACCAAAATCATTGATTGGTAACCTGTCTGGACCCAAGAAGATCTGGGTACCAAAATAATTTTCTATCTAAAACTGTTTTGTAGGAAACCTGCTCGAACAGTTCCCACAAGAAGACATGGTATTTGGACAGTGGATGTTTAAGACATATGTCTGGGGATTACTCATGCTTCAAGAGATTAATAAAGGTTGATGGAGGTTATGTCACCTATGGTGATAATTCTAAAGAAAAAATCATCGGCCTATGCCAAATTGGTAACACTAATTCAGTTTTAATTTCTAAAGTTTTATTTGTTGATGGACTGAAATATAATCTGTTAAGTATCTCTCAATTGTGTGATGATGGTTTTAATTTCAAGTTCGAGAATGATTCTTGTAACGTTTTTAACTCTAAAAATGTTTTAGTATTCTCTGCTTTAAGGAATGAAAATGTTTATGTTGTTAATTTAAATTCTTTAGCTAAGAAAAATTTTACTTGTTTAAATTCTTTTCATAAAGATTCTTGGTTATGACATAGAAGAATAGGACACTACAATATACACTCACTTAGGAAACTAACTAGGAAAAACTTTGTTAGAGACTTACCCAAAATTGAGTTTCCAAATGACAAAGTTTGTAATCCCTGTCAAAAGGGAAGGCAACATAAAGTTTCTTTTAAATCAAAGAAAGAAGTCTCAACTTCTCAACCTCTCAAGTTGGTTCACATGGATTTCTTTAGACCATCTAGATTTTCTATCATAAATGGGAAGCACTATGTCTATGTATTAGTAGATGACTTTTCTAGATATACTTGGGTATACTTCTTAGCTCACAGAAGTGAAGCTTTCTCTTACTTTGTTAAATACTCTAAGTCTGTAGAAAACCTTAGTGGACTTAAGATTAAAAACCTAAGAATAGATCATAGCTGTGAGTTTGAAAATCATGAATTGGAATCCTATTGCTCACACAATTGCTATAGTCATAACTTTTCTTCTCCTAGGACACCTCAGCAGAATGGTGTAGTTGAAAGAAGTAATAGAACCCTTCAAGAAATAGCAAGAACTATGCTAAATGAATATGACCGGCCTATTTACTTTTGGAATGAAGCTGTAAATACAGCTTGTTATATCATCAATAGAGTCTTGATTAGACCTGTTCTTAAGAAGAGTCCTTATGAACTGTGGAATAATAGAAAACCTAACGTTTGTTACTTTAGAGTCTTTGGCCGTAAAGAATTTATTCTTAATACTAAGGATAATATTGATAAGTTTGCTTCTAAGAGTGATGATGGAATATTTTAGGATATTCTATAACCAGCAAATCTTAGAGAGTTTTCAATAAGAGAACCAAGTGTGTGGAAGAATCTGTTCACATAAAATTTGATAAAACTGATCCATATTAATCTAAAACCTCTCTTGAAAATCTTGAATAAGATTTATCTGTTCTGGACCTTAATGACAAATCTAAATAACCTGCCATAAAGACATCCAGTTCTAGACTTATTCCAGAATCTACTCCTAATGAGCCCGAACCTATAGAGGAACATGATATTTCTAGTCCTACCTTTACTAGATCAACTAGAATTATAATGAATCATCCTTTAGATGATGTTGTAGGAAATCTGGATAGGGGGACACAGACTAGATCGTCTCTTAGAAATCAGGTTGAACATCAAGCCTTCTTGTCACAACTTGAACCTAAAAACATTGATGATGCTATTAATGATGAATTTTTGGTGATTTCTATGCAAGAGGAACTCAATCAATTTGAACGAAATAAAGTTTGGAATCTTGTTGAAAGACCTAAGGACACTTTCACCATAGACACTAAATGGGTGTTTAGAAATAATGTAGATGAATATGGATGCATAGTTAGAAACACAGCTAGGCTAGTTTCACAAGGCTACAGTCAAGAAGAAGGAATTGACTATGAGAAGACTTTTTCTCCAGTAGACAGATTGGAAGCTATTGGGATTTTACTTGCTTATGTTGAACATATAAATTTCAAACTATATCAAATGGATGTTAAGAGTGCTTTCTTAAATGGATATATTGCTGAGGATGTTTTTGTTGAACAACCACCTAGATTTACAAACCCTCATTTCCCAAACCATATTTTTAAATTACCAAAAGCTTTATATGGTTTAAAGCAAGCTCCAAGAGCTTTGTATGATAGGTTAAGTACTTTTTTAATTTCCAAAGGTTTTACAAAAGGTATAGCTGATCCTACTCTTTTTATAAAACACATTTCTAATAATGTTTTAGTTGTACGAATTTATGTAGATGATATTATTTTTGGATATTTAAAAACTACATTATGTACTGATTTTTCTAAAATGATGCAAAATGAATTTGAAATGAGTTTAATGGGTGAACTCAAATTTTTCCTTGTATTTCAAATCTTTCAAAATGATGTTGGAATTATTTTAACTCAAATTAAATATACTAGAGATCTTTAAAAACGTTTTGGACTAGATAACACAAAAATTAGTGACACTCCCTTGAGTACCATCTGTAAGTTGGATCTTGATGAAGATGATAAATCTGTTGATCAAACCACTTATAGAGGAATGATTGGAAGTCTACTCTACCTGACTGCTAGTCATCCTGATATTATGTTTAGTGTGTGTATGTGTGCTCATTTTCAAGCAAACCCTAAAGAGTCACAGTTAAATGTAGTAAAGAGAATTTTCAAATACCTCAAGCATACTCCCAATTTAGGACTGTTCTATCCCAAAGGAAAATCATTTGAATTAGTTAGTTATTCTGATACTGATTTTGCTGGATGTAAGTTAGATAGAAAAATCACCTATGAAACATGTCACCTTTTAGGCAGGTCACTAGTATCATGGTGTAGTAAGAAAAAAAATTCTGTTGAATTATCTACTGCAGAAGCTGAATACATAGCTGCTAGAAGTTGTTGTGCGCAAATTTTGTGGATGAAACACACATTACTAGACTATGGATATTCATTCAGACATGTCCCAATAAATTGTGATAGCACAAGTGCTATTAATATTTCTAAGAATCATGTTTCTCATTCTAGGACAAAACATATTGATGTAAGAAATCACTTTTTTGAGGGATCATTATCAAAAAAGTGATATAACTTTGGAATTCATTGGTACTAAATATCAACATGCTGATATATTCACTAAACCATTAAATTCTGAAAGATTAGACGACATCATACATGATCTTGGCATGATTAATCATAAATATATATCTTAATGATCTTAATGTTTAATACTTTACTGTATTTTACTTTATGGTTTCATGCTTACGATCTCACCGTTAAGACCCTGTGATCACGGTCTGTCAACTCACTATCTCACTGTGACTGCACAAAATGGTCACTGTCTCACCATGACTGCACAAAATGGTCATTGTCTCATCGTGACTGCACAGAATGGTCACTGTCTCACCATGACTGCACAGAATGGTCACTGTCTCACCGTGACGATCACCAACTGTCTCACCGTGATGACTGTTTTTCATCACACCGTAATGCCTACTCATGGTCTCACTGTGAAGATTATTTTTATTTAATTTTTTAACCCATATCGCAGTAATTTTTATTTCACCACTATTTTATTTATCCCATTTTTGTTTTTATGACGATTGACTTCCCCAAATGATAAAACATAAAGGTTTTACTCAATCTCTCACCTGAACTCTCTCCTGCTCTCTCTCTTGAACCCTCTTTACCTTGCGAACCTCTTCTTCTTTCTTACCTGAACCTTTAGTAGATTCCAAGGATGAAGCGTCCGTCTTTATCTACCCCTGAGAAGCGCCACTCTAAGAAACAGAAGAGGATACCGAGGATAGCTCCTGAAGGACCTCTAAACCCAAGCCTAGTATACCGTACCGTACTTCCTGAAAAAGAAATTTTCCCTATGTGGTTGCTGTCTAGAAGATCATTGGTCCTGAAAATCTTAAGAGATCAAGGTTGGTTTGAGTGGTTCTCTAGATAAGATAGACTAATTTACCTGAGATTGGTATCTCAATTCTACCAATATGTGAAGTTTTCCTTTGATTTTGGAGAAATATTTATGGTAATTAGTTGGATAAATGGACAAAAGTTTTCATTTTCTTCGAGGTTGTGGGATACATGCCTAAGGATTCTACATGATGGAATCTGTGATGACTACCAGAGAGACCCTCCTCCTTCATATGACATCTTTGATCTGGAAAATGATTTGGGAACCTTAACTGGTAATGGAACCAAGCGAAGGGCTATAGCTGTAGAGCTAGATGGAGAAACTAGACTGCTATTCAAATTTGTTCAGAATTTGATCAGTCCAAGAAAAGGGGATTTTTCTGTAATCAAGTATCAGGATGTCTTCCTGATTCACCTGTTGAAGAATGGCCATAAGATCAACCTATGAAAGTATGTTATTAACCATATCTGTGATCTAATTAAAGTCACTTCCAAATCCACCTCCTTGTTTTACTCAAGGATGATTTCAGCCATGCTAGTTGCTAGTGGAATGGTTGGACCGAATGAAGAAAAGTTATAGGACATTGATTTATACTTATCCAAGCCTATAATTATAAGGATGAAGATTATTTGGAACCCCTAGAAGAAGAAATGGGTTGAGGATAATGATCAATTGTATAAGAAGTTTAATCTTGTTGATTATCCAAGAAGGCCAAAGAACCTAGCTGATCCTGGTCTGGAACAAGATGAAGTGGATGAATACTCAGATGCTGAAGAAGAAGAGGAAGTGGCAGCTGAAGTACCACCTGGAGAAGAGGCAGAAATACCTCAAATGGATGCAGATCCTGTTGAAAATGAATGGAATACTGTACCTCCTGTTGTTCCTGCTGAAATACCTTAAGGAGAGGAAGTTATTGTTGAAAAGTAAAGGACTGTGGATCCTTCAGTTGTTCTTAGTGAGGAAGAAGAACCTGCTTCTAGGGAAGTTGTAAATCTGGTTATCCAATCTGAGGATGTAAGAGATTATGTAGTAACAGAATCAGAGCAAAAATACATGGAAGATTCTGCTAGTATAGAAGAACTCCCAGTTGAAAAGCAAGCCAATCTGGAAGCACTGCCTGTGGAACAATCGGTTCCTGAGATAATTCCCTCTGCTGAAGAGAGGATGGAAATTGCCTTTCAGCTGTCAAGGAAAGAGTTTTCTAAAGATATTAAAGATGATCCGGTGGATCTTGAACTTTTTTATGACCCTATAGTCTCTGAAATGGAAGCACAATTTGAGGGGGAGGATCCTCAAAACCGTGAGACTAGTCCAGCCAAGTCTGTTGAATCTGAATCTGAACCTGGTGATGAGTCATAATCTCTGTACAATCGATATGTTTTCCCAAGATTTTATGATGTAAATGAGTCACAACAAGTGACTATAACTGGAATGGATCTCTCTTCTGTGTTTCAACTAAAGTTTGTAGCTCATTCAGAACCAGAACCAGAGCCCCATCCTCAATCAGAATCAGAATCTGAGTCTGAAGATGACTCTGAACCGCAACCAGAGCCTGCTCAACTACCTTTACCTGCACTCTTACCCGATCAACACTCCTTTGTAACTAAATATTATCTGAAAGTCTTTGGAGAGACACTTTTAGCTGGAGTTGAGAAGATCTTATCCACCCAACCATGTCCAGTAACTCAACTGAGTCAAGAAGATGCATCAATTCTTTTAGAAAATATTATATTGCATATTCAACCAAGGATGATCTGATAAATTCAAGAAGTCAGAGTAGAAAATAAGCTGCTGAGTATTGATGTTCCAAACCTGAAAAATATGGTAGCAAACTTGCATAATGAGCTGTCTTTAAGATCAGAGCATGCTCATGTTTCTGCCCCTGCACCTGTTGCTGCTTCTCCTGAGCCAACTGATTCCACCCTTTCTAGAGAGATTGTGTCTCAAGTGCATCCATATCTACTGTCTTTTGATTAGAAGATTTGAAAAAGACACACAAAAATTCTGGAACGCATGAGGGAGCTTGTAGAAAATCTGAATATGCTCACAGATGAATACACTGGATGCCTACAAAAAGTTCTAGAACAACTCAATGTTCTAACTGAAGTTGTCAAGGCATCTCATGCTTCTGGTCCACCTTCTATTCCTCCTTTGGATGATTCTATGCTGAGATCAATAATCAAGGAAGAACAAAAGAATGCCTTCAGTGGCTTGGATCTGTCTTCTTTGTCAGAAGTTGTTAAGAACAGTGATCGAGCATTGGACTTGGTTAGGATTCATTCAAAGATTGCCAGTGATTCTCAACAAGATATCACCACAAAGATTGATGTCTATCTCAACCGTATTTTCTCTAAAAGTGATATGAAAGATCACTTTAGATGTCTTATAGAGAATTTGAGAATCCCTCTGGTAACTCAAGCTTTTAAAGCTCAAGTTCAAAAGATTACATAGTTCACCAGATTGTTGGACAAATTTATGGATAATAAGGGCGATTTTGAAAAGGCTATGAAATATGGTGGTGAGATCATTACTGATTTCATAAATCTTTTGAAGTCGTATCTTCATGTGCATAGTACTGCTATAGTTTCTCTAGCTGCTGCACCCCATAGACCTAGTCTACTTACCCATGCCTCCATTACCATGACTGTCAGCCATGCTCTTTCTCAGATCCGTCCAGTCATTCTTGACCAACTGCAACCTAGATCTTCTACAGCTCATACTTTGGCTCCATCCATTTTTGAAGGTCTACCCTTACCCTCCTTTTCTACTACATCTGTGGCTTCCTCTACATCAGCACCAGCTCCTGCTACTGATAAAAGAAAGGAAAAGGGGGCTCCCTAAAGAGTCCATGGACTGTTTTCATTGATGATGGGATGTCATTTGTTGTTTACTATTTGTATTTCTTTTGTATGTTTTATTCTGAACATTTTTAATGACAAATGTAGTGTTTCACTTCATTCTCTATACTTTTTGATAATCCCAAAAGAGGGAGAAACAAGTACGAGTATTAGTATTCTAATTGTCGAGTCTATTATTTTCTTTAATGTTGTATTTCATTTATATTTTTACCTATACATGATTTGTGATCATCAAAAAGGGGGAGATTGTTGGACTCCCCATGCTTTAATCGTGTTTTAATGATCACAAATCCTATTACTGTTAATTAATCTCAATCTTAATTGACCATCGTGTTAATTCTCTCCAATCTCAATACTAACTAAACATCATGTTTCAATAATAGCAAGTCTTATTGATGTTAATTAATTACTTTATTATTTACAAATCTTATGCGTGATCACCAGTCTCACTTATATTATCAAGTCTTTATATTTATGATTCAAGTTCTCTTACTCTACTGGTTAAGCTTAATTCATATTCTGCTTATTACTTTCTAATTCTAAATACAGATATTTGTATAAGTATAGAGACACCGTGATGTTTGACATAGTAAGATACACTGTGTACAAGACACAGTCACAGTCAGACAGACACTATGAAGGACAAACCGTGACCCAGACACCGTGAAGGACAAACCGTGACCCAGACACTATGAAGGAAAAACCGTGACCCAGACACCATGAAGGACACACCGTGACCTAGACATTGTGAAGGACACACCGCGACCGAGACACCGCGAGCTAGACACCGTGACATGGAGACACAGTGAATCACATACCGTGGAGCATATACCATGAAGAAGACACCATTTACATAAATCACTATGACACCATTTCTTAACTTTTTGTCAATATTATTTAAATAATGACAACAGTCATATTTGATGTTTTTAATGCAATTAATGTTATTTAATGATAGTTGTTGGCATGTCAGGAAACCATATCTCGTATCTATGAAAAGGGAATATTTCCTACTTCCAGAACCGGTGGAATATAAGAAAGATTGAGCTATAGTACACGTCCACGTGTGTGACGATACAATAAGAAGAACTTACATATTCCCAAGTGCACTGTGCTGAACTAGAAGAACAATCCTGAGCAAGAAAGAGATTGCAAGACTTTCATAGAAATCTCATGAGTGAAATCCAACACCACTGAATAACACACGATGAATGAAGAGATCATTCTCACTGGTGGAACAAAAGCTGAACCACGACACTCTGTTTTTCAACAGAAAAACCAGAGACGGACTCAGAAGTAGTCTTGCTGAATCCAATGAGTCCAGAGCTACATTGATAATAACTAGAGCTTTCTAAACTCTTATTTGTTCTCTCTAAGTGATTTGTTTATTTACTTTCGAGCAGTGTGGTGTAATCTGTATAACACACACACTCACTATCTCCTACACTGAACTGGAGGATATCAAAATCCTCACTCCAAAAATCTTAACTCTTGTTCACCCACGTCAACTGTGTAAGAGGTCCTTGTGTGGCTTGGTCTTTATTTTTTTTCCCACGAAGAACAGTGGTAGAGGTCACTGTGTGGCCTGGACAGTTTTGTAAACTATTGTTAACCCCGATCCAGGGTGTGGATCAAATTTATATAAATTTGAGAGGACTAAGTCTTGGCTTGAGACTGAACCTCTTGTTATATCTATTGTGCATCTTTAGTTTAAGTTTAATGTATACTACTTATATCTTTTATATTCCACTGCTGTTACTTTGAAATACAAAACCATTTTAAAGTTACTTTAATAGTTAAATTAGCAAGTGTTTACACTTAATGTAAATCAGTAGGTTAGTTTCAAAAGTTAGATTAATCTTGTTGTTAAATTAACTGAGAACTAATCAATCTTTGAGAATCTAAGTGAACATTTACAATCTATATAAATTCACTATAGTTTAACTTGTTTTATAAATTGGGGGATTTCAAATAGACAATATTTTAACAGATATTTTAATTGGAACTCAATTCACCCCCCCTCTTGAGTATCAACTCCAACCAACATATATATATTCATATAATTAATATTATTAGTCAATGATTTAATATAAAATTATATTTTTCCTGTAAAATACATATATTGAAAACTAGTTTTTTTTGTCGGGGTCTGTGGGGTTTTTTAATTTAAATTTTTTAATTATTTGAATTTAATTTGGTAAAATGGTTTAAATATTTCTATTAAAGGTAATTTATATTACATAATATGTTCATCATAATTTTTGGACAAAATTAATATTGAAAACATAGAAAATTACTTACCACAGATAAGGTTATAATGGGTTTACCGACGGCTAAACTCAAAAAATAAGGGTTACAAAGAAAAAAATTGTGTAAAATCTATTTTATAGAAACATTTAAAACTTATAATTTCTAATTCTCTATATTCATCCATTTTAGACCCCTTTTTCATTCGAACAATGTTGTCACACCCTTTTCATTTCAAAAATTAGAAATGTGCCACTCACCTCAATTATAAATGGCCACCCATCTCTTATCCTCTTGACGGATTATAACCCATTTGGATTAGAAAATACCTACCCAAATAATTTCCCAAATTCCATACCCTAATCCTCAAATTATTTTTGTTATAATTATATAATTTAAATACGTTTTTTAATCTGGAATTGGTTATCCGAGAAGTGGTAAAATTCCTAACAATATTTTTTTATTTTATTCCATCTTCCACCTCCTTAAAATCTTATTCATTTATGAATATGTTATAAAACTGGTATATATCATATATTTAGATATTATTATGCAATTTCATGACTTATATTCATCTCCTCTTCCCTTTGATAAGAAATGATAACATCTCTCGTGTGTATGACGGACTACCGCCTCCCACACCGATGTGGCATGTTTTCCATCAACACCTCTCACGGTGGGGTATGATGATTGAAATAAAGTATATATGTGATATTAATAGATTAATTATACCTATTTATTGAATATATCATATATACCTTTATTATTATCATTCCATAGGGGATATGATAATGTCGCTCGTGTATATGGAGGACTACCGCCTCCCGGAGCGAGGCGATTCATTTTTCATTGATACATTACATGAAAGGTAATAAGAATATAGTTAATGAAAATATTAAATATTCAAGACATAATTTTGAAATTAATAGCATAATTATTTTTATTAAAATAAAATATATCAATTTATTTCTTACCTTTTCACTCATTGGAAAATGATAATATCGTTCATTACGTGTGGACTTCCACCTTCACGAAGTATTGTGAATCTTTTTTCATCACCAAAACAAATAGATTATATATATAAGTATATTTAAATAAATAATATAATATATATAGTTTTATTATAAATAATAAAAGATAAAATACAACGTACTTATTTTCCATAAAGATCATTTAAAATTTGAAATGATACTCATGTGTACATATGGCTTATTGTATCCATGGTCGTAAGATATTTCATTTATCAACATCATATTTAATGATTATTCATAAAAGTATAATTTATTTGTAAATATTATAATTATTTACAGATAACTATTATATAAATGTTTAAATAAGGACCATTTTGTCCATAGTCAACCTACCAATTTCATTTTTCACACATTCGCCAAATATCTTCGAAATATCCAATATAAACTTAATTGATTAAGTAATCATATATAATATGTTAATAAGTGAAATAAAAGTAATAATAAGAATTAAAAAATTTATTAATAAAGTAAATAATTAATCTAAATTTATTATTAGAGATAATAAATAAAGTACATGATGAGTTAGACTTAAGGTAAGGGACGTCATCTCAATTCCTTTTATTAAAGAATATTTTGATCTTATGAACATATATTATTTTATGAGGTGTATAAACAACCCATTTCATATTTTATATAATTAATTTACATATTATTATGATATATAATATTATTTAAAAAAATTATTGTCATGGGTCCTATGATTCAAATTTTGTTAAAATGGTAAAGCAATTTCATATAAAAATATTCTATTTTAATGTTTTATTTATAACACTTTCTCTTCAATGATCATGTTTTGAAAAATATTTTATGAAAGTTTTATATGGACATAACATATTTATTAATAAAATTTTATTCCTTTTTTACTTTATTTAAAATGTATTCAAAATGAATCTTTTTATGTGTTTTATACAGATGCTTTTAAGGAATGAAAAAGGAATGTAATATTTTTAACTTATAGAGTGACAGTAACTTTTTTCTTATATATTGAATTTTATTTTATTTATAGTTTCCTTTTGAATATTTCATTTTTTTCTTAAGTAAAAAAATTACTTTCCCTGTTTTGGGGTATTTTTCTATTTATGTTTTGTTTTTAAATGAAAATAGTGTTTTGGTATCCAAAAAGATTTTTCATATGGGGTCAACTGTTCTTTTCAAAGGGTTTTATAATGAAAATTTGTGATCTTTAAATATATTATTCATGTGATGGCCCTTTGATATTTTAAATGATGGGATCTATTATATAGCATTGGGTGAGCCCACTAAATATTATACGATGGGTGATCTGAGATACCACTCCAATGCATTGGTAAATGATTATTTTCTCTGGATAATTATACTGGATATTGGTCATATGGTAATTCCAATTTTAAGGGTTATATTACGGTTCTTCAAGGGTTATATGAGATGATTTATTATGGAACCTAAATTATTTATCTATGATTTCTAATTATTTTCATGGAAATAATTTATATTCAAAAGGCACAATAAATAATATTTTTTAAAGAATGATAATTCCATATCTAGTTAACAAAGTTATGTATTTAAGAAAATGTTTTTCATGGGTTTTCATTCTTTTTATTGGAATCATTATTTTATTCCTTTTTATGCGCCTTTCTGATATTTTTGTTCTCATAACATGTTTTTAAATTGTTTTTCATAGTATTTAATGAAGGGTATGTGAAAGGAAGATGTCATGTGGAAAGTGATGAAAATATTTCATCAAAATAAATCATTTATAGTTTCAAAAGTTTTATATGGTGGGAAAAATGGATTATAATTAGAATTTTCCAAATTTCATTATATGATTTTATTATGTATGATTTACCACCAAATTATATAAAACTCTAAACATGAAAAGATCCAAAAATGTAGGAGAATTAATTATTGACTTAAAGATCATTATTATGTAATTTTTAAGGTTGGGTCCCTATACTATCATTTGTGATGGTTTCCTATAGTTGATAGGTTTCCCCCTTTATTCCCACTATTTACATAATAAAGGATCACTAATAAGACTATCCTAGTGAATATATACCAATAGTATATTGGGTACACTCCCCATTCTCATATTTTTCTTAGTCAAGGATCACTAACAAGACTATCATTATGCACAATGTCCCTTATTGAACTTGGTTCACTCCTAATTCCATTTCATATTATCTCATGAGATATAAATATTTACACAATACATTATATGGATATAAAGTTATAGGCCTATAATATTCCAAACTCTATAAACCTAGATCTTGTTATTATATTACATTATTGGTATAAGATATAAGAGTAATCAAAGGATTCAAAAATTTATTAGTCTTGTAAGACAATATACATGCATAAAATAGATTTAAAAACATATGATATAAGATTAAAATATTATAAGAACATTATTATTACTTCCATAATATCTCTAAAAGTACACATATTCCTCATTTATGTTTTCTAGGGAAAGAAAAATAAATTAGTGTGATATTAGATCCTTAATAAAGAGTTGCATGCAGCAGAAGATTTAATAACATAAACCTGGAATAAGTGATATAGTAAAAATATGTAAACAATATAAAAACATAATTAACTAAATTTTAGGTAATGTTATATCCATGAACATAAATTTAATAATTTTTAACAATAATCATTGATCTCATACTGAAGGGGTGTATAATTTCGAAAATAAAAAACTAAATGCTAGTACCTTTTTACAAGAAAAAATCATATCATGGGAAGATGTATACACAAAATCCTGACCTATATTATCTAATGATACCTATTAATGTATCTTGGGGATATATAATTCTATTACCCACCCATTATTTTATTTAGTCCAATGAATTCACTATGAGAATCAATAAGAATTTTCATATCATCCCAAGAAAAACCTCTTACTAAATAAAACTTGGTTATCCATATAATAAAGAAATATGAAATTAGAATACTTAACCATTTAATAGAATAATGTATATGTATATAATAATATCCCTTAATCAACATTGGAACTATGGGGTATCATCCATGTAATATAAAGTACCATTATCAAAGAAATATAGTGGAAGGGGTACTTACAATGTGATGAGTTATACATAGAATATAGTAATTGGATTAAATTGATTTCATTAGTTAGAGAAAATGGAAATGGTAGACAATGTCCTAAATCATGGATCATAGTGATCATTTGAATATTACAGACCATATCATTCAGAAGTTTCTTTTTATGAGCGCAGTATTAGGCACATTAGTCATGCATTAGAGTGATGATTTGGTTAATTCTCAGCCAACCAATTTAAGGTTTAGCACCCCTAGTCACATCCATGAAATTCCCATATCTAGTTTCTATTATCCAAAAAAATGGATACATTTTCTAGGAACGTATATATAATTTTACATTACCAAAACATAATATGGATTTCTACCATGGAAAAGATTGGTTTTTACAATGTTTTTTCTAACTCTTGAATCAAAATATTATGAGTGAGGGAAAACAATATAAACATATAAACCTATTAAATATTAGGAATAGTATTTTAAAATTATTACATGTAAACTTATTCATGAAAAAAGATATAGGTGTTGAATATAAAATAAATCTCAATACCAAACTTGTCTCAAATAGTTAAATTTGAGACAAAAAACACATACCTATTATCCTGACATCCATGAACATACTTTAAAAACCTACATTATAAACATATATATGTTAATACATTAATTTATAACATTACTCATATCTATTTGAATTCATAATCATTATATTCATTCTCTGTAAGAATTATTCAGATTTTCCACATTGGGTGTTTATTGTTTTGTTCATTTGTACTAGTTTCATAACAACAGTTATCTTATTCATTATTCTTCCAATTTAAATCATTAATAGGTAATGAAATTTAAATATAGGGATGAATTATAATAATTTTCGAGGGTTAAATACATTTTCAGGTGTGTTTTAGTCTTTTTACTTGAATATGAAATTGATAATAAGCATGTTTTGCTGATTTTTGATGAATGAATTATGTTCTATTAACTAATAAATTAGATATTGATATACAATCTAAAATACCAAAAAAAGTTAATTATTTACACATTTATATCATATTATACTAGTATATATATTTTTATTTTCATCCATGATATAAATACATATTCTTAATCAAGTATGTGGTTAAACCAACCAAATCATGAACATACCATGATTTAAAGAATGATTTTGATTTGGTTCTCCTGTAATAGAATTATTATATAATTATAATTATATAATTTAGTTTATATTAGTTTTATAGTTTATAATTTTAATTATTTATATTATTATGTACTTCATATCAAAATATTATATGATTTGAATAAAATATTATCCTCTAAGCAGGCTTATTGTAAAATTGTGTAATATTTTGATATGAAGTACAATCCATATATCTATCCTTTAAAATCATATTTATCCTTTAATACAATCCATATATATAACCTTGTATGTTTTTTTAGAAAATCAGAATACATTGTGTTGTGTATGTGGTATCCCGCACAACACATGAATGGTGTTTTTGTTTTTTATAATGTATGAGGTATAGAAATAAATAGTGCCAATTCACTTAACATTATAAATTTATGAAATATAAATTATACCAATATAACTATATTAGTTTTTCTAGATTAATATTGAAAGATGATGATTAAGGATAATATTTTAGTGACAGATAATAATCATGTTGGGAACATGAATTTTACAAGGATGTCTCCTTGTAAATGAATGCCAAATGATAAAAAAAATTATAAAAAAATATTATTCAAATGTGAGAGTGTTAAAAGAGATAAATTTTTTATATTTTCATGTTGAAATTTTAATGAGGGGTTGGACATGAAGTTTTAAATATTTTACCCATTCATATGTGAAGGGAAGGGTATTTTTGGATGTAACCCTTACATTTTCAATAATGCAATGTTACTATTCAAGATATAAGGACCAAAAATGGGGAAAAGAAGAAAGAAAAATTATTGTGGGTCTAATACCACCTAAAACACTCCTTTTTTAGATAAAATTTTGTGTTTTATGGATTTTTTATTTAAATTATTATATTTTACCCTGGTTTACTTTTACCATGGTAAATAATTTCTAACCTTATTAATTAATTTTCATGAAACAGATTAAGATTGAAATTTTAGTCAAATTTTATACTTATAATAAAAAATTTAAAATAATTTTATCAAAATAAAATTTATAAATATATTCATTTTTAATTTGAAAATAAATATACTTAGCTGTATAAAAATAGTTTTTATATATTTTTTTAAGAATTAATTTTACTATAATACAAAATTATTTTTGATATTAATTTTAATGACATGAATTTATTTATTATAAATCGAATAAATTATATGAGGTTTTGAAGGTAATCCAAAATTGAACCACATTAAGGATATAAGATTCAAATAAAATACCAAAATTAATTATCTTATTGAATGAAAATTAAACTTTTATTATTAAAAATAACTTTTAATTAAAAAGTGGAAAGCAACATAGAATAAAAACATATGTTCATAAAATACTATAAGATATCACAAGATTATTGATTGAGAATTTATGATTATAAGAAAAATTTTGTTGGATCGAATATGTAGATATGTATGTCTATTAGATAGAACAATACAAGAGGGGGGTGAATTGTAGGTTTAAAAACCTTTGAGTTTTAGCACTTAAGAGATTAGTTTAAAAGGTCTTAAACTAATACAAATACAAACACCAACAATTATATTGAATATAAAAGGTATGATGTAATGTAATACTAATGAAATGTAAAACAATTGTATTCAAGATGAACACAATAATCAGAGTAATATAAAGATGAATGATTCTAACTTAAAGAATATAGAATAAATCAATACAATATGTAATAGAATGGATGTAATTGAAAGAATTCTAAATGTATAAGAGATAGAAAAGGAAACAAAAACAATTTCCTTTCTAATACAATTAGTAGCGGAAATGTAAAAGAATTACAATTCTTTTAACCCAAAGAGAAGGGTTATCCTTTCACCTAGGATAAAAGGTCTGTCTCACCAACACCTTGGTGATCCCTCAATACGATGATCGGACCGTCTGTCTGCCTATCCCCAGCAGCCCTCGATACGATGATCGGAATGTCTGTTTGCCTATCCCCGACAACGCTCGATACGATGATCGGTCTGTCAGTCTGCCTATCCCGGGAAGCCCTCGATTTTGTTGGTAATCAGCACCACTGTCTTTCAATCACTTGAAAGCCCTCGATACGATGATCGGACGCACAAGGCAGAAAGCATGAGAGAAGTCACATCATCTCTCTCTAGATCTTGATATAAGAAAAGTATCACAGTTGTATCACGCTTGTTCTCAATTGTTTGTTGTGTTCTCTACTCTCAGCTTCAAATGACCTCATATTTATAGGCCTCGGGATCCAATGGTCACATCTCCTCCAACGGTCATATTTCTCCGAAAAACTCGGAGGGACTTGGACACTTGGCATCATAACGGTCATATTGAAACAGAAAGCACGACATCGTTTTGATTAGTTTTTAACTAACTCAACGACATTGTATTGGTTAGAACAAGATGTATGAATAAGATAATCAAGAGTAAAATTTAAATGAAGCATGTGTTTTTGACAAAGTACCAAAATAAGTATGTAATAAAAGATATAAGAAGCTGAGTTAATGCAATTTCCATATTCAGTACAATCAGCATTGTACGATTGGCATGGTCAGTACGATCACTATGATCAGTACGATATGCATAGTCAGTATGATCAGCATGATCAGTACGATTGGCCTGGTCAGTACGATCAGCATGATCAGTACGATCATTATGGTCAGTACGATCAGCATTGTACGATTGGCATGGTCAGTACGATCAGTATGATCAGTACGATACGCATAGTCAGTACAATCAACATGATCAGTACGATACGATAGACAAGGTTAGTAGGATTAACAAAACATTTGTGTTTTCCAAAACAAAACATAGAAGTCAAAAGAGTACTTTTGACTCAACAATCTCCCCCTTTTTATAAAGCACAAATCACAAAATAAAAACTAAAAGAAATACTTATCTCCCCATGAGTTATCGGTTGATACGATGGAAAAAATAATATAATAAGACTGTCAATACGATAAATAGAAAAGTAAATGATACGATAAAACTGTCAATACGATAAACATAAAGGGAAAAAAACACATACCATGAGAGTAAACTAATAAAGATCATAAGATAAAAAGAAACAAAGGAAAACAAATTTCCTCCCCCTTTCAAAGGGAGTTATTTAATGTTAGGAGAATTGTAAAACATGAAGTAGAGAATAACCACTATCCATGTACCAAATATTCTTATTGGTACACTTCTCATTTTCTTGAAAAAGAAACAAATAGATTTTTAGAATCCAAACTTTTTTGGATCCAAAAGGGTCAGATAAAAGAATTTTAGGAATCCATATTTGTTTTGAAAAATGAGATTTATGAAACCCTAAAGATTGAGTTTTGTTAAGAGAACAATCTCTTCTCTAGTGTCCACCACATTGGCACTTAGTACAAAAAGAGGTTTTTTGTGGAACAAAATAGTTATTACTAAAAACAGGTTTAGAATAAGTATAACCAAGACCAGAACGATTTCCCAAAGGTCTAATTTGAGAATACATCTTGTCGATGTTTTCCTTCCCAGGAGTAAAGTTTGACAAACATTTTTTCAAGGAAAAAATTTCTGACTTTAGTTTTGAAACCAAATTCTTATTTTCCAAAACATTTGAATTTGAACTAGAGTTAGGATCGAAAATATTTTTCTTTGAAATTATAGTTTCAATATCCTTAGAAAGTTTATCCTTATCAGATCTGACTTTCTCAAGGGTTTTTAGAATACTTTCAAAATCAGATGTTTTCACATCAAGATCCTTAGAAAGATCCGATACTTCTTTAGTCAAGATTGAAATTCTAGAATTTTCTTTCTCAATCTTCTTCTTGAGTTTAGAATTTTCATTTTCAAGTAATTTAGCAAATCTAGATACTTCTTCAAAATAAGGTAATGTATCATCTTCAGATGATAAATATTCATCATTTTAAGATTCATAATATCTATTATCAGTACAATTTTAATTCAAAGAGACATTGGTATTGGCTTCAGCATTATGTACCTTAGCCATGAGACAATGATCTTCAATTGGTAATCTGGCTAAGAGTCCGATATTCTTCTGTCCTGAGGACTCATATTCTGAAGAATAATTTGAAGAATCACTATCAATTGCACTCCAGGTATCATTTTCATTCAATACATTCTTTTTATTATAAAACATTTTCTTGTTTCTTTGAGAGTGTTTCTCCTTTCTGTATTTCCTTTTCAGTAAAGGACAATCGGGCCATATATGTCCTGCTTTCTTACATTCATAACAAGTTACCTATGAATATTTCTTATCCTTCCTATCTTTTTTTTTGAATCTATATTGGAAGTCTTTCTTTCCCACAATCTTGTTCATCCTTCGAGCAAGATTGGCTAACTCATTATCCGAAAGATCACAATCACTTGAATCAGATATAACTTTCTTGGATTTGGATCTTGTAAGCCTTTCAGGCGTTTTTGCTTTATATGCAAAGGATACACTTCCATTTCCATTCTTCTTCTTGTTGAGATCAACATCTCTCTTCATTCTTGTCTCATGCTGTAGAAGAGTTCCAAAGAGTTCATCTAGAGAAATTTGGGAAACTTTTCTATTATTATCAATAGCTGTCCTTTTTGACTCCCATTCATTTGGAATTATATCTATAATCTTATCAACTAGAGCTTCATCATCAAGGCCTTTTTCTCCCATAGATTGTAAACTGTTGACAATTGTCATAAACCTTTGTTTCACTTTACATACTGGCTCTCCATAAGGAAAAACAAATCCATGATACTCTGCTCGAAGCATTTCTCTTTTTGTTTCTATAACCTTGGATATACGAAAATGAGTGACTTCTAATTTCTTCCAAATACAGTTGGCTACTTCACATGAAGATATCTGACTGTATATATTCCGGGTCATACAGCATAATAATGTATTGCGTACCTTGTAATTCAGTTGATATTCTTGCTTCTCTTGGTTAGTGAAAGCAGTGACTTCTTTGTTAGGAATTTTGTAACCTCCAGTAAGCATAATAAAATTGTCTATGACAGTATTGATCACATAAGTCTTCATACGATCTCTCTAACACTCATAATCATTTCCATCAAAGATTGGTGGTCTAGAATGATTCAGATTGTCTATTGACCCAATATTCATTCCTTCCATCTAAAAAAATATCTTTTCCACTCCACATGTTAGTGTAGTCAGTAGTTAAAAATAGTAATATGAAAGAAATAAAGCTTTTAATACTAATCAGTGGAAAAACTCCTCTGATACCAATTATTGGATCGAATATGTAGATATGTATGTCTATTAGATGGAACAATACAAGAGGGGGGGGGGGGTGAATTGTAGGTTTAAAAACCTTTGAGTTTTATCACTTAAGAGATTAGTTTAAAAGGTCTTAAACTAATACGAATACAAACACCCACAATTGTATTGAATATAAAAGGTATGATGTAATGTAATACTAATGAAATGTAAAACAATTTTATTCAAGATGAACACAATAATCAGAGTAATATAAAGATTAATGATTCTACCTTAAAGCGTATAGAATCAATCAATACAATATGTAATAGAATGGATGTAATTGAAACAATTACAAATGTATAAGAGATAGAAAAGGAAACAAAAACAATTTACTTTCTAATACAATTAGCAGCAAAAATGTAAAAGAATTACAATTCTTTTAACCCAAAGATAAGGGTTATCCTTTCACCTAGGATAAAAGGTCTGTCTCATCAACACCTTGGTGAGCCCTCGATACGATGATTGGACCGTCTGTTTGCCTATCCCCGGCAGCCCTCAATACGATGATCAAAACGTCTGTCTGCCTATCCCCGGCAGCCCTCGATATGATGATCGGTCCATCCGTCTGCCTATCCCTAGCAGCCCTCGATTTTGTAGGTAATCAGCACCTCTGTCTTTCAATCACTTGAAAGCCCTCGATACGATGATCGGATGAAAAAGGCACAAAGCATGAGAGAAGTCACAACATCTCTCTCTAGATCTTGATATAAGCAAAGTATCACAGTTGTATCATGCTTGGTCTCAATTGTCTGTTGTGTTCTCTACTCTCAGCTTCAAATGAACTCCTATTTATAGGCCTCAGCTTCCAACGGTCACATCTCCTCCAACGGTTATATTTCTCCGAAAAACTCAGAGGGACTTGGACACCTGGCATCATAACGGTCATATTGAAACAGAAAGCATGACATCGTTTTGATTAGTTTGTAACTAACTCAATGACATCATATTGGTTAGAACAAGATGTATTAATAAGATAATCAGGAGTACGTTTTAAATGAAGTATGTGTTTTTGACAAAGTACCAAAACAAGTATGTAATAAAAGATATGAGAAGCTGAGTTAATGCAATTTCCATATTCAGTACGATCAGCAATGTACGATTGGCATGGTCAGTACGATCAGTATGATCAGTAAGATACGCATAGTCAGTACGATCAGCATGATCAGTATGATATGCCTGGTCAGTACGATCAGTATGATCAATACGATCATTATGGTCAGTACGATCAACATTGTACGATTGGTATGGTCAGTACGATCAGTATGATCAGTACGATACACATAGTCAGTACGATCAACATGATCAGTACGATACGATAGACAAGGTTAGTAGTATTAACAAGACAATTGTGTTTTCTAAAACAAAACATAGAAGTCAAAAGAGGACTTTTGACTCAACACATTTTCCCTGTATAATCATTAATGAAGTTCATTTACCTTTGTGTATGGATCTCCCTTGAAAAGATATTTAGAATGATAATACATATTGTCTCAATTATGTATATACTCATCTATTGTGATATTCCTTTCATTGAAGCCACATATCAAAATGTGATCTTTTTTGTCGATCCACACCCTATGTTCCTCATTATAATCTAATTCATGAAATCCCAAACTCATCTTTTTAATATACTCATATGAATATTTAATCTCAAGATCATCCTCCACAATTCCCCTATATAAATGTTAATTAATTCCAAACAATTATCATTTTTAATTTCTAACATTTTATTAACACGACATTCTAATTAATTCTAAAAAACATTTGACAAAGTATTAATAAGTTAAAATAATATTTTAAACAAAATATTTTTATGAAAAATATTAATATTTGATTACTTGGAAGTATTTATAAACATATAGGTGATTTTTATATATTGATAAATTCATAAAAATTATATTTTTTCTTTGAAAACCATGTTTTTCGACTCAAACTAGATGTTTTAAAAAACATATTAAAAAATGATATGAAACTAATTTTGATTTTATGAATTCAAAAATGAATTTAGTTTTTTCAATTTAAATTTATAATATCTTCCTATTAAAAAAATAATTATTAAAGACTCTTTTGAGAGTGATAGTCTAAGATATAGTGTTTACCTGCAATATTAGGGTTTCGAGTAGTACAATCTCTCGTCAATAAATAATTTTTTTTCAAAGTTGGGGTATATATTTATTATTGAATGAATATGTGTATTATTTCCACATATCTTATTTTGGTTCCAAGTTTTTCTCTTCTACTCTATGATTTCTCCATATGAATTTCACTAATTGAGTTTTATTTATTCCATAATACCAGCACTATAGTATAAACAATTTGGATATAATTATCATTAAAAGAATAATCATGATTCATATCTATTACATCATATGTGAGAACATTAATTTGATTAGGTGTGTATTTCCATAGTCATGAAACATGAAAGATTATATGTACTTTTGAATAGTTAGATGACATATTCAATCAGTAAGCTATAACTCAAATTATTTATAATATTTCAGAAGGCCCAGTATACCTAGGTTTTAAATAACCCTTTTTACCAAATCTTATAAATCAATTCCATGGTGAAACCATAAAGAATACATGATCCCCATTATTAAATTTCATATATTTTATCTTATAATGAACATAACACTTTTTTATTCTATATACTACTTTAATATAATCTTGAATAGTTGGTACATTAAGAGACATCTCCTCTAAAATCACTGGGTTAAATTTCTTTTTTTATAACTTATTCCAATCAAGTTATTTTTCTATACCTCTTCCCATAAAATTATTCATATAGTTTTATTTGGATTCTCAAGTGGAAGCTATTATTGTATTCAAATTCCACCAAAATTAGTTATTGATCCCACATAACTTGTATGTTCTGAGAACTTGATCTCAGAATGTCTTCCAAATTATGGATAGTCCATTAAATCATTCCACCATTCATGTTATTATAGATTTTTTTTATATTTATCTTTGTTTTAAGTTATCTGTGAATACTATTCATTAATTTTGAGATGAACCAAGGGTTACGATTATAAATAATCCATAGTGGTTCCCCACAAAACATGTGATTTCATTGATATAAAGCCTAAAATTACACTCAAGTTATATAGCTTCTCTTATCAAAATTAAATAACCATACTTGGTAAAAAAATTAATTATCACCCATATAGAATCATTCGTCATTTGAGTCGTCAGGAGTCCATTAAAAACATCACTGAAACATTTCCTTATTTCCATATTAGTATATGCAGAGGTTTCATGACTACCTTAGGATATTTTCATTTTGATTTTTCCAAATCGAAAACTAAGAATCCTGAAAAGTAGTTTTAAATTTACCAAATCATACCATCCCACCATAAAGGTTCTATTAAATTCATTGTATCTCTATGATACCATGGTGTATATAGAAATTCGAGCAATTTTCTTCATCAAGTAGTTCCTATTTCAAATCTTGTATCGATGGAACAGATAACCTCTTAAAAAATATCAACACTTCATATTTATAGATGAATCCTATCAATTTACCATCATTAAAAACATTAATATTCCTTCATAAGTTCTCATCATCCTTATGCTACTTCTATATCCTTACTACTAAGTTTGTTTTAATAGTTTCTTGTAAAAGGATTGATGGTTCCCCTTACCTGGAAATCACCATATCTATCTTCAATAGATCTGTATATATGTTATCCATGTTAATCCTCACCCTTGTTATAACTACATAGTTTATTCTACTCAATGCATAAACAATATTTTTTCTCTTCCAATGATGGTAGTGTGTCCAGAAATCCTATTCCATGAGTAATTAACACCATCTTCCTTTCATCACGTTGAGATCTTTTTTATTAAAGATATACATAAAAATCTTATGGACTATATATATCTCTCATCTTTCACCATAGATTTAGTTTCACTATATATTTAAAGAAAATATTACTAATTTTAGCACAAACTCATGATTTTAATAGTTATTTTTATTTATTTTCAATTGTTGTAATGCATATTCAATCAACTTTTCATTATGTTTTAGGAAATAGCAATGTCTTTCTTTGATGAATCACTATAAATTATGAATCCTTACCTCATGGTAGATTAAATTACTTTGAATTAATAAGAATCCTCTTCATCAATTTAATAAATTCATAAAATTAACTTTTATATGTTAATTTAACCACTTTATGTGTTAACTAGATTAGTGGGTTGGTCAATAAGAAAATATTGTAAACAAAATGCTAAAAGTAACCTGTTAATCCCAAGAAAAATCAGTTCTTGGTTATGTTCATCAATGCATGCCATTATTTGAATACCTTTGTCATTAAAGGGTTAAAAATATTCTATCTATAGATTTAATGTTTCCATGAAAGGTGACTTCTTTGATCTTAAGGTCACACCTAATATACATTCTATATTAATAATTTTATGGTCTATAGAATTATTTTTAGATGGCTCTCAAAATCTTCATATCTATTACTGTATATCAATATATCATCAATGTATACCCACACAATTTTATCACTATAAACATATAATACTCTATTTATCATATAAGTAACTATAGAAGGTGCATTAGTCAATTTGAAAGGCATTACTACAAACTCATAATTTCCATACCAGGTTAAAAAATACCATCTTTGGTATACCATCCTTCTTCACCCATAAATGATGATCACTATAGTGAAGATAAATCCTTAAAAAGTATTTGGGATGATTTATGTTTATCAAATAATTCATCAATGTGTGGTGAGGGATAGTTATTTTTTATTATAATGGAATTTATCTCCCAATAATCAATGAACAATCTCATAGACCTATCCTTAATTCTTATAAAAAACAGGGGATCCCCATGGTGAAATAGTAAGGTGTTAAAATATCTTATCACTCAACACTTATGGATACTTATTTAACTCCAAAAATCCACATGTTCTATTTTATAAAGAGTTTTATATATTATTCATTCATTATGAATGAATTTAATGGATAATATCAACATCATGCTCTGGTGGATGACCATAAAGTTCTTCTAGGAAACCATCAATGAAATGTAGTACCATGGGTATTTCTATTATTCTTAAGAACCCGTATTCATCCATATATCATGTTTTATCTTCATATTTATCCACAATTACATTAATTAGAGATATTGGGGGATGATATATATATGATTTAAAATATGATTTTCCCCTATAAATACAAGAGATTCCACCTCACCATCAAAAATCATAATATCCTTACATTAGAAATAAGTTTTTTCATTATACATTAAAATTTAAGCCATATCAAAGATTGTATCAAATTCATTCATAGGTATGATAATACTATTTGAAAATAGAGTACACTAATGCATCATAATTTTAATAATCAGACACATATTTGTTTTCAATAACATTTCCACTCAGTGTCTTAATTAATAACTCTTATATTATGGTGATAGATTAGTATATAATGTTTCTGGTAAATATATAATCTATAAAAGTGTGAATATATAGAACCAAATAAAACATTAACTAAATTTGAGGAAATGTTTAAATTCTACACACAAATTCCATTAAAAAATTTACATTAAATGTGGTAATCCCATAATCTTTGTGGTTCTCCCTTGTGAATATTTTATGAAATTTCTCTTGACATTTTGGGAATTATTTGGAATAATTTCTCTTCTCCCTATAGTTAAACATTAAACATAAAAAATTATTCTTTATATTTTCATTCATGATCTTTTTGTAATTTTTATCTATAGTTATAAAAAAATCATGGCCCTTTCCTTCAATCCCAAGGGTATTTCTACACAGAGATATCACATATATGAAATATTAACCATCCATTATTTCCTGTTTTTCACTATTCACCCCATGAAGTTCATTCATAATATTGTTCTCCCAATTTACCTTAAATACATATATCCTAGAGAGGCCATTTTATATATTAATGAAACTTGAGACTATATCATCATATTCAGAAAATATTTGAGATACCAGCACCCATAAAAATGATCTTATTTCACCCATCAAAGAAATTATCAATCTTCATTTCTATTCTAATGACATAGTCTAAATAATATATTGATAAAAATGTTAAGTTAGCCTCATATTTTGCAATAATTTCTTCCTAATTATGTATAAAATTGAGTAACTACCTTTCCATTTTCTCACCCTTCACATAAGGAATATTGTTTCATATAATTAGACTTTAAAATCCCCCCATTCCATGCATTTAATATCATCTTTTTATATAGTGTTTTGAAGTATCAACCATTTTTTGTCCGAATCTCACTTCAAATAATAGGCCACCATGATTACCTTTTCCATTTCACTATGTCCCAAAGAGAGAAAGATCTTATCTAGGGACTTGATCAATTGTTTAAATACCAATGGATTAATAGTTCCACTAAATGCTGGAGGTTTTGACACATGACGTTGTCTGAAACAGTTGCACCGTGTTGTGGATCAGAAGGTCACTTTAAGTGAGTGATATTATTTTTCATACCCATAGTCAACAACCCCAATATGGTTATGATGTGATTATCCTAAAATATAGATTGATTAACTTTTTTAGGGGTAACACACTGACATTTAATATGAGGGTTGATATAGTTCCCATTCCTCCCATTATTATCCATCTTTATACAATGGAATACACATAATCAACTCATGATATTGAATTGTAAAATATTATTCCATTTAAGTATTTTTAGTGTATTACATAAAAATCTTGAGTTATTTTCATAGTAACTATGTTATCTCACATGTTTCATATAAACCATATATATAGGGTTCTTACTAAACTTCTTCTAATACTAAATGTAACATCTCAGACTACAGAAATCTATAGATGGTAATTATATTAAATTATTGGTAAAAAATAAAATATTTACCCAAGTATATAATAGTTTAATAGTCTTGGAATACTAGATACAAAAATAAAATAAATTTTAAAACATAATATATAGTATGAACATATTGAAATAACATGATTATGCCTTCCATAATATCCATAAAAATTACACGTAGTCCACCTCTAGGTTTCCCAGGGAATGAAAAAATAATAATGGTGAACTTATATTCTCAGTAAGGAGTAGCATAAAATAGATTATTTCATAATATAATAATGGAATTAGTGATATGGTAGGAATAAATTAACAACATAAAGCTATAATCAAAACAAATTGAGGGCATGCTATATCCATGAAAATAAATGAAAACATTGATATAAATAATCATTCATCTCATACTAATGAAATTTATAATGTCGAACATTAAAAAAGATTAAGGATTTGTGTTGAGGAACATTTATATCATGCAAATAATTATACATTATAACCCAATATGATTTTTTTTTGTATATTTTGATGCATCCAAGGGAAATATAATTTCATGCCTGAACTGTTTGCTAGTAAATTTAAATTCATTGACCATTAGAGCCTTCAAGACCCTTCATACCATTACCTAAGGAAATACTTATTTAATAAACCATGGTTATACCTATAATTAGGAAATATAAAGAACAAATACATATCCATTTAATAGAATAGTGTTGATGTCTTTGAGAATGTCCCTTAATAAAAATGAAAACTAGGTGTATTTTCAAAGTAATATAAAGTACCCATATTAATGAAATATAGTGGCGAGGGTACTTATTATGTGTTGGGTTATCCAGGGAAGTTAGTAATTGGATTAAATAGATATCCTCATTATGAGACCAATGAAATGCTTGGAAAATTACTCCATCATGGTTCATAATGAGTATGTGAACATTCCATAGAATATACACTAAGAGTGTCTAGATAGGTGTGTAGTCATAGGATCATTCATCAGGAATTAAATAGATGATTGGGTCAATGCTCAACCAAGACCTTTCAAGGAGATTACCCCTAGGTGAATCTTTGATACAACAACATCTTATTTCCAGTATTCTTATAAGGAATTATTTTCTAGAAAACTACACATACATTTACTTTGAAAACAATAAGATGGACTTTAACCATGGAAAATATTTTTTTACAATGGTTCTGGTAACTCTTGAATTACCTCCTCCAAATCATTTTATAAAGAGGAAATATAGGGGAATTATAATAGTTAGGATATTATTTTGAGTAAAAATAGATTTCTCTATATAGATTCCTTCTTAAAAATGGTTTATATATTCTGAAATTCCCACTCTTGATTTTATTTAGATTTTTTCATTAAATTGATCTCAAAATGGGTCCTATATAATCAACATAGGGACTATATTGATCATTTATTAAATAGTTTTGCAACTATTGAAACCTTATATATAGCTTATGGTAATTTGTTTGAAGTGGTGATACCGCATGAAGATTACATATAATAACACCTCACTGCCTGCATCAATCTTTCCCTCTCAAAAATTATTTGGAATCTCTTCTAGGTGGCTATCTCAGAAGCTCTACATGTGATATGGATTATTTGAAATAAGAAAGTTCATAATAATATTTCCTTGTACATTAAATATTCTCTTTATCAAATCATTAGTGCTATGGAGAATGTAAATTTCATCCAAAATGTATTTTTTTATAATTATATTCATGATATTATCATGTTTAAGAACCATGTAAATATTGGTCATTATTATCATCCTTATGAAACATTAGAAGTCATGTGGACTCCTCTATCCTTGGGATGAATTAAATGTAACACAAATGGACATTATAGGGGGAATAAAGGACCTTATAAATATGGTTAAATTTTAAGAAATTATAACAATGCTGAAATGGGATGCATATATAGTCTAGGTGGAATCACTACATCTCTGGATATAGAAGTTCTTACTATAATCACTGAGATGAAAATTTCAAAGTAAAGAGAATTACTCAACCTATGGCTTGAATGTGACCCCACCACTATTATTAAATCTATCAAAAATAGAAATATTAATTTATCATTTAATCTGACTAATAATTTAATTAAATGCATGGAATCAATTTTTTCCATGAATTACATCATCACACATTCAAATTGTGAATGAAATTATTTAGTGGATGGACTGACCAATAAAGGGGTCCCTACTTCATATTTCATTTGGATTAATGACATACCTGTTGATATTTACACTATTTTTCAAAGAGATTATTTTAAAAAAAATTCTTTCTGATATATGTAACTTTGTTTTTATTCAATAATTATGGATTTTTATTTTTGGTAAATTCTTTGTTCTCTTCAAAACATCAGTCCCAAAAAATTAAAATCGATACGTAAAAAACATCATTATGATTTGGTTAGAAATTGAATCATAAACATTTATAACAGAGGGATTATACATAATCGTAAAAATAAAATAAATAAAATCATTTCATAACATATACAATAGGTAGTATATACACAACATTATGGAAATTAGGTGTATAATACAAAACATATATCAACGAGAGGAAATAAAGATAGAAAATCCTTTAAACATATACTAACTACCTCAAACATAATTTAATAACATCTATAATAAACATAGATATATTAATAATGTAATTAATAACCTTATTCATATCCATTTCTGTTCATAATCCTCATAAATAGTTATCCTCTACACAAATTCTTCTAATCTTCCATAGAGGGTGGGAACAGTTTTGATCATTTATATTTGTTTCATCATTGTAGTGTTCATATTCAATATTCATAAAACATTAATCATTATTATGTAATTAATGAAACTTTTAGGGATTAATTTTAATAATTCATGGTATTTGAAATTCCTTTTATGGGGTTTTTAGTGTTTATCGTTAAAGGTAAAATCAATAATAAAAATGTTTTGGTGACATTTAATGAATGAAGGGTGTTTTATTAATTTGTGAAATACATATTGATATAAAATCTCTAGAAAAAAAATCATAACCTATAAATTTATATCATATTATTTTAGTAAATAATTTTTCTTTATCACTCATGATATAAATGCATAGTAATGTTCATGTATGTCGTTAAACCAACCCAGACAAGAACATGACTAGATTTAATGAATGATTTTTAGGTGGTATCATTATAATATCATATTCTAGAAACATAATGATATTATTTAGTTTTTACTAGTGTGATATTTTATTATTTTAATTATTTACCTAAATAATTAATTCATATGAATATATAATGTGATTTTAAGAAAAATTATCCACTTAACACCCTTGTTTTAATCGATTAAATTAATAATGTTTTTCTATTGTATCATTAATATGTTCTCTAATTTTTAATAACAAAACCTTGATGATATAATAAATATAATATTTACCCTTTAATGCCATCGATATATCCTACCTTATATGTTGGTTAAGGAAAACAAAACATGTTGTGTCGTCGAGGTAGTAGCCATCATGACACATGAACAACGGTTTTTTTCTAAATAGATTGGGTATATGGATAAAAAATGATAATATATATAGTATAGAAACATAAAATTATATAAATGATACTAATATCATTATATTTCTATGTATAGAATAAATTTTAATGAATTTGATTAAGGATAATGGATAAGTAATCGATAATACTTACATCGAGGACTTGAATTTCCCTTGAAAGACACATTGGAAATGAATGCCTTATGCTAACTAATAGTGAAAAAAGGATTTTGAACATATTATAGAGTTATAGTAGGGGAAAATTTGCATTTCTCAAGGATAAATTCAAGTGAAAGGAGAGTCTTGAAGCGGTGAAGATGTTACCATTTTATAAGTGAAGGGGAGGGTTGTTTTGGTAGTAACCCTTCTATATTCAATAATTTATGGTTAATTTTAAAGTGGAAGAGGCAAAAAACTATATTATAGAGGAGATAAAATTTATTTTGGGTAAAAAATATCCAAAAAAACGTTTTTTAGAAACAATTGAGTTCTTTAGAACATTTTGTTTTAATATTTTAACTCTTACCCTATTTAACGTTTACTTTGGTAATTAATTTCTATCCATTGTGATTGAATTTAATGAAAAAGGTTAATACTAACCTTTTAAAAATAATATTATACTTATCATTTCAAATTTGAAAATATTTTTTTTCAATAAAGTTTCTATGGGATTGAAAAGTAGATTTGAAAATTAATACACTTAATCATGTAATTTTTTTACAGGAATACCATTTTTAAGATTTAAATCTATATATAATATAAGGTTATTTCAAAAACACATTTTAATTAAATAAATTATTTTACTATAAGAAATAAAAGGGTTGAGACTTTCAAGGAAATATAAAATCCAAATATTCGTTCAAAATTCATTATAAAAAAAGGCTAAATGCATTTTTTTATTAAAGATACATTTTAATTTGGTCTAAGAAATATTGAACATAATATTTATAAGATAAAATAATATTTTAAAATGAATATTTATATTTTTTAAATTCATATTTGATTATATATAAGGTTTTATAAACTTTTAATTGTTTATTATATAATGATAAATTCATAAAAATTACAAGTTTCATGATAAATGTAATTTTTGACTAAAAACAAACCTTTTCATAAAAAGGATAAGATTTTATTCTAAAATAATTTTGATGTAATGAATTGAAAAATGAGGTTATTTTTTTAAATCATAAATTATATAACCTATATTTTATTTAAATTCATGAATAAATGATATTTAAAGTGTGATAGACTTTGATATAGTGTTTACCTACTACCATTGGGTCTTAAATGTTACAGATCCCACCCATAACATAATGAATACCATAGATAAGTGTGCTATAATATCATAAAAACATTCATTATTTCATCATATCGTATCACATGAAAAATAATCAAGTTTCATAAATATTTTATTATAACATAATTTACTTGTTGGAAAGAAATGGATTTTATAAAATCATTCATAAAGAATCATCATTATAATCCATCCAAGAAAATAAAGTGGATGTCATCATCAAAACATATACCTACTGAAGTAGAGATATCTTTAAAGTATATTGAGATAGATGGATAATATCTTTTGTAAAATTATTTTTATATTTCATTAAAATAAAAGGGAAATATAGTTTTCCAATAGAATCATTAAAAACTAAAAATTTCCAAATTATTGAGAAAAAATTTCTTCTAAATAATCATGTAATATTTTAAATAAATATGCAATTAAAAGAATAGTCATAATAGTGTGAAAAATCCTTAACTTTATAATTGCTAAAAATAATTATGTTCACACATTAGAAAAAAATTTAAAAAAGTAATGTTTTGGAAAAAACGTTTTAAAAGTATCATTTAAACCTTTTGAATAAATACAATGGTAGTAAAAATTAAAATTTTAAAAAAAATAATGTGTTGATAAAAACATTTATAAATTTTTTTGACGAACATGGTCATGAAAAAAAGTTCTCCAACCCAAGAGGATAAATATAATAATATTATCTAAAAAATACATTCTCAATAATTTTAAATTACAAAGATAGGATTATGAAATGAAAAAAATTAAAACAATATATATAAAAATATCTGAATAATATAAATGGGTTTCTAAAGACAAATATCATATAATTTTACTTAAATTAACATTCACATACTCAATCACAATAAATGAGTTTTTAACATATACCCTCACCATTTTGGTAAGTTTTGTATCATAAATCCATTGAAAGGAATATCTTCAAATAAAACATTAAGTACCATAAATATAAATATATTCATGATATAATATATCAAATGGTTATTATATACTCAGTATAATTACAAAAAGTTTGATAACATGAAACATTTCTCAATGAAACAAAATTGAGATGAATAACCCCTTATTTTTTGGTAATTATTGAATAAAAATAGCATAACATAGTTAAATTTAAATGGATTTGTAAATAAACATATTTTTCATAAAAATATTTAAAAATTAAATTCATGGGGATTATATCCACTACATAGATAAAATGGGCGGTGAATATTGAAAAATTTCTCATAGAAATAAAATTGATATGAAAAACTCTTACCTCAGGTACTTGCATTATTCAAACACAATATTAGAATCATGTATAATATATTTAGAATTATAATAAATTTATAACATAACTATATTATTAATTATCTAAACATATATGATTCACTAATAACTTTCAATTAATTTTTTTATTAATAATCCTTCCTTTAAATCATTAATTTAGGTGTCCATTGTTTCGTTTTTCATACATGGTTCGATTTGGTTTTTTGAGTCCTTACACCTCATTCCAAGTTTAATAATATCTATAATAATAATAATTTTATAAATATCATATTTATTCGTTATATATTCTTATATAGCCATTCATATAATATAGGTATGAAAAATTAATTACATCACTACATGGGGGGTGGTAGTCTACATGTACGCATGAGTGATGTTCCCACTTTTCGATGGATGGAATGAAAGAAAGGTAAATAATAATTAAACAATTCAGAATAATAATTATATCATATATATAATATATAATCATTAAAAACTTTTATAAACATCCATATAAAGAATAAATAAAAAACAAATCGCATCACTTTGTGGAGGTGTTAATCGACACATATATACAAGAAAAGTATTCATATTCTAACAGATGAGAGTGTAAGATGGTAGATAATATTTTATCTTAATAAAATAAATATTATAATTTCATAAACATCATATATAATAATTAAATCTATCTATATAACCATTCAATATAGGTGATGATGAAAAACTAAATATGTTGTTCAGGGAGATGATGGTTTATATGTACGAATGTTGATGTTTTTATTTTCCATTATGAAAGATCATAAATAGACTATGGTTACTCAATTAATATAGTAAAATTAATGTAATATAATTTTAATAAATTTATTATTTTAATATGTTTAATGAATATTAATAGGTGGTAAATAATTAATAAAATTCAAAGGATTCAATGAGAATGTTTCACTCTTCTTTGAAAAACCCATTTTGCATCTATAATTAAGGACCTTTGCGTAAGTATTTTATGAACACAATAATATTTATAATATGTATGAGTAATTTTAAAAGATATTAGTGTAGTTTTTTGGTTAGTATATGTGGCTCAATAAGGTCTCATGAGTAGAATGGAAGATATTTCCTTTTATAAGTAATGAGAGTTTCACACTTGTAATTATTCTAAATATTAAAATAATCTAAGGTTCCTTTAATAGAGAAGTAGATCTGAATTGGATCAATTTCAATTATGGGATGATATAGGGTCAATATAAACTCATCAAATAGGATTTAGAAAATATTTGATTATATATTTACCCCAATCAATTTAGTTTGACCCTCATTTACACCCTTAACCAATATAGTGGTAATAAGATACATAAAATTTAATAGTAAATAATTTCATTATAAATGGGTTAGGTGTATCATAAGTGTAATTTTTTGATATTATAAACAATTTCCCATTATTTTTTAAAAATATAATATTTATAAGATTACAAAAAATATTAATTAAATAATTTTTAACATAAAATTTATTTAAATCAGTTTTCAATACTTTTAATATAGTAAATATATTTTAATATTGGGAAGAAATATAATTAATATAGTAAATATATTTTAATATTGGGAAGAAATATTTTCACTAATTTATAATGCTTTTCATTCATATAAAAAAATATTATAAATATTAAAATAAAGAGAGTGATATTTTGTACTTATTATTTAATTAAAATATATAGAGGTCATTGTCAAAGACAAATGTCACCAAATTATCATATTTTAGAAGAATATAGGATTCTGGTCAAAATAAACTAATATGATGAAATAAATAAAAAAATTATCAAAATTTGAGACCTTATTAAATAGTTTTAACCTGAATTAAACTATTTTACCTTTTACATAGGTGATAAATTTATACCATGGTTACTATTCATTAGTACGAAAAATTAATTATACCACATTACAAAATTTGAACATGTTGATCCAAAATATTTTAATCCATATTATTTGATTCAATTTATAAAATTAGTACAAAAATAATTTTTTATATGTTCCTAAACTGAAAGAATAAATGTTTTTAGAAAGAATGATCATTTTAAGCATAAGAAATGATTTTATACCAAAATCACGTAAAATATTTATTACCATTCAATTAATTATATAATATTAAATAAAAATATATTTTATATTAAAAAAACCAATAATCTAGTTAACCTTGTGAAAAGTTGATTAAATGATAAGTATCGTACATAGTTTTATTTGAATAAAAACATCACTTTGACTTCCAAAACATAAAAAATGATTTCAAAGTTCAAACATATATTTTTAAGTGAATTTAATTGCATATTATATATATATTTGGTTTCAAAAAATAAATTCCTAAATATTAAATTCATTCTTATATCACGAAAATCCCATAAATTTACATTATTTTTAAAATCCATATTTTTCATTATTCACCCAAAAAAGTATTTCTAAAGAATCCTAACAATTCATTGTAAGATATTTTTTATATAAGTGATCTAAAAAAATTTCATTCCATCATGTTTAAATTGTAAAATTCATATATGTATGTTTTAAAATAAAAAAATATAAGGAAAACTCTCTTTATAAAAAAATAACTCTTTTAAACATTAACGGTTATTTAACATATGTGACTAAAATATTTCTATTATAAATTGTGTACTTATTTATTAGTCATTATTAAATAGATTTCAATAAGAAAACCTTTAAACATATATATCATAATGAGGTTACTTCTATTTATATCTATCAGCCAATAAATAAGTTATAAAATCCATATTTTGATAATTATGTTTCCATAATATTTCAAAATTTATTTATGATCAGTGTTTCATGTGGTAAATTCTATCAAACATAGTATTTATTTAAAATAAAACACTTTCAAAAACCTCTAGGTGTTACATTGGAACCCATGAATGAAATTTTTTCCTCTCAATTTTATCTTTTCTATAATAAAATGGTTTCAAACATTTCAATATTCAAATATAAGGACTTGAAGATTAAAAATACTTAAGTAGAAATAAATATCATTTAATCCACATTGGTTGAATTTCATTTTACAAAGTATTATAATAGATATATTATGATATGGAAAATTATCATTTCCCTAATATTTCTTAAACCATGCATTTTCCATTTTTTGACTCATAAATTTAAATAAGATTCATAAATCTTAACATCATAGCTGAGTAATAATTTCCACATAGAACTAGATAGATTTATCTTTGTCTAAATTTATTTTGAAAAATTATTTTACTATTATGATAGAAAATATAAGGAAATATAATTTCTTTATTTGTTCCCAAAATTTCATCCTTCAGTTGTGTTTCATGTATCTTTCCATCTCTACATTATGTCATAATATAAATAACTATGATTATATTTTCATTCCTAAATCACTAATATTATCCTTTAATGGATCACAAGATCCAAAAAATAATGAAAAAAATATCATTGTATTTCTAACCATTAATAAAATATTGGTTATAACATGTGAATATAATATCAAACATGAATAAACTTTTATAAATCAATCTTAAAACACTTAATAATAATACCCAAAGTACAACATAAATCACGCCATAAATAATTAACCTTTAAATTATACTAAAATATGATTAATATTTTCAAAACCCAAAATCAGAATTATTTAGTCACATATTCTTCCAAGCTCAACGTAACATTTTCTATAAATAATATTAATATCTTATAAATTCAAATTCTCAATATATATTTATGATTATCATATATTCTCCATAATGTACTAATAATTTCCCAAATTAACATGAATCACCATAAAACCATAACAAACACATATATTCTTGGAAACATTAAGTCAATATTTCTTCATCAAATTAAATTCCATCCTAGAAAATAATATATTTCTTACCCTAAAAATATAATGTTCCCAATATATTGAAATTAAAAAAACAATTAATTACTTAGCCACTAAATTAGTTTTAAATCTCATATATCCCAAAAATATGATAACCCCTTTATTCCCATTAACAATAATTTCTTAATTATCAAGGAGTATATTAACCTTAATGGTTTTGTGCTTCTTTTAACTTATGTCACACATAAAATTCTTCTATAATAATTTCACACTAAATAAAATATTAAATCTAAGAGTTATATATGTCTCAATGATATATTAAAACCTAATAAACATTTCCTAAAAATGTTGCTAATCACTTTCAAATCCCAAAACATAAAATCTTGAAGGTGTGTTTATGGATTTAAAAATGAAGATAATCATTAAACATATCAACCCAAAATGGATTCCTTAACTACTAAATTATCCCCATCCGGTAAAATCATAACCTATAAAGTTATCTAATCCCATATTTGATATAGACTGAGATACCCTAATACCCGTATACCATGATCTTGTGCTAAAAAACATATTCATTACATACTAACTTTGATAGTAACTGAAGCAACCAAATATTAGTCCTCTATAATTACCATATCAATATCCAACATAGAGTCAATTAACCACCTAATAACTTTTATGGTTAATGTTTTTGAGACTTGGTAAAACCTCATTATATAACAAAACACACGTATTTTTTCATTTGGGTAATTTTATATTGGAGACTAGATTTTATTATTCCATAAGAAGATATAAAGAACTCCCAAAAAAAATTTCCACACGTGATACCCTTTTATTCATATATTAAATAATATCAATATTTATAACCAAGGTAAATAGAAACAAAATAAATGGTTTTCTCAGATACTTAGAATGTAGAAACATAGTAGATATCAATTGATTATCACATATAAGCATAATATAAGCATACAAATCAAAGAGTATGATCATAACCTTCCAATGGCATTCCCAATAAGTAAAATATCCTTAATCATAATTTATGGTATAAAGATTTTTTATAACAAAATACATAAGTCATTATAGTGTGGATTCATAAATAATAAATCATGATCCATGAGAATATATCATAAGCAAAAGAGATAACTTAATGGGATACACATAAGCATAGAAACTTATTTCCTCAATTAAGTCTAATTTAAAAGAATATCATAGTGTATAAATTCTCATAGTCAATTGGGTGAAATCCCTATTGCATCATTTACTTTGTGATTAATTTCGTCCACAACTATCATAGTGGATAGAGTCCCAAATTATATTGGTTTCACTCCCCATATCATCATTTACATAGTCAAGGATCGCTTCCAAGACTATCATAGTTTACATAGTCCCATTATGGATTGGGTTCACTCCTCATTATCATTATTTCCTTAGTCAAGTCTCAATTTAAAGAGTATCACACCAGACAGATTCCCATATTGAAATTGGTTTACTCCCTATTCCAGTTCATGTAATCTCATGAGATTTCAATATTTACCCAACACAATTGTGGGATATATAATTATCAGGTGACCCATCACATAATGAAAATATTATATATAACTATTCTATAAGAACAAAATAAATTCACCATTTAATCATAGAACAACCCATGGCAAATAAATAGGTTTCATAAATATTTCATCTTAACTTAATTAACCTATGGGATATAAATGAGTTTTGTATAATCATTTATAAAAAATCATCATAATATTATTTCTAGGGAAATAATGTTTATGTTATCATACTATCACATCCCTCGTGAAGTATATAAATTAATAAAGAACATTATCACAGATAGAAAATATATTTTATAAAATCATCTAAACATTTCTTTGAAATCAGGTAAAATATCATTTTCCATTGTTATCATTATAAACTAAAAATTTAAATAATATTTAAAAAAATATTTTCTAAGAAAATAACCATTTAAATAGTTAAAGTAAGATTCAAATAAAATAACGGTTATGGCGATGGTAAAAAAAATTAATTCAGTAAATATTAAAATAATAATCATTTTCATGATATGGTAAAGAAAGTCAAAAATTAGTATGTTGGAAAAAAACATTTACAAATATTCCTTTTAAACAATTATAAAAAATAAATAGTTTGGAAAAATTACCTTTTTGAAATATCTCAAGTATATTTAAAATCATTGATAAAATATTTTTATGAATACAATCATGGAATAAAATGTTCATCGACTAAAGAGGACAAATAAGGTCATATATTCCTAGAAACATTTTCTCAACCATTTAGAAAAGTGTGGATAACAAAAGGAAAAAATATAAATTATAATAAAAATATAATAAATAATAAAATAGATGGGTTTAAAAGATAAGGATCGTATATTTTTCATTCAGGAAAATTAAACATATACATCTAAAAAATAATTGAATATATGAAATATACCCTTACAACTTTGGTAACTTTTGAATCATCAACT
This sequence comes from Viscum album, assembly GCA_963277665.1. Lineage (NCBI taxonomy): Eukaryota > Viridiplantae > Streptophyta > Magnoliopsida > Santalales > Viscaceae > Viscum > Viscum album. The sequence goes on from OY728153.1 coordinate 1,240,155,241, forward strand.
CCTTTAAAGAAATATATTCAAATAGAACATTAAATACTGTGAATATGTTTATAATAATGTTATAATATAACACACAGGGAGTACATTAAACAAATAAACATAAATATATGAACAATAGGAAACATGTATCAATAAAACAATTGTCAAATATGACATATGTTTCATAGAAATAAAAGTGAGATGGGAAACCCTTAACTCATGTATTGAATTTCTTCACACGTCCTATTAACATCATATATGAAAAATTTAAATTTATTATAAATTTATACAAAAACCATATTCCTACTTATCTAATTGGATATGATTCACTTATAATTTTCAATCACTCATTTATTAATAATTCATCCTTAAAATCATCATTATGGGTATTTACTATTCCGTCATTCATATATTTTTAGGGTTGATGGTTATTTTCAATACACCTTGTTCATTACTATATCATATCCAGAATAATAATTATTTCATAAGTATCATATTTATTCATTATATACACTTTTATATCCTTTCAAATAAGATAGTAATGAAAAATGAATTACATCACTTCATGGTGGCGGTCTTCTGTATTTATGCACGGGTGATGTTTTAACATTTTAACGAATGGAAAAGGAAGAAATTTAAATAATAATTTATATTTATCGAATCATAATTATATTTACAATAACATATATGTTTATTAAATATAGCCTAATTACAATCCATATAAAGTAGAAATATAAAACGATTCGCATCGCTTCGTAGAGGTAGTAGTCCATACATACGCACGAGAAATGTTATACTCCTATAATGGATAATAGGGCCATAAGGTTGATAAAACATTATCTTAAAAAAATAATAACCATTTAATAAAACTAATATATAATCATCAAATCCATCATGATAACAATCCCTGAGAGGTGGTGATGAAAAAAATACACCAGTGATGAAGAAAGTAGTCTATACATATGCATGAAAATGTTAATAGTTTTCATATATATGGATAATAAATAAATAATTTCTTTATATTAAAATTTAAAACTATAATTAAGCTAATTTTATTTATTTAATTATGTTAATATGGATATATAATATTTTTAAGAGTTACAAGTATAAATAAATATAAAAGGATTTAGAGAAGATGATTTCTTATTCTTGGAGAAGCCTCTTTTTGATTTAATCATAAAGACCATTGGGTTGGTATTTTAATAATAAAAGAACCTATATAACATATATAGGTATGTTTAAAAGAGTTTTAGTTAGGTTTTGGTCATGATATGTGTCTCAAAAAGGAATGAATAAGAGATTAGAGGATGTACCCTTTAACAATAGAGGGGATTAACACCCTCATAAGTTTTCTAAAAACTAAAATAATATATGGAAGATTTCATGGAAATGTTGCTAAAACAATTGAAAATTTATAATTTATGACTATTTATGTTGTAAATATATTCATACAACAAGATTTAGACATGTTATAATATTTTTAACACTTATCTCTTCAATTTAACACATCGTTAACCCTATTAACCCGTATACTAGTAACATGATACTTAGTCTTTATGGATCAATAATGTAATTATAAAAGGGAAGGTGAATAATAAGTTGAAAATGGTTTATATTATTAAAATTTTCATTATTATTTTAAAAAACTATAATATTTATATGATTTTTAAAATGGTTAAATAAATATTGTTTAACATAAAATATCCTTAAAGTCATTTTTGGGACAATTCCCAAAATCTGGCATTAAAAAATCATTATTAACATGGTGAATAAATTTGTATATTTAAAAAATTATATAATTTTTATTATAATACTTAAAAATCAATCAGTTCTTTAAATTATCCAAAACATATCACATTTAAAAATTTAAAACAATATACATTGATTTTTTCACCCGCATGCACAAGTGATACATCAATGATATATAAATGTTTTAGGAAATAATACCATTAAAATTTTAAAATGGGATTTAATATAATAAAAATATCTTATTAATATTATAAATAACCATTTTATCTGTTTATATCATCTTTTAATCCTTTTGGAAACATATTATTTCTATAAAAAAAATATAGTGTCATTTTATACTTATTATTTACCAAAAATAATGTAAAGGTAATTATTAAAGAAAAAATGGACCAAAATGAAATATTCTAGATTATAGGATGTGTTTTGTCAAAATAAATAATAAATTTAAATTAAGTATTTTTTTGACTGATTTTGATACCAAATTTTATAGTTTTAACCCCAATTAACCCATTTTAACCTTTACTGACTTGATTTACTTTTACCATGGTTACTATTTTTTATGACAAAAAATGAGATGGTACTCATTACCAAATTACAACATGATAAACCGTAATATGGAATAAAATTTCATAGAATCAATTTCTAATAGTGATAAAAATTTCTTTTAGTATATGTTACCAAAATGCAACAAAAATGCATTTATAGAAAGAACATGCTCGTTTTATACATAAGAAATTATTTTATACCAAAATAAAATAAAATATTAATTCTAATTAAATTAATTAAATTATTATAAATAAAAGGAGACTTATTTTACCTTAAACCCCATAATCATAAAGGAATCATTGGAAAACATTATTAAAATATAAGTACCAAAAATAGTTTTTATTTGAATAAAAAATCAGTTTGCTTTCCCAAAATTTCAGACATTGAAATTTATGTATATTATTATACATTTAAATGAATTATATTAAATATTAAATATAAATTTTGACTATAAAAATGTTTCATAAAATTTCATGTCCTTATTATAACAAAATAAATTCATAAAATTGGCATTAATTATAAAATATATATTTTTCATTATCCACACAAAAAAATAACTTTTTCTGAAAAATTACAAAAAAACACCCTTGGATGTTTTTATATGTTTAATATGAAAATTAATTTTATTTCATCAAATTAATATTCTAAAATTCCTAAATTTAAAAATTAAATTGAAAGTACAAAATATAATGAATCCCTACTTTTATTAAAAAATGAACCTATTAATCTTTATCTATTATTAACATAACATTATTTAATTATTTCCAATAAGGAATGAGTATTTATTTTATAGGAACTAATCAATAAATCTTAATTAGAAAATATTTTTAATAAACATTTCATTAATTTTTTACTCTTATTCATACATTCCAAACAAATAGTTAGGTCATAATAGTAATATTTTAATATTAATATTTCTAAATATATCCCATTTATTTAAACCCATTGTTTTATACGGTATAGGATATAAAAAATATATTTATTTAAAATAACATACATTCCATAATCTATAGGTGTTACATTTAACTTCCAATAATCTTCTTAAATGAGTTCATCTCAAAGAAGATAAATATTCTACAAAGTTTTAGAAGTGTGTATTAATTCATTCCGTTGAAATTACGAAACCAATAATTTTTTTTAAATGAAGATACATGATTTAGAATAAAAAATAAAAAGTAAAATTGTTGTTAAGAATGAACAATTGGATAATAAATCTAAAAATGTTAAATATATTTTTACTTTATAATAGGAAAGGGTCAAAGAAAATGATCATGAAATTAGAAACATGAGGAAATATATTTAAGGTAATTTGAAATAAATTGAATATTCTAAGAATTCTATCAATCTATAGTGTCAGGAATTGATAATTAAACATTATAACTTCTCATAGATGCATATTTATTATTCAAATTTTAAGAAGAAATGATTTATTTTCATAGGTATTTTTAATGAGTGTTCTGATAATAAAATACCACTATTATTTTACAAAAAGACCAGGAAATCATCTTATTGTCTTTATTAAGAATATTCAAAGAAAAATGTATCATATATACCAATTATAAATTACTTTTCAAAATATTTTTTTTTGAAATATTGTACGTCTAAATTAAAAATATACAAATGTATGAATGATGAAACATTATTATAAGACTACCACCATATATATGGTGGTTAAAATAAGCGTAGAAGATGGCTCACCTAGAACAGCCCAACCAGTGGAAATGAAGACCCAATAACACCTGCTCATATCACTATAAATTTTAGTTAACATGTTGTTGAAAAAATAAGATCTAAGCTTGTGGGTCTTTGTTACTGTTGTAATAAATTTAGGCACTCATAAATGGATTATTGGAATATTCTATTAAATAATAAATATCAAAGGAAGAACATATCAAAGGGGATAAATACAAAGAATAATAAAATAAAATAATAATTTATTAATAATAATTTATTCTACTCAAATATATATAAATCACTTGATGATTTCTATGATTTATGTCGTACTGGTGTTCAAACAATGATTATTTATTATTTTAACATGTATCTAAAGTAAATGAGAAGTGAATATAACCTAAAAAGAATGATCAAGAAGAAGGGTGGAAAAAGAAAAAGAATATTTCCAATAAAAACTCTTTAAATAAGATATCAGATAAGATATGTGAGAGATCCATAGACAACATGAAGAAATAAAATCAGATTCGAAACAAGTCTAAAAATATTATGAAATGTACATTATCTATAATAATATATGATCTGGAAATCACTATTGAGAATCCATGTGGATATTAAAAACAAGATGCTAAAATACCTCAAGTTAACTTGTAATTTTGACCAAGATATTTGGTATAGAGACCGACATTTTCATACATTAAAATTACATCATTTTTCATGGAATACTTAAAACATTACAAAAATGGATGCCCAAAGACCATATTATTTTAGTTCATTTAGAGACATGGAAATATAATAACTGGAACATAAGTGAGCTACGTCATCTCCCACTAGGTTCTCCATGACTACCACCCATATTAGACACATCATACATAATACATATCTTAATAACCCATGAATGGAAACATAAAAAGGGATGATATCAAATTCTTTGTAATGATAAAAAAAGGAGATATGTAAGAAAAAAATGATCACGAGAGTATAATAATTTGATCCTGACATTATAAGATCATATCATGTATATAGAAGTTTATAAACATGAATCATGGCATAAATATTGGAAATTCACATGATAAGTATCATAATGAAATCAAGATCATAGGCCATTAAATCCTAACAGGGTAATAAAACATAGATTTTTTGGAAGATGCATAAATATGTAATATCATTCCTTATAAGTGAAGGAACATTTATAAAACATAACCAGACACTTCATGAGGAATACTCTAACTGGAAGGGATGCACCACCATCCCCAGTCATAGTCCTTTCTTTATAAGGGATTGGGTTTCCCCATCTTCCCATAGTGGATATTTTCCACATTTTTCCATAGTAGATCATGTTTTCCTATTATCGATAGTTAATCAATACCATAGAATTTAATATCATTATTATCTCATTGGATATAAATATTTACCCAATTCATTGGATGAAGATATAGGTCACACCCATCTCATAATCAAATCAAACATAAATGTGCCACAAAATTATAAGCAATCATATCATAACCCATGAGATGTAATGTGTGTCATAAACATGTAATCATGTCTTAACCTATGAAAAAATAAAGGTTTCATATTTATATCATGAAATTATAAACCATTAAAATTAGTATGATTCATAATAATATATCAAGTGAAAGAGAAACGAGTTTTATAAAAAACATGTCATCAAAACATAAACCATTTTTTAGAAATAATATGAATGGAACCTTTGGATAATTTCCCCATAAAGGTATGACTTGCCCCAATGTATGTTATATTATATTGAAAATAATTTGTAAATATATTTTGAAAACATTTCTTGAGAAAAATGTTTTTTATTTTTTGAGAAACATTTTTAAAACATAAAAAAATTAAAAACATTATATTTGAAAATATCTTTGAAAACTTATAAAGGAATATTAAATACCATAAAATAATTTTAAAATAATTTTTCATTTATATTTAGATTAAAAAATTATATTTAAAAACATGTTTGGAAACATTTTTTATTTTTTTGATTTTGTTTAAACATGGTTTTTGAAATTCATGGCATGTGTCTCACGGAAGGCAAATGGAGGCAAAACAACTTTAACTATTTGGTAACTTTTGAAGCACAAACCCCATGAATGATAGATCATAAAATTTATATATAAATAGACATAAATGTCAGTATAATTATCATAGAATATATATATATATGAGATGTATATACACCACACAAGTGGTGAATAAGGCATAAATCTCACAGAAATAAAGCGAGACTAAAAATACCCCTACCTTATGTCTTAAGTCTCCTCGTACATGTTAAAATTATTATATAATAAATATAATATTTTTATAAATAAACCATAGAACCGTATGTTTATATATAATACCATATATTTCTTTATATTACATGATTTTGTTTCACTTCCATTTTATGGTTACGTTTCAGTTAATATTCACTTTTTTTCACATATGTCTTAATTTGTAATATTTTTTGTACTCATACATATATAATGATTTATAGACTATGAAACATGATATAAATATGATTTATATTCAGTGTATATTTATTTATAAAATTATATTAATTCTAGAAATATAAAATGAAATACACCATTCATGGGGATGGTAGTCCATACGTACGCGTGAACGTTGTTTCCATTTTCATATCATATATAAAGAAACAAGTAAATGAAATATATATATATATATATATTTATAATAATAATTAAATTATCATTATTATTTCATATATATCATATACATTTAATAAACTAATCCTTAATCCATTCCTTGTAGAGTGTGAATGAATCACATCTCTTTGAGGAGGCGTCCACACTTCCCTAAACGAAATTATCGTATTTACAAAAAATGTAAATAATGAATGAATGTGTTATATAATAATTAAAACCCCATAAATAAAATCGAAATATCATATCAATCATATAAAAACATATTTTCCATCATATTTCCCAACCATGAGATGTGGTAAAGGAAAAAAAACAACATTATTTTTTGATGTGGTAGTTCACTGTACACATGAATGGTAATTTTATTAACAATTAGATGAAAGTATGTTTAATTTTAGGTCAAACCATTTGAATAAAATCATCTCAGTATATTGGGTATACTTAGTTTATTATATAATCATTAAATAATAGTATTTTATGGGTTGGGTAATTAAAATAAAACAAAAGAGTTTGAGGAAGAATGTAACCTCTTCTTTGGGTAACTCTATTTGGATTTCACCAAACGGGATCGCTGAATGGATTAATGTCAAAAGGGATGATTCTAGGATTTAGGGAGGAGTTTTAAGAGATTATTTAGGTGTTTTTTTCAATACAAATGGATTGATATGTGTAAATAAGTGGGAGGGTTGAGTTCCCTTTTAAATTAAAGGAGGACTAATATTCTTATAATTTTTTGTAAGCGGTATTCCACCCATGTTTTTCCTATTTAATATGGCTAAAATAATAGTAATAGTATAATAAAATGGGGAATAGGGTAAAAATATGAAAATAAATTATATTTTAGGATGGATTATAGTTAATTTTTGTCCTTATGTTTAATTATTATTCCATTGTTAACCTAATTTTTCTTTTATTGATGTAATTAATTTTAATCACATCCAATAATATTTTTTGTAAAAACCTATATTTAAATTAGTAAACATTATAAATTTTTATTATTAAATATATTAAATCTATTTTACAAAAAATTTTATCACAAAAGTGTAAAAAATTATTTTAAATTTAATCCTGTAGATGGGTCGCGATCACAGGGTTTTTAAGCAAAAATGTTTAAAAGTTTGGAATGTTTTGATATGCAATTTCAATGTGAAATTGGCTCCAATGACCAAAATTGTATTAAATTATGTAAAAAAATATCATTACTCTTTAAAAAATATAATAAATAAATATAAATAAATTATATGGAAAAGATGTTTTGAATTAATGTTTAGTATTTTTCACTGTTCATCCAAAAATGAGTTTTTTAAAAAATACCTAAAATTAAAACCAAGATAATTATGAATTTCTGAATTCAATAGCGATGTTTATTTTATCAAATTAAATTTATAAAAATATCTAAAATTAATTTTATTTTTATTCACATAAAGATATAAAAAACATTTCATTTAAGAAAATATTATTTCCAAACATAAAAATACTTTAACAATCATAATTGTATTTATTATTATAAATATGGTTTATTTATATAAAACAATAATAAATAATATTTTAAAAATATTTATTAATATTCAAATTATTATGTTTAATGGATATGTTATAACTATCTCATTTAAAAAAATTATAATAATAAAATTTTGTTTCGTATAAATTAGTGTTTCATGTAACAGAAGCCAAGTAAGTGTTATATTTAGTTGGATATAGAGGTGGAAAAATTTGGGGATGATCTATAAAGATCTATACTCTTGGGAGAACCTTATATTTGTGTAGAGGAATGGCCAGTGGGATCTTGGTGGTTCATCGAGGTCAGTTTGGCATGGATGGTGGGATGATGGCTTCATTGCGGACGGTTGGACAGTGGGATCTCTAGAGGTGTGATGAGATTTTGGTTGGATTGGTATAGATGGTGGATGTGAGGATTCAATGGAATCATCTATATATTTTCAGTATTTACAGGGTATCTTTGACATCTGCGTGTGTTCATCTGGATCGACAGCATCTGTGGCTTTGTCTGCTTCATCTGCGGTTCAGTGCAGAAGTCGACTGTTCCAATGCAATCTATTGAATCTTCTTCAACTTAATATTATAAGGCTTTGTGGTGGCTAACTCTCTCCCTTTTATATCCTCTAGTTCATTTTATAATAGGTGAGGGTTTCCCAACCCTTCTTCATCACCGAACTGTGGTTTTCTTCCCCCATTCCAGCTGTAGTCGCGACATTCGGTTCCTTCTCAAGCATAGTTCCAAAGTTGGTAATTTTGTTTCTACTTCAAGAAATTCTTAAGGTTAGGGACAACCCAGTATCAATTTTAATTGTGTCTAAGATTTTATTTTTCTCCTAAATTGGTTTTTAACCTTCTTATTCATCATAAGAAGCTCGTGTCGGCTGGGAAGATTAGGTTTTCTTCCCTGTTTTGTTGGGGTTCAACTTCCATGGCTTCAGTGGGTGGTCTGAACATCATGGTTTTGGTTTTTGGACTTGTTATATTCTCTTATGATGCTCCATAGGCCTTTTTATGTGTATCTCTAGTTTCTCTAGTTGCATCTGTGATGTTCTTTTCAACTACTTTAGTTGCTTCTGCGATGCAAGTTTATGTTTCTCCAGTAGCCTCTACGTTGTGCTTCAGGTTTATGCAATGGGGTTTTCTAGCCCTATATTTGAATATGATAACTAAAGATGGTGATGCTCGAGTTAATGTGATGACGATGATGGTGACGTGGTATCATCAACGATCCATCCTTCCTCTTGTTTCTTGGTTCTCTAATTTGGTTCAAGGATCCCTCCTTTCTCTCTGTGGACGAACATTGCAGTGGTATTCTTGGTCCTTTGGGATGTGAGTTGGAATGGAATGTACAAGGAAGTTGATGATGATTATTAGTTTTATAACTATTTTGTGAGTTTTTTTGTTAAAAATTTAGAAAATTATTAGTGGTATTTTTTGAAATCTGAGTTTAGAGGGATATGAGGCAGCTTTTGAATTCTTGTTTTATTTTAAATTTTTATAGTGAAAGCAACTATAACTCTATGAGGATCATATCTATAGGAGTATAAAAGGTAAGAATCGTTCATCGAGCATGGCCACTCAGATTTAGAAGAACGAGAGGGTATAGATTTCCCATTGGTACCAGGCCCATGAAACGCTATACGGGCAACTTCTTGAGCGGTCATGTGAGGTGGAGGCTTGATATGACGATGTAGTCATTGGGGAGTGGCAGTTCCTAGTAGTCTTGAACTGGGTTACTTCTTGTATGTTTTAATTTCAGTTTTCCCACTTTTTCCTCAAAAGTGATTATGAAATAAAAAAATTAATTTTCAGGTAGTGTTTCATTTAGCACAAACATAACTTGGTATATCATATAAAGAAAGTTTGAATTTTTGTAGTTTTAAATGAAATACATCAAATAAAATTATTTTATTCAAGGAAAAAAAGGTTCGGAAAAACTCATGGTGTTACATTATACCCCCCCCAATAAGAATTTTACCCTCTAAATTCTCTATTATAATAAAAAAAATTAGGATTATTCTGCGCCATCATATCCTTAAGTCCCAAAATTTCTTCCTCTTACTTGTGATTTCTCCACAATACTTTGATGAGTTTAGAGGTATTATTTTGTATAACATTATCTATATGATCCATAATTTCAAATGGTTTTCACTTGTAAGAATGATCGCACTCCAGTTATTTGACTACTAATTTTATAACATGTGATGTTTTATGTATGTACTTCATTTGAAGAGATATATGGAACACATCATGGACTTGAGAGATATATGTAGGAATTTCCAAGTGATAATATAACATTTTTATACGATCAAGAATATCAAAGTGACTAAGATACCTATGGATTTGTTTCCCTTTATTCTCGAACCACATTAACTTCTTCCATGGATAAATTTATACAAACACCTTATCACCATCATAAAATTATATTTCATGCCGATGGTTATCAATATAACTTTTTTTCAACTATTTTATTTCTTGATATAATGCTGAATAGTTCAAACCTTATCTTCCATTTCTTCAGCTATATTAGGTCCCAATAGCTTTTCTTCTCCAACTTCATCCCATAAAGTTTGATCTCTTCATTTATTCCCATAGAGTACTTCATGATTAGCCATATGAATGCATGAGTTAAAGCTATTATCGTAAGAAAACTAAACTAGAAGAATGTTTTAATCCCATCCAAATTTGAAACATAGCAAACAATATATCAACATATCCTCAAGGGTTGGAATTGTTCTTTCAAACATACCATCTATATGAAGATGATAGGAAATGATGAAAATAAATTCTGTATCAAGTGCATGTTGATGACTTTTCCAAAGAATTAAGTTAAACATCATATCTCAATCATATACTATAGAATATGGAACTCTATGAAACCTCACCACTTTTTTAATGAATCTAATGGAAATATTATCCAAAGAGAAGTATTATCTTGTACCAATGAAGTGAAAAGACCTAGTAATGAGATCAAATACCACCCATATAACATTAAACCCTTTATATGTCTTGAGGAGACCAGAAAAAATTAATGATGTTCTCCCATTTCAATTTTGGTATGGGTAATGGATAAACCATCACTTTAGACTTATTTCATTCTATGTTAACTAAAAAACATACCAAGCCTCAAGATAAAAACTTGATGATATCCCCCTTCATTCCATCCCACAAGATATATTCCTTCAAATATATAAACTTATTTATACTTCCAAGATGAATAAAGAATGAATAACTATAAGAATAATCTAACAAATAATTCTTCAATTTCTGTATGGAAGGAACACAAACACAATTTCTGAACCTCTTCATTTCATCCCAATCAATGTTAAACTAAGGAACATTTATAATCTTCCTTTTTAGCTATACATATTCTTTATGTACCTATCTTAATATTCACTAAGATAGATGGTTGAATATTCAATTGAGAAAGATAATATTTATCCCCTTCCTTCAGGATTTATAGATCCATACTTTAGAAATCCTCAAATAGTGGATCTTTTGTGATCCTCATCATGGATAACCTAGCATGATACTTTTAACTCAAATCATTGGCCACCTTGTTCACTTTCTTAGGGTGGTTATTTATTGAGCAGTAATAATCCTTTATCATCCCTAACCTTCTTCTCTGTCACAAGTTCAACTCCTTATATATGAATATATATTTTTTTATTTTATGATATATATATACCACACTTTTACCTATAAAGATAATGTGTCCATATCATTGGTGAAAAGTTTACTACTGCTACTCCAAATCATGAGTTAGGAAATATTTTTCATAGATCGTCAACTATTGTGGGGAATAAGCGATAACAATGTTATTATGAATAAGAACACATCCCAATACCTTCTTGGATGTGTCAATATATATTAAAAACCCTTATCTACTATAGGGTAATGTAAGAAAATATACAAATGCCAAAATTCTCTTTAGTTCCTTGAAATTTTCTTCATATTCATCTATATAGAGTAATATAGAACCCTTCAGAGTTAACTAGGTCAGATGATTTGAAAGTCCAAAAAAAATATCTACAAACCATCGATAATATCTAGATAATCCAAGAAAACTATAGATCTCTATCATGATGGTTGGTCCATTCCATCATTCAACAATCTTCATTCTTTATGGATCTACTGTTATACCATCTCTTGAGTTTATGTGACCCAAAAATGAAACCTTTTTAATCCACAATTCACACTTCTTAAATTTTACATATGGATTCTCCTTCTTCATGGTCTTTAGTACAATTCTAAAGTGGTCATGATACTATTCATTTCTATTTGAATATATTTGAATATCATCTTCAAAGTCTTCCATAAACTAATCGAGGTAATCTCTAAAGACTCTATTAATTAAAGCCATAAATATAGTATGAGTATTAGTAAGACAAAAAGGAATAACTACATATTAATAGTTTCAATACATTGTAAAAAATTACTTCTTGTGTATATCAAGTTTTTTTTACCTTCAACTGATGATATCCCAGAACAACGGCCATTCATGGAAAATTATTGAGCTCCATGCATTTGATCAAACAATTCATTAATATGGGGAAGAGGATATTTGTTATTTACTTTGATGTTGTTCAAATCCTCATAATCAATGGAGAGTCACATTGGTCAATATTTCTTTTTCAAAAAGAGATAAGGTGAACCGTAAAGTGAAACACTTGTCCAAATGAATCCCTTATCAAGTATTTCTTGGAGTTTCTCCTCCAATTCATACAAATCAATTGGGGGGAATTCTATAGGAGTATTTGAAATTGTTGTGGAAATATATATGAGTTATATCAAGAACTCAACAATGAATTTTTGTGGAAGACTAGAAAAATATTCTTGGAACACATCAAAAAATTCCAAAACAACAGGCATATCATTGATTCTATGTTTCTCCCCAACCATTTTATACAAACATTCCTTATAAATGTAAATTATGTCCTCTAAACGGGATGCAATTTCTATAGGAAGCCCTTACATATCATCTTATTGAGAGAAGATCATAGGTTTGTTTGAAATATAAAAAATAACATCACTTACTTATAAATTGATGTGGTAATTAGGGAGACAAATAAAATCCATGCCTAAGATGAAATAAAATTCAACCAAAGGAAGAATTTAAATATTTATAGGAAGCAAATTCCTATAAACATCAACTTGAGAGGAATCATGGACTTGAGATGCAATCATTGTACCACTATGGGTTTTCACTTTTAATTAGAATCTAATCATTTTGGTGGAATCTTAATACCCTTATAAAATTCTTTAGATATGAAAGAATGGGATGATCCATAATCAAATAGTACATTATAAATTCTAGAGTGAATGGTAAGTGTACCATTCACCATGTCATTATCTGACACCTCATCAAGAACAGTGATCATAAGAGATTTCCCATTTTTCCTCAGTTTAAGATGTTACTAGCTTTGATCATCATCATAAACCCTTGGGTATGGTAACTAGTTAACATAATTACCATCTTCAATACACTTGAGTTACTAAATTGTGGTAAGTTCATTATGTGTATATTTCCTTATATTTGAATTATTTTCCAACTAATTCACATCGATTCAACAATTAATTACCTGATGTACTTCCCTCCCATACATAAATCATTTATTAGAACCTATAAAATAATTCCCACTATGATTCATTACACACTAGGAGCATAATGTAAGGATCATATTTTTTCCTTCATGGTTTTTAGATTTTCCTTTTAACTCCCTATTAATTTTCTTATTAAAACCTTGAGATTGATATATAAATCCATCCTCAATTTCAACTTTAATTTCCCATCACACAATCAATTCTTATCTACTAATGTCTCTTATCAATAATTATCTTCAAATAATTGGATTTAAGACACTGAAAACCCAATCAGTATCACTTTTGGGTTGGATGATAATTCTATAAGCATACATCTCAAGTCTTATGAAATTTTCCTCGTAGGTAATAATAGATTAATCATCCTTTTTCAACTCAAAGAAATCATTTTCCATATTTTTATGAAGAACATGAAGAGTGTAATTATTTAAGAATAAGTTCTTGAACTCATCTCAATCCACGGATTCAATTTCATCTTACTATGTCATATTTTTATTAGAGTTCAAAACTAGTCAGATTCAACATCTAAATTACAAACAGGAAAAATATATTTCTCATGTTTTGAACACTAGATAATGGATAATATATTTTTAGTGGTACTGGTCTATTTTTCATCCATAAGTGGATCATAAGAACCGCTAAAAGAAGATAAACATTGAATTATAAAGGACTCAACAGACCATTGTTCCCTCCCATTCTCGTTCTGAATCTCTCTATGATTCATATCTTGAGAAATTTGGGTGAGCATAGTAATCAGATTTTGAATTCTAGATCCTGTATAATTTAGATTCTCATGAGGAAAAACTTTTCATTTTCTATTTAAATTACTATTAATGTGGTTCCTTGGGGTTCAATCCATTGAAAAAAACTAGAAAGCATAGAGTAAGAAATAGTTTTCACAGTGAGGAACCACATAATCCCAAAAAACCACTTATAAGATAGTTAAATTATGGCACATTATTTAATCTATAACACCTTTGTTTTATCATATTTCATTCAAAACCAAATCATATTTAAATCATTTAAGATGTTTCATGATGAGTTTTTTAATTCGTAAATCATATCCTTTAGGAGTGTTAAACCAGCTGTCTAGAAAGGCCCGTTGTCATGCACCAGTTCTTAATCGAGTCTAGCTCAATATGCTATTTTAGGGTGGTTTCCCTATGTACATTTGTGCCAGATCCACAACTAATTGAATTATCTAGACAGGTTTGTGTTTCTACAAAACCACTCACTCTATACTTTAAAAAAATTCCATGAATTTTTGTTATACTTTTCTTCATTCTTAGAGTTATCCTTATACTTGTAAATAGTTTTTTCATTATGTTTTCTCATCCTACTTTCCAAAGTTTTATTAAACTATTTATATGAATCCAACTATAGGGACCCTATCATTTCATACATTAAAATTACATCATTTTTTGTGGAATAATTAAAACATTAAATAAATGGATTCCCAAAGTCCGTATTAGTTTAGTGCCTTTAGAAACATGAAAAAATAAAAATTATTACATAAGTCATCTGAATTATCTCACACTAGGTCCTTTATGACTAGAACCCTTCTTAGTCACATCATACATAATACATATCTTCATAACCCAAGGAATGTAAAAATAAAAAGGGGTGAGCTTAAATGCAGAGTTATTGTAAAGAATGGAGATATATAAACATAAACATGAGCATAAGGGTAATATAATGTGATCATTGCATTAGAATATTATACCATATATATTAAATATCTTAAACATGAATCATGGCATGAATATGGGTAGTTCATGATACATGAATCATATAGAAAACATAAGAATAATCTATAAAAGCATAACACGGGAATAATACATAGAATCTGTGGCAGATACATAAAAATTTAATATCATTCCATATACTTCAAGGATCATTTAAAAAACATAATGAAGAACTTCACGGGTAATACACTTACTAGGTGGGACACACCACCATCTGTAGTCTCAGTCCCCTCCTTATTAGGGATTGGCGTACCCATATTCCCATAGTGGATCGGGTTTATCAATCTTCTAATAGTGGATCAGATTTCCCAATATTATATAGTGGACCAAGCCTGTCAATGTGAATCCCATAATTATATCATGAGATATAAATCTTCCCCCTATTCATTCGAGGGAGATATAAATCCTGCCCATATCAAGGTGAAATCATACATACATGTGACAAAAAATCATAAACAATAATATCATAAGCCATGAAATGGAATTGGTGTCATAAACATGTAATCACATATTTACATATTTAAAAGTATAGCTTTTATAATCATTCTATAAAATAATAACAAGTTAAAATAAGTGGGCTTCATAAGCATATAACCTGTAAAAGATAAATGTGTTTCATAAAAAACATTTCATCAAAACATATATCATTAAAAGAAATAATATGAATGGAAACATTAGATCATATCCTTATAAATTCATGAGAAACACTAATAGAAGATATCCTAGATGGAAAATAATTTGGGAAGATCTTTTAAAAACATTTCATGATGAAAATATTGTTTCTTCTTTGCAATGTTTTTTAAAAATAAAATCATTTTAAAAAACATTTTCCTTTGAAAATAGCTTTGAAACTTATACAAGAATATTAGAAACCATAAAATAAAATTTAAATCATTTTTCCTTAAAAATAAGATTAAAATGTCATCTTTAAAAACAATTTTGAAAGAATTTTTTTTAACATGGTTTTTGAAATTCATGGCTTGTGTCCCAAGGATGGAAAATAGAGACAAAACTAGTTTATCAATTTGGTAACATTTAAAACATAAACCCCACAAAATGGAGATCATAAAATTTATATGTAAATACCAAAAAATATATATATAATTATCATAGAATATATTCTTGGGTAGTATATTCCCCACTTGAGTGTTGAATAAGGCACAAATCTCACAGAAAAATAACCCGAGACTAGAAATTCCCTTACCTTATTTCTTGAATGTCATCATTTTCATTAAAACATCATATATAATGAAAATAAATTTATTGTAAATATAATATAAAACTATATTCTTATATATAATACGAAAAATAGCTTTATATTACATTTTTATTAACACTTCCCTATTAAAGTTATGTTTTAGGGAATATCTGGTTTGTTTTTTGCATGTCTCTCAATTTGTCATATTTTTTGTCCTCATACTTATATGAAGATTTAAAGAATGTAAAAAATTACATAAATATCATGAATATTTAGTATATATTTATTTATAATAATTTATTAAAGATAGAAATATTAAATGAAATACATTGTTCATTGAGATGGTTGGTCGTACGTATGCATGAATGTTGTTTCCATTTTATTATCATATTGAATGAAAGAAAGTAAATGACATATATATATATATATATGTATATATATATATAAATTACTTTTATTGGGATTATTATGTAATATATATAATATAAGTTCACTAAAAACATCCTTAATACATTGAATGTAGAGTTTGAATGAATCACATCGCCTTGAGGATGTGGTAGTACACACTTCCCGAAATGATATTATCATATTTACACAAAACAAAAATAATGAAGGTATGTGTTATATAATTATTCCAAAATAATAAATAGATCATAAATATCATATAGATATTGTATTATAATATATTTCCCATCATAATTTACAACTATGATAAGTGGTAAAGGAAAAAATGAACATCATCATTTCTTGAGGCAGTAGTTCATCGCACATAAGAATGGTAAGTTCGTTACCCATTAAATGAAAATGTGGGTAATTTTTTGTCAAAACATAGAATAAAAACATCCCAAAATATTTATAATATGGTTGTTATTATATAATCATATAATAAGAATACTTTATGGATGGATAATAAAAACAAAACAAAAGAGCTTGAGGAAGGATGTTACCTTTTCTTTGGGTAACTCCTTTTGGTTTGAACTAAAGGGATTCCTTGGTCAGATTTCTAAAAAAAATGGAGTCCTATAAGATTAAGGGATGGATTTTGGAATGATTATTTGGTATATTGTTTCTAATCCAAATGGCCGGATAGGTGTGAATAAGTTGGTGGAGTAGGTTCTTTTTTGTAGTGTAGGAGGACTGGCATTCTTGTAAATTTCTTAAAATAGTATTCCACCAATATTTTTAATTTTTTTGGTGTATCTGATAATGGTCCCAATGAGATAAAATTAATTATAGGGTCAAAATGTTAACATTTAATATATTTCAGACATGTTTTGAGGTTATTTTGGGCTTTATGTTTAAGGTTTAATCCTTTGTTAAGCTAATGTTTCTTTTAATCTCTCCAATTAATTTTAATTACTTTCATTAATATTTTTATCTAAAAAAAAATTGAACTTATTGGAAATTATAAATTATTTTGATTCTAAATATTGAATTTATTTCACCAAATTATAATAACAAATAAATAATAAATTAATTTAAATTAAATCCCACCGACAGGTCACGACAGCAGGTTTTTGAGGGGAAAATGTTTAAAAGTTTGAAATGTATTGATATCTAATTTAAATTTTAAATTGGTTATAATGACATAAATTTTATAAATTTTTGTAATAAAATATCATTAAACTTTAAAAACAAATTAAAATATAATTTATCTATATAAATAAATTAGATGAAAATGAATTTTGGAATTAAAAATTCAGTATTTTTTCACTATTCATCCAAGAATAATGTTTTTGTAGAAAAAATACCTAAAATTCACCCTAATATAATTTTGATATTATGAATTCAAAAATTATTTTTATTTTATTAAGTAAAATTATAAAATATACAAAATTAATTTTATTATTGTTCACCGAAGGACATAAAAAAAATTCTTTCAAGAAAATAGTATTTTCATATATATAATGACTTTATTAAAAAATTGTATTTCTTTGTATAAATATTTTATATTTATATTAAAACATATTAAATAATATTTTAAAATTTTATCTTTTTATTCATGTTACTATGTTTGACGACTATGTTATAACTATCACATTTAAATAATTATAATAATAAAATGTTATTTTATAGAAACTCAGTGTTACATGTAGCACAAGACAAGTCGGTGTTTCTTGTAGCATAAGATTTAATTAGTGTAGATTAAAAATAATATTTTAATTATTGTAGCATTAAATTAAAGATATAAAAAAATTGTGTTATTTGGAAAAACGTTTCATAAAAACATAGGGTGTTACATTTGGAAAAGGATGTAATTTTAGAAGAGCCATAGGAAAAATATATATCCAATGGACTAGAATATGGCTCAAATGAAAAAAAATATTTCATGAGTAGTTTTCAAAATATTAAAACTATTTCTTTGAATATTTTCTTTGTAAAATATTAAATAAGGTTGTATATTCTACAAGAGGTTGTTACACAACATTTACAGTATAAGAAAAATATATAAAGATAGCAGAGATCAAAAAAGTGGTGCATATTATTATATGGATAAAGAATGAATATTATTCTCACACAAATAAGTACAAGCTATAATTAATACCATGTTTCATAAAATCAAATAATACACTATAAAACTCGATATGGTAACATGAATATTGTAATAACTTGGTGGATAAAATACTTTCAACCTTATAATTCAAAATAGCGAACATAATGATCTACCTTATCCTATTAATATTTTTGTATTTTATTTTTACATAAAACAATGGTAATTTTAGGGGAATATTACTCTCAGGGAGTGAACCTATGATTTTAGAAGGGATTCTCACACTTGAAGACATGCTTTAAATAATATAACATCTCGAAATGATCCCTATATTGGTATTCAAAATAAACTAAAGAAAATACAATTGTTTATAAATTTTGTGTTTAATTTTAAAACAATTTAAATCCAAATAATGGATTGTAATGATAATTGTGAATATTAAAAAATCTTATTGGATTGTCTATTTCTTTTAAGTCTATATATTCTTGGATTTTCTTGAAGTATGTTTCATAGAAATGATATGTTTTTTAATTCTATAAAACATTATTACTAAAATATGATTCAAATATAAAGGGGGAAATTCATTTTAATCAGTGACATAATGAATTATGTTTTAATAAGTTTCAAGTATTATTTTATCATATTTTTTTTAATGTTTTTATATGTGTATTCATGTGGATATAGGATGTTCTACTTGATATATTTCATGGTAATTTTTATCTCATTTTTTATTATTCACTTATCAAATTCTAAAAACAGTTTGATATCCCTTGATTAATTTTTCTATTTATCTCATTTAATATTGGTATAATTTTAATTTCTAAGGGATATATTTACTTACATCAAAACATCTTATTTTCTATATCGCATAAGGCTCAGTATACTTAGATTGGAATGATTAATGTCTCTTTTCTAAGAATAAATTGATACCACATTAAGAAATATATTGTATTTCATATGAATAATGTGATATAAAGTGAATTTATTAATTAATGAGAAAGGGAGAGAAGAGTATATTGATATATAATTTAAAAGTTAAATAAGAATGTATATGTATTGTCAAAAAATAAAATAGGGGTGATAAATAAGACAAGTTTATATAAGTTGTATTTGTTTTCATAATATGTAAATATGATGTGAAATAAATCATTATATTTTATATAATAAAGTATTTTTTTTATTTGGAATATTTGGAATATAATTATTATTTAAGGAAACAATGACTTGAATATTTGGATGATGTTTGAATTTAGAATTAATGAAATTAAGGAAAAAATGGTGAGGCTTTAAGTTGTGTCTAATGTTTGAAATTTATATCTATGTAAGAAAATATGTTATATGAGTAAGATAAATAATTTCCAACTCATAGAAAATTAAACACTTGAGCTAGAGAGGACTCCAAGGGGGAATTCCATCTTGCTTGCAAAAGTGTCTCCATCCTTGAAGCGGCTATGAAGAGTGGTTGAGCGTTCCCACAAGTTAGGTAGATAAAACATGGGAAATGTATGGGTAAGTAGTTATGTTTAGTGGTCATCTTCTCTATTTTTGGGTGGAATTGGAATTTTTTGGGAGACCACCTATGCCCCCTCATTCTTGTTATGTTTGGATGGTGATTCATAGCATTTTTATTAAGTTATTTCAATTCTGGGGTGGATCTGATGTGGGATCATCAAAGTATGGACAATGTATCTATTCTTAAAAACATACATATAGTCAATGGGATGTATGATTAGATAAAGCATAACAAATAAATCATAGAACATATTATATTAAACCATTAGGTGAGATTATTTTCGGTATATTAGGTATTTCACATGTGATATCCTTCATGATAGGTTATTTTTCTATATCATCCCACAACATGAAGTTCATAGAACTAACAAAAGTATGTGAAATTGACAACATGAAAGAAAATAAATACCTCAAGCTTCACATGGTTGGTGAGGAAACCATGAGTCACATGTTATTTGAAGATACTATTGGCAAGAAACTATATCATGTAATGTGTGATGAATGTTTGAATAATTCTTTACTAATTTCATTCATTATGGTAGGCCAAGTTAACATAATACTTATGGTGGATTGAGTAGTTATTTTCATATGTTTGATCAATGAAAAGGAAGAATATTTTAGTAGTTAAAAATTTTAGTGAGACAAACAGTGACATGAAATTGTTAGTATTTTTTATGAATAAGATGTGTTTGATGAATGAATGAATTAGTGAAGTGGAGAACCCTAAAGCTTCAACGATGATGATCACTGCCGTTTGAGTTTTATTTAAGGGTACATATACATGGTTCATTTGAAATATTTAAGGGTATAATATTATGTGGATTTAAATTAAAACCAATAGAAATATTTTTATGGAAATATTTGGTCCATGATAGTGGCTCCACAACAACCGGAGTAATAGTAGTAACATGATGATTTCTAATAAAATTAAAAATTCCAAATATTTTGGAAACTCACTAACATAGTGTTTTTTAATATATTGAAATTGAGGAATATGAGTAAATTTTAATGATCCAATCGATTCTTGGAGAATCATTTCCTTAAAGAGAAAAATTTGATAATTTTTATCACATTTCAAACATGTATAAAATTGATGAAGGGTTTGCAAGATTATTTTATTCCATATATATAGGTTCTACAATGAAAATAGGTTCTTGAATTTTTATATATTTATATGAAATATTTAATGAAAAAATATTTTACAAATAAAGGGATGCATGTTTATTAGAATTAATGAAGAAAAAATACAATATTTAAGTTCTCATAATAAAATTTCTATCCCAAACATGTAATGATGTTTAAATAGTGATTTAAATTTAAAGTTGATTTTTTGGGATTAAATGTGGAAGAGAATTAAGTTCCATTAAGGATGAATAGAAAAAAAAATTTCTTCATGTTTACATATAGTAATATTCAATTTTATAAATGATTTATTGTACAAATTAATGTGATAATTATCATGGATGTATTAGATTTCTGAATCCGTTATTTTATGGTGTTTTAAATTAGTGATAAATATGAAGACATAAATTTATGAGATATTTTGAATTAAAAAATGATGAATAAAGACAAAATAAAATAATTAATTGTTGTTACAACTATTTATTATTATATATATTATTACGGGTCGGTGAAAATTTTGTGCATTTCAATAAAATTATTTCTTGAGAGAATAATTCATTATGCTAAGAAAAAATGAACCCTGGAAGAGATATTATCCTAAAGAAAATATATGGGTTGAAGCTAGTGAATATCTAGTAAAATTTATTTGTAAAATATAGTATAAGAAAAATAGGAGAATCCAAAATAAGGAGAAGATGATGATGATGAAGATAAAGAAGAAGAAGTTAGTCAATTTGGCCATAAAGTTCACAAAAAATAAGGTGTTTTTATACTGTAATTTACATGGTAATTAGTGGAAAGAATAAGATATATGGTACACAATTTTTGTTTATGATAATAGAATAAAAATTAATTTTGTGAAATGTTATGCATACATAAGGAAGAAGTGACTGGGTACAGAGAAAGTAAAGATGATGAGGAATGAATTAAAACATAAAAAATTTGGAATAATTATATATGGTTGTAAAAAATATCCTATTATTACTCCTAAAGATCATTAAAATTATATGGAATATACCTGAGTTCAGGATTTACTAAATAAATGTGTGGGATACACATTTTATAATATTAGGAGATGATAATATAGAAATTACATATTGAAACTAGTGGAGTGTGTGATCATGGAGTAATCCACTTCACATAAAGTATTATACTTCCCACATTGAGAGGTGAACATTATATATCAAGGTGTGCTTTGTGTGTGAGTGTGTGTGTTTGGTTGTTTGTGCTTTAAGAAACAAAAAATAAGAAAATACTGAATAATAGAATCAATCACCTAATAGTGATAATGGTAAAATAAAAGGGATAAATAGTTTAAAGTGAAATATAGAATTAAAAGATACCAATACTGATTCACCAACTTCTAAGCATGGTTTATATACCATCGAATCCCCACACAACATATAGAAAAACTGAGAAACCAATATCCAAAACTAATTTTAGATATTTTAGGATACATTTTCACCATATATAACATCATAATAAATAACTTATGAAATTATATCATGAACATATTTAAAATATACTATAAAACACTTTTAGGGGAAGCTCTCAGAGTTTCAAAATCATGATCCTCATTAATACTACCAAAAATTGTTTCTCCATAGACCATTTTAACATTGGGAAATATTATGTATTAAAAATTACAGAAATGTAAAAAAATAGTATCCTCTAGAAAAGGAGAAATTCTACATAAGATAAAAATTGATCTAACATGATCTCTATGAACAACATGTATCTCCGTACCTATATCAACTAACTCTATCATATGGAAGTATAAAAAATCATTTGTTCCTTTTTTACAATACATCGAGTGGTTATGGGATATGAAGTATGTCAATACCATATAGTGCAATGAACAGTTCATGATTGTTTGAGTAATGAATAAAAATGTTGATGAATGCATCACATTAAATTTATATTAATGGATGATCACATATTATTCCCCTTACCCAAAAAAAATAATAAAATAAAATTTATAATCTAGAAACATTTGTATACTTCTCAGTTTATCGGAATCAAGGGAATAAATTTCATACTCATCATAAAAAAATCATATTTTTTATATTTCAACTTATAATAACATCAGAAACATACACAATTACCCTCAAATTAGAAAATACCAATATATTATGTATGAAAGTTATCAATTATTAAAGGTTGTGATTCTTCTTACCTCACCTACCTAATTTATATGGATTAAATTTAAAACATGTTCCCCTATTATACTAAAGAGACAGTTTGTGCCACATAAAGTAGTATATACATGGGGGTCATCCATTTCACAAAACCTTTTTTCCACCACATGTTTATGTTTTGTATCTATATACAAGATTTCTACTCATGTTATCCTTGAAGTTTTTTCACAAACTATAACTGATATACCCATAACTTTCAATCCTAAGACTAAAACTAAAAACATACTTTACATACCAACTTCAATACCAAGTGAGACGACCCAGGATAAGTAAAAAAATATATATTATTTCAGTTTAATAGTCATTGAATGTCACACATAGTTTTACCACCAATATAACTGAAGGTTTATTTTTTTTAGGATAAGGTGCATATAAGACATAATTTATAATAATTCTAAACATTTATCCATAATTTAATAAAACTATACCCTCTTATAAAAAACTCATAGGTTATACTCATCTTCAAGACATGTTAAATATAAACATTAGAATGTGGTGAGCTCAATGACTTAGTTAAGGAAAAATTATTAATGAATCATATTCATTGGATTATAAACATGTGGAGAAACATGCATAGTAGATAAATATCTTTTTCAAAATATCGTGGAATCATAATTGAAAACCATAAAACATATTAGATAATTAAGAAGCATGATATAGAAACATAAATACATAAAAAGGTCATCAAGGAATCATAACAATTATAACCTGGATTTGAAGATTATAAAAATAATCTTGAATCATGGGATCATAACCTAAGAAAGAGTAATATTATATAAATAAGGAGAAAACATAATCATTGGTAAACATTACATTGATGATTTACTCAATCGCACCCACACATGCGAAAAAACTTAAAAATGTTTATGAATAATTATCACATGAGATATAAATACTTAAATAATGCATTGGAGGATGATATAACACCCCATCAATAAATCAGCCATATATATGTGTAACAAAAGGATAATTTATTTTAGAAGAATAATATCTTCAATAGAATACTTAATATACAACACTAAGCTTTAATCATATTTCAATATACTCAAAAAAATTATTATTTGACAATTATAAACTAGTCATTAAATTAGTAGTATGAATAAGAATAATAATTTTATAAAAAATATATGTAATAGTCCTAGTCAACATAAATTTATTTATTTATTCTTAAAAAATAAGGACTCAATATTTAGTAATGTGATTCATTTCTTCAAAAATATTTTTTATTCAAAAATAGTTTTTATTTCATTTTCTAAGTAAATATTATAAATAATTTTTACAAAATATAAAAAAATTTATTTTATAAGAATGATATATTTTTTAAAATTATAATATCAAAATTATCTTAAGGTAAAATTTAATGATTTTTTTGATAAGAAACATTTTTATAATAAATAGTGAAAGATAACAATTTTAAAGAAAATTATTTTTTCAAGTACTTAAAATAAAAAAATTATATTTAAATTTATTTTAAAATATCATTATTTAAATTTTATTAAAAAAATACTATTAATTTCATCAGAATATATATTATGATTAATTTTGGTATAAATTCATTTTTTACAGAAAAATTTATTTTTCAAGAAAAATCATTTCCCGTCGTGTTTTGTGGTTTTATTTTAAATCTAATATATTCAACTTATATTAATTAAATTTGAGACAATGTACTCTATCTTTGGAATTATAAGGTTCAAATTTTCTAAATATGACCCATTTATTTTTTTCATAATGAATAGTAACCATTTTAAAATGTACCATTATAGTAATGGGTAAATTGGGGTAACTAGTTTTAAAAACAACATGCTAAGGAATATAAATTATTCAAACCATTTCATTTATTTCATTTTATGATATTTGTTTCCATAATCATCAAAAAAATTAAAATATGACCTTTTCCCATTTAGCTTTTTAATTCCCTTTATATTATTTTAAGAAAGAATCTTAAATGTCACCTTTTTTATTTTAATATCTCTAATATGGTATCACATTGATAAATCATACATGAATGGTTCTAAATAGATTTATTATATATTAATTAATTTTTTATAGTAATTTAATTTTAATTTTTAATGATGAAAAAAGTACCAAAAATCCATACGCAATGTTGACACAATACTTATGAAAGGATTAGAAAAATAAAATAAATTATATTAAAAACTGTAAAAGTAAATTTTTTTCGGTCATTTATGGTGTTCCATGAATGTTTTAGATAAATAAAATGAATTATTTTTGGGATAAAATTTTATTTTCAAACTAAATTAATCTTATTATATTTTATTAAAGTTAAATTATGTGGGTGGAATCGAAAATGAATTTAACAGTATTTTATATTAAATAGTATTTTATAAAATGATTTGAAATTAAAGAAATTATAATATTTTTCATTATGAATATTTTATTTTCTATAACATCAAAAAAATTCTATGTGTGGGTTACGTGTACTCTTATTGTAGCTTTCTTGACTATGAAGGTGTAAAAAACTTTGTTATCACGACAATCATTAAATGGTTTATCCAGAGGTTAAAAAAAGGTATGGGTTAAAAAATCATCTAAATATGTATAAATTTAATAATATGATATTATTTGACATATATTCACCATATATTACAAATATATCATCTTTTTTTTCACTTTTCCATGAAATTTAATTTCTTTATTAATTTAATACATTATGTAATTCCAAGGGATCCTCTCTGATACCTTAAAAAAGGACACAATTTATCCTATACTATACACTTAAATGGACACTTATTTTGGAAAATCCTATAGAGAACCAATGCTTGACCTACATGGACATTACATTACTTTTGCGGAATACATAATACATAACAAAAACAGACACACAAGGACCATAATAGTTTAGTGTCTTTGGAAACTCGGAATATAAACTTATAATCATGTTGAAATATCTTCAACAACTCCCATAATGATCTTCCCCTTTTTGTTTCCTTGCCTAAAAACTTTCTTTATTTCCCGGGGAAAATAAACCATAAAAAGGGTGAGCTCATACGCTCAGTAAGGGCAAACATAGAGAACATAAAACAATCCATAATCATTTGAAAGCAAAAACTTGAACATGAAATTTAAACATCAAAATCTTGAGAAAAGACATAAATCGTGGAAGTACGTAAGGAATATATCATAATGGGACATCAACCACGATAAAATATAATTGGAATAAAAGATGTAATTCTGGAAACCATTCAACACTTGTTATGATTTCCATAGTAGCCAAGGAATTTCTACCAAGACCATCTTAGTGGATAAAGTCCTTTTTTGAATCGAGTTCACTCCTCATTTCAGTCCTGTAACACTGAACCAGATTAACTTACCGTTCCAGCCATGTCTATCTGATGAGATATAAATCTTTACCCAATGCATTGGAGGGAGATATAGGTCCCACCCATCTCATAATGAAATCATTCTTACTTGTGCCACAAAATAAACAGACATCATTCATAATAACCGAACGAATGAAATGGGTTTCAAAAACATCATCCCATCATCACATAATCCATATAAAATAATTGGATATCATTTCATAATAAGAAAAGTGAAACAATGTAAATAATAGAGACATTATACATACACAAATGAAGTAATGTCATCGTAGATGGAAAATGGTTTTGATAAAACACTTGAAATGAATTCTTTAGGAAAATATCCTTTATTCTTCAAAATCATTTTTGTTTCACAAAATTCCATGAAATTTTAAATGAAAAGTATTTTGTTGAAAATAGAAATTAAATCTTTTGGAGTAAGCTTCATGAAAATAAGGCTTTATAAAACTGTAAAAATCCGTTCACGCCGTATAAGTTAAAAATAACATTTTTCTCGTACTTTTGTCAGAAAAGTCAAAAAGTTACCCGTGTGGTAAAAAAAAGTAAGAATCATTTCATAACATGTGGTATATTTCAAAAATGGGTAAAAAGGACTTTAAAAATACATGAAAGCATTTTTATAAAACATGGGCATGGATGATGACAATAACCCCAGTAAATACTTACGAATAACAATCTCGGATAAGAACGAGATTGGAATAGTTATCGCTTACCTTAGGTCTGATATGCTTTGTATGGATCCAAACCTCCGGTATAATGATTTAAATAATGTCATTGACTTATTAAATAATCATATTCATTATTATGATATCATATATGTTTCACTTATGACTTTATATTACCCGTTCTTTTGTAAATTCCATGTTAAAGAAGAGTTTTGGGTAAAATCATTTCATTTATCGTATGTGTTTTGACTTTTTGTTCTTGATATTATTACATATATCCTGATTTAAATAATTCAATAATATAAGACATGATTTATATATAATATATATTCATCATATATATATATATTATAGATCGATAAAAGTAATGACATACACCGTTCATGGAGACAGTAGGTCGTACGTACACATGAACGTTGTTTTCGTTTCCTTATTGAATTGAATGAAACTAAATATATGACATAAATATATATATACATAAATCTAGTAGAATTATTATTTCATATATTTCATTATTATTCATTATATAAACTTTATGATCATTCATGTATGGTTAACATGGAGAATGAATCTCATCGCTTCGTGGAGACGGTAGTCTGTACGTATGCACAAGCGATGATATCGTTTCCATAATTATTGAATTGAATTAGAGTGGATGATACAATATATAAAAATCAGAATTATGTCATAATAACTATGTATATTTATTCTTTACACCATTATACCCATCTAAGTATGGTGGTGTTGGAAAAACAGATTACACCACGGCGTGGAGACGGTATTCCGTACGCACGCACGCACGGTGATAACGTTTTCCTTAGGATGGATAGATGGTAAAATAGGGTTGTTTCATACTTATAATAAAATATCATTATATGAGTGATTCTTATTTTATTACTTCATAATGAAAAAACTAAATTAGAAGAAGTAGAAGAAGAAATAAAGTTGAAAGAATCTGTAACGGACATTACCTCTTCTTTGAAGTGCCTCTTTCATACCTCCTCTTAGGGAACTCAAATTGGTCTTTAAAGAAGACCAGGACCTCTAGGATGTTTATAGGGAAGTGTAGAAGAGAATTTGGTAGGGTTTTGCCGATACTGAAGGCTCAAAGTGGTGTGAGGAAGAGAGGGATGAGGTGCCCTTTTATAAGGGAGGAGAGGGGCACCTTTGGAAAAACTAAAAATATTATTTTATTATTAAGTCATATTCGGTTTTTAAAAGCTCCAAATTGATTTATTTCGAATCTAGAGTGGGGATGGGTCGAAATAATCTCATCCAATAGAATTTGGACAAGTTTAGGTAATTATTGTAACCTTATCATTTAGATTTAACATTAAGTTAAATAATTTAACTTTTACCGTGTCTTCCTGCTTTCTTACAGTATAAGGTTAAGAAACATAATATAACAAGCCAAACGAACCCCAAGTTGTTTATTATTAATATATATAACCTTATCTAAGTCATTTGTACGAACCTTATATTTTTAGGAATAAAATAACAATTAATAACATAATATTTGTTTTTTAAAACTATTTTATGTCAATTTTGACACTATTTGGTAATTTTTTTTT
Organism: Viscum album; assembly: GCA_963277665.1. Lineage (NCBI taxonomy): Eukaryota > Viridiplantae > Streptophyta > Magnoliopsida > Santalales > Viscaceae > Viscum > Viscum album. Next base: position 1,240,184,787 of record OY728153.1, read on the forward strand.
GAAAATCATAACAAAATTATTAGTTCAAAAAAAGTTAAAAAAATCAATACTAACATGTCATATTAACCTATAAAATTATTTTAATTCATAAAAAGTCTCAAATTACATTTATTTGAGTATTTATAACATTAATTATTTCAATATTTCATTATTAAGATAATTACTACATCATCATTGTGTCATAAATAAATTAAATTATTTACTATCTAAAAATTATAAATAAATTACCATTATGTATGAAATATTTTTATATTTCTAATTAATATTTATAGTCTAATTTATCTTATGTATAACTCTATATTAAAAATGATTTACTTATTAATCTTTGATTTTAACTATTTTAACCCTTCTTTAAATAAATTAATATTAAATGTCATAATCTAATCCAAGTGTGCCTAAATGGTCATATTTTATTCATAAGATTGTATTTGGTCGAATTACACTTATCTAATATAATTAGGACATGTGTTAGGGTAATAATAATATCATGTTTACCCTTAATTACCCTATTTACTTTTAACCGTGGTAAAAAAAGTAAAAAGTTACTATTCACAAAAATTATTTTCAACTCATTGAACCAAATTTTACTTATTAACATAAACCGTGTCTCTTGGAGTTTTTAAATTCCATTCACAGAAGCGATAAAATTATGTTTTATTTAAATTTGCAAATTCTTCTAGGAGGTGGGTAAAAGACGGTGAAAAGTTCAATAAAATTTTTATATATCTAAAATTAATATAAAATGACTCCAATGAATTAATTTGAACTTATATAGGTATTATGTATCAATTTCGACCTAAAATTAATTTAAATAAAATACATAATTATTTAAATAAAAAGTCATTTTTTAAATAGTAACCCAGTGTTTTCATTATTCATCAAAAATTGAAAGTTTTCAGAAAAATACCAAAATTTTACCCTAGGCTAATTTCGATATTCCGAATCCAAAAATGAAGTCCATTTTGAAAGATAAAATTTATAAAATTTCAAAAAGTGGGTATTATTATTCATAACAGATAGTTCTAATAATATTTTAATAATATATCGTCGTTTAGTAAAACCCGGTATTACGTACAACGCACGCTATTGAGGAAGGTCTCGATTGTGTGTAATGCAAGCCAAGTCAGGGTTGCGTGTTGTGCAAGACTCCGTTGTTGTTTTGTTATAACATAATCCAACCATTTTTCATTTATACATTGAATATATATATATATATATACTCAATGTTGCGTAGAATGACTATTATCAAACGAACTTGAAATTGTGTGTAACACAATCTAATAATAGTTTTGTGTATACTGCAAGATAATACGGTGTTGCGTATAGCGCAATATAATCTTGGTGTATCGTACAACAGAAGATATGAAAGAAATTAAAATGAATATATCTTATAAAATCTCGGGTTGTTACATTCTACCCCCCTTAAAATGAATTTCGCCCTCAAAATTCGTCGAGGTTATAAATCATTTACTATTCATAGAAACCCACATCGTAAAATGAAATACCAAAACATAACATTAATAACTAATGTATGAAACGTAACTGTTACCCAAATTAACTAATCACTAGGTTTCCATGTAGGAAAACATTGGTGAAAATATGGATATGGAAGAGATATCTAACCATCAAGTTCTGATGGAGAGTGGTAGAGATCATGGCTATGAAAACACCAACAGTCACAAATCTATAAATTTGTGATCATCTAAGGTAGACTCTGATTCATCAGATATAAGGGCACTAGGACAACATTTTTTGTTTTCAAGATCATTTCTCTAAGAATTTTAATTAGAATAAATACTTAATTTATTTTGATATAATATCACCGTTGTTCGTGCCTTGAACAATTTCCACTTCATCTATTAAAGAAATGAAGTTTAATTTGTCATTCGTGAAGTGTTAATAGATCATGTGATAGAATGATGGGTCATTCCATCTGTCTTAATCAAAAGGTTATCAATAGTTATATACATAACTCCATCTGTTGTATATCGTTCCAAAAATGGACTTATACTCCATATATCATACCACTTAATAAAATAAAACTAGTTTATACTAACTAGGGAATTCCTGTAGGCCAGTGGTAGGCGATAAAGGCCAGTCACACTTCAGTTGTGGGTTTGATTCCCAAAGCCTTGTCTGACGCGATGGGTTGTCGCCCGTCCTGCAAGTTGTCCTTTTTCTAAAACTACATTACTATAACATCCCATCAATAATATCGAAAAAAGTTATATCCTTAAACAATACTAACTTATGTACAACATAATCTATTCCAATCTTTAGGCTTATCTAAAATACTTTGGTCCAAGCTCATAGTATAAAGAAAATGATTACTTGAAATGTCACATAACAATCTCGTGAATGCCATCATTTATCCCCCATATATCATAAGATATATTTTGTTGGTCAAATTACAGACATGTGAATACCTTAATCATGTATTCTCTTGAAGAATGAATACCCATTGAACCTTAGTGAAAACATGAATGCAGTTAAAAGTTAACACTTTCCATATACCAAAATCCTTAAAATTCTATATACTCAAACCATGATATCACTTAGTCCTTATATCAATCATGAGCTCATGAATACAATCAAACATCTCATTATCTTATTATTCCTTCATTATTCTCATATCATCTACTTTCCAAAAATATCTAAATAACCTTCCATGGTTACCAGTACCATTCAACATATACTTTCAAATAATTTAGGAAAAACAATAGTTTAACAATCCTTAGATGATTCTTTATTCCATAGTACCATTAACTATACAATATAACTCTCGATAAACATACAATCATTCCACTAACTTCTTAAACAACTGACTGAGCTTCAACACTTCTTTCAGCTCATATATCATTTGTAGTCTCCTCATCATCATCCACATAAATACTACCCATATGACCATGCTGATTCTCTTCATGAGATTTTCCCTTAGGGAATTGGTTTGCATAATTCTCTTACATTCCAAATTTAAAACATCTAATCATTGTTTATGTCATAGCAATACCATTAACCTTGTCCATGGTGTTAACTGAACCTTTTCTTTTGCACTTACTAGATTTGTGTCCTTATTTTCCACACCCAAAGCATCTTCCATTTCCTTTGAAACAATCTCCTCGATGCCTCTTCCCACATGATTTACATGAGGGAAATTGAACTTTCTTTCCTCTATGAACATCATGAAACTCCATCTTTCTCTTATTATCTGAGTTGGGAAACATAACAAAGTTGAGATTATTGATCATATTATGAGATTGATGATTAGGCATAATAACGTTGTTTGGACTTCCAAATCCCGTTTCATTTGGTTGCTCATGAAGAATATCATTCCATTGTCCGTCATATCCTCCATTATCACAAATCTTCCTGTTTCCAGCCATTGTCTAAAACCCAAAAAGAATAGTGTGAGAGGAAAAAATCTTGCTAGGGAAAACAACATAGTAAAGGGGGAGTTCCCTCAATATCTAACATCTTAAGTTAAATTCTAAGATCATTACCATAGTTCTAGGACTATATCATATACATATACTTATCCTTAGGGACATCCCTAGACATACCTTAGAAATATCTCTAGGGATCTCACTAACGTTTTCGCATCCTAGTTTCCAAAGGTTGAATAAACGTTTCCTTTGATACCAACTGTAGAGACCCAAAGCTTGACGTACATGGACATTACATTAATTTTTCGGAATACTTAATATATAACAAAAACAGACACACAAGGACCATAATAGTTTAGTGTCTTTGGAAACTTGGAATATAAACTTCTAATCATGTTGAAATATCTTCAACAACTCCCATAAAGATCTTCCCATTTTTGTTTCCTTACCTAAAACGTTTCTCTATTTACTGGGGAAAATAAAACATAAAAAGGGTGAGCTCATATGCTCAGTAAGGTCAAACATAGAGAACATAAAAAAATCCATAAACATTTGAAAGCAAAAACTTGAACATGAAATTTAAACATCAAAATCTTGAGCAAAGACATAAATTGTGGAAGTATGTAAGGAATATATCATAATGGAACATCAACCATGATAAAATATAATGGGAATAAGACATGTAATTGTGGAAACCATTTAGCACTTGTTATGATTTCCATAGTAGCCAAGGCATTGCTGCCAAGACCATCTTAGTGGATAAAGTCCCTTTCTGAATCGAGTTCACTCTTCGTTTCAGTCCTGTAACACTGAACCAGATTAACTTACCGTTCTAGCCATGTCTATCTCATGAGATATAAATCTTTACCCAATGCATTGGAGGTATATATAGGTCCCACCCATCTCATAGTGAAATCACTCTTACTTGTGCCACAAAATAAATATACATCATTCATAATAACCCAACGATTGAAATGGGTTTCAAAAACATCATCCAATCATCACATAATCCATATAAAATAACTGGATATCATTTCATAATAATAAAAGTGAAACCATGTAAATCATAGAGACATTATACATACACATATGAAGTAATGTCATCTTAGATGGAAAATGGTTTTGATAAAACACTTGAAATGAATTCTTGTGGAAAATATCCTTTATTCTTCAAAATCATTTTCGTTTTACAAAATTCCATGCAATTTTAAATGAAAATTATTTTGTTGAAAATAGTCATGAAATCGTTTGGAGTAAGCTTCATGAAAATAAGGCTTTATAAAACCGTAAAAATCCATTCACACCGTATAAGTTAAAAATAACATTTTTCTCATACTTTTGTCGGAAAAGTCAAAACTTTACCCGTGTGGTGAACAAACGTAAGATTCCTTTCATAACATGTGGTAAATTTAAAAAATGGGTAAAAAGGACTTTAAAAATACATGAAAGAATTTTTAGATAACATGGGCATGGGTGATAACAATAACCCCATTAAATATTTAAGAATAACAATCTCGAATAATAAAGAGATTGGAATAGTTATCCCTTACCTTAGGTCCGATATGCTTTGTATGGATCCAAAAATCCTATATAATGATTTAAATAATGTCATTGACTTATTACATAATCATATTCATTATTATGATATCATATCTGTTTCACTTATGACTTTATATTACCTTTTCTTTTGTAAATTCAATGTTAAAGCAGCGTTTTGGGTAAAATCATTTCATTTATTGTATGTGTTTCGACTTGTCGTTCTTGATATTATTAATTATATCCTGATTTAAATAATTCCAGAATGTAAAACATGATTTATATATAATATATATTCATCATATACATATATATTATAGATCTATAAAAGGAATGAAATACACTGTTCATGGAGACGGTAGGCCGTACGTACACATGAACGATGTTTTCGTTTCCTTATTGAATTGAATGAAACTAAATAGATGACATACATACATATATACATAAATCCAGTAGAATTATTACTTCATATATTTCATTATTATTCATTATATAAACTTTATGATCATTAATGTATGGTTAACATGGAGAATGAATCTCATCGCGTCGTGGAGACGGTAGTTCGTACGTATGCACGAGCGATGATATCGTTTCCATAATTATTTAATTGAATTGGAGTGGATGATACAATATATAAAAATCAGTGTGATGGTATAATAACTATGTATAGTTATTCTTTACACCATTATACCCATCCAAGTAAGGTGGTGTTGGAAAAATAGATTACACCACGATGTGGAGACGATATTCCGTACGTACGCACGCGCAGTGATTTCGTTTTCTGTAGGATGGATAGATGGTGAAATAGGTTTGTTTCATACTTATAATAAAATATCAGTATATGAGTGATTCTGATGTTATTACTTCATAATGAAACAACTAACGAATAATAAGAAGAATAAGAAATAAAGTTGAATGAATCGGTAACGGACATTACCTCTGCTTTGAAGCGCCTCTTTGAGACCTCCTCTTAGAGAACTAAAATTTGTCTTTGAAGAAGACCAGGACCTCTAGGATGTTTCTAGGGAAGTTGAGAAGTTAATGTTTCAGGTTTTGGCCGATCTTGAAGGCTCAAAGTGGGGTTAGGAAGAGAGGGAGGAGGTGCCCTTTTATTAGGGAGGAGAGGGGCACCTTTGGAAAAACGAAAAATATTATTTTATTATTAAGTCATATTCTATTTTTAATAGCTCAAAATTGATTTATTTTTTAGATAAGGTGTGTATGGGTCGAAATAATCTCCATCCAATATAATTTGGAGAAGTTTAGGTAATTATTGTAACCTTATCTTTTAGATTTAACATTAAGTTAAATAATTTAACTTTTACCGTGTCTTCTTGTTTTCTTACAATATAAGGTTAAGAAACTTACTATAACAAGCCAAACGAACCCCAAGTTATTTATTATTAATATATATAAACATATCTAAGTCATTTGGCTGAACCTTAGATTTTTAGGAATTAAATAACAATTAATAATATAATATTTGTTTTAAAAACTATTTTATGTCAATTTTGACACTATTTGTTAATTGATTTTTTATGAAAATCATAACAGAATGATTATTTCTAAAAAAGTTAATTAAACCAATAATAACATGTAATATTAAACTATAAAATTAGTGTAATTCATAAAAAGTCTCAAATTACATTTATTTGAGTATTTATAACATCAATTATTTCAATATTTCATTAATAAGATAATTACTACATCATCATTGTGTCATAAATAAATTATATTATTTAATGTCTAAAAATTATAAGTAAAATACAATTATGTAGGAAATTTTTTTAGATTTCTAATGAATATTTATAGTCTAATTTATATAATGTATAACCCTATATTAAAAATGATTTACGTATTAAACTTTGATTTTAACTATTTTAACCCTTATTTAAATAAATTAATATAAAATGTCCTAATCTAATCCAAGTGGGCCTAAATAGTCATATTTCATTACTCAAGTTGTTTTTGGTTGAATTACAACTATCCAATAGAATTAGGACATGTGTTAGGGTAATAATAATATCATTTTTACCCTTAATTACCCTATTTACTTTTAACCGTGGTAAAAAAAAGTAAAAAGTTACTATTCACCAAAAAATTATTTTCATTATTCATCAAAAATTGAATGTTTTCAGAAAAATACTAAAATTTCACCCTAGGCTAATTTCGATATTCCGAATCCAAAAATGAAGTCCATTTTGAAAGATAAAATTTATAAAATTTCAAAAAGTGGGTATTACTATTCATAACAGTTAGTTCTAATAATATTTTAATAATATATCGTTGTTTAGTAAAACCCGGTATTGCGTACAACACACACAATCGAGGAAGGCTGCGATTGCGTGTAATGCAAGCCAAGTCAGGGTTGTGTGTAGTGCAAGACTCCTTTGTTGTTTTGTTATAATAGAATCTAACCATTTTTCATTTATACATTGAATATATAAATACACACACACACATATATATATATATACTCAATGTTGCGTAGAAGGACTATTATAAAATGAACTTGAAATTGTGTGTAACAAAATCTAAGAATAGTGTTGCATATACTATAAGCTAATACGGTGTTGCGTATAGCACAAGATAATCTTGGTGTATCATACAATAGAATATATGAAAGAAATTAAAACAAATATATCTTATAAAATCTCAGGTTGTTACAAATCCCCACCATGACCCCTTTGAAACATCCATCCACATGTCTTAAAGGTCTTATTTTGGGTATTATACCAACCTTACAAGGCTTAAAGGGTAAAGAAAAGAAGGTTCTCAAAAGAAGGGGTAGAGATTTTAACCATTATTTTTTCTTCTACCTTCATAAAAACACTTATAAACATTTTTATATATTAAAATAATTAAATTACATATTTTGATATGTTATTATGTTCATTTATTAACCATAATCTATCCAAATATTCTTCTAATTAAAAATGAAACAATTACTCATGTGTACAGTTGAGGACCACCTCCTGCACTGATGTAATTATTTTCCTACCACCTCCAATCACTAATATTTTTAATGATTGATTTAATGAATATATTTGATATTCATGTCAAAATTTTTATCCTTTAAAGATAATATATAATCTATTTTCTTACCTTCACATCCATTGGAAAATGATAATTTTATTTATGTGGACATGTAGATTACCACTTCTACGAATTGATATAATTCATTTTTCATCATCGCCTTATTTTGATTTTATATATAATTGTATATAATGAAGAAATATTTTATTTATGACAAAATAATAATTCTCTATGGGAAAATTGATTCTTACTTTCTCTCTCACACAATTTAGGAAAAAATGGAAGAGTTACCCATGCATACATACAGACTACCATCTCAATGTTGGAACAAAATTAATTTTTCATAACCACAATACATATATGGTTATGAAATATAATTACGGTATAAATATGATAATTATTTAATTATTATTATTTTTTTATAATGTAACAATAAAATCTTTTATCACATTCAACATATCAAAGTCAATTTTAAATTATGAATCGAATGTTTTTAAAACATCTGATATTGGATTAATTAGTTCATTAATTAAATGTTACATGGTAATAGGTTAAATAAAAGGAATAATAAAATAAAAAAGGATTTTTAATAAATCCATATAATTGATAAAAATTTATTACAAATGATATAAAGAACATATGTGACAATTTGGACACATTCTATGGGACACTTTAACTTAAGAACTCTTTATAAATGTTTTAAATATTTATTTAGTAAATATTTTTTTCCATGTACATATTATTAAAATTATTTTATGGTTGTATTTATAATGAATAAAATGATATATAAATAACATTTTATTTTTGTTTCTATTCCCATAGAAAGGTTTTTAAAAGGATTTTATTTATAATTTATATTTAAAGTTTTGTATTTTATTACAAAATGGAAAAGTACTGTTCTATTTTAACATATTTGAAATAAATATATTTTCCCACCACCATAAATATTATTTTATATATGGGTTCCTCTAAAACATTTCATGTTTTCATCAATGAAAAACCATCCTTCCCATTATTTTTGGTATTTTCAAAAATAGTTTTCAAATAAATGAATGGATATTTATATATCTGAAATTGATTTTCTCTATGGGTGAAATGAATATTTTTATGAGTCTGATGATAGACATTCAAGCATTCATGTTTTAGGATTATGTTATGGTTCTTGGATACATTTTATGATGAACAAAAATCTTGATATATCTCATAATAATGAGTGATCTAGATATATTTTTCCTCTATATTGGATAAAGTGACAGATATAACCAATTATAGGATTACCCTATTGATTATTATAATTAACTGGGTAGCTTATTCCATTTGTAAGAGTGATTGTAATATATATATTAAAATGATGTACCAATTTACCTACATGATTTATCTAGGAATCATATGGATTTTTATGGAATGTTTATGATTTTAAATGGTTTTATAATGATCATAAGTTTAAAAAAATTATCCTACTTCTTATGGGTGAAATTTGTTACTTTATGAAAATGTTTTCATTATATTTTCATGATTGTAAAGAAAACCTTATAAGTTACAGTTTTCATATATGTTTTCTTATGTAATTTACCATGAAAATATTTGGGTAGTGAAGTTGACTTCTTGGGTATGAAATTATCTATTTTTTGCTCAATATTTATTATGAAAAAGGAAAATTGTTTTTATATTATGTATCAATAAATTAACAGGTCTCATTATTTAATTTCATATGTACCTTAAAGATTTTTTGAACTCATCACACATTTTTAAAATGTTTTCATAGGGTTTAAGAATAATTTAGAATAATGATGAAGACTTGATACAAAAAATGTGTGTATAATGAAAAAATGAGCAAGTAAATACTTGGTTATTGTCTTGAAATATTTTTTCCCAATTCCATAAAAATTTAAACCTAAAAGGTCCTTGATTATGTAATTTATCCAATATTTATATTAGAATTTTTATTATTTTTAATGATAAAATTGGGTCACGTTTATTTGTATCAAATCAAGATATGAAACGATTATGTTTTTAGCACCAAATCCAGGTGTAAAAGTTCATAGTTGTTAAAGATTGTATTAGAGAGTGTTTTAGATAGCATTGGAGATTGGAATGTTTCCATGAGAGGCTAACTTGATAACTATGGTACCATTAGGGTTTTACAAGTTTATGGTTGACCAAAATTTCAAATTCATATAAAACCTTTTTAAGGTTTTAAGTGATGGAATTTTATGATGATTAAGAGTTTTTTGGGAGATATTTAAGGTAATAAAAAACTTAGGTTGAGTATTTTTTAGTGATTTTTTCTAGGGATGATGATTTTATATTTTATAGTCATACATTTAACGGTTTTGATAACCTTTAGTGTTAAAATGATCTTTAATATTGAGGTAACTATAGTTAATTTGGATTAAAGGATTATTACTAGTTGGGAACCTATGATTAATCATATAGATAACCATGGGATTAAAAATTTATTTAATGTCTAGGTGATCAAATTTATTTCTTGGGAATTATTATATTTTGGAATATTATATAATTAAGGTAAATGTAAATATTATTGACTAAAATGGGGTTTTTAGTTTGGGAATAAAGGTTGAATTCTATTTTCCAAGTATAAATGATTTTATTTTTTATTTATAGTAATTTGTTCTATTTATAAAAAATATCAGTATATTATATAGAATTTATGAACTGGTGTTATAGTTGTTTATGTGAATTTAAGAGTGATTTATTATTGTAGATATATGTTATGTTTTAAGGGGATGATTATGTGGTCAGATTGTTATATTAATTCAGGTTTGAACTTGTTGAGAAATATTTTAAAGAATTTTGAGGTTTTTTATTTATCAAATTATTTAATTTGTCCTTTTTTCTTATTCTTGAGGATTTAGGGATTAATTTTTTATTTCTTCACATGAAGATTTATTCATATTAGATATTAGATTGACTTGTACTACCCATTTTATTTTTGTTTATTGACTAAAGACAGAAAAAATGGATTTCTATCATTTTTTGAATATTATTATCCATTAGAAGTTTATTTTATTGCTTAAAAAATAATTTTGAATGTTCATTTATTTGAGTATGATATGTGATAAAAGTAAAAATTTATCAAAGAAAACCCAAAGGAAGAAATTATTCTTATGAAATGGAAATAAATAAAGTAAGGATATTTTATCATGTTCTCTATACCAATTGTAAAATAATCCCTAAACTCTAGTAAAAGGATTTTTAATTAAAAATATTATTCTTTTACCTTAATTTTTTATGAATTGATGGTATTTTGTATCCCCTACTAATTTATGGTTTTGTGTTCATTAACATTCTCATGATCACATTCTATATCACCCCTTATCATTATTTAGTCATTTCTCTTCTCCTCAATGTAAATATTTTCAATTCCCACTAATTGTATCCTAGTCGGAAACCTATATATGTCCTATTCTAGATGACCTTCATCTTTCTATTTCCTAATTTTAAAAAGAAATATTAATTAAACATTTTTATAATGAAGGTTTTCAACAAAGGTATTTTCAAATATTAAACCCTTTATTACTGAGCTCAAGATATAAATTTTAGAACAAAATTAATTAATGGTGGTAGAATATAAAAACCTGACAATTTCTTTAAAAGAACATTATTTTCTATAACATTCTTAACACGTAACACTGACCTTTAAGTGAATAGTGATATACTATGAATATTATTATTATACCATTATTACCAACCTTTTATATTCTCAGTATGAATAGGATTAATAGAATTATGAAATATATAAAATTTTCTTATGCAACATACATTTCTTGATTTATGTTTATAAAATAAGCAGTAAATATTTATTAAAGTTATTTGATTTTTAAAAATGTGTTCTCTTCAAAAATAGTTTTTATTTATTTTTGTGAGAACATATTAAAATTAATTTCTTATATATTTATAAAAATAATTTGATAAAAAATATTATTTTTGAAATCATCATATTGAAATTATATTAGGGTAACATTTTTTGATTTTTTTGGAAAATAATTGTTTTGTGTATAAATAGTGAAAAATACTGATTTTATAGAAAATTTTGTTTTCTTTTGTAGTATTTATGAAGTATTATTTATTTTAAATTGATTATAAAATTTAATTACTTATTTTATATTAAAATTAATCTAATTTGAGTCCTTTGAATAAACATTATAATTAATTTGATATAAAAACATTTTTACTCTAAAAATGTTCTTTTTCCGGAAGACCCATCTTTCATCATATTATGAGGGTTTATATTAAATGAAATCTCATCCACTTATAAGGATTTATTTTTATAAAATATTATCTATATTTTGAATCATGAGGTTAAAATTTGGTAAATAGGCCATGTTTATAGTTTTCATAATGAATAGTGACCATGGTAACATTTACACTATAACAAAAGAAGCATTTAACAGCACTATAAAAGACCTTTATCAGAACTACAAAAGAACTAACTATAGAAGAATGGGTAAAAGAGATATTATTTTATAAGTTCTATAAAATCCCATATTAATGGGTCCTTTAATAGTGCAAAAACATGACTGTAAATAACCCCTTTATTAGCACTTCTTTTAGCGCTGTAAAAGGACCATTTTAACAGTGATTTTTTAGCGTAGTTAAAGGAGGTCAAATTATAATTTTTTTAAAATTTATGATCCCAAACCCTTTATTTTCACTTCCATGAGCCCTTTAATAGTGCTCCATCCCCCAAAACCCCCTTTATTAGTGCTACTTACACCACCACCCCTTTATCATCACTTTTTGAATTTATATCCCTCCTACGCCTACCTGGATTCAAACACTACAAATCTCATTTGAAGATGGAATTCCTTTACCACTACACCATGTTGTTTTATTTCTATTTAATGATATTTTTGTTTATATATATAAATATATATATTTACGAATATATATTTTTCAATCATATATTTATATAATTTTTATTAAATATATATTTGTAAAATATATGTTTTGTGTGAGTGTGTTATATATTTACTTATATTAATTTAAATATATTATATATTATATTCATTTACATATAATATAATATAATATATATATATATATATTAATACACGCATATATTTATATATAAACATTATATATTTTTATAATGTAAAAAATGGTTCGATATTATTTTAAATAAATTTTTTGAATATGTGTTTATTTATATATAATAGAAGATACATATTTATATATAATTTTTAATTATTGAAAAATAAATTTTTATATAAAATCACCATTTTTATAGGTATATATATAAAAATGTATTCATTTTAACAATGTAAATAAAAAAGTAATTTTTTTACTTTAAATAAAATAAATAATAAATATTTATTTTCTATATTAAAAAATTCATTTCTATATAAATATGTTGATATATGTATTCCTATAACTGATTTATTTTAAGTAATTATAAGAAAATATGAATATATTTGATTATAAATTAAACAACATTATGAAAAATTAGAAAATTTTAAAACCATACTATCACTATGATTATAATCCCTAGGAATAAATTCAGTCCCCAATGATAAGAAGAAAACAATACCCTCTTAAGCAAGGCTTAAATTCCATCAAATGTTAACAAATTGGGGTATGCTGAGCAAACATACAGTTTTAGAGGCCTTGTAGGACTTTTTGGCCTTGAAAAATGTGACAAAAATTTCTCCCATGTAACTAGGGAATACTGTTCATCGCAGGCTTTGATTTGATATGTGCTAGAGTGCAAATGGATAGTTGGATCAAAAGATGTGGTCGTTTGAAGTTCGAGTTATTTTTTCAACTTATTTTAGATATTTTATTATTATTTTTATTTTACTAACTTTGAATTTTTATTATATATTTTTACTCAACAATAATTAAAAATTTATTAAATAAAAAATTATTAGTTTTTTAAGAAATATTCACTAAATAACTTATATATTACGTATAAATTTCAATTCAGCCATATTGTAAAACATATTTAAATATATATATATATATATTATATTTATACGAATATTGATATATATATATATATATTATTTTTAATGTTTTTAAATATACATTTTATCAGTGCTAGTAAAAAAACATGAAAAATGGGGGGGGGGGTATCAACACTTTTAAAAACACACTGATATAGGCCCCCTGTCAGTTATTTTTTACTAGAGATGATAACGCCCCCACCTTTATTTTCGCTTTTTCACTAGAACAAATAAAGGGTCCCCATTATCAGTTTTTTTACTAGCATTGTTAAAGGGGGCCTTGATTAGTGATTTTTTACAAGCGCTGATAAAGGGCCCCCCTTTAATAGCACTATTAAAGATGCCCTTTAATAGTTCTAAATATGTTTTGTTAAGGACCCCCTTTAATAGCGATTGTAAAATCACTGAAGTGGGAATATTTTACAATTGTTTTAGAACGAATTGTTAAAGCCCTAACACTGAATAAAGTTTTTGTTGTTGTAGTGTTATCAACACAATAAAGACTAAATAAGATTAAATAGGTTTAAAGATAATGTGATAAGGATTAAAAATAAATAAAATTCCTTGTATTATTTAACTGGATGATCTTATTTCATCCATAATCTTACAAACATTGAAAATATTACATTTTTCATTTATATTTGATAAATAACTTTATATTATTTCATGAATAATTATAAAATGTCCCCTTCTTAGGTTTTGTATCTCTACTATGTTTTCACATTGAAAAAAATAATTCAGGTTTGGTTATAAATTATTATTATAAATATGAATTAATTATTTTAATATAGTAATTTATTTTTAATTTTTATTGATGAAATGGTAACATGAAATTCTTACGTAACACTGACACAATGTTTCAGCAAGCAGTAGAAACATCAAGTAAATGATTTTAAAATTTCTAAAATTAAATTTATTAGGAGAGTTAGGGTGTCCCAAAAAACTATATAAATATACTTTATTTTTTATGTGTTTAAAATTTATTTCTATACTATATTATTATCTAGATACAGTGTTGAAAATGACTTTATAGGTATTTTCTGTAAAATAAAATTTTATTAAATGATTTGAAATTCATAAAATTATTTTATTTAGAAATTTAACTGTGATATGGTATATCATATAAAAATTTGTTTATTTATGGGTCAATTTTACTTTTATAGTAACCTTTTCAACCCCTAAACAACAAAAAAACCTTGTTATCATAGTAATCATTAAAATGGTTAATGGGAGGTTAAAAATAGGAGATAAGGATTAAAATCACATAAATAAGAAAATAAATGATTATATGAGATTATTTAGATTTATCATCACCATATATTTTAAATATTCCATCTTCATGAAACTTTTCCATGAAAATAAATTTATATTAAATGAATAATTTTACCAATTATAAGGGTGGCCCTCTCCTCCCTTATTAAGGGAAACCACTTCGTCTGTCTTCTATACAGTTTAGGTGACTCTTATCTTAGAAAAAACCTTAAAAATATCTTTCTAAATTTTTTCCCCACTTAATAGAGGTATTTTTTTTTTATAATACCAACCTTATATGGCTTAAGGTGTAAAGAAAATGAGGTTATCTGAAGAAGAAGTACAACATTTACCTACAGTTTTAGTTTTATTTATTTTTCTACCTAATTCAGAACCCATCTAACTATTTTTTATAACAAAATTAATATATCAAATATACATATATTTTATTATATTTTTTTTATTTTATTAATCCATATCATTATTCATCTAATGGGAAGTAAACCCATGATTCATGTCTTCGATAGACAACATCCTCACATACTGATGTAATTTTTTCCTTCAGAACATCTCATGGTTATTTATAATTATTGTTTAAATGTATATGTATGATATTATAGATATAATTATAATTATTTATATTTAATATATCATATATTTTATTACCTTTACATTCATTGAAAAATTATAACATTGTTTATTAGTAAGTATAGATTACGACCTCCGCAAAGAGATATGATTTATTTTTCATCAATATCCCACATGGCTCGAATATATAAGTGTATTTTGCGAAATAATATTATTTTTTCATATAATAATAATTATATAAATAAAATTTATACTTACCTTATTTCCCTCTCAATTTGGTGGAAAATATAAATGTTACTCATGTTGACGTACAGACTACCATCTCCATGTTGTAAAATAATTCATTTTCCATAACTTCATTACGTAGTCAGTTATAAAATAAAAAATAATGTATTAAAATGAAAATTATTTCATGATTATTATTAAATATATATTGGAATAATTAACTCTTTGAGAATGATCAACCTACCAAAGTCACTTTTTCTTCTATGAACTGAATGTTCTCAGAACATCCCAGGTAAGGTTAATTGATAATGTAATTAAATATCGCATGGTAAAAAATGAAATTAAAAGAATAATTAACTTATAAATTCTTATTAGGAAATAAAAATAATTTATACTAGTTTATTATATAGGATATAAAAAACATACATGAAAATTCAGACTCAATGTGTAAGACATTTTACCTTAAACCCCCATTTTAAATGTTTTAAATATGTATTTTCAAAATATTTTTATCCCATGTATATATTATTTAAATTATATTGTGGTTATATTTATTCATAAATAAATGAACTATGAAGGGAATTTTATTTCTGTTTTTTTAGTTTCATTCAAATTTATCAAAATTAATTATTTTATATATTTTATATGGAACTTTTTATCTTTCTTTACAGAAGAAAAAAATGATTATTCTATTTTAATATATACATTGTTAATGGATTTTTACACTATGAAGAACATTATATGATATTTTTTTACTTTAGAATATTTCATTTTTTCATAAAATTAAAACCCTCCCTCCATTTATTCTTGGTATTTGAAAAAAGGGTTATAAAAGGAATGGATATTTATAAATCTGGAAATGTTTTTCTTATGAATCCAAAGAGTATTTATATTTATTATGGGGATGGAAATGAAATATTTCAACTATTATGAATATTTTGTAGTTATTGGACATTATTAAGGATGAATAGTGATACCAATATATCACTTGATGAGTGATGATCCCGATATATCTCTTGAATAAATTGAGTAAAGGGATAGATATAACCGATTATATGATTTACCTAAGAGATTATTGTGATTTACTAGTTAGGATATTCCATTTTTAGGAGTGATTTCAATAATGATATGAAAATGTTATCCCATGTTTAATATATTATTTATCGATTCATTATTGGAGTTTTTATGGAAATATTTTTATTTCACTAGGTGATCCAATCAGCTTATGTTTAAATGTAGGTTTATGCTGTTTTTGAAGGGAGAAATGTATGAATTTGTAAAAAAACATTTTCCAAGCCTTTCATGGATGTAAAAAAACATAAAATTTTTATTTTACCTTTAAGTTTTCTTATGAAATGTATTATAAAAATATTTGTGAAGTGATGTTGACATTTTAGGTAAGAATGTTTTTTTCATGCCAATATTTATAAAAAAATTAAAACTGTTTTCATAATTTTCATTCATGGACTAACGAGTTTATTTATTTCTTTTTATATGTCCCTACTGAGACATTTTTTCTCCCCACCTATTCAAATAATATTCAGAGGTTTTAAAGATAAATATGAATAATAATGAATACTTAATATGGAAAAAAAATCTTGATATATTATAAAACATACTCAGTTAAATACATTGTTAATTTTATGTAAGAGTTTTTCCTTATTCTATAAAACTCGATACCTAAAATGTAATTGGGTTTGTAAGTAATGTAATATTTCCATTTTATGTTGTATGTTTTTGAATGATAAAATTAAGTCATATTAATTGGTATCATGGAAAAAATTTAATGATTATTTTTTTACTACCATATCGTGTTGTACAAATTTATGGATATTATAATATGTGTTCGACTATAAATTATTTATTCATCATATCATAATGTAGTCATGGAATGAAATTTTTTTTATAATATTTTGGAAATAGTATAAAATAAAATTTCATCAATACAGACATTGGTTGATACCAAAAATTTCAATCACCCAAAATTTTTATTTTAAAGAATTAAAATGGTAAGTTATAAAATGATACATCATAGAAGATAGATATTTTATATTTAAAGAGTAAAATGAAAGTAAAATTTAAAACAGTCATTAAATTTTTTTAAAAAAATCTTTAAAAATTGAAGATGTCAGGGGTCCCTATTGAAAATATCAATTTTGAAAAATTTAATTGATTTTTTTAAAAAATAATTAGAAATAAATATCAATAATAGACCCCTGTAAATGATTATCCATAGGAAATTTAGATTTTATGATAAAATGTATAATAGGGAAGGGAAAAAAATTTCAATATTTTTAAAAAAATTCCTTTATTGAAACTCATATAATAAAAAGAGTGATATATCTTCTATTTGAAAAGAGGTTTAAATTTAATGATAAATAATATATATTTCATTTTCAAATTAATAATGTACAATAATGTCTGAAAGAGAGAATACAAACATAGAAAAGAATGAGATTATTTAGAAATGATGTTATTTTTTCTTAACATCATCAAATTTTTTGAAGAATGAAATCCATCAAAGAATATTTTTATGTGAAAAATTAAATTACATAGAATATAAAGAGGAAATAAAATAAAATATCAATATATTTTATAATAAAATAGTCTTGTAGAAACATAGTCAAAGAGAAATAATTATGACTCACAAAATGAACTTGACTCCATAAAATACCTTACCTTTACTCTCGACTTCTAAGAAAGATAATTAATCACATTGATAATAAACATTAACATATTAATTACTTATTTAATGACCTTATTCACATATATTACCATTTATAATCTTTTAATATAATAATTAATTATACATTCATTAGTTGGTTAATGTTTATTTTCCCTATCAGGTGATAATAATTTTCATTTCGTTTCATATGTTTTATAATGGAATTGTCAATAACAATTATTAGATACCAAGTTTATATATAACATATTTTAAAATATATTTAAACTAATTTTTTCAATGGTTTACACATCCTTATGATTATTTGATTGAAACTATGGTGTGGTTTGTGAGAATAGAATCCATGACGAGCTTGTTTTGGGTAATTTAGTTATATCAGTGTATTAATTTATAAATTTTATTTTTATTATCCTTGCATGATAATATTGAGGAAATAGATTAACTGTTAATATCATTTATATTCATAAAATGTATTTTAAAACCCATAAAATTGTCTGATGATTAAAAATGGAACACATTTCTCCATATAAGTGGTAGTTTGCATGTACACATAGGCGACATTTTTATTTTTCATACAACATAAAGAGGTTTGAAATTGGTTTATTTTTTAAGAATGTGAATAAAAATATAAATATCCTATTATTTATTAAATACCCCATTTTGACTATCCATGTAATGTTGTTATGAAAAACCAAATATTGCACTCATATAGGCGGTAGTCAATACATATGTACGGACGATGTTCTTAATTTTCTAAGGGACATGATAGATAATGATTGTTTCATAAATATAAGAAAATTTAATTATAATAATGATATGGGTGTTATTATGTTAGGATTTTATAAAAGGCTTTTATGTAAAAGAATAAAACATAAATAAATTTAAATGAAAATAAGTGATTTGGGAATTTATACCTTACTCCTTGGAATAACACCTTTGTAAATTTGATTAAGTCATTGAATGGTGGTCCTTTGAGGAGGCTGAAACATATACTATATTTCTAGAAGTTTGGGTGATGTATTTGGGTAGATTTTGGTGTAACTAATGGTCTTGTGTGTGTAATGAAACATGATTTAGTGAAGGTATCCTTTATACCAGTGAGGAGTAATATATTTGTAATAATAGAATCACTATTCAATGAAAGTGGATCCAAAATAAGGAAATAATATATATGAGATGTGATTTTGTAGATAAATACCCCAAAAACCATTTGGAAACATGTTTTCTACATGATTTAAGTCTATTAAACTTTTTATAAATTTGAAATTTTATTATTTACCATGGTAACTAACTTATACCAAATTAACTTATTTTTATGCCTAAAGTAAAATGGATCATATTACACAATTTATACCCTATGATTATAAATATTAAATCTTTTTTATTAGATAAAATTTATAAAGTGAAACAAATTAAGTTTATAATTTTAAAAATTTCACACATTAAAAATACTTTTAGAAGAAAATAAAACACAAGTTATAATATTTTAAATAATGGTTTTTAAATTAAAATTACTTTTCTTAAATGTATAAATTTAATTATAAAATAAAAAATTATTCAATAAAAAATTTATTAATTTTATATAACATGTTTATATTTTAAAGATTTCATAAAGGGCTTAGTAATAGTAAAAATAATATTTTTTATTATTCACCATAAAATCTATTTCTAAAAAATTCAAAAAAATAATCCAAAAATAAAAATATTCTTATAAATTCAAATATTATGTTAACAATATTAAATTCAAGTTTAATTTTTTTTATTTTAATTTATAAATGGAAACATAAAATATAATGAAAACTAATTTTATTGAAATGTCACTTTTTAAAATATGAAATATTCTTGATCTTATTTTCAATAAATTACAAATTAAATGAATGATAGTATATTTTTAATATAATTATGCATAAATTATAGTCATTACTTAAAAGAGTTAAATTTAATATATTTAGATAAAAATTACAGAACATTTTTTAAATTTATCTTTTTTTTAAAAACCCTTTAATCAATATCGTGGAAATTAACATAAATATTTGTAGCATATTTTCATACATAGAAAAATTTATGTTATTACAAAATTTGAAAAATATAATTAAAAATATGAAAATAAGTTTAATAGATTTAGTTTCAAAAACTGATAAAAATAAATTTTTATGTAAATCTGCATAACACATAAAAACTATTTTGGGAAAATGTACCTTGTACGCATAAAATAAATTTATTAATTGTCTCTTAATGACTATTAGATAGATTTTAACATATCTTAGACTATATTCCATAAAAAAATTCATTAAAATTTTTATTCCACTTAATATAATAAAATTCATGACATATAAAACGTAAATTTATAGTAAAATATATATTTGTACATTAAATGACATTATTAATTATTTAGAATCATTAATTGAATTTTATCAATGTATTAGTATTAAAAAATAACATTATATTAATTTAAAATTAGAAATTATAAATTTATACAATATATTTCATATATAAAAAACTTATTAGATTAATAATTACATTTTTAGATCATCGTAAATTATATTTACATAACCCCTTAATATCTATGAGTAAAATCTAAGGATATAATAAGATATGGTGGTAGTTATGGGTTGAGATTCAACTATCATAGATCTCATAGAAATTTCAATGAGCTTTAACTCCTATTGTAAAATTGTTTAGCTAAAATTGTAATTGTTATAGTTCATATTAGTCTTGGTCTATAGAAAAAAAAATTTACCCCACCTTCTTTCCTAGCTTAGATAGGTGATACTTAAAAACAAAACTTATACTTCTCAGTATCATCAATTATTTTTTATATGTTTTTTTTAAAGTGAGGTTAATTATATTTATACATGATAATTTAATGGTTATATCATAATATTTAAATTTAAAAAATTTAATTTACATTATCAGAGATTCATTTTATTTTAGTGTTACATGTCAAAATATCAATTTATAATAGAATTCATATAAATGGAAATTAATAAAAAAAAATTGGGGCGTTTCCTTCTCCCCGTCATAAATAAATTGTTTCTTTATAATGTTAATTTTCACATACTAATAAAAATATAACAAGGTATCTATAATATTTTAGTTATTTAAGAAATATTTTATAGAGATATATCAAAATTACAATCTAAGGAAACATATCATTTTTCTAATAATATGATTATCTTTAGTATTGATTTTTTAACCAATAATTTGAGATAAACATCCCTCATTATTGGGTATCCAAAATTCAATAATAGAATTAGTTTTAATAGAGATTTCTAGTCAGTCGTACACTAATATATGATCATAGGAGGATTAAAAATATGAAAAGTGATTTCTATATTTGTGTAATAATAAGAAGAATATATAGATATAGTCATTTCATTTTCCAAATCACACTAAATTTATCTCAAGGAAAGATAATAATATTTTTGTGAAGCAAATTCCCTCAAAAATAAACATGGGGTATAATAATCATATAATAAGACGTTTTGTCCAATAATTCAATATGGCGACTTGATTCTCTTAGAAATATTTCACAATAAACTATACTAGAATCCAATAACTCATCCATATATCAATAGTGGAGGATAAGTTTTCCCTAATTATCATAATCCACTTTAGTGGTAGTCATCACGCCCTTAGTCATAGATTTTTCCCATTCCTATTATACACTTTATCACTTAGGTTAGCAAACTGATTTGCATAATGCCCAAAATCCTTGAATTTGAATCATTTAAATGTGGGTGGTGAATTAGTTAGTTACTTTTTATCCTCTAATAAGTTAATAAACCTATTATCATTACATTAGAGGTTTTGAACTTGTTTCCTTCCCTTATGACACTTAAAACACCACCCATAACCCTTTAAGAAATTACATGGATGATTTTTCTAAAAAAAATTTATATACCTAGTTAGTGTTTATTTACCCCATATGACTTTTAATTAGATATTAATGAAATGGTATTGATGAAAATATATGGTAAAAAATAATTCCATGATCTCTACCCATTTCATAGATTCTACATCCTGATTTTTCATTTTATTCTTAATGAGATTCAACTATTGGGTAAACTATCCTTCCAAATGATAAACTACCTAGACACCCTTCTCATTCCCCTATCATGGGATAATGGAATATATTTTTTCCATTTAATTGATCCATTGATTGATGATAAGTGTATTAAAATATACATTGAAGGAAGTTGGATGTTTTTTCATGAAAAATAAGATAGAAAGTTACTTCATCCGTGATTTAAAGAGATCAACATTGTTCACCTTGTTTTTCATATCTTGGTAGAGTTATAAGATTCATTATTATTTACCCAACCCATTTGGTTACTCATTGGAAAACCACCACATTTATCACCACACCCATTTCAAACTAGGACTATCCTTTCTCTTTCCATAAAATAAATAAATTAAAGATAAGAATACATGGTCTTAAAAAATTATTAACATAAAAGGAATAAATCATAAACGACATATATACCCTAACTTATAAATTTTTAGGTTTCAATATAGGATATTAATTCTCCATTTTCTAATATTTTCAATAAATAATACATATTTAATCAAATCCTTCATAATAGATTATATGTAATATAAAATTCTTCAAATAATATCCCTTCAGAGTGTCAAACTAGGTGTGCGTTTAGCACACTTTATCATGCACTAGATGAAAAATGAATAAATATAAAACAAACCTTTTTAGGGTTATTACCACGTGGTCTATCAATTATATAGAATGTGTGCTATTTTTTATATCCATACAGGTATTTAATTGCAAGGAAACCACACAATCTCTAATTTGCCAATATTTTATGACGTTATCTTATAATTAGACTTATCCTTATGGTTTTCTCTAATGTTATCTCGTCCTAATATCAAAATATAATTTACATAATACATAATAACAACTACACTATTCAATAAACATAACTAAACATTGGTTTGATTCCAAATTAGGTGACATAGACATTCACTCTTAGGTCCAGTGCTAAAAATAGATACTTTAAAAACAAGCATCGATACTAAGTGAGATGTACCATGCCAAATAAAAACAATTTTCCCATTCTATTACAAGAATAATCATTTAATCTTTCACATAGCAGAACCTCACTAATAATTGGAGGTTTATTTTATTTTAGGTATAGCTATAAAAGGAATATATTTTACAATTTTAGTGATCATTTCTCCATAATAAAACCACACTATACCCACTTCTTAAACTAAAAGATTAAATATTCAATTAAAATCTTCACAGAGAATCACAAGGTCAAATACAATGCAAATCATTGAAAAAATGGCAAAAAAAATACTAAAGGGTGTCTGAAATAATTGTGACCAAGAGGGTTAATACGTAAAAGTTCAACACACTTAGAGGGGGAGGGAACTCAAGCTAGAGAAGACCATATGAGGATTTTCCTGAAATCCCTTAATAGTAATAAAGTATTTAAATTTTTTACCATCACGCCAAGTATGATGGAGTTTCACTCTATTAGGAGATATGATCTTACACCTATAGATAAGATAAGCAATAGACCAGGGTGTGTGGGAGTTGTCATGCATGGAAAAGTGAATAGTAGAGGAGTCTGTTTCAATGGAACACACTTTGAAATTCTTTGATTTTTAGACTTCTAGGCCATTAAGGAGGGCGTAATATTCTATAGAAATAAAATTTCCCCATCCATAGTAGCTACTGAAGGAAACCAGGATTGATCCATAAATTTCACGAACCATGCCAATAGCCCTCACAAATTTGAGGCTACAAGAACCATCAATGTTGAACATGAGTACACTGATGGTATGAATCCATCCAACACAAAAAACCCTAGAAAATGAATCCATATTCGAGAAAGGTTCCACTCTATCAACCAAAATACATCCCAAAGTGTTTTTGTTCTCCCACTACTACACCAGGGAGTCCAATTTCACTACTAATCTTCTGGATCGAACCTATAATTCTACTATTGAGCATGATATTACCGTATGATGGCTTTTATTTATAGTGTTCCAGATATCTCAGTATCTAGTAGACCCCTTTCTTTACTTCTCATATGGTATACTCATCCTTATAACATTGGGAATGGAAACATAATAAAGGGGTGATTTAAAATTCATTTTAATGGAAAACATATCAAATAATAATAATGGATAGATCATAAACATGTGGGAAAATAGGACTATGGAAAAAATATCTTATTAAAAATATTGTGGAATAATAATTGATGATCCTAAAACATTATGATCATTAGGGTTCATGATGCATAAATATAATACCATAGAAAGGATATCAAAGAAGAATATAACAATATTCTTGAAACATGGGATCAAAATATAATAAATAATAATAATAAATAAATATATTACAATAACAATCAAAGGTAATTATTACCATTTTGAGTCACTCAATCCCACCCATGCTTGTGAGGAAACTTAATCATGTCCATGATCCCTTTTCTCATGAGATATAAATACTTTCCAATTCATTGGAGTGAATTATAGGACCCCACACATTAATCCTTGACACATATGTGTGTCATATAAAATTAATCATTCATTATATCAATAGTATCCCATATAAATAAAATTAGTTTCATAACATCTATGAAATATTATCAGATAAAATATCATCAATAATTAGATTGATTAAAAAATTTAAATCCCTCAAAAGGATAATTTTATAATGGAATTCAGAGGTAATTATTAAAATATAACTCTATAAGAGATATATATTTTGTTATTAATGATAAAAAGGTATCATAAACAAGAAACAGATTTAACAAATTTCATAACATCATCAAAAAGGTAATTTTTTGTGTTTTTTTTCAAAATATTATTTTGAGTGATTAAAATTAATATTATTTCACACATTATTTTAAAATAAATATAAATAATGGATCCTTTAAAAATAGTGTTTATAAATAATAATTGTAGACTGGAAGATAAAATTCACAATCAAGAAAGGAAAAGCCATTCCTATTGTTTCTCACCTATTCGTGGAGGGTCAGTTTAAAATGGAGTTTACTCATGAAACTAGAAACACCCAATGGTTATCATATATATGATGGTCCATGGGACTAATTTTCATAGGTATAGGGTTATTTGGGAACTTATCCAATGAAGCTTATAAAATCTCATTGATCAAGATGATGTAGTGTTGGGCTCATCACATCATTTTAGGGGTAATTATTACCATCTTTTGGACTCTCTTATAGATAAAATACATATTATTGAATTCCTTTTAAATTTTAAATATGGAACTGGTCACCACTATAAATTATCAATAATTTATGGATATGTTTTTATAGTAAATCATTTGTATGTTTATGAGGTTATCCATTGATGTATACCATTTGTATATATTGAAGGTTCTCCATCATGGAAATATTTATGTTTTTATGATGTTTATTTTAATACTCACAAATAAAGAAATCTAGAACATATCTTCATCTTGGGATATAAGAGTTGAATCTATGTATGTATTAGGCCTATAAAAGGGTTATATATATATCCTCATGAGAGGAATCAGAACCCATGTAGTTTAGTTCCACATAAAGGGATACATCATACCTTTTAATGTCATGTGACAAGGACCAAACCGTACATTTTAATTTATTGAAGTAAGAATTTTGAGGAAAAGGGGTCCTAGAAAACGTTGGTGTTATACTTATACTGAAACTGACTGATGGACCAAGAAAGGATATGGCCACCTAGGTAAGGGGCATGATCTTACTAAGAATATGTCCAAATATGGATGGAAATGGGGGGACATGGAAGGAATATGGGCCTCCTTTTTGGATATATACCTACTAGTAATATGACCCAAAGAATATTAGGGTGAGTTTGGGGAGCTGGTATTGAACCTATGGTTTAATTTATAAGTATCCCATTTATATAGGAATAAAATCCCACATAGTTTTTATAATTTTTCATTTACACATATAGGGTGGGCCCAAGTGGTTACTTCATCGAGAACATAGTTTTTTTAAGATTGGTCTCATGGAAATATGGTTTTTTGAGGGGGTGGTAACATGGTTTGGGGTTTATAACATTTAGAAGTCCCAAGTGGTGGATATTTTATCATGATGATGATGTTATCACTAAAAACCACTAATCTCATACAAGTCATGCTATGTGTGAGAAATAAGAGGATGTGGAAGATATAACAATCCACACAATCACCTTCACCTATAAGTATAGAAGGTGTGGGGATTTCTTTCAAGAAATACTAGGCACTTACTATGGGAAGGATGCCCGGATTCTCTCTCTTCTAATAGGTGGAAAAGTGGAAGAAGATGTCACCAAATTTCAGAAATAGATGTCACCACATGACCTAAGAAACCATCGGCCACCATCCATAATGTTGGGATCTTCATTACTATGAGAATGAAAGATCATAAACATTTTTTTAGCCCACCTACTTGGTATGTTAAATGTGATAATTCCATTACAATAAGAATGTTTGATTGACATGACACAATATTGTGAAAAATTTTCTAATCATACATGTCAAAAGGATTTGTAGGAGGTGTTT
This sequence comes from Viscum album, assembly GCA_963277665.1. Lineage (NCBI taxonomy): Eukaryota > Viridiplantae > Streptophyta > Magnoliopsida > Santalales > Viscaceae > Viscum > Viscum album. The sequence goes on from OY728153.1 coordinate 1,240,211,988, forward strand.
TCTTGGCCTGCATTAGACAAAGTATTAAGATACAGTTTTCCATGATATTGATTATGTGGCAAGAGGTTTTGAAGGGTTCACTACCCAGTTAATAACTTGGAGAGCGAGATTTTTCTTCACCTAGGTGATACCTGGGAGAGATAGGAGGATTCTTTTCCCATGTGTTACTTGGTTGAAATTTGAGGTATCCTTATCATGTCAAAATTTCATTAACATTGTTGAAGACCAAACTAGGAAACCAAACATGAGAAAAAACATAATCAAACCTCCAACTATTTCCTGAGGTGCTCCTAGAAGGGTCTCGTGGAAGTACTATTGTTTGGAATGGGACTTCACCATATAACTTTGGGACTGGGGGAAATGGATTCTCATGTAGTTATTTGGTGTTTTATACTTTATAGGGACACAAATCTATGTTCTCTCATTAATTACATCTTAATTTAAGGCATTTAAAGAAACATTGGATATATTTAAGACTTGGACAAAAGGACTAGTGTGAAAAAAGACTCAAAAATTCTTCTAGTCTTCTAATCTTGTTAAATGAGAATCCCAAGGATCCTATTTGAATGAAATATCTGGACCATTAGTGAAGAAGTTTGTTATCATAGGTTACTCATGATGGTATCTTACAAATTTCCCCATATAGGTGTGGCCTAATGGAGAGTTTTTCTATGCATGTTGGACCGTGAAGGATGTACTTGAGTGAGATTAACATGGGAGAACATATGCGAAGAGGTAATTTTGTTCCACTTTCATGAATTTTCATCCTCTCGATACATAGGATATTTTTATTTTAAACTTTTCATCCTTAAGTGAAGAGGGAAGGTTCAATATATTCCCCTTATGATTCAATCTAATCAGAAGTAAAAGATCAGATCCTGAGGTTGAGATGAAAATATATGGTGATAGATCCTTCATTCATTAGCCTTCGTGTGTTCATATAAATTCAATCTTAGGTTTGGTGAACATTAAATCTTATGTATTGAAAAAAGGAGAGATGATAATGTGGACCACATAGGTTGTTTATATAGGTGGATCATGTTGGTTGGTCAGGTAAGTAGGTCAAGAAAGTTGGTCATATAGGGAACTAGCATAGTTTCCCACTCTTCTATAAATATCATCACATGCCTAGTGATTCCCCCCTTCCTCACACATTACTATCATTTAGATATAGATGTTATAAAATTCCTTCACGAAATCCTCTTCATGCATATTCTCCTTATGGAATCATTGTATTCTTTTCCAACAAGCATGTACCCAAGTGGTAAGGGATCTTGCTTGGCATCCAAGAGACCCAGGTTTGAAAGTGAGGGGAGGAAAATTTCCAAGGGTGCTGTAGCAGTACTATAGCAGGCACTGTAGCAGGCGTTGTAGTAATACTATTTAGTACTGTAGCAGCTAGGACTATTCATCTAATTTGGGCCTTCGGGCCACCGGTTTGGGTCTATTGGTCTTAGGGCATTTGGGTCATCAAATGCCTTTAGGCCTTAGGGCCTTCGGGCTATAGAGACCATGGAGTAGCCCAGTTCACATAGAGTAGGCCCCAGAAGAGGATCAGAGCAAGAGTAGCAGTCACTAGATGTAGAGTTTACTATATTGGAAGAATGAGAGGGTATGTCAACCACCATTGGGACAAGGCACCATGCATATTTGTACAGAGAAATGCTAGCCGATCAGCAATGCAAGGTGGGGAGCTAGGCGAGATCAATAATGCAGAAGCTGGAGAGGGTCAGCTCTAGTGGGTTGGGCCTATATGTCATGTAATAGGCACAATATGCCTCTAGGAATTTTGGTCATGTATTGGCCTTCGGGTCATGTTGCGCCTTTTTAATTGGGCCTACAAGTCATGTAAGGGTTCTCCTTCAACCCTTAAAAAAGGGGGATTATCCATAATAAAATAAAAAGAAGGCCTTCGGGCCATTTAGGCTAATCATTTTATTCCTTCAATAGTTTGAACATTATCAGTGGTGTGACATCAATGAGGTGCTTCTACCCATTCATATAGGTGGAAGTGACCTGAGTGAGTTCACCTAGGAAAAGTGATATAAGAGAGGTCACCTAAGTGATGTGACCTACATGAGGTCCCTTTGGTGAAGTGACCTACATGAGGCCACCTAGGTGAAGTGTCTTGCACAAGGTCTCTTAGCTGAAGTGAACTTTATAATGTCACTTGTGTGAGTGACCTGCACGAGGTCCTTTTCAATTTGTTTCTTATAATATCCTAGACTAAGAACTTTTCTTCAATGAAAATATTGGTTCTAACCTATATATTTATAATGGATTCTGAAAATGTTTTATTGTTTGATGAATAAGTTAGTGCATGAATCAAGAAAATGTCAGACATCAACGATTTAGATTATTATGATGTGGGTCACTCAACTCTTCCATATCAAGTGATACATATTAAAATGTACCACCACTAATATGATCAATGTGAACTAATTCCATATTATGACCACATAATTTTGAGTGACATGCTCATTCCAAATCTGATTCATTAATTTTTTATTTCTTGGTTCCAGGAGTACATGAATTTTACCACTTCTAGCATCTCATCCAAGGGCACATTTATCTGTGAGGAAACTATACCCTTCATATATGTCATGCATCATAGTATCTATTCTCTAGATATGAGGACACTCACTTATAGATCAAAACCACACTTTTTCATATATCTTTCATACTTCTAAGTAATATCAAAAAAAATTGGAAAGAATGTTGGGGATTCCTCACTTGAGGAGGTATTAAATAACAGTGGATGTCAGAATTCAAGGTGTGAAGGAATTTTTCTAAATTTGATGTTAACCTGATGGTGGCCAATAACTATGAGTCTATATGGGTGGCCCAAAATATATGTGTACAAGAACTATGACATTATTTATAATCTTTTAAGATGATAGATCTCGAAAAAAATCCTTTCCATCTAACACATTTAGAAGACAACATCAGTTTATGGGACTTCTATAGGATCATGGGAGAATCCATCCTCAAAGAGATGTATGAATAATATATTTAACAGAAAGAGATACAGGATGATACAAAACATATGATTTTTTTGTCTCATTGGCTATTACTAGTATCTTGGGATTTTAATAATAGAGACCCACACCCAAGGGTCAATGTCAATTCTGAGGCATGGGTGAAGGTTTTCCTAGAGCTAAAATGAGAAAGTCATAGTCTCCATTTCTCAATAGGATATCTCCCATTGGAAAAGTGTGGAATCTCGGGTATGTTTTTTCCTACACTGGAGGAGGCACAATTTGATTGGTGGGTTAATTTATTCATGTCTGACATCCTCACTAAAATCCACCTCACCAGGTTTCTAGAAATTTGGTTGAGTATCGACATTCTACTGGTCCATGAATCCAATAGCAGTGTGAGGTTAGGGATGTTCTTCATGCAATACAGGTTGGATAAAGGAAGGAATATGGTGTGGGCATTCTCTATCTTAGAAAATATCTATATTTTTTTATTGTATGGAGAGGCATTGATGAACATGAACCTATAATGGGGATCTAATTTCTTCCCGTACAGGGATCCACCAAATATAACATTTACCAAAAATGGTATTGGAGATGACGAGCTATGGTAATATATGATATATTTCATATATAGAATACATGATACTTTGATTGTTGGAGAGTTAATTTGTAAACAATACACAACATACAAAATTTTGTTTCCAATTTAATTTCCTAAAACAACAATCCATATCTCTTATCATTCATGTATAATTAGAGAGGCATACAATGGTGGTCCAATAACTCTGGTTCCTCAAGGATCTAGAGGTATCTCACGTAGTAATTAAGTTTCCCCCATTAGTTGTGTCCATTGGGTTGAAATTCGGGTATGTTGGTGCCTAGATTTCCTCATGCACTCAAGGGGTGTTAACAAAAAGTGTCCCCTGAGTCAAAGATATAACTTTTTGTATAAGGAATTATAAAAGGTTTCTCCCAATGATGATGATGATGATGATGAGGATATGATATCTTCTAAATGACCAAATACATGGGAAATATAATAGGCTAGAGTTAAGAAGACCTCACCTATCGAGTCTCGATGGTATAGTTGTCATCACTAAGAGGAGACTCAAGATCCATCAACCCAACATCCTCTCATGATGTAGAGGCTAGAAAAAATAGTAAAATCAAGATATGTCGAGTTCTCTTCACAATATTCCATCAAAGAATTAGATTACCTATGTCTAAAAGTGGATGAATTCTATAAATATATGACCTCTAACATAGAGTAATTGTATATATTTCTCTATGTTGGAATACATGTACCATGGTTTGGAGACATCTCAGACCCTTTGATCTTCCACTATTATACATATCCTACTGAGGTGTAAAAGTACCTTTGGGAACTAGAGATATTGGTTTATGCCACTAATGACTGAATTCCATCAACAAAGTTGGTTTAAGATATGATAATTTGTAGTGTTTTTAAGGGGTTGGATGATCAAGAAACTAATGAATGGGATGAATTCATTGATGTTTGTGAGGTGTAAATATATTATCCACCCCTTTATCTTCCTCATTAATCATCGTTTTTATGGGAAATAAATGACTTAAATTTTCTGGGGGATGGATAATAGGCCCCATGGGTGGATTTTAAGACATAAAAATATGGGTTGATGGGAAACACCCTTGGGGTTGTGGGATCCACCCCTGAATCCAGGAGTTATCCCCAGACCATAGATTCATAGAGGAGAATATGAAAGGGGAATGATATATATATTTCTTACTCTGGTACTAGAATTTGTGGGATTAAGTTCCAATAATTCCTAGTCCAAGTAAAAAAGGAATAAAGTAGAATAACGACATTGGCTAAGTGCATCGCTATCCATGGTGAGTTTTCATAGCATCATGTGTTCTCAATTTTTCCAAAAAATAAATATGATACAACTTTTGGATTATAGAAACATCTCCCCTCTCATATATCTTGGTAAATACACATGGACCTCTAATAACTAAGGATCATACTCACAATGAGGTACATATTTCTATTTGTGAATTTTTCCCCTCGATGGGAGGAGTGTCTAGGGGTGAGGCCATATATAATACAACTACTATGAGGAGTAGATAATATTTTTATTTTCTATTGTTCATCATAAGGTGTCATGTATCCATCACTGAAACTTTCCCCTTATGATATTCTAAATCCACTGTATATATAACAGGATAATGTGATAAACATCACTTGTCATGTCACTATCTTAAAAGGGTCTGATAAAGGTATTAGACCATCCAATGAAGGTATCAGTGTTGATTCTAATTTCATGTGGACAGAAAGGGTTGTTCCAGCCAAGAATCCAAGGGAATGAGTTGACAATGGATCCAATTTGGGTCCTAATCTAGGAATCATATATATCCCTATTAGTGAGGATGTTATGAAATATAAGGAATTATATAATGAACTAATTTAATTTGAATATGTTTTCAAACATGTTAATACTCTAACCTCTCTATATTATTTTTGGAAATTTGATAAGAAGTTTGATGTATGTGACTGTTCCCTTTTTGATGTTTTAATACATGTTAATCCTCCTTATATCTAATGCATTAAATCAAAAACCCTAACTTTTGTAGATTTGTATGAAAAAAACATTTCCAAGGTGATCCATCACTAGGAATCCAATATCCCTCCTTCTCCAGTTGTGGAAGGAAAACTCACTCAATGTTCTAAAGTGAGGCATTCACATGAACCTTATATAGACAATCCTAATAAAACTCTGGAAAATGATCATCATAATGAGATCCTGGTTCAAACTTTAATCTATAGGGATACTAGAGAGGAATTAATTCAAGTTTATGATCCTTCAATGAGTGGGTGTCATCAACCACTTAGATCACCTTTTACCTTACTATTTTTTATCTTCCAATGATGATGGATAATTTAATTCAACTTGTAATGTCATTGGATTCATTGGTAAAACTAAAGGGTAAACCTCTGCCCCAACCCAACAAATAGGGTAAGGTGGGGGACATTAATTCATAACGTAAAACACAATCGTCTTTTATAAGATATTTAATCCTGAACTATACCTCTCCTCATGAAAAATATCACCAGAAAACTAAGATTCAAAGGATTTTATTTATGTATTCCATCATTTTATATAGAAATATATTTGGGAGTTAGTATTAAAGACACTTATAGAGGATCTACCCTCATAACTTCATTAGTTCTAGATAATGTTCAGTTTTTTGTGGTATTAATGATTTGACTATCGCATGATCCACTATACAATGAAGGAATTTTTTCACTAATTAGAGAATGAAAACGTGTCACAATATCTCATTATTAAAAAGTAATTCTCAAAAAAACCAATGATCTCTGAGCTTCATTATCGTAGGTGGAGCTCAATCACACCATGATGTTATAGGAGTGTAAGAAGTCAGTTGGTGAAAAATACCTCTAAATATTAAACTTCCAACAAGATCCAGATACTACCATATGGGAGCCCATAAAATTTCACCATTCACTATAAGTGGGTTAGGCAGAGGGGAAGACTTACATTATGTCCACGGAAGAGGTTATTTACTTTACTAAGGAGGCCGAGACTACTAAGCTAATGAAGTTTCAGAATATTTTTTATGAGGCTCTAGGTGGCCTCCAATAATTAAAAAGTTGGGTTGATGGCCTATTTTAAAATATGACAAAGAAAATCCAACTTTTGGATGATCATCTGACATTTTCTCCATGAATGAAATAAATTTTTTACTCAATAATCAATTTATTTATATCTATTTTACCAACAATTATAATATAAAAATAAAGGTGTCTCATTTTATTAAATTCTCTTATGTCAATGTGGAATAATTATTATGATAGGAATAAAAATATGCAATATGTTATTCCAGGGTCTTGGGACCCTGTGAGAGTAGTACGACTATTACTAGAACTATATGATAGACCCTAAAAACTCTATATCTTTTTTTATCATCACCATTATTTTTTTCTAAGTTAAATATAATATGACTTAAAGAGTGATCATTTAATTTTCTTTAGGTCAACCTTTATGTATTTTCAATATGAAAATTTTTGTGACTTTAATTTCAATTGCTCAATTTTTCTTAAATCGCATGGAGTGCATGTATAGAGAGATAAAAATCAACATTCATCAAGTTTCCCTTTGCATGTTTTCATCTTGGTGATAATTTTTCGTATTTAAATTGTAGTTTAAGTTCTTACAATCTGAAATAGTGAAACTAATGTTTTTGTTCAAATAGCTTTGAACAATGGTTATGGGGATAATAAACCCGTTATATATTTTTGGCTAACAATTATCCAACACTTTCTAGATATGAGGAGGGAAATATTTAAGTTGTGATTAGGAAAATATTATACCTGAATAGATATAATGGTAAAATTAAACAAGTAAGGATTGTATGTCGTGTTAAAAAAGTGACTTCCATTTTGAATATATCTGGGTGTAAATATAAAATAGGATTTTATCTTGTGGATGAAAATTCATTAAATTGATATACTATATTTAGAGGCTTATTGTGAAAAAATTGTTTTGAGACATATTATCTGTAGTCAAAATAATGGTTTCTTTTGGAGTTAGACAATCTTATTACTAATGGCCATGTGAGGTTGGTAATATTATGAATCTCCTAAAACTATAAAGTTTGGTTTGTGAAAGTAACAAGTCTAGATTTTTTTGGTGGAATTTAGACTAATTCTGACTATAAAATAAAAGATAATGTTTTATTTAGATCATATGTTGGACCATATGATTAATTTTTAATTCATGGATGGAAATAAGATGAGGAATCATGGTATCAATTCATATTAATTGGGATACGAATCAATCCACCAGTACTTCTATAGTCAAAGTGAGATGATAGACTAAAACCTAGAATGGTGGTTCTCTCAGGCAAGGTCACTACAAAACTCATCTTTATATCTGATGACAAGGAATTGAATCATGCATTTCAGCATCATGTGTTAAGAACATTTTCCTTCAACTTAAGGACATGAGACATGGATTTTTGGTGTTCCTTTTACGGTCTTTCTTCTAAAACCATCCATTTCATGGATATATAGAAATGAATGATCCAGTATTCACTTGGTGTGAAGCAGGAGGTTTTAAATAATTGTCATGGGGTTCTTGAATCTAAATGAGTGTGATGGGATTGACATGTAATGGATGAAAATAGACCATGTTTGAAAATCAGTTTCCATTATGATGTCATAAATGTGTAAAGATATGATAAGAAATTCTCTTGGGGGCAAAACTTTCTTTGATAGACAACCCATATTTAGAGGTGTATTATACAAAGTGGTGTTTAATGAATATCTTGCATGGACAAAAAATGTTTCCTTTAGAGTTGAATGCACTAATTACTAAATTCTGAATAAATATTATGGGGATTTGAGTTTCCAAACACACAAAGTGTGATTTATGAAAAGGAACATTTTAGGGTATGAAGGGTGTATTTAAGATGGAATTGACTAGGAATAGGTAGAGTATTCACTGCACATGTCTTACCCAAATATAATGAAGGTAAAATTTGTGACTGGGCCTAGTACTTGAGATTTGGGAATTAATATATATTCTTTGAAGACATGAATCAAGACACATGTTTTTCTAGAGGCATTTCTCTTTACATGAATGTTTTTTATGTATGGAGAAATTTTCTTCAAATAAGGGTTCCCAAATGAAATTTGAACCCACCCTATACACTATGTGGTAGCTCTATCTCATACACAGAAGTGTGGGGAAATATTTTTGTTTTGTGGCTAATCCCATGATAGAGAATTCAGGTTTCACTATGTATCTCATCAAGAAGAGAGTCATCCCACATGTAGTTCTAGGAAAGTTTCCCCCATAGTGATCATGTTCTTGTATGGTGAGAGGTAATTTTAACATGTTACATCTAGTCTATTATGTAGAATCTATTGATAATTACATACCTTATTAGGATTATAATTAAGTGAAAACTAGATCTATGACATATTTTTGGTTGTATTCCAACACCAAAAATAGTGTTTCTCTTACGTGAGAGAAAAAATAATTGAAAATTTAACATCATATGAAAGGGAAATAAACAATTTATTTTCACATCATTCATCAAGGATATAGTTTACTTGACGTGAAGAGGAGGAATAAATTATGTCATTATACAAACATATTTTGAATTAATTTCACATAATTTAAGGTCTTAGAGCTTGGGTTGTTATGTGACTTGGCCAAGTGAGGAGGTCTTTACCAGGATTAATAATACCATGTGATCTATGATCTATGTGATAAATAATTAAGGTTTAGGGATTAAATTATCACATGTAGGGTATTTACATAAATCTAGTGAAGTGAAAAATTAACACCAGTGAGTATGGAGTGGCTTCGTCAACTGGTAAGGAGAAATATAACATAAATAAATGACTTCGATCAAAATACTAGTGAATAATAATGTACCTAGGCTCAGATTTTTGGAATGGGGCTAAGATATATGGTTTAGGACTTTTTACATATCGTATGGAAATAGGAATCAATCGTATATAGTTCTAGGTAATGATTCTATCCAATTATTAATGTCATAAGCATGGAATGGGGTTTCATTTTTTTGTGGTTGCGCATATGATGAGGGACGTAGGAATTCCTAAAAATCTCATCAAATTCAGAATCAAGCCATGTGTAGTTCTCATCATTCCATGTATTTTAACATCATGTTGTAAGGACACATCATTCCTTTGAAAAATTAACAATAAGGGATGTGTTAATTATGGATTAAAAGATACCCAATAGTTTTGTATATTATCTTATAAGAAGAGAAACCTACATATTTGGTAAATCAAATGATAAGAATATATTCCTAGGATTTCGGAAAAAATCTCATAAGAGTTATCCCATTCTCATCCCATGATTCTTTCAAGTCTTGTTTCCTAGGGAATAATATTCTTATAGAATAGGGAAAGACCACATTTTAACATCATGTGATGAAGATGTTGTCATACAATTTAAAATCTTGTGACTATGATGGAATATGACATAACGTTTAATTTTGAGTGACAATGAATAATCTGTACAATTTAACATCATGCATTAAGGATGAATGTTGTATTGTATTTTTGAGTCAAATATATATAACAATATTTCATTAATCACATGATATATTTATTGAAAAATCTTACATATATAGGGGCATTGCATACTTTTCATCGATAGTAATCAATGAAAATAATCCATTGGATTAGTCCTTATGGATAACAAATGGTTTTTCCTAATTCAGTTCAAGCATGGAGGCTTCTTCCTAGGTAACATTAGTGTCTTGAGGAGAAAACCCAATCCCCATTTCAGTAATCAATAATGGAAAACATTCTTGTTGAAAGATAGAGCTATTTGGTTTTTTTGAACTTCTAAATGATGTAAGGTGTGAATTCTATACTAATCAATCCATTATAATTCATCCAAATGATTCTAGAACTAACATTTTGAATACAAATGATCACAAGAGGCAATTTGTTGAAAAGAAAATTTTAATTTCAAGGGAAACATATTTTTACTATATACCAGTGAATACAGGGTCACCTATGAGGTAGTATATATTGTGGTATGGTAGTCCAACTATAACGACCCAAAAATTAACTAATGAAAATTCCTCTTAGTATATTTAATTGTATTCTTATGGTTATGTAAAATGTATACACTTATTCGGTTTAATGTTTTTTATTTTAAAATACCGTTAAGAATTGTGACCATTTCTAATATAGTCGTTGAATAGTTAACTCATGATTAGTATAAATATTCATCATTAACAAATCCAATTTACTCAGACAAAGGAAGAGATTACCTCATTGATCAGAATTTCTCTATACGAAGCCCATTTTTTAGAGCTCAGAATGGAGGTGGAGTCATTGGCCTTTGCTCTTGACAAATCCCAAGCTGATCATGAATACGTTAAGCTTGAGTGGAACTGCCTATGGGGGAAGTGGAAGTCGATAGAGATTGTCACTCAGGCGATGTTATTCGAGCAACCCCGAGAGTCCGCCACCATCGCGCACCTTACGCTAAGGTCTTATGTGGGTGTTTTAATGGGTTATGTAACAAGACCATAGTATTATTATTATGTTCATTATTTTTGTATATAATAATGAATATACATTCATTTTATTATTGTTACTTTGTAAATAGTTTTTAAAGTGCATATAGTATTTTTACTTAATAATAAAATAAGAAATCTATTTTGATGAATTAATTAATTTTTTATTTAAATAGTATTTTAAAAAATTATTATTATTATTATTAAATTACTTTTTTATTAAAAATAAATGATCGTATAATTTTATGAATGCAGTTGTAATTTTTATTATGGTTTGAAAGTTGTTTTTGTCATTACCCAAGAATTTTAGATAAATGTATGTTTTTATTTTAAAAGTGAAAATTCACATATTTAGAGAAATATTTGGATAAAAAAAATATTATTTCTATAATCATGATGTTGAATTATCCAATGGTGAATGTTTCATAATTATCTGAGACAGTCGAATTTGTGGGTAAAAATTAAATACCGTTTAAATATAAAATGTGTTTTATGACATCATAATGACCCAATAGTGATGTAATAAAATACTCTAAACATTATTTTCAGCTAATATATGTTTTAAAATTAAAATACTATGATTTTAGATTTTATTTATTTATTTTAAATTTATTTAATGGACCCTTCAAGACATATAAAACATTTTACATTTTTAAATTGATTTCCTTGAGAGTGTGACTCACCTCCACATAAGTAACCCTATTATTTTAAGAAGTTCAGCCATTGGACTTATAAAATATTGTTTTACACCCTCCTTTGGAAAAAACCATTGGCTGGTTTGTGGTTTTGACTAGTTTAATGTGTGGTGTCCCAAAACGAAATAATAAAGAATTCCCTCCCCTTTCCAATATAAACCAACCTAAGATCCCACTTCCACTTTACTCAAAGCCTTTGGATTTCATCCAAAATCTTCCCTACTCTCTCTATAATCCTCCAATGGTTCCCCAAGCTCCCAATAATCCTCTCTCAATCCTCTCCCAAGCTATTGGGATCACGCATCCGAGTAAGGGATTCTCATTTCTCTTATATATGTCCAAGTTTTTTTATATTGTAATGCCCTTTTATTTTCAATCATAAATGTTTGGGTATGATTTTTAACCTCCCCCATAATTCCCTCTTTATATTTTAATAATGATAGATACCCTTTCAATCTCATTAATTCATCCCATGTACACCCATTACTATGCTGAAATTTGGTAAGGAATTTCTTTCTCCTCATTTCCATTCAAGCAATTCTTTTGTATTACATATCTAAATTCCATTACATTTTTTGGGACATGTATATATATGACCCCCACCTTGCTGTACATTTCATGTACATATGATGACACACCCATTTCTCTCTCATCAACAATTTTTATGAATTCTTATGTCATGTCGTTATGCTGCTAAAATTGAACGGAATTTTTCCAAGCCAAGATCATTGGGTAGTGAATACATTCCCATTTCTTTATCAAGGGTATTCACCTTTATGAACATTTACTTATTGATTATAAAGCTTCATGTATTTATTCCACATCTCTTTACTATGGAATAAATAATGATGATTGATTCCGTATTGTATGATCTATGTGTCACACATATGCATGAAATGTAAGGTTTAAGAAGGGTGTGCCCAGATTTCACTCTAATGCATTGGGTAAAGTATAGTATCATGATATGTCAAGTTAAATGAATGTTGACTCATGATAATTCAAGTGAAATGAGGGTTTAATCAAGCTTCATGTGAAATGAGGGTTTACTCATGCTCCATTTGCAATGAGCCTTGGCTCATGCTAATGTCATATTAAATGTTGTTGCCACATCTCCATGTTATGATTTTCAGGATTTATCATGCCTTTATGTTCATGTTTCTCTTGTGTTGCATTGATATTATTATTGTCTAACATGTATTGTATTCCCCATGTTATTCCATTTTTATTCCCTTACTGGGATTAATATCTCACCCTTTTCTTATTCATGTCCTTAGGTTATCCCATGCGATTCTAAGTATGAAAGAATGTAGTAGTAATGTAAATGAAGTTTTCAATAAAGATGTTTTGTTTCATGTTTTAAGTTGTTATGTAATGTTTCTAAGTCCCATAGACACTAGAACTCTCAATCTTCCATGTTGTATCAAGTGAAGAGGTTATGTAATAAATCATGTTTAACTGTGTAATAAAGAACATTCTTGTCATAGTTGGTATCATATGATAGGTTTAGTTATTTTTTGGATTAGGATTAGAAAACCCTAATGAAGCCTTAAAGACAAAACTAAGTATAATAAAAACGTCCCAAATATTTGGTGGGTATTTATTTAGTGGTTTGTCAATAAAATACATCCCTGTTTGGATATGAGCAGGTAGAGACCGCTCTGGCATAGATGTACCTAGGGGTGAAAACCCCGACAAGGAGTTTCAGGATTGACCTAGGGTATCCTGGTACATGACAATGAGCCTTGCTGCACTCTTTGTTACGACACTCCCGGGGGATATTCTTAGGTAAATTCACAAGATTAGTGTGAATCATTATTAATGGAATAAAAAAATTCCCATAAGAATATATGTTGGAAAAAAAATCATGGATAACATATATTGTAGTCTATAGATTCATAAGTTAAGGAAATAAGTGTAATTTATAAGTTATCTGTCATTACCTTTGGATTCTCCTTTATGTGTTTAATAGTTTAAAGTAATCATCCTACGGCTATATCAGATTAGGTAGAACCAGAATCAAAAAGTGAAATGTTGGTTTATCATTCATGGTTCTACACATTCTTTTATATCTCGAAAGTTTAGTAGAACAATCCCCCAGCACCACAAATCATGGAAGTAAAGATGTCAGTGTGTATGAAAAATGGGTAAATAATTGTATTCCATGAATATAACTCCTCCCCTATCATAATTGGTGTATATAACTTCCCAGAAAACCTCATCATACTCCCTCTAGTAGAATTTGATGTAATTCTCAGCATGGAATGGCTTTCTTTACATGGAGCCCACATAAATTGTCATGAGAGGGAAATCACTCTCCATGTGGAGAATCAACCCCTGATTCTATAAAAGTGCAAGGAGGAAGTTGAATCTTCTTTAGCACCATCATCTCAAGAATGGATATTAATTCCATATGATCATACATATCTGGATCAGTTGATTGATTCAAAGGAGGCAACCAAACTTGAAGACATGCCTATTGTGAGAGAATTTGTTGAAGTGTTTCCCAAGGAATAGTCAGGTCTTCCTCTTAGAAGAGATGTTGAATTATTAATTGACATTATACATGGGGTGTTTCCAATATCCAAGACTTCATATAGAATGGCTATTGTGGATCTTGAAGACCTGATGAAAAACTACAGTATAGTCTAGATAAAGGTTTTATACGCCCAAGTGCTTCACCATGGGGTGCACTAGTCCTCTTCATCAAGAAGAAGGATGGGTCGATGCACCTTTTCATTGATTATCATGAGCTCAACAATATTATGATAAAGAACAACTATCCTCTTCCCTAAATTTAAGACTTGTTCGATCAGTTGTGTGGAGCACAACACTTATCCAAGGAGAATTTTCAGTCGGGATATTATCAAGTAAGGGTGAAGAAGGAAGATATCCCCAATACTGCTTTTTGTACAAGATACAGGAATTATGAACTCATAGTAATGCCTTTCGGACTCACTAATGCTCCAGAAATCATCATAGAATTGAAAAATAGAGTCATTAGATATTACCTAGACAAATTTGTGCTAATATTTATAGATTATATTCTAATATACTCCAAAACCAAGGAAGATCAAGAGGATCATATAAGAAATGTACTAGATACTTTGCGAAAGGGGATGATCTATGCAAAGTAAAACAAGTGTGAGTTCTAGTTGAAGGAAGTCTCATTCCTGGGTCATATCATCACAAGAAATGGGATATCTGTGGATCCCTCCAAGATAGCTAAAATAGAGGGATGGTCTAGGACAACATCAGTAAAAGTTATCCATAGCTTCTTGGGGTTAGCTGGATATTATCAATGATTTGTGAGAAATTTATCATGATTTTACAACCCTCTTACCAAGATAAATCAGAAGGGAGTAAAGTTTTCTTGGAGTGAGGAATCGGAATTGAGATTCAAGGAGTTGAAAAGGATGCTTATTACTGCACCCGTGATCACATTACCCATGAGTGTAGAACTTTTTGTGGTATTTAGTGATGCTTAGAAGAAGGTCCTGGAATGTGTGTTGATGTGGAATGATAAAGTGATATCTTACGCCTCGAGGTAGCTGAAAGTACACAAGAAAAACAATCCCACGCATGATTTGCAGTTAGCGATTGTGATCTTTGCAGTGAAAATATGGCGACATTATATTTATGTGTAGAATTGTGAGATATATACTGATCACAAGAGCCTCAAATATATATCCACACAGAAAGATCATAATATGTTCTAATGAATATGGATAGAACTAATCAAGGATTATAACTGCTCAATCTATTATCACCCTGGTAAAGTGAACAAGGTGGAATATGCTCTATGTAAAAAGGATCCAATGATTCTTTCATTAAGGATAATTGAGAAGGATTCAATCTTCTTAGAATTGAAAAGGATAGACATTGGAATCGTTAAGGGAGGAACAACATCAAACCTTTCTCAAATGATTTCACAACCATCCCTCTTAGAGAAAATAAATGATGATCAAAGAAAAGATATGGGTGGAAGTTATCAAAAATGAGAAATCCTCAGAGTTTATGGTTTACAAGGATGGAATTATGAGATTTGGCTAACGATTATGTGTACCATCCGGTCCAAAGATAAAGAAGGATCTTCTGGATGATGCACATAGGTAAACCTTCTCTATTGACTCGGGGATCACGAAGATGTATTGAGATCTCTGAGAAACATTTTGGTGGGACAATAGGAAAAGGGAGACTGGTGAATATACATCAAGGTGCTTGGTATGTCAGAAAGTGATGTCTGGGAGGAAAATGTTTAAGGGGATTATGAAACCACTACCCATAACAACATGTAAGTGGGAGAACATTACCTTGGACAGTGTCACTTGAATTCTAAGGAAATATGTAGGAAACAATGTTATATGGGTCATTGTGGATCAACTTATGAAGACAACTCACTTTATCGCGATTCTAAAGGACTTCTCATTGGATCAACTTGAAAATATTAACATAAAAGAAGTGTTAAGGCTATAGGGAGTACCATTATCCATTGTATCCAATCGTGATCCAAGATTCACCTCAAAGTTCTGGAAAAGTCTACAACATTCTATAATCACTAAACTGAACATCAACCTATCATCCTCAAAATGATTTCTAATCCAAGAAAACTATTCAGACATTGTAAGATATGTTAAGATCATGTTCTATGGAATTCAAAGGAGAGTGGTACCAACATCTTCCACTGGTTGAATTCTCCTACAATAACATTTTCCACTCGAGTATCTAAACGGCACCATATAAATCCCTTTATGGGAAAAGGTGTATAACAATGGTGTGTTGGGATGACGTTGGTGAGTATAATCTACAAGGACCTGAAACGGTTGAAGAAATAGTGGGAAAGGTGAAAACCATTCAGGAGCATATCAAGGCATCCCAAAGTCAACAGAAGAGTTATGCAGATAACCATAAACAAGGCCTTGAGCTCAAAGTTAGAGACATGGTATTTCTACGCATTTATCCATGGAATGAGGTCATGAGGTTTGGAAAGAAAGGGACGTTAAGTCCTAGGTACATCGGACCCTTCGATATTTTTGATCTTGTCGGGGTTTTGGCCTATAAACTAGCAATTCCACCTACCATGGATAAAGTACATGATGTCTTTCATTTATCCCTCTTAAGGATGTACATATCGGACCCTTCACATATACTTTCTTTAAAGGTAGTACAGTTAGAGGATGATATTCCTTATGAGGAGAAACCAATGAAGATATTATATCATAGAGAAAAATTTCTATGAAATAAGACATTGCCCCTCATCAAGGTGTAGTGGAAAAACCAAAAGTTTGAAGAAGCGATGTGGAAATCAGAAGAAGTGATGAAGCAGAGTTACCCACATCTATTTTATTGTGGGAAAAGGAAATTTCAAGGGTGAAATTTCTTTAGGGGGGAATATTGTAATGACCCAAAAATTCATTAATTAAAATTACTCTTGGTCTATTTAAATGTCTTCTTATGGTTATGTAAAATGTATGAAATTATTTGATTTTGTGTTTTGGATTTAAAAATATCGTTATTAATTGTAACCATTTCTAATATAGTCATTGAATAGTGAACTTGTGATTAGTATAAATATAGGGCTTTAACATATCCAATTTACTCAAATAAAGGAAGAGATGGCCGCATCCAGTAGACTTTCCCCATATGAATCCCATTTCTCGAATCTTGAAAAGGAGTTGGTGTTATTGGGATTTGATCTTGATCAATCCCAAACTGATCTTGAATACATTAAGCTTGAGCAGAATCACCTACGAGAGAAGTGGATGTTGATAGAGGTTACCACTCGAGCGATGTTATCCGAGCCACCCCAAGAGTCTTTCACCATCGCACACCTTACCCTAAGGTCTTATGCGGGTGTTTTAATGGGTTATATAACAAGACCCTAGAATTATTATTATGTACATTATTTTTTTATATAATAATTAATATACATTCATTTTATTATTGTTACTTTTCAAATATTTTATAAAGTGAAAATAGTATTTTTAGTTAATTTTAAACTAAGAAATATATTTTGATGAATTAATGGATTTTTGAATTAAATAATAATTTAATAAAATAATATTATTTATTATTAAATAACTTGTTATTAAATATAAATTATCTTATAACTTTATGAATGCAATTGTAATTTTTATTAAGGTTTGAATGTTGTTTTGTCAAAACCCATGAATTTTTTTATAAATGTCGGTTTTTATTTTAAAAGAAAAATTCACATATTTAGAAAATTATTTGGATAAAATGAATATTATTTTTTGAATAAGGACATCAAAATTATCCAATGGTGAATTTTCAATAATTTTCCGAGATAGTCAAATTTTTGGGTAAAAATTAAATACCGTTTAAATATATAATGTGTTTTGTGACATCATAATGACCCAATAATGATGTAATAAAATAATATGAATATTATGTTCGGACAATATATGTTTTTCCATTAAAATAATGTGATTTTAGTTTTTTTTATTTATTTTACAATTCTTTAGTGGACCCTTCAAGACTTATAAAACATTTTATCTTTTTAAATTTATTTCCTTGAGAGTGTGACTCACCTCCACATAAGTAACACTATTATTTTACAAAGTTCAGACATTGGAGTTATAAAATATTTTTTTCCACTTCCCTTTGTAAAAAACCATTCGAAAAACCATGGGTCGGTTTGTGGTTTTGATTAGTTTAATGTGTGGTGTCCCAAACCTAAATAATAAATAATTGCCTCTCCTTTCCTATATAAACCCACCCAAGATGCCACTTCCTCTTTAATCAAAGCCTTTGGAGTTCATACAACATATGTCCAACTCTCTATTTAATCCTCCCAAGGTTCCCCAAGCTCCCATGAAGCCTCTCTCAAGTCTCTTCCAAGCCTTTGGGATCACACTTCCAAGTAAGGGATTATGTCTTTCCTTATTTATGTCCAAGTTTCCTTATATTGTTATGCCCTTTTATTTTCAATTATAAATGTTGGGGTATGATTTTTCACCTCCCCCATACTTCCCAATTCATGTTTGAATAATGATAGATCCCCTTTCTATCTCATTAATACCTCCCATGTACACCTGTTACCGTGCCGAAATTCCATATGAAATTTCAGTCTCCTCATTTACATTCAAGCAATTATTTTGTCTTACATATCTAAATTACATTACATCTATTAGTAAATCTATCTATATGACCCCCACCCCCCATACTGTCCATTTCATGCATATATGATGAGACACCCATTTCTCTATCATCAACCATTTTTATGAATTCTTATGTCACGTCGTTATGCTGTCAAAACTGTATTGTGTTTTCTCAAGCCAAGATCATTGGGTAGTGAATACCATGACCATTTCTCTATCAATAGTATTCACCTTTATAGAAATTTTCTTCATGATTATAAAGATTCATGTCTGTATTTCACATCAATTTACCATGTAATAAATGATGATGATTGATTCTATGTTGTATGATCCATGTGGCACCCTTATGCATGAAATGAAATGTTTAAGAAGGGTGTGCCCTGATAGAACTCCAATGCATTGGGTAAAGTATATTATCATGATACTTCATCATCAATGAGTGTTGAATAATGCTAATTCAAGTGCAATGAGGGTTTACTCATGCTTCATGTGCAATGAGGGTTTACTCATGCTCCATGTTCAATGAGCCTTGGCTCATGCTAATATCATGTTAAATGTTGTTTCCACATCTCCATGTTATGATTTTCATGCTTTATCATTACTTTATGTTCATATATCTCTTGTACTACATTGATATTCCTATTATCTAACATGAATTGTAATCCTCATTTTATTTCATGTTTATTCCCTTATAGGCCTTGATAGCTCACACATTTCTTATGCATGTCTTCAAGTTATCCCATGAAATTCTAAGTACAAGGGAATGTAGTTGTCATGTAAAATAAGTTTTCAATAAATATGTTTTGTTTCATGTTTTAAGTTTTTACATAATTTTACTAATCCCCAAAGACACAAGACCTCTATATATTCCATGTTCTATCAAGTGAAGAGGTTGTGTAATAAATCATTTTAAGTGTGTAATAAAGAACAGGGTTTTCATACCAACAATGTATATAAAATATTTTTGGGATAGGATTTCTTATCATTGTCCACCAATTTATATATTATGTTTGACCGGGTTTGTTAAAAAGCATTTATCTATCTATTTTCTACAACATTATTGCAGGATGAATGGTTGGACTCCACACCATATTAATGGTACACTCTCTTCAATTTGGAAGAATAGATGTTGGTTTCATTTTCATCCATTATTTTATAAGTGACACCAAACCTTTTTATTTTTCTAAACATTATTAAATTGATAATAATTTTTCCAAAATTCATTGAGGAGTATTTATTTAGGCCATTTTGAGAAGAATTCAGTAATACTGAGGATATATTTATACTTTATGGTTGTAGCAAGAGGGTATGGTACCAAAACATCCATTCCCAATATGGAGAATGTCTAGTAGTATTTGAAAGTGTGAAAAGAATCCATGGATTAGTGGATGAAATTGGCATGCACTTGGTAGGGAAGAAAAGTTTTAGTGAATTTTGTATATTATTTCACCCTTGATAACCACATATATCTAAGACATTTTATTTGGTGATAAGTCATGGTTCTTGACTGATGGGAGACACTGAAAACATCATGAACATATTGCATAATAGTGACAGTCTTCTCTCTATAAATGCATATGAGGAGGATTTCATCAAAGACTTGCTTTTAGTGAGCCCTCTGATTAATTGAGTTATCGTAAATGGTAAAGTTAAATTCTCTCCAAAAAATATACTCTTTTATAGGACTACAAGATAGAATATTATCACATTGAAAATAGTCTAGTATGGGAGTCAACTAAATATTTACTATATTATATGGCAAAAGGGTAAAATTGACCTTGTTGATGTATTCTATACTAATCCAATATAATGGAGACACCATTATATAATGTGAAATGTCAATAAATATTTCATATCTATTTGAATCTTCATAATTTTGTACTTCAATTTCTAGTGCATCTTCCTCAGCATTCTATGAGTTCAAGATTTGAGTTAACATTGGCTCCAAGGGTAATTCAGTTGTTAATTCTGATATATTGTCAATAAGAGATACTATCTACTCTTTCAAGATACAACAATCACTATTGAACATTTTTATTACCAACTCTCAGTTACCTTTTATGTTTTGATGGAAAACTGGTATTCACAGTGTGAGTTCTAAAATTGTAATCAGGAATTGGTATTCTACCTCATTGTTGGTGAAATGTTCTGAAAATATGAATAAATAAGGAAAAACTAACTTTGTAGAGATAAGGATGAATCCCTACCAAAATTTATTTATATTGTGTTTTTTCACCTTTTTTTCTATTGAATGTCTAGATGTGAAACAAAATTGGAACACTCATGTTTTACTGGAATCTTTTATAGAGATAATTTAAATGTCTAATCGTTTGGTTTCCATATGAATTTCTTCTAATGAAGGATTCTCTATGAGGATATCTTCCAAATATTTCCCCTTTATTGCCTCCTTTGATATAAACCACATGTACCCACTATACCAAATGTCCAGTAAACATAGGGATGTTGAGAATTTACTTGAGTGGGTATGTTCAAGATACAAAATGGATCTGGTGATGATTTATGTAATGTTTCATTTTTTTAACTATTAAGATTAATTCCATATAGTTCTTTCATATATATGAATAAGTTTAATCATTATTGATTATATTTTAGTTGAGATATTAGAGGTTTTTTTCATTTCCGGTATCATTATTTTATTTGATGAAAGAACCCAGTGCTATCTCTAAAGCTGTAGCATATAATATGACCATCTTTCTTTTGACAGGTGGAATCCACACTAGTGGACTCAACAAATATGTATTGACACTATATTATTATTCATGAAATTCATCAGTCCACAGATATATGAACCCATTTTTATCAACTTGGTAAGGCAGATATATTTTCGGAAAGAATATATATATAAATCATCGAATATAGGTAATGATTCCCTATAATCCTCATAACACATCGATTTTTTGAGGAGTTAACATGTCAAGGATATACTTTCACTTCTTGGGATCAACATCAATACCACAATGGTGTACTATGAATCAAATAAAATATACCGAGGTTACACCCAAATTACTTTTTAGGGGGATCAGTTTTTGGAAATATTATTGTTGTTTGTTGAAAACCATATCAAGGTCAAAAAAATAGTCATAATGTTTTTTATATTTCACCACCAGATCATAAAAATATAACTCAAGGGAATTTTATAGAAATGATTTGATGATATAGTGTCGCACTAGTATATAGAATTGGAATTTTTTTAGGCCTAAGGTCATCACGTAATATCAATATACTCCTTAGTGTTCCCTAAATGCAATGCCTTTTTCATCTTCATCGACCTTTTATATTTGGTTATATCATTATTAGACATCCATTAATGGGAGGGATTGGTAGCTTTCCATTACATCAAAAAAAAAATTATCTAATTTAAACTAGGAAGTAATATTTTATATAGTTCCCCTTGAGATCTCTGAAGTTAATGCACACTCTGATTTTTCCATTATTTTTATTAAATGGGACAATTTTGGTGAGCCATTTTAGGTACTAAACTTCCAATATTAAGTTAGATTTAAATGATCTTGTCACATTAAACATTGACTTTGGCATTATATGTCATATGTTTTCTCTTGGATACCTGTTTGTATCCATGATGATTTTCCTATAGACCTAGGTGGTGGGTGGCAACATCGGTAACAAGGCATATAATTTATGTGTAACTCTAGTATAATACATCACCATTATGCCTTAATCATTATTTATATACCTATTTTTCTTTAGTAGGAATATAAAAAATGACTACAATAGATCGTGGATCTTCTTTTATGCCTAAATTTACATATCAGAGTTCATAGATAGTTCTATAGAGACCTCCATCAAATGCTACAGGAGAATCTTTGAAGTCATAATTCTATTCTTTTTCCTCTTACTCTTCCTCTTATTATTCCTCTATTCTTTCATTCACGACCATTTTGGGAAATATGAGTGATGAATATAAATCTTTAGATTTTGTATAATTATTGATATTATATGATTCATAGGCAAAGATATCTCCACTACCCATGAGTGATACCAAAATATCCTTAGATTCAGCTGATGATGTTGGGGTTTATTGAATTCTTGGAGATAGAGTGACTGAATGTTCACTTAAATTGTCACTTCTAACATGAGGTTTATAGGCCTCTTCAGTAGAGTCTAGTTCAACTAAAATTATTGATATAATGAGGGTTGTCAAGTACATTCCCAATCCTAAACTGATATCTTATATCTAGATGATGGGTTGCACAAATTCATCACCAAGATCCTTGAATGGGTTAGTAGGGGTAATTTCTGGTACATCTAGGGTAGAAACCCTAAAAATCATTATTTGTGGGTCTCTTCCCATCCATTTGATAAATGCCTAGATCAATTTATTAGGCCTTATAAAATAAAAATAGATATTTATCATTATATAATGTCCCACTTTTTCCATTGATGTAGTGCATGATACATTGGTGGTATAATGAATGTATTTATGCATGTTTATGTAACAAAGTCCTTTAAAGAATGAAATTTAAGGTTTTAACCTGATGGAAAACTAATAATTAATAGTCTAACATTAGGTCCCAAAATTTGGTTCTGAACTTGATCTGACTGAGTGGAATTTGTTCACATTTATCATTGCCTTTATGTGTCATTGGGAAGGGTGACGGGTAAAATTCATTGTAAACTAGTTAGAAAATTGTTTATATTAGAATGCAATTTTCTTTGGTTCCATTATTTATGAAATCGCAATGAATATCAATGTCATCTAGCTTTCCGGATACATATAATGGCCAAATTTTTCCCTGTATAACAATATCATTGTCTTGTTTTGTAAAAGAGAAAATTTTATTAAATTACATGATATCTATATCTAAAGGGTATATATTGGTGGTAGTGGCCTCATCATTGAAATCTTGAGGGATTAATTTGGCCTATACAAGTTCCTTTCAATGATCATTTGAAATGTTAAGATCTCCCATTATTGAAAGTTTCTCCAGATATATTGCCAAATACTTCAAGATGTCTTATTTTTTAGTTAAAGTTATATGTATCCTTACCGGATAATTTTTACTAGAAATATATTTAATGGTTGAGGTTCCTGGGGTAGATGAGTTTAATGGGAAAATGGATATTGAGGTCCCCTTGGCTACTATTGGATTAGGACGACTTGGCTTGACTACCTGTCTAGGCTGACAAGAATTTTTCACTGCATCCATCCGATATTCTAAAATAATTGGGTTGGGAATAATATTAGAAAATGTTTATGTGCTTACCTATTTGTCATGTTCTCACTAAAGGGACCTTATATGAGTCTCAAAAAATATAAATGGATATGGTGGGGATTTGGACAGAATATTGGGTTCAACCATGATTACATATTCTATTACCTCCTCATCTTCTACGACCTCTACATGTGGTTCCCTAATATGATATAGGTAACTTCACTTTTTGATCCTACTCATCATCAAAAAAGGGATCCATTAATTGAATGAAATGAATGGAACCAAATATTATTATTTTTATCTAATGAGGATTCCTTTGGGCGGAACAATTCACATATTACCATATGGTGGGATGGTGTCCATGCTATTAGGGATGGAAGCATGAAAATTGAGAGATTTAATATATTATTTTTAATCTATATAAGCTCATCTTTCTATACCTAATTTTTGTTTCTCTTGAAATTCATTTTCCAGGAATATTGTAATTTGAATTAATGTGGTTCCTACAAAGTTTGTTGTATTAAGGAAGAGGAAACTGAGGGTTTAGTTAGTTTATTTAATTGTGTCCTAAGGAAAGAATAATTTTGGTTAATTTTTTTCCCATTCATCCAATCATTTAACTTTTGTATTTTTCTCTAATAACTTCTTTCCATTCTCTATCATCATCTGGTGTAGAGGTGGAAAAAATTCCTTTAATGTTGTTGGTTTACCTAGATTCACTTTCTTGGAATCAACCATATTTTAAAGGATTTATTTAAAACACAAGACCCTCAAATGGGGTGGCCAAACATTCAGTGAATGGGGAAATAATTTGTGAAATCATTGAGACCAACTTTATCGGGCCTCTTAGGTTTGGGAAATTTTAGAATTTATTTCCAATTCTATTATAATGTAACATAAAACTTTATCATCTCATAAAGAAAAAAATTATTCATTAGATATTCAAATTGAGATCATTTATGTTCTCTTCCCTCATACTGATGGGGTATTACTACTAATGGTTTTGTTCAAGAGGAGGTTATGTGTGATGAGGTGTGAGATTTGGAGCTAGAGTTGAATTGGAGTTTGGTTTTAATGTGACATCCATAGTTTCCACTTTGAATATTCTCTATCCCAAAAATATTGTAATTGGTCTGGATTTTTATTTGGTTTTAAAAATGGAATATTCTAGCCTCTATGAAACTATAGTAAGATCTCATAAGCCACCCATATAATTTTCCAGGATGAGTGGTGTTCCTAGCTCATTATGAATGTTATTAATGAAGAGACTTATCAAGGCCTCTTGAGAAATGTTAATGTTCAGAGACTAATTCAATCCATTATACCTATAAATAAAATAATAAACCCCATCATTCTCAACACACTTTTAACTAGATAGGTCAAGCACAATCATTTTATGAATCCTAGAGTTGAATTGATAGAGTAATTCTAAGTAAAGATCCTCCCACCCATTGATTGACCCTGTAGATAAAATGGTATACCAAATAAAGGTACGTACCTATAAGGTCTTCTTGAAATACAAGAGTTTGGATGCCTCTTTTGTTCAATGGTTCCCAATATGGGACCACTCCAATACACAAACTTCATTAGAATCTAATAAATATCCCTTAAGCAATTGGATTTTGGGAATGGAGGATTGCCAATGTTTACCGTGGGAAGAGTTTCATCTACCCATTTAGGATAAATATTACAATCTTGTTATACTAGTTCACTTAATCCTTTTAAATATTCTAATAGATCCACATGAGAATCAATAGTGTTGATGATTTGGGGAGGAACTCCCAACTAAGAAGTATCCTACATGGGGAACAATGGGTTGATCTAGATATGATTGTTCCGCTAGTAATCACAATGGATAACTTCTGGGGGATATCCTATGGGGAAACATCATGCCTATTTATGGTTGCATCCCCAATGGATATAACTCTCAATATCTCACTATCATGGGGTCCATGTATACTGGTCATTGGTATCCCACATTGATCATATGATTTAACTCTACATCAGTTATTATAATGAATCATATTTGCCGAGGTATATCAGTTGGGAGTGTGATATGAGTCTATTGATTAAGAATATATCTAATAGGGATATTGACTCAGAGTAGTTCTACATTAATATTTATCAACTCCTTCATCTCTCTTTATACTAAAATAATATTTCATTAGTGCAAGATGATTCACCTCTTTGGGTGGTAGATGAGATACAGTCAGACCATTACCCTTTTAATTGGATGATTCTATCCAAGGTGGAGGTAGTGGATCATTTTCCAGGGTCCCCAATTTTTTAGGGATCCCCTGATTCCTATTACGCACACCTTCTTCATTTGTTTCTATATAGACTATATTTTTTATGGAAACATTATTTTCATTTTATCCTATATCATCTTCATGTTTTTTATTTTCCATAGTGATGGCTCTAATAATGTCCCCAATTACTTAATGCATTATAGATTTCTCAATAACTTTGGAATAATTGGAGGGTCAATTCCCCTAAGAATATTTTCTGAAATAACTATAATCAATAGGATTGGTTATACCCATGAAAATTTATTCTTTTTTGGAAACTCCACATGGCCTCCTATTCTCCTTTAATGATCCCCTTGGTTCTGTCTAGCAATGGGTGACTTGAAGTTAATCTACCCATAGTTTCATCATGTGTGTTCTAATCGAGTAAATCGGGTCATGAATTAGTACAAACTAGGGGTTCTAATTTCAAAATGTTTCTTATTTATTAAAATATTTATCTCCATTGGGGAGGGTAATGATATAAAAATACCCCATCACTCTGGGATTTGGTTCTTCATACTCTAAAAATGCATCATTTTGGACTGGAGCTTCCATCCTTGTGGGTATGGGTAGAGTTAATAATTCCACCAACCCAATGGGTATGGGATTATCCTATATCAATACAACCAAAACTACCATAAATTCTCTCTTGATCTTCTAGAACATTTTTCAAGCATGATCTAGGTGCATTGTATGATTTTTAAATGAGATAATTTATTTTGAATAAATTTTTTATTGTATTTTTATTAGACTTCTTTAAATTTCAAGCATGCTCCACCTTCCTGGATAATTTTTAAAAGAGACTTTCAATGGATCTATCTTATCATGCCTAATGATTCTGAGAATTATTTATAGCTGATTCCTACCAAAAATTCCATCTATCATGAGTATAGTTTTCTTATGATATTCATCCCAAAGAAACAAATTTTCATGATGTCACTTCATACGGGCTCTTCTGATTGAAGAGAAGGTTTAAATGTAACACTCCATGCTCACCCCATCACCAAATTTGGGTATCATCTATGGAATTGGAATTTAATTTTCCTTGATATATTAATGTGATATGACATGTGTATTGGAGACCCTCCCACTATTTCCTCGATTTCAAGAAACACATAACCAAAATCGCATCTAAGATAATTTGACGATAAAATTCCTAAATTACCTTGACATAAATTCATATCTATTATAAGAAATGACTTTATTCCTTGGGATAAGAAGAGTTTTCCACATGTTCAAGATATTTTCATACACACATTATCCTAACAATATTTTTGGTACATCATATTGAGAATTGGATAAGGGACAAAATAGGATAATTATATTATATTTAGCCAATTTGTTTTACTAATAAGAGATGTGTATACATGATCATATAAAGAAGATTAATCCACCTGATCTGGAAAAAGTTTTAATTTCCTAGCTAACTTTCTATAAACATTCGGGTTATGAGGGATATACTCTGCGATATTGGAGATAAGATTATCCAAGTGTGGTTCAAATAGTGGCTGTTGACTTTTACTATCTTCCATTTGAGAATGGGTATCACTTATGTAATAAAGTAATAATAAATAATTGTCCTCATAGTCCTAAGATCCTTAGGATTTGAGGTATTTATCATAATTTATTTTGAAAGGTTAGGTCATTCCTTTACGGGTAAAATATTACTACACTGAGGACCTTCCCAGTAAATTCCATCATGAGGAGGACTACCACTATGGCATGAAATCAAACTATAAAAAGAAATATTGTTGTGTATACCTAGGGGAAGACCTTCAAGACAGAATATGGAAAACGTGGGACATTCTTTCAATTTGATCTTCTCACCACGAGGAGTGTTTCCATGGTACTCATCAAGATAAGAATTATCATGATCAATAATTTTTGGACCATAAAGGAGGACTTTATGGTAATATCTCTATGGAGGACCTTCGTAGGTGTCATAAATAAATTTTTGGTGAGGACCTTCATAGTTCAAACTACTATTTACATGATTGTTTGATGGGTTAGCCTGATCTTGGGACTTTAGTTTCTTGGTGTCTGAGTTATTCAAGAACACCACCCATAAGTAGTGTAAGACTATGTATATTCTCTTGGATTTCATTTTTCATTTTCTAAGACTACATTTTAGGTTCTCTCTTTCAGGATGCTGGAGTCTCATGTACTAGATAACAACTTTCATATGTGAGAGATTTCCTAAGAATCTTTCATATTACTTCCAGAATATAAAAATAAGCTTATGGTGTTTTTCAAGGGATACATGTATTCCCTAGACATGTCATCTAAGGGGTATAGTGATCTCATATAGGAATGGATAAGTGTTCTCGATCTTATTGACAATCTTTCATAGGATATTATTGATGAATCACCTAGACATAAGTAGGGAAATGTGTCTTCTTCTGGTGGACTATTATATCACGTTTGTGGGGCATATAAAATATGGGGGTGGGGTTGTGTTCTTGAATCGTATTTTTATGATGTAATAATTATTTCCTGGATGACCTATAGAGTGAGGAATGTTTTAGATGTCTATCCTTCTATCATTATGAGAATATAAGGAGTTACTTATGCATCTTGAATAGTAATATATTCCAATTCTGTAGTTGGATCATGTATGTGTCTCTAATCCTATCCCCCATTAGTTTACAGTTTATAATAGAAATGATATTGTATGATGGAAGAGATATAGGTTTGCATCTATTTATTTTCGAGGGGTTTTGGTAGGTTTCTCTGGTTGTTGACAAACTATATTGGTAGGCATAATGGGTGTGAGTAGGAATATGGCCCCACTCATATATTTTCATTGCATCTTGTGAGTGGGATTCTCTATAAGGAATATTAATATGAGGAAACACCCAATAGTTTGATCGCCTACCTTAGTGAGGTTTCCTAGATGCTCTAGTCTAAGTGACCTAAGCTAGTTTTTACAAGTTAGAATCCTATTTATGCCGATTACTTATCACCATGGATAATTATCCATAGAAGTTTCTAAAAGGATTAATGTAATGTGACTCTTATTTTGTTGATAATATGTCATCGATGACCTCTTGGTATGCTTCCTTAAGATAAGAGGGGAAGATGTTATTACATTCTAGGTAAACGCTCCCAAAATGGTCTATGTATACGATGAGTTTTGTCCTTTTTTCATCCACCATCCGTTGTTGATTATATGGATTAAGGGGATTCATATGTTAGAGAATTATTCATGTGGCCTCCATGGTCAAGATAATATGATTGAGTTGTTACCCCTTAATCAATGCATTCAAAACCTGGCATTAAAGATGTTGGGTAGGTGATGTTTTTCTCTAGTCAGAAGAGGATCCATCTCATGTAATAGATGACAAATATGTTTATATTAGTTTTTAGGATTCCATTTAACTAAAGATAGGTCTGGTGAATGTTTTTAAAATTTTACATTGAAAATAAAAAATAAGAAAACACATCAAAGAGGAATTACAAAAAAACACATGATAAACTGATTGTATAAAATATCTATATTTGGGAATTTTAATTTTATTAGTGAATAAAAGGGCCTAACATATGGTTGATATAGTTATTTTAGTTAATTAAAGGATTCATGTTGTGTTCACCATTTTTTTCATACCCATTCACGGTGGTTCAGTTTCTAACATAGTTTATTCGTGAAACCAAATACACCCAACATCTCTCATGTCCATGATGGTTCATGGGACTACATTCCAAAGGAATTAAATAATTGGGTAACTTAACCAATGATGATTAAGAACTCACATTGTTCAAGGGTATGGGAGTTTGGGATCATCATACCATTTTGGGGGGGAATTATTTCATACGTTGAGACTCAATTATATATTTAAGACATGTCTGCGAATGAATTTTAAATTCCAAATATGAAATTGGTCAACCCAATGTATTAACAATCATTTATGGACATGTCTTGATGGGAAAACATATGTATGTGTTTATGGTTCTGCATCAATGGAGACCATTTGTATTTATTATAGGTTCTATATCTTGGTTACGTTTTCTTATTTTATGATGTTATTTTTAAGCCGCCTATTTAGGAACTCTGAAATTTATCACCATCTAGGTAGAAGGGAGCTGTTTTGAAGTTAGAATCAGGTCAATGATAGGGGATTCCTATGTATCGTTGTGAGATTAATTAGAACCCATGTAGTTCAGTTCCAATTAACAGGGAACATCATACATTATAAGTTCATGGTTCAAGGACCGTACCTTAATGTTTAACATCATGAGGCATGTAAGTTTTGGAGAAAGGGAATAGAAAACATTGTTGTGTTCTTAATTCCAAAACATCCTGATGGTCCTATAAGAGATATATCCTCCAAGGTAGGTACATGATCTTAACAAGAATAAAATCCAATAAGGATGGTTATGGAGGGAACCTTGCATAATTTGTCCATTCGGGTTGGATATGATCCTACTAGAAATATGGCCCTGAGAATATTAGGATGCGTTCAGGGTCTAGGGTTTGAACCCTAGGGTGGATCCCTACATATCCCATTGGTACATGAATAAAATCCTAAATAGTTCGATTTTTTTTGGACATGTACCTATGGGTGAGGCATATGTGGTTGCTTTAAAAGGAATATGGATCATTAAATATTTCTATAATGGGGAGTATGGCCCTTTGAGGGGGTGATAACTTGATTCGGGGTCGAAACCAATTAGGAGTCCTGAGTGATGGATATTTTATCATGATGATGACATGATCACCAATAACCTCTAATACCACATGAGTTATGTTGGGTGAGAGAAACAAGATGATGTAGAAGATCTTACATCCCACACAATCTATTTTATCCATGGGTATGTAAGGAAGGGGGATTTACCACAAGAAATAAAACTACCTCACTCTAGGATGGATGCCCGGATTAATTCACTCCCGATAGGTGGAAGAGTTGGTGAAGTCATTTTGAGGAATGGGAAGGGTATATTTTCATATGATTCTATTCACATTTAACACAATAGATGTATTTTTTCCTACTCTAGAATCTATATTCCATCATTCCTAAGGATAGGATCCTCACTGCCATGAGAATATATGATCTCAACCATTTTGGTTACCCTGCCTACCAAGGTGGTTAAACAAGAGACTTCTGTTACCATAGAAATTTATGATCAAGAGGGCATGTTATTGTGCCCTAGGTTCTGAAAATACATTTCCAGAGGCTTTTGATGAGGTCTTGTCATGGCCACCATTAGATAAGGGATTGCGATAAATGGGTTCCCTATCATTGGAAATATGTAAAGTGTTCCTAAAAAGTGATTCACCAAGGTGATACCTAGGAGAGATGGATTTGGATTTTCCTAGGTTATACCTAAGAAAGTTAGCATGAATTTTCTCCTATGTGTTACTAGGTTGAAATTTTTGGTGTCTTAGAAAAAATCTACTTGGGTCAACATGGATGAATAGAAAAATGGGGAAAAGAACTTTTGTGAGACTTTTCAAAGACTTCCAAGGGTCTCCTAATGTTCTCCTAGAAGGTTCTCATGAATGTCCTAAGATTGGAAATGGTAATTCACCCTATTACTTTTGGACAAGTGGTAAGTTCCTCATTACATACGTATTAGGTGTTATAGACCTTAAAAGGACCATAATCTTTTTAATCACATTAATTCCCTCTTATTTTGATGCTTGGAGAGCTACCAAGAGAGGTTTGAGGACTTAGTACATTGAATAGGGTGATTTGATCTTTGAGCCTTCTTCTGGTGTTATATTTGCGTCAAATGGGGAGAATAAGTGTCCTATTTATAAGAAATATCAGGACCCCAGCTGATGGGGTGGTTCACATATTTCACTCGTGCAGGTCTCTCATACAGGTCCTTATATAGGTGTGACCTGTGCATGGTGTTGGTCATGCATGTTGGACCTCATAGTGTGGACTTGTGTGAGATTCACTTGGAAGGACATATGAGAAAAGGTTTTTTGTTCACCTTTCATCACTTTTCATTCTCCCTATGATTAGGATATTTTTTATTGAATCTATTTATCTTCAAGTGAACAAGGGAGTTTCAACACCTTCATCTTATTAAAATAACATTGTTGTAACCCACATCATAAATGGAGTGATTATATTTCATTTGAAAATAGGTAAATTTAAATTTAAAGATATCCATAAAAAATATATATTATGATTTAAAAATAATAAAGTATAATATTGCTATGAATAGGGAATTTGGAAGTAGAAGAGAAAGAGTATTTTTGTTGTGGATAAGAATTGTTCTTAACAACATAAAATTTTATGAATAATGATATACATAATAGAAGATGTTTTTTATTTTAAAATTTAATTCCCTATAAAAAATGGAATGGGAATAAAATATAATTATAGTAAATAAGAAAAAAAATTAAAATCATATTCTAAGAGGAATAATTATGACTCAAGAAAATAAGTTAATTCAAGAAAATCCCTTAAATTTACTATCAACTTACCCAAAATTTATTTAATAACTTATATCATAATAATAACTATATAAATCACATATTTCATAACCTTATTCATATCTATTACCATTTTTACTATTTAATATTAATAATTCATTATACTTTCATTATCTAGTTTGTAATGGACCGGACCTCCCTAGTCCATTACTTTGTGAAAATGTGGTGTTGGAGGTGTTCCGGGAGGTCAAGGAGACTTATCCCCTAGCTGCTGTCTACCGGTAGCCGCGGCGTACTGGTAGCTCGGTATACCGGTAGGCGCAGTCTAGCAGTAGCTCGGCTAACACTTTGCCAAATTTCTAGTTCTGGGAACAGTGTTTCCAGTTTTATGAACAGTATCGGTGAGGTTCAGTGAACAGTGTTTCTATCAGTGAGGTTCAGTGAACAGTGTTTCTATCGGTGAGGTTCTATCGGTGGACTTCTATCGGCAGACTTGAACAGTGTTTCTATCGGTGAGGTTCTATCGGTGGACTTCTATCGGTAGACTTGAACATTGTTTCTATCAGTGAGGTTCTAATGGTGGACTTCTATCGGTATACTTGAACGGTGTTTCTATCAGTGAGGTTCTATCGGTGGACTTCTATCGGTAGACTTGAACAGTGTTTCTATCGGTGAGGTTCTATCGGTGGACTTCAATCGGTAGACTTGAACAGTGTTTCTATCGGTGAGGTTCTATCGGTGGACTTGTACAGTGTTTCCAGAATCGTAAGAGCTACCGATTCCATACTTTGCCAAATTTCATGAATGAACAGTGTTTCCAGACTTCATGAGAGCTACCGATTCCATACTTTTCCAAATTTTGAGTATGTGAACAGTGTTTCCAGCTTCGCTAATTTGACATTTTATTTGACGTAAAATACTTTTAAAACCTTATTTTAAGGACTTTAAGGCCGATTCAAAGTCCATAAATCCTATATTAATTATTCCTAAGGACGGGATGTTTTTACTTGGTCAAACCGCGTGGGTTAATGCGATCCGTTTTTAATGGAGAATAAATCGGATCTTAAACCGTCGTCTCTCTAATTTTTTTTTTTAAAGGGAACGAGATATCATTCTTCTTTGTTCTTCCTCCTGGTTCTCATCTACGAGATGCTAGAACCTTGCAATCATTCCCGTAGGAGTTTCACAATCAAACGTTACTCAGATCAGTTCCGCTCTGTTTGATGCAACCAAGTTGTGTCGATCGTTCTTCCATATAAGGTATGTTTTATCATCGTTCCTTCGGGGATCACCTTCTCTTGTTCTTCCTTCCATATTAGCATGTAATCTCCATGGTTCTAATGGGTTTTCTTGGGGTTTTTTGGTACTGTCGTACCGTGGCATCCTCCGGTGGACGCAGCTGTCGTGAGGAGAAGAGGACTGTGAACCGTTGTGTGGATAAAGGACGTCAAGAACTCTTTGAGGTAGGGGATTCATGACTTCTCTAATTTTTTATGTGCAACTGTAGAATTAGCATGATTTAACCCTTTGGATCACAATGAAATTGACCTAATTAAATACTTAACCGGATTAAAAGAATTGGTTGATCGCATGTTGTTGCTTTGTACCGTGATAACGGTTTGCCTCATGTTTTCCTAGATAGAGTGATATCTATGATTTTATTTAATTAGTTGCTCGTTCATGATGGAAATTGATAAAGAATGTAAAGCCGGAATTATTTGTTAAATAATTGGCTAAAGATAAAGAGGCATGTTAATGAATCTGTTAATTCAAGATGGATTAAAGAACTATTAGTTCGATAATTTCAAAAGGGTTCTGAGTTACCCGCTTGCTTGTAAGGCTGAATGCCTTGTGGTTTGGAGCTCTGAGTGCTCATTTTGCATGCAGGCTGAATGCCTTGTTAAAGGGTCGAGAGCCCATTTTTTGATCTTTGATTTCCTACTGCTTGTGATTTGATGTGATCCTGGATGGCTGTTGTGATATGTGGAGGCATGGGGACTTGTGGTTGTGGCAGCGGATGACGCCTAGTGTGGCGAGATGCATCGGTTTATGCATGTGGGTGTCGGGGAGGACACCAAGGATGATGGTATGAGATGAATGTGATGGTTTGATGTTGGTGGTTTGGTTCGGTTGTTTATCTGCTTTACTTTTCCCCACTGCTCAAGGAAGCTAGTTTTTCTTACCCTCTTTCTGAAGGAGGCGAAGACACGCGGGGTATGCCACGTGCTTTCCGTGTTTAGCCTCTCAATGGAGGATGGGTCTATGCTCTTGCTATAGGCGGCAAAGACTCAACGGGTAGTATATCTACTCACCGTGTTGAGCCCTTTGTGTTTAATAGCATAAGATGCTTTTCTAGAATGCCTGGGAATATAGGGAAGGTAATTCCATAATGAAAGTTTGCTTAAATGGTGATAATCCACGGGGATGGAGAAACTGGAATTTAATAGTGATGTGAATCCTAAAAAGGAGCAGTTTTTTAATGTGATTCCAATTTAGTTTAATGTGGTAAATTTTTCATGGTTAATTAATGTTTAAAGAATTAATTAACATACAGTGGAACTGATAAAGTGAGAATGGAGTAATCTAATAAAGCTCTTCAAATGGTTGTGTGCTTATAGGATACCTAGTCTTAGAAGTAGCAGCCTGGAGTCTGAGAGATGTTAGCTGCAGTTGTTCCTATGACTTGGTAATGCCCATAGTGTGGTTGTGAGTTATATATATTCTGTACTTTTTGTGTTTCTATACGCTACTCCACCCTGTTGGTAAGGGCAACTGACACCCCGGGGATTCTGAGCCCTGGGGGGTGTTTTCCCCAACATTCTGATGGGAGGTTGAATGGCTAACTACCCCCTTTGGCCCCGCTCTCTTCTCTTGGTAGATCTTTGTGCTGGTAGGCACAGTGGTTAGTTTTACCCACATATGTGTGTAGAGGGCTGTAATGACTTGTGGTTATTTCACACACATATATTCTGGATATAGTATCCTATGGACTACTATAGGTGTAACGTGTATAGGCTATAATGGATTGAGGATTCTTACTCGGAGTATGGGCTGTAATGGCTTGAGGTATTATACCCGACGTATGATACACGTTATGCGAGATGTGGTGGCTCTCGGAAACTACCTGTTTACTTTGGTTGTGAGGATGGTGTGGTGCTTAGCCCAGGTGTATGTGGGAAAGCCTTTGTGGTGCACGTGGTGCAGGTTGTGGAGCTTAGCCCAGGTGTCTGCGGGCAAGCCTTTAGAGAGAGATGCACATGACGTATGTCGTTGGGGAAAAGCGGAAAACTAGTGGGGAAGTAGTAGCGGGGTACCCTTGATATTATTTACTATATGCTATATTCTTGTATGCGTTACTTGGTGATAGTAGCCATGGTGAGGTTGGGAACTTAGTATACCTGTTTAGGTAACGAGTTAGTTTCACTTGTTGTTCGCTGGGCTTTAGCATGCTTTCTTTACTTTTGCATGAGAGGCTTGGGGAGGATCCTACTGAGTATACTGTTATACTCACCCTATGTACATATAAACTGTTTTTCAGGTCACTTGGAGCAGGTTGGAGATCAAGCTGGTTACTACTAGCTTGCGGTTGGAGGAGGAGCTGTTCGGGCTTGTGGTCACTGCCGTTTCACTTTCTTTTGGGTACTTTGAGTTTTCCCCCTTTCAGTTGTAGTACTTTTGCAAGACATTTCATATATGTACTTGGTTTCCTTTTATATCTCAGTTCTAAGTTGGAGTTGATTGGAGTCTATTCTATCTCTCTCTTCTGCATGTGTTCTCTTAGAGGGTAATGCCTCCCATTTGTATGTTATTATACCCTCGGTGCTATTCGCCAACCCGGGGCCTACTGGAGGCGGGAATCGGGGGGTCATTATCTCCCTTTTCACATTGATGGCCCAGGAGGGGTACACTTTGTGGGGAGGGGTCGTGACAGAGTGGTATCAGAGGTCTGGTTGAGGGATAGGATGGAGTTTGGAGTTAGGCATAGGTGAGGATGCATGGGATGGTAGGGCAATGGTGTCATTCATGTTTAGAAAGTGGGGTAAACACTGGAGACCAGCATAGAAATAGGCGTTTAGGGCCCCCTATGATCTGTTGTATGAACCTTTAAGCTTACGATGGCTACTAAACAAAGTGATACCGGTTGCAGGGTAGAGACCTAGGAAAGGATCATGCATCATTATTCTTTACGCTTGTGTTTGAATGGGTATACCTTGGGATAGGTAACCTAAAATAAATAAAACAAAAAAAATTAATTAATTAATGTTGAGTCTTCCATATTCCAGGCTTAGGAGCTCTAACAGTTGTTATTTTGCAGGTATGGATCCAGGTCGACGTCCTCATCAGGTTTGCGCAGAAGATGCCCATCAGGCTGTTCCAGCAGATCGCCGTCGAGTAGAGGTTGACGACGATGACACTTGGAGGAAGACACTTCAAGAGCTTCAGCGCCAGAGTCTACAGAAGTACGAGGGATCCGTTTCAGATGTAGTCACAGAAGACTGGTTGGAGGAGATCGAGATAGGCTTTAGTTCGATTCGTGCTCGGAAGGAACACTGAGTGTCCTTGGTTGTGACGATGCTGTGTGGACAAGCGAGGCAGTGGTGGTTCTTGTTCCTTGGTGATCATGAGGAGTCAACGATCTCGTGGGAGGAGTTTCGAGATAGGTTTAGAGTCGAGTTTCTTTCATCGACTGCGAAGGTGTCCAGTCGCCAGGAGCTTCTCACCCTTCGGTAGGGGAGCTCCAGTGTTCGGTAGTTTGGAATCCGTTTCAGGAACCTTCTACGATATGCTTCAGACCTGTTACCAGATGATGAGGCCAGAGAGAGGCATTTCGAGGAGGCTTTGCGTCCAGAGATCCAGCGCCAGGTCACCCCATTTATGCTGAAGACATATCTTGAGGTTCTGGAGAGGGAAGAGGTTGTTGAGAGGACTTTGTCTAGGACTGGATCGTCATGAGAGGGGAATCGTCATGATTCCTCACGAAGAAGAGATATGGTCCGGGGTTCCCGGTTTTCAGGACAGAAGAGTTTCCGTTCACCTGGGGGTAGGTCCGAGCCCTTCCCATCTCGTTTCTCTAGAGGCAGCAACTCTCAGGCCTATGCCAAAGGATCAGGCGCTTGTTTTTCTTGTGGTGGTCATGGTCATTAGCAGCGGGAGAGCCCGACTTTTCAGAGCAGTCATCGTGCACCAGGCACTCCACTCCAGGTTCCTCCGTTTAGGACGTTCCAGCCGAGGCAGCAGTAGCAGGTTGCACCAGCTTTAGATCACCAAAGGGTATATGGAGCAGGCAGAGGATAACCCCATGACGCTCCCCGTCCTCAGAGAGTAGAGCTCTGCCGTGGTGGTGGTCATCATCAGGGTCAGAGAGGTCGTGGAGGAGGTCGTGGTTAGCTTCATGCTCTAGGGTTACCAGCCCCAGGTGAGCCAGATGTCGTTCGAGGTACCCTTTTCTTGTTTTCTACCTTGGTGTATGCCTTGTTTGATTCAGGAGCAACACACTCCTTCATATCACCTACCCTTGTCCATGCTTTGGGACTTGAGGTAGAGAGGCTTCCAGTACCCTTGGCGTTGACTACGCCAGTTAGAGGTCGAGCTGACTTGTTTGAAGTATGTAGAGACTGTGAGCTAGTGTTGGGACAACACCGCTCTTGGGGAGATTTCCTATGTTTGCGAATACAACCATATGATGTCATACTTGGCATGGATTGGTTGTATTCGGTGCAGGCTGTTGTGGATTGCTACAGGAAGAAGGTCGTTTTCTTTGATGAAGATGGAGAGAAAGTGGTGTTTGTTGGTGAGAGAGATCCTCAGATGAGTCATAGACGAGTTCCATCCTTATCATCCATGATGGCTGGGATGATGCTGAGTTTTTCAGAGGTTCAATAGTTGGCGTTTCCTAGGGTCGTAGAGGTGTACCCTGACGTCTTTCTAGAAGAGGTTGTATCCTTACCCCCTCGACGAGAGATCGAGTTTGGGATCGAGCTACAGCCAGGAGAGTCTCCTATCTCTATGTCTCCGTATAGGATGGCCCCTTCTGAGTTACGAGAGCTACGTATTCAGCTCGACGGTCTGTTGCAGTGTGGTTTTGTTCGGCCAAGTGTGTCACTGTGGGGTGCACCAGTTTTGTTTATGAAAAAGGCTGATGGCAGTTTGCTGTTGTGCGTCAATTATCATCGGTTAAACAAAGTGACAATAAAGAACCGCTATCCTCTCCCGTGGATTGATGACCTATTCGATCAATTGAAGGCTGCAAGTTGGTTCTCAAAGATCGACTTGCGGTCTGGATATCATCAAATGCGTGTAAAAGATGAGGATATCCCAAAGACTGCTTTCCGTTGTCGTCATGGGAATTATGAGTTTGTTGTAATGCCATTCGGCGTGACGAATGCTCCAGCTATTTTCATGGGGTTGATGAATGCTGTGTTCTGTGAATTCCTGGACAAGTTTGTTGTGGTTTTCATCGATGACATCCTTGTGTACTCCACATCTGAAGAGGATCATGCAGAGCATCTACGAGCCGTTTTGGGAGTTCTTCACCAACATCAGTTGTTTGGGAAGTTGTCCAAGTGTGAGTTCTGGGCTCAAGAAGTTCGTTTCTTGGGAAATGTTGTGTCCCAACAGGGAGTAGCTGTGGATCCTTCGAAGATAGAAGCAGTGGTGTCTTGGCCAGCCCCGAAGACCATGTCAGAGGTGCGAAGTTTCCTTGGTCTCACAGGCTATTATAGGAGGTTTGTAGCTAATTTCTCCCGAGTTGCGACTCCTCTGACAGCTTTGACCAGGAAGGATCAAGTGTTCATATGGACTGATCAGTGTCAGACAACTTTCGAGTATCTAAAGGAGAAGTTGGTAAGTGCTCCAGTCCTTTGTCTTCCAGCGGAGGGAGTCCAGTTTGATGTTTTCTGTGATGCTTCACATCTGGGGCTAGGCTGTGTTCTCATGCAGTAGAGGTCAGTTGTTTCTTATGGGTCTCGGCAGTTGCATCCCCATGAATGCAACTATTCCACCCATGACCTTGAGTTGGCAGCCGTGGTGTTTTCTCTGATGTTGTGGAGACATTACCTCATTGGTGAGCACTTTGTGGTTTTCACCGATCATAAGAGTTTGAGGTATGTTTTCTCCCAACGTGACTTGAACTTGAGGCAGCGTCGGTGGATGGAGTTCTTGCAGGAATACGACTTTGAAATATCGTATACACCTGGAAAAGGGAATGTTTTAGCCGATGCACTAAGCCGAAAGATACGTAATGATGTTGTGCGTGAATCTAGTGATTCTTGGAGAGTGATGGAAGAGCTATCAACTTTGCATCTTGATATGGAAGAAGTTGGGGGTAGAGGTTGTCTTTTCTAGATGACGGTGCAGTCATCCCTGATGCAGAAGGTGGAAGAGTATCAGTTGGGTGACCTAGAGGTGGAAGTTTGGAGAGACAGAGTTGTATGTGGTGAGGCCCCTGATGGTTGGTCGGAGGATGAACAACACCGAGTGTTGTATCATGGCAGGATTTTTGTTCCCTTGGTGATGTGCGAGACGGTTCTCCGAGAGTTCCATAGTTCACCCTTGGCGGTACATCCTGGTGTGACGAAGATGTACTGATCCTTGAGGAGTCAGTTTTTGTGGCCTGGGCTGAAGCGTACAGTTGCAGAATGTGTGTCTCGATGTTTAGTCTGCCAGAAGGTGAAGGCCGAACACCGTGTTCCTGGTGGTCTTCTCCAGCACTTAGAGATTCCTCAGTGGAAGTGGGAGGACATCTCAATGGACT
Organism: Viscum album; assembly: GCA_963277665.1. Taxonomy (NCBI): domain Eukaryota; kingdom Viridiplantae; phylum Streptophyta; class Magnoliopsida; order Santalales; family Viscaceae; genus Viscum; species Viscum album. The sequence continues at coordinate 1,240,252,470 of OY728153.1, forward strand.
TTGTTACAGGTTTACCTCGAGCTCCGGGAGGACATGATGCTATATGGGTGGTATTGGATCGTTTAACAAAATCATCCCACTTCATAGCGATCAAGGAGTCGAGCTCAGTGGAAGTTTTGTCGAGGCAGTATCTGGAGGAGGTGATGAGGCTTCATGGAGTTCCTAAGACGATCATTTCTGATCAAGATCCTCGTTTTACCTCCAGGGTGTGGAGAGGTCTCCAACATGCTTTTGTTTCTCAATTATGCCTTAGCACTGCTTTTCATCCTCAAACGGATGGTCAGATAGAGCGAACCATCCAGACTCTTGAAGACATGTTGCGCTCTTGTGTTCTTGATTTTGGAGGTTCATGGGTGAAGCACTTACCCTTGGTAGATTTCACTTACAATAATAGTTTTCACTCTACCATCGGTATGGCACCGTTTGAAGCCTTGTATGGCCAGCCATGCCATTCTCCGTTGTGCTGGACTGGGGTCGGAGAGTCAGCAATTCTCGGACCAGAACTAGTGCAGAATACAACAGAGATGGTTCAGGTGATTCGTGAGAGGATGAAGACAGCATAGGATCGTCAGAAATCATATGCTGATCAAAGAAGGAGATTGTTAGAGTTTAATTTTGGGGATCATGTGTTTCTAAAGGCGACTCCCCGTTGTGGGCAGCGAAGGTTTGGTCGTGGAAGTAAGCTTTCTCCCCAGTTTGTTGGGCCTTTCGAGGTGTTAGCTCGTGTTGGAGCTGTGGCGTATCGAGTAGAACTTCCCCCTCAGATGAGTCGGATACATGATGTTTTCCATGTATCACAGCTCCGTCGTTATCTCCATGATGAATCTCATGTTATCGATTGGGGAGAGATCGATATTGACGATGATGCAACCTTCGAGGAGCGACCTGTGGAGATCCAAGACCGCAAGGAGAATGTGTTGCGTGGGCGTTCTATTCCTTTAGTTCGTGTCTTGTGGAGAAATGGTGGCATGGAGGAGAGTACCTGGGAGCGTGAGTCACATATACGTGCTTAGTACCCAGAGTTGTTTAATGTTTAACTCTTTTCATGTAATGACGTTTCTTTTATGGTTAGACCTTTCATGTTTTATTTATGTACCTTTGATGTGATGTCATGTTTGAATTGTTTGGTTATGGATTGTTTGTTTCTATACTCTCGGATGTCGTAGTTTTGTTCCAGCTTTTAAACAACTCATGGTGGTTTTCCCCTGAGAGGTATCTTATAGGGTGGTTGTTCGGACCCCTCTTTTCTTCTGGGTTGGTTTTTAATTCTCGAGGATGAGAATGTTTTGAGAGGTATCTAATGTAATGGCCCAGACCTCCCTGGTCCATTACTTTGTGAAAATGTGGTGTTGGAGGTGTTCCGGGAGGTCAAGGTGACTTATCCCCTAGCTGCTGCCTACCAGTAGCTCGGTCTACCGGTAGCTGCTGTCTACCAGTAGCTGCTACCTACCAGTAGCCGGTCTACTGGTAGTCGTGGCGTACTGGTAGCTCGGTATACTGGTAGGCGCAGTCTAGCAGTAGCTCGGCTAACACTTTGCCAAATTTCTAGTTCTGGGAACAGTGTTTCCAGTTTTATGAATAGTATCGGTGAGGTTCAGTGAACAGTGTTTCTATCGGTGAGGTTCAGTGAACAGTGTATCTATCAGTGAGGTTCCATTGGTGGACTTCTATCGGTGGACTTGAATAGTGATTCTATCGGTGAGGTTCTATCGGTGGACTTCTATCGGTAGACTTGAACAGTGTTTCTATCGGAGAGGTTCTATCGGTGGACTTCTATCGGTAGACTTGAACAGTGTTTCTATCGGTGGACTTCTATCGGTAGACTTGAACAGTGTTTGTATCGGTGAGGTTCTATCGGTGGACTTGTACAGTGTTTCCAGAATCCTAAGAGCTACCGATTCCATACTTTGCCAAATTTCACGAATGAACAGTGTTTCTAGACTTCATGAGAGCTACCGATTCCATACTTTGCCAAATTTTGAGTATGTGAACAGTGTTTCCAGCTTCGCAAATTTGACATTTTCTTTGACGTAAAATACTTTTAAAACCTTATTTTAAGGACTTTAAGGCCGATTCAAAGATTATAAATCCTATATTAATTATTCCTAAGGCCGGGATGTTTTTACTTGGTCAAACTGCGTGGGTTAATGCGATCCGTTTTTAATGGAGAATAAATCAGATCTTAAACCGACGCCTCTCTAATTTATTTTTTTAAAGGGAACGAGATATCATTCTTCATTGTTCTTCCTCCTGGTTCTCATCTACGAGACACTAGAACCTTGCAATCATTCCTGTAGGAGTTTCACAATCAAACGGTACTCGGATCAGTTCCGCTCTGTTTGATGCAACCAAGTTGTGTCGATCATTCTTCCATATAAGGTATGTTTTATCATCGTTCCTTCGGGGATCACCTTCTCTTGTTCTTCCTTCCATATTAGCATGTAATCTCCATGGTTCTAATGGGTTTTCTTGGGGTTGGTTGGTACTGTCGTACCGTGGCATCCTCCGGTGGATGCAGCTGTCTTGAGGAGAAGAGGACTATGACCCGTTGTGTGGATAAAGGACGTCAAGAACTCTTCGAGGTAGGGGATTCATGAATTCTCTAATTGTTTATGTGCAATTGTAGAATTAGCATGATTTAACCCTTTGGATCACAATGAAATTGACCTAATTAAATACTTAACCGGATTAAAAGAATTGGTTGATCGCATGTTGTTGCTTTGTACCGTGATAACAGTTTGCCTCATGTTTTCCTAGATAGAGTGATATCTATGATTTTATTTAATTAGTTTCTCGTTCATGATGGAAATTGATAAAGAACGTAAAGCCGGAATTATTTGTTAAATAATTGGCTAAAGATAAAGAGGCATGTTAATGAATCTAGTAATTCAAGATGGATTAAAGAACTATTAGTTCGATAATTTCAAAAGGGTTCTGAGTTACCCGCTTGCTTGTAAGGCTAAATGCCTTGTGGTTTGGAGCTCTGAGTGCTCATTTTGTATGAAGGTTGAATGCCTTGTTAAAGGGCCGAGATCCCATTTTGTGATCTTTGATTTCCTGCTGCTTGTGATTTGATGTGAGCCTGGATGGCTGTTGTGATATGTGGAGGCATGAGGACATGTGGTTGTGGCAGCGGATGACGCCTAGTGTGGCGAGATGCATCGGTTTATGCATGTGGGTGTCGAGGAAGACACCAAGGATGATGGTATGAGATGAATGTGATGGTTTGATGTTGGTGGTTTGGTTTGGTTGTTTATCTACTTTACTTTTCCCCACTGCTCAAGGCAGCTGGTTTTGATTACCCTCTTTCCGAAGGAGGCGAAGACACGCGGGGTATGCCACGTGCTTTCCGTGTTTAGCCTCTCGATGGAGGATGGGTCTATGCTCTTACTATAGGCGGCAAAGACTCGACGGGTAGTATATCTACTCACCGTGTTGATCCCTTTGTGTTTAATAGCATAGGATTCTTTTCTAGAATGCCTGGGAATATGGGGAAGGTAATTCCATAATGAAAGTTTGTTTAAATGGTGATAATCCATGGGGATGGAGAAACTGGAATTTAATAGTGATGTGAATCCTAAAAAGGAGCAGTTTTTGAATGTGATTCCAATTTAGTTTAATGTGGTAAATTGTTCATGGTTAATTAGTGTTTAAAGAATTAATTAACGTACAGTGGAACTGATAAAATGAGAATGGAGTAATCTAATAAATCTCTACAAATGGTTGTGTGCTTATAGGATACCTAGTCTTAGAAGTAGCAGCCTGGAGTCTGAGAGACGCTAGCTGCAGTTGTGCCTATGACTAGGTAATGCCCATAGTGTGGTTGTGAGTTATATATATTCTATACTTTTTGTGTTTCTATACGCTACTCCACCCTGTCGGTAAGGGCAACTGACACCCCGGGGATTCTGAGCCCTGGGGGTGTTTTCCCCAACATTCTGATGGGAGGCTGAATGGATGACTACCCCCTTTGGCCCTGTTCTCTTCTCTTGGTAGATCATTGTGCTGGTAGGCACAGTGGTTAGTTTTACCCACATATGTGTGTAGAGGGCTGTAATGGCTTGTGGTTATTTCACACACATATATTCTGGATATAGTATCCTATGGACTACTATAGGTGTAATGTGTATAGGCTATAATGGCTTGAGGATTCTTACTCGGAGTATGGCCTGTAATGGCTTGAGGTATTATACCCGACGTATGATACACGTTATGCGAGCTGTGGTGGCTCTCAGAAACTACCTGGTTACTTTGGTTGTGAGGATGGTGTGGTGCTTAGCCCAGGTGTCTGCGGGCCAGCCTTTGTGGTGTATGTGGTGCAGGTTGTGGAGCTTAGCCCAGGTGTCTGCGGGAAAGCCTTTAGAGAGAGTTTCACAGGACGTATGTCGTTGGGGCAAAGTTGCAAACCAGTGGGGAAGTAGTAGCGGGGTAACCTTGATATTCATTACTATATGCTATATTCTTGTATGTGTTACTTGGTGAGAGTAGCCATGGTGAGGTTGGGAACTTAGTATACCTTTTTAGGTAACGAGTTAGTTTCACTTGTTGTTCGCTGGGCTTTAGCATGCTTTATTTACTTTTTCACGAGAGGCTTGGGGAGGATCCTACTGAGTATACTGTTATACTCACCCTATGTACATATAAACTGTTTTTCAGGTCACTTGGAGAAGGTTGGAGATCAAGCTGGTTACTACTAGCTTGTGGTTTGAGGAGGAGCTGTTCGGGCTTGTGGTCGCTGTCGTTTCACTTTCTTTTGGGTACTTTGAGTTTTCCCCCTTTCAGTTGTAGTAATTTTTCATGACATTTCATATATGTACTTGGTTTCCTTTTATATCCCAGTTCTATGTTGGAGTTGATTGGAGTCTATTCTATCTCTCTCTTCTGCATGTGTTCTCTTAGAGGGTAATGCCTCCCATTTGTATGTTATTATACACTCGGTGCTAGTCGCCAACCCGGGGCCTACTGGAGGCAGGACTCAGGGGTCATTATCTCCCTTTTCACATTGTCGGCCTAGGAGGGGTACACTTTGTGGGGACGGGGTCGTGACATAGTTAATGTTTATTTTCATTATTTTTTGTTAGTGATTTCTATCATTTCACATATGTTTTATAATGGAATCATAAAACCTATTAATTAATTAAAATTTCAGAAAATTTATATTATAAAATACATTTAAATAATTTTATCAATGATTTAAGAATCCCTTGGTTCATTTTATGTAAACTATGGGCATTTTTTTGAGAATAGAATATGTTATGAGATTTTTTGGAAAAATATTTTGATATGAATGGATTATATTATTTTTTTGATTCTTTTAATCATCCTTTCATAAGAATATTAATTAAATATATTTATACTAAAAATAATATATAATCATAAAATTTATTTTATATCCAACCATTTAGGGTGGTGATGAAAAATTCAACGTCCCTACATAGAGGTAATAGTGTTAACGTACATATGGAAAAGTTTTAGTTCTTCTAATAATATAAAGAAGGTAGAAACTTATTTATATTTTCATAATATTAATAATTTAAAAAAAAAATATTTATTCAATAAATTTTCCACTTTCCCTATCCATGACATTTGTTTATGAAAATGAAATGCATCACTTCATGGAGGTGGTAGTTTACACATACTTATGAACAACGTTCTCATTATTCTATTGAAGGGTGAAGGTAGATAATTTTTTTTACATAAATATAATAAAATTATCATATAATAATGTAAATGATGATATTGTTTAAGGATGGTATAGTATTCTATGAGTGGATTGAGAATACTTTATGAAATAGGATTTAAGGTGGGGTTTTAAATTTTTTACCTTACTACTAAGAATAACTCCATTTCAAATCAGATTAAGGATTTGAGGTGTGGTCCTTTCAGGATAATATAACTCTATAACGTGTATAGGAATATTGTGGTCATTTAGTCAAATGTTTTGTTGAAATAATAGGATTTTGGTGTGAAAAGATGTTGTGTGGTGAGGGGAACATTTTATAAGTGATTGGAGTGGAATATGTGTAATAAGAGGTGAACTATTAAAGGAAAGGGGCACAAAAAATGTAATTGAAATTATAAGATTTTTGGTCAATAAATTCATAAAAAACTTATTTGAATATATATATTTAAAATAATTTAAGTAATTTTACCCTTTAACCTATTTGTATTTTACTATGGTAACAATGTTTTACCTAATAAATTAATGTATATGCCTTAATGTACGGTATGCCTTATTATATAATTTAAATATTACGATTCCAAATATTTATTCTGTTTTATTAGATAATATTTCTAAAATTTCTAGAAATTAATTCTAAAATAGTAAATGTTTACCGAATTAAAAACGGTTTTAGAGGAAAATATAACATATGTTCTAAAATATAAAATTGAGGTTAGTAAATTAAACCTACTGTTTTTAAAATTTATAATATTAATTATAAAATACATATTTATTAAATAAAAAATTTTCATAAAATTTTAGTTCATTCTTACATTCTAATGATGTAATAAAACTTAACATATTAGTAAAAACTATATTTTGTATAATTCACCTAAAAATAATCTTTTCTGAAAAATCTCAAAATTCATGAGAGGATAATGTTTTTACAAAAAATCCAAACAAAAACAATTTTATCAAATTATGATTCTAAAATTTTTGAATTCAATTTTTAAATTGAAAAATAAATTATAATGAAAATATTTTATAGGATGATGACTTTTTTAAATGTTAACTATTGATTTTATTACCCATAAATTAGTAATTAAATATCTATTAAAATACATGGTTATATGTAACATTAAAGTGATTATTTTAAAGGGAACTGTTTAATTTATTAGGGTAAAAAATAAATAATGTTTTTAAAAATCATTCTTTAAACATAACCCGTTTATCCTTATTGAAGAAATTTAATTTAATCATAGTAACTTATTTTTATGCCTAAAAATGAAAATTCCATTATTAAATAATTTGAATTTGATAATTAAAAATATTAATATTATTTTATATGATTCAATTTATAAAATAGATAAAATATTAATTTTACTATAAACATGCATAACATATAATTTTTTTGGGAGAATGTATATTCTAACCATAAAATGAATTTATGGCTTGTCTCATAATAATTATTGGATTGATGTTACCTTATTTTTTGTATATATCGTTAATACATTTAAAATAAATCATTATTTAACTATAATATAATAAAATTAATAGTGTATAAAAAAATTAGTAAAATATATTTGTGTGCATAAAATGATTTTATTAATTATTTAATTACACTAATTGAATTATATCAAAGCATTGGTTTTAAAAATAAACATTATGTTCCATTAAATTTCAAAATGAATCTTTTTAAAAATACATTTTATCTATAAATAAATTATAACATTGATAATTACATGTTTATATCATCTTAACTTCTACTTATGTAACCCCTCAAGATCTCTACAGGATGTATAAGAATAATATAATCTCTTGTCGTAGTAGTGGGTGGTGGTTCAACTATCATATATATCATGGTTTTTTAAATAATCTTAAAATTATATAAAAAATTATTTCATGAAAACAGTAATTTTTGGATTTAATATTTGGATTATTATGGGGAAAACCCTAGTGAAACCACCACCTTTCCAATCTTAGATAGGTGAGCCTCAAAAGAAAACTTGTATTGGTCGATATCACTATTTCACTTTTCTATATAGTTTTTTATATTATTCCATTTCTTTTAACCCAATAATTTAAAAAATATATTTGAAATGTCAAATTTAATAATTTTATTTTAAATTATCATGGATTTTTTTTAGTTGAGTGTTTCATGTAAAACAATCTATTCAAAATTTTATTTCTTTAAATGGTAATTGAGACTAAAATTTCAAGATGTTACAATAACACTCCATGATATACATCAGTTAGGGATAACTTGTATGAATACATTTAGAGGTTAATCATTATTTAACTTTTTAATATATATATATATATATATATATGCAGCCAACATGAAATAATGATAAAGTGGAAATTGTATTTTTTACAACATGATACATTTTATATTCTTAAAATTTGAAATTAATAACTTACAAAACCATACTTAAGTTCCTAACTAATAATATCACATATTATATATTTACATATTATCCTAATGTTTTCTTTACTTTTCCCACTTATTAAACTCATTACCTCTCTGTGTAATTTTTATTTTATCTCTATGATATCGTTCGATAAAACCCTCCAACTAAACTCTTTTAGTGAGTAAAATCTATGAATAATGAATGTTTTAATAAGTTTTATAAACAGGAATTAAATTATAAATTATAAAATCCTTTAATATAAATTTAACTCCCATTAAATAAAAGAATCAAATATCATGATTTTAATAACTCATGTTGTCTACTTAGAACACTTTTTAAGTTCATCGTTATTGTTATCTTTAGAACCTTTCCATTAAAGTTTTTATTTTAGGTCATTATGGTAACTAATATAAATCTCTATAATTTTTTACCAACACATCCTAAAACTCCTTTGGGATATAAAGTGATATTAACTTCATTATGATAACTATATAAAACTCTGTATATTTTTATTTATCGATATACCCTAAAATATTATAGGATATTAAATGATATACACATTGAATACTGCCTGGTGTAATTTGTAATTTGTTAATCCTTGAACTTATATAAATTAAGAACATACCCCCACTTGCCTCTGAGAAACTATATTATCTTTATAATATCATTATGAGATATATAAACTAATCATTGTATAAGAAATAAAAAGAATTTCCTTTACTGGAATAATTTAAAAAATATATTTTATCTATAACATATATAGTCTTCAATGTGTTTAGAGAAATATTCTGAAATGAAGGCTTTATTTCTTATAATATCTCACTTTTGGTTGTTGGGAACCCTTCCCCTCATATTTTAATGAATATCATGAATAAACAATTTAATCATAAATAAATATTCTTTTTTCACTATCTTATTCTCAAACATGTTATGTAATATGATCGATCATAAACCATGTATATCAAAAAAATCATAACATATTGAACATAATAAAAAAACAACTCCCTTATCATATAATATTAATGATATAATTATATAAATCCTTCAATTTATATATAATTCTTCGTGATATATTCTGTGGTATTCAAAATCATTATTTAACAACCCTTTACAACACCATTTAAATGAAAACCATAAACTTCAATAATTATTTCCTTGATTTTGAACTTTTCTATACACATTTATAAATTATAAATTTGGTATCACATGACATTAACAATAAAAGAATTTAATTTAATGATATATTTACCTAAAATGGAATATCTATAGAGTTTCATAAAAACAATTTGGTACCCCAGAGATGTCCACCCTATGAAGATATTTCTTCCTAGAACAACCTTTAGATTTCAATAACCAAGGAAGACTATTAGGCAAGTCCAATCATCTTTGTTTATCTCAAAACATTAACCTCAGGTACATTAAATATAGTAATATATAATAGAAATCATATTTCACGATAATATATACTCTGCACTTTTAGAAAAATTGGCAAAATTTTATTAAAATCATTTTTATAATCATAACATTTATAATATAATGAATTTCATAGTCATACCACAACATAGAATAAATATCTATTTTCTCTCAATCATTGACATACTAAATAATATTGATTATATGAGTATAGAATAATTTTACATAGTTCATATTTTAATTAATTATATTCAATATTTAAGTGAACACTTTTATGGTTCACACAATCATCTAGATTTACTTGTTAAAAAACTTCATATTAGGTTATTGAAAAATGGATTTTATCCAACACATGGTATTTTTATTATAATATAAAAATGATTCTAAAGTTTTTTACCATTCTAATAAGTTTCTTAGATTATTATTCTTACATTCCAATTTTTTTCTCAAATCCATGTTTTATGATAATGAGGCCATTGTATCTACAAAAAATCTTTTATCAGATGAGCATAATGTTTTACATTAATTTAATTATGGATTTTATTAAATATACTCTCCCTAAAATGATAACCACATTTAAATTTTAACATATCCATTTTTATTATATGATCAATATTTTATCATTATTTACACCAATTAATAACATAAATTGGAAATGAAAATATCTGGTAGAAAAACATGTTAATTATATAATATACGACTCTTGGATTGTTGAGTGGAAAACTCTTTGTCAGGTCCATTATATGGATTAACAAAACAATATTTCTTTGGTATCCCAATGGTTAAGGATTTACAACTAAGTGTAACCCAAACCATATTCCAAGAATGAGATACCTAACTATTAGGTTCACCTCATTAATTTCATTCATTATATAAGACAATTCATGGGAACCTAATAGTTAGGGTAACTTGACTAAATGTTCAAGGTCTTCAAATTTTTATTATTTAGAAAGAATCTAAAACTGAATATTTTAAAATTAGATTTAATAGTACCATCTTATCTTGTGCCATTCCCATTATATGTCGGTATTATTCTATTGATTTATTTTTGAATCTTATTTCATATACTAAAACAATGTGTTCAAACCATATTGATATGTATCCTTTTAAATAATTTATAGCTTATGATATTAACCCATAAAAATACAGTTATATTTATATATATCCAAATGAGTCCTATAAATATGGTATATGAGTCATTTCCCTATAAATTTATAGAATCATATGAAATAAATAACACCCATAAGAGTAATATTGGAGAGATAGATAGTCATCCCGACTTTTCTAAACAATGGATAAGCCTTCATGTCCATCGGTAGTCTAACCAAAAGATCCCATATCTAAGGATATTGTACTCAATATAGGTTGTATTTATACTATAATTACACCACACTTTTTGAATTTTTAAAATGATGATGTTTGTGCTACAACATGGGATGATTTCTATTTATCAGTTTTAGCTTTAGTTCCACTATAATTTTATTCTCCCTTTAGAGTTGGGACCTCACTTCATGCTCCCACCACCATCCCCCATTATCAGCCTGTCGAAAGTGGGTTCCCTAGACCCAAATTTTATTGTTCATTGATTACCACTACATGTATGCAGTTTTTTATATATACATGTGTTTATCTTTCCATAATAGTGTAGATACTTCTGCATCCACTTTGTTTATGGCAATGTCCTTAAATTACATGTCGTATCAAAGGGTTATAGCAGATCCCAAGCTTCAATGAGAACCCCGAGATACCATGACAGTAATATTAATGTAATTTCTTATGGTCTAGTTACATCATTATAAAAGGAAAAGGATGATGTGTGACCATCAGGTGCTGGGGGCTCATAAGCATTGAGACTTCTTCTCATGAAGTTCTCACATGATGATCTATATTTATTGAGATCATGAGGACTGACCAACAAAATAGGAAGACCACATGTTTCAGGTGTCATTGTTTGTTCCTACCTATAGATATGTGTAATGGTCTCTAGAGTTGAGATCATTATCAATGTATGTCCTTTAATTGCATACATTTATTCAAGGTTAAAACCATGGAAATTAATTCATTGAGATGTAGTTTGTGTTGGGTACGTCATTGGTGACAAGGTATTGATTAAATGATCAAGATAGTATTTGTCACTTCTGAGTTTAGGAATTGATATCCTGGGCCTGGTTGATTAGGATGGTTCCACCTTTATTAAATCCATGGACATGTTAGTGGAAGGTAAGACCGTCCAGAAAAAAAACATATAAAATAAATCAAGATTAAGGATGATGATAGTTGTGTGAATTCTGGTTTATTGAGATATCGATGACGAAGAGATTATATTACATAGACCATGTTCGTAGGAAGGTATTTTTTTCTTTGAATTTACCTTATCTCTATAGGGGTCTCAATGGGTTGCTAGACCCCGCTCTTGGTTGGTGGATATTATTCACTGCTATTGAGATATGCACCTAGAGGGTCACACACTATAGCACTTTGAGAATCTATCTTATTCTGGGAATAGGATTATAGAACTTTGTGGGACCCTTTTTTAATTATTCGAACACGAAATAATATGTTGAATTTATTTTTAGCATGTATTTAAAAGTTATTAAATAAATACAAAGATAAAATATTATTTGAATGGATTTAAATATCCAGGGTTCATTTAATATTTTAAGGAGAATTGAGTCGATTTATAGACTCAAATTTATCACGCAATATATATATTTAATACATATTGCAATTAGTGATAAAATCATAAATAATATTTATGGAATAATTTAATTTAACATAAATAAATATTTATAATACTTATACATAGAGTATCTATTACATGGGGTTCGGGAACCCATACCGGGTAATTTAGATATTCCCTATATAAGTAAGAGATAAGCTCTGCCCAATTAACTATTCATGTGTCTAACTTGAGAGACTCTCTCTCCTCACGGGTTCTAGAGAGAGATTATCTTAAGCATGGAAGAACTTCAAGATTATCCTTCTTGGATTGAAGTCTCTTGCCTTATGTTGATCACTATTGTGTGGAAGAGCGCGTTGGTGTACCCTACTACCACCCAGATTCCAAAAAACGACGCGCGTGCAGATTTTAGGGGCGTTTGTGGATGATCTAGAGGGATTCAACATCAGAGTCTTCAAGCAACAGTCATCGGCAACCTACAATGAACTTGCGCATGTTAGATCCCAATAAGGTACATGTTCGTTATATTTTGTGCTCTGTCAAATCCACGCGTGGTCCTCATACCTGACCGGGATAGTTCACCAAATTCGACATTGTAATATTGCTCCAGTGATGAAAAAAATTTAAATTCTCGGACCATCAGCTTCTGTTGCCCTTCCCAGTACCTAATAATGGTATGAGAGAAACGTATAGTTTCTCAGAGTCAAAATAAAAATTAAATTGCATTAAATTTAAGTGCAGTGCATTAAAATGGTTCCAACATATCTAACCACACGTCAATCCATTTCTGAATGACCAAGTTATAGCCCTTTTAAAATATTAATGGGATCGATGTCATCGATTTTAAATTTTCGGATTATTTTTTTCTAAAGAACGTGATATAATTTTATTCAAGCGTTTTTCAATGAACTGAAATCCAAACACGCCATGGTCAAAATTCAGTCACTAGAAATAATCTGGTAAGTATATTTTTAGTATATAAATAAAATATATTATTTTATTATTTAATTTAATTTAATTTTAATTTTCTCAAATAAAAACAAAATTAAAAAAATAAATTAAAGGATGGGGTAATTGAAGACTTGGGGTCAAGTCATTTTTTATTTATTTAAAGTCTTTAGAATTTAAAATTAAAAAAAAGTAACAGACCAAGACCCCATGTTGGGTCTTTCCTTTTAGTTATTTTTAAGAAAAGGGTTTGGGGCATGTTTTGTCAAAAAACAAAACAAATAAAACAAGAAGAAGAAAGAAACCCAAAGGGTCTTCTTCCATGTGGGTAGCGCGCAGCAACCCTAGCCACTGGTCCACCTCGAGCAATGCCCCACACCCTGGCCACTCCCTCACCTCGCGTTGCACCTCCTTCCGAGCTCCCTTGATCCCACTCCGCCTGGCCTAGCTGGACCAGTAGCGGACCACCTGGAGCCCTCGTGCGCCACCCTTGTCCCGCACCGCTCGGACCCCTGGTCGTGCTGCCCAAAACCTCACTCGTCACTGCCACGCCTGGCCAGCTTGCACCAGGCCGCCTATTCCCCGCATCATCCCGGAGCAGTAGGCTGCCGCCCTTGCGGCTGACAGGAGCAGTGCCCCACCACTTTTGCAACTCGCCGGAAGACGTCGTCACCGCTGAGTGTTTCTGGACCGAGAGGAAAATCTATGATCAAGCTGTGATAAATCCACAGTCATGTCGTGGTCTCATCACGGTCTCACCACAATGACACTGCGGTACCACCGCGGTTGCGCCATGATTACACCGTGATTTGGGTCTGCTCTAGTAAGACTCCCTCATGGCAGTTCACAGTCCTTCCAGACTCCTTCCCGGCTAGAGTTAACCTCATTAATTAGTTTTAATTAATTTATTTTTTTAAAATAAATTAATTATAATTATATTATGGATTAAATTTAATTTAATCCAATGAATTAAAATTAAATTATTAGTTTAATTTAATTTTATTATTTAAATTAAATTAATGGATTAATTTAATTTTTGGAATTAAAATTAAATTAAGAAAATGGAACTCATAAAAATTAATTTATTGAATTTATTTAAATTAATTTAATTTATTAGAGCACCCTCGTACTATTTAAATTTTATTTCAATTTAATTTTTAATTACACTTTATTTAGACGCACTGGTCTTTAGAAAGAGACTGAACCATTCATTTCTAGTTTATTTATTTATTTAATTATTTATTCAATGTATGAGATTATTGTAATAATTAATTAGATAGATAACGGTATGAGAAACATCTTTTAATTAATAAATGTATAAGGGTATGTGTGTCTAATACAGAAGTTGTATTTTTTACCCCTCGCCTGTGTGCGAGTATATTTGTAATTAAATGACGATAATCTGAGACGGAGACCCCGCCAAGTCAAGATTGTAATCCAGACGGGAGCCAAACACATTGAATTAGTACTATCTACGATGCGAGCTATGTATCAACTTAGGTATGGATTCCCCTATGTCAATTTTGATCAATTTATGGATCGATCATAATATAATGCTCAAGACCAATCAGATTTCATGATTTACCTTAATACATTGTTTATTATTTTATATGAGTGAAAGATTATTTCTTGATCACACAGACTAGTAAAAAAGATAAAAAATGCATAAAGATGTGATTAATATATTTATATTTTCATGTTCAGTTGTGAGTGCGACAATCTAGTATGACCATATAAATAGAAAAAGACTATATTCATCAATAAATATAAAAATCCATCAAATATATATTAAGTATAAAATCCTTCTATTTCTCACATCTAAACAAAAACAAGTGTTTGGGGTTCTTTTCACCCATAGTTGATAGTGCTTCTTACTGTTGGGGAGTTTTCATGTGAGAAATGGGTTGACTTAACTAAAGTGAGTAGTCAAGGATTATCCATAGCTAACTTTCTATTACTTTAGAGGCAATATAATGAGGGAATCAAGATCAGATTCCAAAAGCTGGGACATTACTCAACATAACAAGGAACCACAAGTCAAGTGGTTGGCTATCCTAGTGCCGACCTTGAAACCCTCAGGGTAGTGGAATAGCCATAGCTTGTATACTATGAGGGTGGTTTCGAGGCTCATTTCCAATAGAATACTCAAGCGAAAGAGTTTTCTGAATCTAATAGTGAGGGCCATTAAGGTTCCTAAAAATAGTGGGAGACATTAAAATGATATAATAATTTACTAATAATAAATTTCAAAAGGTAATCAAGACAAAGTACTAACTGCTAAATGTTTTTCTGATGTATATTTAAATGAAAATAATTAACACCACAAGTACTTTATCACTATGATCGATTCTGGATAATGAAAATATCCTGACCAGAAATAACTTCCAGGAGTTTTATAGGCACTTGCACAAAGTACAATTCCATGAAAGGAATTTATATGTGATGGAATCCCCAATTCCTACTGGGCAACCTCAGGGAGCAAGAAAGGTGGAAAAGATAAAGGGAGAAATCATGTAGATGATGAACTTGATGGTAAATGCATCATGTTGTCATCTATGTCTAGCCAATTGCAAAATATACATAAGGATGAGGATGCCTACAGGATGCTTTCACATCTCCAAGAATTATATCAGGAGAGGAACATAAAAGAAAGGTATGAGATCTCAAGTGCCCTCTACAAATGCAGTCTAGCAGAAGGGCACCAAGTCGGTCTTCACATACTCAAAATGATTGGGTATATTAAGAGGCTTGAAGCCCTTGGGTACAAATTGAACCAAGAACTAACAGTAGATCACATTCTTGCCTCTTAACCATCAAGCTTCTCAAATATTATTGTCAATTATTACATGAATGATATGAAAAAAGTCGCTCTCAGACCTTTTGTCTTTAGTTCGCCAAGATGAAAAGGACATGAAAAACACCAATTCATCTATCCTTATGGTGAACAAGAAAAATAAGGGCAACTCAAAGGGGTCTATGTACAAGTCAAGGCCAAAGACACCAATACATCATCCGGAAAAGAAGCCAAAGATTTAGAGGTAATGTAATGAGTAGAAAGCTATCTGCTTTGGATGTGGCAAAAAAGGCCACTGGAAGAATAATTGTAGAGCTAGGAAGAAGAAGCAAACAAATGATTCTACTTTAGGAATTTTTTTCATTGAATACAATCAATCTTTATCTACATGTTGTGTATTGGATAAGTCATGTGGATCACACATTTGTATTTATATACAAGAACCAAGTAGGTTCAAGAAGATTGAAAAAGGTGAAGTGGATCTCCAAGATGCTAATGGTGCATGTCTGGCAGCCTTGGCAGTGGGATACTATCACTTAACCATGCCAAGTGGTTTGATTCTAGTTTCAAAAAATTTCTATTATGTACCTTCTGTTACTAGGAACATTATCCTTGTGTAGATATTAGACACTATGGGATTTTATTTCAATATTGGAAATAAATTTTATCTCTTTATAGGGATAACATATGTTATGGTATGGCACATCTTAATAGTGGTTTATACATGCTAGAACTCGAGAACCCCATAATGGAAATCAATGACAAAAATAGACAGTATGACTCATATATCACCCACCTATGGAACTTCAGGCTTGGTCATGTAAACGAGACACAATTATGAAGATTACATAAAGAAATCTATTTAGAATCATTATAGTTAGAACCCTTGGATGTAGGTCAAACTTGTTTATAAGGAAAAATTACCAAAGTAACTTTCTTAGGAAAGGGATTAAAGGCTAATGCAGTACTAGAATTAATACATACTGATGTTTGTTGTACATTTCCAGTAGAGGCAAGGGGTGGTTTTTCATACTTCATTACTTTTACTGATGACTATAGTAGGTATGGAAATATCTAATTAATGCGATATAATTATAATTCCTTTGATATATTTAAGGAATACCAAAATGAAGTAGAAAACCAACTTGGTAAGAAGATAAAATTAGTCTGCTCAGACCGAGGCAGAGAATATCTTAAATAATATTTCATTGATCACTTGAAAGAGAGTGGGATTGTATCCTAACTCACTCCTCCTTATACCCCAAAATGGAATGGTGTTAGTGAAAGGAGTAATAGGACTTTTCTTGACATGGTCAGATCAATGATGAATCATGCAGCTCTTCCATTATCCTTTTGGGGATATTCTTTGTAGACAACATCATATACCCTTAACCAAGTACCAACTAAAGCTAAAGATGGGATTCTATTTGTGTTAGGGTATGGAAATTAACCCATTCTAATACACATATGTGTATGATGGTGTGAGTAATTTGTTAATACTTTACCAAGTGACAAATTAACATCGAGAAGCATGAAGTACGTCTTTATAGGTTATCCTAAGGAAACTAAAGTACACTACCTATATAACCCTTTAGATAGAAAAGTTATTGTGGAAAGATATTCCATATTTATAGAAAGGGAACAAATTTATATTAGAAATAGTGGGAGTAAGATTGACTTCGATGAATTTAATGCTCCATATGAACAAGAGTTGTTAGAGGAAAAATCTCCACAATAGAAAGTGGAATAAGAAGTTATTCATAAGACACAAATACTTCATAGGTCTATGTGAGAGGTTAGAGAACCAGAAAAGTATGGTTTTATTGTCACCAAGTTTGGTGACATGTTAGTCATTGAGGATGATGAACCTATAAACTACAAGGAAGTAGTATAAGGAAAAGAAGATGCTAAATGGAATGAAACCATGAATTCTGAGATGGAGTCCATGTACCAAAATCATGTTTGGGTTTTGGTAGGCCCTCCAACAGTTGTAAATCCCATTGGTTTCAAATGGGTATTCAAGAAGAAGCTACACATGGATGGTGAGGTTAATAATTTTAAATAAATACTAGTTGCAAAGGGTTTTAGGCAACATCAAGGAATTGAATACGATGAAACCTTCTCATGAGTAGAAAATCTTAAATCGATCAGGATATTGCTTGCAATAGCATCCTTTCATGATTATGAAATTTGGTAAATGGATGTCAAAACTTATTTTCTAACTGGGGACTCAAACCAAAGGGTTTATCAAGTCAAAAAATTCCAATAAAGTATGCAAGTTACAGAGATCCATTTATGGATTGAATCAGACATCAAGATCATGTAATGTTCAGTTTGATGAGGCCATAAGAGAATATGGTTTTGTCAAAAATGAAAACGAGGCTTGTGTCTATAAAAAGGATGAAGTTACTGCCATCATTTTCCAAGTATTATATGTATATGACATATTAATTTTTGGAAATGATGTGCAAGTCTTACAGTCAGTTAAGACTTAGTTAAATGAATGCTTCTACAAGAAAGACTTTGGTGAAAGAAGCCTATATTCTAGGTATCAAGATCTATCGAGACAGATCTCAAAGGCTGCTTGGGACAAGTCAAAGTACATATATTGTTACGGTACTCAAAAGGTACAATATGGAATAATAAAAGAAAGTATTGTTACCTATGTTACATGGTATAAATCTCTCCAAGAAAATGTGTCCACAAACACAGTAGGGGATTGACAGAATGAGTTTAATACCTTATGCCTCAGCAGTGGGTTATATCATGTATTCCATGCTATATACTAGGTTTGATGTTTCCTTTGATTTAATAATGGTGGGTAGGTATCAAGACAATCTAGGAGAGCTGTAATGGGCAGGTGTTAACACTATCCTAAAGTACTTGAGGGATGCTAAGGATATGTTCTTGGTGAATGGATGAGATGAGGAAATAGTAGGGAGAGGATAAACTGATGCTAGTTTCTAGACATATCATGATGATCCAAAATCGTAGTTGGGATACATCTTTTTCCTGAATGGTGGTGCAGTGAGCTGGAGAAGCTCGAAGCAAGCTATGGTTGTCGATTCTAAAACAGAGTCTGAATATATTGTAGCTTCGGATGCAGCAAAGGAATTAGTCTGGATACACATCTTTATCTCATACATTGGTGTTGTTCTTAGCAGTGCATGCCATGTTCTAGTATATTGCAATAATATAGCTATAGTTGTACTTGTCAAGGAGCCCGGGTATCACCAGATAACAAAACATATTATTCAGAAGTTTCATATCCTGAGGGGTTTTACTCAAAGAGGTGAAGTTTCAGTTAGCATAGTTGCCACAGAGGATAGTGTAGAAGACCCCCTGACTAAATACATCTCTCAATAGAAGCATTATTCTCATATGAGAGCTAGAAAATTAAAACTTTTTAGCAATAGGCTCTAGTGAAAGTGGGAGTGTTGAAATTTGGTTCCCTAGACCCAACTTTTATTGTACTTTTATTACCACTAAATGTATGTAGTTTTTCATATATACATGTGTTTATCTTTCCATAATTCTATAGATACTTTTTCATCCACTTTTTTTATGGATATTTCCTTAGATTACATTTCATATCAAAGGGTTATAGTAGATCCTGGTCTACAATGACAACCCCATGATTCCATGACAGTAATCTTAAAGTAATGTCTTATGGTCTTGTTACGTCATTCTCTAAGGACATGGATGATGTGTGACTATCAGGTGTTGGGGGCTCATAAGCATTGAGACTTCTTCTCATAATGTTCACACTTGATGATCTCAAGTTATTGAGATCATGAGGACTGTCCCACATAATAGGAACACCACATATTTCATGTTTCATTGGTTGTTCCTATCTATGGACATGCGAAATGGTCTCCAGACATGAGATCATTATCAATGTATGTCATTTAATTTCGTACTTTGATGCAATGAGAAAACCCTGGAAATTAAGTCGTGGCGAGTTAGTTTGTGTTGGGTACGTCATTGGTGACATGGCATTGATTGAATGGTCGAGATAGGATATGTCCCTTATCAGTATAGGAAGGCATATCTTGGGCCTATTTGATTAGGATGGTTGCACATTCATCAAATCCATGGCCATGGTAGTGGAAGGTGTTGGTCGGAGTATAGTACACAAGAGGGGTGTGAATTGAGTATCCATAAAAATTTCTGTTTAAAAAGTATTCTTAAAAATGATCCCAAATAAATTTAAATACATCCCATTTTATCAAAGTAATGCAGTTATAAAAGTTTGACTGATTAAATAAATTCTCAGAAGATTGATTAATTCTAAGTAATCATAATATTAGTTATTAACATTACTTTTTAAGCTATAATAATAAGGAAAAACAATTATTACTTCTTTCCAAGATTAACTATCAATGCAAATTTATTGATTTCTAAATTAAACAATAAAATAGAGAAAACTAAAATAAATAGAACAATGAATATAAAAAAAGTGGTTCAGTCTCAAGACGAGGCCTAATCCACTCCACTTGGTGATCAACTACCACCAATAAGTTTATATAAATAAACGTGATTCACACCCTGGATTGGGGTTAACAACAATTCATAGGACTTTCGAGGTCACATGACCTCTTCCATAGTTCTTCATGGATATAAACTTTGTCATTCCACACATGGACCTCTTCTACACTTATCCATGGGAATACACAAGTGTAAAAAGATGTATGAGAAAGGATATCTTGTATCCTTCAGTTTAATATAGTAGATAGTGTTTGTTTTTATACAGGCACACACACTGATCGAAAGATAAAAATAATACACAACATATCAGAAATGATGAAATAAGGTTAGAAGTTCTTTGAGTGTTAGTCTATGCAGTTCTGGACTTCTTAGGATGAAACAGATGTAGAAATCAAGTCCTCTCGCGGAAAACAGAGTATTGTAAGTTAGCTAGATCTGGATTGTGTTCTTTGTGGAGTGGATAGTGCAGAAATGTTCTTAACTATAGGATTTTAGTGTGATTCATGTGTTCTTCAACTGTGTCGGATTACATGTATCAGTTCTTCTTTCATGAATGCTCATGCTTCATTGTTATCGCGTACACAATTGTTTTTCTGTTGCCACTATTGTTGCTTCTATCACCACCTTTTCTTATGGCCTCACTATTATTTTTATTATTATTATGCATTTGTTTGATCCAAAAGTATGCATGTATTCTTCAACTCGTGCCTCATATTGTCAAGTGACGTGTCAACAAAGAAAAATTAATTATGTCACTGTATTTAAAATACTCAAATATGACCATTATAAATTAAATTGAAAAACGAAAAAACAGATTAAGAAATGGTGCCACAGTCTATCTGTTAATGGTGTCTCCAAGAAACAATGTCTCCTTGAAACAATGTCTCCTTCTTTGTCTTTAAGTGGTGAGAAAACTATGATGGAATATCAGTATAGAGATCAGTAACCGGTAGCACAGATGCAGTGTTAGGATCCTGGTGTCTGGTCACGATGTCTATATGGTGATCATGTATGGATGGTCACAATGTCTGGATGGTCACAATGTTTGGATGGTCATGGTGTCTGGATGGTCACAGTGTCTGTATGGTTACAATGTCTTGATGGTCACAGTGTTTGGATGGTAACAGTTTATGGATGGTCACATTGTCTGAATGTTTACAGTGTCTGGGTACTTTGCCAGAAAAGTACAACAGGTGACAGACTCACGGTTTCTCAGACTTAGCCAAATATCTGTACACAGACTTAAACAGTGATATTCATATAATGGATTAAACTTAATCATTTATCAAGGAAATCTATTATTACACAAAGTCAAACTATTTTACAATCATTAAACACAACACTTAAGATATTTTACTAGTTTATTTAAAGTATAAAGAAATTAATCATCTCTACACATGATATTATATAGATTAAATAGAATTAGAAATCTTTATAGAATGTATAGGATTTGAGATCATTAAAACATGATTAACACATGTGGATTCCAACAATATACTCCTTTCTGATGATCAAAAATCATGTGAGTGAGATATTTGTGCTTCTTCCTTAGTGTGCATATAGAATACATTGTTCTCCCCCTTTAGGGATTATCAAAAAGAGTAAATAAGGAATATACAATAAAAGTACACAATGCATTAAATGGATAAAAAGTGTCATTACAAATAGTAAGGAAAAATAATATAGAAAACATCCCTATCAAAAGATAGTAGTCAATATTCTTCAGCACTGGATTATCTTCTATTTTATCTTAGTAGAAAAATTAGAAGAAGAAACCATAGGATCAGAGGTGGAAGTGGAAGAAGGGAGTGAACCAGTGGACAGAGAAGGTAAAGGGATTCCTTCCAAACCAGAAGGGGCCAAGGTAGGTGTAGTTGAAGACTGAGGCAATAATTGATTATGGATAATTGGCCTGATCTGACTCAGAGCCTGAGATACCGACCTAGATGTTGTGCCAAGGACCAAGGATTAGAAGGTAGGAAAACCAAATCTCATGGGTGCAGATGTAGGAGCGACAATGGAAGTACTCTATACATGTAGATAAGGCCTCAAAATTCTGATGAAATCAGAAATAATATCACAACAATACTGCATGGCTTTCTTAAATTCAACCTTGTTCTCCATAAACGTATCCAAGAAATGAGTAAAATATTTGAGATTTTGGACTTGAGTTTTGAAAGCATAAGTTACAGGAGGAATTATTAGATTCTCTACGAGGTACTTGAAATGGTTGGTCATTTCATTCTTTGAGAACATCTGATTGAAGTAGAAGTCCACCTTTTTAGAAATTTCTCGCTAAGAATCATTGGAAATTTTGGAATTAATTCTCACTAAATCAAGAACTCTGTTACTATTCTTGACAACTTCAGATAGAGATTCTTTGTCAAAACCACTGAGCAGAGCCTGAAGTTCTTATTTGACAACTATTCTTAACAGATCACTTTCTAAAGAGGGTTGAGATGATTGTCTAAAAGTACAAGAAGCAGCAATAGTCAAAGTAAGGGATTTTAGTAGATTTATAACTTTCTGAAGATAGCCCTTATACACATTAGTTAACTTGTTAATACCAATAACAAGCTCACACATATCTTGAAAAATCTATTTGTTTATTTCAGCTACCTTGTTATCCAAGGAGGTTAGATTAGGTTGAATCAGTGAGGATACTTCTTGTGGGGTCTGACTAACAATATCCTCAATAGGATAAGAAACGGGTTCTGGTCTTGAGTTCATCACTCTCTACATATCTTCAACCATACCTCTGAGAGTCTTTACTTCATCACTGAGCTATTTTTTCTCAAATCCGACTTCTTGAATCTCATGAAGCATCATGGTTTTAATATGCCATATGATCTTTTCCTATAATAGGGAAACATCCCTTTCACCTAAATTGGTTATATGAGTTGGTTGGGTATTCATGATTTTTTCTACTCCAGCTAATAGGGTAGCTTCAAATGCTTTCAGGTCATCCTTATTCACCAAGTTTGGATGTTCTTGTCAAGGTCCGGGGATAGAAGCTGAGACAGGCTCAGGTTCCTTGGAAGATATATCTTCAGTAGTAGATTCCAGTTTCAATTGAAACATAGCCGATAGATCAATTCCTTTAACTGAGACTTTCTGGGAATCAGTTGCATCACAATAACACGAGAATATATACCATATTTCCACTGAGCTTGGATCAATCGGATTAGGTATTTCAATACTTTCTAGACTTGGAGGCTACTCCCCATCACTAGGTGAATCTTTCTCCGTACTGAGATATTTAGATCCTTGATCTATTTCCATGATTTCATCCTTGATATCCTCACTCATTTCCTTTATAGCTAACTGAAATGCTTGCTTCGTTTTCTCTTCAGCGGTTAGAATAATTTCAGGAACAGCTTGATCCTTTGGGTGTTCCTCAAGAGTAGTTTCTTGCACAATAGAAAAATCTTCTTCTATATGTATTTCTACAACATCATTTTCACTTACCGTAGAAAGAAATTCTTCTTCAACAGCAGGTTGTTCATCTAAATTAGAAACATCTTCCGGAATAGGTATTTCCTTCTCAATTAAGACTTGAGGAGCAGATTCACTATCTTCCTCATCTAGAATTGCTTCTCTTGGACGTACAATAGCCTCTTCCTCTTCTTCCTCATCGGAAAACTCAATAACTTCATATGGTTCCACACCAGGATTATAAATTTCTTTAGGTCTTGAAGAGTGTTCTATCGGATTGAATTTTTCATAAACCCTATCACTATCATCCACCCAAGATTTTCTCCATGGATTCCAACTGATTTTCATTCTCTTTATTGTATCTTTTGAATGAAAAAAACTCATAATCCTTAATAGATTCCTCATCTGCTCCAACCAACCCTTTTTAATGAAGAATAGTTAAGATAAGCCTTGAATATAATAAGGAGGTTGACATGGATGTTTTCTTGATCAACTCACACAAATGGAGTATAACATATTATCATTGGTTGATCTTATGTCTATTCTTCATAAGATGAATCAAAAATATATCCTAATACATGAGAATAGAAAAATTACATTTTTAGTGGCTAACCAAATTCAGAACAAACTTAAACAAGATTCTGGTTTCACCATCTAGCATGGTAGCTATAGCTCTCCACTTAGTTTCATTTCTAGTTAATATTCTCAATGATTCTTCCAAAACAAAGAAATCATTTGGAGGGGGAGGACCTCTTTGGTAGTCCTCACAAATACCCTCCTGAGTTATCCTAAGGCATGCAGCTCATAACCTCAAAGAAAATTTGCATCTCTGGCCATTGATCCAGCTTCTCACAATATAGCCATCTTCTGAATCAAAAGATAATTTAACATACTGATAAAATTGTGCAACAAAATTCTGGTAAATAGGCCTATCCTTTTTTGTGAACCAATCTATCCATACTTGCTCTATTAACACTTTCAATACCAATGAATTTCTTGATAGAAGCCACTTGGGGAAAATTTCCTTTTCAGGCACCATATTCTGTTCACCAGATTCTGATTCAGAGGACTTTTATGTGCTATCTTAGGTGAAATTTTTATCTTCTTCTTTGATATTTGCTTCTTAGGAGTTGACGATGATGGAAATTTCATTCGGTTCATTCACAGAAGGTTTGAGAGAGAGAAGGGTTGAAAAAGGGGTTATGGTTTGAGAGAAGAGAGCTCAGGTGAAAAAGGAGTGAAACTTCTTTATTTTTTATCATTTAGGGATACCAAGCATCACAAAATTAAAAGCGCGGGAAAGTAAAAAAATAAAATATTTAATTACCACGATACAGGTTCTAATACATAAAATAATAAAACATTTTTATGGTGAGATAGTAATCAACATTCACAGTGAGACCATAACTGGATTTCACGATGAGACAGTAAGTAGCTTTCATGGTGAGACCGTAACTAGCTTTCACGGTGAGACCATTACTGTGTGATTTCTAAATTGTGTGACTGTATTGTTTGATATAGTAAGTGCCAGACAGTAAAAGAGAGAGAGAAAAACCATGTGACCGTAAACATGAAACAGTAAGCTGTGAAACCGTATACTCTCAAACAGTAAACTTACAACTTAAGATTTATCATTCACAATTCATGTATAATTTAATCTATTCTTTCAGAATTTAATGGTTTAGTGAATATATCAGTTAGATAATATTCAGTTCCAATGAATTCCAAAGAGATGTCACATTTTTCATAATTATCTCTCAAAAAGTGGTGTCTTCAATCAATATGTTTCATCCTAGAGTGTGAAACAGGGTTTTTTGAGATGTTAATAGTAGTTGTGTTTCCACAATTTTTAATTACATGCCTGAATTGATATCCATAATCTAGTAATGTGTGTCTCATCCACAAAATTTTTGTGCAACAGCTACCAGTAGCTATGTATTCAGCTTCTAAAGTATATAATTTAACTGAGTTTTGTTTCTTACTACACCATGATTCTAGTGACTTACCAAAAAAGTGACATGTTTTAGAGGTGCTTTTTCTAGCTAACATACAACCACCGAAGTCATCATTAGAATAACTCACTAACTCAAATGATTTTCCTCTAGGAGAGAACATTCCTAGATTGCGTGTATTCTTGAGGTATTTGAAAATTATTTTAACAGCATTTAAATAATATTCCTTAGGGTTTTCTTGAAAACAACACACATATATACACTAAGAATAATGTGATGTCAGCTAGTAGTTAAGTATATTAAGCTTCCAATCATTCCTCTATAAGGGGTCTGATCTATAGATTTTCCATCTTCATAAAGATCTAACTTACAAGTAGTACTCATTGGAGTGTCACTACTTTTAGTGTTATCCAATCCAAAACGTTTTATAAGATCTCTAGTATATTTTCTTTGATTTAAAATAATACCATTATTATTATGAAAGATTTTAAATCCAAGAAAGAATTTTAGTTCACCCATTTGACTCATTTTAAATTCATTTTTCATCATTTTAGAAAAATCAATACATAAAGAATTTCTTTAATCCAATGATAATGTCATCTATATAAATTTAAACTACTAAAACATCATTTGAAATTTGTTTCATAAAAAGGATAGGATCATCTATTCCTTTTGTAAAACCTTTGGAAATAATAAAAGTACTTAACCTATTATACCAAGCTCTTGGAGCTTGTTTTAGGCCATTTAAATATTTTGATAATTTAAAAACATGATTTCGAAATTGAGGATTTACAAAACAAGGGGGTTGCTCAAAAAAGACATCCTTAGCTATATACACATTTAGAAATGAAAATTTGACACCCATTTGATATAGTTTGAAATTCAGATGTGCAGTATAAGCAAGCAGAATTCTGATGGCTTCAAGTCTAGCTACTGGTGGAAAGGTTTTTTCATAGTCAATTATTTCTTCTTGACTATCACCTTGTGCAACCTATCTAGCCTTGTTTATAACTATATTACCAGCTTCATCTACCATATTTCTAAACACCCATTTAGTTCCTATGTTGAATGTGTTTTTGGGTCTGTCAACAAGTTTCCAATCTTTATTCCTTTCAAACTGATTAAGTTCTTCTGAAATATCCATTACCCAAAATTCATCATTGATAGCATCATTAATGTTTTTAGGTTCAATTTGTGATAAGAAGACTTGATGTTTGACCTGATTTCAAAGAGAATCTCTAGTTTTAGTTCTTTTATCTAATTCTACTATAACCGCATCTAAAGGATGGTTCTTAAGATTTATAATACCTCTAGAAAAAAAGGACGGAGGAGTTAAGGTTCTTCAATAGGGTCGAGTTCATTGTGAACTAAATATAAATAATTTATAGAACTGGGAGTTTTCATAGATTCCTTTATAGGTTGGTTAGAGGATTTCCAAATAATGTCTAGATCATCTTCCAGGTTCTCTAGAGTGGTCTTAGGCTCACGTGGATCTGTTTCCTCAAATTTGACATGGAAAAATTCTTCCAAACATTTAGTTCTTTTATTAAACACTCTATAGGATTTACTAGAGGTTGAATATCCTAAAAATATTCATTCATTACTCTTTGATGAAAATTTGTTAATATTTTCCTTAGTATTAAGGATATAGACTTTGCAACCAAAAAATTTGAAGTAGCTAACTTAGGGATTTCTATTATTTCATAACTCATATGGAGTTCTTTTAAGAATAGGTAAAATTAACACTCTATTAATTATATAGCATGTTGTGTTTACATCTTCAACAAAAAAATAAATCGGTAGTTCATATTCACTAATCATGGTTCTAGAAATCACTTACATGGTTCTATTTCTTCTTTATACAACTCCATTCTGTTGAGCTATTCTAGGGGAAATGAAATTATGACTATAGCTATTTTGTGAGAAAAAATATTTAATCTCTTTATTTTAAAACTCATAACCATCATCACTTCTTAGTGATTTAATTCTAAGTCCACTAATATTTTGTACAATTTGGTCATATTCGGCAAAATGAGAGCAGGATTCACTTTTGTGAGCCAAAAAAAGTCCAACTACATCTTGAAAAGTCATCTAAAAGAACATAAACATAGTGCTTCCCATTTAATCTAAAAACACTATATGGTCCAAAAAAATCAATGTGAACCAATTAGAGAGGTTGAGAAGTTGACACTTCTTTCTTTGGTTTGAAGGAATTTTTTTGTTTCTTTCCTTTTTGAAAAGGATTATACACTTTATCATTTAGAAACTCAAGTTTGGGTAGGTATTTGACTAATATGTTTCTAGTTAACTCTCTAAGGAAGTGAGAATTACAATGTCCTGGTCTCCTATTTAAGGGCCTAGACTCTTTGTGAAGCACAGTTAAGCATGAATCATTTTGAAAACCTAAAGAATTTAAGTTAATAGAGTAAACATTTTCATTTCATAATGTATAAAACACTAATTCATTTTTAGAATTAAAAACATTATAAGCAAAATTTTTAAATTTAACATGAAATACATCATCACATAATTGTGAAATACTAAATAGATTATATTTAAAACCATCAACAAAAAGTACTTTGGAAATTAAAACTAAGTTAGTGTTACTGATTTAGCCAAGGCCAATAATCTTTCTTTTGGCATTGTCACCAAAGGTGACATGTCCTCCATCAATTTTTATTATGTTCTTGAAGAATTAATAGTTTCATATCTTGTCTCTTGAACACCCAAAGTCCAAGTACCATAAGATTTTACAGGAAACCATTAGGAAAATTTCCTACAAAATAATCAAATAAAAACAGATTTTGGTACCCATACTTGTTTGGGTCCAATAATATTAGTGACTAGTGCCTTAGGAACCCATATCTGCCTCATAGGATTCCTATAAGAATTATGTAAATTACTTGAAAAATAAACTCTATTTGGTCTAGAAAAGATTGAAATAGTATATATTATATCATAACTTGAACTTGATAAATGTTTACCTGAACTAGGAGTAAATCTCAATATCCTAGATATAGAAACAACATTAGTTCTTCCAAAATTTATTTTAAAAAGATTATATCCAATGCCAGTTGTATATTTAGGAGCGATCTGTTTATCTAGAATTTGTACCAAGGTATATTTACCAATAGTAAAACATTCATGATCCTTTTTCAATTGCTTATTAGATAGCTTTATTTCACTGTTCTCTTTAAGTAATTGAGAATTTGTCTCCCTTTATACACTAAGATCAGTTTTAACAGTTGAGTTAAGAGCATGTTGTTTCTTTAAATACATTTATTTAACTTTTAGTTCATTTTATGTCTCTTTAAGCATATTACAGTACTCAAAAAAAATTCTTTAGACATATTTTCATAGTCACTCTCATCTATAGAATAATAGGAATTGTGTACAGTATATTCCAGTGTCACCTCAGATGTGTTTTACATAAAACACATATTGGATTTGTTTGTTTGTTCATCATGTAAAGATTCTGAGTCACTTGAATTGTCCTCAGAAGCACTCCATATTTGTTTCATTTCCTTTTTATAATTTCTATCTTTGGTTTCATATTTATTTTTTTACTTGATCTTGGGACAGTCAGCCTTGATATGTCCTTTTCGCTTACATTCATAGCAGACAATCTCATCAAACATGTCACTTCTTTTCCAATATTTCTTCCAAATTCATTTTTGATCATATCTTCCCTTAAGTTTAGGCTTTCTAAAAATGTTATTCTTCTTTTAAAATCTCTTAAACCTTCTGGCTAATTGATCCATCTCCTCATCATTGTCAGGCGATGATTGTTCACTACTGGAACTTTCTACAGAAACTTCCAATTTCCCTTTCTCTTTGTGTTTAGAGGTGGTGGTCTTGAACACAACTGATTTTCTTTTGGGTTCGTCCTCCTCTTCCTTATTGACTTTCAATTATTCTTCATACATCATCAGTTTCCCAATGAGTTCTTTTACAGGTAGCTTGCTGATGTTTTCTGACTCTCTAATAGACACAGAGGTTCCTCTCTATCTGTCAGGTTGGAATCTGAGAATCATCAAGATCTGTTCATTGGTAGTGATTTCTCTTCCATGATAAATCATTATGTTAACAATTTTTTTGAACCTAAGATACATGTCAGAAATAGGCTCCTTAGGTTTCATTTTAAATCTATCATATTTAGTAGTATAAGTATTAAGTCTCATTTCTTTTACAATAGAATTTCCTTCATGTGAAACAGACAAGGTATCCCAAATTTCAGGGGTAGTTTTACATGTATAAATTCTATTAATTTACTCATCTTTTAAATATTCATATAAATAATTCATGGATTTACAATTTTTATTATAGGAAGTATTGATAGGGTAATACAAATTGATTCTATCATTAGCAGGAATCTTATACTCATCTATAATTGAAGACCATATTTTAAAACACATAATTTATAAATGCATTTTCATTTTAATTTTCCATTAAGAATAATTGTTTCCATTAAAGAATGGTGGTCTATTTGTTGCAGCACCTTCAAATCTACTATCCATGATAAAGAAATTTTTTAAAGAGATAGAAATTTATAGGTCATTAAAGTAAAACTACAATCATAGTTGAGTAAGGTCAAAAATAGAGTCTTAATAAACAATCCCTTGATACCAAATATTGGTTGGAGTAGAGTACTCAAGAGGGGGGTGAATTGAGTGTCTATAAAAATTTATATTTAAAATTTATTCCTAAAAAGGTTCCCCAATAAATTTAAATACAACCTAGTTAATAAAAGTAATATGATTATGAAGGTTTTAATATTTAAATAACTTTTCAGAAGTTTGATTAATTATCATTAATCTTAATATCAATTATTAACATTACTTTTGATGCTATTCTAATAAGGTAAAAAATTATACTTTCTTTCCAAGATTAACTATCAATGTAAATTTAATAAATTCTGAATTAAATATTAAAACAGAGAAAACTAAAATAAACAACACAACAGATATAAAACAAGTTGTTCAGTCGCAAGCCAAAACCTAGTCCACTCCACTTTGTGATCACCTTCCACCAAGTATTTTATATAAATAAACATTCTCCACATCTTGGATTGGGGTTA
The DNA here is from genome assembly GCA_963277665.1 of Viscum album. Taxonomy (NCBI): domain Eukaryota; kingdom Viridiplantae; phylum Streptophyta; class Magnoliopsida; order Santalales; family Viscaceae; genus Viscum; species Viscum album. The sequence continues at coordinate 1,240,283,330 of OY728153.1, forward strand.
ACAACAATACAAAAGAATTTCTAGGTCACACAACCTCCTTTACAGTTCTTTGTGGGTATAAACTCTGCCAGGCCACACATGGGCCTCTTCCGCACTTATCTTTGGTAATACATAAGTGTAAAAAGATGTATGAGAAAGGATATCTTGTATCGTTCAGTTTAATGTAAGAGATGGTGTGTATTTTTATACAGGAACATGCAATTCTAGAAAGATAAAAATAATACACAACAGAGTAAAAATGATGAAATAAGTTTAGAAGTACTCTAGGTGTTAGTCTATGCAACTCTGGACTTCTTAGGATGAAGCAAATGCATAAATAGAGTCCTCTCACAGAAAACAGAGTATCGTAAGTCAGCTAGATCTGGATCATGTTCTTCGGGGAGTTGATAGTTCGGAAATGTTCTTGACTCTAGGATTAGAGTATGCTTCATGTGTTCTTCAGCAGTGTTAGGTTGCATGTATCAGTTCATCTTTCATGAATGCTTGTTCTTATTCGTTATCATGCACACACATTTTTTTCTATTTCCACTATTTTCTCTTATTTCACCACATTTTCTATTGGCCATGGTGTTCTTTTTATTCTTAGAAAGCATGTTTTGGAGCCGGTAGGATGAATGTATTCTGCACCTCATACCCCGTACTTTTAGGTGACATGCCTACAAAGAAACATTAATTATGTCAGTGTATTTAAAAGGCTCAAATATGATCGTTAGAAATTAAATTGAAAACCAACAAAACATATTAAGAAATAGTGTCATAGTCTGCCTATAAACGGTGTCTCCCTAAAAAAATGTCTCCTTCAAATATTGTCTTCTTATTTTTAATTGAGTAGTGAGACAACTATAATGGAATAGTTTTATAGAGATTAGGAACTGGTAGCATAAATGCGGTGTTAAGATCAGAGTGTCTGGTCACAATGTCTGGATGGTCATAGTGTCTGGATGGTCATGGTGACTGGATGGTCATGGTGTTTGAATGGTCATTGCGACTGGATGGTCATAGTTTTTGGGTCATTTTCCAGAAAAACACAATTGGTGGTAGGGTCACGGTTTTTCAGACTTATCCAAAAATATGTATACAAACATAAATAGTGATATTCATAGAATGGATTAGAGTTAATCATTTATCAAGGAAATCCATTATTACAAATACTCAAATTTGTTTACAATCATTAAACATAAAACATCAGATCATGGATAGGTTTATTTAAATCAGAAAGAAACTAATCATCTGTACACATGATTTTAGATAGATTAAATAGGATCAGCATGATTTTCAGAATGTATAGGATTTGTGATAATTAAAACATGATTAACACATGAGGAGTCCAATAGAAGTTGAGACCATCCGAACAAATCAACAAATATAATAAAGCAAGATAAAGGATGATGACACTAGTTTGCATTCTGTTTTATTGAGATATCTTTAATGAATATATTATATTATACATACCATCTTTTTAGCAAGGTCGTCATTTCCTTGACTTTACCTTATCTCTATAGGGGCCTCGATGGGTTGTTATACCCCCTCTTGGTCGGTAGATATTATTCACTACTATTGAGATAAGGGTCTAGAGTATCACACACTATAGCTCTTTGAGTATCTGTCCTATTTTGGGAATACTAATATAGAGATTAGTGGGCCCTGCCAATGGGTCCGAGCATTATCCAAGTTCTATGGATCACGAAGTAATAAATAAATTATTTAATTATTCAATCTTTGAATATTATGTTGAATTTATTTATAACAAGAATTTACAAGTGATTATGTAAATACAAAGATAAAATATAATCAGAATGGATTTAAATATCTAGGGTTAATTTAATATTATCATGAGAAGTGAGTCTAGTTATAGACTCAAGTTTATCACGCAATATATATGTTAAATATATATTGTAGTTAGTGATAAAATCAGAAATATTATTTATGGCATAATCTAATTTTACATAAATAAATATTTATAATACGTATACATAGAATATATATTACACAGGGGTCGAGAACCCATACTGAGTATTTTAGATATTCCCTATATAAGTAAGAGAGTGGATCTCCCCAACTAACTATTCTTGTGTCAAATTTCAGAGCCCCTCTCTCCTCCTAGGTTCTAGAGAGAGATTCTCTCAAACAAGTAAGAACTTCAAGATTATTCTTATTGGATTGATGTCTCTTCCCTTGTAGTGATCACTACTACATATAAGAGCTCTTCTGTGTACTACGCTAGCACCCAAATTGCAATGAATGATGAGCGAGCAGATTCAAGGGGAGTGTTTAGAAGATCTAGATGGCTTCGATGTTGGATTATTCAAGCAACAGTTTCTTAAATCCTATGACAAACTTTCACACGTTAGATTCAAACAAGGTAATTGTTTGTTCTATTTTTTTGCTCTATCAAATCCATGCGTGGTCCTCAGACTGTACCAGGATAGTTCACCAAAGTCGACATTGTAACATTTCTCTGGTGATGTGAAAAATTTTAAATTCCCAGCCCATCATCTTTCATTGCCCGTCTCGGTAGCTAACACAACCTTCTTCATTGATGATAGAATCTGAGGATACTTCTTTTATTGGACTGTTGGACCCATAACTTACCATTTCTCAATCCTTACTACTATCATCTAATATAGGTCTCTATCTCATGATCTTTAGATCAATAGTCTTCTAAGACCATCCCCATCCTCCTCATGCTCCATTATCCATGGTTTCTCTGACCCCAAAGGATACCAATATTCTTAAAACATTAGATGGTTTTATTTCTCTTTTACAATCCTTGGGTGAACTTGAAGCTACTTCAAAATACCACCAATGGTATCTAATTATGAAATTTCAAATCAACCTCCCTCTTATCCAAATCTCTACTTGGTTTCTATAATCCTAGAATCTAGAAAGTGTTGTTACCATCTTTATTTTGAGCCTGAAATGTTTTTGAATAAACACCTTCTCAAATTTTGAATTCATTAGGGTGTGGTCTAGGTAATCTCAAAACTATGATCGATGGAAATTTATTCTACTTTATTAGTTCTTTGACTCATGTCAAGGCATGGATTTCCCATTTTCATCCATTTGGATTCTTCTTTATAGTATTACAATACCTTTCCAAAACCCAAAAATCCAAAAGATTATAGTATACACTTTTAGTAATTTTCATTATACTAATAAATCCGTGTTGTGAATGGAATATTCCATGGATTCCTGGATATAAGATTAATTGGACTTAATTCACCTCGCACACTATGATTCCTTATGAATGTAGGTCATGAAATAATCTTTTGGATAAATATTATCTACTCTAAGGCCCTTGGTTTTTATTCATTATTCAATATCCATGTATATTAATATCTAGATTTTAGGAATCAGGATAACCCCCCTCCTTTCATGGGTTCTCTTCAGGATACAATTTGGAACTCCCCTCTATAGCCCCTATTCATGTTCCTAGAACTCACCAAGTTGTGCCTTGCTCTTAAAGAACTGAGTATGTGAGGTATAATGAATGATTTTCAAATATTTAATAGACCTACCATCTTGATCCTATGTGTTATGAGAAATAAAAATTCCTTATGGATAAATTCTCTTTAAGGACTATTCCTTATTCAGTTAAAGACCCACAATATTTTAAATCCTCTACTATGAATGAGGAGGATAAAACTCATGAGTCATATTTATATTTTCCCCTCATGGACTTTTTCTTCAATCCATAGGTTCTCCCCTGACATACAAGTTAATTCCCTTAGGGTATTTCATAATCAAGTTCCATTAAGTGTTCCACATCCTTCCCCCTAGAGGCTATAAGGGCCTTTTACCCACCCATTCTAGCATATACAAATCAATTTTCTACCAAGACAACACCTTCAACTCTCTATTAATTACAACCTATTGTGAGTTCTAACACAACAAAGATATTGGATCCCAATAATACCCCAAATCTAGTAGAGGGCTATATTATCTCTCTCAACTCCTTTGGGTACCTTTATCGTATTTGATAATATTTCTATTCAACAGCCCATCAAGGTGTTATGTCATTTCTTTTGGGTTTTTTTGTGTTTGTTGAAAAATACAATTGAAAAAGTTAGTTATGAAGTAAAATTTTGATTGTTAAAAAGGTGCATTGAAAAATCTCTTATATGGTGGAAACATGTATGAAATTGAAATATCTCTAATACAAGGTGGGTTGAATATATCCCTCAAACAAATTCATTAGAGAAAATAATATATTGAAAGTATTTATGATGTTTTGTGGGTAACATGGTGAGGATTACTAGTGTTTTACATGTTTTTTGAGTCTAAAATTTGAATGAAGGGGAATGTTGTTTTTAAACTAAATGAATATTTTTTAGGGAATTTTAAAAGTTTAAAAAATAGGATTATAAGTCCTACAAACATTCTCAAAGGTGAATATTTAATGCCAAATCATCAAAATATTGTAACTAAAATTATTTCATTAATGTTATGTGGTTTCATGAATGTTATAGTTTCACAAAATAAATATTGATTAATGATCCAGGATAATACGTATGAGTGTTTCCTAAGGGAAGTTAGTCTCATTATGAAGGTGATTTCAAAATCATGATTTTTATAAAATATGAAAGTTTTTGTACAAGTATGGTGGTGATAGAGTAAGTTGTGAGAAGGTTATAAGTACAAATAAATAGGCCCCTAACCCCCTCATTTGAAGTTCCTATATTTTAGATTATATTTAGTCTCAATTATTGTATATGATCAGTATAAAGATAATTATTACATGAAGTAGTTAAATTAACATTTTTCACAAAGAGAAAAGGGTCATGTGTCTATATGACTAAGTGTAATTCACAAAGGTTTGGAGTTTCGTGATAGACTGAAAAAGTGTTGTGAATTTATAAAGTTTCATGAAATTTTTACAAAGTTTGTGTGAATGTTAAAGTTATAATAACTAGAATAAATTTCAGATAAATTTTGTGGGAAACAATGATTCAATAGTTTGATAAAAGAAGCAATTCATTAGATGACTATTGTTGTGTAAACAACATTGATTTAAAAAATTAATGCATATATACTGAAGTAATAGTGAGTAAACATTAGTAACTAGAGTAGTAAGATTTTAAATAATTATTGGGAGTTATCTAAGGGAGGTAGTGATTCCACTCCAGACAATGTAATAATAGTGTTCTAAAATGGATTTCGTACATTGGAACATTACCTTTGTATGCTCCTTGATTATCCCAGTTAAGGGTGAACCAGCTAAAATTTATGATCCTAACTCATGTTTTTATTTTAGTACATTCATTTCAATGGGAATAAGAGAGAATATTTTTTTAATGATGAAAAATGTAATATATAAGGATTTTAAATGAAGTAAATTATGTTTTAAAGCATGTACGACACATATCACTGAGCATAAACAAATCGGGGAATATTACTATTTAAATGTGATTCTTACAATATAGAAATAAAATTAGATAGTATGAATAACATTAAATAAATTTTGAAATATACATTAAAGTTTTAAAATAGATAATAATGTATTGATTATTTCTTGGGAAATAAACAATCAATTTTTAGTAAAACCATTTTATTCTTCAAATATATGTTATCTTCAAAAATAGTTTTTTATCGAGTAGATAATGTAACCAAATTTTTGAGCTTTTTTAAAATTTATATGATTAATTAAATATAATTTTTTAAATAATAAAGACAAAATTATATCTGGTTATTTTTTTCTGAAGAAAACTATTTATTTTTCAATGAATAGTGAAAATTACTAATTTTTATTTAAAACATTGTTTTATTTTAAATTATTTACAAAGTAAAATAATATTTTTGATTAGTTTAAAAATTAGGTAGTTCATTTATATTGATAATAATCAAATTAAGGTATTTTAAATGAATTTTATACATCATTTTAGTATAAAAACAATTTATATTTAAAAATTGCTTTTTTTTGAAGAATTGTTTTCCGTAGCATTTTTTCAGTTTGACATTAAATTAAATTATGAATATTATGTATTTTTAATTTTGAATTTTTTTTATATTTTTAATAAATATATAAAATTTTTGTAATTTGATACCTGTAATTTTTTAAAAATATGAATAGTTACCATAATAATTTTTTCTAGCATAGTAATGTGTAAATCACGTAATTAAGGGATAAAAATAATATAATAAGAACTATTAAATGACACTGAAATGTGTCTTAGTTTTTTATGAGTTAATATAATTAATAATAATCTATAATTTAGTTATATATACTTTTTTCATTTGGGTGTGATTAAGACCTTTGCAATATTTTATGTGATGAAAAATTCAAAAATGACGCACTCTTGTTTTTAATAACAATATTGTTTTCAACATGGGGATAAACATGAAATATGTTCAGTTATAAAAATTACTTTTAAAAATAAATGATTTATATTCATAATTATAATTTATTTTTAAAATTTAGTGAAGAAATAATTACCTTAAATTCATACACAAAGTACATTGAGTAATTATTCAACAAAGAGAAAACTCAAATAAATAATATTAAAAATATTAAAAGTGACATAATTTGAGATAATTAATGTGATAAAATGATTTTATATATTAGTATAATAGTTTATGGATGTAACAAAATAACTTTTTCAAACTTTATTTTATTCCATGATGTTATTAAATTCAAATTAATGAATAGTTCTAAAAATTAATATTTATGATATTTTATAATAAATAGTATTTATTAAATGATATGAAATTGGAAAAAATATTATATTTATATAATTTATTATAATATAATTTAAAATATCAACCATTTTCCATTAATTTTACTTTTTTTATAGTAACTATAATCACCCTCAAAGAGTAAAAAACCTTTTTTCATGGTAAATGTGAAAAGGATTAACGATGGTAAAACCCCAAAGATAAGGCTAAAGAAATTGTAAAAAATTGTCCAAATTTAATAATATGGTATTATTTAGAATAATAATAATTTAATATTAAAATATTATCAATTTTGATCCATTTTCAAATAAAAATTAATTTATAATAATTTAATATTTTTAAGAAATTCCAAGAGTCATCGTCCCCTTTCTAATAAAAGGAAATCTCTTCCTCTCTTTACTTCAAAGTTAAAATATATTTTTTTGATATATATTCCAAAATACCTTAATAAAATCCATATCAAAATTCTAGACACCTTATTTATTGAATAATACCAACATCAGTGGTCATAACTTGTTAATCAAAGGATGTTGTCCAAATAAGATGTATCATTCTTAACCAAGTGTTACTGTTTTTTTTTCTTATTCTACATTTTTCAAATCATCCTTAACCATGATTATGTAATAACATCATAATATTCCATATAATGATATTTTATTAATTAAATTTCATAACACATATTCATCTCCATCCTTCATCAAATAGGAATGGAATTTATCATTCATTTGTACAACGAACCACCACCTCGGGAACCGATGTAATTCGTTTTCCATCACCACCTACCACAACTGCTTATAATGATAGAATTAATGTTTATAAATAATATTTATTAGATATTTATCATTATTTATAGATAATATATTATTTAATATATTACCTTTCGATTCACTAGAAAACAATAATGTCATTCGTGAATACGTGTGGACTACCACATCCACGAAACGATCAGATTCATTTTTCATCACCATATCACATGGGTGATATATATATATATATAAGTATAGTTAATGTAATAATATGATATTTATGATATAATTATAATTATGAAAATATAAAATAATACTTTAATTCTTTCCATAATGATCATTTAAAAACTGAAAGGTTACTTATGTGTACATATGACCACCGACTTTATAATTATAACATAGTTCATTTTAAATAACCATATTTTATGATCAGTTTTAAAAATATAATTTATGTATAAAAATGATAATTTTTTTCATGAATATTATTTTTGATGTGATGGAACAATGCCCCATTCTACCATAGTCATTACACCAAATCTATGTTGATATTGTGGACCAAACATTCTATAAGTGCATGACTTGGACTTAAGTGATTTAGTAACTAACTATATTATTAATAAAAATAAAATAAATGTTTTAAAGAAAAGTTAATATATCTGGAACATTTTATTATGAAATAAAATAATTGAAATGAGTTTATTATATAGTTTTTGAAAATACATATGTGGAATGTGCGGACTTGAGGTAAGGGACTTCATCTCATGTTTTCTTTATTGTGGGATTTTTTATTATTATACACCTAATTTATTTTATATGGTGTATATACTGATAATTTAATATGTTAGATAATGAATTATACATAATTAATTTTAATTTATGGTGAAATTTTAATTATTTTCTAGAAGGTAATTTGAATTGAATGTTACTAAATGGTAAAAGGATTCTTAACTCAATTTCCCTTCATGGAGTTATAACTCTTCTTCATTGAATTTTATTACAATGATTATGTTTGAGTTCTTCTATAAAGTTTTTTATTATATATTTACTCATTAATTGTGTAGATTTAAATTGTTACAAATAACCACTCAACTAATTAATTCTTAATTCAATGATATGATATTTGTAATGGTAATTTATTACAAATTTTATTTCTTTGGAAGATATGTTGTTGTTATGAAGCTAACTTATTTTAAGAGGTGAATATACTTCCTATTTTGCATTAAACCATTTAATTTCTATTTCCTCTATTATTTATGAAGGAAAAATCAAGAAACTCATTGGTTATTGACAATGATCTTGTATCTTTTGTCATATTGGTAATATTTTCATTCCATATCTATGTTTTATAAAACGTTTTCAAACATGTTATTTTTAAACATAAATGTTTTTTAAAATATATTTTATATGATGTTTGACCTTATTTTTAATGGTTTTAAAATGGAAATTTCTTATAGATATCCAAATGGGTCACCATTGACTCCTTTTACAAAATGATTTAAAATAATTTTTATTTTCAACATTTACAACTTGAATAGATTTTTCCACTATCATGAACAAATTTTCACCTAAATATTCTTTTATATGTTTTCAAGTTTATTATAAAATAAAAGTATTTCCATAATATTTTATGAATTTATAGTTTTTAAAAGTGATTTTAAGAGTGAAATGGATATTTTCCTAATGAATATTTTTAATGGTATTTTTCTATCATAAACACCAACAACCCTTGATGTTAATTTTGTTTCATAGGGGTTATTTTTTACTGATAGCATCATAAGTATTTCTCTATATTTATTAATATTGTTTAAAATATGTTTTTCTGGAACCCAATTATTTTCTATTATTTAATCAAGTTGTGAATGTAATAATGGATATTTATTTTTGTTTTATGATGAGATTATTAATCTATGTAATTTAATCCTAAAATGGTACTTGTAATTTTTTTGATGAGATAATCCAAATTATAGATCAGGGGTGATCTCAATATTGTTTATATGAAGGTTTAATAACCATTCTTTCTTTTGGGGTGATCCAGATAAAGGTTATATGATGAGTTCCCCCAAGATAGCACTTCAATGAATTTGGTAACGATTGTGACCTTTAGATAATTATATTTGAAATCATTTATATAGTTATTCAAGTTATAAGGGTTATTAAAGGGTTCTATAATGACCATTTCCTAAGGAACCAACACATTTTCTTTATGTTTTCTATGGGTTTTTAATGATTCCTTTGATCAGGATTGATATTACATGGCTCATAATTATTTATTTCAATAACTTTTGACTTTGTTAAAGATTTATGCACCAATTAATTATCTAAATATTTATTGGTATAAATCTCATTATTTTATTATTATTTTTTTTATGTTATCATACCCCTATTATCATCTTACACTCAGTAATTACATTTGATTGTTAATGCTTTTGTTTACCCTTACTGAAAATTAGAGCTCACCCATATTGTGTTTTCTTTTCTATAAGTTTTGAATAATGATTCCTAATGAATTTTGTTTAGAAATTTTTCATATATGAATAATTTTAGGGGGGTTTAAGACTTAACATAGAAAATAAAAAGTTGGTTATAGTGGGAGATGATGTTGAACTTTTTGAGCCGGTTATTTATGAACCCTATATGGTAAGATTTATTCCTAATTTTATAAAACTATAAAGCTAAAATGTATTTGGGTATGTAATTTATCCAATATTTTCTTTTGGTTTTTTGTGTTTTTGAAGAAAACATTTGCTCACATTTATCGATATCAAATCCAGAAATGTAAAGTTTATGTTTTTATCATTGAATCTATGATTGTAGTTGTCTGGATGTTACAATTGGTAATATGGAAGGGTATAGATAACTATAAATTTATGATTTCTTTTCATTTGAGTATATCTTAAAATTTATTCATACCATCATGGGTTTATATGTTTAAGGTTGATCATAAGTTAAAAGTCTTAGACACACCCATGGGGATTTAAGTAATGGAATGTTTAGGTGACTAGTGATATTTTTTGAGATGTTTTATTGGGTATAGGAATATGTAACCTTTATGTTTAACATGAATAATTATTTTTTGATACATGGTTGAATATTATTTTGGAATCGTCTATGATATTAAGGTATCATTATGGTGATGTAGGTGATTTATTGAAATGAATATAATATTTGGTGCATTTTTTGAATATGTCATGTTACTTTTTTTGGGACATGGATTTATGAGTAGTTGATGTTTTTTAGAAACCAATTACATGTTTATACATGAATAATTTTTTGGAAAATAATTTATTATTTATTCATATACCTATTTATACATTTTACGAATTAACTAAACATGTGCTAAAATTTTGGTTTTGGATAATGTATAAATATAAAATTAATATCTCATTATTCTCTTATAGATTATGTGATTCCTTAGAAGTTTATTTTAGTGCTTCAAGAAAAAAAAAATCATCTTGAATAATCATAATGTTGGGAAAATATTATATTATAAAGGGAATTGATTATAGAATGAAATTATATATGTTAGGTAAGTATATTTACATATATGATTAGTTTATATAGTAAAATAATTCTTAAACTCTTTGAAAAAGTTATTAAAACAAAAACAATTATCTAAATAAATTAATTTTCAATGAATTAATTGTCTTTTTTACACCTTTTTGGTTTTCTATTTTGTGGTCATTGGCGTTCCCATAATAATTCTCCTTCTTACAGTTAATGATCTCTACTACTATAAATCATTATTCATGAATATTTTTTCTATTCCATATCCATATTCTTGATGCCCAATAATTTTCCATATTTGGAAACCTATTATGTGTTATCTCATAGGACGTCTATACTTCTATTTCTCTCTTTACGAAAGGATGTTTTATTAACCCTCGTTACGATGTGGGATTTCCACAAAGGTGTTTTAAAATTTAATCCTTTGATTAATGAGATTGAAGTAAAAATTACAAGGGTTAAATTTCTTAATGGGGGAGAATTTGATATCATGGTATTTTAAAATAATGACATTATGTTCAATAATTTCTATGACATGCTTCACCAAGCATAAACAAACAGTGAAATATTATTATTTGAATGTTGTTGTTAAAACCATACAATAAAATTTTCAGGTATTAATTGGACTAAATAATTTTAAAAATATATATATAAAGGATATAATCAATAAAAAAAGTGATTAATTCATAGTGAAGAAGTACTCAATTTTATTAAAGACATTTTTTTCTTCAAAGATTTGTTTTCCTCGAAATAGTGTTTTATTGAAGAAGTAATGCAATTAATTTTTAAAAAATTTATAAATATTATTTTATTAAAAAAAATAATTTTCTTAATCACAATATCATATTTATATTTGATGGAAATATTCTTATTTTTATGAAAAATTTTATTTTTAAGTGAATGGTGAAAAATTCTGATTATTAATAAAAGCTGCATTTTATTTTAAATTATTTAAAAAGTAAAATTCTATTTTTAAATAATTTTCAAATAAAATTAGTTAATTTTTATTTAAAATAATCCAATCATTGTTTTTTAAATAAATTATATTCTTTAATTTACTATAAACACATTTTATATTTAAAAAAGGCATTTTCTTAGAACTAGTATTTTATCACATTTTTTCTGTTTGATTTTAAATTAAAATCTAACACTTAATTTTTTTGAATTTCAAAAAATTGATTCCTTTTTTAGAATATGTATTTCCTAAAATTTAAATAGGCGCCTTTTATTTTTTTTTTTCTAATATGAATAGTAACTATATTAATTTTTGTTACCAATATAAAGGGTATATCTGGTAATTATGGGCTAACATTAATAAGATAAGGATTATAAAATGACCCTAAAAACTTACGTAAATTTTATTTTATGATTCCATATAATCCGTAATCATCTAAAAAATTATATGGAATTATGTTTCAATTTTTTTATAATTATAACCTTTATAATATTTTATGTAATGAAATGTCCAAAATGTCACACTATTTTTTTAATAAATATAATATGTTTAACATGGGGTTTAACAAAATATATTTCCGGTTATAAATATTCCATTGAAATTAAAATGAATTATATTCATAGATATAATTTATTTTTCATTTTTAGGGATGAAATAATTACTTTAAATTCTTACACAAAGTTGTGGCTGTAATTTTTCAATTAATGAAAAATAGAAAAAATGATATTTAAAAATATTAAACATAATATAATTTGGGTAAATTTATGTGATACATAAATCTTAAATATTAATATAAAATTTTATATGTGTAATAAAATATTGTTTTTGTTCAATTTTTTATTGAAGTTATTAAGGTCAAAAAATGAACAGTTCTAAAAATTAATATTAATTACATTTAATAATAAATACATTTTATTAAATGATATAAAATTCTTAAAAATATTATATTCATCTAATTTATTATTATATAGTTTATAATATCAACCATAGTCAATTTATGTGTCTCTTTTGTATTCATATCTTCTAGAATTACCCTCAAATTGTAAAAAACCTTCAAGTCGTAGTTATTGTGAAAAGGGTTAATGGAGGATAAACCAAATCATAAGGGTAAAAATGGTGTTCAAACATCTATAAATTTTATTTTATGAGATTATTTAAACTCATAAGATTTTATAATTTAGTATAATCAAATTCTCTTTTTTTGGAAATCGCAATTTATTTATATTAATTTAATATTTTAAAAATTCCAAGAGTTCCCCTCCCCTCTCTTATAAAAGGGAATATATTATTCTCTTTAATTCACACTTAAAAATCCATTAGGTTTGACTTATATCTACCCAAATACCTTCCTAAAATCTGTAAACATGTTATATAGGCTTTAGCTAAATAATAATACCAACCATGGTGGTATTATGGTGTTATAAAAAAGAGGTTGTCCAAAGTAGAGGTATCTTTCTTAATCGAGGGTTTATATTTTATTTTCTATTCCACCTCCTTAAAATATTATTTAACCACACTAATTTAAAAAAATTATTATCTTACATATACTTATGTTATTATTTTAATTTAATAACTTATATTCATCTCTAAAATCATTAAATGGGAAAATAATTCATCATTCATGTGTATGATGGACCATCACTTCGCAAAATGATGTAATTAATTTTCCATCACAACCTCTCAAGGATAATTATAATGATATAATTAATGGTTTATATTATATTCATGAAATATTTATAATTATGATATGAAAATATATAATTTTATTTCTTACCTTTCTATTCACTAGAAAATTTTAATGTCGTTCACGTGTACTTGTGAACTACCAACTCCACAAAGCGATGTGATTCGTTTTTTCATCACCAATTCACATGGATAACATCTATATTTATATTTAAAATATCAATATTATATATAATATATAATTATAATTTTGGAAATATAAAATAACATTTACCTTCTTTCTAAAATGGTCTTTGAAAATTGGAAATGTTACCCATTTGTACACAGAACCTGTCATTTCCATGATTATTATGTAGTTCATTTTTCATAACCATATTTCATGATTAATTTTGTAAGTATAATTTATATATAAAAATGAAAATTATTTCATGAATATTATTCTATTTATGATGTAATAATTACCCATTTACCATGGTCAACACACCTAATTTCTTTCGAAGTTATGGACCAAATGTTCTCCAAGTAATTTTTGGGGACTTAATCGATTAAGTATTTAACTATTTAATTATGATAACTAGAATAAGTGATTTAATTAAAAGGTTTTAAATCTTGGTATTTTTATTCAAAGGTAAAATAATTTATATAAGCTTATTATACATAAGTTTAAAGGATATACATGTAAATTCTAGACTTGCGGTAATGGATTTTATCTCATTTTTTCTTTATTGAAGTATTTTTTATTATTATTACACTAATTGATTCTATATGGTGTATATAATGCTTCATTTGTATGTAATATCACAAATCATACATAATTCATGATATTTTAAGTTTCAATTTGAATTATTTTATCCAAGGTGATTTGAATTGAATATTACCAAGTGGTAAAGGGTTTATTCACTCAATTTTCTTTCATTGGGTTATAACTCTTCTTAATTAATTTTTTTATACCATTATTATGTATGAATTTATCTCTAAATTGTTGTATTAAATAATTTACTGTATTGTGTGCTCTATAAATAACATTTTTAGTACTTTATTATATCTTTTTAATATTTTTTTGTATCATATTATTATTTCTATGTATGATATTTATATGTGATAATATCCTAATAGTATATGTTGTGATTAAAGGTTATAGTAGTTACTAGATATAATCATAACCTATAGGTTCTACAACATCATTCTTGAATCTTGTTATATTGATAGATGATATTGAATGGTGGGAAACACTTCAATCAAGTTATTAGGGGTAGCAGGATCATAATAAATTGAGAAACCTTCTCATGGTTTTTTCTATAAATAATCTTAATGACAGGATGTTATGAGAACATACCCATCAATTAGGGGATTCATATTTCTTTGTGTCATTATATATTCATATATTAAGACTTTTTATTTATATTGTGACTTTAACAATGTAATTAATGGATATCATGACTGTTCACTTTTGATGTATTGATGAAAACTATGATGACATATATTCAGGACTTGGTATAGTGCCTTGGGTGTGTAATGAGTTACATAATATTATTGAATACTGAGAGAAAGGATTTTTTCATTTTTCCAATAATGGAAGTTGATATCTCAGGATCATTGATGTAATTGATCTACATATATAAATTCATGGACATTGTGTTTGGTGGGGGAGTTCATTTATGGAAAGTCAAGGGAAATCGAGTGTATAGGTTGAAGGAAATGACATGAAACCTACATTATTAGAGATATAATTATAAATGTATTATATTACACAGTATGAATTCTTAAGAGGTTAAATGTAGTTTTTATTTCAACTTCTTTATTTGTGGTTGTGTTGAATGATGTTGTATGTTAATCTTGGAATTTAGGCAGAAATTCCTAATTACTCTAAAAATGATCCCTAGAGGGTCACACACATTGTGTTTCGATTATTTTAGTAAAATTAAATTTATTAATTTATTAATTTATTATAAATAATATTTATTTTAGATTGGCCGATCATCATAATTTAATCGTAATTTATTAGAATGAATAAATAAATTTAATTAATAAATATTATTTTCCATGTTTTGCGAATATAATATTTATTATATTTATCTTATAAATAATGCAGTGAAATTTATTTCATTGAAGAGTCATTATTTGAGGATCAGTAAATATTGATGTGGGAAAGAATATGGAGAATGGTCCAATTAGAAATAATTGATATTTATTTATATTCATAATGTGTTGCACATGTCAAGTGATTAATAAAAATATTATTAATATTAATGGACATGGGGTCAATTAATAATATTATAAATGGTTAAGGGCTTGTGTGAAATTATCACACCCTAAACATAACCTAATAAATTTCTAATTATATCTAATTATGTCTAAATATATCACTTTTCTAAAGTTACTATTTGGGTGAGCAGAATGGATAAGAGAGATATCTAGAGAAATAATAAGAGTTATATATCTAGAAACATATCTAGAGACATATCTAGAGAGATATATATAGAAATATATATTAAGATATATCTATATATATTTATAGATAGATATATCTATAAATATATCTATATTGATATATATAGATATATATCCATAGTTTTATAAATATCTCTATTTTCCTAATCTCTAATGTCTTTATTAGAGCACCAATATTTATCACTATTTAAGAATTACATTGATGTGTTAGACCATAAAAAATGAAAGAAATCATTTTTGTTCATTCTAGCACCCCACGATTTGACGTAGTTGTTTAGATATTTTGGTGAATGTATAGATCACCACCAAAGTTGGTTTTTACTTGAATATTTCTGCATAATTATTGTGATATGAAATCTATTCCATCAGATCATAAATGAAATTTTAATTATAAGTTTTGGTAATTATTTATCTTCTTTTTAATTAATTATAAATTTCACATAAATATATTATCCATATAAATCTAGAGTATTAATGTAGTCCATTAATCTACTCTTTTTGTTGGACATGACCTTGTGATCATGAAAAGCAACGATTACACATGATTTAAGAATAAAATTTTAATTGATTATACCATTAAAGGATTATTTCTATTCACCTAGAACCTACATATTTCCACCTTATTTTTTTGGTTTTACAATTCATTCCCTTAATCACTCAATTGATTAATTATCAATTCAGTTATATAATCATTGTAAGGGTTATTCATCTCAAATTCTCTTTATTTTGTGATATATGTTGATGTTATACACCTGACTTATTTTTTGAGGTGAATATAATACTCCTTTGAAAATATATATCAAGTATATTCTTACATTATGATATTTAAAGTTTAATTTTATGTTATTATTTTAGGGGCTTATGATAGAGGAGTTACGAATGTGGAAAAGGCTTTATATTGTAATCACTTTTCATTTAGGGATTGCTTATGTTAAATCTTCCTTAGGGGGTCATTAGATATTATTTTCTTGAACCACATATCTTTTATTCCCCTTTGGTTATGATTTTTTTAATTGTTTGATTTCTATTTCCACACTTATTGATTAAAGAAACATTATGAAATTCATTTTTAATTGATACAGATCTTTTATCTTTCTTCAAACCATAAATATTTCTCTTCCATATTCTTGTTTTCTAATATATTTTCAAAAACTTTTTTATAAGCATAAATATTTTCCTAAATATATTTTTTATGATATTTGACCTTGTTGTAAAAGGTTTTAAAAAGAATTTTTTTTAATGTTTTCCAAATAGGTCACTTCATACTCTTTTTAAAAAATGTTTGAAAATAATTTTTATTTTTACCATTAAAAACATGAATGTATTTTCACACCATTATGGCCTTTATTTTAATTGAAGATTAATTTATAAGGTTCTATGGTTATTTTCAAACAAATGTGTTTTTTCAATATTTTATGATGTTTTTTAGAATTTATTGTAAAATTGAAAGGATATTTTCCTCAAGAATGTTTTTGAATATATTTTAATTATATTTCCATTCATAAATTCCAAAAAACCCTTAATGTTACATATTCTCCACAAATGTTATTTTGTATTGACAGCTTCCTTATTATTTCTCTGGATTTATTATGACTGTTTTAAAGATATTTTCATGGAACCTATTAATTTTCCATTGTTTAATGAATTTATGAAAGGAATAATCAATGTTTATTTGTGTTTTATGATGAGATGTGAGTTTAATATACTTTATTCAATAAATGGTACATGAATATTGTTTTAAAATGTATTATCCTTATTATATCTCATATGATTTCTTAATATAGCTTATATGATTTTTTGAGACCCATTATAGCTCAAAGGTGAGACTTATATAGCTTATATGATGGGTGTGTCGAAAAATTTCTTCAATACATTGGGTAATCATTATGTTCTTCAGATAATTATATTGGAATTCATTCGTATATTTATTCCAATCATAAGTGTTCGGTAGGGGTTTTATGATGATGATTCCATAAGGTACCAACATGTTTTATTTATTCATTACATGGGATTTTAATGATATGTTTGATCAATATTGACAATTTGTGGCTCATGATTATTCATTCCAATAACTCTTTCCTTTGTTAAAGATTTATTACATGATTATTGATCTACGTTTTGATGGTTATGAATTCCTTTATGGTATCCTCATTAACTATGAATATTTCATCACACTATTATGCTCATAATATACTCACTATTGAAATTAAATTATTAATTCTTATGTTTAAACTTATTGAGCCTTTGATCTCACCCTTGTTATGTATCATTTTACAAATGTTATGAAGAGTGATTCGAACTGAATTGTTTATAGAAAAGTTTTATTTATGAATATGTTTATTGGAGATGATAAATACTTAACAAGGAATATGAAAATCTATATATAGTGGGAGATGATATTGATATTTATGAACCATATGTTTATAAACCAAAGTTACTAAGAGTTTTCTTATTTCTCAAAAACAATAAACCTAAAAGGACCATGGGTATGTATGTGATCCAATATTTCCTTTTAAAATTATATGTTTTGGATAGAAAATATTTTTTCACATTTATTATTATCAAACACAGAAATAAAATTTTTATGTTTTTAGCATGAAATTTGAGAGTGTGGGTTTATGGATATTATAAACATTATCTAAAATTTGTATTATTTAAATATTTCATACCTTAATTCAACCCCCATGGTCTTTATCCTACTGGAACCAATAATTAGTATCATTTATAATGGTTAAAATGATTGATATTATCCAATTTGAATCCATGATAATCATTAATCACAATGGGGTTCCAATATTTGAAGAAACAAATTCCAACTATGGATGATTTGGATGTAGTACTACTTATGATCTTAATGTTGGGTTATTATATTGGTGATATTTATGGGATTTCAATCAGTATGGATATTGATGACTTATGAGATGTTGAAAAAATAGAACAAATGATGATGTTATAGGAATAAATGCTTCTATGGGATCCAAATCCAACACAATTGATATGAAAGTAATGTTGTTTAAATCCTCAAATTCCATGTGAGGAAAGTTCTTAAACCCTAATTAAGGTGATTAAAAATATTGAGAAGATATATTGTATGTTATATGGAACAAATATAAGGACCTGAGGATGCATCCTAATTTATGTATTGATGAAATATTTGATCATGTGAACTTGATTATGGAGGACATGCACAGTCTCAGAAAAAATCCCCGATGATATAAATATCATCAAATGCACCCTGAGAATATTTCCACACTAATTCAATATGAAAATATCTATAAATTAAGATAAATATCAAAATGAGTTGACATTGGATAGTTTTAATATTACTCTTGTTTCATATTATATTTGAAGTAATGATAATGAGTTTTTAGATAATTTGAAGTATAAAGAGGTGGAATTCAAGGCCATGATGAAGATCACCAAAGAGGATGAGTATCTAGGATTCTATTGCATCTATTCAAATTAACTTTTTTAAAACTATAATTATCTATTGGTATAATGTTGATTGTGCTTTATATTTTAAATAGAATATAAAATATAAATTTAAGGACAAATATAAAACCAAACAAAACAAAAAAACCTTAGGAAACTCTGAGTTATGTAATGGAGAAATGGTGGAAGATAATTTGAGAATGTGTGAAATAGAGAAGTAAGAAGAATACTGAGAATAGAGGGAAGGATAAATAAAAAAATTATAAAAATAGAATATAAAAATAATTTTAATTGAATAAAATATGTTCTCTGATTTGAAAATCATAATTAAAACAATAATAGTGATAAGAGAAAAGGTTATGGTCCACTCATCTCTTACTTTAATATATAACATAGGTTAATAATATTTCCATTACATTTATCTCTTAATAAAACTCTGAAAAAACATTTATAATTAATAGAGAATATAATATTAACCTTTTAAAAATTTTAGTACTTTTTTTTAACATTACAAATTTAAGGAATTCACTATTGTCACATCTCAGACCATTAAACTGCACAAAATTGTTTCCCATTAAAATAAAAAAGGGATCACATGACTAAAATTGCACTGTAATGATAATATTATCTAGTGAAATACATATTCAATAATTTAAATACAATTTAGTATGATTCCATATTATATTTATATTGGAATATTTATAAGATGAACATTATTAATTAATCGAAAAATATTCAAAATAATAATAATAACAAGAGATTATTCTCTGTCAAATTTGATTTCATCCTCCTTCTTTAATTCCTCCTTATTGTACTTTGAGAACCTATAGTTATGATACCTATTTTGATATCTATGTTATTATCTAGCTCAAAATCACTCTCCTACTATATTATTCTATATTTAAAAAATACACTCTATGAGCACAACCTCAAGCATTGACCAAACAATGAACATTACCTCAACATCATTCACATGGTAGTCTTAACTGTCAAACATCACCACATGTGACAAGAATAAAAATATTTAAATGAATTAAATATAACCACTTTAATCAATTACATCTCCATGTGTGAAGATCCTAGAAAATTTCTAGGGTTGAATCATTCTTCATCGGCTTCATGAATTCTCTAGAAGTATCTTAAATTTCATACCCTATTTTTAAAAAATCTCAATAATTTGGATCATATTAAATTAAATCTTTTACCTGGTAAATGTGTCTAAAAAACACAATTTATAGTAACTATTTAACCTAAATTTCATTGATTGTTATTAATTAATTTACCTACGTATCTCATCTATGCGAAACATATTAATCAGCACTACCTTGGTTCTTCATTCTTAAGGAAAACTTTCTCAAAATAGATACATTATCAAATAGTAGTATGTTCTTCATCAATCTCATACCACTATTGTTCATCATTGAGCATTAATTATTATAGAATTTCCATGGCATTATCAAAATAATCTATCAACCATATAATCGGCCTTGATATTGACATGCTTGTGTTCATCACCTATCTAATTCAACCTGCACAAACCACCTTACCAAGAAACAAACTATCAGTAAATGAATTTATCTTTAATGTATTTATATATTTATTCATTGAGGCTTTCCCACAAGAACCTACTATAAATTCTCACAAATCCTCTTAGTTGTATCACTGGGTATCTGAGAGGACTCTTAATCTTCACTCCATCAACTATATAGAAGAACGTCGATGGGCAATATAAAATAAAACAGAAGCTAATCAATCAAACATCAAAATGATGATTATAAGACCCCTAAAATAATTCATATTTAATGTTATTTCCTTATACCAACCTCCTCCGTGTTTGGCATCAACAACCTCATCTGATTTTATCTTCATCAAAAAATTTAAGTCACGGTCATTATTTCTTGGGGAACTTTGATGCATCGTCTTTAGCACACAAATCATGTCAGCCTAGATGGATCGGTGAGACATGTTTGAATTTCTAAAAAATTCATTATACACCTTTTTATATTTATTCAATATATGTGAAAATGTTCAAAATATCTAACTTAACTGAATGGTATCATCTCAAATTATTCATTTTTTAATTTTTAATGGAGTTGGATATCTGGAAAATTATCACATGGTAGTTTGTGATTTGGTTCACGACATGTAGAGGCATAGTCAGAAATTTCTTCCCATAGTATTAGTGGATCTAACAGTAGTAAGAGTGATAGAAAATGGAATAGTATAAAAGAGAATATGAATCATGAGGGGTGGTTCTGGCTCACATTAAAAAAAGTAGATGATTTGTGAAAGGAATGTCATAGTTGCACAATTTTGTTCTCATGGTAGTAGCATGTACTATTATAGGATTACAATACAAGAATAATCCCATCTCACTACAGAAAAATATTGGCATGACAACACTTCACTAGAATGGAAGAAGGTTACGGTATCACCTTAATAAAAATGAATGGATTTCTTCACTGAAGTAAAGTCATGGTAGTAGGAGCACTAGCACAGTAGCAAAGGTGCCTTAACCTTAAATAAGAAATACACAAAGAGAATAATAATTACAAATTACACTTCAAAAATATAAAAATATTGAAAAAAATAAATTAATTTTGAAAAAAATACTATTTAAAATAAAAAATCAAAATTATAAATTATAAAAAGTTAAAATAAAAAAAATAAAAGAATAATAAAAATCATATTCAATCAATTAAATAAATAAATAAAATTAAGAATAAATTAAACATTTTTAATAAAAAGATATAAAACCAAGTCCCAACTCATTGAGAAGTTATAATAACAAAGGATTAAAAATTAAAACCAAATTTAATTTACTTATTAATTAATTAATAACAAAAAATGAAATTACATATTAAATTAACTGAACACAAAATTAAGAAATGACACTTAAAGTTAATATTTTAATAGAAAATACATAATTAAATAAAAAATATAATATCAAAACAATTAATTATTTAAATTTAAAAAAAAATATTTGATCATAAAATTATTTAATTTAACAACATGACAAAAAAATAACCACATATAATAATTAACTATATAAAATCACATTTTTATTAAAACATAATTTAGATTAAAATAGTGATACAAAAAAATTAAATAATTAAATGTAACATAAAATACCTCCACACTTATGATACTTATTTTCCTTAAGAAACCACTTAGTATATATTTTGTAGTAGAAATGAGTCTCATGTTTTAACAATAGTAAAGCCGAAAAAATTTATTTGCAAAAAAAATATCCCTCATGAATTATCTCAAGTAGAAAATTTTGAATGACTTATCAAAACTAAACTTTATGGGTGTAATAACGATTATTATTTTACAAAAATGTTATTAAAATTCTAAATTTTAAATATATTTTAACAAACTTTAATTTTCATCCCACTGAAAGTCAAGACTTTTCATTACCTCTGGAAGAACATACTCACAATAATTAAAAAGAAAAAAATAATTAGACTCAATTTGAAGGATGGTTAAGAATAATAAATAAAATTAATAATTAACATTTAAACTAGTTATAAAAATAAATAATGAAAAGTTCAACTAGGATTAAGATTTTTATTTCATAATACATTTGGATTCATATATTATGAGTTAAATTCCAATTAAAACGTTGAAAGTCAGTAATTATTTTATAACATATTTCTAAAATTTACCAAAAATATATTTTCTCCTAGAGGGAAATAAAACGTATTTTCTAAATTAAATATATAAGGTAAAAAAGATTAATCTTTTAAATTTTTTATAACAACATTCAAATTTTAGAAAACAATTCACCAAATGAAGATGCCTATGTTGTTCTTAAAAACTCACAATTTTGAATGATCATATGGGGATTGATGAGTTAGAAATGAATTATAGTTTTACTCAAATTATACCCTTCCCATATATATAAAACCTATCACTATATAAAAATATGCATTTCAAAGTGGGAGAAACATTTAAACAACAAGGATAAAAATTATTTGGACCTGAAGTATAAAACATTTTATATTCTTATATGTTACTGTAAAGCTCATAAAAGTATTTTTCCACAAAAAAAAATTAAATAGTAATAAAACATTCCCAAAGGTCCATATTATCTACAACTAGGAAATAAATCATAGAAACAATGTTTCCAGAAGTTATATTCATCCATGTAAACACAAGAATGATTTTAAAAGAAGTAGTAAAACTAGAAAGAAATAGAAACATTGTTATTTAAAAGTCAATTTAGTAGTAGTAGTGACTAATATAGAATTAAAATATATTAATATGAAAACATTAGAATTTATACAATCAACTAGAAACAACCTAATAAAATTAAGTAATATAATAAAAGTAAGAAAATTAATATAATTAATATCATGTATTGTTGAATATTTTCATTGAAGACAACATTAGTATCCTACCATGAAATAAACAATATTATAATCCTATAGTAGAATATTGAACATCGTAAAACATGTACTGATAAACATGATAACCTTTATTTTAAGCATAGGAATAATAAAACCATAGAAAAAACTGTAATAAATATTTATCCAACAAGTAGAACCAAGTGAATCACCTTTTGAATTTGAAAAACATATGAGAACCAATGTTGTTAGTTAATTGGTTGTGGTTATGGGAATTTTCTCTTACTCATTCAATATGTTTTCCCTATACATGGAATTATTTCATTATCACATAACCACATTTTATCTTGTCCATGAATTCCACCACTTTCTCCTCAAAATCATACATTCAACCGTTTGAAAAAAATGAAACACTTTGCACATTGAGACACCTGGACACCTCCTATAAAGTGATAAAAAGAGAAATATTAATACATCATTAAATATATTAATATAAAAAACATCTTGTAAGACCAATCATAAAGTGGGATTTTTTTGTAAAATTTGATAGTTTCACACAATCATGTAGGATAAATATATTCAATCAAATAGTAAAACCTAATGCTAAGAAAACTATGGTTTCCATCTAATATAGAAAATATTTATAGTCATTATCTATAATTTACCTATTAAAAATATATCCTTGATCATTCAATGGGTATGATTCATTGTTATTTGGGTATTTATTATAATATGTAAGATGGTTTTTAGGCTTACTCAATAAATCTAATATAACAACATCCTATAAGATATTCTCTAAATAACTCAATATTTAAAAATATTGTTTCCATACCCATCAACTCAAAATCAATGATTTTTACTAATATAACATATATTTTCGGATAAACCCCCATAATTTAAACCATATTGAATAGAAATAGTAATCACCTATTTTCCTACACTTCAAGAAGTATAAAGTTTAGAAAATGTCAAAATAGTTCAAGAAAACTATCGAATACCGATAATATTCTCATATTCATCTCCCTTTTGGGAAGAAAAAGACCTATCATCAAGCTTAATTAAAAAATATTTAATCTCTAAAATAAAAAACTCATCATTGTAACAAATCAAAGGAGTAGTAATAGAACTAATTTTTTCAACTAATACACTTTATTATAATTATCATATCACACTTTCTTCATATTGGAAAAATTAATTAATAGCTCCATAAAGGATAGGATAAACAATAGAATCTTCCTCATACCTAAAGAATTCAATATTACTTGAAAAAAAGTATCATACCAACCAGTTTTTATAGAAAATAATTAGTATTAGGGTGGGGTATAGGGTAGGGTTATATACCTTGAACAACAACATGAGAAACACTTTCAATGTGAAAGATTGAGTTTGTACGGAAAATATAATGGTACTTAAAATTTTTATCTTATAATGTTTCTCTAAAGATTCCCCAACCATTATAATCCTAATTTATAGTCAGATTCAACAAAATAAGAAATAAATTATCATCAACCAATTATGTGATCAAATCATCAAAAGGAGGGTGGTTCTCCACTAGAATCATCTCTAAAAACATTTTCAGGAGGATTTATTATCTTACAATGCACAAAAACTAGGCAATATTTTAAAATATAAAACTCCTCATGAACTTTACCATCTTAAAGGTTGATATTACCCTTATAAAAATCTATTATAGCCACAAGTATGTCTAATAATTGCCTTTCTAAAATAATTGGGTATTTTTCTTACCCTAAATTTAAAGAATG
Organism: Viscum album; assembly: GCA_963277665.1. NCBI lineage: Eukaryota > Viridiplantae > Streptophyta > Magnoliopsida > Santalales > Viscaceae > Viscum > Viscum album. The sequence goes on from OY728153.1 coordinate 1,240,308,885, forward strand.
ATAAATTATGTGGATAAATAAATTTTCCCTACATCAAATAATTGATAACATACCTTCCTATAAGGATAATTGAGTGGCATTCCTATTATTTTCATTGACACATATGTGTGTATGAGAACTATATAACCCAAATTTTTGTACAATGAGTAATGAATAAGTTTAATTCTTTATCCTATATCATAAAATCACATAATCATCTCATTTTCTCTTATATTTCAAGAGATAATAAATTAACTATATTATTTCAATTTTATAGGAATATTGTTTTAGACGATGTCACTAAAATCCTCATTCAAATTTATTGTTCAACTCTCACCCCAATCCCTTTTCTCATTTAAAATTATTTTACAAAATTTCAAATAATATGGAAATTTATTTAAGTATTCAAACAAAGGAATATTAAAATTAAATATTCTAAAAATTTGAATAAACATGACATAATTGGGTTTATTATTCTTTTTGATTCTTTGAGGAAAAGGTATGGGAGGGACATAATTTTTCATATATGGTTGATCACTCTACTTATCCTAAATATTTATGTTCTTGTTACCATCTTTAATGAGTTCCCATTTCATCTTATTTATTCAAATTATTTTTTATGTAAAGATTTATCATTTTTTTATATTGGTTGAACCTCTCCATATTTATAGTTTTTGGGATTTTCTATATTTTTATTTTTATTTTGAACCTATCATTAGGTTTAATTTCCCTAGATTTTTTCCTAAATAATTATTTATTTTTTAAACCCATCCTAGTTGTTATACTGATCACATTTTTCTTTTTCTTCTACTCAGTTATGTTAGGAATTTTCCCTGTGTCCCGCCAATATAATTCTATAGTCGGTTGACCCATTTGGAAAAGCTTGTTTTTAAGGAATATTTTTGAGATACCATTTCAACTTTGTGCCTAAACTCTTAAGAATGAAATATAGTTTTTATCCCTTACACTTGATAACAAAATTTGATTAACTATTATGTAAGAATTTCCTCTCGAATATTTGGTGCATTTGAATTTTGATGATTCATTCAAAAATTGATTTTGAAATAGTTGTTTAGGATTTGATGGGAATATAGGGAAATCATTGTATTTGAATACTCCTTATTACTTCCATGAGATATTTGGGTATTTTTTATAATTAGATATGTATTTCTTAGCAAATGGGTCTCTTACACCCAAATTTCAATATCTATCATAATAAAAAACTATGCACTCTCACTTGGTTTCAATGGAACATCAAGGTTGGTACAAAAAAATTAAGCATTAATAAACATATCACAATGGAAGAACTACTCCCTAAGTGAATTTTCACTGACAATAACAACATCAATATTGTTTTTAGTACTATGAATCACCATTTTGCAAGTGAACTTGTGTTGGGAATGTTTGGAATGTTTTTGAATAATTACTTATGTTCATTAGTAATAAAATTAAAACATTTTCCGCTACAAATTTGGTTATCAATGTTCTGTTTTTAGGGTGTGAAGAAATTATGAAAACTATCGATCATCATATGGAGAGCTAAATGATTATTGGGACATTGTCTGAGAAGAGATATAAACATATCCCAAGCTTTATAAAAACAACTCTCCCTCATCCTAAAAAACATTTTCTTCTTTTTTCCTCACTTTAGTGGTGTTCATATAATATAATGTGGAAACAAAAGTATTGAAAAGTTCATCTGGGGTTTTAAATATTTCCAAATAAAATTTATGAAATCATGTGCATGAACTACCCATGATACAAAATGGGAAAAAATCAATCTAAGTTACTCCTCACTCAAACCATTTTGAAGAAGCTATTTCAAATAACTATGAAAATGTATAATAAAATCCAATGAATCCTTTATAATATGACCATTAATTAATGTAATAATATAGATATTATAAATATTAATCTAAAAGTTTATAGACCTATGGGAAAACACAAAACTATAATGTTATAATGAAACAAATGGAATTTTAAACTATTTAATTATACATCTATTAAGGGATATAACTAAATGTTTTGGTGGGTTCAAATTCAAATTTTCAAGTTTCTTTTGTTCCATATTTTCCAAATTTTACATTTTCTTTTTTCTTATAACAATGGGCCAATGTTTATTGATTTCCGATATTTGAGTATCTAGTTCTATCCTAGAAGAAAATTTGTGCAGACATAAAAAATTGAATATAGTGACAAGATCAAAACATATAAATTTTCAAAAAATAATTAAATAAACTTTTTTTTGTATAAAAAATTACTTACTGTTTATGAATAATTAAACATCGCCCATAAATTATTTAACATGTGTAATCGTTATTAATATACCACATGTAGTATTTTTCATCATAACATGGGGAATTGAAAACATAATAAGGGGTGAGAAAAAATGCATAGTGATTGAAAAAATAAATTTTACATCTATGAATTCTTTTAAAGGTATTTTCATTTAATTTATATTATTGATTTGTTCTATGGGTTCCCCATACATTTTTGGACAAAAGGGTGACTTTTAAAGTTTTGGGCCAAACCATGATCCCATTTCTAGATTTAAAACCCAATTTGTTTTTCTTTTATAAATTTTTAATTTTTCAACATTTTACACCCATTCCATTTCCAGCATGGCCTCCATAACCTATTAACACCAACATATCAATTTGGACCCTATATAAATCCATAATCATGGTCAATTTGGGTTTTTATTTAAAGAATTGGGTCATCCTATAAGCCCATGTACTGTTTTTTTTTAAAAATATTTAATATCTTATTCATGTTTTATTATTTTTTGGAGATTCTACCTCACACTCGAATCCAACATCCCTATTTGTGCCCCCATATTCATGTCTCCCTCATGGGAGCTCATTTCCATTGCGGGTTAGGGCGAAGCCTCTCAAGATTTCTCAAATTTTCTAAATTTAAAGAGGTAATTTGTTTCCTTCATAACTCCTTCATTTTTCACTATTTCCCCCCATTATAGTTCCTAAATGACCTCCTCATCCTTATTCAAACCTCAATTTCATTTTTTTCTATTTGGAAATTTTGATACCACTATATTTGGGGTGTTTTATTCAAGATATCTCAAGTAAGTGGGTTTCCTCTCATGTAGCCCCCCATTTTCTTAGGGTTTCTTCCACTTTTATGAGGTTATAAAATGTCCAGAATCTAGGGTTCATACCTAGGGTTTTAATTTGTGTCATTTTGGTGAAATATTATGGATTAGGTCTTTATTTCACTTACTTATGGTGTGTCGGTTGTGTGATTGAATTTCCGCACAATGGTTTGGAGTTTTGGGCCCAAATAGTAGGTGATTCCATGTGTAATCATTATTGGATGAGTTATTTTGGATTGATTTATATTTTTATCATGATTCTATTCCATTTTTTTGGGTGTGAAAATTATATTTGGTGGCATTTTTTAAGAGATTGGTTTTAAGTGGCATTTTTGTGTAAAAATGAACATTTTTTGTGTTTATTCCATGTTTTGTTCATTGAGGTTGTTTTATGATTCATAGAATAGTTTTTTTAAATGATGTTATGGCTTCCAATTCTGTTTTTATATGATATTAGTGCAATTTTTATTTTCCAAGAGTGTTTTTTAAGGATTTTATATGCAAAACATGGTTACACTCCTTGGAATTATTTTGTGAAGGTTCTAAATGGTTTCTTTATTTATGTAAGAGGTGAAATTATGTTGCCAAACTTCTTTGGTATGAGTGTACTTTTGAAATGGTCTATTTAAATGTGAAAGGGATTTTATGTGATGTGTACTATCTTGGAAAGGTTTTATTAAATTTTTTAAAGGGTTTTTGAAGTGTTAAAGAGAGGTGAAACGTGTTATGGATTGTTTTTGTGTGAGTATGATTTATAAAATTAATTTTAATGAAAATGGAATCATATGACATGTGTTTGGTCAATTTGGTGTGTGTGTGTGAATTTGAAATGTTGTTTTCATGTAAAAAAATTATTTCATGGATTGTTGAACATTTTTGAGCACAAGAGGGAAAACCTAGGTATCTAGGTGGGTGGATGTGTACTAGTATGCTAGTGATCATGTATGGTTTGACCAATATTTCACGTAGAAAATTTGACAATTAAAATTATAACTAAGCTATGATGATGATTTATTACCACTAGGTTGTGGGTATGATCCCTAATTGTTGCTCGGGTGAAAGAGAACTGATATTTGTATAGTTACTTTCACCGAGTACGAGTTACGTAGGACCCACATTGAGCTAGTTCCTATAGTTATTTTCCCATTGCTAGTTCTCATTAGATATTTTATACTTACTGTAGGAATGTGGTATGTTCGGCTAGAGAAATTCAGTAGCTTTTTCATTCTATTTAAAAATGTTGATTTCTTTTAATGTAGCCCACTTGAAAACAGATTTTATTTAATGTTGCATCTTCTAATGATTTTTAATATCATTTCATATTTAAAAAAATTGCACTATTTTTATCTTATAATGATTATCACATGGAATATTAAGTGGTGGAATTCTACTGGGTTTTGGCTCACACCCTACTTACACCTTTGGGTGTAAATAGACTTGGTTGTCTTTGTCACATGTTGGGTAAACCTTTTAGTGTCGGTGGTCTGGGTTTCTAGCGTCCTTTGTGATGTGGTGTTTTGGACATGGCTTATGAGAGTTTCCCCTTGTCATGAGGTAGTTCATGGGCTGTCTATTCTGGTTTTTTCCCTTTTAATAGTCTTTAAACGTTGTTTTAAACTGTGTAACTCAATTCTAAAATTTTGTAAAAGATAATTTGGTTTGAAAAATTCAGATTTGTTTTTATTGGATTCATTTATTGTTTTATGTTTATAAACACAGGTAAACCATTACCAAATTCCATTTTATGATACCCAAGAAATTGTACTATCCCATGGGGATCAGTAATGCCCTTAGGGTCTTACCATGAACCGGGTCGGGTGTCGGTTTAGAAGGCAACCAGATATGGTTTGTTAAAAAAATGGTATCAAAGAGTCAGGTTCTCTCTCGGGGTTCATATTATTTCGGGAAGAGTCGGGATAGTCCAGTGATAGGTTTTTCGGGACTTGACATTCCAATTACGAATAGGGTGCATGGCCAGCACACCTTGTGGCGGGATTCAAGTCACCAGGGGAAGTTAGGATTTACCTGGGTCCTTTCTTTCATGGGTCATCGATGATTGGGGAAATGAAAAGAGAGTTGGGTCAATGGTATCAGTGAGCTCGCAGGACCTTGAAAGCCATGTGGAGCTGGGTATATTGTCCTAGAACACTCTTCATTATGGTGAAGTGATTGGTGTATAGCTGCCAACCATATGTCCAAGTCACCCACAAAAACTAGTTTCATCTCGCATTGTCTTGTGTCCTTTTGTTTTGGAATCATGGAAGTTTGGTTTTAAAATTATAAATAAGACTTGATTTAAGAAATGTGAACTTTTATAAAATGATTTTTTAGTAAATAAGAAGTGGAATTATTTCTAAAATAGTAGAAATGATTTTTCAAAACTATTTTGAAATGGTAAATTTTGTGTTTACACCTCTTTCAAAATTATGAATTATTTTAGATTGGGTTTTGAAAATCTATTCCAAATAGGCTCTTCTGAATTATTGGCATCTATTTTGAGTTGAATGAAGTGTTTTGGGAATTTATGAATGGGGTTTTAAGATAAATTTTGATTTGGTAACTTTTAAGCATTTGAAAAGTTTTATAAATCATTATAATCTTGTTTAAATAAAAAGATATGGGTTTTAAAATGGATGGGTGTTGAGAAAAGGGTTATTTATTCATAAAACTAGTAGTGTTTTGAAATAGTCTGAAATGTTTTTAAATTAAAGTATGGAATTAATTTGAGGTTTTATTTAAATGATTGGGGCTTTTCGAAAAAAAATTTAAGATGTAAATTATGTTTTTATTTTTTGGTTAGCGGTTTTGAGTAAAAGGGAAGTTTTGGTTTAATGTTTTGGTTTTGAAAAGTGGAAGGAATTTTTGTTTTAACCTTTGGTATTTCCATGAGAAACCACATGCACGTGGTTATATGGGGTGGTGGATGGTTAATGGCATGAATGGATGAGTTCTGGGAAGGATATGAGGATGGTGCCCAATGTGGCATGGAAACATGAATGTGTGAGGCCTATAGGATACCATTAGTGGGTAAGCTAACCACGAACCCATTTATTTTCAATGAAGTTAATAATTTTAATGGAAAACATGAGGTCTTGATGACTAGTTTGGGTGGTGTGTCTTATGTGTTTTTGGAAATTTTATCTTTTTGTGATGTTTTGAGTTCAGAAGCCCCTATTGTTTGAATGATGTTTTGGTTTTGTGTTTGGTTGGTATGTTGAGTTAAAGGGATGGTTAGTTGTCTCTTCTGAGAAATGTTCAGGAGGCCCTTATGGTGGCACCCTTCATCTATTCGGTTCTAACTAGTGATATTTTTTTATAAATGGCCCACCTTGGTTGGTTCCTTGGGTTATATCGTTGGAAATGGTACGCCCCCATAAAGATTTAATGCACGACTGAAGTGCAGCCCAAATTGTTTCTCCATAGGAAAGTCTTTCATTTGTTCAATTTCAGGAGTCTTTTTCTTGAGTTTTGTAGGTTGAGTCCACACCATTTCCTTTCTTGGTTTTTTGGATCCTCTTGTAGTGGGATAGTGGTCGTGGAAGGTTGATAGAGACCTTAGTTCGTTAAGTAACCTAAATCCCCAAAGGTGGAAGTGGTCTTGGGTTGTCAGTGTAAAATGTTTTCTAAGAGGGGCACTAGGTATTTCATCAGTATCTCTGAAGAGAGGGTTTTAGTTAAACCATCGGGGTGGGGAATATGGTCAAGAGAGGCTGATATGGCCATTTTTAAGAAATTGTGTGCTTTTTGGGACTCATTATAAGTTCCCCATCCATATATTGTTTCCATCAGTCACAAGGGTCATGTTCAGTGACACCTTGTGATGTCATGTGCTCATTTGACTACAAAAGTGAAGTTTGTGCAGTCTTTTGAGAGTCTCTATTTTCTTAGAAGTGTTCCTACCTTCAGAAAATCTTGATGTCCTCTATTTAGAGGAAGGTGTTTTCATGTGTCTCATAATCTTTCCATTTTTCATCTAAAGAAACAAGGGGTGATGTGTGTGCATATTGTAAGCTCTTGTTTTAAAAAAATGTCATGTTTTGGTAAAGAGATTTTTGAGTGTGTAGTATCTCGTTTAACCCATCTAGGATCATAGTGTAGTTTTTTGTGGAACAGAAAGAAGAATTTATGTTTGGTGGTTTCCCAAGGTCGGACTATGGGGATGAATATTCTTCAATCATCTGCACTCCATCCATAGGTCCTAGAGTAAAGCTAGCACGTAGTCATGGAAATAATATGATCATTAAAAAAATTTGGTCTAATTCTAATCCTTGGTATAAAATATGGGAACAGTTTAATCCTATGGTATTTTCATCTTTCTCCAGTTGTTCTCATTCGGTGGAAGAGTGGTGAAACATATTGTGGGCTGCTTTGGTGTGACTATGATTTCCAAAATGAATTTGAATGAAAAGGGGGATCATGTGACATGTGTGAGGGATTTTTAGTGTTTGTGTGACTTGGAAGTGGTATTTTCATGTTAAAATTGTATTTCCTGGCTTGTGGAACTTGTTTGAGAATAAGAGGGAAACACATGTATCTGGGTGGATGGACATGTACTAATATGCTTGTGATCTCGTGCGATTTGGCACCTGTTTCATGTAGCAAGTTTGATGATGATAAAACTAACTAAATAATGATTATGTTGATGTTGGGGGGTGGGTCACTAGGTTATGGGTATGATCCATAATTGTGGCTCGTGTGCATGATAATAGATATTTTATTTGTTACTTTCATCGAGTACGAGGTACCTGGGACCCAGAGCGAGCTAGTGCCTATGGCTGTTTTCCCATTTCTATTTATCATTAGATATTTTATACTTATCATCACCATACGATATTTTTGGTTGGAGAAATTCAGTATCCTTTTCATTCCATTTAAAATTGTTTATTTCTTTTAATGTATCCCACTTGAAAACTGATTTTATTTAAACTTGCATCTTCTAAAGAGTTTTACTAGCATTTCTTGTTTACAAAACATGCATGATTTTTGTCTTATAATGATAATCACATGGAATATTTTTTTGGTGGAAACCTACTGGGATTTGTCTCACACATTACTTACACATTTGGGTGTAAGTAGACTTGGTTATCTTTGTCACAGTTTGGGTAAAGCTTTTAGTGTCAGTGATCTGGGTTTCTAGCGTCCTTCGTGATGCGGTGTTTTGGAGATGGCTTTTATGAGTTTCCCCTTGTCATGAGGTGGTTCATGGGTTGTCATTTTTTTTGTTCCTTTGTAATAGTCTTTAAACATTTTTTTTTAATTTTCTAAATCAATTCTGAAATTTTGTAAAATATAATTTGTTTTGAGAAATCCATATTTGTATTGTTGGATTCGTTTATTGTGTTATGTTTATAAACTCAGGTAAATCATTCCAAGATTTCATTTAATGACACTTGGAAACTTGTTCCAGCCCATGGCGATCTATAATTCCCTTAAATTCATGCCACCTACTGGTTCAGGTTCCATTTTGGCAGGTGACCAGATCTAGTTCGTGACAAAATCGTATCAAAGGGTCAGGTTCACTCTCTTGGGTCACGTTATTTGGGGAAGAGTTGGTATAGTATAGAGATGGGGTTATTGGGACTTGAAATTCTAATTATGAGTAGGGTTCCTATCTAGCACACCTAGTTATGGGATTCCAATTACCTTGGGAAGTCTAGTTTTATATGAGTCTTTTTGTTTTAATGGGACATCGATGATTGGAGAAATTAAAAGAGAGTTGGGTCAATGGTCTTAGTGATCTCGTGGGGCCTGGAAATCCATGTGGAGATGGGTATATTGTCCTAGAATAGTATCTTTGTTGGTGAAGTGATTAGCGTATGGCCGCCAATCATATGTCCAAGTCACCCACCAAAACTAGTTTCCTCTCATATTGTCTTGTGTCCTTTTGTTTTTGAATCATGGAATCTTGGTTTTAAAATTATAAATAAGACTTGATTTAAGAAATGTGAACTTTTATGAAATTATTTTTCTTTAAAATAGAAGTGGATTGATTCCTAAAATGGTTGAAATGATTTTTCAGAACTATTTTGAAATCGTAAATGGTGTGTTTACACCATTTTTAAAAGTATGAATTATGTTAGAGTGGGTTTTGAAAATATATTCCATATAGACTTTTCGAAATTATTGACAAGTGTGTTGAGTTTAATGAAGTGTTTTGGGAATTTATGTGTGGGGTTTTAAGATAAATTTTTATTTGGAAAGTAGTAATCGGTTGAAAATATTTTTGAATCATTGGAATCTTGTTTAAATAAGGATATATGGGTTTTTAAATGGATGGGTGTTGATGAAAATGAATTTTTTTCATAAAACTGGGAGTGTTTTGAAATGGGATGAAATGTTTTAAAATCAATGTATGTCTTGAAAGTGAGTTTTTATTTCAATTATAGGGGATTTCTAAAAAAAATTAAGATGTAAATTAGTTTTTTATTATGTGGTTAGCAGTTTTGAGAAAAAGGGATGTGTCAGTTGAATGTTTTGGTTTTGAAAAGTGGAAGGAATTTTTGTTTCAACCTTTGGTATTTCTAGGAGCGACAACATGCATGGGGTTATATGGGATGATAGGTGGTTAATGGCATGAATGGATGAGTTTTGGGATGGATATGATGAGGGTGCCTAGTGTAGCATGGAAACATGGATGTGTGAGTCCCATAAGATACCATTGGTGGGTATGTTAACAACCGAACCATTTATTTTCAATGAAGTGACTTCTTTTAATGGAAAACTTGTTGTCTTGATGACCGGTTTGGGTGGTGTGTCTTATGGGTTTTTGGAAATTTTGTTGTTGTGGTATGTTTTGAGTTCAATAACCCCACTTGTTTGAATGATTTTTTGGGTTTGTGTTCAGTCAGTATGTTTGGTTGAAGGGTTGGTTAGTGGTCTCTTCTAAGAAACATTCGGGAGGCCCTTGTAGTGGATCCACTCATGTGTTTGGTTCTGACTAGTGATATTTTGTTGACCAATGGACCTTCTTGTTTAGGTCCTTGGGTTCTTTCATTAGATATTATACATCCCCATAAAGATTTAATGCACGACTGAAGTGCAGCCCAGATTTATTCACCATTTGAAATTACTCTAGTTAATCAATGAAATTAGTCTTTTTCTTGAACATTGGAGGATGAGTCCACACAATTTATTTTATGGGTTTTTTGGATCCTCTTATAGTGGGAAAGTTGTCATGGAAGGTTGATAGAGAACTTAGTTCCTTAAGTTACCTAAGTTTCCAAAGGTGGAAGCGGTCTGGGGTTGTCGGTGTGAAATGTTGTCTAATATGGCCTTTGGGTCTTCCATTAGTCTCTCTAAAATGAGGGTTCATGTTAGACAATTGGTGTAGGGAATATGGTCAAGAAATGTTGATATGGTCATTTGTAAGAAATCGTGTGATGTATGGGACTTAGAATAAGGTCCTTATCTATATATTGTTTATATCAGTTGCAAGGGTCATGTTTGGTGAAACCTTGTGATGTCATGTGCCTTTTTGACATCAGAAGTGAAGGTTGTGAAATCTTTTTAGAATCTCTATTCTGTCAGAAGTGTTCCTACCTTCATAAAATCTTGACATCCTCTGTTTAGAGGAAGGTTTTTGCATATGTCCTTCCCTATTTCCATTTTTAATATGAAGAAACAAGGGGTGATGTGTGTTCATCTTCTAATATCTTGTTTTGAAAAAATGTATGGTTTTTGTAAAGTGAGTTTTGAGTGTGTTGGGTCTCATTGAACCCATCTGTGATCACAATGTTGTTGTTTGTGGCACCGAAAGAAGAAGTTCAATTCTTGAGTTTCCCAAGGTTTAACTACAAGGCTAAAGATGCTTCGATCATCTGAGCTCTATCCATGGGTATTGTATTAATGATGGTGCGTAGTTAGGGAAATCCATGAGTCATCAAAAAAATTTGGTCTAATTCTCATCCTCGATATGAAAGAAGGGAACAATTTAAACCTCTGGTATTGTCATTTTTCTCCAGTTGTTCTCATTCGGTGGAAAGAGGTGGGGGAATATTGTTACCACATTATATTCTAAGTTCATGTTTTCCGCCCTTTGGTTTCCTTTTATTTTTTAGATAAAATTATAAAAATTGGTCTAGGCATATGGTAGCGCACAGTTTACACACAGTTAGAAGTAACTGTGCGCTAACCTAGGAAACAGTGCAATATGAGACAGTAGAAATTGCATGGTCTCTGTATGGACATAAACCATGGACCATATAACCATGATAAGTTTCTCATTTTGATATAATGATCCTCATGGTTATCCTATGGCTTCCCAAACTATGTGTACTAAAGGTGCGGTTGTGACAACTCTTTAAAATTTGGGGTCTTTTCATTTCGGCCTATGATAGTCTATTAATATTGTTGGTTCTTATGTAGGGGATACCAACTATGGTTATCATGTAAGTTATTTTGTAAAATTATAATGAAATTATACCCCTAATTTTGGGGATTCCATTAGGTCCTCCCCTTGTTAGTTTCTGGATTCTGTTTTAGGAAAAATTTAGTAACCCCTTATGGTGGGGAGTCTGTTCATGTCTCCCCATATTAGTAACTTGGTTTTGTTCCTAGTTTTGATCCAAAAATAGGTAGTCAAGTTTGTATTTATTTAACTACCAAATTCATCCTTGTTTAAATGTTGGTATTGGAGTGCACCCAACAGTTTTGTTGAAATAAGACTGTGGTGACCTCGTTTGTTTTCATTGTTCGTTCTAGGTAAGTTGCTTGAGTCCTTTTCAGATAGAATCTGAGGTGTTTTGTTTTGGGTTATAGTTTGAATATATTGTATTGTTTTAGGAAGTGGTGTAGGTTGTGGTTGGTGAGATTATTCCTTCCTTTATTGATTCATTGGATGTGTTTTGGGCTTTTGGGGGCGGGTGAAACTTGTCAAAGGAGTCCATTTTGGCCTTCATTTGGGTTTAGTTTTTTCTTTTGGTCGTGTTGTGGATTTGAGAGGGTGGAAAGTTTTATAGTGGGGATAATTGTCACATCCATGACTTATTTTAAAGGTATTTTTCATTTAATTTCTATTTTGGGTTTTTTTGTTGGGGTTTCCCCTACATTTTTGGAGGAGGGGTGAGTTTTCATGATTTGGGCCAAACCGTGAGGCCATTTTTGGATTTAAAAACCTATTTTTTATTTAAAAACTCTTTCATTTTTTAACATTTTACACCGATTTTACATCTAACATGGCCTCCCCTAATCTATTAACATCACCATATCAATTTGTACCCTCTATAAATCCATGATCATGGTGGATTTGGGTTTTTATTTAAGGAATTGGGCCAGTCCAAAATCTCATTTCTAGTTTTTTTTAATGTATTTATTTAATATATTATTCATGTTTTACTATTGTTTGCTTATTCCACCTCCCACTTGAATATAACATCCCTAGGAATGCTTCCATCTTCATGTCTCCCTCTTTAGAGCTCATTTCCATTGTAGATTAGGGTGAAACTTCCAAGATTTCTCAAATCAACCAAATTTGATGAGGTAATTTGTTTCTTTCATAACTCCTTAATTTTTCACTATTTTCTCCCATTCTAGTTCCTACATGACCTCATCATAGTTATTAGAAACTCAGTTTGAATTTTTTGTGGTTTGGAAATCCATATACCAGTGTATTTGGGGTGTTTTATTCAAGATATCTCCAGTAAGTGGGTTTCCAATCATGGTCATCCCATTTCCTCAGGGATTCTTCAACTTTTATTGAGGTTATAAAATGTAGAGAAGCTAGAGTTCATACCTAGGGTTTATTTTTTGTCATTTTGGTGAAATCTTATGGATTAGGGATTGATTTCACTTCATTTTGGTGTGGTGGTTGTGCGATTGAAGTTTTGCACAACAATTTAGAGTTTTTGGCACATATGTTAGGTGATTCCATGTGTAAAAATTATTGGATTAGTTAGTGCTACTTGATTTATATTTTTAGCATGATTCTCTTCTATTGTGTTTGGTGCAAAAATTATATTTGGTAACATTTTTTAAGAAGTTGGTTTTTAGGTGTAATTTTCTGCAAATATGATCATTTTTGTGTTTATTCCATGTTGTGTTCATTGGGGATGTTTTAAAATTCATGGAATAGTTTTATTAAATAATGTTATTATGACAACCCTACTCTTTATTACACACTAAAACATGATTTATTACATAAACTTCACTTCATCCAACATAGAAGATTGAGAGGTATAGTGTCTTTGGGGCTTGTGATCATTACATATCAACTTAAAAAATGAATACAACAACTTTATTGAAAACTTCCTTTACCTGAACACTACATTCCCCCATACTTATCATTGCATGGGATAACCTGAGGACATGCATAAGAAAAGGGTGAGCTATAAAGACCAGTAAGAGAATAAACATGAAATAACATGAGTAATACAATTCATGTTAGACAATAGGCATATCAATGGAGAAGAAGAGAAATATGAACATAAAGGCATGATAAAGCATGATAATCATAACATGGAAATGTGGCAACAACACTTAACATGGAATTAGCATGAGCCAAGGCTCATTGGACATGGAGCATGAATAAACCCTCATTTCACATGAAGCACGAGAAAACCCTTTTTTCACTTGAATAATCATGAGTAAACACTAATTGCACATGAAATATCATGATACTATACTTTACCCAATGCATTGGAGCGCTATCAGGGTGCACCCTTCTTAAACATTTCATTTCATGCATAAGTGTTCCAAATGGATAATATAACATGGAATAAATCAACATCATAAGTTATTCCATGATTAAGTAATGTGGAATAAATACATGAAATTACCAGCCAATATGTATATGTGTATAAAGGTGAATACCCTTGATAGATACATGGGTATGGTATTCAATACACAATGATCTTGGCTTGAAAAAATACGGTGCAATTTTGGTAGCATAATGGCGTGACATAAGGATTTCTGAAAATGGATGATGAGAGATAAATGGGTGTATTATCATATGTAAATAAAATTGACAGTATGGGGGTCATATAGATACATTTACCATCAAATGTAATGGAATTTATATGCATAATACAAAATAATTACTTGGATGCAAAAGAGGAGAGAGAAATCCCTCACGGAATTTCAGCATGGTAATGGGTGTACATGGGAGGCATTAATGAGAGTTAAATTGGCCTCCCATCATCCAAAAATAAAGGGGGAAGTATGGGAGAGGTTCTAAATCATGCACCAACATTTTTAATTGAAAAACCCGGCATAAAAACTTTAAGAAAATTGGGAAAAAATGTTAAAGGAAGAAATCCCTTACTTTGAAGTGCGATCCCAAAAGCTTGGGAGAGGCTTGAGAGAGGATTATTGGGAGCTTAGGGAACATTTTTAGGATTATAGAGAGAGGATTTCAGGGGTTTGATGGACTCCAATGTCTTTGAGTGAAGAGAGATTGGGAGCGTGGGTGGGTTTATATAGGAAATGAGAAGGAATTCTTTATTATTTTTGGTTTGGGGCACCACACATTAAACTAATCAAAACCACAAACCTGAACATGGTTTTTGCCCATGGTTTTTGCCAAAGGGGATTGGAAAAAAATATTTTATAAGTCCAATGGAAGAAAATTTTAAAATAATAGGGTTTCTTATGTGGAGGTGAGTCACACTCTCAAGGAAAACAATTTAAAAATACAAAATTTTTTATAAGCATTGCAAGGTCCATTAAAGCTTTGAAAAATAAATCAAACATACCCAAACTCATATTATTTTAATGGTAAAACATATATTGGAATAAAATATTGTTTATAGTATTTTATTACATCATTATTGGGTCATTATGATGTCATAAAACACATTATATATTTAAACGGTATTTAATTTTTACACAAAAATAGGATTGTCTCGGAAAATTATGAAAAATTCACCATTGGATAATTTCAACGACCTGATTCTAAAAATAATATTCATTTTATCTAAATAATTTTATAAATATGTGAATTTTTACTATTAAAATAAAAACATACATTTATTGATAATTCATGGGTTTTGACGAAAACAGATTTCAAACCTTAATAAAAATTACAAATGCATTCATAAAATTATACGATAATTTATATTTAATACAAAGTAATTTAATAATAATAATAATAATTTATTAAAATATTATTTTATTAACAAATCCATTAATTCATCAAAATATATTTCTTAGTTGAATATTAACCGAAAATACTATTTGTGCTTTAAAAACTATTTAAAAAGTAACAAGAATAAAAAGAATGTATATTATCTATACAATAATAATGTATATAATCATAGTACTAGGGTCATGTAACACAACCCCTTAAAACAAATGCATAAGACCTTAGGGTAAGGTGTGTGATGGTGAAAGACTCTTAGGGAGGCTTGGATAACATTGCTCGAGTGGTAATCTCTATTAACATCCACTTCTCTTGTAGTCGATTACGCTCAAGCTTAATGTGTTAAAGCATGGCTTGGTCTTGGTAAAGAGTGAAGCCCAATGACACCACCTCCGTTCTGAGCTCCGAAAAATGGGCTTAGTATGGAGAAAGTCTACTAGATGAGGCCATCGCTTCCTTTTTCTGAGTAAATTGGATTTGTTAAAGACCTATATTTATACTAATCATGTGATCATTTTTTGACGGCTATATTAGAGATGGTCACAATTCTTAACAGTATTTTCAAATCCAAAACATAAAACCAAATAAGTGCATATGTTTTACATAACTATAAAAAGTCATTTAAATAGACCAAGAGAAATTTTCATTAATGAATTTTTGGGTCGTTCAATCTTCCCCCCTTAAGAAATTTTACCCCCAAAATTTCCTTTTCCCACTTTAAAACAAATGTCGGTAACTTTTCTTCATCACTTCCTCCAATTACCACTTTTCTTCTTCAAACTTTTGGTTTCTCCATAACACCTTGACGAGGGGCATTGTCTTATTTCATAGAACTTTTTCTCTATGATCTATGATCTTTACTAGTTTCTCCTCGTAAGAAAGATCATCATAGAGATGTACTAACTCTAAAGAGAGTATAAGTGAAGGGTCTGATATGTACTTACTTAAGAGGGATAATGAAAGACATCATGTACTTTGGCCATGGTAGGTGGTAGTGCTAGTCAATAGTTCATAGCCCCAAAACAATCAAGAATCTCAAAGGGGTTGATGTACCTAGGACTTAACATCCCTTTCTTTCCAAACCTCATGATATTATTCCATGGAGATATGTGTAGAAATACCATGTCTCCAACTTTAAACTTATGGTCTTTTTGACAGTTATTTTCATAACTCTTTGGTCGACATTGGGCTACCTTGATATGCTACTGAATGGTTTTCACCTTCTCCACCATTTCTTTATCCATTTCTAGTCCTATAAGCTTACACTCACTAACTTCATCCCAACATGATGGTGTTCTGCACCTCTTCCCATACATGGTTTCATATGGCAACAATATGATTCTTGAGTGTAATCTGTTGTTATAAGAGAATTCAACCAGAGGAAGATGTTGATCCTAACTTCCTTTAAATTATATTGAACATGATATTAACATATCTTCCAGTTTATGAATAGTTCGCTTAGATTGGCCATTAATTTGATGATGATAGACCTTACTGAAGTTTAGTTTAGTATCCAGAGCATGTTAAAGGCTCTTGAAAAACTTAGTGGTGAATCTTGGATCTCGATCGGATAAAAAAGATAGTGGTACCCCATGTGGCCTTACCACTTCCCTGATATATATCTGTGCCAGTTGATCCAATGATAAATTCTTCTAAATTTCAATTAAGTGTGTAGAATTTGTAAGACTATCCACAACAACCCAGATTGCATTGTTGCCTTTGGATGTCTTCGAAAGTCCGGTGACAAAGTCCTTGGTGATGTTCTCCCATTTCCATGCCAGTATGGGCAATGGTTGCATCATCCCCTTAGACTTCTTCCTCTATTACTTCACTTACTGACACACCAGTAAATTTGATGTATTTGTGATCTCCTTATTCATATTATCCCACCAATAATTATATTGTATATCTTGATACATCTTTGTGTTTCCTGGGTGAATAGAGAAATTTGAACTATGTGCATCATCCAAAAGTTTCTTCTTCAGCTTTGAACTTGATGGAACACAAATTATTTTCCAAAATATCACAATTCATTCTTAATTAATTTTGATCTCTGAGGATTTACCCCTTCTTATAGCTTATATTTTCTTCAGAATTCCCACATCATTCTTTTTAGAATCCTTTAACCTTTCCAAAAGAGATGGTTGAGTAGTCATTTGTGAAAGTATTGATGGTGATCCCTTCTTTATGATTCTCATGTCTATCTTCATAAAATCTAAGAATATTGGAGCCTTTTCAATTATCGTCAATGATAGAATCACTAGGTCCTTTTTACTTAGAGAATCCACCACCTTGTTCACTTTCCCAAGCTGGTAATGGATTGAGCAGTCATTGTCTTTGATCAGCTCTAACCATCTTTATTGGCACATGTTCAACTCTTTCTGGGTGAATATATACTTGAGGATTTTATGGTCCGTATATATTTCACACTTCTCCCCAAAAAGATTATCCTGTCAAATTTTTAAAGTGAATATCACCACATCCAACTCCAGATCATGTGTTGGATAATTCTGGTAATGAACTTTTAATTCCCTTGAAGCATAGACAATGAATTTTTCATTTTTCATCACACACAACCTATACCCTTCTTTGAAGCATCACTAAATACCACAAAAAGTTCTCCACTTGTAGTTAAAGTGAGCATGGGTGGAATGATAAGCCTCCTTTTTAACTCGTTGAATCTTTCTTTTCATTAATTGCTCCAAAAAAACTTTACTCCCTTCCAAATTAGCTTGGTAAGAGGGTTGGAAAATTGTGAGAAATTTCTCACAAATCATCGATAATATCTACATAACCCCAAGAAGCTATGGATATCTATTACTGATGTTGGCCTCGATCATCCCTCTATTGCAGTTTTCTTAGAGGGGTCCATAGATATCCCATTGTGTGTGATGATATGCCCCAATAATGAGACCTCCTTCAACCATAACTCACACTTATTGTACTTTGTATAGAGCTTCTCCTTCCACAAGGTCTCTAGTACAGTTCTTATATGCTCTTCATGATCCTCCTTGTTTTTTGAGTATATCAGAATATCATCTATAAAGAATACCACAAACATATCAAGGTAATCCCTAAAAACTATATTCATCAAGTCCATGAAGATTTCTAGAGAATTAGTGGGTCCGAAAGGCATTACTATGAATTCATAGTGCCCGTATCTTGTACGAAAAGTAGTCTTGGAGATATCATCCTTCTTTACCCTTACTTGATAATATCCTATCTGCAAATCCACCTTGGAGAAGTATTGTGCTCCATGAAGCTGATCAAACAAGTCATCAATTCGTTGGATAGGGAACTTGTTCTTTATCGTGATTTTTTATGCTCACAATAATCTATGAAAAGGCACATTGACCCATATTTCTTCTTGACGAGGAGGACTGGTGCACCCCATGGTGAATCACTTGGGTGTATAAACCCTTTATTCAGATTCTCCTATAGTTGTTTTTTAGCTCCTCATGCTCCACAATAACCATTCTATACCTAGTCTTTGATATTGGAAACTCCCTAGGTATAAGTTCAATTGAGAATTCGACATCTCTTCTAGGAGGATGACAAGGCAATTCCTCGAGAAATACTTCAGCAAATTCCCTCAAAAAAGGCATGTCTTTAAGGATGATTGCTTCTTTGGACACAATCATCTAAGCTAGATATGCGTGCTCATAGGGTAGTAATATTCATGCTTGAGATGATGGAGCCAAAGAATATTCATCTTCCTCTTTGCACTAGTATATAATTGGGGGTTGATTTCCCATATAGAGAGTGATTTCCCTCTCATGACAATTTATGTTGGATATATATAAGGAAAGCCAATTCATTCCATGAATTGCATGAAATTCCACTAGAGGGAGTATGATGAGGTTATTTAGGAAGTTCAATCCACGGATTATGATAGGGGAGGAGTTATACTCATGGGAAGCAATGATTTCCCCATTTTCCATACTCACTGACATCTTTACTTCTATGATTTGTAGTGGTGTTGGGATTGTTCTACTAAGCTTTTGGGATATAACAAAATGTGTAGAACTATGGAAAATAACCCTACCTTTCACTTTTTTGATTTTGTTTCTACCTTATTTGATATAGACAAGGAATGAGTACCTGAACCTATTAAACACATAAAGGGGAATCCAAGGACAAAAAAGATGACTTATAAATAACTTTTATTTACTTAACTTATGAATCCATAGGCTTCAATTTATGCTATCCATGATCTACTTTCTAACATATATTCTTAGAGGTATTTTTTTAATTCTCTTAATATGGGTGCATACTAAGCTTGTGAATTTACCGAACCATATCCCCTGGGAGTGTCGTAACCAACAGTGCATCAAGGCTTATTGTCGTGCACCGGTTCCAATTTGAGTCTAGCTCAAAGCAGTGTTTCCAGGTTTTACCCCAAGGATACATTTGTTCCAGAGCCACCTCTACCTGCTCGTATTCAGAAAGGGATGTATTTTCTTGATTAACCACTTAATTAATACTCAACAAAACATAGGGATGTTTTTATTATACTTATTATTATCTTGAAGGCTTCACTAGGTTTTTCTAATCTTAATCCTAAAAATAACTAAACCTATCCTCTGATACGAACTATGACAACCCTTCTCTTTATTACACTCTAAATCATGATTTATTACATAAAATTCACTTGATACAGCATATAAGATCAAGATTTCTATTGTATTTTGGGATTAGTATCATTACATAACAACTTAAAACATGAAATACAACATCTTTATTGAAAACTTCCTTTACATGACCACTACATTCCCTCGTACTTAGCATTGCATGGGATAACCTGAGGACATTCATAAGAAAAGGGCGAGCTATAAAATCCCATAAGGAAATAAACATTGAATAACATGAGGAATACAATACATGTTAGACAATAGGAATATTAATGGATCATAAGAGAAACATGAACATAAAGGCATGATAAAGCGTGATAATCATAACATGGAAATGTGGAAACAACACTTAACATGGAATTAACATAGGCCAAGGCTCATTGCACATGGAGCCTGAGTAAACCCTCATTGCACATGAAGAATGAGTAAACCCTCATTTCACTTGAATTATCATGAGTCAACACTCGTTGTACATGACATATCATGATACTATACTTTACCCACTGCATTAGAGCGCTATCAGGGCGCACCCTTCTTAAACATTTCATTTTATGCATAAGTGTTCCACATGGATCATATAAATGGAATCAATCAACATCATAAGTTATCCCTAGATTAAGTAATGTGGAATAAATACATGAAAGTACCATTCAATATGTATACATGAATAAAGGTTAATACCATTGATAGAGACATGGTTATGGTATTCAATACACAATGATCATGGCTTTAAAAAATGCGGTGCAATTTCGGCAGCATAATAATGTGACATAAGGATTCATGGAAATAATTGATGAGAGAGAAATTAGTGTATCATAATATGTACATAAAATGGACAGTATGGGGGTCATATAGAAATATTTCCCAACAAACATAATGGAATCTAGATGCATAATACAAAATAATTACTTGGATGTAAAAGAGGATAGAGAAATCTCTCACAGAATTTCAGCATGGTATCTAGTGTACATGGGAGGCATTGATGAGAGAGAAATGGGTCTCCCATAATCCAAACATAAAGAGGAAATTATGGGTGTGGTGATAAATCATACCCCAACATTTTTAATTGAAAACAAAAGGGCATACCAACTTAAGGAAAATTGGACAAAATGATAAAGGAAGAAATCCCTTACTTGGAAGTGTGATCCCAAAAGCATGGGAGAGGATTGAGAGAGGATTATTGGGAGCTTGAGGCACCTTGGGAGTATTCTATTTAGATGAGGTCAGGGTTTGGATGAACTCCAAAGTATTTGAGGGAAGAGGAAGTGGGAGCTTGGTGGGTTTATATAAGAAAGGAGAGGGAATTCTTTATTATTTAGGTTTGGGACACCACACATTAAATTAATCAAAACCACAAACCAGCCCATGGTTTTTCCAAAAGGGGAGTGGAAAACAATATTTTATAAGTAAATTGGCCAAAAATCTTAAAATAATAGGGTTTCTTATATGGAGGTGAGTCGCACTCTCAAGGAAAACAATTTAAAAAGACAAAATGTTTTATAAGCCTTGAAGGGTCCACTAAAGCTTTGTAAAATAAATCAAACAAACCCAAAATCACATTATTTTAATGGTAAGACATATATTGGCCGAACATAATGTTTATAGTATTTTATTACATCATTATTGGGTCATTATGATGTCATAAAACACATTATATATTTAAACGGTATTTAATTTTTACCCAAAAAATCAATTTTCTCGGAAAATTTTAAAAAAATCACCATTGGATAATTTCGATGTCCGACTTCAAAAAATAATATTCTTTTTATCTTAATAATTTTCTAAATATTTGAATTTTTACTTTTAAAATAAAAAACTGGCATTTAATGAAAATTCATGGGGTTTGACAAGAATAGCTTTCAAACCTTAATAAAAATTACAATTACATTCATAAAATTTGAAGATAATTTATATTTAATAAAAATTAATTTAATAATAATAATAATATTTTATTAAAATATTATTTAATTAAAAAATACATTAATTCATCAAAATATATTTCTTAGTTGAATATTACTAAAAATACTATTTATGCTTTAAAAACTATTTAAAAAGTAACAAGAATAAAAAAAAATATTATCTATACAAGAATAATGTACATATTCATAGTACTAGGGTATTGTAACATATCCCCTTAAAACACACGCATAAGAACTTATGTTAAGGTTTTTTATGGTGACAGACTCTTGGGGTTGCTTGGATAACATTTCTCGAGTGGTAATCTCAATTAAATTCCACTTCTCCTATAGTCAGTTTTGCTCAAGCATAAAGTGTTCAATCTCAGCTTGGGCTTGGTCAAGAGAAAATCCCAATGAAGTCACCTCCATTCCGAGCTCTAAAAAATGGGCTTCATACAGGACATGTCTACTTTATGAGGTCATCAATTCCTTTGTTTGAGAAAATTGGATTTTTTAAAGCCCTATATTTATACTAATCATGTGATCATTGTTCAAAGATAATATTATTAATGGTCACAATTCAAAACGGTATTTTAAAATCTAAAACATAAAACCAAATAAGTGCATACATTTTACATAACCATAAAAAGACATTTAAATAGACCAAGAGAATGTTTCATTAATGAATTTTTGGTTCATTACAGTTATGGATGCTAATTTTGGTTTGATGTAATTTTGGTGTGATTTTGGTCTTCAAATAGGGGTTTCATAAGTATTTAATGTTCAAAACATGGTTACACTCTTTGGAATTGTTTTTTTGAATGTTTTAAATGGTATATTGATTTATGAAATAGGGGAAAATATGTTATCCAATACTTTTGGTAGGAGTGTACTTTTGAAATGGTATATTTTAATGTGAAAGTAATGTTATTTGATGTGTACTAACTTAGAAATTTTTTTCAAATTGTTTAAAGGATCTGTTGAAGTGAGAAAGAGTGGTGAAACGCGTTGTGTGCTGTTTTGGTGTGATTATGATTTCAAAATTGAATTTGAATGAAAAGGGTAATCATGTTATATGTGTGTAGGCTGTTTGGGGTGTGTGTGACTTGGAAGTGGTATTTTCATATGAAAATTGCATTTCATGGCTTTTGGAACTTGTTTGAGCACTAGAAGAAAACTTGGGTATCTAGGTGTGTGGACGTGTACTAGTATGCTAGTGATCCTGTGGGGGTATGTCCCCTATTTCACATAGCAATTTTGATGATGAAAATGATAACTAAACTATGATGATGATGATGATGATGTTGGGGGACCACTAGGTTATGCATATGATCCATACTAGTGGATCGTGTGCACGATAATAGATATTTTTGTGGTTACATTCTCCGAGTACGAGGTAATTGGGACCCATAGAGAGCTAGTGCCTATGGTTGTTTTCCCATTACTAGTGATCATTAGATATTGTATACTTACTGTTGGAATATGGTATTTTTCTCTGGAGAAATTCAGTACCTTTTTCATTATATTTAAATGTTTTGATTTAGTTTAATGTATCCCACTTGAAATCTAATTTTATTTAAAGTCGCATCTTCTAAAGATTTTTACTAGAATTTCTTACATACAAAACTTGCATTTTTTTCCTTATAATGATTATCACATGGAATATTTTGTGTTTTCATCCTACTTGGATTTTTCTCACACCCTACATACACCTTTATGTGTAATTAGACTTTTCTATCTTTGTCGTAGGTTGGGTATAGATTTTAGGGTCGGTGGTATGGGTTTCTAGCATCCTTCGTAATGCTGTATTT
The DNA here is from genome assembly GCA_963277665.1 of Viscum album. NCBI lineage: Eukaryota > Viridiplantae > Streptophyta > Magnoliopsida > Santalales > Viscaceae > Viscum > Viscum album. The sequence continues at coordinate 1,240,332,386 of OY728153.1, forward strand.
TAGAGATGGCTTGTTGGAGTTTCCCCTTATCATGAAGTGGTTCATGGACTATAATTTTTGGTTTTATTCCTTTGTATTAGTCTTTAATCATTATTTTAGAAATTTAACTCAATTCTGAAATTTTTTAAAAGATAATTTGGTTTGAAAAATCCGGATTTGTTTTATTGGATTCATTTGTTGTTTTAGGTTCATAAACTCAAGTAAATCATTCCCAAAATTCATTTTATGATACACGATCACCTATTTTATCCCATGGGGATTGAGTACTCCATCCGGGTCTTACCATGAACTAGGTCGGGTGCCAGTTTTGAAGGCAACCAGATCTGGTTCATGACAATACAACTAAAGGAATAATGGCATAAACATGGCATATATATTATGACATGAATTGTTAAAAAACATAAATATATAATCAAATTAAAAATAATATCATACTATATCCATATGAATGAATACATACATGGATATAAATAATAATGATCTAATAATGATGTAATTAATAAAAAATGACATCAAAAACATGTTGGAAATGCCTTGTGAAAAGACATTTACTTATCACTAAGATCACATTCAAGACATTTTTCTAGTGTGGGTGGGAATATAATTGATAAAAAACCTATTTATTCTCATTATACCTATATATTCATCAAGGGTATATATAATTCAAGGCCCCACCCTTCACCTAATTAATTTTATTGCATTCACTGTATGAGTAAAAAATAAATTTCATATCATTCCTTAATTAAACTTTAAATGAATAATAATATGAATATTAATATAATAAATGATACAGAATATCTATATAGGACCAACCATCATTAATAAATAATCATCATCATGAATTTCAATACCTTTCCCCATGTCTATAAAGGGAAAATAGGGAAATTACTCATCCTAAGAAATAATTCGGATAGTCAACAATACATATTCAACTTTTAAATAATCATCTATATTGGAATAAAAATATATAGTATGCCAATACTTTTTCCTATGTTAACAAAAGGGGTAACATGATCATAACCTATCCAAATAAAGAAGGGTGCTGGTTAGAAAATAAATAGTTAAATTTCTTGTAATAAACCATATTGGAATAAAATTATATAGTATACCAATACTTTTACTCCGGACAATAAAAAATTTAAAATGGTAATAAATCATCTCGAGAAAAGGTGTATATGTTCAAAAAATACATAATCAACATTAAAATAATCAATTATATTTTAATAAAAATATAAAAAATGATAATAATTTTCCACATGTCAGTAGAATAAAATTTTATCTTGGTCAACATCATCCACTATAAATTATTTAAAATGTTATTATTAGATTTTATAGAGAAATGAATTAATATCTAAGTCAAACTAGAATAACAATATCATCATATATCTTGAGAAAGGAAGGTTGTTGGTTTAAAATGAATATAATCCAAGAAGTGGGAAATTTTTTCAAAGGGTTTATGTGGTAGGAATATATATAATTAGAATATAATATGGGAATACCATATAATTAAATAAAAGGTAATTATATACCCATATTATATGAAATAATTTCAAGAGAATGATCATAACTCAATGAGAAAAAAATGAATTACCAAAAAATATTACTATTGGAGAAAAACTAAATAAATAGACCCTTTAATATGGTAATAGGATTTGGAAATAAAATACCATGAAACAGCAGGTTTCTTTATAATAAAATATATCTATATGAAATTAATAAACCATTCAAATAATACATGGTACACAAAATGTATTATGTCTCACATAATTAGAATTAAGACCAAGAGAATCCTTACTCCTTTATAAATAAAATCTAATAAAAACCCTTGAAATATAAGTATTATAATTGAACATAAAAGAACATGATTAAATTATAATTCGTTATATGATATCTCAAATAGGTAGTATATAAACAATATAAATTAAATTAGGTGCATAATACCAAACATGTCTCAAAGAGAGGAATTTGAGGCGAAAACCCTTATCTCTTATCTTGACATCCAAGAACGTGTGTTCAACACATATATCACAATCATATCAATTATAATAACTTAATGTATAATTTTAATAATATATATGTTCAATAATACACTTCATAAATAGTTATTCTCTAAATTTTTTGATCTGATTCCCACATCATGTATTTATAGTGTGAATCATTTGTACTAGTTTCATAATAGAGATGTTACTATTCATTATTCTTAAAATTTTAATCATGTATAGGTAATTCAGGTTAAAAATAGGGATTTATTATAATTATTTATGATATTTCAAATTCCATTAATTGTTTTTTTGTTCTTTATCCTTGAATATTAAATTGATAACAAGCATTTTTCAAAGATTATTAACAATCTAAAGGCATTTTATTAATGAATGATTTAAATATTAGTATAACATCCTTAGAATCAAAAGATATTTTTATTTAAACATTTACATTGTATTATACTAATAATTATGTTCTAATATTAATTCGTGATATAAATTCATTGTATTATTCAAGTAATTAGGTAATCCAACCCAAATATGAATATAACCTAATTTAATTAATGATTATGTGGTGGTTTTATTATAATATCAATATACCAGAATCATAATGATCATATATTGTGTTTATTAGTGTTATAAATTCTAATTGGAAGGAATAACAAGAATAAGTAATGTATATGTAACTTTTACATAATTTGAATAAAAGGTTATCCTCTTACTATTCTTATTTTGAATGACTAAATAAACGAGGATCATTTGTTGATCATATCCTTAATAAGTTCTATAATTTGTGATACCAAAACCATAATGATATCAAAATAATAAAATTTATTCTTTAATATCATCCATATATCTATCCTTGTAAGACAGTGATGGAAAATGAAACTTGTTATTTCGTGGAGGCGGTTATCCACACAATGCACAAACAACAATTTATTTCTTAATGGATGCGGTATATAAAAAATTGATAATTAAATTAATATAGTTAAAATCTATAAATTATTCAAAAATAATTATATTAGTGTCTCTTGAATAAATTTTAGTAAATATAATTGGGTGGATAAGTTAAGTATTTGATAATACTCACATCAGGTACTTTAATTCTCCTTGGATATCTCCATGAAAATGAAGACCCTATAATCACTAATAGTGAAAAAAAACATTTTAATATCAGAAATTATTCTAGGAAGGTAATATTGGAATATTTCCAAGATTAAATTTTAAGGATTAGTAAGTCTTGATGTGGTAGAGATGTTACCCTTTTATAAGTGAGGATAATGGTAGTTTGGGGAGTAACTATTTCATTTCGAATAGTGTATGGTTACTATTTATGTTTCAAAGGTGAAAAAAGGAACCTAATAGGTGGGGATAATTTTTTTTGGTAGAAACTCACCTTATCCACTAATGTTTTAGAAAATTTTGATTGTTTTAGGGATTCTTATATTAGCTTTTAACTGTTTCCATAATATACTTTTATCTTGGTAATTAATTTATAACCTTAGTAATTAATTTTAATGAAGAATTTTATGAATAACCATTTTATATAATTTGATATAAATAATTCGAAATTTGAAAATATTTCTATCCAATAAAATTTTTGAAGGGGAAAATTAATTTTAATAATAAACACAATTAATTACTTAAAAATAGTTTTTAGAAATATAATTTTTTTACTCTTTAAATTTAAATATAAGATAAAAGTTTATTTGATATAGATTTTAATGAAATAAAATGATTTATCATAAAGTAATAAATGGTATTAATCTTTCAAGTAAAACCAAAAGAGAAACTACCTTGAAGATACTGAATTCAATGAAAAGTCCAAAAAACGTTTTTATTAAAGCTGCATTTTAATTGTTTCTATAAATATTGGACATAGTATTTATAAGTTCAAAGAATATTTTGAGATTTCTATTTTTTCCTTATATTCATATTTTCTCACATAAAAGTTTTTTTAAGCTGATATTATGTACTTATATAAAGACAATGACATAAAAATTATAATTTCCATAGAAACTGAATTCTTCAACAAAAAATATATATTTTTTAGCAAAAACCTAAAATTTCATCATAAGATAATATTGTTATTATAAATCCAAAACATTATTTCCAAATTTTTAAATTCTAATTCAATAATTTATAGATTATATTTTTTTAATAAAATAAAAAATATAATGAAAACACGTTTTTTTTTGAAAAAATGACATTTTAAAATATTAAATATTATCAATATTATTTAATATCATTTACCAACTAAATTGAAGTTAAAAATTTATTAATATCAAATATTATTTATCATCATGAGTCATATGTTTCTTGAAATAGAAATGAATATCGCAAAGATTATTTTTTATAATAATAGTTTTCTAAAATATAATATTTTTAATTAGTCATTTTAGTTAAACTAATTAAATTTAATCCAAATTAAAAGTTGTATTTGTTTTTTATATTTATATATTTCATAAATTGTTTACTCTTATCAATTACCACTAATTCAAAAGATAGTTTTTAGCATCCATAAATAAATATTTATATTTTATCTAAAAATATCACAGTTCCATTTAAGTTCATTATAGCATATGGAGTAAGATATTAAACCGATTTGAATCATTTAAAGAAGTAAAATATTAAAATATTAGGGTGTTATATTCACCCCCCACCGCCTCAAAATAAATTACATTTTCAAAATTATAATTGTGATTTATTAATAAAATTATTCTTTGATATATAAAAGATACATAAAATTGAATATTATTTTTTGAATGAGGTGACTACCATAATATCTTAAGTGTGACTAGGAAAAAATCATCCATAATGTTAGATAAACTCTTAGATTATTTCCTCATTTTCTATCATGATCCGACCCACTGAGTCCATCCTATTTAGTGGTAAAATGGGTGTGACATCCCAATCCCCCCTCCAATTGGACATGGGCTAGCAAAAAGAAATGAGTAGGAAACATACTAAAATAGGAGTCCTTAGACTATGTACATGTCACACAACCAACTCCATGAAATAGTGTAGAGATATAACAAAATAATAAATCATTTTGAGTGTAAAACATGAATGAAATAACCTATAGTAAATACATCACTGTAAAATAGTGTATTAAAAAATCATAAAGGAGAAAAATAGATGCCCAAACAAAAATGAGGTCATATCCTAAAAACAACTGTGAAAATGGAAAGGATGTAGATAGACTATATCATAATATCCAAGGTTGACCATTGAACATGTTTAGCACCTCCAAGTACTATTATTCCCCTTTAAAGTCATTATTTATCTTTATGTCATCTACGTAACACAAAAAACATATGGAAGAAGCCCATGTAGGGGTGAGTATGTACATACACAGAAGGATTCCTTGGAAACTAAAAAGGGATAAATAGGAATAACAGGAGTCAAATAAACCCAAAAGTAAGAGGGTAAATAGATTTCTCACATATATTCTCCAAGAACCCTAAGTGATAGAGGAATAAGATCTCTATCTCTATAGAGAGATAAGAATAATGAGTTTGACTGAATCTTACAGTGACCCATCGTTATTTCTCATCACCATTTGTAACTACATAATAATTAATGTGGAGGGCTCGAACCTCGCAACTGCACTCCACTGCCAAGGGGTACTAACTATGGTAGAGGAACAAATCCCTACCAGAGCTTGAAGAGTGGGATTACAACTTCATAGATAGAGAACCATACCCTACTATAGAATGGGGTTCTGACTCTACCTATGTAAAGAGTATGGGGAGCCGCACCATGGTATGATAGGGGTACCGACCATGGCATCTCTCTAATGATAAATCTTGACATATGTTATCGATGAAGTATCGATAAAATAAAAAACCATTTTTAACACCCTATTTTATATATCTAGTTCTAAAATGAAGGTCACCATCACATTATATATAGAAAATGTTTCATTATAGGCTTCTCATAAGCTCAAATATGATTCTATAAGAAGAATATACATGAGGTAGAAGTAAGAATGAAAAATAAATTGTGTGAATAAAATATAAATGGGTGTCTTGTTAACCTAGGGTATTCCTATGTCTTCCATTCCATTAACATGTACTTAATCTTGTTCCTGTGTACCATGTTTTCACCTATGTACACAAGTTGTGTTAGTGTAACCTAGTCATGTCTATGTACATTGTCTTTAATGTTTGTTATGGCCATTATTGTGTATCTAGCCGTGTCTAGTTCCATTTACTCTTGGGTTACACACCAAGTCATTATCACTAGATCACATAGAATGTATGGGTCATAAAAGAAATTTTATATTTTATTTCTTTTGAAAACCTAGTTTCTGCATTAAGAGGACTTCATGGATTTAGTTCCTAGATAACACACTGTATATTCAAAAAATTTCCTAAAACTGAAGAGTCCTTAAATAATATCAATCATGCCTCCTTCACCTCTTTATATTCCTAAAATACCACTGAGGAACTATGTTATTGGTTTGACCATACCCGATCCATCATCAGTGGTCAAATTCAAGCAACTCCATCAATGCACAAATCACCCTACCACACCAAACCACTCCATCACCACACCTGTGGATAAAGACCCATGATTTGGCCTCTAATACCTATCTTTAAAACCCAAATTACACACTAAATCATTATGGAATAAAAAACTTATGATCTCTAAATCATTCATGAATCCTCAATGAATTCATGGTTTGATCTCACTCGAATTCGGCCTGACAATGTCAAATTGTGACTTTATAGGCCAATAATGAAGAATATAAAGAATAATGGGGGGAAAGAACATGAACCAGTTGAACTTGTCATTGGAAAATGATATCACAACCAAAAATTACATAAAGTATAGAAAAGTGAATAATACTTGCTAAAACATTAATATAAAGGTTCAAGAACACTTGTTAAAATTTAGAGTTCATACAAGGAACAAAAAATGCCAGAAAGTAAGCATATTAGAAAATACAAGATTAAAAAATAAAAAAGGAATAAATTCATGAAATAATATTCCCAACCTAGATTTTGGATCAATTATTGACAACAAATTGGTATGTGCCACTATTATTGGTGAGAACTACAAACTTCATTCATGATGGAAAATATATTTTCAAAATGATATTTGCTCCATAATGTATTGTCATTCATTATTTAATATCCTCCATGACACCTCTCTATTATCCCAGGGTTATGCAGCTAACCCTCGATAATTTTTTTAATTAAGAATATATATAAATGAATTAGGATTTTTTTATTTAAATAAAATAAATAAAATAATTAATTAATCGAATAACACACCAACCAATGGCTTCCTTCAATCATAAACCATATGTCGACCAACATTTTTTCACAACTAGGGTAAACAAAACATTATAAAATAAACCATTGTCTTGGATTTACCATCCAAGGTCTCGATAAATGGAAGACCTATTTATTTCAAAATGATTCATATGTGTTCTTTAAAATATTTTTATTTTTTAACATATTTATTTCGAGGTCCTATGTCACCCAAGAATAACACCAACACTATGATGAAATTCGAGGATATATATATATATTCAAAAGGATAAACCAAAAAAATTTAGTCGTTACAATCTCCCATCTTTCAAGGACTTTAATCCCAAAAATCAAAAACTACTAAAAACGTCAAGGTACTGAGACCTTACTTAGATCTCAATCTCCCAGAATCACTTATAAACACTCCCATTCTGGAAAAGTACTCAAATCCAAGGGGCGGTCTATCCACATAGGATTATTTACTGTTAATCCTTGATCACCACTAGGTTCTCTGTGATGGTGGCTCCATCCTTAATGTTTATCTCACCCCAATCAATAATGTGTATCACTTTGTGAATGTATATCCTCAATTACAACACATGGAAGATTTCATGCACTCAATCAAACTATAGAGGTAAGGAAAAGTGGTAAGAAGCCTCTCCCACCATTTGTAGGAACTATAATGGCTCAATGAACCTCAGGAATAACTTTCTTATTAGAGTAAAACTATGAAATCTTCATCATAAGAAGACTCTCAAGAAAACAAGGTCTCTTTTCTCAAACTCCAAGGCCTATAACATCAGTCTACAAAAGATTTATGTCGGATATAGGATATCCTCATATGCTCATGAATCACTTGAACCTTCTCTATTATTGTTCACATAATCCCTAGCCCAACAAGATATATCTCCCTAACCTCATTCCAACAAAAAGGTGGCCTATATGTCTCCCATAATGGTCCATGAAGGGTTTCATACAAATAATGGAGTGATAGATATTATTATAGGAAAAATTAAAAATTTTAAATTGATCCTCCAAGCTTCGTTCAAAGTCCAACACATAGGCTCCTAGAGTATCCTCCAAAACCTAAATATCCTTCTCATTTTGTCCATCTATCTAGGGTTAAATCACTATATCATATGGAACTAGGTCTATAAATCCTCCTGTAAACCCCTACATAACCATGTAATGATCCAAACTTCATGGTCAGAAATGATAATCATGGGAACCCCATTAAGTCAGATGATCCCTTACACAAAGAACAACCCCAAAATCCTGAGTAAACTCTGATCCCTAATGGAATGAAAGTGTGAAAACGTGATGAGTTATTCCAAAATAACCCATAGATAATCATGGAATCTCACTATACATAGAATCCCTATAAAAAAATCCATTGATATGTCATCAAAATTTCATTTTGTGATCTCAAGAGTTTAATTCAAACCTGATAGAACTTAATGTTCACCCATTACCTATTAAAATGTGAGACACAAAGAAATAAAACCACAAATGATACACATCATTCCCACCTGCCAAAACATCCATTATTAAAGGTACATTTAACTCTTTTACACACCTAAATGTACTACCAGGGTAGAGCTATCAACCTCCCACAACATGACCAGTACCACCATCAATCCTTGGAAAAGGATGACATGCTCCCCTTTTTCAAAAAATCTATCTACTGCATTTCTTGAGGTTATCAGGTCATTTAGGACATCATAGTCCATGTCTCCCTATTGAAACTCCCTCACGTAATTAAAAATTTATGAATTTACCACCATTTATTGATGATAAGTTTTACCCCTCTCTTCAACCTGGGTCAGTAATAATGAATCCAATTGATTACATGCCTTCTCCACAAATCAAGAATGGGACTTCTTATAAAGGGAATCTGCCACCACATTTCCCATACATAGAATATAGAATATCTCAAAGTCATATTCCTATGGTAAATTCCCCAAAAACCTTTGTCTCATGTTTAGATCTCTCTATGTGAAGATGTACCCAAGACTCTGGTGGTATGAGTGAACAATAAAATGCTCACCTAGAAGATAATGTCTTCAAATATTTAGAGTGAAGACTACCATTAATAAATCTAAGTCATGGGTCATGTAATTATGTTTAAGGGAGATCAACTACCTAGACCCATAAACGTTACCCACCATCATCAACATCAACATGAAACTGAGCCCATATCAAGAGGAATTTAAAAATACCATGTACTCAATGCCATCCCCTTGTAGTCACAACAGAGGGGCCTATTCAACCTCTACCTCAACATTAAAAATTATCACTAAAATGAAAATGGTTTTCCTTTACACATAATGAAAGTCGAAGGGGATTCTATACTATATAGTCTACCACAATCCTTTTGTAGTACCCTGCCAAATCAAGAAGACTTCACACCTCCAGTATGCTCTAGGGTGGATCCCAAGAAAACACTACGTCAATATTCATTAGATAAATAGATAAACCATGATCATAGATGAAATTCCTTGAATGTTAACCTTGTGGTTCAAAACATCACTTTGATATATTATCATAATAATGGTTCCCCTAGAGTAAATCTAGTACCATACTCAAATGATCTTTATAATCCTTTTTTTATGTAGAGTAAAGGAGAATTTTATCAATAAAGACAAATATAAACCAGTAAAATTATTTCTTGAAGGTCCATATTATAAGATCCATGAATATAAGAGGTGAATTATTCATGCTAAAAGAAATTAATAGGAACTAATAGTTTCTATAGTGACATAAGAATGTCATATTTGGAATATAATCCTTGTGATATCTCACCTGATGGTATCCATACATTAGAACAAGCTTCAAGATCTGACTCCCACCAATCAATTGTTCAAGAGGGTTGTAAATCTTCAGAATGAGGTACATGGTCTTGATTGATAATTGATTTAGGTGATTATAGTCAACACAAAGAATCAAACTCTCATTCACTGCTACATCTGATAAAATCATTCTCTAAAAGTTATTATAATTATACTCTCAACTCCTAAAGCTTGGTGGGGTCCATTTGATATTCCACATAAGATATAGGTGTGGTCCTCAGGTAAAATTAAATATATAACTAAATCTCCTACCATGTAATTAGTCCTAGAAAATCATTGCAAAAGACATCGATATAATCCCCCACTACTGCAGGACAACTGATTCATAAAGATCCTATTTCACCAAAGGATAAACTCTCCAACTAATTGGTGATGAGTTGATGCTTCCTACTCATGATCCCCACTCACTCAAACACATGATATGTCTCTCCCAAAAAGGATAATGCCATCCCATATAAATGAAGGAATCAAAGTCTTATGTTATTAATGTTAATCTAGGTATAAAATATGAAAAACTAGTCTATACCCAATATGATTTTATTAGGATTCATTAAAATGACCAACAGATCACATGAAAATCCCTCTCCATGGAGCACCAACTCACACTATTAGAAAAGGTGTGATATAGAAGAGTCACTCACTTCAAGAACCTATACACATAACCTCTAGGATAATGACTCAACTGGAAGCTCTAGTTCTCATAGAGGGATATAGAGATAAAAGAATGACTCACCCTTGTGTCTATAAGTAGAAAAGCAGGATAAAAATGGAAAAGGAGTTTACATTGAATCATATCATGAGAATAAATTTCATATCCATCCATATCATGCAACTTTTTGTGCCCAAAACTTACAGCCCTTTGATCCTGGTGTGGTCCACCAGGTGGTGGTGGTGGAAGTAGGTTGTAGTGTCATCCTCGACCTACAACTCCTCCCTCTAGATCCCCACCTTCTTCTTTGTTGCTACCGCCTCCTCGAGAACCACCCTAAACATGTCTATGATATCCCTAATCATAGTGCCACCTCTTCCATGATATTCCATCCACTATCTATCTACATTCTTCAGCACATAATGTTGGTAAATCTAAAGTATTAATTTGTCCTCACCCAACACAATTATAGCATCACCCCTCTCTTGGATGAATATATACTCAATATGAACACTTATATGAAGAACCATGTTTCTATATTGGTCAGAGGTAGGTATCCTTCACTAAGAACAAAAAAATTGACACCAATTAGATGTTATGGATTCCTCAACCCCATGATTCCCACAACCACCTCCCTCTACCCATATTCCCTCTACTATGAATCTCTTTGTATCAAAATCATCCTCTAAAACTCCAGTATAAGTGGGAATTCATATAGATACTATGCCAACAAGAATGTATCTATGAAGGCCTTTAGCAAAATTCTATGCTAATAAGTGTCCATATCGCACCATATTGAGGGAGTAACATGTGAGTACGGTAAACCTCACAATGTACTCAGTAAGTGACATATCACCTGGCTACAAATCAAGAATATTCTAAATCCACACAGTGCATAATATCAAAGGGTAATACTCATTATGGGAAAACCTGTAGAAATTCTACCAAGAGATCATATGATTATCATGGGTCTGAGGTATTAGAATCCATCAGCTCCCTACTAGTCTATCAAGAAGGTTGTCTACAGACACCCCTAGTTGATCAATTAGGTTCTGAAAAATCAAAAATAATTAAAACCCCACCTCAAGCCAATATTATACTAACTAAAGATATATCTCACCATGAATAATAATTATTATTTATCTATAGAACCATCTTAATGTTTTAATACATCATGCATCATCATCCTAGCCTACTAGAACTATCATCTCCTCTATAGGTGGTGACACTTTTCTATGCCTTCTTGGAGCAAAAACCTCAGGAGTTGGTCCTTCAATTGAGGTCTTATCACTCAAATGATAATCATCGTGATCCTGTATCAATATCTAAGATGGTTGTCATTGTATAGGCATCCTGAACATTTGATAAGATGTACCACTATTATAAGAGAAACTATGGGGAGATAACTCAAGAATGACATGAAATTAAAAAGTCGCAATCCTATATGATTCATTTACCATTGGTCCTATGAAACTGATGTCTTGGTATTAAAAGTTGAAAATAATGTAGTTAGAGTCATGGTGTATCGATATGTCGGTCATCACACCAATAGTAGGTTCTCAAGCCTAAGATCCATACTTGAGAGACACCAACCCTATTACCTTATGTTTCTCAAACAAAACCCCACACATGTCTTACTCCAAACACTAATTAGGGGAAATACCACTTTTAATACCACTCTGTTATGTCCATTACCATCAGGTCCTACCTTAATTGTGGTAAACTAGGTGTGATACCCAAAGCAAGCCTCAAATAGGTCTGAGGCTGGCGATAAACACCGATCAAGAAAAATGCTAAAATGGGAGGCCTCAGACTAAGTTCATTTAGTCATGTACATGACCAGATCTATACAACAGTTCATAAATATAATAATATAATAATACTATGATATTGTAATACATGCATGAAACAACCACTAGATAATGCATTAGAGTAAAACGGCATGATAAGAAAGTCATAAATGGGAAAAATGCCCAAACAACTAGAAATAAGGTACTAGCTGGACAGAAAATATGAAAAAGGAAAGATGATAAAGAGCGTGGTTCACAATCTCTATGTTTTACCACCAAAAATGTTCATCACCTACAAGTAAAACTAGGACCCTCAAAATTCGACGCCAATATACCTATCATCGGTATAAGACACCACTCAATTGGGTGAAGCCTAAGGAGAGGTTGGTATATGTATACCTAGTAGTCATCCCAAAAAACTTAAAATGGATAAATAAAAATAGAAGCATTCAAATAAACCCATAATTCAAGAGGGTAATGATAAATCAAAAATATATGATCAAAAAATATAAGTGAGAGAGAAATTGGATCTCCATATCCATAGTCATCTTAGAACAATGAGTCATCTTGTAGCTCCCGAAGTCCCATATCGAATGCCCAACACCATTGATAACCACAAAAGAATTAGTGTGGATGGAATGCACCTTTCCACTGTAATCAACAACTGAGGGAGCACTAACTCCATTGGAGGACCCACTCCCTACCAAAGATCAAAGACGGGGCTACAACTCTGTAGATAAATTACTCACCCACTAATAGTATATTGGTAATGACTCTACCTGTGTAAATAGTGTGGTGGGCCCATGAATTCATGTGATATGAGGGTACCAACCCCAACATCTCTCTTATGATTAATCCTGGTCACTTCAATCAATCAATAATCACTGAAATAGAATCCATTAAATAATACCATGTTTTATATCTCTTTTTCTAAAACAAATTCCTATCATTCCATCTATGTGGAAAAATACTCATGATTGGATAATCAAATTCCAAAATATGATTCTAAAATAATGAGATACATATGTTAGATGTTTCATATAAAATACTTGGTGTGTATAGGTATACATGAAAAGGCTTTTCCTCATAAGTTATGCCCATGCCTTATATCCCATATATGTGTACTTTGGTCATTTCTGTGTATGCTGGCCATGTATGGGTATCCTAGTCATGTTTGAATATATATTTGTTCTCGTGTACTCTAGTCACACCTTTATTCCTTTAAATTTATGTGTATTTGAAATTCTAGGGTATAATCTGGTCCATTTGTACAATATCACATGGATTCTATGGGTTGTACACTACTTGTGATATTTAATTACACCTAGAAACCTCGTTATGGCAGCAAGGGGACTACACGGCATGTGTTTTAAGACTAAACACATTATATGTTAGAATTCCAAAGATATTGATGAATTATTCACATGTCTCTAATTCACCTCCTCCACCACATGATACACCAAAAAACCACTAAGGAACATATATCTCAGGTTGAATAAACTCGATCCATCACTGGTGGAAAAATTATGTCCACCTAAGCCGCATGTAGATCATCTCATCACACCACACCACAACATTGCCTCACCCATGGATGAATACTCTTGATAATACATCTAATCTAAGTCACCAACACCTATATACTTCATATCATTATTATCCTATCTCTAACTCATTCACTCATCCTCTATGAATCTGAGGGTTCAAAAACGCACTAATCCAAAATAAAAATGTTGAACCACGAACCCATGGGCCAATGGGAAGAACACAAAGAATTGTGGGGGGAAGTGCAAGAAAAAGGTAAAACTATAGTCTTCCAATGATATCTTGACCAAACATTACATAAAGTAGAGAAAGGGTAAATAATAGGCTCAGAAATCATAAATAAATATGTTCAAGAACACAAGTTGCAATTCTAAACTCATGTGAGGAATATAAAATAGAAAGAAGAAAGTAGATTAGAAGATAAATTCATAAAAAATAAAACATGGGGAAAAATCAATGAAATAACATTCTAGGCCTGAATTTTAGATTGATCACTAATGAATAATGGGTTTTTAATTTTGTCATTGGTGAGATTCATGATCTTGGTTGGTAATGGAAATCCCTTTTCAAAATGATCATTTATCAATGAACTATTTTTTATCTTCAAAGGATCTCCTCCTTTGATCCTCTCAAATATTCAGGGTTTTTTCAAATAACCCTATATATTTTTTATAATTATCAATTTATATAGGAGAATTAGGTTTTGGGTTATTTAATTTAATTAATCCTTTAATGTTCTCACCAATGGTCTCCTTCGACCAAAAATCCAATATTTTCCAACATTATATCGTACCAATGATAAACCCCATGTTTTGAAAAAAACCAGGATCTCATATTTCCCATATGATGTCCTAATAAATTGGAAAACCATTTATTATAAAAATATTCATGTGGATTATCTATTATATGTATTAACATTTTACATATATTAATTCTAGGGTCCTACGACACCCAAATATAGGGTTGAATATATGGTAAAAAATAAAGATATTTATAGAAACATTAAAAGGACTAAACCAAAACAGCTTGAGTAATTACATTTTCCACACATAAAATAACTTCTAGATGATTGAAGACATTTCTCCAGGTACTACTTCCCACATTTTTGAGATGAAGAATATTGAATCTTATTTCTTTCATAATTTTGGTCACCTAATTTTTTTAGATTCCATCCCTCTCTTATTTGGTTATTTTGGGGTTTCTACTACTTTTACATTATTAATAATTATTCTTAATAGTTAGTTTAGCATGATGATAATATTTCTCACTCCAAGCCATATCCTGTTAGGTTTTTCATGGGATAGTTTCCACATTGTCCATAGAATCCATTATTAACATGGTCTATTCAGACTAAATACATTATTAAAATCAAAAGAGTTAACATCAGTGATGATAATTATAAAAGGATTATTATAAATAAAAGTAAGAATATTTTACCAAAAGATGTATCTCTTTAAAACACCATCATGTCAGCTTATAATTCTTACAACACAACTTGCATCAGACGCAGTTCAATATATATCACTCTTACTGTAATATATCTTATTCTTGGTTCAACCTATGTTACATTGATATGGGTTATCTTATACTTGTTAACCTTATACATAGAATAGATATCAAAAATTATCCGGAAAATTCTTAAAATATTCTAAATCCAATAATCATTGAAATTTTTTGTCTAAAAATCTTACTTATCCTTTTTCAAATAATGTTTGTAGTTCCTATAATCATATAACGAAATATCTATATACTCTAATAATATAATCTCAATAACATAAATTTCTCAAATCCTATTTGACTCACCAAGATATTAAACCTTAAGGAATTTGTATACTAATCCAAACACTAACACTATCATTAACCCTAAAATGGTATTAAACACTAGTTCATAAGGTCAAACACTAGTCACTATATATCTTAATCCCAAAAATGCAATTAAATTATCCAAAAATATCATAAATCAATTTTCAATACAAAAGTTACCAATTAAATTCTAACATAATTATTCAAAATCATACTACCATTAATTATCTTAACATCATATGTATATTAAATATAAGATATATTCATAGCCCAATATTTTTTTTCACCAATAGTTATTCCCAAAAATACAACCTTCTCATAAAATATCATTTCAAGGTTATTAATTATATTTAATATATTTTTCCATACCATTTTATTAAAACTACTGAACAAATATTTTTTAGATGTTTAACATAATCTAAATAACATTTAGAATATACTATAATATCATAAATAAATATCACTCAATATTTATTATTACTAAGTGATTCAACCTTATTAAAATATAAATATTAAAACATTATGTACAACTAAGAAACTAACATTTTCCATTATAATATGAAAGTAATAAAGTTCTCAACCATTTTAGTATGCTCACTTATTCAGTTCTAAGTCATAGTGGTTTATAAGAACATGAATTTATCAAATTCTTTTTCATGATCATGATTTAACCAAATACTAAAACCAAAAATGGTTATGATAATATAAAAAATAGGAATATAAAAAAATTGAATATTCCATCCCTTATAAAACTTTTATTAATCACATGATACTTTCTAATCAACTTATGACTCACATTTTTAAATACTTAGTTATCCAAGGTTATTTTCCTTCTAGGGTATAACCCAAAAAAATTATATCCCTTGTAATGATTAATAAGGATGATTTTATTATATTAATAATATACCCTATGAGTTTCTAGAATAGTGTGTAGTAAGGCCTCTTTGTCGTGCACCATGTCATAGTTGACTTAATACAAATTATGACCTCTTTGGTGTTATTAACCCTTGATATATCTATGTTAGAATCACATGGGCATTCCAGTATCCCAAGAGGGATTAAATATCAAGTAAAACCACATACTCAATATTTTACTAAAACTATAGGATGTAATCCTATACTTATACTTATTCTTATTATTTTATATAAATTTTTTATATCTTAATCCCTAAATAAAAATGCATTATTACCAGAACATTAAATCATATACCATCCCAAGGGACATCTATAACATTGAAATAGTGATCAAACATAACTTTTTATCCCTTAACTTATCCTCAAATAATATCTTAAACACTAATGTTGTGTCAACTTTTCCGTTGATATCAATTGTGATTCCCAAACCCCGTACTACCAGAACCAGTTCCATAATCACATACTTTTTATATTAACCTTAATATCGGTTGTAAAAGAATGTACATAACCATCATTAATTACAAATTCAATAACAATTTTTCAATCCCTTATATATGATGGTCCTTTTACTGTTTACAGCTTTATATAATTAATAAAAAAAATTACTAGTAAAACCCATATTCTTTATATCAAATGTAAATTTTTTCATCATATATGAATCTACTTAATCCAAAAATATTCTTTGACATACCCTATAAATTCTTTCAAATATGAAATCCTTCTAATCATGTCATGTTTTCTAATTTTCTTAATAACCTAGGGAAATTCAAACATTGAAAGTGTTGAGATCAGAATCTCGTTAGGGGAAAACAATCAATTGATGTAATCATGGAATAAACATGGAATAAATATTATATAAGGAATAGGTAAAAAACATGAATCCATAATCAACATGAAATTGAGTGCATGATATATCCATGAAAATAAATGAAAATATGTATATCAATAATATTGAACACATACTACTATAATGATTAATTTCTAACCTAAAAACGTGTTTTTAAGACTTTATGCCTTGAAATTTAATTATCATCAAGATCATATACAAGACATATTACTGAATTGGGAAGTAATGCATCAAATATCCAAACATCATGAGTCATATCAATTCATCAAGGGGCTATATAATTTTGATCCCCACCCATTACTTTATTATGTCTAGTTCATTCATTATAAGATTCATTATGGCATGTCACACCATTCTCTAAGAAACCATTGGCTGAATAAAAATATGGTTACTCATATAATAAAGGATAAAAAATATCAATACATGATCAACCTGCATTAGTATCCAATAATCATAAATAATGTTAATACTTTACCCCTTGTTATTAATTAGATAACATGATCAAAAACTATCCTAAGAAAGAATGTGGATAGGTATAAAGTCATAGTAAACTTTCTAATAATAATATAAATTGTAATAACAATATACGGTACACCAATATTTTCCTTGTGTTAATAAAATGGGTGACATGATCCCAACCCATCCAGATAAAGAATATGTATGGTCAAAAATAAAATAGTCATATTTCCAATAATGACTAATATTTCAAGAATAATTTAAGGTTCTATAATAATTTTCCCTATTTCAATGAAAGGGGTAACATGATCACAACCCATTCTAAGAAAGAAGGTTTGTTGTTAAACAATACATAGTCACATTTCTAGTAATCATTTTTATTGGAATAATAATATAAATAATGCCAATAAGTTCCTCATGTTAATAGAATAACATATTTCTAGGTAAATATAAACTAATATTAATTATTTAAAATTTAGTATCCACAAATTATAAATCAATGAGTATATAGCTTAGTCAATACTATAATAACATGACATTAATCCATCCAAATACAAATTGTGGATAGTTTTAAAATATAATAACCCAAGAAGTGAGGAATATATTTAAAGAGTTTGTGTGGTAGGAATATATATCCCTATAAAATAATGAGATAATACCACATAATGTAATCAACAGGAAATAATATATCCAACAATTATGAAAGAAGTTCAAGAGAATGATCATAACTCAATGAATGAAAATTGAGTTACTTAAAATTATTACTACTAGGTAAATAACTGAATAAATATCCACATGAATAAGGGAACATGATTTAGAAATAAAATTACTTTAATTAATATAATTAATTTAAAAATATATCCATCATAAGTGAATATAATAGTTAAATAATACATGGTGAACAAAATGTATTATGTCTCAAATAATAAAAATTGTGACCCAAAAACTCCTTACAGCTTTAGAAAAATTGAAATCAAAACACCTTGAAATAAAGAAAATTTAATCGAACTTAAAATTTAATGATTAAAATATAATTTATGATATGATATCTCAAATAAAAAATACCTATAATAAAAAAATTAAATTAGGTTCATAATACCAAACATGTATCAAGGAGGGGACTTTGATGTGAAAACACATCCCTCTTCTCCTAACTTAGATGAATGTAATTTTACCTCATGTATCACAATAATATATATAATAATCACTTAATTCATAACCTTACTCATATCTTATTTTATTAATAATCTTTATTAGTAGTCATTCTCTGCAAGAATTCTTCTTATTTTCCACATTGGGTGTGTATAGTCTTGATCGACCATACTAGTTTCATAATGGTGATGTACGTACTCATTATTCCTAAAATTTTCATAATTACTTGGTAATTAAGTTCAATTATAGGTATATTTTTTAATTATATAATATTTTAAAAATATCCTTTCATGATTTATTAATCTTTACACTTAAAGATTAAATTAATAATAATCTTGCTATGGTGATTCTTAACAATCGATGGGTGTTTTCTTAATTAATGATTTAAATAATAATAGAACATCATAAGAATAAAAAAAATTCTCTCCGCATTTATATTATATTATACTATTAATTATGTTCTCATAGTCATTCATGATATAAATTCAGTGTATTGTTCAAGTAGGTGGTTAAATAGACCCAAACATAGACATACTCTAATTTAATGAATAATCATGAGGTGATTTTGTTATAATAAAATTATATGAGAAGAATAATGATATTATTTGGTTTTTATTAATATTTTATATTTTAATTTTAAGTAATTATAATAACTAATAATCTATATTGAAATATTTCACAATTTGAATAAAATGAGATCCTCAAAGTACACATATTTTAAATGATTAAATTTTATATTATCATTTTTTGATTATATCATTATTAGTATCTATAATTTTTTATAATGGAAAATTAATGGTATCATAAATATCAAATTTATCCTTTAATACAATCCTTTTTTGAATGATATGTAAGACAAAACATGTTGAGTCATGGAGGTTGTAGTCTGCACAACGCATGAACAATGGTTTTTTATTTCTTAATATATTGTGTTTATGAATAAAAATGACCATAACCATGATATTATAACATTAAAGTATATAAATTATACTAATATTCTTATATTAGTGTGGATAAAATAAATTTTAATGAGGTTAATTAAGATAAAACACTATTTAGTTGATAATACTCACATTGGGGACATGAATTTTCATTGCAAGTATACTTGGAAATGTAGTCCCTATGATAACTAATGGAGAATAAATGATTTTATAAAGGGTAGATATATCTAGGAGGTTAAAATTGGATGATTTCAAAAATGACATTATATGGATAGGTGAGTCTTGAAGTGGTAGACATGTTACCCTTTGGTAAGTGTGGAGAAGCGTGGTTTTAAGAGTAATCCTTAAATTTTAAATAATATATGTTTACTATTCAAGTTTAAGAGGACAAAAAATGTAAAAAAAAAGAGGTGGGTATAGTGACATAGGGTTGAAAAAAAACTCAAACACTCATTTTTTAGACAATTTTGATTGTTTTAGGGATTTTGTTTTAACTTTTAACTTTTACCCTAATTTACTTTTACCATTTTAATTAATTTCTTACCATGGTAATTTATTTTAATGAAAAATAAAAAGATTTTATTTTTTTTACCTATTTTTATACTCTTAATTTGAAATTTAAAAAAACATTTTATCAAAAATTATTCCTAAATTTTAAACAACATAATTTTAAAATAAGCACACTCAATCGCATAAAATTAGTTTTTGGAAAAATAACATTTTTGACCTCTAAGTTACATATAGCGTCAAATTATATTAGATATTGATTTTACTAGAATTAATTGATTTATTATAAAAAAATTGTATAAGTATTTCAAGTAAAGCTAAAACAAAATCTACCTTGAAAATACTTGATTCTAAGAAAAGACCAAAAATAGGTTTTTATTAACGTAACATTTTAATTAGAACTATAAATGTTGGTCATGGGATCTATATGAATATAAGATATTTTAAAATGAATATTTGTATTCCATAATTTCATATCATATTAGTTACAAAGTTTTTTAACCTTTAATGATATGTTTCTATGATGATAAAATCATAAAAATTATAATTTTACCAAGAACTATATTTTTTGACTAAAAAATATTTTTTGGAAAATAACTAAAAACACATTTTAACATAATATTTTTATTCAAAATACAAAAAATATTTCTCTATTTTCAAATTAAATTTCTTAAATTTATAATATATGTTTTTTATAAAATCATAAAATATAATGAATTTTTTTTTTAGGAAAATTTATATTTTAAAATATTAAATGTTATTATTATTTCATATCATTTATAAACTAAATTGGTGTTAAAAATTTATTAATATCAAACATAATTTATCATTAAGAATAATATATTTCAAGAAATAGAAATCCTTGTCATATAAAAAGTAATTTTTTTACAAATAATTCTCTAAATAATATATAATATTATTAGTGATTTAAGGTAAACTAATTTAATATAATTTATATTAAATTATTTCATTAGATTATTTATTAATTTATTTCCTAATGTGGCTAGTACTATTAATTTTCTCTAATTCAATGACTATATTTTATTGGTCATTCTTTAATATGTATATTTTATCTAAATATAATGTGGTTATATTTATGTTCTATGTTACGTGTGGATAATGTTATCAAAAAAAATTTGAATCATTTAAAATAATACATATAATAAAATATTAGGGTGTAACCATTAAATGGTTCATGAAAACGACACCAAATTTTACACTTAGTTTAATACTCCACGGGGACATGCTTTGGTAAATTCACATGCTCTTTTTGAGACATTATTAGTGACTTTAATATATTGTTAGGTCAAACAAACTAATAATAAAATTACTATTCATAACCTAGGTTGAAGACTAGAGACTCATAAGTTTGGATATACATGGCATTTTTGGAGTTATCCCTTCTAATTTCACCTTTTCCCTTTTATACACTTACTAGTTTTAGTATTCTCATCCATAAGTTTATTTTTGATATAGTAGATGACTAGAACCAAAATAAAATAGTAAAAGGTTTGCTTGTTATCCATTCACAAACATCAAATTTCATGTATCATTATAGTTATAATACTTCCTTCATATATTTCATTTTTAGTAGAACTATTGAAACACCAGTAAAAATCCTAGAGGTTCAATTGTTGATAAATAAAGAAAATAGTATAATAATTAAAAATAAAGTATATAAATCCTCTGTAGAAAATATTAATGGGATGAATCTTCCAAAAAATATTATCATACTCACTATAGTACAATTATATGTTTCATTAGGAATAGATTTCCCATGTTTATATAAATCCCAAATAAACTTTTGTGAGAAGTAAATTTTTATCCACATATTGAATTACTCTATTATTCTATACAGGTGTAAAGAGTAGGATAATACTCCTTTGGTAACTTCTTTAGAATAATGGACATTTTTTTCTAATGGGAAATCATATCTATACTAAATGATGTTAAAAAAGGAGAAGACAACTCTGGAAGACATTCCCATTATAAAAGAATACACATATATATTTCCTAAATATTTTGATGGTATTACACCTGATCAAGAGGTTCAGTTGTCAATTGAACATATACCTAGATCTCTACTGATATCAAAGACACATTAGATAATGGACCCCATTGATCTAGATGAACTAATGAAGAAATTATAAGAGAATTTATACAAGTGTTCCATTATCCCTAGAGTTTCACCATTGGCTTCCCCAGTTCACATTATCAAGGAAAAGGATGATCTAATATGTTTATACATTGATTATTATAAACTCAATAAGGCCATTATAAAAATAAATATCCCCAACTAAGGATTAATGACATGGTTAGTAAGTTATGTAGAGCTCAATCCTTCTCAAAGGATAACCTTTGATCAGGATAACATCAACTAAAGGTGAATAAGTATGATATTCCCATGATTGCATTTCATACAAGGTATGGTCACTATATGTTTATAGTCATTCCATTTAGACTCGTGAATGCTCCATCAGTCTTCATGGAAATAATTAATATATTCTTTAGAGATTACGTCAATAATTTTTTTTAGTCTTTAGAGATTATATTCACATATACTTAAAAAGTTTTAAGACACATAATGATCATTTAAGAACTATGCTAAAAACATTGAGGAAGGATAATTTATATAAAAAATATAGTAAAGGTGAATTTTGGATGGATAAGTTGTAATTCTTGGAGCATGTTATCATGATTATGGTGATATCATTAGACCCTTAAAAGACTAAAGTGATTAAGAATTTGACTACACTAACTTTTATAACAAAGAATTGTAGTTTCTGTGGATTTTCTAGGCACAATAAAGGATTTTTTAGAATATTTTCATGATTTTAAAACCCACTAACCAAGCTAACTCGAAATGGAATAACATATTTATTGACATGTGAATCTGAATAGAGATTTATGGAGCTCAATAAGAGGATAACTAATGCATATGTAATCACACTACACATAGGTGGGAAATGATTTGTGATTTATAGTGATGCTTAAAATAATTTTTTGGATTGTGTACTCATGAAGGATAATAAATTCATAACATGTAATTTAATATAGTTTATGTTTTATGTAAAAAATTATCCAATTTATGATCTTGGGTTGGATGTGGT
Source organism: Viscum album (assembly GCA_963277665.1). NCBI lineage: Eukaryota > Viridiplantae > Streptophyta > Magnoliopsida > Santalales > Viscaceae > Viscum > Viscum album. The sequence goes on from OY728153.1 coordinate 1,240,356,190, forward strand.
AATCATTCCATTGAACATATTTATTTATTATATCTATGGAGAGTAGTGGGATATATATATAGAAAATATAAGATCCTAAAATGTATTTTCACATAGAAGGATGTCAATATGCACAAATGAAGAATGTTAGAGATAATCAAGGATTAAGAATGCTTAATCATCTACCATACTGTGAAGATGAATAAAGTATAAAAATAACTAAGTATAATGGATAATTCAAACTTATCAATGATTATTATTGAGAAGAATATGATATTTATACATGAAAAAAGATAGACATGGGAATATTTAATGAAAGAACATAATCCTACCTTCTTTTCGAATGATTTCCCAACCATAATTACTGGAGAATATTATGAGTGATCAAATGGATTATGTGGAGATATATTATAAGTTAGATTTTATGATGAAGGTTAAATCATTGAGTTTAATATTTATGATGAAGTATTTGTGAGTTTTTTAAAATTAATTTTTTTTTCATCGTAGGAAATGATAAAGAACTATAAACTTATTGATATTCATATCTCAGCATTGTACATCCAACCATAAAACATAAATATGTATAGAGTTCCACATGAAAACTATTCGTGAAAAAATATGGAGAAGGATATTATAGTATATACATCAAATTTATATATTTGTCTACAAGTGATGGATGATGAGGAAAAACCAAATGGATAATACAACCATTTCCCATACCTATTAGGAAATATGAAAACATCACTATGGAATTGTTTATAAGTATTTAAAAACATCAAAAAATAATAATGATATATCAGTTGTGGTGGACCATATAATAAAGAATTATCACTTTATTTCTATGTGATAGGTCTCATCACTTGATTAGCTTGGAAATATATACAATCAGAAATTTTTAAGGTTGAATGGAACACAAAAAATGATTGTATTATATCAAGATTTGAGGTTCACCTCAATGTTCTGGAATATACTCCAACATGCCCTAAACACACAGTTGGACTTCAATAAAACTGATTACCCCAACACTGATGGAAAATCTGAATAAACTATCCAAACACTTTAGTATATGTTGAAATCATTTTCTATATAATTAAAGGGAGCCTAGGACTAACATATTATGTCATTCAAGTTCCAATAAAACAATAGTTTCCACTTGAGAACTCAAATAGCCCCATATGAATACATTTATGGAAATATATGTATACACTTTCATACATGGATAATGGTGGTGGAAAAAAGTTTCTAGAATATAAGATAGTTGATGTAATTGTAGAAAATTTCAAGACCATCCAACAACACATTATGAAATATTAAAGATAATATAATAGTTATGTTGATAAAAATCTCTAAGAAATAGATTTTATGTTTTTTGAATTTGTTTCTCTATATATCTCTATGGAAGATATTCACGAGGTTTGGGGAAAGGGGGAAGATAATTCCTTTATACATTTTCCGCTTTAAGATTCATAATAGTATTATAATAGTGGAATATCGACTAGATATCCAAATAAACCTATTTAAATTACATGATATGTTCTATGTATCGATATTGAGGAAGTACCTACAAGATCAATAATATGTAATCAATCAAATATTGGTATACTTGGAGGGTGATCTCTATTGCGAGGAGAAACTAGTGAAGATCTTGGACTGGAGAGAGAATATTCTAAAGAGGATGGAAAATAAACTAGTCAATATACTTTGGAGATACCATAAGAATAAATTGGAAACATAAGAACCTAAAGATAAAATAAAATAACATTTTCCATATTTTTTCACCTTAGTGTGTGGAATGAAATTCTGAGGCTGAAGTTTCTTAAATGTTAAATAATGTTACGAACAAAACTTTATGTATAGAAATATTCATTGCAAATATATGTGTGTGTTATATAATATAATATAAATTATAAGAAATAAAATCACCTTATCATTAACTTTAACCATAATATTTTTTTAATACTACTTTTGGGATAAAAATCTAACTTATTATATGGTAATAATATAGATATATTTAATGCTATAAAATGAATATTAAAAAAATGTTTTCATTTAATTTTAATGCATTATATATCAAACTAATTTTTACCACATATTTATGTTAAATGTAATGAAATTAATTTAATTTTTTGATTCCTCATGGAAAATTATTTTAGGATTAATATTATTATGCTTCTAAAATAATTGAATTTTAGATGAATAGTTAAAAAGTATAGTTTTTTCCAAAACAATGACATTTATTACTTTATCAGTATATAAGAGATAGCTAGATTTTTTTTAAAACATATTAATTGAATAAAATATTTATTGAAGAAAATAAATTTTTAATCTTAATTATATTTTTTAAAATTTATAAAACTTATATTTACCTTATAAAACAAAAACAATATTTTTATTCTAAAAAAATATTATTTGTTATATTCATATAATTAAACATTTTTTTGGTAAGATTTAGTTTTCTATTTATTTGTAAGAAACGTGAAATTTAATTTTTATTATAAAACAATTTATTTCTTGAAAACTAAATACATTGATAATATTTTATTACACATATATTTTAAGATTAAAACAAAAAATTTCTAAGAAACTTTTTTCACATGTGATGTGCTTTAGAACTAAAATTAATTTCTCTATATCCTAAAATTTTTAATTTATAAAATTATTTAAATATATAAACTCAACATATTTAAATTGGAAAATAATTTCCATTTCAATTTAGGCCATTATATTAGTTACCAGTGGTAAATATGGATTTATCACGGTACGGATAAATTACGGTAAATATGGTTTAACGTAGTGAAAAAAGGATAAAACAGGTGAATACATGTGTTTATTTGGATTTTTTAGGGATCCTTGGACATTTCTCTCTCCCCACACAATTATTTTCCATTTAAATAATCTTTTTCCCTGAAATATTTAGATAAATTATTCCAAAGTAAAGAGATTCTACAAAAATGTGACTCGCTTTACATATAAAATGAGATCACATACTCCTCATTCATCTATCAATTAAAAATAAGTGAATCAATAAAAAATAATTCTTATTATATCCTCAACAAATTTCATATTCCCATTAATCCTATTTCTCACTAAAAACAATGTTAAGTATCCTTAAGAAGTTACCTAATAGATAGGTATTACTCTCAACCCAACTTCTCTAACTCATTTATTCTTCTAAACCCCTCAAGTACCTTATATCCATGAAGGTATTATAGCACTATAATTATTAATGCAATTAAGTTTTATTTTACTAATGTAATATCAATTTTATACTTTCCTCCAAAATCATTGAGAAAAATGAAAATGTCCACATTATTTTGTATGGACTACCGCCTATAAAAATGGAGGATTTATTTTTCATAAACACTTTAAATTGATGATCCAAAAGTGATATTGAATAAAATAATATAATAATTGTAAATTTATAAATATTATTAAATTGTGATTATTTTATTTTTATAACCTCTTCGCATTATATGAAAAATTATAGCATCGACCGTGTACATGCAGACTACCACCTCCATAGAATATTGTATTTAATTTTTCCAAAATCACCTATAATGAATGATTTTAAAAATAAATATACTATATAAATATTTATTTGTTAAAGTAATAATATTATTTAATGATAATATATTATAATCTTTAATTAATAAAAATAATAAATTATTATTATATGTTTAACAACCCTAAATGGACTTATCAAGGTGCCTTTCCTAATTTTGGTCTATTTTAGGATAACCTTTGAAACTATATAAGTATTGTTATAATGAAATAATAAAATAAATAATTATACAAAATTTAATATATGTTGAATTTATTTTATAACACCTTTTACGATGATAAAAAATTGATATTATAATGAATAAATTAACCAAAAAACCTCGAGTTACCAATGTTAGTAGAAACAAAAATAAAAATAAAAATAAAAATTTTAATAAATAGACGATAAAAATTTAAATATAGGTAAATAATTTTATTGTGTATATAATTAATATAATTAATTTAATTAATTTAATTAATTTAATTATTTATAAATTTGTGTTTAACTATAGAGTGTATTTAGACATGAGTTAAGGGATCTTCCGTACTACCCTCTTTATTTTTTGGTTTTACGTTCTCTTTATTTTTATTCATTTCACATAATATTATACTCATGTACTTATTCAATTTTTATATATATTTCCCTTAAATATATACCTAGTTAAATATTATTTTCATTTTTAATTTTATACTTGTTTTTAGTTCACTTCATAATTCTTACTTTATAGTAAATCTGATTTAAGGTAACATTTTTGTTTCATGTATCATGTAAAGCATGACCCCCATAAAATGTTATTGAACAATTAATTTATTATAAAAACCAATATTATTTTAATTATAAACCTCTTGGTTAAGTTATGGTTTTATAAAGAACAATATTTCTTTCCTTATTTAAAAATATATGTTACTTTTTTCATAAAGAACCACCCAAGTGGTTCAATTTTATTTTTCCTTATCCTATATCATTCTCTTGAATTTTCAACATTAGTACAAAATGTTCAAGTACTATTACCATTTTTAAATTATTAATTTTAAAAATTAATTAATTTATTCTTCTGTTGGTAATCATTTTGTTTTTTTTAGTTATGCCTTGAATCAAAATTATAAAACCCGCTTATTTCTCAAGGGTTTGATCTTGCTTATGATTTATAATTTCTATTACATACATGAAAGCATATATATGATTTTAATTATCATATAATTTGTCCCAAAATTTTATACCCCTCTAATATATTCAGTATATATTTATATATCATGAGATGTTATGTAAGTAATTGGGGAGTGAACCAATTCTGCCATGGGACTTTTTCCAGTTTATGATGATGATCTTTAGATTGAACCTTGACTTATGTTTATGATGTAATGCATTATTTTTTCCCACAAATTCCATTATTTCATTATCTTGTTGTTTCATTTCCTTATTCCATGTTTCCATTCTTATGATCTTTACAATTGTTATATCATTTTAATCTCCTTGAATCTCATGTTATGCTTTATTATCTGGTTTACTATAGTGACCCTACTTTTATTACATTACTATTACATAACATTAATTGTAAAGAACATAAAAAAACTAAAAAACAAGGATACATAGTTTTAGTTTCTTGGAAAAACTAGTACCCTATATAACTTTTACAACATAAAACATAAACATTTTTTAATTCCTTTTTATGAAGCTTCGTATTGTCTCTTGTGTTCTTAGTACATGTAGTCACTTGAGGATGTACATCAAAAAGGAGGGGAGCAAAAATCCGAGTAACATGATTGATAAAAAGTTGAAACAATAAAAAATGGGGTGATTATAACCAATATCATTATAACATAGGTAACAGATCATAATCATGAGAGGAAACATTAGATAAAGGCATGAAATGTTGCAATGCATAAAAATGAAACATCATGTCTTAGTTGTGAACTACCACAAATAGTTGTGAAAAAATATAGAATCATTTCACACATATTTCAATTTTTCTCATGAGATACATTACATTAACCAATGCATTGGAGCGCTATATAATTCCAGGTGCACCTGTCACATCACGACATTTACATTATAATGCATGCCACATAGAACATATATCAATCTTGAACATATAATAACAAATTTAAAGGAATTTGTTTCATTTAATAATCATACATTCACAAAATTTTACTTCCCAAATTAAAGAGGTAATAACATACTTTATATAACAATCATCAACCTTGAGTGAGGAAAACAATATTGAGAAGTAAAAGGTGTGTTTTTTTGAAAAAAGAGTTCTTTTGAAAAATAACGTGTTTATCATAAAATAATGTAGAAACCATTTATATCCATGAAAATGTGAGATAATGATTATTAAGTTATTTTTAAGGAATAAAGACACTGAAAATGTAGTGAAAGAGGGAAAAACCAGGGAAAGAAAGTTGGGTTCAAGAATTCCTCTTACCTTGTGTCTGAATGCTTTCTTCCCTTATATGTCCTGTATAATGACAATAGATTTATTAAATAAAAATCCCATAAATGTCTATACCTAAATATTAGTCATTATAGTTTTATTAAGTTCTTTTATGGGCCCATATATGAGTTATATAGATTAATTTTGTTGTTCAAGAGAATTCATTTTCTTAGTATTCATGATCAGTGCACTTGTATTCATGAATGAAAGTTCATTTAAAATGGGGATGAATATTAAGAATTGTTAATATATGTTATTATTGATACTATAGAATCTTAAATTATCTTATAATGAGTTTTTTATATACCATTAGGATGATCCATTAGATAAAATTCAATGATCATCATTTTATGTTAATTTGAACAGTTTTTTGATCAAAACGAACTTGTTCTGTTTTATCATTTAGTATCATGTAAATAAGTTAATTACAGAATATAAAAATGGTTAAAACATGAATATTAAATTACTTTTTAAACCATTTAAAGTTTTCATTGATATTCTTGAATTAATTTTAGGAAAACCGAAGTACATCACCCACGATGTCACTAAATTGGCACAACAGGAGTGACGATTTCAATAATAAAACAAAAGATAAGAAGGGAGGATTTTAATGATAGATATTCCATTAACATGATATAATTACAGTATATGTATGTTAATTTATATTATAATAAAATTTTTGTGAAGTTAGTTGGGGAAATAATAATAAAATAAATGAAATTGGAAATAAATTTAAAAGAAAGAGGAAGATTATTTTACCTCATGAATCTCTCCTCCTTGAGAAACTCCTTAAGGAAAGATAACTAGTATTTTTTATGTTACCAAGATCACTTGGATGTTGGGTAGGTATAGTGAAGTGTATTTTTAATAATTTAGATAAGGCATTAATCATGATAAATGTGAGGAAAAGAGGGGGTGAGGGGTGATATTTATAGTGGAGGAGAGGGGTGTTTTCTTAATATTATATTCATTAGTTTAATAGTTTAGCTCATGACTATAAATAGTTTCAGAATTATCTCAAAATATATTAAAATAATTAAGGATTTTTCAATATTTATGGCTTATGTCATCCTTACATCATCTATGACTCAATAATTCATGTTTTTATCTTTTATTGTAAATTATCGTATTTTATTATTCATAAAAAATTTACGTATTTTAGAAAAATCACAAAAATTAACCCTAACCATCTTCCAGAGTGTAGAATTAAAAAATAAAATCTATTTTATTAAGATATTTTTATAAATATTATTAATTTAATTTTTAATTAAAATCATCATTTACTTGGAAAATACATATTTTAAAATTATAGCTGCTTTTTAACACTTTGAAAAATTCCTTAAGGTCTCACAAAATTATTTTAAAAACATAATATGTATAAATATTAATTTATGAATGTATTTTATAAAAATAAATTCTATTTTAAATTAAGAAATTAATTATAAATATGTAATTAAATATTTATTACTTATAAAAATACATACACTTAATTAATAATTTTTAAAATATTTACATACTTATACTATGATATAATTATATCATATTTTCACTTATAAGATGCCCAAATTTTATTTACACTTTAATGGGTGAGGTTACTGTTTACTTTTCCAATTTACTATTTATAAGGGTCATATTAATATTCCAAAGGTCAAGTTACTATTTCATCAGTTTAGGTTCTTTACACTCTAGAAATACATAGTATTTCATTATTAATTCATTTATTAAGCTTTTATAAAGTTCTCTAATGGATTTTATGTGATTTGTAATATGTGGTGTTACTATAATAAGGGTTAAATTCCTTTTATAATAGTTTGGGTCATTACATTCTCCCTCCCTTTTGAAATTTCCCCCCTTGAAATTTTGTTTTACATAAACATGTGAGGGTACTTATCCTTCATCGCCTCCATTAGTTACCATGTTGCTTCTTCATACATATAGTTACTCCAAAACACTTTGACAAGGTAGGTTTTCTTTTTATGTATAACCTTATCTCTCATGTCCATAAACTGTACAGGTTTCTCCTCAAAAGAGAGACCATCTTCTAGTTGGACCACCTTTGAGTTCAATACTTATGATGGATCTGGTATATACTTCCTCAGGAGTCATACATGAGACACATCACAAACATGATCCATATTCAGTTAAAGTAAAAGTCGATAATCCATGAATTTTATGTGATCGAGGATTTAAAAGGAGACAATTTACCTTGGGATTATCTTCCCTTTATTCCCAAATAGTGTTAATCTCTTTCATGGTGATATTAAATGGAAAATTTTATCTAAAATATTGAACTCCAAGTCCCTTCAATAGTTGTTAGCATAGATCTTTTAACGACTCTGAGTAGCTTTGATATATTACTAGATGGATTGAACATTCAATGCCATCTCTTGTACACAATAGGGACCAAGTAGCTTTCATTCTCCAACTTCATCCCAATTGTTTAGAGTTCTACATAACTTTCCATACATAGCTTCATATGGAGCCATTTGAATACTCGAGTGGAAGATATTATTATATGGGAACTCAACTAATGGGGTATACTGATCCCATCCACCTTTGATTTTGAAAGAGTAGGATCTTATCATATCTTCGAGTGTCTGAATAGTCCTTCCAGATTGACCAATATTTTGGGGGTGATATGTTGTGATGAAATTTAATTCATCACTCAAATAATGTTGAATACTCCACCAGAATTTACTTGTGAACCTTGGATCATGATCATAGACAATAGAGAGTGGAACTCCAAGTATTCTCACTAATTACTTTTCATATATCATTTCAAGTTATTCAAGTGATATTTCTTCCCAAATAAAGATAAAGTGGGTAGTCTTGGGGAATCGATCAACCACAACCCATATCACATTATCTCTTTTAGACATCTTTGGGAGACTTGTAACAAAGTTTATAGTGACATTATCCCATTTCCACATGGGTATACACAATGGTTTCGTCATCCCTTTGTAATTTTGTCTCTCTACTTTAACTTTTTGACATATCAAGCACCTTGAAATATATTTTGAAATCTCATTCTTCATGTTATCCCACCAGAAGTGTTCTTGGAGATCACGGTACATCTTGGTACTCCAAGGATGGATAGAGAAAGTTGAGCTATGCACACTATCCAATAGCTCATTCATTGTCCCATGTGATGAAGGAACACAAAGCCTTATTCCAAACCAAATTACACCATAATCATTTATATGGAACTATTGTAGCTTCCCTTCTTTTACTTCATTCACCTTCTTTTATAAATCTAGATCAAACTTGTGTACCTCCTTAATCTTCTCTTGGATATAGGGTTGGATAATCATTTGGGAAAGGTAGGATGTATTCCCAGCTGTTATTATTTCCAAATCATTCCTTTTCATATCCATGAATATAGAGTCTTTCTCAATCTACAATATGGATAGAGTAGAAAGTTATTTTCTTCTAAGAGCATCGTCTAACTTGATTGCCATTTCTAGATGATAGTGAATAAAGAAATTGTATTCTTTGATTAGCTATAACCATATCATTTAATTCATGTTGATCTCCTTTTATGAGAATATATACTTAGGCTCTTGTGATTGGTATATATGTCCCACTACTCACCATAGAGGTAGTCCCACCCAATTTTCAAGGAAAAAATCATAATTGCTAACTCTAGATCATGTGCCAGGCAGTTCTGCTCATAGATCATCAACTTCTGTGAGGCATAGGATATCACATTATAATTTTTTATGAGTACCCAACCAAATAATTTATTGGAACCATCATTGCATAATACAAAACATTTTCCACCTTTTAGTAATGTGAGTACAGGTGCAGTGATCATCCTTCTCTTTATCTCCATAAATATTTCCCCACATACTTTCTTCCAGACATACATTACCCCTTTCCATATTAGCTTAGTTAGTGGGCTTGAAAATCGTATGAAATTTATCCCTAAATTTAGGTATTACCCACCTAAGCCAAAAAAAACTATGGATTTCTGTGAAACTGGAGAGTGTGTGCAATTGTTTATTTGCCTTTGTTTTTGAAGGGTCCATAGAAATTCACTCACTTGGGATCACATGTCCCAAGAATGTTTCTTTTTTCATCTAAAAGTCACACTTTCTGAACTTGGTATCCAACTTCTAATTCTTCAATGTTTCCAACACAAGTCTTAGATGTTCTTAATGTTCCTCCATGCTCTTGAAGTAGATAAAAATATCATCTATAAACTCTACGAAAAATCGGTCTAGGTAATTTATAAAGACTCTATTCATCAAATCCTTGAAGATTTCAAGGGAATTAGTAATTCTGAAGGTCATCACCAAAAACTCATAGTTCCCATACCTTGTACCCAAGGTAGTCTTTTGGATATATGTCTTCTTTATCTTTAGCTGCTGATATCCAGAATAGAGGTCCACCTTTGATAAGTACTAATATCCTCTCAACTGATCAAATATGTCTTTAATCCTTAGAAGAGGATAATTTTTCTTTATGGTGATCTTATTGAGTTCCTGATAATTTATACACAACTTCATTTTTCTATCCTTATTCTTAACAAATAGCACTGGTGCATCCAGCGATGATGCCCTAGGGTGTATAAACCCTTTATCCAAATTCTCTTACATTTATTTCTTTAAATCCTCCAATTTGAAAGGATCCATTCTATAAGGACACTTTGAGATAGAAGTAGCTCTGTGTATGTGTTCAATTGAGAACTCTACCTCGCTATCTGGGGGTATTCAAGGTAACTATTTAGGGAATACATCACGGTATTCCCTCATGATGGGAATTTTCCCTAGGTTGATACCTTCCTTTAACTCAACCATTTGAGATGGGTATGATTTTTCACATGGAATCAACACCCACGATATTAAAGTATTTTTCAAAGGAGATTCATGATCTTTATTACAGTTTTAGAGAAGAATAGGAAAATTCATAATATGAAAAGATATTTCCTTTTCCCAAAAGTTTATATGCACTCTATATAAATAGAGCCAATCCATCCCTAGTATAGCGTCAAATCACACCAAGGAAAGTATCACAATATATGCTAGAATAATCGTCCCACATTTTCTAATAGAGGAAGAGTCCAACACTTGGGTTGCAATGATTAAACCATTATGTGATTTTATATATATCTCTACTTCACGGTTTTAGTGATTTGATTAAATAGTTTTAGAAAACATGTGAGATATAATGGAATTCATATATCCATAATCAAATAAGAATTTTTCCCATTCTTGAGTGAATAGGCATTGTACCTTGTATGACATCATTCTCTTGATCCACTTCTATAGTAGTAATGGAATAATCCTTCCCTTGATCCTTTGGTTTTTGTGGCTGATGAAACTAATTATCTTCTAGGACTTGAGGTTTAGTGTACTGGCTTTCATTGTTCCCTTTCTCCCTACAGTTGTAGCGTTGGACTATGGGTGGTTCTCTCCTTTCCTCCACTACATTTTCCAGAATTTTCTCGTATTTTCAACATTCCTGAGCTTGGTATACATCTCTCCCACAATTAAAGTATTTACCCATCCCTTTTAGGTAGTTCCAATTATGTTTCTTCCCACATTTTTTACATGTAATTGGTTGAGTTTTCATTCCATGATTCTAATTAGATCCTCCATTATGAAACTCCATCTTTTGTTTCTTATCACCATATCCATGGGACTGTTCTCCAAACTCTATATTCACTTTGAGATCACATAGAACAACTTCTTCATCACTCCCAAAGTCTCAAATAGTAAGATATTTTCAAAGGCGTGGTTTTAAACCCCTAAAGAATCTATAAATTTTTCAATAATTTTTTACAACAAATCCTAAACTGTCCCTTAAATTCCTTGTGAAATTTTCTTCATAGGTAGGGATATATTATCCTCCCTTTTTCTTAAACTCTATAAATTATGTCTCTATATTTATATAAATAGTTCATGGTAAATACTTGTTAAGAAAAATTATCTTAAATTCTCCCCTCTCTATCTCTTCAATTTTATCCATCAACTTCGTGTTCTTAATCAACACCTAACATTGGTCAGCCTCTCCATCTAGATGATAAAAAACCAGAGTCACATCCTCCATCTCAGAACATTAAAGTACATAAAAGAACATATCCATTATTTTTACCCAATTTTCCACAACTAGTGGATCAGAAGACCCACTAAACATCAGTGGTCATTGCTACAAAAAACAATCAATAATCAGTTTCTCCATCTTAGGTGAAGGAGGATGTTCCACATTATTCAGGTTATTATTCATAACCTAAGACACTTGGGTAAAAATCACCATGAAGTATTGAACTCCACCTCCAAAATCATTGGTGATGTCATTTGGGCAACCGATATATTGTCTCCCACATGGGTTTTTGGCCTGGTTTCTCCTAGTTCCCACCATTTTCTAACGTAGAAAAGGTTAGAACAAAAAATAAATCAATAATTCAGGAATGAATTATTTTATCTTTATACAATAAACAATAAAATAATATCTTTTTTTATCCCTATGTTTATTAAAGAATCTTGGGTGATTACATATAATTAGTCTTATACTAAGGGTTTTCACTGAGGTTCTCTAATCCTAATTCCCAAATTAACTAAACAGTCCTCTGATACAGAATAAAATGACATTAATTTTCTTAAAATATTATTATATCATTTTTATAATAAACAACATCAAACAATTACACAATAAGGTTCCAATAGTTCAGTTTCCTAGGAAAACTAGGACCATGCATAACTCTTACAACATAAAGCATAAACATTTATTTAATTACTTCTCTACATTATTATTGTCCCTTGTATTATTCTATGAACATGTAGTCAACTAAAGATATACATACAAAAGGGATGATCTAAATGACTAGTAAGAGGATCTATAAGAAATTGAGACAATACAACATGGGGTGACCAAAACCAATATCATTATAACATAGTCAAAGGATCATAATCATGAGAGGAAACATTAGATAAAGGCATGAAATGTGGAAATGAATAAAAAGGAAACATCATGTATTAGTGGTCAACTGAAAAACATATTTGTGAACAAATATAGAATCATGTTCACACATATTTCAATATTTCTCATGAGATACATCACATTACCCAGTGCATTGGAGCTCTATATAATTCTGGGTACACCAATCACATCACAACATTTACATTATCACGCATGCAACATAGAACATATATCAATCATGAACATATAATAACCCATGGAAAGTAATGAATTTCATTTCATAAGCATAAATTCATGAACTTTTAGTTCCCAAATGAAAGAGGAAATAACATTCTAGATATAAGAATCATCAACCTTGAGTGAAGGAAACAATCTTGAGAAGTAAAAGGTGTGTTTTTTTGAAAGAAGGGTTCTTTTGGAAAATAATGTGTTTGTCATAAACTCAAGTAGAAAACATGAATATTCAAAAAAAGGTAATAAAATGATGACTAAAAGATTTTTAAGGAATATTCACACTGAAAATGAAGTGAAAGATAGAAAACCCAAAGAAAGAAAGCTGGGTTCAAGAATTCCCCTTACCTTGTGTCTGAATGCTGTCTTCAGTTTAATGTCCTATATAATCACATTATATTCATTAATTAAAAATTAAATAACATTTTATACATGAATATTATTAATTATGGTTTTATTATGTTCTTTATTTGTCCCTTGGATGATTTATAGAGTTTAATATCATTGTTTAGATGCATTTATTTTCTTAGTTTTCACAGTCGGTTCACTTGTATTTCTGAATTGAAGTTCATTTAAAATGAGGTTGAATATACAAAATTGTTATTGTTTGTTATTAGTGAAACTAAAGAGTCTAAAATGATTTTATAATGAGTTTTGTTATATTCCATGAGTATGATTCATTAGATAAAAGTTAATGATGTTTATTTTAGTTTAATTTGATCGGGGTTTCTATCACAAAAAACATGTTTTGTTTTATCATTTTTGTATCATGTATATAAGTTAGTTATATAATATAAAAAAAGGTTAAAAGAAATAAATATTACAATATTTTTTCACCCATTTAATGGTTTTATTGATAGTCTTTGTGGCATTGGAGGAAAATGGATGTGTATCACCCATGATGTCAGCAAATTAGCACATCACGTGTGACGATTTCATTAATAAAAAAAAGACGGAGGGTAGGTTTTAATGATAGATATTATATTAACATTATATAATTAAATTATATTTAAATTACTAGAGTTTATCATTACATTTTTTAAGAAGTAAGGTGTGGATAGAATAACAAAATAAATGAAATTTGAAAGGAATTTAAAAGAAAGAGGAAGAGTATTTTACCTCTTAAATCTCTCCTCCTTGAGAACCTCTATAGGGAAAGGGTTTTAGTCTTTGGAAAAAAACAAGAGAACCTAAACATGGGGGGTGGATAGTGAAGAGTATTTTTCAAAATTTAGATAAGGATTGAAACTTGATATGTGTGAGGAGAAGAGGGGCTGAGGGTGGTATTTATAATGGAGGAGAGGGGTGTTTTCTCAATATTATATTCATTAGTTTATTTTGGTTAAAGTCTATGAATAGTTTGATAATAATCTCAAAATATATTAAAATAATGATGGAGAGTGTTATATTTTGGGATTATATCATACTTAAATCATTCATGACTCCATAATTCATGTATTTATCCTTTATTGTAAATTATCGTATTTTATTATTCATAAAAATTCAATTATTTTATAAAAATACCCAAAAAAATAACCCTAACCATTTTTTGAAATGTAAAATTTAAAAATGAAATCCATTGTATAAAAATAATTTTTTAAATATGAGTAACTTAATTTTTAATTAAAATCATTATTTATTTAGAAAATAAAGATTTTAAAATTGTAACTGATTTTATAACACTTTAAAAAATTTCTTAAGATCTAAAAAAATTATCTTAAACCCATATGATATAAAAATATTAATTTATGAATACATTTCATGAAAAAAAATTTTCTTTTAAATTAATAAATTAATTATAAAAATGAAATTAAATATTTATGACTTATAAAAATACAAGCACTTAATTAAATTTTTTTGAAATATTTCCTTAACTATACTATGAAATATTTATATCATATTTTCACTTATAAGATGAATAAATTTTATTTATAATTTAATGGGTGAGATTACTCTTTCGTTGGCCTGTTTACTATTCATAAGGGTCATATTACTATTCCTATGGTCAAATTACTATTTCATCGGTATAAGTTCCTTAAATTCAAGAAATACATCTTATTTAATTAATTATTCATTTATAAAGATTTTATTAGGGTCTCTAATGGATTTTATGTGATTTATACTATGTGATATTACTGTTAAAAGGGATAAATTCCTTTTATAAAATTGTGGTTCATTGCATTTATTCCCTTACGGGGATTTTTAGCTCACCCTTTTCCTTATGTATTCTCCCCATGATATACGCTGAAGTTTTTTAAGATCTATGGGATTCATGGGAACTATTTTGACTTTTAAATAATGATTAGGTTTTCATTTTTACATTTAATATAATTTATTTATGTGTCTAATCTTCCAAAAAAAATGAGACCACTAGATCCTTAGTCTGTACTTGTTGGAAATATATGTAATTTCTTTGAAATGATGTCAGTTTAAGGATTGGGTCGCTATACACTTTCCATTATTTCCTTAAGTTTCACTCTCAAGTCTATCATAGTGGGAAAATTTACTTACTAAATTATGTTTACTCCACATTCCAATATATTTTATCCCATGTGATATCCATATTTATCCAATTCATTAAAGTGATATATAATTTTGGGTCCACCCATTACATAATGAAAACCAAAAATATATATATTACATTAGATCATAAAACAATCATTAATTAAATATATCATAAAACATGTAAAGGAAATAATTTTTGATCAAAATTTCATTATAGAATAACCTATGGAAATATAATGGGTTTTTAAACATTTCATCACTATATCATTACATAATTAATCAATGGGAAAGAAATGAGTTTCATAGGATCATACTCAAATAATTAACATCATAGGTCAAATAGAAAATAGTATGGAATTATAAGATCATATACCATATCAAACATAACAATCTTTAAAGGATAATTACATTGATGGAAATATATTTTAGAAAATAATTTAAAATATTCTTTGAAAATGAAGATAACACATTCGTTCTCTTTTAGATTATTTTAAACCATAACTTCATAGCTTAATGGGAATTTTATTTTCCTTATAAAACCATTGAAACTTGTAAATAAATATTCATGAAGAAGAAAATAGATGAAATCAAGAAAATCCAATCATGTCGTATACATTAAAAAATATAATTTTCACACATTTGTAAAAATCCAGAAGTAAGTCATATTTAAAACCTTTGATAAAAATAATTTTAATAATTTTAAAATAAATTAAAATTTTTAAAAAATAAAATATCTAAAACACTTAATTATAGATAAAAACTTCCATAAAATATTTTTAATAACCCAAACATAGAGGACAAATATTCTTGACTGAAAGGAGAAATATTTTCAATTTTTCATAAAAATAGTTTTTCAATCATTTAATGTTATAAAGAGAGAAAAATGTAAGTAAAACATGAAAACCCACAAAATATAAGTTTTAGAATAAAATAAATAGTGTTTAAAGGATAAGGATCATATAATTTATGTTAATGAAAATTTAACATAAGTGATACTAAACCATAAAGTTATTATAACTTAAATCCCTCACAATATCTATAATATTTAAATAGAAATCTCAATAAAGAGATAAACATAGATGGATTTCAATGTTACCAAAATTTTCATGAAAATATTCATAAAATACATTCATGGGTGTAATATACACCACCCAATGTAAAACTAGCATCAAATATGGAATATGTATTCGATAAATAAAATTGAGTTGATAAACCCTTACCTCAAGTCATGTCTTGTTTCATATGAATTTGAACCTCGTGTATACTAAATATATATTTATTATAAATCGATTATAGAACCATATTATATATATATATATATATTAATAAATATAATAACATTATAATTTCCAATTATCATTTTATTAACAATTTTTGTTTTGAAAATCATTATTATGGTGAAAACATGTCGGTTTTCCATGCATATTTCAGTTCAAAAGTTCTATTACACACACCATTTTCATGGTTAAATCATCTTAAAAATCATAATAATGTAATAATAATAATATTTTTTGATTATATACACCTTTATAATCATCATATAATGTGGTGATGAAAAACTAATTACATCACTTCATGGAAACGGTAGTGCATACATAATAATGGGTGATGTTTCCAATTTAAGATGTGTTTTTATGAGTGAATATATAATTGTGTTTGTAAAAATAATTATATAAATAAGGGGTGAATTGAGTTCCCAATAATGGTTTCAGTTAAAACAAGATTAAATAAAATCCCCTAATTAAAAATATAATTTCCTAATTTACCAAAATTGCATATCAGTATAAATTTTGATCTTTTAAAAGAATTATGAAAGAGTGATTATATCTTAGTTCATAAAATAAATGTATATTATTATATATTTTTAAATCAAATTACTTGATCAAAAATTTATATAAACACTTGTAAATACTTTCTATCAAAGTAGTGGTGTTGTTTACAGTTAGAAAAAAATCATCTTGAATCCTAAAAATTAAATAAAACAAAACACAAAGTAGATTTAAAATAAGTGGTTCAGTCTCAATTTTATACCTAATCCCATCCACTTATAAATCATCCACTAAAAATAATATTATATAAATATAATCTTGATCCAAAACTTGGATCATGTAAACAAAAAGCTGTTACAAGCTATCCAAGCCATGCAGAGACCTCTTCACAATAATTATGGGATTAAAACAAACACATGCCACCCAAGGAACTCTTAAAAAAACCATAGGAAAAAAATGTAAAGAGAGTTAAGAATTTAACTTGTATCTTCTAGTTTTACTTTAGGAGAGATTATGTGTTCAATAAATAGGGTAAACAACACACTTTAATAATGTAAATGCATAAAATAGAAAAAGAAGGTACAAACATATAGAGAATGTACTGTTTCTAGATCTAATGTGATCTGAAGTATTGAGTCTCCTATGATGTAAATTGGTGAGGATATCGATACATTTCATAGAAAATAGGAGTGAAATAAGGAATCATAAGATCTCTTTGTTCTGGTGATAGGAAATGAATTAGATGATCGATGTGATTCACTTTTCCACAGTCAATTGCAAGTAATAATTATTAATGTAAGTGTCCTTATTAAATTTCATAATTAATCATATGTTTTAAATAATCCATAATTCATGCATGATTCCTCTCTTCATCAGTATGTAAGAGCATTCCTATTTTAATAATAATCTTTCGGATCTACTGATATCTCACACTAAGCTCTGAAAAATTTAATTTTTCAGGTAATAGTTTATGAAAACTCATTAAAATAATCCTCTGTATTAAATTTGATGATATATTCATTACAATTAGTTAGATTAAATATCCCAAAATAATGATGGTGGGATATTCTGGCGGTGAGTCATGTCTGGAAGTGAGTTATGCCAACCATGAGTCCGATTGGTAGAATGTCTTATGACTGTAGGTCAGGTCTAGTGATGACTCATGTTAAGCATTGACTCATCACAACAGTGACTCATGTCAATGGTGACTCATCTAATGGTAGTCAATGTGTATACGTGACTCCTTTCTGGTGATAGTTATATCCTAGAGGTGACTCAATCTCAATGATGAGTCTTTTCATGTAGTGACTCATCCTTAAAGGTGAGTCTTATATGGAAGTGGATAATTTTCAATGGTGAATCTTTCCAATAGTGAGACATTCCTAGTGGTGAATCATATTCAATGGTGAGTATTTTCAACACTAAGAAAACATTTCACCAAACATCGTTAGATTATAAAATACTATCACAAAACATAAAACTCTTTACGAACAAAATTAACATGATTTGTGACCAATAAAACAAGGATGTTCATGTATGATGGATGGAATGAAATAAAGGCTAATAATATGTCAAATTCATATAATAATAATTATATTATTAATATTAAATATATTCATTAAATAAATTCTTATTACATGTTATCTAAATAAAGAAATGAAAAATAAGTCGCATTGCTTCATGGAGGTTGTAGTTCACATGTATCCATAAACGACATTGTCATTTTTCAATGTATGGGATGGTAATATGGTAGATAAGATATTAAAATCATAACTATGTCATATTTTAATATATAAAAAGCATATCCATTATAATTACCAATCATCAAAGTCAGTGATGGAAAATGAAATACTTCACTTCATAGAGATGGTAGTTTGTATTCATGCATGAGTTATGCATTCATTTACCATTGGATTGTAAAGGTTTTGAAAAAGGGTTGTTTCATGATTATAATTAAATTAAATTTTATATAATATACCAATTTTATTATATCATCATTGTTATAGAATATTTATAAGAGGTGATAGATTAAATACACATGGAAACACATGGTTAAGAGTTACACCTCTACTTTAGAAAACCACTTTTAGATTTCTCCTTAATCCTTAAAAGTATTCTTCTATTGTGATAAAAAGGAATCTAAAAAGTAGGTGTGGTTGTTAGGAAGGTATTTGGTCTGGAAGTTTCTAAACCTAACTTCTCAAATTGTGTGAATAAGTGTGAAGAGGAATTTCCATTTTATAAGTAATGTGTGTGGAAAACATATAAATACTTGAAAAATTAATATGTATTATGTTTCAAATTTATTAAAAATAGATACATACAACCTTATGTTTGATAAACTCTAAATAAAATTAAACATTAAATTTTAGACAGTTTGAGGTGTCATTTTAAACCTCCACTTTTGGTTTAACATTCTCATTAAACTCATTTAACGTTAACTGGACTAACAAGTTTTTCTTTCTTTAATGATCATGGGAGTAATATTAAAAATTTAAGGTAACACATACATAAACCACGAATAGTGGGCTCTAAAATTTCCCATCCACTTTAGTTAATATAGGATTTTTATAATTTTATAATGATTTAGAAATAATTTCCAAACAAAAAAACTATTTTAAGTATCTTTCATTACTAATCGCATATCTTTAATTTAATGAAATCAAGATAAAAGTTTTATTTGAATATAAACTATCTCAATATAACTTATAAATTATAGTTATCCGAAATATTCATGTTTCATAAACATTCTCCAAAAATATATTACTTTAACTATTTTTAAAATCATTTACATCTTTTTTTGACTTCATGCACAAGTGTTTCATCATCATTGCATAAGAGTTCAATGTAACTATACCATAACTAAAAATTAAAATATTAAAATATTTTTTGATAATTATCATTTTTATTTGTATATATTCATCCATATTAAATTTTATCTTTATTCATATTGTGACAATATAATAAGTGACAGAATGTGACATTTTAATATTGTCCTTAACCTAAAATTATATAATAGATGTATTCAAAGTCAATTTGAACCAAAATATCATATATTATAATTTTATATGGTTATGGTTTAATTCCACTCATACAATAAAATAAATTTGATTACTGAGTTTATTTTTAGACCTTATCTCATAGTTTTAACCTTAACTAACTCATTTTATCCATTAACCTAGTGATAACCATCTACCAAGGTAACTATTCATTATGACTAAAACTGAAATTGAACCTTTTTCCAAATATTAACATAATTTTTCAAAATATAAAATACATATTTCAATATTCAATTTCTAGAAGTGACATAAATCAAATTTAATTAATATCGCAAAATTGAACAAAAATAGTTTTTAGATAGATGTGTTTTTAAGAAAAAAAATGAAATTATACCAAATCAAGTATAATGATGATTATAATGGAGTTAATTAGATAATTTATAAATAAATAGATATTATGTTACTTTATAAAAAATCAAAATAGATTTAGACTTTTAAATTACAAAATTGAAAGAAAATAAATGACACTTTTGCGAAAATCATACTTTTTCATTATTCATTCTAAAATAAATATTTTCATAAAAATAAAAAAATACATCCTATTAAAATTATGACATGATTATTTAAAAAATAATTCCTATTTTTTAAAATATTATTTTCAAATATGATAAAAATTAATTAATATATTCACACAAAATGTAATAAAACCCCTTTTGATGAAAATATATTTTAAAAGTATATAATGAATTTATTCACATTCCTTACCTAATAAATGAAATTAAATTAATTTTAATTCATTAAATTATATATATATATATAATATACTTATTTCATTATAATCATTTTTCAGTAGTGATTAATTTTATTGATTACTATAAAATACATTTCACATATTAATCATATTTTTTGAAAAAAATATACCTTTTACATTCAACGAATTTTGTCTTCATTTGCAACCAATTGATAATTAATGTATGATTAATTATTCATTTTATTAAGTAAATAAATTCTATATATATTTCAATAAATGGTTATTCCTAATCATACCCACCCAACCAATGGCTAAGTCATAATGGTCATGCAATAGTATTTATATAGTATATTTTGGTTTGTTTAAACTCGGTGTTAAGTGTATAAAAATATATTAAGTACTTAAAATATATTAAATTTGAATAAATTATAAAATCTTTGGGTTTTTTAAAATTCACTTCGTATTGGGTTATATTAGGTTCATTTTCACATGGTGCATTAATAATCACGAAAGAAATAAGATTTGTATTAGGTTGGATAGTTGGTTGGGAAACCTTCATGATATAGATAATTTTCTAAATTCATCAATCAATAATATAATATGGATCTCTTTTTTAACAATATTTTATTCTTCTCTAGATATATATCTTGAAGGAACTAATTAGTATCTTCTTTTATTGCAGTAGTTTCATGGAGCTCAATGGATTTATAGAGATTGTTCGTGCTTCCTCAGTGGCTCTGATGCATGGGCGGGCATGGGTTATGTTGCAGAAAACATAATGGAGAATGAAGGGTGACATTTTCTCATGGATGATTGACCAAATACATTATAATGTCAACACTAAAATCCTTAAGGAAGAAATAATCCTACTGGATAATAGTATTCATGACCATTAGGATGATGCCTCTTTGTATCTTTTTTCTATCAATAGATAATAATTAGAATAGAAATTAGTAAAATTGGGAAAATGCGGATAGGGAGAGATCCTGACCCATTTTTTCATAAAGAAGGATATCACAATATAGCATTATTTCATTAATTAATCAGAGAAAGTAAATTTACTATGAATGTAAATATGAAATTGGAGGATGGATATCAGACCAATGATGTATATATTATAGGGCCTCCCATAGTGTATTATTTTTCAGAGATAAATATTATACATCAATATCCTATGTAGGGGGAACTCTTAGAGAATAATAAGAAGATTATATTTTCATAAACATTCATCTGTTAGTTTTTTAGTAGGATGATTCTAAGTTATAAGTTATCCGAGTGAAATATAAAATTCATTATAATATTAAGATCTTTAACTCAAATATCACTTCAGATCCGGATGGATTTCAAGGGTACTTCTATATTTATTTATGTAAAATTATAAAAAAAAGATTTCATTGATGTTGTTTAATATCATTTAAAAGGTGGAAATCCCCCTTTCTTTACCACATCCACGATATGGTTCCTTATTCCCAGGGTGAGTCTAATTAGTGGTTTTAACCAATTTGGGACTGTTTGTATGTATAACATATCATACAAAGTTCTTGGTACCATTTTGAATAAATGGTTCGATCGACTCTTATCCCATCAAATATCTTATGGTAAATATGTCGTTCTCAATGATTGGAGTATCCATAGGACTATTGGTTTAGAAAATATGAATATATTAGTCATGGATAGACATGTGGTTGGATCCAACATCATGGTTAAAATTTAAAAGGAATAAGAAAATGAGAAAATTGAATAGATACCCATTTATAAAGTAATGATATTATATATATCTTTGAGTGGGTCTATGATATCTAATTTTACTATTTCTCATCCCCTTGGTCCATAATTTTCCTCATGGGAAGATGATTTGGATTCTTCAAATTTGGTAGCGGTCTGCGGAAAGGACCTCCCCTTTCTTTAAGTCTATTTATTCTCACCTGGAAAGTTCATAGTATAAATCTAAATAAGATTATTTTTTATGTTGTAGACCAACCATTTAGTGGATTATAAGTTTTATATAGCATCTATTACATAATATCTTCTAATTATATGATATTTTCACTAACGGTACCAATACATCTAAACATATTTAAAAAAAGATCCCTATATCATCAACAGTGATCAATGGAATAATGTTAAAAAATATTTTTTTTATATCTTAAACATGTTCATGTAAATACATTCAAAACTCTTTGTGGAAATTATTATATTTACTAGGATTCATTTTCTTATGTAATACATGGGTACCCCCCCCCCCACCCCTCAAACAAATGAAACTACATACATCACTTCGATGGTATCTGCAATAAAATCATGGGTTGGATTCTCAATTAGAAAATCCATTTTCTATTTTTGGATATAGGATCACTCTGATGAATAGAATATTCTACTCAATTATTATTAATGTTATTTCTTTGTGAAAAACCCCTAAAATCATTCATATTAATATCGATCTTTCTCTTAAAAATTTTATATGGGAATCTCATCAAAAAATAAACAATCAATGGGCTAGATAATGTAATATGAAAAAAACAAATTATCAAATGGGGTATTTGTCTTAGAGTCATTGAGAAGAACATATAGTGTTTACAAGTGAATCTTTTTTGGGAGATAGTTTCTATAAATTATCTTTGGGATAATTACATTTATAGGAAACATGATTATTTCCCACTCAACTATACTAAAAATAGCACTAGTTTAAAGTTCTAGTGTGTAATTCAATTTAACACCCTTTTTATTACTAATAATTGTAATTGGATCATTAGTAGAGGTGAAATTTTACTTTTAAAAGACAATTGGGTGGGAAAACCACTCTTTTCCCAGGTTTTCCTGCCCCTAATAACTTCTTTATGAAATATGAAACAATAAGATTTCATAGAAGAATTCTAAAATGATAAAAAAAAAATCTTATATAGTATTCAACTAATAGATGTGATATACTAGTGTGTATTCCATTCCTCTCCATCAAGAAACATCATTTATTTGGATTTACATAATATATTATGCCCATAATAGATTCTGGATCCCATGGTAAATAATATATAGTGTTAAAAAACATTCATAAAAATTTAACTTCCTAATCTTGAATATTTGAAACTTGGTGATCCCTATAGATGGGAACATTTAAAGAAGAGGAATTCATCTTAATTATATCTTCTTTTCTGTGAGAAACCTAATTCCAAATCATTCCTCTAGTTAATCATTGAACACGGCTTGAAAAAAATGAATTTATCTTAGGGCAATAAATAACCTCATTAATGTCTATGATACTCTAACACTTTCATTCAAATTCATGTTAACTTGTAGGTTGGAATTAGCTCTACTCCCCATGGTATCTTAGTTCTCCTCACTACTAGATGTTGGGTTATTTTGGAGACCCTCAATTTCATTCATCATCAAGGGATGATGTTAAAAACAAATTTTATCAAAACTATATTCTTTTACCTTATATGTTCTCTTGTATTTTTTGTAAGAAGGTTCCTCTCCCTCAATGTGTTCTGGTCCAAAAATTTTATCACTTTCAAATATCATTAGTGAAACTCAAATGGGGAAATGGGTCGTTGGGTGCATTGGAAGGTACCTAGAATGAAAATAAAGATATAAATGGATGGATCCTATCATTATGGTTTCATGTACAATGTTTTTTCTAGTTCTTGACCTTCTAGTATCTGTAATTTTGGTATATCTATATTTTTATGGAACCGAGGCTTAATTATAGTCGAGGCCCAAGTAATACTAACTAGAGTCACTATCTATATCTTGAGCAATCTCAATGTAATAATGGGTGAATATGACACTTCCATGGTTGATAATACACAATAGGGTCTTTCCTAAAGGAATTGGAGAATAACCTTCCTAATAAAATCTTATATAAATATACTCCATCATGAAATGGAGATAATACACACCTGGAGAGAGAGTAATATATAATTTGATCTCTTATCATCCAAAGGTAATCATGTAGAGGGTCTGATTATCTTTTTGATCATTAGTTGTCTTCCTATTGACTGAATTAACATTTTTCTAGTTAATTACCTTAAACATTCTCATTTATAGGCCACATGACTTTATGTTATCATCTTACCATCTTTGAATAAAAAAATTTCAATTATTAGTCATAGTTTAGAATAAGTTCAGAAATTTAAACTAAATAGTACATTATAATTAATAATTTACAAAATATATTCATTAATAAAGAATGTAATAAATTAGATAAATAAATGATTCACATATTCAAACCTAAGATAAACAATCTACTAATAATTCATTAATAAATTATAAATTAATTATAATTTAGGCATGAGAAACATGATCAATTTATTATTATTTAATAAAAACATTTTTAATTATAATTTACATGGTTTTAATATGAACTCCTTCATTTTTTATAATATGAGAAGATTTATGATCTATTTTATTATTGAATAATAAATTTTTCTTATTTTATGTAAATAATATAAATAAATTAAATATCTCATTTTAGATTTTTTTAATCACAACAACTAAAACTCTTTTTGGAATGGTTCAAATAAAATTTCCAAATAAGTCCTTAATATAAACATTTTATATTATCATTTATGTGATATTCATAAATTAATATAAATACATTTTTATTTTTTCATATTTAATTTATAATTTTTTTATGAACTATTTACCCTATAAATCCTTTTTAAGACTTTTTTATATCTACAAAAATGTTTTTGGTAAATTTGAAAGGCACCTCTTGGATTCGGTGAGGGCCTAGAGTACTCACGCTAGTGTGCGTTTTTGAAATTGCTAGAAAAAATTAAAAAAAAATTAAAAATTCTATCCCAAAAGGATCGCACTATGATGTAGTGAATTAAGTTTTGGATATCATGAAATAAAAAGATAAATGGAAATTTTGATGGTAATTTTAGTGGGTGTTTTGTTTGGTCAAGTCATTTTGGACATGTGTTTCACCCAAACTATTATAAAAAGGATATCACTTTAAGAAATAATTAATAAGTCTAAATTGTCATGGTTTTTTCCCTATTCGGTTCCCATGGTGGAGGTTGATTATGCCACATAAACCCCTAGACCATGATTTCGAGCATTATCCTATATGATGTGCCTTGATTTTACTCCTTGGATCAAATCTAGAAACCCATACTTTAACAAATTAACATTGGTACCAAGTGATTTTATACAACATAAAATTAAACAAATTTCACATTATCATTACATACATATCAGGATAATCTCATGAAACTTGGAGATCCTTTTGGGTTAGTGTCATTGAGGACCCGTTTTATAGGCAACTTATTTTACAAAAAATTGTGAAAATTTCTCCATAATGAAACCATACTAGACTCACTTCTATAAATATAGTGGGTTACACTTTTCTTAATAACATGGGAATGGGAACATAATAAAGGGGTCATCTCAAACACCAAATAATGGAAAAAATCATTATATATCATATCAAAACATGAAGAAGAACATGAGGATAGGATAAATATCTTGTTAAAAGATTATAAGACCATAGATGATAATCATAAACCATGGTAGAGAAACATTGTATAATAAAAAATCATTAAGGAATTTTAAATGTTATGGTATGGCTCAAAATAAATCTCAATAATCATAAAAAATGTGAGCATGACATAAGAGTGTGGAATATTTTAAAAATAACACGTAACATGAAAAAATGGAATATCTTGAAAAGAAACAGCATCTTGGAAATGTGGAATAAGTTGATAAAATAACTTATAAATATGGAATTACATGATAAAAACTTATGAATATACCACAACCATAATAATTAGAAAACCTTTGTGAGAAAACGTATTATACCCTCATTAATATGAAAAAAGTCATTATATTCATGCCTGAAAATGTGAGAAAACATGTTATGCACTAAATTATGTAAAAAGACTCATTGTTTCAACACCTGGTTATCTCATGAGATACAAACACAACCCAAGACATTTTATAGAGAAATAAACACCACCCTTTATCATCCTTACATATGTGTTCCACTTAAAATCATTTATCATCATATCATAAAGAACCCATGTAAAAAAAATTTGTTTCTAAAAATTTGTTTAAAAGTATCACATAACATTAAATTAGGAAACCATGGGATATCAAAAATATGATTTTATAAAATGAATCATATCATGATAAAATATATTTTGTGATCAAAACATCACTTCTTAAGAAATAAACATGGTTTGAAAAATAATATTTTAAATATAAAAGTCTTTTTAAATCCTTTTAAATATTATTATAAAAGACGATGTTAAAAATAATTTTTAAAAAACAATTTAAGAAGGGAGAGATAATAATTTTGAAAGTATCATTATTAATTGTTTTAAATAAAATTCATTTTAAATGAAGTAAAATAAAATCAATTAAATATAGATTGGAAAATATCATTTTGAATAAAAAAATCAATATCTTATTTAAACATTAGTGGCCCTTTAAAAGGAAACCAACATCAGAGAAAATTTGAATGATTTTAATTTTTAAAATCATTAAAATAAAATAATATAAATACTAAAATATAATATATATTTATATTTACTTAAAGAAAACAATTTCTATTAGAAAAATTTTTACATAGAGGAGAAAGATCCATTGGTAAGAACATTAGTTTTTCTTACAAATTTCACACTTTTATTTTGGAAAACATTTTATCAAATAAGTGGTTATTGATGATATGAACTAATTTCCCTATTTAAAAGAATTTATACCATATAAAATAGGAAAATTTGAGGATAAAATAAATCACTAAAACTATATTCATGTAATAAATATTGTAACTTAATGAAACGAAAGTTTTGACGATGAAACCCTTACAGTAAAGTAATAATAAAAAGATATTGATATTAACAAAATTAAATGGACACTAAAATCTCATTAAATGGAATATATTTTCATATCCTAAAGAAATAGGGTTGTGAATAAATCATTTAAAATAAATGATGGTGCACAATATCAAACATGCCCCCTTGGAGTTAAAAATGAGACAAATAATCCCTTATAGATTTTATAAATTTTGATTCTAAAACCCCTAAGAGAGAGAAGTGGGAATATAACATCGAACATCATGAAATATAATTGATTAATGTTAAAATATAAAAGTATAATTAGATACACCATTCCGATTAGAAAAGAGTATTTAATAAGAACAATTCCATAATGGGTGAAAATTGAGTCAAGAAACCCCTACAATTAATTCCCTCTTAATTGTTTGAAATCTAACCTCCTATATATAAAAGAATAACTAAATTAATTACTAATATAATAACATTATTTTTCCATACTTACTTTTACATACATCACTTATTTCATGAGCTACCCTAGATACCCTGGTACAATGATACCTAAGCCGGTGCAGACATATCCCAAAGGGAGTTCCCAATACTGATGGTTTGACAACATCTCCACTGGTCAACTCGATTACCACTCTATGGTCCAAAGGTTCAATAACATCCACCACATTTAAGTGGTTCTTTCCCTTTTCTCATACCTGGCATAATAAAGTCTACAAATTCCCTATGGAAAAGGTAGTGTGTGAGTTATAAATCTTAGTAGGGTCTCACCATGTGTTCCAGAATAAATACCATTATAATTTACCATTATTTATATAAATTAAAATAAAACAAGGCATGGAATTACATTTTCATATTTTAAACCAAAACATGATTTCATAAAAAAAGGATGGAAGATATAACAAAACAACTTTCGAACAAACTTAATTGAACATTTTATATATAACATTTTATATAAAATAATTCACATGAATAAAATAGTTTAATAAATTTGTGAAAAGAATATAAAATAAAATAACACTTAACACTATGATCAAATGCCCAGTGGTATTGTATTTACTAGATATAGTATCCTCACACATCTCATCAGTGATCATGGCTTAAAAAAATTCTGTATAAACAGTCATCACCCTAATTGGGGAATCCATTCCAAGCATTCAATCTACATCCCAATAAAAGGGAACCTCATAATGAGTATCCTGATCTAACGTGGTCTATTTCACATTGACATTGTAAATTCAATGTTATGGGATCAGCATCCTATATTTATTGTCCCAACCACCTACTAACTACCAAGTCTCCCATGTACTTCAACAAATTAATCAATCAATAAAATTTTCAATCAATCTTTTTAAAAAAAATTAAAATACAATTTCTCGATTTTAGTTTTCAACATTACTTTTAATTTCTAAAACAAATCATAGTTTTTCATATTTTTAAAACATTCCAAATCAAGGATCAAATAATCAAAATTACATGTTTTAAAATAAGTTAAAAATTCATTTCAATGTATTCAATAAATTTAATTTTTTATTTATAGGGGAATGGATTGTGGAACCACCTACCTCAATCTTGGGTTGCACATGAACGCAATGGTATCTACCAACACAAGGGTAATATTTTAAAGTGGGATCACACAATGGATTTTGAAAGGATAAACACCATAGATCAATGGTTCTATACATGAAACACAATAGCACCAACACGATCAAAGGTAATGAATGTGTATAAAGGATATCTTACTAAGAGATATTCAACACAATTTCTTAGATGAATAAATTCCAAACAAATCAATCTAGAAGGTTCTAAGGTCTCCAAAATATCTTGTGAGAGATCCAAGGTTGAGAGAAAAATATTTGGTGGCCAAATTAGAATATGAATAAACTGTGTGGTTTCCTAAAATCACAACTCATATGGTATTCATGAGGTATATTCCCATTACACTTCATGTAATCCATGTTGGTCAAAGAATCTAAAAAATGCGCCTCCTTTTTATAAAAACCCGAATTTTGACATTAAAATGTGTGAATTACAAATATATGGTGTGTAAACCATTCTTTCCCTATAAAAGTTCATGGAATTATCCTAGAAATCATTACATGTCATGTAATCCCATTACATGGAAGGTCAATTTCCAAAAGGCTACAAAAAGTCCAAATTTTTAATAGAAAAAACTCCAAACAATCTCATAAGTTCTCTAAACTTAGGAAAAACTCTATAAAGTGATTAAAAAATTTATACAAAGACATCATTAAATAAATAAATATATATATACATCCCCAACCATTAGATCATTTTCCCTATAAAATTATCTCCATCACTGAGAGTCCTAAGACACACCCAAATAAATATTAAAATGAATAAAGTGAAGGGAAATACCTGAAAGAGGGAAATGGGATGTTAACACCTCCCCAATATAAAAACATTTACCCCCAAAAATCATTTAAATAAGTTTCCATATTTATGATATGGGGAAAATTCTCTCACATAAATGCCTCAAGATCTGACATCTTTTTTGAATCATAACCCTACCACCATATCACAGAGACCAATGGGATCATCCTTCGACAAAGTACCTTGGTCTCAGAATCAACTATCCTGATTGGCCACTCAGTCATAACTAAATTCGGCTCAACATCTAGATCCTCCCAAATCATGATATGAGATGGTTTAGAAAGATAATTCTGAAGCAATGAAACATAAAACACATTGTGTATCTACATAAAAATGGTGTAAGTGATAAACAGTAAGCCACATTACTCACCTTCTCAACACCTCAAAAGGGTAAACAAAATAGCGTGTAAGCTTCCCATTTCTCAAAAGTCGTTCATGAACCAAAAGAGGATAAACTCTCAAAAATGCATATTCATAAACTGAAAACTCCAAATGTAACCTATGACATTTAGAAAAATATTTTTTCCAACTATTTGTTGCCAACATTCTATGATAACTTTAAATAATATTTAATGTATTCTCTTAGATAAAGCTCCACCCTAGAAAAGAAGTTTCAGCAATCTATGACCAAAAAAGTGGATTTTTTCATAGCCTTTTATAAAAGAACTAAAAAGAATCCATTTGGATTATATACTGGTAACAATTTTTATAATAAAACTCAATCAGTCTAAAGTGGCCAGCCCAAGCTCAACTAATGTTGTGAATACAAGAACATAGAATATCCTCAAGAATTTGTATAGCCTTCTATATCTGGACAGTCATATATGGATAGTATGTTGTACTCAAATGAACATTAGATCACATCAACTCCTAGAGGCCTTACCAAAAACAAAAGGTAAAATAGGTATCTCCATCGGATACTATAATAGATAGAACTCTATGTAATCAAATAATAACTTTCACAAAGATACTTACAAACTCCTAAACATTGGTTGTATATCAAATGGGTAATAAGTAATCTAATTTCATCATCAAATCTATCCCAACCCATATAATTTTATTCCTCTAAGGGGTATGTTGAAAGAAACCCCAAAATTTCATAGAGATCTCATCCCACATCCTAGTCAACACTAGAAGTAGATGAAGAAATCTTGAAGGTCTTTGGTACTTGGAATTGAACTTTTAGAAAGTATAAGAAGGGGAAATAAAATAAGAAATTTATTGTCTCATACCTAGAAACCAAAATCATAATTGTATGTTATTGAACATATTTATTCTCCATGGGTGCACTACCCACTGGTAGTTATGGTAATCCTCCATAACATCTTTTCTCACAGATAATGGAACAAAAATTGATTTCAAAAAAATATTATTCCATAAAAATAGAATGACCACTCACCAATGGTATCCCCAATATTATGAAATTTCATAATTATATGAATCTCATCATCAATTTGATACTCCTAAAAATCATCTCAAGAAGAGATGTGGTCATCTAGGAACTTGTTAAAAAAACATTGACCTCTTCCTCTGAGACTCTTAAATGAAAATGTGAAAAAATATCCATTAATTTCTATAATTTTTATGATTTATTCATGGATTGGGTTTGATTTTTCTTTATCAAAGCATCAACGATGACATTTCCCTTCCTTGTGATGTAGGCATTGTTGAAATCAAAAGGCTGAATGTACTTCACCCAATGCCTCTTCCAAAAGTTCAAATATATTATAATAAGACGTAACTCAATATTTTTTTGAAATAAATTCTTATAATTTATCTTAAAAGGTAATTCCACCGAATATTAAGTGAAATAATCACAAATGTGAGTTCAATTTCATGGGTTAGATAGTTCTTCTCTTATGGCCTAAGGTACCTAGATCCATAGGCTACCATGTCATCACTCTGCGTGATAATGCGGCCCAAACATGAACCTAATGCATCAAAAAATACCAAATACCCCTTTCTAGCCTTTAGCAGATTCAACACAAGTGTGTAATACAAAATATATTTTAGATAAAAAAAATAAATCGAACATTTATCATCTCAAAAAAACATCACTCCTTTTCGATTGAGAGATGTTATTAGATAAACCAAATTTGAGAAATCCACCAAAATACTATGGTATTCTTCCACCAAACCCAAGAAGATACATATATCAAAAAAATTATGTGGTTTCTCCCATGTAATAATAGATTTCATATTATTCAGATCAACTAAGATTCCATGTTCCAACACCACATGTCCCAAGAATTTTACTTCTCGAATTGTGAAATTACACTTTGAAATTTCATATAAAGTCTATGATCTCTCAATATTTCTAGAACTATTCTTAAAGGAAACACATGATCCTCGTAGTCTATAGATAAAACCATAATATCATCCTTAAAAACATCCAGGAATGCGTCAAAGTAATCATGAAAAAAAAAATTCATCAAATCCATAAATAATGTAGGAGCATTGGTCAGGCCAAAGGTCATAACATGGTACCCAAATTGACCATACCTACTTCTGAATGAAGCCTTATTAATGTCATTTTCTTTTATTCATAAATGTTGACAACCAAATAGAATATAAATATTAAATAATCACTTAACCCCATTCAACTTTTCAAATAGATCATTAATCTGTGGAAATAGATATTTTTTCTTCATCATAACTCGATTTAGCTTCTAATAATTAACACATATGTGAAGTGTTCCATCAAATTTATTATCAAATAGAATAGTAACATTCCAATGTGATACACTCAGGAATATTAATCCTTTATATAACAGATCTTCCAGTTGATTCTTCAACTCTTTCAATTCATATAGGGTCATACGGTAAGAGGTACGAGACATTGGTTGAGTACTAAGTACTAAATAAATAGAGAACTCTACCTATCTTGTCAGTGGAATACTAGAGAAACAAGAAGAAAATACATCAGGAAAATTGATGATAAGTAGATGTAGATCATCCCTCAAATATTCTCATTCCAAGTAAAAAATAAAACACTAATGTTACTTTCCATAACTCCAAATAAGAAGGTTTGGAACAAAATGACCTCATGTCCCATTCTCCCTTAAAGACATGACACACCCCATCGAGGGCAGTAAAGGAGACCTTCCAAAGAAAATAGTAAATTTAAAAATTATTCAAAATGATCCAATCCATCCAAAAAATAATGTCAAAAAGTTTTATGTCAAGAACCATAAAATTCTAAAAAATCTCAATATTTGATTAATAATAGCATTAGTGGGATAATGGAGACCTTTCTCTCTCTTTATTTTGAGTGGTGTAGTAATATCCATCACATAAGTTAAAATATCCATAGAAATATTTAGAAATTCTGAAATACTTGTTTATATAAAAGAGTTAGATGCACCAGTATCAAATAAATTAATCACTATAGATGGAGCTTTAGTGATGGTGCCTCTAATGGTTACTAAACCTATATAGGATTCCTCCAAAGATTCTTCCAGTGCATGAAGAATCTATATTCTAGAGGTCTATTATTGAAAAAACTTTGATCATGAGGCATCTAATTTAATCAAATTACTTTTAGGTTTTTATGATCATGTGCCAATATATGGTGAAGAGAATAAATGTAATAATTTATGAAGGTTTCATGAGAATCCATAAGAACTGCTTATCATTGGTGCCTTAGTACAAACATGTCTCAAAGTACCAACCTTACCACTCTAGAAACAATTCAAATAGCCTCTTCTAGTTAGTATATGGGTTCTAGAGGATTTATACAATCAAGAACTATCTCAAGAAACATCACTATTCCTCTATCCCTTAAAGTAACTCATAGGTCGGCAACTATGAGCAAAAAGGAACTCCCTTTAACCCTGAATTACCAGATAGATTAATCTTAACCATCAACACTATAACGTCCCACTCCTACCTTATTGTATTGAGAAGGTGATGAGGTGATACTTCTCCTTATGAGATATTCCCATGGTTCCAAAGTAAAGACAATAAATTATAAGGGCTTCAAGAATAAGTTGGGGAATGGTTTTCTGTTGATATAAACCAACCAACCAAACAAGACATAACCAAAAAATCTATATGATTCATGTTAACGTAGCAACTCAAACCATATAGTACCAAAATACATCCAAAATAATCCATAAAAAATCACAAAAACCAATAAAACCTAACCAAAATCAGAGTACCAATAGGAATACTAAACAAGAGACCCAAGGTAAACCAAGGCACCTTCCACTTCTCTACAACAAGATCTATTCTCCAAGAACCTCCAAACTACATAAGAATCTTAAAGAACCACTTGAAAATTGAAATATCTTACTCTAACCTATGTCCTAGAATACAACATCTGCAAATTCACCAAAGTTCTGAAGTAGGGATGAGTAATAATACTCAGTAGTATTTTCCATAATGACTTCCCTACACATTCCACTAGAATAAAAAAGTTACCAAAATTACATAAAACAATTTATATAAAACAACCAATTGTACAACAATTACCACAATCTAAACACACCCTTATTAATCCACTTTTACCATATCCACACAAAACAAGGGAAATCCAAACAACCATGCCATAATCCATTTCACAATCTCACATCTACGACACCATTTTCCTCTTTCATAAAAATACACACATGGCCACTAATCACGGTGGAACTTCCCATCCAAGGTCATTTACTAAATTCCCAATAAAGAGGCATTTACCAACCACTTATCCTCAATGGTGGCCCTTCCATCCACCAACCATTCCCTTTTATAGTGATAATTCCTCCCAACTTCACACACAATCATCACAAGCCATAATACTTAACCAATATGCATAAAGAACACCAAGGCCACATAGTATGCTCACAACCAATTCCAATACAAGCCAAATAACTTCAATAAATCACCCATTTTTTGAAAACACCCTTTAACCATTTATCGTGCCAAACCACATTTCTATAAAACAACATATTTATTGAAATACATCTTTCATGAAACATTTTTCCATAATTTAAACCATTATCGATTTTAAAATCCACATTTTAAAATAAAAAAACAAAACCCATTTTCCAGCAATATCCCTTTTTACCCAAAATCCCCAAATCATCACAAAATGGGTTTTTACGAAGATTCATACATCATAATCACAATTAATTTCAATAAAAACAAATTAATTGCAAACAAACACTTGTGTTCTTGCAAAGTGGAGTTGGGAGAGAATCCACCAACCTTTAGAGTTCTATAGAAATCGACTCACAAGAAACCACACCACTAATCCAAAAAAATTATGCCCTGAAAACATTGTAGATCTTCGTCCCTATCATCAAAAGACCTTAATATCATCACTTAATGAAACAAAAACCATAGATCTACATCCAACAGATGTATATCTAGAAAACCATGAGAGGGGAGAGATAAGATCTAGAGGAAAATACAAAGAAACTAAGAGATAAGACTTACCTGAGATGAACTACCTTCAAACCACCAACCCCTTCAAACCACTTCCAAAATGAGTGGTAGAGAACACCTAGTTCATGATATGAATAAATCCCACATAGGGTTCATGTGGGTGAAAATTGGGTGAGTTAGGGAAAATCCCATCTAACCCCATTTTAATAAAACCGTTTTTAATTGGACGCACGGTTATCTCGCACGGTTTGATAAACCATGTGCTAACCATGAATATTCTACTTTCTAAACTTTGGAATATTATACGGTTACCTAAGATTATCGCATTGTTTCCCCTAACCGTGCTCAAACCATGCAACCTTAAAAAAACCTAAAAACTTTTCCAAAACCTTTCCAAACTCTACCAAACCTTTCCCAAACACTTCATATGAATAAAAAGGTATAAAAAGGGTAAAATAACTCAAAACGGGGGTGATAAATTCCCCCCGCCATTGGACTTTCCTTCATAAAAAAGTATAGAAACACCACTCTGCTGAAAGAGCTTAGGACATTGCTTAACCATCTATTTCTCCCACTCCCAAGTCTCCTCCTAAATCTAACCATGCTTCCATAGAACCTGAACTAAACCGATGATTTTACCATGAAATACTTTCTCTTTCCAATCCACAATCCTCACCAGAAGGTTCACCAAATAAGCATTTGGTTCTAGCTCAACATGATTCCAAAAAATCACATGGTCACGATTTGGCTAATACTTTTTCAACTCTGATACATGAAACACATTGTGCACTGAACTAAACTATCGTGGAAAATCCAATCGATAAGTCACATGTACCATATTCTCAAGTATCTCAAAAGGCCCAATATACCTTGGATATAACACACCCTACTTTTCAAACTAACAATTTCCCAACCTAGGAGAGATTATAAAAAACACCTGATCATCTACCTTGAATGACAATGGTCATCGACGATGGTCCACATACAATTTATGAAAACATTTATCCATCTCCATACTATTTTTGATAAATATGATTCTATTTTTAGTCTCTTGGAAAAATATCAGTCCAATCATTGACGTCTCATCCATTTCCTCCCAATATAAAGGATAACGACATGAATTCCATTACAATGACTCAAATTAAGCCATATGTATTGAAACCTGATAGTTGTTATTATAGGAGAACTCCACTAACGGTAAGTTCTCCTCCCATGATCCACCAAAATCCATCACACAATCCATTATCGTATCCTCCAATGTTTGTAACATCCTCTAGAATTAAACATCCATCTAAGGATGATACGTCATGCTCATCATCAATCGTGTCCAAAGGTATTTCTGCAATGATTTCCAAAAAAATATATGTGAACCTAGGATCTCTATATAATACAAATGAAACTGGAACACCATGCCTCTTTACCACTTCCTGGATATATATTTTGGCTAGATCTGCCACCGTATGAGATTT
Source organism: Viscum album (assembly GCA_963277665.1). Lineage (NCBI taxonomy): Eukaryota > Viridiplantae > Streptophyta > Magnoliopsida > Santalales > Viscaceae > Viscum > Viscum album. The sequence continues at coordinate 1,240,393,338 of OY728153.1, forward strand.
GTGAATCAGGATGAAATGGTCCGACACTATCAGTTGATCTACAATCACCCATATGGCATCATGTTTCTAGCCCATTCACAGGATGCCTCTCACAAAATCCATTTCTATTTTTTACCACTTACACAATGGAATAGAAAAATATTAAAACCTTCCTGATAGCTTTTGATGCTCTGTCTTGACTTGCTGACAAGTCAAGCATCTCGAAACAAACTCAGCCACTTTGCTTTTCATACCAACCCACCAAAACTGCACTTTAAAAACCTTATTCATCTTGTGAATTCCAGGAGGGATAGCCTACTTTGAATGATGATAATCCATGAGAAGTTCCTCCTGACAAGATGTCGTTACCACCATCCAATTTTGAAAACACAAAACTGAATTTCCATTCAGTTCGTAGCCCTCAAATGTCTCCCCGCCATTGAGTATCATCCTTATTGTCATACACTTGGAATTAGATGTATGTTCCTCTTTAACCAAACCAACCATGTCAGGAACCAATGAAACTAGAAAGAAGAACGCTCTTTCACCCTGATCCTCACATTCCAACCACATGTTGGCTATGAACAACATCAATTTCCACTAATTTGACACCTGTTTCACCACGTGAGAAAATTATTTTATACTTAATGCATCCTCCACCAAAATTTCCCGTACCCAGTGTGTAAAATAAGTCAAAATCAAACATTTATAGATATTTTATCCATCTCATTTACCTGAAGTTAAAATTTCTTTGTGATAATATATGCTTTAAACCCTTATGATCGGTAAACATCGTGAATTTCTCAACAAAGAGATAATGGCGCCATGTTTTTAATGCATGAATCACTATCGCCAACTCCAAATCGTGTGTTGGGTAGTTCTTCTCATGAAACCTCAACTGTTATGATTCATATGAATCCACATGATCACCCGGCATGAGAACACACCCCAAACTTGATCCTGATGCATCACAATACACCACATACCCTTTTCCTGGTTCGGGAAAAACTAATATTGGTGTTGATGTAAGCCAGCCCTTTATCTCTTCAAAAAATTTCTGGCACTGCTCATCCTAGTGAAATGGAACATTTTCCCTTTTCAAAACTAGCATCGGTGAGGCCAATCATGAGAAATCATGTACAAAACATTAATAAACCCCAGCTAGGAAAAGGAAGCTCTGTATCTCCAAAACATTATTTGGCAGTTTTTAGGAGATAACATCCTCTATCTTTTTCGAATCAACTAAAACACCCTTCTCATAAATAACATGTCTAAATAAACACACCTATTGTATCCAAAAGTTGCACTTTTACAATTTGGAATACAATCGATGATCCCTCAATATCCCCAACACTATAGCCAAGTGATATTAATGTTCCACCCTTGTCCCCAAATAAACCAGTATATCATCAATAAATACCACCACAAAAGAATCCAGATATCACTAAAATAATTTATTCATCAATTACATGAATATCATTGGTGCATTTTTCAGGTCAAACGGCATAACAACATACTCATAATAGATATATCTACTTCTTAAAGTTGTTTTGGGAATATCCTCCTTCCTCGCGTGCAATTGATGATATCCTGACCTCAATTCAATCTTGGAGAACCAATGATATCCTCACAACTGGTAAAAAAATCATCAATGTGTGGAAGTGGATATCAATTCTTAATCGTAAACAGATTAAGTCTACAGTATTCTACATAGAGTCATAGAGTTCCATCAACCCTTTTAACAAACACAACTGGTGTTTCCCATGGAGATGTACTAGGTCAGATGAACCCTTTATTCTCTAACTCTTCAAACTTCACTATTAATTCCATAAATTTTTTTGGTTCTATCTGATAATATGGGAGTGCGATAGGATTAGTCCCCGTAAGGAGATCAATCATAAACTCCACTTATCTCATGGATGGAAACCCTAATAATTATTTAGGAAATAGATCCATAAACTGATCCATAACTTCAGGGAGAACACTCTCCTCGACACCTTCCACTGATGCTAATGAAAAAGTTGATAATTGATATGATATCATGCCAAAAGCTAGTGGAAAAAATGAAGTCCTCATTTCCATGGTTATACCCATCAAACTAATAAAATGAGAATCAATAAAATAGTGGGAAGCATCCATATAAAACAAAGATTTCATCTAAATGGAATTTAAAAGAACTGTACCTTGTATCATGGAGGTTCCCGACTGATCATCCACCACAACCTATTCAGCTCCAAAAAACTTCTGGCTTGCCACACTCTTCTCTTTATCACCCAGTTGAGGTGTCATGGTATTACCAGAATCACCATGACTAACTTTTTTCAACTGATTAAGAGTATGTTTTTTCCCTTATCTCATTGAGGCATAGGATGCCTTCGACCCCTAAGGAGTGTCACGAACACCCAACCTTGGAGCATTACGACAGTACCACTGAAGATGTCCAATCTTCTTATAGTTATGACATGCTCGAGGTTGTATCGTACAATCCTTCTTGATGTATTTCATAGAGATACACTAAAAAAATCTTTATATACTATGTGGCTTCAGAGGAAGATTCACTGATCCTGCTATTGGGTTTTGAGCGGTAATCCCACCCTGAAAATAAGTGTCCCTCTTCTGCTTGAACCCATCATTTGAGTTCACACTATTCCCTAAGGGTAAAAACATACATGCTCATTCTGTATCCCCCAAAATACCTCTCTTATCCATCGTATCACTATTCAAAATTTCTATGTAATCATTTATACACAACACCACTATCTTGGAATTAATTTCTTACCTCAACCTAGATTTAAAAAATTGTACCATCAATGATGTGCTACGTACTACCTCGGGTGAAAACCAAACTGAGTTTATAAACATAGCTGCATATTCCGTAACCAAAATGATCTCATACTTCAAATGGAATAAATTTTTTGTGCATTTATTTCTGAATGTATGAGGGTAGATTTGTTTGTTAAACAATTCCTCAAAACCCTCCCATTTCACACCTTGGTTCGTTACCAATAAAACTACATGATGTATGTTAATGTAGTAACCTAAACCATATAGTGCCAAAATAAAACCAAAAGAATCTATAACAATTCCGAAACACCAATATAACCAAACCAAAACTAGTTTACCAAGAGGAAGCCTAAACAAGATATCCAAGGTAAACCAAGGCACCCTCTACTACTCCACAACAATATCCATTCTCCAAGCACCCCCAAACCACCCAAGAACCAAGAAGAACCCCTATGAAAATGAGATTCCTTATTCTTACCTGTGTCTAAGAATACAAATTTTGTAATATAACCAATGTGACAAAGCATGGGTGAGTAATATTACACAATAGTATTTTCTCAAATGGCTTCCCTACATGTGACACTAGGATAAAACTGTTATCACAATTACATAAAACAATTTTTATAAAACAACCAATAGTGAAACAATTACCACAAGCCAAACACACCCTTACCAAGCCACCTTTACCATATCCACACAAAAAGGGAAATCCAAACAATTATACCATAATCCATTTCACCATCACACATTTATGCCACTATTTTCCTCTTGAATAACAACACACACAAGGTAACTAATTACGGTGGAACTTCCTGTCCAAGGTCATTTACTAAATTACCAATCTAGTTGTACTTCCCGACCACTTATCCTTAATGGTGTCCCTTCTGTCCACTATCCATTACCTTTTATAGTGAGACATCCCAACCACTTCACACACAATCATAACTATCCATAATACTTAACCAACTAATAATCATAAATCACACCAAGGCCACACATTATGCACATAACCAATTCCAACACATGCCAAATCACTTCAATAAAAACCCCCTTTTATTGAAAACACCCTTTAATAATTTTCTCTTCCAAATGACATTTCAACAAAACAGCATATTTATTGAAATTTATCTTTTATAAAAAAAATCCTTAATTCAAACCATTATTGATTTTAAAATCAACATTTTAAAATCACACAACAAAACCCCTTTGCAACAATATCCCATTTTACCCAAAATCCCCAAATCATCACCAAATGGTTTTCCACCAAGATTAACACATAATAATCACAATTAATTTCAAGAAAAAAATTGAAAAAATGCCTCATGTTCTAGAAAAGTGGATTTAGAAGAGAATCCACCCACATTTAGGGTTCTCGTGAAATCGAACCACAACCAACCGCACCACCAATATGGACAAATGATCCACTGAAATCACTATAAATCTTTTTCCCTTTCATCAACAACCCTTAATATCATCATTTAAGGAAACAACAACCCTATATCTACATGAAACAGATGTAGATCTAGAAACCCAATAGAGGAAAGAGATAAGACCTTGAGAAAACCACATATAAACCAAGAGAGAAGACTTACCCAAGATGAACCACCATATAACCACCAAGAAACCCCTTCAAAACCCTTTCAAAATTAGTGGGAGAAAACCCCTAGCACTTGATAGGAAGAAATACCACGTAATGATCATATGGGAGAATAAATGGGTGAGTTAGGTAAAGTCCCATCTAATCCCGTTAAAAAACATTTTTAATGGGTTGTGTGGTTAGCTCACACGGTTTGACAAGTCGTGCACTAACCTTGCTGTTGATACTGTCTAAATAGAAGAATATCACATGGTTACTTGGGATTCTTGCATAGTTTCCCCAAACTGTGCTTAAACTGTGTAGCCTTAAAAAAGCCTCCAAAATTTTCCAAAACCTTTCCAAACTCTCCCAAACCTTTTCCAACCAATTCATATACATAAAAAGGTATAAACAGGGGTCACATTTCTCAAATTGGGGGTTCTACAAACACCCTTTCCAGTACATTAGTATATAATGCAATCTTAGGTAATAAGAATTTTGAATGTATATTAGGTTGGGGACCCCTCTAGAACCGTCGTGTCTTCATTTTTTCATTTGATACAATCTTATTTGAAATCATCACACTCTTGGAAAAGCAGTTATCATAATCCATCATAGTACTATCAGCCCGATGGAGGTTGAAAACATTATAGATTTATCCAGAACCATATATTTGACATATATCTAATTAGTGAAAATAAATTTAATGTCCTACCACTATAAACCCTTATAATTTTTTTTCATTACCATCGAATGCCACCATATAATTCAAGTCCCTTCTATCCTGAAGGTGGAAAATTTCACCTTAACTGAATCAGTTGTTTCCAAAAAATCAAATAGAGTCTCAATATTTCTCAACCAAACCCCAGCCCTTTGAGGATAATTAGATCTATGAAATTTTGGTAGCTTCTGGAGGAGAAAATATTGAGGAAGATTCCAAGATGAATCCCTATAATGTTCCACCATTCTAGCCTGAATGGGAATGGGTGTTAGTGCCTCTCCTAGAGCTTGGAATGTGTGTAGAAAAATCTCAACAAGAATCTAGTCCAAGAGAGGATCTTCTTGGTGTGGCTGACCAGGATCTTCCTCCATGGGCCTATTCAGATGACTTACATCATGCATGATGCTACACAATTTACTAGAAAACATTGAATTCATTACAAGGGATAAGAAAACATATCAGAGGATAGATACTATAATATGAATTACATTATATAGAAATTTAATATTTGGAATCCATCATACTCAGATCAATGGAAAGAAAATACTAGAATTATATAAAAACATTCCTGAAACACACATTTCACAAACACCCATGGGGACTTATGGATCATTATAGTGACTTTTGGATAAGATCTTGCTCAAACTACCTTAAAATTCATATCAAGACCTCCCAAACCACATTATTACGTCAAGTAAAGATGTTTAAACATTCACCTTGGATACCAATTTGTCAAAAACTATCCTATATATCCTAGTAGCCTATTACATGGGCCAACACTAACATATCTTGAAGGTCATTCCCAATCCCCATGGGTTGGAGACTAGCACCGTACATCATAGAAGATCAAAGAGGGAATAAATTTTCAAAAAAAAACAATGGAAGATAAAAGTTACAAATCAGAATGATCAACACATCAAAAGAATAAGTTACAAAAACAACAGGTAAAAACAAAAATAGAATCGGTACATTATGAAGGTAATTAATATATAACAATATTAAAACTAAAAAATCCCATGATACAAGTGGAGAACATGTCTACTGGTCACCTCTATCATCACCTCACAGTCCAGTGGATCTAGAACGTCCACCACATCCTAGTGGTTATTTCCCTTTTGTCATTTTAGGCAAAAGAAAGTCAATTAACACTTAATGGAAATGGTAGGGTGTGAGATATAAATCCAAATAAGGTATCACAAGGTGTTCCATAATCAATATAATAATAATATACCCTTATTTATATTAGTTCAAGTAAAATAAGGCATTGAATTTCATTTTAATATTTTAAACCAAAACATGTTTCCATAATAAAAGGGTGAATGATATATCAAAAAAATAAAAAATACTAAATGAACATTTTATATAAAACAGTTTATATCAATTGGAATGAATAAAAAATTTCAATAAATCAAAAAAAAGAATATCAAAAAAAAGAACCCATAGAACCATGGTCAAAAAACCTTATGGTACATTAATTACTTATTATAGTATCCACACATATCTCATTAGTGATCATAACTCAAAAAACTGTTTACATGCAGTCATCGCCCCAATAAGGGAACCCATTCCTAGAAATCAATTTATACCCCAAAAATGGGAACTCATAAAGGCCATCCTAATCCGACTTGGTATAGTTATAATTGTCATCATAAATCCAAAGATATGAGATCAAGATCATAGAATCATCTTCCCAACCACCTAATAACTACCCAATCTCCCATTGAATTCATTCATTCAATCAATCAATCAAATAGGAAACCAATCATTTTGAAATGTTTTAAAATAAATGATCAAATAAGAAAAAATACATGTTTTAAAATCAATTAAAAACTCAGTTCAATTGAATAAATATAATTATGGTTTCAATAATATGGAAAATAATTATGGAAATTCCTACATCAAACTAGGGACACAAACACCCGAAATGGGATCCACTAATGAAAGGGTTAGAATATGAAGAAAGATCCCATGATGAGGATAGAAACGATCAATAACACAGACCAAAATATAAATAAATAAAATGTAATGGTTCTACCTCAATCAATGACAACAAAGAAACTGAAAGGATCTCTTGCCCAGAGATATGAAAAAATTCCCTGAGGATCAAATTCTAAAGAAAGTGATGCAGAAAGAAAGAAGTTCTTCAATGTTGACTAGGAAAGCACTTATGATGATAGAAAAAGAGGTTGTGGATGAATAAAAATATAAATTATATATGTAGTGCCCTAAAAGAATAAATTGTTTGATTTACATGACGTGTAACCCCATTAAATGTTATATAATCCACAAAGGTCAAATATTCCCAAAAATGTCTCACATGTTTATAAAAAAATGAATTTATAAATTAAAAGGTGTTTACTGCAAATACATGGGGTGTAAACATTTAACACCCTATAAAAGTTCACACTATCAGCCTCGAGACAACTAGATATCATGTAATCCCATTACATGTTGTATAGATATACCAAAAGAAAAAAATAGTCCATTTTTTGTAGAAAAACATCCAACCACCCCAAAAATTCTCGAAATATGGGTATAAATCTATAGATACATTAACAAAAATATACTGGGACTCTATTAATTCAAACAAACATACATCCATGAATTTAAGTTTTTTTCCCCAACAAACACTATCCATCCTCGGGAGTCCTTAAACACATCTAAATAAAGAGGAATATGAATAAATGTATCGAAAATAAATGAAAGAGAGTTACAGAGTGTTGAAAATTAGAACTATTTAAGAAAAAATCTATTAGTTACTTATGGATTATATTTACTATAACATGTTAGTAATTTTTTATTATTTCATTTGGATTTTATAATATAGATATAGATACCTATTAATTTAAATTAATCTTATAATGATTATACTATTTAAGGTAATTTAATATAATTTTACATTGATTTATAAAGTTCTTATCTCATTCCATTATATTTTTAGTTACATTATGTGAAAACAAAATCAGTGAAAATATTTTCATGGTAATTATTAACAAATAAAGGGTGGTGTTTTGTTAATGCATTAGATAGTAATATGGACATTATAGAACCATAAAAAATTAATTATTTTCTTATTAACTTATAATAATATTATTACATAAGTTCTCATAGTCATCTATGATATTGTTTTATATAAGCGTTCAAGTAGGTGGTTAGATCGACCCAAACATGAACATACCATAATTAACTGATGATTACAGTTATGAAAGTGGTTTATTTTGGAATAATATCATTATTAAATAATAGTAGTGATATTATTATGTATTTTTAATGTTTTTAATAACATTTTATTATATTTAATAAAATAATAATAAAAATGTATGAAATATAATATGTGTTACTTTGTATACTTGGTAGAAGGAACATGACAGGGTTAACATTTCCATTTCCCAAAGAATGAGTGGGTGTGTAAGTAGATTATAATTTATCTCTTCGTAATAATAATTATATTATATATTTAAAATTTATTCTTAAATTATATCCTTATAACCAGTGACAATAGTTGGTGGTTAAAAATGAATAATGTCGCTTCATAGAGGCAGTAGTCTTCATAACACAGGATAATAATTATTTTGTTTTTATAAGTGGGTGGAAAGGAATACATAAGGTTTCTTCCATTGATATAATAACACATTAGTATAATAATTATATTAAGGTCATTATATTACTAGGTATAAGGTTGTATTTGAAGATAAATATTAATTATAAAATGTAAGGAGTACGTTATACTAACATCGAGTCTTTAAACATCCTCTTGATGAACTCCATAGAATTTAATTTCTTAGGATAACCTATTGTGACTAGAGAATTTAGGAAATTTAAGTTACACCTAGGTGAGTAAAATTTTCAAGGTTTCAATCATATTTATATTGTAATGTGGATCATTGAAAGGGTGGAAGTGATCGCCTTTTTTATAAGTTATTAAAAGGGAACTTTCTTTAATACCCTTCACTTTTCAATAATATCATTACATTATTCAAATTTTAATGACTAAAAAAGTTACAAATAATGAATTCTGAAATTATAATCATTTTAAAAATCCTCAAAAATTTATTTCCACGTATTTTTAAGTCATTTACTCTTATATTTTTACTTTTTTTCCTGGGTAACTAGTTTTTAGAAAATTAAATTATTTTTTACTAAAAATATAAAATACCCTATCCAAAGAAATTTTGATATCTTAAACATAAATTTATTATCAATTTAATATAATTTAAATTCAAAATAATTGAAAACTAAATTCTAAATTAAAACATTTTATATATGAAAATATGTTTTTTTATAAAAATGGTATTTTAACCATTATGTGTTATTAATAATATTTTTAAATGATTAACAATAATATGTGTTTTGAGTTACTAATATATTTTTTTAAAATTAATATTAATGTTTTTTAATAATTTAATTTAATGTATTTGATAAAAATACATAATATTAATAAAATAATTCTTTGAATATAACCCTTTCACCATTATCATGGTCATTAACTTTAATCTTAATAATATAATTTTTATGATAAAAAATATAATTAAATTTATCAAATAATAAATAAATTGTAGTCCCAAATATTAAATTTATTTTTCAATATTTAATTTTGAAAAGTGATAAAATCTAATTTTTAATGTAAGGTCATAAAAACATTTTTCTGTGTGAAGTATTTCTTGAGTTTCCAAAATGATAAAAATTTAATTCATAAATTTAAAATAATATTTTTAAATTATTTTAATTAGTTACTAAATATATATTTTTTATATAAAAAAATTTCAAAAAAAATAAGACATTCTTGTGTTTTGATAAATACCTAAAATTTAGAAATTTAATAAGTTCAGTATTTTCACTATTCATATACAAATCAATTATTTTGGAAAAATATAAAAAATTCCCTTTAAGATAATTTTTTATTCATAATTGATGAATTATGTTTAATTTTTATTATTAAAAATTTAAAATATTAAAATTTATATTTCAAATTAAAATTCAACATATATGAAGAAAAAAATACGTTTATTGAAAACTATGTTTTTAAAACACTAAGTGTTCCTTATCATAGTTTTTATGAATTTTATAATTGATTGCTATACTTTTTTACTTACTCAATATGTTCTAATTCATAATTTTTATTTATTAAAAAAAATCTATTTATTTTAGTTTGGTGTTGTGTGTAGAGAAAGCTATCATATATAATGGTCTTCTTGAAAATTTTGAATAATGAATAAAGAGAAGTGAGATATAATTTTGTGGAGTTTAACTAGGTACCTCGACACTATCAAATATAACATATCACATGAGGAATGATATAATTTATATTTGACAAAAAAACCCTCAAACAGTCAAAAAATATTGAATGATCATTTCATAAATTCTCCAAACATTTCAATGCTTGAAATGCTTCACTAAAGCCTATTTATAATTATTTAACACTTAAATGATTGTGTGAGATGTAAAATCACAAAAAATCCATCATCATATACTGAATAACCAAACATGATAGCATTTTGAGAAAAAAAATGATTAATATAGAATGATATCACATATCATAATAATCCTAGGAAAGTACACCATAGAGTGGAGACACTCACCAAGTCATAGTGTAACCTAAAGTGAACCACGAAGTGTTCTAAACCCCCATGATGTGGTTATAAATTTAGTGAATAATTAAAATCATCAAAATTGATATCATTACATTTGTATAATTATAGAGATATGGGAAACATGATCACTTACGGAATAATTATCTTGAAAATATCTACCCATTCTTATATCTTATTGATACTACTTTCACCCCTGAGAATATCCCGCACACGTGCATTGTACAAGTAGTGAACTAACAATCTCTAAAACTCCCTTGAAACCTATATCAATGAGGATTTCCATCGTAAAAAAATTAAAGAATGTTATACATATTTAATAACTTCAATTGTCTTGGTAGGGGTGATGTATAACCATTCTCCAATTATTAAAATTTTGATTCCTCGTCCTCACTCAATTAAGGATAGAAACATATTCATTAGATGAGTTTTACTATATAATCCACCTCCACCATATTCACCTTCTTGTATTCTATAAACATAAAATCATTTAAATAACTCGGGTTGTTAGTTAAAATTTCTTAATGAATAACTCCTAAGAAATCATACAGGTTAGCCCCTGCTCCTTCTTTGTAATGACTTTACTTTTTTTTAAATGAATGGATTATTTGTTTTTAATTGTGAATACCTTAAATAGACCTAATAATGAGTCTTAAGCAATTCTTAGTGTACATAAGAGTGTCTGATGGTCTTTCAGAGCTCTGATATTCCTTAAAATGGTCTAAGTGACTAGGTCGCACGCCTGTGGGGCTACAGACAGGGGAACCTATAGGTCTTCATGGTTTTCCTGCAACAATGTGGTACTAGGTGCATGTCCATGTAGACTAATGAAATTTTGGGATAGAGCCTTACTGCATGATTTGAACATGGTTTGAAAATCAGGTGTATAAACAATGCAACCTTCATTTTTGGGGTAAAATGACCCTTTCTCTCACACTTAAAACGTAAGTTTCTTTTTCTTTTCCTCATACCTCCAGTGGAAAAACTAGGATATCTTCCCCTCCACTGAGCTCAAGACCCCCTCAAGCTTTAATCACCAAAAACTCCATCAGGAAACCATTTCTCAATCTGTCAAAGGAATTGGATATACCAAGGTATGGAAAACAACACTAAACTCTATTTCCTTAGTTAATCTCTCCATCTATTGCACTCTTTGGATAAGGGATCATTCTTTCTATTTTTATGGAGTTGAACTGAAATTAATATCTCTTACAACCCTCTTAAAATATGATGTTAATAATGAGTGAGGCTTCGTTTATATCCCTAGGTTAGGTGGTTACATAGTTTTACATTTGATTTTTGGGAGTTTTGTATTTATTCCATTTTGGAATGTGCCAACCTTTGTGGATGAACTCATTTATGTTGATTCATATATGTCTAGATGACCCTAGAAAATATATAGACGAATTGGTCTTTTTTTAGGGGTTTAAAAATCACTCATACACTACATGGACACCTTTAGGTGTGCCACCTTGAAATTGGTAATTTTGGCCAAATGGCTCAAAATTCTTGAAACCTAATTTGTCTTCAAGGTTTACTTTTTAGTAAAATTTCCCTTTTATCATTTATGTTACATTTAACCCAAGATACCCCATGGTTGGCATTACTAGACTAAGAATTTCCCTCGTGGGAATTTGAGTTGTTACCCATGAATTCCTCTTTGAGACTTGAACCTTTGAATTGGTTTTACCATCTCTTATGAATTATATGTTTTTCCTATGTTATATGGGTTTTGTTAAATGGATATTTAAAGATGATATAATCCTTTAAATTTATTTAACATGATCCATTCCTTGTAACTTGTACAATATTAATTCAATTTTCCATGTTTAGGACAATTGATTGAGATGACCTTGTATAGGATGAATCAAACCAATGGCATAATTTTAATTAAATTGAACAAATGGATTTCAAATTAAATTATCCCTTGGTATGGTAAGACCATGATATTTATAATGAATTATAAAATTATTCTTTTGAAATGTAATGTTTTAAATTGAATTGAACATGGTTAAAGGAACACATGAGAGGTTTTTCCTTGCATTTCATGTTATATACTTGATCATTCCTTGTTTATTTGAATGGAATGATGACAAGACATAAGAGGTAATTCCATATGATCATATTATTAAATTTTATCATACATATATAATGGACTATATATAAATGATTATGGATTGGAGGTAAATCCCTATGCCAGTTATACATATTATATTCCTTTATAGAGGCTGGGAATTATGGTAAGGGACTCAGTAGGGCATGAATACCCATGATCCCCTTACATCGGTGTTGGGAATGGAAACCCTAGACAGTACTTCGATATGGGGATGGGATTTTGACTGATGTGTTGTATATAGATTTTTGTGATGGGAACACTCACCATCTTGAGTTTTGGATACCCACTCTATCACGATGTAGGGATTACCACCCCTTGAGTAGAGCTAATTAGCTCAAAGAGTGGATCTAGATGCATGTGTGTTACATCCTGGTTAACTATAGAAAATATGTGTGTGTGTGTGTGGGTGTGTGTACCTATATATACTATATATATTGACATAATTAGACATACTAGCCATGAGTTGAGGCAGGTAGACCCACTCGGTTTCCCTTATGAACCATAATGTGAGGTTACTTATTTTTTCAGCATTGCATGACATTCATGTATATACTTGCACACTGTTTATTTACAAGAATCTAATAGGATTTCACATATTCACCATTGATGGTGTCCTACTAAGATATTTATCTCACACCCTACTCAAGTTTCCTTTGGAACCAGAGAAGATTATATTGTTCAAGTACTGGTAAGGGTAAAGTCCCTTCTATAGGTTGTTGACTTGTTCTACCTAGTAGGATCTTAGGAGTAGAGGATCTAGATATGGATTGAGATGGTCAAGGAGATATTTTTCCATTTTTTTATTTTGTACAAATCTATATCATTCTTGTATCTGTTCATTCAATTATATAATCATGGCACGGATCATGGTAATAAAAACTACTTTTGAGTCCTTATATATATATATATATATTCTAGTTTTCTAGTTAACTTTTTATTCCACTGTTTCTTTCTTTCAGTTATCTATTTTATCTTTCTGTCTATTTTATTACTCTTTCACTACCATTTAATATTTGTTGTATCCACTGCACTTATCTAACATGAGGGTATATTCTCTCTATTGTATTACCCTTACACCCTTGATTCTTGTTAGTAGCCTCTGGAATACATGGATACGTGCCTAAGGTCATGTGGCCAACTATTCCTGGGGAACAGGATAAGTGGCATCTGAGTCTGGGACATCACAAAGTGGTATCAGAGTGTGGAGTTCGATTCTTGATTTACTATTTGGTGAAAAAAATTGGAGATTGTGAAATTCTTGGGACTTGGTCATAAGTCATTATTGGGTGTCGTGAACCCATGTTGGGTTAAGGGCTAAGTTCCCTTATTTAACATTAATGTTCTATTCATGAATATTACATTTCGTATCATTTCACCATTAGGTGATATACATGACTTGTGATGTTATTAATAATTATTTCATGGAAATTATCATTTCCTTATTATCTCCCAATTAAATAAGGGCTCTACATTGGATCATGCATCATGATAGGAATAGTCTGAATAGTTTGTTCATTTTTTCCCTATCACGTTTAATTTTCAATGAGCATTACCTATTGCATAGTAATTATGACTTGTTATATATATAGTAGTGTTGAAACCTTTTTTTGTTTTTGGATTTTATTATTGTGTGAGGTTAGTGGGTGCCAAAATATGATTCTCAAGATTTATGGGACTTTATGGATTGGAAAAAATCATTCCATCTAGCTCAACCATTCAAAAGGTAAATGGAATCCAGGTGAATGCCAAGTTCAGGTACATAACATGAATGGGCCCTTATGGACCAGAAAATGCCAAATAATTTGATCTAGTTATTTAAAAATTATTTAAATGTTTAAATGTCCATTTTTTTCAAATGGTAAGTGACCAATAACTTGATAAAAACTGTCTTATACATGATTAACACATAAATTTTACCCGAAAGTAGTCTTAGTAGTGGGTAATGTGTGTTTCTTCATTCTAATAGTTTTTCACGGTATGTTATGTCATCTAGAACTAGATTTTGAAGCATGTAGAGAGGCATGTTCACTCTGATAAGAAGGAATTATTACATGTCCTAGTATCTTGGATGAAATATATTAAATTACTTGAATCCATTCAGAAATGTTCATTCTCCATTTTCGCATTAATCTTTCATGATGTCCTCAAGTCACAATCCATGAAGGTAGTGATGACCATATTTATGATGTGGTTGGACATTAGCCACTGGTCATTCCTCCTTTTGAGCCACCAATGGATTCACTTCGTGTTCCTAGTTTGGGCGCCAATGTCTAGTTTTTAAATGTTTTCTTACGGATGTTTCAGAACATGCAAGGAGGAGTGTGACCTATATCGAGTATGGAAAAGTTGACTTGTGAGTTTCAATAGTATAATCCTCTAACCTTCTTGAGGGATGATAAAACACTTTTTGTGGAGTCTGGGATAGAGGTGATCCTATATATTTTCAATCATCTACAGATACCTCTATAGAAGATAGTCAAGATAGCTACCTATATGCTTCAAGACTAAGCTAAAAGGTGGTGGGATGTCATCACCCAAGTATATCGACATAAAGAGATGGTTTGGGATGACTTTCATACTTTATTGTATGAATATTTATTTCCTCAAACTTTGAGGACTGACAGAGCTAGCAAATTTATGAACCTATAGTAGGGAACCATGTTAGTTATGGATTACCCATCTTGCTTCACTGAGTTTCAGAAGATTTTTACTTCTCTAGATGCAGATGATATGATGATAACTAGAATATTTGTGAATGGGATAGGTTATTCCATATGGTTGTAGTTCAACATCTTCAAGTTTATAACCATATCTGAAATCGACAACCAGCCCCTAGTTACAAAGCGTAATCTGAGGGAGGGTGATGAGATCCTTCATGGTTTGATACCTAGGGATTCTAGTGGGTCCTCTTCAGGTAAAAAGTTACACATTGAGGTATCATACGGTGGTAGAAGTAGTCATTCTCCACTCATGGGTAGATTTCTTTTTTTCACCAGAGTAGAATGCTAGGGCATGTCAAAAAACAGTGTCTGTGAGAACCTTTTGAGTGTATAGTTTGTGGATGGATGGGTAATATTCATCATTTATTCAAGAATTTTCCTCAGGGGCCTAGTGAATGGGGATCCGAACCAACTCCTTGGTCCAGAGTAGGATCAGTAGGATCACGATAGTCAGGTACTTGGAATACCACCGTTTTGTTAGGATGAGGTGGTAGTCAACGCAGAGAAAGATAGACATTTGATTCTTAGTGTCAGTAGAATGGGTCTTCACAGGGTAGTTAGGAAGTAACTAAGGGCCAAGGTACAGTCCATATACCTAAATTCTATCATATACTGTAGGAGCAGAGTGCCAGACAATCTACTGTACCAGGTACCATTCTAGTTACCTCAAATTTAGTGTCTGCATTGTTTGATATAGGTGTGTATCACTAATTTATATCTGAGACAATCACTGAAAGTCTCAGCCTTGACATTTAATATTATCATGATTTTACGATGATATATACACCTTTAGGTATCCATTCAATGTGCCTTTTTCCACTATCATAATTTCCCTCCTGATATAGGGGTTACCTTCTTTTATGAAATCCGTATGTCCTTGACATGTCAAGCTTTGATGTAATCATTGGGATGGACAGGTTGGTTCCCTAAATAGCTCATATTGACTAATACTATTAGAGGGTGACTTTTGCGTCATAGGATGACACTATTCACGTGTATATGGGTGCCTTTTGGGCAATGTTATAGCATAGGTGTCTAGTCTTTACATAGATGACCAAGGGTTAGAACCCAATAACTTTCTCCTATAGTAGATCATTTCAGATATTTTTTTCTTAATGGATTATCAAGTCTACCTATGGCGCGAGTGGTAGAGTTTACTATTGAGCTTGTTCCAAGAGTAGCACCTATGATTATTCCTCCTCATAGGATGGAACCTAAGGAGCTTCTAGAGCACAAGAATCAATCATAAGATCTAGAGACCAAAGGCTTTATACACCCCCCATCACTTCTCCTTAGGGTTCACCGATCCTATTTTCCTAGAAAGTAGATAGATACTATAGGCTTTGTGTAGACTAAGGTTAGTTGAATCAGCTAACTATCAAGAATCAGTATCCACTTCTTAGAATTGGTGACTCTTTGATCATATCTAAGTACCTGGTCATGTTTTTTAGGATCATGAACGCACATATAGACTTCATGGTTCTTATGAATTGGGTATTCAACACATATATGGACACTTTGTTGGTTGTCTTTGTTGACTATATCTTTGTTTATTCATGCTCCAAATAGGACTATACAACCCATCTTTAGATCTAGCTAAATTCACTAAGAGAGAATCATGTCTATGATAAGCTCATTAAATTCCACTTTTGGATCGATAAATTCTACTTCATGGGTCATATAATCTTATAAATAGGGGTTTTGGTCCACCTAGAGAAAGTGATAGTTGTTGTTTCTTGGGATTATCCCAATAATATCTTTAATATTCGGAGTTTATTGGGGATTCCCTACTACTAGAGATGCTTCATCCAGGATTTTTCATTCCTTGCGGTGCAGATTACAAGATTCAAAAAGAATGGTGTGAAATTAGAATAGTTTGAAGCTTGTGATGCAGCCTTTCAAGAGTTGAAGAGAAGGCATACTTCAGCACTGATATTGATTCTGTCAGATCAAGGAAGGGATTATATAGTCTAATGTGACACATTGGGTTTCATTCATATAGTTTTACTAATATAGTATGAGTGGGTTGTTTTATATGGTTCTTGTCGATTGAGGCCTCATGATAGGAACTACCATACACATGACACTGATCTCACTGAAGTGGTTGATTCCCTACATTGTTGGAGACACTATCTTTTGTGAGAGAGTTTTTTGGTGTACACTGACAAAAAAAGCCTCAAATACATCTTCATGTATCAGGATCTAAATATTAATCATCACAGGTGGGATGAGTACCAAAAATAATTTGATCTTGATCTTGTTTGTACTCCAGGAAAATGGAATTTGGTAGCTGATGATCTGAGCCAAAATACTCAGACACAAGTGGTTCATGAATCCAGTGATAAATGGAAAATTATGGACTTATTCTTCTAGATTCACATTGAGGTTTAGGAGGACCATGGTTAGACTATACACCTAGGATTATCAATGAAATATACTCTTTTGGAACACGTAAGTATGACATAGCTATCTGATCTTGATGGCTTTGTCCTAGGGTAAAGTGTCTTAGATGACAATACATCTTCTGGTTGGATGGACGATGGTAATGATACTATGTTGTTCCATTGGCATGTATAGGTCTATGTAGACATCAAAGAAGACCAGATGATAGTTTTCCATGCCTCAGCATAGGCAATTCACCCAGGTGTCACCAAAATGTATTGATTCCTATGACACCAGTACTGGTTGCCCATCATGAAATGTGAGATACTCTATTTCATCACTTGATGTTCCACCTATCTGTAAATGAAAATAGAATATAATTTTCTAGTATTTATTATTCATTTATTCATTATTGGGTGGAAATGGGATGATGTTTCAATGGATATCATGATTGGTATATCCAGATCACCTCATGGAAATGATGCAGTATGTGTTTTCGTTGATCGTTTGATGAAGGTTGCACACTTCTTACTATTGCAAGAGACCCTCTAAGGGGACGATCTAGGATTATTTTTCATTAAAGAGGTTGTAATTCATCATGGAGATACTATTTTCTATAATTTTTGATAGATACGCTTGTTTCACATCATGTTTTTAGTTGGGGTTCCAAAAGGATTTGGGTACGCTGGTACTTCTTAGCATGGCATACCACCCGTAGTCCAATGAACAAATGCAGTATACAATTCAGGTCCAGAAGGACATTATTTGGGCTTGTGTTCTCAAATTTGGGGGTTCCTAAGAGGAACACATTCCTCTAATTGAGCTTGATTATTAAAATAGATTCTATTCTACCATTGAGATGGCTCCCTATGAAGCCTTATATAGTAGGTATTGTCGGTCACATATATGTTGGATAGAGGTAGGGGAAGTAGCTATTCTTAGACTATGTCTCATGTAGAAGACTACAGAATAGTTCAAATTTACCAGAAAGCATATGCTAATAACTCAGTCAAGATAGTAGCCTTATTCCATCAAATTTCGATGACCTTTAGAGTTTGAGGTCAGAGAGAAGGTTTTCTTAAATGTCTCGTCTGGGTTGGGGCATAGACATATTTGAATGTAGGGTAAGTTTTCACTAAGATTCATTGGACCCTTTGAGGTTGTGAAATGGATCATACTAGTTAATTACCAGTCATATATTCCTTAGATATATCGGTCCATGCATGATGTCTTTCATCTATCTTAGCTTCACTGATATCATCCAGACTCATCACATGTCTTTCAACCAGATGAGGTTGTGCTGGATATAAATGCCTCCTTTGAGGATTATCTGGTGTGTATTGTTGATCAGATAATGAAGACACTCTGAGGAAGGTATATTCCTATTAAGCATGTGTTATGGAAGCATGGATGGGAACAAGATGAGACCTGGGAATGACAAGTTTACATATGATCTCAATGGATGGACTCTTTACTGACAGTACCTCTTTACCCTTAGAAGGCCAACTCAGGGATGAGTTGCCATAAGGTGGGAGGTTGTAATGACCACCATTTTTAAAAAATGTACGGATCATTAGATTTTTGTTTTTTTAATACCCTAAATGGACCTAATTATGAGTCTTAATCAATTCTCGAAGGTCAAAGGAGATTCAGGGACTCATTAGGAGCCTACAGTTTTTGAAAATGAGCCAAGTGACTGGGCTGCATATCATTCCTAAATTGTGCAACCTAGGTTTCATTCTGGTACTGCTATAGATAGAGGCACCTGCAAGTACACGTATTTTTTTGCAATCGTTTTGGACCAGGTGCATGATCATGTAGCCTACTCCAATTTTGTGATAGATCCTTATCACATAGTTCATAGTTTTCAAACTGTGTGGTGGAAATGTTTGGGCAAAAATGAATCTTCCCCCCCCCCCTTAAACCTTAAGTTTCTTTTTCTCCTTTTCTCCACCCTCTAGCATCCAAACCAGGATCCCTTTCTCTCCTTTGAGCTCAAACTCTCCTCATACTTCAATCACCTATAACTCTTTCATATGGAACCTGTTTCACAATCCTTCAAAGGAATTTGATTTTCCAAGGTAATGTTAACCTCTACACCTCTCTTTCCTTGGTTAAAATATCCATCTATTGTGTTATTTAGATGTAGGCTCGCTCGCCCTATTTCCGGGCATTGGACTGAAACTTAGATACCTTCCAACCTGCTTCAAATCTTTTGTCGATATCGAGAAATTATTTATCTACCACCCTAATGTATGTGTTCACACCATTTTTTCATTTGATTTTTGGTCATTTTTCATTTATTCCATTCTTCCATTTGTCATCCTTTTTTGAGAAATTTTTTTTTGTTGGTTTCTACTTGTCTTGATGAGCCTAGCTCCTTGAGATATGTGATTGGTTCTTTATTTAAGGTTTTATACCTCACCCATACCTTATATGGACACCTTTATGTATGCCCCTTGAAATTGGTCATTTTGGCCAAATGGATCCAAATTATTAAAGCCTAATTTGGCTTACAACAAGACTTTTTAATGAAATTTCACTTATAACATGTTTATTACATTTAACCCAAGACACACCATCGGTGTTTGGACTTTCAAAACGTTTAATTTCCCATGTGCGAATTTGAGTTGTTTACCATGAAGTCCTCTTTTACACTTGAACCTTTGAAATGGTTTTACCATATCGTATGAATTAGATGCTTTGCCTATGGTAGATGGGTTTGGTCAAATGGATAGTTCAATATGGTAGCATTCTTTAAATTTATTGAACATGATCCCTTCCTTGGTACTTATACCCTATTAATTCAATGTTCCATGTTGAGGAAAATTGAGTGTGATGACCTTGTATAGGATGGCTCACACCAAATGGCATGATTTTAATTAAATGGATCAAATGGTTTTAAAATGAAATGTTCCATTGGTATGGTAAAACCATGATCAATATTATGCCTTATGAAATGAATCTTCAGAAATTTAATTTTTTAAATGGAATTGAACATGGATAAAGAAACACATGAGAGGTTTTTCTTCAAGTCTCGTGTTATATAATTCATCAAGACTTGGTTATTCGAAATCCTGATGACATTAAATAAGAGGTGATTCCTCGTGATCATCTTATAAAATTTGAACATGCTTATATAATGGAATATATGTAAATGATTATGGATGGGAGGTAAATCCAAATTCTAGTTATACATATTATATACCTTTATAGAGGTTTGGAATGATGATAAGGGGCTCAATGGGCCATGATAAACCATGCTTCCCTTACATCAGTGTTGGGCATGGTGGCCCTCACTAGTGCTTTGATATGGGCGATGGGATTTTGAGTTCCATGTTCTATCTAAGGTGTTTCTATGGTCTCACTCAGCATATCGAGTGTCCGGTGTGATGACCCCCACTCTATCAGGATGTAGGGCTTACTACCCCTTAAGTATAGCTTATTAGCTCCTATACTGGAGCTGGAAGATTGCGTGTTAGGTCCTGGTCCATTCTAGAAAAAGAAATATATATATATATATATATATATATCTGTGTGTGTGTGTGTGTCTATATATATATATATATGTATGTATATGTATGTATGTATGTATCTTTATAATATATATACAAGGACATGATTAGATATACCATCCTTGAGATAAAGAAGGTATACCCACTAGGTGTCCCTTAGGAACCCAAGCTGGAGTTTACTTATTTTGTCACCATTGATTTACTTTTCTATATATATACACACTATTTATTTGTGAGCGCCTACTCGGATTACATGTAGACACCATTGGTGGTTTCCTATTGAGATTTTTATCTCACACCCTGATTGGGCCTCCCTTAACCCCTAAGAAGATTATATTACTTTAGATACTAATAAGGTTAAAGGCACTTATTCAGGTTCTTGACTTGTTCTACATAGATAGATCTTAGGAACAGAGGATTCGTCTTAGGATCGAGATGCTCATGTAGATGCTTTTTTCCTTTTGTTCTTATTACTACATTGTAGCATGCTTTTATATGTTCATTCATCTCTATATTATTATCATGCCATCCATATTGGTAATTGACACTAGATTTGAGGCCTTTTTTGATATATATATATATATATATATATATTCTAGTTTTTCGGTTACATTTTTCTTCCAATGTTTTTTTTTCAGTTATCTATTTTCTATGATTGTTGTATTACACTTTCACTATCATCTAATATTTTTTGTATCTGTTTCACTACTTTGACATGAGGGTATTGTCTCCCCAATGTATTGTCCTTATAGCCTCACTACTAGTCGGCAGCCCTTGGCATATGAGGAGATGCGCCTGAGGTCATGTGGCCAACTGGTCCCGGGTCACAGGATAAGTGGAATCCGGGTATAGGGTATCACATTCTATACTTTAACAAAATAATCCACCATCAACAAGAATCCCATTAAAGTATAAAAGTCATAAGCCAAACATTTTTATTCTTAGGGGTATTAATGCACAAAATTATGTGATAGATATGATCAAATCCTTTCTCCAATTATTCTGGTAATACTTCACACAAAAAATTTAATGTTGATATAACAGAAAGTCCTTCTTGACATTTGTAGTAGTGGGTTTCCATCAAGTTTTTCTCATCCCTATAGCCTGAAATGTTTTATCAAGACTCTCTTGTAACACCCTGAGCTTCCACGGTATGCTTCTCTTTGAATAATACAGTAGCGTGTGTTTTACGCAACTTCGAGTTCTAACACACACCATGACCAATCAAAGTAGCCGTTATAAATAGTAATACCCACTTTTTTAAATTTTATAAATTTTATCTCTCAAAATGGACTTCATTTTTGGATTCAGAATTTCGAAATTAGCCTAGGGTGAAATTTTGGTACTTTTCGGATAACTTTCATATTTTGATGATTAGTGAAAATTAGTAAATTTTAATTAAAAACAACTTTTTTAATAGAAATAATTAATAGTGATAAATTATGAATTTGAGTGGTTTTAAATTATATTTAGAATATATTTTTACCATTTAATCCAATTTTTTTCATTGGAAATAATTTCACATTTAAACCGGACATAAACAAGTGTTAATCATTTGATAATTATTGTTTCTTAAAAACACGCTTTTTGTTTTAACAACAAGAATTAATTTTAAATTAATAAATGAAACTTTTATGTTTTGAATTTGGTAAAATATACTTCATTATTGAATTCGGAATATCAAAATTAGCTTAGGGTAATCTTTTGGTATTTTTCTGAAAACTTTCAATTTTTGATGAATAGTGAAAAACACTGAGTTACTATTTAAACCCGGCTTTTTATTTAAATAATTATTTATATTATTTAATTTTATATTAGGTAAAAATAGATACATAACACCTATATAAATTCAATGTAATTCATTGGAGGTATTTTATAATAATTTTAGATATATAAAAATTGTATTGAACTTTTTCACTGTCTTTTACCCACCTCCTAGGAGAATTTGTAAATTCACATAAAACTTAATTTTACCACTTCTGTGAGTGGAATTTCTAAAATCCAAGAGACACAGTTAATATCAAGGAGTAAAATGTGGTTAAATAATATAAAAATAATTTTTGTTGAATAGTAACTTTTTACTTTTATTTACCACGGTAAAAAGTAAATAGGGTAATTAAGGGTAAAAATGATATTATTATTACCCTAACACATGTACTAATTCTATTGGATAAGTTTAATTCAACCAAAAATAACCTTAGGAATAAAATATGACCCTTTAGGTCCACATGGATTAGATTAGGACATTTATTATTATTTAATTCAAAGAAGAGTTAAAAGAGTTAAAATCAAAGTTTAATAAATCAAACATTTTTAATATAGGGATATACATAAGATAAATTAGATTATAAATATTAATTAGAAAGATAAAAATATTTCCTACATAGTGGTATTTTAATTATAATTTTTATACATTAAATAATTAAATTTATTTATGACACAATGATGATGCATTAATTACCTTATTAATGAAAGAATCAAATAAATGGTAATATAAATATTAAAAAAAATATAATTTCAATGTTTTTATGACATCCACGAATTTTCTAGGTGACTATTACATGTTAGGGATAATTCAATGTATCTTTTTCGAATTAATAAAGTTTTTATGACTTTCAAAAAAAACAAAATACCAAATAGTGTCAAAATTGACATAAAAGAGTTTTTAAAATAAATATTATATTATTAATAGATATTAAATTCCTAAAAATATAAGGTTCGGCCAAAGGACTTGTATCATGATAGTTGTATCATTAATGGACCACTTGGGGGTCTCTTGGAGGTATATAGTATGTTTATTAACTATATAATATAAAAATACAAAGTGACATGGTAAGTGTCAAACTAATTAACCAAGAGTTAAAACTAAAAGATAAGGTTAATATAATGACCCAAACCTGTCTAAAATCTATTGGTTGAAAGGATTTAGACCCATACCCACCTTAGTCTTTGAATAATACACTTTGGATCCATTATAAACCGAATAAGAATTTATTATAAATTAATACTTTAAGTTTTTCTAAAGAGCCACTCCTCCCCCTTATAAAAAGACCCAACTTCTAACCAATTATTCACACCTTAAAAGCCTTTTGGTTTGGCCAAACCTTGACAAAATACTCTCTCAACTTTCATCACTTCAAAATAGAGGCCTTTTTTTATTATAAATCCAACCTAAGGAACCCTTTTGATCAAATCAAAAGGATGAACCCGAAGAAGAGGTAATGTTTTCACCACCCTCTTTCAAGTTCCTTTCTTCTTCAACTTATTATTTATTTGTTATTTCTATTCTAAAATAATAAATCCAGTATCTCCTATATAATTTTATGTTATTATAAATATGGTAAAACCATATTCTGTATTCTATTCTTCCTTTTAATGACATGTCACCATACATGCGTACGTACGGCTTACCGTCTCCACGTCATGGTGTTATTGTTATTCAATACATTATTATTTGGCTGGGTATAATAATGATGTGTATTTGATGTAAATAATAAATATAACATTATAAGGATTCTGTATATATGATATATCATCTAATTATATATTATTTTAATATCAAAAGAATGATATTTTCACTTGTGCGTACGTATGAATTACCGTCTCCACGACGCGATGAGATTCATTTCCAAGTTCACCATTCATCGACGATTATAAAAATATATATTACTAATAAGTAAGTAATATATGACATACTAATGCTACTATAGATATATATATTTATATATATAAGTATTTATGTACTTACATATATCTTATTCACTTACTTCCGTTCAATACTATATGAAAATAGAAACAACGTGTATGCGTACGTACGGACTACCGTATCCATAAACGGTGTTTTCCATTTCATATATATGTCCACTATACATATTTATATTCTAAATATATATGATATATTTATCATTTTTTATATTCTGGAAGTATTTAAATCATGATGTAAGTGATAAAACCAAGAGTAACAAGTTAAAACACATACGATAAAGAAAGCGATTATTACCCAAAATGTTAATTTAACATGGAAATTATTATTAAACGGGTAATATAAAGTCATAAATGAATCATGTATTATATCATAAATATTAATATGGTTTTGGTATAATTTACTAACATACTATGATCTTCGTACAGGAGGTTAAACGTACCCTCGACTAAAGGAAAATGCAAGGTAAGGGGTTTTCATCTCACTCCTTATTCCCATGAGATTCATGCCATATTGCCATTATTACCTTTTGTGTGGTGTATGTACTACAAATAATTTTATTCTTTGTGTAATACACTTTAATTTATCTGTATTTACATATTCATTGTATGATACCTTTTTCTTGGGTTGTATGTTTTGTAAGTTACCAAATTGGTAAGGGTTAATTCCTCAATCTCATCATTATCCGAGATTGTTTTTGTGTAAGTATTTACTGAGACATTTTTATCATCCATGTACATTTTTCATAAAAATGATTTCAAAATGAAGATTTTAAGGATTTTTAAAGGTACTCTTTATCAAGATCATAATTTCAAATGTTTTAAAGATTTATCTTTCTAAATCTTTTTAATTAATGTCCATGTTTTCAAAATGATTTTAAGGATTTATTTATATGGACATGAATGTTTTGAAATGATAATTATTTTCCAAAGTTTCAAAGTGGTATCGGACACTTTGATTCAAAAACCTCTTTTAAATTACTTCCTTTATAAATGTGTGACTTTTAAATGATTTTACAAAAAGGATATTTCTCTCAAAAATATGAAAATCCAGTGCAAATGTTATGCATTTAACGCAAGCTAAAAAATGTTTTCAGAAAACCCAACTCTCGAGTGTGGTAGACAGGAAGGGATTAGGCGTGGACCCATCATGGAATTTAATTATTTGAGGAGTCTCATAATTAGTTATTTTGTTTTTAGAAGCTTGCATAATGTTTTCAGAAAAACACTGGAGTATATTTGAGAAATTTTAAACCTAAGTATCTTCTAAAAAAATTACATCGGTAGGTCTCATGAGACAAACTAGTGTCTTGGCATGAGGCCTTGACAAAATCTTATTTGTAGTCTTGGCACGAGGCCTTGGCTACGTGGTTATGATAGTCTGGCATTATGCATTCCATCATTATGAAAGTGGTTAGTGATATTTCATGTGATTATCTGATTAGTAGAATATCCATGTGAATAAGTAAATGGAATTATTTCATTTTATTTCTACCATATTATGCTGAAGTTAAAGTTTAAAATGCTTTTGTTTTGGTTTTATAGATTTCCTTAAATGTTTATGCTTATTTTTGAAAGTTTTCGCTGTATTGCTTACCCTTACTGAGCATTTGAGCTCACCCCTTTCTATGTTTTATTTTTCCCAGGATTCCAAGAAGTGTATTGTGATTGATAAGCAGGGTTAAGACAAGGGAATAATGGCATTCATAAAGATTATTTATGTTTTTTTGTACGTCTTAAAGTGAAAATGTAGCATTCATATATGTGATCTATTTTTCCAGGACTGCTAAACTGATCGGTCCTTCGGGACTTGATTCCTTGTAATCATTCCAATGTATTAAAATAATACACCAACACTAGGTAACTGGGGTTGGGGCATTACAGTTGGTATCAGAGGAAGTATAGCAATAACCCTGGAAACTAGATTTAGATAAACTCTGATTAGAGAACATAGCCCTAAGTTAGACTTTGAGGATTAGTATAGAAGAACTTCCTAGAATTTTGGTATTGTAGAGATTTTTTGAGTTATCTGAGCAATACATCCCTGCCTGGATACGAGCAGGTAGAGGCGGCTCTGGCACAGATGTACCTAGGGGTAAAACCCAAAAACACTGCTTTGAGCTAGACTCAAATGGGAACTGGTGCACGACAACGGGCCTTGCTGAACTCTTGGTTATGACACTCCCAGGGGATATGCTTAGGATAATTCTCATTTTCTTTACAAACCATTATGAAGGGCTCATGAGTATATACTTACTCAAAGAAAACATTTTTATGATTGTGGATTATATCCATAAACTGTTCAATTTGCATTAGGTTTTTTGCACGTTTGGGAATTATTCATTGCAATTCATAAACTGACCTAGTTTATGCTATTGTATAAAAATGGCACCCAGTAGAAGGAATGTGAACTCATGTAATACGTATGATCCAAAGAGTACGAAGGAACATATCTTTCGTGGTTCTAAGCCAGAATTTAGAAGTTAAATAGTCTCCTACGTATTATCATCATATTAAGAAATAGTATCATATATTGATAAGATAAGTAATGAATTCTCGGAGTCCTATGGCTTTGAATGGAATCCAGAGAAGAAAAGTATGGTAAAGAGAAGTAAATATAAAGGGAAGAAGGTAAAGAAGGGTTTTTCCCATATGTGATAACTATGGAAAGAATCACCTTGGAAAATTCTTGAAGGGAATGAGATTATGTTATAAGTGTGGAGAAAAAGGACACCAAGTATGTGACTGCAAGTGTAAGAAAAAGGTTTCAAAATCTACAATGCTTCATCTACAAGGAGTTTGGACAATACATGAACCAATGTCCTAGTCATTAGACTATGCCGAAAATGATTCTATTGGATAATAATCAAGTTTTGATACTACCACAGATGAAGAGGAATGACTAGTATTCTTATGTTGTTATTTTAGAATTATTTCATTTAAGTATGGTATCAATGATGTTCTGGAAATAAATAAGGATTGTACTGCTGTACTATTTCATTAAGGATTTGAGATTTTATAGTACTAAGAAAAGTGACTCTACAGTGAGTTAAAATTTTTGGAAATTACATGGTTGAAGGAATGATAAACCTTAATATGGTCCTAATATTGAGGTAGTGATTTTGGAATAAGAGATGGTTGATTTTAGTAATTCATGATGTTGCGGTGTTGTAAAGGAATATATGAGGAAGGCATTCACATGTTATTACCTGGCAAAAAGGATCGTAATTATGTTTAACTTCCTTGTAAATTTTGGACTGTGAGTTTGGATAATAGTATTTTGGATAAGGTTAATGGTTGGAATGGATTAAGTTTGAAAGGTAATTTTTTTTATTTTTATAAAAGGACAACATGCAGACCGTGTGAAGACCCGTCGTGTCAGACAAAGCTGCAGGAATCAAACCCACAACCACAGTGCAATTGGGATTTATCACCTACCATTGTGCTACAAAAAGTTCCTAGATGGTATAATGTAGTTTTTTTCAAAAAGGGTCTGATATGTGAATTATAAATTCATTATATTTAGAACCCTATACGATTAAGATAAATAGAGTATTTTTTAGTTTTATTATGTTTCGGGGTGAAAGATGAGTTTGTGGTAGAAATTTATTAATGGATAAAACTCTAATTATAAAGTATATCTCCTTATGATCTTAGGAAATCTCATTAATTAATTCATCAACATTAAGAAAAGGAACTTAGAACAAAAATGTTGTCCTAGATGGTACCTTAGATCATCACTAATTTATGGCTTTGGGATTGTTCGCCTTTTCATAGTCATGTTCTCTACCACTCTCCATCAGATAATTGATGGTTATATTTATCTTCCATATCCATATTTTCCTACATGGAACCCTAGTATGTGTTATTTTCGGTAATCTTCATGCTTACCACTCTTAATTTTAAATAGAGGCCTCATTAATTCATTTTTCGATGTAGGATTTCAACTAATATATTTTGATACATCAAAAATGTGTTATCCTAGTACCTTATGTTTTGTTGAACCAATGGTATTTTAAATCATCATAGATTGATTAATTTAAGGACCTCAATTTTAAACTTTTTTGTGATTGATGACCTAAATCACTACCTATAAATATTTACGTTTTCCCCCCAATTATATGTCTCTAATTGCCACCAATGTCCTCCTAATCAAGTTCATAATTTTGTGGTGACCCTTTCATTTCTCTTTTCATCTTATTAAGACTAAATTTTATTAAAAAAAATTTTGATGTGGGTTTTCCCACAAAGATATTTTCTATTTTAAACCTTTATTTTCAAAGAAAAATATCAAATTGCGAGGATTCAATTTATTGAAGGAGGGGAGAATGTAACACCCCGAGATTCCACGGTACGCTTCTCTTTGAATAATACAGTAGCGTGTGTTGTACGCAACTTCGAGTTCTAACACACACCACGACCAATCAAAGTAGCCGTTATTAATAGTAATACACACTTTTTGAAATTTTATAAATTTTATCTCTCAAAATTCACATCATTTCTGGATTCAGAATATCAAAATTAGCCTAGGGTGAAATTTTGGTACTTTTTGGATAACTTTCATATTTTGATGAATAGTGAAAATTACTAAATTTTAATTAAAAACAACTTTTTAATAGAAATAATTAATAGTGATAAATTGTGAATTTGAGTGGTTTTAAATTATATTTAGAATATATTTTTACCATTTAATCCAATGTTGGTCATTGGAAATAATTTCACATTTAAACCGGACATAAACAAGTGTCAATCTTTTGATAGTTATTATTTCTTAAAAACATGCTTTTTGTTTTAACAACAGGAATTAATTTTAAATTAATAAATGAAACTTCTATGTTTTGAATTTGGTAAAATATACTTCATTATTGAATTCTGAATATCAAAATTAGCTTAGGGTAAATTTTTGGTATTTTTCTGAAATCTTTCAATTTTTTAATAATAGTGAAAAACACTTAGTTACTGTTTAAAACCGGCTTTTTATTTAAATAATTATTTATATTATTTAATTTTATTTTAGGTCAAAATAGATAAATAACACCTATATATATTATATGTAATTCATTGGAGGCAGTTTATAATAATTTTAGATATATAAAAATTTTATTGAACTTTTTTACTGTCTTTTACCCACCTCCTAGGAGAATTTGTAAATTCACATAAAACTTAATTTTACCACTTCTGTGAGTGGAATTTCGAAAATCCGAGAGACACAATTAATATCAAGGTGTAAAGTGTGGTTAAATAAGATAAAAATAATTTTTGGTTAATAGTAACTTTTTACTTTTATTTACCACGGTAAAAAGTAAATAGGGTAATTAATGGTAAAAATGATATTATTATTACCCTAAAACTTGTCCTAATTCTATTGGATAAGTTTAATTTGACAAAAAAAACCTTAGGAATAGAATATGACCCTTTAGGTCCACTTGGATTAGATTAGGACATTTATTATTATTTAATTCAAAGAAGAGTTAAAAGAGTTAAAATCAAAGCTGAATAACTATGAAATTTTTAATATAGGATTATACATAAGATAAATTCGATTATAAATATTAATTAGAAAGATAAAAATATTTCCTACATAATGTTATTTTAATTATAATTTTTAGACATTAAATAAATAAATTTATTTATGACACAATGATGATGTAGTAATTACCTTATTAATGAAAGAATCAAATAAATGGTAATATAAATATTAAAATAAATATAATTTCAAATATTTATGACATACAAGAATTTTTTTGGTTACTATGACATTTTAGGGATTATTCAATGTATCTTGTTTGAAGTAATCAAGTTGTGATGACTTTTAAAAAAACAAAATACCAAATAGTGTCAAAATTGACATAAAAGAGTTTTTAAAACAAATATTATATTATTAATTGATATAAAACTCTTAAAAATCTAAGGTTTGTCCAAAGTACTTGTATAATGATATTTGTATCATTAATGGACCACTTGGGGGTCGCTTGGAGGTATATAGTAAGTTTATTAACTATATAATATAAAAATACAAAGTGGCATGGTAAGTGTCAAACTAATTAACCAAGAGTTTAGACTAAACGATAATATTAATATAATGACCCAAACCTATCTAAAATCTATTGGTTGAAAGGATTTAGACCCTTTACCACCTTAGTATTTGAAAAATATACTTTTGAGCCATTAGAAACCGAATATGAATTTATTATAAATTAATACTTTAAGTTTTTCCTAAAGAGCCCATCCTCCCCCTTATAAAAGGACCCAACTTCTAACCAATATTCACACCTTCAAAGCCTTTTGGTTCGTCAAACCCCTGAAAACTTACTCTCTAAACATCCCTCACTTCAACATAGAGGCCTTAGTTTGATCAGAAAGCCAACCTAAGGATCCATTTTGATCAAATCAAAAGGAAGAACCTGAAGAAGAGGTAATGTTTTCACCTCCCTCTTTCAAGTTCCTTTCTTATTCAACTTCTACTTTCTTTGTTATTTCTATTCTAAAATAATAACTCAAGTATATCCTATATACTGTGATGTTATTATAAGTATGGTACAACCATATTCATTATTCTATCCATCCTTTGAGTGACATGTCACCATACGTGCGTACGTACGGCTTACCGTCTCCACGTCGTGGTGTAATTGTTATTCAATACATTATTATTTGGATGGGTATAATAATGATGTTTATTTGATGTAAATAATAAATATAAAATTATAAGGATTCTGTATATATGATATACAATCCAATTATATATTATTTTAATATCAAAAGAATGATATTTTTGCTCGTGCGTACGTACGGATTACCGTCTCCACGATGCGATGAGATTCATTTCAAAGTTCACCATTCATCGACAATTATAAAAATATATATTACTAATAAGTATGTAATATATGAAATAATAATTCTACTGGAGATATATATATTTATATATATAAGGATTTATGTACTTACATATATCTTATTCACTTACTTCTGTTCAATACTATATGAAAATAGAAACCGCCTTTATGCGTACGTACGGACTACCGTCTCCATAAACGGTGTTTTCTATTTCATATATATGTCTACTATAAATATTTATATTCTAAATATATATGATATATTTATCATGTTTTATATTCTGGAAGTATTTAAATCATGATCTAGGTGATACAACCAAGATTAACAAGTTAAAACACGTACGATAAAGAAAGTGATTATTACCCGAAATGTTAATTTAACATGAAAATTATTATTAAATGGGTAATATAAAGTCATAAATGAATCACGTATGATATCATAAATATTAATATGTTTCTGGTATAATTTAATAACATACTATGATCTTCGTACAGGAGGTTAAACGTACCCTCAACTAAGGTAAAGTGCAAGGTAAGGGGTTTTCATCTCACTCCTTATTCCCGTGAGATTCATTCCATATTGCCACTATTACCTTTTGTGTGGTCTATGTACTGCTCATAATATTATTATTTGTGTAATAAAATTTAATTTATGTGTATTTACATATTCATTGTATGATACCTCTTTCATGGGTTGTATGTTTCGTAAGTTACCAAATTGGAAAGGGTTAATTCCTTAATCTCATCATTATCCGAGATTGTTTATGTGTAATTATTTAATGGGAAATTTTTATCATCCATGTCCATTTTTCATAAAAATGATTTCAAAATGAAGATTTTAAGGATTTTAAAAGGTACTCTTTATCAAGATCAGAATTTCAAATGTTTTAAATATTCATCTTTCTAAATATTTTTAATTAATGTCCATGTTTTCAAAATGATTTTAAGGATTTATTTATATGGACATGAATGTTTTGAAATGATAATTCTTTTAAAAAGTTTCAAAGTGGTATGGGACACTTTGATTCAAAAATCTCTTTTAAATTAATTCCTTTATAAATGTGTGACTTTTAAATGATTTTACAAAACGGATATTTCTTTCAAAAATATGAAAATCCAGTGCAAATGTATATGTATTTAATGCAAGCTTAAAAAGGTTTTCAGAAAACCTGACTCTCGAGTGTGGTAGACAGGAAGGGATTGGGTGTGGACCCATCATGGCCTGTAATTAGTCGATCAGTCTTAGAATTAGTTATTTTTTTTTCAGAAGCTTGCATAATGTTTTCAGAAAAACACTAGAGTATATTTGAGCAATTTTAAACCTAAGTATCTTCTAAAAAAATTGCATCAGTAGGTCTCATGAGACAAACTAGTGTCTTGGAAAGAGGCCTTGACAAAATATTATTTGCAGTCTTGGCACGAATCCTTGGCTACGTGGTTATGATAGTCTGGAATTATGTATTCCATCATTATGAAAGTGGTTAGTGATATTTCATGTGATTATTAGATTGGTAGAATATCTATGTGAATATGTAAATGGAATTATTTCATTTTATTTCTGTCATATTATGCTGAAGTTCAAGTTTATGACGATTTTGTTTTAGTTTTATACATTGCCTTAAATGTTTATGCTTATTTTTGAATGTTTCTGCTGTATTGCTTACCCTTACTGAGCATTTGAGCTCACCCCTTTCTATGTTTTACTTTTCCCAGGATTCCAATAAGTGTATTGTGATTGATATGCAGGGTTAAGCCAAGGGAATAATGGTGTTCATAAAGATTATTTATGTTGTTTTGTACGTCTTAAAGTGAAAATGTAACATTCATGTGTGTGATCTATTTTTCCAAGACTGCTAAACTGATCAGTCCTTCGGGACTTGATTCCTTATTATCATGCTAATGTATTAAAATAATGCACCAAATCTGGGTAACTGGGGTCGGGACATTACATCTCTAATACTTCAGGATCAACAGTAGTCTTAGGAGGTGGATCATTTTCATCAGCTGCATCCTATAGAGAAAATGGTGGTTTATGAGGCTCCATACTCCACATTGAAGTATATAATCCCATTAGATTCTTCATCAATGAGTAAACAGGTTTAAATTTAGGAATATCATATTAATGGTCTAAATAAACACATAATCCTCTCTTATTAATTCCGTTTTATCATACACGTTCATACCATAAAAACATTTTAGTGTATTTTAAAAAAATTACTTAAACATAACCATAAAATGTATAACAAATAATAATTTTAAATGAATTTCTTAATAAAATTAATCAATTAAATAAATTAAATTAAAAAATAATCATTAATAAATTAGTAAAAAATCACTATTTTTTATTATCGATGTTTTAGTGTATATAAATTCCCAATTGATTCCAATTATTAATTAAATAAATACACATAATAATACGATATTTTTGGTCAGAGTGGATACTCAAGAGGGGGGTGAATTGAGTACAAATTAACATTTCTGTTAAAAAGTATTTCTAAAAAGGTTTTCCCCAAAGATTAAATACAGCCTACTTAATCAAGGTTATACTGTTATAAGAGATTGACAGTTTAAGTAACTTCTTAGAATATTGATTAATTCTTTGTAATCTTAATTTGTGTTATTAATATTACTTTTGAAGTTTTTATACTAAGACATGTCAGTTATAACCTCTTTCCAAGATTAACTATCAAAGTGAAATTAGTGATTTCTAGATTATATAGTAAAGAAATAAAATAGAGATAACTAAATTTAAGTCACACAGTGAATATGAAAAAAGTGGTTTAGTCTCAAGTCGAGACCTATTCCACTCCACGTGGTGATCACATGCTACCATGCAGTTTATATAAATAAAGTTTGATCCACACCCTGGATTGGGGTTAACAATAATACTCAGACTATCCAGGTCACACAGGGACCTCTTCTATAGTTTTTGTGGGGACAAAATACTAGGCCACACAGGGTCCTCTTCCACACTTATCTATGGGTATACACAAGAGTCAGTGAAATTTTGAGTAAGGATATCTTGTATCCTTTAGTTTAATGCAGGAAACAAAGTGTGTTGTTCTATAGGTATACACTCTGCTGAGAAGGTAATAAAGAGATACACAATAGAGGAGATATGTGGAGATGAGTTTAGAGATGCTCTACGTGTTTTTCTTTGTATCTTTGGACTTCTAAGATGAAGCAGATACAAAGTTAGAGTCCTTTTCTATAAAATAGAGTGTTGTGATTCTGCTTATGTTCTTCATAAGGTTCTACATAGCGAAGATGTTCTCTAAGCTTCAAATATTCTTTGTGTGTTCTTCAGCAGCATCGAGTTTCATGTAGTGTGCCTTTCTTTCAAAACTTCCTCCAAGTATCTTTTTCATTATGGTTCTCACGGCCTTTCTTTTCATTTTTGTATCGCCCACCATGATTCTTGGCCACACTTCACTTTTAACTTGGAATGCATGTGTTGGGGATGATAGGTTGCACATATTCTGCACCTCTTACCTCTTACTATCCGATGATATGTCTACAAAGAAACATTAATTATCTCAGTGCATTAAAATCATCAAATATGCCCGTTAGAAATTAAATTGAAATGCGAAAAAATAGTTGAATAAATGGTGTCACAATAAGTCATGAAAATGGTGTCTCCTTCACACAGTGTCTATATTGATCACGGTGTCTGATTGTCACGATGTCTCACGGTCACGATGTCTTGTTCATGGTGTCTTGTTCACAGTGCCTTTTTCATGGTGTCTTGTTCATTGTGTCTTGTTCACGGTGTATCGTGGTCTTGTTCACGATGTCTAGCTTCACAGTGTCATGATGTCTTGTTCAGGGTGTCTGGCTTCACAGTGTCATGGTGTCTTGTTCATAGTGTCTGGATTCACAGTGTCTTGCTTCACGGTTCCAGAAATACATAGCTAGTGGCAGACTCATGGTGTCTTAGACTTTTCAAAGTAACTATGTTCAGACTTAAATAATAATGATAATAGAAATAATTATACTAAAGCATTTTTCAAAGAAGGTATTATGAGAGTAGATCAAAGATAGTATAAAGTATTTAAACTGAATATAGAGCAATTAAGATCTTTCATGGGTCTTCTTAAAGCATGAGAAAACTTTAAACATAAATACACATGATTGGATATAATTTATAGGAGTTAACTGAATAATATTTGTGATCATTAAAACATGATTAATACATGAGGATTCCAACAATCTCCCCCTTTTCAATGATCACAAATCATGTACAGTTAAAGTGTTTATTGAATTCAACTATATATATAAAATGAGATAAAAGGCTAGCATATATAAACTTCTCCCCATTTGGGATTTTCAAAAAGATAAAATAAGAGAAGTCAAAAAGAGCACATTCTAGGAAGAGTAAACAAGGTTTAGTATCAAATAAAAGAGTAAAACAAAATCAATAGCATCCCTATCAAAAAAAAGTAATCACTATTCTTATTTATGGACTAGCCTCCTCTTTGCCTTTAGTTGTAGTGGCAGAAGAGGAATCCATAGTGTCAAAGGTTGAGGTAGTGGAAGGAAGTGAGGTGGTTGATAAAGTGGGTAAAGGTAGGCCTTCAAAGACTGATGGATCCAAGGTAGGAGTAATAGAAGATCTTGGTAGTTATTGATCGAGAATCACAGGCCTGATCTGACTTAGTGCTTGGATGATAGATATAGTGGTTGAGGCTAGGGCAGAGGAGAAGGTAGGAAATCTAGGTCTGAGTGGTACGGCCACTGGAGAAACAATGGTTGTACTCTGGATGTGAATATAGGGCCTTAAGAGTTTGATTAAATCTGTAATGATCTCTCCACCATACTACATGACTTTCTCAAAATGATTCTTGTTCTCTCTAAACTTGTCCAACAATCGAGTAAACTCTATGATCATCTGGACTTGGGTCTTGAAATCTTGAGTCATAGGAGGAATCCACATATTTTCTACAAGGTACTTGAAATGGTTTGTCATATCAACCTTGGAGAAGATTATATTGAAGTAGAAATTCACTTTCTTGGCAATCTCTTTCTAAGAATAATTACAAATTTTGTAGTGGATTTGTACTAGGTCAAGAACTCTATCATTGTTCTTCATCACTTTAGATAAAGAATCCATATTGAAGCCACTACGTATATTCTAAAGTCTTTATTTGACTATTGTTCTAAGTAGATCATAGTCCAATGAGGGCTTAGAGGATTGACTAGATGCTTTGACAACTATGGTCAGAGATTTTAGTTTATTCAACACCTTTTGAAGACACCTTGTATACTCATCAGTGAGTTTATTAAGATTGGAAACAAGCTCTTTCATTTCCTTCACAATTTTTTTGTTCCTTTCAGTGATCTTTTCATCTAAGGATGCTATATAAGGTTGAATCTAAGACACACAAACTTGTGGGATTTCAAGAGTAGTAGGTTGAGATCTTGAATGCAGCTCTCTTTGCATGTCTTCATCCATACTTCTTAGGGTCTTCACTTCATTACTGAGAATCTTATTTTTAACTCTTACTTCTTGAATCTCATGGAGCATATTCGGTTGTATTTGCCAAATAATTTTCTCTAATAATAGTGAGGCATCTCTATCACTTAAATTTGTCACAGGACGAGGTTGGGTATTCCTGAGTTTCTCAACTTCTAATAAGATAGTAGCACAAAATTTCTTCAGATCATCCTTGCTTACAAAGGATGGTTGTTTAGATAAGGGTTCAAGAGTAGGGAATGATATAGGCTCAGGTTCCTTCTCAGGTGCAAAGATGGAGACTGATTTCAACTGAAATAGGGAGTAAATATCAGGTTCGGTTGCTATAACCTACTAAGAGACATCCACATCATATAAAATAGGAAATTTATATTGAGTTTCTACAAGACTTGACTCAGTTGGATGTGAGGCTTCAATGGACTCAACATTTGGGGTTTTCTCCCACTTAACTGATGCCTCCTTCTAAGGACTGAGAGGTTTAGGATCTTGGTCTAATTCCAGAGACTCAGTTATGAGTTCTTCACTCCTTTCTTGTATAGCCATCTGAAAAGATAGCTCCATATGTTCTTCAGCTATAGGTATGATTTCAGGAATAGATTGTTCCACAGTGAGTTCCTCAAGATTGAACTCTTGTAAAAAAGGTATCTTTTCCACTATAGGCTCTTCTAATGTAGTTTCTTCCATAGAATGCATTCCAGGTTCTTTTGAAACTTATTTTGTTATAGCTTCAGGTTGAGTTTCAAAATTAACACCTTTTTTAAGAGTAGGGACTTCTTCTTCAAGAACTACATGAGGAATAGTAGTCATGTCTTCCTCAACAGTAACAGATTCCTTAGGTGGCACTTCAGCCTCTTCTTCCTCTTCTTCAGGATACTCAACAATCTCATCTAGTTCCAAACCAGGATCGAAAATATCTCGTGGTCTTGAGGGATAATCCACCAGATTGAATTTCTCATTAATTCTATCATTGTCTTCCACCCATTCCTTTTTCCAAGGATTACAGTTTATCTTAATTCTTTTGATATTGGATTTTTAGAGACAGTACTCATAGTCCTTAATCACTTCCTCGTTAGGTCCAACCATACCTTTGACAAGAAGCATGTATGAGATTAGTCGAGAGTATAACACAGAAGTTGACTTGGATGTGACTTTGATCAACTCACACATATGGTGTATTATATACTTGTACAGGTTGATCTTATTCCGATTTTTCATCAAGTGAATCAAAAACACATCTTGATATTTTAAAACAGCAGAATCACTTTTCTTGGGACTAACCAAATTATGTATAAACTTAAATAGAAGTCTTGATTCTCCATCTAATTCAAGATCAATGGCTCTCCTCTAGGTGCCATTTCCAGTTAAGGTTTTTAGGGAATATTCTAAATCAAATAAATTAGTTAAAGGTGGAGGTCCTCTATGATAATACTCACATATGCCTTCATGAGGTATCCTAAGGAATGAATCCCATAACCTCGAAGAGAATGAGCATCTCTGGCCATTGACCCTGCTTCTTACAACATAACTCTCACTAGAATCAAAGGAGAATTGAACGTGCTGTTAAAACTAATCCACTAACCTAGGATAGATGGGTCTATATTTCTTTGAGAACCACTCAAACCAGCCTTTCTATTTTAACACTATCAATACTAGAGACTTACTAGACAGAAGCCATTTGTGGAAAATATCTTTATCAGTTTCAACAACGCGGTTTACCATATTCATATTTAAAGGTCCTTTAGGTGTTAGCTTAGGTGAAATCTTCTTCTTCTTCGAGCTAAGCTTCTAAGGTCTTGATGATGAAAGATGCTTCATTCTGAGAATTCACTGAATGTTTGAGTGAAATAAGGGTTGCAAGGATGATGAAGGGTTCGAAAAGAGTTGGTAATAGAAACCTCAAGTGAAGAATCGAGTGATACTCACTTTGTTTTATCATTTAGGAATACCAAACATCACAAAAATAAAAATGCAGGAAAATAGAAAAGGTAAAAATGATAATTACCATGATACAGGTTAAAAAACATAAAGAATTTTTACGGTGACACCATGTTTGGTCATTATGGTGAGACAGTAAACGAGCTTCACTATGAGACCATGAACGAACTTCATAGTGTATGTTACGGTGAGATAGTAAACGTCAGACTGTAACTGAGAAACCATAATCATGAACCAGTAAAGTATAACACGGTAAGATATTGAACAGTAAGACCAGAAACAATAATAAGTAAGGTATCTATTTGAGATTTATCATGCCTATTTCATGTATTATGTAGTCTATTCTCTCATAATTTAATGGTTTGGTGAATATATCATCATGTTGATATTCAGTACCAATGAGTTCCAAAGTTATATCACCTTTTTGATAATGATATCTTAAAAATTGATGTCTTACATCAATATGATTTGTCTTAGAATGTGAAACATGATTTTTTGAGATGTTAATAGAACTTTTGTTGTCACAGTTTATAGGTACATGTCTGAATTGATATCCATAATCTAGTAATGTGTCTTTCATCCACAAAATTTATGCACAAAAACTGTCAGTAGCTATGTATTCAGCTTCGGCTGTAGATAATGCGTCAGAATTTTGTTTCTTACAACCCCAGGATACTAGTGATTTGCCTAAAAGGTGACATGTTTTAGAGGTGCTTTTTCTATCTAACTTACAGCCACCAAATTCAGCATCAGAGTAACTAACTAATTCAAATGATTGTCTTTTGGGATAAAATATTCCTAGATTGGGTGTATTCTTGAGATATTTGAAAATTCTTTTTACAATATTTAAATGAGATTCCTTAGGGTTTGATTGAAAATGAGCACACATACACACAATAAACATAATTTTAGGACGACTAGAAGTTAAGTAGAGTAAACTTTCAATCATTACACTATAAGTGGTTTGATCAACAGATTTTCCATATTCATCAAGATCCAACTTACAATTGGTACTCATGGGAGTGTCACTACTTTTAATGTTGTCCAATCCAAAACTCATTAGAAGATCCTTTGTATATTTACTTTGATTTAAAATAAAACCATTTTCATTTTAAAAAACTTGAAATCCAAGAAAATATTTTATTTATCCCATTAAACTCATTTCAAAATTGTTTTTCAACATTTTTTAAAAATCAATACATAAAGAATTATTCAAATATCCAAAAATAATGTCATCTACACAGATTTGAACAACTAAAACTTCATTATAAATTCATTTTACAAAATGGGTAGGATCAGTTATTCCTTTTGTAAAACCTTTAGAAATAAGAAAAGTACTCAATCTATCATACCAAGCTCATGGAGATTGCTTCAAACCATATAAAGACTTTAATAATTTAAAAATATGATTTGGAAAATGGGGGTTTGTAAATCCAGGTGGTTGTTCAACAAAAACATCCTCAGCGATATACCCATTTAATAATGCACTCTATACATCCATTTGATATAGTTTGAAATTCAAATGTGCAGCATAGACAAGTAGGATTATTATGGCTTCAAGTCTGGCTACTGGTGAAAAGGTCTCCTCATAGTCAATTCCTTCTCCTTGACTATATCCTTTTACAACTAGTCTAGCCTTGTTTCAAACTATGTTACCAGATTCATCAACTTTATTCCTAAAAACCCATTTAGTTTATATGGTCAAATTATCCTTATGTCTATCTACTAATTACAAAACTTTGTTTCTTTTAAATTGATTCAATTATTCTTTCACATCCATCAACCAAAATTCATCATTGATTGCATCGTTAATATTTTTAGGTTCAAGCTGTGAAAGAAAAGCTTGATGTTCAACCTGGTTTCTCATAGAAGTTGTAGTTTGTGTTTCTCTATCTAAATATCCTACTACAGCATCTAAAGGATGGTTTTTAAGGGTCCTAGTTGGTCTATAAAAGGTAGGACTACAAATTTTAGTTTCATTTACATGTTTGGGTTCTACATAAACAAGTTCTAGAAAATTTCTAGAACTGTTGTCTTAACAACAGGTTCAGTGTTTTTTTCATTAAGGTCCAGAATGGATAGGTCTTCTTCATGATTTTCAAGAGGGGTCTTAGGTTCATGTAGATCAGTTTCATAAAATTTTATGTGTATAGATTCTTCCACACATTTCATTATCTTATTTAATACTCTATAGGCTTTACTCGAGA
The DNA here is from genome assembly GCA_963277665.1 of Viscum album. Classification (NCBI taxonomy): domain Eukaryota; kingdom Viridiplantae; phylum Streptophyta; class Magnoliopsida; order Santalales; family Viscaceae; genus Viscum; species Viscum album. Next base: position 1,240,434,869 of record OY728153.1, read on the forward strand.
TTGAGTAACCTAGGAAAATTCCTTCATCACTTTTGGAAGAAAATTTTTCAAGATTATATTTAGTGTTAAGGATAAAAACTTTGCAACCAAAAACTCTAAAGTAACTAGCTTTAGGCTTCCTATTATTCCACAGCTCATAAGGGGTATTTTTAAGAACAAGTCTAATCAAGACTCTATTTACAATATAACAAGTTGTATTTACAACTTCAGCCCAAAAGTAAATTGGCAAATCATATTCATTGAGCATCATCCTAGAAATCTCTTGAAGAGTCCTATTTTCTTGTTTCTACTACACCATTCTGTTGAGGTGTTCTAGGAGCATAGAAGTTGTGATTATATCTATTATTTGAGAAATAAGATTCAAACTCTTGATTTCCAAACTAACATCCATGATCACTTCTCAAGGTTGTGATCCTATGTCCACTAAGGTTTTCTACAGACTTGGAATATTTTATAAAATAAGAACAAGCTTCACTTTTGTGAGCAAGAAAGTATAACCATGTGTACCTAGAAAAATCATCTACAAGAACATAAACATAGTTCTTCCCATTTAGACTTGAAACTCTTGACGGTCCAAAAAAATCCATGTGAACCAACTCGAGAGGTTGAGAAGTTGAAACTTATTTCTTTGATTTGAAAGTAACTTTATGTTGCTTTCCCTTTTGATAGGGAGTACAAACCTTCTCTGTTGGGAATTATAGTTTGGGTAGTTCTCTAACTAAACATTTCCTAGTTAGTTTCTTAAGTGAATGAACATTTCAGTGTCCTAATATTTTATGTCATAGCCAGGATTCTTTATGAAAAGCATTTAAACAAATAACCTTTTGTTTAGATAAATAATTCATATCTATAGCATATACATTTTCATTTCTTAAAGCAGTAAATACCAAAATATTTTTAGAATCAAATACATTGCAAGCATCATTTTCAAATTTAACATTGAAACCATCATCACACAACTGAGAAATACATAGCAGGTTGTATTTTAATCCATCAACAAATAGTACTTTAGAAATTAAAATTGAGTCAGTGTTACCAATCTGGCATAAGCCGATGATTTTTACTTTTGAGTTATACCCAAAGGTGACATGTCCTCCATCAACATTGATAAAGCTCTTCAAGCATGAGTAGTCTCTTATCATATGCCTTGAACATCCACTGTCCAAGTACCATATCTTCCTATAGGAACTTTTTAAGCAAGTTTCCTACAAAACAGATTTAGAAAGAAGATAATTTTGGTACCCAGATTTTCTTGGGTCCAGAAAGGTTAGAAAGTTAAACTTTAGGCACCCATATTTGTCTAATGGGTTTCATATAATTACAATATTCAAATAATTTTTATAATTAAACTTTTTTTGGTCTGTAAGAATTTGAATAGCTAGATAAAGCATAAGAGTTTCCAGAACTTGAACTAGTAGCATACTGTTCAGATTTTGGAATAAATTTATTCTTAACAATATGTCTCTGTCAATGTTGGTATCCTAAACTAGTAGTATACTTAGGTGAAACTTGTTTTCCAAGAATTTGAGTTAGAGTATTCTTTTTTATTTGTAAAGTTCTCTAAGTATTTTCTAAGTTTCTCATTAGACAATTTGAGTTCAGTATTCTCCTTTAACAGTTGAGAATTCTTTTCCTTTTCTATACTAAGATCAGATTTAACCGTACTAGTCAAGGCATACTCTTACTTTAATGATTTGTACATATCTTTTAGCTCATTACAAGTATCTTCTAACATGTTACAGTATTAAAATAATTCAACTTTAGACATATTATCATCATTATTTGAATCACTTTCATTCCCAGAATAGTAATCATTCGGTATAGGGGAAACAGGTACCTCATATGTTTTAGTCACGAAATACATGTTGGCATGATTCTTTTCTTCAGAATAAGATTCATCATATCCACTTAAGATGTCTTCTTAAGCACTCAATGTTACCTTTATAGATTTCTTATATTTTTTGTCCTTATAATCATATTTATTATTAAACTTAAATTATGGACAGTCATCCTTAACATGTCCTTTACTTTTACATTCATAATAGACTATCTCATCATTTTTATCAGCTTTCTTCCAATCTCTCTTCCAATTTCCTTGTTCATCATACTTACCCTTATAATTTTATTTTTTGAAAAATTTATTCTTTCTATAGATTTTCTTGAATCTCTTGGCTATATGATTCATCTCTTCGTCACTATCTGAGACAGAATTTTCACTAGTTAAACTTTCTTCAATTATGTGGACTTTCTCATTGTCCTTGTTTTTTTTAAGAAGTGGACTTAAATGTCACTAACTTCTTCTTAGGTTCATCATATTATTCTTTGTTTACTTTTATATCCTCTTCATACATCATCAAATTACCAATCAGCTCCTTGAAAAGTAGCTTACCAATGTCACATAATTCTCGTATAGAGACAGAGGTTCCTCTCCATATGTCTGGTAGGCATCTTAGTATCCTCGTGATTTTCTCCATTACTGAATCATCCTTTCCTGGTGATCTCATTGTATTGACTATCTCATTAAACCTGAGACACATATCATAAATATATTCATCATATTTCATTTTAAAATTATCATACTTAATAGTGTATGTATTTAGTATAATTTCCTTAACATTGGTTGTTCCCTCATGGGAAACAGCCAAAGTGTCCCATATGTCCTAAGTAGTCTTACAAGAAGATATTCGATTAAATTCTTCATCTCCTAAAGCACAATACAGATAATTCATAGATTTAAAATTATTACTGTAAACAGCTTTCGTAGGTTCATCCCAAGTAGTTCTAACAGTTTCTTCAATCTTATACTGAGTCTCTATTGCAGTCCAAATGTCAAATCCCATACTTTCTAAATAGATTTTCATTTTTATTTTCCATTTATCATAATTGACACCATTAAAGAAGGGTGGCATGTTGGTAGATACACCTTCTAATATGTTATCCATAATTAGATTTTAGAAAATGTATTTGAAGAGATAAAAATTTAGAAATAACAGAAACTTAAGATCTTTAAGACACAATTAAAATCACAGTTGAATAAAATTACATAGAGTCATAATAAACACCCTCTAATACCAAATGTTGTTCAGAGTGGATACTCAAGAGGGGGGAGTGAATTGAGTACCAATTAATTTTTTTAAAATTATTTCTAAAATGTTTTTCCTCAAATATTAAATACAGCCCAGTTAATCAAGGTTATAAAGTTATAAGATATTGACTGTTTAAGTAACTTCTTAGAAGACTGATTAATTCTCAATAATCTTAATTTGTGTTATTAATATTACTTTTGAAGTTTTTCTACTAAGATAATTCTGTTATAACTTCTTTCTAAGATTAAATATCAAATTGAAATTAGTGGTTTCCAAATTATATAGTAAAGCAATAAAACAGAGATAACTAAATTTGAGTAGCACAGCAGATAAGAAACAACTGGTTCAGTCTCAAGTCGAGACCTAATCCACTCCACTTGGTAATCACCTGCCACCAAGAAATTTATATAAATAAACTTTGATCCACACCCTGGATTAAAGTTAACAACAGTACTCAGACTATCAAGATCACACAGGGACCTCTTCCACAGTTTTTGTGGGGAAAAAATACCAGGCCACACAAGGACCTCTTCTACACTTATATGTGGGTATACACAAGAGTAAGAGAAAGGTTAAGTAAGTAAATCTTTTATCCTTCAGATTAATGAAGGAAACAGAGTGTGTCGTTCTATAGGTACACACTCTCCTCGAAAGTTAATAAACAGATACACAACAAAGAAGATATATGGAGATGATTTTAGAGATGCTCTGAGTGTTTGACTTTGCATCTTTGGACTTCTAAGATAAAGTATATGAAAAGTTAGAGTCGTTGTCTATAAAACAGAGTGTCGTGTTTCAGCTTGTGTTCTTCGTTAGGTTCTACAAAGCAAAAAATTTCTCTAAGCTTTAAATATGCTTCGTGTGTTCTTCAGTAGTGTTGAGTTGCATGCAGTGTGCCTTTCTTTCAAAACTTCCTCCATTTATCTTCTTTTCTATGGTGCTCACGACCTTTATTTTTGTTTTTGTATCGCCCGCCATGATTCTTGGCCACACTTCTCTTTTAACTTTAAATGCATGTGTTGGGGCCGACAGGTCACATGTATTCTTCACCTCGTACCTCGTTTTGTCCGATGATATGTCTACAAAGAAACATTAATTATGTCAGTGAATTGAAATCAGTAAATGTGACCACTAGAAATTAAATTGAAATACGACAAAATAGTTTACGAAACAGTGTCACAGTAAGTCATGAAAATGATGTCTCCTTCACAAGGTGTCTTGATTGATCATGGTGTACGAGTGTCACAGTGTCTCATGGTCATGGTGTATTGTTCACGGTGTCTTGTTCATTGTGTCTTGTTCATGGTGTCTTGTTCACGGTATCTTATTCATGGTGTCTTGTTCACGGTGTCTCGTGGTCTTGTTCACGGTGTCTGGCTTCACAGTGCCATGGTGTCTTGTTCACGATGTATGGCTTCACAGTGTCATGGTGTCATGTTCACGGTGTCTGGCTTTACGGTGTCTTGCTTCACGATGCCAGAAATACATAGCCAGTGGCAGACTCATGGTGTCTTAGACTTTTTAAAGTAACTATGTTCAGACTTAAATAATAATGATAATAGAAAGGATTAGACTTAATCATTTGTCAAAGTAGGTATTATGAGAGTATATCAAAGATAGTAATAAGTAAGTAAACTAAATATAGAGCATTTAAGATCATGCATGACTCTTCTTAAAGCATGAGGAAACTTTAAACATAAATACACATGATTGGATATAATTTATAAGAGTTAACTAAATAAGATTTTTGATAATTAAAACATGATTAATACATGAGGAGTCCAACAGATATCATATGTTTCTCTATAAGTTCCTACATACAGACACATACTCAAGATGCATGAGACCCAAAGAACTAGGTTTAAGTAACATATAGAACAAAATAAACCCCAAATTACCCCGATAAGCTCAAGTTTCCATCATAATTTTAATATAAATAGATATTTTTTACATCTTTAGATCTTCCAAACTTATCTTATAAAATGTACCAAACCCAAATACTCTATGTGGTCTCTGTTACAATATTTTAATGGCCTAACTCATATCACCACTAACATGAATTCCAACAAGTCCTTAGGTGTGGTAGTCGATTTCTATATTATAGTGTAAACACTGAGGGATAAGTTAAGATATAGTGGGAATATATTTATTATCTATAAAATATAACTATATTAATACCACATCCTTTTGAAAAAAAATTATTCCCTATTCATACAATAATTAAATTAAATAAAGAATTATATAAAAAATTAATATAACCTTAATGATAGATAGTACCATTCATACTTGTTTAATAATTTATATGGACATATATAAGTATAAAGGCCCCATATAAGCATAATAAAAAAGATATTTACAAAACCATAAATCATTCATCACTATATTATAAAAAATATACATATATTGTCCAAACATAGACTTGAAATAGTCCAAGTCATCCCCTCTCAAGAAACCAACCAAAGTCTTTAAAAGGTCTACCGTAACACCAATCACCCTCTCCATAGTTCCCTAATGTTATAATGACTTACCTTTAGAGGGATCATGGATAAGAAGTTAGATAAACATCCTAGGAGACACGTGTAGGGTTTGAGTACATTGTACCCAGTTGGCGAACACCACCCAATCCCAATTTATCAATCAGGAAATTGAGTGCATGTTGTAATAGTATAAAGAAAACAAATAGTCATAGTAAAATAATAATAAAACATCATATGGGAGGTAAATATAAATAAATAATACCACCTCAAGGTAAAGTTATAGGTGTTAAACATGCCACCATGTATCCAACCATATCTTTTTTGATTCATGCTCAGAATCCAGAGGGAAGAAAAAATGAACTCTAATTGAGTTCTAGTGGAACTGTTGTATTAGAAAAATATATCATCATATGTTTTAAAAACAATCACATGGGAGTATCATGATAAAATACCAAAATTGAGTATAAAACAAATCATACAAGATACAGATCAAATTAATAACACTTTATTCAATCATAATGAAACATTAAAAAATTACATGATATAAAGTATTACATACTGTGGATTATTACATATTATAGTCAATTATATCCCCTAAAAGTGAATAAAATAAAATGGAACAATAAATAAAAAATAATAGTTTTTTTATAATTAATTAATAATTGGGATCATTTTTACCCTTAAGACTCACTACTAGTAGAACTAAAGCTACAATGGGAAAAACCCATCATAAAATGAGAAAGTATATTGTAAGATCCCAAAAGAATATTTAAGGAATTAAAAGCTTAATTTGAGAAGTTATAATGAAATTAATCTATAGATAATTAGATCAATATATCCATTACTTAACCATTATAAAAGAGTATATAGTCATTGGGTAAAATACTGGTAAAAATAGTACTCATTCTAAATTATCGGTATGTAGTTAATATAAATAAAGTTTATTTTGATATTAAAAATATTTATTATAATTTTTAAAAATATATAAATAATAATTTTAGAATATAATAAAAAGATAAAAATTCATTTTTGAAACAAATATATTTTAATGTAACTATTTTTTATATGTTATGCATTTTTATTAAAAATATTAATGTAAGATAATGATGTTAATAAAATGGATTGATGAAATTCAACAAAGGGTTTATAAAATAAATATAAAAAATATAAAAAAAATTATGTAATTATAAAGAATAAAAATTTAATTATTCATTATTAATAAAATTCTTTTCATTTTAAAATATTTTTTTATATATTATATGTTTTTTTAGTAGTTAAAATTATCATATATAATTTATGGAGTCGTACCATTCCTTATTTTACTATTCTCTTCTGATATTGAAATCTTCTATAATTTTTATATCTCAAATTTTATTTTATTTTTCATTATAGTGAAATTACTTTTCATTATCAAAGAAAACTTTTTTCATTCTTCCTTCATAAATATACTTAATTACCAAAGAAAACATTCATTTTCTATTTTGGGTATTGTTCCTCCATATACTAATGTTCTCTCAAAAAACATTTATTTTTTATTTTGAAAGAAAATAATGAATTCTATTAACAAGTTTTAATTTTTCTCTCTATATCTGTTCAAAAGGAAATTTTATAATTATTTTAACAATGTGGGTTTCATTAAAATGAAAAAATGTATTAAAATTTCTTTCTTTCTTTTTTCAAACATATTATATGTTTCAATCAACATTTAGTATACTTTAATCTTTATATATTTTTCAAATTTTTATTATTAGGTTTTATAATTTCAAAATAATGTTTTAAAATCCTAATTTTCACCATTTGAAATTTATTTTAAAAGTGACATATAACTTCTTCTTTACAATAACAAGACTTCAAGAAATCTCTTTTGAAATTCATCTTTCATTATACTATTTTTTTTAAAATGAACTAATATATATGGAATTAGGTTTCATGTTTCACCCTCTAAATTTTCATATTCTATGACACTTTATGGGTGATTAATTTTCGGAATATTCCATTCTAACTAGTCATTACTTAATATATGACACCTGGTGAAAATGTCATGTAACATATATTATTTTAATGGGGTTTTCAATATATGATGTATGGTTAAATTAATGTCGATCATATATATATATATATATATATATGTGTGTGTGTGGTTTATCATTATTTGGTGGGTGGACCTAGAATTGTATAGCACCACAATTCGTTGGTTAAAGCTTTATATCTCATTAGATTAATGAGGGACATGGGTGATTATCCCAAGACCAATATGATATGGGATATGGGTGGTTATCCCAAGTCTAATGTGTTTTGGGGAATATGTGGTTACCTTGTGCACTATCATACATATATATTGGTGGTTAAACATAACGTATTATATGATTTTATATACTTATTTTTATAACATGTTTTTCTTAATAAAACATGATTATTATCTAATTTTCTTTATATTCTAATCTCATGGTATATGTTATGATTGAATGATGATATTTTGGGGATTATATTTCCTTATTTCCTAATCTATGTTATTTTATCATTCCTTAAGATCATATATTATGATTCCATGTTCTTTTTAATTAGGTATTTCTCCCATTATAATTCTTTCTAACATGTTTATGGACAAATCCTCTATGGATCATTGATATTTTTTCGTTTACTAAGCATTTGATTTCACTTACTTTTATGTTCACTATTTCCCAAGATTATATAGATGAATATTGATAAGAGTATATCTTGATTAGATAGTTTTTATTAGTTATTTGAAAGCACTGTTGTTTAATAATATTGTTATATACCAAATATCCAAAGACACTAATCATTTGATCTAGGGTCGTGTGTTTTAGTGTATGTTTTAATGGATAATCATGCAAAATAATTTCAAATCTATGTATATTATGTTTGGTTCACCTCACATATCATCTGAGAAACACACAGACACACACACACACATATATATATGTGTGTGTGTGTGTGTGTGTTTTTAGAAATAAATATAATACAAAAAAAGATATATCTCACTATTCCATAACAATAATAGAATAAATGAAAATCCAAAAAAAGTAGAAATAATATAGAAAATGAATAATAAGTAGAATTAGGATAATCAAATCTACTAAACTAAAATAATGTTTCTATTTAATTTATAAAAAAATTAGAAATTATCTATTTTAGGTCTAGTTTAACTATACATCATTTTATTGATAAAAAAATACAACAATAGATATATAATAGAGGATAGATCACCTAATTAATAGTTTTTAACCCATTATATGATTCCAAAGGAAGACGATATTTGAAATATTTAATTATTATACAAATATAGGGGAAGGAAATTTATGTATTATGTTATTTACCCAAATAGAAACTTGGAATATAGGTATAAATGACGGTATTACCTTGATAAAACCTTAAATAAGCTCCCACTCTTTCTTAGTGAAATAAAATCCAAGTGAAGAGCATGAATTATGAAACCTAGAGGTATATAGATTATATATCTTGACCCATTTTCATAAAATAAAGAAAAAACCATGAATAATAGGTATTCCCTACCCTCATTATTTGGAACAAAAACTCTTTTAGTTTCTTGGAATTAATAAAGATAAATATCATAAGAGGGATTCACTAAGGTTGAAGGAAAACAATGGTAGAGAAGCCTATAAAGGGTTCTTGAGCCAAAAAAATATGACATATAAAGTTGGGGGGTTTAAGGGGATAACATTAATGACCTAAAATAACAAATTTTATCCTCATTAAAAACAAATGATGTTTATATTGGGTACCTGTTACAAACCACTATGTACTTAGCAGCTACAATAGCATCCACTGTATGCTACACCAAGTAGCACTAAGTACCAAGTAAAATTGTATTAGGTAACTATTTTTACTTCTACACCACCTTCATATTTAATATTTTTTATTTTCTTAAAATTTACCTATACTATAATTTAAGACAAATAATTTTCAATATTTAACAATTAAAGATTAAAAAAATTTAAGAATAAATATAACCTATAAACGTATGGATCTTTTTATAGAAAATTCTATATTTGAACCATAATTATTTCTCCTACTTATATAGATATATCATACAGGATATATAAACCATTATTTTCAATATCATTGATCCCAAGCATGGACATCCTTATCCTCACATATTGAGCCTCTTAATTATTTTAGTTGCATATACACCACTTTTGATCAATATTTACCTGACCACCCCTGAGGCGACCCAAGATAAATTTATATAAATAATGTATCATTTTAAATAAAAACATAATATATTTCACAATAATTCACACCCAATTACCATAAAGGTTTTGTTAATTTTGATACTAGGTATATAATCAAATTATTTCATAAATTATCTTCCACATATCTCTAAATGTTCTTCTCTTATATTACCCTTTGTTTCTCAAAAATATTATGAATGGTAGGAATTAAATGGTCTGAAATTTGATTGTGTGCGGTTGATTTTGTTTAAAAATTCAACATGTCGGGTTCACACTTTTTTCCTTCATAGAAACTCCAAATGTTTCCCACATCAATAATTGGGAAAAAACCTTCATTCTAAAGGTTGGAAATCATTTGGGGTTTCAGACCCAACGATGCTCAAGAACTCACACTGGTCAATAGGATGGGAGGTCGGTCTCATCACACCCGTTTGGGGGGAATTATTACATACTCTGAGACTATATTATATATTTAAGAGATGTTTGTAAATATCTTCTAAATCTTGATATAGAACTGTTTACCATAACAAAATGATCAGGTGTGAATCATTTTATGTATAAAAGGGAGGGTACCAATAATGATTCTATCTTTATGTATTTGAATTTATTCATCCATTTCATTTTATTACATATAAATGTGTATCTGTATATATTTTTGAGTCCATATAACCTAGAAATTTGGAGTTTACTTCCATACAAGGAGGCAATTGAAATCTCTATTGTAACATCTCATTATCTATTTTAGTTGTATCAACCCATTGATTTGATTATCCAATGATTGGATATATTTGTGGATAATTTATAGTGTTTTTGGACATTTTATGGTTTTTGGACCTATGCATAGTTGGCGCATGGTTTGACAACCCATACATCCAAACTATGAATCATTTCCATTAGCCCAGGTACGGGTGCACGATTTTCACATGGTTAGACAAAACATACATCCAAACTATGAATCTTGGATAAAAGGGAACGTATATTTGGCATACTATTAAACTAACTGTATAGCATAACCACACATCTCTTCTAGTGGATCTATTTTTTCCACACGATTAGGCACATGATTAGTACTAATCATGTGACCTAACCCAAGAAACCATGAAAATTTTAATAAAATCCTGAAAAAGTGTAATTAAAATCCCTAAACCCCCTAATAATCCTTAAAATCCTCTTATTCAAACAAAATCTGTTTCTTTGGTTTTTGGGATCCATGTAGATGAATTTTTTCACTACCAACCTCATTTCTTGGTAGATTGGAGTGCCAATAAAAGCAGAGATCCTCTTCTGAAGAGTTCCTTTATCCATAGTCTTTGATGTCTCTTCTTATTTTGATTTCTTCTACCCAAAGTCTATGTCATCATTGTGATTCATTGGATCATGGAGGATTGTTGTTGAATTGTAGATATAATGTCTTTTCTCTATTCTATTGAGATCCTTATTCCAAGATTCAGTTACTTCCATCATAGGTGACACATTTTGGATTCATTTCAATTGCATTACGAATATTCCAAGAATGTATTTCAATGATTTTCCATCATTTTTTTATTTATTTTTTCTTGAAAATTCATAGATACATGTTTCTTGATTTCTAACATATCTTACACAAACTTTTTCCCTAAAATTCATTATGAAAGATTCTTTGACCTTTTTTATTTGAATTGAATATGGAGTGAATTGAATGGATATGATCTTGATCTCTAACATCTTTCTAAAATGTTTAATTCCATTTTTTATTTTCAAATAACTTTTAAAAAAATTGGTTGGATTACAATCTTTGGCTTTGGTTTTTCCTCCTAAAATGAAATGCCTTTATTTGAATGAAATGAGTTTAACTATTTGATGTTTTTAAATAGTTTCAAATTTATTAATTTTTAAAATAACCAAGGGACCCCTTTAAATGGTTTTAGATTTTTTTTTAAATGGTTTCTCTTGGGTTTTTTGAGATAAATGATTCATATTCATGTAATTATGGTGTAGAACCATGTTTTTAAATGTATTTAAACCCTTTTAAATTTTAAATACTTCATTTAATGTTTTAGTGTTTCTTATAAAGAAATTATTGTTTTAATGATCTATTTGGAATTATTATGACAATTTCTGAAAGGTAGTGGGTATTATTACCATTTTTAATGTTGAATGGTACAAAAGGTTTTGAATTGTATTAATGATGGATGATGGCCTAGTTGGCACATTAGGATGATCCATTCTTATAATAATACCTCATTATTAATTTTTTACTCTTTACTTACCATTGAAGGTTGTTGAAGAAGGGATTGTTTACTTTGTGGGAGAAGGGGATGAGAGTAAGATGTGACATGAAGGAATGATCCCATGATTGATATTTATAAGGATCCCCACTTGATTCTTTGAACTTGATTATCTTACTCACTAATTTGCACAAGATGGATGATCTAGATATATACTTTAGTATCAGACTCACTCCCCATCTAGTATATCTATAGAGAACATGAAAGGTTCAAGCTGTAGTCATGTGGCCAGGAAAGCTGATGTTCTTGGAAGTAGTTTTCTTGAGAACTTGTGATACTATATGTAAACCTGTTAGCCATGATGATTTTTGATGAGTTATTCTATGGTGGACTCACAATAATACCTAGGTTTTACCCATGACATTAAAATACATGACACTCAATAATCGATACATGAAAATGTTCATTGTCACTACTTGGAACAATATTTTCCTTTCTTGATTGGATAATGATCTTTATTGATTCATTTATTATTATTATGAACCTTGACTCTATTGTATTGACTTTTTTATTTCTTTAATATCAATTAAATATTCTCATCTTATCTTGACTATATTTCTTTATCTTGTGAAATGGTTTCCAAATATTTTTAGGAAATTTTATGGTTTTCAAATGATGATTTTGAATGTTTTACAAATTTAGTTTAATGTTTGATTATTAAATTTTTTAAATTTTAAAACTCCACATTCAAACTATACTTTGTACCCTCTTTATTTTTGTCCTATTTTAGAATATTTGGATTACCTTATAAAGTTACTACATAGAATCTTTGGTGGAATCTTACTGGGATCTATAACTCAAATCCAACTTGAACTATTTAGTGTTTTCATCCCATTATTATTTTATAGAAGGTGCATGTGCTTTCATCTTCCTTTGTGGGTTTTATCTAAGGTGAGGAATGGTGGGTGACATGGGAAATGGTGGATGGTTATGGACCACTATGAGATAGGTTTTTGGAATCTTTGTTTCATTTATAGTATTGTATTATTTACTTGTACATGATACGATTATACTGATGTATATATCTAATGATTCTTCCATAGTGTTCTCAATTTATTATAATATTTTTTTCTAAGAAATTGTTCCCAATGGTTAGTTCTTGATGCCCAAGTGCTTTTCATCATCCCATGGAGATCAGGAATGCTCTTTGGGTTAGTGGTGAATTGTCATGGATACCAGTTGAGATTGTATTCTGGATTGGTTCATTACAAATGGTATCAAATGAGGCCTTTACTTGAAAGGAATTATATCTCCTTGAAATACATTATGTTATTTTGGTTTTTTCATTTTATAAATAAGATTAATAATGTTTTGGGACTCAAATGGTAGTCCATGAGTGGGTTCGTTATCACCACCTCCTCACAAAGAGACTTGAGTTACTAGGGATGTCGGGACTTGACTATTTATTTTGATTTATTGATTTCCTAATGATGAATTATATTTAGATTCACAATGAGATTAAATTTAGTTTTTATAATCTTTTATGATCTTCGGGTTGGAATAAAAAGATGACCAAATTTGAACTATTCCATCATGGTCTAGTAAATTGTGAGGAATTAGTGTGACTGGTATGGATTTCAATCTAGGAACTGTTATTTAGTTAGAGTGTGGTTTATCGACCCATGTGACCGATATACCCATGAGAATGGTTTATTCCCATAGGGTTATCAAATTTAAAAAATTAAAAACATAAATAAAATAAACCACTAAACTATAGGGTAGATAGGATATGAAAGCCTATAATAAAAACCAAAGAGATATGGTTTTAGGGAATATTAATTTAATAAAATAAACCTAAAGTATTTCATGAAATAAACCTAAATAAATTTATTGAAAGAAGAGATGATGATTGATTTGGATTTTAAAAAAATTAAAAAGGTGCTTCAGAATTGTAAATTTGGGTTTATTATTTATTAAAGAATAAAATAATGAAAAATAAATAATATATTTCAAGACTGAGATTAGTTGAATCCAATGATCATGGTAAACAACACCCAAATCTACGATGTTACATTTTCATAATGGTCATGTTACTTAGAGTATTTAATGACTTGGTAACTCAAAACCAATTTTAAATACATAAAATAATCTTCCCAATTTTCATGGTGTTAATCACTCACTAGTATTTGTGTTGAAAATATCACTCCCACACTGATCATGTAATGGTCATGGATGAAAAAGAGAAGAAGAATTTTGAGAAATTAGGTTGGCAGAAAAAAAGACCCAAATGAATTTCATTTAAAAATAAAATACCTTAAACATTCAATCCCCATTAATTACAATTGTTTCGTTCAAATTATAACCCCTCATTATATACATGAGGTTGTAGGTAAATAAATATCCTATTTGATGCATCACAACATTAGTGGTCCTTGGTCCCATTAGCAGCGGCTCTTCGAATGATTAATGGAGTGGTACCCTAGCCTTTTATTTATAGGCACCCCTGGGACTTAGGTAGCATTCATTGGAATTTAGGATGGGTCAAAAAGTGGTTATACCTTGGTCTTGGGTCATAAAATAGGTCAAATATTCAAGATACTTCAAATCCAGCCCTTCTTTGGATTGTCCCAAACTTTTACTCATCATGTAGTGATTACACAACATGTAATGTTTTGGGTTTTTTCCTTGCACATATCTTCACATCGCATCGTGTCATAAGTTCACACCAAATATTTATTTCCCACCATGAAATAGTTACATGAACTGAATCTCTAATTTCAAGTTCCATAATATTGGTTCCTCCTTATTCATCTATTTTCATGTCTCGATATCATCCCATATGTATTCAACATCAAGGAAAGATGGGTCGTTTTATCCAAATAGTTACTTTTGGTGTCCCAAATTGAAATACCCAAAATTATTACAAGTGTAGTGAAATTATGGGGTTGATCCATAGGGAGATGGGGTCACTACATTTTTTTCCACTAATTTGTATTTAATTAGGTGAATATTAACTAAATTTAGAGTCAATATTTGATGATTCAAAGATAAATTAAATGATTCTTCTATTTATTGATCAATTTATTTAAAGATAAATAAAAATGTAAAATTTATTCTAATGATAAACGGGAATAATGTCTTGGGATTGTGGATTTTTTAAATTCATCAAAAAAAATTTTCTTATCATGTTGTTTTTTTCATAATAACTCACATATTTGGGTTTTGAATATAATGGAACCCCCTTGGTCTGGTGAGTTTCATTTAAATCAATAGAGACCAATTCCTTAGTATGTAATTTGATTCCTATTAATTTTATTAATTAAGACCTTTTGGGATGATAAGTACACCCAATGATCGTTGGTGAAATTTTTTTAAATTCCTCTAATGATCCCTATAAATTCTATTCTTGGTCTGATATGGGGTTTCCAGTGATATTTAGCAAAATATTTTGAGGTATTATGAGAGAAACATAAATAACACAAATATAATAATATTATTGATTAAGAAAAAACCATAATCATACAAAACCCCAACACATGGGGGATTTATCTACACATAGAGTAGCTAATAAGTAACAGACTCTTAATACCTAAATAAAACATAAGAATAGCATCTAATTGAATATTTTCAGGAAGGAAGTGTGGTAGCACCTCCTCTCTTCTCTTCCCTCTTTATCTTTCTCTCTCTTCTTCTCTCTCCATTCTTCTCCCATTTGGTGTCTACAGATTTCCCCTCCTTCAGTGTGTCCAATTAAGAGGCCCTTACTTCTTATTTATATTATTTCAGAATACATGATGTGTACCATAAATTACATGGCATGTATCTAAGTCAACTTGACTTGGCTCTTCTTTCTCCACTAGTAGGTGATTTTCTATGCCTCCATTGACTGTTATGGAGTCGGTGGTCGGTTAGTGGGGGTACATGGTGTGTAGTACCACCCTACATGGTGTGTAGTGTCAATTTTATCCACCAACTACTTCTGTAAAGGGGTACATGGCGTGTAAAGTTAAGTACATTGTGTGAAACATCTAGCCAGAAACATGGGCGTGCACTTGGTATGGCCGATCCAAGTCTGAGAAATGGTACACAGTGTGTAAATGAAAATTACACACCTTATAGTTATGAACATATGTTCTTATCATTTCCAATTTGTTACTTTGGTTGTAAAACTCCTAAAAATCATCATGATCCCTGAATTAAAGCATTTTATCTCTAAAACAACATATATCTGGTGAAAACATGTTTTAATACTCAATAGAATGTTTGAAAATACATACACAAATTGGATTCATCAAAATACCCCACACATTGTCATTTACTTTCCCTCAAGAAAAATATCAACATCAAATCAACAGAATCCATACTCTAAAAAGGGGATCATTCAACTAATTATAATTATAAATACTATAGCCATAGAAGATGATTTTTTTGAAATCACAAAACAAATTTCAATTCTAAAAATATTCTAATAAGGCCTCATATTTATTTCAATTAAATATTTGTATCCTATTTCATCCACATTGTTTAAATTTTCATAAATAAACATTCCACTTGATGATTTACCACACCAAAAAGTACCACACTCATCAATCAAGTTTATTTAATCAGAGTTATGCTCAATAATAAGTATATGCACTCTATCTATAAGATTGCAAGTGTTCTCAATATCCACTTCATAAATAGAATAACAGAAATCATGAGGGATTTCAATAAGGTTCAAATGTTTTTAAGGCTAAGGGTTGGTAGGTTATGATGTGAAAAATAATCATAGAGGATTAAAAAGGGAGGATGAATTCTTAAATAATAATTCATGATATTTAGAAATAGAGCTCAATGAAATTTGATCCCCAATCAATATCTCTCAAATGATATCATTGTTGAGTCAATAATGTTTCCTTATGACTTTTCCATTCCTCTATGTTTTTAAAATCACAAACACTCTATCTTAAGAAAAATTATTTTTTACCTAAGAATTATCTTAATAAGGAAAATTTTCCTCCCTCAAGGAAATTTCATACTTACCTATGTTTTCATTTCTATTTTTATAGTTTCTATGAATCTAACTCTTTTTATTCCTAAAGGTTAAAATTCAGTTTGACATCTAAAACCTCGAAATCCTATAAATCCTTAGTTATAGAGTATTCTTTTTTAGGTTCTGATTTCAGGTTCTGAATTTTGATTCTGAATTATCTGAAATTCTAACTCTAAATTCTCTAAAATTAAGAATCTGAATTCTCTGAAATTCAGACTCCAAATTCTTTAAAAAATAGACTACATATTCTTTGAAAATAAGACTCTTAATTCTCTGAAATTTAGACTCCGGATTCTCTGAAATTCAGACTCTGAATTCTCTAAAATTCAAACTCCAAATTCTATGAAATTCAGACTCCAAATTCTCTGAAATTCAGACTCTCACTTATTTTAAATTTAGACTCTAAATTATATGAAATTGAGACACCAAATTCCTTAGAATTCAGACTCTGAATTCCTCAGAATTCAGACTCCAAATTCATTAGAATTTAGATTCCAAAATCTATAAAATTATGGTTCCAAATTCTTTGGAAAATAGAATACTAATATCCATGATTTATAGTCTCCAAATTACCACATTCTTAGACTCTGAACTTTTATTTTTCTTTAGACTCTGAAAAATATATTTGGTTAAGAAACCTTATTTTTCTTACACTTGTTATAGTTTTGAAACAATTTTGTACATTCTGTTTCTAAGTGACCATTGTTTTAGTGACACGTGAACAAGTCCTTCTGAAATTCAAGGAAAAATATAACCATTGGAGGAGGGAACCGACCATTGGATAATTTCCTATAAATAGAAGCTCATTTAAATGAGCTCAAAATAGGGAAATGGATCCATCACTATAGATATTTCATGTTGCTGAATTGATTTCTAGTGAGATAGACTCTCTTTCCTTGTGTGTACTGAACATTTTGTTTAGCTTGCTTTGTGCGACTCTAATTGTTGTTGGGTAAAATTCAGGGCTTCCGGGGATAGAAAGAGAGAGGTTCCAACTACCTTAAAGTTTGACTACTTCCATGTATAGAAAGACAGAGGTTCTGACTACCTAAAAGTTCAAGGCCTTGCGGGGATAGTAAGATAGATTCTGATATTCCTGTCGAGGGATTACCCTTGTAGGGTTAAGACCAAATTTCTTGAAATTATAAATCAAGTGACCTTTATCCAAGGTTGTTGGATACCCTTCTCTTTGGGTTAAATGATTTCATACCTGTTTCTTTTTTTTAAGTTTATTTCCACTGATTTTGATAAAGGAAGAAAGTATAACTTTTATACTTTCTTGTTCTTTTGTATACTCGGATAAGAAATATTACATATGCTTTAAGGTAGAATATTTTTCTTGTAAACTTTTCTTAAGTTTCATTTCTATAAACATATTTTTGAAACCTATCAATTGTTTAGAAAAAAAATAGGTCTTGTGAATTTACCTTGTTTAAACTTATTAAACATAGTTTTCCTTAAGTTTAAAAACATATGATTTTAAAATTACAATTCACCCCCACCCCCCTCTCTTGTAATTGAGTATCTACATTCTTATTTGGATCCTATAATTGGTATCAAAGTAGATCACTAAAATAGTTATATTCACATATATGTTTTCTTGATCAAGTTTTCATTGTTCTAAATATTTTCTTTGCATAAGATATTAATCCTTGTTACAAACTTTTACTATCACTAGTGCAGAAAAAGTTTTTTAAGGCGGATATTTTTTATTTTTTATGTCATATTTTGGCCAAAATTATTACAGGAGATGTTATAAACATTGTTTTTTAAGGCGGTTATTTTAAAACTGATGTAAAAACAATAATCCAAAGGGTTTTTCATGTCATTTCCTCAAAAACCGATGTGGAAAATGCTTCAGATCTGTGATTTATTATGGAGGTTTTTAAATAATCGACGTGTTATCTACTTTTTCACATCTATTATAGAATAATAGACATAGTAAACTGCGCCTCCGAAGAGTTTATCACATCGGTTATGTTCTTAACCGACCTGATAAATAAGTCTAACTAGGGTTTTTTACGCCGGTTAAATGATAACTAACATGAAAACATATATACTACATCGGTTATTAAATAACCGACATCAAAAACCTATTTCATTCCATTTCTTATGTCGGTTATCAAATAAATTATGTAAATATGTATTTTCGTTCCATTTATTATGTCAGTTATGAAATAACCGACGTAAAAACCCATTCCCCTGCATCTGTTACGTCGGTTTTCAAATAACTGACGTTAAAACCCATAAACATGAATTTTTTACATCGATTATAAAATAACCGATGTAAAAACCAATTTTTTTTAATAAAACCATTCAAACACAACTATTCACTTCATAAAAAACTTGAAACATACTAGAAACAGACCAAAAAAAGAATAAAACCAGTCCACCCCACTGGACACCCCCCCCACACACACACACACCCCTAGACAGCCCCCACCCTCTTGGACAGGCCCCACCCCACTAAAAAACCCTCCCACACCCCTGGAAACCCCCCTAACCACTGGACACCACTCAAACCCCTAGATAACCCCTGGACACCCCCCAGACAACCCCCCCCCCTCCCCCCCCCCTCCCCCCCCCCCCACACACACCCCGGGACAGCCCTCTCACCCTTCTAGACACCCTCCCTCCCCCATGGACACCCTAGAGACCCCCACCCCACTGGAAAGCCCTACCAGAACCCTAGAACCCCCCCCCCCCACAAACCCCACCCCACAGGACACCCCCACCCCTGGATACCCCCCCACCCACCCTCTTGGAGAGCCCCCCACCCTCCCGCCCCTATGGACACCCCCCCCCCACTGGACAACCCGCAAATACCCCTAAACCCCCCACACCCCTGGATACCCTTTGAACAGCCCCCCCCCCCACGCAACCCCTCCTGGACAGCCCCCCACTCCCCTGGACAGCCCTCCCACCCTCCTGGATACCCTCCCATCCTCATGGACACCCTAGACACCCCACCCCACTGGACAACCCTCCCACACCCCTGAACCCCCCCCCCCCCTGCACCCCACTAGACACCTCCCTACACCCCTCGACACCCCCTAGACAGCCCCCCACCCCCTAGACATCCCCCGCCCTCCCAACCCCATAGACACCCTCCCACCCTGACAGACAACCTAGACACCCCCCACCCCACTGGACTACCATCCAAACCCCTGGACCCCCCCCCCCACCCCACCCCACTAGACACCCCCCCCCCACTGGACACCCCCCTCATGGACATCCCCCTAGCCTCTTGGACACCCTCCCACCCCAATGGACAGCCTTGACACCCCCACCCCACTAGACACCCCTCCCACACCCCTCGAAAACCCCCAACCCACTGGAAACCCCGCACACCCCTGGATACCCCCTGAATAACCACAACCCCCCCCCCTCCTGGACAACCCCCACTCCCCTATGAAACACTCTCACCCTCTTGGAAACCCTCCCATTCCCCATGTACACCTCCACCCTACTGGGAAGCCCTCCCACACCCTTGGAAACCCCCCACTCCAGTGGACACCCCTGGACACCCCTAGACATCCCCCCCCCCCTCCTAGAGAGCCCCCCACCCTCCTCGACACCCTCCCACCCCCATGGACACCTCGGAACCCCCCCCCCCCCCCCCCACCCACCCCCACCTCACTGGAAAACCCTCCCACACCCCTTGAAACCCCCCTACCCCACTAGACACCCTCCCTCCTGGACAACCCCCACCCTCCTGGACACCCTCCCACACCCATGGACACGCTAGATACCCCCACCCCACTGGACAGCCCTCTCACACCCCTGTAAACCCCCCAACCCACTGGAGACCCCCCCCCCCCCCCCACTCCCCTGGAAAGCCCTCCCACCCTCCTGGAAACCCTCCCACCACCACAGACATCTTGGACACCCCCCCCCCCCCACCTTACTGGATAGCCCCCAACCCTCCTAGACACCCTCCCACCCCCATGGACACCCTGGAACCCCCCCCCCCCACCCCACTAGACACCCCTCACACCCATGGATACCCCCACCTTCCTAGACACCCTCCCACTGCCATGGAAAACCTAGACAACCCCCCACCCCACTAGATAGCCCTCACACACCCCTGGAACCCCCCCCCCCCCCCCCCACCCCACTGGACACCCCACACACCCCTGGATACCCCCCCACCCTTCTATACACCCTCCCACCCCATGACACCCTGGACACCCCCCCTCCACCCCACTGGACACCCCCCCCCCCCCACCCCCCTGGACACCCCCAACCCCCTAAGACCAGAATCCAAACAAGAAAAACCATCTGAACTAGACCAAAATAAGAAGTATACCAAAATTAAAAATTCACATATATAACCTTCAAAACTTACAATGTGAACGAAAAACCCTAAATCCAACCTAAACTACTACCAAATACACAATTATAATGACAATATGCAAAATTACATTTTACACTACAAACAAACTAAAATCTAATCAAACCTGTAAAATAATTTGACCATTCCACTTGTAAGTGTTTGAAATCATGAGAACTATAGGATTGAGGGTCATCAAATAGCTACAAAGTAAAAGGATAGTAGTTAATATGTATATTGAATAAATCAAATGAAATATTATGGAAAAGTTTAAAAGGAAATATTACCAGTCAAAGTTCACAAGTGTTCCATTTGTAATTATTTCATACATAAATCTTAACATATAATATCTTCATTCGATGACGCCAGATTGTTCATGAAAATTTTGTTTAAATGAGTGTAAATTCAAAATATTATTTTTATGTAAAACACTAAAAAATAAAAATTATAAATTGATTTTTACCTTTTCTTTTATATATTTGATATTGGTACTCCTTTTCTTTGTGTTTTTTTGAAAGTAGACCCATCCCCTGTTAGAAAATAATACGAATGGGATAAATTTAAAATGCATTACAATATATACAACTATTAAGAAATTGAAATGTGATTTTCCAACATATTCTTAAAACTTTCCTACTCATCTCTATGGATAGATCATATCCAATAAAGTGTTTTCTCCCTTGGGAAAAAACACCTAACATCCAATGAACACTAATAAAATAAAATTTAAGGTTAGTGGTTTTTTATGATAAAAGATAATGAACTATTTCCCAGAGATATGTTTCATACCTCTCACATAAATGCATCATCCAACACAGTGTGATTATATTCTATTCAAAAATTTCAGCAATATAAGGCATTATTTGTTCCTCATCCAATGCATGTGCATCATGGGAAATCAAATGTGGGTCCATGAATCTATATACATCTATCCTCTCATTCTTCTCACACATGTTATAAATATACCTAATACAAAACAGACGTAAGTATACATTTTTAATAAATATAATGCAGGGAAAATGTGTTAAGACATACATGGAAAAAAATTACACCACATTGATGCCCAACTTATCTCTAGTAACAAGCTCCATGAAATCATTTTTCAGAATCCCCACATTTATTACACATCCACAAACATGAGTGTCAATTGGAAACTCATAATGATCTGCCAACAAATTTGAATATCTTGAAAAAATTTCAAGACTACTAGAATTTGTATCTGATGCTAGAGGTATTTTTATTTTTTGTTGTCTATACCATATTTCTTTACCTTTGAAGAATTCTGGTAAAAATAAATAGAAAAATATATTTGTTTTCAAATTTTAAAACAATTTTAATAAAAAAATAGAAAATATAACATACATACCTCTATGGTAATGAGTCGCAGAAGTATGGATGGCCAAATTAAAAAATGGCTGATACTATGTCCAACTGTCGTCACCTCATCTGTAGGTAATGGTACTAGAGATGATGTATCTATAATATCATGTATAGTGACCCTTTGATTCTCTACCTATAACTATTTATGATGAACTATATCTTCTATACAATATACCAGCCCATATGAAACTCTATGATGTTGAGGATCATCAACATACAACCCGCAATAAGTAGGAAGGTGTGGCGGGGGAGTAGGATAAAAAAATGGGGTCTATAGGCTGAGGTGGGAGAGTGGGAGCTACTGGAAGAGTTAGAGGATAAATAATAGGGTATGCAGGGGGAGGTGGAGGAGTGGGAGCTTTCGTCTGAAATTGCCTTTGCATGTCTGCAAACATGGATAGTACCAACACTCTAATTTTTTCCTCCATCGTCGCATTAATATTATGAAATTCAGCCTCCAAGGATTATTTTTTTTATAAACACCCTCAACATAAGACGTTTAAGAATGTGGTAACACTTTTCTTACCGATACACCCATCAGATATCCTCGTACACAACCAGGATGTTCGGTCATTCCCAATGTTACAGATAAAATATCTTGTCTCCCAACAGTTGTAAATTCCCCTTGTGAGCTTTGTTCCTCAAGATAATACTATATTAATTAATTGAACATTTCTGTAATGATTCAAATTATATAAAAAATATACTTAACTTAAATAAATAAAATTAATATCTTATAATCCTCTTAGCTACGATTCTTGAATCTTATGAAATATATTACCCCTTTTTCCCATCTGAGCACTCTTCCATTTTTCATGTCTAGATGGAGGGGATGGAGGGGAAACCTCTCCAGAGCATGAAGACTCAGCTCTCAGTTTTTGTGATTTTTCCGCCATCATTTGTTCTTCCAATAATGTATAACCTCCCCAAGATAAACTATGAGGGTATACATTTTTGGATTGGATCTCCTGATAAGATGACATTATTTTCTATAAATTAAGAATAATAAATCATTAACAAAACATTAATAAGAACATTTATATAAGAAATATTATAAAATTTTACGTTTCCCTTACCAAAAATGAATTTTTTCTTCTACTTTCAACAAATGGTTTCCATTTCTATTCATCTATGAAAGGATATATATGAAATGGATTGTCAAAACTCTTATGACCACAAATGAAATCAGATTTGAGGGTTTATTTTAAATCACCTCCATCTCCTATCATCCATAGATAAGCATTTCTTTCTAACTACTCCAGTGTTATGAATATCAAATTTTATCAGATAAAGAAGAGGTAAAACATATTATACTAGAAACATTTAAGGAATAGGAAAACAATTGAAAAATATCTTAACAAAATTGTTTCCCACAACTGAGATATTATCGCTTTGTCCACACTTCTCCAATCATCATGCAAAATGCTTAATTTTCTCTTACCCTGAGTTGATACAAAAATCTTAAAATCTTTTTCATTTGGACCTCTAGGAATATCATTCTCATCAAACTCAATGAGTATCATCTGGTCCTACTTACGATCAATTGATAATTTTGGTAAATGTGTGCACCCACGTTTACCAACTCTTGAACTCTTCTTTGTCATTATGGGAGCACATAAGGAAGATTGGGGAACATCAAGAGGAGCATGTGAATGTGTCTTCCACAGAGGTATGATCATATTATGCTCATCTCCAGAATCATGTGGCTAATCAACTGATTGATCTGTCATTATCCTTCAAATAAAAAAACAAATATTAGTTCACAAATATACAAATTAAAATACTGCAATACTAATGTAAACATAAAATTGAAATTGAACTAAGTTCTATAATAGTAAACATGGTTAATATGGTAAGCATGTTAAATAATGGTAAACATGGTAAACTATGGTAAACATGGTAGTGTAATTGTCATTCAAAAAAACCAATAAATATATCAGTTACGTAAAGGTAACCTATGGTAAACTATGGTAAACATGGTAAATAAGGTAAACATGGTAAACATGGTAAACATGGTAGACATGTTAGACATGGTAGACATGGTAGACATGGTAAACATGGTAAACATGGTAAACATGGTAATGTATTTGTCATTAAACAAAAATAATAGATATATAATTTACGTAATGGTAAACATGATAAACTAAACTAAACAAAAACATGCACAAAAAAATTCTACTTGTTTGTTTTAATACGCATTTTAATAAAGAAAAAAATTAAAATATCTTACATTTTATGAAAATAAAAATGTAAAAAATAAATAAACATATGTTACCTATAATATTAGAAATGTACAAATAGATTCTTTTCCAAAATTCCTTCATTATAATCATTCCTTATGGCACAAACCATGTCTTCAACATGGTCATCATTATGTTCTGCTAATCTTTCCATAGAATTAGGGATCTCATATAAATAGGCATCTTCATCAAGTTAATCCTCAACAAAATATTGTTTTTTTCACTTTTAAACAACAGACCACTGCATATCAAATTGATCAACTATATAGAAATTTTTTTTGTCATGTGTTTCCATTATAAAATAATAATTGTGTCTTACAATCTATTTAGACTAACAACTGTCATGCTAAATTCATTGTGTATGACACTATTGTTACCCGATAAACCATTTGCAGTTAAAAACAGAAACTTTAATTTTAATGTAATCAACCTCCCATATTTCTTCAATGACTCTATAATATATATTTGATGCATAAATTGGGTTTTTTGTCTTTAAAACTCAAAAAAAAATCCATATCTTCTGCAAACACCAAATACACCACTATTCTAAACTTCACATCTTTTGTCCTGAGCTTTCTTATGAAATGTATATCCATTAATTTCATAACTGGACCATGTTATCACATTTAAACATGGACCACCCACTAACCATCTTAATGTCTCTAATACATCTGATCTACCAAGCAAGGTCTTCTTAAACCATGACAAAAATGTTTTGTTGTGCTCATTCAAAATCCACATTTCTTTCTTATTTGGATGAATTTGTTTCAACTCATTAATATGCAATGTAATATATGGTTTGAGCATCAGCTATGTTATTCAAGATGTATAATTCTAACTTTTTCATCTGTTTAGCTGACAAAGATTTTACATTCCAGCCACGAATCCCCTTTCCCTCATTATTAACTCGTTCATGGTGAGATGGAGGCAAACCTATGTGCTCCTCTGCAGCTAAGTAGCTCATACAAAACTACACAACCTCCTTAGAAATATTCTTTTCAATAATAGAGGATTTAGGTCGATATGGATGTTTAACATACCCCTTCAATATTTTCATATACCTTTCAAAAGGATACATCAAATGAAGATATAAAGGTCCACAAAGATTTATTTCTCGAACCAGATGAATCATTAAATGCACCATTATATCTAAAAAAGATGGAGGAAAATACATTTACAATTGAAAAAATATAGAAAATTGAATTATTTTCAAAAATGTACAAAGAATTTCACATCAATCACCTTATTACAAATTGAATTGAAAAAATAACACAACTTCATTATAGTCTTTCTAACACAGATGGGAAATATTACATGCAATTAAACTGGTAAAAGTTTTTGTATCATGACATCACAATCATGAGATTTCATACCTATAAACTCCAAATCCTCCAAAGAGAAAAATAAAATTTACATTTGAAGAATAACATTGAGGAACTTTGATATCATGAAGACACTGAAAAAAACTCATTTTCTCCCACTTGGATAATGTATAACAAGTCGGGGGAAGAAATTTTCTTCTTCCATTTGGAGTAGGAGCTAACTCCAAACGTATTCCCATTGATAGTAAGTCCAATCTTGAATTCAACCCATATTTTATCTTTCCTTTAATATCTAGAAATGTTCCAATCAAATTGTCACAGATATTCTTTCTCCAGATGCATGACATTAATATTATGTTTCACTTCATGATATCTCTGACATGGTAGCTCAAAAAATATTGACATTTTTCTTCCAATATTTCTATCATTACAAGATTTATGTGTCTTTCCCAATGTCACATCAAGGTTTTCCACCCTCTCAAAATACTCATCAGGGGATAAAGGTTTTGGAGCAATATCAAATTCTTGTGAGCCATTGAA
The DNA here is from genome assembly GCA_963277665.1 of Viscum album. Classification (NCBI taxonomy): domain Eukaryota; kingdom Viridiplantae; phylum Streptophyta; class Magnoliopsida; order Santalales; family Viscaceae; genus Viscum; species Viscum album. Next base: position 1,240,461,700 of record OY728153.1, read on the forward strand.
TGCTTTTTCTTAGTCTTTTATAAGAGTGACCCAGAGGCAAAAACTATTGATGACCCCATGTACACTATTTTACTCCCATGATTCAATTGATAATATGAAGTCTATTGTTCGCAAATTAGACATGCTTTATTCCCCTTAACATTGTATCCAAACAAATTTCTATATGCTGGAAAGTCATTTATAATGAACATAAGCACTGCATATAGTTGAAAATGTTCCATTTTATAAGAATCATACACCCTAATACCATCCTCCCATAAAAGTTTAAAATCATCAATCAATGGTGATAAGAAAACATCGATATCATTGTTGGGTTGCTTCAGACCAAAGATCATTATACTCAACATGAAATATTTTCACTTCATACAAACTTTAGAAGAGAGTTTGTAAATTACCAATAAAACAGGCCATGAACTATGTGTGCTACGGAGGGTTCGGTATGGATTCATTCCATCTGTGCACATCCCTAGTATGAAATTTCAAATTTCAATTCCAAATGAAGGATACTGCTCATCAGTTTTCTTCCATTGTGGACAATCATCTGGATGACATATCATTACATCACATATCGTCTCATAATCAAGCCATCTTAACCTTTTTGCATCATGGGAATTAGAAAATAAAGGTTTCAAACGATGAATTATAGGAAGATACCAAAATACCTTGGAATGGATCTTTGTAATCTCTATATCAGCCTATGATTTTTCTTTCAACTTATACTGTGATGTCACCCATTTAGGACACTCTGACAGAAATTTATATTCCTTACTATATATCATATAGTCATTCAGACATAAAAGTATTTTCTTGTATCCCAATCCCATCAGGCATAATATTTTATTGGCCTTATAACGTGAATTTGGAAGATCATTGTCTTTTGGAAGAATGACTTTCAACAATTGTAGCAGCTCTGTAGAACTTCTATCAATCCATCCATGTTTTGCCTTCAAGTTAATCAATCTTAACACCGCTGAAAAAACTGTAAAATCCATACAACCAGGATAAAATGGTTTTTTAGCATCACCATATAGATTCCCAATGCTCAGTTCTATCTCAATTTGTTCTGCTGTAATATCATGGATCATTTCTTCAATTCCATTAGAGTTACCATCTTGAAAATCATCATCATCAGTAGATTTTACATTTTGTCTAGTTTCACCATGATAAATCCAAGGGATGTAACTCGGATTAAAACCATGACAAATCAGATGATCTTTGATCTCTCTACTTTTCAACTTCTTCATATTCAAACATTTCAGGCATGGGAAGAAAAAAAATTCACAGCTTGGAACATTTAGTTTAGAAAATTCCAAAAATGCATCAACACCTTCCCCATATTCATTACTCAATCGATGTTCTGCAACCCAACTTCGACTCATTATTACCTATAACATATATCAAAATTATACATCTTGTTAAGATAAGACAAATATATTTTTATATGAAAAATATCATAATTTTAATGTAAAACAATTTTGAAATATAAAACAAATTTATGCGTATTTGAAAACAATATGCATGAAAAAATATTTTAAAAAGAAAATATAGTTATATATAACATTTTTTAAATTCATCTTGGATCCTTTCTTCTTAAGGTACACAAAAAATACATCCAGCTAATGCAACTGGATACCAAATTCACCCTTCTGTAGAAAAGAAATATGAAGTGTAAATATTAAAATATGTATACGCTCACTACTAATCTTTACACATATCCCAACGATTTGAAACCATTAGGATAGCCCCTGAAACCATTGGGATAGAATAACCCAATGTTTTCACACACCATTGGCATGATGGTCATTGCAATAGTCCTATATGATCAATTCTACAGGAACCATTGGTATTGACTACCTGAAGTTAAAATATTCCAACGGTTTCAATAAAATTTTTTGGATATATATATACCAAGGGGGTGTCTAAAGAGGTAGGGGTTGTCCAAGGGTATGGAGGAGGATTTCCAAGGGGGTAAAGACTGTCCATGGGGGTAGGGGTTGTCCAGGGTGTCTTAGGGGGTAGGGGGTGTCCAAGGGGGAGGGGTTGTCCCTATGTGTTTCATTTAAATAAAAGATTCATTTGCTAATAGTTTGAAATATAGGAAAATAAACATAGTTTTTATAAAAATAATCCTCATGAAAACATTTAAAACCAAGCATTCAATTTTACCAAAGAGACACACCACAATTAGGGAGTATAGTCAATAATGACATAATGATGGCAATGGGTAAGCATTATTTAAGTGACCATACCAGATGAGGAACCTAGATTATCCTCTATGAATAAACAAGTATCAGAGAACATGGTAATACCTAAGATCTTAGGGGAAAATGTAGAACATATTGTAACCTATTCCATCCTTTTGGCGTGCCTGATGCAGTCAAATATCCCCAACGCACGAGTGGAACCATCCCCAAAGCAGAGCATGTTAATACTAAGGGTCAAAAAGCTAGAGCATAATCTTAAACAAGTGCATCATGAATTATCGAATAATCTACTACCAATTCTAGGTTACCATGTTATTTCTAAAATGGGGGTGATCAGAGGAGTATCAAACAATCAATAGGGGAAATGGGAAAAAATACATTTTTTAAAGAACTCAGGCACTGCGCACGGTTAGGCTACATCCCCTGGACATCCCCACCCCCTAAACAGCACCCTGACCTCCTCTGGACACCCCCAACCCCCCAAGACACCCCCAACCCATAGATACCACTACCACGTTGGACAGCTCACTCACCCCCTAGACACCACCCCCCACCCCCTGGACACCCCCCCCCCCCACTTCCCCTGGACCCCCCCCCCCCCCCCACCTACCCACTTGGACACCCCCAGGACACCCCCACCCCTGGACACCCCTACCTCATTGGAAAGACCACTCACCCCCTGGACACCACCCCCCAATCCCTACCCCATTGGACACCCCCTGAACACCCCCACACTGCCCTGGACACCCCCATCCCCCTAGATAGCCCCATCACCCCCTAGACACCACCCCCACCCCATGGACATCACCCCCACCCCCTATACACCCCCACCCCTTTGGAAAGAACCCTCACCCCCCCCCCTAGGAAACCACCCCCACCCCTTGGACACCCCCTGGACACCACCACCCCCTTGGATATCCCCCCCCCCCCACCTGAACAGCCCCCAAACCCTCTGAACACCCACCCCCACCCCCTTGGACGCCCCCAACCCATGGACACCCCATATCCCCTCTGGATAGCCCACTCACTACCATGGAAACCCCCCCCCCCCCATGGACACCCCTTCCCCCTTGGAAACCCTACCCCCTTGGACAGCCCACTCACCCCCTGTACACCCCCCCCCCCCACACACACACACCCATGGACACACCTACCCCCTTAGACAGCCCCCTCACCCCCTAGACACCCCCCCCCCCACCCCCTTTGACATCCTGACCCCCTTAGACAGCCTTTTCACCCCCTAGACACCACCCACACCCCCTTTGACAACCCCTGGACACCCCCACCACACTGGATAGCCCCCAAACCCCCCTTAATACCCCACCCACTTGCACCCCCCCCCCAGGAAACCCCCTACACACACACACATGATATAACACACAAAAATCGTAAAAATACATGATATCACTTTCCTAGGTTTATTTTACTAGAAAAGAATTTATCATGCTATAAATGAACACTATGAGACTTACCATGATAGAAAGAACAAAGAAAAAACATCTCAAAAAAATAGTTTAGGGCATCACAGAAAATGAAAACTGAAACTGAGCCATGGGAGGCTTACTTGAGTGTTGCGGGTCAACCTGATAGATCTAATGATGATAATAAATATAATGAATTATGTTGGAAAAATGAGGCTAGAGGGAATGACTTTGAAGAATCGTTTCTAGGTTTTTCACGCAAGAGAGACGAGTCATAGGTCACCCGATCAAAGAAAACAGAATGACTGAATACGGAGTGTGATAAATCATCTAAAATCTTTAACATGTCGGTTAATTAATAACCGAAATAGTAAACTACTTGTTTTAATGTTTATAATGTCGGTTATTTAATAACTGATGTAGAAAATAATTTATCACACCGATTATAAAATAACCGACGTGATAAATTTCTCTTTATTAAGTCAGTTATTTTGATAATCGACGTGATAAATTTTCGAGAATAGCTTTATCACGTTGGTTATAAAATAACCGACGCGATAAAGTGTCGTGATTTTATATATCACATTTGTTATAAAATAACTGAATTAATTAAGCTAATCTCAATTTTTATTATGTCGGTTATAAAATAACCGACGTAAAAAATTGATTCTCATCGATTTATCACGTCAGTTATAATATAACCGATGTGATAAATCAATTTTTACATCTTTTCACGTCGGTTATATAGAACCGACGTGAAAAGAAACTAACGTGTTAAATTTTTTTTCTACTAGTGTATTAACAAGTTTTTTTGGAAAGATATTTTCTTTTAGATGGAAGGAATGAATGTCAGTTTGATTGACAATCTAAATACTACTATACCACTTTTATTTGATGGAAATGATTATGAATATTGGAGAGATCGTATGAATACTTTTGTTATTAATACTGGAGTGGACAATATTTTTATACTTACTATAGATTACAAGATTCTTGATAAGGAAGTCAGAACTTTTACTAATCAAGAAAAGTCAGAATATCAACTAAACTACAAGTTAGGTAATACTTTGTTGTGTTCCATGACTAGGAATATATATAGTCATATTTCTTCTTGTGAAGTTACTAACTATATCTGGAATAAATTGGAGGTTAATCATTTTGGTACATCCAAGGTTATAGAAACTAGAAGAGCTATTCTTAGAGAAGAATATAATGTTTTTTTATTTCCTTATGAGGAACCAGTGTGAAAGGTACAACAAAGGTTTATGACAATTTTTAACAGTTTAAAATCAATGGTTGAGAAAGGTTTAGATGATGAGGAACTTGTGTAAAAGATCATATATATCATGCCTAATGAGTGGGAATCTAATAGAACAACCATTGATGAGAATAGGAAAGTATCTCAAATTACTCTTGATGATATTTTTGGAACTCTTATTCAGCATGTGACAAGAATGAAAAGAGATGCTGATAAGAATAAGAAGAAGAAAGGAAATTGAAGTGTAGCCTTTACTACTACTAATTCCAAGACTCATGAAATGGTTACAAGATCCAGGTCAAATAAAGTCATTGTTTTATCTAAATCAAGTGAGAGTGAACATTCTGGGAATGAGATACCTAATATTGCTCGAAGGATGAACAAGATTATTAGGATGAAAGACTTTTAGTATAGGTTTAATACGAAATAAAGACAGGAAAAGAATGACTTGGAAGTCACTTGTTATGAATGCAAAAGAGCAGGGTATATAAGGCTATATTGTCCTATGATAAAGAAAAAGGATGGAAATGAAAATCATTTTTAGATAAATAGAAAGAATTACTACAAGGCTAAAGATAAGAAAGTTCTGAAAGCTAATGACACCTAGATTTCCAGTGGTGTAGATTCTTATGATGAATCCTTAGAGTATGAATCTTTTGGTCAGAAAAATCCTGGTCTACTTTCCAAGATACCTATTGAAAATTCTTGTCTAATGGCCAAGGTACACAATGCTAAATCCATAACTAATGTACCCTTAAATACAAATTATAGTGATAATAAATATTATGAATCTTCGTATGAAGAATCTTTTTCAGATAAAGATGATATATTACCTGCTTATGAAGAAGTATCTAGGTATTCTAAACTTCTTGACAATGAAAATTCTAAACTCAAGAAAAAAACTTGATAAAGAAAATTCTAGAATTTCTATTCTTATTAAAGAAGTTTCATATCTTTTTAAAGATATTAATATGAAAATTTATGATATTGAGAGTATTTATAAAAACCTTGGGGAAGTTAATTCTGAGAAGGATAAAGTTTCTAGGGATCTTGAAAATGTAATTTCTAATTATTTTAGAGACTAACTCTAGTTCTAAAACAAATGTTTTTGAGTATAAAAACTTCGTTATTAAACTAAAGTCAGAAATATTTTCCTTGAGGAAGTGTTTGTAAAACTTTACCTTAGGTAAGGAAAAATTTAATAAGATATATTACAAAATTCAACCTCTAAGGAATAATTCTAGATTTGGTTATACTCATTCTAAATTGGTTTTTAGTAATAATTATTTTATTCCTCAAAGTTCCCCATTCTACACTAAATATTAGTATGGTGGTCATTGGGTAAAAAAAATTCTTTAAAAAAAATCGTTCTTTAGGTTTTCATAAAGCCTAATTTTCTAAGAAGATGTGGATTCCTAAAAATTTTCTTTCTGAAATTTCTAGATCCAAGAAAGTTTGGGTTTAAAAAGTATAACACTCTTATTTTAAAGAAAATAAAGAAAGTTCCAACAGTTATACATGGTACATGGATTGTGGATTTTCCCGGCATATGAATGGTAACAAAAACTTCTTTGAAAATATTATCAAGATGAAAGGAGGGAAAGTAACTTTTAGAGATAATTCTCAGGGAGAAATTATTGGTATAGGTAACATTTTTCTTCTTGGAAAAACATTGATTTCAGATGTTTTATTTGTTAAAAGACTTAATCACAACCTCATTTTCATAAGTCAATTATGTGATGAAATTTGCCTTGTGAATTTTAGGATTGATAAATGATTAGTACACAATTCCAAGGAAGTGTTTATTATTTCTACCCATAGGGAAGAGAATGTATACACACTAAACATAGAGGACCTTAGGAGCCAAGATCTACCTTTTCTTAGTGAAATATAAGATCAATCTTGGTTATGGAATATAAATTTAGGACATTGTAACCTTAGGAACTTAAGTAAACTCTCTAAGAAAAGACTTGTTAATGATCTACCAGTGCTTAGATATGATTCTTCAAAAGTTTTTGATGCTTGTCAATATGGAAAGCAACATAAATCAAGCTTCAAATCAATCGGTGAAGTCTCAACTTCTAATTCATTACAGTTGGTGCATATATAACTTTCCGTCCAACACAAACTAGAAGCATTGGAGGAAAATACTATGTGTTTTTCCTAGTTGATGATTACACTAGATTTACATGGGTCTATTTTCTAGAAAAGAAATCTGTAGTGTTTTATTATTTCAAAATTATTGGAGCCCAAGTTAAAAATGAGAAAAACCTTCCATTGATAACTATTCATAGTGATCATGGGGGAGAATTTTAAAATTCGGATTTTGAAACTTTTTGTAGTAGAAAAGGCATTACTCATAACTACTTAGCACCAAGAACCCCTCAACAAAAAGGTGTTTTTGAAAGAAAAAATCGAATTCTTCAAGAGATAACAACAACCATGTTGAGTGAATATTCGGTATATAAACATGTTTGGGATGAAGTTGTAAGTACCTATTTTTATATTATAAATCGAGTTTTGATTAGACCTTATCTTAATAAAACCCCTTATAAGTTATGGAATGGTAGAAAACCTTGACTTTCCAACATCAAGGTATTTGGATGAAAAGTATTCACACTGAATACTAAAGATAATTTATATAAATTCACACCAAAATCTAATGAAGGAATTTTCCTAGGCTACTCCACAACTTCAAAGTATTATAGAGTTTTCAATAAAATGCTTATACTATTGAAGAAATAGTACGTGTTAAGTTTTAGGAAACTAATCCCTTTATTTTTAAACACCCTCAATCTACATATAAGGATGTGTTTTCAAAAACTGGTTATCAACCCTTGATAGAAGATCCTTATGATAAGAAAAATGTTCAAGAAAATGGTTCTGAGACATTTACCCTAGAATATTTCCTACCATATATTGATGAACAGGTTTTAAAAAAACCAAATCAGTTGTTTCTTAAGAATCATCATAGTGATATTATCATTGGTGATGTAAATCAACCTATAAGGACTAGAAGTTCCTTAATAAATTAAGTAGAACATCTAGCATTCCTTTCTCAATTAGAACCAAAAAGCACTGATGAAGCTTTAGGTGGTGATGATTGGATAAAAGCAATGCAAGATGAGCTAAATGAATTCGAAAGGAATAATCTCTTGAAATTGGTTGAAAGAGTTAAGGAAACTTCTATTATTAGAGTAAAATGGGTTTTCAGAAATAAGAGTTATGAAAATGGAATCATAGTAAGAAATAAATCTACATTAGTTCTTAAAGGATATAATCAACAATAAGGAATATAATTTGAAGAAACATATTCTCTAGTTGCTAGACTTGAATCTATCCATATTCTAATCGCCTTTACAGCATTATTTAACTTTAAACATTTTCAAATGGATGTTAAATCTGATTTCCTTAATTGATATGTTCAAGAGGAAGTTTTTTTTGAACAACCTTCTAGTTTTGAATATATAAAAATTCCTGAACATGTTCTCAAACTTACCAAATATTTATATGGACTTAAACAATCCCCTAGAGCTTGGTATGATAGACTTATAAGATTTTTGTTACAAAAAAACTATGTTAAGGGAAATTCCGAATAAACTCTCTTTATAAAGAAATATAATAAAAATGATTTTATTGTTTAAATATAAGTTGATGATAATATATTTGGTTCAGCTAAGAAATCTTTAATTGATTCATTTGTGAATAAAATGAAATCTAAGTTTTAAATGAGTATGATGGGTGAGTTAACATTTTTCCTAGGTTTTCAATTTTCTAAAAAATCAGAAGGAACGTATATATCCCAACATAAGTATATTAAGGACCTTCTTAAAAAGTATGGATATCAAAACAATAAGAGTATTAGTACTCTCATTGGTACCTCAAATTCACTTCATCTTGATGAATCTCGGAAACCAGTAGACCAAACATCATTTAGAGGTATGATAGGAAGTTTACTATACTTGACAGCTAGTCATCCTGACTTAATTTTTTCAGTATGCTTATGTGAAAGATATCAATCCAATACTAAGGAATTTCTTTTAAAGGAAGTGAAAAGAATTTTTCATTACTTAAAGGGAACCATGTATTTAGGACTCTTTTTTTACTTCTGTAAATGATTTTGTTTTAAAATGATTTTCAGATGCTGACTTTGGTGGATATAGAATGGATAGGAAAAGTACATCTGAAACATGTCATTTATTAGGAGATTCATTAGTTTCTTGTTCATGTAAAAAGCAACACTCAGTAGCACTTTCCATTGATGAAGCTGAATATGTAGCAGCTAGAAGTTGTTGTGGTCAAGTGTTGTGGATGCAGCACACACTCATAGACTATGGTATTAGTTTTACCAAAACAAAGATATTTTGTGATAATACTAGTTCCATTTCCCTAATTAAAAACCTTGTACATCACTCACGTGAAAAACACATAGATAGTAGGCATCACTTTCTTAGGGATAACACACAAAAAGGAGATATCATTCTTCAATTTATCAGAACACAAGATCAACTTTCTAATATTTTCAAAAAATGTTTACCCTCTGATAGATTTGAATACATTAAACAAAAGTTAGGAATGATAACCAGAAGGTAATATTCCATATTAACTTCTTGTGGAAACCTATCTTCTTATAGTGAGAAACTCATTTTCATAGGGGGAGTACATTTTCTTGTTATTTTAAATTTTCGTAATCAAAATTTTCGTAATCAAAAATTTCATAGTAAAATTTTTTGTTAATTTAGGTTTGATTTTTGAAAATCTAAAGTTCTTTAAGAATAATTTTCCTCATTATGAATAATTTTCCTGGAAATCCGAAAGGTATGTTTTATTTCTTAAATTTCTGTAATTATCTTTTTACTATTGGTATTTTTCATTTTGTTTAAAATTTTATGGATTCAATTTTTCTTAAATCCAAATATTTTATCTTAAAAACCTCAAAATATTAGAACCTACCAAATTTATTCTTCGGCTCATCTCAACCGTTAGATCTGATTAGGAGTATTTCAATTGTAGGATCAATAAAGGAAGGTGAACCATTACCTCAAACGCCTATATAAGGACCCCTCTATGTTTGTCCCACATTGATCTTCAAAGCTCTTATGTACTAAAACCCTACTTCTCTACTTAAGGTCATTCTGAATATTCTGGTTTTTCATAATTCTGAATGTATTTGCAAGCTTCCCCTTAGAAAGAAATGTCATCTATAAAGGACATCTAATAATGGAAAATATACAAAGAGAGGTTAGTTGATTCTAAATTCTTTGTTAAGTATGATTCTATCATTTCAAAGAATATCCAGTTGAATGGATGGGAGAGCCTATGAGTTTTACAACCGAAGGCACAAGATCTGATTTATCTAGAGTTTTCAGTTGAATTATATGATACAACAAGTTTCTTCAACGATGAAAGGAGAGACAAGTTTTCTTTCAAGTGTTATGTAAAGACCTACTCCCTTTCCTACACTAAGGCTACAAGTCTGATTGGAATTCCATATGAATATGAAGTTGAATTTTTCACCCATAAATTATCAGATGTATCAGGTTCGATTGAGAAGGAAAAGGCTTTATAATGCCTTGTCTTGAAATAAGTGAAGACCATGAAGATTGTTCATCTATTTATAAACTTCTAGATTCTTAAATTATGGGTTCAAATTTTTATCATTCTATAAAAAGGGGATAAGGATTCCTTGAATAAAAGTGACATCTATATTATGGATTTCTTAGTGAACCTCAGGACGATAAACTGGGTCATGTATATCTTGGTCACAATTGAGAATATCAAGAATGGAAATTTGAAGTCTCAAATAATCATGTATCCGGCCATTCTCTCCAAGATTATTTTTCTTTGTATTCAATATTTCAAAATTCCTTGTAGTTATAAGACAAGGAATTTAAAATTGATGTTTTTGAGTGATGATACTCTCAGAAGGATGAAGGATGGCTTCAATAGTAAATCTGATGATATCTATGATCTATTTGAATCAGAAATTGAAGCTCATTCAAATAAACTGGAAGCTGCTGAAACTTCCAAGAAGGGTCGAAGGAAGAGGAAGGTGAAGGAACCTGAAGAAAAAGAAAAAATCCATGTGGATAAGGAAACTCAATCATCACCCCCAAAATCAAAGAAGCAAAAGACATACCCTGATGAAGTATTGGCTAATTGGAGAGAAGAGAAAATGAATAGGATGGAAGGGAAGACTAATTTTGGCTTGGACCCTGATAAGGAAAAATCCTTAAAGATAAAGGTTGTTGAAGATCTTGAGAAGCAAGAGAAAGAAAAGAAGCAGTGGAAGAAAATTTCTAAAGCTGAGATAGTTCAATCCCTTCTTAAGGTTGCTGAAAAATCCTCTAAACAAATCCAAGTACTAGAATCGTTTTTGAAAGAATCACTCCATATGACTCCGAGAAAGAAGACAGTGACTCTAAAACCAGAACAAGAAGAAGAAATTGTGCAAGGGGAAGTAGTAATATAATAAGAATAATAATTAGAAGAAGGAAGTGGTGATACCGAAGATATGATAAGGAAAGTAGAGGAATATCATGAGAAGGAGAGTCCTTCTAAGAAACTATCAATCCAAAATTCTGAAGAAGAATCCTCAAAACATGCTACACTAGGAAAAGAAGAAAAAGGTCAAGAAGAAGTGAATAAGATATCTGAAGAAGAAAGTAGCAACCATGACTTAATTCATCCTAAGGATATTGTGGTAGGTGACGAGAAAGAAAACCTTAAGGAAGATAAGATTGTTCTGTTATCTGATAGTGAGAATGAATCACCCAAAGTAGAAGATATCATTCTGAGAGATGACAAGGGAAAACATGTATTGGCTGATAAACCATGTAAAACTATGGTGAAAAATAAATATGTTGGTGCTTCATCAAAGAGTAAAGATGAAGAGTTAGAAAAAGAATCCTCACCAACAAAACTCTCAGATTTGGAATCATCCTCTCTTAGACATGATTTTATTGTATAATCTTTAAAGAAGTTGGTTGATATCATTCCCTTGTTTTTGAGTATAGACTCGAGGTTCCAGATGCTTCATCACTCGTTTGATCAGAAAGAAGATTTAGTCACCATGCTTATGAATATGTTTCTAAAGATTGAGATGGATTTCAAAACTTTTTTCATTGAATATGAAGCTCATAAAAGATCATGCAAGAATATTACAAGTTGGTCAATGAAGACAATTGAATACCTGGGATTCTTTGATGAATTTAAATAAAGTGTAAAGGATTCCTTTGACACCGAATATGGGAATATAAATGATCTTACTAATAGTTTTGAGGAAAAGCAGACTCTCGAATAGACAGCCCGGAAGCAAGAAGTCAAGGACTTGAATGGGAACCTTAAATGAGTGACTATAAATTGGAAGAGAGAAAGGGATCTCAGAGTTGAGTTTGAAGAAAATCTTGTTAAGTAATAAAAAGTTTTGAAGGCTCAGGAAGATATTTTTAAGGCTCAAGAAGAAAATATAAAAGCCTTAGAGAATGAAAATAAAGATCAGGATCAGCTGCTCAAGCGTGTAGAAGAAGATCACAAGGAGATAAAGAAGCTAAAAACCATTATAAATAGTTAATGGTGAAGTAGAAAGAAGGATAATTCTAACTCATTATGATCTTTTTTTTTATTTTCTTCTTTATACAAATTCTTTCAGTCATAATGAAATTTTGGTTTTTCTTCATATATTGGGTTATTTTGTACTAATTTTTTAGGTACTATATTTTTTAAATTCTCTTTATTCCTTTTTGAGAATCACAATAGGGGAGAAAGGAATGATAAAAATAACTCTATGTAAATAAGAGATTTCCCTAAGTAAGGGGGGTTTATCTAAGGGGAAGTTCTTATCAAAGAAGATTTTTGTAATCAAGAAAATTTAAAATCTCATTCAGGATATCAAGAATACAATCCTTAGGGATTTCGAAACCTAAGGGGGGTTGTTCGTGTTCACTATGTTTCATATGTAAAGGGAGATAAGTTTTTCTTTTACGTCTAGAAAGAAATTTTCTAAATCCTTATATTCTTTTTTGTAAGGATGTTTGTGCTTTCCAAAAAGGGGGAGATTGTTGAGTCAATAAGGTTTCCTGATGAATTTTCCTTTCCTCAATTTTTTTCAAATCATAAACACTCTATCTTAAGGAAAATTATTTTTTCCCTAAGAATTATCTTAATAAAGAAAATTTTTCTTCCTCTTGGAAATTTTATCCTTACCTATTTTTTCATTACTCTTTTTATAGTTTATCTGAATATAACTCTTTATTCCTAAATGTTAAAATTTGGTTTGAGATCTAAAACCTCAGATTTCTATAAATCCTTAGTTATAGAGTATTTTGATTTCTGGTTCTAATTTTAGGTTCCGAATTCAGATTCTGAATTCTTTGAAATTCAGACATCGAATTCTATGAAATTCAGACTTTGAATTCTCTAAAATTCAGACTTAGAATTCTCTTAATTTCAGACTCCTAATTCATTGAAAATCAAACTCCAGATTTTAGACTTCAAATTCACTAAAATTCAGACTCCGAATTCTCTAAAATTCAGACTCTAAATTCTCTAAAATTCAGACTCGGAATTCTATGAAATTTTGACTCTGAATTCTCTGAAATTAAGACTCTGAATTCTCTGAAATTCCAAATCTAAATTCTCTGAAATTCATACTCCAAATTCTCTGAAAGTCAGAAACTTAATTCCTCATAATTTAGACTCTGGATTTATTAGAATTCAGATTCCAAAATCTATATAATTCAAGTTCAGAATTCTTTGGAAAAAAGAATCCGAATATTCATGATTTGTAGTCTCTAAATTACAATTTTCTTAGACTCTAAACTTTTATTTTTCCTTAGACTCTAAAAAATATATGTGGTTAATCAACCTTATTTTTCTTACACTTTTTATAGTTATGAAACAATATCGTACATTTTGTTTCTAACTAACAGTTTTTTGAGTGACATGTGTATATGTCCTTCTGAAATTCAAGGAAAAGTATTAATATTAGAGTAGGGATCCAACCGTTGGAGAATATCCTATAAATAGGATCTCATTTGAATGAGCTCAAAATAGAGAAACGGATCCATCACTCTAGAGATTGCATGCTGGTGAAGTGATTTCTAGAGAGAGAGAGACTCTCATGCCTTGTGTATACTGAACATCTTGTTCAGCTTGCTTCGTGTGACTCCAATTGTTACTGTGTACAATCAAGGGCTTCTGGGGATAGAGAGACAGTGGTGCCGACTACCTTAATGTTTGGGGACATCCATGGATAGTAAGAGAGAGGTTCTGACTACCTTAAAGTTCGAGGTATTATGGGGATAGCAAGACAAATTCTGATATTCCAATCGAGGTCTTACCCTGGAGTGGGTAAGACAGACTTTCTTGAAATTATTAATCAAGGGACCTTTATCCAATGTTGTTATATACCCTTCTCTTTGGGTTAAAAGATTTCATACTTGGTACTTGTTTTGTTTCAAGTTTATTTATGATTCTTTTTGATAAAAGAAGAAAGTGTACCCTTCTTATACTTTCTTGTTCTTTTGTATACTCTAATAAGAAATATTCTATATGATTTAAGGTATAATATTTTTCTTATAAACTTTTCTGAAGTTTAATTTATGGAACTATATTTCTGGAACCTAGTTTGAAGAACTAAAAGAGGTCTTGTGAAATTACCTTGTTTAACCTTGTAAAACAAAATTTTCCTTAGGGTTAAAAATGAATTTTTTTAAAATTACAATTCACCCCCCTCTTTTAATTGAGCATATACATTCTTATTTTGATCCTATAATCATCACCATAATATCCCATTACAAACATGGTTTCATAAAACATAAATTGTGTATACTGAATGAATCTAGTCCCTCTTTTGATTTTTTTTAAATATTTCACTTTTTTTAATAGGGACCACCAAGAATACAATGAATAGTGGTTTTGGAACCCTTCTACCCAAATGAACAACTAGCACTCTCCCCCACACTTAAATTCATGGTTTCTTACCAAAATATACCATGAATGGACAAAAATCCCTCTCTAAATCTCAAATGAATAATTCGGAAAAAAATGAAAGAATTAGGGTAGGAGGGGGAAATAGGCTTTTAATGTGGCTACATATCAAAGCAGTTAATGGTTTCTAAGGGTTTTACAAAGATCAAATGTAGAGTAGGTATCATGGTTAAAGTGGATAAAAAAAAATTCCTCAATAATTTTAATGTGATTCAAAAATCCTCATCTTTTAAATAAAAAGAGTATAAAGCTCTAGTAGTTATACATATCTTAAGAATATCTCAACAAAAGGGTATAAGAAAGAATATATCAAAAATTATTAGAATACCTCTCGAGAATGGAAAAAAATAAATGGTCAATCAGGTCATGAAATGAGTACAAATAATTGGTCTAATAAGTTTAAATGTGTAAGACTTTAAATCTAAAATCAAACTATATCAGCAATCATTTTAAAAATACTTTAAAATTTAAAATAAGCATGTAACTTTTAAAATTCACTTTTATATTTGTGCTATTTATAATTATAATTAATCAAAAAAATTACACATTTAAAAATATTTAAACTATTGATGGTGTCTCCTAGATTTGTTTGAGGGAAAATACTAGTGTAGTCAGAGACTCTCCCCCACACTTAATAGGGAACATGGTCCCCTAAGTGCAACACCAAGGTAGAGGAGAGGATGTGGGGACACACGAGAGGCCAGGATGAGGGTAAGTAGTGAAATAAGTAAATACAAATGAAAAATGAAAAATAAATTCTGAAATAAAACTCCCCTCATAGTGAGTCGACAAAGATGGGAAGTAGTAGTAACAAAATTAGAAATCAACGCCCCATAGAACCTTGGACTGGTTAGGAAAACAATAAAGAAATATGTAGAGACATACATCATCATAGCATATGCATAGCACAAAAGATATATATATATATATATATATATATATATATATATAAAGAAAAAAATGTTACAAAAACCATTCATGGGGTGGCCTTAGAATATGTGTCCTTAGAAATAGGAGGATCTACCAAAGGAGGATCAGTCATAGTGGAAACTGGAGGCCCCATCTCTATGCACCAACTAGAGTTACAGTGGTAGAATCTGTTTTGGTAGTAGGAGGAATAGTATCCAAAGAAACAACATCAGTGCCCTGTATGGGAGTCTCTACTGACACATCCTGGTGGGAAGTAGTTGGAGGATAATCTGGTCTAGTAGTGGATAGTAGAACCGAATAAGTGGCTAGTTCCGTCATCAGGGCTAGAGGGAGGAGCTGGTGATGGGGGTAACTGAAGTCCATGATGATGATAAAGAAGGCTTGATATCTTATCAAGTCACATCTGGGAATGTAGGATGGTATTCAGCTGGTGCTCAAGGATGTCTAGACAGTGGTCCAGTGTGGCTAGGCAGAGGGGGATGTGGAGATCATTCGAGGGTGTAGGTGGAGGTGGGGATGTATAGGGTAGAGAAAAAGAGGTAATGGTGAGAGAATATGGAAGGGAGGAAGAAGTGGGGTGGGGTGGTGAAGGAGCATCTATTGGTGGATGGGGTGGGACCGGCTCAGCAACATCATCGGGGGCAGCCGAGTCATCTCTCATCCCTACGGGGGTAGGGGAATCTTTCATGAGCACATAGCCACCACCCATATGCTCTACCATCCTCATGAAAATAAGCCTGAGGAAGTAGAGACACTAAGTAGAGCTTAAGGGGTCATGAGGGATAGAGGGATCAAAAAAACACCCAGGTGGTGAGCCAAATGGGTTGCATAAAAGTCGTCATTCAAGTTTCCCTAATGGCCATGGATCATGGAATGGAAATAGGTGGTTGTAAGAGAGGGGGGTTAGGGTAATCGTGTTGGATGGCATTGGTGATAAGCTCTAAGCCGCACACAGACACGACTCCCATATCCTCATAGTAGGGTAAAAACGGTGTCAAAGCACCAATGGAGAAAATGAAGGGGATGGGAAATGATGATCATGCTCTTCTGGGATGTGGGGGTGTGCCTGTGGTCTGGTCCAGTAAGATCTTTCCACATTACGATGAGTTTGGAACACTCAATGAGGGTAAGGGTGGAGATAGGAGGTCGGGTAGTAAGATGGGGGTAGAATCCATACTACTGGCCAAACTCGGCCATTGTCAAGGAACAATGGTGACCGTCCACCCAAAATCGAACTAGGGTGGCTGTATTGGTGGGCGTCTGGTGGTAGACGGCCCCATCAAACTCAAATATCGAGATAAACTCCAAAAATAAGTCACTATAAATTGGGGTGCTGACCTAGAGTATCACGAGACAGTGCGTATGGACAAATAGATCCTCAATATCCTCCCAGATGTTGAAATGTTGTGGAATGATGATGTCTAAGAAGCGGTCACTCAGCTATATCATCCACCATGAAAAGTTACGCAATCGGTCAGTGGCAAGGAGGCCCTCAGTAAAGATCAATTAGGGATGTGGCTGAGGTCGGGCAGTAGTCGGAGCAGGCTGACGTGGGGCTGTAGCTTCCAGCATGGCAAGGCCAATAGTGGTCTCTGGAAGTTGAGGAGCTAAAGTCGGATCTAGCTCAAGCAGGTCTGCTGAAGTAGTTTTCGGCTCCGAAGGAACAGAGCTAGAAGATGGAGTTGCATCACCAGATCTCTCAATAATGATGGATGGTGTGGTTGCAGCCATAGAAGGATCAGCGGTGGTAGGAGTGGGTGTCACAAAAGAGCTTTGATTGGTGGATGTCGCTGATGGAGGCGTCGGTAGAAGAGGTGGCAGCATAGCCAATGTTGGTAGCTGGAAAACATAGAAATCAAGAGCTAGTCTCTTAGAATACAGAAGAAAAATCTGGTGGTGAGGGGCTCTCTCTTCCTCCATATTGAAATTGGGATTCTTCCCACTCGCATGATCATCACCTGCCATAGTTGAAAGAAATAAAGGAAAAGAAGAAAATTAAAAGAAAGAAGATGAAAGAAAATGTGATAAATTAGAAAAAAAAAGTACATGTCGTGTGGATCCAGAAAACACGGCGTGTAGTGAGATCTATGTAAGAACCCATACACTCTGGTTGGACACACCAAGTGGGCATGTGATAGTGAGTTTTCTAGTTCACAGAATTCCATATAAAGTACACGTCGTGTGTGAGAAAATGGGGTGTTACCCGTGTGAGTTCCCATACAAGGTCTTAGCATGAAGGGGTCTAATAAGAATGTACACGCCATGTGTGAGGACAACACGGCATGTGTGAGCACAATACGGCGTGTGTGGCAACATGGAATATAATCCCGTGTTATTCCTCCACATGAACATCTCCTGATGAATAGGGTACACAACATGTGCCGAACATACATGCCATGTGGAAAGACATGGGATCAGGTATGTGTGGGTCAGTACACGAGTATCCCCTAAAGGCCATACATGGCCACAATACATGGCATGTATCGAACATACATGCCATGTGTATTTCAAATTAGAAAAATGTGCACATGTGGTTTTGTACAAGGAAAACACGGAATGTATTATTCACTAACCCCGTGTACTGCGGGTGGAATTTGAATGGTTGGATGATCCAAAAATTGACCTAAACGTGACTAAAACCATGAAATAAGGGCAGTGAATGGAATACCTAGTATGAGGATCAAAATGAGGAAGAAATCCAGACTTGAAACAAAAAATGGAAGATTTAAGGTGGGGTATATAGAGACCCTAGCCTTTTAAATATAACATTACATGATTTTAAGCATAATTATACATCAGAGTATAAGTCAGTGATGTCTAGGTCTATTTCTTAGAAGACTAGGTACATAAAACATAAAACATGGGGCTAAAAACACTTATTTATTTAATCTCCATAAAAACCACCTAACTTCCTTTGATCCCTTAAACTTTTATAGGGTGCCTTGGAGAACACATGAACAATGGGATGAGCTAAAAATCCTATTATGAGAAAGAGAATAAGAATACATCTAAAGCACATGAATTAGGAGGCATGAAATAATGAAATCATATCATATAAACAAGGTATAATATAAACATGGAATCATATAAATGTTTTAGAATCATTAGACATGTCTTTAGTATGAGTGAAGGATAACCTCCAATCTCGTTTCCCATAGTAGAACGGGTTAAGACTAACCACCAATCTTGTTTCCCATTGTAGTACGAGTCAAGGCTAACCGCCAATCCCATTTCACATCATATCTCATTAGACTTGAATTTACCCAATGCATTGGAGAATTATCTGGGTGCACCCATCTCAACATTTTCATGAATATTCCTTCCACATAAATAATCTTACATAATCAACCATACATAAACATAAGGGTACCCATGGAAAGAATCGTGTACCACAATCATGACATATAGCATAACCAATTGACATATCATGAAAGTGTCCATGAAAGAATGGGATTAGAACATACATGGAAGTTCATAAGGTAAAATAGGAATATAACATGGTAAGTGATTTCAAGGATAAGTTACAACATATAATAAATGTATTTTAGAAAAATTATCATTAATACATTTTTTGAGGTTTTAAGGAAAATACTATAGATATTTTAAAATAGAAAAGAGGACAATATTTTATAGAAAACCATAATTTAACCAAGAAGTTTTTCATAATAAAAGGATAATTTTATAAAGACAAAGGTGTATTAAAATAGGGGGTAGAGTGCACTTAAAATAGGGTAAAAATTCAGGAAGTTCCCTTAAAAGGGGTTTCCTTTTCAGAAAGTTCTATGGGGGGAATCTTTTAAAAAACATGTATATCCCCCAAAAAATAGTGTAACGACCAAAAATTTTATTAATGAAAATTTATCTTGATCTAATTAAATTTATTATTATGTAAAATGGTTATATAAAATATGCACATATTTGGTTTTATGATTTTTGGATTTCAAAATACCGTTAAGAATTTTGATCGTTTCTAATGTAGTCATTGAACAGTGATCACATGATTAGTATAAATATAGGGCTTTAACAAATATAATTTACTCAGAAAGAGGAAGTGATAGCCTCATCCAGTAGACTTTCCCCATATGAAACCCATTTTTTAAAGCTTAGAAAGGAGGTGGTATCACAAGTATTTTCTCTTGACCAAGCCCAATCTGAGCTTCAACACGTTAAGCTTGAATGGAACTACCTACGGTAGAAGTGGAAGTTGATAGAGATTACCATCCAAGCGATGTTATCCGAGCCACCCCAAGAGTCTGTCACCATCACACATCTTACCCTTCAGTCTTATGTAGGTGTAATAATGGGTTATTTAATAAGACATTATCACTATGATTATGTTCAATTTTTTTGTATATAATAAAGCATATACATTCATTTTATTATTGTTACTTTGTAAATAGTTTTTAAAGCACAAATAGTATTTTTAGTTAATATTCAATTAAGAAATATATTTTGATGAATTAATAGATTTTTTAATTAAATAACATTTTAATGAAATATTATTACTAAATTACTTTTTATTAAATATAAATGATCGAATAATTTTTATGAATACAATTGTAATTTTTATTATTGTTTGAAAGCAGTTTTTTTTCAAAACCCATGAATTTTCGATAAATGTCAGTTTTTATTTTAAAAGTAAAAAAAATATATTTATAAAATTATTTAGATAAAATTAATATTTTTTTTGGAATCAGGATGTCGAAATTATCAAATGGTGAATTTTTCCTAATTTTCTGAGATAGTCACATATTTGGGTAAAAAATAAATATCGTTTAATAATATAATGTTTTTTATGACATCATAATAACCAAATAGTGATGTAATAAACACTATAAATTGTATTTTCGGACAATATATGTTTTATCATTAAAATAATGTGATTTTAGTCTTTTTTGATTGATTTTACAAAGCCTTAGTGGACCCTCCAAGACTTATAAAACATTTTAACTTTCTAAATTAATTTCCTTAAGAGTGTGACTCATCTCCACATAATCAAGCCTAATATTTTAAGAAGATCATCCATTTTCCTTATAAAATGGTTTTTCTTACTTCTCTTTTTCAAAAAACATGGGAAAAACCATATGTTGGTTTGTGGTTTTGATTAGTTTAATGTGTGGTGTCCAAAACCTAAATAATAAATTATTCCCTCTCTTTTCCTATATAAACCGAACCAAGTTCCCACTTCCTCTTCACTCAAATACTTTTGAGATAGACCAAAATTTTCCATCCTCCCTCTATAATCTTCCCAAGGTGCCCCAAACTCCCAAGAATCCTCTCTCAAGCCCCTCCCAAGCCTTTGGGATCACACTTCCAAGTAAGGGATTTCTTCCTTTCTCATTTCCGTCCAAATTTATTTCTGTTGTTATACCCTTTTATTTTTAATTAAAAATGTTGGGGTATGATTTCTCACCTACCCCACACTTCCCTACTTATATTTTAATGATTATAAACCCATTTCTCTCACATTAATTCCTCCCATGTAATCTCATTACCATGCCGAAATTCCGTAAGGGATTTCTCGCTCCTCATTTACATTCAAGTAATCCTTTTGTTTTATAAATATAAATTCCATTACATATGTTGGGACATGTATCTATATGACCCCACTTAATATAAATATAATTTACCTATGATGATACACCCATTTCTCTCTCATCAACCATTTTTATGAATTCTTATGTCTCGTCGTTATGCTGCTGAAATTGCCCCGTGATTTTCCAAGCCAAAGTCATTGTGTAGTGAATACAATGTGCATTTCTATATCAAGGGTATTCACCTTTATGCACATTACTTGTTAATTATATAGTTTCATGTATGAATTCCACATTCCTTTATCATGGAATAAATTATGATGTTTTATTAATCTATGTTATTGATCCTTGTGGCACACTTATGCATGAAATGAAATGATTAAGAAGGGTGTGCCCTGATAGCATTCAAATTCATTGGGTAAAGAATAGTATCATGATACATAAATTTAAATTAGGGTTTACACAATATAATTCAAGTTAAATGAGGGTTTACTCATACTCCATGTTCATTGAGCCTTGGATCATGCTAATATCATGTTAAAAGTTGTTGTCACATTTCCATGTTATGATAATCATGCTATATCACAACTTTATGTTCATGTATCTCTTATGATCCATAAATATTCCTATTTCTTAAAATGTATTGTATTATTTATTTTATGAATTTTTACTCTCTTACTGGGATTTATAGATCACCCTTTTATTATGGATGTCTTCCAGTTATCCCATGCAATGCTATGTACGAAGTAATGATGTGGTCATGTAAAAAAAATCAATAAGATGTTACGTTTTTTGTTTTAAGTTATTATGTAATGTTACTAAGCCCCAAAGACACTATACCTCTCGATACTCTATGTTTTATTAAGTGAATGTTTATGTAATAAATCATGATTAAGTGTGTAATAAAGAGCAGGGTTGTTATAGTTGGTATCAGAGGATAGGTTTAGTTATTTTTGCGATTAGGATTAGAAAACCCTAGTGAATGACTTAGGGATAAGGATAAGTATAATAAAAACATCCCTAAATTTTGGTAAGTTTTTAGTAATTGGTTTATCAAGAAAATACATCTCTGTATGGATAAGAGCAGGTAGAGGCAGCTCTAGCACAGATGTATCTTGCGGTAAAACCCAAAAAAAACCTCTTTAAGCTAGACTCAAATTGAAAATGGTACATGACAACGGGCCTTGATACACTTGTGGTTATGAAACTCCTAGGGGATATTATTTGGTAAATTAATAAGCTTAGTACGAACCATTATTAAGGGAAACAATTCCCCAAAGAATATATGTTGGGAAGTAGATCATAGATAACATAGATTAAAGACTATAAATTCATAACTTAAGGAAATAAAAGTAATATATAAGTCATCTAATTTTGAATTTGGATTACCCTTTATGTGTTACCCTTGACTTTCCTTTTATTTCATCCAATGGCCGGTAATATGAGGGCTCAGGCTAACAACCGATGCGAAGATCAATGTGATGACTTTTATAATTAGATTCTCAATCTGATGTGAGTGGGAATTGCAAAATTAGCATGATACTCTCTTAGTTAACTCAAGTTTTGAATAGGAACATGGGTCAAAAGGAACATTCAACCCCCCCCCCCAAAGAAAGAACAAGTCAAAATAAATATATTTATGAGACAAATGCCTCCTGCATTTAATGGATCATGTGATCCCTCAATCTCCAAACAATGGATCAAATCTATTGAAAAGATCTTCTTCATCCTTCAATTTTTTGAACAAGAGAAGTTTCTTCTAGATGCTTATTATATGGAAGTTGAAGTTGATCAATGGTGGACATTGATCAAAAATATGAAACCTTAGGAAGATATTTATGCATTGGAATGGAGGTATTTCTAGAAAATGTTTTTCGACAAATATTTTCCTTGTACCCTCCGACTTAAGATGGAAAGGGACTTCCTTTCCCTTAAGAAAAATGACGATGAATCCATCATAGAATATGAGGAAAACTTCACAAGGCTTGCATGATATGCCTCTGGCTTTGTCATTACCCCCTAATGTAAGGTTGAATGCTTCTTTAGTGGGATAAAACAAATCCTACCAAATTTCCTAGTGATCCGTGACTTTGAGAGATATGAGGAAAGTTTCTGATGTGCCCTCATAGTTGAAATGGAGATCAGAGAATCTCAGGGGTATCATAGGGATAAGGAGTGTAAGGTGGAATTTAATTCTGGTGGTCTAATGGATAAATCCAATGGTGCTAAAAAATCCAGTTATCCACTTGCCAAAGGATCAGAAAGAAGCACCCTAGAAATTTCTTTAAGGGGATGAGGAAATGATTTAGGTGTAAAAGAGAAGGGAACCTAGCTATTAACTGATGACAAGAGAAACATGCAGCTATGACAGATGAGAGAAATGCTTCGTTCGACCCTCATATCATTGTTCATTACTTCAACTAAAAATAATCGGGGCACTTTTCAAACTAGTTCCCTAATCCAATGGTTTTAGAAGGCAGCCAAAAACCTCCAAGGCAGGATGGGAGATCTTTTTCCATCCCTACAGCTGAAGTGAACCCCAACAATGAAGTGGTGACTGGTACACTAGTTATTCATTCCACAATAGCGAATATACCTTTTGATTATGGTTCTATTCATTCCTGTATATCCCAAAATTTTAGTAGAACAGTCCCACCACCACCACAAATCATGGAAGTAAAGATGTCAGTGAGTACAGAAAATGGATAAATCAATGCATCCCATGAATATAACTCCTCCATTATCATAATATTTGGATTGAACTTCCTAAAGAACCTCTTCATACTCCCTCTGGTGGAATTTGATGAAATTCTTTGCATGGATTGGCTTTCCCTGTATAGAGTTAACATAAATTGTCGTGAGAGGTAAATCACTCTTCATATAGTGAATCGACCCCTGATTCTGTACAAGTGCAAGGAGGAGGATAAATCTTATTTAGAACCATCATCTCAAGAGTGGATATTACTTCCCTATGAGTGTGCATATCTGGATTAGACGATTGAGTATAAGGAAGCAACTATCCTTGAAGACATTCCTATTTTGAAGGAATTTGCTGAAGTGTTTCCTGAGGAATTTTCAGGTCTTCCTCCTATAAGAGATGCTAAATTCTCAATAGATATTATACCTGGGGTGTTTCAAATATCCAAGACTCCTTGTATAATGGTTGTTTTAGAGCTTGAAGAGCTGAATAAACAACTACAGGATCTGAATAAACAACTACAGGAGAATATGGATAGAGGTTTTATACACCCAAGTGATTCACCATGGGGTGAACCAATCCTCTTTCAAGAATAAGGGAGGGTTAATGTGCCTTTGCATTGATTATCATGTGCTCAAAAAAGTAACGATAAAGAACAAGTATCTGATTACCTTAATTGATGACTTGTTCGATCAGTTTTGTGGAGAAAAATACATCCCCAAGGTGGATATGTGGTTAGGATATTACCAAGGGTGGAGGTGGAGGATATCCCTAAGAATGCTTTTCATACAAGATATGGGAACTATGAATTCATATTAATTTATTTTGGACTCACTAATGCTCCAGAAATCTTCATGGACTTGATGAATAGACTATTTAGAGATTACCTCGACAAATTTGTGGTAGTCTTTATAGATGATATTCTAATATACTCCAAAACTAAGGAGGATGATGAGGAGAATCTAAGAACTGTACTAGAGACCTTGAAAAAGTAAAAGCTCTATGAAAAGTACATTAAGTGTGAGTTTTGATTAAAGTAAGTCTCATTCTTGGGTCATATCATCACAAACAATAGGATATCTGTGGATCCCTCCAAGATATCTACTATTTAAGGATGGATGAGGCCAACATCGGTGACGTATATTCGTAGCTTCCTGGGGTTAGTGGGATATTATCACTGATTTGCGAGAAATTTCTCTCAATTTTCCAAACCTCTTACCAAGCTAACCTAGAAGGGAGTAAAGATTTCTTGGAGTGATAAAAGCAAAGAATGCTTCATGGAGTTCAAAAAAAGGCTTATCACTGCATCTGTGCTCACACTACCCACAAGTAGAGAACTTTTTGTGGTATTTAGTGATGCTTCGAAGAAGGTCCTGGGTTTTGTGTTGATTCAAAATGGAAAAGTCATTGCATATGCTTCAACACAATTGAAATTTCATGAGAAAAACTATCCAGCCCATGATCTAGAGTTGGTTGTAGTGATATTTGATTTAAAAAATTGGTGGCATTACCTCTTTGGGGATAAGTGTGAAATATACATGGATTACAAAATCCTCAAGTATATATTCTCACAAAAAGAGTTGAATATGAGCCAATGAATATGGTTAGATCTGATCAAATACTATGACTGCTCAATCCATTACCACCTTGGGAAAGCAAACAAGGTGGTGGATGCTCTAAGTAGAAAAGAACCAAAAATTATATCATTGATGATAATTGAAAAGGATCCAATTTTCTTATATTTGATGAATATGGATATGGGAATCAAAAATAAGGGAACATAATCAATCCTTTCACAAACTATTGCTTAACTGTCTGTTTTGGAAAGGTTAAAGGATTCTCAAAAGGAATATGTGGGAGTTCAAAGGAAAGTGGAAACTATTAGAAGAGGTAAATCCTCAGAGTTCAATGTTAATTAAGAATGAATTGTGATATTTTGGACAAGACATTGTGTTCCATCAAATCCGGATTTAAAAATAAACTTTTGGATGATGCACATAGTTCAAATTTCTCTATTCACCCAGGAAAAACAAAGATGCATTGAGATCTCCGAGAGCATTATTGGTGGGGTAACATGAAGAAGATCACTGAGTATACATAAAATTTCTTGGTATGTCAGCAAGTGAAGGCTGAGAGGTAGAAGTATAATGGGATTATGCAACCATTACCCATACCATCATGGAAATGGGATAAAATCATGATGGACTTTGTCACCGGAATTCCAAAGACATCCAAAGTAAACAATGCTATATGGTTTTTTTGGATCGTCTTATAAAGACTGCACACTTCATTGCAATTTGAGAGGATTTCTCACTGGATCAACTAGCACGGATATACATTAGAGGTATGGTAAGGCTGTATGAAATGACACTATTGATTGTATCTGATCAAGATCCAATATTCATGTTTAGTTTTGGATGAGTCTTCAACATTCTCTGGATACTAATCTTAACTTTAGTATGGCTTATCATCCTCAAAATGATGGCCAATCTGAGCAGACTATCCAAACACGTGAGTACATGTTGAGATCATGCTCAATGGACTTCAAAGGAGGATGGGATCAACATCTACCTCTGGTTGAGTTCTTTTACATTAACAGTTTCTACTCAAACATCCAAATGGATCCTTATGAAGCCATTTATGAGAAGAGGTGTAGAACATCGGCCTATTGGGATGATGTTGGGGAGCTAAAACTCCTAGGTCTAGAAATGGATAATGAAATGGTGGAGAAGATTAATACCATCCAACAGCACATTAAAGCTTCTCAGAGTTGACAAAAGAGTTATGCTAACAATTTTCAATGAGACCTAGAGTTTGATGTTGGAGACATGGTATTCCTTCACATATCACTGTGGAATATAGTTATGAGATTTGAGAAGAAGGTAAAGATTTATCAAAGGTATATTAGCCCTTTTGAGATCCTTGATCGTATTGGAGTATTGGCCTATCAACTAGAACTCCCACCGAACCAATCTCAAGTACATGATGTATTCTATGTATCACTCTTGAGTAAGTACATACCTGACCCATCACATGTACTCAATCAAGATGTTCTAGAATTGTAGAATGACCTCTCCTATGAAGGGAAGCCGGTGAAGATCTTTGATCAAAGGGAAAAGTTATAAGAAATAAAACAATGCCTCTCATCAAGGTGTTGTGAAAAAACCACAAGTTGGAAGAGGAAACACGGGAATCAGAGAAAGTAATGAAGTAGAGTTACCCGCATCTGTTTTAGGGTGGGAAAAGGAAATTTTGAGGGTGAAATTTCTTATGTAGGGAAGATTGTAACGACCCAAAACATTATTAATGAAAATTACTCTTGATCTAATTAAATGTATTATTATGAAAAATGGTTTAAAACATATTCATACCTTTGGTTTTATGATTTTGGATTTAAAAATACCATTAATAATTGTGACTATTGCTAATATAGTTGTCGAACAGTGATCACATGATTAGTATAAAAACAGGGCTTTAAAAAATCCAATTTACTCAGATAAAGAAAATGATGGACTCATGCAGTAGACTTTCCTCGTACGAAGCCCATTTTTCGGAGCCTGAAAAGGTTGTGGTGTCATAGGGCTTCTATCTTGACCAATCCCAAGATGATCTTCAATATGTTAATATTGAACGGAACTACCTACGGGAGAAGTGAAAGTTGGTAGAGATTACCACTCGAGCGATGTTATCCGATCCACCCCAAGAGTCTATCACCATCGCACGCCTTATCCTTCAGTCTTATCTGGGTGTTATAAGGGGTTATGTAGCAAGACCTTAGCACTATGACTATATTCATTATTTTTTTATATAATAAATAATATACATTAATTTTATTATTGTTACTTTGTAAATATTTTTTAAAGCCCAAATAGTATTTTTTATTAATATTCAATTAAGAAATATGTTTTGATGAATTAATGGAAATTTTAATTAAATAATATTTTAATGAAATATTATTAAAAATTAACTTTTTATTAATTATAAATTATCGTATAATTTTTATGAATAAAATTGTAATTTTTATTAAGGTTTGAAAGTTGTTTTTTTCAAAACCCATGAGTTTTCGATAAATGTTGGTTTTTATTTTAAAAGTAAAAAATATAATTTATTCAGAAAAATATTTAGAAAAAATGAATATTATTTTTTTAATAAATATATAGAAATTATCCAACGGTGAATTTTTCATAGTTTTCTAAGACAGTCAAATTTTTGGGTAAAAAATAAATATCGTTTAATAATATAATGTGTTTTATGACATCATAATGAACAAATAGTGGTGTAATAAAAACTATAAACGGGTTGTTCAACAAATATATGTTTTACCATTAAAATAATGTGATTTTAGGTTTGTTTTATTTATTTTACAAAGCCTTAGTTGACCCTCCAAGACTTATAAATCAATTTAGCTTTTTAAATTAATTTCCTTTAGAGTGTGACTCACCTCCACATAAGAAAGTCTAATATTTTAAGAATTTATGACATTTGCCTTATAAAATATTGTTTTCCACTCCCCTTTGGAAAACCCCATGGACAAAAACCCTGGTATTTTTTGTGTTTTTGATTAGTTTAATGTGTGGTGTCCAAAACCTAAATAATAAATAATTCCCTCCCTTTTCCTATATAATCCCAACCAAGCTCCAACGTCCTCTTCACTTAAAGCCTTTAGAGCTTGACCAACCTATTCCCTCCTATCTGTATAATCCTCCCAAGTCACCCCAAGCTCCCAATAATCCTCTCTCGATCCTTTCACAAGCATTTGGGATCACACATCAAAATAAGGGATTTCTTTCTTTCTCATTTTTGTCCAAATTTATTTATGTTGTTATACCATTTTATTTTCAATTATAAATGTTGGGGTATGGTTTTTAACCTCCAATATACTTCCCCCATTATTTTTTAATGATGAGATACCCCTTTATCTTTCATTAATACCTCCCAAGTACACCTGTTACCATGCCAAACTTCCATAAGGGGTTTCTCTCTCTTCATTTACATTCAAGAAATTCTATTGTTTTATGAATATAAATTCCATTACATATGTTTGAAAATTTATCTATATAGACCTGATTACTATCCATTTCATGTAAATATGATGAGTCTCCCCTTTATCTCTCATAATCCATTTTTATTAATTCTTATGTCATGTTGTTATGCTTCCGAAATTGCACCGTGATTTCCCAAGCCAAAGTCATTATTTAGTGAATACCATGATCATTTCTTTGTCATAGGTAATCACCTTTATGCACATTTACTTATTGATTATATAGTTTTATGTATGAATTCCACATTCCTTTATCGTGGAATAAATGAAAATGTTTATGAATCCATTTTATATGATCCATGTGGCACACTTATGCATGAAATGAAATGATTAAGAAGGGTGTGCCCTGATAGCGCTTCAATGGATTGGTTAAAGAATAGTATCATGATAAATCAAGTGAAATGAAGGTTTAATCATTATAATTCAAGTTCAATGAGGGTTTACTAATGATTCATGTGCAATCAGCCTTGGCTCATACTAATATCATGTTAAATGTTGTTGCCACATTTCCATGTTATGATAATCATGTTATATCATGCATTTATGTTCATGTATCTCTTATGCTCCATTGATATGACTATTTTCTAAAATTTATTTTATTCTTCATGTTATGCCTTATTACCCCTTTATTGGGCTCTATAGCTCACTCTTTTATTATGCATGTCCTCAGGTTATCCCATGCTATGATAACTACGAAGGAATAATGTGGTCATGTAAAATAATGTTTCAGTAAGATGTTGCAGTTTATGTTTTAAGTTGTTATTTAATGTTCCTAATACCCAAAGACACTAGACCTCTCGATCTTCTATGTTTTATTAAGTGAAAGTTTATGTAATAAATCATGTTTAAGTGTGTAATAAAGAGTCAGGTTGTTATAAAGAGTGATAAAGGGGTCTTCATAAATGAATTTTGTAAAACTAAACATCATTTATAATATGTAAATAAAAAAATAAGATAACTTCATTTTGATATAAAGACAGATAAGGCAACTTGAAATAACAAAGAAGGTTATGGTAGAATTCATTATGGTTTATCAGCATGGTTTCGGGTGTACCTAATAGGGATTTATTAGATAGAAAAGGGGTTTCTCATCACTTATACATCATGAGGGAAGTATGGGGGAGGTGCATCATCATACCCCATAATTTTGGATTACACATCATAAGGAATAGCATAGAGGACATCTTGATTAAGAGTGAAATGGAGAGGAACCCTTACCTTAAATCTGATGGTGTTCTCTACTTCTTATTAATGACTTGAATAAACAAATTAGGTTTATTAATTAATATATATATATATATATAACCTCTTAAATATGTAAAATATTTATTATATCCTTTTTAAGTTCATTCAAGACAATTTTTATTGGTTATAAGGTTCAATTTCATTGTTCGGGTCTGGTTGCTTGCTTGGTTTTTAAAGATCGGTTCACTTATATTCATGTTCGGATAAACATGTAAGATGATAGAGGTTGTCCAGAATTAAAGATGCATGTTATTATTGAACATAAAGTAGATTACATGGTTATAAAAATTCATTTTTTTATTTGGAGTGAATATGATTTATTATATAAAACCTTAGTGATAACTGTTTTGGTTAATCGCTGGGTTTAATTACAATGAACATTTTTTTCTTTATAAAATAATACCATTTGTAAAAAAGGATTAAATAACATTAACTAGGATATTTTACATATATAATAATCTAGTTCAACCATAACACAAATTTTTTCATGACCAGAATTAAATATGACAATAGAAATTGATAAACTGTTGTCCTTGAATGTGTTAAATTTACACATCTCAAACGGTGTTTTCATTTCTTTCAAATAAAAGATAGAGAAAGTAGAGATGATAATGAATTATCCCATTTGAATAAAAACATTCCCGTAAATTTATGTTACTGGAGTTATCATACTATTTGGGTGAATGGAGGTGAGGAAAGAAACAAGAAAAGAAAATAACATAAAAGAACTAAAATAAATTGAAAGAGGAATTTACCACTTGAGTATATCTACTTTGAGAACCTCTTAAAGGGAGAGGTTTTGGTATTTTAAAGAGACTAGGAGCTATTAGATATGGGGGATGAGCTTGGGGATATATTTGGGGATAATATTTTCAAGGAGCAAGGCTTGAGAGGAGTGGAGAGAAGATGGAGTGAGGAGGGTTATAGTGGAGGAGAGGAGGGTTTTCAAAATATTATAATCATTAATTTATTATTTCTTCAAAAGAAAATAAATACTAAGTACTCAATGACCAATAACAGTAATAAATTCATGTGATTTCCAACCAATTGGGCTTACATCAACATATCATCATCAATGACTCAATAAATCCATTATTTAGCATTTATCATAAATTGTCATATTTTACTATTCATCAAAAATTCAATTATTTTATAAAAATATAAAAAATTCACCATAACCATTTTTCGACATGTATAATCCAAAAATGAAATCCATTTTTCAAAACTAAATTTCTAAATATAATTAATTTAATATTTAATTAAAATCATAATTTATTATCCAAAACCAGTTTTAAAACATTTATATACTTATTCTAAAATATAGGTATATTGTACTTTTAGCTTGAATATTATTTATATATTATCATATGTAAGGTTACTATTAATTAGGTTATATCACTATTCATGCTGGTATTCTACTATTCCTAAGGGTAGGTTACTATTCGCCAAAAATTAAGTTTTTCATATCAAACTTCAAATAACTTACAGATCATAACCGTGTATGCCAGATTTTCAAAATTCCAAACATAGAAGTGAAAAACTTATGTTTAAAGGTAACATAGCACTTAGTAGTTCATTATGTTGTGTTTTCATGTGATTTTGTGACATATTTATAAGAAAGTAATTTCCATTGAAAAACATTGGATTGTTGAATTCTTCACCCCTTAAAAAATTTCACCCTCACAATTTCATTTTACATTCTAGGCCAAAAACAGGTGCGGGTACTTTTCCTTCATTGTCTTCTCCAGCTCCCATGTTTCCTCTTTGTACTTATGGTTTCTCCATAGTACCTTGACTAGGTGTTTAGTATTGTTATGTATAACTATATCTCTATGATCCAAGATCTTCACTAGTTGCTCCTTGTAATAAAGATCATACTCCAACTATACCACAACTGAATAGAGTACATTTGAGGGGTCTAGTATGTACTTCCTTAAGAGGGATACATGAAAGACATCATGTACTTTTGGCATGGTCGGTGAAAGTTTCAGTCGATAGTCTACAGCCCCGATACGATCAAGAATCTTGAATGGGCTGATATACCTGGGACATAAATTCCCTTTCTTTCCAAAATTCATGACTTTCTTCCATGGAGATATGCATAAAAATACCATGTCTCCAACTTTGAACTCAAGATCTCATCGATTATTGTCTGCATAAATTTTATGTTGAATTTGGGCTACCTTGATATGATGATGAATTGTTTTCACCTTCTCCACCATTTCTTCAACCATTTCACGTCCTAGCAGCTTATGGTCATTGACTTCATCCCAACACACTGGTGTTCTACACCTTTTCCCATAAAGGGATTTATATGGTTCCATTTGGATGTTTGAGTGGAAAATATTATTGTAGAAGAATTCAACCAATGGAAGATGTTAGTCCCATCCTCCTTTTAATCCCATAAAACATGCTCTCAACATGTCTTCCAGTGTCTGAATAGTCTTCTCCGACTGACCATTAGTTTGAGGATGATAGGTCATACTAAAATTCAGTTCTTTTCTTAGAGCATGTTGAAGACTTTTCCAGAACTTCGAAGTTAATCTAGGATCAAGATCATATACAATAGATAGTGGTACTCCATGCAGCCGTACAACTTATTCGATGTATATCCATGAAAGATGATCCAATGAGAAGTCATCTCTAATCATGATAAAGTGAGTTGTCTTTTTAAGATGGTCTACAATGACCCATATAGCATTGTTTCCTCTGGATATCCTTGGAAGTCTTGTGACAAAGTCCATGGTAATGTTCTCCCACTTCCATGTCGGTATGGGTAGCGGATTCATCATCCCATTAGAATTTTTCCACTTATACTTCACTTGCTAACATACTAGGAAATTTTATGTATATACAAGAATCTCCCTTTTCATATTGTCCCACCAAAAGTTTTCACGGAGATCTTGATACATCTTTGCGCTCCCTAGGTGGATAGAGAAGGTTGAGCTATGTGATTTATTCAGAAGCTCCATCTTTATATCTGGATTGGATGGTACACATAATTGTGACCCAAATCAAACAACTCCTTCCATAACAATCCTAAAATCAGAGGATTTCCCATTTCTGATAGCTTCCACCCTTTTCAGAAGTTCCACATCTTTTCGTTGAGAAACCTTTATTTTTTCCATGAGATATGGTTGAACAGTCATTTGAGAAATTATTGATAATGTTCCTCCCTTAATGATTCCCATGTTCATCATCATTAAATCTAAGAAGATTGAATCCTTTTCAATTATAATCATTAATAAAGATGTAGGATCATTTCTACTTAGAGAAACTTCCACCTTATATGCCTTACCAGGATGGTAGTGGATTGAGCAGTCATAATCCTTGATGGGATCTATCCATATTCGTTGGTTCATATTAAGATATTTTTATGTGAATATATATTTGAGACTCTTTTGGTCAGTACATATCTCACACTTTTCCCCATTGAGATAATGCCGCTAGATTTTCAATGCAAAGATCACCGACACCAAATCCAGATCATGCATAGGATAGTTTTTATCATGTATTTTTAGTTACCTTGATGTGTAGGCTATCACTTTATCATTTTGCATCAGCACATAGACTAGTACCTTCTTAGAAGCATCACTATACACCACAGAGAGTTCTCCACTTGTTGAGAGTGTGAGTACTGGCACAGTGATAAGCCTCCTTTTCAACTCCTTGAAACAGTATTCAAATTCATAAGTCCAGAAAAAAATTACTCTCTTCTGTATTAGCTTGGTCATTGTGTTTTACAATCTTTAAAAGTTCTTCAAAAATCATCGATAATACATGGCTAGACCCGAAAGCTACAGATCTCCATTACAGAAGTTGGCCTAGGCCACTCTTCTATTGCCTTTGTCTTGAAAGGTTCCACAAATATCCCTTTGCTGGTGATAACATGCCCCAAGAATGATACTTCCTCCATCAAAAACTCACATTTATTGTACTTTTTATACATATTATACCTTCTCAAAGTCCTTAACACAATATTCAAATGCTCCCCATGTTCCTCCTTACTCTTGGATTATATTAGAATATCATCAATAAAGACTACCACAAATTTTTCGAGGTAACCTCTAAAGACTCTATTCATTAAATGCATGAAAATTATTGGAGCATTAGTGAGTCTGAAGGGAATAACTACGAACTCATAGTGTCCATACCTCATTCCAAAGGAATTATTGGGAATATCTTCCTTCCTCACCTTTAATTTGTGATATCCCAACCGAAGTTCCACCTTAGAGAAATAATTGTCCCCATGAAGCTGATCAAACAATTCATATATCCATGGAAGGGTATACTTTTTCTTTATCATGATTTTATTGAGCTCACAATAATCAATGAAGAGTCATGTTGATCCATCCTTCTTCTTGATAAAGATGACTAGAGTACCCTAATGTGAAGCATTCAGGCATATAATACCCTTATCTAGATTCTCCGTAACTGCTTCTTCAACTCTTACATCTCTACGGTGGCCATTATATAAGGTTTCTTTGGTATAGGTAGATATACAAGGATAATTTCAATTGAGAACTCAACCTCTCATCCAGGAGGAAGACTAGGAAACTCTTTAGGGAATACATCAGTGTAATCCCTGACAATAGGCATGTCTTAAAGCATGATTTTCTCCTTTTTCTCAATAATTTGAGCTAGATATGATTTCTCATAAGGAAACAATATCCACACTTGAGATGAATATTCAAAAGTAGATTTATCTTTCTCCTTACACTTGTAAAGAATCGGAGGATAATTTGGGATGTGAAAGTGATCTCCCTTTCTCAACAGTTGATGTTGGCTTTGTATAAAGATAGCCAATCCATGCCCAAGATAGCATTGAAATCCACTAAAGGAAGTATGATGGGATTTTATCATAGGTTCAGTCCACAAAAGTTAACTGGGGAGGAGTTATAAACCATGGACTCAATGATTTCCCCATTCATTGTTCTCACAGATAACGTTTCCTCCAAATTTTGAGGTGTTGTTTGAAAAGTTATACTAAACTTTTAAGATATGAAAGAATTTGTACAACCAGAATCAAATAGTACATTCACTATTCTTGAATTAATAACTAGTGTACCTTTCACTACATCATTTTCTGGCTCCACCTCATCCGTAGTGATAGCATAATCCTTTTTTTGTTTCCTTAGAGGTTGTTGTTGATTGCCTTCAACAACTCTAAGATTAGGGAAATTGCTTGCATAATTCCAATGCTCCATGCAGTTGTAACATTGCACTGTAGGCTGAGTATTGATTTGGACCTTCCATTCTTCTTCCTCATTAGAGGGATTATTCATATCTTGTCAGCTGTTTTTATCTAGATGAGTAAACTTTCCACATTTTAAGCAATTCTTGGTTCCTTTCGGACAATTCCCAGAATTCTTCATCCCATAAATTTTACAAGGGTAAAATTCAAGCTTCTTTCTATCATGGGATTTGTTTTTCAAACCACCCATGTTGTTATCCATTTTCAACTTTTTTTCACTAGGCCCATGAGACCACTAAGGGTCTCTAATTTCCATTTCAACCTTGAGGGCACAACGGAAAATCTCCTCATAACTGTCAAAGTCTCAAACCACCAAAGCTTTTCATAGACTCAGCTTTAGACCGCTAAAGAAGTGATCCACCTTGATTTTTAGTGTTCATGACAAAGCCATAGGTGTACCGTTCAAGCCTTGTGAATTTTTCTTCATACACCCCGATGGACTCATCTTCCTTTTGCTTGATTTCGAGAAACTCTCTTTCTATTTTGAGATGGAGGGTTCGAGGAAAATATTTTTTGAAAAATATTCTCTTGAATTCCTCCCAATCAATGGAATCAATATTCTCTTGTGACTTTGTATTATTGATCAGTGTCCACAACTGATCAATTCCCCCATTAAAATTATAGACCTCTAGTACACCTTTCTCTTCTTCTGAGCACTGGAGGAAAAAGAATATCTTTTCAATGGAGTTAATCCATTGTTCCGTGAGGAGGGGATCAAAAGATCTTTTAAACATGGGAGGTCTTTTCCACATGAAGGATTCTATAGCAAATTGATCTTTCATTATATGAGTAGGGTGTTCCACATGATTCAAGCTATTATTCATAACTTTAGCGAGCTAAGAAAGTATTGTCATGAAGTTTCAATAACCAACTATTGTCATATCAGTCATACCATTAGGGAAATCATCACATGGACTATCACATTAATTGTTGGAACGTGTTCTTCTATTTCTCGCAATTAACTAAGAAAAATAATGTATAATTATAGGGATTGAATACATAGATACTGAGCATAATAAGGAAACTTTCAACATAAAAGGATAGACTTGTAAAGGATAATTATATCCTAACACGTGATTCCTTTGGTTTAATTCTTGGTTATCCTTGATCTATTTATTAACTTATATCCTTATGGTATTTTTTCCCTTAATAATGGTTTTCACTAAGCTCATAAATTTACCAAAGAATATCCCTCGAGAGTGTCAATACCAAGAGTGCAGCAAGCCCCATTGTTGTGTACAGGGATACCCTAGGTCAAGCTCGAAACTCCTTGTCGGAGTTTTCACTCCTAGGTACATCAGTTCTAGAGCTGCCTCTACCTTTTTATATCCATACATGGATGTATTTTCTTGATAAACCACTTTCTCTATACATATCAAAACTTAGGGGTGTTTTCTTATACTTCATATCATCCTTATGGTTCTCACTAAGGTGATCTATTCCTATTCTCCAAAAATAACTAGACCATCTATTGATACGAACTATAGTGACCCTAGCCTTTTATATATAACATTACCTGATTTTAAGCATAATTATACATCAGAGTAGAAGCTGAGGATCGTTAAGTCTAGTGTATTGGAAGACTAAGTACATAAAACATAAAACATGGGTCTAAAAGAAATTCTTTATTTAATCTCCATTAAAAGACACAAACTTCCTTTAATCCCTTACATCTACATAGGGTACCCTGGGGAACACATGAACAAAGGGATGAGCTAGAAATCCCAATAAGGGAAATCACATAGGAATATAGCTTAAGCACGTGAATTTGGAGGCATGACATAATGAAATCATATCATATAAACCTGGGATCATATAAATGTTGAATCATATAAATTCAGTAGAATAATTAGACATGTCTTTAGTATGATTTAAGGATAACCGCCAATATTGTTTCCCATAGTATTATGGGTCAAGGCTAATCACTAATCTCGTTTCCCATTGTAGTACAGGTCAAGGATAACTGCCAATCCCATTTCACATCGCATCTCATGAGACTTAACTTTACCCAATACATTGGAGTGCTATCTGGGTGCACTCATCTCAACATTTTCATGAATATGCTTTCCACATAAATAATCATACATAATCAACCATACATAAACAATAAGGGTACCTATGGAAATAATTGGGTACCATAATCATGACATAAAGAAAAACCAATGGGTGTATCATGAAAGTGTCCATGAAAGAAAGGGATTAGAACATAAATGGACGTTCATAAGTTAAAATAGGCATATAAAATGGTATGTTATCTCCAACTTAATTGAAAACATATAAAAATGTATTTTAGAAACATTAGCATGAAAAACATTTTGTGCTTTTTTAAGGAAAATACTATAGAGATTTTAAAATAGAAAGGAGAAAATATTTTATATAAAACCAGAATTGAACCAAGAAGTTTTTCATAATAAAATACTAATTTTATAAAGATAAATTTTTCTTAAAAAAGAGGATATATTGAACTTCAAATTGGGTAAAAATTTTGTAAGTTCGCTTAAAATGGGTTTGCTTATCAGAAAGTTCTAAGGAGGGAATATTTTAAAAAACATGTTTATCCCCAAAAAAAGAGTGATAAATGGGTATTCACAAATGAATTTTTTAAAACTACACATAATTTAGAATATGTACATAAAAAAATAATATAACTCCATTTTGATATAAAGAAAGATAAGATAACCCCAAAGAACAAAGAAGGTTCGGGTAGAATTCGTTATGGTTTATCGGCATGGTGTCGAGTGCACCTAAGAGGGATTGATGAGAAATAAAAGGGGTTTCTAATCACTTATACATAATGATGGAAGTATGATGGAGTTCCATAATCATACCCCATAATTAGGTATTACACATAAAATGGCATAGCATAGAGGACATCTTGATTAAGAGTGAAAAGGAAAGGATCTCTTATCTTAAATATGATGGTGTTCTCCAATTGTTATTAATGACCTGGATAAAAAATTAGGTTTATTAATTAATAATTCCAAAAAATGTTCTATTTTTAAAAAATTTAACCTTTTTAAGTTCATTCAATACAATTTTTATTGGTTAAAATTTTCATTTTCATTGTTCGGGTCTGGTTTCTTTCTTGGTTTTTAAAGATCAGATCACTTATATTCATGTTCGAATAAAAATTTAATATGAAATTAGATGTCCATAATTGAAGTTGTATGTTATTATTAAACATCCAGGATATTAAATGGTTATAAAAATTCAGTCGGTTATTAGGATTGAAGAAGAGTTATTATATAAAACCTTAGTGATTATCGTTTTGGTCAATCGGTGGGTTTGATTATAATGAATAAGTTTTGATTTATAAAATAATACCATTTGTACAAAAGGATTACATAACCTTAACTAGGATATATTAAATATATAATAATCTCATTAAACCATAACCAAAAATGGTTTCATGACCCTAATTAAGGATGACAATAGAAATTGATAAATAGTTGTCCCTGAATGTGTTAAATTTACATATCTCAAACGGTGTTTCCATTTATTTCAGATAGAAGATGGGGAAAGAAGATATGATAATGAAATATCCCATTATCATAAAAACATTATAGTACATGTATTTTTTTGTAGTTATAATACTATTTGGGTGAAGGGAGGTGGGGAAAGAAATAAGAAAAAAAAGAACTTAAAAGAAATAATATAATTTGAAAGAAGAATTTAACTCTTGGGTTTATCTCCTTTGAGAACCTCTTAAAGGGATAGGTTTTGGTATTTTCAAGAGACTAGGGGCTGTTGTTAGTGGGGGAGGATCTTGGGAGGGATTTGGGTAGAATATTGGAAAGTCACAAGGCTTGAGAGGAGTGGAGAGAAGAGGGGGTGAGGGGGGTTATAGTGGAGGAGAGGAGGGTTTTCTTATTATTATAATCATTAATTTATTATTTATTCACAATACAAGAAATAGCAAGTATTTAATGACCAAGAATAGTAATAAATTCATGTGATTTAGAACCAATTGGGCTTACATCAGCAGATCATCATCAATGACTCAATAAATCCATTATTTAGCATTTATCGTAAATTGTCGTATTTTACTATTCAAAAAAATCAAGTATTTTAGAAAATTATCAAAAATTCACCCTAAGCATTTTTCAACATGTAGAATCAAAAAATAAAATCCATTATAATCAAACCCACTGATTTTCCTTCCCCCGCACACCGTCGTCCACCTACCTTAATGATTACCCTAACCATGTATGTCAGATTTTCAAAATTTCAAACACATAAGTGACAAACATATGTTTAAAGGTCACATAGAACTTAGTAGTTCATTATGTTTTGATTTCATGTGATTTCATGACATATAGATAAAAAATTAATTTCCATTGAATAACATTGGTTTGTTACAGGGTAGGTGGATGACAGTGTGCGGGGGGAGGAAACAGAGAGGGGGGGCTCAACACGGGGTCAGTCCGGGTAGGGTTTCTAGCCTTTATAACCAAAGAACACAATGTGTGTGAGGTACCACATGTCGTGTATGAGATTTTTTGAACAAAAATATATTTATTTACAACACAA
Organism: Viscum album; assembly: GCA_963277665.1. Classification (NCBI taxonomy): domain Eukaryota; kingdom Viridiplantae; phylum Streptophyta; class Magnoliopsida; order Santalales; family Viscaceae; genus Viscum; species Viscum album. The sequence continues at coordinate 1,240,501,805 of OY728153.1, forward strand.
TTATTTATATATAAAAGAAAATTATATAATAAAAAATAATCCTATACACGTAGTGTATCAAAGGATGATAAGACGTGTGTTCTAAAATTTTAAAAAGAGAACTACAATCTTTGGTCTGGTGTTTGGGGCGCAATTCGAACCAGTGAATGGTTGTTCCGAATGCAATCTCTCAACCACAGGAGCGAAGGTTGTAGTTCTGCACATTTTTATGATCTTTTAATAATTAAACTATAAGTACAGTTCTAAATGTGATGAAGAAAACACACGACATGTGGGTTTAATTTCAATGATAGGGATGAAGTAGGGAGAGTAGTCGAGTTCAAACTTGGGTCTCCTGAATCCAAGTTTGAGACTCTGTTAATCAGCCAACTTCACCCGCATGTATTTTCCTATTTTGAAAAAAAAATATTAATGAAATCATGGCACACATGACGTATATCAAAATTCAAACTATGTGGTTTTATTAATATAAAAAATGATTGAACTGGGCCGGTTGTCAGGATTCAATCCCAGATCCTTTGAATCTATGGTTTACAACCCTGGCCAATCGGTCCATCCCCATCATGGTTTTTCATTTATTTAGAAAAACTTATATTTTATTTTGAAAATTTCTCACATTCCATTTAATTAAACACGGGTTCAAAAATTATGAACCTTATACCGAAGGTTGGTATGGAGTGATACAAACCAGTGATGGCTCATATACATTCCAGTTACCTTTCCATCAGCATAGTCATCATCCTTGTATATCATATTAATTAATATATACTTATACTACATGTTCTATTTGAATATACATTTAAAAATTAAAGCACACATTGTGTCTATAGGTGGTACATGGTGTGTAGTCTTTGGGTTGCCTCCTAGGAAGTGCCTTTGTTTTAGGTCTTTGGATTAACCTAACCTAAGCCTCTTTCTATCTAAATTTTATGGTGGAGATCGTACCCACCATGTCCTACATGTGAAGATAGGGTTTGAGATGCTCCTCATTCCCCTTAAATGGTTGATCATCTACTACAACAACTTCCACTACACCATGGTGGAAGACCATGATCACTTAGAAAGGTCTCGACCATCGGGACTTCAATTTTCCTGGAAATAGTCTCAAATGGGAGTTAAAAATAGTACCTCATCTCCCGGTTGGAATGAAATATGAGAGATCATGCAGTCAGGGACCACCTTTGTCTTTTCTTTATACAGCTTGGCATTATCATATGCATCCCACCAAATTTCATCGAGCTCCATCAGTTGAAACTTGTGCTTCTCTTCCACGACCATTAGATCGCAATTCAATTAAGCTCAAGTTCTAATGGAAAATGACGTGGATTTCTGTAGATTAAACAGAATGGGGACATACCTAGAGGTGTCTTGAAGGTGGTCTGTTATTCCCATAAGGAATCATCATACTTCTTAGACCAGTCCTTCCTTGAGGCTCCCACTATCTTCTCCAGGACTTGCTTCAGTTCTTTGTTGGATACCTCCACTTTTCCACTTGATTGGGAATTATAAGGTGTACTGGTGTTATACCTCACTCCATACTTCATGAGAACATTATGCATCAACACACTATCAAAATTCATCCCGCTATCACTTATGAAAACCCATGGAACACTAATGCTACTAAAAAAATTCTTCTTCATGACGGAAACAAAGACCTTTGTTGTGTTATGTGTTGTGCCTTATTCTTCTACCCATTTGAATACATAATACAAACTAACAAAAATGTAGGAGTTTTCAAATTATAGGTTAAAGGGGCCCATGAAATCAATACCCCATACGCCAAAGACCTCAACCTCAACGATGGGATGTTGATACATTTCATCTTGGTTCCCCACATTACCTATCTTTTAACACCTATCATAGAAAGATACAAAATATCAGGAATCCTTATGCATGGTGGGATAGAAAAATCAAGATTGGAGAATTTGTTTCAATCATTTGGTCTAGCCCGTGATGCCCCCCAGCTGGGGAAGAATGGAAAAACACTAGAATTACTTTACTTTATTCTTCCAAGATTCCACGGTGGATCACCCCATCTCTACATGAATAGAAGAGAAAAGAGTCTTCCTAGATATATCTTTTTACTTAGGATGGAAATTGTTTCTTTTGTTGGAATGTATGATCAGGATGAATGATTCCTGTCACCAGGTAATTGGTGATGCAGAAATACCATGGGAGAGGTGTAACTCCAACTGAGAAAATATGCTCATCCGGGAAGTCCTCCTTGATTTCTCTATCATCCTCTCTTTCTAAATAAGTCAATTATAGATTGGACAGGTGATCAGTGAAGATTTTCTCACTTTTTTTCTCGAAAAGAATTTCCAAGTAGAACTCTTAGAAAATAATCACCCAATGAATGAGATGTGATTTTAAATCATTTTTGTTCAGAAAATATTTGAGTGTTTAATGGTCAATATAAACAACAACATTTGATAGAACCAAATAAGAGCATAACCTATCTAATTCAAAAACTATTGTTAGCATTTCATTTTCTATGGTAGTGTAGTTAATTTTTTCTTCATTCATGGCTGTGTTTTCATAGTATATTGGTATGAAGATACAATTAAGTCACTATCTAAGAACTATTCCCACAATATAATCACTTGCAGCACACAAAATTAAAAAAATTTCCTCCTAGTTTGGATCAATCATACTATAATCTTAAATTAATCATTGCTTCAAGAGATGAAAGGTTGTGGTGCATGTTTCATCAAATTCAAAGATAAAAACTTTTGAAATGAGGTTATTTAGTGGTTGAGGTATCTTCAAAAAGTCCTTAATGAATCTTCTGTAAAAACCTTCATGCCCAAGAAAACTTCTTATTTCTCAGACAGAAGTTGGAATGGGCAGTTGTGATATGACTTCAATCTTTACAGGGTCAACTTCAATCCCTTTCATAGAAATTAATTGGACTAAGAAGAAACCATTTTTCACCATAAAGTGACATTTCTTCCAGTTCAAAACCAATTGGTGTGTTCACACTATTCCAGGACTAATTCTTGATTTCTCAAGCAATCGTTGAATGATATTCCATTGATTGAAAAATCATCCATAAAGACTTATAGAATTTTCTCTACCATGTCATGGAATATTGCTAAGAAGCACTGTTAGATGGTGGGTGGATCATTGCACATAGCAAAAGACATACATTGATTGGAAAAGGTTTCATATAGGAATGTGAAAGTTCTATTATCTTGGTCTTCAGGGGAAATATAAATTTGGTTATATAAATAATAATTATGTAAAAAGAAATAAAACTCAATCCCCACAAATCCCTCCAACATATGATCTATGAAAGGAAATGGGAAGTGATCTTTCGATGTGAAATCATTATGTTTTTTTATTCAACACACACTCTCCATCCCATGAACATTTTGGTATGGATGAGATCATTTTTATCATTGGTAATCATGGTGATACACCCTTTTTGGGCACCAATTGCAAAGGAATCACCCATGGTATGTTGGATATTGGGTAGATGATACCTTTATCAAATAGCTTGATCAATTATTTCTTCACAACCTCCTTTATTGGAGGGTTTAGCTATCATTATTGTTGCTGATAGGTCTTGGACCCTTCCTTAAGTAGCACCTTATGGGTGAAAATGGTCAGACAGATCCCTTTACAATCAGCAAATGTCCACCCAATAGCATGTTTTCTTCACTTCAGAACCTATAGAAGCTCATGTTCTTGCTCTTGAGAGAGAAATGTATTGAGTATAACTATAAAAATACATTTATCACCAAATTATACATATTTCATAGAATATGTGATGGTTTTTAGTTCTTGTTGTGGGGCTTTAAGAACCGAAGGAATAATCGGTTCTACCTTTTCTTGCTCTAGAATATCCAAAACAAGTGTATACTACCAATAATAACTGACTTGGCCTAAAATGAATTGAAAATACTTTGGTTCATAATTAGTATTGGTGTCCTTGATGACTGGTTCATCGGTGATAAAAAAACATCCCATGTCATCTTCCATGTTGAAAAATTGATTGGCCACATTAGTTAACTCCTAACAGCCCTCATTTTCCATAATTGATACTTTCTTTATAGCTTTGAGGATTTTATAGGATACCTTTTCATCTCTTAATCTGAAGATCAATTCACCTTGGTGAACATTGATCAAAACTTTCCCAATATCTAATAAGGTACTTCCTAGAATAAGATATTCATCTTGATCATCCTCCATGTCAAGTATGATAAAATTAGCAGGAATAATCAGCCTTCCCACATTCACTAGAACACCCTCAAGTATCCCTTTAGGATATTTAATGGAATGATCTCCTAGCTGTAGTGCCACTCGAGTAGGTTGTAAATTGTTTATCCCTAGCTTATTAAAGACTCTATAGGGCATAAAATTGAAAATATCCCCCAAGTCACAAAGGGATTTCACAGACACACAATATCCAATTGTGTAATGGATTGTAAAACTTTTTCGATCTTGGAGCTTTGGAGGAAGAGAGTGTTGAACAACCACTGATCATTCCTTAATGAGTGGAACAGTTCCCAAATCCTCTATATTCCTCTTATTTTAAGGGATTTCCTTCATGAACTTCATCTATGATGGAATTTGAGCTAATTTCTCTGCAAAATGAATATTAATGTAATATTTCCAGAATAAATCCATAAATTTTGCAAACTACTGATCCAGTTTCCTCTGCTTCATTCGTGTAGAAAATGGTAAGTTGGATTCATAAGGTTTGACCACCTATTTCCCATTACCATTTTTTGGATCCTTCACTTTTCATAGGCCTTGTGTTGATGGGGACTCCTTGATCTAGACTTCATTATTCGAAGAGGGTGTAGGTGGAGATGGATTTTTTTCCTCACCTTGATTTGAAATTATTTTCTATTGTAACTCCTTCCTACTTCGTAAAGTGGTAGCATTGACCTCCTCTTGTGGGTTCTTCTAAGTGTTACCTGGTATTGTACCAGGTTTTCTTGAAGAGAGATGATTATTGAGCTACCCAATTTTATTCTCAAGGATTATATAGATTCCTCTTGATTTTGAAATTGTGTATCAATAGTTTTTATGAATTTTGACATCATTTCTTCTAGCTTTGATGGGTGTTCCTATTGAGGTTTTTGTGCAGCTGATTGAGGTTGTGGTTGTCGATGTTGTCACACTAGATGATGGTTTTGATACCCTTGTTGTTGGAAGGATCACTAATTTTTTCTGGGATATAGATTCTGATATTGTTTTTTTACCATAATTGGTTGTCCTTTCAAGGAGGGTTTGAGAATTCTTTTGTTGTTGCCCCCATCCCGTATTCGTGTTATCTTTCCAAGCTAGGTTTTGGAATAGAGGGTAAATGTTTGGCCCTCTGTTCTAAGAAACATAGAATACCTCATTTATTGAAGGATCAAAACTTTTCTTCATGTATTCACCCATGTTGTTTTTGTCATCACATTCATTGTATGCTGGGTGATTTACTACTTGAACTTGTGATGCATTTTTCAGATTCAACACATCAATCTTCTTGTACACAGAATCATGTTGGGAAGAAATCATCGTAGTGGAATCAATTTTATTAATTCCCCTCTTTTGAGTACCCCTCTTTGAGTGCCATTGGATGTTATTTGATGACATATGTTCTAGCAAGTCGAAGAGTTCTTCTAGGTATTTCCTCATCACCATTCCTCCTGCCACTGCATCCACCACTAATTTGGTGTTTGTCACAATATTTCCATAGAATGTTTGGGCTTGAATCCACAATGGAAGGCCATAATGACGGCACTTCCTCAACATTTCTTTGAAACACTTCCAAGATTCATACAATGATTCCAAATCGTGCTGCTGAATGTTGTGAATTTCATTCTGCAATGTCTCCATCTTGGAGGGTGGAAAATACTTTGAAAAGATGCCTGATCCAATGTCACCTTGGTGAGGATGGAACATTGAGTAAATATGTTAATCTTATCCTTTGATTTATCCCTTAATTATAAGGTTAATAAGAGAAGGTGAATGGAATCCTTGGACACCCCATGATAATGGAATGTGTCACAAATCTCCAGAAAATTAGAGAGATGAGCATTGGGGTCTTCACTTGGTAATCCTCCAAACTAAACCGTATTTTTGATGAGCTACATGATGGATGGCTTGATCTCAAAGTGCTGGGATTGCACCGGTGGTATGACAATACCTGTATCTTCTCCTTGGAAGCAAGGAAGATTGTACTCCATAAGGGCACAACATGGGGGAAGTCGTTCTTGAGAAGGTGGGGGCATAAATTGCTGCTTAGGAGGAAAATAAAGCCCTTGACCTGAATGAATATACGAGAACCTCTTTGGTGGATGGTACTACTGGGATTGTTGCGGCCCATAACCTAGAACAAATTTAGTTGGTTTTCTTTACTAGTTCAATTCCATGAACTCAGGGATGCTTGCTGGTGGAAGTTGGTTCAGATCATCCTTAGTAGCTAGCTGTTGATTATGGTAGTCGTCAAGCATAAACTATTGTCCAACATCTTGGACAGAATTTGGTTCTCCATATTCTATATTCTCTATGGGGGTGTTTTGGTTGTGGTCACTCATATGTTCCTAATGTCACCTCAATATCGTTCATTCAATCCCCAGATCAAGCGAATGGAATTACGATGACTCGACACTCTTGGAATGAGTGATTCGGCTGCTCGTAGATTAAGAACATAATTTTTATAATTTTTATAATTTTTATTTTCACTTTAATTAATAAAAACTTTATTTTACAAAAAAACAATTAACTTTTGTTCCCTAGAAACAACACCATGATTTTGTGTCTTTTTAGCCAAAGTGTTACATTTGGAATCCCAAATTAAAATACCCAAAATTATTAATAGTTTAGTGCAAGTATGGGGGCGATCCATAGAGAGATAGGGTCACTGCATTTTTTCTCTAATTTGAATTTAATTATGTGAAGATAAAATCAATTTAGAGTCGATATTTGATGATTCAAAGATAAAGTAATTGATTCTTCAATTTCTTGATGAATTTATTTAAAGATAAATCAAAATATAAAATTTATTTTAATAATAAATGGGAATAATGTGTTAGGGATGTGGATTTTTTAAAGTCATAAATAAATCGATTTTCTTATCATGTTGTGTTTTTTATAATAACACACATCTCTAGGTTTTGAATATAACAGAACCCCCTTGGTCTGGTGAGTTTCATTTAAATAAATAGACACCAATTTGTTTCTATGGAATTTGATTCCTATTAATTTTATTAATTATTCCCTTTTGAGACGATAATTACACCTAATGATCATGGGTGAACTTTATTGTAATTCCTCTCAAGGTCTATGGAAATTCCATTCTTGGTATGATATGGGGTTTCTAGTTATATTTAGAAAAATATTTTGAGGGATTAAGATAGAAACAAAAATAACACAAATATAATAAGATAGTTGATTGATAACAAACCACTATCATCCACATCACCAACACATGGGGGATTTAGCTACACATAGAGTATCTAAAAACCAAAAGACTCTTAACACATGAATAAAACATCATAGAAACATTAGATTTAATATCATCAAAATGGAAGAGAAGCAACACCTCCTCTCTTCTCTTCCCACTTTCTCTTTCAATCTCTTATTCTCTCTCCTTTATTCTCCCATTTGGGGTCTCTAGTAGTCCCCTCATTCATTATTTCCAATTAAGAGGGTATGCCCTCTTATTTATAGTATTTCAAAATACATGGAATACACCATAAAGTGCATGGAATGTAACCAAGTCAACTTGACTTGGCTCTTCTTTCTCTGTCGGTAGGTGTTATTCCATGTCGACATTGACATTGAATGCATCAACGGTAGGTTGTTGGGGGTAAATAGTGTGTAGCTCCGCCCCACATGGTGTGTAGTGTTAATTTTAGCCACTAACTGCTTCTGGAATGGGGTACATGACATGTAAAGTTAAGTACATGGCGTGTAACATCTAGCCAACAACATGGGCATGTACTTAGTCTGGTCGATCCGTGTCTTGGAATAGATATAGGGCATCTGAATGTAAAGTACACACCATGTAGTTGGTAACTTTTGTTTTGATCATTCCTGATTTGTGACAATGGCTGTAAAACTCCTAAAAATCATCATGATCACTGAATTAAATCATTTTATCTCTAAAACAACATATATCTTGTGAAAATATGTTTTGATACTCAATTGAATGTGTGGAAATGCATACACAAATCTGGCACATCAGAAAGCATTCCAATTTTCTAGTGTCTCATTGTGGAACTTTTTAGTGTGGAAAGAAGTGTCTTTTTCTCCTCATATTCTTTCTTTTTTTCCTTTTCCATATATAGGTTTTATCTTTCCATAAAAAATAAAATTTCTCATATATTAGAAATAATATTAATTAAATTATAAAAAAAATTATACTAAAATGTATGAATGAAATAAGGATATCACATACCAACACACTTGAATTAATACTTGTCCTCAATGGTAGAATTTTAACATGCTACAAAGGATTTTCACCTTACCATTAAGTAAATTCAATGTTAACAAATACAATTGTTCAAATGGAAAGTTAAATGTTCAAGCATTACACATAGAAAATTTATCAACATCACATGTTTTAATGAAAAAGAAACAACCATGTATTTTACTTTTCCTTTTTTTAAATAGCCAAGACTTTTCAATCATCCATTTTCATTTTTTTTAATTCATTATTAATATGAATACCATTTTAAATTTACTGCACATGAATTTTTTCACTTTTCATCAAGGTATGAATTAATAGATTTGTACATATACCTCAAGAACATGTCACATACCATATTCTTGTAATGATTCTAGTATCTCCTCCATATGAAGAAAAAATCACAGGTAATTATTGTTAGGCCCAAGTTTAATTTTGGTTTTATTTTTGTTAATAGATTAAGAATGTTTAAAGGTGATAAAAGGAGAAGTTTTCTATCCAAATATATCTCATCAGAATTAAAAGGTGGAATTGGACCATTAGTATGAGACATTTAATATGATATATCAAATTGGTTTTTCTATTATAATCTACTAGAAATCATATTGAGTCCGAAATGCAAGTGTTTTTCACAATGAAAAATGGTATTGAAGTCTATATTTGATACTAAATTTGAGGATTCTTTTCTACTTTTTATTCATAAAACTGATATGTTTTCCAAGAATTTTTCATGAAAGACTTATAAAGTAAATGGGGAGCTGATGCTACCAATCGTATTGATGATTGGTTATAAATAAAGATTATGTTGTAATTTTTGGGACGTGACATACTTCCCAATGTAAGTAAGATGATTCTATGACAAACTTAAATGTATTCAAATCCTTGGGGAATTCATGATATAAGATGGAGTTTTTAGAAGAGTAGAGAATAAAATGTGAATTATTTTGGATGATTAGTGTGAGGAACACTGGATACATAAGGATGAATATCATTAGTATGAGAATCATCAACATGAAAATAATCGATTCTGAAACTAATCCATCATAATGGATTCTAACACTAATTCGTATTATTGAGAAAAAGAACAAAATTATTGATTTTTACTCAAAAGAGGTGTTGAATTATCAAGTTGGTGCTGATAACATTTATCAGAGTGAATCCAAGATCGGTCCTTCAAATGTTTACTAGAACTGATAAAATCATTGAAAGTGATATCATCAGTCTGAAAAAAGAAGAAAAGGTGATTTTCTTGAATTTTTTCAAAGTTTTATCAAGTGGATTATATAATCAATTGAAAATGTTTGAAAATTTGTTCTCATATGCTTCAATTGATACTGATAAACATAATGAATAATATGTTTTCACCATCATAATGAAGAAATTTGAATTAGATGTTAGTTCGAAGGATCATAATGAGAAGACATCTTATTCTCGTATGTTTTTCAATTGGTGAGAAGTAACGTATTGAACAAAATCTTTATCATAATAAATAAATTGGAATGAAAAATCATATTGAAGAATTAGACTAAAAAAATTTTAGTGAACTAGATGAATTAAAAAGTTGTGAGAAGATTCAAGAATCTCCTAGAAGTATTGAGAAGAGTTGAAGAAGTCAATGTTAAAGAATTAAATTAATGATAAATTTGGGATTATGATTTTTTTTTGTGTGAGAAGTGAAATTTGTTTACTATATTTTACTTTATGGGGTGCCTAAAAATGAGATATGAGGCCATTGGTACTATGTGAAAAAAAATTAAGTCATAAAATTTTCCATGAGCTCTATTTTTTTCATGAATTGAGTTCCAAACCATAATTTTCTTTCATGTTGATGCTGAGGAAGTTCTATCAGAACAAGATAATTGGAGTGAGGTTCAATAAGATCAATGGAGAAAGTTACAACAAATAATATTCCATTGGATAAAGTCAATTAGAGTGAGCCCATTAGAGTGATATCTATCACAGTGATGTTCATTGAAATGAGTTCCATTAGATGGGGAAATTATGAACTACTAATTGAGTTTATACTCGATTGAAGAAGGAAGATAAGAAGGATAATCAGACTATAAAGACCATCTTAAATAGACCATTGGGTAGATGTTACTAGAATGACGATGATCAGACTGACGTTTTTTAATGAAGATTTATGGACTTTGTTTTTTGAAGAAGTTTCAAGACCAAAAAGTTACTTAGAGAATTATTGACTTTATTGAAGATTTTATATAGGTAATGTTTTATTTGTATTACTTATTGAGAAAGTGAAGACTTTTTGAAGTGGATAAAAAAATAAGAAGGAAATTGAAGCTTGTAACTTTTGATACTTTCTATTTGCTAAAAAGGATTGATTGTTTTCTTGGGGATATAACCAACTCAAGGAAAGTGGATATTTAAAAGGATAGTTGGGGGGTATAACCAAATATAGCCAGAAATTTCTACTGTGATTGTATAATTATTCATTTCTTATGCCTTGTTATTCTAAAAATAGCATAGTTAAATAATCCATTATGGTGGGAAAATCTAATATGGAAATGAGTGGGTCTTTGTACCAAACCTTGTAAGTATTGTTTTCTAGCTTCTATTTATATTTTTTTCTTATGAAAGGTAATTTGGGGAAGTTTTATTTGAGTGTATAGTATCTTTAATAGGTTTTAGAGGATAATAATTTTTTCTAAAGAAGTTAAGAAACATTCTTATAAAATAAAAAAGGAACCACTAATTACCCCCTCTAGTGGTCTTGATCCTACCTTGGAACAAAAATTGGTATCAGAACCTTTCTTCTCTCTGAAATATCCATCTCAAAGAATGTATAATTCCAATTATGTGAAGTATAATGGGATTCCAATTTTCAATTGTAATAACTATCATATCTTGAAAGATAGAATTCTTTCATATCTTATGTCCCTTGGTTATTTTGTTTTGTAATATACTACGGATGGATTTACTCCTTCTGTTGTGAATTATCCACTTGCTGCTACTAGTAAGAAAAATATTGAGAGTTATGGATGAGCTAAAAACTCATTACTCTCATTACATTCTAAAAGTGAGTTTCTTAAATTAAAGGTATTAGTAACTAGAAAATGAATATTTTATAAGTTTATAAACATTTATGAAGGCAATTCAATGGTGAATAAGGAAAAGTTACAACTTTAGAGGAAACATTATGATGACCTGAAAGTGGATAAATATAAATCTACTGGTGACTTATATACAAGTTTAAATAAGATTTTTATCACAATAATATTTCTAAGTGAGAAATTGGAAGACTCAACTGTTGTTGAAAAGATATTGATAATTCTTTCTGATAATTTTGATACCAAATTTTCATCTTTGGAAGATAGAAATACTAAAACTATATCTTTTATGATCTTCACCATAATATTATTACTTATGAAATGAGAAGAGATAAGTTTATTAAAATTAAAGAAAATGTTGATCAATAAATGTCCTTCAAATCGTTGTTAAAAGGGAAAAATAAAGATAAATAAGTTAAAGAAGAATCGAGTGATTTGGAAGAAGAGAAAGAATATGAATATTTCAACCCAATAGCTATCTTACTTTTTAAGAAATAAAACAAGGGTAAATGGAAAATAAAAACCCTCAGATGTTATAATTTTGAAGGGAAGGACATTTTACACAGAATTTTCCTAGTAAGAAAATTTAAGAGTATGTGTTCAAGGAATATGTTGATAAATATCATAAACAAAATTGGATGAAACGTAAGGAAAGATCAATTTATGAAATGAAGAAGAAAATTTATCTAATCTTAAGAAAGAAGGATTATTCCTCATTAGGGATGAACATTATCATAAAATAAACTTTATTCCTGAAGTCATAAATGTTAGTGGTTCATCTAGTAGTGATAATGATTATAATGAGATGACAGAAATGGAATAGATTCTAGAAAGAATTTTGTAGAATACAAATAAAAAATATACTCAACTCAATAAAGAGAGAAAGAACAAAGTTTTAGAAAGATATTAAATACATAACTTTTGAGAATGATGATATTGAAATAAAACTAAATAGTTATGAAGAAAACTAAGCTAGAAATTAGAATCTCAAAAAGATAGAATCTACCCTTATAGAATAAAGTAAATAGAACAAGTTGAATATATCTAAAACCAAAAAAATATATAGTTGTTATGAAAAGTAAGTTGGTTGTCAAAGAAGAGGATTTTTTAGAAAAAAAATCACTGATTCTTATAGGATAAAGTGATATAATAAAAAAGAGAAAAAAATTCACCAAGTAAGTTTATACTAAAGGTGAAACTTCTAAAGAAGGTGAAAATAAATGTTTAAGAAATAAGGTTTTTAATAAAACATATAACATAAAGAATGATAATAATTATTAAAGGAAGTATGATTCTAAGAAAAGTGATCCATTATTTGTGAAAAGGAAACAACAACAAAAATGTTCTGAACAAGTTCTCTATCAGTTTGAAAAATCAAGATTCAAAGGTTACTAATGGTGTTGTTTAGTTTTTAAAAATTGAGATTATTCATGATGTTAATACATGTATCTACCAGGAAATAGGTATGAATAAATGGGGAGCTATAATGATCAAAGAATATCAAACGTTCCTAAAAATTATGTTGAACTAAAAAAAGAAACTTTGAAGGTGATGAAAGTTGAGGATGTTAAAAAGGTGGGAAAAGATATGATGTGTCTAAAAAGTAAGAGTGTGCAGTTATCTATCCTGAAGAATTTTATATGTCTAGGAAGTTAGAAGGATAAAAAATCAGTTAAATAAAAGGGAAAGAAAAAGTTTTATCATGTTGGGAAAATATTTAATAAAAAAATCAATGGATGGTGATTTGAAAATCTATGAAAAAGTAAAAAAGATGTGAGAAATAACGGCATAGTAGTAAAAAAAATAACTATCCTTCCAGAATAATAGAAAGTAATGAAATATTATTTTTCAAATTAACTATAAAAAATTGATCCAAAAGAATAAAAGATGTTACCATCCTTATCATAAGAATTTTTTGATGAAAATAAACTTGTTAAAAAAATATAAGAAGGAAGAACATAAGGAAGAAAACACATCCAATGAAAAATACAAGAAGAAGAAAAAACAACAAGACTGAGAGAGAACTCTCATTATAAATGATGCTTCAAAAACCAATTGTGGTTCCTCATTATTCTTAAAAGTATTTTTATTTGGTACTAACTTATAGGTAATTAAAGGATTTTAAATAAAGAATCTGGTTTTGATGAGTCTCTTATTATTCCTTCCAAAGAAATTAATGAGATTACAAAATAATAGTTTTTGAATGATGTTTTTATACATATGATCATTCTGATATATTTTTTGAGATGGGTGCAGGTTAATTTTCTCTCCAAAAAATCCCTTAAAAGTTTTCCCATTAAATGAGATTGTTAAAAGAAAAATGAAAAAGGTATTATATTAATTTTGATCTATAGAAAACACTGACAACCTTTGTTATTTTCCCTTTTTTCTACACTAGGCTCTCCCATGTAAAGTGAGAGTTTTTTAGTTAAAGTCTCTTTATTGAGAATATCATGTGATACTTATGTTCTTCTCAATAAGAGGAAACAATTCATGATGGACCATTTTAATTTGATTATTAATAAGAAGGATAGAATATATTAAGGGGGGAGAAAAGGAATAGGTAGAGCAGGAAAATAATATATGGATAATAAAAATAAAGAAAAGAAACAATACCACTTATTTTTTTTTTGTGTTGGTATTATTTTAAAAGTGTGGTATCGAAGTGGGTATTGACAATAAATACAAAGGGGGAGATTGTTAGACCCAATTCGAGTTTTGGTGGTATTTTTGTCAATAGTTGATGAATGATTAATTTGGATAAAAATATAATTTTCTATTTCCGGACACACCTCATCGTAATGAGGATGAAGAATCATCCCATTGGCATGTTCATCTACTACTACTATGGTATTAGGGTCGTAGACCCATTTCTGCGTCGTTGTGGGTGTAATTGGGAGGTCTGCCATGGTCTAGAGTGTGGATTTAAAGGTGGTGATGGGAATGGTTATGGATTGCGGCTGGACCTTTCTTATAGCGCGTGCTCGGGTGGCCGGAATTTCAGTGATGTTTTCTCATTCCTTGGTTTTTGATTCATTTCTGGTTTGGTTGCAAGCTACTGTGCGATTCTGGTTTGGTGAGGAGTTGCAGTTTATAGATCAGTGGAGGTTTTAGTGAAGGATATATCATCATCAATGCGGTTATGGATCCTTGATCCTTTATTTTTGTATGTATTTTTTATTTTGGATGTGTTCCTACTACTATTCGTTTGATGGTACTAGTCTGCTTCAATTCTACTATTAGTGATCTGTTTTGGATGATTCTGCGATTGGTTTGGGTGAGTCAGCATTTTTGTTTTGCGGTGATTTGTGTGATTGTTATTTTTTGATGGATTATCTTTTGCGTAAGATAAAATGAAGGATTTTTTGTGAAGTATTTCTTGATATATGGTTTTTCTTTGGTTTTGTGGAATGGTTTTTGGAATGTATGCATTTGGGGGTTTGGAGTAAGAATCTCATAATGATTTTGGCAGAAGAAGGGTTCATGGGATTTTTATTTAAGACATTCTAAAAGGAAATTCTTCGAAAGAGGATCATAGTAGGTACCTTTCAACATGTATGGATATTTTGATTTGGAATTATGAGAGGGTTTGGCATTTCCATCAGTACCAGGCTCGTGCATTGTAGCACAGGACAGCTTGCTGAGCAGTCATGCAATAGTGGAGACTTTCCATAATGATGATGATGATGGAGAGAGGTATTCCTTAGTATTCTTATTCTGAGATGATTTCATCCCTTTTGACCTTTGGGTTTCATTTATCTCTACGTCTTTGAAGTCTGTGAGGTTTCCCCCTTTACCCTTAAAACGGGGTTTGTCCAAAAATGAATAAAAAAATTAGGCCTTCGGATCATTCTGTCATTGTTATGAGACATTCAATATGATCCATCATATTAATATTTCTATTATAAACTACTAGAAATCATATAGATTCTGTAATTCAAGTGTTTATCATAATGAAATGTTTTATTTGATTCTTTATACTACACTAAATTTTTTTATGTTTTATATTTTTTTTATTCACGAAATTCAAAAGTTTTTTTAGAACTATTGATGAAATCCTTATGAAAGAAAGGGGGAGAGTTGATGATACTAATCATATTGTGTACTAGTTGGAAATAAATAAGATGCTAGAATTTTGGTGAGTTACAATACTTACCAATATAAGTAAGAAGATACTGTGTCAAACCTAAACATATATGAAGTCATGAGGAAGAAATGATACAAGATGGAGTTTTTTGAAGATAATACAATATGATGTGAAGTATTCTTGATGATTGGTGTGTGGAACACCTAATACATAAGGATAAATATCATTATTATGAGATTCATCGACCTGAAAATAATGTATTTTGACATTGATCAATCATAATGAATTCTGGAACAGATTCATATTATTGAGAAAATGAAAAAAATGTATATATTGTTACTCAGAAGAGGTAAAGAAACATCAGAGTGGTTCTAATATCATTTATCATAGTGAATACTAGGCTGATCCATCATATGTGTACTAACACTAATAAAACCATTGAACATGAGATCATCAGTTTGGGAAAACAATAAAATATATTCTCTCTACCTCTAATGGCTTGAAGGCCTTTATTTTTTTTATTGATTTTTGATAATCCACCTTTAAAGGGGTGATTTGGAACCCTTTAAAGTCATATAGGTGTAAGTATTACATGGACCATATGCCTTAGAGGAATTTATTTCCTGTAGGTTTTAAACATTACATACAACCCAGACTAACTACTTGGAACTTCTCCTCCCTAGAATCTTCATCATGAAATCTGCTCTCCACCTTTGCATGGCTATTCGGCTGGGCTTTCCCGTGCATGCATAGGCTGGTCCTGATGTTTGGTTCCATACCCTCTCATTCTTTCAATCCATTTAGCTTCTTCTATGGTGAAATCTCCTTGCTCATCCTCCTTCTAAAGATTGTTCCTTGTAGGTTTTCTGGTTTTTATCTACAATTAAGGTGTCTTGAAGGCCTTGAGGTGGCCTGAAGGCCTTGCTGACATGAAGGCTTGGGTGGCCTAAAGGTCTTAAAGGACTTGGGGACTAAATCGGTGGCCCAAAGGCCCAAACGGGGGAATATTCTCAACCGCTACAGTGCCAAACAGTGTCGGTAACATTTTCTGCTACAGTAATACATAGTTCCTGCTATAATACCTACTACAGTACTGCTACATTACCGCCGAAAATTATCTTCTACCTAGATTTGATCCAGGGTCTCTTGGATGCACTTAAGGATTCGTCACCAACTGGGTTGAGGCTCATGTGCAAAAGGATATTTTATTGAAGTTTGTTAAAGTGTTATCAAGGAGATATAAGTAGTTTAAGAACATCGAATAATGGTTCTCATATGTTTTATTCGATGTAGAGAAATGTAATGAAGAATATTTTGTCTCTGTCATAAGGAATATATCAGAATGATTTGTCGGTTCCAAGGATTATAATGAGAAGACACCTTATTCTCATAAGTTTTTTCAATTGGTGTGGTTCAATGTATTGAATAATCTATTTTCCCCATCGCAATGATGAAATAAAAATGAATAATAGGATTGAATAATTGGACTGAAGAAATGTTAGTGAACTTTATGAAGTTATAAATTTTTAGAATATTTGAGAAGCTCTCTAAAGTACTTATAAGAGTTCAGGAATTCAATGTTTAAGAAATAAATGAATGAGAAATTAAGGATTAAAATTTCCATTGATAGGGAAGGGAAATCCCCCCCCTCCTTTCCATTATGGGGTTCCTATAAAAGGAGGGCTCAGGCCATTTGTATTATGTGAAAAAATATTGAAGTGATATTATGCGCTAAGATATTTGACATTTTTCTGTCAGGAATTGAGTTCCCAACCTGATTTTTTTTTCATGTTGATGTTTAGGATTCTCAATAAAAAAAATATAATTATAGTCAGGTTCAATCTAATATGTGGAGAAAGTTCCAATATACAATGTTCCATTAGAGAATGTCCATCATAGTGAGCCTATCAGAGCAACATCCATTAGAGTATGGTTGATTAGACTGAGTTCCATCAGATGGAGGAATTTTGATCTTCCAATTGAGATTATACATTGGTTAATAAGTAAGTGTTGAAGGATAATTACACATGAAAGACAATAGAATAGAGACCATCGGAAAAATGTTATTGGACTGAGGAAGACCATAATGCTTTTTTCCGAGGGAAGATTTCTGAAATGAGTTTCTGGAAGAAGTTTGAAGACAAAAAATTTCCTTAGAAAATTTTTGAATCTCTTAAAGATTGTACACAAGAAAATTATTAGTCATCTTACTTATAAAGAAAGTTAATAATTTATAAAGTTTATCAGAAAAGATTAAGGAAGGTGAATCTTGTAAATGTATATACTTACTAGTTACTAAAAAGGCTTGATTGTTTGTTGGGGTGTATAACCAACTATGGGATAGTGGATACTGAAAAGGATAGTTGGTGGGGATATAACCAACTATTGAATGAATTTTTCTACTAGGATTATTGAATTTTTTCACTGATTATAAATTTGTATTCAAGAAATAAGATAGTGAAAGAATCCATGTCGGTGCAACTATCCAACATGGGATGGATTGGGTCATTATAGAAAATCTTTTAAATATTATGTGATACATTATTTTAAAAAAAAATTCATATAAAATGTTAGGTTGAATTGTTTTATTTGACTGGATTATAACTTTAATAGGTTTCATAGGTTATTAAAGTTTTTTAAAGAAGTTAAGAAACTATCTTATAAAAGAAAAAGGAACCACTGATTCATCCCCCTCCATTGGTCATGATCATACCTAGGAACAAAAATAATGAGGTATTCACCGTTTAGGATCAAATGACTTTGAGGCATAGGATAGGTAGGTAAATGATATAAATCAAGTAATTATCAAAAAGGACGTTTGTCTCTAAAGTACTTTCCTTTTTAAAAAACATTTTAATGAAATCCTCTCCTCCCCCAATATCTCATACAAGGCTCATAAAGAGATGAAATGAAATACATGAAACTTGATATTTTATTATTAAATATTTTTTTCTTTCATTTTTCAAAAGTTTTTTTGGGGGAAAATATAACATCCACCACCCAAACGAAAATGTTCTTATCAAAACACTAGTTGTAATAGTTAAAACAAGATCACCATTCAAAAATGGTGGTTTGTGAATTTCCCTAGACACAGCCTATTTTCAAAAAAAATTAAAAGTGGGTGTGAATTAAATACTTTACTTCTCTAGGTATTATGAAATCCCCCCCTTCCCACACACACTTATTCATTACAAAATATATATCCCTTCCACCAATCATAATTTTCCCCAATCTTATTTTTGATAATCATTAAAACTATTTAGAGTAGGGAAGGAACAGATAAGTTAGGATTGTCACATGTATCCTCCTTTGAAAGATTGTAATGGATCCTATGGAATTTTAAATTGATTAATGTAAGGTGAGTATTAGGATAATGGATAATAAAATATGCCTCAATAATATTAAAAGTTATTATGTTCATTCATTACTTTGATAAGATGCAAAGAATATTCTATAAGAGAACATGGCTGAGTTTAACCAGAAATATACTATATAATGATTCGAAAATATTGGCTCAAATGATGTCTCAAGAATGAAATGAATGGTTGGGACAAATTCTTGTGGTAATTTATATAAATAATTAAATCAATTAATGAAAATATCAAAAATTCAAACCATGATGAAATATCAGAAAAATTTATTATACAAAAATAAAAAAATTTCCCTAAATCATGATTTTTCAAATCCTATTCCATTTCTACATATCTATTAAAAAATTTCCCCATTCTTCTCATTAAAATTTATTGAAAAATAAATCTAATTTCATGACATTGTAATTTTCCTAGGTATTTTATGTATCCTAGTTCGATTGATTAGAGAAATTATCAAATGCGTGGAATGAAATTGGAAGTTAGAATATCTAAATAAATTAAATGTCGGGAATATAATAGAAAACATCTGAACTTAAATAATTATTCCCATTTTATATTATGTTTTGAATTTGGAAATATAGGTTCACCACACACAAGATTCATGATGTGATTAGAAATCATGATGTGTATTTTATTAAATTAAAAATGAGAATGTGGTTCACGACATGTAATGGTTTTGCATTTTTCTTCCTTATTTTTGCTACTTTATTTTCTATAGATTCTATCTTGGACATGAAAAAATAAAAAACAAGTTAAATTGAATGACCATCCAATAACACTTAAAAATAAAAGGGGTAATTAAAATTAAATAATAATATAATCTTAAATACTAAGAAATAAAGAAATCTAGATTTATAGAAAGTGATAAAAATCGGGTTTCCTCCTGAAATATGCTCTAAATTAATCGATATTTATATTGAACTTACCTGGGTTTTCTGATTTGAGTGTGGTATAGATATAATTGTCTCATTTTCACCCAGTTATGACTTTGAAATCCACCCAGCTCATCTTGACTTTTCTTCATTGAAATTGGTGTGGAAATCAAAGGTGGTGATCAGAGATTGAATAGTATGAATACAATGAATATTATTTCAGAATCTATCTAGGCTTTGTAAAATTATTTTTCTTTAACTAATGTTTGTGTGTGTTGGAATTCTTCGATTTTCACTTTAGGTTACCAATACAGCTCATTAACTTCTTCAATTGTTGCTGCTTCTTTTTGTAACTCTATGTAGTATGTGAAGTGTAGAGGCCTGAAGCTTGACGTACATGGACATTACATTACTTTTGAGGAATACTTAATACATAACAAAAACAGACACACAAGGACCGTAATTGTTTAGTGTCTTTGGAAACTCAGAACATAATCTTCTAATCATGGTGAAATATCTTTAACATCTCCCATAAAGATCTTCCCCTTTTTTTTTCTTGCCTAAAAACCTTTATTTATATCCTGGGGAAAAGAAAACATATAAAGGGTGAGCTCAAATGCTCATTAAGGGTAATCATGGATAAAATAAAATAAACATATACATTTGAACTTAAAAACTTGAAAACAATGTTTAAACATCAAGATCTTGAGAAATGACATAAAACATGGAAATACGTATGGCATAGATCATAAAGAAACATTAATCCTGATAAAATATCATGGGGAGAAAACATGTGATTGTAGAAACCATTAAGCACATGATATTATGTCCATAGTAGCCAAGGCATTGCTGCCAATACCATCCTAGTGGACAAAGTCCCTTTCTAAATCGAGTTCACTCCTCATTCCAGTCCAGTATTACTGAACCGGGTTAACTTAACATTCCAGCCATGTCTATCTCATGAGATATAAATCTTTACCCAATGAATTGGAGGGAGATATAGGTCCCACCCATCTCATAATTAAATCATTCTTACTTGTGCCACAAAATAAACTTAAAACATTCCTCATAACCAAAAGAATAAAATGGGTTTCATAAGCATCATCCCATAATCACATAATCTATATAAAACAAATGGATATTTCATCATAAGAAAAGTGAAACCATTTAAATCATAGAGAAATTATACTTGAAACATACACATATGAAATAATTTCATCTTATATGGAAAATGGTTTTGATAAAACACTTGAAATGAATTCTTGAGGAAAATATCCATTCTTCTTCAAAATAAATTTCTTTTCACAAAACGTCATGCAATTTTAAAAGAAAGAGATTTTGTTGAAAATAGACATGAAATATTTTGGAGGAGGCTTCATGAAAATAAGGCTTTACAAAACTGTAAAAATCTTTTCATGCCGTATAAGTTAAAAAAACATTCTTCCTGTACTTCTGTCGGAAAAGTCAAAAAGTACCTCATATGGTAAAAAAAAGAATAATTCCATACATACCATGTAGTAAAAGTAAAAAATGGGTAAAAAGGACTTTAAACATACATAAAAACATTTTTTAGAAAACATGGTCTTGTATTATAACAATAACCCCAGTAAATACTTATGAATAAACAATCTCGGATAAAAACGAGATTGGAAAAGTTATTCCTTACCATATGTCTGATATGCTATGTATGTTTCTGAAACTCCTATATAATGATTTAAAAAATGTCATTGACTTATTAAAGAATCATATTCATTGTCATAATATCATATATGGTTCACTTATGACTTTATATTACCCGTTCTTTTATAAATCCCATGTTAAAGCAACGTTTTGGGTAAAATCATCTTATTTATCGTACGTGTTTGGACTTGTTGTTATTGATGTTATTATTACTTATATCATGATTTACTTACTTCCATAATTTAAATCATGATTTATATATCATATATATTCATTATATATCCAGAATATACATGTATTTATAATAGTACATAACATATGGAGGTAAGAAATGAAATGCACCGTTCATGGAGATGGTAAGCCGTACGTACGCATGAACGCTACTTTCATTTATATTTCTTATTTTAATGGAATTAAAACATAATGATACATAGTTATATTATAATTATAGTATAATATCATATATAATATCATTAACCACATCCTTTATACATCCCACATAAGGTATTAACGAATCACATCACTTTGAGGGGGTGGTAGTCCACACTTCCTCAAATGAGATTATCGTATTTACCGACTATGGAAACCATAAAGGCTTGATATAATTGGGAAGTAAAGAAGCATAAGAAAATAATAAACATAATATATATAATATATAAATACAGTGCCATCATAATGGACCCCATGAGAGGTGGTAGGAGAAAATCGAACAATCATCGTTTCGTGAGGCGTTAGTTTACCATCACAGAAACATTATGTTCTTCATAAATTAGATGGAGGTGTGTGTAAGTGTAGTTAAAATACATCTCATAAAAACATCCTAGTATTTTGAGGATACTGGTGTTGTTACAAAATAAAATATTTAAAATAGTTTAGGGGTTGGAGAAGTATAATAAAAGAAAACAACTTAAGAGAGACTATTACCTTTAATTTGGGTAACTTCCTTTGGTTTGAACCAAAAGGACTTCTTGAAGTGTCTTCTGCCTAATTTAATGCTTCTAGGGGGAGTATAGGTATGTTGGGAGCTTATTTGGGAAGAGTTTGGATTATCCAAAAGGCTTGAGAGGTGTGAGGAATTGCATAGAAGTGGTCTCCTTTTATAAGGGAGAGGAGGGGCTCTTTAGGAAAGTGTAAAAACATTATTTTATTATAAACTTATATTCAGTTTCAAGAGGTCCAAAACACATTAATGTAGAAGATAAGATGACTCATATTTGAAATAAAATCATACAATAGTAATTTGACACGTTTTGGATAATATTTTAATCATTATAATCTTATTTATTTAAATCATTTATTAATGAGGTAAATACTGCATCATTATTGTGTCATGAATAATTTAAATTATATGATGTCTAAAAATTATAAAAAAATACCAAAATGTATTAAATCTTTTTATCTTTCCGATTAATATTTATAGTCGAAAATATAATTTATATATCCCCTTATAAAAATTAATTACTAAAGGATTTTTGTTAATGCCAATTTTGTCTTTACATTAAATTAATTAATCTAATGTGTCATTGTCTTTCATAAGTGGCTCCATGGGGTCCCAAAATCAATCCAAAGATGCACATGGTCGGCCATTACTCATCCAATAAGTTTTGGACAAGTGTTAATGTAATTTAGAATTATTATAATATTCTTTTAACCCTGAATTACCCTATTTACCTTTAACCGTGGTAAATAAAAGTAAAAAGTTACTATTCGCCAAGAATTATTTTTATCTAATTGAACCACATTTTACTCTTTTATATTAACCGTGTCTCTCATATTTTCTAAATTCAACTCACAAAAGTGGTAAAATTAAGTTTTATGATCAATTGCAAAAGCTCCTAGGAGGTGGGTAAAAGATAGTGAAAAGTTCAATACAATTTTTATAAATCTAAAATTATTATAAAATGATTCCAATGAATTTCATTGAACATATATAAGTATTATTTATCTATTTGGACCTAAAAAAATTTAAATCAAATAAATTATTATTTAAATAAAAAATCAGTTTTAACCAAAAACTCACTGTTTTCACTATTCATCAAAAATTGATGTTTTTCAGAAAAATACCAAAAATTCAGCCTAAGATATATTTGATATTCCGAATTAAAAAATTATTTCTATTTTTACAAATTCAAAACATAGAAGTGGAATTAATTAATTTTAAAAGTAATTCATGTTATCAAAACAAATAGCGTGTTTTTAAGAAACAATAACTATCAAAAGATCATCACTTGTTTGTGTCCAATTTCTAAGTAAAATTAATTCCAATGACCAACATTGGATTAAATGGTAAAAATATATTATAATTAAACTTTAAAACAAATTAAAAGGATAATCAATC
Organism: Viscum album; assembly: GCA_963277665.1. Lineage (NCBI taxonomy): Eukaryota > Viridiplantae > Streptophyta > Magnoliopsida > Santalales > Viscaceae > Viscum > Viscum album. Next base: position 1,240,525,634 of record OY728153.1, read on the forward strand.
CATATAAATTATTGCAATGAAAAAATATGTTTTTAATTAAAATATAGTGTGTTTTTACTATTTATCAAAATATGAAAGTTATCAGAATAATATGAAACTTTTATCCAAATTAAATTTTTATATCTTGATTCCAAATAAGAATTTTATTTTGTCAAATTGAACTTATAGACATGTCAAAAACAATCTTTAAAGTGGGTGTTCCATCAAAAGGCGGTAAAACTACATTTTTTGAAAAATACTTATTTTACTCAAAAAATTTATTTTGTTCTCATACCATGTTCTAGAAAATGTGTAAGATGAATAATAATGTTATAAAATTCAAAATTTTGTTAATACTATTCATAACGGCTAGTCCATAATAATATTATAACAATATATCGTTGTTTAGTGAAACCCGATATTGCGTACTACACACGCTATCGAGGAAGGTCGTGATTACGTGTAATGCAAGACAAGTCAGGGTTGCGTGTTGTGAAAGACTCCTTCATTGTTTTTTACAACAGAATCCAACCATATTTCATTTATACATTTAATATATATATATATATACACACTCAATGTTGCGTATAATAACTACTATCAAACAAACTTGAAATTGTGTGTAACACGATCCAAGAATAGTCTTGCGCATACTGTAAGCTAAAACGGTGTTGCGTATAGCACAAGATAATCTTGGTGTAGCGTAAAATAGAATACATCAATGAATTTAAAATGAATAATTCTCATTAAATCTTAGGTTGTTACATTCTACCCTTCTTAAAATGAATTTCTCCCTTCAAATTCATCGGGGTTATAAATGGTTTACTACTTGAAATTTTCTTTCATAGAAACCCACATCGAAAAAATAATACTAAAACTTAATTTTAAAAAGTAAAGTAAGAATCATAATGGTTACCCAAATTAACTCATCACTGGGTTTACACATAGAATAACATAGGTGAAAATATGGATATGGAGGAGAAATCTAACCATCAAGTTCTGATGGAGATTGGTAGAGAACATGGCTATGAAAAATCCATTAATCAAAAAGCCATAAATTTGTGATGATCCAAGGTACAATCTGATTCATCAGATATAAGGGCACTAGGACAACATTTTTGTTTTTCAAGATCATCTCCCTAAAGTTGAAGAATTTTAATCAAAAAAAATACTTAATTTATTTTGGTATAATCTCACCGTTGTTCGTGCCTTAAACAATTTCCACTTCATCTATTTAAGAAATGAATTTGAATTTGTCTTTCGTGAAGTTTTAGCAGATCATGCAATAGAATGATAGGTCATTCTATCTGTCTCAAACAAAAGTTAGAAAAACATATATACATAATTCCATCTATGGGGAGATTAATCATATATGGTTCCAAAATGGACTTATACTTCATCTATCATCTTGAATAATAAAATAAAACTATTTTCTACTAACCAGGGACTTTTTGTAGGCCATTGGTAGGAAATAAAGTCATGTCGCACTTTGGTTGTTGGTTCGATTCCCACAGCCTTGTCCGACGCGACGGGTTGTCGCCCGTCCTGCAGGTTGTCCTTTTTCTAAAATTACATCATTATGACATTACATCAATAATATCAAAAACCGTTCTAGCCTTAAACAATACTAACTTATGCCCAACATAATCCATTTCAAATCTTTAGGCTTATTCAAAATACTTATGTCCAAGTTTATAGTATAAAGAAAATAATTACTACAAATGTCATCTACCGAGCATGTGAATACCATCATTTATCCCCCATATGTCATAAGATATATCTTGTTGATCACATTCCAAACATGTGAATACCTTAATCATGTATTCTCTTGAAAAAATAAATACACATTGACTCTTAGTGAAAACATGAATGCTGTCAAAATTTAACACTTTCCACATACTAAAATCCCAAAAATTCTATATACTCAAACCATGATATCACTTAGTCCTTATATCAATCATGAGCTCATGAATACTATCAAACAATTTATTTTCTCCTTATCCCTTCATTATGTGCATATCATCTACCTTCCAAAAAATTTGAATCACTTTTAATGGTTATCGGTACCATAAAATTATTTGAAACCACAATAAACCAATACATAAATATTTTAATATTCCACAGTACTATATAAAACATTATTTTGGAATCTAATTACATGAACACTAAATCATTCCACCACATCGTTGTCATATTCAACATTTCCAATAGTGATCGCATGAGACTTCACTTTATCCATTGCCTTAAGAGGTTGCTCACGTTGATCATCATTAACCCATGGATTAGGGCATTGATTAGCATAATGCCCCATTTCATTGCACTTGAATCATTGAAGTGTTGGTGGAGAGTTCTCTGTAGTCTTTTCTCTATTCACATCATTAGCAACATTTTTCCCATTACTTCGACAATCAACTGCTCGATGACCTTCTATTCCAAACATAAAACATTTTCTATTCCCTTTAAGACAATATCCACCATGCTTATTTCCACACTTTGAGCATAAAGAAACATTCATCTTCTTTTCACCATTGTTTTGAGATTTCTCCTTGAACTCCATCTTTTGTTTCTTGTCAAAACCATGAGATGGATATGTAACACCAACTTCACATTCTACTTTAATATCACGATGCACAATTGCTTCATAGCTACTGAAGTCTCTTATAGCTAATTCCCTTCGAAGACTTAATTTTAAGCAACTGAAGAATCGATCAACTTAACTTTCAGCTTGGATGATAAATCCAGATGCATACCTTTCAAGCCTTGTAAAATTCACTTCGTATATACCAACAGATTCATCATCCTTTTGCTTAAGCTCAAGAAACTCCTTTTCTATCTTTGTTCGAAGAATACGAGGGAAGTACTTATTTAAAAATAAGTTATTGAACTCATCCCATTCCATGGAATCAATTTCACCTTGGGGCCTTGTATTCTTAATTAAAGTCCACCATTGATCTGCTTCGCCTTCTAATCGGTAAATATCCAAAATGACTTTTTCATGTTCCGAACAGCGAAGTATGGAAAATATCTTTTCAATGGTACTGATCTATTATTCAGCAACAAGTGGATTAGAATACCCACTAAAAGTAGGTGGGCGTTGCCTCATGAAGGACTCAGTATAATATTGTTCCCTTCTCTACTCATTTGGAAGTTTAGAATGATTCATAGCTTGTGTAAGTATAGCAATAAGATTTTTCACTCCATCTCCCATAATGGTGGTTTGTTCAGGAGGACAATCATTGCATCAACCATTACATTGATCAACACGGTTCCTTCGGGTTCCATCCATCATCTAAAACCCAAAAAGAATAGTGTGAGAGGCAAAAATCATGCTAGGGAAAACAACATAATAAAGGGGGAGTAACTTAAATATCTAACATCTTAGGTATATTTCTAAGATCGTTACCATAATTCTAGGACTATAACCTATACTTATACTTAACCTTAGGGACATCCCTAGACATACCTTTGAAATATCTCTAGGGATCTCACTAAAGTATTCGCGTCCTAGTTTCCAAAGGTTAACTAAACCTTTCCTCTGATACCAACTGTAGAGGCCCAAATCTTGACATACATGGACATTACATTACATTTTCGGATTACTTAATACATAACAAAAACAGACACACAAGGACCGTAATAGTTTAGTGTCTTTGGAAACTCAGAACATAATCTTTTAATCATGGTGAAAGATCTTCAACATCTTCCATAAAGATCTTCCCCTTTTTGTTTTCTTACCTAAAAACCTTTCTTTATATCCTGGGGAAAAGAAAACATATAAAGGGTGATCTAAAATTATCAGTAAGGGTAATCATCAATAAAATAAAACAAAACATATACATTTGAACTTAAAAACATGAACACAATGTTTAAACATCAAGATCTTGAGCAATGACATAAAACAGGGAAATATGTAAGGCATAGATCATAAAGAAACATTAATCCTGATAAATATCCTGGGAATAAAACATGTGATTTTGGAAACCATTAAGCACATGATATGATTTCCATAGTAGCCAAGGCATTGCTGCCAAGACCATCTTAGTGGACAAAGTCCCTTTTTGAATCGAGTTCACTCCTCGTTCCAGTCTTGTATTACTGAACCGGATTAACTTACCGTTCCAGCCATGTCTATCTCATGAGATATAAATCTTTACCCAATGCATTAGAGGGATATATAGGTCCCACCCATCTCATAATTAAATCATTCTTACTTGTTCCAGAAAATAAACTTAAAACATTCATCATAACCCAAAGAATAAAATGGGTTTCATAAACATCATCCCATAATCACATAATCCATATAAAACAAATGGATATTTCATCATAAGAAAAGTGAAACCATGTAAATCATAGATACATTATACTTGAAACATACACATATGAAATAATGTCATCTTATATGGAAAATGGTTTTGATAAAACACTTCAAATGAATTCTTGAGGAAAATATCCTTTCTTCTTCAAAATAAATTTCTTTTCCCAAAATTTCATGCAATTTTAAAAGAAAGATATTTTTTTGAAAATAGTCATGAAATATTTTGGAGGAGTTTTCATGAAAATAAGGCTTTATAAAACTGTAAAAATCCTTTCATTCCGTATAAGTTAAAAAATATTCTTCCTGTACTTTTTCCAGAAAACTGAAAAAGTACCTCGTATAGTAAAAAAAGAATAATTTCATGCATACCATGTAGTAAAAGTCAAAAATGGGTAAAAAGGAATTTAAACATACATAAAAACATTTTTTAGAAAACATGGGCTTGGATGATAACAATAAACCCAGTAAATACTTACGAATAAACAATCTCGGATAAAAACGAGATTGGAAAAGTTATTCCTTACCTTATGTCGGATATGCTTCGTATGTTTCGAAAACTCCTGTATAATGATTTAAATAATTTCATTGACTTATTACAGAATCATATTCATTGTTATGATGTCATATATGGTTCACTTATTACTTTATATTACCCATTCTTTTATAAATCCCATGTTAAAGCAACGTTTTGGGTAAAATCATTTTATTTATCATACGTGTTTGGACTTGTTGTTCTTGATGTTATTATTACTTATATCATGATTTACTTAATTCCAGAATGTAAATAATGATTTATATATCATATATATTCATTATATATCCAGAATATACATGTATTTATAATAGTACATAACATATGGAGGTAAGAAATGAAATGCACCGTTCATGGAGACGGTAAGTTGTACGTACGCATGAACGCTACTTTCAGTTCTATTTCTTATTTTAATGGAATTAAAATATAATGATACATAGGTATATTATAATTCCAGTATAATATAATATATAATATCATTAACCACATCCTTTATACATCCCACATAAGGTATTAACGAATCACATCACTTTGAGGGGGTAGTAGTCCGCACTTCCTCAAATGAGATTATCGTATTTACCGACTATGGAAACCATAAAAGCTTGATATAATTGGGAAGTAAAAAAGCATAAAAAAAACATAAACATAATATATATCATATATATATACAGTTCCATCATAATGGCCACCATGAGAGGCGGTAGGAGATAATCGAACAATCATCGTTTCGTGAGGTGTTAGTTTTACATCACAGAAAAATTATGTTCTTCATCCATTAGATGGAGGTGTGTGTAAGTTTAGTTCTTATAATTCTCATAAAAACATCCTAGTATTTCTAGGATAATGGTGTTGTTACAAAAAAAGGATTAAAACTAGTTTAGGGGTTGGAGAAGTAGAATAAAAGAAAACAACTTAAGAGAAACTATTACCTTTAATTTGGGTAACTTCCTTTGGTTTGAACCAAAAGGACTTCTTGAAGTGCCTTATTCCTAATGTAAGGATTCTAGGGGGAGTATAGGGATGTTGGGAGCTTATTTGGGAAGATTTTTTACGATCAAAAAGTCTTGAGAGGTGTGAGGAATTGCATAGAAGTGGTCACCTTTTATAAGGGAGAGGAGGGGCTCTTTAGGAAAGTGTGAAAACATTATTTTATTATAAACTTATATTCGGTTTCAAAAGGTCCAAAACACATTAATGTCAAAGATAAGATGCCTAATATTAGAAATAAAATCATCCAATAAAAATTGGACAGGTTTTTGATAATATTTTAATCATTATAATCTTATTTATTTAAATCATTTATTAATGAGGTAAATACTGCATCATTATTGATTCATGAATAATTTAATTTATTTGATGTCTAAAAATTATAAAAAAAATACTAAAATTTATGAAATATTTTTAGCCTTCCAATGAATATTTATAGTCTAAAAGATAATTTATATATCCCCTTATAAAAATTAATTACTAAAGGATTTCTGTTAATACCAATTTTGTCTTTACATTAAATTAATTAATCTAATGTGTCATTTTCTTTCATAAGTGGATCCATGGGGTCCCAAAATCGACCCAAGGATGCCCATGTTTTGACATTACTCATCCAATAAGTTTTGGACAAGTGTTAGGGTAATTTTGAATTATTATAATATTCTTTTAACCTTGAATTTCCATATTTACCTTTAACCGTGGTAAATAAAAGTAAAAAGTTACTATTCACAAAAATTATTTTCATCTAATCAAACCACATTATACTCCTTGATATTAACTATGTCTCTAAGATTTTTTAAATTCAACTCACAGAATCGGTAAAATTATGTTTTATGAACAATTGCAAAAGCTCCTAGGAGGTGGGTAAAAGACGGTGAAAAGTTCAATACTCTTTTCATAAATCTAAAATTATTATAAAATGATTCCAATGAATTTAATTGAACATATATAAGTATTATGTATCTATTTTTACCTAAAAAAAATTAAATCAAATAAATTATTATTTAAATAAAATTCAGTTTTAACCAAAAACTCAGTGTTTTCACTATTCATCAAAAATTGAGGTTTTTCAGAAAAATACCAAAAATTCTGCCTAAGATATATTTGATATTACGAATTAAAAAATGATGTCTATTTTTCCAAATTCAAAACATAGAAGTGGCATTAATTAATTTTAAAAGTAATTCCCGATATCAAAATAAATAGCGTGTTTTTAAGAAACAATAACTATCAAAAGATCATCACTTGTTTGTGTCCAATTTCAAAGTGAAATTAATTCCAATGACCAACATTGGATTAAATGGTAAAAATTTATTCTAATTACACTTTAAAACCAATTAAAAAGAGAATCTAGCCATATAAATTATTGCAATGAAAAAAGTTGTTTTTAATTAAAATATAGCGAGTTTTTACTATTCATCCAAATATGAAAGTTATCAGAATATTATGAAAAATTTATCCAAATTAAAATTTCATATCTTGATTCCAAAGAAGATTTTTATTTTGTCAAATTGAACTTATATATATGTCAAAAAAAGATTTAAAGTGGGTGTGCCATCAAAAGGCGGCAATACTACATTTTTTGAAAAATACTTATTTTACTCGAAAAATTGATTTTGTTCTCATACCATGTTCTAGAAAATGTGAAAGATGAATAATAATGTTATAAAATTCAAAATTTAGTGAATACTATTCATAACAGCTAGTCCATAATAATATTATAACAATATATCATTGTTTAGTGAAACCCGGTATTGCGTACGACACACGCTATCGAGGAAGGTCGTGATTGCGTGTAATGCAAGCCAAGTCATTGTTGCGTGTTGTGAAAGACTCCTTCGTTGTTTTGTATAACAGAATCCAACCATATTTCATTAATACATTGAATATATATATATATATACACTCAATGTTGCGTAGAATAACTACTATCAAAAAAACTTGAAATTGTGTGTAACACGATCCAAGAATAGTGTTGTGCATACTACAAGCTAATACGGTGTTGCGTATAGCGGAATATAATCTTGGTGTAGCGTACAATAGAAGACATCAATGAAATTAAAAAGAATAATTCTCATAAAATCTCAGGTTGTTACATTCTACCCCCCTTAAAATGAATTTCGCCCTCAAAATTCGTCGAGGTTATAAATGGTTTACTACTTGAAAGTTTCTTTCATAGAAACCCACATAAAAAAAAGAATACTAAAACTTAATTTTAAAAAGTAAAGTAAGAATCATAACAGTTACCCAAATTAACTCAGCACTGGGTTTCCACATAGAAGAACATAGGTGAAAATATGGATATGGATGAGAAATCTAACCATCAAGTTCTGATGGAGAGTGGTAGAGAACATGGCTATGAAAAATCCATCAATCACAAAGCCATAAATTTGTGATGATCTAAGGTACCATCTGATTCATCAAATATAAGGGCACCAGGACAACATTTTTGGTTTTCAAGATCATTTCCCTAAAGTTGAAGAATTTTAATCAAAATAAATACCTACTTTATTTTGGTATAATCTCACTCTTGTTCGTTCCTTGAACAATTTCCACTTCATCTCTTTAATAAATGAAGTTGAATTTGGATTTCGCGAAGTTTTAGCAGATCATGCGTGTAACGCCCCGACCCCAGCTACCCAGAGTCGGTGCATTACTTCGTAACATTGGCATGATCACAAAAGATCAAGTCTCGAAAGACCAATTAGTTTAGTAGCCTTGGAGACACTAGATACATTCGTAAACGTTACATTACATCATAAAGTGAAAAAATACAATAACAAAGTCTCCATAGTCCACTCTCATATCTTCGTCTGAAAATCCCTGCAGGTCATTCATAAAATACTTCTTCACATCCTGGAAAATATTAAAACATTGAAAGGGGTGAGCTCAGATGCTCAGAAAGGATAACAATATTGCGGAAGCTTTCATAAATAAACATAAACATTTAAGGCAATGTATAACTAAAACAAAAGCCTTTTAAACTTGAACATCAACATAATATGGAAAAAGTAAAATGATATAATTCCATTTACTTCTTCACATGGTTATTCTACTGGTCGAATAATCACATGAAATATCATTAACCACTTTCATAATGAGGGAATGTATAATGCCAGACATTCTGAAACATTTTGTCAAGGCCTCGGCCAAGACGTCTAAAATGATTAAGGCCTCGGCCAAAACCATAAATCAAATTGGGAAAGGGCCTCGGCCAATTCCACGTCTAGTTGTCTCATGAGACCTACCGATGCATCGAGGAGCTATAGCGGGCTCCAACCGTCACTTATTAAGTCCAATACATTCCTCATATGAATAGGTTTAAACATATCATAAACCATAACATAATCGTATCACATAAAAAATGCATAAAGGAAACATAACATTTCCACATTTCAATCACAAGATATCAATACAACACATTGATATAATAAAAACGCTTTCAAAACCATTTTCAATACAAAAATAAAAGAAAGTTAAAACTTTGTATTTATTTTTCATTAAAAAAAATGATGGCTTGTATAGGAATCCGAAACTCAAATAAAGGTCACGGCAGCGGAGAAGTCATTTTCGCCGCATAAGTATGGAAAGAAAAACATTCCCTTTTGTCGTTTAGAAAAACGCTTCGTATAAAAAATATTCCTTTTGAATAAACGTAGAAGTCAAAGGGGTTTATACACCGTATAAAAGAAAGTTGTGTATAAAACCAAATATGCCTCAATGAAAGGGGATTGAGACGAAGTCCTTAAAAAGATAATTTTTAAAATAAAATAGATCTATTATGTGTATTCACTATAGGTACACATAAAGAAAGTAAAAATACAAAATAGGACATAATAGTATCGTGACATAATTTGAAAGTAGGAGATTAACCCAAAGAATGGAAGTTGGGTTAAGAAGTTCCCTTACCTCGTGTCTGACTTGACTCAACCATTCTTTAACCTCCTGAATAATAAACTAGAGTTAATATATACCTTATTAAGAACCATTTTTAATTTCATTATCCTTTTTATATCACTTATTACAATGTTATGAACATTATGTAATTATTTAAGTTAATAACGGTCGTTTTGTCGATCTTTGGTACTTGAGTCAACAATAAATTTCTTATAATTACAAGTTGTTTATGTGGTAGAATATCCATTATATCCAGAATTATATTCATGATTTAGATGGCATATATAACATATATATCCAGTATATACATTCATTTATAATATTACGTAACATTTAGAGGTAAGAAATGAAATGCACCGTTCATGGAGACGGTAAGCCGTACGTACGCATGAACGCTACTTTCATTTATATTTTGTATTTAATGTAATGAAATCATAATTATATAAAGGTATAATATATTTACAGTATAATATCATATATAATATCATTTACTCCATCCTTTATACATCCCACATATGGCATTAACGATTCACATCACTTTGAGGGGGCGGTAGTCCGCACTTCCAAAAATGAAATTATCGCGTTTTACCCCTAATGGAAATCATAATGTATGCCATAAATGAGAAATACAGAAGCATAAGTAAAACATAAAAATATTTTATATCATATATAAATATAGTGACATCTTAATGGCCACATTTTAAGGTGTTATATGAGTGTTGAACAATTATCGTTTCGTGAGGCAGAAATTCTCCATCCACAGAAACCGTATGTTCTTTAACCATTAGATGTAGGTGTGTGTAAGTGTAGATCAAATCCTTCTTATAACAACATCCTAGTATATTTAGGATACTGGTGTTGTTACAAAATAAATGAATAAAAATAGTTTAGGGGGTTGTAGAAGAAAAATAATACAAAACAACATTAGAGAAGACATTACCTCAAAATCGGGTAACTCTTTTTGATTTGAGCCAAAGGCTTCCTTGAGAAGAGTTATGACCAAAGTGAGGATTCTAGGAGTAAGAGGGGGAAGTTGGGAGAGTATTTGGGTAGAGTTTGGATGAGCCAAATGGCTTGAAGGTGTGAATAAGGTGGGATAGGTGGGGGCCTTTTATAAGTGGAGAGGAGGGGCTCTTTTGGAAAGATTGAAATGTTACATTATTACACAATGCTTTTCGGATTATAAAGGTCCCACACTTATATAATTCGTGGCTAAGGTGATAAGGGTTCTAAATCTACCCATCCAATAGTATTTGGACAAGTGTAATCCTTGTATTTTACATTATCTTTTCATTTTATTAAAATCGTTAAATAATGAGGTCATCGCTCAATCATAATGATGTCATAAATAATTTAATTTATTTAATGTCTAAAAATTATAAAAAAAATACTATGATGTAGGAAATCTTGTCATATTTCTAATTAATATTTATATTGAAAATTTGGACTTGTTTAACCCCACTTAAAAACTGTTTCAGTAAAACAACTCATGTTTGTGTCAATTTAATTTTAACATTAAATAAATATATATTGATGTCATTTTCCAACTAAAGTGGCTCCACGGGGTCCCCAAGTTGACCCATGGGTTTTCTTGGTCTGCCATGACTCATCCAATAGTAGTAGGACAAGTTTCATGCTCATCTCATATTATTAAAACATTATTTGTACCTTAATCTACACTAATTACCTCTAATCGCGATTAAGAACTTAAAAGTTACTATTCACCAAAAAAATTATTTTAATCTCATTGAACCACATTTTACTTCTTAATGACAACCATGTATGTAGGATTTTTGAAAATCAAATCACAGAAGTGGTAATATTTCATTTAAACGAAAAATCAGTTATTTAACTACCACTTAGTGGTTTCACTATTCATTAAAAATTGATGTTTTTCAGAACAAGGCCAAAATTTCACCCTAAGATATAATTGATATTCTGAATTCAAAAATGATTTCTATTTTAAAAAATTCCAAACATATAAGTTGCATTAATTAATTTTATAATTAATTCCCGCTGTTATGACAAATAGCGTTCTTTTAAGAAACAATTTATATCAAAAGATTGGCAATCGTTTATGTCCAATTTCAATGTTAAATTAATTCTAATGACCACCATTGGATAAAATGGTAAAAATATATTCTAATTATACCTTAAAACCACTAAATAGTATAATTTATCACTATAAATTATTTTGATTAAAAAAGTGGTTTTTAAGTATTTTCACTATTCATAAAAAATTAGAAGTTCTCAGAAAAATACCAAAAATTCAACATAGGCTAATTTCGATATTCCGAATCCAAAAATGAAGTCCATTTTGAAATATAAAATTTTTATAATTTTAAAAAGTGGTTATTACTATTCATAACGGCTACTATGATTAGTTGCGGTGTTTTAGAACTCGAAGTTGCGTACAATACAAGCTATTGCATTATTTAATGAGAAGCGTATTGTGGAAGCTCGGGGTGTTACATTCTCCTCTCCTTCAATAAATTGCGTCCTCTCAATTTGAAATTTTTCTTGGAAAATAAAAGGTTGAAAATAGAAAATACCTTTGAGGAAAACCCACATCGGAAATAAGATTAATAAAATTTAGCCTTAATAAGAGGGAAAGGGAAATGAAAAAGTCACCACCCAATTATGATCTCGATTAGGAGAACATTGGTGGAAATTAGAGACATATAATTGGAGGAAAAACGTAAATATTTGTAGGGAGTGATTGAGGTCATCAATCACAATCAACTGTCAAATTGAGGGCCCCAAAGCCTTCAATCTATGTTGATTTAAAATATCATCAGTTCAACAAGACATAAGGTATTAGGATAACACATTTTTTTGTTTTAATATCCCTTTACTAAAGTTTAAGAATTAATTTATTCATTGAATAAGAGATAGGTATATATATATTTATGCTTGACAATTAGAGTTTCAACCTTTAACTCATCTTTCACTCAAAAAGATAATAGATCTCAAAAATATTATACTTATCCTAATTGTATAAGGTTCCAAATGTTAACACATACCATTTAGATTAGTAATATTATTTTGTAATAACCAGGGACTTCCTGTAGGCTAGTGGTAGGAAATAAAGGCCTGTCGCACCATGATTGTGGGTTCGATTCCTGCAGCTTTGTCCGACGCGACGGGTTATGCCCCACCCTACAGGTTGTCCTTTTCCTAAAAATATAGTACTATACTATTCCAAAAATAATCTTCATAAATGTTTTAACCTTAAACAATACTATCCAAAGTTCAACTTAATCCATTCCAACCTTTATAGATATCCAAAATACCTCTGTCCAGACTTTCTCTAAAAGGTCTCTAAATTCCAAAATCAAATGTAACATCAGATTCCCCAAACAAATTAAAGTTTCTCTTTTGTCACATACTAAAAATATGATTACCTTCATCATATTAAAACCTTACTGAAAGCAACAAGTACTGTAGTACAATCCTTATATATATATCACATTATTCTAATAACCAGAATATAATCCATGAGTCCAAAAGCACCAATACATTAGTTATTCTGCTTCAACTGTAGTAACAACATAAGATTGTCCTTGATCCCTTGGCCTTTTCTGAGGTAAGTTTCCCTGACGCTTAGGACATTCATTTGCATAATGACCCATTTCTCTACAATTGTAGCATTCAATTTTGATAGCCTCTTTCTTTCCCTTGCAATCACGAGCCTAGTGACCCTTTTCTCCGCATTTATAACAAACTCCCATTCCTTTTAGGCACGTACCAGAGTGATTATTCCCACAATTATCACATAATGGAAAATCCTTCTTTCCCTTTTTCCCTTTATCTGTCTCTTGTTCCACTGTTCTCTTCTTCTCTTGCTTTACTTTGTTGTCATAAGACTTAGAGAATTCCTTTTCTGTCTTGATAGCACATGAGACAATATCTTCGTATGATGAGAAGGATTATGATACTAAAGCTCGATGGAGAAATGGTTTTAACCCATCAAAGAAACGATCAATCTTACTCCTTGGGTTACGTATATAATTGGCAGCATGCCTCGCTAACCTTTTAAAGTTAGCCTCATACTTTGCGACATTCTCATCCTCCTTCTGCCTCAGACTCAGAAATTGCCTTTCCATATCTGCTCGATGGTCATGAGGAAAGTATTTTTCTAAGAAAAGCTCTTTGAACTCCCTCCATTCCATATTCGATACGTCATCATCTTCCTTTGTGTTTTGAATCAGCGACCACCACTGATCGGCATCTCCAGTGAGGCGGTAAACTGCCATGACAACCTTCTCCCTTTCACTACTCCCCAAGGCATGGAATATTTTCTCTAAGGAATTTATCCATTGCTCAGCTACTATAGGATTTGTACTCCCATTGAAGGTTGGTGGTTGTTGCCTCATGAAGCGGTCTAACATTGATCCTCCACGTTGCGGATCAGGGTGCTCCATACGAGTAAGGTTATTATTCATAACCTAAGTGAGTTGTCCCAGTATGGTAATAAGTTGATCAGCACCAGTTGTATCACTAGCTCCATCATAATTATCTTGAGCAGGAGGGAAATCCCTACATGGAGTGTGCGCATTGATACGGTTTCCATTTCTTCCACTAGGAGCCATTTCTAAACAATTGCATAAACTAGATCAGTTTATGAATCAAAATACATAATCCCATACTTGTAAAACACTTAACATAAATTGAACTATTTATGGATATAATCCATAATCATAAAAAGAAATGTTTCCTTTGAGAAAGTATATACTCATAACCCTTTATAGTGGTTTGTAAAGAAAATGAGAATTATCCTAAGCATATCCCCCGGGAGTGTCGTAACCAAGAGTGCAGCAAGGCCCGTTGTCGTGCACCAGTTCCCGTTCGAGTCTAGCTCAAAGCGGTGTTTTCGGGTTTTACCCCTAGGTACATCTGTGCCAGAGCCGCCTCTACCTTCTCGTATCCAGACAGGGATGTATTGCTCGAAAAACTCACAAAATCTCTACAATACCATAATTCTAGGAAGTTCTTCTATACTAATCCTCAAAGTTCATCTTAGGTCTACGTGCTCTAATCAGAGTTTATCTAAATTTAGCTTCCAAGGTTAGTACTAAACAGCCTCTGATACCAAATGTAACGCCCCGACCCCAGCTACCCAGAGTCGGTGCATTACTTCGTAACATTGGCATGATCACAAAAGATCAAGTCTCGAAACACCGATTAGTTTAGTAGCCTTGGAGACACTAGATACATTCGTAAACGTTACATTACATCATAAAGTGAAAAACTACAATAACAAAGTCTCCATAGTCCACTCTCATGTCTTCGTCTGACAATCCATGCAGGACATTCATAAAATACTTCTTCACATCCTGGAAAATATTAAAACATTGAAAGGGGTGAGCTCAGATGCTCAGTAAGGATAACAATATTGCGGAAGCTTTCATAAATAAACATAAACATTTAAGGAAATGTATAACTAAAACAAAAGCCTTTTAAACTTGAACATCAACATAATATGGCAAAAGTAAAATGAGATAATGCCATTTAATTCTTCACATGGATATTCTACTGGTCGAATAATCACATGAAATATCATTAACCACTTTCATAATGAGGGAATGTATAATTCCAGACATTCTGAAACATTTTGTCAAGACCTCGGTCAAGACGTCTAAAATGATTAAGGCCTCGGCCAAAACCATAAATCAAATTGGGAAAGGGCCTCGGCCAATTCCACGTCTAGTTGTCTCATGAGACCTACCGATGCATCGAGGAGCTATAGCGGGCTCCAACTGTCACTTATTAAGTCCAATACATTCCTCATATGAATAGGTTTAAACATATCATAAACCATAACATAATCGTATCACAAAAAAAATGCATAAAGTAAACATAACATTTCCACATTTCAATCAAAATATATCAATACAACACATTGATATAATAAAAACGCTTTCAAAACCATTTTCAATACCAAAATAAAAGAAAGTTAAAACTTTGTATTTATTTTTCATTAAAAAAAATGATGGCTTGTATAGGAAGCTGAAACTCAAATAAAGGTCACGGCGGCAGAGAAGTCGTTGTCGCGACATAAGTACGGAAAGAAAAACATTCCCTTTTGTCGTTTAGCAAAACGCTTCGTATAAAAAAGATTCCTTTTGAATTAACGTAGAAGTCAAAGGGGATTATACACCGTATAAAAGAAAGTTGTGTATAAAACCAAATATGCCTCAATGAAAGGGGATTGAGACGAAGTCCTTAAAAAGATCATTTTTAAAATAAAATAGATCTATTATGTGTATTCACTATAGGTACACATAAAGAAAGTAAAAATACAAAATAGGACATAATAGTATCGTGACATAATTTGAAAGTAGGAGATTAACCAAAAGAATGGAAGTTGGGTTAAGAAGTTCCCTTACCTCGTGTCTGACTTGACTCAACCGTTCTTTAACCTCCTGAATAATAAACTAGAGTTAATATATACCTTATTAAGAACCATTTTTAATTTCATTATCCTTTTTATATCACTTATTACAATGTTATGAACATTATGTAATTATTTAAGTTAATAACGGTCGTTTTGTCGATCTTTGGTACTTGAGTCAAAAATAAATTTCTTATAATTACAAGTTGTTTATGTGGTAGAATATCCATTATCTCCAGAATTATATTCATGATTTAGATGTCATATATATCATATATATCCAGTATATACATTCATTTATAATATTACGTAACATTTAGAGGTAAGAAATTAAATGCACCGTTCATGGAGACGATAAGCCGTACGTACGCATGAACGCTACTTTCATTTCTATTTCATATTTAATGTAATGAAATCATAATTATGTAAAGGTATAATATAGTTCCAGTATAATATCATATATAATATCATTTACTCCATCCTTTATACATCCCACATATGGCATTAACGATTCACATCACTTTGAGGGGGCGGTAGTCCTTACTTCCAAAAATGAAATTATCGCGTTTTACCCATAATGGAAATCATAAAGTATGACATAAATGAGAAATACAGAAGCATAAGTAAAACATAAACATATTTTATATCATATATAAATATAGTGACATCTTAATGGCCACCTTTGAAGGTGTTATATGAGTGTTGAACAATCATCGTTTCGTGAGGCAGAAATTCGCCATCCACAGAAACCGTATGTTCTTTAACCATTAGATGTAGGTGTGTGTAAGTGTAGCTCAAATACTTCTTATAACAACATCCTAGTATATTGAGGATACTGGTGTTGTTACAAAAGAAATGAATAAAAAGAGTTTAGGGGGTTGGAGAAGAAAAATAATACAAAACAACATTAGAGAAGACATTACCTCAAAATCGGGTAACTCTTTTTGATTTGAGCCAAAGGCTTCCTTGAGAAGAGTTCTGCCCAAAGTGAGGCTTCTAGGAGTAATAGGGGGAAGTTGGGAGATTAG
Source organism: Viscum album (assembly GCA_963277665.1). Lineage (NCBI taxonomy): Eukaryota > Viridiplantae > Streptophyta > Magnoliopsida > Santalales > Viscaceae > Viscum > Viscum album. The sequence goes on from OY728153.1 coordinate 1,240,542,766, forward strand.
TTTGGCAGAGGTTGGCCGAGCCAAATGGCTTGAAGGTGTGAATAAGGTGGGAGAGGTGGGGGCCTTTTATAAGTGGAGAGGAGGGGATCTTTTGGAAAGATTGAAATGTTACATTATTAAACAATGTTTTTCGGATTCTAAAGGTCTCACACTTATATAATTCGTGGCTAAGGTGATAAGGGTTCGAAATATACCCATCAAATAGTCTTTGGACAAGTTTAAGCCTTGGATTTTACATTATCTTTTCATTTTATTAAAATCGTTAAATAATGAGTTCATCGCTGCATCATAATGATGTCATAAATAATTTAATTTATTTAATGTCTAAAAATTATAAAAAAATACTATGATGTAGGAAATCTTGTTAGATTTATAATGAATATTTATAGTCAAAATATGGACTTGTGTAACCCCACTTAAAAACTGTTTTAGTAAAACAACTCATGTTTGTGTCAATTTAATTTTAACATTAAATAAATATATATTAATGTCATTTTCCAACTAAAGTGGCTCCATGGGGTCCCCAAGTTGACCCATGGGTTGTCTTGGTCGGCCATGACTCATCCAATAGGAGTAGGACAAGTGTCATGCTCATCTCATATTATTAAAACATTATTTGTACCTTAAACTACACTAATTACCTCTAATCGCGATTAAGAACTTAAAAGTTACTATTCACCAAAAAATTATTTTAATCTCATTGAACCACATTTTACTTCTTAATGACAACCATGTATGTCGGATTTTTGAAAATAAAATCACAGAAGTGGTAATATTTCATTTAAACAAAAAATCAGTTATTTAACTACCACTTAGTGGTTTCACTATTCATCAAAAATTGATGTTTTTCAGAACAAGGCCAAAATTTCACCCTAAGCTATAATTGATATTCCGAATTCAAAAATGATGTCTATTTTACAAAATTACAAACATGTAAGTTGCATTAATTAATTTTATAATTAATTCCTGCTGTTACGACAAATAACGTGCTTTTAAGAAACAATTTATATCAAAAGATTGACAATTGTTTATGTCCAATTTCAATGTTAAATTAATTCTAATGAAAACCATTGGATAAAATGGTAAAAATATATTCTAATTATACCTTAAAACCACTAAATAGTATAATTTATCACTATAAATTATTTTGATTAAAAAAGTGGTTTTTAAGTATTTTCACTATTCATAAAAAATTAGAAGTTCTCAGAAAAATACCAAAAATTCAACATAGGCTAATTTTGATATTCCGAATCCAAAAATGAAGTCCATTTTGAAATATAAAATTTCTATAATTTTAAAAAGTGGTTATTACTATTCATAACGGCTACTATGATTAGTTGCGGTGTTTTAGAACTCGAAGTTGCGTACAATACAAGCTATTGCATTATTTAATGAGAAGCGTATTGTGGAAGCTCGGGGTGTTACAATGCGATAGAATTATAGGTCATTCCATCTGTCTCAAACAAAAGTTAAAAAAAGTTATATACATAATTCTATATATGGTGAGATAAATAGTATATGGTTCCAAAATGGACTTATACTTCATCTATCATCTTTCATAATAAAATAAAACTAGTTTCTACTAACCAGGGACTTCATGTAGGCCAGTGGTAGGAAATAAAGGTCTGTCACACTTCGGTTGTGGGTTCGATTCCCACAGCCTTGTCCGACGCGACGGGTTGTCGCCCGTCCTACAGGTTGTCCTTTTTCTAAAATTACACCATTATGACATTACATCAATAATATCAAAAACAGTTCTAGCCTTAAACAATACTAACTTATTTGCAACATAATCCATTTCAAATCTTTAGGCTTATCCAAAATACTTATGTCCATGCTTATAGTATAAAGAAAATAATTACTAGAAATGTCATCTGTCGATCATGTGAATAGCATCATTTATCCCCCATATGTCATAAGATATATCTTGTTGATCGCATTCCAAACATGTGAATATCTTAATCATGTATTCTATTGAAAAAATAAATACCCATTGACTCTTAGTGAAAACATGAATTCTGTCAAAATTTAACACTTTCCATATACCAAAATCCCAAAAATTCTATATACTCAAACCATGATATCACTTAGTCCTTATATCAATTATGAGCTCATGAATACTATCAAACAATTTATTTTCTCCTTATCCCTTCATTATGTGCATATCATCTGCCTTCCAAAATATTTGAATCACATTTCATGGTTACCGGTACCATAAAATTATTGGAAACCACAATAGACCAATACATAAATATTCCAATATTCCACAGTACTATATACAACATTATTTTGGAATTCCATTACATGAACACTAAATCATTCAACCACATCGTTGTCATATTCAACATTGACAATAGTGATCGCATGAGACTTCCCTTTATCCTCTGCCTTAAGAGGTTGCTCACGTTGATCATCATTAACCCGTGGATTAGGGCATTGATTAGCATAATACCCCATTTCCTTGCACTTGAAGCATTGAAGTATTAATGGAGAGTTCTCTGTAGTCTTTTCTCTATTCACATCATTAGCAACCTTTTTCCCATTACTTCGACAATCAACTGCTCGATGACCTTCTTTTCCACACTTAAAACAATTTCTAGTCCCTTTTAGACAATCTCCACCATGCTTCTTTCCACACTTTGAGCATAAAGAAACATTCATCTTCTTTTCACCATTGTTCTGAGATTTCTCTGTGAACTTCATCTTTTGTTTCTTGTCAAAACCATGAGAAGGATATGTAACACCAACTTCACGTTCTACCTTGGTAGCACAACGCACAATTTCTTTATAGCTACTGAAGTCTCTTATAGCTAATTCCCTTCAAAGAATTGGTTTTAATCCACTGAAGAATCGATCAACTTTACTTTCAGGTTGGATGATAAATTCAGATTCATACCTTTAAAGCCTTCTAAAATTCACTTCGTATATACCAACTAATTCATCATCCTTTTGCTTAAGCTCAATAAACTCCTTTTCCATATTTGTTCGAAGAATACGAGGGAAGTACTTATTGAAAAATAAGTTCTTGAACTTATCCCATTCCATGGAATCAATTTCACCTCAGGGCCTTGTATTCTTAATTAAAGTCTACCATTGATCTGCTTCGCCTTCTAATCAGTAAATAGCCAAAATGACTTTTTCATGTTCTGAACTGTGAAGTATGGAAAATATCTTTTCGATGGTACTGATCCATTTTTCAGTAACAAGTGGATCATAAGACCCACTGAAAGAAGGTGGGAATTGCCTCATGAAGGACTCAATAGAATATTGTTCCCTTCTCTACTCATTTGGAAGTTTAGAATGATTCATAGATTGTGTAAGTATAGTAATAAGATTTTTCACTCCATCTCCCATAACGTTGGTTTGTTCACGAGGAAAATCATTGCATCATCCATTACATTGATCAACACGGTTCCTTCGGGTTCCAGCCATCGTCTAAAACCCAAAAAGAATAGTGTGAGAGGAAAAAATCATGCTAGGGAAAACAACATAATAAAGTGGGAGTACCTTAAATATCTAACATCTTAGGTATATTTCTAAGATCGTTACCTTAATTCTAGGACTATAACCTATACTTATACGTAACCTTAGGGACATCCCTAGACATACCTTAGAAATATCTCTAGGGATCTCACTAAAGTATCTGCATCCTAGTTTCCAAAGGTTAACTAAACCTTTCTTCTGACAACAACTATAGAGGACCGAAGCTTGACGTACATGGAAATTATATTACTTTTACAGAATACTTAATACATAACAAAAATAGACACATAAGGACCGTAATAGTTTAGTGTCTTTGGAAACATGGAACATAATCTTTTAAACATGCTTAAAGATCTTCAACATCTCCCATTAAGATCTTCCCCTTTTTGTTTTCTTACCTAAAAACCTTTCTCTATATCCTGGGGAAAAGAAAACATATAAAGGGTGATCTAAAATTCTCATTAAGGGTAAGCATGGATAAAATAAAACAGAACATATACATTTGAACATAAAAACATGAACACAATTTTTAAACATCAAGATCTTGAGAAATGTCATAAAACATGGAAATACGTAAGGCATAGATCATAAAGAAAAATTAATCCTGATAAAATAGCATGGGAATAAAACATGTGATTTTGGAAACCATTAAGCACGTGATATGATTTCCATAGTAGCCAAGTCATTACTGCCAAGACCATCTTAGTGGACAAAGTTCCTTTCTGAATCGAGTTCACTCCTCGTTCCAGTGCTGTATTACTGAACCGGATTAACTTACCATTACATCCATGTCTATCTCCTAAGATATAAATCTTACCCAATGCATTGAAGGGAGATATAGGTCCCAACCATCTCATAATGAAATCATTCTTACTTGTGCCACAAAATAAACTTAAAACATTCATCATAACCCAAAGAATAAAATGGGTTTCATAAACATCATCCCATAATCACATAATCCATATAAAACAAATGGATATTTCATCATAAGAAAAGTGAAACCATGTAAATCATAGATACATTATACTTGAAACATACACATATGAAATAATGTCATCTTATATGGAAAATGGTTTTGATAAAACACTTGAAATGAATTCTTGAGGAAAATATCATTTCTTCTTCAAAATCAATTTCTTTTCACAAAATGTCATGCAATTTTAAAAGAAATATATTTTTTTGAAAATAGTCATGAAATATTTTTGAGTAGGATTCATGAAAATAAGGCTTTATAAAACCGTAAAAATCCTTTCTTGTCGTATAAGTTAAAAAAACATTCTTCCCGTACTTTCTCCAGAAAAGTGAAAAGGTACCTCGTATGCTAAAAAAAGAATAATTCCATACATACCATGTAGTAAAAGTCAAGAATAGTTAAACAGGACTTTAAAAGTACATAAAAACATTTTTTAGAAAACATGGGCTTGGATGATAATAATAACCCCATTAAACACTTACGAATAAACAATCTCGGATAAAAACGAGATTGGAAAAGTTATTCCTTACCTTATGTCTGATATGCTTCGTATGTTTCCAAAACTCCTATATAATGATTTAAATAATGTCATTGACTTATTACAGAATCATATTAATTGTTATTATATCATATATGGTTTACTTATGACTTTATATTACTCGTTATTTTATAAATCCCATGTTAAAGCAAAGTTTTGGGTAAAATCATCTTATTTATCATACATGTTTGGACTTGTTGTTATTGATGTTATTATAACTTATATCATGATTTACTTACTTTCATAATGTAAATCATGATTTATATATCATATATATTCATTATATATCCATCATATACATGTATTTATAATAGTACATAACATATGGAGGTAAGAAATGAAATGCACAGTTCATGGAGATGGTAAGCCATACGTACGCATGAACGCTACCTCCATTTCTATTTCTTATTTTAATGGAATTAAAACATAATGATACATAGGTATATTATAATTCCCGTATAATATCATATATAATATCATTAACCACATCCTTTATACATCCCACATAAGGTATTAACAAATCACGTCACTTTGAGGGGGTAGTAGTCCGCACTTCCTTAAATGAGATTATCTTATTTACCGACTATGGAAACCATAAAGCCTTGATATAATTGGGAAGTAAAGAAGCATAAGTAAATCATAAACATAATATATATCATATATAAATACAATTCCATCATAATGGCCACCATGAGAGGCAGTAGGAGATAATCGAACAATCATCGTTTCGTGAGGCGTTAGTTTGTCATCACACAAACATTATGTTCTTCATCCATTAGATGGAGGTGTGTGTAATTGTAGTTCTAATACTTCTCATAAAAACATCCTAGTATTTGTAGGATACTGGTGTTGTTACAATATAAAGTATTAAAAAGATTTTAGGTGTTGGAGAAGTAGAATAAAAGAAAACAACTTAAGAGAAAATATTACCTTTAATTTGGGTAACTTCCTTTGGTTTGAACCAAAACGACTTCTTAAAGTGCCTTCTTCCTACTTTAAGGATTCTAGGGGAAGGATAGGGATGTTGGGATCTTATTTGGGCATATTTTGGACGATAAAAAAGGCTTTAGATGTGTGAGGAATTGCATAGAAGTGGTCTCCTTTTATAAGGGAGAGGAGGGGCTCTTTAGGAAAGTGTAAAAACATTATTTTATTATAAACTTATATTCGGTTTCAAGAGGTCCAAAACACATTAATGTCGAAGATAAGATGACTCGTATTATAAATAAAATCATCCAATAGGAATTGGACAGGTTTTGGATAATATTTTAATCATTATAATCTTATTTATTTAAATCATTTATTAATGAGGTAAATACTGCATCATTATTGTGTCATGAATAATTTAATTTATTTGATGTCTAAAAATTATAAAACAAATACCAACATGTAGAAAATCTTTTTATATTTCCTATTAATATTTATAGTCGAAAAGATAATTTATATAGCCCCTTATAAAAATTAATTACTAAAGGATGTTTGTTAATGCCAATTTTGTCTTTACATTAAATTAATTAATCTAATGTGTCATTGTCTTTCATAAGTGGCTCCATGGGGTCCCAAAATCGACCAAAGGATGACCATGGTCGGACATTACTCATCCAATAAGGTTTGGACAAGTGTTAAGCTAATTTTGAATTATTATAATATTCTTTTAACCTTGAATTACCCTATTTACCTTTAACCGTGGTAAATAAAAGTAAAAAGTTATTGTTCACAAAAAAAAATATTTTTATCTAATTGAACCACATTTTACTCCTTGATATTAACTGTGTCTCTCAGATTTTGGGAATTCAACTCACAGATGTGGTAAAATTATGTTTTATGAACAATTGCAAAAGCTCCTAGGAGGTGGGTAAAAGATGGTGAAAAGTTCAATACAATTTTTATAAATCTAAAATTATTATAAAATGATTCCAATGAATTTAATTGAACTTATATAAGTATTATGTATATATTTTTACCAAAAAAAAATTAAATCAAATAAATGATTATTTAAATTAAAAGTCGGTTTTAACCAAAAACTCAGTGTTTTCACTATTCATCAAAAAATTGATGTCTTTCAAAAAAAATACCAAAAATTCAGCCTAAGCTATATTTGATATTCCGAATTCAAAAATTATGTCTATTTTTTCAAATTCAAAACATATAATTGGAATTAATTAATTTTGAAATTAATTCATGTTATCAAAACAAATAGCGTGTTTTTAAGAAACAATAACTATCAAAAGATCATCACTTGTTTGTGTCCAATTTCAAAGTGAAATTAATTCCAATGACCAACATTGGATTAAATGGTAAAAATTTATTCCAATTACACTTTAAAACCAGTTAAAAAGATAATCTATACATATAAATTATTGCGATGAAAAAAGTTTTTTTTAATTAAAATATAGCGTGTTTTTACTATTCATCAAAATATGAAAGTTATCAGAATAATATGAAAAATTTATCCAAATTAAAATTTTATATATTGATTCCAAATAAGAATTTTATTTTGTCAAATTTAACTTATAGACATTTCAAAAACAAGATTTAAAGTGGGTGTGCCATCAAAAGGCGGCAAAACTACATTTTTTGAAAAATACTTATTTTACTCAAAAAAATGATTTTGTTCTCATACCATGTTCTAGAAAATGTGTAAGATGAATAATAATGTTATAAAATTCAAAATTTAGTTAATATTACTCATAAAGGCTAGTCCATAATAATATTATTACAATATATCGTTGTTTAGTGAAACCCAGTATTGCGTACTACACATACTATTGAGGAAGGTCACGATTGCGTGTAATGCAAGACAAGTCAGGGTTTCGTGTTGTGAAAGACTCCTTCATTTTTTTTATAATAGAATTCAACCATATTTCATTTATACATTGAATATATATATATATATACACTCAATGTTGCGTAGAATAACTACTATCAAACAAACTTGAAATTGTGTGTAACACGGTCCAAGAATAGCGTTGCGCATACTGCAAGCTAATACGGTGTTGCGTATAGCACAAGATAATCTTGGTGTAACGTACAATAGAATACATCTCGGGTTGTTACATTCTACCCCCCTTAAAATGAATTTCGCCCTCGAAATTATTCAGGGTTATAAATGGTTTACTACTTGAAAGTTTCTTTCATAGAAACCCACATCGAAAAAAAAAGAATACTAAAACTTAATTTTAAAAAGTAAAGTAAGAATCATAACGGTTACCCAAATTAACTCAGCACTGGGTTTCCACATAGAAGAACATAGGTAAAAATATGGATATGGAGGAGAAATCTAACCATCAAGTTCTGATGGAGAGTGGTAGAGAACATGGCTATGAAAAATCCATCAATCAAAAATCCATAAATTTTTCATGATCTAAGGTACCATCTGATTCATCAGATATAAGGGCACTAAGACAACATTTTTTTTTTCCAGATCATTTCCCTAAAGTTGAATAATTTGAATCAAAATAAATACTTACTTTATTTTGGTATAATCTCACCTTTGTTCGTGCCTTGAACAATTTCCACTTCATCTCTTTAAGAAATGAAGTTGAATTTTTCTTTCACGAAGTTTTACCAAATCATGTGATAGAATGATAGGTCATTCCATCTGTCTCAAACAAAAGTTAGCAAAAGTTATATACATAATTCCATCTATGGTGAGATTAATCATGTATGGTTCCAAAATGGACTTATACTTCATCTATCATCTTGCATAATAAAATAAAACTAGTTTCTACTAACCAGGGACTTCCTGTAGGCCAGTGGTAGGAAATAAAGGTCTTTCGCACTTCGGTTGTGGGTTCGATTCCCACATCCTTGTCCGATGCGACGGGTTGTTTCCCGTCCTGCAGGTTGTCCTTTTTCTAAAATTACATCATTATGACATTACATCAATACTATCAAAAATAGTTCTAGCCATAAACAATACTAAATTATGTCTAAAATAATCCATTTTAAATATTTAGGCTTATCCAAAATACTTATGTCCAAGCTTATAGTATAAAGAAAATAATTACTAGAAATTTCATCTATCGAGCATGTGAATACCATCATTTATCCCCCATATGTCATAAGATATACCTTGTTGATCGCATTCCAGACATGTGAATATCTTAATCATGTATTATCTTGAAAAAATAAATACCCATTGACTCTTAGTGAAAACCTGAATGCTGTCAAAATTTAACACTTTCCACATACCAAATTTTAAAAAATTCTATATACTCAAACCATGATATCACTTACTCCTTATATCAATCATGAGCTCATGAATACTATCAAACAATTTATTTTCTCCTTATCCATTCATTATGTGCATATCATCTACTTTCCAAAATATTTGAATCACTTTTCATGGTTTCTGGTACCATAAAATTATTGGAAACCACAATAGACAAATACATAAATATTCCAATATTCCACAGTACTATATACAACATTATTTTTTAATCCCATTATATGAACACTAAATCATTCCGCCACATTGATGTCATATTCAACATTGAAAAAAGTGATCACATGAGACTTCCCTTTATCCTTTTCCTTAAGAGGTTGCTCACGTTGATCATCATTAACCAGTGGATTAGGGCATTGATTAGCATAATGCCCCATTTCCTTTCACTTGAAGCATTGAAGTGTTCATGGAGAGTTCTTTGTAGACTTTTCTCTATTCACATCATTAGCAACCTTTTTCCCATTACTTCGACAATCAACTGCTCGATGACCTTCTTTTCCACACTTAAAACAATTTATAGTCCCTTTAAGACAATCTCCACGATGCTTTTTTCCATACTTTGAGCATAAAGAAACATTCATCTTCATTTCACCATTGTTCTGAGATTTCTCCTTGAACTCCATCTTTCGTTTCTTGTCAAAACCATGAGATGAATATATAACACCAGCTTCACGTTCTACCTTGATAGCATAACGCACAATTTCTTCATAGCTACTGAAGTATCTTATAGCTAATGCCCTTCGAAGACTTGGTTTTAATCCACTGAAGAATCGATCTACTTTACTTTCAGTTTGGATGATAAATCCAGATGCATACCTTGCAAGCCTTGTAAAATTCACTTCGTATATACCAACAGATTCATAATCCTTTTTCTTAAGCTCACGAAACTCCTTTTACATCTTTGTTCGAAGAATATGAGGGAAGTACTTATTGAAAAATAATTTCTTGAACTCATCCCATTCCATGGAATCAATTTCACCTCAGGGCCTTGTATTCTTAATTAAATCCCACCATTGATCTTCTTCACCTTCTAATTAGTAAATAGCCAAAATGACTTTTTCATGTTCCGAACAGCAAAGTATGGAAAATATATTTTCAATGGTACTGATCCATTGTTCAGCAACAAGTGGATCAGAAGACCCATTGAAAGAAGGTGGGTGTTGCCTCATGAAGGACTCAATAGAATATTATTCCATTCTCTGCTCATTTGGAAGTTTAGAATGATTCATAGCTTGTATAAGTATAGAAATAATATTTTGCACTCCATCTCCCATAATGTTGGTTTGTTCAGGAGGATAATCATTTCATCGTCCATTACATTGATCAACCCGGTTCCTTCGGGTTCCGGCCATCGTCTAAAACCCCAAAAGAATAGTGTGAGAGGAAAAAACCATGCTAGGGAAAACAACATAATAAAGGGGGAGTACCTTAAATATCTAACATCTTAGGTATATTTCTAAGATCTTTACCTTAATTCTAGGACTATAACCTATATTTATACTTAACCTTAGTGACATCCCTATAAATACCTTAGAAATATCTCTAGGGATATCACTAAAGTATTCGTGTCCTAGTTTCCAAAGGTTAACTAAACCTTTCCTCTGATACCAAATGTAGAGGCCCGAAGCTTGACGTACATGGACATTACATTAATTTTGTGTAATACTTAATACATAACAAAAACAGACACACAAGGACCGTAATAGTTTAGTGTCTTTGGAAACTCGGAACATAATCTTTTAATCATGGTGAAAGATCTTCAACATCTCCCATAAAGATATTCCCCTTTTTGTTTTCTTACCTAAAAACCTTTCTTTATATCCTGGGGAAAAGAAAACATATAAAGGGTGATCTCAAATGCTCAGTAAGGGTAATCATCGATAAAATAAAACAAAACATATATATTTGAACTGCAAAACATGAACACAATGTTTAAACATCAAGATCTTGAGCAGTGACATAAAACATGGAAATACGTAAGGCATAGATCATAAAGAAACATTAATCCTGATAAAATATAATGGGAATAAAACATGTGGTTGTGGAAACAATTAAGCACATGATATGATTTCTATAGTAGCCAAGGCATTGCTGCCAAGACCATCTTAGTGGAAAAAGTCCCTTTCTGAATCGAGTTCACTCCTCATTCCAGTCCTGTATTACTGAACTGGATTAACTTACCATTCCATCCATGTCTATCTCATGAGATATAAATCTTTACCCAATGCATTGGAGGTAGATATAGGTCCCACCCATCTCATAATGAAATCATTCTTACTTATTCCACAAAATAAACTTAAAACATTCATCATAACCCAAAAAATAAAATGGGTTTCATAAACATCATCCAATAATCACATAATCCATATAAAACAAATGGATATTTCATCATAAAAAAAGTGAAACCATGTAAATCATAGAGACATTATACTTGAAACATACACATATGAAATAATGTCATCTTATATGGAAAATGGTTTTGATAAAACACTTGAAATGAATTCTTGAGGAAATATCCTTTCTTCTTCAAAATCAATTTCTTTTCACAAAATGTCATGAAATTTTAAAAGAAAGAGATTTCGTTGAAAATAGTCATGAAATATTTTGGAGGAGGCTTCATGAAAATAAGGCTTTATAAAACCGTAAAAATCCTTTCATGCCGTATAAGTTAAAAAAACATTCTTTCCGTACTTTTTCCAGAAAAGTGAAAAAGTACCTCGTATGGTAAAAAAAGAATAATTCCATAAATACCATGTAGTAAAAGTCAATAATGGGTAAAAAGGACTTTAAAAATATATAAAAACATTTTTTAGAACATTTGGGCTTGGATGATAACAACAACCTTAGTAAATACTTACGAATAAACAATCTCGGATAAAAACGAGATTGGAAAAGTTATTCCTTACCTTATGTCCGATATGCTTCGTATGTTTCTGAAACTCCTGTATAATGATTTAAAAAATGTCATTTACTTATTACATAATCATATTCATTTTTATTATTTCATATATGGTTCACTTATGACTTTATATTACCCATTATTTTATAAATCCCATGTTAATGCAACGTTTTAGGTAAAATCATCTTATTTATCGTACATGTTTGGACTTGTTGTTCTTGATGTTATTATTACTTATATCATGATTTACTTACTTCCAGAATGTAAATAATGATTTATATATCATATATATTCATTATATATCCAGTATATACATGTATTTATAATAGTACATAACATATGGAGGTAAGAAATGAAATGCACTGTTCATGGAGACGGTAAGCCGTACGTACGCATGAATGCTAATTTCATTTCTATTTCTTATTTTAATGGAATTAAAACATAATTATACATAGGTATATTATAATTCCAGTATAATATCATATATAATATCATTAACCGCATCCTTTATACATCCCACATAAGGTATTAACTAATCACATCACTTTGAGGGGGCGGTAGTCCGCACTTCCTCAAATGAGATTATCGTATTTACCGACTATGGAAACATTAAAGTCTTGATATAATTGGGAAGTAAAGAATCATAAGGAAATCATAAACATAATATATATCATATATAAATACAGTGCCATCATAATGGCCACCATGAGAGGTGGTAGGAGAAAATCGAACAATCATCGTTTCGTGAGGCATTAGTTTGCCATCATAGAAACATTATTTTCTTCATACATTAGATGGAGGTGTGTGTAAGTGTAGTTATAATCCTTCTCATAAAAACATCCTAGTATTTTTAGGATACTGGTTTTGTTACAAAAGAAATTATTAAAAAGATTTTAGGGGTTGGAGAAGTAGAATAAAAGAAAACAACTTAAGAGAAACTATTACCTTTAATTTTGGTAACTTCCTTTTGTTTGAACCAAAAGGACTTCTTAAAATTCCTTCTGCCTAATGTAAGGCTTCTAGGGGGAGGATAGGGATTTTGGGAGCTTATTTGGTAGGATTTTGGATCATCCAAAAGGCTTGAGAGGTGTGATTAATTGCATAGAAGTGGTCATTTTTTATAAGGGAGAGGAGGGGCTCTTTAGGAAAGTGTGAAAACATTATTTTATAATAAACTTATCTTCGGTTTCAAGAGGTCCAAAACACATTAATTTCGAATATAAGATGACTAATATTCGAAATAAAATAATCCAATAGGAATTGGATAGGTTTTGGATAATATTTTAATCATTATAATCTTATTTATTTAAATCATTTAGTAATGAGATAAATACTACATCATTATTGTGTCATGAATAATTTAATTTATTTGATGTCTAAAAATTATAAAACAAATACCAACATGTATGAAATATTTTTATCTTTCTAATAAATACTTATAGTTTAAAAGATAATTTATATAGCCCCTTATAAAAATTAATTACTAAAGGACTTTTGTTAATGCCAATTTTGTCTTTACATTAAATTATTTAATCTAATGTGTCATTGTCTTTCATAAGTGGATCCATGGGGTCCCAAAATCAACCCAAGGATGACCATTATCGTCTATTACTCATCCAATAAGGTTTGGACAAGTTTTAAGTTAATTTTGAATTATTATAATATTCTTTTAACCTTGAATTACCCTATTTACCTTGAACCATGGTAAATAAAAGTAAAAAGTTACTATTCACCAAAAATTATTTTTATCTAATTGAACCACATTTTACACCTTGATATTAACCATTTCTCTCATATTTTTGAAATTCAACTCACAGAAGCGGTAAAATTAAGTTTCATGAGCAATTTCAAAAGCTCCTAGGAGGTGGGTAAAAGACGGTGAAAAGTTCAATACAATTTTTATAAATCTAAAATTCTTATAAAATTATTCAAATTAATTTAGTTGAACTTATATATGTATTATGTATCTATTTTGACCTAGAAAAATTTAAATCAAATAAATTATTATTTAAATAAAAAGTTGGTTTTAACCAAAAACTCAGTGTTTTCACTATTCATCAAAAATTGATGTTTTTCAGAAAAATACCAAAAATTCAGCCTAATCTTTATTTGATATTACAAATTAAAAAATTATGTCTATTTTTTCAAATTCAAAACATATAAGTGGCATTAATTAATTTTAAAATTAATTCCCGTTATCAAAACAAATAGCGTGTTTTTAAGAAACAATAATTATCAAAAGATCAACACTTGTTTGTGTCCAATATCAAAGTGAAATTAATTCTAATGAAAAAAATTGAATTAAATGGTAAAAATATATTATAATTAAACTTTAAAACCAATTAAAAATAGAATCTATCCATATAAATTATTGTGATGAAAAAATTTGTTTTTAATTAAAATATAGTGTGTGTTTACTATTCATCAAAATATGAAAGTTATCAGAATATTATGAAAAATTTATCCAAATTAAATTTTTATATCTTGATTCCAAAGAAGAATTTTATTTTGACAAATTGAACTTGTAGACATGTCAAAAACAATATTTAAAGTGGGTGTGCCATCAAAAGCCGACAAAACTACATGTTTTGAAAAATACTTATTTTACTCGAAAAATTGATTTTGTTCTCATACCATGTTCTAGAAAATGTGTAAGATGAATAATAATGTTATAAAATTCAAAATTTAGTTAATACTATTCATAGTGGCTAGTCTATAATAATATTATAACAATATATCATTGTTTAGTGAAACCCGGTATTGCGTACTACACACGCTATCGAGGAAGGTCGTGATTGCATGTAATGCAAGCCAAGTCAGGGTTGCGTGTTGTGAAAGACTCCTTCGTTGTTTTGTATAACAGAATCCAACCATATTTCATTTATACATTGAATATATATATATATACACACACTCAATTTTGTGTAGAATAACTACTATCAAACAAACTTGAAATTGTGTGTAACACAATCCAAGAATAGTGTTGCGCATACTACAAGCTAATACGGTGTTGCGTATAGTGCAAGATAATCTTGGTGTAGCGTACAATAAAAGACATAAATGAAATTAAAAAGACTAATTCTCATAAAATCTCGGGTTTTTACATGAATGGTGTAGCTAGTTCTTATTCCTCCTCTTGTGTTTCACATAGATTTTCTAAAGAATCCATGATTAATGTGATTTTATTTATTTCATCTTATTCTTATTCTTCCTCTAACTATAGTCCTATTTTTGCAAGGAACCTTTCGATAATATCCTTGGTTGAAGTGAATTTTCAGTCTATTATTCTTATTGTTCACTTTCCTCCAATTGTAGTTTTTTTAATGTTATTTCATCCCCCTCAAGTTATATAGAAATTTTACCCACTTAATTGTCTTCCAAACATTCAAAATCAAGTGAATTGTAATTTTCGTTAAAATAAGCTTCAGAAGTAGTTTATACATCTACTTCATTATCCATGATTCTTTTATAATATTTCCCCTTATAGAATTATAGCTCTAGGATATGGGGTGATGAGTATTAAAATCTTGGGTATGGTTTTTGGTTCTTGTTGGATTGATTTTTCATTATTATATTTCCATTAATTAGGTTTTACATATCCTCTCATGGGAAGAACAACCTGTCGTTGGTAGTTATTATGCCCCGAATCTCTTCCATCACTGCCAAAGATACCATGTTTGGTAAAAAATAATAAAAAATATATAACCAAAAAATTTATACTAATATCAAGAAATATAATAGATAAGAAACCAATTTCTCAAAAGTATTAAACTAATAAATTCATTGCTCCTATCCTCGGCAATGATGTCAAAATTTTGATAGACCTGTGGGTGCCGTTAATTCTCACAAGGTTACCAAATTCAGAAATTTAGAAACAAATATCCAACATACCACTAAACTATAGAATTTTATAGGATCGACATTACCATGGTCAAACCCATAGAGATAGGTTTGCATAAAATATTAATTTAATAAAATAAAACTAAACTATTTTATGAATGAAACATAAAATAATTTATTAAAAGAAGTGATAAAGATTAATTTTGATTTTAATAAAATAGAAAACCATGATCGAAAATTTTAAATTTGGGTTCATTATTGATTCGGGAATTAAATAATGAAAAATCATTCATCGGTATCTAAACCAAGTTTTGTTTAAACTAATGGTTAGGGTAAACAACCCCAAAATCACTAATGTTTCCTTTTCAAAATGGTCATATTACTTCAGGTATTAAATGGATTGGTAACTTGGAACCATTTTTAAATATAGAAAATAATCCACCCAATGTTCATGGTTTGAATAATTCACTAGTCAATGTGTTGAAAATATCACTCCATAATTGATCACGTGATGGTCATAAAGAAAAATAAAAAGAAGATATTTGTGAAATTAGGGTTATAGAAAATGACACAAATAAATATAATTTAAAAATAAAATAACTTAAACAATAAATCCCTCTTAATTACTATTTCTTCACAAAAATTATACCCCTAATGCTCTCTTTGAGGGGGTAGAAAAATAGAAAAACATATTTGATGCATTATGATAGCTGGGTCCTTGATCCCGATGTCAGCTCTCCAAATGATTCTTGGAGTGGTACCCTAGCCTCTTACATATGGACTTCCTTTGGTTATAATTAGCATTCAATATCATTTATTGTGTGTCAAAAATTGTTCATAAATGTGTCCTAGGTTATAAAATATTTCAAAAATTCAAGATACTTTAAATCAATACATTTTTTGTTCGTCCTGACCTTGTAATCGTCTTGTAGTGATTAAAAAATGTGTAATGATTGGGGATTTTTTCCTTGAACTTTTCTTCACTTCGTGTCACGTCCTCGGTTAACATCGTATATCAATTTCTTGTTTTTTAATAGGTATATGACCAGACTCTTAAATTTTTTCTTCCAAAAGATTTTCTCCTCCTTGTTCCTTCAGTTTCATGTTCGGGATCATCACATATGTTTTCAACATCGATGGAAGCCTTATAGTTTCTTGGTATGATTCTTTGTGGTGTGGTGTGAAGTGTCTTTATCTCCTCATATTCATTCATTTTTTTCATTTTCCAAATATAAGTTGTATCCTTCCATAAAACACAAAACAGGTTAAACTATTCAAATATTTTCAAGAATATCAGTTAAAATATAGATATTACAATACTAAAATATATGCATGAGATATAGATATCACAACCAATAGAAGAAAATTTATACCCTAACATGAACCTGGTTCCCTATCTAATGTTTCCAGGATTACATCACATACATGAAGTCATTTTAAAAGGATATTTATGTAGTTCTTTTCATGATCTTGTTTGGTCGTTTAAGATTTAATCCCTTATTAATTATTTTAAATCCATTTCTAAAACCAAATTGTGGCATAAAAAAGTTTTTATTAAGTTATATGAGAACTTTTTTCATTTACCAAAAATTGAAATTTATGAAATGTTTGGTTTGGAAAACTAATTTTTAAATACTATTAAGTGATGTGATTACACATTTTTTTAAGAAGAAATTTTGGTTTGTAGTGGATTTAATTGGAAATGGGGTATATGTTTTAAAACCATGGAAGGATTTACATGAGATGGTAATGTATTTATAAAGAAATGTGATGGATTTATAACAATATTTACTATTTTTAAAATAAATTTTATGTTTTAATAAATTTTTAAATCATGTGTGTTTTCAAATTAATTAAGCTTTTATAAAGTGGTTTATGATTTTTTTGAAATATTTTAGTTCTATTGTACTTTGTTTTTTGTTTTGATTTTTTTCTAACTTAATGAGCCTATGTTTTATGATGTCCAGAAATTTACCCCATGAAATTTTCCATGAAAGATATAATTTTCACCCATCAATCCAATTTTTAGAGTGTTCCATCACATTTTACAGAAGTGGAATCTCTTATTGAGGACTCCACCCATACTCCATATCAAGTGGTGGATCTAGAGATAATCCAGCCTTTGAACCCCATCCTTGACTTCTTCTATTTTCATCCCCCTTTTTATAATGGTGAACAAGGTTATATTGAGGCAATAAATTTTCTTGAATATGTTTATGGGATCTTTGATTCTCTTAATACTCCAAATGCTTTGAAGGTCAAGTCTATCGAATCCTTTTCTGAGGGACATGGAAAAAAAGTGTGGGAATTTGTGTGTTCTTACTATGGACATTAAATAATTTCTGGGGAATTCTCCATGTCAGTCTCCATTTATTTTTAGTATCGATAATAATTGAAGAAGGATAATTTTTCAGAGTTCTTATGTTATTCTCAAGATGAGCTATCGATTGCGGAGTATTCCAAGAAATTATCATGGTTGGTATGTTTCATCCTAGTCTTGTTGTTGATGACTATAGTAAGTATTTCTATTTTAGAAAAGTTCATCACTGATACCTTTTAATCTGAATGCCATCATCATAGCTAATTTATTATCAGGATATGATCAATAAGGATTTTTTAGCTAAAATATAGCTAGTGAAATGACATGAAGGGATTAATTCCTCATTAATGGTTGAGAAAGAATAGTAATCTCATGGAAATAATGGGGGGTTGTGTTATTACAATTTGGAGAACCTAGTCATCCTAAGAGGATCTATTCTAATTCTAAGAGTGTTTGTAAATGGTGTGGCCATTTGGGACACATTAAGAGGTTCTGTAAGTTGGGAAGTTGAAACTGGAATTTTCGGATGGTATTATCATCTCCTGACTATGGGGAAGTAGAATCTTCAATGTAATATGTCCCCAAATATAGGCCTCAAAGTTATTTTTTCATATATTGGAGGATTTTTTAGCCATCGTTTTCCATATGTGTTTTATGTTGATTTATCTTGTTGTCTCTGAAATTCGAGTGGAAACTTCTTGAGTTTTTCCTTCTTTTGGATTGACTATTTTTGAGAAAACCAATTTTATTATGTATGGGTGATAAGTTGTGGACCATAATTTAGGTCATTTGTGCATTGATGAAGTCATAATGTTTTTTTTCTTTAAATCTCTTGTGGTTGTGCCTTGTGGATATGAACACTTGAATTATTAATTCTCTTTTTCAGTACGACTTTAGTTCCTTGATGTTCCTTGTGGACATGGTGATTGATTAGGATCTTGTACAAATAAAACTTGATTTTTTGTCTTTATTTTTGTTCCATGGTAATATGTTATTTTTTCCTTGATGGTTAGAGCTCAATTTTGATGTGGTGGATGATCTCCATTGTGTGAGTGTAGTGTTATGTTGTGAACTGAATTAGATGTTTGACCTCTCTCCATTTAGGCATAGATATTCCTTGGTAATGTAACCAAGTAACTAAGATGATGTGATTTTTTTATGGACAAGGAACCTAGAGGTCTTGGAATTTTATTTGATGAGTGCATCAAGGGATGAGGCTCAGTGTTGAAAATCGTAGGTTACCTTCAAGTACTTACCCATGTTAGAAATCCTTATCAATACATTTCCTTTCTTATGATGTTTGGAATTAGATGTTTCTCCATGGTGAGTGTTTGATGTATCTTATTTATATTTAAGGGATGTGTTATTCTCTTGTTTCACCATTTTGATGAATACTTAAATGGTGGGTAGACCTATGCTAGGTCTTCAGTATTTCTTTGGTTTGGAGGCATGTGATGATCTTGGTGTGTTGATCATAGATTCTCTCTCTCTCTCTATGTGTTTTTTGTGTGTTGTTAACCTTTTGTGAGGGTGTCTTTTCTAGACTTCAGACCATCCACCTCAAAAGATGAGTGATAGAGTTCTTCTTGTGTCATCTTGATATATATTTTGTACTAAAATATTTTTCGGGAAAGAAAATATTATATTGGGGAGTTTATAACATACAGTTACCTAATTTTAGGTGTTTTGACCCATATTGATTTGTGTATGCAATGAGTGGATATCTTCATTGGTTGTTTCTGGTGTATTTTGGACTTTTTTTTAAGTTTTCTGGGCAGAATCATGGTTGATACACAATTTGAAAAACCATGAAACCAAACCATGTAACATTTCTATTAGTCCGGGTAGGTGTGAATGGTTTTCGCATTATTAAATAAATCATGCATCTAAACCATGAAACATGGAAATAATGAGTCATATGGTTGAAATATGGTTAAACCAACCATGTATCCAAACCATGAATCTCTTTCAGTGGCTCTATTTTGGGTGCATGTTTAGGTGACCTATTTATACTAACCATGTGACCAAACCCAAGAAACCATATATATTGTAATTAAAGCCCAAAATATTATAATTAAAATCCATACCCCCCCCCAATTAACCATAAAATTTTCCTACTCAAACAAAATCCAATCCCTTGGATTTTTGCATCCATCTATAGGCATTTTGTCCCTCTCAACCACACTTCTTAATAAATTGAAGTGATGATCAAAGTGGTGATCATATTTCAGCAAGTTCCATTCTCCTTGGTCTTCAATATCTATTCTTCTTTTGATTCCTTATTCTTAGAGGATTTGTTAGCCATGTGATTCAATGTATCTTGGATGACTGATGGTAAATTTTATGGAATCTTATTTTATCAATTTTTTTAGAAATTATTTGTGAAAATTTTGAGGCTAGACGCTGAGACAACATGTGATTCTGAGGCCTGGTGTTCTCGGAACAATTCATTGAAAAATGTTCATTTTTTAATAAACAATGCAAGATGTTTTCCTGAAATAGTGTAATAACGTCTAAATGGCTTTATGGATTATAAATCTGAGGGCACCATTACGTTTAGAGCAGCGATTTTACCTTAGGTGGGGCCTAAAATTGGTCGGTGTGGTTTGGTTGTGAAAGTTAGTTTTTGGATGTATCAGTAATAAAATATTTAATAAAAATATACTATTTTGATGCATCAACTAATTTTCTTTTTCTTTTAGTTTTTTAGGAATCTAGGTTCATCACTATAACCCTGGAATTCCTCTAAGACAAGGATAAATAAGTTCTCTAAATGGAAATGATAGATCGGAGATCATAACTTGGATCAAAGATCGACAGATTGACAAACAATGATGATGCAACTTCTCCATTCATCAACGACTGATCCAAACTCCAAAAAAGATGTGTTTTTCTTTTTGATATTTCCCAATTTTTGAATTTGATGATGAATTCGGACCAACCCTTGAACATTTTGATATGTGGTTCAAGCGCTTCCGGGATGGGTTTGATTTATTAGAAGAAACTATATGTTATTTCTTATATATTTGTTCTTCATTAATCCTTCTAACAAGGATGAATTGAGGCAGACATAAACAAAGGACAAGATCTTTCTTTCAGGAATTCTTCTTGTTTTTATTACCCCCCCTCCCCAATTCTTGGCATTTGTCATCGTTGAAACCTTGTGGTCACGACCCAACTTTTCGGGAGGCTTCGAGCATGATCGGAACCCCAGAGTAATGGAAAGATGGATCAGAGCCCAAGGAAGTGAATATTGTAACCCGAGGATCGTGGATGTGTCTCTGTTTTGAAAAATGGAGCATCATAGGATGACTGACGGCACGTGGGAGGAGAGTTACTGTCGGCCGATGTAGGAGGCCACGACCGTCGGATCACAGAGAATCAATTGGGGGATTCAACCTACATATTTTCATCCAATATTGGTCATTTTCCTTCACTTTTGAATAAACTTTCCTCATAATATGTGTCTTCACAAGACTCTAATAGGGGACTATCGCCATCTAGTATTTTGACCTTCCCATCGATGTGTATTTCAAGTATTGATGAAATGTTGAAGGTAACACCACATGGTTGTGAATCTAAGATCTACTAAGCAGGGAAATGTATGTTTTTTCATAAAAGATAACCATGATCTTAGTGTTATATGTGAGATCCCTAAACTTATACATAAGTTTGATCTTTTTGATAGTTTTTTTCTTGCTCTTACCGTACCATTGAATAGTTATCCTTTTAGGAGAAAATTATATTTCTCTATAAATCAAATGTCAATGGTTCCTAATCGGGATAAGGTTGATTCTGGTCTTATTTTCAATCAAATCCCTTCGGATGTTGACATCAGTGAGTTTACTCAAAACATATAGGGGTATGATATGTCCATAGATGACCTCTTCATTATCCAAATCTATTAATGAGATGAAAACATAGAATTATGATGGAATATTCTCCAATTGATAAAACTCAATTATAATGATTTTTGTCTTGAACTCCTATGGACTCTATAGTTCTTCGATGAGTTCCTATCTGATTTATTTTAAAAGACAGCGTGCATCTATAATTGAGTGTTTTTTTGGGAAAAGGTCCAACAATTTTAGAATATCATACTTATGATCCATAGGTAGGTGCTTCCCAAGGTGGGGTTTCTCCCTATTATCTTTCTTTATAGCAAAGGAATTTTAGGTGGACATTCCTAGTTCTTTTATAGAGGTCGAGGGAGTATCTACTTCCAGTGGCGTAGGTCACACCAATCTTCCCTATTATTTAGGGTGATCATAAAATTACTCCCCACCCTGGTTGGTCATGTAAGATGACTGGGAAGGGGTAGTTGTTGGAAGGATCTAGGAAACCTCAATTTTATATTGGTCTTTTTGGAGTGTTATCCCATAGGTCTTACTTGTATATATGTCATATACGAAAAAATCACCAAGATATTGGGTCCAACCATTCTTACAGTATCCCATGTATCCTTGGATCATGTGCCTTCTACCTTTGTCTCCCCGATTAGGTATTGGTAACTTTTTCTCATAGGCATATTCATCATCGAATATTGGGTATTCAAAGTGTATTATGTTAAAATAACCAAAGATGAGATCTTCATCTGATGAGGGTTCCATTTGATGGGGTGGTTCCCATGCTGTAGGAAAGAAGTTTGTAAGAGTCAGAGCTTTCACATGAGATGAATATGACTCTTCCTCCTATATCCCTTATTATTTATAGTGATTTAATCCACCTTTGAGTGGCATAATTTATTTCACCTTCCTTAGTAATAGGATTTTTATAGTTTTGTGATACTCTTTGTTCGGGGTGACATGATTCTGATTGACTATCTATCTAGTAATCTAGTTATCGAAATTTCATCCACACATGGCCAAAAATTATATTCAATCACCCTATTCATTTATTTGAGAAACAGTTAAATGGTTTACTTGGTCTGGAGAATTTTACAACATCCCATGTCCAGAATCAACCTTTATTTGGAGGAAATATTTGATGATGAATAAATCTTGGATGGTGTGTCCCATCCTCCCATGGAAAGGGAAATAGTTGAGGTGATCAGTGTGGCTGAACTCATCAGGTTTCCTAGTTTTTGGTAGCTTTAGTAGGTTATTTTCCATGGTTTCAATGAAATAACTAAAGATTTTCTCATTTTGGAAGGAGTTATCTTTATTCATTCATTCCTCAAATATCGGGTGACCCAGATCTATTTTTGCTTCTGGTCAAGGGATATTTTGTTATTTCTGTCACTCGATGGGAGGTACTAGGTGATTCAAGGCCTAGATTGGTGATTGAATGGGAACTGCTACATGTTTTATGTTAATAACATAAGTCTCTTCCTTTCTAAGTATTTTTTCATGTGCTAAAGAAATGATCCAAGATTTAGATCAGGTTATCTAAATGAAATATTCTAATAATTACACTATTTCTTCAAATTCATGAAATATGACTGGATATTTTATTGAGACCATGGGTGACTATTTATCTTCCTATATATTTTCATCATAAATTTCCAACAATTTATCTTACAAGAGAGGGATGCTGAGTAAATAAGTTAGAACCTTCCATTTGGAGATGAAGTTAGACACCCTCTCATTTTTGTGTTGTTTTTAGTTCTTAAGGTCAATGATTTATTTTTATTAGAATGGATGTAAAATAATAAAGAAATTTATGATGAAGGTATTTACATCATGAAATGGATCCTACTGGAAGGCTATTATACCAAATGAATGCTTACCCGATCAGAGACTGTACAAAAAATCTCATCTTGGTCATCTCTTTCTCATCTCAAGGTCTCATCATCCGGCTACATCCAGACTAGAAATTCCTAAGATGTTGTTCTAGATCACTCATTCCATCAAAGGTTTAGAAGGAGAGATTTTTTAAATTAGGTGGGGGGAAATGTCATCTATGAATTTGGGATAAGGATTATTCTCAGGATTCATAGGTGTGCATCTCACATTCCTGGCTTTCATTCAATCATCTGAAGATTCAATGGAATTGGGGAGTTCTATAGGTACCACTTTTTGAGCCACATTATTTCTATAGGGAGTGGGAGGGGCTTGATTAGGTGACCCTATTTTCACCTCCTAATGATTCTCAATTCGTGCTAAGACTAAATGATTTTCCTAGAAGTGGAGGGGATATTTTAATAATAGAGGATAGTCATAATAATTTTTGACTTCCTCATTTATATAGATAATATTTTTTTGATCCAAAGCCAACCAAATGCTTAGATACCCCTCTTTTAGGCATATCATCTCTTTCCTAATGTATGAGATTAGGGATATTCATCTCTTCCTGAAGATGATGCCTAGTGAGAATTTTTCCCTTGAGGAGCTTCTCATTGAGTTGTAAAAGATTTTTTGTCTCATTCTCATATTGTTAAAACTTCATGGAAGGATTTTTGGTTCTCCTCCTTCATGGAAGGAGTTTTGGATCTTTTATGTGGTGAGTGGGATATAACTACTGCATCCCCTTTATCCTTTTCAATGTTCTACCATAGAGGTGGAAACTCATTATTAGGAGACTCTAGGTTTTTGGATTCTCTTATATATCTACATATGTGAAGCCTCATCTAGTGCATATAGATCACCCTACTCTCAAGGTATATTTTCATTATTTTATTCCTATACATTTGAGTCTTCATCCAAATTATTTTTTATGGTGATGGAATTCACTGATTTTTATTGTGAAATGGTATTCATCCCATTTCTCTCAATGAAATAGGGTGATTCTACACTAATTGCATCTTGGTCATTTCTATGAACCTTGTCCATTTTGAGGCATTTTGGCTTCCAAATATTTTGGGGGTTAACTTTCTTTTGTTGTTAATTCCTCATATATTAGACTGTGATTAATGACTTTGAGAGATTTTTCGATCATGTTTCTCAAATGGGCCCCGGATTGAAAAGTTTTATCTTTCCATGGGAGGAATAGATGGGATTCTAACCATTAATATTAATCTCCAAACCTATAGAATATTGACTCCCTATATAGTGATCATAATGATGAAAATTCACCCAACCCTATGAGCAAGAGACTATTCAGTGCTTCCATTGGTACTTTTTGATCATCTTGTTGATGATTTGATGATTCCGATCAAGGATTTGATGACTCCTGGAATGGGAATTAATATATAAATACCATTTCCCCTATAATATGGGGTTAATCTTAAACATATTCAGATTTATCCAAGACCCTATCAGGGTGTAATGAACCTGGTGATGGGGATTTTGATAAATATTCTCACAGTCCTATGGGTCGGGGTTGGTTTTTAGATGTTAATGATATATCCTAAATCCTCTCAAGGATTGATGATCTGAGAGGTGTAGGTAGTGGTAAATATTCCCCCATCCCTATAGACTTGGTTCACTCTTGGATGATTTCTATGGAAGTTGCTTTTGCAACCCATTTTATTTGGAACAATTGTACTCATGTATGATCTAGGTGTAATGGAATCCCATGATATAATTATCATTCTATAAGAAGTTATCTTGTTAGATGCAACTTTGACTTCTATGTCTGAAATGTGTTCCCATTATTCTAATGGTTCTAGCTTAAGAATCAACTATCAACCCTATCCCTCTATTCAGGATGTATTTTCATCTTCAAAGTGGAGGTCGTTCATTGTATTGACCAACTAGATTGTGAATTCTCTCTTACACTAATATTTATTATGTCTATGATATTATAGGATGGAATATCTAGGGAGGTTTATTGTTATAAGAGTGTGGTGATGTGAAATGATCCATAATTTTCCCATCCATGGATACAGATACATGACAAGGCTTTGGATATAAATTATTGAAGAGTTTTGGTGAAATGGTAGGAAGATTGTTGTAGATTTATATTGTGATATTCTAGTTTTGGGACTCGAGCCAGGAAGATAGCATCCAAGTTCATTTGACCACAAGGTATGTTTATGGTCTGAAGGTGGCTCACATATTCAGGATAAGGGAGGTTTCTACAATTCAATCGCTGATGAATTTCCCACATATTTAGCATAGGTAAGGAATAAACTCCTTCACTACCTCATTTTGGATATCATAGTAAAAAGTAGCGAGGAGACAGAAAATTTTTTGGATACTATTTTCATATGACTCTCATCATATGTCTATGTCAAACTCCCCTTCATCTAACTTACATGCCTCCACCTAGTCAAACCATAGAGGTTGCTTCTCTGGGTTGTCTACTGATGTGGTGAAGTGTTACTGGTAGTTAATGGGGAACTATATACAATCAACCTAAGTGTTTTGATCAACTTTAAATGAATAGTAATTTTAGTTTTGACCCCCTCTCTATATGGAGATGTATGAGGAAGTGAAGGATTTCCTTTTCTATGGGAGATATCACTATGAGAAGGCTAACCACAGAGAATATCAGGAGTAGAGTATCGATGATCCATATTCATACTACCATGAGGAGTAATATCGTGGTAATGATCACCTTCTAATTTGTATTAAGATTCAATGGGCCCTTTAGGTGTTGTGTATATGTGTTGGACAACCTCAAGGATGTTGGAATTGAGTAGATAAGGGATATGAGACTAATTCGGCATCATGGCCAGAATAAGTCGACTATACTTTTGGGGTTGTGGAGGGGTATGAGAATGCTGTATAATGGATGTCAGAATATATTGATAATAATCTAGTATTGTAGGAATATGATCCCACTGCTAGGAAGACAATAGAGTATACAAGTGAGATTATGTGTTCTTGGTAGGAATATGATCTTGCCTTTGGGTGGTTTCCAGAACATGGTGGTCAATCCAATATGAAGCAAGGATGTGATCCCAGTTTAAATATGTATTCCCCACCATGATTTTTGATGGACCTCCCAAATGGGGGAAGGGATATAAGAATCATCATGTATGGCCTCTAAAAGATGTTAGTATAGTATTTCATAAGAGTAAGTATTGATTTGATTATGGATTTCATGAGCTTCTGAAATATGACAAGTAGATTCATTAATAGAAATATGATCTTACCCTGAGTAATGTACCACTGCAACTTGGTGATCCCTGGTTGGGATGGGAATATTAGCATTTTCATGTACCTTTTGAGTATTTCACTGGTCTTTTCGATAGGAATACGAGCCCTTCCCAAGGCATGTAATACTCTAACTTGGTACACCCTAGTTGGAATGATAATATGAGCCCAGTCTAATGCCTTTGAAGTATTCTGTTGATCTTTTTCAATGATAATGTGCACCCTTCCCAAGGAATGATCCTCTCTCACTTGTTGAACCCCATTTTGAATGGGGATATGAACTCGGTCATGTGCCTCATACATTACTTAATTATGAAAATAATCTTCCTATATAGGAGAAAGAATGTGTTCTTACTCGGAATTTTCCACTTGTTCATACAGATCATAGTTTTTTTCGACTCTGCTTTTCGGGAGAGGAATATGTGTCTATCCCTGTATCTATACCAATTATTTAATATGTCACCAAAGTTCTTCAATGTTTTCTATAATTTATTTATATTTAGAAAAGTGTTTATAGGAATATAATACTGCACATTTTATTTCTCCAATATATACTTGAAGATATATTCATTTGAAGCGGATATATAATCTCACTTTTATCCGCCTTGTTTAATTGGAATATGATAATGGTATTTATGTGTGGGGGTAGGTATATGTGCCTTCCCCAAGATTTTTTCATGAATATTCCTACATACTTGATCCGATTAAGTAGGGATATCATCATGCTCACTTGCTACAACCACAATATGTTAATAGGCTTCATCAGGGGAAGTGGCGACATGATCCCACTCCCAATTATACACAACTATTTTTTCCAATGCAACTTTCTTAATTCCCATGCATGAGAATCCATGGTGGAAATGTGTTGGGAGGATCTCCCAGTAGAGAACTAAGAGGGTCTAGAGGAATGACACTGGTGATGGAGGTCGATATGATCCCTCTTCAGTGGCTTCTAAACTGGAATTTAGTCATAGTTGACTCCTTGATCCATATTCCTCATATACATATGGTGTTGATTATAGAACTTAGAGTATAAGATTCTAAATCCATTGGAATTGGAAATGAGTGCCACTAGTTTCACAGCATATTTCTTTGGTTGACGTAGGCTCATAAACTTTAGCATTTGCATACCCTTTCATGTAGCCTCGAGCCTTGAGATCAAATCATGTAGATGGTATTCTTGAACTATCATGATCACCACCTAGATCTGTAGGTTTTAGGTGGGTGAGGTTTTTTTCAACATGCAGGGCTTGTAGCCATAGATCAGGTTTCGGAATAGTTTCCTAATGAAAAAATGATCTTTGTTCATGGTATTATTTTTTAGACCATTATCTATAGTCAAAAACACAACAACTAACAAGGTCACCGATTAGTGTATCGTCGCAAGTATCATACATTCTCAATTAGATATTCATATGGAACATAATTTTCATTATTTATTACTGGTTTGGACATTTTACTCATGTGGGATTTTCATGTTGAGGATGGTATTATTCCATGGGAACCCCGATAACATTAGTTGACCCATAATTTTTCCATTTGAAGATTAATGTTTGGTTCACCATTTTTATTTCTTAGAATGATGAAGAATGGTAGGAATGAAACGGTGTAATGATTGATTGTGGAGGTTTAATGTGTTTCAAAATAATTTACATATGGTTAGTATTTTTTTCTTTCATAAAAAATCCCAACGGTTCCCACATCCATAAATTGGTACATCCCTTTTTGAAAAGATAGTCAGTAATTTAGGGTTTCAAACCCAACACCTCTTGGGAACTCGCATTGGTTGATATGATGGGATGTTGGGCTCATCACACCCTTTTGGGTGGAATTATTACATACTTTGGTACTCACTTATATATTTAAGATTTGTTCATTAATTTCTTCCTAATACCAATATAGAACTGGTTACCATAACAAAATAATATGGTGTTGAACCATTTTATGTGTAAGGGGGTCATTAAAGAGTCCATCAGTATGTATCTGAGGTTCTTCATCAATTTCTTATTATTTCCTAGAAATGGGTAGCCACTTATACTTTCAAGCCATATATCTAGGAAATATATCATATAACACCATCCAGGGAGGTGATTGATATCTCAATGATGGGATTGAACCTTCATAATGCATCCTATGTATCCTATTTCTAATAGGAATCAAATCCTACATAGTTTTTTTTTCATCCGTTCAGTTTAACTTCATGTGGAAATGACATATATTATAGAACACAAGCATCACATATGGATCCTGATCCTTAGGAAGGAATCATATGTATCTTAATTATAGTCGGTCTCAATGTCATCATAGTTCGACCGCATCCTTGGGAATGACCTCATATAGATTATCCTATATGGGGTTAGTCATATCATGATGTTGATTGAGGCTTATACTCTAAGGTTTCCCTAGTTGGGGAAGAATTGTGATGTGGATGGTATGATAATGGAAAATCCATAAACCCACTTGAGCCATAATCAGTGTGAGAAACAAGAGAAAAAAAGCGATCAATTCATTGCATATGGATTCAATACATTTTCACTAGTATTTCCATAATGGGGTGTTTGATATGAGGTTTCTGACTTAGTAAGGCATCCTATGTATCCTATTTATAATAAGAATTGGATTCGTCATATTTTAGTTGTATTATCAATCCACTGATGGATGATGTAGGTAGATGAAACCATATGAGAATTTAGGTCTTAGGATTTTAATACTGTAGATATGGAGGGAATTACATTGATGTAGATTCTAATTAAATCATTTTCCTTAGGAAGGTATCTTTTATATCCTATTTATAATAGGAATTTGAGTTCTCATAATTCAATTTGGGGTACGCTCGAATATTTCTACAGGGAAAGGTTAGCATATCTATGGGGTTTCTGTCTGAAATGCCATGGTTGTTTACCTAACATGTATGTGGTGTTTTTATGAAATTCTTAAGGATATATAGATGTGTCATGGTTTCCTAGAGGACAAATATAAAGACAATCTCTTGATCTAGTTTACTTGTTCATAGGAAATCACATGATCTAGAAAGCATGTTTGGAGGACATCACATGACCTTGTTGGCATGTAAGAAAGGATATCACATGACCAACGTAGATATTTTTTATTACATCGTATGATCAATGCAGAAATATTTGGATGGCATCACATGATCTAAATGGAAAGCATAGAAGACTATGCAAGACTTGCGTGACATGTTCTAGTGCTATCACATGACTAGAATGACATTTCCAAATGGAGTTTCATGATTTATCTAACATAATTAGAGGAATTTTAAATACTTGTTTAGTGCTTATGGAGGTCATCATAATACTTTTTTTGAAATTTCAATAGTAATTTTTGAGACTTGGCTGATATGTCCTGGTGTTGTTGCATGATCTAGGTAGGTCATGTGAAGCGCATGATGGATTTTCATAATGATTATCATATCTAGAGTCTCATAAGACTTCCATTTTTTCAGTATTTATATTTAATGTTTCATAATGTTTTTCAAACATAAGCTAATGTTGGTTTTATGTGACCAAGTCGACATGTGTAAACTTCATTGCATGATCTAACTGACCCACCAAATGTTCTTTATATGATCTATAGTGTGATCACTTGAAGCACATATTCATTTCATGTGATCCCTTTAATTTTTCACCAAATTTTACCTTCTATAATACCCTTTAAATCCCATGACATTCCACTCTGAGAAGTTTTCTCTTGTGCTCTTGTATAGCAGTTTCCATCATCGGTGTGTGTTTTTTCATTTGTGGGGGGGACTGTATAGGTCTCTCTACCTTAGTTATATGCCATATTTCATGGTATGTATCTCATAGATATGTTTTGGAGTTAGTGGAGGTAATTTTTCATCATGTTCTTTTCATGATTATTCTACAAATTTTCCAAGTTTTGACAAGATATTCTAAGACTACAAGAACACTTTTTGATCACTATATTCACTGGACATTGGCCTATCAAGTGGATCTTTCAAAATCATGTTGAAAAGTCAAATAGCCTCTACAAGGTCAATCCAATAGGTTCAGTAGTCTTTTAGATATTATTATGCACATGGAAAGGCTTTCTCTTGATCAAAGATGACTCGTTTAGGGCACTTTGTGAGACTAATTTGGCTTGTCAAGGGGGGATCCATGGGATTCGGATGGCACATCAAAGGTCTATTTCATTATGCGAGGCGTGTAACCCCTTTCGCATAAAACTTAGAGTATCATCCCTCTATCAGAGACTTCCTCATTTTCTTATCTTATTTTCTTCCTTATTTTACAAGGATAGGGGATTTAATGAAATAATGTGAGTATTGTCATAGAAATTTTATCAGCTTGTCAGTGGTGTGTTGTGTGATTAATTCTAGATCTCATGATGATTTGTGAACATTATCACGGATAGTCCCTCTATTTTTCTATAGAGGTAAAGGGGCATCACATAATCAAAGGGAGATGTTTGAGGTCCCTTATATTATGTTGGTGGATTTCCAACACACACTTCACGTGACACAATTGACATATCACTAGGGGATTCATGAGGTCTTTTGAATTGCATAATCACATCGCCTGAATACCAACATAACTCTTCATCGCATGACGCTTCCACCCTTTTTTCACTTTTATTTTACAATGGGATTTGGATAATTAGTAAACGTTGATCAATTGAAAATTGACATAAACCAAGTTTCTTTCTAGAATCCTTCATATGATCATCATCACTTATTAGGATTCCTTTTAAATAATAGAAGTTATTGTAAAAGGGGATTCATGTGATCATAACTAGATCATTCCAAATGCATGATCAGTTCGCATAACCTTCTCAAGGTCATGAGATTGGGTGTCCTGAATGTTACACAATACACATGATTCATCCACCTTATTTTCCTTTTATTCATATAAAATAATACTCATTATTAGGGTATTTCGTCAATTTTATATTTTTCTATGCTCGTTTGGAAGGAGTCAACACCCTTCTTAAGATATACTACTTCAAATATTTCTTCATAACCTGGGTGAAATTGTAACATATGAAAGGGTGGTTTCAAATCCCCAACATGGTTAAACATGGGAGATGTTAATTGATCATAATATGAAATAATGGGATAATAATATTAGTGTGAGGTCATGATTATAATTTAATAAGTTTATATTTAATCATACATAGATCATAAATCAGGAGTTGTGGCATAAATATTTAGAATTTAGAAATACATGAGTCATAAGAGTGATAAATCGTCATTAATCAATCATGATCTATCGTAGAATATCATAATCATAATAACATGTCATAGTAACTATGGAAAAATCATAATAATAGCAAATCATTTCATTAGTAAAGGCTCATTTCCAATATCATCATCACGGAGTGGAAAAAGTCCCATAACAGATTTGGTTCACTTTGCATACAAGGAATGGGTTCACTAACCATACTATTTATATTATTTAATGATATTTATATCATTATCCAATTAATTTGAGATATTTAACTGACCCACCAGTCACATACTGAAAACCATATATATGTTTACCAAAATATCATAAGAACATTCATCAATTCATCATAGCATAACCCATGGAAAATAAATGGGCTTTAAAAATATATCAAAATCACATAATCATAATCTATCTAGAGAAATAACAACATTTGTATCATTAGATAATATTATTATTGTAGCATAAGGATCATCAAATGGTGTTAAAAAATATGAAAAAATAAATTTAAAAGAACATTCGAACCTTTATGTAAAAACATGATAAAAATAACCTTCTATTTTGATAATATTTTAAAATAATAATAAAATATTTAGAAAATTATTTCCATTGAAATAAATATATAAAATTTTAATATAATATTCAAATCATATAATTTTTATGATTTTGGGAAAATATGTTCGTGTGCTAAATGTTAAAACATAGTTTCTTTTAATATTTTTTGTAAAAAGTTATAAATAAACTATTTAGGGAAAAAATAAAAAATATTTTTTAATCCATTGAAATTAAATTCAAATATGGTTGAAAATAACTTTAAATATTCATTGTATAATATAAAATGATATTCTTGAAAATAATTTGATGAATATTTACATGGAATAAAAAATTGACATACCAAAGAGGAAATAAAGTTGACATTTCTTAAAAATATTTTCATGATTTTTTAAGTAAAAAAGAGGGGATAATGAAACTAAAACATGAAAACCATATATATAAAAATATAAATATGAAATATATGGTGTTTCTTAGGTAAATATCATATAATTCCCCCAAATAACATACATGCATAAACAATCCTGACAAAAATGAGATTGTAACATGAACTCTTAAATTAGGTCTTGACTTTCATTGTACACATTATTCATATATTGTGTAATAAATTAATATTTATTATGATTATATACCATAAACACATTCATAATTATATTACAATACAATATTCTATTTTAATTTCCAATTACCCATTAATAATTCATCATTAAAATTAACATTTTGGGTGTTAAATCTTTATGTTTCCCATGTATGTTTTGGTTTTAAGGTTCTAGTCCTTGAAACTTTTTAATGGATTAATCATCTAAATAATATTATTAATTTTATAAGTATAATATTTATTCAATATATACAATTTTATAATTATACATATAAAGTGGTGATGAAAAATGAATTATATCACTATGTGAAGATGGTAGTCTATATGAGCGCATGATAAATGTTTTCATTTTTTAATGAATTGAATGAAATAAAGGTAAATAAAAATTTATATTCATATAAGTATAATAATATCATATATATCATATATATTTATTATATTCATCCATATTACCCACCATATATGGCTTATAAGATAAATAAATTACAAGGTTTTGTGGAGGTGGTAGTGCACATGTATGTATGAACGATGTTAACATTTCTCATAGGATGGAATGGAGGTAAAAATAGTTATACCATTAAAATAAACACATTTCAGAATAGTGATTATATTTATTTAATCATGTTAATATGTTTATAGAATATTTAGATGAGGCTATGGAAGAAAGAAATGTGAAATAGATTGGTAAAGATAATTACATATTCATTAGGAAACCTCCTTTGGCATAAACAACACACCTTCAATGTATGGTATTTTGGAAAGAAAATAAACCATAGGGTGTGATTAAATAATTTAAGAAGATATTATGGTAGTTATTTTATAATCTATTTGGCTAAAAGTATGTGAATAACTGAAGGTAGGGAGTTTCTTTTTAGAGGTGAGGTGGGTGGAGCTCTTGTAAATACTTAAAACCTTAAAATACAATAAATTCATAATCAATTAGATTGGTAACAAGTTAACCCATAAAAGAAGATAACATAAGGGCGGGTTTAAATAACTTTAACCTACAACATTTATTCAATTTTAAGATATATTTTATATGGTATCTCTAAGTTTAACCCCCACCCCCACCCCCTACTTTTTTCCATTTAACCCTTACCACGGTGAGAAATCTTCACCATGGTTACTATTTATAATGAAGAAAAAAGAAATTAAAATACATACCAAATTTGTACATTTTGATTCAATTAAACCCATTTTATCAAATTAAATTTTAAAAAGTGGTATAAATTTATTTTAAAATAAGCGCGCAAAATGCAACAAAAAGTGTTTTTTGAAAAAAATCATTTTTAAGAATAACACTAAATTTATTCTTATTCCTTTATTAGTAAGAAAAATTAAATGAATATTAAAATATTTTATTGAATATATTATTTAAAAATTTCTTTAAAATAATTCTTCATTAGTTATTAATCAATTGTTTTTAGATAAAACACATTGCATGCATAAAACCAATTTTTCAAAAAATATATATGTTTTACCTTTAAGTTCCTTTATTTTCATTTATAACCAATTTATAAATAATGAATTAGTTTAATAAGTGTGTAATAAATACATTTTCATAAGTTTAATACTTGAAAATTATTTTTAAATAAAACATATATGAAAAAAACAGTTCTTATAAACAAAATATTTCAAAACAATTCTTTTGGATCAATTGTATTTTCCATGTGAATTAGAAATTACTTTTGAAAATAATATTTACGTTATATAAATTAAAATTTTACTAATTCTTCAAATTATATGCATTATTCACATTATTTTATGGTTTCATGCATCATAATCTATCGAATTTATTTTTTTATTAAATATTAAAAAAAATTAAAATCTTGGGGTGCTACATTCTACCCCCTTAAAGTAATTTTACCCCAGAAAATTTTTTACTATGATTCAAAAAAATTAGGACACCTCTACCTCATCACATCCTCATGTTTCAAGGTTTCTTTCGTGAATTTATAATTCCTCTAAATAACCATAACCAGGTTAGTAGTTTTGTTCAATTTTACCTTTTCTCTATGATATTAGATTTCAACAGGTTATTCTTCATAAGGAATATTATAATCCAATGGTATATCCTCTAATTTTATTAAATGTGAAGGATCAAGTATATAATTACTCCTGAGATACATATAACCCATTATAAAATTGTGAGAGGTTTTTAAGAAGTTTCAAATGATAAGTTACCATCCCAATGTGCTCATGTAACCCATAGGGACAGAAATATATATATATATATATATATATATATATATATATATATATTTGTGTGTGTGTGTGTTTGTGGAGCTTAGCTTTCCCTTATTTCTAAACATCATAACATTTTCTCGTGGATATATTTGAAGGAATAAATATCTCCAATGTTGAACTATAGATCTCACCAATTATTTACATCATAACATTTTTCAACTCTAAGAATCCTTAATGTGTTTCTGAATGGATCTAACCATATATACCATTTCCATAGTTGTATTAGGTTATAATATATTTTTATACCCCACTCCATCCCAAAATGTTTCAATATTTCACTTATTTCCATACATGGATCTATAAGTATCCATATGAATTCTTGAGTGAAATAAATTATTATAAGAAAATTATACTAAAAAAAGGTTCTTATACCAGACTCATTTAAAATCCATAGATAAATATCTCAACATATCATATAGGGTTCGAATGGTCTTCTCAAAGAGACCATTGATTTTCGGATGATATGAATTGATAAATGTCAACTCTATATTCAATTATTACTATATAATTCTTGATAAAATTGAGGTAAAATATAGATCTTGATCATATAAAATTGGGATTGAAACTCTATGAAACATTAACAATTTCATAATGTATATCTCGAAAAGGTTCTCAAGAGGGAAGTATTTTATGATTGTAATGAAACATGTTGATTTATTCAGGTGATCGAGTATAACCCAAATAGAATCATTCCCTTTAGATTAATTTTGGGGTTCTATGATAAAAACAATATTGATTTTTTCCCATTTACACTCAAGTATGGGTAATAGTGGTAACATCTTCATAGACTTCTATCTCTTATACTTAAATTTTTATCATGCCAAGCACCGAGATACATACTCTTAAATATCTCTCTTTGTGTTTTCCCACCTTAAATTATCATTATAATCTCTATACATCATCATACTTAGAGAATTAATATAGAATGCTAACTATAATCTTTATCCAATATCTTCTTAAATTATGGTATTGAAGGGAAATATACTTGGTTATTTAATCTAGTCATTCCATCATGGTCAAGTATAAACTATGGAATAATATGTACCTATATTTGTAGATCAAGATCCTCATTTTATACCTATTTAATCTTCAAATAAATTGAGGGTTGATAATTCATTTGATAAAGATATTATATTTCTCCATTTCGTATAGTTTCAAGGTCCATACTCTGCAAATCCATAAGTATCGAATCTTTTCCAATCCTCATCATTGACAAACTATCATGGTCCTTCTGACTCAAAACATATTACACCTTGTTTTCCTTATCAGGGTGGTAATGTATTGAGTAGTCATAATCTTTAATCAGATATTTCTGTATTATTTTTCACATATTCATCCTTTTCTATGTGAATATATATTTTGGTATTTTATGACTGGTATATATGTCAGACATTTTTTCATAAAGATATTTTATAGCTATATTCTATTAAAGAATTACAATTTCTAGTTCCAAATCAAGAGTTAGGTAATTTTTATAATAATCCTCTAATCAAAAAGAGGCATAATAAACCACCATGTAATTATATATTGAATGCATACCAATACATTCTTTAATGTATCACTATATATCCCTAACCCTTCTCCACCGTAGGGTAGAGTTAGAAAAAGTACGTTGACCAACCTTCACATTAATTCATTGAAAATTAATTTAAATTCATTTTTATAATGGAACTTGGTTCCATTCCATGTGAACTTGTTTATTTTATTTTATATCAATGATAAATTTATTGAAAAACATAGGTAGTATCCAACCAACCTAATAAAACTATAGATTCCAGTAACCATGGTTGGTCTTAAACATTGTTCAATAATTTTTTCTCTTTTAGGGATCCACTAATATACCTCACATGTAATTATATGACACAATAATGACATATTATATATCCAAAACTCACATTTACCAAATTTGGAATATGAATTATCACTTCTCAAGGTATTCAACAAAATCTATAAATGATCTTCATGCTCTTAGTTTCTCTTTGAATATAAAATAAAATGTTATATAAATACTTCCATAAAGTGATCAACGTAATCTTTAAAGACTGTATTAATTAGGTATATTAAGATAATAGAGGAATTGTTTTTTCCATATCATATAAATCTAAATTCATATTGTTTATACCTCATATAGAAGTTTGTCATGGATATATCATATTTTGACCCTCAATATATGATATCTAGATCGGAGGTAAATATTTAAAAATTATTGATCTTCTTATAGTTGATCAAAAAAATAATCAACATGGGGTAAAGGATACTTTTTCTTTATAGTGATCTTTTTAAGTTATCTATATAGAATGATAATATTTCAGGAATTTTCTTTATTCTTAAAAAAAAGAACCGGTGAACCCCATGTTGTCACACTTATCTGAATGAATCACTTGTCAATAATATCCTTGAATTTCTTCTTTAATTCCTACAACTCAATTTGGTATATTCAATAAGGGGATTTTGAAATGATCATAGAACTAGGTACAAGTTATATTAAAAATAAACAATAAAATTTGGTGTAATAATATGAAACTCTTTATAAAATACATCATCATATTATCACATAATAGACATGTCTTTAATATTGAGTTTATAACCATCCATTAGAGACAAATACCTATCAAGAATAGGTAATAATACCTATTCATTGGAATAAATTTCCATTGTAAGTTCATATTTATCCTAGAACTGATAGACAATCATTGGTTTATTCAAAATATGAAATGTGACTTCCCTTTCTCAATAATTGATATTGGATATATATAAACATAGTAAATATATGCCCAAAATCACAAAAAAAAATAAACTAGATGGAGAATCATAAGATTTATATGATGTAAAATCCCACAACATTATATTTGAGAGGAATTATAGATTTGATATTCAATTATCATAACATTTTAATTTTTCACTGATACTTCAAAATCTAATCATTTAGGTGGTTATTTGATTCAATTTTCAAATTTTACTGTTATAAAAAATTGGTTAAACATAATTAAATAAAATATTTGTAGTAATAGAGTAGATTATAGGTGTACCTTTCACCACTTCATTCTCATGTCCCACTTAGGAAGTTATGATCACATGATATTTCCATTTGTCTCTTGTATTTAGAGGGTTTTTATTAGGATTTTCATTATTAACCTTTGGATTCATGAATTGGCTAACATAATTCTTGTACTCATTTTATTTGTAATATTGTATTGTTGGTGGTTCATTAAGTTGATCCATACACATTAATTTCATTGGATTTCCTCTTTACATCTCTTCAATATTCACTTTCTAAAAGGCTGTCTTTTACAAACCTAAAATATTTACTAGTTTCCTTAACAAAATTTCCCCCACTCTTTTTTCCACACTTTTGGTAAAAAGGAAGATTCATTTTATTTTCTTTATGTGTTTAATTATTATAATTCCTTGAAAATATATATTTATCTTCTTATGAGAACCATGAGAATGGTTGGAATATCCACTCTCCATTTATACATTTGAGATCGTGTCAAATTATTTCTCCATATTTAATATAGTGTTGTATCCCCAACTCATTTTGGAGACATGTTTTTAATCCACTAAAGGATCATTCAATTTTGATTTTAGGTTCGATGATAAAACTAGAAGAATACCTCATAATTATTATAATGTTTTTATTGTATGTACCAATAAATCAATCAACTTGATGCTTAATATCAAGTAATTCCATTTACATTTTCACATCCTCTTAAACTCATCCCATTCCATGGTGTTAATTTCTTTCTCCTGACACATATTCTTTATAAGATTCCACCATTTGTCTACTTCTCCTTCCAAATGATACACATATAGAAAATCTTTTTCATTCTCTAAGCACAAGATAATAGAAAATATATTTTCAGGGATACTGATCTATTTGTCAGTTATAAAGGATTAGAGGACCCATTGGATCAAGGTTGATATTTCCTCATGAAAGACTCAACCATGTTTTTGTCCCTCGATTTTTCATTTGGATGATCATTATGATTCATATCTTGAGAGAGTTGAGTGAGAATAACAATAATATTTTTCATTCCAATTCCCATTCCATTTGGTTTGTCAAGAGGGAAATCATTACAATATCTAACATATTAATTGTTAATATGATTCCTATAGATTTTATCCATTAACTAAAACCAAAAAAATACATTGTATAATAATAAAGCTACAAAAAATAGTGTGAGAAATCATACAATCATTAAAATCATTCATAATATTTTTTAAATTATGAAACCTTATTATCAAGTTATTATAATTGTAGGTTCACCATATATCCCTTTTAGTTCATCATAGGTTTTATAAGGCTATACCCTCATATTATTCATAACCTATTCTCTAAAAATAAATAATCATTGTTATGATACCAAACAAGGATACCTGAGAAAAACATACATAAATATAATATCATTTTTGATGGAAAAATATATATTATATAATAATTCATGACACATAAAAGTAAATGCTTGGTGTATTTAGAGACTAGATACATAATAAGCTTATTTTATGAAATATATTTAATATCTAATTAAAATTTCTTCTCTCATAGGACCCTTCTTAGACATATCCTACTTGAAACCATTCTCCATAACTTGGGGAAAATGGAAACTTATAAAATTGTGATATCAAATGATCATTACCAGTAAACAAGGGAGATATCTATAGATGATCATATAAAATTATAAGATAAGAATAGGGGTATGAGATAATTATCATAACTTACAAAGTTCATACCCAATTAGTCATAGATTATAAATCATGAGTCATTACATAATGACATATGATTTCTAAAAACATGAGTCATAAGAGTAATGAATCATCATCAATCGACAATGATCCATAAGAATATATCATAAGAATAAGAATATTTCATAGGAATTATGTTATAATCACAAGTATATAAAATCATTTCATTAGTCAAGTATCACTACTAAGACCTTCCTTATATAGTGGAAAATGTCCCATAATGCACTGGGTTCACTCCCCAACATCCTTTCATCCATAGAATGGGTTGACTACCGATCCTATTCATATTATACCATGAGATATAAATTATTAACAAACTAATTGGAATTATTTAATACAATTATTCATCCGAAAATTAATACCATGCATTTTTGTGCCACAAGATCATAATAACATTCATCAATTCATTAATGAATAACCCCTAGAAAATAAACATTTCTCATAATTATTTCAACATCACATCATAATAATCCATCCAAATAAAAAAATTGGAATCACTAGATCATATCCCCAATGAATCATAATAAATATCAAATTATGTTTAAATAGATGAAAAAATCGTTTAAAAGAACATTTGAACCTTTATTTTAAAATATGACAAAAATATCCTCTTAGTTTGATAAAATTTTAAATAAAAATTATGATAATTTTGAGAAAATTATTTTATTTGAAATTAACCATGGAAAATTGTAAAGGAAGATCCAAATAAAAGAACTTTCATTATAGAATGAAAATTCATTCATGTGGTATACGTTAAAAAAAATATTCCTTTCACACTTTTGTAAAAAAATCATAAATAACCTTTTCAGAAAGACATTGTAAAAATTAATTTTAAATACATTGAAAATAAAGGAAGATATGGTTATAAATTAATTTAAATAATAATTGTGTCAAAGAAAATAATATTTTATAAAAAAATTTAAAAACATGGACATAAAAGAAAATTTTCTCTAACTAAAGAAGAAATAATTTCTAATTTTCAAAAAAATATTTTCTCATTCATTTAAGTACCAGAGAGTAGAGAATGAAAGGAAAACATGAAAAAATTATAAATAACTATATGAGAATAAAATATATGGGATTTAATAGATATAGATTATTCAATTTCTATAAATGATATTCAAAC
Organism: Viscum album; assembly: GCA_963277665.1. Classification (NCBI taxonomy): domain Eukaryota; kingdom Viridiplantae; phylum Streptophyta; class Magnoliopsida; order Santalales; family Viscaceae; genus Viscum; species Viscum album. The sequence continues at coordinate 1,240,584,495 of OY728153.1, forward strand.
ATAATATATCCTAATTAAAAATTATATTGGGATATAAATCATTACCTTGGGTCCTGGATATATTCATACACATTATTAAGTTCCTATATAATAAATTTTTATTAATTATAAAGATATACCAGAATCATATTCATAATTATCTTAAAATATATCATTCCCTAATAATTTTTTATTACCCATTAATAATTATTCTTTAAAATCAACATTTAGGATGTTAATTATTATGCTTCTGATGCATGTTATATTTTGACAGTTTCAGTCCATTAACCGTGTTCTTGGTTTCATTATCTAAAAAATATTAATCATTTTATAATTATTGTATTTATTCATTTTATAAACTTTTATAATCATTAAAATGATATTTTGATGAAAAATGAATTACATCACTTTGTGAACACAGTGATCTATATGTATTCATGAGTAATGTTTTCATTTTTCAATCAATATAAAGAAAAAAAGGTAAATAATAACCTATCTTTATAGAAACATTATAATATTATAAATATAATATATATTCATCAAAGATATCCATATTATCATCAATTTATGTTTGTGATTAAAATAAAATCATGTCATTTTGTGTAGATTGTATTCCACATATACATACGAACGACGTTGTCATTTTTCATAAGATGGAAAGGGGTATAAAATGGTTGTATCATTAACATAACAACATTTATGTACAAAATATTATTCTTATTTAACCATGATATGGTGGTTATAGATTATTTATATTATTTTAATGAAGAAATATAATGGAAATATATTGGTAAATACAATTAACTCTTCTTTGGGAAACCTCCTTGGGATTACAACTTAATACTTAAAAGGTTGGTCCTTTTGGAAAACCAGAAGCTCTAGGATGTGGGGAGGGAAGTGAAGATTATATTTGGGAAAGTATTTACTAAACTATAGGTATATAATTGTGTGAATAAGTAATGGTATTGGGTTCCCTTTTATAAGTGATGTGGGTGTCACTCTTCTAAATACTTAAAACATTAAAATATAAAGTCATATTCAAGTGAAAGGGGCACCAAGGAAATCCAAATTAAAATATAAGATATGTTTTGTTCATAATACCTTAAACCAATAAAATTTATTCAAGTATTAGATATATTTAATTCCTTATATCTATGTTCACCCCCTGTTAATCCTTTTGACACTTACCACGGTGAAAATGTTTTATCACAATTACTATTAATAATAGGAAAAAAAGAAATTGAACTATTTGAAACTTTTGTACATGATGATTCCAAATATAGAAATAATTTTATTAATATCAATTTTTATTATTGGTATAAATTAACTTTAAAATAAGTATGCAAAATATAATGAAAACTGTTTCTATAACAATTGTATTTTTAAGAATAACACTAAATGAATTCTTATTCATTGACTAGTAACAACTATAAAATTAATTTTACGGTATTTTATTTAGTATATTATCAAAAAAATTATTTAAAATCATTCATAAATAGTGAATAAATTAATTTATTAAGATAAGAACACCTTGTGTGCATAAAATAAATTATTAAGAAAAACATCTCATTTTTCCTTCAATAGATTTTACTTTTATTTATAAAAATTTTATTAGAGATGAATTAATTTTCTAAATGTGTAAAAAAATTAATTATTTTAATACTACAAATAAATTTTAATTAAAACATAATGGACAAAAAAATTATTATAAACAAAATATTTCAAAACTATTCTTTAAGAGAAATAGTATTTCCTAAGTGAATTAGTTTTTTTGACAATTATGTTTTATTTGAAAACTGTATAATGTGCTAAATTTTATAATGTATAATAATTATTCATATAAGTATAGTGTTGTGTTCTTCACAATCTATCAAATGTATTTATTTTTTAAATATAAATATATTCTAAAATCATGGGGTGTTACAATATTAATTTTTACCTTTATATTACCTGTGTTAAAAATTATCGTAGACATTGCTAATTACATCTCAATCACACTTAATCGAACTATAATTAATTAAGAATACCTTATGTAGCTTAGTCATGTAAGACGGTACAAGAAATTGAATAATTGTTACACCATGCAATCGTCAATAGATTGTTTGATGTTTAATGTATCCATGATTAGGATAATCTATCATCACATACAAACATCATCAAAACTCAAAAATTAAAATTTGAAATCTCATCTATAATTCTAAATAATATCTAAATCCGTTAAATTAAAATTTTATTATAATTATTTATTTAATTCAAAAATACACTAATATATTGAAAATGTGATTAATTCCCAATTATAAGTATATTATTTGGTTAAAAGGATATATAATAACCAAAGAAATAATATAAGAAAATATTTCTCTCTCAATTTTTTAAGAAGAATAGTATTTTTATAGGTTTTGGAGAATACTTGAAATTGATATACAAGAAAAGGTTGAGATCATTTGTTTGTGAATATTACGTGATTGAATGATATTTTAACATTGAAGTTTTTACTAACTATCAAAACATCTAGAAGAAGATCAATCTAATGATGCAAAGACATCCTCATGAAAAGTGAAAATATTCTTTATCCATAAAGTGTCATTATATTAAAATCAGGAAGGAATTATATAAATAATCAAGAAGAAATTAACATTTGGTTCAAGGATGATGGATTCATATAAAACTTTTAAATATATTTTATGCTATTAGTTGATTAATCTATGGACTTGATGATATCAGACACTGTATATACATAATCACATGCATTGTGGGATAAATTTTTAATTATTATTCCCTATAAATTTCTATCCTAGTTTTCCCAGACCACTATGGAATGTTATATGACCATAGGTGAATCTTCTCATGTGATAAAGATTATAAACTAATGGCAGGGGTGAGATCCATATAATAGGGAGACTATAACCTTGTTATCATAATCATTTTATAGAAATATATATAAAAACTATTAAGCATTTATCAAGATATAATATGGACTGTTAGTGGTAAGAAAACTATATAAATATCATACCACCGTGAAATAATGAAAAGATATTATAGTTATATAATAAATCTATAATCAAAAAAGTGATCACTAATGGGGATGATCATATATGTGGTAATATTTAAACATGAAGAAAGATAAATAAAATTATGATGTAAAATTCCATATACTATCCTCATCACTATATTCACCACCATGTTATGTTATGCTATCCCAACTTACAGTCATTAGACTCTTACGCTTTCATGTATCTTGAATAATAATGTATACACATTCACTAAGGCTTGCATGTTAGGTCTGAGTAAAAAACTCAATATCAAATCATCTATTGGAATTAAATATAATCAAGAATTTGTGTGAGTGTATGTAAATTATCAAATAAAATGTAATAAAACTCATCATATATCAATCATGTTAATTTGTCGTCCACTTACTAAGTTATCACAAACCATGAACCTACCTGCTTTTCCAGTTTCAATGAACCACATCCACCATAATCACATCCAAACCATGGGTTAACATTATATATTTTGTGGATCTATTTCCATAAACTATACCATAAGGTAATAAAAAATAGTTTTGCACTCCGATCATGGTATCAATTACATGAAGGTCCATACTAGATCGTATTATTCCCCCTTTCCAAAGTAGCATTCCATAGAGTGAGACATGTTAGTATAAATCCTCTTCCCAATTTATAATAACCATATACAACATAGTTTTATAATAAGACACCTCCCAAGATACACCAATACCTACAAGCCACTATCCATCTACTCACTTAACATAATCAACCCCTATGAAAAGCCAATCACCCAACCCATCACATCCCACAACACTCATGTCAAAGTTATATATTCCATCTTATTAAAAAAACTTAATAAATCTCATCAAATTACCCATTAACAGACACCCATCAGGGGATCCCCACTTATATCTAATTAATCAATCAAATTGTATAAAATGGACTAGTAGGTTACAACAAGAGTCTTGATTCACCCTAAGAGGGGGTGGGTCTGGATATCTTCCAAATCAAAATTTTCTTTTACTTAACCCTCACCCATCAGCAAATATCTTTCCTATGTGATAAGAAACCATTTGAATTTATATCTCCCTTAATTTCACTCTTTATTAATATTAATCACAAATATAAAAAGTAAATTACACATGAACACATGGATTTTACTTAGTTCACCTGCCCTGAGATACATCAAGGATTATACACACAATGATGTGTGGGTGTACTAAAAAACTATTATCAACTCATTATTCCAATGGATACAATGTTTTAGTTATAATAAATCCACAATGAGGTGAACTACCTTTACATAGGAATTAGGTATGACTCATTACCTCCCAAGGGTTACTCCCTAATCTTCCTCCTCCATGCACTGATTCAAAGAAGTATTAAACAATTTATAGATGGGATGGTATCTCTATAATCAGTTTAAGGAACTCAATCATTATTAATCACAAATATCATATTTGATGGGATTTTTAACTCTACTTTGTTTCACTTCTACTCCATGGAAAGATGAAATCAACTTCTTGTTGAGAACTAAATTTATTTCTTTCAAATGATCACAATAGATGCCTTAAACTCCTTCACAAAAGAATAATTCCACACTAGAATTACATTCATTATACCCCATATTATTCTCTAATAATCCAGATATAATCAATATAACTCTATCAACAATGAGACTTCTTTCTTACATTAACCATACCTTTCAATGAATCCCTATAAATGGCTCTCTACTCACCTATTTTCAAAAATCTTGGTTTATCAATATAGTTCATACCTCTTCGAATCTACTATCATAGTTTCTATAAAACTATTCTATCTCAAAGACCTTTGATCAATGGTGTATATTTATTCACAATCTATAAATGATATATAATCATTCCATGTGTACCACATGAATTATTCTGGTTGGATATTCTCAAATATGTTGATTCAAACAATAAAACCTTATATCATATCTTTCCCATTTGAATTCAAATTGAATATTTTTTTTCCAAATCTTCACTCACTACAGTGTGTTCATCCCGTCACCACATTGTAGTGATGTAAAACTTATCCATTTACTACATGCATAATGTTTTACTCGTATCTAAATCTCAATAAATACATCCATTTTGGAATTTTAAAATTATTCATATCTTGAACCATCGAAAGATAAATGTCTCCAAATTATGGCATGATCCATCACCAAGTGAAATGTATTACACCATAATGAACACCATGACAATCATTCTAATTTCCATCTTTTCTATAAAACCATATGGTCACCATGATATCATATATGTCATGGTTAACTCCTAGCTCCGTGTTTTACTTCATCATATGTAAAGACCATCATGGATTCCTTTATTCCTGTTTCCAGAATCAATATGGAATTTAAGGATTTTCCAAGACATTATGCCATCTTCTATGGATAGCTCTACAATATATATATTGGTTTACTTAATCTCTTCATGAATGCATCATGGATTCTATTATGTTTTTTTATATCTAAAAATCCCATTTTTCTTCTTTGTATGTGAGGACCACGATCATAGATACTCCTCATAATGGATAAATCTCTATTTTCCTTCTCATCGTGACTATTACCACAATAAAAATCAACATCCCATGGACAATAGAGCATTCTCTAAATTCATATCCACACTATGAGCACCAAAAGAGTATCATCGTGATTCACTAGCTATTGTAAGACCACGATATAGTCTATAAACTTCCACAGTGTGATTGGATCCTTATCCTGTAAACATTTTCTAGGTTTCTCACAAAAGGAAAAAGTGATATTTATGCCAGGTCATTTTGAACAGAATAGGATCCCATTGCAAATAATGAAAAATGTCGAGTTATTTTCAATATGAATCGTATCCCATCACAAATAACCAAATATTTGGTGGAATTTACAATAGGATATCAGTCCCGTCATAAATACTTTTGGCGCCACTACGTGACATGTTGCGGGAAAGGGTTATTCGCAACGGGATTTGTATTGTCATCTCAAATAAGTTTATTTCCTACAAGATCCTCTCCAATCGTAAATACTTTTAAATTAAAAAATAATAAACTTTCATCATAAATAATACTATTTTTGGCAGAAATCTGCATTTTATCTCAAATACTATGTCTGTAGAGTAAATAAACATTATTTTGGGTGGGTTGCATTTGTGATGGATTTGGCCATCCACCGCAAATGTTATTTCATTCATAGTCATAATTATTTATGTTGGGAACTATTTGGGACAGGTTCCATTGCAAATACAATTATTTACTATGGAATTTTCAATGAAAATAGTATGTTGCAAATAATCTAACCTAAATAAGGCTCGCCACCACCACTCATCCATCACAAATTCTGAACTCATCTTTAACTCTCTCTTTGTTTCTATATAAATTTTATTTATTATAGAGAATTTTTACATAGATTTCTTCTAAATCACATCACTGTTTTTATTCTGGCCTTTATTTTATTTTATTATAGATAATCCCCCTTTTAAGGGTTGAAGGGGAACCCACACATGACCCGTAGGCCCAAGGCACAAGGCCCGACATGACCCACAATACATGACCCAAAGGCCCAGAGGCATACCATGCCTATTACATGACCCGTAGGCCCAGCCCACTAGAACTGCCCCTCCCCAGCATCTTGCATAATTCATCGCCTTAGCTCCCCACCTTGCATTGCTGATCAGCTTGCATTGCCCCGTAAAAAGCTGCACGGTGCCTGGTCCTGATGGCGGCTGTCATACCCTCTCATTCTTCCAATCTGGTTAGCTCGACATCTGGTGGCTGCTACTCATGTTGCTCTGATCCTATTCGGGGGTCTGATCTGTGTGAACTGGGCTACTCCATGGTCTACGTGACCTGAAGGCCCTGTGGCCTAAAGGCCTTTGATGACCCGAAGGCCCTGGAGACCCGTAGGCCCAAACCTGTTGCCCAAAGGCCCAAATCGGGTGAATAGTTCTGGCTGCTAGAGTACCGAACAGTAACTGCTATAGTGCCTACTACAGTACTGCTACAGTATCGGGAAATTCGCCTCCACCCGGTTTTGAACTCAGGTCACTTGGATGCCAAGTAGGAGCCCTTACCACTCGGGTATGGGCTCGTTGGCTTTATTTATTCTGGTATAACATCATTTTTAAAGTATTTATTTTAAACTATTTTAATTGTTAATTTATTTACGTTATTTTATATTAGCAATATTTAGGAATAAATAGTATTAATTAGTATTAATTAGTAGTATTTAGTTTTAATTTATATTAATTATAGATTATTAGTACCAATTATTAATTATTGTCGATAATTATTAATAATTACTAGTTTTTAATAAATAATTTTCAATAATAAGTAAATAATTAATAATAATTACTAATAATTAGTAATAATTACAAATAATTACCAATAAATGTTAATAATTACTAATAACTAACAAAACTAGTAGTAATTAATAAAATTAGTAATAATTATTAATAATTACTGATATTTAGTAATAATTAGAATTAGTTAGTAATGATAATCGATAATTAGTAATAATTAGTAGTAATTATCAATAATTCATAATAAATAGTAATAATTTCAAATAATTAGTTAAAATTACTAATAATTAATAATAATTTGTAATAAATACCTATAATTACCAATAATTCATCATAATTACCAATAATTATTAATAATTAGTAATAATGAACAATATTTTGCAATAATTATTAGTGGTTAGTAATAATTAACAAAAAGCATAAATAATTCCAAATAATTACAAATAATTACACATAATAAGTAATAATTATTAATAACTGTTGAAAATTAGTAATAATTTGTAATCATTAATAATAATTACCTATAATTATCGATAATTAGTAATAACTAGTAGTCATTAATAAAAATTGCCAATAATTTGTTATAATTAATAATAATAACCAATAATTATTCATAATCAGAAATAATTAATAATAATTACAAATAATTATCGATAATTAGTAATAATTAATAATAATATCCAATAATTAGTAATAATTAGTAATAATTAATAATAATTAACAATAATTAGCACTAATTAGTACTATTAACCAATAATTACCAATAATTAGAAAAAATTACCATTGATTAGTACTAATTACAATCTACTACCAATAATTAGTAATAATTACCAATAATTAGTAATATTTAGTAATAATTATTAACATTTAGTAATAATTACAAATAATTACAAATAATTACAAATAATTACCAATAATTAATATTAATTAGTAATAATTAATAAAAATTAGTAACAATTACAAATAATTACCAATAATTACAAATAATTTGTAATAATTATTAATAATTAATGAAAATTAGTTATAATTATTAATAATTTGTAATAATTAAATATAATTTCAAATAATTGGTAATATTTTGTAGTAATATGTAATAATTACCAATAAGTAGTAATAATTACTAATAATTACTAAATATTGATAATAAATACCAATAATTATCAATAATTAGTAATAATTATTGAAGATAACCAATAATTAGTAACAATTATTAATAATTCATAATAATTACTAAAAAATACCAATAATTAACCATAATTACCAATAATTATTAATAATTTCCAATAATTACTAATAATTAGTAACAATTACCAAAAATTTGTAATAATTAGTAATAATTAGTTATAATTGTTAATAATTAGTAATAATTATATATAATTATTAATAATTAGTAATATATAGTAATAATTATGATTAATTAGTAATAATTATTATAAATTATTATTAATTATTATTAATTATTTATAATAACCGATAATTGGTAAAAAAAAATTAATAATTTCTAATAATTTATAATAATTACTGACAATTAGTAATAATTACCAATAATTGATAATATTTACCAATAAATGGTAATAATTAGTAATAATTAGTAATAATTAGTAATAATTAGTAATAATTGTTAATATTTAGTAATAATTACTGATAAGTGGTAATAATTGATAATAATTCTCGATAACTTGTAATAATTACTAATAATTCATAATAATTAGTAATAATTACAAATAATTTCCAATAATTTGTATTAATTATCAATAATTAGTTATAATTACCAATAATCACTAGTAATAAATAATAATTACCAATAATTATGAACAAATAGTAGTAATTGGTAATAATTACCATTAATTAGTAATAATTATTAATAATTAATAATATTTATCATCAATTAGTTGTAATTTTTTATAAATAGTTATAATTAGTAATAATTAGAAATAGTTATTATCAATTTGTAGTCATTACTGATAAATTGTGATAATGTGTAATAATTAGTAATAGTTACTAATAATTTGTATTTTTATTCATAAATAATGATAATTAATTATAATTACTAGCAATTACTAATAATTTGTAATAATTTTTATTAATTTATAATAATCAATAATCAATATTTCTATTTTATATTATTATTTTAATTAGTATTAATTTAGGATATTTAGTGATAGATTTGAATAATTATTGATAATGGGTAATAAGTACAAATAATTTAATTTTTTTTATTTTTCGAATATTTTTATTTGCTCGTATCTTTCTTCTACTCTATTAATGATAAAGAAATATTTTTATTTTCTATTTTTTTAATGAAATGAGGAAGTAGATATTAGTTTTTATTCCATAATAATGATTGGATTAATCATAACTGAAATTTAAACGCAACTAATTTAAATCCTGTATATATTGAGGCCATAGATTTTTTTTATCATTTTCTTCATCGAAACCATAATTTGTTTCAAAAATTAAAATTAATTTTCCATGTGAGAACTTTGGTATGATGAGATTTGAAACATTTGATAGTGTTGGGGTTAAACTGTTGTGTTATGGTTTTCAAAAACATTACATTTTTTGTATCAACGTGGTGAACATAATTTAGGAGAAGATACATACAATTTTATTCTATATCCATCAAGGTTTCAAACTTTAATCCTAGAGGTTGTTGACCCATCTTTATAATATATAGAAACTCATAATGATAATATATCTCCTGAGTCAGAGCCAACTCAATTTTATGAGTTTCTGAATTCTATTGAGTATTCCTTATATCTTGGTTGCGATAGTAGAAAATTTGAAGTTGTTTATAATTATATGGGTATTAAATAAGATAATGGAATATCAAATAGTTTTTTTGATCAAATATTTTTTTTGTTTAAATCATTTTTACCTAAGGGAAATGTGTTTCCTACAAACATATGTGAAAGAAATGGGTTGTTCCATAATTTGGGTCTTGATTATCAGAAGATCCATGTGTGTTCAAATGATTTAATCCTATATTACGGTGAATATTTGTCATTAGTTAATTATCATACATATTCAAAATAAAGGTATAAAGTGAGAAAATAAGGAAAGTCTTGAATTATTTCCTATTAAACAGTTGTGGTATTTCCCATTTATAGCTAGATTGTAGTGTTTATTTTTGTCTCACTGCACAACATCATTGATGACATGGAATAAATAAATTATTTATATGATAAAAGGTTAATTATCTTTGTGGTGGAGATTCATGGTAACATTTTTATTAGGTGTGTCTATATTTTTTTAGAAGATAATAATGTTTGATTTGGTATTTATAATGATGGTTTCTATCTATTTAGTTCTTTTGGTAGTGGATATTCTTATTATCCCATTTTTATAACTTCATATAACTTACCTAATTTGATGTTGATTAATGAACCATATATCAATTTGACATTACTAATCTCTGGACATATAAAAAGGAATATAGATGTTTATTTAAATCCATTGATTGGTGGTTTAAATTTATTATTGATTAATGGTAATAGTACATATGATGTAGATAAAAAACAAAAAATATTAATGAAAGTTGCATTAATGTGGATAATTTGTGACTTCCTAGTGTATGATATGTTAACTAGCTAGATTGAACATGGTTCAAAATCATCTATGTACTATATGAGTTGTAAAAAGAATTTAATATTATCTATGGATCAAAACATTTTTTTATAATTGTATCATATATTTATTCTTAAAGATCATTCTTTCCATATGAACAGAAATAATTTCTAAAAAGGTATAATTGGAAGAGATGGGCCACCAGTAATGATCACAGGTATTGATTTAAAATCTATTACCTCTTCATTACCTCATATTACCATTGGATCGACTATAAAAAAAATAAAAAACTTCATGAGATTTCATAATTGGATCAAATATATTTTTTTTAGGATTTTTCATATTAGTATGAGTTTTTGGTCTATCTCATGTTAGATTTCATGAATATTGAGAAGAACTATTTTTATAACATATTTTATACAGTTTTAGAAACAACTGGTAAGTGTAAAAATAATGTAAATGCATTATTAGTTGTTTTTAAAATTTGTAGGAGTCCAAGACTTTAGTTAATTGAAAATGGAATATCATAAAAGTTAATGAATACAAAACAACTAATGTAGTTTCTAAAGAAAATTACTTATTATTTTTCTAGTAGATTGTATATTTGAGGTTAACAGATAATTATGTTTCCAATTTTTCTCTATATGTTAGAAATAATCACATTAAAAAACTAAAATTTCATGTTATAATGAAAATACTTGTACTGATCGGCCTTATAGGTGTGATAAATTATTTTATTTGGGATATGCTGACAGAAATATCATATTTTCTGAGACATTTTTGTAGTAAAAGAAGACTACGATGCACTGAGTATTGTGTTACAAGATATTCTTTTAATTTTATATAAATTGGAAAAATACCAATTAATTTCATTGATTCAATAAAAAAATTAATATTACATTTTTCATGTGAATAAAAATACATATAATGGTACAATTCCGATAGAATTTCTCATCTGATAGACGCATGTAGAAATTGTAGAGAAATGTACATAACAAAGCATTGGTGGAAGGTAAATTGTAGAATCATATTTTTATGTTTTATTTTTTTCTACTCCCATTATTTTTAACCTGAATATCCTTCCAAACATAATCGAATGAGAAATAATGTGGTAAATGCTCATGATGAAATGAACAATAAATCATTAGCTTTTACTTATCCTGTACTTGGATTTGGTTGATTTCATGAATGATAGATTTCATATAATGAACAACACAAATCTTATACATATATTCTACTCAATTTTGAAGAAATGACATGATTCATACAATTAAAACTACTTTAACCTATTCATTATATTTTTTAAAAATAAATTAATATTAATTAAAATGTAGATCTTATTATGATTATATAAAGAAATAGTTCACACAAATTACACTAACAAATCGTAATGAATGGGACAACATAATGATTCCAACTGTTTTTTAATACTAGTAAAGTAAAAAAATTATTGATAAATATATGAAATCAATTTATTGTTTTTTATATTTTTTTTTAATTTTTAAACTATTATAACATGTAGGTAAAGTTGATAATTCATTATGTGTATTGAGTAATACACTATCCAAATTGGGTAAATCCTATAATGAATTTTTGGTTAATGTATTTTTTTTCTTACACATGAATTTGCTGAATCAAAAAAACAAATAATAATGGTGTTTTCGGGAAATGATTTTATCATAGAAAATGTAAAGTTGACTTTTATGGCGTGATGGATGAAATAATTGAGTTGTTTTATCTAGGATTGAATTATGTAGCAATACATAAATGACATTTATTTGATACTAATAGAGTATTTCATGTTGATCCACTCCATATAATCATTTACATTAAATATAAAATCATCCTTGTAGTAAAAAACCCATTTTTACTAGCTCATCATGCACATTAAATTTATTTTGAAAATCATTATGCCCATTCGAGAGATTTAATTGACTTGTGGAGAATAATAAAAATGAAATATCATTAAAATAATTTTATGAAAAGTGAAATTGGTTCTGGTAGTGTGAAATAACTGAATTTATTCAAGAGAAAACACCAAATACATATTTTACACAAAGATATTAAAAATTCATTGATGAAACCCCATTATTATGGTTTGATGGTGTTGATAATATTGATGATGTAACAAATAAATTAGAAATAGAGAGAGATGATGAAGATGAAGATCCTATGTAAATTAATTATAATGAGGAGGAAGATGAAGATATTAAAACCAGTGAATATGAATATGAGGATGTAAATGAAGATTGATGCAATTACACGCATGTTATAGTCCTAATCAATATGAAAGACATGTTTTCAATTATTTAAATAAAAAATTGTTTTTATGTTTAAGTTTGATTGAGATGATATATATGAGATGTTTCACACCCTCATAGATTATGTTCTTCCTATTGATTAGCCTGATGACTCATCATCTAACCTACAGGTTGCTGCCAATACACCATCATCGAGTCAAAGGGTCATGGTCTATCTCAATTGATGGTTCCTTACCCTATTCTTGAGTGATGTTCACCTATTGATTTTGAACCATGCATGAGGAATTTTAGTTAGTTTTTTATTTTAGTTAATTTTCATTAATTTTAATTAGTTTATTTATATAATAATTATTTGATTATTTATTCCTTTTTCCCATAGCTTTTCACATATATCTATTGGACATGGGGTGAGACTCTATGAAAATTTTCTTCCATACCATGCGTGACATGGAATCTTATTCCCATTGATGTTCATCATCACATGTTTGAGTATTGGATGATACGTAAATACATAATATTTATTTTTAAATTTATTTAATTATTAAATTTAAATTATTAATTATTTTTTGGTTTTACGGTATCTCATTGATGACAACATGATATCCGCCATCTATGAGTTATGGGATATTTCTATGTGTCAGAAATGTTTTTGGGTTTTGAAAAATATAAGGAGTGTCATGGAGAAAACTAGATCCATATTTTTTATCAGTCTTTATGTAGCCAGAAACCTGGTTATATCTCATCTCATGTTTGGTATAGATTGTGATCCTAATAGACATGATATATATTTAATAGAATATAATCATCATGATGAGAAAACCAAGGGAGAATGGAGTTCATTCATAGGTCTAGTAGTGATATATTTATTATTAATTGATGAAATATGGTAAGTAATTTTATTTAATAATTTATATATATATATATATATATTAAATGGAAATTTTTTATTTTTTATTCATATGGGTAGTTGAGAATCATGATGTTAGGGAGTTTTATTTTTTTAAGAAGATGTACATTAGTCCTACCAATAGAGATATTATTGGTGACCGACAACATAATATTTTAATTAGTGTAATTTTTTATTTTTAAAACTAATTTAAATTAATAGTTTCAAAATTTTAATTTCCAATTTCATTTTAAGGTGGCATATGAGGATGAAAATTCTCATACACATCATGAGATTTGGGCTAAGACTCAGTGTCAAAAAACTAATGAGTCCAGATTTGATGATGCAGCTTAGATTCTGGAAACTATGTATGGTATTAATAAAGGCCAAGTGATTGGTATTTGTTCTTTATTGATGCCTATAAGTTATTATGTAACTAAATCATGGTTTTTATACAGCTTGAGGGGAGATGGAGTAGAGTCTTCTCCATCATCTTCAAAGATTGAGAAGAAGTTTCTATCTCAAAATGAGGTTATAGAGAGTACTCATAGATAGTGGTAGGAGATTTATCGACACCAATATCATTAGGAGGAGTAGAAAAATCGATGGAAACAGTAGCAACATGAGTAGATGTTAGAGTATATGTGAAAAACTTCTCATGGTATATGGATGGAGTCCCCTCTACTTGATCCTCCAACTGATCCACTACCTCCAAAATGATGATATATTTTTTTGAAAAACCTATTATGATAAGTTTTAGATGAACATAATATGTGTAATATGGTTATTAATTCGTATTTTACCATTTTATACATTTGGATATTTTAAATTTTCTTAAGGTTACTTTTTTATATTTTTATTTGTTCAGCTTTTTTGCGATGGAATTTTATTTATGTCAAAATAATGTATTAGTGATGGATACAGATTTCCATCGATAAAAACCTATTGTGATAGAAATACTATTTTGTCACAAATGTTAACTCATTCTATATATTGAAAAAAAATTCAAAACCATTTTCACCCATGGGTCCATCATGATGAGTATCATCATTGTTGAAAATTTATGTCGAGCTCTTGTAATGATTGACATGTTGCAAATACCACAATTACCATTTTATTATCCAAATTATTTTATTCCATCTCAAACTTCTTCCAAAGTCATGATACACCCATATAAACAATAATACCTCCTAAAATAATTTACCAAGGCCATTTTGAATGATTATTCTTCAAGAATCATCTTTGCTTCTTCAATATTATTTCTTGTCCTTCCATGATAAACCATTAACACATTTCGTTTTCCAAATAATTTGTTCATTATATAAAATACTTCAACTCCTAATATATAATTCATTACATGATCATCTATATACACCAATTCATTATATTTCAATGAAAATTTTTTCCATGATTAAGACATTCTCTTTTCTCAAACACACAACCTTTGGCTAAAAAATTTTCTCCCCTTTGGATTTTGTTTCATTTTTTCACTATGATTATAGTCACATAAAAACCACTCAAAATTTCCTCCATCAATTTATAATAATCCCAACATTAATTGAGAAAAAATCCAATACAAGACATTAATTACAACATTCTCCCCCTTTGGGTTTTATTATCAATTATTTCATAAATCCATATTCATAATTTAACTATAAAAATCCAATGAAAGGTATGTATTAATATTTTACTCTTTTATTCTCATTTGATAATAAAATTGGTTACCATACTATATTTTACTCTTTATTATTTCCTCAAATTTCAATATCTTCAAGGATCCAATAAAGTAAAGCTCTATTGACACTCTTCCAAATCCTTTAGAATATTTTAACCATTTTTAGTCCTTCGATTTTAATTTCCACTTTTTAATTCTCAAAAAAATTAATTTTAGACTTCTCTTAATGATTGATACCATAATTTGATTTACCTTTAAATATATCACCACTTTCTTAAAAAATATTGATTTTTATTTCAATATTATAACCCCTTTCGACTACATCTATAATTTTAAAGATTTTTACTAATTCAACATGCACCTTTGAAAATATTAAACAATAAATCATCAAATCCTATTAAGCCAAAAGTCAGTATGTGAAATAAAATTTTAATTTAACACTATAAATTTTGAATATTTCACTCATTTAATTCAAAAAACTTATGTAACATTATCCCTTTTAATCATTAAATAAAATCTATAGGATCTCAATAACACTTACACAAGATCGTTAGAAAATATGAAATAAAGAATAAGGAATGTGTCTAATACAACTATTTTAATACCACATGTACAAAAAAATTGATATAACTTATTACAATAAACTAGTGATACAATTTATATTTCATGAACCTTATTCTTTTATAGGTTTCTTATCCTCTATAAAATGAGGCAAGTTACCTTTGAATCATCAAAAAAATCTCCCCATAAATGTTTCTAACTCTATCAGAAATTATAATGATAATGTTCATATTCAGAGTCTCTTTTAAATAGATTTGAATATCCTTAAAAAAACTCAATGAAATTATATGTTATATTAAAACAAATAAGATATATAATTATTCTTTATTTCCACTTATCTATCTATGTTTCTTTTTAGTTCTTCAGAAAATTATACCAGTTGATATAAATTAATATGTTACCTATGTCGATTGTGAATTTTCATATTCAACAAGATAAAAAATAAATCTTTATATTCAAATTCAATACGAATGGATTTTTCTCATAATATTATTTGATACAAATTTAATTTTTATAAAAATACATATATTTCCATCTCATACCATGATACCACATATAATGTGTTTATATTCTTGCAATTAATTCACTCTTTACCCATGTGTTCACCCCATGGATCATATACAAAACTCACTCCATATATTTCAATTTGAATTCACCATCACCTTTATCTTGAAATCTATATCCATTATGATACTTATCCCACTTGTGAATATTTATTCCTTTGATAGGTCATTATCGTATACTTCATGTGCTTCCACTATTATAAGAGGGTTCTTCCATCAGATTTACTATCTTGCTTTATAGTGGTAATAGTGAGACCAATTAGCTAAGTGTAATGACCCAACCCACCGGGGCCCACATGAACTAAGGAATGATGGGCCACCACATCCCCAAGCCTTCCTCCATAGGTCATGGGATAGAAACAATCATTGATAAAGAATAATATAAAATGGGAGGCCTTTTCATAACTTACTAGTATGTATGCACCCAATAATATCCATGTTGATGTGGTGAGGAATAATAATAAAAGACATTAACATTTAGTGTAAAAAACATGCATGTAGTAACCTCTAGGAAAGAAAAAAGAGTATGAAAATTTAATCCAAATTGTAAAGGGGAAAATAAAGGCGCAAAAAGAAAAGATTTCCCAATATGACAATAACTAGAAAGAATGAAAGCTATGAGAGAGTATGGATCTTGGTCTCCAAGAATAACCATCATACGTGGTCAATGAACCTTAATATCCCTATACTCCAATGTAATAACCATAGATCTATTTTTCTTCTGTATAAGACATGAAACATGCAGGAAAATCACATGCAAGGGTGAGTATATACATACCCAGTAAAGGGAGTGATATTGAGATATAAAAAAATTCATATCAACCCCAAGAAGATGGAAATGAAACCCAATACATATATATGCTGAAAAACAAATCCAAATGAAAGAGAAAGGGGATATCAATATCATATCTCATCCCAAAGTCAATTTGTAAGCCTGCAGATCCAATAGTCTATCCCTAATGTTCATAATCAAACATAACCTCACTAGAATTTGTGTGGAGGGGCCCACTTCTCACGTGCCCACCACAGCCAAGGGATCCATTCTCCATAGAGTACCCCCACCCCATCGGTTCATGAAGATAGGGGATTAACCCTTCGTAGATGGACGAAATGCACCTTTAATAGGGTAATATAGTCTTTACCTAACTAAAGTGTATGGGGGTCTGCACCCTAGTGTGATATGGAAGTTCCATCCCCATAGATAGAGGACTTGTGCCCTAAAAATGGGAGTATCACCTCTACTTGACTAATGAGTATCAGGTGCCTTCACCCTGGTGAGACAAGGGAGTACCTTACTAATAGATAAAGGAAATGAACCCTGAATAAGGGCGTATAGTCTCTAACTAACTAGAGAGTATGATTGATTCATTCCCTGCTGTGATATGGGAGTATTTTCTTCATAGATAGAGGACATGTGCTTGAATAGGGGAGTACCTTCTCTACCTAGAATATCTTAGATGATTTTATCCAATCACTACCATTGTCGAGAATCACCTAAATAAGTGTCAGACTCATAAAATTTCAAAACATATTGTGAAATCCATTAAAAAGTCTACCATTGATTTTTACAAGGAAAACTACTCAGGATAGGATACCCTTGAGCCAAAATCCATGTCTAGACGAAGGATATATGCAAGTTGTAAGTTTCTCAAAAATGGGTACTTTTCGTATATGGGGTCCACATGACTTTTGGTACCACCCCCAACCTTCACCTATTTCTCTATAGACATAGCTCAAGAATCTATGTCTCTATACACAGTATTCCCTCTGGGATACACGGTGTGTATTCCCACCCGAGGTCCTAGTCATGAATCAAAACCTATTACATGTATTTATGTCCATGCCCATGTACTTCTATATATGGTGTATCCATCCACATGGGGCCCTAAGAGTGTTTATACTAAACATGTCTTGGTAACCCAGGTAGAGTCACGCGACATGTATTCCCACCTACACAGCAAGTGATATTTAACTTTTGATTAAAGCATATCCACCATAGAATATGAAGTACACATCATGTGTTCCTCCACTCTATACAATGTGTAGTTTCATTTTCCAATAAAATTTCAAATATTCCACATGGATTATTAGTTCATCATATCCACATAGAATCATAATCAAATACCACTCGAAACTAGTGGTATTTACCTCCATCCATCAATTACGACCCTCCAATGGTCATAAATCAAATCTTGATCACCCATGGTTGTCTTTCATACATCCCATGCACCTCCTGTCAACCATAGTTATCCTAGAGCAAAAATATATTGAAATCATCACCCAAATCCAACAACAAATCTCGATCCATCTGAAAATAACTATCCAATTCGTTATTCTAACAGCCTCTATGAATACGAGGGTCTGGTCATGTTTAGAAACACCCTAAAACATTCAAACCATGAACCCCTTTCCCAATGGTGAATAAAATCAAAAACTATGGGGGAGAATAAAAATATAAAGGATGATAAACTTATTTTTTCAAGAGTTATTGTCCCAAGATTTCAAATAGTAAAAAAATTCACTGTGAGATCATGTCATAAAGAGAATTAATTGAATAAAATATTTTAATTCATCAATGGGCTCATGTGAAGGGTATAAAAATAAGGATAAAAATAAGATATATATATATATATATATCCATGATAAATATTTTAATCAAACATGAAAACCAAAATTGATGATCCCTAGCTCAATTATGTGTGGATTTTGTTGAATATTATGTTCTCCAGGGATAAGAAAGTTTGGATGAATTTTCTACCCATAGATACACCTCAATATGATCATCATTAGTCGTTCAATGTTGATCCACTAATGAAGAAATATCTCCTACTAATCTTATATCTAGTAAGGGTTCTGCAGAAAACCCTTTTAAAATCATCATAAGAGGTCTGTTGGATCAGTTTTATAGAACTAATAATGATTTGGATAATAAGAATATTCTCTTATAGATAAATTATAGATGGGGTGAATTTTAGTTTTAAAAACATAGTTTAAAAAATTAAAATAAATAGTACACAAAACAAAATGAATGGAAAATTAAGAATTATTCCTTTTAAATCAAAAAACTCCCCGTTTTTTGAAAGCAGAAACCCCAAAACTTAAATGAAAATAACTTTGAAAAAATTATAGTCCTTTTTCTTATATGAATTTCGTATTTAGAGTAAACCCGTAATTATTAACTCCCCTCTAGTTTATAACTTGTCTGAATATGATGGAGATTATAATTTTTAATACAATTAAATCCCTTTTAGTATAATATCTCAACCTAAGGATTGTATTATCTCTTTTAAATAAATATTCCTCCCTTTGTAAAAAATTCTCTTCATTTAAGAAAATATCCTACTTTAATATTTCTCCCCCTTTTTATAAAATTCTCCCCCTCTGTGATTTTCCAAAAATAATGGGGATAATTTTGAAGTTTCCTGAAAAGTTATTCAAACAAACAAACATATAAAATAATATAATGAACTAATTAATAATCCAAAAAAATAAGAAAGAACATTCATCTAATAGAAATTAGAAAACATTTAAAAAAAATTAATTGGATGAAAAGAGCAATTATTTCATTACAAAACATTTAAAATGTTTACCAAAACCAAATAAAATGAGAGTTAAAAAAGAAATCAATCATTCTTCATCAATCTTTTTACAAAAGACTTCATCTTCTTGAATTCCTTTCAGTTCTACTCTAGCTTCACTAGAATTTCTTCTTAAGTTTGAAATTTCTTAAAAAATCCTTGTTCTAATTCCTTAATACATTAATTTAATCTTCATAATATTTGAGTCTAGTCTAATACAATTGTACATATCATATTTTTCCTTTAAAATCATTTACTTCCTGAGTATGATCAATATTTTCACCTCTAAATTCCTCCACAAACTTCACCTGATCTGACATGTATTTTAATAAA
The DNA here is from genome assembly GCA_963277665.1 of Viscum album. NCBI lineage: Eukaryota > Viridiplantae > Streptophyta > Magnoliopsida > Santalales > Viscaceae > Viscum > Viscum album. The sequence continues at coordinate 1,240,605,219 of OY728153.1, forward strand.
TGGCTGAAAGATTAATATAATTCATTTATAATATTATTAACATCATAAAAATTATAATTATTTAACTTTATATCATCATATACATGTTAAGACCACTTGACCATCTGATTATTGTCCTTTCTGTGAGTAGGATAACTTTTTAGAAAAGTTTTTAACTAAGATTCAAGCTGAATATTTTTTTTATTAACATCTTGATAAATTCTAATTTTTCATTTATACTTTCCAAAATATGATAACAATAATATTCAAGGTTCATAAAATAATTAATTTTTCCTTAAAGTCTTTTCAAAACATGAACAATATAGTCAACACCTTCAAAAAAAATTGTCCAAGATGAGTCTGATTATTTTGGTTGTACCTTAAGAGGTTTGATTCATCTTGATCTGACTTCAAAAACCTTGTCCCTGTTCTTTTTTTTCCTTGAAATTTTTTTCTAAACTTTATTAGAAATTTTCTTTTCATTAACTTATTTATCATTAGAAAATTCCATGATATCAACATCAGTATTAGTTTTATCATCAAACTTCATCTTTGAATTATGATCATCCTCATCTTTCTTAGATAATGATTCTACGTCATATTATGATGATGATTATTCTTTATAATTTCTGGGATTCTATTATTTATTTTTCTTATAATCTAAGTCTGATGATGATTCAGATGATGATTCTGATGAAAACTTATCATATTGATATTTTTTATTAGAATATTCATGTTTATTGTTGTCCTCTTCATTCTCATCCTTTTTATTTTCATATTTTTCATTCTCATATTCCTCTAATTATTCTTCAAAATATTATTCAATTTCTTCATATTAAATTTTTTTTACTTCCTTCTTATTCTTTGTCTTCTTTATCATTTTCATCAACCTCTTCATCATCTGATTTTTCAAGCTCCTGCTCGAGTTTTATGTCTGTTCTTGATTCACTTTTCCTAGTAAGTTATGGTTCTGATGTTTTTATTGAATAACTGGTGATGATTCTTGTTCAACAAGATTACTTTTTCCTTTATCATGAATTGATTTAATATTATCATGAAAACACACTTTTCCTCAAAAAATATCCTTACTTCCATATTAACTTGATCGATTTGGGAAGTAGGTAGAACTACATTGCTCAAAGCTCTATGAACTCCCTTAAAAATATTTCCCCAAAGTTGGGAATCTAATAACATATTCTTCTTTTCCTTTTATTTATTATTTTTCTAAATTATTTTCACCAATAATTCTTAATTCCTTTTCCTTGGTAAGGTCAATTATGATTTTTGGTTCTTCGGGTTTTCTTTCAGCTTTCTTCTTCATCCACTCATCCCAAACATCATCTGGAACTTTCTTTTGTTTTTTTATTTCATTGATGGGGAAGTATATCCTTTAAATTTCTTATTATTTTCAAATTTCATTGATTTCCTTGATGGTTCAACTTTCAATACTAATCCACCAAGTTTCTCAACAAATGTTTTAGACTTATCATTAAAAACCAACTTCATTATTTTCATCGTATCATCACTTATGAAAGAAATATTTTCTCTCATCAGAGTGGACTTGTTTTCCACTTTGAAAACATTCATACATACCTCTACCATATTTATTATTAATGAGATAAATATGGTGATCATATATTTATTAGTTTTTTTTGATAATATCAATAGTAAGAAGAGAAAACATTACTAGGTCAATCATCCTCATATTTAATAGATAGCCCAATATAAACACATCTAAATATTTGATCATATCTCATTCCCCTTTCCTCAGAATGAGGAATCCTTGCATCCATAATGATACAACCCGATTATACAGTTTAAGGTGAGAAAATTTCATATTTTTTCATAAAAAAAATTTAATAATATTCTGTTTTCTTTCTATTAAATGCACCAAGTTCATTAAGAAATTTTTGATATGTACAGTGTGTTTCTCCCTTATAAGATAATCCTAGAAAGTATGAAAGTTTCTTATGATAAATCTTATAAAAAATTTCATTAATTTTAAAGGATTTTTTATCCTTCAAATATTATTTAAATAACTTAACATATTCATAAAACTCATGACGTATTTCAGGATAGATCATTTCAAGTCCTTATTATCTTCCTAGACACATAAGGACTCCCATCCTTGGAAACAAATAATCATCCTTAATGCAGAATTATACATATCATAGAAATAGATTTCTATCATAATTTCCTTGGATATATATTATTTAGAAAAATCGTCTTTTTTGTCTATAGGACTGGGAATAGTGTCATAGGATCGGAAAAAAAGTTGATTTATCAGACTGGAAAACATAAAGGTGGTATAAAGTCAAGGAAAAACTCTAAAAAAATTGATTTTGAAAAAAGGGACATCCTTCTTTATATTGGAAATTTAAATTATGGTTCTAATTATAAATAACATTCAATGGTTGATATTCAAGAATTTATGATCTAGCGGTTGAAATTCATCTAAAATTTTTTTTAAATAATTTTAAACTCTCTTTATTTTTATGTATTTATTATATTGAACACGAATTTTATTAAAAATAACTAAAATTTTGAAAAAAAACAAAATTTTTATAAAAAAATTATAAAAACAACAATTAAATAACTAATGTAATGACTTCGTGTTAAAAAACAAAATAATAGAGAAGTAACTTTTAGAGTGAATAAATTCATCGGTATAAATAAATTGTTCTTGGTTTTTGTAAGATATGGTGATTATAATATTTTTAAATAAATAAATAATTTTTTTAATATAAAACTAAATAAAATAATTTTTAAAAAAACTAATTACAATTATTTCATTTTAAGAAAATTTAATTATAATATTTTTATTAGAAAAACTTGTTACAAAGTTTTTTAATCTGAAAATTTTTAAAATAAAACTTGAGTCTGGAATTTTTTATAAAATTTTCACAGTTGAAGGATATTTTTATGAATTCTGACTCCAAAATTTTATAAATAATTATGAGTCTGGTAAACTCATTATAATAAAAAATTTAAGAAAACTAAAACTTTTTGAAAAACATAAAACTTATGTACTCCCCCTATGAAAAGGAGTATCTTAATGTTAGAAGATATGTCATCAAGAAGTAGATATGAATGATTAATTTACATTTACCATTCCTATATTATGTTTGATATATTCAAATATATAAGAAGGAAGTGGTTTTATCAAAATGTCAGTAGGTTGATCTTGAATTTTGATGAATTGTAAAGTTATATCTTCTTTAAGTGTGTGATCTTGAAAGAAATGGTATCTTATATCTATGTACTTAGCATGAGAGTGATGTTTTTGGTTTTCACTTAATGAAGTGGAACTTGTGTTATCAAAAATTATTTGAGTTTTATTAACAATCATGCCATAGTCAGTGAGGGTGTGTTTCATCAATAACACTTGATCACAACGAATTCTAGTTGTTTCATATTTAGCTTCATTAGTGGAATGTTCTACTGATTGGTGTTTCTTCAAAGTCCAAGAGACTGAAGACTCTCATAGAAAATCACATGTTCCATATGTACTTTTACTATCCATTCTACATCCACCAAAATCATCACCCAAAAAAATTTTATTCGGAAAAATTTCTAGAGTAAGATAAAAGTCATAAATTTCTAGTTCCCATAAGATGATAAAAATTTCATTTTACAGATTTATATGGTACTATGTTAGTTTTTCTTGATATCTTACAAATAAGAATATAGAAAATATTAAATCTCGATGGATAACTATTAAGTAATGTAAACTTCCTATCATACCTCTAAAAATATTTTGATCAACTAGTTACTCAGATTTATCAAGATTTAAATTAGTTGAGGTACTAATAGGAATAAAAATACTTTTAGTATAGTAATATCCAAATTTATTATAAAGATATTTTATATACTTATATTGATATTTAAAAGTTATTTCTGGTTTTTGTGATATTTGAAAACTAATAAAATATGTTAAATCACGATACTCATCTCAAACTCAACTTTAATAAGATCCATAAAGGAATCTATTAAAGATTATTTATTTGATCTGAATATAATGTCATCAATATATATTTGTAAAATCATAATGTTTTTATTTACTTCTTTTATAAAAATCGTTTCATTCGTATCTCCCTTACCAATTTTTCTTAGAAAAATTTTTGTTAATCTATCATATTAAGATATACGGGATTGTTTAAGTGCATATAAAGCATTAGTATGTTTATAAACGTATTCAGGATATTTTTTATTTTGAAAATAAAGAGGTTTTTTAACATAAAATTCTTCCTGAACATATTTGTTAATAAAATAACACTTCACATCCATTTGAAAATTTTGAAATTAAATAATTCCACAAATTCAAGAAGTATATGAAAATCATTACATCTTGATACCGCTGCATGGGTTTCTTTATAATATATTTGTAAAGACTCGTAAAATTCAAGGGAAATTTTTTTTTAATTTTCTTTGGAATTTTACAAGAGCGCGGTTTCTGACGGCACTGGATTCCGAGGCCCGGTGTGCCCGGAATCAATTTCCGAAGTTTGGCTCGGGTACGTTCAGTGAACGAACGAGCGGGAATTTCTAATTTTTGAACCGGTGCTCAGAATCAAATTCTGAGGGCACCGATGAACTCGTAATGCCGGTAATCGCTTAAGGGAACCTTTACCGTAGTTGCGTTTGTGCGGGTGAAGAAGTTAATTAATGGGGTTTAATTAAAAAGAAAATAAAATTGTTGAATCAATTTTATTTCTTATCAAAGTGGATATTTTCTCCCATGGTAAGTTGGTGGTGGGTCCCACATCCACCCAACTTTCCATGTGTGGATAATTGAAATGGTGGGGCCCATACGAACCCCCCACCTTTTCAAATCCCTTAACTCTCTTAACCCCTCACTTTCCTAACTCCCCATTAACTCACTTTCATTAATTTTTGACAACTTGTTATAATTAATAAAGTGAGTTACATAATTTCAAACTCTTGAAATTCAAATGGTTAGGTTGTGTTAATAAAATAATACTTGGTCTTATTTTATTATTGTTAGAGTTTTTGCCACCTTGAGAGGTTTGGGAAGCGTGAAGTCTTCTTCTTCTTCAACCTCGTCGAAGAACGTGAAGAACACCGTTCTTCAACGAAGAACTTCTCTGCCGAAGAACACGGTTTTTCCGCGATGTCGTATCCGCGACGCGACGTTCTTCTTCCACGTCGTCTCGTCCGCGATGGTTTTTCGCGACGAAATCTCTGTCAATGACTTCGAATCCTCGCTTCGCGACGTCGACGTTCTTTTTCTGTGACGCCCGACCTCCGCGATGCTCGTCTTCCACGGATCGTTGACGAACTCCATTCCTGAACCGAGGTAGGGGTTTTATTTTAATTAATTCCGTTCATGATTTTAGTTTGTCGATCTTCGTGGTTTTCGACTAATTGTTATCGAATAATGCGAGGGGGGCCGGTCCGCACAAACACGGCTGGCCCACCTCCTTTTTTCATGATTGTTTCCTTTGTGGATTGATACGGGAAGGTGTGGTGTCGTCGCACCACACGGAATCAAGAGAAAGGAAAATGTGTGGCGTCGTCGCGCCATGCCGTGGAAATAAGTTTAAGAACACAACACCGTCACACCGCGTCGAAGAAAACCGAAGACGCCGCGGCCGGAGCGGGGCCGCGGCGGAGCAAGGTGACCGGCGGCCAGCCGGACCTCCGGTGTCGGAGCTGGAAGGGGACTGGCCACCGCTGGTCCTGTTGATAAGAAACCGGCTGGCCAGGTCGGGCCGGCCAGAAAGGGGGGAAGCCGGGGGAATTAAATTCCCCCAGCCGGCTTCAAATGGCCCCCCATAAATGAGGGGGGGTCGCGGTTACACAAGGGGGGCAGGTGCCCCCCTTTTTCCAACAGCTCGGCCTTCGGCCGAGCTGGCAGTGCACTGGGCGCGCTGTGCCCAACCGGGACGGGCCGTGCCAGGCCGGACCGAGCCCATCTAGGCCGGGCCGCGCCGGGCTGCGCCCAGTCGGGCCGACCGGGGGGGTCTCGGGCCGGGTCAGTCCGGGCCCGAAACCCCCGTTTTCGGACCGTTTGGGTTGAAATGCCCATAACTCGGGCTACAGACCTCCAAACGATGTGCCGTCAGCGGCGATGCGATCCTCGGATTGAGACGGTCGTTTTGACATATAGCACTCAATGTTTCGGAATACTTTGAGTTCAGCCGGGTTGGTTCGTACACGAAACCAACCGGGCCCTCGGAACGGAAACGCTCATATCTTGAGCTACGGACGTCCGATTGATGTGTCGTCAACTTTGTTGAGTTCCTCTTAGTGAGACGGATCTTTTAGCTTACTCAACCCAAGGTTTGTATGCAGTTGGAGTACAGTCTGGTTGGTTTTGCCTTAAAAACCAACCAGGCCCCTAGGACGAAAAAGCCAATAACTCTCAGACCGGGCGTCTGATTGACGCGTCGTCTGCGACGTTGAGTTCCTGTTGACGATATGGAACTTTTGGATACATAAACTCTAAACTATGTGTCATTTGATGTATCAGCCTCTCGGCTCGTGGAGCGGACCCTCCCGAACGAGCTTGTTGTGTGCGGGAACCCTAGAGCTAGCTACAACTACTACTGTGACTGCGACGATGACTGTGCAGAGATCCTCAGTGGATTCGACGACGATGACTACAACACTCAGCAATCCTGTGTGGATCAGTGCTACCGATCCTGTGTGGGTCCGATCCTGTGTGGGTCAGCGCTCAGTGGTTCTGTGTGAGCCAGCGCCTACAGATCCTGTGTGGGTCCGATCCTGTGTGGGTCTTTGCGGGGGTTAGTACCTATCGATCCGTTGTGGGTCCGACAACTTAGATGGATCAGTGATCATCTCTATCGTCTTTGAAGAAGTATACCTGTGTGAGATGAATCATGTTTACTTTCCTATGTGTATTGTGTTGTGCTATCCTGTGTGGATTATGTTTGTTTACCTGTGTGGAATACGTATGCTTTCCTATGTGGACTGGGTTATACTTGGGCTCGGAGGTTGGAGCATATTGTAATTGTTGACTTAGGTATATGTATGGGCATATACCTAAGCAGTGTCGGTTGATACTTCGTGATTGTATCTTTCCTTTTTGGTTTATCCTTTTTGGATTTTGGGAGACCTTCGGGGGTCTCGGGGTCCCTACTGAGTAGCTTATACTCACCCCTGCACAGGCTATGCCCGCACTACGTTGTGTTGGTTGCAGATGACGAACAGCGTTGATCGTGGTTGAGGCTTGCAGAGCAGGATGGTACCTGGAGGTGGACCACTGGGCGGGACGTACTCGGAGCGGACGGCGGGACCCGAGGAGCTGTGGAGCTATCTGTACCCACCCTTCAGGTGGAATTTCCAGTGGACGGCTCGGCGTAGCTGCTTTTACTTTTCAGTTGTTGTTTCCCTTTTCGAGTTGTACTTTACTTTCAGTTTGGGTTTGTATACTGGACCACTTACTTTCTGCACTTACAGTTGTACTCTGTTTTTACTTAGTGTTTACTTTTCCGCTTGCTTACTCTGTGGTGATTGTTTACTTTACAAAGGCAATGCCTTCCCTTTTTACCAGGATTTACTCCTTGGTGCTAGTCGCCAGCCCCTGGCCTATGGAAGGCGGGCTTGGGGTAGTCACGGCACGAGCCTCGAGGACGGGTCGTGACAAATTGGTATCAAAGGAGTTCGGTTCTACCGCGAACTCTAATCTTTTCTATGTGAAGAAATAGTGTTTAGCATATTGAGTGTGGTTATCAGTACAGGGAGTCCAGTGTTGGTGCGGCGGCCGACGTATCCGTACACCAGGACCCTGACTTCTGATTTCTGACTTAATGCACGAAAACATTCATTGCATGTGTGTTTCAAGTTTTCTTTGTGATTAATTTGTATCAGCTCACCAGGTATACTGTTCTGACTGTGGCGCACCTGTTTCCTTTTCAGGATGGCCCCACGACGGCAGCTAGCTAGGGTTCCGAGAGTCGAGCATGATGACAGCCCACTGAGCGACGAGGCCTCGGTGCAGGGCCCTTTGTCAGCAGTGGCACCGGCGGTAGCTCTACCCACCGAGCCATTGATGCTTCCAGCACCAGCCGCTGATGATGCACGTCGCCTTAGTGCACTGCATGAGTTCCAGTGCCAGCGACCGCCCAGGTTCCGCGGGGAGACGGACCCCCAGGCAGCCGAGGACTGGCTGGAGGCAGTCGTACGAGTTTTTAGGCTAGTGAGGACACCATCAGACCTCATGGTGATCCTCACTACGAGCCTACTGCACGCAGCAGCCGGCCGATGGTGGAGCTTGATGCTCTAGGTGCACGATGAGGCATCTCTTCTTTAGATGGACTTTGAGAGCCTCTTCCGCTCGGATTTCGTCCCATCCACCCTCCGTGCGGTGCACATTCAGAAGCTTCTTCAGCTGCGGCAGGGCAGCATGACGGTTGCTCAGTACTCGGCGATATTTACTGATCTCTCGCGCTACTCGACCGACATGGTACGAGACCCATTCTTCCGGGCCCAGACCATTGAGTAGGGATTGAGACACGATATCAGGGCATCGCTAATCTCCCTCAGCATTCCGACTCAGACAGGAGTACTGGAGCGGGCCCTTTTGATCGAGAGTTTTCTTGCTGAGTCTACACCAGCGCCGAGACCCACCACAGGGCGGCACGTAGCAGAGTCTTCTGCAGCAGGCAGTCGACAGATGACTCAGGGGTCCAGGAAGATCAGACCCTCAGGTAGACAACCTCAAGACACTGGCTCAGCAGTGCGGGGCACACAGCGCGAAGTCAGTCTTTCGAGAGGCAGACAGTGCTACTCGTGCGGCGGGCAGGGCCACATGGCTCGTGACTGCCCGACCCGCCGTGCCGAGGAGCAGCAGACGGTTGAGGGACCACCGAGGCAGAGGCAGAGGGCCGACCATGGCGGTCCGTAGGGAGGAGGCGGACGAGGCAGAGGAGCTAGCCGAGCAGCAGGTGGTGGGCGACGCTTTGAGGCTCTACCACCACCACCACTAGGAGGTCCACCCCGACCACAGGGAGCTGGCGGGCTGAGACAGGCACAACTCTAGGCAGTGGAGGCCTACGACCACGGCGCACCCGAGATTATTCGAGGTACTATCTGTGTCTATTCCACCCTTGCTGCAGTACTTATAGACACAGGAGCGAGTCACTCTTTCATACCCGATGCCCTTGTTCGGAGCTCGGAGATTCCGACAGAGTCATTGGCTCGATCCTTACGGCTATAGACTCCTACGGGAGCAGACTCGACGATTACGCACTGGTGCCGGTAGTGTGAGATTACTCTAGGAGGCGAGAGCTTCGGCTAGGATCTTCTTGTAGCGGCGTCGAGGCCTTACGACATCATTTTGGGAATGGATTGGTTATCTACGGTCCATGCACAGATTGACTGCTTTAGGCGCAAGGTGCGATGTGTACGCACCGACGGGAGCAGATTCACCTTCACTGACGAGAAGGGAGCATTTGCAACATAGGATGGACTTCCGCGGAGGAGAGGACAACCCATCACTCATCAGTTGGATAGCCTCATCCTAGGATCAGTTGACGTGCGGAGTCCTGGATTTCCTGCAGTGGTGGATCAGTTTCTGGACGTTTTTCCCGACGACGTTCCAGGACTACCTCCTCGCAGAGAGGTAGACTTTTATATTGAACTATACCCCGGGACAGCCCCGATATCGACTCCATCATATCGGATGGCCTCCGCCGAGCTTCGAGAGCTACGGGTACAGTTGGAGGACTTGCAGGGCAAGGGGTTCATCCGACCCAGTGTTTCACCCTGGGCTTCCCCGATATTGTTCGCCAAGAAGGAGGACGGGAGTTTGCAACTTTGTGTCGACTATCGTCGCCTGAACTAGGTGACAGTGAGGAACAAGTATCTGCTACTGAGGATTGATGACCTCTTCGATCAGCTCAAGGGAGCATGGTGGTTCTTGAAGATAGACCTTAGGTCAGGCTATCATCAGCTCAAAGTTCGAGACGAGGACGTGCAGAAGACAGCCTTCAGATGTCGATATGGCCACTATGAGTTCTTGGTTATGCCATTCGGCATAACCAATGCTCCAGAAGTGTTCATGGCCCTAATGAACATGATCTTTCAGCCATACCTCGATTGATTTGTCATGGTCTTCATCGACGACATTTTGATTTACTCGACGACTGAGGAGGAGCACGCCTACCACTTACGGGTTGTACTAGACACACTCCGAGAGCACCAGCTTTATGGTAAGCTCTTGAAGTTCCAGTTCTGGATATGTGAGGTCCACTTCTTGGGATACATCATCTCTGAGGCGGGAGTTGCAGTGGATCCCGTGAAGATCGAGGCAGTACTAGCTTGGGAGCCACCCAGGAGCGTGACAGAGGTGCAGAGTTTCTTGGGACTAGCTGGATACTACCGGAGATTTGTGCCAGACTTCTTGAGAGTTGTGGCACCAGTCTCAGCTTTGACGAAGAAGGGGAAACCCTTCGTGTGGTCAGACAGATGTCAGCAGAGCTTCCAGGAGCTGAGACAGAGATTGACCAGCGCACCTATCTTGAGGTTGCCTGAGGAGGGAGTAGGGTGCGTAGTCTACTGCGATGCATCAGGGACCGGACTCGGATGTGTTCTAATGAAGGAGCGGGCAGTGATCGCCTATGGATCACGACAGTTGAGGCCGCATGAGCAGAACTACGCTACCCATGACCTGGAGTTAGCAGCAGTGGTCTTCGCTCTGAAGACATGGAGACACTATCTGATGGGCGAGCACTTTACAGTCTTTTCTGACCATCAGAGTCTCAGATACATCTTCTCTCAGAAGGATCTGAATCTGAGACAGCGACGATGGATCGAGTTCCTCCAGGACTATGACTTTGAGATAGTCTATACTCCTGGGAAGGGGAACGTGGTAGTCGATGCCCTCAGCAGGAGGACGGGCATTCAGCTACTTGAGGAGGCGACAGAGCAGCTAGCCTCTTTGCAGATATCCTTCGTGGATAGAGATGGAGCAGCCTTCCTCCAGTCTCTCACAGTCACTCCTCCACTACTACAATGGGTCAGAGAGGCACAGCGTGGGGACGCTGACTGTGAGACGCAGCGTGCACAGATATCCTCAGGACAGGCACCTGATGGTTTCTCCTTTGGAGCAGAGCACGACATCCTTTACAGAGGACGTACCTTGGTACCAATCGCTTTATGAGAGGAGGTGCTAAGAGAGTTTCACACTTCTCCTTTAGCGGTACATCATGGAGTGGCGAAGATGTACCAGGATCTCAGACGACAGCACTGGTGGTCAGGCATGAAGAAGGTTGTGGCAGAGTTCGTTTCTCGATGCCTCACCTGCCAGCAGGTGAAGGCAGAGCATCAGGTACCAGCAAGCTTGGTACAGCCCTTGGAGGTTCCGGAGTGGAAGTGGAATGGCATATCTATGGACTTCGTGACTGGACTTCCACGCACTTCCAGACGTCACGACTCCATCTGGGTGATTGTCGACTGACTCACCAAGTCGGCTCACTTCTTACCCCTCAGAGAGAAGGGCTCAGTGGAGAGCTTGGGACATCTTTACATTCAGGAGATTGTTTGGCTTCACGGTGTGCCATCATATATCGTCTCCGATCGAGATGCTCGCTTTACTTCCCAGCTTTGGAAGGGGTTGCAGGAGGCGTTCGGGACGCAGCTACGTTTGAGCACCGCCTTTCACCCTCATATGGATGGTCAGACGGAGAGGACCATTCAGACTCTCGAGGACATGCTCCGCGCATGTGTCCTCGACTTTGGTCGTAGCTATGAGGACCACCTACCCTTGGTGGAGTTTGCGTACAACAACAGCTACCACTCCACCATCAGGATGGCACCGTACGAGGCATTGTACGGCAGACCTTGTAGATCTCCTTTGTGTGGGATAGACCCTGGGGAGTCAGCACTTGTGGGACTGGAGATGGTCCAGGCCACGAAAGAGAAGGTCCAGGTCATCCAGGAGCGGATGAGGACAGCTCAGAGCCGGCAGAATTCATACGCTAACAGGAGGCGGAGGCCACTAGATTTCGAGGATGGTGACCACGTCTTCTTGCGTGTCTCACCTCGACGTGGATTACGGATATTTGGCTGAGGCGGCAAGTTATCTCCGTGCTTCATCGGACCCTTCTAGGTCCTCAGCAGGATTGGCGAGGTGGCTTATCGCCTGGCTCTACCACCTCAGCTGCACTGAGTGCACGACGTCTTCCACGTGTCTCAACTGAGGAGATACGTGCATGGCCCGATGCATATCATTGACCATGGTGAGCTTGACTTTGATGATGGGGTGACTTTTACGGAGGTCCTGGTGGAGATCGAGGATCGACAGGATCGGGTCCTACGTGGACGGTCGATTCCTCTAGTGCGCATCAGATGGCAGCACGGGAACCTCCAGAAGAGCACTTGGGAGTGGGAGGCTCAGATGCATGCTCAGTACCCACATTTTTTTCCCTAGTTATGATGTATCTTTACGGGGACGTAAAGCCCTGAGGTGGGAGTAATGTAAAGACCCGTAAAATTCAAGGGAAATTTTTTCTTAATTTTCTTTAGAATTTTACAAGAGCGCGGTTTCTGATGGAACCTGATTCTGAGGCCCGGTGTGCCTGGAATCAATTTCTGAAGTTTGGCTCAGGTACGTTCAGTGAACGAACGAGCGGGAATTTCTAATTTTTGAACTGGTGCTCGAAATCGAATTCTGAGGGCACCGATGAACTCGCAATGCCGGTAATCGCTTAAGGGAACCTTTACCGTAGTTGCGTTTGTGCGGGTGAAGAATTTATTAATGGGGTTTAATTAAAAAAAATAAAATTGTTGAATCAATTTTATTTCTTATCAAAGTGGATATTTTCTCCCATGGGAAGTTGGTGGTGGGGCCCACATCCACCCAATTTCCCATGTGTGGATAATTGAAAGGGTGGGGCCCACACGAACCCCCCACCTTTTCAAATCCCTTAACTCTCTTAACCCCTCACTTTCCTAACTCCCCATTAACCCACTTTCATTAATTTTTGACAACTTGTTATAATTAATAAAGTGAGTTACTTAATTTCAAACTCATGAAATTCAAATGGTTAGGTTGTGTTAATAAAATAAGACTTGGTCTTATTTTATTATTGTTAGAGTTTTTGCCACCTTGAGAGGTTTGGGAAGCGTGAAGTCTTCTTCTTCTTCAACCTCGTCGAAGAACGCGAAGAACACCGTTCTTCAACGAAGAACTTCTCCGCCGAAGAACACGGTTATTCCGTGACGCCGTATCCGCGACGCAACGTTCTTCTTCCGCGTCGTCTCTTCCGCAACGGTTTTCCGCGACGAAATCTTCATCAACGACTTCAAATCCTCGCTTCGCGACGTCGATGTTCTTTTTCCGCGACGCCCGACCTCCGCGATGCTTGTCTTCCGCGGCTCGTTGACGAACTCTGTTCCTGAACTGAGGTAGGGGTTTTATTTTAATTAATTTCATTCATGATTCTAGTTTGTCGATCTTTGTGGTTTTCGACTAATTGTTATCGAATAACGCGAGGGGGCCTGTCCGCACAAACACGGCCGATCCACCTCCTTTTTTATGATTGTTTCCTTTGTGGATTGATACGGGAAGGCGTGGTGTCGTCGCACCACACGGAATCAAGAGAAAGGAAAATGCGCGGCGCTGTCGTGTCGCGCCGTGGAAAGAAGTTTAAGAACGTGACGCCGTCGCGCCGCGTCGAAGAAAACCGAAGAAGCCGCGGCCGGAGCGGGGCCGCGGTGGAGGGGCGCGGTGTCGTCGCACCACGCAAGACGACAAGGGTCGTGGCCGGTTCCAGGCCGTGGCGGAGCAAGGTGACCGGCGGCCAGCCGGGCCGCCGGTGTCGGAGCTGGAAGGGGACCGGCCGGCCAGGTCGGGCCGGCCGGAAAGGCTGGAAGCCGGGGGAATTAAATTCCCCTCGCCGGCTTCAAAAGGCCCCCCCATAAATGAGGGGGGTCCGCGGTTACACAAGGGGGGCAGCCCCCCCCCCCTTTTCCAACAGCTCGGCCGAAGGCCGAGCTGGCAGCGCGCTGGGCGCGCTGTGCCAAGCCGGTATGGCGCCTGGCCGGTCTGCCAGGCCAGGCCGAGCCCAGCCGGGCCGGGCCGTGCCGGGCCGAGCCGGGCCACGCCCATCCGGGCCAGGCCAACCCATATCCGGGGCAGGTCGACCCGGTTTGGGCCCACCGGGGGGGTCTCGGGCCCGGTCGGTCCGGGCCCGAAACCCCCGTTTTCGGACCATTTGTGTTCAAATGCCCATAACTCGGGCTACGTAGCTCCAAACGACGCACCGTCAGCGGCGATGCGATCCTTGGATCGAGACGGTCGTTTCGACATATCGCACTCAAGGTTTCGGAATACATTGAGTTTTGCTGTGTTGGTTCGTACACGAAACCAACCAGACCCTCGGAGCGGAAACACTCATATCTTGAGCTACGGACGTCCGATTAACGTACCGTCAACTTTGTTGAGTTCCTCTTAGTGAGACGGATCTTTTGGCTTACTCCGCCCGAGGTTTAGATGCAGGTGGAGTACGGTCGGGTTGGTTTTTCCTTAAAACCCAATCGGGCCCCTGGGACGAAAAAGCCAATAACTCTCAGACCAGGCGTCTGATTGACGCGCCGTCTGCGACGTTGAGTTCCTGTTGACGATACGGAACTTTTGGATGCATAAACTCTAGACTATGTGTCAGTTGATGTATCAGTCTCTCGGCTTGTGGAGCGGACCCTCCCGAACGAGCTTTCTATGTGTGGGAACCCTAGAGCTGGCTGCGACACTGCTACTGTGACTGCGACGACGATTGTGCAGAGATCCTCAGTGGATTCGACGACGATGACTACAGCACTCAGCAATCATGTGTGGATTAGTGCTACCGATCCTTTGTGGGTCCGATCCTGTGTGGGTCAGCGCTCAGCGGTTCTGTGTGAGCCAGTGCCTACATATCCTATGTGGGTCCGATCCTATGTGGGTCTTTGCGGGGGTTAGTACCTATCGATCCTTGGTGGGTCTGATGACTTAGATGGATCAGTGATCATCTCTATCGTCTTCGAAGAAGTATACCTGTGTGAGTTGAATCCTGTTTACTTTCCTTTGTGGATTGTGTTGTGATATCCTGTGTGGATTACGTTTGTTTACCTGTGTGGAATACGTATGCTTTCCTGTGTGGACTGGGTTATACTTGGGCTCGGAGGTTGGAGCGTATTGGAATTGTTGACTTAGGTATATGTATGGGCATATACCTAAGCAGTGTCGGTTGATACTTCGTGATTGTATCTTTTTTTTTGGTTTATCCTTTGTGGATTTTGGGAGACCTTCGGGGGTCTCGGGGTCCCTACTGAGTAGCTTATACTCACCCCTACACGGGCTATGCCCGCACTACGTTGTGTTGGTTGCAGACGACGGACAGCGTTGATCGTGGTTGAGGCTTGCAGAGCAGGACGGTACCTGGAAGTGGACCACTAGGCGGGATGTACTCAGAGCGGACAGCGGGACCCGAGGAGCTGTGGAGCTATCTGTACCCACCCTTCAGGTGGAATTTCCAGTGGACGGCTCGGCGTAGCTGCTTTTACTTTTCAGTTGCTGTTTCCCTTTTCGAGTTGTACTTTACTTTCAGTTTGGGTTTGTATACTGGCCCACTTACTTTTCGCACTTACAGTTGTACTCTGTTTTAATTAGTGTTTACTTTTCCACTTGCTTACTCTGTCGTGCTTGTTTACTTTACAAAGGCAATGCCTTCCCTTTTTACTGGGATTTATGCCTTGGTGGTAGTCGTCAGCCCCTGGCCTATGGAAGGCGGGCTTGGGGTAGTCACGACACATGCCCCAAGGACGGGTCATGACAATATTCCTTCATTTTGATTATAACTCTTAATAACAAGTATAGATTTATTTCTAACAATTATCCCATTCTCATACCATTTATTTATAAAAACCCATTTCACTCAAATTATAGAAGTTTCTTTAGGTATTTCAAATAAAGTCCAGAATTTGTTCCTCTAAAATTCATTGAGCTCATATTGCATTACCTTAATCCAATACTCATAACCTAAAGACTCGTCATTATTATTAAGTTTAAGTTGGAAAGAAAAGACAAAAGTTCAATTTCATTCCTTAATGAACTACTAGGCCTATGGCATGAAAAGTTATGTTCAATACCTTTCTTACTACAAAAGTAGTGTTCAATATCATTCCTTAAGTTATGTTCAATACCATTCTTACTACAAAACTGGTTACACCATTTTACAGAGGGGTTCTATAAGTTGGAAAGTTATGTTCAATATCATTATTACTACAAAAAATTTCAAAATTAGAATTTACAAATTCTCTCATATGATCACTATGAATAGACATCAAGGGAAGGGTTTTCTTATTTTTAACTTTGGATAAAAAATTTAAAATAAAAAAAGTCTTCAAATTTCTTTGTGAGAAAATTAACCCATGTGTATTAGTGTAATCATCAACTAAGACGTATACATATTATTTTCCACAAATAATTCAAATTTTTTGTAGAACCAAATAAGTCCATGTGCACTAATTATAAATCATTAGAAGGTGAGACTTCACTAATATATTTAAAACTTTACTTATCATGCTTACTCTATTAACAAGGGTCGCAAACTTTAGAATAATAAAACCTAAGTTCTGGTAGATCCTTAATAATTCCTTTCTTAGTCAACTTAGATAAGTTTTTAGTGTTATAATGTCTTAAAAATCTATTTCACGACCGATATTTATCTTATATTTCACTAAGATAAGGTAAATATTTGCTCCAATGGCCTTCTAAGTTAATTGTATAAGCATTATCATGCTAATTTTCACAAATAATAAATTCATCCTTGGGACTAGGTACTAAAAATTTATCACTCTTAAATTTCACAAGGTAAAATTCATTAGATAATTTAATTATGATTATAAGGTTTTTCATAAGACAATTAACAGACCAAACATTAGAAAATAGGTCTTTTCTTAGAAGAACAATGTTACCTATTCTAATAATCTCTCATTAAACATTATCTATGAAAGTTACTTTTACACCTTTCATTTTGATAATATTATAAAAGATATCTTTATTTACAATCATGTGTTTGGAACATCCTCTATACATGTATCAGGTATTCTTATTGTTGGTACTGTCTTTGTTATCCTAAAAACAAAATGATTATCTTTTCAAAACCAAAACCTTCTTCAATATGGTAATGTTAAAAAATAAAACATTAGGAATCCATAATTGTTTAGAAAAATAGGATATGTGAAATACTAAAAATTTAACTTTGTTTAAGAAAAAAAATCAATGGCCACCAATTTGAAACTTGGTGAAGAAAGGTTCATTTTTAATAAGAAATAAATTATTACTAAAAACAGGTTTTTTATAAGTATAAATCATTCTAAAACCATTACCATGAGTATGGATTTTTTTATACATTTTATCAAAAATTTCCTTTTTAGTGGTAACTTTTGAAAAAATGTTTCTCAAACATGAGATTTTATATTTTAGTTTTACAACTAAATCTTTATCCTCACAAGTAATAGTTTATAATTTAATTTAGTTTCTAAAACATATTTTTCAGAAACTACTTTATCAAGATATTTAGAAATATTTTATTTCTCAAGAATAGTCTCATCAAGATAATTTGAATGATATAATATTTTATTTGTCAAAGAACTTATCCTTTAATTAGAATTAGTATGTTTTCCTAGAGTACTATCAAGTTTTATATAAATTTTTCAATTTTCATTTTCTAAAAGTATTAAAAAATGAGAAAATCCATCATAATAAGGAAGAGTATTTTCATCTACTGAGGAAGATTCTTCGTTAGAAGATATATAATTCTTCTCATCATGGTAATTATAACTTAAATACATATTGGTAAGGTTTTCAATTATTCATACCTTATCCATAAGACATTGATTTATGTTAGGTACATTGGTATAAAGACCTATGTTCCTCTGTCCAGAACTATTATTATTTGATGAATTTTCTAAATAATTAGCTTCACTAGCACTCCAGGTGTCAGAAGTTTTTAGAAATTTATTTATCTTTGATTTTTAATACTTTTTAGTATTCTTATATGAATTATTTTCCTTTCTATCTATCCTATTCATATTTTTACAATATGATCTGATGTGTTCAACATTCTTTCATTCATAAAAAGTGAATTTTTCTTTATTTTCATTTCTATCCTGATTTTCTTTCTCGTATCTGGATTTGAAATCTTTATTTCCAACTGTTTTACTCATCCTTATTTCCATATTTTCTAATTCATTCTTATAATGCTTAGAAGTCTCTGAATTATATTTAATAAAAAAATTATTCTTTCTAGAAGATATAAAAACTTTCTCTACAGATTTTGATTTTGAAGATAAGGTTTATTTTTTAGTAAAGGCAACACCACTATTTTTCTTTTCCTTTTTCTTAGCATCTATTTTTAATCTACCCTAATATTTCATTAGGGTACCAATAAAATATTTCAAGGAAATATTATTTAACTTTCTTGTTTCATCAACAGAAGTCCTTTTTTATTCCCATTTCGTAGCCATTATGTCAAAAAAATTCTCCACATGGTTCTTATGATCAAGACCTTTCACACCAATAGATTTTAAGATGTTTATAATATTCATAAACATATAAGTTATCTTGGAAACATATTCTCTTAGTAAGAAATAAAATACTTGATAATCTACTTTTAATATACCTCTACAAATCTTAATAGCTTTAGATGTACCAAAATTTTTAATCTCAATTTTTTCTAAATATTCTTAGTAACTTTACAAGAATAAATCTTATTTTAAAAGATTCTAATCATAGAACATAAAAAAGAATTCCTTACTCTTTATATTAATTGATATTGTTTTTTTCTTTATGAGTAAAACCAGTTACACCCTTATCAATAATTTTTAAATCTCTAATCAACATTACAAAATTACTAACACCTATTTTGATAAAAAAAATCATTCAATCCCTCCAGTACTCATAATCAGAACCATCAAGTATGGTAGTTGTTTTAAGATTAAGATTGTCTATGCATTTAATATTATTTCTTACTATATTTAAAAATATATTATTTTCCACAAAACACATTATTTAAAAAAGTTTTATAAACAAAAAGTTTATAACAAAAACTTCAGCAACTTGTAATAGTAAAGAAATTAAAAACTTCAACAAGTATATGAGTAGTGGAATCCTACTACGATACCAATTTTTGGATCAGTATTATAAAACAAATTTTGATTAAAATTTTAAGAATATTCTTATATGTTTTACATACAAAATGGGTGAATATTATTTTTAAAAACATTGTTTAAAAGAATTAATCTAAAAAATACACAAATCCTCTTAAAGTATATTATCAAACATGTACCTCAGTCTAATGATCACAATCACAGAATTAGAACCTAGCTATAGTCTGATTAAATTAGTGGAAAATTTCAAAGCTATTATGGGTCTACTTAATCAAAGTATGTAAATTGTAATCATGATAGATATGATAAAAATAATGTGTTTTTATATTCATAATCAGTTTAAATAATATAAAACAACAAAAATAATAGAAATATGCCTATTAGGATTCACTTTCTATTAAATGCACAGTAGAATATAAAAACTTTTATATAATAAGTAATATAATTGATGAAAAAATAAATAATGAGTTTTATGAAATTAAAAAGATAATTATTTTAACCTTAAGATAAAGATAGTCTATAACCCAGATTAAGGTATCCATTATTTTATAATTATAATAAAGTATGTATTTCCTTACTAAGTAAATCCATTGATATGATGATTAGTATGGATCTACCTTCCTATCCAAGGAATCCCTCAGTATAATGATTGTCTTTACTCTGTATACCTATCCCCGGTAGCCCTTGATCTGATGGATAATATTTTCCATCTTCTTAGAACAAAAAACCCTCAATAATTATGATGATCAGAGGTGGAAACAATTACAAAACAATTATTAAGAAGGAAACATGATAAGGTTTTCTTAAGAAGGCTAGTATCTATAAGAAATTTAAAGATTAAGAACGAGTTGTTCAAACTATGTATTCTTTAAAAAATTAAAGATATAATTTAATTTATCAGCTTCAAACTCTTGAAATGAATTGGTATTTATAGGCATCTTCCCAATGGTCATATTCTCCAAGTTTATTTCAACTACATCAGACACCTTGTACTTGAAATCTCATGACAACCTATCGTAACTAGAGGTCCGACGTTGTATTAATTTACACCATTATAGTGTAAAATGTTTTCCTTACATTAGACATAAATCATCCATATTCATACTATAAACATAGTCAGTATGGTGGAATTTCTTATGAATTTAAATGTAATAATCCTTATGAATAAAAATCTGATATTATTAGTTCTATTTTCATTATGATGTTTCATAATTTTTCAGTATAATAAACAAGAAAAAAGTTTTAATTTCTGATCTGATAAAGGTGAGTCTGATGTTTATTGGACACATAATCATCACGATTATCATAATGATGAATGTAATGTTTATATCCATAATAATTTATAAATTATTCTAAGTGTGTTAAATTTATTTTTTTCTACAAAAACATTCTAAAACACTTTGAACATAAAAAGTTAATAAAACATGTTTTTAAGAAAGATTTTTTTATTTCCAAAACAAAAGGAATGGAAAAGTAATAATTATGTCTTTTGACTCAACAAGTTTATTTATATAGGATTTTAATTAGTTCATTTAAAAAAACAAATAAATAAATTACTTATTTTTTTAATTAAATGTTCCCATCAATGTATGCCTAAACCAGATGTCTGATGCCGACCAACCATAGGTCGCACCTTGGGAAACCTCACATTCTGGAATCAACTATGGTCTTGGATTTCCAATCCAAGGATCTATTTAGGAGTTATTCCACTTTTTTAGTAAAACAACATGAAAAAAATATTTATATATTTAATGTCTTTATAATATCAAATATGGGCCCACCATGCCTCAGAATCTCATGCCATCTCTGTATCTAGCATAGAAAATATTCCTTAAATTATTTCAAATCCTTAAAATGAAAAAGAAGAGACACTACATTATTCCCTGGTTAGGGATTTTCATCCCTAAAAAACATAAGCTAAGAAAATATTGGTATATTGTGCCTTTATCTGGTTGTCCTTCTCCCAGGATCTCTCTTACATGCTCCCTTGATATCATATCTCACAAAACAAGTGGATGTCCTAACCTCAAAGGATCTTCTCCTATTGATCTTTAATCACCACTAGGTACTCATCGATGGTGACTCCATCTTTGATGTCCATCTTTCCCAGTCAATGACGTGCATTGGATCATGCACATTTCACCTCTATTGTGACACATGTAAGACATCATGTAACCACTCCAACTATGGTGGTATAGATAAATGATAAGAAACATCCCCATATCTCCACAATATATCAAACATCCAAAATAATCTCAAGGATAGCGTTCCCACTTGTTAAATATCCTTAATCATTATCATGGGAATAATCTCAGGAAAACATAGCCTCACTTCTTGAACTCCAAGGGCATATAATGCCAATCTTCATAAGATTTTTTTCAGTTTTGGGCTCTTCTCATTCATTCATGGATCACATAAACCTTATCTATCATTGTATATAACATCTTTGTAAAGACCCGTAAAATTCAAGGGAATTTTTTTCTTAATTTTCTTTAGAATTTTACAAGAGCGCGGTTTCAGACGGCACCTGATTCCGAGGCCCGGAGTGCCTGGAATTAATTTCCGAAGTTTGGCTCGGGTACGTTCAGTGAACGAACGAGCGGGAATTCCTAACTTTTGATCTGGTGCTCGGAATTGAAATCTGAGGGCACCGATGAACTCGCAGCGCCGATTTTCGCTTAAAGAGACCTTTTCGGGAGTTGCGTTTGTTGCGGGTTGAAAGTTAAGTTTTGGGGTTTTCAGTTGTGTTAAATAAAATTTGTGTAAGACAAATTTTATTTTTAGTTTGTTAAAAACCTACCTAAGGGGGTTGGAAGTGGGACCCACACCCACTTAACCTCCCTTGGGAGGATTAAGTGTGGTGGGGCCCACACGAACCCCTAGACTTTTCAAGTTCCCTTAACCCCCTCTTTATTGGCTTAAGTTACTCTTATTTAATTATGGGAGTTAAGTCTTTTTGAATTTCAAACTTTGAAATTCTTTTGTGTTATGTGTTAATAAAATAAGAGGTAGTCTTATTTTATTTTGAGTTCTTTGTTTGTCTTTTTGAGAGCTCCTCTTCATCTTCAAGCTCTGACGAAGAACGAAGAACACTCAAACTCCGACGAAGAACGACGCCTCTCTTCTTCGTCCTCGGAGTCAACAAGAGGGAACGCCGCTTCCTCCTCGGACCTTCTTCGTCGGCAAATGAAGTTTCGCCAACGACGTATCTCTTCGGGCATAACACTTCGTCAACGGATTTGACGAACGACGACCGCGACGCCCGACCTCCGCGACGCCGTCTTCCGCGGAACGTAGACGAATCTCGAACCTTAAACCAAGGTAGGGGTTGTTGATTTCATTTTGGTTTCCTTATTCCTTTTCTTGCTCGTGGATCGCATGTCTACGTGAGGCATTTAATTATTTTATATACGTGTTATTGTTAACGCGAGGGGGGCCGGACCGCACGAACACGGCCGAAACCCCCTCCATCGTTTATGTTTATTCATGCGGGTGGAAGCAAGTGGCGTGGTGCCGTCGCACCACGCGGATGATCGTACAAATAATTTACGCGGCGCCGTCGCGCTACGTCAAGGAAAAATCTT
The DNA here is from genome assembly GCA_963277665.1 of Viscum album. Classification (NCBI taxonomy): domain Eukaryota; kingdom Viridiplantae; phylum Streptophyta; class Magnoliopsida; order Santalales; family Viscaceae; genus Viscum; species Viscum album. The sequence goes on from OY728153.1 coordinate 1,240,627,919, forward strand.
CAAGAACGCGACGCCGTCGCGCCGCGTTGAAAAGAATCATGGCACGGTGAAAGGGGCGCGGTGCCGTCGCACCGCGCCGGACGACGAACACCGCGGCCGGTTCCGGGCCGCGGCGGGACGAGAAGACCGCGGCCGGTTCCGGGCCGCGGCGGGACGAGAAGACTGCGGCCGGTTCCGGGCCGCGGCGGGACAAGAAGACCGCGGCCGGTTCCGGGCCGCGGCGGAAGAGGAGACCGGCGGCCGGGCCGCCGGCGTCGGAAGTCGAAGGCGGGACCGGAATTTCCGGTCCCGTTGGTAAAAACCGGCCGGCCAGCTGGCCGGCCGGATGACATAAAACCGGGGGAATAAATCCCCCGGCCGGTTCAACAAAAACCCCCCTCTTAATGAGGGGGGGCGGTTCTTGAGGGAAGGGGGCAGCCGCCCCCTTGGTTCGGCGCCAGCAGCCCCCCCCCCCCCCCCCCCACGTGAGGGGGGGGGGGCGGTTTTAAAAGAACCGGCGCGGCACAAAGGCCGCGCCACTTTGAAGAACCGCGGGGCTTAGCCCCCGCGTGCGCAGCCCGTGCGGCGCCGGACGTCGCCGCCGCGGCCCGCCGCCGTCGTCGCCGCGCCGCCGCGCCGCCGCGCCGCCCAGGGGGTGGGTCGGGCCGGGTCGGCCCGGACCCGGACCCCCCCGTTTCGAACCAGTTTTGGTTTTTGGCTCATAACTTGAGCCTCGGACCTCCGATCGACGAACCGTCAGCGGCAACGCGATCCTTGGATCGAGACGGTCGTTTCGGTATATCGCACTCAAGGTTTCGGTTAACTTTGAGTTCGGCCGGGTTGGTTCGTTCACGAAACCAACCGGGCCTTCGGAGCCGAAACGCCCATATCTTGAGCTACGAACGTCCGATTGACGCGCCGTCAGTCGCGTTGTGTTCCTCTTAGTGAGACGGATCTTTTGGCATACTCCGCCTGAGGTTTGGACGCAGGTGGAGTACGGTCGGGTTGGTTTTGCCTTAAAAACCAACCGGGCCCCGGAGACGAAAATGCCAATAACTCTCAGACCGGGCGTCCGATCGACGCGCCGTCTGTTACGTTGAGTTCCTGTTGACGATACGGAACTTTTGGATACATCAACTTCGGTCTTCGTGACAGTTGATGTATCAGCCTCTCGGCTCGTGGAGCGGACCCTCCGTACGAGTTTGCTGTGTGCGGGAACCCTAGTGCTGGCTGCGACTGCTACTACTGCTACGACTGCTACTGTGACTGCGACGACGACAGTACAGAGATCATGTGTGGATTTGACGACGACAGTACAGAGATCCTATGTGGATTCGACGACGACGACTTCAGCACTCAGCGATCCTACGTGGATCAGTGCTACAGGTCCTGTGTGGGCCCGATCCTGTGTGGGTCCTTGCGCTCAGCGGTTCTGTGTGAGCCAGCGCCTACAGGTTCTGTGTGAGCCCGATCCTGTGTGGGTCTTCTGCGGGGGTTAGTTACCTATCGATCCTTCGTGGGTCCGACGACTTAGATGGATCAGTGATCATCTTTATCGTCCTTGAAGAAGTATACCTGTGTGAGCTGAATCCTGTTGCTTTCCTGTGTGGATTGTGTTGAGCAATCCTGTGTGGATTATGTTTTGCTTTCCTATGTGGAATATGTATACTTTCCTGCGTGGACTGAGTTGTACTTGGGCTCGGAGGTTGGAGCGTATTTTAATTGATGACTTAGGTATATGTATGGGCATATACCTAAGCAGTGTCGGTTGTTACTTCGTGATTGTACTTTTCTTCGTGGTTTATCCTTTGTGGATTTGAGAGACCTTCAGGGGTCTCGGGGTCCCTACTGAGTAGCTTATACTCACCCCTGCACGGGCTTTGCCCGCACTACGTTGTGTTGGTTGCAGACGACGGACAGCGTTGACCCTAGCTGAGGCTTGTAGAGCGGGACGGTACCCGGAGGTGGACCACTGGGCGGGACGTGCACGGAGCGGACGGCGGGACCCGTGGAGCAGAGGAGCTATCTGTACCCACCCTTCAGGTGGGATTTCCGGTGGACAGCTCGGAGTAGCGGCCTTTACTTTACAGTTGCTGTTTTTCCCTTTTCGAGTTGTACTTTACTTTCAGTTTGGGTTTGTATACTGGCCCATTTACTTTTCCGCACTTTCAGTCGTACTCTGCTTGCTTAGTGTTTACTTTCCGCTTGTTTACTCTGTGGTGTGTGTTTACTTAACAAAGGCAATGCCTTCTCTTTTTACCGGGATTTACGCCTTGGTGCTAGTCGCCAGCCCCTGGCCTATGGAAGGCGGGCTTGGGGTAGTCACGGCACGGACCCCGAGGGCGGGTCGTGACAAATTGGTATCAGAGGAGTTCGGTTCTACCGCGAACTCTGATATTTTCTATGTGAAGCAATAATGTTTAGCATATTGAGTGTGGTTATCAGTCCAGGGAGTCCAGTGTTGGTGCGGCGGCCGACGTATCCGTACACCAGGACCCTGACTTCTGATTTCCGACTTAATGCATGAAAACATTAATTGTGTGTGTGTTTCAAAGTTTTCTTTGTGATTACTTATATCAGCTCACCAGGTATATTGTTCTAACCGTGGTGCACCTGTTTCCTTTTCAGGATGGCCCCACGACGGCAGCCAGCTAGGGTTCCGAGAGTCGAGCGAGACGACAGCCCACCGAGCGACGAGGCCTCGGTACAGGGCCCTTTGCCAGTAGTGGCACCGGCTGTAGCTCTACCCGCCGAGCCCCCGATGCTTCCAGCAGCAGCCGCTGACGATGCACGTCACCTCAACGCACTGCATGAGTTTCAGCGCCAGCGACCGCCCAGGTTTCGCGGGGAGACGGATCCTCAGGCAGCAGAGGACTGGCTGGAGGCAGTGGTTCGAGTGTTTAGGCTAGTGAGGACACCAGCAGACCTCATGGTGATCCTCGCTGCGAGCCTACTACACGCAGCAGCAGGACGATGGTGGAGCTTGATTCTCCAGGTTCACGATGAGGCATCCTTGCTCTGGACGGACTTCGAGAGCCTCTTCCGCTCTGAGTTCGTCCCGGCCACCCTCCGAGCGGTGCGCATCCAGGAGCTTCTACAACTGCGGCAGGGCAGCATGACGGTCGCTCAGTACTCGGCGAGATTTACCGATCTCTCGCCCTACTCGACCGACATGGTACGGGACCCATTCTTCCGGGCCCGGACCTTCGAGCAGGGTTTGAGACACGAGATCAGGGCATCGCTGATCTCCCTCAGCATACCGACTCAGACAGGAGTACTGGAGCGGGCCCTTCTGATCGAGAGCTTCCTTGCTGTGTCTACACCAGCACAGCGACCCACCGCAGGGCGGCACGTGGCAGAGTCATCTGCAGCAGGCAGTCGACGGATGACTCAGGGGTCCAGACAGACCAGACCTTCAGGCAGACGACCTCAGGGCACTGGCTCAGCAGTGCGGGGCACACAGCGCGGAGCCAGTCTTACGAGAGGCAGACCGTGCTACTCGTGCGGCGGGCAGGGCCACATGGCTCGCGACTGCCCGACCCGCCGTGCCGAGGAGCAGCAGTCAGTTGATGGACCACCGAGGCAGAGGCAGAGGATCGACCGTGGCGGTCCGCAGGGAGGAGGCGGACGAGGCAGAGGAGCTGGACGAGCAGCTGGTGGTGGCCGACGCTTTGAGGCTCTACCACCACCACCACCAGGAGGTCCACCCCGACCACAGGGAGCTGGCGGGCAGCGACAGGCACAGCTCCAGGCAGCAGAGGCCTACGACCACGGCGCACCCGAGATGATTCGAGGTACTATCTGTGTCTATTCCACCCTTGCTGCAGTTCTTATAGACACAGGAGCGAGTCATTCTTTCATAGCCGTTGCCCTTGTTCGGAGCTCGGAGATTCCGACAGAGCCATTGGCTCGATCCTTACGGCTAGAGACTCCTACGGGAGCAGACTCGACGATTACGCACTGGTACCGGCAGTGTGAGCTTACTCTAGGAGGCGAGAGCTTCGGCTGGGATCTTCTTGTAGCAGCGTCGAGGCCTTACGACGTCATCTTGGGCATGGATTGGCTGTCTACGGTCCATGCACAGATTGACTGTTTTAGGCGCAAGGTGCGATGTGTACGCACCGACGGGAGCAGGTTCACCTTCACCGGCGAGAAGGGAGCCTTAGCAGCACAGGATGGACTTCCGCGGAGGAGAGGACAGCCCATCACTCATCAGTTGGCTAGCCTTATCCTTGGAGCAGTTGACGTGCGGAGTCCTGGTTTTCCTGCAGTGGTGGATCAGTTTGCGGACGTTTTTCCCGACGACGTTCCAGGGCTACCTCCTCGCAGAGAGGTAGACTTTTATATTGACTTGTACCCCGGGACAGCCCCGATATCCACTCCAGCATATCGGATGGCCCCCGCCGAGCTTCGAGATCTACGGGTACAGTTGGAGGACTTGCAGGGCAAGGGGTTCATCCGACCCAGTGTTTCACCCTGGGCTTCCCCGATATTGTTCGCCAAGAAGGCGGACGGGAGCTTGCGACTTTGTGTTGACTATCGTCGCCTGAACCAGGTGACAGTGAGGAACAAGTATCCGCTACCGAGGATTGATGACCTCTTTGATCAGCTCAAGGGAGCACGGTGGTTCTCGAAGATAGACCTCAGGTCAGGCTATCATCAGCTCAGAGTCAGAGACGAGGATGTGCAGAAGACGGCCTTCAGATGTCGGTATGGCCACTATGAGTTCTTGGTTATGCCTTTCGGTGTAACCAATGCTCCAGCAGTGTTCATGGCTCTCATGAACAGGATCTTTCAGCCATACCTCGATCGGTTTGTCGTGGTCTTCATCGACGACATTCTGATTTACTCTACGATAGAGGAGGAGCACGCCTATCACTTGCGAGTTGTCCTTGACACACTCCGAGAGCACCAGCTTTATGGTAAGCTCTCGAAGTGCCAGTTCTGGATACGTGAGGTCCACTTTTTGGGACACGTTATCTCTGAGGTAGGAGTTGCAGTGGATCCCGCGAAGATTGAGGCTGTGTTAGCATGGGAGCCACCCAGGAGCGTGACTGAGGTTCGGAGTTTCTTGGGACTAGCTGGATACTATCGGAGATTTGTGTCGAACTTCTCCAGAGTTGCGGCATCACTCACAGCTTTGACGAAGAAGGGGAAACCCTTCGTGTGGTCAGACAGATGTCAGCAGAGCTTTCAGGAGCTGAGACAGAGATTGACTAGCGCACCTATCTTGAGGTTGCCTGAGGAGGGAGTAGGGTACATAGTCTACTGCGATGCATCAGGGACCGGACTCGGATGTGTTCTGATGCAGGAGCGGGCAGTGATCACCTATGGATCACGACAGTTGAGGCCGCATGAGCAGAACTACGCTACCCATGACCTGGAGTTAGCAGCAGTGGTCTTCGCTCTGAAGACATGGCGACACTATCTGATGGGCGAGCGCTTTACAGTCTTTTCCAATCATCAGAGTCTCAGGTATATCTTCTCGCAGAAGGACCTGAACCTGAGACAGCGTCGATGGCTCGAGTTCCTCCAGGACTATGACTTTGAGATAGTCTATACTCCTGGGAAGGGAAACGTAGTAGCCGATGCCCTCAGCAGGAGGACGGGCATTCAGCTACTTGAGGAGGCGACAGAGCAGCTAGCCTCTTTGCAGATATCCTTCGTGGATAGAGATGGAGCAGCCTTTCTTCAGTCTCTCACAGTCACTCCTCCACTACTGCAGCGAGTCAGGGAGGCACAGCACGGGGACACTGACTGTGAGACACGGCGTGCACAGATATCCTCGGGACAGGCACCTGATGGTTTCTCCCTTGGAGCAGAGCACGACATCCTTTTCAGAGGACGTACCACGGTACCAGTCGCTTTGCGAGAAGAAGTGCTGAGGGAGTTTCACACTTCTCCTTTGGCGGTACATCCTGGAGTGGCGAAGATGTACCGGGACCTCAGACGACAGCACTGGTGGCCGGGCATGAAGAAGGCAGTAGCAGAGTTCGTTTCTCGATGCCTTACCCGCCAGCAGGTGAAGGCAGAGCATCAGGTACCAGCAGGCTTGGTACAGCCCTTGGAGGTTCCGGAGTGGAAGTGGGACGGCATATCTATGGACTTCGTGACTGGACTTCCACGCACTTCCAGAGTTCACGACTCCATCTGGGTGATTGTTGACCGACTCACCAAGTCGGCACACTTCTTACCCATCAGAGAGCAGGGCTCAGTGGAGAGCTTGGGACGTCTCTACGTTCAGGAGATTGTGCGGCTCCACGGCGTGCCATCATCTATCATTTCCGATCGAGATGCCCGCTTTACTTCCCGGCTTTGGAAGGGGTTACAGGAGGCGTTCGGTACGCAGCTACGTCTTAGCACAGCTTTTCACCCTCAGACGGATGGTCAGACGGAGAGGACCATTCAGACTCTCGAGGACATGCTCTGCGCATGTGTCCTTGACTTTGGTCGTAGCTGGGAGGACCACCTACCTTTGGTAGAGTTCGCGTACAACAACAGCTACCACTCCACCATCGGGATGGCACCGTACGAGGCGTTGTACGGCCGACCATGTAGATCTCCTTTGTGCTGGACAGACCCTGGGGAGTCAGCACTGGTGGGACTGGAGATGGTCCAGGCCACGACAGAGAAGGTCCAGGTCATCCAGGAGCGGATGAGGATAGCTCAGAGCCGGCAGAAGTCATACGCTGACAGGAGGCGGAGGCCACTGGAGTTCGAGGATGGCGACCACGTCTTCTTACGGGTCTCACCTCGACGTGGTATTCGGAGATTTGGCCGAGGCGGCAAGTTATCTCCGCGCTTCATCGGACCCTTCCAGATTCTCAGCAGGATTGGCGAGGTGGCTTATCGCCTGGCTCTACCACCTCAGTTGCACCGGGTGCACGACGTCTTCCACGTATCCCAGCTGAGGAGATACGTGCACGACCCGACGCACATCATTGACCATGGGGAGCTTGACGTTGACGATGGGGCGACTTTTACGGAGGTCCCGGTGGAGATAGAGGATCGACAGGAGCGGGTCCTGCGTGGGCGATCGATTCCTCTTGTGCGCATCAGATGGCAGCACGGGAATCTCCAGGAGAGCACATGGGAGCGGGAGGCTCAGATGCGTGCTCAGTACCCTCTTTTGTTTCCCTAGTTTTTGTTATATCTTTACGGGGACGTAAAGCCCTGAGGTGGGAGTAATGTAAAGACCCGTAAAATTCAAGGGAATTTTTTTCTTAATTTTCTTTAGAATTTTACAAGAGCGCGGTTTCAGACGGCACCTGATTCCGAGGCCCGGAGTGCCCGGAATTAATTTCCGAAGTTTGGCTCGGGTACGTTCAGTGAACGAACGAGCGGGAATTCCTAACTTTTGATCCGGTGCTCGGAATTGAAATCCGAGGGCACCGATGAACTCACAGCGCCGATTTTCGCTTAAAGAGACCTTTTCGGGAGTTGCGTTTGTTGCGGGTTGAAAGTTAAGTTTTGGGGTTTTCAGTTGTGTTAAATAAAATTTGTGTAAGACAAATTTTATTTTTAGTTTGTTAAAAACCTACCTAAGGGGGTTGGAAGTGGGACCCACACCCACTTAACCTCCCTTGGGAGGATTAAGTGTGGTGGGGCCCACACGAACCCCTAGACTTTTCAAGTTCCCTTAACCCCCTCTTTATTGGCTTAAGTTACTCTTATTTAATTATGGGAGTTAAGTCTTTTTGAATTTCAAACTTTGAAATTCTTTTGTGTTATGTGTTAATAAAATAAGAGGTAGTCTTATTTTATTTTGAGTTATTTGTTTGTCTTTTTGAGAGCTCCTCTTCATCTTCAAGCTCTGACGAAGAACGAAGAACGCTCAAACTCCGACGAAGAACGACGCCTCTCTTCTTCGTCCTCGGAGTCAACAAGAGGGAACGCCGCTTCCTCCTCGGACCTTCTTCGTCGGCAAACGAAGTTTCTCCAACGACGTATCTCTTCGGGCATAACACTTCGTCAACGGATTTGACGAACGAAGACCGCGACGCCCGACCTCCGCGACGCCGTCTTCCGCGGAACGTAGACGAATCTCGAACCTTAAACCAAGGTAGGGGTTGTTGATTTCATTTTGGTTTCCTTATTCCTTTTCTTGCTCGTGGATCGCATGTCTACGTGAGGCATTTAATTATTTTATATAAGTGTTATTGTTAACGCGAGGGGGGCCGGACCGCACGAACACGGCCGAAACCCCCTCCATCGTTTATGTTTATTCATGCGGGTGGAAGCAAGTGGAGTGGTGCCGTCGCACCACGCGGATGATCGTACAAATAATTTACGCGGCGCCGTCGCGCTACGTCAAGGAAAAATCTTCAAGAAAGTGACGCCGTCGCGCCGCGTTGAAAAGAATCATGGCACGGCGAAAGGGGCGCGGTGCCGTCGCACCGCGCCGGACGACGAACACCGCGGCCGGTTCCGGGCCGCGGCGGGACGAGAAGACCGCGGCCGGTTCCGGGCCGCGGTGGGACGAGAAGACCGCGGCCGGTTCCGGGCCGCGGCGGGACGAGAAGACCGCGGCCGGTTCCGGGCCGCGGCGGAAGAGGAGACCGGCGGCCGGGCCGCCGGCGTCGGAAGTCGAAGGCGGGACCGTTCCGGTCCCGTTGGTAAAAACCGGCCGGCCAGTTGGCCGGCCGGATGACATAAAACCGGGGGAATAAATACCCCGGCCGGTTCAACAAAAACCCCCCTCTTGATGAGGGGGGGCGGTTCTTGAGGGAAGGGGGCCGCCGCCCCCTTGGTTCGGCGCCAGCAGGCCCCCCCCCACGTGAGGGGGGGGGGGGCGGTTTTAAAAGAACCGGTGCGGCACAAAGGCCGCGCCACTTTGAAGAACCGCGGGGCTTAGCCCCCGCGTGCGCAGCCCGTGCGGCGCCAGACGCCGCCGCCGCGGCCCGCCGCCGCCGCCGCCCAGGGGGGGTCGGGCCTGGTCGGCCCGGACCCGGACCCCCCCGTTTCGAACCAGTTTTGGTTTTTGGCTCATAACTTGAGCCTCGGACCTCCGATCGACGAACCGTCAGCGGCAACGCGATCCTTGGATCGAGACGGTCGTTTCGGTATATCGCACTCAAGGTTTCGGTTAACTTTGAGTTCGGCCGGGTTGGTTCGTTCACGAAACCAACCGGGCCTTCGGAGCCGAAACGCTCATATCTTGAGCTACGAACGTCCGATTGACGCGCCGTCAGTCGCGTTGTGTTCCTCTTAGTGAGACGGATCTTTTGGCATACTCCGCCCGAGGTTTGGACGCAGGTGGAGTATGGTCGGGTTGGTTTTGCCTTAAAAACCAACCGGGCCCCGGAGACCAAAATGCCAATAACTCTCAGACCGGGCGTCCGATCGACGCGCCGTCTGTTACGTTGAGTTCCTGTTGACGATACGGAACTTTTGGATACATCAACTTCGGTCTTCGTGACAGTTGATGTATCAGCCTCTCGGCTCGTGGAGCGGACCCTCCGTACGAGTTTTCTGTGTGCGGGAACCCTAGTGCTGGCTGCGACTGCTACTACTGCTACGACTGCTACTGTGACTGCGACGACGACATTACAGAGATCCTGTGTGGATTTGACGACGACAGTACAGAGATCCTATGTGGATTCGACGACGACGACTTCAGCACTCAGCGATCCTACGTGGATCAGTGCTACAGGTCCTGTGTGGGCCCGATCCTGTGTGGGTCCTTGCGCTCAGCGGTTCTGTGTGAGCCAGCGCCTACAGGTTCTGTGTGAGCCCGATCCTGTGTGGGTCTTCTGCGGGGGTTAGTTACCTATCGATCCTTCGTGGGTCCGACGACTTAGATGGATCAGTGATCATCTTTATCGTCCTTGAAGAAGTATACCTGTGTGAGCTGAATCCTGTTGCTTTCCTGTGTGGATTGTGTTGAGCAATCCTGTGTGGATTATGTTTTGCTTTCCTATGTGGAATACGTATACTTTCCTGCGTGGACTGAGTTGTACTTGGGCTCGGAGGTTGGAGCGTATTTTAATTGATGACTTAGGTATATGTATGGGCATATACCTAAGCAGTGTCGGTTGTTACTTCGTGATTGTACTTTTCTTCGTGGTTTATCCTTTGTGGATTTGAGAGACCTTCAGGGGTCTCGGGGTCCCTACTGAGTAGCTTATACTCACCCCTGCACGGGCTTCGCCCGCACTACGTTGTGTTGGTTGCAGACGACGGACAGCGTTGACCCTAGCTGAGGCTTGTAGAGCGGGACGGTACCCGGAGGTGGACCGCTGGGCGGGACGTGCACGGAGCGGACGGCGGGACCCGTGGAGCAGAGGAGCTATCTGTACCCACCCTTCAGGTGGGATTTCCGGTGGACAGCTCGGAGTAGCGGCCTTTACTTTACAGTTTCTGTTTTTCCCTTTTCGAGTTGTACTTTACTTTCAGTTTGGGTTTGTATACTGGCCCATTTACTTTTCCGCACTTTCAGTCGTACTCTGCTTGCTTAGTGTTTACTTTCCGCTTGTTTACTCTGTGGTGTGTGTTTACTTAACAAAGGCAATGCCTTCCCTTTTTACCGGGATTTACGCCTTGGTGCTAGTCGCCAGCCCCTGGCCTATGGAAGGCGGGCTTGGGGTAGTCACGGCACGGACCCCGAGGGCGGGTCGTGACAATCTTTATCCAAACATGATATATCTCACCAATCTCAAACCAGCATAAGAGTAACCTACATGTTCTCTTGTACAAGTCCTCGAAAGGTGTCATACTGATCCTAGAGTAATAACTATTATTTTAATCAAAATATACCAATGTAAAGTGATCCTACCAACTCTAGAAGAAGTCCAAAACACAAGATCTTAGATATCCTCCAAAGACATGATAGTTTTATCAGTATTCCAATTCGTCTAGGGGTGAAACGTTGTACTCATCTGCAACTGGATCCTAAATGCCTCATCATGACCTCTCCACATCTATGATGTAAACCACCTATCATGATTAGAGAAAATATTAAAGGGTACACCATGTATTACAATGACCTTTCACATATATAACTCTCTTGGATTCTTTATAAAACTATTCTCCCTGTGTAAAAGGAAGTGTTCCGACTTCGTTAGTTGGTAGACTATCACCAAGATGGAATTGTGGAATATCACTATCTGTGGAATCCCTATTAAAAATTATATGAATATTTCATCTCATTTTCAATATTGGATCTCAAGAGGATGTGTAAAACCTTTTAGAACCCGGTGCTCATCCTTTTCCAGCTGATATGTGAGACAATGAGAGATGAACCTGAGAATGATCCACCTCATTTAAGCCCATAAAAACCATAATTAAAGGTCCCTATATATCATTCCTACACCAGGATATACAACTAAAGGAGAAGTCTGAAACTCCATCATCACCTCCCCTGGCATCATGACTAGAACCACCTTCCATATCTGGAAAATGATAATGTGTTTCCCTCCTTCATAAAATCAATCTACTAAATCTTTCAAATATATCTGATCATAAAGAACTACACAATCTATGTATTCTAACTAGGCCTCCCTTGCATGATAAAGAAGTGAAGAAGTCTACACTATTTAATGAATATAACTTGCACACCTCTCCTCCACTAGGGTCAGCTACAATGAATCTAACTTCTTAGATTCTTCCTCCACAATATGAGAATGGGACTTCCTACTAAGGGAATATGCCACCATTTTTTCCTTCTGAGGAGTATAGACTATCTTGAAGTAATAGCCCCACAAGAAATCCAACTAGTGCCTCTATCTTAGTTTTAGATATATATGTATAAGGATATACATGATACTTTAATGGTATGAGTAAAAAATAAAATACTCTCCTATAAGATTGTGTATCTACATATTCAGAGTGAAGACTACAATTACTAACTTTAGGTCATGAGTCACATTATAGGATCCCATCATTTTCCAGGTACATCCCTCTTTGAGTTTTTTCATTTGAGACATAGTAGATGAGTCTTTTTAAGATACAGATATCCTTTATTATTGAAAATGACCTAAATCCTAGGGATGTATGTTTTTTAGAGTTAATAGAGTCTAGATATAAACATGTTAAATGTGTGTATGAGGGTTTTCCATGGTTTTAAAGGATTTGGAGGTGGATTGAGTCCTTTTGTTGATTTTGGGATGAAAAACTGTCTGCATTACATTTACATGTCGTGTATATGTATTACATGCCATTTAAATTCTTTCAGACACAATTTGTGAAAGGATACATTCTTTAAACTAATTCACAACATGAAAATAATTCACATCATGAAATTAAATTACACATCATATAATAGTCTATAGAGTTAAATATAATATAGGTTGATGGGTTTTTTGGTGTATACATCTAAAAAGATCTGAACAGTGTGTAAATGAGTTATACACCATGTAATTTCCTGAGAATCAATGTTAATGGTGTCGTGTAGGTGATTTTTCATTCCATCCATTGCAGCCTGCCTCCTCTTGAACCTATGGGGTTTCCAAACTGATTTTGGGATCCTTTTCTACTTTCTAAACATCCCATTTGTGTGATAAATACCTATTATGTCTTTGGACTTATTTCCCTTCATCTTCTATTATTCTCTTTTAAGGTGGTGGAATACATTGACTGAATTTAGGTTTGATTTTAATCTTTGTATGATTTGATCTAGGTTTCATCCTGAGATCTTCCATGCCTTTATTTTCATTAGATTTAACCTTTTTTGTTTCTAAATTCTTGGTTTATGGTATAAGGTCTAAATCTTAACCCTATAGTCTATTTAATTAAAATGTGTTCGAAATAATGTGATTGTACCAACATGGATTATGGATAAATTTATAAAAATAATAAATTAGATTATTATTTGGAATCCTTTTAGATTCAATTATTGTGACCTGGATTTTAACTACCTGTTGGGTGAGTAAAACCTTGATTAATATTAAATGTCTAATTCCTTAAATTATATTTTGAATGACATGATACTTTAGGTGATTTCATGATATAGAATCTTGAGGTAATTTATTTTTTCTTATTGATATGACTGTTCAACATTTTTAATATAAATGAAGTAATATTGAATGATAAATTGAAATTTTCATAATTAACCATTATTATTCATGATGTAATCTTGTGATATCCATGTTGTTGTCACTTATTGTATTATCATTTTGTAATGATTATATTGAGAGGTAATGGCCTAGTCCCACACTGTAATGCTTATATTGAGTAGGCTATGCCCATTCTCATGTTGTAATGCTTATATTGAGTGGGATCTTCAATGTCCCATGTTATAATGATTATATTGAGTGAGTTATGCTTATCCCATTACATAATGCTTATATTGAGTTATTTATACCCAACCCCATTTTAAAATGATTATATTGAGTAGGTTCTTCCTATTCCCGTGTAGAAATTCTTATATAGTGGGTTATGACCTAGATTTGTGTGATTTTACAATGGTATATGTTTTTTGGTTGGAATTTTTTATCTATATGCTCAAATACATCCTGATAGGGTTATGAAGCGGGTTGTTTTATATATTATATTGATTGATTAATTAATACACTTATTTATCACTTATTTTCATACTCTTACTATAAAAATGGTTATATTTGGATATGGTGATGTCAACCTACTGAGTTATACTCACACCCTACTTGGGTCACTGATTGTTAACTGAGAAGATTATATGGATGAAGGATTGGATAAGAGAAATGGACCTTGCTATTGATTTATTGCTTTCTGGATGGGTTGGAGTTTGGAGATGGGACCGACATGGGGTTTGGGACCATAGTCTTTTAGGTTTACTTTGTTTATACTAAATTATTTTATTGTATTGTTTTTAGTTTTACATTTAGATACATCTCAACATGTCATTACATAATTCATTACTATTGGTTTATTTTTTCCTCCTTTTATTTCCCAATGACATGAGATATTATTTTCACTTGTCTACTACTCTGATTATATAATTTATATTGATTTTTCCAATACTATGTAACACTATAATAGGGGTATATTATCCCCGCTATACTAATCAAATCCCTAATTATAGTCGATAGCCTCTATCATGTGGGGAGGCATGCTTAAGGGCTCGTAACCAATCCTTTCTGGTCATATGAGAGTGTGTTAGATCAGGGGATGTTAAAAAGTGGTATCAAGGAGAGGTTTTTGTTTTTTGTTTTTTTTTTACTTTTTAGGAAGGGTTAAAATGAGACTATGATGTGTTGGGTCATAGTAATGAGATATTTCATGGGATTATATAACCCATGTGTAAGGTAAAATCTTTGTTACCATGGATGGATAATTGTTTATAATTTTTTCTTGTTAGAAATGATGTTATTTCACCCTGGGTGATTCACATATTGTGTGGTGCTATTGTTTCATGATGTTATTGGTTCTTGAGATTTATAATCATGGACCATTATGGTATGATATATGTATGCATGCATCATGATAGGCATGTAGGGATATATATATTGAGATGCATTGTTCATGATAGGGACATATTTATTGCATGTGTTATATACTTTCATATATGAATTGTGGTATGAGATACCTCTTACATATACTAAATAGAATGAAATGAACTATTATTTCATGTTAAATCACTTGTAATCCATTCTTAGAGAGACTCAGAATATTGGTTCTCTGTTTTTTTCACTTATTTTGGTTAACCTTATTATTATATCTAGTTTTCTAAGTATTGGGTTTGTCTTGTAGATAAAATGACTCCAAATAATCTTTTAGTTAAGTGTAAAGAGAGTGTAAATCATCACACTTATAATGCAGTTAAACCAGAGTTTCAGGTAGCTCATGGGGGTCATATGGACGTTTAACTTCGTGACAGCTTCATGAGGGTCATGTGATCCATTGAAATGGATATTGTTCATATCGTTCCTTTGATTTCTTAGTTGATTAGAGAGTTCTAGCTACAGCATATACCTACATTCACTGGGTAGGGAGGCCCCTAGGTAGTCAAATTATGGATTGATTTTCTCTATAAGATCTTTAAGAATATTGAGATTCTTGTAGATAGAATGGTGAAGCTTGCTCCATATATGATTCACAGACCTTCCAAACATTTTAGGGATATTCAGGAGAAAGTAAAGTAGTAAGTGAAGTTATCTTGGAAGGAATTGGAGATTAAGTCCCTAATATATTTCTATCTTGAGACATTGATGGATGAGAAGTCTCGTGAGTTCCTACACCTAAAATAGGAGGGCATATCAGTGATGGAATATTCTGAATATTTCACCAACCTGTAACACATTGCACCATATTTATCTATATAGGAGATATCTAAAGAGAGATGCTTTTAGGATGCTCTTTAATATGATATCAGATCATAGGTGAATGTCTTCTGTCTAATAAATTTATAAGATTTGATGAATTAGGAACTCATCACGGAAGGGAATCTGAGAGAGGTCCTGATAAATGGCCATGATCTTTCAGCATTGTGAACTTAGAGCTCTTCTTCTAGTGTCAATACGCATCACTGTGATGGTTTTCACCAAGGAATTTTTTTTGAGCAATACATGTAGTGGGTATACATATTAAGATCATGTTTTACTATATTTTTTTCAATGTCAAAAGTTGGGACAAAAGAGGACTCAGTGTCAGTACCTAAAATTGGAGTTTCAATCTTGTGGAAATATGAACCAGCTATAGAGGGTTTTTAGGGGAATAAAATAAGAGAGAAGTGTCAAGGGTTTTGGATAGGTACCAAATCCTAGGAAGGACTTAGCTGATCTATAATATATAGGATGTTGGAGTTCCATAGGACACTCTAGTCGAGGCAGGGGATGTGGTACCACAATGTATAAATGGTAGTACCAATTATATGGAATAGATCAGGGGATTCAAACTGGTGCCCTAGGCAGAAGAGCTATTCAGTTTCATGTTATGCAGACTAATCTGGCTAGTGTGGATACATGACCATCTACTGTTATAGGTGAGATTCTTTTATCATATACCCTTTCTTGTGCTTTGATTAATATAGGAGCATTATATTCCTTTTTAACTTTTCTTTTTTAGATAGTTTGGTCTTGGGTGTGGAAAGCTTGTATGGTGCTTTAACCGTCGATAAAATATTGGAAGTGTGATTAGAGAATATTGAATGTTGTAAGGCATATTATCTAGATATTAGTAGATACCATTTATTTTAGGAATCGTTTGTTCTTTAAATGATAGGAATCAATTTGATTATTGGTATGGATTGTATTGTTTGATACAAGGATGACATCGACTATTACCTTAGAAGAGTAACATTTTTATCTCCAGAAGGAGGCATCTATTCTCACCTGGGTGAGTGGGATATTTAGTCTAGTCATGTAGGACCAATTTAGTGTAGATTGGATTATATAATGGCTTAGATAGCTGACCCTAGTCTAGATGATGGTGGGATTCCTAAGGGTTCTTTTCATATAGTGGTAGACCATTTTCAATGTGTCTTTACTAATGATTTCTAAGGATTACCACATGTGTGAGAGATTGAGTTCATGATCGAGTTTGATTCTGGAGAATAACCAGTTTCTATACTATTGTATAGGATTTAACCAGTAGAGATTTAGTATTTTAAAGTCTAGTTAGATGATCTAGAAGCTAAAGGTTTCATACTTATTGGGTTATGTAATCTCAGAGGCTAGTGTGTCAGTGTACCAATAGAAAATTTTAGCCAGAATACCTTGGGAGTGACTTAATAATGTCTTGAATATTTGGAGGTTTATGATTATATGAAGTTATTATTAGTGATTTTTCCAAGACTTATCAAATATAATAGAAAAGATTTCATGAATGACCATGAAGTAAGTGAAGTTTGTTTAGTCTAACACGTGAAAAGAAACTTTTTAGGAGGCAAAATGTAGTTTTACCTTAGGACCTATCCTCTCTTTATTTATGTTAGGTAAAGAAGATACCATGTACTGTGACACATCTATAGTTGGACTTGGAGCAGTTCTAATAGAGGAGGATCGAGTGGTTTCTTATGGATTCATACAGCTAAGATCTCACAAGAGGAATTATACTACTCATGGTTTTGATTTAGCAGTAGTAGTACATTCACTGGTATGTTGAGGGAATTTTCCCATGGGTGAGAGGTTTGTGGAATACACGGACCACAAGAGCCTCAGGTGCATCTTTTCTTAGCAGGACTTGAACCTTTAGTAGAGGAGGTGGGTCAATTATCTTCATTATTTCAACTTTGAGATGACTTATAAACTGGTTAAAGGAAATTCCACTACTAATTCATTGAGGTGAAATATATAGAAAGAGTTAGTGTGGGAGTCATGTAACAAGTGGTGTATGATGGTGCTCTTTGAAGACAAGAATCTAGATATTCAAGAATCTCATGGATGAATAGATGTAACTTCAACATCTATTACACACATGTTTTTGGAACATATTAAGATAGAGAAGATATTTAATATGGACAGAATAGTTTTTGAGAGATATCTTATATAGTGGGGAGACACCATCAAGATGGTTTATTATAGTGAAAATTATCCTATTTTCTATTACTGAGTATGGGTTCCTACAGGATTTATCAAGGATATTATGAGATAATTTCATGATTCTAGACAGGTGGTACATCCTGGTTTAACAATGATGTATTATGATCTCTATTGATATTACTATTGGTTAGGAATGAAGTAGGTAGTAGGATTTGTGGAAATATGTTTCACCAATCAGTAGTTTAAAGCTAAGTATCAGAGGCCAACTGTGATTTTTTTTCCTTTTCCCTTTTCTGAGTGGAAATGGGATAATGTCTCTATGGATATTGTGATAGTATTACCCAAGAAAAAGTATATGAATAGTGAAGTATGGGTGATCATGGATCATCTGATGATGGTGATCCACTTATTTCATATTAGGGATACCTTTATAGTTGATGATCTATATAGTGGTTATGTGTTCGAGGTATTTTGGTTTCATGTTGTTCTGAGGAGTTTCATTTTTGATAGAGATCCTCATTTCACATCATGGTTATAATAGGGTCTTTAGAAGTATCTCGGATCATATGTTCTTTTGATCATGACCTATTACTCTCATACTAACGGTCAATATGAGTGGACTATTCAAGTTTTAGAGGATATGTTGTAAGATTTTGTTTTTGATTTCAGTGGTTTATGGGAGAAGCATAAGGCACTTGTGGAGCTTTCATATAATAATAAATTCTATAATTCAATACATATGTCACATTTTAAGTATTTTTATGGTAGGACGTTCCGTTTACCTCTTTTCTAGTTGGAGGTAGGTATGTCGGTGCTTTATAGGCCTATTCTCATGCAAGAGACATCTAAGCAGGTTTTTTTGGTCAAAAGGCAGTTGGTGACCACACAAACCTCAAAAAAAATCCAAGGCTGGCCATTAGAGATGACCTTTAGAGTTCAAGGTTAGTCATCTTGTTTTCATTTGGGTGTCACTGAGGTTGGAGAAAAAAATATTAGGAAATAGGTAAATCTAGCACTCAAGTTTGTCTGGATGTTTTAAATAGTTGATAAGGACAGTCCAGTGGTGTACCAATTAGCCATTCAAAAGTTCTACTGCTCCATGAATGGTGTGTTTCAGGTTTCATATCCTCAGATATATTACCCTAACCCTTATCATTTTTTGATGTTAATGATGTAGATATTTGTGTTGATACGTCATTTGAATAGAATCTGATATGAATTGTGGACCATAGTGAGAATTATCTCTGGGGTAGGGAAATTACTTTAGTTCGAGTGTAGTGGAAGCACGGGCGTGTTCAGAAGGATACCTAGGAGAGGAAGTCTGATATACAAGAATAGTGGCCAGACTTATTCTTCATAACACCTTATTGGTTCTTGGTTTATCTCATGGACAAGTTGTTATATGGTGGGGAGGTTGAAACATCCCATATTTTTTTAGGTACGTCCCTCTTTGAGTTTTTTCATTTGAGAAGTTGGCTGAGTTTTGTGAAAATGACTTAAAACCTATGGATTTATGTTTTTATGAATTTATAGAGCCCATATATAAATGTGTTAAATTGGTTTATGAGGGTTTTCTATGAATTGGAAGTCTTTGGAGGTGGTTTAGGTCCTTTTGTTGATTTTGGGCTGAAAAACTACCTAGAAAATATTTACACACCATGTAAATGTATTAAACACAGTGTAAATTTTTCCAAACATAATTCATGAAAGGTTATAGGTTAGGAACTTATTAATTAAAAGAAAATAATACATATCTTGAAATTAAATTACATGTTTTTTAATTTCTTGAGTATCAATTTTAAAGGTGTCATGCAGTAAATTTTTTATTCCATCTACTTTAAATTTCCTTCTCTAAACCATACGGTGTTTCCTTGATGATTTTGGGATCCTTTCCTCCTTTATAGAAATATTTTTTGTTCAGTTGATCCCTATTAAGTCTTTTGATTTGGTTTTCCCTTCCTCTCCTATTATTCTCTATGAGGGTGGTGGAATCCTTAGACGGTGTTTAGTTTGCTGTTAATATTGATCTAATTTGACCTAGAATTCATCCAATGAACTTTTTCGCATTTTTTTCCATTTTCATTATCTTTTTATTGGTGTTTTTAAATTTATTTTTTAAGGTAGGGGTATAAATCTTAACCTTATGGTCTATTTAATTACATATCATGTGAAATATTGTGATTGCGCCAATATTCCTTATGCCTAAATTTATTAAATGATGAATTGGATAATTATTTGGATATCCTTTGGATCCAGTTTTCATGACCTAGATTTTGGAAACTCATTGGCTGAGAAAACTCTTGATTAATATGAATTTCATAATGTATTAAAGTGTGTTTATCATGACATTATAACCTAGGTGATTGCTTCATATATATTCCCTAGGTAATGGATTTTTTCTTATTGATATAACTGTTGACTTTTTAGGATATAAATGAGGTAAAATTGAGAGATAAATGGTAATTTTCATTATTAACTGTTGATATGTATGATGTGATGTTGTGATATCCATGATATGGTGACTTCTATATTATTATATTGTATTGCTTATATTGAGTGGTAACTACCAAGTCCCATGTTGTAATACTTATATTGAGTGGGATTTTCTTAATCCCATTCTGTAATGCTTATATTGAGGGAGATTTCCCCGGTACCGTGTTGTAATACTTATATTGAGGGGATATGCCCACTTACATACTGTAATTCTTATATTGATCCCACTCTGTCCATTCCCATGCTGAAATTATTATATTGAGCAAGTTATGACCATCCCCATGCTGAAATGATTATATAGAGGGGTTCAACCCAGATTTTTGTAATTTTACAATGGTTATATAGTTATTGGTTGTAATGTTTGTGTTACATGTTTATAGACATTTTGGTAGGGTGTTGAAGCTAGTCTTTTTATATATTGTATCAATTGATTAACTAATACACGTGTTTATCACTTATTTATATGCACTTATTATTAGACTAATTATATTTTGACAAGGTGTTTTCGACCTATAAAGTTATAAACACACCCTAATTAAGGGGAAATTTGGTACCCTAAAAGATTACATGGATTTAGGATTGGACAAGGGAAAGGGACCTTGATATTTATTTTTTTTCTCTATGGTTGGGCTAGAGTTTGGAGATGGGACTAATTTCACTACAATTCCTGGTTTCATTTCAATCCTTACACCACTCAGCTAAACTGGTTTTGTATTGAAAATTATAAAAAAAATCACTTCATGTTTGATTAAATTATTTTGTCTTTATAACTTTTAAAAAGGTAAATGATACTTCTTTTGATAATTTCATTGTAGTTTGACATGATTTAGAGGGCCCATGACGAAGTTTAGGAAACATGGGAAAACTGTGCAGGATCCAAGAACACCAGTGGACTCAACCAGACATTAATACTAAACTGTACATCCAAATAGGCTGATATTTAGTGGGAGAGTCAAAAAATATCTTTTCTACATTTCATATGAATGTTACTAAACCCAATTCAGCCACTAAAAGTCTCATCCGAACATATCTTTCCAACACACTGAATCTGCAATAAGTCAAAAGTAGTGTGATTTGATCTTTCCATATATCATGATGTATGTGTCAAAATGAAACCAAAATTTTAGTGCATATATTTTGGAGGTGGAGAAACAAGTTTTTATTTTTCTTTAAAGTGAGATAAGGTTTTATACCCAACGAAAACCATGATACCATTGGTTTTATGAAATCTGTGTGCTCAAAACCATCATCCACTTTGCCTATAAAATGGAACATTAGGCTTCTCATTTGGGAGTTAGAACTAGAAGAAAATATTTGACATTTTGGAGTCCCAAGTGAGACCTATTCTCATTCATGAATTTTTGGAGGCACCTTTCCTCATAGGGGGGATCAATATGAAGAAGGAGTTCAACTCGAGCTTCCTCCTCCTCCCAATGTCGAGCTAAGCGATGTGTGATCGTTGCGAGAGAGCTACAAAAATGAAGAGGGAGTTTTAGAAAATAATTATCTACTATTTTGGTGTATATTTTGGTTTTTAATTGTTTTTTTATGTGTATTAACTTTTTTTGATTCATTTAATTGAAACACTTTTTATTTCATAATCGATCAGTGTGAAATTTTAAGTGTGTGACTTGTGTTTTTCTGATTGGACAACATAAGACTCCTTTTATTTCCCAAAAATTTGAGATTTAAGTTTTCCTTGATAAACCTTAAATTATTATTAGGGGATGGAACTTGATTATATGATTTTTATGTCAATTGTTAGTCATATTTTCATCGTTATAGGGTTTGTGGGTACCCAAGATATTGGTTAACCCTCAATTAAAGGATTACACCAAAAACCTAATAATAAATTAATAAAAATAACTTTTAAAGTAGAGTAGTAACTTAAAAAAGATCACATAATTATCATATATTTTCCAAATCTACTTCTTTATCAATAATTAAACTCTTTAAATTAATTTATTTTCAAAAAACTGTTTTCAAAATCACCCCCTTTGTAGTACTTTTTATTAAAAATGAATACTCTAAAACTATCAACACTTCTTGAGATAAGACCTAGGGTATTACCTATACTTTATATAAACCTTAAAATCATAATCAATTTTAAGTTTCATGACAATACTGTCCAATTTTGGTACTGTTACTCGGGAGAGCTTTGTTTTTTTTTGTGTGTGTTTTTTATAAGATATTTATAAATTTTTTCAATATTTATTTAAGTTATATTATACCTTTACCTATCTTTTGGTGTTCTTATTTATTTATTATGTAGATTCTATGCCTGATGTATTCTATACTAAGAAATTTACCACCATTAAAACTTGAACGAGAGAGGATCCTATATCAGCAACACCGAGATGCACAAGAAAACCCTTTTAAGGAGGACACACAGAACATCGACACTCTTCTTGATCCCTTATATTCTTCATCTGGAACCAACATCAAAACTGAAATAAACATGCATAACATGGATGAAAATTACCAGAAATTAAAATAACTTACCTCACCTAATGTTGATATCCAAACCACCTATATTTAAATACAAGGCGAGGCACCTAATTTTGAACTAAAATCCAATCTAATTAACTTATTGCCAAGATTTTTTGGACTCGCTTGAGAAGATCCACAAAAGAATTTAAAATAATTTCATAATGTGTGTTCGACATTAAAACATGCTAATGTGGATGAAGAACAAGTAAATCTCATTGAATTCCCATGTTCATTAGAAGACATACAAAATATTGGTTTTCTTATGTTAATTCACCAATTATAGGTTGGGTAGACATGAAACGCCTTTTTCATGAAAAATATTTCCCAGCCTCTCAAAGCACAAAAATAAGGAAATAAATTTGTGGGATAAGATAGTCACAAGGGGAAAAACTTCATGAATATTGGGAGAGACTTAAAATTTTATGTTCAAGATGTCTACACCACCAAATAAGTGATCAAATTTTAATTCATTATTTTTATGAAGGTTTAATTCCTATTGATAAAAATATGATTTCTGATCTTGTAGTCGGTGCTCTAGTTGATAAGACTCCAGTTTCTAAAAGAACTCTAATTGATATCATTGTGAAAAACACTCAACAATTTGGTTCAAGATCAAATGTACCCATTCAAGGTGTCCATGAGGTGAAAAATACTAAATTCAAGAAGAAGGTGGAGTATAATTTTGAAGAGGTAAGTACCCATCTTCGAAATCTTTCTCTTTACCAAGGAAAATCCAAATCTCCTCCTCCCATACACTATGGAATATGTTCTTCTGACACCCATTATTCTGACCAATACCCCTAACTATGATAAATATTTGAGAGTTGTGAGGAAATATTTCCAGGTCACCCCTATAATCAACCCTTTAGGAATGAACCTTACTATCCATCCAAACTTTGGGGGAAAGAAAACCAAGATGATAAGAAATGGGGGTATTCAACCCAACCTCAACAATAATTTAACCAATCGGGGCATAGTAGTCATCCACCACCACCATCCAGAAATACCCAACTACCACAAATTCCTTTCCAACCATCTCCTCCAAAACCCAAGCCTATCCTAGAATATATGATGAAACAAATGGCTTCCAATAATCTCCAATTCCAAAAAACCACCCAAGTATCCATAAAAGACTTAAACACCCAATTAGGCCAACTCATTAACTCTATGGGGGGAAATTCAAATTCATGGGTTGGGTAAACTTCCCTCTTAACTAGTAGTTAACCCTAGGGATAAGGGAAATTTTAGTTCCATCACCCTTAGGAGTGGAACTCAACTTAAAAGCCAAATTTCCCCTCCAATAGATTCATGCCCTCCTGAGGAAACCACCATCACAACAACTTTAAATGATCCAAATGAGGTAAAACCTTTTCCTTAGAGAATACTTGCAAAAGTAAAAAGTGTGTCTGTTTGTGAGGCACTTAGTGAAAACATTCCTCTTCAATTTTCCCAAAGGTTCATCCAACCAATAAAACAAAAGGAAAATTAAATTGATAAGGAAATATTGGAAACTTTCAAAAAAATGTAGGTTAACATTCCTGTGATTGATTTCGTGATTCAAATTCCAAGATAAGCCACGTTTTTTAAGGATATGTGTACACACTGAATGAAATTTTGAGGTTATGAGAAGGTGATCTTGGAGATGAATGTCTCATAATTGATAGAGCCATCACTTAACACTAAATGCAGTGAACTAGGAATATTCTCAATTCCATTCACTATAGGGTAGTATTTTGTTTCCAATGATATTCTTGATTTAGGTGCCTCTATAAATGTGATGCCACACTCTATTTAATCTTCATTACAGGTCTAGGAATTTAAGTCCATAGTAATTGTTGTTCAACTTGAAAACTATAGAACTAAAAACCCCTCTGGTGTGTTAGAGGATGTCCTTATGAGGTTGAAAAGTTTAATTTTTCATGTAGATTTTTATGTGCTTAAAATGGAAGATGATAGTATGAATCGGCATGCCCCGATTATATTGGAGAGATCATTCATGAAAACTTCCAAAATCATAATTAATGTCCACAATGTTACATTATCTATGGATTTTGGTGGTGAAATTATCCACTTCAATATCCTTGATCCCATGAATCACTCCAGCGAAGAACATTCCTGTCTCTCTGTTAACTCTATAGATGTACTCCCTTCCCTTGAAAAATCTTCTTTTATTTCCCTCAATCCCCTTTATGAGTTTTAATCATTTATTGAAATTTTAGGTAATGAATAATGCATTGAATGTTGTTTCAGTCTAGAAAGGTGTCATGAATGTTTATTAATTGATGATTTCTTGATCACTAAGGATTGCATGAACATCTATGATACTGATATGCTTGTAAAATCTCATTCTTCATCTGAGGATTAATACCATTGAAAATTTAGATGATATTTGTGAAATCTCACATTCACACACAGGTGTAGGGAATTAGTTACATGATTAACTTTTGAATTTTTTTCTTCGATTGGTATCATTCATCACTTGGAATTTCATTCTGATACAATTTTTGAGATACCTTTTTCCATGATCATTGAGAATAACTCTTTAGTGTGATTTTTCTTTGATCACATTTATATCAGGAATCAACTTTTCATTGAATTTTAAATAATTATGAAGTTTTAAATATCTACATGCATAATTTTTTAAAATATTACTTTTACTAGGAGTGAAAATGTTTAGGTGTGGGGGTGTTATCACACCATGATTCACTGTTTCATTTTCATCCTTACACCACTATGCTAACCTGGTTTTGTATTGAAAATTATAAAAAAAATTACTTCATGTTTTTTTAAATTATTTTGTGTTAATAAATTTTAAAAAGTTCAATGTTACTTGTTTTGACAATTGCATTGTAGGTGGAGGTGATTTAGAGGGCACATGATGAAGTTCAAGAAAAATGGGCCAAATTGCGCAGGATCCAAGCACACCGGTGGACTAAACCGCACACTTATATTAAAAAATGCATATAAATGAGCTAATATTTGTTGTTATAGTTCAAATTTTACTAGGATATATTTCATATAGACGAACTGATGCCCAATTTGGCCACTAAGAGGCCCATCCAAACTAATTTGTCAAGCACACCAAATCTGCACGAAGTCAAAAGTGGTGTGTTATGATCTATCCATATCTCAAGTTGTATGTGTCCAAATGAAGAATTTTTTTTTTGAGATATTCCATATGTCATAAAAAATGTTTTTAGTTTTCTATAAAGTTATATAAGTCATTATACCAACCAAAAACCATGGTCCAGGTGGTTTTAATAAATCTGTGTTCCCAAAACCACCTACCACTTTGCCTATAAAATGAAACCTTGGTCTTCTAATTTGGTAGTTTGAAAAAAAATATCAATAATTTTGGAGTCCCAATTTATCCCTCTTCTCATCAAAGAATTTATTTAGGCCCTATCCTCATAGGGGGGTCAAGAATGAAGAAGGAGTTCCATCTGAGCTTCCTCCTCCTACCGATGTCGATCTAAGTAGTGGGTGATCATTTTGAGGAAGCTACACACTTGAAGAGGGATTTCTGACACATAATTATATAATTGTTTTGTGTATATTTTGGTTTTTAATTATTGTTTTATATGTATATTAAAAAAATTATTCATTTAATTGAAACACTTTTTATTTCCTAACTAATCGGTGTGCAGTTTTAACTGTGTGGCTTGTGTTGTTCCGATTGGACAACATAAGACTCCTATTATTTCAAAATAATTTGAGATTTCAATGTTCCTTGAAAAAACTTAATTCATGATTAGGGTATGTAACTTGACTATGCGATTTTTATGTCAATTTTAAGTTGAATTTCCATCAGTTTAGGGGTAGTGGGTACCCAAGATCTTGGTTAACCCTCAATTAAAGGATTACACCAAAAACCTAATAATCAATTAATAAAAAGAAACTTTTAAAGTGGAATAGTAACTTATAAATGATCACATACTTATCATATATTTTCATAATCTACTTATTTATCATCTATTAAACTCTTTAAATTAATTTAGTTTCATAAAACTATTTTCAAAATCACCACCTTTTTAGTACTTTTTATTAAAAATGCATATTCTAAACATATCAACGCTCCTTAAGAGACAACCTAGGTTATGAACTATACTATAAATCAACCTTAGAATCATAATCAATTTGACGTGTCATGAAAACATGGTTAGGGATCAACATGGGGCTTTGGACTTGAGTCTTTTGGGTTTACTTTTTGTCTATTGAATTCTTTTATTATATTGTTTTTAGTTTTACAGTTAGATAAATATCAGCATGTCGTTACATAATTCATTACCATTGGTTTATTTATTCGTCCTTTAAATTCCTAGTGATATGAGATATTGCTTCAACTTGTATATTAATCTGATTATGTTATTTATATTATTTATTTATACTACTATGTAACTTCATACCTGGGGGTATAATCTTTCCACTATACTAATCACACCTCCGATGGTAGTTGGAAGACTATGGAATATAAGGAGGCGTGCCTGATGTCTAGAAACCAACCCTTTATGGGAACATAATAGAGTGTTGAATAATAGGGTGTTACACACGTAGTTATGCTTATGAGGCCTTAACTACCTCAACTCATATGTGATCACTGTCTACCTCTTCATCAACACATAGTCAATCCCAGATCTAGAGGCATTACAATACACTATGTACTCCACTCCCTCCCCCGATAGTCTCAACATAGAATCATTGTTCATCATCATCCTCAACTACTCAAGGTCTCTCTAACATTTCTTGGTCTAGGAAAATGGCCTCCCATTCCGCATCAGGGAATTGAAAGGGGATGAAATACTATAGAAGTTCTCTACAAACCTCCTATAGTACCCCACCAAGCCAAGAATACTTTTCACCTCAGACACACTCTTGAGTGGCTCTCATGAAAGTACTACATCCCTCTTCACTGGTTCCATTGCTAAACCTTTCTTATAAATGACATGCCCTAGAAATTGAACCTCATGGTTCCAAAAATGGAACTTCGAGATCTTGTATAATATCATCCTCAAGTGATAGGTATTATCTTCCAAAAATGTAGGGTATATGCATATTTTATTAATGAAGACGACCAAAAATTGGTCCAAGTATGGATGGAATATCTAGTTCATAAAATCCATAACCATAGTGAATGAATTCATCACACCAAAAGAAATCACCAAGAACTAACTGTGTTTATTGCGATATCAGAATGGAAGATTCAGTACATCAGCCTCATGAACCCTCAACCAGTAGTATCCAAAACTGATATTGATCTTTGAGATAAAAATAATATCCCATGATTGAACAAATATGTCTTAAATATATGTAATTGGATACATGTTCTTTACTGTTACCTAGTTCAGGGGATGATGGTTTGTACAAATAATCAAGGTCTTGTTCATATTTTTCATGAAATAAATAGATTTTCCCAGGGGGAAACACTGGGTATTATTAAACCCTTCTCTTGATGGTCCTATAATTGTACCCTCATATACCAGTACATGATAGGGGTCATCTGATATGTTGTAGAATATATTGACATGGTCCTAGGATGCAAGTCGATGTGGAAATCTATATCCTACCTCAAAGGTAGTCTTAGAATGTCCTTAGGTAATAAATCCATAAATTCCTCCCTTACTAAAAGAATAAATATTCCTAAAGATCTGGATAACCCTAGGGATAAACTTTAAAACCAATGGGTAATATGTTATAGAATTCTGTACGCAAGGCCCACTCACACAACTATGAGATCTCTTTTTCCTAAAAAGGTAAATCTCATCTGATCCGTCTAAAGGAATCTGACTCACTTATTATGATATTCAATCTAGTCTTGAACAATAGAAAACCATCCCATAGTCAAGATGACATCATAAATTTTCATTGTGATGACCAATAGGTCCTATGTGAAACTCTGTCCACCATATGACAACTCGAACTACCAACATATTAGAAATCATAAAGAATCAAACCCAGTTGAATCCTCTAAAAAAATTCATTATGTTATGTTCTCAATGAGGAGATCTAACTACCGGACAATGGAAATGGAAACAAAGGATTGACTCAAAACTATGTATAAAAGTTATTTATTTTGAATATAAAAAATATATATCGCATCTCGTATCATCTCATGATTCATTGGTTCATAATCCTCCATGGTCTACATCTACTCACGACCCTGTCTACCAGATCTTGGAGCCTCGCATGGGCCACCTGGTGGTGGTGGTGGAAATATATCATAGAATATCACTCAACCATCATCTCCTCCTCCTGGAACCCCATATTCTTATCTTCTATATCCAACTCCCTGGGGGGTCACCCAAGATATACCTAGAAGAACATTAATCACAGTGAAGTCTTTATAGTGGTGGTCCATTCACTGCCTACCTTCCCTCCTCTGCTTGACAAGTTAGGTAGTCACTGGTTATGTGACCAGGCCAATAACATGAATAATATCACCCCTCTATAATATTACCTAGTAATTTGTGTGTTCTATACACTATATAACCATGTGCCTAAGTATGAGCAGGGGTATAGCTCTTATTCCTTGACATCTATCATCTTCCAGCAACCATAGGCAACTCAGACCAACGATACCCACTATCAAAACTAGCCAACTGGAGCCCCTATACTAGAAATATCTCTATAACTATAGATCAAACCAAAACAACTATATAGGTAGGGTACATAAGTAGGTAATGTTATCTTATATGTCTTAATAGATACCCTTCTCAAACTTCCTTTTCTAAAAGAACTCATCTCACACAATATTGAGGGAGTATCTCATAAGGTCAGTGAACCTCATGGAACACTCATCTACTGACTTAAAACCCTATTGTAGATCTAGAAGAACCAAAATTTAAATTGAACCTAAGAATGGTGGGTAGTACTCATTAAGAAATAGCTACTAGAAATCAGACCATGAGGGTGCTGACTCATCATGCGTTTATGTGACTAGACTCCACCAGCACTCTGCTACTCTATGGAAAAGACTGGATACAAACACAACCATCAGGTCTATCAGGGTCCAAACCAACCTTAATACTTGAACCATTGACTCATGCCAGTTCATCACTACCTGGGGATCTAGCTCATAGTATAACCTCAGTAGACTCAAGCACTATAACTCGCATAGTGCACTATGCATTCCCACATACTCATCCTGAACTACAAGTACTAACAATATCTCGACATGTGAGGTTCATTAACCAGACCACCTAGAGGAAACAAGTCATGGGATGGACCCTAAATTAAGGCCTCATCACTCATCATATTGTTATCATGATTTTAAATTGGTAACATAGTTGGCTGTCTTTGTAGAGGCATCCAAAAAGTAACAAATATGTACCATGGTCATATGACCATATATAAATGGGGATATAACTCAAGAAGAACATTCAAAGGACTCAATCTTATATTATTCGTGTACCATTATCCTCTAAAACCAATGTATTGGTATTTCAAGTAGAAAAGTAGGTAACAAGATCCTTGGTGTAAGGATACATCATCTATTGCACCAATATTGGTTTCTCTAGCCTAAAAGCCACACTTGAGACACTTCAACACTATTAGTATAAGTTCCCAAAACATTGGTCTATCTCTTCACCGACCTAAGGAAGAAGAACCTTGGATACCACTTTGTAACGAACCAACCCATCGGGGCTCACCTAGCCAGTGAAAGGTCGAGCCGCCACAACCCTAAGCCCACTTCTATAGGCTAGAGACTAACAATATTCTCCAAGAAGGAATAAAATAAAATAGGAGGAAATTTTCTAATGTAACTATATGAACATGCCCAACCATATCCATGATATAGTGTAGAGGAATAATAATAGAACACAATAACATCTAGAGTAAAAATTTCTCATGTAATAACCATTATGGAATAAAAATGTATATGAAAATGTAACCAGAAATGTAAAGGGTAAAAATATATTCCCAATGAAAAAAAATCTCAACCTAACAATAACAATAAATAATGAAACATTATAGAGATATTGTATCCTGGAATCTAATCCTAAGAACTATCTGAAGTCAATAAAACTAGGTATCACCATGATCCACTATAATCACTGTCAATCATTCCATCCTCTGCATAATACATGACATGTCTGGGAAAATCCCATGCAGGGGTGAGTATATATGTACCCAGTAGGATTCAATAAAAACCAAAAGGGAAGAATATAGAGATACAAAAAAATCATTTCAACTCTAGGGAAGAGGGAAATGTAACCCAATTCATATATATGCTCAAAAATAAACCCAGTTGAGAGAAAAAGTGGATCTCCATCTCACATCCCAACCCAAGATTAGTTTGTAAGCTTGCAGATCCATTGGTAAATCACGGATTCCCAACACCAAATATAACTTCAACGAAATATGTGTGGAGGTCCTATTTTTTTCCACCATGTTCCACTGTTGAGAGAGCCATTCTTCGTGGATGACCCACACCCCATCGAAGCTCAATGTCAGGGGAGTACCCATCAATAGATAGAGGAATTACACGCTGGATAGGGGAGTACTATCCCTACCTAACTATAGAGTTTGAGGAACCACACCCTAGTGTGAAAAAGGAGTATTATCCCTATATATAGAGGACCCACACCCTTAGTAATGGAGTATTGTATCTACCTAACTAATGAGTATGGGGGACGCGTTCCCTAGTGCGATAGGAGAGTATCATCCCCATAGATAAAGTACCTATGCTCAGAATTGGTGATTAACCTATATCTACCTAACTAGAGACTATGCAGGACTCCCACCTTGGTGCAAGAGGAGGGTGTCGTTCCCATAGATAGAAGGCTTGTACACTGAATAGGGGAGTATAGTCTCTACCTAAAATCTCTCTGATGATCCTACCTGATCACTACCATCATCAAGCATCACCTAAAGAAGGTTTATACTTGGAAAATTACACCTAATATATTGAAATCTACTACAAAGGCTACCATCACATTCTACATAGAAAACTACTTAGGATATTCTACTCATAGGCCAAAATCATAGTCTATAAAAAGAGATACACAATTTGGAAGTTTCTCAAAAAGGGGTACATAGTGTGTATGGGGTTCATAATGTATATGGTCCTACTCCACTGCATGGCCATATTCTCCCTGGTCATAGCTCAGGAATCCATTTATTTATAAATGGAATTCCCTCCAAATGTCATGTATAAACACATGGGGTCTTTTCCATTTATCACAACTCGTTCTATGTATTTCTTCATGTGCCCATGTAATTTTATACACGGTGTATCCATCCACACATGGATATGGGCATGTGAGGTTGGCACATGGATTGGTCAACTAGGAAAAGTAACATGGTGTGGAGGACCACCTACATGATGTGCCATATATATCTTCAATATAATATCCACCATGGAATCTGAAGAACACATTTGGTGTTCTTTGGAACTATACAGTGTGTAGTTTTATTTTCTGAAGAATGTTTATATCTTCCATTTGAATTATAAATTAGTCATCTTTGTCTTAAATATCATCCAAAAGCCACCCAAAACAAATGGTATTTACCACCACCCATCGATTCCAACCCTCTATTGACCAGAAATTGGATCATGATCACTTGAGGTGGTCTTTCTCACGTCCTATGTGCCTCTCATCACCCATCATTATCCTAGATCCTAGATTTATTTAAATCAATAATGTTATCCCACAATGAATCTCAACCAGTTCATAAATCACCATCCCAATCATTTTTCTCATAGCCACCATGAATATTTGGGTTTTATTATGCTCGAAACCACCTTTTCAAAGTTGAACTACATCCCCCTGGGCCAAAAATTAATAACGAAAAGAATGGTGGGGGAAATCAACAATAGTAATAGTGATAAACATCATTGGCCAAGTGTTTTATCCCATGATTTCAAATCTAGTAAAAAATCATTGTGATATGATTTCATAACTAGAATAAGTTTGATAAAACAATTTAATTCAAGAATGGGATCGTGTGAAGGGTAGAATTAATATATCAAAAGGGGATATATATATATATATATATCCATGGTAAATATTTTAATCAAGGTTAGAAAATGTAAGTTATGTTTCCTAACTCAATTATGGATCAATCATTTTTGAATAATGCATTCTCCATTGATAATAAAGACCTTCTATGTTTGGTAACTTTCAATCCACCTCAATTTGATTATCATTCATCATTCAATTGTTGATTTAATATAAAAGAAAAATATCCTTATCCTCTTAGATCTAGCATGGTTTATGTGTCCAACCCTTGTAAAATCATCAAAAAGGGCGCTTATAGATAATTTTTAACAAGTTCATTTAATAAAACAAATAGACAAATAAATTATTTATTTATTTTAATTAAATTCCACCTCCAACAACTTCCTCAAATAGTCATCCAATGATAACCAACCTTAGGTCACACCTGGGGTAAACTACACATCTCAGAATCAACTATAGTCTCATGTTTCTGATCTAAGGCTCTATTTATGATTTATTCCACTTTTCTATAAAAAAATACCAGTGTGTGATTTTAATATATTTAAGGTTTTTAGAGTATAAATTTCAAGATCACTGGTCCTCAAAATCTTATGTTGTCTCAGCGCATAACACTAAAAATATTTCTTAAAATATTTTAAATACTTACAAGGAAAAAATATGGTCACTATACAAAACTTCATTCTTTTCGTCCTCAAAATTTTGACTTCCCCTCTTTTTTGACCCATTGTGATACCTTATTAGAGTAATTCAAAAATTTATGAATCCCTTGAGCATAGATCCATGTTTTTACTTACACTCACTTGTGAGAGTTGCAAAGGATCAAAAATTTGGT
Source organism: Viscum album (assembly GCA_963277665.1). Lineage (NCBI taxonomy): Eukaryota > Viridiplantae > Streptophyta > Magnoliopsida > Santalales > Viscaceae > Viscum > Viscum album. The sequence goes on from OY728153.1 coordinate 1,240,661,068, forward strand.
AGAACCACTTCCAATTCCAATTCATTACTCTGATACCAATTTTTAAGACTATCATGTTATGATAAGTGTCCTGAGGAACCCTGGGATGGGTGTGAATTAAAGTCGTTTTTTAAAAAAAAAATCTTTCACTTAACACTCACACATCATTGGATCGTGTTCCCATGTTATAAGGAACAGTTTCAATCTATCTCTCCTTCTATTATTCTCTTACTTAATATTAATCATAAATTAATAAATTAAAGAGCACATGAGAATAATAATTTTACTTGGTTCATATATAATGGGATACATCTAAGGAGAATACATATTGGTATGTTTTATTTTTATATAATTCAATATCAACTCAACATCCTGGTAAATACAATGTTTTTTCTCTAGTCACTCAATGTCACGACATAATTCCTTTACAATTGATTTATTGATAGTGCAATACCTCCCAAGGTTAGGTCCTTAATCTTCCTCCTCCCAGAACTACTTTAGGGTAGTCTTCAACATTTTATAGATGTTATGGTCTTTCTATAATCAGTATAAGAAACTAAAGTAGTGTACATCATAAAATACATATTTGATGCAACATTGATCTTATATTTTTTATAATTATTCTCTAAATTTAAATGTGATCAAATATTTATTTTGAGTTAAATTTATTTCTTCCACATGATAATAATTGTAGTAATTAAATTCTCCAGATAAGAATAATTCCACACTACAATTACCTTTTTTTCACTATGTATTCTTCTCTAATAAGCTAGATATATTAAATGGAACTCTATCAACAATGATCCATCTTTCTCAAATTGACCAGATCAATCAATGTTGCTCTGACAATGGTTATATAATCCTCTATTTTGTTGAATCCATATATATCAGTATCATTCATAACTCTCTATTTTTTCTATAGAAGATTATATAAAACTCTTGTATCTTCAAACCCTTTTATCAATGGTGTATACTGATTTTTATTCTCCATAAACTCGGGAATCATTCCATGTACACATAACAATTTGTGTGGTAAAATTTTATTAAATAATAAAATTTAAAATCTAAAAACTCAATATATATATTTTCCATTCAATTTCAGGATGAATTTTTTTTAATCTCTACTCACCATTAAGTATTCCTCACCTAACCATAGCATGGTAATGTCTAGTTCATCCACTGAATTTGTGAACAAATTATTCCTCATCTCCACATCTTGGTAAATTTAGCTATTTTGAATTTTAAAATTATTTATATCTTTAACATTCATGGAATAAATGTCTCCAAATTATGGAATAATCCATCTCTATGTTAAATATCATGCACCACAATGTCCATCATGACAAACTGGCATATTTTCAACTTATTTTCAAAAACTCAATAGTCACTAAGGCACCCTCCATGGATAATCCAACTCTTAACTCTATATTTATCATAATTATATATGAAAAAAACAATAGATTTTTTTGTTCCCATTTTCATACTCCTCATATAATTCATGGATTTTCCAAAACACTTTGACATGTACTCTGGGAAGATCCATGATCGATGTCAAGTTTCACTTACTCCATATCTTCATGATTGAATCCCAAAATTCATAATGTTATGTTACATTTAAGAATACTATTATTTCTTTCAAAAACAAGGATTATGATCACAAAATCTCCTCAAAAGAGATATCTCCCCATTTTCCTTCTCTCTATGACTACCACCACATCATAAATCAGCATACCATGGTCAATAGATAATTCTCAAAATTTATCTTCACACTGTGAGAACAAAGATGTTCAACACCATGATGTACTCCCCGTTACTAGAACATGATGTTGTATATCCACCTATACAATGTGGTTGGGTCCTCCTACACTGAACATCTTCTAGGTTTATCGAAACAAATTCATGAAAACTCTAATACTTCCAAGATATATTACACCAAAATAAATAATAATGACTCACAAAAAATTTATAAATTTCATATTGAAATATTATTATTAAAGAATAATCTTCATTTCTTCTATCCTCTTTATAATCCTTTTGTGAGAAGGCACTAGCACCTTTCCTTTATAAAATAATCCATGTATGATACCCAATAATTCCACTCAGAACCCCAAAATCATTTTATTGTTATTTTTATACACTTATGACATATATTTCAATGATAATAATTTCATTCTTGAAACATTATCCTTTCATAAACACAAAATGTTTAGGTGGAAAAATTTATCACCCCTATGATATAGTTCCAATTATCATCATTACTATCTTCAAATACAAAAAATATTATTATATCATCCTTAAATTGATAAAAACTTCAACATTAATTGAAAAAAAAATCCAACATAAAACATTCTATTTCAACAAAAAGTTCCCTAAATACTATAAAATTAGGGTAGTATATGTGGACCAACATTCAAGGATATAATATCTAAAATATATTTTATTATTCTAAACTAGACCCTCTGGGTTTTCTTCCAAGTACCATATAATTGCTTACCCATTCCTACACATCACATGACTCACATGTCGTGTCACAACCTAACCTTATTTTTAATCAATATTTAATTTATTGATTGATTTATATTTTTATTTATTGAATTAGTTTTTATCTTGGTTTGATTGTTCCATTTAGGACCCTATTGAAGGAGTTTTCAGTGTTCTGTGATTTTCATTACTATTTGTGGGTAACTATTTCTCTAAATTTAATCATAGAGTCATGGCTGATTCAAATTTTATTGTAAGAATAAGTCAAATCATTATGAAAGTGAAAATATGGAATGAAGATATCCTGATCTTGTCTGTGAAATCCCTATCAATTCTGGGCAGATCAAAATCAGGCAGTCGGGATCGGGGTAAGTGGAAGGTTCTCCCATTTACATCTTTGGAAGATCTGGAATCTCTATCCTAGATAGTGTCTCAAATCAATGTTAGGGATCCAAATGCTCAGACCTAGTCCTATTCAACCAAGGTTCTTATTCTCCCTCCTTGTCTCAGATTCATATTAAGAGCCCTTGTGGTCTGAAGATATCACCCCCTTCTCTGGGTGGAACAACACAATATTGCATGTCCATTATTTTACCCCCTGTATAAGTATCAGTGAGATTTATCCTAAGGAATTTTCTATAAAAAAAGAATAAAACAACTTCTTATTCTTATATAATGATCTACCCCCCCCCAGAATCCATCTAGATCATCTGCACCAACAAACAAATGTGGTTGGGAACATGACAAAGAGTCGAATATCTAATCTCTCGGGGCCTGTAAGCTGAAGGTTCTTAGTGGAAGGTGTACCAGATCTCATAATAAAGAGAATGATATTTCAAAAACTATAGTATCTTATAATGTGGATGGTCGTAGGTATGGGGACAAAACCAAATGTATCAGTTTCAATGGTTAGTCTACTCATATGGAACGTATGTGGGATGGGTTCCTGTGCAAAGTCAGAATTCATTTCTAATGAACTCAACAACAACTTAGTATTGATAGTGGTGATTCTTGAGATAAAACAGTATTCAAGTAAAATAAATAAGTATGCATTAAGGTTGAGTGTGTAAGGCTTCATTCATGGATATCCTCCCAACTCGCACATATGGTAGTTCAAGAAAGAAAAAATTACAGTTGATCTCCTTAATGCTTCTGATTAGTTCATGAAAACTAAAATTTTACTAGAGACTCAAAGTTGTTTTTTCTTTTTTGTATACACCAAATGTGAACTAGAGTGAGAGAGGATTTGTGGCAGGATTATATTTTTTGATCTAAAACCATTCCCATGTTTGGAGGGTGGTAATTTTAATATAGTGGCACATCCAGAAGATAATCATGGTGGTGTTATTTTTCCTATGGGGTCTAGTTAAGCATTTTTTACTTTTATGTCTAGAAATGGTTTGATGGATACATGTTTTGTAGGGGATCGTGTCACATGGTGCAATAATAAATGAAAGACATGATTAATGTGGTGTCATCTCAATCGTTTCCAGGTGAATGGATCGGTAATATCTTCTTTTCTAGATATCAAAGTGTCTCATCTAGATTACTGCTTGTCAGATCATTAGTCGCTGCAGATTTCCTTGATATCTAGGACAGATATAAAGGATATTATTCAGTTCTCTCATACATGGATAGAAGAGTCTATTTTTATTGATGTTTTAAGGGATTAATTGAATCATCAACACCAAGGGAATCTATGGATATCCCGCCATAAAAAGATTAGGTGACTCAAAGGTAATATTAAAACTTGAAGAATAAATATTCCTCCCTGAGGTTAGGATCTGAAATCAATCAGTAGATAAATTGATCGGATAGTGGTTAGCTTAGAGAATGATTATAATGAGGCACATTTTGATTAGCTCAAAAATAATAAAAAGTATTTGACAGACATTTTTATGAGATAGGAATGGAAAGATCATGAATCTTCAAGGGTCAAATGACTCTAAGAAGGAGACCAAAACACTAGATTATTTCATGCCTGAATCAAATAAAAATGTCAGTTCTAGAGACCCAACATCATCATGGAGGATAGTTATTTATCAAATGATCGGGATGTGGTTGGGGATTTTGAAGATGAGAAATTAAAATATATATTAGTGGGTCCTAATATAAGAATTAAAGGAAGTTAATTGACAGGAATTATGGAACTCTTTGATGCAATTCCCCACATAGTGACCGAGGAAGCCAATGTGTGCCAAAGGAGGATCTTAGATGAGAAGGAGGTTTACAAGGTGTTATGGAATCTCAATCTAAATACTTTACTCGACTCTAATGGATTTACAAAGTAATTATATAGGTTCTCTTGGGACTTTGTTAATGGGGACTTAGTTCTGATAGTGTAGGACTAGTTTTAAGGGGGTAACCTACCGCAAATTTCATGTGCTTCAAAGGTGGTCATGATCCCAAAGGGGAATAATCCTCAGTATTTAGATTAGTATCTACTAATTTCCTTTTGAAACATTCCATATAAGCTACTTTTATGAATTCTACACAAAAGGATTGTTCCTTATCTACCAAGTTGGATAGCTACCGAATTTCATGGTTTCATTAAAGGTCAAACCATACAAGGTGTGGTTGGAGTGCTGCAAGAGGTAATCAGTGACATTAATCATGAAACTGTTAGGATTAACCTAGATATTAAGCTTGACATGAGTAATATATATGATAGGGTGGAATTAAATTTCATTCTAAATGCTCACTCTTTCATGGGGTTTTCTATTTGGTTCATTGATCTCATATTCCACTACTTTAACTTAACTTGGATATCCATATTCTTCATGGGAAAGAAATTCTGTTTTTGATAAATAGTTCAAGGCCTTAAACAAGGGGACCCTATATCCCCAACCTTGTTTATTCTCACCCAATATGTGTTCAGCTAGTATATTAATCCTAGTATATGATTGGGAAGGACTATCCCATATTGGAACATACACACAAATAGGGGTATCTCTCATATGATGTTCATTGGTGACACTATTCTATTCATCAATGGAAGCATGAGTTCAGTTCATGGGATAAAAAAATGTTGGAGGAATACTATTCTTGGAGCGGCCGGGTTGTTAATCGGGAGAAAATACATTTTTACACAACTATTAAAGTCATGGATAGAAGGATTAGGTCTTTGTATGACATGCTAAATATATAGAGAGGATCCTTGCCGATGGACTATTTGGGTGCTCTGGTAGGCCCAAACACCCTCTACGTTCAGCAGTTTGATAAGTTAATTAATAAAATCATTGGGAATATTCACAAATGGAGGAATAGGTTATTATTGTTTGGAAGAAAAATCACACTCATAAACAGCATGATGTCTTCAATTTCAATGCACATACTCTCTAATCTAAAAGTACAAAAGAGTGTGATATCCAATCTGGAGAGTCTGATGGTTTATTTTTTATGGGACTACCAAAAGGACAATAAATATCATTGGGCATCATGTAAGAGGCTATCCAAGCCTACATCAGAGGGAGTTATCAACTTATTGATAATATTTGGGACCATATAGGGGTTGCATACTAAATTAGAATAGGAGGATATAGGTGGTTACCTAAGGGGACAATTCATGCGTGAAAAATATATCTTAGAGGTGAATTAGTATAGATAAAATCCTTCCACAAACTGGAAAATGATACATCCATATGTTTTTATCCTACAATAGTATACTCACTAGATTTTTGGTAAGGGAGACATTAACTTCTGGAAAATGGATTAGGGGGAGGGAATTTTTGGTTTCCAGGTTGTCCAGCTCCAACTATCACCTTCAAGTAGGCTTACAGACACCCTAGATTACTACAGGTAATCCTAAATTAGAATCTTCATGAAATACTTGATATAATTGTATTAAATGATTGCCCGGATAAATGTGTTTTTACTATTTCAGTTTCAGGAGCCTTTTCTACAAAGTAATTTCTGAGATTAAGGATGGATCTGAATAACATATTTTTTGGGGGTGAAATATTATAGTGAACAGAGATTTGATCAAATTTCAATTTTCTGATTTGTTTCATAAGTAATAAGGTGTTTCTTATAGATGATAACATTCAGCGTATGTGTTTTCCATGGTGTCAATATTTCATTATTGCAGTTCTCCAAGAACAAGTCTATTATCCATCTATTTTTTGAAAGTTAATGGTCCTGATGAGTGTGGAAAACATTCAGGGGATTCACAGTTTGTTCTATATAGGATATGGAATAGGATTCCTTTATTAACTAATGGTTTTAAGTTATAGGTGATCAAGGTCTAGAGAAAAAATAAAGAGTCATTATTATTATAGCAGGATGCTAGTGTATGTGGTCTACATAGAATCATTCTCATCACAAAAATAAAACAAGGACCAGAAAAAGTATTACTTCCAAAATAAATATCATTATTCTATATCTGAACATATTTTGCAAGGAATGCAAGACATCCCCCTAATTAAGTCTCATAATAGTGCATTTCTCCTCAAACACGCACAGTAGATCGAGGCTAGGAAGATGGATTAGGTGGATTTCCCATGACCAGTGTCCTAACCTTAATACAGATGGTTCTTTCCACATGGGCCACATGAGTGGGGGATGGGTGGTCATGTATAATAGAGGCTCGATTATAGCGGCATTCACAGCATACTATAGAAGATAAGACTCACTTAAAGTGGAATATATAACAATATCCATGATCTTAATGATTTTACAAAAAAGGAACATCACACATGGAATAGTTGAGATCAACTCCATGAATGTGTATAACACACTGGCTCACAACAGTAGCATCCCCTAGGCTATCATTTACATAATAATAAGGTTCAAGGAGATCATTGAAACCTGCATGGAGATTTTATACACATGGAATGAAGTTAGCATGGGGGTAATTTCTTGGAATACATGGTGAAATAAAATGAAATGATCTCATACTTCTTCATCCTAATCTACTTTTATGTGGAGGGGATTAATTTTGTATGAGGTGATGCTTTGGGCCTCCACTATTTCAGACCACCATGATGTACTCCTTTTTTGGGTACCTTTATTGTTTTTAACATTATTTTAAATAAATAAAAGGGTTTATGGATAGGGTCTCTAAGGTACTCTTATATATGGGTACCCTCATACATAAGGGTCCCAAAGTTTTCCATTGAATTATGATAAGATCACACATTGATAAGGGTAGTTCATGTTGTGACTATACATAAGGGTCACCATGAAAAAGAATTTACACTTATACCTATGTACCATCATACATAAGGTTCCTAGAATTTCTAAAAATGAGTTAAATGGGGATCACTTTGTGGTGTGAGGTATCACATCACATTGGAGACTCTTATTTATGAGTATCATGTCATGGCATGGAATGAAACACTGTCATGGTGACTATTAATTATTAAATCATCTAGTATTCCTTTGTGGAATTTCATGAGGAAGGAAGTACACACCATTACCAATTAATTTCATCTTAATGGGAGTTAATTATTTGAAGACACAATGTGAGGTTAGGCTAGGGGGGTTTCGTATAGTAAAGGAGGAAGGATATAGCGTGATGTCCTGGGTAATGGGGTCCTCGATTCTTCTTGTGAGAGGTATTCCATGTTTTTACATGCATGGTCATATTATGGCATAGATCATGGAATATTTTTTATATAAAATTATATAAATAAATGGTTTTAATGTTAAATTCTAATAAATCTGGGTTCCTCATTTTTCATGTGAGGAACTTTTTCCCCTTTGTCTCATCTTGGTATATACTCTTCTAGAATGGATTCTCTCTTAATTATTGCCTGATTTGAGTATCATCTAATCTGAATGATATCCTAAGGTAATTATATCATTATTATTCATTTTTTTTATCATTTTATCTCATTACTAGTTAGTCTTACTATGATTATGTGTGTTTAAATATTATTTTACGGTTTTCCACAGATTCACCAATTTCTTCTCTATGATCTTAGATTAGTTGTTAATATTTATTAGAAGGTTATTTATGAGTAAAAGTAGGGTTTCTCTATGAATATATCATAAAACATCAAGTCATGAATGATTTATAATCTCCTTTTGAAATATCCTAGTTGAATTATGATGAAGAGATTCATTGGTTGTATTTATTGTTAATATATCAATGAGAAATAAAGCCAATATTTTATGAAGTTGGGTGATATAAAAGAACATGTGCATGAGAAGATTGAATAATGTCATCAATGTTTCATGATATGGAGAGATTTATTATCTAAATAGGTATTATTTGACCTACTACTCATACATAAATAGGTAAAGGAAGCTGACTTCTACTTGATGTTATTAGAAATATATATTCAAGGGAGTAAACCTTTATATGTGATGATTGTGGAACTAATACTCATGTGAATGAAAAGTGATAATGAATAGAATGAACTATAAATAACTATTTTTCCATGAAGGTTAATTTAACTGGTTGTATTCAATAATTTTAGATCTACTAATCTACTAAGTTGAAAAATAAATATTGGCTATAAATATTATATTCTATCCCTAGATTATCTATAATTTTGTAAGCCAAAACTAGTAGAGAATATCTCTTGGATGAATATTTTATAAGATTAAAGATCCTTTGAGGATATTGGAGGATGTTTTTTATTCATTTAAGAAATATATAAATTTTTGTTTGTGGCTAAAATGGATAAGTCCATAAGTTCAAAGGATTTTGTAAAGATCATTTGTTGAGTTTGTTAGAGTAATTCTGATACTAAAATTAAATATTTAGGAAATATATTATGTTTTATAAGAGTTATATGACTATATATAAGTGTCATATGACTTTTTTAATAGTTATTAATATGATTTCATAAGTTTCATTGAATATTTCATAAGATTTTTCTCAAGAACATGTAAGATTCATTTGGAAGATATCTAGAGAAAATGTAAGAAACATGGAGATAAAATGAATAAATATGAAAAAAGTTGAGAATAATGAGATTCATCAAGGTATTTTATAAGAGTAACTCTAGTGAATTATTAAGGGTCTTCAGGACCCAATGTAAGTGTCATTTGAACTTTCATAAGGCTAAATCAGAGTTGAAGGAGAAGAATTTATCTAGGTCTACAAATATAAGAGCCATATACTCATAGGAGATGGATGTTTTCTAAAATTTTGAAAAATTCATAACACACAAGATAATATTAAGAGTATTTTACTCTTATAATAGTATTATTAGATAAAAATTGGAAAATTAAGACTTCCAATGTTTTGTAAGAGTAACTTAATATTATGAAAAACGTAACATATGAAACATAAGATTACTTTGGTTTGTAGAATTTGGGAGGATGGATAATAGTTAGATGATACTTTTTAAACTTAATATAGATGATATATTATCTATTCATTCATGAAATAAATATCACAATAATTAAATGATATTTGTGATTCAATGTGATTGATTTTAATTAGCAATTTTTGCACCAAAATAAGAGTTTTCATGTCGTGAAGATCTGTGAATGAAAATATGCATGACACCATAGATTAAAAGATATGTGGTTTTTTTAGAGAAGATTAATTTTTGATAATATTGGTTAACACATGAAGAATAATTTCCCAATTCTTATGGAAATTTAAATAGTTTGTTATATTATTGAGATTAAATAAATAAACATGGGTTATTTCACTGATAATAATTAAAGGAGAGTCTCAATATTCGAAATATGGAAAATATTATTCATGAAATTATATGAATAAAAAATGTAAAATTAGAAGATGATAAATATTTTAGAGATGATATATGATATATCTATAACTGAAGAATGTTTATTTATAAAAGATATATGTTAAATTAATCCATGAGAAAGAAACCTATATGTCGAGGAAGAATAAGAGGATATGAGTTAAAGTGATATATGTGTTGTTGTTGTTATTTTATTAAGAATCCTAAAGATAAATGATATAATGTGACTAAATATTATTGCTAGTTTGAGTGATTAAGAACTATGATCTTGATTCAAAATAAGATATAGACATGAGGACTTAAAGAACAAGGTTGAAATAATGTTGTACTAGAATAAATGAGTAGTCAAATACCTATTCATGGGAATGATATTTTTTATTTCTAGTGGCTAGAAGTATAAATAACCAATTAGGAGACTACTCAAGATTTTTGGGAGATAGAGAACACTATAAAAAGATGATATAAATAACTTATTATGTGAAATATTGGGAATTTCATAAGATATTCCCCTACTATATTCATTGGTGTTTAGGACACTTGAAAGATGGTATGTATTGTACTCACTCATGTTTACTAGTGTAAAATTGAAACCCATACTCTACTTTAAGTAAGAAAAGAGTGGGAACCCACATTGTAACCAAACCTTATAAAATTCCTTGTGTTATTGTTTCTCTTTATCTAATTTTATATAGGAAAGGGTTAGATATTATGGGATGATAGGATCCATAAGTACATGAATCAAAGATGTTGATTTAAAAAATCATAAAAACTTTATCACTTATTCCTACCCCTTCCCCCTATTGATATATCATTGAATATGGTAACTTCAAGTGGTATCATTTCTAACCAATTTTTCTCAAAAATATCAGATCATGACTGAATTTGAAGATAGAAACCCTAAATTAAGTTAATATTAGACATGTTCCATTATTTTATAGAAATAACTTTCATGTTTTTAAGAATATAATACTTCCATGTCTTCTTTCACACGGCCAAGAAGTGAGTGATTCTATAGAAGTGGGTTTTAAACCACTTAAAAAAGATGTTCCTGTGATTTTTATTGATAAGATAAATCTTTAAATGTATAGAAAAACTATAAATTTTATTCTATAATCTGTGACTAATATATTGTACACAAAGGTTATGGGACTCAAGAGAGATAAGGATGTGTGGAATAATCTTGATAATACTTATAAATTAAATTTAAAATTTGAAGAAGCTAAAATGTAGATATAGAGATAAAAATTTTAATATATAATAATGGATGATGATGATATGATATATCTATATTTAACAAGGTTAACTATTATTTTTAGTCACATTAGGGGATTTGGGGACACATTATAAGATTCAACCATTTTCAAAAAAAATTGATGAGAAATTTTCCTGATATGTTTGATCTAATGATATTAGTATAAAGGAATACCTATTAATTAGTTTCATAACACAATTCTAGATTATGAGATGAGGAAATCTCCTTTTTCAAGAAAATCTAAAGAAGAGATGGAATTGTAATTCATGAAGTCTCATAATCTCAAATAAAAGAATATTGTTTTAATTTCATATACAAAAGATAGTGAAGAAAGTGGTGAAGATCATGCCAAAATCATATCTATTTTTTCAAAAAACATCATTAAAAAATTAAATTATAAATGTATGCTCCTTCTAATGTTATTTTGTTTTACTGAATTGGAAATTTTATAATTTATTATCTAAAGAAGTTTTATGAGGAAATTGAGATTGATTAGAAATAAAAAGACTTATCTAAAAATAAAGTTAGAGAAAATATAAATGTTGGTATTAAGAAAAATAAGTCAATAAGAAGGTTTAAAAAGAATATGATGTGTGGTCAAGAGGAAGATTTATATTCATCTTGATGTTTTGGTTTAGAAGATAGTTGTACCATTAAAAAACACATGACCATCACAGATCATGTTAAGAATTATGAAGTATATTCTAGTATTGATGACAAGGATGAAGAGAGTTATAAAAAAATATATGATCAATTTGGATCATATATATTATCTTGAGAAAAACACCAAACTCAATAAAATTATCAAACTGGTGATGAATGATAAAAGAGATGAAAATGGGAAAGGGAATGATAATAGTGATACATTTATCAATATCATGGTTATTATTGAAAAAAAAAGATAAATCTTGAAAAATATTATTTAAAATCATGAATAAAGGGAAGAAGGGTTGAATGAGACATAATAAAAGTAAATGCTCCAAACCTAGTAGTATAGAGTCAATAGATACTTTATTAAATTGACACTAGATGCAAGGAATTTTATCCTAAAGGATCAATTAGTTTACCAGTATTAGAAAACTAGATACAAACTTGAATATAACATTACAATTGAAAACATGAATACAACGTAGTATTTTCATTTAAAAATCCATTAATCCCTTTAGTATATCCCTGTACATAAATCATAAAACACTTCATGGCATCTTGGAGAAAGAAAAAAAATAATAAAAGGGTGATCTTAGATGCTCGGTAAGGGTATGTATATAGTAGAAGCTAATATGAATGAATAGAGAATGATAAATATAGAAAGGTAAATAATTTAAAACACAATACATTTAATCAATAACTTAATTATAAATAACAATATGGAATGAATAAATTAAGATAAAATAATATGATACAAATAATCACATAAGCTATAAATGTATCCATGGATATCATAAAAAAATAAATAATAACATGGAAATCAATAATTTATTTCATAATGATTGAATAAAAAATGTCAGAAATCTAAAACTTACTAACAAGGAATTGTTCCAAAACATATGAAAATACCATCAAGGAATTATTCCTAGAAATCCATACAAATGGTTAAATCCTCATCAAAACCCAAATCTAGTTTGTCTTATGAGACATACGGATTCATCATGGAGCTATAGCTTTCCATTCCCATTACATACTAAGACAAATCCATTCCTCGTATGAAAGGGGTGAAACATAATCAACGTAAATATTCATATTGAAAAACTATCATAATTAATGTTAATACTTTCCCCAATAAATAAACATAATCATAAACCATCTAGAGTAATATGGAGAATGGTATTAAAATAATACATCCCTAGTCTATATGATAATAAAACATCCAAATAAATATGGTGGATGGTATCATAATATTTTAACCTCTAAAAACCATAAGATTTAACAAAGGATGTTTACTTATAATAAAATACTTTCAAAAGTTCATTGAAAATTTTCTGAAGTAAAATACCCTTTCCACTTTGAAAACACTTATTTAAATTATAAAAAATACTAAAATATTAAGTGAAAAGGTTTATTTGAAAATAATACTATAAAATTTTAAATTAATATTCAAAAAAATGATTATTAATGATGTTGTTAAATTTATCTCATGTTATATAAGTTAAAAAACATTACATTCAAACTATTGTAAAAAATGTAAAAAAGTATCTCATTCATAAAATGATAATAAGATTCATTTAAAACCATTTTTTGAAAATTCAAACACATGTAAAAATTTATTTAATAAATCACTTGGATAATTTTGTAAGCATTATTGAAATTATTTTTATAAAACATGTACATGGAATAGAAAGGATATTCGAATGAGGAGAGAAATAAAGACAAATTTTCTTAAAAACATTATCTCAATAATTTAAAGTTTCAAAAAGTGGAAAATGGTACTATTACTTGAAAGTTTCATGAATAACTAGTGGATAATAAAATATATTATGTTTAATCTGTAAATATCAAAAAACTACCATAATATATACTTAAACATAAACAATCTCGAATAATGATGTGATTGTGAAATAAACCCTTAACACTTTGGTAACTTTTGAATAATAAACCCCAAAAAAGAAATAACTTAAAATAAAAATATTAAATACCATTAAGAAAAATATATTAATTATATAACATAACAAATTGTAATTATATACACCACATGAAATAAATAAGTATTGGATATTGCATATGTCTCATGAAAGTAAAAGTTAGACAAGAAAACCCTTACCTCAGGTTCAACATCCATCGTATGCATCAAAATATACAATATAATATATATTTATTTATTATACATATATTAAATAATAATACTCATATACATAATTCATTATATTATTTAATTATAACCTTCTAACACCTATTTATGAACAATTATTTATTAAAATCATTGTTCTTGGTGGAAACTACTTCATTTTTCATGTATGTTTTGGTTTAGTAGTTTTTATAATTATACAATGATCATTGTTACATAATCTTAATAATTTTAATCATGATATAAATATCATATATATTCATTATTTAAAAATTTTTATTCATCCATATAAGTTATAGATATAAAAATGAATTACACTGTTAATAGAGACGACAGGTTGTATGTACGCCTGAATGTTGTTTTCATTTTTCAAAGGATGGAATGAAAGAAAGGTAAATAATATTTTTCATTTAAGGAATAATTATTATATAATATAAATAATATATATTCATAAAATCAATATTTATTACTATCTAAGTAAAATGTAAATGGATCACTTCGCTTCATGGAGGCGGTAGTCTACATGTACGCACGAGCGACGTTATCATTTTCTAATGGTTTGGAAGGAAAGAAGTTATATGTGATATTTTAATTAAAAAATAATATTTATTTAATAAATATAATATATATTTTTTACATCTATATTTATAACCATCTGATCAAAATGCTGATGAAAAATGAATTTCATCTCCACATGGAGACGGAAAGTCATGTGTACGCACGACCGATATTTCCACTTTTTATAGGATAGAATATAGAAGGAATATGGTTGTCTCATAATCGTAATAACATATTAATTTATTTATGATACTAGATATACTATCTTAGTATGGGTAAAACACTTTAATAGTAATATCAAGAAGAAATAAATATGAAGGACTTTGTAAAGATGATTATGTCTTCTTCAGTATACTTTTTTCTAATCACTTCTTAAAGGAATTAGAGTAGGTCTTTCAGAATGACTAAATCTTCTAGAACTTGGATAATTATGAATATAATAGTAATGGTATGGGTTTCTCTAGTATATAAGGCCAAATTTGGTGTAAATAAGTGATGGAATGGGTTCCCTTTTTATAATAGATGTGAGGAGAATTTTTGAAATTTCTTAAACAACTAAATTAAAATGATGTAATTATAAATCCAAATGCTTCCAAATGGAAAGGAATTCTAACCGAGGGTATATTATAGTTCAAATATCATCAAAAAATAAAATTTGGATATGTTAATGTGGTTTTTAACCTTTATCGTTTGGTTTAACAACTTAATTAATCTATTTTAATATTAACCATAGTAATGTATTTTCACTCTTAAAGAGTTTTAATTTTACATACAAGGTACCTATTAACTCATAAATGAAAAAGGGATGATTTTTTTGACCATATATTATCAAATTTTTTCTCTTCAAATTTTTTTATTATTTTTAAATAATTTCATAAAATATTATTTTGATAAATTGTCGTTAATATCAATTTTGACACTATATTTAATATGGCTTCAAATACATCAAGAAAAATATGGATTTAAAGTATAACCCATTTAAACCTCAATAAATTTTATATTCATATAATAAATTATGGATCACTATAATTCACTCAAATTATATCACTTTTAATAATTTTAGTATCATTTATTTTATTTTTCTATTAATTTAATAAATATTTTATTAACGTTGCACAAGCATTTAAGGTAAATATATATTAAATAAATATTATAAATAAACTATAATCATGAAAATAATTTCTTAAATAACAAAAATAAATTTTATATTCATTCATAACTTGATTTTTTTCCTATGTGGATACATAATATATATTAAAAACTAAAAGGGTGACATTTTGTAGTATTCTTTGATTTAAATATTATATTGGTCATTCTCATTGACAAGTTACATTAAGCATATAATTTTCAATAATGATGTGATAATGGTAGAATTTCCTTCATCCAATAATAACTACTATGAAATAGTATGACCTTATAACATAGTTTTAACATAGATTAACCTCATTTACATTTTACCAAGGTGATAAATGTTACCACGGTTATGATTCATATTGACCAAAAATAAATCAGACCTATTTACCAAATTTGAAAATAAATATTAAAAATATGTATTCAATTTTATAAAATTAAATTTCTAAAATTTTTATAAGAGAAAATAAAATAAACATGAAAAACATGATGAAAAATAGTTTTTCAAAAAATGCCTTTTATGTATAAAATTGTTTTTAAAATAAATTAAATCACGAAATTGTTTATAATTAACTTAATAGAACTATTAATAATATAACAAAAAGAATTTATAATTTTAAATCATATTTTAACTTGGTAAATTATTGAAACAAAAATATAGTTTTCCATAAAATTGGTATTTTTCATTATTAATTAGAAAGTCAATATTTTCATAAAATATGAAATTGTCAAACTAAGATAATTTTTTTATGATGATTTAAAAAATGATATAATTTTTATAAAATAAAAATTATATAAGTTCAAAAATTAATTATAAAATTTTATCATAAAAAGAAATAAAATCATTTTTGATGAAAACATATTTCTAAAACATAAAATAACTTTACTAAAAATTGATTACTTATTTACTCATAATAAACCAATGAATTTTTATTTATTTGGTTATATATATATATATATATATTAAATAATTAATTTAATATTATTCATACTTTCTAATTCAATGGCTAGGTTATAATGGTCATATTTAAATAATAATTTTATGTGGTTTGTTTAGTCTCAGTGTTTCATGTTCTATACATTATCAAATATAGTATTCTATTAAAATATTATGTTGTTACATTCTCCCCACCCAACCCCCCACACCACCCCCCCAATAAATTTTTTCCTTACAATTTTTATTTTTTCTTCATAATCAAGGGTTTTCATTTGAAAATACCTTTGTGGAAAACCCACATTATAAAAAAGTTTAATAAAAATTCCTCTTAAAAAGAAGGAAAGTGAAGTATGAAGGTCACAAAATTACTAGGATTCCAAAAAATATTACATTAGAGGGAATTAAAAATATTGACATGGAAGAGAAAACTAACACCCAAGGACAAATATAGAGTGACAGGGAACATGGTCTTGTGAAATTTAACCATAAAAAACTATAAATCTATCATGGTTTAAGAGACCATATATTTCTCAATGAGAAAAGTAAATAGAAAACATTTTATTTCAGGTTCCCTTTCCTAAAGTTAAAGGATTATTTTAATATACAGATAAATATTTCAATAAAATAAACTAAATTTATTTATATCCATGTCTTAAGAATAATCTCATCCTTCGGTTGTGTTTTGATATATTTACAATTCATCTATTACTCCAAGAAAATAATATTAAGATAAGATTTTTCATGCTTAAATCACTAAAATTAACTTCTAAAAAATCATATTCTAAAGGGTCAAACTTCTCACACAAAAATATTACATCTTGATAGATGAATATTCATTATATAACATAAAAATCTATGACATAATCATTTATGTCTAGTGCCTTTTGAAACTTAGACACATAAAGAACTTATTCATAAGTAATCTACATCATCTCTCACTAAGTTATTGATAAATATCACCCTTCTTAAACATATCATACATAATAAGTTTCTTCATATATTTGGGAAAGGAATCATAATAAAGGGTGATCTCAAATACTCAATAAGGGTAAACTAGAGAGATATCAACATAACATGGGCATAAGGGTATGAGAACCTGAGAAGAACATTTTAAAAAACATACCTTGCATATAATTGATCATAAAATTGATTCATAGAATAAAACTTTGAAGTTCATACAAAATTAATCATAAAGTAATCAAAGAACATGAGATCATAACATTGGAATAAGATATATATTTTTGGCATACACATAAGCATATAAAATATGTTTTCATGGATATCCACCAAGACATTAATAACATGTTAGGATTGGGATAACCACCCATGTACCTGCTTCAGGTTTGGAATAACTTCCCATAAACTCTCTTCTTTTATTTGGATAACCACTCATGTACCCTATTTAAGGATTAGGATAACCACTTGAATAACCTTTGAGGTCATATAACATTAATCATTACCAAACATATTGTAGGGGCGTATAGGTCTCACCCATCAAATAATCCATACATTTTTTTCCATAAAATCATAAAACATTAATCATATAAGAACCCATGAAAAAAAGGGTTTCATAATACATTTCATGATATCATAACCTATGGAAAAGAAAATGGTTTCATAAACATTATATCATTACAAACATAAACTATCCAGAGAAAGAATAATGATGGTATCATTGGAACGTATCCCCATTAAATATTAATTAACATCAAAGGACATCATCTTAGATGGGAATTTATTTTGAAATATAAGTTGGAACATTTCTTGTAGAAAATATCCATTTTACTTGAAATTATTTATTTAAATTCTAAAAAAATAAATATTTAGGAAAAAAATTAAATAATCTCATAACACTGTAAGGGAATACTGAAGTCATTTATTGGTTATGGTATCAAGAAATATTATTCATGTTTTAAATGTTAAAACAAAGATTCCTTTCCTATTTTCGGTAAAATCCAAATGGACCTTATTTGGAATATTAAAAGAATATTCTTTTCAAACTATTTTGTAAAAAGTAAAAAAAGGGTAAAAATGACTTTAAAAAATCATATAGGATTATTAAAACATTATTGGAAATTTTTTATAAAACATGGATATGGAAGAAATAGTGTTTTGATTGAATAGAGAAATAAAGTATGTTTTATTTAAAAAAACATTGTTTAGTATATTAAGATTATAAAGATAATAAAATGAAGGTAACATCTTTATTATCAAGAAATAACTATAGGAGAACATAATTCATGAATTTATTATGAAATATATTATAAGATTTTATCATCAAAAGCATAATCATAACCAGTCCCAATATATAATAATATTTTAACATCAAACCCTTTCCTCTTTGGTGCATTTTAAACCGTAAGAACCATGAAAGAATAACTTTAAATGAAACTTTAAATATCATTATAAAATTATAAATTAATTATATCACATGTAAAAATGGCTATGTACACACCTCATAAAATAATATAGGTACAAAAAATAACCTATGTCCCAAAGAATACAAATTGAGACACAAATTCCACACCTTAGGACTCGACTTCCTTCATACATGTTCGAACCACCTTTAAAATAAAAATATGTTTATTATAAATAAATTAATTAGAACAATAATATGTATAATTCCATATATTATTTACTTATGACTATTTATTACAAGCCTATTAACAATTCCTTGTTAAAATCACATTTTGAGAAATAACTACTTCGTTTTTCATGTCTATTTTAGTTTGGTATCTTCGATCATTTTATTTTGATCATAGTTAAATCATATATATAATGTTAATCATGATATAAATATCACATATATTCATTATATTATTATTTATATTAATCCATTAAAGTTAGAGATGGAAAATGGATCACACTTTTAATGGAGACGGTAGGTCGTATATGTACATAAAAGCTATTTTAATTTTCTTAATGGATGAATATAAAGAATGGTAAATAATATGTTCCCAATAAAATAATTTTAATTTAATATATAACAAATATATTCATCAAGTTTACTCTTATTACTTTATATGTAAAACATAACTAGAAAATGAATCACATCACTTCGTGAGGCGGTAGTCAATCATACACACAAGTGACGTTAACGTATTCCCATAAAATGGAAAGTAAAAAAATTATATGTGTAGGACATCGGGACACCCAGAGAAGGGAAGGGTGAATCAGGGTGTCAAATTTTTCTTTTAAAAACAAGGATATTGTCCCCACAGTGGTAGGAACTTATTAAACCTGTACGACTGATATGAACATAAGGAAAAAACCACAAGAAAAGAGACCACACAACACTTTTACTTGGTTCACCACTAAAGGGATACGTCCAAGGAGTATATTCCAATAGGTTTCCGGTCATACCTAATTCTAATAAACTTCAATAGTTGTGTATTACAATGTTTGGGTACAGTCAACCTATGCCAACCACACTGCCTTTACAAACGTTCAGGGATAGCTCATCGTGTCCCTTAGATCACTCTCGTTGACTCCCCCTAGATCGCTACCTTTGGTGAAGTCTCACTCAGTTTATAGACATGAAGGTATCTTTAATATATTTCCACTGAAGTATTTTCATCTATTCAGCATGAGACTTTGCTTGTATTAAAGTCCTAAATTGATGCACTTGAAAGCACTGAACTAGTGAACCGGTTATTCAGAACGTGCAAACAGGTTACATTGACAATTGCATGCAACACCTACCCTTTGCACGCAAGACCTCAATTTTGCATGTAATATTTGATTTTCACATGGAAAATATTTCATTCAACAACCCCTTTACATGCAACTTTCACTTTTATATGTAGACTCAACTTTTACACACATCTTCTCCTTTTTCGTGCAACATCAAATTTTACGCGCAATATCAAATTTTACGTGTAGCTTCTACTTTTTTGCACACCTTCAACTTTTACATGAAACACCCTTTACGTGCACCTTTTACATGCATCAAAACTTAGATCATCTATCAGTCTTCAGCCATACCGAAAGATAGGGGTCACCTATTATTTATAGGCCTTGCCGATACCTAGATGCAAAACCCACTATGTCCTGAAAAACTCTCATTCTGTGCGCAATCCTTTTTCACGCAGGAACCATTTTTCCCGCACATATCTGGATTTTCCATGCACCTCATGCCTTTTTCATTTTTCTGCATTCTGATCCTGAAACTCCTTTTGCATAAGAAAACCATCTTGCTTTCACTATTGCGTGCAAAA
This sequence comes from Viscum album, assembly GCA_963277665.1. NCBI lineage: Eukaryota > Viridiplantae > Streptophyta > Magnoliopsida > Santalales > Viscaceae > Viscum > Viscum album. Next base: position 1,240,682,072 of record OY728153.1, read on the forward strand.
CTAATTTAGCATGAAATCCATGTTTTTCACGCACCACTCCAATATTTCACGCGGCTCACGAATTTTCCATTTTTCGGAAATCTGATCTCGAACCATTCCTTGCATGAAAGTTTCCAACACACCTACCCCTTTGCATGCAAGTTCCTTTTCCAAATACACATTTTCCCATTTCCGGATTTTTAAGCCCAAAAATTTGGCAAACACTAGGAAATGACACCACCTTCAATACTATTGCATGCTTGAACTATGTGAACACTTTACTAGAAAACATTATGAACATCCAATGAGGACTGACAAAAAACAAAAACCATACTCTAATTCTTGAATAGAATGGCCATGGTTCCAACAATCTTCCCCTTTGGGTTGGTTGACAATCACTAAATAAATTCAATAGAGCACCAGCAACATGCAAACCTAAAATGCAAGAATCAACTCATCCAACACTCTAAGTCTACGTGATCAATGCTTGATGAAGAAAATATGAGGGGAAGCATGAATTGGGATCTTGTGTTTTGGAATTCTTAAAGACGCCCAAGATATGCTCTAACTGTGACACAGAAACATTACATGCCCATCCTCCTAACACTGAATTCTCATCGTAATACCAAACATGTTCTGAATTTTTTCCTTCTCCCTCATTGGAAATAAACCCAAAGACCGGTATTTTTTCATTGAATATATCAATACACCCCCTGGATAGTATCTCCCCCATAAAACTACATCATACCCACAAACAGATTAAAAACAGTTAATATAACTGGGGAGAGGGGAACTTCAGAACCTCCTTATGAATTGGGAGGTGGCTGAACACCAATGTTCAACCGGTGTTTCTCAAACACAGACACCGATAGTGGCTTGGTTAGGATATCAACCACTTGATCATTAGTTCCCACATGATCCAATGTAATCACTCCTTGTTCAACTTTTTCCTTAATAAAATGATATCTGATTTCAATATGTTTTGTACGAGAATATTGAATATGATTCTTCGTAAGATCAATTGTGCTCTTACTATCACAGTAAATCACCATTGGTTGTTTCACTTCATCACCAATATCTTTCAGTTGTTTCTTCATCCATAGAAATTGAGTTCATGACTTTGTAGCGGAGATATACTAAGCTTCAGCAGTACTAAGAGAAGTACTTTTTTATTTCTTGCTTAACCAGCCAACACATTTCTTCCCAATATATAATGCTCCACCACTAGTGGACTTTCTGTCTGCTACATCACCAGCCCAATCAGCATCATAAAACGTTGATAATTCATTATCCCTTCCTACAGCAAAGTATAACCCAAAGTTATGAGTACCTTGAATGTACCTCATGATTATCTTTACTACCGCCATATGTTCCTCCTTTGGATTAATCTGAAAGCAGGCCGCTAGACATGTTTCAAAGATAATATCTGGTCTTGTCGCTGTTAGGTATAGTAGGATCCCAATGATTCTCTTGTACACGGTTGGATCTACCAAGGTCTCATCCTCATGCTTTCCAAGTTTGGTTCCAACTAAAATTGGAGTTGACATTGGTTTGGAATCATGCATATTAAATTTCTTCAGAAACTCTCTTGCATACTTTTCCTGAGAGATGAAAGTGTAATATTTATTTTGAGTCACCTGTAGCCCCAAGAAATATGTGATCTCCCCAATCATTGACATTTCAAATTCTAATTTTATGTGATTGGAAAATTCATCCACTGATTTCTGCCTGCTGCCACCAAATATAATGTCATCAATGTAAACTATAACCATGAACTGATCTTTCAGGGAATTCTTCACATAGAGATTGTGATCTACTCCTCCTCTTGTGAATTATAGTTTCTTGAGAAAATAATATAGCTAGGAATACCACACTCGTGGTGCCAACTTCAAACTTTAGAGGTCCTTATTTAGTTTACAAACAATTATTTCATCCGTACCAAGAAGGAAATCCACTGTTTGTTCGATGTAGACTTCTTCTTCAAGAACACCATTCAAGAAAGTTATTGTGACATCCATTTGATAATATTTATATCCTCTCTGGATTTTTATAGTAAGAAAAATCCAGATTGAATTCTGTCTAGCCACTGGTGAAAAGGTTTCTTCAACATCAACACCTTCAATCTGGGAATATCTTTTACATACCAGTCGTTCTTTGTCTCTGATAAAACTTCCATTCTCATCAAACATGTTTTTGAAAATCCACTTTGTACTAATCACGCTATGACCTTTAGGTCTCTTGACTAGATCTTAGGTCTAATTCTTGTTAATCTGATCAAACTCTTCATTCATGGCTTTCACCCGTGATTCTTCCTTTAAAGCTTCTTCAAATGAGGATGGTTCCACTATAGATAAGAATACAGATTGTGCATTACTCCTCATTATCCTTATTTTTGTGGGTTTATTCAAATCCCCAATGATGTTGGATTGATCAATTTTTTCTCTTAGATTCCTCCTCTGAGGTTCAATTGAATTCTCTCTAGATTTGGTTTCAACATCAGATTCTTCTTCTGAGTCCACATCTCGATGTGACTCCTGAGGGTTTTGTACGCCTTCCTCCATTTCTGTATGTGCATTTACTCAATGTACACATTCATCCTCATATTCTATCTCATCAGCAAAGGAATTATTTTAAGCATTTGGTGTTTTGTCTTTAATGATCTTAACATCATTTATTTCCACAATCCTCCCCAAGAATTTATTGAAACACTTGTATGCTTTATTGTTCATGGGATATCTAAGAAATATTCCTTCATTAGCATTGTCACCAAACTTCCCTTGATTTCCTTCTTTATTTCGGATGAAAAAATTTCTTTTGAAAACACAAAAGTATTTCAACAAAGGCTTCCTTACATGACACAATTCATATGGTGTCTTAGTTTCTCCCATATAAATCCCTGTTCAATTCTGAATGTGCATTGTAGCTTCAACAGCTTCTTTCCAATAATGGTGAGAGATACAAATCACAATCAGCATAGTCATGGCCATGTTGTTGACCTGTTGATTCTGGAACTCAACAAATCCATTCTGTTGTAGAGTTCTCACAGAAGCTACCTCATGCCGTATTTCATGTTTTTCTAGGTAATTCTCAAACTCAATGGATGTGTATTCCCCTACATTTTCATATTGTAGGACTTTTATTGTCCATCCAGTATCATTCTCGGCAATTCGGAGATAATTTTTCATGCAATCAAGTACTTGTTGCTTCCTATGAATAACCATTATACAATCCATTCTACTATAATCATCAATGAAAAGGATTAAGTACCTCTCTCCATGAGTTCCAACAACATTTATCAGGCCACATACGTCTTTATGGATGAGATCAAGAAGGTGTGATACCCTTTTTTTCTTTGGTCGATATGAATTATAGACTAGATTCCCATGTATGGAAGCATCACAAGTCTTTTCCCGTTCACGTTTCAGAATGGGGATATCCATGACTATCTTCAACTTAGATATCTTTTCCATGTCTTGTTTGTTAATGTTCTCCAGGCTTCGATTCCATAGGTTGTTTTTTTTTCTTTAACAGACAAATAGAAAGATTTCTCTTTGTTGTCAACCTAATATAAGTTTCCATCTGTTCTGTAGGCTTTCATAAGATAATTCCCTATTTTTCCCTTTATAGTGTAGCCTTTTTTGATTGAAAGTTACTATGATCCCTGAGTCACAGAGTCAACTCACACTGAGGAGATTGTGACGTAGACCGTCCACATAAAGAACTTTAGTATTCTTCATCTCTCCATTGGAAAGAATAGTATTCCCACAACCTTTAATCATCAAAGAACCATCATTACCAAACCTCATTGTTCCATCAAACTTATTTTTAATGTTCTTCAAAAGTTCAACATTTCATTTCATATGGGAAGAGCATCCACTATCAATAATCCAGGTGTTTCTGCTCTTTGTATCTTTAAGGGACACTTCTATAAGATTGGATTTATCAATATTCTTCTTTTATTTCCATGAGATATTGTATTGAGTATAGGATATCGGTGGACATATAATTCTTTCCTCCACATAATCAGATTCTTGATACCCATAATCTTCTTCCATAGGAGAAAACCTATTTTTGAGAACAACACCATCAGGAGGGTGAATATTGACTCGTCTCTGAGATTTGTTTGAATTTATCTTATCATACCTCAGCTTACAATACATATATTTATGGCTAAAGTTAGACCAATGAAAATAATGTCCATAGAAACTATTTCTTCTATAAGATGAAGGATATGAAACCGATCTCATTTGTTGACTTCTCAGATCTTCCCCATTCAATTAGCTCCTTTCCTCTTCACAATATGACATGGTATGGCCTAGATAGCCACAGAACTGACACTTCATGAGGGGAAATGTCTTCTCACTTATATTTCTTCTCATTCTTTCTTCTTTGTGAGAATGGTTGGACTGCCTGTCATTTCTAAAATTTTGAGGATAATCATCAGTTCTTCTTTTAGTTTGGATTGAGGTTTTATTTTTCAACACTTCAGGAAACATTTCAGCATGTCCAACTTTCATACTGTCTTTATTTTCACTCTCTTCACTTCCAGTAGTTGATGTCTCAGCTTCACAGCCAATTCCACTCTTTCCCATGCAAGCGGGTCTTTCATCACTCAAGATTTTTCCAACCCCATTGAACCATAGTTGGCTCTTACCAGCAATTCTTCATCTAAGAATCTTCTAAACAGAATTTTCTTCTTACCCTCATTTTTGGTTGATTGACACTCAAGTTTACTCATAAGAGTAACAACTTCTTCCTTAAGACCCTCAATAGTCTTGGACTTCTCTTCTAGTCTGGATCTAAGGTCATTTATGACCTTTTCTTGTTCTTAAATTCTAAGCTTCAGTTCCACAATGTCATCTATGCTTTCAAGGATTGAATATTGAACTCTCACTAGTTCTTCTAGTCATTAAATTTTAGCTTCAAGATCATCAACATATTCTGATGATTCTTTCACCATTTCTTTCCACTTATTTCATCTCTTACATTTTTTCTCAATCTTGGAAAAGGCATCCTTAATTTGAAACTTGGGATCACCATTAGGATTCATATGATTATATATGCCTTTATCAATTGAGGGTTCTGACTTTTCAATGGTAGCCATCATGAAAGCATGGTTTTTATTTTTAAATTCTGGGTCTTCTTCTTCATAGAATTCAATATCATCCTCTTCCTCTTCACAAATAAAAATATTCTTTTGTACCTTCTTTCCAGATTTGAATTCTCCCTTTTTGAAAAACCTTTTCAGGGGCTTCTCAATTTCTTCTGCTTCACTTTCTTCATCATTGAACATTCTTTGGAACTAAGAGGCATTGTTCCCAACTCTTCCATAATGAAAAAATTCCAGAGGTAAATTACCTTTAAATTTACCTTTTCCATTATTTAGCTTCATGGAAATGATAGAAAGAATTTATTTTTCCTCATCATCTTCACCATCATTATCTCCTAAAATTTTCAGTTTTTCCATGGCCTTGAATGACATTTCCTTGATAACATGAGTGTAGCATCTTCAATTTTGACTCTCATCTCATATGTCACTAGACTACTTAGAAGATCATCCAGAGATAGTTTGGAAATATCTCTTTATTCTAGGGATGACACCTTTGCATTGTACATAAGAGGAAGTCTTCTCAATATTTTCTTCACGATTTCAATTCCTTTGATTTCCTCTCCAAGACCTCGAATTTCTCCCACTACTTCAGTAATTCAATTGAATAATGAATCTACATTCTCATCAAGATGCATCTTTAGATCATAAAACCTATTGTGCAGTACTTGAAGTTTTGCTTCCTTCACTTTGTTGTCTCATTCATAAATATTTTCAAGTTTATACCACATAAACTTTTCTGAATTATAAATCATCACCTTTAGATAGATCTGATCTGAAAGAGATGTAGTGATAGTATTTTGGGCTTTAGCATCTGCATCAAAAACTTTCCTATCTGTATTAGTCATTGCAATCCATGTTGGATTAGTAACTAGTATTCCTTGAATAGTAGAAAAGAGGACTTCCATTCCAAGGGATCTTAAATGAGATTTCATTCTATTCTTAAAAATCTAAAAATTACTTCCATCGAAGAGAGGTATTCCCCTAGCATTTACTGCATTCTCCGTGACGAGAAAGGAAAGACCTAACACCAGAAACCTTTACAATATGATACCACTTGTAGGAACCTGGGACACCCTAAGAGGGGAGGGGTGAATCAGGGTGTCAATTTTTTCTTGTAAAGACAAGGATCTCTTCCCCACGGTGGTAGGAACTCCTTAAACTTGTAAGACTGATATGAACAGAAAGAAAACAACCACAAGAAAAGAGACCACACAACACTTTTACTTGGTTCACCACTAAAGGGCTATGTCCAATGAGCATACACCGACAGGTTTCTGGTCAGACCTAATTCCACTAAACTTCACTAGCTATGGATTACAATGTTCGGGTACAGTCAATATGTCCCAGGCACACTACCTTTACAAACATTCAGGGATAGCTCACTGCGTCCCTCAGGTCACTCCCATTGACTCCCCCTGGCTCACTACCTTTGGTGAATTCCCACTCAATTTACAGACGTGAAGGTCTCTTAAATATATTTGCATTGAAGTTTTTTCCTCTGTTCAGTACAAGACTCTTCTTGCACCAAAGTCCTAAATTGATGCACTTGAAAGCACTGAACCACTGAACCGGTTATTCAGAAGGTGAAAACAGGTTACACTGACAATTTCACGCAACACCTATCTTTTGCACGCAAGACCTCACTTTTTCACTTAATATTTTCTTTTCACTTGGAAAGTATTTCATGAAAAAAACCTCTTTGTGTGTAACTTTCACTTTTATGCGCAGCCTCAACTTTTACGCGCAGCTTTGCCTTTTTCGCGCAACATCAAATTTTACATGCAGCTTCTACTTTTCCGTGCACCTTCAACTTTTACGCATAACACTCTTTATGCACCCCTTTTACGTGCATCAGAACTCGGATCTTCTCTAAGTCTTCAGTCGTACCGAAAGAGAGGGGTCGCCTCTTATTTATAGGCCTCGTTGATCCCTGCCCGCAAAACCCATTGTGCCACAAAAAACTCTCATTATGCACAAAATCCTTTTTCGCACAGGAACCATTTTTCGCGCACATCTCCAGATTTTCTGCGCACCTCATGCCTTTGCCATTTTTCTGTGTTTTGATCCCGAAACTCCTTTTGTGTGAGAAAACCATCTTGCTTTCACTATTGTTCCCAAAACCAATTTATCATGAAATCCATGTTTTTCGCGAACCACTCCAATATTTTGCGCAGCTCGTGACTTTGCCATTTTTCAGCCATCTAATCCCGAACCATGCCTTGCACACAAGTTTTCAACATACCTACCCCTTTGTACGCAAGTTCCTTTTCTAAACACACATTTTCTTATTTCTCAATTTTCAGGCCCAAAAAAGTGACAAACACTAGGAAATGACGCCACCTTCAATATTGTTTTCTACTTGAACTGTATGAACACTTTACTGGCAAACATTTTGAACTTCCAATGAGGACTGACAATAAACACAAACCATACATTAATTCTTGCATAGAACTGTCATGGTTCCAACAATATGTGATTTAATAATTATATATCTATACTAATACCATAAATATCATATATAAAAATTATATCTATTATTGTATCCATCATTGATAGGTGGCGATGGAAAAAGAATAACATCAGTTCATGAGGTGGTATTCTTCTATACACACGGTCGATGGTTTCATTTCCCATTTGATGAAGAGGATATATATTTAGATCATTAAATTAACATAATAACATATTATTATATTTTTTATAATTTTTTTATTATATTATCATATTTGAAAAATATTTTGAGGAGGTGGAAGAAGAAATAATACAAAAACATAAGTTCAACAATTTTACCTCTTCTTTAAAAAACCTCTTTAGGTTTATACCTAAATCCTTCTTAAAAGGGGTTTCTAATAACATTAAGGCCTCTAGGATGTGGGTATTGAGGTAAGTAAGATATTTGGGAAGTTTTTGTCCAAACCAAATGGTTTTGGAAGTGTGAAGAGGGGAGGGGAGGGGTGTCCTTTTATAAGTAGAGGAGAGGACGCATATGGAATGTTTGAAAAAAGGAAAGTGTACCCAAATTTTTCACATTCCAAAAGGAATAAAAATGGATAATTATAGAACCTTATATGTGAAAATTTAGTAAAATGTCCAAAAATGGGTTTTCTAAAATTTTATATTCCATTTCACCCCTTATCTTTTTAGTCTAACTACCTAGTAAACTCATTTGAACCTCAACTGTGGTAATTAGTTTTTCCTATTTTTACGATTAATATTGAAAAAAAATAACTTGAACTTATTATATAATATTAATTATGATTATTAAAAATATTTAATCCATTTTTTCAATTTAAATTAACAGAAGTTTAAAATTTTATTTTAAAATTAAACATGTCTATGTGATGAAAAAACAATTTTCCAAAGAGAAAGTTTTAATTTTTTTTAAAAGTTTATATATTAAAATTCAATATGAAATTGATTAAAATTGAATATATTTGATTAATTATAATATTATTGATCTAATTTAACTTTTTAAACCATGTTGAACAAAATTTAACCTTATAAATTCTTTAAACAGAAAGTTAGTTTCCAATAAAAACCTTTACTTTTTATTATTCATCGAAAAATTAATATTCTTAGAAAATCACTAAAAACTCATCCAATAAAAATTTTGAAATATTTATTAAAATAATTAAGTTAATTTTTTTAAATATATTATATAAAATTATCAAAAATTAATTTTACTGTTTTCTCATAAAAAGAAATAAAAAAATTGAGAAAAAAACATATTTTTCAAACCATATAAATACTTTACTAGAAATTAAGTACTTTTTATTAACATTATTTCTTTATATAAAAAAATTATACTTAATTTTTATAATTTATTTATTCTTATTCATACATAAAAGTTTAATTTCTAGGTAATAATGGTCGTGTTTATATAATAATATTAATAGGTTGTCATGGTTCTCTAAAGCACGATGTTGTGTGTAACGCAAGCTATCAAAGAAATTGAATTTATTTGAAAAAATATATATTTCATAAAATATTTGGGTGTTAAATTATACCCCATTAAAATAAATTTCACCCTCAAAATTCTTAACTCCAATAAAAATAAATGAACATACTTCTACCTCATCATATTCTCAGGATCCCACGTAGATTAATCAAATTGGTGGTTTAGCCACCAAACATTGACTATGTGAGTGGTATTATTTCTTAGAACATTCTTTATATGATTTATAGTCTATAATTTTTGTTCCTCATAAGAAATTTCATGCTCCATTTTTATGAACTATGATTTTAGTAAATGTGATTGATTAAGTATTTACTTCCTCTGCATAGATACATGGAATACATCGTGAACCTGAGTGAGGTTTGGTGGAAGTTCTCAATGATAAGGTATGGTTCTGATAAGATCAATAATTTCAAAGGTAAAAATATACCTAGGTCTTAGTTTTACCTTATTTCCAAGTATTATTACCTTATTACATTTATAGATTCTTAGAAACACCTTATCACTAACTTCAAATTCTAGATCATTTTAATGATTATCAGTATAACTTCTCTATTAAATTTGTGTTAACCTTATGTATTGTTTAATGTATCTAGGATTATAATCCATTTATACAGATATATTAGGTCCCAATAGGTTTATTTCTCCCTAGTAATCCTAATACATTGTATTTATTCACTTCTTTTTATATAGGGATTCATAAAGATCCATCTGAATTCTTGTGTTAAATCTACTGTTGTAATAAAACTCAACTAGAGGAAGGTGTTAATCCCAACCACTTTGAAATCCATAGAAAAAAAATATTAACATATCCTATAGTTTTGGAATTGTTCTCTTAGATTAACCATCTGGTTGAGGATAATATGTAGTGATGAAACTCATTTTTTGTATCAAGAGCTTGCTGAAGACATCACTATAACTTTGAGGAAAACCTCATATCCCAATCAGATAAAATGGAATGTTATACTACATGAAACCTCACCACTTCCATGATTTATATCTAGTAATTATAATCTATATAGTAATATTCTATAATAGTAATGAAGCTTTCTAACTTTGTAACATGATTGACTACAACCCATATAACATTGTTCTCTTTAGGAATTTTAGGGAGTCTAATGAAAAAATCCATGGTAAGGTTTTCTCATTTATATTCTTCTATGTGTAATGGTTGAAACATCCCCTTATACTTTTTTCTCTCAGATTTAACTTCCAGATATACAAATAACTGAGATATAAAATATGTGACATATCTCTTCATTCCATCCAACAAAAAATAATCAATCAAATGTCTATACATTTTTTGTACCTCTAGATTAATAGAGAATAAATAACTATGAGCCTATTCTAACATCTCCTTAATAAAATTGGGTATTAATAGAAAATGTACACAATTATTTAACCTTATCATTCCATAATAATCATGGTTAAAATTAGGTACATTTATCACCTTCTTCTATAGCTCCATGTCTTCTTTCTACACCTATTTAATATTCATTTGGATAGATGGTTGGACACTTATTTGAGAAAGATAATATTTATCCCCTTATTTCATGATATTTAGATATATCCATTTTAAATCAATAAAATTTGTATCTTTTATGATCCTAATCATGGATATGCTATCATGTTCCTTTCGACTCAAATCACCAGCCACCTTATTCTCTTTCCCACGGTGGAAATGTATTGAACAATAATAATTTTTAATCTGTTTTAATCATCTTCTCTAGAGAATGTTCAACTTCTTATTTTTTAATATATAATTTAAAATTTTGTGATCAATATATATATCACACTTTTCTCATTAAAGATAATTCCTCTATATATTTAAAGTAAACATTACCATAGTTAACTTCAAATCATGAGTTGGGTAATTTTTCTCATAAACCTTCAATTTTTATGAGGCATAAGCTATAATCATGTTATTATGAGATAATAATGCATCCCAATATCTTCATATATGGATCCCTATAGATTAAAAACCCTTCTATACTGTAGAGTAATGTAATCACATGTGCACTAACTAATCTGCTCTTCATTTCCTTGAAATTTACCTCGCATTTATCTATTCATAGGAACTTCACTCCCTTTCAAGTTAACTTGGTGAGTGTATTATATAGTCATGAGAAATTATCCAAAAACCATTGATAATATCTAGAAAAATCAAGAAAACTATGGATCTTAGTCACTATGGTTGGTCTAAGACAACACTCAATAGCCTTTGTCTTTGACGTGATATACCCTCACCTGATATTATATAACAAAAAAATGAAACCTTTTTTAACCAAAATTTACACCTTGAAAATTTTTCATACAATTTCTTAATCCTTAGAGTCTTTATGTAACACTCCAAGCTTCCACGATATGCTTCCCTTTGAATAATGCAATTGCTTGCATTGTACACAACTTCGAGATTCTAACACACCGCGACCAATCAAACTAGACGTTGTAATACCCACTTTTTGAAAAATTTTAAATTTTATTTTTCAAAATGGACTTAATTTTTGAATTTGGAATATCGAGATTAGCATAAGGTGAATTTTTGGTATTTTTCTGAAAACATTCAATTTTTGATGAATAATGAAAAACACTGTGTTATTAGTTAAAACCAACATTTTATTTAAATAATTATTTATTTTATTTAAATTTATTTTAGGTCAAAATATATACATAATACCTATATTAGTTCAATGTAATTCATTAGAGTCATTTTATAATAAGTTTAGATATATAAAAATTTTATTGAACTTTTTATCGTCTTTTACCCACCTCCTAGCAGCATTTGTAAATTTACATAAAACTTAATTTTACCACTTCTATGAGTTGAATTTCAAAAATCTAAGAGACATGATTAATATCAGTAATTAAAATGTGGTTCAATATGATGAAAATAATATTTGGTGAATAGTACCTTTTGAATTCTATTTACTATGGTTAAAAGTAAATAGGGTAATTAAGGGTAAAAATGATACCATAATTACCCTAACACATGTCCTAATTCTATTGGATAAGTATAATTTGACTAAAAACAAACTTTGGAATAAAATATGACCCCCTTTGGTCCACTTTGATTAGATTATGAAATTTATTATTATTTTATTTAAAGAAGAGTTAAAAGAGTTAAATACAAAGTTTAATAACTAAAACATTTTTAATATAGGGTTACACAAAATATAAATTCAACTATAAATATTAATTAGAAAGATAAAAATATTTCCTATATAATGGTATTTTATTTATAATTTTTAGACATTAAATAATTTAATTTATTTATGACACAATGATGATGCAGTAATTACCTTATTAATGAAATATTAAAATAATTGATATTATAAATATCCAAATAAATGTAAATTTAGAATTATTATAAATTATAATAATTTTATAGGTTAATATGACATGTTAGGGTTGGTTAAATAAATTTTATTCTAAGTGATAAAGTTTTAATGGCTTTCAAAAAAATCATATACTAAATAGTGTCAGAATTGACATAATTTAGTTTTTAAAACAAATACTATATTATTAATTTTTATAATATTCATAAAAATATAAGGTTCATCTAAAAGACTTATATAAGATTATATATATTAATAATGAACCACCTGGGGTTCTCTTGGCAGCTTATAGTATGTTTATTAACCATATAATATAAAAATACAAAGAGACATGGTAAATGTCAAACTATTTAACTAAGAGTTAAATCTAAAATATAATGTTAATATGGTGACCTAAACCTATATAAAAACTATTTGTTGAGAGTTTTTAGACCCATACCCACCTTATCCTATAAATAAATAATTTTGGGGCTATTAGAAAAAAAATTATTTTATTATAAAATAATATTTCAAACTTTTCCTAAAGTGACCATCACCTCTCTTATAAAAGGTCACTTCACCTTCTCTCAAAATCACATCTCCAAAGCCATTTGAATCGTCCAACCTATGCCTAGATATACTCCCAAATTTCCTCCCTTCATTATATAGGTCTTCCTTTGGTCAGAAATCCAACCTAAGGATCTCTTTTGATCAAATCAAAATGAAGAACTCAAAGAAGAGGTAAATATTCCATCACCTCTTTCAAGATCTTTTCTTCATCCACTTCCTCTTTCTTTATTGTTTCCATACCAAAATAATAAATCCAGTACCTTCTATATACTGTGATTTTATTATAAATATTGTACAACCATATTCATTATTCTATCCATCCTATAAATGACAAAGTCACCATACGTGAGTACGTACGCCTTACCGTCTCCACGTTGTGGTGTAGTTTGTTATTAAAACACTTAATTATTTGGATGGGTATAATAATGAGTATAAATAATTTAAATAATAAATATAACATGTTAATTATTCTTTATATATGATATACCATCCAATTACATATGATTTCTCTATTAATATAATGATATTTTCGCTCATGTGTACGTACGGATTACTGTCTCCACGAACATGATGAGATTCATTTCCCCATCATAACCATTCAAGAATAATTTTCATTTTATGACTAAAAATAATGTTTATGAACATAATATAATTTTGTATATGAATCAAATACATCATATCCATAACAAACATGTCTTACGTAAACAAGCATATAAAGGAAAACGAATCAGTTAACACCCGAAATGATGATACTTTTGAAATATTATTAACAAAGAAATTTTAGAGGATCATATATGATATCATATTTATGTATATAGTTCTTTTATAATTTAATAACAATGATATAAATATTATATAGAAGGATAACGTACCCTCGACCAAGGAAAAGTACAAGGTAAGGGTTAATTTTACAATCTCTTTATTATTTGCGGTTGTTTTTACGCAAGTATCTACTGGGACCTCTTTATCATCCACATCCATGTTTTCTTAAAAATGTATTTAAATTTTTTTTTTAATGTTTACTATACTATGGTTAATGTCATTTATACCCTTATTTGACCATATATGTTTTGAAAGGAATCTTTCTGTTGTTTTCCAAACAGGGTACTTTATGACCTTTTTGACAAAATTAAGGTAAGAATGTTTCTTTAACTTATACGGCGAGTGTGGCTATTTTTCTGACTTTATAACATCATACAAGCTTCCCTTACAAGATTATAAGACTATTTTCAAAATAAATGTTTTCTTTCATAATTATTTGACTCTTAAATGACTTCAAAATAGAAAGAGGTATTTCTTTCAAATAATTTTTATTTCATCTATGTCAACATCCTTTGATGGATTTTAAACTTGTTTGAAGTTGATTTATTATGATACAAATCTTCCATATTTTATTGAAGGTTTTGTGATATGTTTGAATGTGGATGTGTTATTTTTTTACCTTTCATGGTTTATGGTTAAAGTATTGACATTTCATATTCTATTTTTAATACAAATGTTTATGTTATGTTTTAAGCTTTTCATATGAGGAATGTATTGGACTTAGTATGTGATGGTTGGAGCCCGCTATAGCTCCTCAGTGCATTGGTAGGTCTCATGAGATAATTATATGTGGAATTGTCTAAGGCATTTCCCAATTTGATATATGGTTTTGGCCGAGGCCTAAATCATTTTTAGAAGTCTTGGTCGAGGCCTTGACAAGATGTTGCATAATGTATGGCATTATACATTCCTTCATTATGAAAATAATAATGACGGTTCATGTGGTTATTAAACTAGTAGAATACCCATGACTATGTTTTATTATGGCATTATTCACTCATCTCATATTCCTCCCATAATGTGTTCATGTTTATTATTTGTAAAGGTGTGTGTTTTTAATTATTCACCATGCATAATGTTTATGTTATCTTCCACTATTTTTCTTACCCTTACTGAGCATTTTAGCTCACCCATTTCTTATATTTCATTTTCCTAGGATATTAAGAAGTTAGTTATGAGTGAATTTCAGGATTAATCTAGGAGGCTTGGATGTTTCTAATGGAATAAATTAGTGTTGTATTTCGTTTCAAGTTGTAATGTTGAACTTATGTATGTATCTTGTTTCCAATAATACTAAACTGATCGGTCTTTCGGGATATGATTCCTTGTATCATGCCAATGTTATGTAGTAAAGCACTGACTCTGGGTAACTGGTTTCAGGGAGTTACAGTTGGTATCATAGAAAGTTCAGTACAAACCTTGGAAACTATATTTAGAAAAACTCTGATTAGAGAACATTACCCTAAGATAGACTTTGAGGATTATTATAGAAGAACTTCCTAGAATTTTGGTACTGTAGAGATTTTGTGAGTTTCCATGCAATACATCCCTGTCTGGATACAATCAGGTAGAGGTGAGTCTGGCACAGATATACCTAGGGGTAAAACCTGAAAACACCACTTTGAGCTAGACTCGAATGGGAACTGGTGCACGACAATGGGTCTTGCTGCTCTCTTTGTTACGACACTCTTGGGGGATATGATTAAGTTAATTATCATTTTATTTACAAACCATTATAAAGGATTTATCAGTATATACCTCCTCAAAGAAAAAAAATTATGATTATGGATTTTATCCATAAACTGTTTAATTTATGTTAAGTGTTTTACAAGTTCAGAATTATGTATTGTGATTCATAAACTAATCTATTGTATGCCATTGTTTAGAAATGGTTCCTAGTGGAAGGAATGGAAATCATATCAATGCACGTAATCCATGTATGGATTTCCCTCCTACTCAAGATAATTATAGTGGAGCCGGTGATGCAACTTGTGATGATTATCTTATCACCATACTGGGAAAACTCACTCAGGTTATGAATAATAACCTTACCCATATGGAGCGCCCTGATCCACAACGTAGAGGATCAATGTTAGACCGCTTCATGAGGCAACAACCACCAACATTAAATGGGAGTAAAAATACACTGGTATCTGAGCAATGGATAAGTTCCTTAGAGAAAACATTTCATGCTTTGGAGAGTAACGAAAGGGAAAAGGTTTTCATGGTAGTTTATCACCTCACGGGAGATGCAGATCAATGGTGGTCATTGATTCAAAACACAAAGGAAGATGAATAAGTATAAAAATGGAATGGAGGGAGTTTAAAGATATTTTCATAGAAAAATACTTTCCTCGTGACCATTGAGTGAATATGGAAAGACAATTTTTGAGTCTGAGGCAAAAGGAGGATGAGAATATCGCAAAGTATGATGCTAACTTTACAAGGTTAGAAAGGCATGAATAATATTTTATATGTAACCCAAGGAGTAAGATTGATCAATTATTTGATGGGTTAAAACCATTTCCCCATCGAGCATTAGTCTCACAATCCTTTTCATTGTATGAAGATATAGTCTCATGTGCTATCAAGATAGAAAATAAATTCTCTAAGTATTATGACTTTAAAGCAAAGAAAGAGAAGAAGAGATTTTCTGAACACTCTGGTAAAGGAAATAAAGAAAATAGGGAAGAATGGAAGAGTTTAATTTCCACCCTATGATAATTGTGGAAGGAATCACCCTGGTTACTGTATAAAAGGAAAAATATTATGCTAAAATGTGGACAGAAAGGCTATCTTGCTAGTGATTGTAAGGGGAAGAAAGAAGATACCGATTTTCAATGCCACAATTGCAGGGAGATGGGAAATTATGAAAATTAATTTCCTAATCATTAGGGAAACTTACCTCAGAAAATGCAAAGGGGTCAAGGATAAGCTTATGCAATCACTACTGCTGAGGTTGAAGCTACGAAAGACATGGTGGCATGTAATTTAATGGTTTCCTCAAGTTTAGCCAATGATTTATTTGATTCTGGATCATCGCATTGTTTCATATCTTCCTAGTTTGATAAGAAAATTAGATATTTCCAATTTTATTTAATAAGGGAGTTGTCAGTCAAAACACCTAAGGGAAGTATCATTGCAAAAAAGTTTTATGAATCAGCCCCCATTAAGTCATATAAACGATATTTATCTACTGATCTAATCGTCATACCCATGATTTAATTTGATATAATCTTTGGTATTGATTGGATTTAGGACCCTGATGTGAAAATTTATTGTAAGAAGGAGGAGGTTACAATTCTCGATGATGACAAGGAGTACCTTATCTTTATATAAGAAACGTCACCATTTATTTCTTTTCTAGATCCACCCCTAGTAGCTATACTAAATTCAATTATTAGGAAGGATGAGAATGAAATAATTATGGGTGAGGAAAATAATGTTGAATATAGTACGTACCTATTGTGCAAGAATGTGTTGATGTGCTTCTAAAGGATTTACCTGGACATCCTTTAGAATGAGAAGTTGAGTTTTCCATTGATTTAATTCCTGGTTCAAGGCCCATATCGAAGACCCCTTATAGAATGGCCACTATGGAATTAGTGGAACTAAAGAAATAACTAGAGGAATTGAGTAATAAGAGATTTATTCACCCTAGCATTTCTATATGGGGATCCCCTATCATTTCTGTTAAGAATAAAGATGGATCTATGAGGTTGTGCATTGACTACAGGGATATCAATGCTATAACAATAAATAACAAGTATCCCCTACCTCACATTGATGATTTATTCAACCAACTTCATGGAGCTCAATATTTTTTAAAGATTGACCTTCGATCTGGATATCATCAGTTGTGTGTGAAGAAGGAAGACATTCTGAAAATAACATTTTGAACTAGGTACGGGCATTAAGAGTTTACAGTAATGCCTTTTGGATTGACTAATACACCCTCTGTCTTCATGGATCTAATGAATAGAGTTTTCAAGGAATATCTTGATGACTTTGTAGTGTTATTTATTGATGATATCTTTGTATACTCCAAAAACTTTAAAGATCATGAAAATCACTTGTGCATTATTCTAAAGACACTTAGAAGAAATGAATTATATGGGAAGTTTAGCAAGTGTGAATTCTGGCTTCAGGTGATTTCTTTTCTTGGCCATATTTTCTCTGAGTATGAAATATCTGTTTATCCTTCAAAGATCAAGGAAATCCAAGAATGTACTGTACTGACAAGTATAACTGAGGTACGCAGTTTTATTGGTTTATCAGGTTATTATCGACGTTTCGTCTATAATTTTTCCCAGTTGGCTAACCCATTAACCAAGCTCACACGTAAAGGGGTTAAATTTGTTTGGACAAAATAGTATGAAGAATTTTTTGAAGAACCAAAGATAAGATTAGTTAATGATTCTATCTTGACTCTTCTATTGGGGAATGATGGGTTTGTTATTTATAGTGATGCTTTAAAAAAAAGGAATTCATTGTGTCCTTATGCAGAATGATAGATTTATTGCCTATGCATCATGATAACTATAAATTTATGAGAAAAAATATCATACTCATGATCTTGAGTTAGTATCTGTAATCATTTCTTTGAAGATATGGAGACACTATCTCTATGGTGAAAAATGTGAGATTTATACTAATCAAAAGAGTTTGAAGTATACTTTCTCATATAAAGAACTCTACATGAGGCAAAGATAATGGATTGAACTACTCAAGGATTATGAGTGCATTATACACTACCACTTGGGGAAGGAAAATAAGGTGGCATATGCTTTGAGTAGAAAGGATCATGGAGTTTTGAACAAGATGAGAGTTGAAAGGGATCTTATTTTCATGGATCTAGTAAATATAGATATGGGAATAACCATGGAAGATGAAACATCAATACTATTTCAAATGGTTGTCCAACCATCTTTACTAGAAAGGATAAAGAGTTCTCAGACTGATGATAAGGAGTTTCAAAAGAAGATTAAAGCTATAAATGATGGTAGATTGAGTGAATTCATATATAAAGATAGAATTTTGAAATTTGGGAAGAGACTTTGTGTTCCTAACATACCTGATATAAAAGGGGAATTTTTGGATGATGTTCATAGCTCCAATTTATCCATACACCCTCAGAGCACCAAGATGTATAGAGATTTGAAAGAACATTTTTTTTGGGACAACATGAAGAGGGAGATTGCTGATTTTGTGTCATGATGTGTGGTTTGTCAACAAGTGAAAGCTGGAAGGCAATAGCCTGGAGGAGTCATGTAACCTCTTCCAATACTAGAGTGGAAATAGTATTATATTATGATGGACTTTGTCATGGGGCTACCAAAGACTCCTAGAAGGAATGATGAAATATAGTTCATTATTGATCATCTTACCAAGTCAGCACACTTTCATTCTATAAGTGAATATTTACCACTTGAACATTTAGCAAGACTATATATTAATGAAGTTTTAAGACTTCATGGAGTACCCCTATCGATTGTTTCTGATCATGATCCCCTTTTTACATCAAAATTCTACAAAATATTTAGAAAGCCCTGGATATTGAACTTCGTTTGAGCACTGCCTACCACCCTCAAACTGATAGACAATCAGAACAGACTATTCAAACCTTAGAAGACATGTTGAGATCTTCCTTACTTGACTTTCAAGGTATGTGGGATCAATATTTACCTCTGGTATAATTTTCCTATAACAATAGCTTCCATTCAAGTATTCAGATGGCACCATATAAAACATTATACGGAAAGAGATGTCGCACACCAACTTGTTGGGATGATGTTGGTGAAAGAAAACTTGTAGGCCCAAAACTTGTTGAGGAAATAATGGAAAAAGTGAAGATTATCCAAACCCACATCAAAGTATCTCAAAGTAGGAAAAAGAGATATGCCGATAACCGAAGGAAGGGTTTGGAATTTCAAGTAGGAGATCATGTTTTCTTGAAGGTATCTCCATGGAAGGGTGTTATATGATTCGGTAAGAAGGGTAAATTGAGTTCCAAGTACATCAGACCTTTTGAAATTATATAACGAATTGGAGTTATAGCTTATCATTTGGAAATGCCTCCAAGTCTCTCCAAAGTTCGTGATATATTCCACGTATCACTATTGAGAAAATACATGGTTGACCCAACGCATTTACTCACCTATGAGGAAATTGAACTGGAACGTGATATGTCTTATTGTGAAGAGCCTGTCAAAATTCTTGATACCAAGGAACAAGTGTTGAGAAACTTGACGAATCATCTGGTAAAAGTTCTATGAAGAAGCCATAAGATGGAAGAGGAAATGTGGGAACCAGAGGAATATATGATGAAGAACCACCCAAATATTTTTGTGCAGTAGTATTGTAGAAATTTCAAGGAAAAAATTATTTGAAGGAGGGAAGAATATAACACTCCAATCTTTCACAGTACGCTTCCCTTTGAATAATGCAATAGTTTCCATTGTACGCAACTTCAAGATTCTAACACACTGTGACCAATCAAACTAGCCATTATGAATAGTAATACCCACTTTTTGAAATTTTATAAATTTTATTTTTCAAAATGGACTTCATTTTTTAATTCTTAATATCAAAATTACCTTAGGGTGAATTTTTGATATTTTTACGAAAACATTTAATTTTTTATTAATAGTGAAAAACACTGCCTTATTGGTTAAAACTGACTTTTTATTTAAATAATTATTTATTTTATTTAAATTTATTTTAGGTCAAAATAGATACATAATACCTATATATATTCAATTTAATTCATTGGAGTCATTTTATAATAAGTTTAGATATATAAAAATTTTATTGCACTTGTTACCGTTTTTTACCCACCTCCTAGGAGCATTTGAAAATTTGCATAAAACTTAATTTTACAACTTCTCTGAGTTGAATTTCAAAAATATAAGAGACACGGTTAATATCAGTAAGTAAAATGTGGTTCAATAAGATGAAAATAATTTTTGGTGAATAGTAACTTTTGACTTTTATTTACCACGGTTAAAAGTAAATAGGATAATTAAGGGTAAAAATGATATCATAATTACCCTAACACATGTCCTAATTCAATTGGATAAGTATAATTCTACCAAAAACAACCTTAGGAATAAAATATGACCCCTTTTGGTCCACATAGATTGGATTAGGAAATTTATTATTATTTTATTTAAAGAAGAGTTAAAAGTGTTAAATTCGAAGTTTAATAACAAAACCATTTTTAATATAGAGTTACGCACAATATAAATTCGACGATAGATGTTAATTACAAAGATAAAAATATTTCCTACATAATGGTATTTTATTTATAATTTTTATACATTAAATAATTTAATTTATTTATGACACAATGACGATGCAGTAATTACGTTATTAATGAAATATTAAAATAATTGATATTATAAATATCCAAATAAATGTAAATTGTGCCTTCTAATGAATTAAACTAATTTTATAGGTTAATATTACATGTTTCGGGTTAGTTAAATAAATTTTATTCTAAGTGATAAAGTTTTAATGGATTTCAAAAAAAATCAAATACTAAATAGTGTCAAAATTGACATAATTGAGTTTTAAAAAAAATACTATATTATTAATTAATATAATATTCATAAAAATATACGTTTAAGAAAATAAACTTATATAAGGTTATATATATTAATAATTAACTACTTTGGGTTCTCTTGGTAGTTTATAGTAAGTTTAATAACCATATAATATAAAAATACAAAGAGACATGGTAAATGTCAAACTATTTAACTAAGAGTTAAATCTAAAATATAATGTTAATATGGTTCCCTAAACCTATCTAAAAACTATTGGTTGAGAGGTTTTATACCCATACCCACCTTAGCCTCTAAATAAATTATTTTTGAGCCATTATAAACTAAAAAGGATTTTATTATAAAATAATATTTCAAGCTTTTCCTAAAGTGACCCTCACCTCTCTTATAAAAGGGAACTTCCCCTTATCTTAAAATCACACCTCCAAATCCATTTGTATCATCCAACCTCTTCCCAAATATCCTCCCAAATTTTCACCCTTCATTCTAGAATCCTTCCTTTGGTCAGAAAGCCAGCCTAAGGAGCCCTTTTGATCAAATCAAAAGGAAGAATCAGAAGAAGAGGTTAATATTTCATCACCTCTTTCAAGTTCTTTTTTTCATCCACTTTCTCTTTATTTGTCGTTTGCATACCAAAATAATAAATCCAGTACCTTATGCATACTATGATTTTATTATAAATATGGTACAACCATATTCGTTATTCTATCCATCCTAGAAATGACAAAGTCACCATACGTGCGTACGTACAGCTTACCATCTCCAAGTCGTGGTGTAGTTCGTTATTCAAACACTTCATTATTTGGATGGGTATAATAATGAGTATAAATAATGTAAATAATAAATATAACATGTTAATTATTCTTTATATATGATATAAAATCCAATACATATGATTTCTCTATCAATATAATGATATTGTCACTCGGGTGTACGCACGGATTACCGTCTCCACGAACACGATGAGATTCATTTTCCCATCGTAACCATTCAAGAATAATTTTAATTTTATGACTAAAAATAATGTTTATGAACATAATATTATTATGTATATGAATAAAATACATCTTATTCATAACAAACATGGCTTACATAACCAATCATATAAAGGAAAACGAATCAGTTAACACTCGAAACGATGATACTACTGAAATATTATTAACAAAACAATATTAGAGGTTCATATATGATATCATATTTATGTATATAGTTCTTTTATAATTTAATAACAATGATTTAACTATTATACAAGAGGTTAAATTACCCTTGACCAAGGAAAAGTACATGTTAAGGGCTAATTTCACAATCTCTTTATTATCTGAGGTTGTTTTTATATATGTATATAGCGGGACCTATTTATCATCCACATCTATGTTTTCTTAAAAATTTATTTCAAATTTTTTTTAATATTTACTATAAAATGGGTTAAAGTCATTTATACCCTTATTTGACCTTATATGTTTTGAAAATAATCTTTCTGTTGTTTTCCAAACAAGGTACTTTATGACCTTTTCAACAAAATTAAGGTAAGAATGTTTTTTTAAAATTATACGGCGAGTGAAGCTATTTTTCCACCGTTATAACATCATCAAAGCTTCCCTTAAAAGCTTATAAGAATATTTTAAAAATAAATTTTTTTTATAATTATGTGACTCTTAAATGACTTCAAAATAGAAACAGGTATTTCTTTCAAATAATTTTCATTTCATCTATGTCAACATCCTTTGATGGATTTTAAACTTGTTTAAAGTTGATTTATTATTATACAAATCTTACATATTATATTGAAGGTTTTGTGATATGTTTGAATGTGGATGTGTTATTTTTATACCTTTCATAGTTTATGGTTAAAGTATTGACATTTCATATGCTTGTTTTAATACAAATATTTAGGTTATGTTTTAACCTTTTCATATGAGGAATGTATTGGACTTAGTATGTGATGGGTGAAGCCCGCTATAGCTCCTCGGTGCATCGGTAGGTCTCATGAGATAATTATGTGGAATTGGCTTAGGCCATTCCCAATTTGATATATGGTTTTTGCCGAGGCCTAGATCCTTTTTAGATGTCTTGTTCTAGTCCTTGATAAGATGTTTCAGAATGTCCGGCATTATATATTCCCTCATTATGAAAATAATAATGATGGTTCAAGTGGTTATTCGACTAGTATAATACTCATGACTATGTTTTATTAGGTCATTATTCACTTAGCACATATTCCTTCCATAATGTGTTCATGTTTATTATTTGTAAAGGTGTGTGTTTTTAATTATTCACTACTGGAAAAGAAGGTTATACCAACGGTTTTAAACCATTGGTATAGGCTGGAAAACCGTTGGTATATCCTCTACCAACGGTTTTCCAAACCATTGGCTAGTAAGCCGTGAGGAAAGCCTTATACCAACGGTTTGATCCAAACCGTTGGTATATTGGTTATATAAATTTAACCCAATGTATTCCAATGGTTATAAACCGTTGGTAATGCATTTTAGGATGTATTATGCCAACGGTTCTAAACCGTTGGTAATGTGATTTTCAAGAAAACTTATACCAACGGTTTACAACCGTTAGTATTGGTTTTCCAGCAACACCTATACCAACGGTTATAAACCGTTGGTATTGGTTTTCCAGAAATCCAGACACCTATACCAACGGTTTAAAACCATTGGTATAAGTTTTCCCAGAAATCCATAACACCTATACCAACGGTTTAAAACCGTTGGTATAGTGTTTTTCCAGAATTCCAACACCCTTATACCAACGGTTTATAACCGTTGGTATTGAGTTTTTCCAGAACTACAGCCTAGCAGCCCCCCTCCCTCCAGTAGCCCCTCCACTGTACACCTGCATAAATAAAATCACAAAAACACATACAGACTTGAAATAGTACAAAAACACCTAAAATAAAACAAAAAAACATATAAAATCATCAAACTCTTCCAACCATGTCATGTACAACAATTCCCTATTTCAATCTTCATAAGACAACAATCATCCAGTAGTAATTCACCTCACCCCTGCACAACCCCCCAACCAGTAAAGCCCCAACCTCCCCATCAAATTATAATAGGTAGAATAGTATAAGAAATACCTATTAGAGTTTAATAAGAGTTTGAAATTGGCTCATATCCCATTTTTTTATGATCCTAGATTTGGGTATGTGATGATTTGTGATGAATTTTGCATTGAACTTGTATTGTTTATAATATATAGTGAAAAGTTATTTTCTTAGGAGTCTCATCACTTATGAACCCATGAGTGAAACTACCCAACTCATGAAAAATATTTTGCGACTATCGTTGATAAGTGTAAATTTCAGTTGTATTCACTTAAAATGATGTCCTTTTCAAACACAAGAAAGACACTTTTTGTGGTACCGGCCACACCGGCCCTTGAATTGAGGCAGGGTTGACTCGTACATGTCAGAAATGACCCATGGATCGTTTTCCTAATGTTTCAATAGAATCCGAATGCGTTTTGTTGGTTTTCCGTATGCCGGTAGTTGTTTTCACTTAAAATCTTGTCCATTTCAAATAAAAGTGAGATAGTTTGAGTGGTACCAGACACACCGTGCCTCATATTGAGGCGGGGTTGACTCATACACGACACAGATGACCCATGGATACTTTTCCTAAAGTATCAACAGAATCTGAATGCGTTTGGTCCGTTTTCCGTATGTTAGTTGTTATTTTTACTTAAACTGTTGTCCATTTCAAAGAAAAGTGAGACACTTTGAGTGGTTCCGGCCACACCGTGCCTCGGATTGAGGTGGTATTGACTCATACACGTAACAAATGACCCATGTATCATTTTCCTAAAGTATCAACACAATCCGAATGCGTTTGGTCGGTTTTCCGTATGTCGTTTATTTTAATTAAAAGGGCATCCATTTTAAATAAAAGAAAGACACTTTTAGTGGTACCGGCCACACCGGCCCTCGGATTGAGGCGGGGTTGACTCTTACATTTCACAAATGACCCATGGATCGTTTTCCTAAAGTTTCAACAGAATCTGAATGCGTTTGGTCGGTTTTCCGCATGCCGGTAGTTGTTTTCACTTAAAATCCTGCCCATTTCAAATAAAAGTGAGACAGTTTGAGTGGTACCGGCCACACTGTGCCTCAGATTGAGGCAGGGTTGACTTGTACACGATAAAAATGACCCATGGATACTTTTCCTAAAGTATCAATAGAATCCGAATGCGTTTGGTCCGGTTCTCGTATGTCAGTTGCTGTTTTTACTTAAACTGTTGTCCATTTCAAAGAAAAGTGAGACACTTTGAGTGGTTTCGGCCACACCGCGCCTTGGATTAAGTAGGGGTTGACTCGTGCACGTCACAAATGACCCATGGATTGTTTTCATAAATTATCAACACAATCCGAATGGGTTTGGTCGGTTTTCCATGTGTCATTTATTTTAATTAAAAGCGCATCCATTTTAAACAAAAGAAAGATACTTTTAGTGGTACCGGCCACACCGGCCCTTGGATTGAGGCAGGGTTGACTCTTACATGTTACAAATGACCCATGTATCGTTTTCCTAAAGTTTCAATAGAATCCGAATGTGTTTGGTCGGTTTTTCGTATGCCGGTAGTTGTTTTCACTTAAAATCCTGTCCATTTCAAATAAAAGTGAGATAGTTTGAGTGGTACCAGCCACACCGTGCCTCATATTGAGGTGAGGTTTACTCTTACAAGAAAAAAATGACCCATGGATACTTTTCATAAAGTATCAACAGAATCCGAATGCGTTTGGTCCATTTCCTGTATGTCAGTTGTTGTTGTTACTTAAACTGTTGTCCATTTCAAAGAAAAGTGAGACACTTTGAGTGGTGTCGGCCACACCGCGCCTCAGATTGAGGCGGGGTTGACTCGTACACATTACAAATGACCCATGGATATTTTCATAATGTATCAACACAATCCGAATGCGTTTGGTCAGTTTTCTGTATGTTGTTTATTTTAATTAAAAGCGCATCAATTTTAAACAAAAGAAAGACACTTTTAGTGGTACCGGCCACACCAGCCCTCGGATTGAGGCGGGGTTGACTCGTACATGTCAAAAATGACCCATGTATTGTTTTCCTAAATTTTCAACAGAATTCGAATGCGTTTGGTCATTTTTCCGCATGCCGGTAGTTGTTTTCACTTAAAATCCTGTCCATTTCAAATAAAAGTGAGACAGTTTGAGTGTTACCGGCCACACCGTGCCTCAGATTGAGGCAGGGTTGACTCATACATGACAAAAATGACCCATGGATACTTTTCCTAAAGTATCAATAGAATCCGAATGCATTTTGTCAGTTTCTCGTATGATAGTTATTGTTTTTACTTAAATTGTTGTCCATTTCAAAGAAAAATAAGACACTTTGAGTGGTGTCGGCCACACCGCACCTCGGATTGAGGCGGGGTTGACTCGTACAAGTCACAAATGACCCATGGATTGTTTTCATAAAGTATCAACACAATCTGAATGGGTTTGGTCAGTTTTCCGTATGTCGTTTATTTTAATTAAAAGCGCATCCATTTTAAACAAAAGAAAGACACTTTTAGTGGTACCGGCCACACCAGCCCTCGTATTGAGGCGGGGTTGACTCGTACATGTCACAAATGACCCATGGATCGTTTTCCTAAAGTTTCAATAGAATCCGAATGCGTTTGGTCAGTTTTCCGCATGCCGGTAGTTGTTTTCAC
Organism: Viscum album; assembly: GCA_963277665.1. NCBI lineage: Eukaryota > Viridiplantae > Streptophyta > Magnoliopsida > Santalales > Viscaceae > Viscum > Viscum album. Next base: position 1,240,709,072 of record OY728153.1, read on the forward strand.
TTAAAATCTTGTCCATTTCAAATAAAAGTGAGATAGTTTGAGTGGTACCGGCCACACCGTGCCTCAGATTTAGGTGAGGTTGACTCGTACATGACAAAAATGACCCATGGATACTTTTCCTAAAGTATCAACATAATCCAAATGTGTTTGGTCCATTTCCCATATGTTAGTTGTTGTTTTTACTTAAACTGTTGTCCATTTCAAAGAAAAGTGAGACACTTTGAGTGGTTCCGGCCAAACCATGCCTCGGATTGAGGCAATATTGACTCGTACATGTCACAAATGACCCATGGATAGTTTTCATAAAGTATCAACACAATCCTAATGCGTTTGGTCGGTTTTCTGTATGTCGTTTATTTTAATTAAAAGCGCATCCATTTAAAAAAAAATACACTTTTAGTGGTACTAGCCACACCAGCCCTCAGATTGAGGCGGGGTTGACTCGTACACGTCACAAATGACCTATGGATATTTTTCCTAAAGTTTCAACAGAATCTGAATTCGTTTGGTCGGTTTTCCGCATGTCGGTAGTTGTTTTCACTTAAAATCTTGTCCATTTCAAATAAAAGTGAGACAGTTTGAGTGTTACCGGCCGCACCGTGCCTCAGATTGAGGCGGGGTTGACTTTCACATTACAAAAATTACCCATGGATACTTTTCCTAAAGTATCAACAGAATCCGAATGCGTTTGGTCAGTTTCCCGTATGCCAGTTGTTGTGTTTACTTAAACTGTTGTCCATTTCAAAGAAAAGTGAGACACTTTGAGTGGTGTTGGCCACACCGCGCCTCGTATTGAGGCGGGGTTGACTCTTAAACGTCAAAAATGACCCATGGATTGTTTTCATAAAGTATCAACACAATATGAATGGGTTTGGTTGGTTTTCCGTATGTCGTTTATTTTAATTAAAAGCGCATCCATTTTAAACAAAAGAAATACACTTTTAGTGGTACCGGCCACACCGGCCCTCGGATTGAGGTGGGGTTGACTCTTACACGTCACAAATGACCCATGGATTGTTTTCCTAAAGTTTCAACAGAATCCGAATGTGTTTGGTTGGTTTTCCGTATGCCAGTAGTTGTTTTCACTTAAAATCATGTCCATTTCAAATAAAAGTGAGATAGTTTGAGTGGTACTAGCCACACCATGCCTCAGATTGAGGCGGGGTTGACTCGTACATGACACAAATGACCCATGGATCGTTTTTCTAAAGTTTAAATAGAATCTGAATCCATTTTTAGTGCACTCTAACCCACCAACCATAAACTAAAAGTGCTGTCAATAATTGATATTAAGGGTGAAATATAAACTCTTCATATTTTTCATATTATATATGCAAAATTTGAACATAATACAATATAAAAATTTCTCAAAATTACTCAATTTAATACATATAAATATTATAAGTAATTGGATATTTTTTGTTTGTAAATTATATTCCCAATCAATGAAAATATATAAAATAGAGAATAAAAATGTTAAAAATAAATTTTTTAACCAAAGAAATTAACCAATATTTCATTGTCATTAAAATCCATTTATCAAAATCAAAAAGACACACACTTATTTATATTTTTTAACCAAGGGAATTCATCACCTAATAAATCATTTTCCACCTCAAAAACCCTCATTTTATTATTTTTAAAATGAACCCCCAATATTACCCATGGATCTAAAACACATAATTTTTCATGTCATGTCCTTAGGCCCGAAATCTTACTTATGGATGACCATATGTCCTTAGGCCCTAGATGTAGAGACCCGTATCTTGACGTACATGGACATTACATTACTTTTGCGGAATACTTAATATATAACAAAAATACACACACAAGGATCGTAATAGTTTAGTGTCTTTGGAAACTCGGAGTATAATCTTCTAATCATGGGGAAAGATCTTCAACATCTCCCATAAAGATCTTCTTTTTTTTTACCTAAAACCTTTCTTTATATCCTGGGGAAAAGAAAACATAAAAGGGTGAGCTCAAATGCTCAGTAAGGGTAAACAAAGGAAATATCAATCACATAATTTTCATAAGAACATAACATTTTTGGAAATCTTAACCTGCAAAAGAGAGCATAATTTCATAACATGGGATAAATCATAGTAGTGAAATGAAATCATAACATTAAACATTACTCATTGTGGCATACACACATAATCATAGAGAATCATTTCTTGTTAGTCAAGACTCATTGCCAAGACTATCTTAGTGGACAAAGTCCCTTTCTGAATCGAGTAATCCTCGTTTTAGTCCTGTTTCACTGAACCGGTATAACCTACCATTCCAGCCATGTCTATCTCATGAGATATGAAATCTTTACCCAATGCATTGGAGGGAGATATAGGTCCCACCCATCTTATAATGAATCCTTTCTTATGTGTGCCACATAATCATAAAACATACATCATCGCATAACACATATAACAAAAATGGGATTCTTGAAACATCATGACATCATAAATCAATTAATATAAGATAAAGGAATTCATAAACATAATTCCATCACAACATAGTCAAACCAATGTAAAAATATGGATAGAAACAGAACCCTTTATTATCTTAGATGGAAAATAATTTTGATAAAACACTTGAATTGAATTCTTGAGGAAAATATCCTTTCTTCTTCAAAAACATTTTTCCTTTCATAACATGTCATACAACTTTAAAATAAAAGAAGTTGATTAAAAATAAACTTGAAAACTTGTAAAGGAATCTTCTTTGAAGTAATGTTTTAAAAATCCATTCATGCCGTATAAGTTAAAAAAAACATTCTTCGTACTTTTGTCGGAAAAGTCAAAAAGTACCTCGTACGGAAAAAACGACAAAAGATTCCTTTCATATTCTTTACTAAAAACTCACCTAAGGGTAAAATTGGATTTAAACTATTTCAAGTGGATGGAAACAATATTACATATTGAGGGAACATGGATGTGGATGATAAAATACACCCTAGTAAATACTTACGAATAAACAATCTCGGATAAAAATGAGATTGTGATATTTCCCTTACCTTAGGTCCGATTTGCTTTGTTCGTGTCCGAAGCTCCTGTATAATGGTTTAAATAATGTTATTGACTTATTCCAGAATCATACATATTGATATGAGATCATATATGGTCATATTATTAGCTTCTTGTTAGTAATATTTCATTGTTACTTGTTACTCGGGTCTTTATAACTTTTTGTTCTTATGCGTGTTTTGTCGAATAAATTCTTATTCTTATCTTTAGGTTATAGATAATTCATTTCCAGAATGGTATTAGTGTATTATATACCATATTCATTCATTCAATTCATTTATATAATCATTATGAAATGAAGATCATGTAGAACGAGTCGCATCACATCGTGGAGACGGTATTCCGTACGTACGCACGAGTGATGATATCGTTCCTATGATCGTGGAATTGTATTGGAGTATATATATATATTATTTCAGTATCAATATTACTTAATAATAATCATATATAGTTACTGATTACACCATTATACCCATCCTTGTAAGGTGATGGTGGAAAATAGATTACACCACGGCGTGGAGACGGTATTCCGTACGTACGCACGCGCGGTGATTTCATTTTTCCGTAGGATGGATAGAAGGTGAATTAGGGTTGTTTCATATTTATAATAACATATCAGTATGTAAGTAATACTGATGTTATTACTTTATCATGAAACAACTAAAGAAGAAGAAGTTGAAGAAGAAAGAAATTGAAAAGATCGGTAATGGATATTACCTCTTCTTTGGAACGCCTTTTTGAATCCTCCACTTAAGGAACTAAGATTGGTCTTTGGAGAAGACCAGGACCTCTAGGATTATTCTAGGGAAGTGGAGAAGGGAAAATGGCAGGGGTTGGCCGAGCTTGAGTGCTCAAATTGGTGTGAGGAGGAGGGGGAGGAGGTGCCCTTTTATAAGGGAGGAGAGGGGCACCTTAGGAATATCTCAAAATATTATTTTATATTAAAGTCAAAATCGGTTTATAATGGTTCCAAAGGGTCTTATTTCGAAGCCAAAGTGGGGATGGGTCGAAATCCTATCAACCAATAGAATTTAGACAAGTTTAGGGTATTATTTTAACCTTATCAATTAGATTTAACTCTAAGTTAAATAATTTAACTTTTACCATGACTTTTTGTTTTCTTTCACTATATGGTTAATACACTTACTATAACATGCCAAACGAACCCCAAATTGTTTATTATTAAAATATATATCCTTATCTAAGTCATTTGGCCGAACCTTAGATTTTTAGGAATAAAATAACAATTAATAATATAATATTTGATTTAAAAACTATTTTGTGTCAATTTTGACACTATTTGATATATGATTTTTGTCAAAGTCATAACAGAATTATATGTTCGAACCAAGTTGATTAAATCAATACTAATATAACATAGTAACCTAGAAAATTAGTGGAATTCATAAAAAGTCTCAAATTACATTTATTTTGGTATTTATATTATCAATTTTGTCAATATTTCATTAATAAGATAATTACTGCATCATCTTTGTGTCATAAATAAATTAAATTATTTGATGTCTAAAAATTACAAATAAAATACCATCATGTAGGAAATCTTTTTAGCTTTCTAATTAATATTTACAATCGAATTTATCTTATGTATAACCCTATATTAAAAATGATTTACTTATTAAACTTTGATTTTAACTATTTTAACCCTTCTTTAAATAAATTAATAATAAATGTCCTAATCTAATCCAAGTGGGCCTAAATGGTCATATTTTATTCCTAAGTTTGTTTTTGGTCGAATTACACTTGTCCAATCGAATTAGGACATGTGTTAGGGTAATATTGATATCATATTTACCCTTAGTTACCCTATTTACTATTAACCGCGGTAAAAAAAGTAAAAAGTTACTATTCACCAAAAAATTATTTTCATCTCATTGAACCACATTTTAGTCCTTGATATTAACCGTGTCTCTCGGATTTTTGAAATTCCATTCACAGAAGCGGCAAAATTAAGTTTTATGAAAAATTCAGTTTTTTTAACTACCACTTAGTAGTTTCACTATTCATCAAAAATTGATGTTTTTCAGAACAATGCCAAAATTTCATCCTAAGCTATATTTCATATTCCGAATTCAAAAATGAAATCTATTTTACCAAATTCATAACATAGAGGTTGCATTAATTAATTTTATAATTAAATCCTGCTGTTAAAATAAATAGCGTGTTTTTAGGAAACAATATATATCAAAAGATTGGCACTTGATTATGTCTGGTTTAAATGTGAAATTACAACCAATGACCAACATTGTATTAAATTGTAAAAATATATTCTAAATATACTTTAAAACCACTCAAATTAATAATTTATTACTATTAATTATTTCGATTAAAAAAGTTGTTTTTTAATTATAATTAATAATTTTCACTATTCATCAGAATATGAAAGTTATCCGAAAAGTACCAAAATTTCACCTCAGGCTAAATTCGATACTCCGAATCCAAAAATGAAGTTCATTTTGAAAAATAAGATTTACTGGATTTCAAAAAGTGGTTATTACTATTCATAACGGCTAGTTTTAATAATATATTTATAGCATATCGTTGTTTAGTGAAACTCGGTATTGAGTACTACACACGCTATCGAGGAAGGTCGTGATTGCGTGTAATGCAAGTCAAGTCAAGGATGTGTGTTGTGCAAGCTCCTTTTGGTGTAGCGTACAACACAAAACATTAATAAAATTAAAAAGAATATTTCTTTATAAAATCTTGGGCTGTTACACTAGAACACCCATGACCTGACCCGACCCGACCCGACCCATGGACACCCTAAATTTCGAGTGATTGTTTTTGAATATTAAGATGACCATATTAACTTATCAAACCAGATATCATACAGGGAATCACAGTACCAAGGAATACTAAAGGTCTAGGTAGTAGACTAATCATACAATAAGAATCAAGTGAAAAAAAGAGATCTGATAACAACATCCCTATGAAGCAGAGGAAAACCCCAGAGTGGAAAACCAGGTTCAAAAATAAAGATTTATACAGAATTCAAAAATGAAATGGATCAATATGCCCCTGATCACCATCACCATCACCACTATCATCATCGGCCTCATCCTCGCCGCCATCTCTGTCCTCGTCGTCATCCTCGTCATCGTCCCCATGCTCATCGTCGGCCTCATCCTTGTCCTCAGCCCCATCCTCACCCTCGGCCCCATCCTCGCCCTCGGCCCCATCCTCACCCTCATCCTCATCCTCATCCTCACCCTCGTCCTCTTCAACATCCTCTTCATTACCAGGAATGTCATGATCTCGATCTCCACTAGAACTGTTGCCTGGTGCATTGGATAATGCACCCATCGATGACATAAATGTCTGACAAGCCACGCTAGCCTCTAGTGGAAGTGATGAAGATAAAGCTTTCATCAGTTTCATAAATTCTTTGTCCCTCGTTTGAACTTGTACTTCCAACTCTGTGACCCTTTTATCAGATTGTCTTGCTTTCTCCTTGACATGTTCCAACTCAGTCGTACTAGAATGGATACCTGGAGAGGACTAATACCTCGTCAGGACTATATTCTTACCAGGTCGGCAGCGTACTCGACCAGAGTGCTCCTCTCCCAAAACCTGATATAAATGATCGTGTGGCCCAAAATTGTCAGGCTCCTGAGCATCAAGATCCTCTAAAGCAACCTGTTAAAAATATTAATAGATTAATAAATTTTAAAGTAGATATTAAACTTTTAAATAAACAAATTAAAACTTACAATCTTTTCTTGGGTTGATTCATTTACCGCAGTTCCATCTTTTTTTCTTCTACTCGAGCAAAACAATTTTGCTCAAGGGATACGTCCTTCAATTTTCAATTTGTGCTTCTGTAATGACATTGAAACAATATAAAGTGAAAGTATAATCATATATTCAATATTCAATAAATCACATAATTTAAGTAGGTAATAAGAAAAAGGGAAAGTCCTAAAGAAAAATTATAAACAACTATATCATACCAGCTGCCTCTCATGATCTGACATAGTTGTACGCCCCAAAGTGTGGAGGTATTGCTTTGAATCAATGTTTTTTTTGTTTTTTCAGAATATTAATAAATAATTTTTAATAATAAAAAAGATTATATTAATGAAAAATATGAAAACTCTGATTTAAATACCTCAAATGGGATTAATACCTTAAATTTCGCAGTCGCCCAATGGGTAATCATTTGGCGATATTGCTCTATCGGGCAGTCATCCACGATAGGTAATGTATCTAAATATGTGCCCACCCTATCACACCATCCAACATACAGGTCATGCTTATAAGCTCTCCAAATCTCTCCCAACTCTTTTAAACACGCTGGTCGTGCACCTTCGCCATCAGGGAAGTTAAACTGAAGCTGAAACCCAATATATTAGTTCATATAAATACAAAAAAATACTACATTAAATCCATTAGATTTTTTACCCATATTTGTGCCCACGTGTTATCTTTGACTTCGTGTGGTAGTTGTCTCCAAGAGAGAGGGCTGACCGGAATGATATCGGAGTATTTGGATAGCATCGCCAAAAAAACCCGACATTCCTGCCCAGATTTCTCAATCATTTGTCCATCAACATTATATTCAACCATCAACTGTGTCTAGCGGTTCCATACCGCACACAAGCGAGTACGCCCCCTCCCCCGCCTCCTATCTGTTGATGAATCTGTTATTAAAGAAAAATAATATCATTACAAGTTATAATAAAAGAAATTTTGGTATAAAAATTTGATAGAGTCGGATAAATATACCTGTGGTAGTCGGATCAATGGGCGTCACTGGATGTGCAGAAGCTGAAGGAATATCCTGTACAGGTGGAGTGTCCCTCAGTGTACACTCCTCAGCCACATACTGTGTCGTATCAGGAGTCGAATAAGGTGGAATATAATAGCTCGGAGATAATGAACCAGAAGCAAAAGATGATGGCAAAAACGTCTAGCCAACTGATAGTGTAAACATCAGAGGTCTAAATATCCCGTGTGTCCCTGGAGACACACCAGGATCAAAATGGGGTGAAGAAGATACATATGTGGCGGTGGATCGTCTAACTCTCGCCCCATGAGCTCTCGTACCACCGGCCTTAGTACCGGGCCCACTAGATGATCGTCCATCTCTGACACCACCACCCCTCCTACCACCAGCCACTCTACTAGGAGCAATATCATACTCCTCGTCAGATATCTCTCGTCTAGGGGGTCGATCCTGAAAAAAAGTTTAACACATAATTAAACACATGATATTATAAGTTATTTAAATATTTATATTTGAAATAAAATACTCACAACAGGGATGAGTGGAGGAACACCCATCTGTACCATGGGATGATTATTATCTGTCATCTTTTTCCGTCACCTCTCTTCAATGGGTGTCATTTCCTGCAATGAAAACAAATATGGAAGTAATTAAAAACAGATAACTAATGTGTAACCCAAAAAAAATATAGAAAAACCATTCTGATAAAAAACATAAAGTAAAAGAACATTTATGGTGGTTTGAAGGTAAGTACTAGGATACACACTCTGAATGATGTAGGTGAAACATATAGGTAAGAACATGACTGTATGATTCTATATATTTCCCACCACAACTTCGGGTTCACAATCAACTCTAACAATTGAGCTATTGGCATCATCATAAGTAATAAATGGATTTCTTCCAATTGTAGTAGGGATAGTGTCAAATTCATCATCACCATTATTAAAAACATGTCTGGGATTTACTTCAATAATTACACCAAATTTAGGATGAATATGACCTTTGACATAAAAAACTTGTTTCACCATTGATGCCAATACATATGGTTCATCGGTGGCAAGAGTGCGAGTCATGTCAATAACTCGAAATCCAAAATCATCAATAAAGGTTCCTTGCCTCGTCATTGAATCAAACCATTGACATTTCATCATCGTGACTCGACCATGCGAGTAATAATCCAAAATTATTATTTTCTCCACAACTCCATAATAAGCAACATTTTCAGAACGAGGTCTAGTATCCGATGAGCTGGCATAACAGTCTGTTGTGGCAGTTAGCATAACACCATTATGTTTTGTTCTCATGTTTCTTTCTCGTTCAGTGATAATAAATTTGTATCCATTGATCACAAGTGATTTACAAGCACGAACCATGGTATTAGGACCAAAAGCCAAAGCTCTTATTTCCTCAGAAACAGAGTCTGCAGGCAAACTCGATACCTAAAATATAAACAAATAGTAAAGTTAATTAAATATTATTTTTATTTAGTTATTACAGAAATATTTTTACCTTCAATTTCAACCAAGCAGAAAACCCTTTGCTATGCAAAGTCTCTTTCTTTCTCAAAGATAAAGAATGATGCTTTCTATATATCAATTCTTTATGTTCCCTGTAGATAAAAATAATAATAGTTTAACAAATATTTAAAATTACAAGAGATAAGATAACAGATACATGTACAATTTACTTACTTGATATACTCATCGAACAAATCACAATTAAACAACATTGTGCGATGTGCCATCTCTCGCTCTTCAAGGCTTAATGTCGTCAATGTATATGATCCTGGAATTCCTCCTGTCTGAGGAATTGATGGAAAACTGGGTTCAATTTGCCCATACTGTTCTTCTTCATTTCTCATTGGTCTGTTTACTCTTGTAGTAAGATCAGACAAATACATTGCGCAAAAATCCATACATTTTTTAGACAAGTAACCGTTCACAATATAACCTTCAGGATAATTCTTGTTCCGAACATATGATTTCAATGTGCACATGTTTCATTCAGTTGGATACATCCAACGGAAATCAATGGGTCATCCAAGAAGTATTTTTGTCGGAAGATGGATAGTTATATGCAACATGCATGTAAAAAATGATGGAGGGAATATTTTCTCTAACTCACACAAAATTAATGGTGTCTCTGCCAACAGTTTTTGCAAGAAGGATTTGGATAGCCTCTTAGCACAAAGATCTCTAAAAAAATAGCACAACCGAATAACTGAGACTCTAACATTATTGGACAAGAGATGATGGATTGCTATTGGAATCAACTCATGAAAAAGGACTTGATAATCATGAGTCTTTAAAGATTTCAACTTCAACTCTTTTCTATTGACCCGTTTTGATATATTGCTTGAATAGCCATTAGGAACTTTAATAGTCTCTAGCACTTCCAGAAATTGATTTTTTTCAGCAGGTGTCATCACATAAGAAGCACATGGAACTTTCCATTTATTTTCACTGATACAGACAGGATGCAATTCTGGTCTGATCCCCCAATCTACCAAGTCACGCCGAGATCGTAAATCATCTTTTCTCTTCCCCTTGACATTTAGAAGAATCAAAATCAACATTTCACATATATTCTTTTACATGTGCATTACATCTAAGCAATGACGTAACAAGTTGGTTGACCAATACGACAACTCAAAGAATATACATTTCTTCTTCTAATTGTAACAGGTATCATTGGAAACATTTTTCCTCTTTCTAGATTTCATTACACCCTTCCCAAATGAATAACTGAAATCTTTCAATTCATTAAGCACATCAGTTCCAAACATACGCTGAGGTGGAGCATCATTCTCCATGGTATTTTCAAATCTTCGACGATTGTTTCTATATGGATGGTTCATTGTCAAGAATCGTCGATGTCCCATAAAACTAAAAATACGACGATATTTCAGTCTTCTCGATCAAGTATTATTCATACAAACAGGACATGACAATTTTCCTTTAGTGCTCCATCCAGACATCATTGCATAAGCAGGAAAATCATTGATCATCCACATAAGCGCAGCACGCATCTGAAATATGTCTTTCGAACATGCATCGTATGTGGGAACACCCACATCCCAAAGAAGTTTCAACTCTTTTATTAAAGGTTGCATGTATACATATATATCATTGTCAGGATCAGAAGGGCCAGATATCAGTATACTCAAGAAAGTGTAAGGCTTTTTCATACACAACCAAGGGGGAAGGTTATAAATGTGTATGAAAACCAGCCATGTGCTGTGTGAAGTAAGCATCTTCCCAAATGGATTAAAACCGTCACATGAAAGACCCAGTCTCACATTATGCACGTCGGCTACAAATTCAGGATATCGAGCATCAAATCTCTGCCATGAAAATCCATCTGCAAGGTGAACCAACTCTTCATTATTCTTTTTTTTCTCGGTGTCATGCCATCGCATTTTTACAGATATTTCATTAGACATGAAAAGGTTCTGTAATCTGGGTATTAATGGAAAGTTCCACATTACTTTTTGTGGCACACGAGATGGTGATCCATCATCTTTTGGCTTCCATTAGGAGGTTACACATTTGATACAATCATTTATTTCAGCAGTTTCCTCCCAAAATAAGCTGTAATCATTCGAGCAAGCATGAATTTATTTTTTTGAGAATCCAAGTTCATCAACTAACATCCATGCCATATAGTGGTTTGAGGGAATATCTGCATCATCTGGAAGTAAGTCCTTCAAGAAGGTAAGAATGTAATCAATTGCAGTATTTGAAATCCCATACATAGTTTTCCCATGAAACAATTGGATTAAAAATTCTAACTTTTTCATTTTACCACATTGCCAATATACTGGAGTCGTTGCAGCATCATTCAATTTTTTCACCCTATCAACATCATCATTTTCATTGGACGCATCATGTGTGCTTGTATCGAAATCTTGTTGGCTGGACATCCTTTCCTTCTCATGATGCCGAATAAATAGAAACCGATCATATATCAAACTCTCCAATTCAGTCTTATCATTTGGATCATCAACATTTTGAGATTCCATTTTCTCTCCATTGTGATACCACACATAATAGTTTGTTTGGAAACCATATTTGGTTATATGATAGCTAACTGCGTCACGACTCAACAAAGGTCTTCCAACACAATTAAAACATGGGCAGTGTATGTGACCACTATCTGAAGCCTTTCCAAATGCAAAATCTAGAAAGCTGTTCAAATTATTTTGAAAATCGGTTGAAATCTGATCAGTTTCATACATCCAACTTCTGTCCATTTTGTAAAAAAACTGCAATAATTCGTTTCAAAGCAATTAAATAATATTGAAGTATAATCAAAAAAATATTTAGTTAAATGAAAATTGTTTACTTTATATAAAAGCATAACTGACACATTACTCTATATGAGAATCATATTAAGAAATACAAAAAAGTACAGTGTATATAAGAAAATAAGATACATAATTTCTAATGCCTATATTCAAGGATTGCCCGGTAAGATATTGGAAGTGGATCAAGGAATACATAATCCTTAAGGATCTTGTTAGGAGTACATGAGTTTTATAATTTAAATTCTTTAGGGAGATCAAGATGAGGAGTATGATAACGATCAGGGGAGTGGTGGGACTGTCCAAGGGGGGTGCGGGGTGTCCAGGGGGGTGCGGGGTGTCTGGGGGGTGGGGCCGTCTGGGGGGTCGGAGGTGTCCAGGGGGTCGGGGTGTCCAGGTGGGCGGGCTGTCCGCGGGGGTGGTCAGGCTGTCCAATGGGGTAGGGGGAGTCCAGGGGGTGGGCGGGCTGTCCAAGGAGGTGAGCGGGGTGTCCAGAGGGTGGGTGGGGCTGTCCGGGGGGGTACAGGGTGTCCAGGGGGTGGGCTGTCCAAGGAGGTGAGCGGGCTGTCCGGGGGGGCGGGCTGTCCAAGGAGGTGAGTGGGCTGTCCGAGGGTGTACAGGGTGTCCAAGGGGGGTGTGGGGTGTCTAGGGGGTGGTCGGGCTGTCCAAGGAGGTGAGCGGGGTGTCTAGGGGTGGGTGGGGCTATCCGGGGGGTACATGGTGTCCAGGGGGTGGGCTATCCAAGGAGGTGAGCGGGCTGTCCAGGGGGTGGGCTGTCCAAGGAGGTGAGCGGGCTGTCTGGGGGGGGTACAGGGTGTCCAAGGGGGGTGCGGGGTGTCTAGGGGGGTGGGCGGGCAGTCCAAGGAGGTGAGAGGGGTGTCCAGGGGGTGGGTGGGGCTGTCCGGGGGGTACAGGGTGTCCAAGGGGAGTGTGGGCTATCCAGGGGGTGCGGGGTGTCTAGGGGGTGGTGGGGCCGTCCGGGGGGTTGGAGGTGTCCAGGGGGTCGGGGGTGTCTAGGGGGGTCGGGCTGTCCAGGTGGGCGGGCTGTCCGCGGGGGTGGTCAGGATGTCCAATGGGGTAGGGGGAGTCCCGGGGGTGGGAGGGCTATCCAAGGAGGTGAGCGGGGTGTCCAGGGGGTGGGTGGGGCTGTCCGGGGGGTACAGGGTGTCCAGGGGGTGGGCGGGATGCCCATGGGGGGTACGGGGTGTCCAGGGGGTGGGCGGGCAGCCCATGTGGGTGGCGGGTCTGTCCAGGGGGGGACTATCCAGGGGGTGGGCGGGCTGTCCACGGGGGTGGTCGGGCTGTCCACGGGGGTGGCGGTACTGTCCAGTGGGGTCGAGGGTGTGAAGGGGTGGGGGGGATTTCCAGGGGTGGGGGGTGCTGTCCATGGGGGTGGTCGGGCTGTCCACGGTTGATTCATTTGATGACATAGTATAGGTATATTTATATGAAAAGAATACCCCCACAATAATCATCCAGCCCTGTCATTAGTCTAAACCCCTAGAACACATAAAAGAAGCTAGTATGGACATTTAATAAAATATTTAACACCATAATAATAAAAATACACTCTAAATATAGTTTGAGATTATATAATGGTGTGTGTGAAAAAAATGATATTAAATCAATTTAAATGAATATTGAACAAATGAGGGTTTACAATACACTAATAGTACCTCAAACAATCTAAAACCACTATAGCGCCACATATTTAACTTCATGAAACAGGACCTGGAAATCTTACCTTTGTCTTTACTGATGACCACCTAATTGGAACACTATTTATGGTTCTTGAACACAAGGAACAAACTATGTTTGGTCTCTACCAACTCAATCACCCCCTTGTAGATCATAATCTTGTTTCCCCTTATACTAAAATAGTCTCACTGGAAGCTACTTCTAATGTTGTTCCTAAACCATTCATTCTCCACAAAACAATGATCAAATAATCATTGGACACATCTTAATGACGATACAAGCTCATCACATAAACACATCAAAACAAAAACAAAAACATATAGGATGGGTCTAAATCAAAAACATAATTAGATAAATTTCAATAAAAAATAAGGTACCAGTTAATAAGATACCTTAAACACATCAAAATAAAAAAAACATAAACACATCAAAATCAAAAAAAAAGAAACAAAAACATATAGGATGGGTCTAAATCAAAAACATATAGGTTAAATCAAAACAGAAACAAAAACATAAACACATCAAAATCAAATCTAAAAACTGAAATATTAGATAAATTTCAATAAAAATAAGGTGTTGGTTAATAAAATACCTAATTTTGGATGGGTCTTATGAGATTTGGAAGTAGATTCAACACCTTGGATGGGATGGAAGAAGAGGAACCTGAAGGAGCTCGAAGATCCAAACTGGTCCGGCAGAAGGAGCTCCAAAATCGCCCGCCTGTTGCTCCTGTTTAGGGTTCTGTATCACGAATGGGGGAGAGGACGGGTCGCTGCCAATTTGGGGGAAAGTTGTGCCAACGGTTTTTAAAAATATTTGGTATATACTTTCAGGGCACACCTATACCAACGGTTCATTAGAACCATTGGGAAACCCCCCCCCCCAACCACATTTTTACCAACAGTTCAATGAGAATCGTTGGTAAAAATCATATAAGCACATCAATGCCAACGGTTTACTAGAACCGTTGGTAAAAACTTCCCTAAACCATCCTTTACCAACAGTTCTATGAAACTGTTGGTATGTAAGTGTGGGGAAAACCCCATATTCCAGTAGTGATTCACCATGCCTAATGTTTATGTTATCTTCTGCTGTTTTGCTTACCCTTACTAAGCATTTGAGTTCACCCCTTTCTTATGTTTCATTTTCCTAGGATATGAAGAAGTTAGTTATGAGTGACTTGCAAGCATAATCTAGGAGGCTTGGATGTTTATAATGGAATAAATTAGTGTTGTATTTCTTTTCAAGTTGTAATATTGAACTTATATATGTATCTTGTTTCCAATAATACAAAAATGATCAGTATTTTGGGACATGATTCCTTGTATCATGCCAATATTATGTAATAAAGCACCTCCTCTGAATGGCCCGAAGGCCTTCTTTTTTTATTTTATTAAGGATAATCCCCCTTTTAAGGGTTGAA
The DNA here is from genome assembly GCA_963277665.1 of Viscum album. Lineage (NCBI taxonomy): Eukaryota > Viridiplantae > Streptophyta > Magnoliopsida > Santalales > Viscaceae > Viscum > Viscum album. The sequence continues at coordinate 1,240,724,269 of OY728153.1, forward strand.
TAGGAACCCGTACATAACCCGTAATACATGACCTGAAGGCCTAGAGGCATACCATGCCCGAAACATGACCCATAGGCCCAACCCACTCGAACTGCCCCTCCCCTAGCTTATGCATCATTGATCGCCTTTAGCTCCCCACCTGGATTGCTGATCGACTAGCATTGCCCCATACAAAGATGCATGGTGTCTGGTCCTAATGGCAGTTGTCATACCCTCTCATTCTTCCAATTCTGTTAGCTCTGCTTCTGGTGACTGCTACTAGAGATCTGATCCTCTTCTAGGGCCTGCTCTGTGTGAACTGGGCACTTTGTGGTCATCAATAGCCTGGAGACCCTATGGCCTGAAGTCCTTTGATGGCCCGAAGGCCCTGGAGACCCGTAGGCCCAAACCAGTGGACCGAAATCCCAAATTGAGTGAATAGTCCAGCTGCTACAGTACCAAACAATGCCTGCTACAGTACCTACTACAGTACTGCTACGGTAACCCGGAAATTTGCCTCCACCTGGTTTTGAACCTGGGTCTCTTGGATACCAAGCAAGGGCATCCATAACTTGTACATAATTGATCAAGGTTAAATATAATGGCTATGTTCATAAAATCCATAAATATAGTAGGGAAATTAATAAGACCAAACAGAATCACTATATTCTCATAGTGTCCATAACTTGTGCATAATTATTTCTTCAGTATATCCTCCTTCTTGACCCTCAATTGATGATATATAAAATAAATTTAAATCTTATAAAAGTATTGATATGCACATATTTTATCAAACAAGTCATCAATACAAGGTAGATGATACATGTTCTTGATTTTGATCTTGTTAATCTCTTGATAATGAATATAGAGTCTCATCGATGAATATTTATTGTTAATAAAAAGAATTGGTGAACCCCATGTAGACACACTTGGATGAATGAATACCTTCTCAAGGTTCTCCTGGAGTTTCTTATTCAATTTCTATAACTCAATCTGGGCCATTCTATATGGAGTCTTTGAAATATGTGTGGAACTAGGTTTGAGTTCTATTGAGAACATAACTTCACATTTAAGTGGAAGAAAAGAACAATCTTCTAGAAATAAATCTATAAAATCCAAAACAATAGGCATACCATCGATGTTGAGTTTATCTCCAACCATATTAATATAAAATCCCATTTTTGAATGGGAACCAAGACCCATAAAATGTAATTGATATCTATCATAAGATCATATATAATTATTCACTAATAGATGACCATAGATTGGTTTATAATGTCAAATGTGACTTCCCTTCCTTGGAAATTTATGTGGGATCTATGTATAGAATGTCAATAAATTCCTAAGATAACATAAAATTCTACCATACGAAGAATAATGTGGCTTTTAGGAAGCACATTCCCCTAAACGTTATCCAACGAAGAGTAATATACTTGAGATACAATCCTCATAACATTAGAGGTTTTCACTAATAATTCAATATCTAATAGTTTGGGTGGAATCTTGATACCTTTACCAAATTCTTTATATATAAAAGAGTGGGTAGATCCAGAGTTATATAAGACATTATCTGCTCTAGAGTGGATGGTAAGTGTAGCATTCAACATGTCATTATTTTTCCCCTCCTCAGAAATAATGATCCCATGAGATTTTCCCTTGCCTCTCAACATAATAGGTTGTTGTTATCGATCATCATCTTTAACATTCATATTTTATCACATGTTAACATGGCTCCAAAACTCCTTATATTTGAAACACTAAAGTGTGGGAGTTTCATTATGTGGATATTTTTCTATATTAATATCATTAGCTAACTTCCTCCCATCATGTTGGCATCTAGCTCCTTGATGACCTTCCTTTACACACTTAAAACATTTAGTATTCCCCTTATATGAATTTCCATTTTTTTTACTTCCACACTTTGAGAATGAAGTAAATCTCATCTTCTTCTCTATATATTTTTTATATCTTCCATTAAATTATATATTTCTTTTCTTATCAAGACCATGAACTTTATGGGTAACTCCAATCTATGTTTCCACCTTGAGATCACATCAAATGATTTTTTCATATCCACTAAATTAACTTATGAATAACACCCTTTGGATACATGGTTTTAAACCACTGAAGAATCGATCAACCTTACATTCATCTTGGATGATAATACCAAAATTTTACCTCATGATTCTTGTAAAATTTCAGTAAAAGGTACCAATAAGTTCATCATCCTTTAATTCTAGCTCAAGGAATTCCTTCTCTATTATCATATAATGAATACGAGGAAATTAATTATTGAAAAATAATCTCTTAAACTCATAAAACTCAATTAAGTCAATTTAATTTTATTACCTGTATTCTTGATAAGATTCCACCATTGATCTGATTTTTCTTCCAAATAATTGATGGCCAAAATTACTTATTCATGCTCCAAACACTAGATAATGAAAAATGTATTTTCAATGTACTAATCCATTTCTAGGAAACTATTAGATTAGTAAAACAACTAAAATAATGTGTATGTTACTTCATGAATAACTCAAAAAATGTTCTTCCCACCTTTTCTCATTTGGATGTTTAGCATGTTTCATATCCTAAGAAATTTTTTTGTGTATAGGTACAAGATTTTTCATTTTAACTCCTATAACATTTGGTTTCTTAGGAGGAAAATAATTAAATTTTCTATTACATTTAGTATTAATATGGCTCATTCAGTATCTAGACATTGAATAAAATAAAAAAACATAATGTAAGAAACAATAATCACATCAGGGAAACACATAATCATGAAAAATAACTTATTGGATATCTATATTGAGACACCTTATTTTTGATCTAGAACACCTTAGGCTTAGCGTATTTCATTCGGGGTCATTATTTAAATCATTGATGATGTTTTGTAAAGAGTTTATGAATTTCCAATGCCTATCCTGTGAGAGTGTCAAACAAAGTGCGTATTAAGGCCCACTTTTGTATACCAAGTAATTCTTAACTCAAGACCGACAAGCCTTTCTTTCAGTTATCACACCTACGTATATCTATTTCATAACCACATCCACTTGTATTATCTAGACAAGGATGTAATTTCTATGAAGATACTTTCTCTATCCTTTATCATTATTCCATGATATTATCCTATACATAAAATTATCCTTAGACATATCCTTAAACCTATCCCTAGGGATCTCACTAAAGTTTTCTCATCCTAGTTTCTAAAGGATAACTAAACCTTTCTCTGATACCAACTAAAAAGACACAAAATTATCATATATAAATATTATATCTTAATATTTGAACATTCATTATATAACATAATAATACACACCAGATTTGTTTAGTTCTAGTGCTGTTAAAAACTTGGACACATAAAAAACGGGTTCATAAGTAAGTTATGGAATCTCCCACTAAGTTATTCATAACTAAACCCCTTTCTAGACATATCATACCTAATACCTTTATCCATATCTTATGGAAAGGAAAAATAATAAAGGTGGATCTTTGATGCTCAGTAAGGGTAAATAAGGGATATATTAATATAACATGAGCCTAAGGGTATGAGAACATGAGAATAACATTTTAAAAACCATGCCCTATATATCATATCTCATAAACTTGATTCATGGAATAAATCTTTTAAGTTCATAAGAGATGAATCATAAAGGGATCAAGAAATTAATCCATGAGATCATAACATTGGAAAACAATATAGATTTTTGGCATATATATAAGAATAGAAAATATTATGTCAAGGATATGAACAAAGAAATTCATAACATGTTAGACTTGGTATAACCACTCATGTACCTTATTTGGTCTAAGGATTACCTCCTGTGTACCATCTTTCCATCTTTGGATAACCTCTTATGTACCCTCTTTTGGGATTGGGATAACCTCTAGTGTACTCTTTGAAATCATATGATATTAATAATTAACCAATGCAATAGAGGGAGATATAAATACCATCAGTCCACAATCCATACATTTTTGAGAAATAATATCATAAAACATTAATCATATTAAAACTCATAAAAATAAATGGGTTTTATAAATTAGTTTTTTATATAATATCCCATGGAAAAGAAACTGGTTTCATAAAAATAATGTCATAATAAAAATAAATCATCCAGATAATAGATAATGATGTTATAACTGGACCATATCCTTACTAAATATTTTTTTAATATAAAAGTATTCCATCATAGATGGAAAATTATTTTTAAATATCACTTGGAACATTTCCTATGGAAAATACACTTTTTATTTGAAATCATTAAGTTAAAATTAAAAATATCTAAATATTAATAAAAACATTTTCTTTGAAAATATCCATAAGGGTATATTTAAATCATTGATTAGTAATGATAGTGGAAAATAATATTCATGTCATATATGTTAAAATAAATATTCCTTACAATTTTTTTGTAAAATCCTATCAGGCCTTATTTGGAAAACAAAAATAAGATTCCTTTCAAAAAAAATTAAAAAATTTAAACAATTTAAAAAATAAATTCAAATAGTCATATAAGAATATTAAAACATTCTTTAATTTTTTTTTTAGAAAAATATGGATATGGAATAAAAATATTTTTCGACCAAATAGTGAAATAAAGTCTGTTTTATTTAAAAACATTCTTTTGGAATCATAAGTACATAAAAGAGGAAAATTAAGTAAAACAATGTATTCTCAATAAATAATCATATGAGAATAAAACACATTAATTTATTTAAAAATATATCATAATATGTTATCATCAAAAGAATAATCATATTTAGTCCAAATAAATAATAATATTATAACATCAAACCCTTACCACTTTGGTAACTTTTTAACCATAATCCCCATGAAATAAGAACATTAAATGAAACTTTAAATATAATTAGAATAAATAATTTCATGATATTAAATTTCAAATGGGATTTTTATACACCTCATAAAAGAGTATAGGTGCATAACATAACATATTTCCCAAAGAAGACAAATTAAGACAAAATCTCTCACCATAAGACTTGACTTCCTTTGTAAACTTTTGAACCTCATGTTTAATAAATATGGGTTTATTATTAATATATTAAATATCCATACTCATATGTATCATACCATAAATCATTTACTTATTACCTTTTATTACCCTTTTATTAACAATTCCTTGTTAAAATCATGTTTTAGGTAATAATGGATTTTTTTCATTTATGTTTTAGTTTGGTATCTTTGGTTATTTAATTTTTATCATAGTTACATCATCTCAAGAATTTTAAAAATGATATAAATATATTATATATAAATTATTTAATTATTTTTATTAATCCATTAATTTTAGTGATATAAAATTAATTACATCATTCATTGATATGGTAGAGCATATGTACGCATGAACATTGTTTCAATTTTCTCAACGTATAAAGAAAAAGAAAGGTAAATAACATATTACCTTTAAAAAATAATTTTTATGTAATATATATCACATATATTAACTAATGTTACCATTTTTACCTTCCATGTAAAGTGTAAGTGAAAAATTAATCACATCGCTTCGCGAGGTGGTAGTCCATCTTACACACAAGCAACATTATTATATTTTCAGGGAATGTAAAATAATAATTTATATGGGATATTATAATTAAATAATTATAATAAAATAATAATAATCATATATAAACATTAAATCCATAATTATATCCAACCATGAGAGTGGGTTATGGAAAATCAATAACATCGGTTCGTGAGGCGGTAGTCCGTCGTACATATGATCGGCAGTTTCATTTCTCATTTGATGGAAGTGGAGATAGATATAAATGATTAATTTAACATAATATAATATTATTATATTTTATATACCTATTTTATTATATTATTGTAATTGAAGAATATTTTTAGTATTTGAAAGAATAAATAAAACAAAAATACAAGTTTAAGAGTTTTTCCTCTTCTTCAGAGAACCTCTTTTGATTTATACATAAAACCTTCTTAGGAGGGTTTACTAATAAACATAAGTCCTATATGATCTGGATATATTATTAAGTAATATATTTGGTTATTTATTTCTCAAATAAATTTTTTTTTAAAGTGTGAAGTGGAGATAATGGGGGTGGACTTTTATAAGTGGGGGAGAGGACACACAAGGAAGTTTTGAAAAGGATAAAGTGTACCCACATTTTTCACATTCCAAAAGTCTCTATAATGGATAATTATCAAATAATAGAGGATATATGGTCAAAATATGTCCATAAAATGTGTTTTTTAAAAAAAAATATGTCATTTTACAACTTATATTTTTATCTTAACCCCTCGGTAAACCCGTTTTAACCTTAACCACAGTAATTAAATTTTTTCATTTTTACTAATAATTTTGACCAAAAATGTAGTTGTAATTTTTATATAATATTAATTATTATGATTCAAAATAATTAATCCATTTTTACAAATTTTATTTATATATTCTTCAAAATTTTATTTAAAATTAAACCAGTAGACATAATGAAAAATTAGTTTTTCAAAGAGAAAATTTTAAAAGGTTTAAAAAGATTATATATCATAATCAAATATAAAATTTATTCAAATGAAATATATTGGATTAATTATATTATAATTGAGATAATTTTACTTTTTAAACCATTTTAAAAAAATTTAAACTTATAAATTCTTTAAATGAAAAGGCAGTTTTCAATAAAAACCAATATTTTTTTCACTATTCATCAAAAAATTAATATTTTCCAAAAAAATACCAAACAATAACCTGGAGAAATTTTTTAAATTTTTAATTAACTTTGTCAAATAGTTTTTCTAAAACTTTTAAAAATTAAGTTTATCATTCTTCACAAAAAATAAATATAAATCATTTTTTTAGAAAAACAATATTTTAAAAATCATTTAAGACTTTGCTAAAAATTAAGTATTTTTTATCAATATGATTTATTTACATAAAATAATTATACTTAATTCTTAAAATTTGTTTATTCCTATTTATACCACCATGTTTAATGGCTAGGTAATAACGGTAATATTTAAATAATAACATTAATAATTTTTCGTGGTTCATTAAAACTCGGTGTTACCTGTAATACAAGCTATCAAAGAAATTAAATTTGTTCAAAAAATATATTTTTCATAATATATCTGGGTGTTTCACATATAATATAAATAATTATAATAATATTTTCCACTTATATTTAGATATTAACTAAAATTGAAATGGTTATAATAAGGTAAAATAATAATCAAAATGTATAATCATTTCTATGAATAAATAATTCATTAATATCCAAAATTAAACAATAAAAAAGGTTTAACATATATAATTCCTTAAATAAATAACCCTATATCTTAAATAACATCAATAAAATCAACATTAAATAAGGTTTTAATGTCAAAGGTTATCTCATACCCTTTATCTTACACCTCCAAAAATATAATATTATTTGTCCAAAGTAATATTTTACATTAAACCAAAAAGTGTTGTATGCCTCAACACAATAAAAGTTATCTATAAATAACTTTAGTCACCTCAAGATATTTTATCTAACAAAATGTTTCCCAAAATAAACTTAATATTTATCCATCAAACCATTTAAGTAAAAACAATGTCATAGCAATCAGGTCATCACATAGTCTAATGGTAGGGATACACCTTTATCTCCCTTTAGTTGTGAGTTTTTGTCCCTTGGCCTTGTCAGATGTGATGGGTTGTCACCCAGTATAAGGGATTTAATTTTTCTAAAAAATATTTATATAATTCAAATAATATTCCCAAAAATATTATGAAAAAAATTAATCATTAAGTCACTTTTAAATCCCATGGTTATATACATGATAAAACATATATTCCCAAATTTTAATAAGTCATGATTACCTCAACATCAAATGTTATATAAACCCTAAAGGTTATCAATACATTTAAAATTATTTTCATAAAATAAAAAACATTATTCCTTAAATAACCTTACATTAAAAAATATATTGAACCAAAGGTTTATATTACTATAGATTTCTCCTAAAAAATCATAATAATATTATACTTATATCACTTAAAACATAAAAATGGTTATGTATGACTTTAAAAGTATGATAAACCTTAGAATTATTAACCCATGATAGTTCCTAAAAATTGTAAATTGTCCTCATATAAATCATAAACTTAATGTCTTTGGGGAATATCCTTAAATTATGTAATATGGTTATGTTCTCTAATATATTTTTTCCTAAATCTAGTTCCCATGTTTTCTAGTAAACTTCCTCTACTATGAACTATAAAGATGTCGACCCTAGTATCCCAAATTCAGTGGTTACTTTACTATATTATCACTAGATACTATAAATCACATCCTGAAAGACTGAATAGTTTTTTAGTCTTGTAAAACTAAATACATACTTGAATCTCTTATTACAATTAAAAATATAAAATACAACATAGTATTTTCTTTAAGAGCTCTATTATTCCATTTTTTATATCCATGTATATCAATTATAAAACACTTCTTAACTTCCTGGGGAACGAAAACATAAGATAGGGGTGATATTATATTCTCTGTAAGGTTATTAATAAAATAGAAGCTAATCTAAATAAATAATTTATAATCATCATGGAAAGGTAAATAACTAAAAACACATGTAATTTAATCAATAACTTTATGATGAATAATATTATGGTAGAATAAATGAATGTCAAATAATTAGATATAAATAATCAGTTATTTTAGAAACATATTCATGGATATCACAAAAACTAAAATAATCACATGGACATAAATAAATGATTTCATACAGATGTAATGCATAATTACAGACATCTAAAACATTTCACCGAGGGATTTTTCTAAGAAATATTAAAATAATATCAATTCCTTTTTCCAATATATCTAAATAAATGGGTAAGGTCTTATCTAAAACCTAATCTAGTTTGTCTCATGAGACCTATGAATTCATAGTGTGTCTATATTAGGCCCCACCATCACTTATTAATTCCAACACATTCCTCTTATTTAATGGGTGAAACATAATCAATGTAAACATTTGTATTAAAAACTATATTACAAAATATTAATACATTCCATAATCAATAAACAAAGTCAAAAACCATCCAAAATAATTTGAAGAATAGAATAAAAATAGTATATTCCTAGTCAAAATGAACATAAACCATCCAAAGAAATTTTTTTGATGGTATCACAAGATTATAACCCTCTTAAATTATAAGATTTATCAAAGTATGTTAACATAGATAAAAATACTTTCAAAAGTTTACTGGAAATGTTTTTGAGAAAAATACAATTTTTTCATTAAAAACACTTATATAAAATCTAAAAAAATCCCAAATATCAAGGAAATAATTTTATTTAAATTAATATTTAAAAATTATATAACAATATTCAAATAAATGATTAGTAATTATTTCATAAAAATCATGTTATAAAAGTTAAAAACATTCTTTTCATGCTCCTATAAAATGGTCAAAAAGTACCTTGCCTGGAAAACAAAAAGACGATTCCGTTAAAATAATTTCTATAAAAATTAAAAAAATGGTAAAAATATCTTTAATAAATCATTTGGATAATTTTTAAAATGTTATTGAAAATATTTTTTTAAAACATGGTCATGGAAGAGAAAGGTTATTCTACCAAAGAGAGATATAAAGTAATATTTTCTAAAAAACATTTTCTAAATAATTTAAATTACCAAAGAGAGGAAAAAATTAATATTAATGGAAAAGTTAATTAATAACTATAGGTTAATAAAATATTTTTTTTTAATACATAAATATAAATAAATTACCCCAAGGGGGGCTTAAACATAAACCCTCCCAAATAATGATAAGACTTTTAAATAAACCCTTACAACGTTGGTAACTTTTTGAATCGTAAAAAAATGAAAGAAATAACATAAAATGAAACTTTTAAATAGAATTAATATAAATATATTAATGATATAACATATCAAATGGATAATATATACACCATAAAAAAAAATAATTAGTAGTGGATATGACATATGTCTCACAGAAGTAAAAGTTAGATGAGAAGACCCTTATCTCTAGTTTGAAATCCTTGGTATGCATCTAAAAATAATGTATAATATATTTATTTATTTATTTTTAATATATTATAAAAAATAATATATATGTATATATATATATAATACCTTATTTTATTTACTTATAACCTTTTATTATTGGTTTATTAATAATTTTTTATTAAAATCATTGTTCTAGGTGGTAACTGCTTTGTATTTTGTCTATGTTTTGGTTTAGTAGTTTATATACTTGTACATTGATTATGGTTCCATAATATTAATAATTTTAATAATTATATAAATATAATATATATTCACTATATATATAGAGATATTCATCCATAAAAGTTGTAGATAGAAATATAAATTACACTGTTTATGAAGACGGTAGGTCGTACATACACATGAACGCAGTTTTTCATTTTATGATAGATAGAATAAAAGAAAGGTAAATAATAATTATAATTTAAATAATAACTAATATATCATATAAATAATATATATTCATCATGTCCATCTTTATTACCATCCAAGTAAAACGTAAAAGGATCACATCACTTTGTAGAGGTGGTTGTCCACACGTACACACAAGTGACCTAATCATTTTTAAATGGTTTGGAAGGAAAGAAGGTATATATTATATTATAATTGTAGAAGAATTTTTTTCATAAATATCATATATATTCATTATTTTTATATTTATAACCATCCAAGTTATATGGTGATGAAAAAAAATTACACTGTTGTGTGGAAATGATAAGTCATACGTACACACGAGTGATATTTTTTGCTTCTCATAGGATAGAATATATATGGAAAATGGTTGTACCATAATAATAATAACATATCACTCTATTTAATATACTTTATATATTATTTTAGTGTATTTATAATACTTTAATAGAAATTAGAAGAAAAAATAAACTTGATGGGCTCTGTAAAGACGATTATGTCTTCTTCGGTAGACTATCTTTAGATGTCTTGTTAAAGGAATTAAATTATACCTTTTGGAATGAAAAAAACCTCTAGGACTTGAATAATTATGTTAATAATATTAATATTTTGGTATTGGTTGATATAGAATTTCCAATGTGGTGTAAATAAGTGAAGGAAGGGGTGTCGTTTTTTTAATTGAGGTGAGGGGCACTTTTGAAATTTCATAAAAGATTAAATTATAATAAATTAATTTTCATGCCAAATACATCCAAATTTCTAGGTATTATAACATATGGTAGGATAAAGTTGAAATATAATCAACCAATAAAATTTTAACATGTCAATGCAGTGTTTTAAACCTTATCTTTTGGTTTAAACCCTTAACTAACATATTTTAACATTAATCGTCGTAATGTATTTTTCACTCTTAAAGGGTTATAATTTTACATATAAGGTAAATATTGAATCATAAATAAAAAATTTATGACATTTATAAACTTTTTTCTCTTTAAATTTTTTTATGATTCATAAATAATTTAATAAAATATTATTTTGAGTAATTATCATTAATGTCAATTTTTGCACTATTCTTTTAATTTGACTTAAAATATATCAAAAAAATTATTTTGAATATATTTATTTTAAACATGAATAATATGAACTATCCATATAATTTTTTTGGAAGACTATAAATCAATCAAATTATGTCACTTTTTATAATTTTTATATCATTTTTTTATTTTTTTTGTTAATTGAATAAATATTGTATTAGCGTTGTGTAAGAATTTAAGGTAATTATATAATCCCTAAAAATTATAGATAAATTATCATCATTAATATAATTCTATTATAAAAAAAATTAAATTTATATTCGTTCATAACATTATTTTGTACCTATGTTGATACATAACATATGTTCAAAACTAAGGGAGTGACATTTTGTAACGTTCTTTGATTTAAGTATTATAATGGTCATTTTCATGGAAAAGTGTCCATTATACATATCAATTTAAATAATAAGTTGATAAGGGTCGAATTTAATTCATAAAATATGGATTAATATGAAATATTATGACCTTATCACTTAGTTTTAACCTTGAATAATCTGATTTACCATTTATCATGGTCATATGTTTTACCAAGGACACAATTCATATTAACCAAAAATAAAAGGGTCCTATTTACCAAAATTTAACATTATCATAAAAAATATTAAATAAATTTTATCAAATTCAATTTTTATAAGTGGCATAAATTTAAATTAAAATAAATACACAAATTTTAATTAAAAGCAATTTTTAGAAAAATGTCTTTTGTGAATAAAATTTTTTATACTAAATTAAATCAAAAAATTGATTTAAATGAACTCAATTTAATTATTCATAATATTATATAACTATTTATAGTTTTAAATAATTTTAAAAAAAATTGTAAATTTGTAAATGATTGAATTAAAATTATAGTTTTCAATAAAATTCAGTATTTTTCACTATTCAATGGAAAATAAATATTTTCATAAAATGTGAAAGTTACATCCTATGATAATTTTGATATGATGATTTAAAAAATTATATTATTATTTTAAAATAAAACTTATATTATTTCTAGAAATTATATATAATATTTCTCATAAAAATCAATAAAAATCATTTTTGAAGAAAATGTATTTCAGAAGAAAAAAAATAACTTTAATAAAAACTGAGTACTAATTTACTAAGAATTAACCAATGAATTTTTATTGAGTATATCCTTTATTTATATTTCATAATTAATTTAATACAATTATTACTTACCAATTTAGTGGTTAGGTTATAATGGTCATGTTTAAATTATAATATTTTATGGTTCATTTAGAATCAGTGTGGTGTATTGTATATACTTTAGAATATAGTGTTATTTTAAAATATTAGGGCATTATAATACAGATCTCTTAAATATTTGAATACCTTTAATATTATGAGATAAAAATATGACAAATATGTGGATGTTTGGCCTAAATCGTCCAAAGCTACTAATAAAACCAGACCAAAAAATAACGTATAAGTTGTTCAATTCTATTATACTAATACTAAATATACTTAATATATTAGTGTAGTATATGAAACCAAAAATGAAATTATTTCAGCTAGATAATTTCATGAGAAAATTACCCCCTATATCAAGGGTATTTTAAGATAATTTGAGAAGAGAAATACTCCTGAGAAAAAGGACAATAATTATTGGTGTGCCTCTAGAAATCTAGTTAATTTCCATAGATAGACCAATCAATATTTGGAAAGATCTAGTTTCAAATGTTATTGTTGGTATTTTGGAAAATTTAGGGAAAAACCTATGGATTCAGTTATAACATTTCAATTCTATATAATTAACATGAACTAAGGGTGGTTAGCTTTAGAAAGAGAATAAAAAACTCTATAAAGTAGAGAAATAGACTTAGGATGAAGAAATTTATAAAAAAATGTATACAAGTATTTATACTCAAAACAATTTTGATTATCAAGAAGAAATATGTGGAAGATATGACCAAAAAAGTCACTATGCTGAAGGCTACATGAAACAAATTCTAAAAAATGATAGTAAAGGATATTGAAGTTAAGAAAAATAAAAGAAAAGGAAAGTGACCTGACCATTATACTCAAAATAGTTCTTATAAAAAATGAATAATTTTGAAAGAATAATAAAATTCTTGCGCTTAAATAAAAAAAATCATAAAGAATATAATGTTCATAATAGGTTGTTATAAATTTATAACCATGGAGCTCATGAGATGTTGTTTTTGAGATTAGAGAACCTTGAACATAACATAGAAATTTTTCTGAAAATGAAGCTCGCTCATGTTGAGAAGCTAAATAATTATATGGAATCACCTAAAGATATATGTGATTTTATTGATCAAGAAAAAAATAAGTTCCCACACATGGGAATAGTTTAAAATAGGAATATAATCATGATACCTATGAAGAATGATGATAATACATTAAGAAATGGAAGCATGAATATTTATTCAAATGATTAAGTTAGAATAAAAGAAAGATCTTGGTTGAAACAAAACTCTCAAATTTCTAATTTCATTAAGTAAAAAAGGGGTTTTACCTTATTCCCATGTGTGTTTCTTTGTGATTTTATATTGAGAATTGATGGTCATGGATTAAGGGAATATATGGATGACATGTTGTAATTAATGTATAGAACAAATCATTTACCATCATGGATTACTTTAACTATCATAATAAAGATATGTTAGATGTATCCATTTAGAGGGGATTACATGTAGAATCAATATTCAAGAGATGTATTAATTCTTGTGATTTTGGATGTTTTAGATATCACTAAAGAAAATTTGAAGATGAGGTATGGTAGTTAATTTTCCCATTCTATCTTGAATATAAAAAGTCTATTTATAAATGTATGAAAATGTGTAGAGATGAAAAAGTGGGAGTAATATGTTTTTCACATGAAAATTTTTAATGTGTTTATTAATTTGAGTACAGGTGATAAAATTTATTTTGAAATTTATTTAAATAAACTAGGAGTAGATAATTTAGATTTGGAATTACATGTTATACTATTATAGACATAGTTGATATTATAGTTAATCACACTTATTTTCTGCACCATTCATGGATCATGTACACTTAAAGTTGGTTAATTTTTGGCTCATTGTTAACAAAGATTGGAGGTAACCCTTTTCACAAGATAATAATGAAGAAAATATGGAGATCTACCCATAATTGAACCTTTTCATTTATTATCAATAGGGGATATAATACTGACATTAGAGGTAAATTAGGTATTTATAACAAATCCAAAAGTGGGGGATTGAAGATCCTAATTGGATTATGGTAAATAGATTAATTGGTTGTATTTTTTCAATATATAAATTATGAATAAAGTAAATATTTTATAAATTTGTTTTATGTGTAATAATCCATGAATCATTATCTTGAATAATTACATGAGTGTTTTATGAGATGAGGAGATTGAATAGCTCAATGGAGATTAGCTGACTTTTTTCTCATTTTAAAATGGGAAAAGGAAGCTAGTTGAAACATGATATTCTTGGGAAAATAGACTCAATGGAGTATCCCTTTTTATGTTATGATTTTCAAACCAATACTCTTCTGAATGAAAAGTAGTGATTAGGATAATTAATTTTAAATAATAGGTTTTCTATGAAAGTTGGGTTATTTGGATGTGTTGAATAATTATAGAGTTACAAACATATTAAGGTGAAAATAATAGGTTGGATAGAGATGTGAGAATCCATCCATGTATTAATTATTGTATGCTATAACTAATTCATCACATCTTATAGAATGAGATTTGGGAAGATTTGAGATTCCTTGAGGGTATTGGGAGAAGATATATGCTTAATTGAAAAAATAAATAGATTCTTTACTGGAGATGAAAATTTATATGTATAGAAGTTTATAGAATTTTTTAAGTTTCATTTTTTAAATTTATAAGAGTAATCAGGATACTTGGAATTAATACTTGAAAAAATCAAGATATTTTTTTAAAATGTATGTTTTTATTTGTAAAAAGATTCTCAATTTTTATAAGATTAAATTTTAAGATTTTATAAGGGTCATTTTATGATATTAAATAGTCATCTCTAGAATTTGTAAGATTCATTTGGAATCTATAAGGAGAAATAATAAAAGTTTTTTATATTGAAATAACTATCATAGGTTAATCAAAAAACTTCAATTTATTTTTCCAAGTTCATCAAAGTGGTTGATCAGGGTCATCTCACTTAAGGAACTGTCATGGTGCAAACACCCACTACTTCAAAATCACTTTAAATTTATTTTTTTATTCATTTTATAGAATAAAATTAAAATAAATGGGGATTTTAGAATATTGAATGAAATACTAAAGTTAAATTTTTAATAAAGAATACAGATATAATGAATAAATTTAGTAATAATGGAAATACATCTATGAAAATACCCCATAGTGGACATTAATTGTATAATTAGTAATTTCATATTAACTTAATGATCACACTCCATTTTATTTTTGGTCACCATTCTCTTCCGTATCTATGAATATGAGCAGCACTAAATGATTGCTAAGTAAACCACACATCTACCTCCTTAATTGAGGGAGAAAAGTTCAGAAGAATAAACCAAAACATAGATAATCACAATAAGGATTACACTCATAAAAGACTATCCTTATAGTAACTCAAAGAAAATAATAAACATAAATGAATGTTTAAAGAGTTTGGTTCAACACCAATTCATCCCTCTAGAATATTCCTCAAGTTAGTCACTCATGATCGTCAATGTAAGAGATCGCAGTGATGAAGAATGGTGGGAGAACACAAAATAGAAAACAAGAGAGAAACAATTAAACTTAAATTAAAACATGAAATATGATATTAAATAATGTGAAGAAAAAATATAAAAAAATAAAATGAAAAAACATAAAAAATCATGAATGATCTTCAGTGAAATGGTTCATCCTTTCAAAAGTTATGGAAGATTAAATTTATAAGAAGAGGGGTAGCTCGTTTTTTTTATAAATATGTAACCAAAATGTTTTTTTATATTATAAATGTTAAATTTAAAACTTTTGGAAATTTTACTTCATTGAAGTTATATTTATATTTATCCTATCTCAACCCTCAAAATTTAGACTCATTTAGAAAAGTTTAGAAAAAGTTATTATAGTTTTACTCTGGAAAACAATACATTCATATATACTATTTATATTCCAAAGTTCCAATTTTCCATGAATTAATGACCTTAAAAAATCTAAAATCTAATGTTTTCATAATTATAGAAGTTTTCCTCAATATATTATTTTTTTCCTTAAAAAATTCAACTCATTTTGGAATATCATATGAGATATGTAGTCTCATATTCCAAATTCATCCAATTTGGTGCCCACATTGTAATATTATTTTAGGCCTCAATTTATTAGAATAAGATCTTGGTCCTATTTAATAAAAAATTTCCCTTTGATTATTTAATCCTTAAAAAATCACAATTTTTATCATTACATAAAACATTATGTTCAAATTTAAAAATAGATTTAGTGTATTTAAATTGTTAAAATTCAGTGATTTTTATAATTATGATAAATTTAATCATAAAAACTAAAAATGTAATAATTATGATCAAAATATCAAATTTTTTGGATTAAAAAATTAAATTCAAAGTAAAATTATTGAAAATATTGGATCTATAAATTCTCTCATACTTAAACATCACACTCTTGGTAAATTCAATGAATTCGACTTAATGAAAACATATATACTACCTAGGTTCAAATACGCATACCATAAAATAATAAATTAAAAAATTCATCCATTTATGAAAATTCCATGCCTTGTGTGTGATATTTACACACTACCTTATTTTAATCCAATTTAATGTTCTAGTTCTAAGAGTGAAAAAAAAATTAAGTAAAATTTAAAATTTAACCAGAATTACTTTTTAATTCACACTCTTCGCTAAGTTCCTTATATAGAAGATTAATTTTTACACTTTATTAATATAAACCAACTTATATTGTTATAGTTCAATCACCACCTTATTCATCTGGAATTAAATATTCCCCTCTCCTAAATCCATCCCCTTTTTTTAATTTAGCGTTGTTATTTTAATTTTTTTGTATTTTTATTTTTTTTTATTTTCTCTTTTTCATTTCCAAAAATATCAAAACATCATATGGGATATCAATTTTATATTTTAATTCAATTTAAACGGGATTATATGAATAAAAATAATACTCTAAATTATCTATATGTGGTGTTCTTATTCATAAAAGCAAAGTTTCTCCTAAAAAAGTTCAAAAATACAATTTCCTCATTTTATAATTACAATTACAAAGAGATATATTTAATCACACTACCTTTATTTATTCTCAAATAAAATTTACATTAAATAAATGGAAAACGCACAAAAATAATTCAATTTAATTAATTTTAGAACCATTTTAATCTAAAAAAACATGTAATTTTCCATTATAAGTGTAGAATTTGAAGCTTAAATTTCATTACCTAAAAACATGTAAAAAAGTAAGTGAGTGGAAAACAATTATATCTATGTAGGTTGATATCCTATCCCATACACACACTTATGATAAAACTAATATTTCATTTAATCTTATAAAGAATATAAGGGTAGTAAAACCAAATATAAGGAGAGGAAAAACTTGGATTTATTTTCTAGTGGTTGACTTGACTTAAGATATTGGATACTACCACTTAATAACTAAGAAATAAAAAAAACATAATAAATTTATTGAAATAAAAATAAATATATAGGGGAAATATGTGGTATAATTCTTGGATTATACCCCCTAAGTGGATGATAGGTTTTTACTTCCCCTAGTCAAGAAGTTCCAATGGGTTATCCCCTATCTGAAGGTCGGTGAGGTTTCTTTCCCATGAACCATCAAATATTATTCTCTACAGTTCTCTTCACTCCATACTAGTTTGATATTAATCCAAGTATAAAGTACAATAGATACATCCCATTATATTTATTACACAACTTGAATAGTGGGGGAAGGAAAAAGGAATGACTCATCCTCTTATTTGGCCATAACTTCTTTGGACTCTTAAATATTAACTTAATTAAAGTCCTGATCATTTAAATCTATTTCATCCATAATTTTAGGGTGTGTAAATTTAGTGAGAATTCAATTTTTAAGTTAATTGAATAAAATTATCATTATAGAATTATTCTCCTTTAGGAAAAGAATCCTAAAATATAGTTTCTCTATGAAAATCCACTAAGATATCCTCATGCACTCCCTCTAATAATTATTTAACTGATTTAGGGATCTAAATGGGTTCCTATTCAGGTGTATCATCATCTTCTTATTTATCCTTTAATAAAATCCATGTGTTTTCCAAATCTGAAAAATTAAAACAAGAAGATGTAATAATAAATTTTATTTTAAAAAAATCATAATGAAAATACTTTAGAAAAATATTATCTCACTTAATTGTCTAATCATTAGTTTCCTTTCATTGATCATTGCCTCTTGGAGTTTGGTTTTAGTGGATAGAAGTAAGTAGTAAAGATCATCTATATTTTATTCAAATTCAACCACTTATATAGTGTACTCTTCCAAAGAAAGGTAGTGGTATATAGGTGATGATTTTTTAATGACATGGATAGGATAATCACTTAACTTTTCATGTTCTAAATAATTTTACTAATATTCATCCAAATCATATTGATCTCACACATTTATATCAGTTGTAATGTATTTTTCAAGAACTGCTTATATCAATGGTTAAGAGAGTTTGAATAGATCTTTAGGTAATTCTTTCCCATCTTCTTGGGTTCTTTGACTTGAAATATTTATGGTTATAATTATTCTCCCATTAGTTGTGGTTCTTTACCTATTTTTTGATCCTAGGATGTGAGGACATATTCAACTAACCATTCTATTTTTTTATAGGTATTTTATTTTCTCTCTAAGTCCTTGTAAATGGGGTTCTTCATCATCATAAATTTATTATTTCACCTAAATATGGTCATTCCATGTAGAATAATTTAAATAGAAATACATCATGTATAAAAATATTTTTTTAGTTGTTTTAAATAAAATAAAATAAATTTATTTACAAAATGTGAAATAAAAATAGTGAGTGAAGACCAATTGGCTCCCAACCAATTCCACTGAGTTTGGATGTGGCTATCATATGGAGGAGAAAAATCTAAAATTTATTTTTCATATTTTAGCACAGTGGATAACCGGGGTTGTCT
The DNA here is from genome assembly GCA_963277665.1 of Viscum album. Taxonomy (NCBI): domain Eukaryota; kingdom Viridiplantae; phylum Streptophyta; class Magnoliopsida; order Santalales; family Viscaceae; genus Viscum; species Viscum album. Next base: position 1,240,743,919 of record OY728153.1, read on the forward strand.
CACTTGAGGAGCGATCACAGTAAAAACACTCACTACTTTTAATTAAATTTTTATTTTTATTTTTTTATTTAATAAAGAAAATTATAAGAAATGGTGGTTTGAAAGTATGTAATGAAATGATAAATATAAATATGTAATTGATAATATAAAAAAATGAATTAAGACAATATAAAAGGAAATACTCTCAATAACAAAACCAAAATGACCCTTCATTGTCTAATTAATAGTTTCATAATCACTTAATAATCACACTCCATCATATATGTGGTCACCAACCTCTACCATGGTTTTGAATATATATTTCACTCAATGATCTCCAAGTACATTATATATCCACCTTCTTAATCAAGGGAGACAAGTTTATAATAATTATCTAAACCTTTTATAATTGAAATGAGTATTTAAATAACTATAGATCATACATAGAGTAACTCCAAGAAAATAAGAAACATAAATCATGAAAGTGCAGATACTTGGGTTCAGCATTAATACATCCCTTGGGATATTCCTTCAGTTAATTACTCATTATCATGAGTGGAAGATATCTTAATAAAGAATAATATTGGGGGTAAAAAATAGAAAATGAGATAAAAACAAGTAAACTTAAATTAAAACATGAATATGTGATTAAAAAATGAGGAAAAAAATAAAACAAAGATAGAGAATAAAAAATAAAATTATAAAAATAGAATTATAAATTTTCCTAGATCTTTAGTGTGGTTATTGATCCTTTAAAGGTTTTGGAAGTTAAATTTATAGGTATAAGGATGTCTAATTTCTGTTCAAAATCGGTACTCATAATGTTTTTAAAAGGTACCCTTATTAAATGAAAATTTTGGGGAAATTATCCTTCATTTATGTTGATAATATATCTATCCTCTATATACTCTAAAATTTTAGACTCATTTGGGTAATTTTAGAAAACATTATGAATGTTTTACTCGAGAAAATAATTATGGCTCTAAAAATATTCGTATTTGAATATTATATATTCCCATGCATTTATGACCCTAAAAGAGTTATGAACTCAATTTTTCATAGTTAGATAAACTGATGCTAAGAATTTTATCTATCTTCCTTCAAGTATGTAGCTAATTTTGGCCTACCATGTGTGAGATGTGGGCTCGACATCAAAATTCAAACAATCTGAGTAAAAATTCCAAGGCTCTAATTATGAGATTATTTTGGACCATAATTTATTGTAACCAACACTTAGTCCTTTTGAGTTAAATGTTTGCTCTCAAGTATTTAATACTATAAAAAATTAATTCCACAATTTCAATTAGCTTGTAAAAATTTATGTTCTAATTACAAAACTAATTTAAAATTTTTAAAATTCCAAAATTAATCCATTTTTACGATTAATATCAAATTACTCTAAAAACTAAAAATGTAAAAATTAGCTTTAAAATATAAAATTATTGGTATTAAAAAAAATTAAAACTAAAATTATTTAAAATATTAGCTCTACTAGATATAGACTAATGAAATTTGACAAAGTATAGGGATATTAAGAGTTATATGAGGATTTTATAAGAGTAACATATGTGAATCTATAAAGGTCACCAGGACCCAACATAATAGTAATCTATACTTTTATAAGGGTAAATAAAATCTAAGGAAAAATAATATAACTAAGTATATAAATATAGGATTCATTTACTTTTATGTGATTTGTGTTAGCTAAAATTTTTAAAATTCGTGATCTCAAAAGAGAATCACAATAATCATATTATCTTAAGAAAACAATATTGGATGAAATTTTATAGATGTGGAAGACCCACAGTGGTTCATAAGAGAAACTTAATCTTATGGAAAGGGTAACATAGGAAATATAATATTCCTTTAGTTGTTATAATTTTTGAGTATGAATACTTTCTAAATGATACTTTTAGAAGTTAGGAAAGATAATTCTTGATATTTTCATTCATGAAATAAATATCATAATTATTTAAAGAAATATGTGATTCAAACCGCCAGATTTAAATGAGATGTTCTTACACTAAAATAAGAGTTCCCATGCGAAAAAAATTAGGGTATGAAAATATATATACCATGATGCATTAAAATATATAAGTATTTTTTGGTGAAGATAAAGTTGTGATAAGTTTAGTTGTAATACTAAGAATAATATCTTGAGTCCTATAGAAATTTAAATGGTGAGTTATTTGACTAAGATTAAATGTGAATTAGGGGATATTACACTACCAAGAGTGAAGGTAGAGATTCGATATTGTAATTATAGAAAATATTATTCATAAAATTATATGAATAAAAAATTTAGAATAATTTGAGAAATATTTTATGGAATATATCTGATATTGCTACTATTTAAGAATTTATGTGTTTTGAAGAGAGAATTTAATGAAATCTAGTACAAATAAAACTATACATTATGGAATAAGAAGGGTATATAAGTGGGATAAATATAGGAAATTTTATTATTGTTCATGTATTGAGACTCTCAATTATATATAATATGTTATGACTGAATATCATGATGATTTTGAGTGAACAAGTCCTACGCTCCTGATTCGAAAGATTATTTAGATGGGAGGAAATAAAGAACAAGGTAAAAATTATATTATACCAGAAGATAGGAGTAGTTGAAGACCTATTAAAGGAAAGGATGTTTCAAAGGAATATCGGGAACCATTATAATGAACTGGTTGGGTGACTACTCATAATTTTTTGGAGCTATCCTAAACTGGAATGATCCAATACAAATAATAAATTGAGAGATGGGTATATATTTTATGAATATATCCCTTCACTATATTTTGGGTCCATATGATTATTTATTTATAAAAAACCATGGGATGAATATTCAACTAAAATTATGAAATATAAACAAATTTTTTAAATGAATCTATACATCAATTTCCAAAACTTGAAAGAAAAAATGTTCCCAAATTACCATACAAATATGCCCTACTTATGGAAAATGTAAATAAGACCAACATAAACACTAATATAAGTAAAACAAGGTAAAGGAGAACATATGATATTATGTGTTCCTATATTTTACCCTATTCCATAGGGAAATGTTACTTTACTTTTATTTAATGAAAATATTAGATAATTAAAATGCTTAGAACCACTTAATCAAAATTGATCAACCATCCTAAAATATAAGTCCCCAACCAATAATTTTAGTTATGACCACCATATAATTTATATAGGATGAATTCCACCTCAACTGATCTTTGTGGGAGATCCTCCTTTCAATAAAATGTCTCCACTACCTCAACTTTCAATCTTAGTGAATAGTGGATACTTATAAAGATCCCAAAATTCCTCATCTTTTCCCACACTTCCTCTAGGTATTATTTCTGATGGTTTGTCTTCAAGTAACCCCATCTAATTCTTTATTCTGACCACCTAGATTTTGTGCATCTAAAATTATTTTCTTCAGTTCCACTATAATATTATGTTCCTATAAATACATCCTTTTCATTCTATCCTTCCATTGGCCTCCTTCCATTAACATGAATTTTTTTTTCCACACTTTGGAAATAGTCCAATAATATCCCACTTAGAAATCATATTTCTAGGCTCAAAAACGAAGTCCCCATTTATCTCAAGAAAACCTTCATCCATTATCTGAACTTCCTTTAAGAAGTAACATGGTTTCCCACCACATATTTTGGACAACATAGTCTAAATAGGTTTCATTATCACCTCAAGACATCCTGAGTAACCACATTCATCAATATTTCTGTTTGATTCCAATTTCCTTCAATCTAATGTAAGTGTAACTCCCCATCCTCCAAAATGCTTCAAATAAAGTGATGTTTTAAAAAATATAATTTATTTCAGAATAAAACATTGGATCCTAAACATAGTGAAACATTTTTTTTTTGAATCAGAAAAGTGACTACCAATACTTTACCTCCTTCCAAGATCCTACAACTAACTCTTCATCTACATCAACACATTTCCCACTTTTATTAAAGAAATATAATCATCTTTAGTTGATGAAATGGAGACCAATGGTTAAAGTTTAAAAAATCAACTGATTTTTATTCTGATAAATTTAAACATATATTAAGAAGTACTCTTCTGTGGATATGAATCCCCAATAAAGTATAAATTTACAATGACTTGTATAATATCTATTTCAAAGAAAATTGTCATGCTTCTGGAACCCTTAAAGTACTAGAGAATCAACTTCACCACCTCTGTGTCTTCCCTACTTGGGTTTTACGTGTATTTATCGATAACTCCCACTTCCTATGAAATTTTTGAGTGAGTAAAAACCAAGGAATACATCATAAATATAATACATAGGGGAGTTTTTCCATTTCCTTAAATTATGATTCAGTTCTAGGTTACTTATCCTTAGTCATCTTGAAATTTTCAACTAGGGGAGTGGTCACTAGTTTTTCTTTACAAAATTTGAATTATTCCACAACCTTATGAGTTGAGTATTCCTAATTTAGGTATAAATTACTAGAACATAGGTCTATCACAGTCCAAATTCCAAAATCCATTTCATCGATATAAATTCCCTCATCTTAAGGATTCCAAACAACTCAACCTTTATTTAATCAATACTATGGTTCATTGGACCTACTATAATCATGTTATCCATGTAAAGTATAAGTATGATGAAATTCCAATCATAAAATACCATATAGTAATAGTAATAATCATCATTTCTTCATATGAACTTATATTCCATCAATAAATCGTTAAAATTATGATTCCAATTCATTGGTACTTATTCCAATACATAAGGGAAACACTTTTGCTTTCACATAAGGTTTTGGATATGATTCCTTTCCAAACACTATGGTTGTTCCATAAATATTTCTTATTCTAAGTCTCTATGAAGAAATATTTACTTCAGGTTCCTCTACTCCAAATGAAATATTTTTGAAGAAACCATATATAAAATATTTCAAAATGTTTTTTTCTTGACTATTGGAGAAAATATTTTCTAAGAAATCAACTCATTCCATTTGTTGGAATACCTTAAAAAATAGACTAAACTTATAATTCTTCCTACCATATTATTATTCCTTTAGTTGAAAGACCCACATAATTTTTAATACTTTCTTACCAATAGGTCTCTCTATTAGTTCCTATATTCTGGAAACATAGAGGGAATTGGGTTCATCCCTCATGGAAATAATCCCACTACTTATATTATTTTAAATCCTTAACTCACTTGAGACTTTAACTTCTATACCATCCATTAGAATTAAATAATTCAAAGTAATTTTCAAACTTTTCACTCAACACCTTTCCTTAGTACACCTCCTCAATTGTCCTTGTGAATGATCTCTTTTCAGTACTAAAAATTCTAGAGTGTGGAATTTTGGTGATAAATATTCTAAAATACTTAAATTTTTTGGTACATTATGAATTTTAAAAACCACTAGAAATGAACCTCCTTCTAGAATATTATTTAGCTGGTCTGGTATTTCTGAAACTGTCATACTTCCTTGATTTTTTAGAACATTCATTACTTTTGAATTCCCATATAGGTGAACCATATATTATGGCAATTCTTTTCTCTCATAAAAATTTATAACATGGTTCTGATCCATCCATATAATCTCTTAATTTTTATATCATATTCTAAATTATGATGACCTTATGAAGAACCTTACCCTATAGTTTAAAACTAAAATAATTTTTTCCATAACACACAAAGTAACTTGCTTAAGGATTTGACTCTAAATTTTCTCATTCCATGGAATCGACATGGAATTAAGATATTTTTACAAATAATATAAGGTGGTTTAACAAAACCTTTCTTTTATACCAAGAGGCTTCTAGTATTTTCTTACCAATTTGAGAATATAGAATCTAATTGATTAAGTAGGCACCACAATTCACAGATTCCATACAAAAATTTTTGGGATACCCCGTGTGAAACCTCAATCTATTATATTTTCCCACTAAATTCCAATTTATTATTTATATTAATCTATTATGTTTTGGGGTCCCTAGAACAATATTCTCAAACTAAATCCCCTTTAGTGATAAAATTATTTTGAACACCCTACTTCCACCCACACCACTATTCTTTGACCGCAAGCACTTCTGCTTAATCTTGGTCTCATTTTACACTTTGTCCCCCAACCATATGAAATCCTTTAACACATAAAACATGTTCCTTAGAAATTAAATTAACACTTTTCATTTTGAATCATCAATGAAGGACACATAAAAAATATAGTCTTTATGAGAGAACAACAGAGTCGGTCCCAATAATTTCATGTGGGCCTCTTCTAATATTTAGTTCTTTAGTGTTTTCTATTGTATTTGGAAATATGTGTTTTATTACTTTATAAGTAAATATCCCAAAAAAATTACAAACTCTATTCCTCTATACTTTATTAATCCTCCATTAGTAATGATCTACATCACTTTCTCACTGATATACCACATATGTTTATGCCACAATATATCAAAAGGTATATCTCTAGTATGATTTAAACCTTATAATCCTACTATAAGTTAAAAAAATTATCCTTTACTCCCTTTGTAGTATCCCTTAATCCATGTTAAATTTTCCATACTTATCCAACAAATAAAGTAGAGAACACTGCATTATCTTGTTGCCTAATGGAAATAAGATTCATCTAAAGTCTAGAATGTGTTTCATTTCCATCAACTCTATCATTCTTTCCTTCCTTGACTGGATTGAAACATGACCTTGCTTCATAATTTATAGATCCTTTACATCCATAAGATGATTCATTATAATTCATCAAGGATAAAAATTCCTTATAATACCTATTTCAAATGTGGATTGGAATAAAGATCCAGAGTCTATAACCCAAGATCCCATCAAAGTAGAGGAACTTAGGAGTAGGGTGGTCCTATATTTCATTATAATATTCATATATCTACTTCTAGAGGAATAATTTTTTTTATTTATAATTTTTTTAATTTTAATATTTCTTCATGTGGCCTTTTATCCCACAATTCTAACATAAGGGAGCATCATACGTCGAGATACTCCTACAACAACTCCTCTTTCCTTTCACTTCATGATAAATTTTTTTAGTTATATATCTTCCTCTTCCTTCAGAGTTTTATTTATTTAAATATTATGTATGGATATCCCTATAATGAATTTATTTATTCAAGATCAATTCATGAGAATATAAGAACTTTAATTCATCCTTTATGCTAGATTTTTTCATAATGGGAACTATCATCTCCAGGGATTCCTAAAGAAAATATAGCATAAGTAATACCCAAGATAGGTCTATAAATATTACCTTAACTAACTCTAACTAAATTTAAATCCCATTGAATTCATTAATATGATCATTTATAGACTATCCTTCTAAAATTATTATGCTAAAAATCTATTTAACAAGAATAATTTTCTCATCATTATGGTATTCTCAAACATGTCATCTAAGTACTTAACAAGTTATTATGATGTTTCCAATTCTTGAATATTGAATTCCAAATTTATAGAAACTAGAATTCACATAAATCCAAGTGATTTATTATTAAGACTCTCCCATTTTTTATTCTTTATTGATTTTGGTTTAGCTTTAGTTAAAGGAAGATCAAGATCCTTATACAGTAAATTATTCTCAATCTACATCTTCTAGAATCTAAAATTCATTTATTTAAACTTATTTAACTATAATTTACTCTCATACTACACCATTCCTCAAAAATATGTGAACTTACACTAATATCAAAACAACATCATGGAAAGTAGGTCAGGAACTATTTACCAAGGTTCTTTTATAAGACTGATGGTAGAATATTACTATACAACCAAGCACTAATTCACCTCAATCATTGATTGGTCATCCAAATCAATCTAACCATGATATTTTATACCCCATGTTGTGTCCATGATAGACCTCCTTTATATAAAAAAATTAGATTTAGCTCCACTAGAAATAAAGAAATTAAAAAATGTTTCATAATGAACTCAATAACCAACATCTATAACTTGAAAGATAAACCACTCTAAAATCACAATGATGTTTCAACCTCATTCTAAAAAGCACAAAACATATTTATATGAGATCCTTTATTCAGTCAAGTATACCCACTTAATTAACCTTACCTCCTAGTTAATAGTTCTATCTTCTAAATATCTCTGATTCCTCATATTTTCCCATAGTTCCTCTAGGAAGCATCTTCTTATGGTTTTACTACCATTAATTTCATATAATCCTTCATCTTGTTCACCAATATTCTGATCAACTGAACTTTCTTATTGTAATTCCACTATAACATCAGGTTTCCATAAGTAAATATTCTATATTTTATCATTCTATTGGTTAACTTATATTAGCCTAAAAATGGTTTCAATACTTTGTAAATATCCTAACACTATATTCATAGATGTTTATGATTTCTGGGATATAGTCTGTATTGTAATAAATCATGTATGAAAATGGAAATTTTTATCTCAAACTCAACCCAAAAACATCAAGGAGTATATACCCACATTGGGTCGTAATATTATAAAAAATATTTGGGTGCTTTGGTATTATTTATCAAGTTGTATATGGGAAATGTTGAGATATTAAGGAATAGGAGGATTGAGACTTTCACTAGTCATAGAGGTTTATTTAAAAGAATAAATCAAAAAAATGACTATCACCAATTCACCCCCCACCCCCAATGATAAATATACACATATAAGAACTTCAATTTATATATTTTCTATGTTTTAAAGGATATATTATGTATATATCTTTATTCAATAACAAAAGAAACTAATTTCACTCTATCGGTGTTCGTCAAACAAAAGTGTTTCCTCATATTTAAATTCCAAAATTTATTATCATATTACTAAGCATATAAAGTGTGAATATAAATTTCTTAGAGGAACCTTTTAAATGGATTCAATAATTAAAAAGGTTTTTTATGTCTAAAATTATTTCCAAAGTAGGAAAAAAAATTTAGAAAACATGTTTGTAATTAAAGGTGTGTTTGGTTTCTAATGTATTTTATTTACAAAGATGTTTTAAGGCTTATTTTCTATAAAAATTATCCAAAGGAATAATCAGAACTTTATAAATAAATTATTAATGATATAGATGTAGCCTTGAAGTGATCCCTCTTTTTTTATTTTAATGTTAAAATTGTTTTGATATTTTGTGTAGTGGATGAAATTATCTCAAATGGAGGACATGGTTATTATATTATTGTTCTTGTAAAATGGGTTTCCTCTATGAAGGGTGGTCTGAGGTTGGGGTGTGATGTTTTTTTTATTACTACCATTAATGATTTATGATTTCTATTGTTCTATTTCCTTTATTTTAGGTCGTTGGAATCCACTCATATAAAGGTAGAGAAATATGGATATGCATGCTACACTAGTTTATGATTCCACTCTAACTAGTAGCCTCGAGATAAGATCATGCCCTATTTAGAATATTTTTCCCATCAATCAGTCCAAGTAGGGAAAAACTGAGTGTTCGGGTTCTTGAATTACTTTAGGGACAAATTAGATGAATTTTTTTTATCATAGATTATCCCCAAATATTTTAATTTTTACCATGATGATATTCTATATACTAATCTTTTAATAATTAAATTAGTTAATATTAGATTGATTTATTATTATAATTTTGTGATTATTATTTTGGTATTTATTTTTTATAAAGTTTCATCTTTAAAAATGAATGTATACATTTTATTCATTATTTATCTATTTAACTTTAAAGGTATATTTAAACTTTAAGCATTTTCCCTTATTCTATCTAATTTAGTTATTTTCAAAGTGAGGGTTAGAAAAAAAATCCTCTATTTAAAATGAAAGATGTCTATGAAAATCTCAAAGGTATGTTTTATATTGAAATAATGAAAACTAAACAACATCAAATGATTTATTTTGGTTAATTTCCACATGTTACCTATTTTATTTAAAAGGAAAAATTTACCTTTATATTGTGTTAAAAACTAGAATGAAATGGTCTTACTCTTAAAGATTATGTATGGGGTGTAGGGAGGATAATTACATATAATTTTTTATAATTAAAATCACATTATAGGTTTAGTACAGGTCTATATTTGATATATAAAATGGTCTATCAATTTCGGTTTAAGTATGGTGGTGGTTCTGAGGAAAAAGGAATTTTTATTTACATATATAGATGGGTGGTTTGGATTCTTATTTTAGTTTGGTATTTTATTATTCTTATTTATTATTCCATGTCAACATTCTAGTTGATGAATCTCTTGGTTTATCTTGGTTCTTATATAAAATATTGAATTTTATTATCCTCAGAAGCTTTGGTTATGCATACTGGGTTGTATTTTTGGTTGATGAGTCCAGCCATATTTTTTTACTTCATTTGGTTTCACTTATTATTGAAACTTATTATTTTTAATATGTGATCATCTAAATTATGGAGTGTTCATGATGTTATTCTATATGATTGTTTCATTTTACTCTGTTTTGACCAGGATAAATCACTCCCACTTGAGTATATTTGATTTTTGGGCACTAGTTTCCATCTCGTAGTGATCAGAAATTCACTTTGAGATATTTAGAATCCAACTTAGGTACCCAGATCAGGGGTAACTCGGTTTTATTCATGAAACATTATATCAATTACTAGTTTTTTTGGAATTCATGGAAGATAGTAAATATGACCATCATAACTTAAGGATTATGTGAGAATAAGTATCTTGACAACACTTTTAATACTAAACCTTGAGTTAACAGTTGTGTTTGGGTTTCATGTGTCTCTAATTTGAGCTTTATTCTTTCCTACATTCAATATTTTTAATCTTTGTTTGAGTATTTATTCTTTAAATTAAATATTTGTGATATATTTTTAGAAAATATATCATTTGGATTGAAAATTAGAAGAAATTTAGGGCTACATGGTTATTGTGCATGGACTGGAAAATCATGCATAGAGTGTACAGTCTTGTTAGGGAAAATTTTAAGAGCCTTAAAATCATTAACATATGGTTTTATAAATCATGTGGATGAACCATACATAGTTTAGAGTTCTTAATTTTTTTGAATTTTAGTTATTTATTATTCTAAATAATTTTTATTCTTTTCCATTATTGATTTAAAATGAATTGAGGAGTTATTGATGATTCTGTAGTGGGGTTTTGTATAATGATTTTAAGTGTTGAATTAAAATAAATTAGAAACATTGATGTGTATTTTAATATTATTTTTTAATTAATTTGATAATATTGGTTTGTCAATTTTTTCAAGAATCCATTTTTAATATTTTGATGTATAAAATGAATTTTTGATAATTTCAAAGAATAATTTGGTAGTTTTCTTATGTTTTAATTATTGGTAAGTAAACATTTGGTGATTTTATGGAATACATGAGTTTTTCTTAATATTTTTAAATATATTCGTTGGTTTATGTTTAGATTTATGAATTTTTAAATCTTAAGGATTATTTTGATTTTGTTTTGTCTTCATATAATTTTAAAGTGTTCTCCCACCTATGCCTTATAGAAATTCAAGAGGGATCTATGGATGGTTCTTCAAAAGTAAACCATTTGATTGATTAAGATTTGTCTAAGTTATTTTTTCCATCTACTCAAGATATAGATCATAATGATCTTTATATTATAGTACATCATAGATAATATGTTATATAGTTTTAAAATTTGATCCCCAATATATTCCTTGAGTAGATATTTTCCCATAAAGTTGAAGAGTGGTTGTGGAGTATTAAGAAAATATATAACCTTCTTGAACACCTAGTGTCTCTTAATATTAGGATTGTTATGTATCAACTTGAAGGTACAAACTAGAATTGGTGTAAGCCAATATTTCAGACTATGCCATAGAAATACCATTCATGGGAAGGACATAAGGATTTATTTATTCCATAATACTTACCTAAAGCTGTGATAGTATATAAGGTATTGTGATTTCATTTCTTCAAGTAGAATGGACAATCAGTTTTGGAATATTCTCATCATTTCATTAAATTGATACCCTTCTAACTTGAGATACCCTCATATGATTCATTAAAATATCAATATTATATAATAGGTATTCATTTGGATATTTAGTTTAAAATTTCCTCATTTGGACTAAACTCATGAAAAGATATGATAAATAAATCCATCAGAGTTGAGGCTAGAAAGGTTGGGATGCTTGTAGTGATTAACATTTTCTATATTCCAATGGGTGATGAAGTAAATTCTTATATAAATATAGGGAAAGAGACCAAGTATGAGAATATGGGAGGAGGTATTAAGATTCCATCCTAGTTACTCTCATCTAGTTCTTCTAGATGTAAGCCCCTTATATTCTATCAATATAAAAATGTAGGTCATAAGAATACTTCAAATTAGGAATCTCCCAACACAAGTCGTATTTATGGACATTTGGTTTATTAATAGAGTTTCTAAAGAGGAGTTGTGTGTGAGAAATGTGGAATCATACCTACTACCCTAGAAGATCACAAGGTTCAATTAGTTAAACCTAATGTTAATATGAAAGTTACATGAGGTATTACTCATTATGACATGACTTTTTCCATACAGTCTTATCTAAGTTTTATTATATTTTGGATTTATATTCCTTATTGTAAATTAAACTCTTGATAATTATATTTTTTTGATTTTTTTGAACCTATAAATGAAAATTCCTCATTGTAGTTTTTTTAAATCAATAATAATGATGTTTGTAAATTATTCATGTTTCTAGTGGATTCTCAACCAAGTGATGTGGTAACCTAATTAATAGGATTTTTTCTAGGCTCTTTATTATTTTGACTATTTTTTCATTAGATACATTTGAGTAATTGATGATTTTGAGGATTATTGTATGGGAAGAATTATAAATATGGTGTAGAGATTATGATAGTAGAACTTATATGTGGTGAAAGAATGTATTTTTATAGTGGATTCATGCACACAATTGTGAAAGTAATATATAGAGTTCTAGTTTCATCTTATCGTGTATATTTGTTTTCTTCATTGAGAAGGAAGTGTTGTTAATACGTGGGGTCAGATACTTGATTTTCCTACTCAACCCTACCAGATAAAAGGTTTCGGGTTCTTTGGTCCTAGGTCCTTTTGGTAATCTATTCTTTGATTATGTCCTTAGATGTTCTTCAAGGATTAAACAAACCTAGGTCAATTTTTATTTCCTTGTTGATTTTCATAGTGATCCTGTATTTTTTAAGTCATAATATTTATTATGATCTTAAACATCACCCATATTTGGATCAACTTTTTTTAATAATACTTTATGGGGTAGAAAGTTATATGATTAGGATAATTGTCACACCCAACATTCTTTTTCTATAATTTTTAATTAAAGTATTTATTATTGTTTTTCCCTGATTTAGGTTGGTTATTGGTTTTTTCATGTGATTTAGGACCCTATTGATGTTTTCTTTAGTTTTTTTGGTGTTCTATAGTTCTCTTGGATGGTTATGGGTCTCATCATAACCAAGGGGAATCGTGGTGTGATTATTAGTTTGAATTTTTCTATTGGAAGAAATCATCCCATAGTGAAAGGGACAACACGAAATGAAGGTATTGAAGTCAGTTTTTGGCATGAGGATGATCTAGGATCACACTGTATTTATGGGTTAAAGGAAATTCAAAAATTAGTTAATTCATAAAAATGAGGGTCTCCATGGAACTATTATATATAGGTACTCAAATGCCTAAGTGTCCCATAATCTATGAAAATAAAAGGGGAAACTCACATCACGAATATGGGAGGTCATGTTGTGACCACAAGTAAGGATTACCATTAATAAGGGTTTTATTTTACATATGGTAACCCTCAAACATAAGAGTCCCAAAATTTGAGAAAAATCAGGTGAAGGGGGAATCGCATTGTGGTGTATGTCATCATAATGTGATGGAGACTCTTATATATAAGGATCACGTTGTGGCAAGGAACATCACATTGTGATGGTGACTCTTTGGTACTGAACCATATTGTAGGACTTTATGGAATTTTATGAGGAACTAAATACACATTATGGCCCTTAAATTATATTTTTATGGTGTTTTAATGGAAAAATAATGATGTGAGGCTATGTTGGGGAGCCACTTCACACCACGGAGGAGGAAGGCCGAGTTATGATGGCATGGGGAATGAGGTCCTTGGTTCTTCTTAATAGAGGTGTGTTATTCCATGACCTACATGTTTAGGACAAGACTCAGATCCTATACTATTTTTATATAAAATTAATTGAATAAATTATTTTAATATTAATGTATAATAAAAGTGGATTAATCATTTGTCTAGTGATGTACCTTTTCACCTCTATCACCTATTGATCTCTTATCTTATGGAAAGGATTCTTTATTCTTTCTTGATTGATTTGATTATTTTTTATTTGAATGATAGACCAAGGTAATTAATTTATTACTTGTCAATTATTTCTAATTTTCTCCCATTTCTCTAAAGTATTATGATAGTTATGGATATTTACACCCAATTTTAATTTTTCCCTCAGATTCATAAATTTCTTATATCTAAGATTGAATTACTTATCCATATTAAACATAAGGCTATATATGAATATAATGTAGTTTTATCCATGAATAAATATTTAAAATTGAATCCATGAATTCTTTATTATTTTCTTTTTATGTTCCTATATGTTTTAAATGATATACTATATATATCTATTTATTCATTACTAAAGTATGTTTATTTATCTCTATTGGTTTTCATCTATAAAAATGGATTCCTTATATTTTAATGACCAAATTTTTTCATATGACTGTACATATGAAGTGTTAAAATAAATATCTTAGAGTTAAATGGATTCAATAATTAAAGGTGTGATTTGAGACTCAAATGATTTCTAAAGGAATAAACTCATGTATTTATAAAAAAAATTACAACTAAGGGTCTATTTAGATCCTTCTTGAGTTTGTTAGAATGATTTCGTGATATTTCCTTAATTTGATTTACAAAGATGGTTCAGAGTTTTTATTACCTAAATATGATCTAAAATAATGGTTATCACTTTATAAACAAGTTTTTGTTAATATAGATACTCCATTAAAGTGTTATCCCTTTTTTTTTGTTTATGTAGAAGTTAAAATGGTTTTGATATTATCTAAAGTATATGAAATTTTCCTAGATAGAGGATGAGGTTATTAAATTATTATTCTCATAAAAGACGGATTCTTCTAAAAGGGTTTTTGAAGGTGAGGATGTGATGTAATTGTTATTACTAATATTAATTCTTCATGATTTATATTATTTCCTCACCTATATTTTATATCATCGGAATCCATTGATAGCTAGGTAGGGAATTCTAGGTATGCATTCTACACTAGTTTATGATTTTTCTCTGAATAGTGGTCCTAATATAGTATTATGCTCTACATGGGTGATTTTTCCCCCTCATTCAGGCTAGGTAGGGTAAAAATGATTATTTGGAATGTTAAATAACATTAGGTAAAAATTAGATGGGTCCCATTCAGGTTATATCTTAGATTGTCCCTAGAGATCCTAGGTATTCCCATGATGATCTTATTTATACAGATCATTCGATAGTTAAATTATGGTCATACTATATTGATGTATTATTCCCAAGTTTTGGTTATTATGTTAGCATTTATTTTCACTAATTATTCACTTTTAAAAGTAATTTATGTGTCTAATTTATATTTTATTTGTTTAACTTGAAAGTTATATTAAAACTTTAAGATTTTTCCCTTATTCTCTCTAACTCTGGTGATTTAAAGGTAATATTTATAACTTTTTACCCCTATTTCAAATGTTATGTTTCCATGATAATATTAAAAGTATGTTTTGTTTTGAAATTATGAGATTTAAATAGCATTAAAGGATTATTTTTCCATAATATCCTTGTATTTATTGTTTTCTTCAAAAGAAAGTGTTTACCTTTTAATTATATACCATACTAGCATAAAGTGGATATAGTTTTAAATTTTATGAGTGGGTTGTAGGGAGAAACTATTTATAATTTTTACTCATGTCTATCATATTATAGGTTCAGTATAGATATCACTTAGATATAGCACACGGTCCATGGATTTTAGTTCAAGTATAGTGGTGGTTCTAAGCTAAGGGGAATTTTCATGACCTGTGGAATTGGGTGGTTATAATCCAAGGGGAATTATTCTTATTAAGTATTTTTCCATGTGTCCATTCTCATTATTTTTTCTCCTTTTTTATATTATTTTTTATATTACCTTTTGACTTTGATTATCTTTATAGTCTTTGGTTATGCTTACTAGGTCTTTTTTACTGTTAAGGAGTTACTTCATATGTTTATGTCTTGTTTAGTTTCACTTATTATTAGAAGTGACTATTTTTTGTATGTGACCATTTGACTCACATAATGGTCATGTTGGAAATTATTATGCATGTTCCATGTTATTCTTATTACATTAGGTGAAATTATTCCCACTTGTGTACATTTGATGCTTCAGAACTAATTGTCAACCCATAGAAACTAATAATGTGTTTTGAGCCAAGTCTTAGGCTAGCTCGGTTACTTGGATCAGGGTTTTCCCAGGTTGGTTCATGGAATATCTCAAAAACAAACATGGTATAATTCTATATACCACCAACCTCTAGCTGGTGGGAGTTAACTAGTCAGATGGTGTTTTCCTATTCATCCTCAATCAACCAATATTAATAATCCTATCAAAATACCCAATTCATGGATTTGAAATGATTTATTATTAAAAATTTAATACTAATAGTGATGGAAGAGTTTCAGAGGATAGGCATGCCTTAGGGAGTCTAATAAAAATAATGGATATGTATTTCATCAATGGATGATAAGTTGATAATGTAATTTTTTGGAGAACCAAGGAAGGGGAATGTATTGTATCGTATATCCTAGGGGAGAATATTTGAGTACTTAATAGTATATGTAGACAAAAACCAAAACTTACTAATGAAGTATGGGTTGGGGTTTCCATTACAATACTCATGGATCCCTTCAGACTCAAGGTGATCCATCGGGATCTATATGACTTCCACTAGAGTTTTAGTGGAGTTAAAAGGAACAAAACCTCACTGCCTTACCCACTAGACTTTTAGTGAACACCCACTAGACTCCCAATAGGTTTTCACTAAGGTTTTGGTGGGATTCTATCAAATACCCTTGAATTTTATGGTACTCTAATTCCATTTTTTTCTATTCTCAGTCTCCACTAAATTATATCCTTGGTCAAAATATGAATAATTACATATTGGAAAATGAAAATTGGATTAAAATTCATAAAAAAAATTCATAAAATTACAAAATCTCCAATATAGGGATTTTCATCACTAAGAAACATCCCTAATCATCCTTAATGGATATCTTTGACCACTATGAGTTCATTTTTTATTTACTTCCCATTTTACCTCAAAGATATACCCATTTACCACAACTCCTAGACCATAGAAACTATCTTCCCCTAAATATCCTACTTTATCTGATCATTTACACATAATATCCTTTCCTTGAATGATTCATACACCTCCAATTCAATCTTATCATTATCATCCATAAGTAAGGAGTTTATCTTTTATATCTCAATATGAGATATATGTAATATTTCATATATGGAACTATGTTGTGGAGGAATTTTTTTTCAATATTACATTATTTTTAATCTCTCTACAATCTGGAATGAGGACATAGACCATGGAACTAGCTTCCTATACCACCTTAGTTTACATTGTCCCAAACACAATGACACTCATGAGAATAACAAATTTCCTATAGAAAAATCTAATGGTTTTTTATCTAGTCCATGTAAGATAGTTGTGTGATTTTAGAATTAAAAAAATTCATTCATATAAACTATAAATTATCTGAATTCTCTTATATAAGACTATATCCAATCATCCTTGACTTTCCTACCTCCATAAAATATAAGGGATAATGGTATATTCTACCATAGAGATCCTTGAATTGTTTTTCTATATTGATGCCTAATAAATGTTATTATAGGTGAACTCTTTTCATGCCTG
Organism: Viscum album; assembly: GCA_963277665.1. Classification (NCBI taxonomy): domain Eukaryota; kingdom Viridiplantae; phylum Streptophyta; class Magnoliopsida; order Santalales; family Viscaceae; genus Viscum; species Viscum album. The sequence continues at coordinate 1,240,761,833 of OY728153.1, forward strand.
ATGGTCCTCCCATACACTATTTAAGTCTAGAGCACATAATTATAGCATTTCCTCCAAGATTCTAATGGTCTTCTTTGGCTGTCCATTAGTTTGATGGTGAAAAGATATACTCATTAAGATTACAAGGTGATTTATTGAGTTACATTGATAATGGGGGTGTTGAATTAGTATTATTATTAAATATTAAGAAATATTATATCTTTCTATCATTCTATATAAAAAATAAATCAACATTCATGCATACGTGTGGACAACAACCACCATGGAATGGTGTATTCAGTTTTTAATCATTTCCTTTCTTATATGGTCATAATAATAGGCTTAATAGTTATATATAATGTTTATAAAATTATTATTATTATGGTAATATAAATTGGATAACCAATTAATAATATTAGAAACAAACAATCATTGCAAATCCAACCGTCTAAAATGAGTATAATAAGAGGAAAGAAAATTTATTCATACTATGTAATAGTTTTTATCCATTTAATATTATTTTATATCTATTAAATTATAATTTATCACTTTAATAAAACCTAATAAATATGATTATTATTCAATAATAAAGTTATTACAACTAACTCACTTCATAATTATCCATTAAATTAAGGTATGTTTATGTTTGGTTCGGTCTAACCGACTACTGAACAATGATATAAAATAATATCATATATAAATGTGATAAATTAATTAATGATAATATATTATATAAATAATTCAATAATTATTTAATTTTGGTTCTAGAATGGAAACATTAATACTAAATTATTTAATTAATATACCAACATTCATTTGTTAAAAATTATCAAAACATGCTCATCATTGGATTCATCTTTAATGATCATAACCAAAAATACCATAAAATTAAATTATAACATTATAAATAATAATAAATAATAAATTCCAATACCTTTTATGATATATTAGTGATAAAATTTATGATAATATTGAAGAAAAACACTACTATTACGAAACTAGAAAAAAATCAAGATGACTCACACATGATATTGAAAATAGATAATAACTAACTAATATACATGTAGAGAAAAATTATAAATTAATTTTATAAAAGTTTTCAGTTATGAATAAGGTTATTAAATATTTTATTAATATATTTATCTTTAATATACAAGATATTCCAGTGCTTTGGTGCAATTTCGTAATTAAATTAAGGGGTTATTTGTATCAAATTTAATTTCTTGAGATATATTTCATATTTTTAACCAAGATATCATTATTATAGGGTGATTACTAACTAATTAATGTATATTACCATATTAATTTAATACATAGTTTTTTAAGATCTGTATTATGTTCTCTCTTTAAATGTCTTTCGATTTAAAAGATATCAAATTTGTAAGGGTTTTGTTAACTCAACTCCCTTCGTTTAGTTATGATGCTTCTTCTTGAACTTCTTATTCCAAGATTGATTTCTTCAACCCTAAGATTTTATTTCATGGTACTTTCTCTTCCTCATTGGTTAAAAATGGACTTTTAATTCAAATAATTTCTGTTTATAAAATATTTTTCTCATAAATTATATTATTATTTCGAATAATTAACATCCATTTTAAAGAAAATTGTGTAACGTCCTTATTTTTTCATGCAAAGTCTTTTAAAAATATCTTTGAAAATTTTGAGACGACATGCTGAGATGGTGCATGATTCCAAGGACCGATGTTCCGATAATTAATTTTTGAAATATATTAAATATATTAAATTCACGCATGAACATTTTTCCTAAAAAAGTGGAATAACTTCTAAATAGATTCTCATATCAGAAATCTAAGGCCACTGTTGAGTTCAGAGTTATGATTTTACCCTATGTGTGACATAACCTTTGTTAGGGTGGGATGTTTGTTGAAAATTCATTATGGGAATGGATAAAAAAATAATTTATTTATTTATTTATTTATTTTGAAATTAAGCATTGAAATAATTATTTTATATAAATATATGGCTTTAGGGAATCTCAGGGTTAGCTATATAAACCTAGATATCTAGAGGATCCATTGGAGGAGCTTTTTTTAGTGATCATCAATCAGATCTAAGATCAATGACCTATGTGCAATGTAATTCAAGGATCTCTCTAATGAAAACAACATTTATTCATTCTTCATCAGTGATCAATCCAAATTGAGGTAAAACATTTGTTTTGTTTGGATTCTTTCATCATTATTTATTTCTATGATGAACATGAATCAATTGACCAATGGATTGATTTGTAGATTAATCATATTATAGGATGGATTTATTTATGGGGATTTATTAAGATAATTGTTTATTTATTCTTGGATATTTGTTCTTTGTTCTTTGTTCTGACAAAAATAGATTGAGGCCCACTAAACATGTATGAGGTTGGATTTCTTCCACCATTCTTGTGCTTTCATCTCTAGTATTCTTTTTGATATGTGGTTCAACTAAAATACCAATAAATCCATAGTTTTGCAAACATTTCTTGGTGAAATGGTTCAATATCAAAGATCTAGACTCAGTATGACATTGTGATCAAATAATAGTGGGATAAATAGTAGATCAGACAAATTTAGAGATACATGATCTTCATGTTCTTCGACGTGCAATGATGGATGGTGTGTGAGGGTGATTTCCAAATGGATTTGAGGGCCGCAACATGATAATCTGTGATAACAAGGGTCAGTCGACCACATATTCATATTTTATAGCAAGGTGATTGGCTATATCAATGATTGGAGGAGTGGGAAAAGACACATGAACTAGATCTATATTTCTAAAAAATCACATAACACATGGCATGTAATCTGGGATTACAAGACATGTGGGACCCCTGGTACAGCGCTAGGGTTCCCATGTGGAGTTAAGTAGCACACAGCATGTAACCCCTCTCCTAAAACTCGTCATGTATCATGTATGATGGATGACCATCCATACATGGAAACAACTATATTTACATAGACATGGCCATCTAGACACCTACATAGCCAGGAGTACATGAACTCGGACACACCATGTACTCAGGCACAGACACGGACACAAACATGGGATTTTTTACAAGGTAAAAACCTGGTATTGATGGGACATGTCGTATACTACAATTACATTCCATGTAATCCTTAAAATAAGTCTTGAATCTATTTTCCTCGTTATCTTGGACAAGTTTTATTAGGGTTACTACCCTTGATTTACTTCTTTAGGGTTAGTTTGGAATCACATCCTACACATAGGATGGTGTCCTTTTAGTGGGACTTCTTGGATAGAGTTGTTGGAATCCTACCTTGAGTCCCAGAGTTAGATCTTCTATCATCATCTTGACCTAGGTGTAGTTCTTGGTATCATGATGACCAATTCTATGTGAGTGTTGATCCTCTACTTAGCAGGTGATTTCATACTGAGTTCTTTGTATACCCCATTCCCTTATTTGTGATCCTTATATTTGTATTGTTATCTTTATACATTCAATGTATACTTCATATGGAAAATTCAATTTTAATTTTTAGTCTAAGTAGGACACTCAAGAGGGGTGATTGAGTTCCTATAAAAATTTCTGTTAAAAACAATTATTTTAAATTCCCCCAAATTTAAAATTCAATTGACCAATTATCCAATAGTGAATTTATAAGAGCTTGAATGTTCGATTAATTTCTCAAAAGAGTGATTAGTTCTCAGTTATACCAATTTGATAATTAATACAACTTTTGAAACTCACCTAATGATTCAATACTATTATAAACACTTGTTAAGACTAACTATCATAGTTCAATTTAGTTTTATGAAATATGTGATAAAATAGAGTAAAACTAAAAGTAAAAGCATAGAATAAATGAAACAAGAGGTTAAATCTCAAGAAGAGACCTAATCCTCTCCACTTGGTGATCATCTACCACAAAGAAGTTTAAGTTAATAAATAGTTTGATCTAAACCCTGGATCAGGGTTCACAACAGCACACAGGTTGTCTAGGTCACAAGACCTCTACCACAGTTCTTCATGGATAAAAACTACCAGGTCACATAAGGACCTATTACACACTTATTTGTTGGAGTCAAAAGGTGTAAGAAGGTATGAGTGGAAGTATATCTTGTATACTTTAGTTTGATATAGGATACAGTGTGTTCTTTACAGAAAGATACACACACTGCTCAAAAGTATGTAAAAATGCACACAAGGGAGAAAATAAATATGATAAAGGGTTTAGAAGGATTTGTGTGTCTTGAGATGAAGCTATGGACTCTTTATATGTAACTGAGATAAGGTTTGAGTCCTATTCTATAAGTTGACAAGAAAACAGAGTGTCATATTCAGGCTTTCAGGTACAAGTATGGTTCTACAGGTATATTCTTCTCATTATTTGATATGATGAAGTAGTTTTTCACTTCGATGTACATCTTGATTGAGAATTCCTAAGGTTTTATTCCTTTTGTTCTTGTGTTTACAGTGGGTTCATGATATTCATGGATGTTCTTCTGTATGTCCCTCATGTGGGAACTCCACACATTGTTTTGCTTCTCTCTTCAAAATTATTTTATTCTTGAGAGCCGACAGAGAGAATAATCCTTCCACGTGCATAGGTTCATCATACCTCATATTGTCTACTAAAAGTACTAAAAAATATTATTAAATATGTCAGCATTATTAAATGACTCAAATATGACCATTAGAAATGATTTTAATAAATTAAAATTTAAACAGTCTATCGGTGAATCCTTTGTCGGTGATTCAGTCTATCAGTGAGACATTAGTCGATGATTCATATTTCAGTGAAACATCAATCAGTGACTCGTCTATCGACGAGACATCATTTGGTGACTCGTATGTCAGTGATAAATCATTTGGTGACTCGTCTGTCGGTGAGTCATTCTATTAGTGAGTGATCATGTCAGTGTCTTAGTTGTTCTATTGGTGTTAATGACTCAAACTTGGATAATTTTAGATTTTATATCTATCTTATAGTACAATAATGTCATAATGTATTAATACCCATAATTACACATATATAGTTAGTTATAATATTGATTATACTTAAACAAACATAATTAGTTATATTATTGAAAAGATCTAATATACTAGAAAATCTTTAAGATGATTTAGGTTATGTCATGTGGTAAGATATGTGACTCGTGATTAAGATATGATTTTTGATAATGATGCAAGATATATATTATAATATATGACATGATTTGTGATAATTAAAAATATTATAGTTAGATATAGTGGACAACAATCTTCTATGGGCCAACATTCTCGCCCTTTTTGATGATCACAAATCATGGAATTATTAAGCACTATTAGAGGGTGATTAAAATAAACAATATGATAAAGATGAATAGGATAAAAAATAATTATGGGAATTAAAATGTATCATAGTAAAATAAAAAAAAATAATGCATAAATTTATCCCCTTTTTAAGTAAATAAGAATGCATTAATAATGGTTAATAATGTTCTCCCCCTTTTGGGATTAGCAAAAAGTGGAAGGTTAAAATCTAAAACAGAAAAGTAGAAAAATTGAATTGTTAGTCATGATAAAATAACACTGAAATACAAAGAGTACAAAAACTGAGACCCATCAAATAGAATAATTCCATGCTACTTCTTAGGGTGAAGGGGTTCTTCCCCTTATTAGATGGATCAATGGTAGGTCCAGTAGGTGGTGGATGAGAAACAGGAGCATATGAATGAATCTTTAATGGAGGTAAAGTAATTCCTACTAGAATAGATGGTGCTAGGCTTGGTTTGTGTTGGGATAACACGTGATATTGTGGGATATAAGGTGAAAGTTCGAGGGTAGAGTGAGAAACAATATTCTCAAGGTAAGTATTCGTGTGGAAAATTTTGATTTTATATCATTTAGGGCTTAAATCGAGTGAAAATCACGAAATCTCAAACCAAGCTCTATAAATAATCAAAATAGTGTCGTTTTGGTTAAAAACATAAAACAGTTAAAAGAGTGACTCATCGGTGTTAGCATAAAAAATGTGTTAGTATGATAGAAGTGTCAGCATGATAGTTTCAGCATGACAGTGTCGGCATGATATTGTTGGCATGATAGTGTCGGTATGAAAGTGTTGGAATAACAGTGTCGGCATGATAGTGTCAAGCATGAAATTTTCGTCATGACAGTGTTATCATGACAGTGTCAGCATAACAGTGTTGGCATGACAGTGTCAGCAGGACAGTGTCGGCATGATAGTTTCAGCATGACAGTGTCCTCGTGACAATGTCGGCATGACAATTTTTCTTAGTTTTGACAAAGTATAAAGACTATAATACACTTATATATTAATCATCCATATCTCATGTCTGATATAATTTATTCTCTTAGAGTTCAATGGCTTAGTGAATATTTCAGCAAGCTGATATTCAGTGTCAATAAATTCTAAAGTGATGTCACCCTTTTGATAATAATCTCTCAAAAAGTGATGTCTTACATCAATATGTTTTGTTCTAGAATGATAAACTAGGTTTTTAGAAATGTTAATATCACTTGTATTGTCACAATTTATAGGTACATGTCTAAATTGATATACATAGTCAAGCAGAGTGTGTTTCATCCACAAAATCTAATCACAATAACTATCAATAGATATGTATTCAGCTTCTACAGTAGATAATACAATAGAATTCTATTTCTTACTACACCATGAAACCAAAGACTTTCCCAAAAAGTGACATGTTCAATAGGTACTTTTTCTATCTAACTTGCATCCACCAAAATCAGCATCAGAATAAATCACTATATCAAGTGAATTTCCTTTAGGTTAAAACAAACCTAAATTGATAGTATGTTTGAGGTATTTGAAAATTATTTTAATAACATTTAAGTGATATTATTTGAGGTTACATTGAAAACATTAACACATACACACACTAAACATTATATTTGGCCTACTAGCAGTCAAGAAGAGAAAACTTCCAATCATTCCTCTATAAGTGTTTTGATCAATAGATTTACCATCTTCATCAATATCCAGCTTACAATTAGTACTCATTGGAGTGTCAATACTTTTAATGATATCAAATAAAAATCTATTTAAAATGTCTTTTGTGTATTTACTTTGATTTAAAATGATACCTTCTTTATTTTGAAAAATCTAAAATCCAAGAAAGAATTTGAGTTCACCCATCAAACTCATTCCAAATTCACTTTACAACATTTTATAAAAATCAATACATAAATAATTTCTTGAAGATCCAAAAATAATATCATCTACATAAGTATTAATTTCTAAAACATCTTTAGAAATTTATTTTATAAAAAGAGTAGGATCGACAATTCCTTTTGTAAAACTTTTTGTAATGAGAAAAGTACTTAGTCTATCATACCAAGATCTTGAATCTTGTTTTAAACCATATAAAACTTTTGTTAATTTGAAAACATGATTTTGAAAATGAGGGTTTTTAAAACTAGGGGTTGTTCAACAAAAACATCATCAAATATATACCCATTTAGGAATTCACTTTTAACATCAATTTGATAAAGCTTTAAATTAATATGGGAAGCATAATAAAGAAGGATTATGATGGCCTCAATTATAGAAACAGGTGAAAAATTTTCTTCATAGTCAATGAATTCTTCTTGACTATAACCATGTGCAACCAATCTGGCTTTTTTTCTAACAATATTACCAGATTCATTTACTTTGTTCCTAAACACCCACTTAGTGCCTAGGATCAAGGTGTATTTGGGTCTATCTATAAGTTTCCAAACTTTATTTCATTTAAATTTATTAAGTTCTTATTTCATATCCATCGCCCAAAATTCATCTTTAGTTTCATCATTTATGTTTTTATGTTGAATTTGTGACAAAAAGGATTGATGTTCAACCTGGTTTCTAAGAGAAGCTCTAGTTTTTTTCACTTTATCTAAGTCTCCAAAAACATCATCTAAAGGATGGTTCTTGATGGTTATAGTTAGTCTAGAAAAATTAGGGAGAGTAATTTTAGGTTCATCTACAGGTTCAGGTTCATCATCTTCAGAGTCTGAAGAAATTGCAGAACTATTTGTTTTAACAGATTGCTTGACAAGAGGATTAGATGATTTTTCATTTATGACCAGATTTGACACATAATCTTCAAGTTTTTCTAGGGTGTTCTTAGGTTCATGTGGATCTATTTCATCAAATTTGATATGCTCAGATTCTTCCACACACTTGGTGATTTTATTAAAGACTCTATAGGCTTTACTAAAGGTTGAGTAACCTAGGAATATTCCTTCATCGCTATTAGATGAAAATTTTTCAATATTTTCCTTTGTATTAAGGATATAGACTTTGAAACAAAAATCTTTGAAGTAACTAACTTTGGGTTTTCTATTGTTTCACAAATCATAAGGAGTATTATTTTGTATAGGTCTAATTAATTCTCTATTAATTATTTAGAAATTTGTATTCACAGTCTCATCCCAAAAGTAAATAGGTAGATCATATTCATTAAGCATTTTTCGGGATATCTCTTGTAAAGTTATATTTCTTCTTGCTACAACTCCCTTTTTTGAGGTGTCCTAGGGGTAGAGAAGTTATTATTATAGCCATTGTGTGAGCGAAAATATTCAAAGTCTTGATTTTTAAACTCATGCCCATGATCACTTATTAAGTATTTTATTCTAAGTCCACTTAGATTTTCCTCTATTTCAGAATACTTTATGAAGTAAGTACATGCTTCACTATCGTGAGCTAAGAAATAAGTCCAAGTATATCTAGAAAAGTCATCTAAAAAAACATGTACAAAGTGCTTCCCATTAATACTTTAAACTCTATAGGGTCCAAACATGACCATGTGAACAAACTCTAAAGGTTGAGAAGTTGAAACTTCTTTCTTTGATTTGAAGGATATCTTGTTTTTTTACCCTTTTGACAGGGGTTATAGACTTTGTCATTTGAAAACTAAAGTTTGGGTAGATTCTTTACTAGTCCTTTTCTAGTAATCATTCTAATATAGTGTAAATTATAGTGTCCTAATCTTCTATAACAAATCCAAGACACTTTATGAAAGGCAATTAAACCAAAAACATTTTGGTAAACTAAAGAATATAAGTTAACAATATATACATTTTAATTTCCAAAAACAAAAAATAATAATTCATTTTAAAAGTTAAAAATATTTCAAGGATAATTTTAAAATTTAACATGAAATACATCATCATATAATTGTGAAATACTAAGAAAATTATATTTCAATCCATCAACAAAAAGTAATTTAGAAATTAAAAATAAGTTAGTGTTTTCAATCTGGACAAGGCCATTCATTTTTCCTTTATAATTGTCACCAAAAGTGACATATCCACCATCAATCTTGATTAGGTTATTGAAGCTTGAATATTATCATATAATATGTCTTGAACATTCACTATCTAAGTATCATTGACTCTTCTAGGAGCTCTTCATACATATTTCCTACAAAATAATCATACAAAAATAGATTTTTGTACCTAGATTTGTTTGGGTCCAGTAACATTAATAATCAGTGCTTTAGGTACCCACATTTTATTCAAGGGTTTACTATAAGTATTATGTAACATATTTGAAAAATAGACTCTATTTGGTCCTGAAAAACTAGAGGTAGTAAAAGATTTTCCAGAACTATAACTAGTGGTAGAATTTTCATTTTTAGGTAGAAAAATAGATTTTCCAAATTTAGTTACAAAATGTGTTTTAGATAGGTTTATTTGTCCAAGATAATATCAAATACCAGAAGTGTACTTAGGATTTATCTGTTTAACAATAATTTGAGTAAGATTATTTTTCCCCTTGGTAAACTTTTCTAGATCTTTATTCAATTGCACATTAGACATTTTTAGTTCATTTTTTTATTTAAGAAGTTGATCATTATTTTCCTTTTCAGTAGTAAGTTCATACTTAATATTTATAGTGAGAGCATGTTGTTTCTTTAAAGATTTATATTTATATTTAAATTCATTTCATGTCTCTTCTATCATGTTATAGTATTAAAATAGTTCATCACTTGTCATATTTTCAGAATCACTTTCATCTCCAGAATAGTAAGAATTATGTACAGGATAATTTAAGGTTACCTCATATATGTTTGTCATAAAACACATATTTTCCATGTCATCTATCTCATCATGAGATGATGTTGATTCACTGGATCTATCCTCAGAGGAACTCCAGGTGTCCTTCATAACTTTCTTATACTTTTTGTCTTTGTTTTCATACTTCTTTTTTTATTTTAATTATGGATAGTTATCTTTGACATGTCCTCTCCTATTACATTCATAGAATACAATCTCCTCTTATTTTTCATTTCTTTACTATTTCATTTTTCAGTTTTTCTTATTATAATATCTTCCTTTATAATTGGGATTCATGAATAAATTATTCTTCTTATATAATTTATTTAATTTTCTAGCCAACTGAGCCATCTCTTCATCACTATCTGTTGTTGATTCATTATTACTAGAGCTTTAACAGAGTCTTGCACCTTATCTTTTTCCTTATTCTAAGAGGTGGTAGTCTTGAAGGATACATATTTTCTATTAGGTTCATCCTCTTCTTCCGGATTTACCTTCAACTCTTCTTCATACATCATTAGTTTTCCAATGAGTTCTTTGATAGGTATTTTGTTGATGTCACATGATTCTTTTATGGAGACATAAGTTCCTCTCCATATATCAGTTAAGAATATGATAATCCTCATAATTTTTTTTTCAAAGTAATCACCTTTCCTATAGAGCTCATGGTGTTACTATATCATTGAACCTAAGATATATGTTAGAAATAGGTTCATCGGTCTTCATCATAAAGTTATCATATTTAATAGTATATTTATTAAGCCTTATTTCCTTGACATTAGTTATTCCTTAATGTAAAAAAGATAAAGTGTCCCAAATTTCAAAGGCAGTTTTACAAGAAGAAATTCTATCGAATTCATCATCTCCTAGTGTACAATATAAATCATTCATGGATTTACAGTTATTATTATAAGCATCTTTAGCAGTATTATCTCAATTATTTCTATTAGTAGTAGGGATCGCATATTCAGTCGCTATAGTAGACCAAATCTGAAATCCTAAACTCTCTAAATACATTTTTATCTTAATTTTCCATTTAGCATAGTTGGTTCCATTGAAAAATGGAGGTCTGTTGGTAGAATCACCTTCCAACCTATTTTCTAAAAAAAAAATTAGAAAAATATTTTAAAGAGATAAAATTTTAGTATTAATAGAAACTTTAAGATCTTTAAAATACAACTAAAATCACAGTTGAAAAAGTTTGAAAAAAAACTTTGAAAACAAAAAATTCCAAATCCCCTGATACCAAATGTTGGTCAGAGTAGAACACTCAATAGGGTTGAATTGAGTTCCTATAAAAATTTTTGTTAAAAAGTATTATTTGAAATTCCTCCAAATTTAAAATTTAATTGACCAGTTATCCAATAGTTAATTTATAAGAGCTTGATTGTTCGATTAATTTCTCAAAAGGGTGGTTAGTTATTAGTTATATCAATTAGATAATTAATACAACTTTTTAAACTAACCTAATGAGTAAATATTATTATAAACACTTGCTAAGAATAACTATCAGAGTTCAATTTAGTTTTATGAAATATGTGATAAAATAGAGTAAAATTAAAAGCAAAATCACATCGAAAATTAAACATGATTTTTTGTCTCAAAAAAATACTTAATCCTCTCCACTTGGTTATCACCTTCCACCAAGCAGTTTAAATTAATAAACAGTTAGATCAACACCTGGGATCAGAGTTCACAACAGCACATAGGTTTTCTAGGTCACAAGACCCCTACCATAGTTCTTCATGGGTACAAACTATCAGGTCACACAAGGACCTCTTCCACACTTATCCATGGGAGTAAAAATGTATAATAAGGTATGAGTGGAAGGATATCTTGTATCCTTCAGTTTGATACAGTAGACAGTTTCTACTTTATAGATAGATACACACACTGCTCAAAAGTATGTAAAAAAAGTACACAATAGAGTAAATAAATATGATAAAGGGTTTAAAAGGCTTTGTGTGTCTTGAGATACAGTCCTAGACTCTTCAAATTTAGCTGAGATGAGGTTTGAGTCCTCTTCTGGACTTTGACACTAAAATAGAGTGTCTTATTCTAGCTTCCAAGTACAAGTATGGTTCTGTAGGTATATTATTATCCTTCATTGATATGATGAATTAGTTTTTCAATTCGATGTAAAACTTGATTTAGATTTACTTTTTTGTTCTTTCTTTTGTTCTTGAGTTCACAGTGGGTGCATAAGAGTCGTAGATATTCTTCTGTATGTCTATCACATGGACACGCCCCACATTTTTCTACTTATCTATTCAAAATGCTTTTATTCTTGAGGATCGATAGAGAGCATAATATTTCCACGTGAATAGGTTCATAGTACCTCATACTGTCTACTAAAATTCCTAAAAATGTTATTAAATATGTCAATATCATTAAATGACTCAAATATGACCATTAGAAATGATTTTAATAAATGAAAATTTAAATAGTCTGTCGGTGAGTCATTCTATCGGTGATTCGTCTGGTTAGTGAGACATCAGTATGTGAGTCGTCTGTCATTGAGACATCAGTCATTGAATCATGTGTTGTTGATACATCAGTTGATGACTTGTCTATTGGTGACTCGTCTACCGGTGAGACATTAGTCGGTGACTTGTCTGTCGGTGAGTCAGTCTATTGGTGAGTCATCTTGTCGGTGTCTCGGTTATTCTGTTGGTGTTAGTGACTCAAACTTAGATAATTTTAGATGTTCTATTTGTCTTATAGTACAGCAATGTCATAATGTTTTAATACCTATAATTATATATAGATAGTTGTTTATAATCTTATTTAGACTTAAACAAACATAATCAGTTATATTATTGAAAAGATCTGATATACTAGAAAATCTTTGACATGATTTAGGATATTTCATGAGGTAAGATATGTGACTCGTGATTAAGACATGATTTGTGATAATAAGGTAAGATATATGTTATAATATATAAAATGATTTGTGATAATTAAAACCATTATAGTTAGAGATAGTGGCCAATATTCTTCTATGGGCCAACAAAAATGACACCTTGGATGGATCTCGTTAGTGTTATGTGACTCATGGAGTGTTTTATTCTATATGAGTGTTATGTGGAACCTTCGATAATGATTCCTAGATAGGTATTATGGTTGTGAATTTACTTTGATACATCTTCTCTTTATTGAGTATATTTAGATATTCTTGTTATATGTTATGTGGACATATACATGTGTTGATATGGTTTTAATTCTTGTTATTGATTTCTTAGTGTTTTCAGGGTGTCCTACTGGGTATTGTTATACTCACCAATGCATGGGATTTTTCTACATGTGTCATTTATTAGGTATATGATCAATCTTTTGATGGAGTCCTAGAGGTACCAAGACCAAGTGGATATTAGTGATCCCAACAGATTGAGGTTTGTTCCTACTATCACCTTGACATTAGTCCACTTCTATACTTTTAGGTTGGGCTTATTTTAGTATTCTTTGTGGTGGGATTTTATTTTTCCCTTTTTATTATAGCACTTGTTGTCATACTCTAGTAGTTGGATTTAGATGTATGCATTCCTTTTTTATTATTTGTTTTACATTTCATCATTTTATGGGCTTTGATATATGCGAGTGTGTGCAGGTACTTTAGGCTAAGGTCTCCCATGTTAGTTACATGACTACTCAGTGCTAGTATCTATCCACTGGCCCATTTGAGGTGGTCTTGGAGAGTCAAAAAAATAGGACACATCATGATGGTTCATGACTGAGTGGTATCAGAGGACTCAATTATACCTTGAGAATAGAGTCTATGATATTGGTTTGGGGAAATAGTGTTAAGTGTTTTGAGTTCAACTTTCAGTATAGGGTATCAAGTGATGGTGTATCAACTGACGTATCCATACACTAAGACTTTGATCACCTACTTTTTGACTCGGTATATATGGAAACTTTTTACATGGAAAACATTGGTACATGCATCATATAGGAATGAGTTGTGTTTTAAATTTCCTTCTTGGGTCATCTCTCTAGATATACTTTTTGATCATGGTACATATTATCTATTTCATGAGGCCTATGTGATGTATTCCAACTAGGATTCAGCATTAGGATCATGAGGATAATACCCTTGATGATGAGTCATAAATATTGGGTCTTGTTCCAGAGGTGTTACCTTCAGGTGTTTAACTAGTTATACCACTACTTATTGAGTAGTAGATGATATCCGCAATACCAGAATATGAGGTATGTATTATGATCGTGATTTATGAGTTTCATCAACAAAAACCCATTAGGTTATGATTTGACCCCTACCCATAGACGACTGGGGAATGTCTTGAGGTGATAATGTGATTTTTTTAGATTTTTAGGACATTATAATATTAGATGGTGGTCTTGGTGGTGAGCCTTCTCCATGGCTCAGCAAGACGATGGTGGGGTTTAGTGACCCATTCGTACGATGAGGTGACTCTATAATGATCAAAGTTTGAGTACATTTTCATAGAGGAGTTCTCTCTAAATGTGTTTAGGGTTGTGTACAATAAGAAACTTCTATAGATTTATAAGGGTAGTATGACAGTGGTTTATTATTCATTGATGTTCACCAACCTCTCCAGTTACTCAATGGATATGGTTCATGATCAGTTATTAAGGGCTCAAAACTTTGAGAATGGATTTCATAGAGATATATAAACTAGTGTTATAAATCTGTGAATTCCTACCTAAGCTGGAGTGATAGAGTGAGCTTTTTTGGTTTAGAGTTTCCTAGATGAGCATACGTGGATAGTTATCATTTTTAGTGGGTATATTAAAGTAGATACTTTGGTATCAGGGAGCTGATGTTAGTCTTAGGGACCTATACATACAATTCATTTTAGGATGAAATCCCAGGAAATATGTTATATGGTTCAGGGATCACAAGATAGGTCTAGTAGGCCTATGAAGATGCAATGATACTCATGTGATATAAGGTGACATATCATGAGGTATTTTCCAACCCGTCGTATGAATGACAGGGATATATTGGATGGGAAACCTTGGAAGAGGAAACAGTAGGAGAAGATAGGTCCATAGGGTGGCCTACATGGTAGAGGAAATGGGAGAGTATGTGGAGGTGGTATACATTATGACTTGTTACCACCACCACCCCTAGTTTCTCCATGTCGGGCTTAGGGAACTGGAGGATATGGGTGGGGGAAGCTGTAGGTGGTTGTGGCTTATAAACCAAAGGATCCAAGGATGATTTTAGGTATGATCTATTCTTTTTCTAACTTATTCTCATTACTAATAGGTACATATTCTATTCATTCCGTTATTCACACTTATCTAGTTTAAAACATAGAGATCATGGTTGAGCCATTGGATCGACCCTTTCGCTTGGAGACTCCTATGAGAGATGACTCAGAAATCACTCACTTATGTCAATAATGAGAATAGACTCTTGAAGGTGAGAGTTTTTATTAGGATATCTTTGTTTTATCAATGTAGTCTTATGATACCATCTTAGGTGTGGACTGGTTATCTATGGTTCATGCCCAGATAGACTATTTTGGGCGGAGGATACGGTGTGTCCTCAATGATGGGAAGTAGTTTTCCTTTATGGGTGAAATGGAATCCTAGGTAACATAGGATGGACTCATTAATAGGATGGTTCATGAAATTACTCATCAGTTAGATAGAATGACCCTTGGTTCAGTGGATGTTATGGGTTTTTTGTTCCCTATAGAGGTGGAAGAGTATGAGTATGTATTTATTGAGTACATTACAGGATTACCTCCCCACTGAGTGATATAATTATTCTTTGACAGACACCTCAGGATGACCCCAATATCTACACTATCATATCAGATGGATCCCATAGAGATTCTTGAGCTGATGGTGTAGTTGGACGACTTGAAAAAGAAGAGATTTTATAGACCTAGTGTTTCACCCTGCGCATCCCAAGTGTTGTTCACTAAGAAGGAATATGGAAGATTGAGGTTATATGTGGATTACTATTGCCTAAACTAGGAAACTATAAAGAAAAATTATCCACTATCGAGGATTGATGGAATCTTTGATCATTTTATAGGTGGATGATTGTTCTCAAAGATTGAATTTAGATTATGCTATCACCATTTACGAGTATGGCATAGGGATATACAGAAAATGGCATTTAGATGTTTATATGGTCAATATGAGTACTTTTTAATGCCATTTAGAATGAATAACTCCCTATATTGTTTATCAGTTTCATGAACTAGATATTTCATCCCTTCTTAGATTAAATCATGGTAGTCTTCATTGACCATATCCTAGTGTACACAACGTCTAAGGAGGAGAATGCAAGAAAATTGAGGATAGTTTCGGATGTACTCTAATGCCACTATATCTATGAGAAGTTTTCAAAGTTATAGTTTTGGATTCATGTGGCCTACTTTCTAGTACATGTTATCTTAGTAGATGGTGTAGTATTGGACCTATTGAAGGTCAAGGGAGTGTTATCTTGGGAGCCACCCAAGAGAGTGAATAAGGTACAGATTTTACATGGGTTGGTAGGCTACTATTGTATATCCATACCTAATTTCACAAGGATATCAGCTCCCATGATAGCTTTGACCCGAAAGGGGAATCCTTTCATGTGAACAGAGAGGTTATAGTAGGTTTTCCATGAGTTTTTATAGATATTGTCAAGTGATCCCATATTGATATTTCCATAGAAGGGTGTCAAGTATGTAGTGTTCTGTGATGAATTAAGGATCGGTCTTGGTTGTGTTCAGATGTATATGCAGGTGGTGATTGTTTATGGTTCACATCAGTTCAGACAACATGAGAAGAACTAAATGACCCATGATCTAGAGTTAGTGGAAGTAGTCTTCACACTAAATATGTGGATACATTACCTGATGGGAGAGAAATTTATTGTCTATTCTGTCCACAAGAGTCTCAAGTTTATCTTCTCCTAGATAGATCTGAACTTGAGATAGAGGTGATGGCTAGAGTTTCTACTAGATTTTGACTTTGATATTTTCTATACTCTTGGTAAGGGTAATGTGGTATCATATACTCTCATTATGATATTCTTTTTTCAGTTGTTGAGTGATTCATTGTAGACTTAGCCTCATTTCAGTTACACTTTGTGGATGGGGATGGAGTATCTTACCTTCAGTTGGTGGTTTTTACCCCTCTACATGTATAGTTATTTAGGTAGGTACAAGTTGGAGATACTTACTGTGAGACCCTACATACATAGATATCCATTGTACATGCTCTTGATGAATTTTATGAAGGTGGGGATCATGTCATTATTTTCAAAGGAAGCATGATGGTACCAGTGACATTTTGAGAGGAGGTTTTGAGAGAGTTTCATACATGTCCTCTAGAGGTACATCCAGGTGTGAAAAATATGTATCGGGACCTAAAATTTTATTTTTGGAGTCTAGGAATGAAGAATGGTGTTGTAGAGTTTGCCTCTCAATGTGTTGATTTTCAGCATGTGAAATATGAGTACTAGGTTCCATAGATTTTAGCTCAACCCCTTGAGTTTTATGAATGAAAGTGGGATGGTATATCCATGAAATTCATTATAGGGTAACCACAAATGTCCAGGAAGAATGATTCTATTTGGGTGATCATAGAATGAATCACCAAGTCAGCCCACTTCCTAGAAATCTGATAGTAGAGTTCTATAGAGTGCATGGGACACCTCTACAGGTAAAAGAAAGTTTGACTCCATAGAGTCCCCTCTAAGATCATTTCTAACCATGATTCTCACTTCATATCTTAGTTATGGAAGGGATTACAGGAGGATTTTGGGACTTATCTATGTTTGAGAATGAATTTTGCCACTAGATTATTTTCTAGACTAAGCAGACCATTCAAGACTTGGAGGACATGTTAGAGGATTGCGTGTTAGACTTTTCTCATAGTTGAAAGGATCACCAACCAATGGTGTAGGATTAATATAAAAAATATTCCATTTCACTATAGTTATGGCACCATTCGAGGACTTTTATGGGTGATACTATAGGACACCACTATATTGGACTAACCTAGGAGAGTCAACACTTATATGCCTAGATTTGGTGTGATCCATTACAAAGAAGGTGAATGTCATCTAGGAGTGGATTAGGACTGCACAGAGCCATCATAAGTCTCATGTAGACTGATGATGGCTGGATTTAGAGTTTGAGGAGGGAGACCATAAGTTCTTGGAGGTTTTACCTTGATGTGTATTCCATATATTTGGTCAAGGTGGAAAGCTATCTCTGAGATTAATTAGCCCTTTCTAAATACTACATAGAATTAGAGAGGTGGGATACCACTTGGATATACCACCATACTTAGAGAAGGTACACAATGTCTTCCATGTGTTGTAGCTGAGAAGGTACATGCATGATCTGTAGCATGTTATCAATTGGGGAAAGATGGACATCGAGGATAGAGCTAACATTTCTAAATACCCATTAGAGATTGAGGATCGAAAGGAGATGATCCTTCATGAGTGATTGATTCCCCTAGTGGTAGTATGAGAATCTTAAGGAGAGAACTTTGGAGCAGGAGACTTAGATGCGTGCCCAGTACCCATATCTCTTTGTATAGATTTTTGTTTGGATTTTGAGGTTATAAATTCCTAATGTGGGAAGAATTTATCATCCTTATGGTTTACATGTAAAATATTATAATATATCTAGAAATATTTTTGAGACTAGGCATAGAGACAGTGTATGATTCTGAGTCCCGGTGTTCCTGGAATTAATTTTTAAAATATATCACATAAATTAAATGCATGTGTTCATAGTTTTATAGAAAATATATAATATCATCTAAATGTAGGTTCAGATTATAAATTCGATGTCACTCTTGAGTTCAGAGCATTGGTTTTACTCTAAACATGACATAACCTTTGTCATCATAGACTATTTGTAGAAAAGTCGTCACATGCATAAATAAAAAATAAATTAATAACATTTATTTATTTATTTTTAAATGATGAAACAAACTAACTATTTTCGATAAATATATAGCTATGGGGAGTCTCATAGTTAGCTGCATAACCCTGGAGATCTATAGGATCCATTGTAGGAACTTCCATTGGAGATCTTCAATCAGATCAAAGATCAATGAATGGTGTGAAATAGAATTCAATGATATCACCAATATCAATGACATAGATTCGTTGTTCACCAGTGATCAATCTAAATCAAGATAGTAATTTTTTTCATTGGATTACTTCCTAATTATTTATTTATATGATGAACATGAATCAATCAACCAATGAATTGATTCATGGATTGATTATATTGTGGGATGGTTTTATCTATGGGGATTTATTGGTAGAATTGTATATTTATTCTTGGATCTTCATTCATCATTCTAGAGAAAATGGATGGATTACAACCAAACATGAATGAGGTTTTTTCCTCTTTACATGTTTTCTTTTAATTCTCTCACCATTATTTTTTGTTCAATGTCGTTATTTGTTTTGATTGGTGGTTCGACTAAAATACTGAGAAATATGTTGTTATGCACACATATCTTGGTGAAATAGTTTGATATTGTAGATCAATACTTGGTATGACAAGAGGATTATACAATGGTGGAAGCAGAAATGGGTCAGATAGATTTCGAGATACCTGGTCATCTTGTTCTTTGGCGTGCAATGATGGATGATGCACAAGGGAGATTTCCAAATTAATTTTAGGTAAAAAACTTTGTGATAGATTAAAGAAAGGGAAGATCGACCATAGATTCAGGTTTTTTGATAAGTTTTATGGTTAGATCGATAGTCATAGGAGTGGGGGAAGACATGTGAACTAGATATTTATTTCTGGAAAATCCCTTAACACACAGTGTGTAATCCAAGATTACATTATGTGTGGGACCCCTGGTGTTATGCTTGGGTTTCAGTGTGGATTTAAGCATCACAAAATGTGTGACACCTATCAAAGAATGTGTGAACCCTCGCCTATCACTCGATGTGTACCAAAAAGTATACACATATATCCATACATAGACATAGGGAGTTTTATATGGACATGTCCAATGAGACACGAACACACCCAAGACTACTTGGGATCAGACACACCATGTACTCAGGCACAAACACAAACACAAACACATTCTATTTTACATGGGAATAACCCAGTATTGATAGGACACGCTTTGTAATACTAGTACACATCTTATACTTCTTAAAAGAATACTTGGAGCCCTTGTCCTATTCATATTAGAAAAATTTTGTTAGGGTGCCTACCCTTGATCCATTCTTTAAGGGTTAGTATGGAATCACATCCTATAGATAGAATGGTGATCCCTTCAGTGGGAATTATTGGATAATTTTTTTAGAATCATTCCATGAGGCTAGAGTGAGATCTTATATCATCATCTTTCCCTAGGTGGAGTTCTTAGTATCATATAAACCAACACTATGTGGGCATTTATCCTCTACATATTGGGTTATTCCAGATTGGGTTGTTGGTATACAACATGTACTTGGGTGTTATATTTATCAATGTGTTGTTCTCTTTATACTTTCAGTGTATAATTCATGTGGTGATATTTGATGAGAATCACACCTCAGATAGATTCCATTAGTTCTTTGTGACTCACAGACTGTATTCTTCTAGATGAGTGTTATGTGTAACCTTCGAGCATGATTCCTAGATAGGCATTATGGTTTAACTTTACTTTGACACAGTGTGTCTTATTTTAGTATATCTTGATATTATTGTTAAATATTCGTGTAGACATATACCTATGTAGAGCTGATTTTTGTTCTTATTGTTGTGTGCTTAGTGTTTTTAGGGTTTCCTACTGGATATTGTTATACTCACTGTTTCATGAAATTTGTTTGTATGTTTCATGTTTTATGTGGATGATAGAACTTTTTACAGAGTCCTAGAGGGACTGAGACTAGAAAGAGAATAGTGATATACAAAGATCGAGGTGTGTTCCTATGGTCACCTTGATAGTAGTCCCCTTATATAGTTTTAGGTTGGGATTGATTTCATATTCTTGGTGGTGGGATTTTATTTGTCCCTTTTTCTTTCATTACTTGTTTTCATACTACGATAGTGGTATTTACATGTATACATGCATGTTTTATTAGTTTTCTAACATATCATAATTATATGGTCTTAGAGATGTGTGTGTGTGTGAAATTACTTTAGGCCAAGGCCTCCCACATTAGTGATGTGCCTACTCGGTGTTAATCACCAACCCCTAGCCTATTCGACGTGGGCTTGGGGAGTCACAGCATGAGCCCCATCAGGATGGGTCATGGAAAGTTTCCCCTATTTATTCATATGTTCCTTACTTGGAATGTTATACTTCATATTTTGAAACCCAATTATGTGTTATTATATTTTACTTTCACATTTCTCTTTTCCTATATTCAAAAGTAATATTTATTATACCTTTTAATATATGGTTTTTAATAAAATATTTTAAATAGTTTTCCTACCATAATAATTTGTTTTTTTCACTCCAAATTTCCTTGAAATAACCTTTATTCGTTTTCAAAGATCCATTATTGAGGATTATTTTTAAATAAAAATGTTTTTAAAATATTTCATATCACATTTTCAAAAAAAAATATTTTAAATTGACCCATAACTTCTTATTTTATGAAGGTTTTAAAAATGTTTTATCAAAACTAGTTTATGGATTTGCTTCTATTTTCCTATTTATCTTAAAAATATTTATTTACTTGGAAATTTCCTTTAATTAATTGACATATAAATTCTATTATTTTATTTTTGGGAGATTAAACATAGGTAAATACATTTCTACCTTTTTCATTCCTAGTCAATGAATTTTTATGATTTTTCTTACAATGTATTTCCTTTATAAACACTTTATATTTCCCTCTATTAATTTAAGGGTGTTTACTTAAGTTCCATGCATTGATTTATAAGAGAAATTCTTAACTAAATTTTATACCATTTATCTATATAGTGTAAATACCATATACTTCCTTAAATGGTATCTAAATATAAATTTTTTATTATCATTGGATACCTATTTTTATTTCATGGGATTATCATGTGCATTGTGGTAATTATTAATTTTTTCCTTATATGATTCCATTTTAAAGGGATATGAACTCATTTTCCTTAATTGGTTTCTTTATAATGTGATGATGATTGATTTTATGTGGTACATAAATATGTGGATGATGATGGTTGGGGTCCTTTATCACCCTCTAATACATTGGTTAAGTTTTATATCTAATAAGATAGTAAGTCATGGACATAATTATTTAGTTCATAAAAGTGTGTGTATAATGAATTTTCTCACATTTTAATGTGTGGGAATAATTAATTTTTACACAAATTTATTGGAATAATGAGTTTTATTACAAGTTTTCTCATGATTATTATTGTACCACTTTATAATTTTCTTTTATTTTTAGGATATGTTTTATTCCATGTTTATGTCTCGTTTCTAATATATTCTAAACTTTTATTATCTCATGATTATGGAATTATATTTTTAAGCATATAAGCTATTATTATTCCTATTTAATATTTGGAAATTCCATGATATGTTATTGTGTTATAAAAATCCTTATACAGTGATTAATGATCAATTCTATGTGGGGTATAAAATTCTTATGCATCCTTATTATACTGATATTCTAATCTTATACTCACTTATGATCTCTAATTATTATCACTTATGTTTAAAGTTACTGAGTATCTGATCTCTCCCCTTTATTATGTATCCATTTACCCAAGTTATAAATAATATTGATTCATATTATGTGTCTAAAATATTATTATGTTTAGATAAATTTTTAGAGATATTGAAAACATTTTATATATTAAGCAGTTTCTTATTTAGTGGGGAAACTTTCCCTTTATTAAATGAAATGAGTTTTTTTAGTTATTGTTTTCTCCTAATTATCTAATAATATGAAACTAAAATATCATGGGAATGTATTATAATATCATATTTTATTTAATAAATGTAATTATGATATGTTCATGTCTGTGGGATTCCATGGTTGGAATAATTTTAGGTATTTTATAAATTTGGAAACTATGATGTTATTGGTTAAGGATGTAAATGTCATCAAATAGTGATGAGTTAAGGTTGATCATAATTTAAAAGGTATAGATAACCCTTTAGGTTATTTGAGATAATATTGAATATCTTAGTGATTAGGATAAGAGATATTTATTGAAAACCCTATGAATGAGTCTAAGGGGTATGTCTAAGTATTGGAAAACATCCTAAAGCTTTGGTAAAGAAGAGATCATGTGGTTTTATAGAAATTACATCCTTATCGGGATACTTTAAAGTGGATGTGTCTATGGGACAGATACACCTTAGGGTAATCACCTAGAAAAATTCTAGTTGAGTATCAACTCAATCTTTACTATGGTTCTTAATGAGTGGGCCTAATACTACACATTTAGATAGACACTCCCATAGGATATGCTTTGTTTGAGTATATTCTCTTTACATTCCATTATCAAGGATTTATTATGTTAAGGAATTATGTTAAGGAATATGAAACAACTCAACCAAAATAATCCTATATTGAACTGAGAGTAATTTAGGTTGAGCTGAAACATAATATGCATGTAATTATCTTATAATAATTCTCTTATAGTTTCCATTACTCATGTTTACTCCTTTTTGTTTTAGTAATGTAAGAATCATGATGGAATCAAGTTAACAATTGATGTCGTTGATAATGTAAAGATTGTACCAATGAAAAATAGAATGGGATAAGGGGTGGAGTGATAAATCTTATGATTATTTAAAACCAAATATTAAAAATTATAATTAATAATGTGAACATAGTTTAGTTTCCAAACAAACAAAATAGGATAAGGATGGAGTTGCATGGATGTTCAGATGAAAATGATAATAAAGAAAAAAAATGTTCAATTCCTGACATGTCAAGAATGTGGGAATAAGCACAAAGTAAAGTGACTCAAAGGAATTAGGAGATGTTTTATGTGTGGTAAAGGAGGTAATAGATCAGGTATTTTCTAATTGAAAATAAACCAATCAGTTAACACGATGAATGAAAAAGATGATTTTCCAAGTCATACCTAAGATATTTTAGTAAATATCTCATTTAAAATTATATATTTTGTTACATATTTATTTTAGAGACCCTTAACTAATTTTATTAATAATTAATGATTAAATTTGTAGGGATGTGATTTATTTAGATGGGGAGTGTTATGACCCTATATTTCACTATGTATTTTCCATAAATAAATACTATGTCAATATATTTTTCTACATAAAATATCAAATTAAAATGAAACTATGATATGTTTTATTTAGATAAAAATATGAATATTAAAACTCATCCATCTAATTATTGGATATAAATAGGAGTAACTAAATTATGGAATATATATATATAATATATATAAATTTCATTTTATAAAAATTTTCTTAGTTCATTTTGTGATTAAATTTCTATTTTACTGAAAGTTTTCTTTTTATATATTGTATATTTTATTAAATAAAAATATATATATTGTTATTAAATGATTATATTGATAAAATATAATATTTATTGATTAATTCTAGTTTTATTAGTATTTTTTAAAATTAAGAATAAGAGTATCTAGTATTTTAAAATTTTATTTTCTTATAGAAACATTTTTCATTACATTTTATAATTTTATTTAAAGATCAAATTCCTAAATTATAGAACCTGAATTTTAAAAAAAAATTCTAGACAAATAATGAAAAAATTATATTTGGATAAATTTTTAGTATTTTTCTTAAATGATTGTTTTTTAAGTGAATATTCAAAAAATATGGTTTTACAAATACCATGACTTCTATGAAATTATTGGTATATAAGTATGATGTAAAAATTTGTGAAACAATTTTATAGAAAAAATATTTATTTTATAAGATAAATTTTAAATTAATAAAATTATTTTATTTTACAAACCTATGTTTGATATTTTAGAACTTATGTTACATTATTCTCTAAATAAAGTTTCAATAAATTATACATTTATTATATTAAAATTAATTTATATCAAATTTATAAACATAATATAAAAAAATTGATTTAAAATTTTAAATTATAAGTCTTATATTATGTAATAAGGACCATTTTATTTTTAAGAATAAAAAATTAATTACACAGATAAAAACTAGTTACCATGGTAAAATCTAAAAAAGACAAAAAGGGTTAACCGAAGGGTTAAAAGGCCAAAATTATTAAAAAAAATCCAATTGATTTTTTGTTGTGTCTCAATAAAAAATTATCTCTACTCTATTATTATCCATTTTTTATTCTTCTTGACATCTGAAACTAAGGTGAAATATTTACAAAAATGTCATTATATCCACTTATAAAAAGTGTCTCTCACGGCCCATTAAAAACCACTCCCAATTTTTGATTTCCACATAAAAATATTCCATTTTTAATCCCATATAATCCTATTTCACTTACTTAATCTTTTGGACACAATATTATCTCCTAAGTTCTCCCTTTCTAAGGAATACTCTAAGGGAAGCTCAAAGTTCTCAATGTAAGTACTAACTTTTCCCTAACATTGTTTATTTTATATCTTCAAATTTCAAATATATTTTTTATAATATTATATGATGAATTTATTCATTTTAGTATAATTAATTTTTTATATTTTTTGGAATAACCATTAACCAGCTTTCCTATTTTTCTTTAATAAAAACAAAAATGGCATTCATGTGTATGTGAAAACTACTGTCTCTATGAAGAAACATGTTTAATTTTACTTTATTTACTTACATGGATGATCCTAATGTGAAATTTAATAAATCATTATGATTTTTATAACATTTTTTGGATTATAAAATAATAAATCACATTTTATTATTCCTTTTTTCTATGGAAAATGAAATCATCTTTCATTTTCACATGCGGACTACTACCTCCATAGAACAATGTATTCCATTTTTCATCACTATCTTTCTTGGTTATTCATTATAATTGGTTTAATGGATAAATTTTATTTTTATTAAATTATTATAATTATATTAATAAAATTTGTATAACCTATTAATAATATGATAAAAAATGATCGTTGTAAATACAACCATTTAAAAAAAGCGTAATAAAAGGAAAACAATTTATTTATACTATGTAATAGTTTTGTATCTATTACCTCTTATAATATTTTTATTAAATTATAATTTATCACTTTAATAAAGCCCTTCAAATATCATTATGCCTCTATAATAATGATATTGTAGTTGAATCACTTCATAGTCATCCATTAATTATTATATATTCATGTTTAGGACGATTTAAGCACCTTTTTAATAATATAATAAAATAATATCATGGATGACCATGAGAAATTAATTACTAATGATATATTATATAAATAATTGAATAATTATTTTATTTTAGTTCCAAAATTGTAAAATTAATATTAAACTCATTAATTAAGATTCCAACATTTATTTGTTAAAAACTATTGAAACATGCTCATCACTGATTTTATCTATAAGTATCATAATCCAAAATACTATATAATGAAATTATTGAATTATAAATAATTGTAAATTATAAATTCTAGCACCTTTTATGAGTTGGTAATGATTAATGTTTGAACAATAATGAATAACTACACCACTATTACCAAACTAATTCAAAATGATCAAGATTGCTTACACTAAATCTCAAAAATGGATAATAAATGACCAATATACATGTATAGAATAATTATAAATGAATTTTAAAAAAATTATAAATATTAATAAGTTTTTAAAATATATTTTAAGATAGATATTGTTTTTATACAAGATATTCAAGTGCTTTAGGGGAATTCATGAATTAAGGTAAGAGGTTCTTTGTCTCAAATTTATTTTCTTGAGGAATATTTCTTATTATGCACCATGATATCTTTAATATTGTGTGATTATTACCTAATTAATATATTTTAACTTATAAATTAATGTAATGGGGTTTTAAGATCTATATAATATTCTCTCTTTAATGTGTTTTGATTCAAAATACCCCAAATTTATAAGGGATTTGATTAACTTAACACCCTTTGTTGAGTGATAATGATTCTTATAAAACTTCTTTCATACAGGATTGGTTTCTTCCACCATAATATTTTATTTCATGGTACTTTATCTTCCTCTCAAGTGGAAAATGTCCTTTCAATTTAAATATTTTACATTGATGAAATTTCTTTCTCAAAAAGTATATCATTGTTAGGAATAATTATTATTCTATATAATGATTGTTTCCCCTCCTTATCCCTATTTTACTGTTTACCAATGTTCTCCTTTATATTTTGAAACCTAATTATATTTTATTTCATGTAAACTTAAAATTTACATTTTCTTCTTTTCAAAAGTAATCTTTATTATCCCTTTTATATTGTGGTTTAAATAAAGATATTTTAAATTGTTTTACTTCCATTATCACTTTTTTTCACTCAATATTTACTTCAAATAACCTTTATTTTTTTCAAGGATCCATTATTGAGGATTTTTTTAAATTTAAATGTTTTCAAAAAATCACAACACATTTTCAAAAAAATATCCCTTGAATGTTACCTACAATTTCATCATTTATGAAAATGTTATAAATGTTTTCTAAAAACTATTTTATGGTTTTTTTTTTCATTTTAATCTTTGTCTCCAAAAGAATAATTTCTTTAAAAATTTATTTTGATGAATTTACGTATAAATTTTCTTATACTATTTTAGTAAGACTGAACTCATGGAAATCCATTAATGATTTTTTCTTTCCTAGACATTGAAAGTTTTTGAATTTTCTTCCAATATCTTTCCCCTATGAAAACTTTATATTTAAATCCATTGATTAAAGAGTGTTAACCTAGATTACATGCATCAATTGATTGGGAAACTATTGACTAAATTATATACCCTTTATATATATGATGTAAATATCATATAATTTAGGAAATTGTATCTACCTAGAATGTTATTTAGTATAATTGGATATATATTTATATTCCTTGGGGTTATCATGTGTATTGATAGAATTTTTAATGTTTACCTTTTATGGTTCTATTTGAAATGGATATGAAACCCATTTTCTTTCCAAGGGTTCTTTATGATATTATGATGATTAATTTTATGTAGAAAAAATATATACGGATGATGATGGTTGGGGTACTATATCACCCTCCAATTCATTGGTTAAGTCTGCTATATCATGTGATAATATGGTATGGACATAATGAGTTTGTTCATAAATGTGTGAGAATAATGAGTTTTCTCACATTTTAATGTGCAGACATAATTAGTCTGTTAAAAAAGGCATATCCATAATGAGTTTTCTCAAAACATTTCCTATGATTATGATTTTTCTACATTTATAAGTTTATTATATTTTAAGGTTATGTTACATTCCATGTTTGTTCCTATTTTTTATGATATTTTTCACTTTTATCCTCCCATTATTTGGGGCTATTTTTTATGAATTAGAGCTGAGTTATCATTTTTGTGCCTCTTTGATATGTGGAAATTCCATGATATATTGTCATGTAATTCCATACCTTATACCATGATTTATTATCTATGATTTATAGGGTATAACCTTTTTATATATCCTAATTAGACCCATATTCTCATACTATACTTAGTTATGATAATTGATTATTATTTCTTATATTTACCATTACTAGGCATATGAACTCACCACTCTCTTATGTATCAATTTCACCAGGTTATGAATAAAAATTAATATGTATAATGTGTATATAATATTATTTTTTATGTATAATTTATGGGAGATGTTAAATAATTGTTATAGTTTAAGAAGTTTCTTATATAGAGGGAAAATTTTCTATTAGTTAAGAAACACATGGGTTTTGTTAGATAATATTTTATCTTAAATCTCTTAAACTATAAATCTAAAAGATTGTGGGAATATGTCATAATGAAATATTTTATTTAAGTAAATTAATTAAGATATAGTCGTGTCCATGATTTTTCATATACCTCTTGATGCTGATTTTATTTTATCAATATTTTTATGCCAATCAGTATAAATATATCCAAATAAATCCAAATTCCTGCCTATTTGATCCATAAATCCATTATTCACGGTCCCTTTAAAATATATAAGTTCCTTTTTCCCATATTTTAGGTGTGATTCGTTGAGATCACTCTAAAACCATGCACAAAAAGTTACAACATAGACAATTTTAGTCATACAATAAAAAATATGAATTATTTTCTATTTTCACTTTTTCCCGCAACATCTTTATTCTACCTCACACCAACTTCTATAGGTATGAAAACTTCTTTATATTCTATGAGAACAAGTTTTTTCAGAAATTACATGGTACATTTTTATGAGATAAGAAAATAAATTTTCTTTCTATGCAACTTGTAATATCAATAAAATTATCAAATTACAAAGAATCTATATCTCAAAATTATTTTTCATTTCTCTAGAAAATTTCTAATAAGTATGTTACATCTCTCCTAAAAATATTATTTCATCAATTTAAATAATCATAATCATAATACCTGTGATAATTTTATTCACATATAGGTTATTGAAATTTTTCCCTTTAATGAGATACATCACTTTTATGTATTTTTCTATTTTGAATACCTATCTCCAAGGCATGTTTTAACCCATAAAGTGCATTATTTAACCAAAAAACCTTCTTACCATCATTATCGTGGTTAAATCCTTTATGTTTCTCAATAAAAATGTCTTCCTAGATATCTACATTAAAAAATATAGATTTTTCATCCATTTGATAGGATTAAAAAAATTATTGTAATAGCCCAGAATATAATGACAATCTCAAGTCTTGTAACAGGTGAAAATTTTTCCTCAAAATAAACTCCTCCAACATGATAAAATAATTTTCAAAAAAATTGCTTTGTTTCTTACAATATCACCTTTATCATTGATCTTGTTTTTGAAAACTCACATATTTCCAATGATGTTATTTATTTTTGGTCTAGGAAATAAATCCTAAGTAGCATTATTTTCAATTTGATTCAAGTATTCATTCATAAAACATATCTACTAATTTTTTCAAAAACATCATCAAAATAATATTTCACATCCTCTGAAACTAGAGTTTTTTTGTTATCGAGTCTTAGTCTTCTTCTTATTTACATTGGTGCCTCTAAATTCCTAATGATATTTTCAGGAATGAAATATTTTTCAACCTTTTATACTTCTAATTTCATTTCCAATGGAACCATTATCATATTTAGTATTCTCTAAATCAACATTATATTTTTATTTATTTTTTATTCCTCTTCACTGAAAATTTTGTAATTCTATATGATATATCCATCATTATTTCTGAACATTTTTTTTATTTATCTAACTTTTATTGGGTTTATTTAAATGATTTTAATATTATTGCAGTCAACCAC
Source organism: Viscum album (assembly GCA_963277665.1). Classification (NCBI taxonomy): domain Eukaryota; kingdom Viridiplantae; phylum Streptophyta; class Magnoliopsida; order Santalales; family Viscaceae; genus Viscum; species Viscum album. The sequence continues at coordinate 1,240,792,149 of OY728153.1, forward strand.
ATCATATGACCTATTATGCCATTTAAGAAGATGATGATTCCTTTTATGATTTTGTTTTTTTTATTTTAGAATAAGATAATTTGGAACATTGAATTTATATCTAGGGTGGACTTATAAATGTATAAGATCAATAGTGGTCAGCATGGTCCAAATTTCAATGTTTTAGAACTAGTTTACAAGTTTTCATGTCTAGATGTGTGATAGAAAAAGTATACTTATCATAAGACTAACTCTATTGATGTGTGAGAGTAACCAAAGGTTTATAAAGGCTGCATAAAAAACATTAAAGGTCTATATAAGAATATATTACATATTTCATTGAAAAATAGTGTTCAGTACATTCTATGTGAAACATGAGATGGCCATGATCAATGGTGGGATACCTATGAAAATCAGAAGTCATTGGAACATATTTTACTAACTGAATCCTGTTATGAATATGTGATGTGGGTTTACTTGTGAAAAAATAATGAAAATTGTAATATTATTCTTAAATTTAGTATAAGGAGAATATTCTTACTCTCCCATAGAGTCAAACTATGTTATAAACACATAATCACTGGTTGGTTTTTCTTTAGTTATTTTATTTAGATTTCTTATTTTGTTTCATGAGTTGTGAGTGATCAAGTGTATAGATTTATAGTTCATTGGTTGGGGTATGTTGTCTTCTCAGTTCTACTATATCGTTATATAGGTTCATACCTATATATAAGTTCCATACTTTTTCCATAATTGAATTTGTAGTTTGTTTTTTATATTAGAGTCTCATTAACTAAAAATTAATATTATATTTTGTGGTTTAAAAAGGCTCAAAGCACTTGATATCAGAGTCTTTGATAACATTCTTATCTTCACACATTTATGTTTTAGTGGGAGTTATCTATTTCAGAAGGAATATAATTTTCAAAAGGAAAATTTGGATTGAAAATTTTTATAAGATGGAATTTGGGTTCTAAAGGATTTGGATAGAGGATTATCTATTCCATAATGAAGTCAAGTTTCCATTTAAATGAGTCAAAAAGAAATCAATGGATAAAGAGTAATGGGAAAGGCTTGATAGGAAGGTACTTGGTGTGATACTTATTTCATTGGAAAGAAATGTTTCTTAAAAAATGAGATTTGAAGACCACTGGATAATTGATGAAAGTTCTTTCCAATATATATGAGAATACAACATTAATAGACAAAGTGTTTATGAAGTTACAGATATTCAACTTGTGAATATTTAAAGGTGGTCCAATGTAATATCATTTCAATGGATTCAATATGATTCAGAGTCAATTGAAATTATTAGAAGTAAATTTTATTAATCCAGTGATGGATTTGTCTTTTCTTTTATTACTATTGAAATATTGGGATGTTATGGTTATCACTCTCAAATATTCGTATGGTATGACTAATCTCATATTTGAGGATGTTTGTGGTCTCATTTTGAATGATGAGATTAGGTGGAGGTGTGTCAAAGAACCAATTTTAACTGTGTTTAATGTGGATGTTGGAAGATATTTTTTTCAATGGAAATATCATATTAAAGTGGAGGTAAATTGGGAAATAAGTTGAAGTAAATTAATTATACCTGAACCCATATGTTGGAGTTGTGGGAAGGAGGGGTGCTTGAAGATAGATTTCAATAATCATAGGGTTAATTCAATAATGGTATCTTTTGAAATTTATTTAAATACTATAGCTGAGGGAGAAATTATCTTACTACACAATGTCAATATTCTTTTGGAATCATAGATCATTGATTATGAAGAATCATTTTATTCTAAACTGAGAGAGGAATCATGGATAACTATATTTTAGAACATTATAATATATACATATTTTGGATAATGAAACTCTCAAAATTATGAGGAAAGGATATGCTAATGTCCAAATGGAAAATAGAGGCTTTCTAGAGTTATAGAGAGTTTGATACATACCTAGATTATGGAATAACATAATTTTTATAGGGAACCTAGATGAAATAGTATTTTGTACAAACTTTTTGAAAGGATTTTAGAATATCACTCATAGATCCATAATGGTGGATAAATGTGTTACAGGTGGAATTTTGTATCTAACAGGAAGATTGTATAGAGAAACAATTTCATAAATATTAATATCTGAAAGTTTGTATCTTTGAAATTTATATCTTGGGAACTAAGTGAGAAGAGAATGTGACTCTTAGTATCTAAAGGAGTACTAAATCTCAATCGCATGGATTTGTAAACATGTATTTTTAGAACATAGAGAAATGTTTCATTTTCACAAATAGAAGGACACCTAAATCTTATAATTTAGATCCCATATATAAAAACGTTTTGGAGCTTTATATAGTTTGTTCTCATAGTAGGTTACTCTATTATATTTCCTTATTCAATGATGAAAATCAAAAGGCATGGGTGTATTTCCTTGAGAAAAAAATATGAAATTTTAAAATGTTTTGTATGATGTAGATTCATGATGGATAAAGAGACAAAAAAATATTAAGTTCTTAAATTAGAAAATGGTGATGAGTCTAATAAAATGGAATTCAAATAGTTTTTATGGAGAAAAAGAATTGGGTTTTAGAAGATTTTGACTAGGATGCTAGAAAAAAATAGTTTGGTAGAGTAGATAAACAACATATTGAATGAAAAATCATGTTTCAAGAATGTTCACACAAGGTTCCAAAAATTATTTTTAGGTTGAATTCAAAAAAAACATGTTTCATTTATCTCATTAAAATAAGTCCTTAGGGTCTTATAGGGAAGGATATTCCTGAACAATCATGGTCTAGAAGACCAGTGGGTATTTGTTACTTTAATTTTTTAAAATCACTCACATAAGTCCATTTCAATGCCAAGTATAGGGATAATATCGATCCAATGTCCCAAGAATGTTTCTTTAAAAGGTATAGAGAAAAAATATTTTGGTTTCATATTTATGATAATGACAAAAAAATCATTAAAATAAGTAATTTTATCTTCAATGAGAATATCTTATGAAAATATTGGAACTTTATGGAAGATGGATTTGGGAGAAAAGAATCAACTAAACAAATCCAAGTTAATATAAATTGAAGAACATAAGTTCTATAATATTTATGAAGAATGTAGAATCTATAAGATTAATTAAATCCAAAAGTACTAAAATTATATATAACTATGGTAGATTGGGAATAACACTATAAGATGATGTTATGTAAGAAGTGTTTCCAGAAATAGAAGAGTGGAAAGTTTAGTTATGGAGGTTTAACAAGATTATATGACCGATTCAAAGGTTTAGAACTAATATTAACTACTTACTTCTAATGGATATATGAGAACCTAATAACCTAGAAAAATTGGTGAGTTTGGCTGACTTTAAAAATTGGTATTTAGTTATAAAAGTGCTAATTGAATCATTTAATGTAAATAGAACTTGGAAGCTAATAGAATAAACACAAAAAAAATAAAGTTTTAAAGAATAAATGGGTATACCAGTTGAAATAATAATAAGATGGTAGAAATAGGTATAAGGAAATGATAGTTTTTAAAGGTTTTTAACATAAGGAAGGGATATATATTTTTCAAGATTTTTTCTCTTTTAGTTAAGTATACAATTATCTATACAATGAAAAGTCTGGTAGCTTTATAAGGATTACAACTTGAGTAGTTAGATATAAAAACATTGTTCCTTCATGGTGATTTCAAGGAGGATTTCTTTATGAATTATCCATAGGGTTTTGTAGATAAAAGCAATAAATTCATGGTGTACAAGCTAAAGCAAATCCAATATGATTGGAAGAAATCACTAAGGCAACTGAATTGGAATTTTAATGACTTTATAGATAATGAGTGGTTCATTTAAAGTAATATTACTCATTTTGGTTACCAAAAGGTGTTCTATAATATAATTCAAGTTATACGCATCTTTTATGCAGATGATATACTCTTGAAAAGTTTGAATATGAATCATATTAAATAGTTAAATTATGATTTACTCAGAAAGTTGGAGATAAAATATCTAAATGAATCTAATTATATTTTTTGATGTGGATTGAGATGGAAAATAATACTATAATTTTGGTTATATCTTCAAAAGAGTACGTCCAAAAGGATGTTGAAAGATTAAAAATGAACAGATGAAATCCTATGACATCTCTATTGGTTGGATTCTTCACCTTATCCAAATACAAATCCCCTAAAATGGAATATCTGGATAAGTAAACAGTGAAAGTTCAAGATAAATCAATGTTCATAGTTTTGATGTAAGTGATGGTTTGTATGGGGCTGGACATTACTCATGCAGTGGGTTTCATCTAGTATATGGACAATCTGGTATGAGAGCACTAGGATGTTGTGAGGCAGGTTCTCCAATATCTCAATGGAATAGAAGAGTTATCTCTATGTTATAAAATATATAACCTATTACAGACATATGTTGATGAAAAATTTAGAGGGGATATGGATGCAGGTAAGAGTAACATAGGATTTTTCACTTTTTAAGGGAAATTCAAAAGTTTTATGTCAAGGATACAGCTATTAGTTCTACTTTTAATTATAGAATTTGATTACATTACCATCATCTAAATAGGAAAAGGATTAATCAGGTTGAATTTCTTATTAAAAGAACTTAAAAGGAGTTAGGAAATAGGATTGTTGTTTTGTGATTATCAGAGTGTGATTCATCTAATGAAGAATCTATTGTTCCATTCATGGATGAAGAACATTGATCTCAAGTATCACTTCATTTTCAAAGTTGTTGGATGATGAAGTGATGGAACTATAGAAGATCGGTAAAAGTCAAAATATTGTTGACATGTTCACAATAGTCTTAGTTTGGGAAATTATGATGTAGCATTGTGCCTCAATGGGACCTGGATGATTGAAAAAAGAGAAAGAGAGATACTGGATATTATTATAGATTAAAAAGTATTCAAAATTTTACAAAGTTTTAGTGGTTTCCCTGAATCCATGAAAGTAGTCCTCAAGTAGGATATTTTTAGGGAGTTTGAAAATTCCCTCTGTGATTCCATTACTTTGATTTTGGAATGAGAGAATCTATAACATGGGATTTAGATATGTAGGGAGATATATGGTAGCAGAAAACTAGAAAAATAAGGAATGGTCTATATATCAATGATTTGGAACCATTTGATAAGTGTACATGTCTAGATAATGGGTGTGCATAAGTAAACTATACATAGGATGAACTCTGTAGACACATTGGAGTATTTAGGTCCTTCTAAAGCCTATGTTGAATCCATAATAGGGATTAGTAACAATAGATTTCATTATTCACTAGAAGAAAATGGTTGATGTGGTACATTCTATTGGAAATTAGAGGTGTCTATGATCAATGATGTCATGCTCAAAAATAATGAAAGGTGGTGGAACTTGTATCACTGGTTGGGTCACACTTTTAATGGGTGGGTTGGGGTCACTTTTTAAAAACTTGTAAAATGATAATCTTCTTATCTTGTTTAGTATAAATAAAGTAGTGGGTTATCTCATGGATTAGGACTATGCTTGAACCACATAATCTATTATTTTTTGCTACTTTAGTTCTTTTGTTTCACTATATTGTTTTATTTTATGTGTTCAAAGTGATTGAGTGTGAGGCGTTTTGGTGTATTGGATTGGGTGCATTATCATCTTAGTTCTAGTACATCATTATGTGGGTTTTTCTAATTTCTAGAAATTCCAAACTTTTTTTGTTATTTGAAGATCCATTGGGTGCATCTGATTCACTGGTTTAAGACCTAATAGTTCCAAAATTTGTAACATATTCTATTTGATAAATAACCCATAAAATTTTCATCTTTATCTATTTTATCAAATTCTCCCCAATCTAGATTTTTTATTTTCATCAAGCAGGTACTGTCAAATATTTTAAATTATTTAACTGTTTTTTTATTCTTGTAACACACCTCATAAGAAGTTATATTTGATCTAGGTATCAATAAACATATATTCTGAATTTGTATAGCTGTTTAAATTTCTTGTCTCTATAATAACTTTATGAGTTTGAATTCATCCACCATAGTTCTTCACATCTTAATAATACTTCTATTCCTTATATTTGTAACTCCATTTTAGTGGGGTGTGTAAATAGTGTTGTAATAATGTTTAATACAATGTTAAAAGAGGTATGATTCAAATATATTTTTAGTTTACTCCCTCACATTATTTATTCTACAATTTTTATAAGCAATCCCAATACCCTTTTAATATCTCTTATAAATAGTTTTAACTTTTCCACGACCTCAAACTTGTGCTTCATAAATAACACATTAATCAATATAGTTAAATAAACAATAAAAGTAATGAAATAAATATCATTTTTGGTTGATTGATGTCGCATTAACCCACATAAATCATATTTATTTAGTTCATTTGTCCTAGTGTATTGTATCTCCAATCTTTTATGACTCCCTTATACAATTTTTTCATTTTTACAAGTCTCACATATAACATCTCTATTTATTTTTAATTTTTTAGATATATGAAATATTCAAATTTTATAAAAATTGATCATAATTATTTTTCTAATATAGATAATACTTGTATGCCAAAACTTGTTCTCATATTTTTCACTGAAATGATAAGAATTAAAGTTGTTTTCAATTTGGAAAAACTACCACTATTTTTCACCCTTAGTGATAGTTTTTCCATTTTTCAAGTTCATGATAATGTAGCCATTTTCTAAAAAATAACCTCATTTATATCATCACAAAATTGGATAAAACTAAAAATATTATGCCTAATCCTAATAATAAATAAAACATCCTTGGACTTCAATTCTTTATCTTTAATCTCAACAGTTCTTACTCCCTTTATTTTTAATGAACTTTCATTTCATTAAAAATATATCATAACATTCAATATGAATTAAGATATTTTTATCTTTATTCATGTGAAAAGAACAACCAGTATCAATAATCCATGTCTTATCCTTTGTTCTCCCATTTAATAAAACCAAAAAAATATCATATTTTCTTTTTTCCTTGAGAGTAACTAACTTCATCATATTTTTGTAATTGATATATAAATAATTTAATATATTCTTTAACCTAATGACCATCTTAGTCTCATATTCTACATATTTACTCTAAATAATTTTAATAATTTATGAGTATAGACATAAAAAACCAAAAATATAGATGTAATTATTATCCATAAATTCTATAAACATTATATATGCATTCATCAAATTGAACAAAATCACAGGTAACTCATATAAAACATATTCTCTCCTAAAATTATTCTAACATGTGTTTATTAGCCTCATACACAACTCGTGATATTTGTATTTCAAATATATCTTAGAGAAACACTTTCCTCCACTCAACTAATAAAATAGTTTATATAAGGGATAGACATGAGTTATTCACCATCACTTGGTTCAGCCTTTAGTTATCCATGAACAAATGTAAATTACCATCACTATTCTTAGATAATAGAATAGTATCACCCTAAGGGAATGTGATCAGGTGAATGAATCATTTTTCCTCAATTTCTTCTAACTAAGCCTTCATCTCACAAAACACTACATGAACCATCATATGGGGGAATGGATATGGGTTTATTGACTAGAACCATATTGATCATGAACTCAACCTCTCTCTATCATGTGGAAACCATGAGAAATCATTTAGAAAGACAACTTAAAATTAGTCAACAAAAAAAGGAAAGACCAGTTATCCCATATTTTTACCTACCAAAACAATACTAGTTATATGGTATATGATTTCCCCCAGCTATTTATAGTGAGGTCATGAATGGCCTACCTATAAATTTCACTATTTTATGAAAGTATATTAATCACCCTCAATGGAAATTAATGCTTCCTATCAATGATAGTATTCGATGAATTCTTGATAATTATCCATACAATCCATCTCAATGATCAAAATACACATCTATAATATAAATAAATCTCATAGATTCCTATAATTAATCATTATAATGGAACACCCCAAACACCTTATAATTCTCATAGATCTCATCCATATGGTTATATCAATGGTCATTATACCTATAAGACATTCCACAACTAAGACCAAGTATCTACCCAACCAATGAAATATAAATGAATGTGAAGAACCCATATTAAATAACCTCATGGATGGATAACACTAGAATTATACCTTGAAAATTTGGCAGTCCCTCACCATGATCAATAGGGGACCTCTCCATTACACGAAGCTATCTGAAACCCTAACCCAGATCTCTCGTCTTCTAACTCTCCTTTGGGGAATTACCCTAATAAAAAAAATTCCTCTACCCCTAGGCATTATTTCTTTATATGTTTTCCAAAAATCCATATGAACCCCAATTACCACTCCACTACGGTGATTGTGGCCCTAATATAAAAACATGATTCTTCTTAGAGTCATATATACCATCTAATCACAATGTGATCCAATAGAGTCTCTATGTGTCCATAATTTACCCATAATAATGAAAATCATCATGAGTTTTTTCACAATATGTCTTAATATGACCTAAATTCCCATACTAATAGAATTAAATGGAAGAATGGTATTTTTAAGGAAGAAATGAATCCTTGTCCATACCATTTTTTTGTGTCATTTCCTTGATGAGAATCATCGTGCCTCCCATTATTACTGCTTGAAAACCCACTCCCATTCCTAATAGATGATGATTTATACCCATAAGGTATTCCCTATATATATTTCCTCTTGATTATGAGAACCTATTTAAAAACATATAAAAAATATGTTCTGTAAAAACTAATCACAAGAGATCGAGTTGAATACCACAAAATGTGTAACTCTAGAAGTATCATAACCTATTAACATGGATAAAAACAAAAGAAGATTAATAAAATGGTTAGAACAATCCATAATTGACAAGATTCCTTGAATAAGTTTCATGAACTCTTTAGTCATATTTTCCCTTATAATCTCAAAAAAATTCGAAGAAATATATTTGAAAATTCTTCAAGAATATCCCAACATACTTCCTTATAGGAATATTACATCCCGCCAGTACTTGGATGGTTCTCAAAGAGTATACATATTCAATATTATCCACTCCTCAATTAGTATATTAATGACCAAAAATCATCTATAATGAAATAATATAAAATCATATAGCCTATGTACCACCCTCACACATGAAGAAAGGTGGATGTTGTGTAATTCCCGAGTGTACGTATGGACCTTGATGTTTTGTGGGAATTTTAATTTTCACTTGGTGGATAGGAAGTTTCTAAAATGGAGCATCAAAATAAAATTGCATGGTTTTTAACATCTTAAATAAGTGTTTTGGATTATTTTTGAGGCATGGGAGGTTCCTTTCATGGTCAAATAATTCTTAGGAGCCTCGGTGTTGGAAATTATGATTTTGAGAAAAAATGTCCTAGGAAACACGATTAGTGGACAATTAGTACTAAATATGCACACAAACTATGTGTCCAGTTTTGTGAAGGTTTATAATTTCATTGAAACATGTGAGTAGATTTATCAAACTATGAAAAATCTATAATAAATTAGAGGCATTAGCAGTGTTTTCACACCATTTAGAAAATTGTGCACACTAACCATGCGAGTTGGTCTTCCTTGGATAGTGGGGTATGCATGATTGGAAAAGTGTTTGAAAAATCATGTGGGAAAACCATTCCCCACCTTAAAATGGTTATATTTCCAAAATTACCCTCTTCCATTTAAAGTTATAGTCCTATTTTTAAATTCCCCTTCATCTAGAACCCCCTACGTGAACCCTCTCTTCTCCCATCCCCCTTATTCTGGGTGAATATCCCTTAATTAGTGTCTCATTTGGGTGTTGTTCAATGTTTTGGAGATATCCTGGTGATTTTATGACTATTATTCCCATTTTTTATATTTTCTCTCATAATCAGGTAGTATTAATTTTATTTTGGTGAATATAATCTATTTCCAGGTTGTTTATATGGTTTTCTATTTTATATCAATTCAGGATTAATCATTAGCCAAGATTCAATGAATGGGATTTTCTAGGACTAAGTTAGGAGGTCCACTGCATTTAACCCAAAGTATAAACTCATTTTTGGGTTTATTCTTGGTGCAGTTAAGTTAGAAATTTCATAGTGTACATTTTTTTAAATTAATTATTTTAAAATTGAGGTGACCTTAATTAACCACCCTTTCTTAATATTCCTTGAACCCTATAAATGATGATTTATAATAGATACCCTTTGAAATAAATAAACATCAAAATTATCTTGAAAATGTGAAGTGTTTAATTTGAAAATATGATTGGAATATATAAAGGGATATATGTGGTAATGGTCAAAAGAAATTATGAATTAAGTTGAGGGTTGTGAAATAGAATTTCATAACCATGGATATTGTAAATGTAATTGGAACTGTAAAATGGATAAATGAGTTGGTACATGAAAAAGAAACTTTTTTTATAAAAGGTGGTGTGGGTTTTCAGATGTATCAGTTTCTTAAAATGGTAAACTATGATTTGTAATTTTTTATTATTAAAATGTAAAATGATTATTATGGATAGCGATGGTTTGGGAAAAGATAAATTAATTAATTATGATATAAGATTTAAATTTTTTGTTTCTAAAGTGAATTTATGATTTAAATTATATAATGTAAATGTAAAGAGGAACCCTTTCCAAATTATGTTTTTTCATCATTGATGTGTGTTATTATTGTTTTAAATGTGCATATGTTGATGGTTAACCAATTGTAAATGTGTCCCCCAAGGTATGTTGGAATTTGTGGTTAACCCAAGGTAAACATGGACCCTAGGGTATACATGTGGAAGTTAACCTAGGGTGAATACATTCTCTAAAGGATTATGGAAATTATAGTTAACCCTAGTTGAAAACAACCCCAAGTGATATGGTGAAATTCTAGTTAAACCAATATGAACATGACCCTTAGGGATGTAGGGCTTTGAGGATGGGAATATTTCCCATAGATGCTAGTTTAGACTTGGTATGGGTATATTACCCATTTTTGGGAGTGGTTGGGTTGGAATGGTTAACGTGACATGCTCAAAGACACCCCCAAAACTATCTGAACTAGGTTTGTACCATTCATGGGATGAACCTAGCCCCTAGGTTCAGTATTGGTTTATGCTTTTAGTTTTAAATGTTTAAATTTTTTTAATTGTAATTGGTTATCTTGTCCAATATTGCATACATAGTTATCAGACTAGTTATTTTATGTACACAATTGGTGGTGGCCTAATTAATTATACTCACATCCTTCTCAGTTACCTACGGGACTTAATTTCCTGATAAGGAACTTCTTTTTTCATAGGTTACAGGTATAGGGTAATTGCTCGCTACATGTGGTTCTATATAGAATACTAGAGTAAAGTATGGATGATAGGACCAGGAAAGACTCAAGGATAGTTTGGGGGTGATATATCTATTCAATTTCATTTTTTTATTTATTCATGTATATGATCTACCCATGGGGATCTATGTAACCTGTTTTGAATTATACTTTTATAACACTTGATAATGTATTTATTTTCATCACTTTACTACTTATCTATAATAGATATCTAGAATGGTTTATGTGTTTTCATTATTTATTATATTATTTCTACTCTAATCATAGGGTATAGTCTCACTATATAACCTTTATATCCTCACCTCTATTCGACACCCTCTATCATCCTAGGAGACGTGCTTGAGGTTTTCAGAATTTTTCCAGTCTGTGGCCCAATGCAGCTGGATGTTAAATTGTGTTATTAGAGTGTTCTTGTTTTTATTATTGTTTGTGCATGGTATATGGAATATTTAAATTGTTTTAAGTCTTATTAATGAGCTCATTATTGGGAGTTATCAACCCACACATGTGGGAAAACCAAATTTTCCAAGCATGGAGCTTTTTGTTCTTGGATTTCACTTATTATAGTTTTATTTTACCTTCACCATAGTGATGCACTTGATGTGTGATATGATGATTTATGGGGGTTTACTCTTATCCCATTATTATAAGATTCCATGATATTTTGGGTATGTCTATGAATCATTTCAGGCATGTAGAGATTCATATGACATGTATAATGTTAGGGACATGGGTTTAGATTTTGATTGTATATTACTTTTCATTGTTTGTCTTGTGATTATATTATCTTGATGATAAAAGTATGATTTGTATCATTTTATGATCTATATTTTAGTAGTACTAAGGGTATTGGTATTTAAAGTATCAATAGTATCATATATATAGTGGTTTCCATATACGGCTATGGTGGCATCCTACTTGACCAATTCTTGTGATGATCTCTCAACACACAGGTATATATAAACAGATCAATGATGGTATTAGTAAAATAAAGTTCCATTAATAAACCTATAAATTTTTTTAATTACTATCCTATGAATTTTATTACAATTAATAAATCCTATTGATTTATTTAAAATTGGAAACCTGTAAAATAATTGAAATATGAATCCTATTAACCTTGGAATTTTTAAAATGTGAAGATTTATAAAGTGATGATTTAAAAACTTTAAAAAATGGAAGGTTTTAAAATGATAGTTTTAATATTAAGAGAATGTGGATCCTGATAAAAATGTGAACCCTATATCATATATAATAATGAGGAGTTCTATTGTCTATGGTGACTTATAGGCCTTATGTGTTTTATTTAACTCGATATATGGGTTATGGGGTTCCTGTGAGCTCCTAATATATGGGACCTTGTGATATGAGGGTGGTATGAACCTTAAATATATATTATGGAGATATTAACCCTGTGTATGGGAATTTAGGGTTATATGGAGAGTCAGTTTGTGAGAACCCTGAGTAGGGTGGTTGGCATGCTAATTTCTATGAAACTTGAAATAAGGGAGAGTGTTTTCCCATGAGTTGTGGATTGGGCAAGACCGTGGTTAGGGGATGGGCGGTAGTACTTAGTTACCTTTTGGTTGTGACTCAATTTTAGTAATTCAATGCCTTGTGACCATCAATTGTAACAAGAGTAAGGGGTTGACCTGATCTTGTGAGATATGTTTAGTGTGTGAGGTTGGTAGATATTTTGTCTTATGTGATCAACACATGTTGGGTACTACCAATTTGATGGGTTTTTTCTTGATAACATGGATTGTTGGTACCTTGTTTCTAGGTCGATTTTGAATAGGGTTAGACTTTTTATATTCCTAACCCTTGTAGTTTTGGTTTTGCTTTTTGTATGCAATGTTCATGTAGGTGGGAAGTTTTTGATTTTGAAGTGATGTCAAAGGTGATGGTTGGTCATGTGCTTGGCCTTGATACAAGTGGATTATTAGTCCTCTTGTAAGAGATAATATAATATGTCTATAGATTAGTGTAATTGACATGCTAAGAGGTTGTTTCATTTCTTGGGTAGGTGTGTGATCCTAGGATCAGTGGAGTTTGAATCACTAGATAATGATTTGGGTTTCATGAATTAGTCATAGTGTAGTTTCCAACCCCTAAGTTTCGATAAGATCATATTGGTTCATGTGAGGGGTGACTCGGTGTTCATCAATAGAACAATGATTCCTTGAGTGGGTTTAAAGGTGAAAGCACATGGTGTCGTGTTGAATGGTATCAATTTGGGGGTGTATGATAGGATTGGTCATGTGCCTGTCCATATCAATTTTGGAAATTTCTTCTAGTATCTTGGTGTAAGAAAGGTTGGATGCTTAAAATTTCAGGATAACTCAGGTTGATGAGAAGTTATACATTGGACCTTTGGAACAAGTAAAAATTCATTTTTGAGGTGAGGTACCAAGGGTACTCTCATTAAAGTAAAAAATAAATTATGTGTGATCATGTTTAGTGGTTTTGGTGTGTGATCTTGGTTCAGATGTGATGTGACTCATGAGAGAATAAGTCAAAATATTTGATTGTTAGGGTTCGAGAGTGTGCACCATTTTTCATTAATGGATCAAGGAAATACACACAAGGGAGCATGGTTCCCAAATATGTTTGGATCAATAAGTGATTTTGTGTAAGCTGAGTTCTGATAACCTTGAGTAGTAATTGGGGGCTTAGTTTCTAAGTATTGGTTAGAAAGGGAAAATACCCTCCGTTGAGAGGGGTGGTGTTGTTTTGGATCGAAGTGTTGTGACATGGTCAATCCAAGAGATCAATGTTGGTCGGGTTTTGAAAGTAATATAGGTGTGGCTTGAAAGGAGAGGTATACATATGGTAAAGATATAACTCATGAGGTTCATTACTTGATGGGTAATGTAAGGAAATAAATATAGTGGGGATCCCACCATATGTTGAGGGGGTGTGACCCCTGCTGGAATAAGTTTCATCGAGAACCAAGAATGGAGTGATGTGAGTCATGAATGGATAAAATTAATAGTTGGAATGTTGCTCAAGTTTAAGCAAGATTCACCACATAAAATTATTGAATTTAGTGACATACATGATATAGTTTATTAATATTGGCATATTGACCTAGTGGGATAATAAAAAAATGATTAAATGGTGGGGAGAATTGTGATAGTTATGAGTGTGTGACTATTATGTGAAAAAGGTTGTTGGAGTGGAGAACTGGCCATTGTATGGTATTTATATCATTTTAATTTAGTGTGGAGTTCTTTTAAATTAGTTTATATTCATCAAGAAATGGTATAGGATTACCTCCTTATAGTGTTGGATGAGTTTGAGTAGTTTGTTCAATATTAAAATGAAGAAACTTGATCCAAACAGGGTTTAATTATGTGGCACCTTGATAATTTGTTGAGAACATTAAGAATAGTGTGAGTGGTTAGTGTTTGACCATGTAGTTACACTAGGTGATCAGGGTTAGACCTTTATTTCTTCCTAGGATGACAACATGATACCTCTGAAGATAAGGGTACCATAGTCAAGAGTCTTAATGGTGTGTTGATGGGGAAAGTCAAGAATCTTTTAAATATGTTTTACATAGAAGGTAATACTAATTTTATTATGAATTATTGTATTTGGTTATGTTGTAATTTGAAAAAAAAACATAAAGTATATCATTTTAGATCTAACGGGTAATCTTTGAAGTTGTCCAGGGATTTTCAAGGAAGAGACGGCCCACAAGGATTGTTCTTAGATGGTGGAGGAACATCTGTTTTGATTTTGAGGATAGATGTGAGATTCAGTTCTAACATTATTTTCTTATATTTCATGTGTTTATATATGGTGAATTTTAATCTCTACCAAGATTATTGGTGGACCATTGATAATATGTTTTGGTAGTTAAATTATGAGGGTAGGAGTTTCCAGAGTACAGAATTGTCCTGTTGTGCTGAGTCATATAGTGGGAAGAGCCATAGCCTGGGGAAATAAAATAGAAAATGAAACGAGAGTGTATTAGAATAGATGAATATTATGGGGGTCATGTTAATGTTTGATTACAATAAGAGTGTTGTCTCAGAAGAGAAAAACCTCATATCTTGCATTTGGAGCTGTGCTTTGAGGGTCGTTAGGAGTTCGAAGATTAAAATATTGTGTTTGAAAGGGATTTTATGATAGATGTAAGTCAAGTAATGTAGTTAGTTGTCCACAAATAATTATTAGGGCTATGATGTGTTATTTTGGGTAGTTTTTAATTCCTGTTTATATAAACAGAACTTTAGGTTTTATGGGAATTTGAATTTTCACTTGGTGGATGGGCCGTTTTTAAAGTTGATCATTAGAATCAGACTTTAAGGGTTGTAACATATTAAAGGGTTGTTTTGGATAAGGTTTCAAGCTGAATAGGTGAATCAGGTTATCAGATAATTATTCAGATCCATAGGGTTAGAAAATTCAGGTTTCAGGGAAAGCATCTTGGGGTGCACGGTTAGTGCTACCCATACACCCAAACCATGTGGACTATTTTATTGTGGAAATTGGTTTCATTGAATAATGTGAGGGGATTAAACAAACCATTAAGACTTTATTAAAAAATTATAATGAATTCACATAGTTTTCACACCATTTGGAAAACATTACGCACTAACCATGTGATTGGTCTGCCTCAGATAGTGAGGTTTTCACGGTTGGCACTCAGTTTAAAAAACTGTGTGGACAAACTATATGCCACCTTAAAAATGTCCAAATTAAAAAAAATTAACCTATTCACTTTTAATTTTTACCCCTATTTTTCTTTTCCCCTTCGGCCAGAACCTCATACATGCACTATCTCTTCTTTCCCCCCTTCTTCTTGGTGGATCTCCCTCAACCAATGTCTAATTTGAGTATCATTGAATGTGATAGAGATATCTTGATGATTTAAAAATTCCTCTTCCTCACTTTATTATTTTCTATCATATTTAGGTAGAATTATGGTTGTTTTGAATAATATTTCATATTTATATGATTATTTATCTAGTTTTACATTTTCCTTTGATTCAAGTTAAACCATTTTCTAAGACTTGATGAGTGGGATTCACTAATTTGGAGGTAGGTGGTCCCCTTTATTTAACCCAAATCTAACCTCATTTCCAATTTTATGCTTAGTGTGGTCAAGATACCCATGTCAATATTAAACTTGTTTTAAATTAATTATTTTAAAATTATATTTCCCTTAATTAGACATAATTTTTGAATATTCCTTGAACCCTAAAAATGAAAATTTCAACTATATCCCATTGAAATAAATAAACTTATGAATTAGATTGAAAATAAAAAGTGTTTATTTTGAAAATATAATTGGGATATTTAAATTTATATGTGTATGAATGGTTAAAAAGTAATTATTAATTAAGTTAATGGTTGCAAAATTTAATTTCACAATGATTGATATTTCATATGGAATTGGAATTTTAAAATAGATAAATGATTTGTTGTGAAATAAATCCATTTATTTTATAAAAGGTGATGTGGGTTTTGAAATGTTTTGGTTTTTCAAAATTGTAAACTATGATTTGTAATTGTTTTATTATTAAAATGTAAAATAGTGATTATAGATCATGATGGATTGGGAAAATCTAAATTAATTAGTTTTTACATATAATTAAAAAGTGTTTCTTATAAATAGAATTGATGATATAAATCAAATAATGGAAATATAAAGAGATCCCCTTTGTTCCTTTTGGTTGTTTATTGTTGATATTTATTTTCTCTATTTTAAATGTATATGTATTGATGTTCAACATAGGTTGAACTCAGCCCTTAGGGGATACTAGGATTTATGGTTAACCTAGGGTGAACATAGCACCATGGGGATGCATGTGATAGTTAACCTAGGGTGAGTGCGGACCCTAGGGGTGGTGGAAATTTATTATTAACCTAGGGTGAACATGGTCCCCAAAGTATGTGGTGGAGTTATGGTTAACTCAGGGTGAACATGAACCTCATAGGAAACAGGGCTCCTTGGATGTGTATATTACCCTCATATGCTAGTTTGGACCAAGTATGGGTATATGACCCCTGTTTAGGAGTGTTTGGGTAAGCATGTTTAATGTGACATACTCAGAGACGCCCTAACACTTGATGAATATGGTTTATACTGCTCTCAGAGTGTACTTGACCCCTAGGTTTGGATTTTGTTTATGCTTTAAGTTTTAAATGTTTAATTAGTTAGCTTGATAACTACTACATGCATAGTTATCAAAAATTTTATTTTAAGGAAATCATTGGTGGTGGAATACTAAATTATATTCACACCCTTCTTGAGTTGTGTGGCACTTGGGTACCTGAGAAAAAACTTATTTTTGTCACAGGTTATAGGTATAAGTAAATTTCACACTATATTAGGTTATGAATTGCATCATAGATTATAGTATGGGTGATAGGACCGAGAAGTACTCAACACTGATTTGTTGGTGAGTTTTCCATTCAATTTTATTTTTTTGTTTATTTATTTATATGATCTTCCCATGGGGGATTCTTGTGACATGATTATCATTCCATATATTATAGAACATGATACTGTATCTATTTTTGGTACTTTTATATTTATCTATGATGGTTGTTTGGTATAGTTTATGTGTTTTCATTATTTATGAAGCTATTGCTACTCAGAACATAGGGTATCATATCCCTATAGATCCTTTAGACCCTCAACTCTATTTGGTAGCCTCTTACATACTGGGAGGAATTCTTAAGGATTGTATAATTCCACCAGTATGATGTTGGTCCATGGCCTAGAGTGGTGGGATGTTACATGTTGGATATGTAACTCTCTATTCAAGTATAAAATGGATAGATAATCTCTTGAAACACCATGTCTATAGAGACCCATACTTTTCATACATAAATATTTAATTGTATTAGATGAATATTCAATGCATAAAATTATGATCTGCACCAGAATCATATAGGTATAGGGTATTTGGAAACTTGGATTCATAAACAACTTGTTCATGATATCTACATCATCTGCCACTTTTTTCTTCACAACTATCACCCTTCTTAGACATATCATACTTAAAACTTTTTTTCATATTCTGAGTAAGGTAAACATAAGGAAGGATCAACTCAAATTCTTAGTGATGGTACATAATGGACATATCTATGATCACGTAATAATAACATGAGAATAAGGTTATACGAACTTGAGGTTAAAATTTAACAACCATACCTAGCATGTCATTTACCATAATCTTTAAGCATGGAATAAAACATGGTATTTCATAAGACATGAATTATAAAGAAATAAAATAACATGTGTCATGCAAGCATAACACTAGAATAAGACATAAATTTTCGAAATACAAATAATAATAGAAAATAATTTCTTTAGTCAAGGATCACTTACAAGAATATCATATTGGATTGGTTTCACTCCTTATTCCATCATTTCCTTAGTCAATTTTTACTTCCAAGGATATCATATTTGACAAAGCCCCCTGCTAAACTAGGTTCACTCCCCATTCTAGTCCTTATTATCTCATGAGAAATCTATATTTACCCAATTCATTAGAGGGATTTATAATCATGGGAACACCCATCACATAATCATAATCCATCCATATGGTTTCCGCAATATCATAAATCATTCATCATATATCATAACCCATGTAAAGGAAATGGGCTTCCTAAACATTTCAACATTTCATCATAGCATTGCCCATGGAAAATAAAAGGGTTTCATAAACATCTCATAATGATACTAATAAACTAAAAAAATAAATAATAATGATGTTATACTTGGATAATATCCCCATTAAATCATAAGTAACATCAAATTATGTCATCTTAGTTAAAATTCCTTTAAAAGATCACTTGGAATATTTTGTGAGGATAATACCCTTTTTAATATTGAAATCACTTCTTTAAAATCTAAAAATTTACCAAATATTAAAGAAAAAAATTTATTTGAAAATAAACTTAGAGACCTTCAAATTTATCTTCAAATTAATTATTTATCATGATGGTTGTAAATTTTTTTATCTCCTTTATGTTAAAATAAATATTCCTTTTACATTTTAGAAAAGATTCAAAAGGACCTCGTTCAGAAAATGACAAGAAGAATTATTTTTAAAAAAAATTAAAAATTAAATCATTGATAGAATTGAATTTAAAAAATAATAATATAATATTAAAAATATTCTTTAAAAAATTAGAAAACATGTATGTGGAAGAAAAATTATTTTTGACCGAATAGAGAAATTAATTCAGATTTCCTTAAAAATATTATTGTAGTCTCTTGAGTAATTAAAGGGTGGAAAATGAATTAAAAACATGTAATATTTAAAAATAACCATAGTTTAATAAAATTAAAGAGATTATTTGGACTTATATCCTGAAATTTTTATCATATTAAAGATAATCATAAACAATCCTAGAAAGCAATTATATTGCAACATAAAACCCTTTCCTCAAGTTCCACTTGATTTAAAAGTGATCTAACCTTATATATAATAAATTAAAATTTATTATAACACTATAAAATAATAATTTAAATAATTATAATATCATATATTATCAACTTATAACATTTCAACAACCATTAATTAATAATTTTTTATTAAAATCATTATTTTTGATTGTTAACTATTTTATTTTTCATGGAAATTTTGATTCCACAATTTTGATCCTTCTATCTTGATCATGGTTAAATCATATACAGAACATTAAAAATGATATAAATATCATATATATTCATTATATATATACTCATACATAAAATGTATGGATGAAAAAATGAATTACATTGTTCGTGGAGACAGTAGGTCATATGCACACATGAATGTTATTTTCATTTTTTGACGGATGGAAAAAAATAAAGGTAAATATGAATTTGCATTTAAAAATCATATTAATATCATAAATAAAAAATATATTTATAAAATTCATAATTATAACCATCCAATTAAAGTGGTGTTGAAAATCGGATTACACCATTGTGTGGGGACGGTAAGTTATACATACACATGAGTGATGTTTTTTCTTTCTATAGGATGGAAATAAGGTGTATAATGGTTTTTTCATCACCATAATAACAATTAAATATATTTAATATACTTAATTACTTCTTTTATAATGGATAAAATGTATTTATAGGAGGCATAAGAAGAAATAAAATTGAAAATGCTCGGTTAAGAGTTATACCACTTCATTGATAAACCTCTTTTGTCTTACACCTTAAGCCTCGAAATAATGGTATTTTATAAATACTAGAAGCTATAGGGTATTTTTAATGAATATAAGAAGGTATTATGGTAGTTTTTGTAATATATATAAGTCTTTAAAGGTTTGGGTAATAGAGGAGAAGAGGTTCCCATTTGGTAGTGAGGGGAGGGGCACTCTTGGAATTACTTAAAGTATTAAATTAATATAAATTAATTTTTATGATAAAGTGACTAAAAATTGATATATTCAAAATATAGGATAATTATAAGTAAAAATATTCTCATAAAATAATATTTATAAAATTTTATGTTATGTTTTAACCCTTATCTCTTAGTTTTAACCCTGCGTTAACCATTTTGACAATTATCAAAAAATCCAAGTTTTCTACTCTTTAATGGTCAATAATGTAACCATAAAAGGAAAATTGACCCATAAATATAACATGGTTGATATTTAAAACTATATATCATTATATTTTATGAAGATACTAATTTTATTAATTTTAAATCATTTAATAAAATAGTATTTTTTATAAAATATTATTAATGTCATTTTTAGAACTATTCATTTATTTTGACTTTAAAGTCATCAGGATAGTTACATAATTTGAGTATAGACCTTTAAAACATCCCTAATATGTTATATTTATCTTAAAAATTCACGTAACACAATAATTCACCCAAATTTTATTAATTTTAAAATTTTATAAAATATTTATTTTATTTTTCTATTAATTGAATTAATACTATGTTGGCATGGCGCAAGCATTTAAGGTAATTATTAGATAACTAAAAATTAAAAACAAATTAATTTGATAAAAAAATAATTTATATTTCAAGAAAATATTTATAAATTAACATAACCTCATTTTATCATTATGTAAAAAATTTAGAGATATTAATGTTAATAGAGTGACATTTTGTATTTAATCTTTTCTTAAAATAATATAAAGGTCATAATCAAATAAAAATGAAACCAAGTTTCCATATATTCAAAACATGAATTTTTATTCCCTTAATACACTCATAAAATAGGTTAAATAAATGTTTTATATAAATTTTAAAGCCTTATCCCAAATTTTTAACTCTTATTTTACAAGTTTTACCCTTATCGAGGTGAAAAATATTTGCTAAGGTTACTATTCCTAATAACCACAAATAAAAGAGATCTATTTATAAAAATACATCATAAAATTAATTATAATTGCCTTAATTTAATTATTAATGATGTAAATGAACTAATTTTAATTTTAAATCATCTTAAAATGAAATGTAACTTTTTAAATTCTTAGAATGAAAATAAATTTTTCAATAAAAATCAATATTTTCCATTATTCATCAAAATATAAATATTTTTAGAAAAATGTGAAAAATTAAATCTAAGATAATTTTGAAATGATTATTTTAAAAATTAAGTTCCTTTTTCTGAATAAATTTTACAGAAGTGAAAAAATAATAATTATTTTATTTTCTCAAAATATACAGTAAAACCCATTTTTGAGAAAAATTGTATTTTTGAAGCATATAAAGACTTTACTAAAAATTTGAGTACTTATTTATCAATATATTTTACTTATCAAAAAACTATATTAATATTTTTTTAAATTTGGTTATTCATACTGATACCACCAATTTAATAGATAGGTTATAACGGTATATTATATTATAGTTCATTTAGACTCATGGGTTGTGTGTATCGCAAGCTATCGAAGAAATTAAATTTATTCAAAAATAAATATACCATAAAATACCAAGTTGTTACATTATACCCCCATTAAAATTAATTTCACCCTCAAATTTTCATCACTATGATACAAAAAGATGAGGATATATCTATTTCATCACATCATTAGTTTCCCATGTAATGAACCAAACTTATATTAATGAAAATTGCTCTTGATATAATTAAATGTCTTATTATGTAAAATTTTTATATGAAACATATTCACTTCCTTGGTTTTATGTTTTTTAGATTTTAAAATACCGTTAATAATTTTTATCCTTGATAATATATTTTTTTAACAATAATCATATGATTAATATAAATATAGTTCTTTAACGAATCTGATTTACTCAGAAAAACAAATCAATGGCCTCATCCAATAGAATTTCTCCATAAAAATCCCTTTTGTCAGATCTCAGAAAGGAGGTATCATCACCTGTCTTTGCTCTTGACCAAGACCAAGTCAAGCTTCAACACGTTAAGCTTGACCGTAACTGCATATGCAAGAAGTAGAAGCTAATAGAGATTACCACCCGAGCGATGTTATCTAAACCACCCCAAGAGTATGTCATCATCATGCACCTTACCCTTAGGTGTTATATGGGTTTTATAATGGTTTATGTAACAATACCCTAGAACTATAATTATGTGTATTATTTTTGTATAAACAATATACATTCATTTAAGTATTGTTACTTTGTAAATGGGTTTTAAAGCATAAATAGTATTTTTAGTTAATATTCAATTAAAAAATATATTTTAATAAATTAATGGATTTTTGAATTAAAAAATGTTTTAATAAAATATTATTACTAAATTACTTTTTATTAAATATAAATGATCATATGATTTTTTATTAATATGATTGTAATTTTTATTAAGGTGTGAAAGCTGTTTTTGTCAAAAACCCATGAATTTTCGACAAATGTCAGTTTTTATTTTAAAAGTAAAAATTCAAATATTTAGAAAAAAATAGATAAAAAGAATATCATTTTGGATTTATGATGTCTAAATTATCCAACGATGAATTTTTCATAATTTTCTGACAGTTGAATTTTTGGGTAAAAATTAAATACCATTTAAATATATTATGTGTTTGATGACATCATAATGACCCAATAGTGATATAATAAAATAATATAAAAGGTATTTTAGGAAAATATATGTTTTACCTTTAAAATAATTTTATTTTAGAATTGTTTTATTTATTTTACAATGCCTAAGTGTACCCTCCAAGACTTATAAAATATTTTTACTTTTTAAAATAATTTCCATGAGAGTGTGACTCACCTCCACATAAGAAAGCCTATTATTTTAATAAGTTCGGACATTGGCCTTATAAAATAATTTTTTTCACTCCTCTTTGGAAAAAACCATGGGCAAAAACAATAGGTTGGTTTGTGGTTTTGATTATTTTAATGTGTAGTGTCCAAAACCTAAATAATAAAGAATTCCCTCTCCTTTTCTATATAAACCCACTCAATATCCCATTCCTCTTCACTCAAACCATTTTTATCTCGACCAAACTCTACCCTTATCTCTCTAGAATCCTACCAAGGCACCCCAAGCTCCGAATAATCCTCTCTAAATCCTCTCTTAAGCCTTTGGTATCACACTTCCAAGTAAGGGATTTCTTCCTTTCTCATTTTTGTCCAAATTTCTTTATATTATTATACCCTTTTATTTTAAATTAAAAATGTTGGGGTATGATTTTAAACCTCCCCCATAATGACCTCCTTATGTTTTGAATTATGAGATACCTCTTTCTCTCTCATTAATTCCTCCCATGTACACTTGTTACCATGTTGAAATTCTATAAGTAATTTCTCTCTTCTCATTTACATTTAAGAAATTATTTTATATTATGCATCTAAATTACATTACATATATTGGTATATTATGTTCCATTACCTCCTTACTATCCATTTAATGTATAAATTATGAGATACCCATTTCTCTCTCATCAAACCATTTTATGATTTCTATTTGACGTCGTTATACTGCCGAAGTTACACCAAAATTTCTCATGCCAAATCATCATGTAAGTGAATACCTTACCCATTTCTTTATCAAGAGTATTCACCTTTATGAAAATGTAATTATTGAATGAGGACTTACATTTATGTATTACACATCTCTTATTCTTGGAATAAATTATGATTTTTAATGAATTCATGTTGTATGATCCATGTGGCACACTTATGCATGAAACGAAATGTTTATAAAGGGTGCGCCTTGATAGTGCTCCAATGCATTGGGTAAAGAATATTATCATGATAATCCATGTGAAATGAAGATCTAATCATGCTAATTCAACATAAATTAGGGTTTAATCATGCTAATTCAAGTTCAATGAGGGTTTACTCATGCTCTGTGTGCAATTTGCCTTGGGTCATGCTAATATCATGTTAAATGTTGTTTCCATATTTCCATGCTATGATAATCATGCTATATCATGTATTTATGTTCATTTTTCTCTTGTGTTACATTAATATGCCTATTTCCTAACATGTACTATATTCTTCATTTTATGCCTTGTTTACTCCCTTACTGGGCTTTATAGCTCACCCTTTTCTTATGCATGTCCTCATGTTATCTCATGCAATGCTAAGTACCAAGGAATTTTGTGGTCATGTAAAAGAAGTTTTCAATAAAGATGTTGCATTTTAGATTCTAAGTTGTTATGTAATGTTCCTAATTTCCCAAGACACTAGACCTCTTGATCCTCAAATTTTTCTTAAGTGAAAGTTTATGTAATAAATCATGTTTATATGTGTAATAAAGAGAAGGGTTGTTATAGTTGGTATCAGAGGATAGGTTTAGTTATTTTTGGGATTAGGATTAGAAAACTCTAGTGAAATCCTTAAAGATAAGACTAATTATAATAAAAATATCCCTAAATATTGGTGACTATAGAGTAAGTGTTTTACTAAGAAAATACATCCATGTATGGATATGAACAAGTAGAGGGGGCTCTGGCATAGATGTATCTAGGGGTAAAACTTGAAAACACCGCTTTGAGCTAGACTCAAGTAGGAACTAGTGCACGACAATGGGATTTGTTGCACTCTTGGTTGTGACACTCCTCAGGGATATGCTTTGGTAAATTCATAATCTTGGTATGAACCATTATTAACGGAATAAAAAAAATCCCCTAAGAATATATATTGGGAAGTAGATCATGAATAACATATATTGAAGCCTATAAATTCATAACTTAAGGAAATAAATGTAATTTATAAGTTATTAATTTTTAAAATTAGATTCCCCTTTATGTGGAACCCCTAACTTTCCTTTTATTCCAGCCAATGACCGGTAATAGGAGGACTCAGGCTAACCACTTATGCAAAGATCAATGTAATGATTGTTCTAATGAGATGCTTAATTTGATAGGAGCAGGAATCGAAAACTTTATCATGATACTCTCTCAGTTAACTCAAGTTTTGAATAGAAACATGGGTTAAGAGGAACGTTCAACCCCCCCCCCCCCCCAAGAAATAATAAGCTGTAATCGATAGCTTTATGAGACAAAGGCCTCCTACTTTTAATGGATCATATGATCCCTCAATCACCAAACAATGGATCAAATCCATCGAAAAGATCTTCTCTATCCTTCAATGTTATGAAAAAGAGAATATTATTTTGGATTCTTATTATATGGAGGGTGAAGCTGATCAATGGTGTACATTGATCAAAATTACGAATCCTGAGGAAGAGATCAAGGCATTGGACTAGAAGGATTTCCAGAAAAAAAAATCGATAAATATTTTCCGTACACACTCCAACTTAAGATAAAATGGTACTTCTTTGCCCTCAAGAAAAAAGATGATGAATCCATCGAAGTGTATAAGGATGACTTTACAAGGCTTGCACGATATGCCTCCGGATTTGTCTTTACCCCTGATTTCAAGGTTGACCATTTCTTTGGTGGGATAAAACCTATCCTACAGAAATCCATAGTGATTTGTGACTTTGATAGATATGAGTAAATTTTCTGATGTTCCCTCAAAGTCGAAATGGAGATCAACAAATCTCAGGGGTATCATGAGGATAATAAGGGGAAAGTAAAAATTAATTCTAGAGGTCCAATGTATAAATCCAATGGTGCTAAGAAATTTCAGTGCCCCACTTTCCAAAGGTGCGAAAAGAAGCACCCCAGAAATTGCCTGAAGGGGATGAGGAAATGATTTAGGTGTGGAAGAGAAGGGAATCTGGCCATTAATTTCCGACAAGAAAAACTTGCTACTATGATAGAGGAGAGGAATTATTTTTTCAACCCTCAATGCATTTTTCATTTCTTCAACTTCAAAGAACTAAGGCACTTTTTAAACTATTTTCCTAAGCCAAGGGTTTTCGGAGGCAACCAACAACCTCCAAGGCAGCAAGGGAAATCTTTTTCCATCAATACCGCTAAATCAAACCCCGAAAATGAAGTGGTGATAGGTATTCTAGTTATTCATTCAATAATAGAGAACGCGTTTTTTGATTCTGGTTCTATACATTCTTTTATATCCTGAAAGTTTAGTAGAACAATCCCAACACCACCACAAATCATGGAAGTAAAGATATCTGTGAGAATAGAAAATGGGGAAATCATTGCATCCCATGAATATAACTCCTCCCCTATCAAAATTTATGGATTGAACTTCCTAAAAAACCTCATCATACTCCCTTTGGTGTAATTTGATTCAATTTTTGGCATTGATTGGCTTTCCCTATATAAAGACAACATAAATTTCCATGAGAGGGAAATCACTATCCATATGGTGAATCGACCCCCGATTCTATACAAGTGCAAGGAGGAGTATGAATCTTATTTAGCACCATTATCTCAAGTGTGGATATTACTACCCTATAGGAAAGCATATCTTTCTCAAATAATTGAGTCTAAGGAAGCAACCATCCTTGAAGACATGCCTATTGTGAGGGAATTCACTAAAGTGTTTTCCGAGGAATTTTATGGTCTTCCTCCTAGAAGAGATGTTTAATTCTCTATTGATCTTATACTTGGGGATTTTCCAATATTCAATAATTCATATAGAATGGTTGTTGTGGATCTTGAGGAGATAAAGAAACAACTATAGAAGAATCTAGATAAAGGTTTTATATGCCCAAGTGTTTTACCATGGGGTTCACCAGTCCTCTTCATCAAGAAGAAGGATGGTTCAATACAACTTTGCATTGATTATCGGGATCTCAACAAAATCACGATAAAGAACAAGTATCCCCTACCACGAATTGATGATCTATTAAATTAGCTACATGGATCACAATACTTATCCAAGGTGGATATGTGGTCAGGATATTACCAAGTAAGGGTGAAGGAGGAGGATATCCCCAAGACTACTTTTCGTATAATAAACGGTCACTATGAATTCATAGTAATGCCTTTCAAACTCACTAACGCTCTAGAAATCTTCATGGACTTGATGAATAGAGTCTTTAGAGATTACCTAGAAAAATTTGTGGTAGTATTTATAGATGATATTCCAATATACTCTAAAACCAAGGAGGGGTATGAGGAGCATCTAAGAACTATACTAGAGACCTTGTGAAAGGAGAAGCTCTATGAAAAGTACAGAAAGTGTGAGTTATAGTTGAAGGAAGTCTCATTATTAGGCCATATCATCACAAGAAATGGGATATCTATGGATCCCTCTAAATAGATGAAATTGAGGGATGTTTAAGGCCAACATCAGTGGTGGATATCTATAGCTTCCTAGGGTTAGCTGGATATTATCGCCAATTTGTGAGAAATTTCTCACAATTTTCAAACCATCTTACCAAGCTAACTCGGAAGGGAGTCAAGCTTTCTTGGAGTGATGAATGAAAAGAGAGCTTCAAGGAGTTGAAAAGGAGGATTATCACTGCACCTGTTCTCACACTACTCATAAGTGGATAACTTTTTTTGGTATTCAGTGATGCTTCGAAGAAGGTTTGGGGATGTGTTTGATGAAAAATGACAAATTAATTTCCTATGATTCAAGGAAATTAAAATATCATGATCAAAACTATCCAACACATGATTTTGAGTTGGTTATAGTTTTCTTCGCTTTAAAAATTTGGAAACATTACCTCTTTGGGGAGAATTGTTAAATATACATGGATCAGAAAATCCTCAAGTATATATTCACATAGAAAGAGTTTAACATGAACCAATGAAGATGGTTAGAGCTGATCAAAGACTATGACTGTTGAATCCATTACCACCTTGGGAAATCGAACAAGGTGGTGGTTTCTCTAAGTAGAAAGGACCCAGTTATTCTATTATTGGTGAGAATTTAAAAGGATACAATCTTCTTAGATTTGATGAATATGGACATGGGAATCATAAAGAACGGATCGTCATCAATACTTTCACAAATGATTGTTCAACCATCTCTTTTGAAAAGGTTAAAGGATGCTAAAAAAGATGATGTGGGGATTCATAAGAAAGTTGAAACTATCATAAAAGGGAAATCCTCAAAGTTAAATGTTAATGAAGAAGGATTTTTGAGATTTGGGACAAGAGTATGTGTTTAATAAAATCTAGAGTTAAAGAAGGAACTTTTGGATGATGCACATAGTTCAAATTTCTCCATTCACCCAGGAAACACAAATATGTATTGAGATCTCAAAGAGAATTATTAGTGGGATAACATGAAGAAGGAGATCGTTGAGTATACAACAAAGTGTCTGGTATGTCATCAAGTGAAGTTTGGGAGGTAGAAGTCTAAGGGTATGATGAAACCATTAAACATACCAACATGGAAATGTGAGAACATCACCATGGACTTTTTCACCAGACTTCTGAAGACATCAAAAGGAAATAATGCTATCTGGGTTGTTGTGGATTGTCTTATAAAGACTACACACTTCATTGCAATTCAAGAGGATTTATCATTGGATCAACTGGCACATATATATATATCATATAAGTGGTAAGGTTACATGGAGTGACACTGTCTATTGTATCTGATCGAGATCCAAGATTCACCTCAAGTTCTAGAAGAGTCTCCAACACACTCTGAATACTAAGCTGAACATCAGTATGGATTATCATCCTCAAACTGATGGCCAATATTAGCGAACTATCCGAACACTTGAGGACATGTTGAGAGCATGCTCAATGGAATTCAAAGGAGGATGGGATCAACATCTTCCCTTGGTTGAGTTCTCTTATAATTGTTTCTCAATCATCCAAATGGATCCTTATAAATCCCTTTATGGTAAGAGGTGTAAAACACTGGCATGCTAGGTGTTTTTATGTATATATTCACTTAAAATTTATGGGGCTATGAATCAATAGTTTTAGAAAACTTTCAAGATATAAAGGAATGCATAGAACCAAAATAAAATAATACTTTTTTCCATTTTTGATTAAAATTTAGAAATTGAGTATTCACTCAACACGGTTCTAGTAATTTCTTGAATAATTTGATTTCTTCTTTCAGCTGCATCATTTTTCTGAGGAGTTCTAGGTTTTGATAAGTTCTGTATTATACCCTTTTTACTAAAAAAATTCAAATCCAAAATTTACACATTCTCCACCATGATCACTATGAATAGTTATCAAGGGTATATTTTATCATTTTTTAACTCTACCTACAAAATTTTTAAAAAAAGAAAAACTCTTCACAAAAATTTTCAAGAAAATAGACCTGTATCTAGTGTAGTTATAAAGTAAAAATATACATATTATTTCCACCAATACTTCTAGTTTGTGTAGGAATAAATAAGTCCATGTTCACTAATTTTAAAGAATCATAAGATTAAACTTCACTAATATATATAAATCTTGACTTATATTTCTTTCCATATTGACAAGGATCACAAATATTAGAATAATCAAACTTATGCTCTGATAGTTCTCTAACTAGTCCTTTCTTAGAAACTTTAGCTAAAGTTCTAACATTATAGTGTCCAAGTCTTTTATACCATAACCAATATTGATCTTTTATTACACTAAATAAAGGTATATCTTGGATCCTAAGGTCTTATAAGTTAAGTGTGTATAAATTTTCATGCCTATTAGCAGAAACAATAAATGTATATTCTGAACAATGAACAATATATTTATCATTCCAAAAGTCCACAAGATAACCTTTATCGCATAATTGACTTATGATAATAAGTTTTTTCTTAAGACCAAAAACAAATAAAACATATTAAATCAAATCTTTACCACGAAGGATAATGTTACCTATAAAAATAAATTATCATTGAGCATTGTCACCAAAGGTGACTTTGTCACCTTTCATTTTAATAATATTCTTGAAGAAATACTTTATCCTAGTCATATTTCTGGAACAACCACTATTAGTTTACTATATATTTTTATTGGTATACTTATTATTTTCCTAAAAGTAAGAATGTTAGTATTTTGGAACCCAAACCTGCTTGGAGAAAACATTATTAAAAAATAAAATTTTCAGAATCCACATCTTTCCAACTTTACTATGTTGTTTAGTTGTTAATTCTTTAGAAAAATAAAATTTTTGAAATCCAAAATATTGTACTTAATTTAAAGAACATATATTCTTCCAATGTTCTGCACTTTTACATTTCGTATATAATGGGGCACTATTTGGAAAAAAATAGTTGTTTTGAAGATTTGGTTTTTTATTATTAAAACCAATTAAAGACACATCTCTATAAGGTTTTATCTATATATAGATTTTATCAAAATTTTATTTACCATAATTAAAATTTGATAGTAATTTTTATAGACTTGAAATTTTAAATTTTAGTTTTTCAATTAAATACTCATCCTCAACATAAGTTGTACTAGGATTAATATTTTGTGACTCTTTTTAAAAATTATTTTTCTCAAGATTAAATTTCTCTATCTATTTTAAAAGATTATAAATTTCAGTAGTAAGAATAGATAATATTGAATTTTCTTTAGCAATTTTTTCCTCAGCAGCATCAAGTTTTTTATAAATTTTACAATTTTGGTTTTCTAAAATTTTATAAAATCATGAAACTTTTTAAAAGCTAGGTAAAGTATTATTCTATTTGGATGAAGTAGATTTATTATCTGAAGATATAGAATTATTCTCAATTTCACTATCAGGATAATTATCATTCAAATTAATATTATTCAAGTTTTAAGTAGATACTTTAGACATAAAAAAATTATTATTCTTTGAAATTTTATAAAATAAACTGATATTCTTCTTATATTCACTTTCACCATCTAAAGAATTATCTGAAGTTCTATCACCTCTAGTGTAACTCCAACTGTATGATGGTTTCAAAATTTTCATACCATTATATTTGTATAACTTCTTATAATTCCTATTAGGATTTATATCCTTCTTATCTTTTCTATTAATCTTGGGAAAATCTGGTCTTATATAACCATGTTTATTACACTTATAATATATCATTTCATAAGAATCCTTCTTCTCACTTTTATCCTTAAAATTATTCAAATATTTCTTCCCAGAATTCTTTTTCATTCTCTTAGCAAGATTAGCTAACTCATTCTGAGACATTTTATAATAATTGATATATGTTTAAACTTGAACTTTCTTTTTCCTTGAATCCTTAGAAACTTTTACTACATATATTACTTTCTTAGAAACTGTTCAAGTAAAAGAAAAATCTACTCTATTTTTATTTTTTTATTTTTCATAATCACTTTTCAATTTTCCTTCACACTACATAATAGAACTAATAAAATAATCTAAACTTAACTTAGTAATCTTTTTTATATCATTAAGATCTATTCTCTTAGACTCCCACTATCCTAGAATAATTTCAATGATCTTTTCAACTAAAATCCCATCTTTAAGAACTTTATCACCCATAGATGGTAAACTATTAACAATTGTAATGAATATCTAATGAATCTTAGAAATATATTTTCTACGTGAGAAATCAAATGATTAATAATCAACTTTAAGCATTGATCTTCTAGTTTCCATAATTTTATAAGTACCAAAATGAGTAATCTTCAACTTCTTCCAAATACTATTTGTGGCTTCACAAGACAAAATTTGACTGTAGACATTCCTTATCATAAAAAATAACAAATCATTCATTAAATGATAATTCAGTTGAAATTCAATATTCTCATGATTTATAAAATAAGAGACTTGTTTCTCATGTATTTTATAATTCCCAGTAATCATAAAAAAATTATTTACTCCAATATTAATAACAAAGGTTTTCATATGATTTATCCAATATTCATAATCACACCCAATGAAAATTGGTGGTCTTCTAGGATTAATATTATAAAGAGTTTTGACATTTAAAATTTCCATATTTTTAAACTAGAAAAAAATACTCTTTCTACAAAATAAACATTTGTGTAAAATAGTTTATACAAAACCTATAAACAACTATTTAAAAAAAAAATTAAAACTTTATAAACTTGATTAAAATAAAAAAAAAGTAAAAAATAGCAAGTTAAGCAATATAACCTACTCTGGTACTAATTATAGGATCAAAGAGTATGTAAATACTACAATAGGGGGTGAGTTTTAGTTTAAAAAATTAAACAAAACAAAATATCTAAAATTATTAGTTTTGAAGGTTCAGATAGACAGTTCATCCAATCTTAAGTATTTATGATTCAAACAATTGATTCTTCTAAAAAATCATATTTGAGAAAATTTAACTAAAAGTAAAACTTTCCTACAAAATGCATAGTGTAAAAAATTAACTTGTAAAATTAAAATAAAACATTATAAAGTAAGTAATAAAAACTTATGAAAGATGTGTTTCAAATATCCATGATTTATCCTTAAGCATTAAGGAAGTTTATAATATAGACTTAAGGTGTCTATAGTTTAGAACCAAACTATTAGTTATGTCATTCTAAACCAATAAATACCTTGATCATACTAGATAAAAAAACTCTATTTCCCTAGACTTGGAAACCCTTGATCAAATTTTTTTGACTGAACCTCTGTCTTCTTATCCCCTAAATCCCTCAAACAAACCAATTCGGACATAATGATTAAAAAAATATTAAGGAATTTATAATAAATCATCTCATATATACCTTAATAAAAACTATCAAAGAATACAATAAAGTGATCACTAAATGTAATAAGATATTAGGAAAAGATTCATATTAGTTTTAATCAACAGTAATGAAAAAAACAATTTCCTCCTTGAATGATCCTCCTATTTATAAACAAATCTCTAATATTCATATTCCAAAAATCTTAGTGTTTTTTGTAATATCCTCATAACAAACTTTTATCTCGATAGCTCACCCTATTTGTTTGATTCAAGTTAGAAAATACACCATCATAATGCATCTAGATTTCCTTGAGTGGAATAAAATTTGTTCATCTAGAAAAATTAAATATCTCCATCAAAAGATTTAAACATTTTACCCATCTGGAAAACATATTTACTTCTATCTATAAAATTTTAGTCCTAAAGTCTTAATATAACTTTGTATTTTTTTACTTTTTCATATTTATACTTTGCTACATTTAAATATTTATTCGAAAATATGTTGATTTATATTAAAAATTTTATAAAAGTTTCAGCCATATCCAATAATTTATTTCATACAAAAAAATTATTATTCCTTTATCAAGAAATAATTTTTTATGTAAAAAAATTATAAAAAATAAGGAAGTATAAAATTTAGTAGAATAAAAAAACTTATAAGGAAATGTATTGTTATTTTCAAAATTATGTTAGAAAATGATGAAATACATTTCAACTCAATAGTGTGAACCAATTTCATCACATGATTCAAGGGGTGAAACATGTGAAAAAAAATGTGTATAATGTATCAATTATAGAATTAGTGATTAAGGAAGAGAGGGGAGTTCGTGTTATGACCAGTGGGTATGAGCGGGACCCTATGTGTGGGGTTGTTAGTAAGAGGTTGAGCTTGTGGATGACATGTATTTGAGTTATGTCTATTTCACTTTGTTGATCATAGTGAAAAGGGCATATCTTTTGGGTTAGGTGTAGTGGCACCACAATTGTAACCAAGAGGATACATGGGAATGGGAATCCAACATGAGGGCTCAATGGACAAGGTTGTTTATCGATGAACCCCAATGATGTTTGGGAATGTATCTATAGGGTGAACTATTATATGGTGGTGGGTTGTAAATCCCCCAAAATTATTCCAAGTAAAACCTGTTTATTTTCTACTAAACTATGGTTATTTTTTCTTAGTGTGAAGGATTCAAGGTTTTCAAGTGTTTTGGGAAGAGTTTATTGACATGGTTGGTTAAGCAAGTGATTCATGATTCATGACATGATTCTGAGGTTAAATCATGTGGTGAATTATGTAGTGGTGTATCACTCAAGGGTTTTGGTTGCATGGATGTTTTTAGGAATGGGTTTTGAGAGTGGGAGTCAGATGTTAGTCCTAGAGGCTAAGTTTTCTAGGAGAGACCCCTATGGACACTTCTCAGGAATGATAAGTCCTTATAGGGGGAGTTTGTAATACCCATTGAATATTTAAAGGCACCTTATAGTTTATATTTTGGCCTAGACATGTGAATCATGGTCATTTTTTAGTTTTTAGATGCGTTAGGATAGTTTATAAGTAGATTTAGGGGGAACAGAAAGGGTTTTTAGTTGTTTAGGAGCTGCTGATGGACATTCACATTGTGTCACACCATGAAAAATCATGGTCAAGCACTCTCTATTTCATGATTTGAAAGAGTGTTTCACATCATGAACTACTCCTTGGTAATGTTTAGAGAATTTTAAAATGATAGATTCACTTGGGACCCCTCAAAATCAGCCCCCTCAACTCCCTTACATGATTTTGGATGGAAATAGAGGGTTTTGGATTATGAGAGCCCCTACAATTGCATTTCTTGGATGATTGAAGCGTCATTAATTACAATTGATTATTCTCAATAAGTATAAAACTCTTCATGCCTTAGATGTATCTTTTCTTCTATATTTATTATTATAATTCTCATAAACCCTAATATGGTATCGATGGAATATGATTTAGGGATCTTGGCTCATTGATCTTGTTTTAAGTGGTGTTTTTTGATGATTAGGTTCTATTAAACTTGAGGTAGGTAGTTCTAAATCATTTTCCTCATAGTATCATCATTTTATATTGTGCCTATGATGTACGATAATGCTAGTATATCGTGTTCTTTACCTTAAATTATAAATAAATATCAGGTTCCTTGAATCATAAAATTGAACCTCACCATGGGTCACAAATAACCCATTGGAAAAAATACCATAATTTATCCACTCATGGGGAATGTATGACCTTATTTATAAATATAGAAAATTTAAAAAAGGGTGATCATGGGGGTGTTGGTGTAAGGACCAGTTTGGGATGTGCCTAACATTGAGAGGGGGGTGAATCAGTGTTGGGGAATTTTTAATCCAATTGAAAATTTTTATCCCTATACCACTTTGACCTGTTAGGATCTTTATTCTCGTATTCTATTTTCCCTACCACATGCAAGTATATGAAATCAATAAAGATATCACATGATATTTTTACAAGGTTCATGACTCAACAAGAGTATCTACATCCTTGGAATGGTTGGAAATAATCCTGACCACACAACCACTAGAAAACAATCCTTTTATGTGGTAACAATGAGTAGGATACACCCTTACACTCATGAAGCACTTTGAAAATAGTCCAATAGTGAAAGTTTTATAGCTCTTGGTAGGATATTTATACTTCCTCCCAAGACAGTCTTCTCCTTGTTGATGAGGGTTTGTAACACCCATAAATTCCACCAATTGAGTCATATTTGATGTCATGGCTCTTCTTTATTCTTCAATATCCTTCTTCATCACTTTGTTACTTTCACAGCAGCATGAAAGCAACTCCTCTTATCTCTTCCCAATAACAAACTTGATAATTGTGCAATCTTCTTCTTCTATCAGTAAAAATAGTAAGAATGTGTTGTGGACTAATGAGAACTGGATTCTTTCTAACCCAAATTATAATCAGATGATATCAATTTGGTCATGAGATCTTCTTCTGTTCTTTTCTATTTCTTCTTTAGTGCAAAACCATATGCACTGAGATCTCTTCTTTTTATTCTTAACGAAATCACAAACTTACTTTGTGATTATTAAATCAATGAAGATATGCTCAACATAGAATCATCACAATTGATATGGCCTAAATAAATGAATATAGATTGGACACTCCCTTCTTCTTCTTTGACACGCAATAATATGGAATAGTGCAGTAGTTTCTTATTCTCTTCCTTTAATACTAAATACCAACAAATGAGTGTATCGGTATACTTTCTTCTTCCTTGATATAGATATGAGTTTAGTTGAATGTATGGTTCTTCTTCATTCAAACTATGTGTGTTTTATCTTCTCTATCGTTTGTGTATAAAATGGTTACACACATGGTCTCACTTCTTAAAACACAATGGGGGTATTATACCCAAGAAATGGTTCACCTAAACCATATATTCAAAACTACTTTTCACGAAGATCCCTCGCGAATATCACAACCTTTGTGAAGAAAAATACTATCTTTCATGAAACATTTGAGTGCCTTGTGAGTAACCTTTTCACTTTGCATGCAACATTTTATTTTTCATGAAAAAACAAATTGTGTGCCAATTTATACTTGCGCGCAACTCCCAACTTGTGCGCCACTTTTGGCTTGTGCGAAACTCACTACTTGCGTGCTACTCCCTACATACACACCACTCCCTTCTTGCATGCCACTCACTACTTGCGTGATTCAGAGCTTGGATTTTCTCGAAGTGGTGATAATTCTTAAATGATGGGGTTAGTTTCCTATTTATAGGAATTTTGACTACCCTAAGTGTAACTCGCTCAACTTTTCCCCAATCTTTCAAGTCCATTCACGCAAGTATCTTCCCAAAAACTCACCTTGCGTGGTAACTCCAAAACTTGCATGACCTTATTTCCTTTTCCATATTTTTATGTATTGTTCTTAAAATATTTCTTGTGCATAACTTTACAAACCTCCTTGACACTTTTTCACGACTTCCTTTATCAAAAACACTTTTATCCATTCTCAAATTTTTGGACCCAAAATTTTGGAAAACACTAGAAAACGGCGCCGCCTTAAAAATATGCTTCATAAATGCCAATCATACTAATTCGCAATCATCTTATTTCATCACAAACTCCTTCTATCATAATATATAACCTTTGATCAATCACCTTTAACATCATAATATTTTCCAAGGAAATCATTGTAACTTCCCTATCTTCTAGCACCATACTACTTTACAATCAAACCTGAATATGATAGGTAGAACATTTTCTCCCCCTTTCCTTCATAAGGCTTTCATCACAAGTTCTCTAAAAAACTTATGATATTTTTGAAATACAAATTAGAAAACCATAATCTTATACACCTTCTTGAAAATCAGAATCCAAATGTTCTTAAAGATCTTACTATAGATCGCATGCAATATTGAAATATTACATGACCCTCAATTCCTCTTCTTATTCTAATAATTCATTTAAAGATAAATCTTCATCTTCAAATTGTACTTATACTCTATTTTAAACAATATATCACATCTTGAAACTCAAATTATTTAGTAGATGATTCTTCAATTACCAAGACATGAAGATTTCATCCAAGCTCCATTAACTTTGGAACTACTTCATCATATTGACATCAATAAGATATTAATATATAGAAATGAGATCTTTATATCTCATAGATCACCATGTAAAACCAATAACATTCATTTAATAACAAATACAATTCATACACAAAGTGGGCTCTTCAATTTTGAATTGAGTGATTTCGCTGTGAATAAATAGTGAGGGATGCCTAGGGAATAGTCTAGGATTCAGGGTAAATATTAATTAAGTGAGACCTGTTAAACTTGAACTTATGGAAAGATTAAATTAATTGTATAGATACTGGAATAGTTATTACTAATTTGGGTCACATTAGGTATGATCCAATAGGGGTGGGTATAATTATAGATTTAGGACACTTTATATTTGATTCAAGTAGTTAGGATAACTATTGATACAAATTTTGGTAACTTTGGATTTTATCCAAGGTGTTGTGATGACTATTTATACTCATTTATAAAACTTTGAATTTTATACAAGGGGTTGGGATGACCATTGATATTGATTTATACTATATATTTTATACAAGGGGTCAGTATGTCTATCGATATTGAGTTGGATAGCTTTGGATTTGATCTAAGGGGTCAAGATGACTATTGATACTAATTTGGATCGCTTTGGATTTGATCCAAGGGGTTGGGATGACTAATGATACTGGTTTGGGATTCCTTCGATATGTTCTATGGGGTTAGGATGATTAAAAACTTAGGTTTCCTTGGATTCATTACTTAGAGTCGAGATGACTACTGATTTAGGGTTGCTTTGTACTCACTCCTTAGTCCTAATTGTGACTCTATATATGCTATATATAGAGAGGAATCTAACTTAGGCCAAAGTAGGTATGGATGACCCTGGGTGTCACCATAGAACTCAAGGGTCGACTGTGGTTATTTATTTAGTATTTATTTTTATTTTCATTTTGTTATGCACATCATCATACACCTTTTACTCAGAGTAGATATGATTTAGACACCATTTTCAGTGGCCTAATGAGTCGTACTCGTACCCTTATTTGGCTATTATTGGTACCTAATTAGACTTCATGACTGCAATGTAGGATAAGGACAAGCACCCAATGGATGATGCATGATTTGGGATACAAAGTTGGATTACAGTAGTTTAGGAATGTTTTGAGGAGTCTTCTAGATTTATCTTTTATTCTTTGGGATATTTATGGTTTTGGTCTAATTTCATTCGATTTTTTTACATGTATATAGTTTATATAATGCATAAAGGGTCTTGTTATTGTTTATTATCACTTGACCAGATGATTGTTTATTTCTTACTTTCAATGATTATTTGATTTTCCTTATTTCTAATATTATTTCACTTTGATGTGTGAGTATAGTCTCTCCACCATACCACATTATACCCATGATACTAGTCGAAATCCTCTAACATATAGGGAGGTGCACCAAAGATCATGTAGTGATCTTCTATCAGGAATTAATTAATGGTTATAGATTGGGGACATTATAATGATTGAAGGTTAATATTGGATAATAATTGAGCCGCATGAAGTTGGTCAAATAAATCATCCACATATGGGAGAGGGTATTTTTTCTTCACTTTGATCCCATTAAGTTCTCTATAATCAATGCATAACTGCATTAATCCATCCTCTTTCTTCACAAAGAGAACAGGTACTCCTTAAGAAGAGACACTTGGTAAAATAAAACCTTTCTCAAAAATATCTTTTAGTTTATTCTTTAATTCTTCTAAATCTATAAATGTTATTCTATATGTGGTCTTTGATATAAGTTTGGATCCAAACATGAGTTTAATTGAAAATTATACTTCCCTTTCTAGAGGAAGTCTAAATAATTATTCAGGAAATACATAAATGTATTCCTAAATAATGTATACATTTCCTTTATTTTTAGGTTAACCTTATTCCCATTTTTCACCAATTATTCACATAAATAAGGTTTGAGTAGGTTGTTCTTGACAAAACTCAGGATGGAATATCTCTCCTTTGAAAATAATTTTAGGTTTTCCCTTCAAGACAACTAAAATTTACTTACTTATACAATCAATCTTTTCATTATACTTTGAGATCCAATATATCCCTAGTATAATTTCAAATTACACCATTGGAATGATAAATAGGTTTATAAAGATATTATTCTCACAAAATTTTATAATGGAATCGCTATATACCCTTAGTGGTTGAATAAACCCTCTATGAGTTTTAACTTAGAACTCTACTTCCAGTAGATTATGGTTTAATTAGATGTTCTTTGCAAACTTGAATGAGATAAAAAAATACATAAAACGAGAATAAAATAATGTACTTTCTAGATTTTAGTGTAAAATGAGTGTGCCTACTACTACATCATTTGAAGCCCCAAAT
Source organism: Viscum album (assembly GCA_963277665.1). Lineage (NCBI taxonomy): Eukaryota > Viridiplantae > Streptophyta > Magnoliopsida > Santalales > Viscaceae > Viscum > Viscum album. Next base: position 1,240,832,219 of record OY728153.1, read on the forward strand.
TCATCCATCATGATTGAAAAAACATGAACTGACAACCCTAGACTCTGCTAGGGTTGATGGCAGTTTCCCTCCACTATCTTCCAATTTGGACATTAATTAGAAAGGTGACTATACTCTCTACACATGAAGCATTTTACCATATTCACTTTATCATTTTCATTCGAATATTGAGATTTTATGATTCCATGATAGTTTTGATCTATATGTCTAGCCTTTTAGCACTTGTAACACTTTCTAATTCCTTACATACAATTCCTCAAATGTTTTTGTAACACTAATCGGGTCACTAGTATGTCCTATTTTGAGTTTTATTTATTTATTTTTTTATTTTTTTATTTTTTTATTTTTTTTATTTTTTTATTTTTTTATTTATTTATTTATTTATTAATTAATTTATTATTTAATTTCTTGGGATTTGAATGTTGAAAACCTTGGTTTTTTTAGAAATAGGTCTATGTTCATGGTTATCACAAAGTTAGTAGTAACCATGCGGCTAACCACGCAAGAGGGGTGTTTAGGGAATAGTGTAATTTTTCATGGTTTTATTGGTTGTTCAGGAGTTTCTAGGAACTGTGTGGCCTTATTTTGGGGAGATAGTGGCTCCCACATAGTTGGAACATGGTTTTCTAACCATGTATCAAAACCGTTTGGGTTGTCCATATCATTATAATTTAGTGATTTTACCTAAATTCTCTTATAGGAATTATCCTAAACTCACCTATATTCCTTCCCTATATCATGTACATTATTTCCTTTGGCTTGGTGCTTCTTCCCCCTCAGTTTTTAGTGGATATCTTTTGATATTTAGTAGTTTATCTTGAGGTAATATTGATTTCTATTGTTTTTTCATCCTCAACCCTTGTTCTTCCTTTTTTATTCTATTTTTATAGAGTTTCAAAACCCTAGCATGCTATGTGGATGAACCTAGGGTTATAGGGGGTTTATGTTATTTATTAGTGGTTTAAGTTCATGAGGACCCCTACTACTCTATTCTTGTGGTTTTTATTAAAGTTCATGAGTTTTGATTCAATTTAGAAGTAAGTGTCTCTGTCTAAGGGTGATTTTCCATAGCTTACCATTGGTTCTTGATTTCCTTAGGTTTTTTTATCAAAATGAATTTAAATTGTGTTATTAATGATTTTTTTCTTAAATTTTGTTAGAAATTTTATGGTTTTAAATGGATTTTCAAAGATAATTGGATTTGATTTGTGCAACATGTTTGATAAAATGGATCAAAGAATATTTATTCTTTTAAATGGGATTTTGATGAGGATTTAAAGGATTTTTTCATTATGTTTAATGCTTGACTTGTTATAGGCATGTGTAGTTTATGAAATGGATGTTTATAATGTTTTATGTTATTATCGACATATAGCACATGGGATAATTTTGGTGTGTGTGTGAATGACATACAATTGAAGCATTAACCTATGTTGTGGGCTAGCTAGGGAATGTTACCCAAGGGACTGAGTGGGATCTTAGAAATAATGTTACCCAAGAGACTAAGTGAGCTCTTTGAAATAATATTTCCCATGTGGACCAAGAGCGCTCATGGAATATAGGGCTCGAGGAAGACTAATAAATCTTCCAAACTTTTTGTACTTACTTAGTTGGTTATAAAATTGTATCATATACTAAGTCATGATTTATCCCATTAGTTAGATCTCGTGATGCATTATTGTTTGTGCCTTGTTTTCTTAAGACATATTATTCTTTATGCCTCTTTCACTTATTCGAATATATGATTTTTCTCATGCTATACTTACACTTATTCCATGTTTGGGTGAGTGAGTATGTTTATGAAATGTGGCTTCACTTCCCCTTTATTTGAGCCTTATTTACTCATGATTTGAAAAGAGGGAATGTTTTGAGAAAAACTAAGGGGATATCCAAAGTTATGTTTTTAATTGAACTTGTTTTTAAAATTTATATTTGTTTAAGTATGGTTTTTAAACTAGATTTAATGGTTTTCATAGAGAAATACCTTATATAGATTCATGATGGTATCCTACTGGGATTTGGGCTCACACCCTATATATGCTTTTGGGTGTATGTAGACTTTGTTTTATGGGATATAAGTAAAGTTAAGGGTGCCATTATTTTTAGTGTCTCTCCTTGATTACCATCATCCATGGTTTTTTAGGTTATTGGAGATGATAGTCTCATGGAGTTTAGCTTGTATAGACTATTTTGGAATCTTGGATCATTTGGAATGTTATGCATCAGCCTCTTGGGCCTTATTATCATTTTGTTATTTTGTTTATATTTACCTATAGATATCTATGTATGTCTTGTTTATAAATTATAAATTATTGATGTTTATGATATCTGCTTTGGGTCATAGTTGTGTATGCTCTATTTGGATATTTATATCTATTAATGCTTCTTATTTATTAGAATGAATATCCAATTCATGGATTGGACATGCTAGATTTTTAATGGAAAAACTATTCCCAAATGGTTAAAGTGTGATGTCCTAATGCTTTTCACCAAACCATGGTGATCAAGAACATGATCCGGGCCTTGTGGTGTCTCAGTCAGGGTGATGAGTTAGTTTAGCCTAGTTTGGTTCATTACAAAAAGGTATCATGTCCCTATTGATATTTGGGTTCAGTTGTAAAAAGAATATAGGACTATAAGGACTCGAGAGGTAGGCATGGAGGAGTGCCTAGCCAACTCTTTTTCATTACAAACCATGGGTTTACATGGGTTGTTGGGAGTTGTTTTTAAAATTGGAACCTAATTTCAGGTGGTTTTAATCAAATTTGATGTTTTCATCTTTAAATATGGATTTTGGGAAGAACCAATGAGTGGATTTGAAAAATTTCAAGTTTCAAGGTGAAATGGGGGAGTAAAGTAGAGGAAAAAAATTTAGAAACATAGTAATAGAAACCATTTGAAACCCATGAATCCATGTATGAAATCCTTCCAGTGCTATTTTTCATGCTTGGTACAAGGTTTATCAAATTGTGTGGAAAAACTATGCACAGTTGAAAAATATTAAAATTTTTATTCACCCCTTCATAATATAGGATCATTATTGATTCTAATGATGGTTGTTTAGGGTTTATTATAAGGATTTTTATGGTTTAATTAATGTAATTTGAGACTCAATAGTATATTTAATGAGTTTGTGTCTTGTGTTTTGTAAAAAATTTGATACTCACATTTCATGCATGTATTTTTAAATATAAAATATAGTACTTTTGTGATTTAAATTTTTAATTATTTCTTGGATTTTTAATGATTTATTTATCTATGGAATGATACAATGATCTATGGAAAATGAGAAAAAAAATATCTAAATAGATTTATATTTTCATCTTAAGAAGGATTTTCATGATGTAAGATGTCCATGGAATGTTTTCAGTGCTTGGATTTGATGAGACGGGTTGAAATAGAGCTTAAAAAAATGGTCATTCACATTGTTAATGTCCTATTAAAAATGTGAAAATGGATGGATATCATGAATGAATGCATATAATAATGAAATGGAGCCCAATATCATAGGATTAAAATTCATGGTGTGACACACATGTCATGCCATGAAACATGACTAGTGACCCAGTAAATGATGTCGACACAAGAACTTCGATGGGGATATTCAATTTATGACCCCAAATGGTTGTATATCACTATGATTGACCCCAAAGGATATTAATGACTGTATTAATTAATATTAAAATCCAACTCAAGTGCTCTTAGGATCTATAAATATATAGGTGTGCTACTACTACCAAGGATTCATCCAAAGATCAAAGCATAGGGTAAGGTGTTTTGTTGTTGAGTCCTCCACCATTCCCTTCTCTCTATTTTATTTTTTGAAATTTTTTCTTTTCTCCTTCCCTCTTACTCCCCCATAACCTGCATTTTGGGGTGACTCTTGATCTATTTTGGGTGATATAGACAAAGGGGGTGGTGTTTTTTAATTTTATTTTTTTTATTTTTTTTATGTTTTGGGTTGCTGTAATTCAATATAGTTTCTATTTATTTCCTTCTTCTTTGGAATGAACATTGACCTAAGAATCAGGAAAATACATTTTTAATTTCCCAACTGATTACCCTAAATTAAGCAATAACATTGAATAGTTTTGGTTAATCATGTTTAAAAATGGTATCAAGACAAACTTGATTCATTAATTCCTTAAAGTACATGACCATGGAAAAGGTTGGATTTTTTGTGTTAAGAAGGGGATACCAAGAACAAGGATCTAAATCATTTAAAATCTAAAAAAACATGATCAACCAATTTAATTTATAAATTAACTAGCACCTGAACCCTAAATCTAAAAAACCTTGGAATGCTTTTTCAAATTCATTTCAAAACTAATTTCCCTCTTTACTCCCTATATTCAAAAAAATTAATCAATCACTTTTAAAATTCCTAAAATAACTCCTTAAACTATCTCTTAGGTTCAAACTTGAACTTTTCGTTGTCTACATTTTAATTATTTAGTCATATTCATTTGAGTCTTTACAAATTATTACATTTGGTTAGCCCCATGGGAAACTAAAAACTCCCTATAGGATTTCAAATTTTTGATGACATTGTTGGGGATGGTGACCAAGTAGGTTATGAACAATTACCACATTAGGGTAAAAGGAAAATAAATCCAAGAGATTCATCCTGAGCTATAAAAGACTCCAAGAAAATACTAGGTTGTAACCACGGTTGGAAAAGAACTAAACCAAAATGTTGTAAAGGTTCCACAAATAGATCTATGGTTGTAAACCCTCAGAGATTAAGGGTGGCCATCAAACATAGGACTGAAACTGAGCATCCCAGTTTCAGAAATTGTATCCAACCATATTGATATCAAACAAACCATCATCTGAATGATCTCCAATAGTGTGAAATTCTTTGTCCTACCACACAAAGATCTAAACTCGCACTTGGGAAGTTTTCTTGAACTCTGCAACATGTTTTAATTCTAAAACATCTCAATTGATGTGGTAAGGCTTTGAATTTTTTAATTTAATTGAGATATTGATCTCTTGAATGGATTCATATTTTCTTTCTCATTTCATCACCACATGGGATGAGTCAGTAAGAAATTTATTAACTCACTTATTTCCTCCTTTAAAATACATGGACATAAGGGTAAATATTCTTAATTTTAATCATTCTGAAAATGAATTTATTTACAATTATTGGGAACATTTCAAAGACATGAATCAAAAATACCCTCATCAATGTATATAAATTTGTATACGAATCCAAACATTTTATAAGGGTATTTCATAGAAAAATAGGTCCATCATCGATGCTGAAGTGGGTGGATCATTGATGAAAAAGTCTCCTAAGGAAAGATACAACCTTATAGATAAGATGTCCAACAATAGTTTTCAATGGTATTTGGAGGTAACCCAAACGCAATGGATAGACATGGTGGATAATAGCAGGATGTTTTCCCAAATGGAAACAACGATAAGAAAGATAGATGTAATGATGGATCTCTGAAACCCCCAAGGTACATACACTGAAGATTATAATTATGTTGATTATAATAGAAAAAATCAATTTTAGTGGTAGAAGACACTAAAAACACAATATCAAGGTACCAACCAAGTAAATATAGATAGTAATAACAATCACCCCAAGGTCCTTCACTTTCAAGACATATTCATGCCTTGGAAAAGGTATTAGCCAGAATTATGACCACAATTGGAGCTATGATTAAAGTGATAAATTAAGACTCAATTAGCAAGAATCTCACACTAAAAAATCTAGAGATTCAAGTTTTCAAAATTATTGATAAACTTAAAGAGAGGCTGAGAGTATTTTTACCAGCTTACCCCAAAGTACACCCATGAGGATATTTAAAATCTATAACCTTAATAAGTATAAAAGTCACTGAAGTACATCCTAATCTAAATAGGAGACAATGAGAAAAAAAAGTTGAAATGAAGTTGAAGAGATTGGAAATAAGTAAAATGATAAAGTTGAATAAGAAAAAGTATGGGAGGAACCTCCACCACTATACAATCCACATCTACCATTTCTAGAGTAGGTAAATCTAGGCAAGATAGAATCACATGGGTAATTTTCCTGAACAATTTAAAATTTTCATATCAATATTAATTTTATATAATATATTATTAATATTCCAAAATACTTAAAGTTTATGAAAGAACTAGTGATGAAAAAAAGTAAGTGGGAAGAAATCAGAACAATACCACTCACATGATAAAACTTTATTGTGGTGTCGAAGCACCTACCCGAGAAGAAACAAGACCCAGCTAGTTTCTCAATTAATATTTTTATTAGAATTAACAAATTTTTAAAAGATTTATGTGGTCAATTTGTGAGTTTCAATGTCATTTCATACACCACCTTTAAAATCTTGGTACTATAGGGCCTAAATCCCATAAGAGTTACACTTAAACTAGCATATTCAACAATGAAATTCCCATGAGAAATGATCAAAGAAATTCTAATAAAATTTGATAAGTTTATCTTATATATGGAATTTTTTTTTGCATTATATGGAAGAGGATAGGAAACCTATTATTCTTAGAATAGCATTTTTAGAAACTAGAATAACTTTGATCGACATAAAAAGTGGTGGTATGTGTTTGAGAGTGGGATGTGAACAAGTCAGTTTCAAAATACATCGAGCAATGAAAAACTACGACATGAAAATGGTTGAATTTAAAGAAGATGAAAGGTATGAAGTTGAAGAGGTTTCCATTTTGGAGTAACATCAAGATATATATGTTTTATACATGTAATAATAGACAAATATTAAGGATAAAATTGTAAATCTAAGAGATAAGATCACATCCAATGGAGGGACAGTTTCTACATAAAATGTTGAAGAAGGCCACTGGGTTTGGATGGTGTAAGAACTGAAGATTATATAAAATAATTGGTGGATAGTCCTGATAGAGGTTGAGAAGTTTCTAGCCCAAGGAATAATGATACTATTTTCATAAGAAGTCATAGGTCCCATATATGTAGGCAGGGCACAACTGAGGTCGTTTGCAGACCCTGACTAGGTATGATATTTTCAATCATTCGTCACCTAAACTAAAAAATGTAAAGTATATCTAATAATGTTAAAAAAAATATTCTGGGAGGAAATATGAGTTTTGTATATTTTTTTAGGCTTTTTAACTTTTATATTTTTAAGAAAATTCACACTACCCAAATATTTTAAAATTTATTTGAAAAAATGGCTTATACTTTCACTTGTTTTTTTCATTTTTTAGGTCTATTGAGACACTAGTGGGAAGCATGATAATAAGTAGCATGAAATTTTCACATCATGAGATGAAAATTCATGTCATAAACCTAGATAAACATTACTTTAACAGTCCAATCCTAGAGCTTAATTGAAAGGGGAGTAAGCATTTTAATTTTATATTTTTCATTTTTATTCAATACATTATTCTAAAATTCTGATTTTAAATATAATTTCATGCCTCACTCTTATTTTTTTCTTTAATAAACTAATCTAGGAGACATAAAATACTTCAGATAATTACCATTCCATGTTTTTTTAAATTTATTTTTCAATAAATTTGAATTATAAAATTAGGGGAAAGAATAATTAGAGATAATCATAGGGAATTATATTTAACAATTCATGATTTAAGTAGACTGGTTAATTTTTTGTAAATGAATTTTTTATGATATTTGGCCTACCTTAAATTCTTGATACTTGTGTTAACTAATTTTATTATTCATATTCATTTCCATGAGTGATTTTTTCAACCATTAATTCTCATTCCTAAGACATTTTATAATAGAATATTTCCCAGTCTTTCTATAGTATATTTTTTTAGATACTTGGGCATGTTCTCTTCTAGAACTTTATTTGAATATTATCAAAGATATTACTGAATATAATCACTTTTAATATAATTGGGACATTTTATTATTTAACCATTTATCCTTGGACCCACCTTGATATTTAATCCTACTTTTGCCTGTAGAATCCATGAATGACCTTGATAGGAAAAGCCCCATATTTCAATCCTATTATATCCTTTACTAACCAACTCTTAGTGTGATGCATTATATTCAAAAGAATAAGTTTAGGGGAGAGGTTATCCATGGTGGATGGGGACGTACATAATTAAGGAGATTTTGTTGGGGGTTTAATGTGATTTGGGGAGAGTCTATGTTTTCATTCTAATTTATTATTCACCTCTCTTTAAATAATATATATATATATATATATATATTTAAAAATATTTTTGTGTCTTGGGAGGATAAAAAATCACCATTATCAGACTGACAATATTTTGATCATGTGTGTTTAGGTGGTGGATATGATATTTTTATTAAGTGTAACTTTAAAAAAATAAAAAAAGAAAATAAAGGAAAAAAAAGTGAGAGAGCTTGATTCATTCATTATTCTTACTTTTATATGAACCCACTTTAAGCTTTAGGAAATGGGGACATGACATATTCATCATTACAAAAAAAATTCATTATACTTATCTTTTTATATCATGCACTATGATTTATATTAAAACCTCCTTTTGAGCCTTATTTTATTCATTATCCACCTACCTTAATCCTTGGAGACATTTTAAACTTAATGAAAATTCATCATGATTAATTTTTATCTCTGTATTTGTGTGGTGGAGATGTTAGATACCTTGGAAGCCTATGGAAACGGGAATGATTTGAGTTATGAGAAGAACTCCATTACATTTATTAAATTGAGTTATGAGTGAATATAATTCAATGTGAGGTAGACTAAAAGTGACATGCATATTAATAATGAATTTAAAATTTTAAATGAAAGAATGAAGAGTCGTGTTTAATTCTAAAAAAGAAAATTTAAAATACATGGTTGACTTTATTTTATTTGAAAGGTGAGGAGTTGATGAAATTTTCCTATGTGATTATTAAACATTTAAAATTCCCCATTTTATCAATTTATTTTATTAACATTACATTGAAAATCATGTTAATGTGATCTCCCTTTATAGTATGTTGAGATTTTATCCTTGAGGAAAAGTCTGAATTCAAGTGTGGGGAGATTTGATACTTAAATTCCATGCATATAATTTTTAATATAAAATAAATTACTTTTGTGATTTAAATTTTTAATTATTTTATGAATATTTAGTGATTTTTTATCTATGGTAGGATACAATTATTGATGGAAAATGAGAAACAAAATATCCAAATGGATCGATATTTTCATCTTAAGAAGTCTTTTTACAATGTAGGATGTCTAAAGGATGTTTTCAGGGCTTGGATTTGATGTAGAAGGCTAAAATATAGATTAAATCACTATAAATTGGTCATTAAAATCTTTAATGTCATATTCATGATGTGAAAATGGATTGAAATTGTGACATGAATACATGGTGTAAAGAAACAAAACCCAAGAGAATAGGCCGAAAATTTATGGTGTTCCATACATGCCATGCCATGAAACATGCCCAAGCGACCTAGTAAATGATGTTTATGTAGGAATTTGATAGAGATACACAATTTATGACCCAAAATGGTCATATATCATTGGTATTAACCTGGGAGGATATTAATGACTATATTAATGAATATTTAAAACCAACCTAAGAACTCTTGGGATATATAAATAGAGAGGTGGGATGCTGCTACCAGGGATTCATCTGGTGATCAAATCCCGAGTCGAGGTGCTATTTTTTTGAGTCCTCCACCATTTTTTTCTCTCTGTTTTCTTTTCTTCAATGTTTTATTTTCTCCTTCTCTCTTATTTACCTGTGGCGAGCATGATGGGGTATGTCTCGATCTATGTTTGGTGATGTAGATAAAGGGGGAAGGTGATTCTGAATTATATTTTCTTTATTTTTTCAATGTGTTGAGTGGAGTGATAAGTGTCAAAGATATTTATAAGATTTTTAGGTTTGGTTTACATTAGCTCTAGTTTTTATTCTTCTTAATATTAGTAAGGGTTATTCAATGTTTTTTAATGCCTTAGGTGTGGGGTTGTGGTGTGTATTGATGAAAAATGATCATGTGGTGGCTTATGACTCTAATAATCTACACCCATATGAGAGAAATTACCCCACCCATGACTTGGAGTCAATAGTTGTGATTTACATGTTAAATACTTAGCATCATTACCTCTTTAAGGAGTGATTAACAGTTTATTCATGTCATAAGAGCCTTAAGTACATATTAACCCAGAGGGACTTGAACCTTAGTAAGAGACATTGGGTGAAATATCTTTAGAACATTAATTTCAATATATCATATTACCTTGAGAAGGTAAACATGGTCATTGATTACTTGACTAGTAATTTACTGATCTAAGTATTGAAATAATCTATGGATGAGTAGGGTCTATTGATTTTTTTATGGTCTAACTTTAGAGGTGAAAGAGGATGGAGAGAAGGTGTTCTTGAACAGTTATTAGGTCACACTCTCTCTTATTGATAGAGTTCATTTTGAGAAGGAATCTAACCCTAAATGCTAGAAAAATATCATATCCTTAGATGGTGGTGAGACCTTGGGTGATTGGTCTCAGCCTCCATATGGTACCTTCTTCTTCAGGAAGTGTATGGTAGTTCTTTTGACCTTGTAGTAAGAGGTGATGAATTGGGGGAATCACTCTAATTGGTTCACCCCCCCCCCCTCATGGGGGTCTTAAAAGAGTTTTTAGGAGTAGGTATTGGTATCCTAGGATGAGATGATTAGTTGCTGATTCTATATCCCAATGTTTTACTTGACAGAGGATCAAAGCTAAGCATCATAGGTTGGTCGAGTTGCTACAACCTATTCCCATTCTAGTATATAAGTGGGATGAGATATATATATAATTTGTGATCATTATACCTCATACTTCTAGTGTTAAGGACATTATTTTGGTGGTTATAGATCGTTTGACCAAATTAGACCATTTCCTTCCCATTAGAGATTCGAAGAAGGTAGAGGAGCTCAGATAACTTTATGTTTGAGATATCATTGGGATTCAAGGAGTGACCTAAACTAGTTTTGGATTGGGATACCCATTTTAATTTTTTTTTTTTGAAGGGTATCCATAAATCTTTCAGGTTCCAGCTAAATTTGAGCATAGCATATCACCCACAGATGGATGGTCAGACTGAGTGGTCCATCCAAATTCTATAGGATATGCTTCATACTTGTATGCTTGAATTTGGGGGTTCATGGGAATGGTATATGTCATTGGTTAGGTTATCATATAATGATATTTATTATGAATTAATCAACATATATATCATTTTAAGGAATTTTATAGATAGTTGTGTTGATCCACATCATGTTGGGTTGAGTTGGGTGATCGTTCCTTATTAGGATTGAATCTCATTCAGGAGATGATATAGAAAGTATAGTTAATTTAAAGGAGGTTATAAATGTCTTATAGTCTCTATAAATTATATGTTAATCATCATTATCACATGTTATAGTTTTAGGTTGATGATCAGTTGTTTCTTTGGGTATTTCTTCAACTGATTCATCATTTCTTTGGAAAGAAGGAGAAATTAGTTCCATGTTATGTTAGGTTATTTCAGATTGTGGAGAATCTTATAAAGTTAGCATATTGGTTGGATTTTTTACTATGGATGAACTTTATTCAAAATATATTTCATGTATCTCGGTTGAAAAATTATCATTTGGACCCATCACATCTGATAGAGTGGGAAGACTTGGAGGTGGATCCTAACACCACCATTATTGAGCAACCTGTTTATATCCTAGATTATTATAAAAAGGCTCTCCATGGTAAATAGATCCTATTTTACTTTGTTAGCATGGTGATGATATCCATGATACATGGGAGTGGGAAGTCTTTATGAGGGAGCAGTTTCCTTACCTTTTTTCATATGTGAATCCTTGAGTAATTTTAGAGGATAGAAAGTGACATAGTGAGGATAATTAAGACACCTGTCGAGTCGCTGGTATGACTTCTTTTGATTTTTTTATTAATTCTTGGAGTTACTAGGAGTTGGTAGTTAAAACCTTCATTTTTTGGAGAAATAGTCTAGGGCTCATGATTATTGTGAAATTAGTAGTAATTGTGATTCCACACTATCTATGCACGGTTTTTATGGTCATGAAGAAGTTTCTAGGAAGTGTGTTTCCTTGTTTTAGGGAGACAGCAACTCCCAAATGGTTTATGGTTTTCCTAACTGTGTAGCCAAACCCCATAGGCCATACCACTCATTAAAATTTAGTGATTTTATGTAAATTACCTTATGGTATCTATCCTAAAATCATCCATATTCTCCCCCTATCTTGTGCACAACCTCCCTTAGCTTGAATTTTCTTCCCCCTCGTTTTTTTATCTCCCTTGATATTTGGTGTTTTAGCTCTAGGTATGCTTGATGTATCTTGGTTTCTTAATACGCTACCATTTTTCTTTCTTTATTATTCTATTTTATAGAGTTTTATAACCTTTTCATTATATATGGTCAATCCCAAGGTTTCGGGTGGGGAATTTATTCTATTTATTAGTGTTTTGGGTTTTTAAGGACCCCTCCTACTCGATTCTTATGGTTTTCATCGAAGGAAATGAGTTTTAATTCGCTTTTTAGGTAGGTGTCTCTATCTAAGGGTTATTTTATATGGATTAATTTTGGTTCTTTATTTTATTTGGTTTTTTTATAAAATTTTCTTTAAATGTGGTATTAATCATGGTTTACCCATGGTTGTTGTGATTATTGAAATTTGTTGAAAATTTGATGGTATTAAATGAATTTTCAAAGATATTTGGATTTGATTCATGTGACATGTTTAATAAAATGTATAAATGAGGATTAATAATTTTAAATGGCGTTTTTAAGGGGTTTATAATGAGTTTTTCATTATTTTTAATGATTGACTTGTTATGGGAATGTATGGTTTTTGAAATGGGTGATTGTATTATTTTATGTTATTGGAAACATGTGTCACATGGGAGACCATAGGTTTGTAATAATGACTTAGATAGTTTAATCCTCAACCTATATAGTGGATTGGATAGGGATTGTTACCTAAGGAACTAAGTGGTCTCTTGGAAAGAATATTTCCCATGTATATTGGGAGTGACCATGGAATATAGGGCCCACAGAAGACTGAGAGAGCATCTAAACTTGTTGTACTTACTTAATCCACTAGAAAACTATGTCTTAGACTAATTCATACTCGATCCCATTGATTAGAGCCCATGATGCATTATTTCTTATGCCTTTTTTTCTTGAGACGTCTTATGCTTTACACCCCTTTCACATATTTGGATATATGATGTTTCTCATGTTATGATTACGCTGATTCCATTTTGGGTGAGTGGGTATGTTTATGTCAAGTAGAGTCACTTCCCCTTTAATTGATCCTTATTTACACATTATTTTAAAAGATGGATTATTTTGAGAAAAACCAAAGGGATTCTTAAAGTAATGTTTTTAAGTGAACTTGTTTTTAAAAGTGAACTTGGTTTAAATATGGTTTTTAAAATAGATTTAATGGTTTAAATGGAGAATGGACTTATGTAGATTCATGGTGGTACCCTACTGGGATTTGGACTCACATTTTATATATACCTTTGGGTGTATTTAGACTTTGTTTTGCAAGACACAAGTAAAGGTAAGGGAACCTTCTTTACTACCATCGTCTATGGTTGGTTGTATAGGTGAAGATGGTGGTCACATGAAGTATAGCTCATGTAGAGAATTTTGGGATCCTATATTATTTGGGATGTTGTGTATTTTCCCCTTGGGAATTATTCTCATTTTGAGATTTTTTTTATATTGACCTATGGATATCATGTGTATATATTGTTTATAAATTATAAAATGTTGATGTTTATAATATAATATTTGGGTTATGGATTTTTATGCTCTATTTAGATATTTATATCTATTGATTAATCTTATTTATTATCATGGATATCCAATTAATGGATGGGTCATGTTAGATTTTTAAGGAAAAAAAATTTCCCTAATGGTTAAAGTGTGATGCCCTAGTGCTTTTCATCAGCCCGTGGAGATCAAGAATGCTCTTCGGGACTTGTGGAGCATAGGTCTGGGTGACGGGTCTGGTCAACCTGGGTCAGTTCATTAAATTTTTTTCCTACACTTTTTGCACATGGGTAAATATATTTTCTCCCCTTATACTTTATAGTCAAAATTCTTCCCAAACTCTTACTTCATTCTTCCCTTCTTATCATTCAGTCCATAAGACCAACGCAGATCTTCAAACTCTATCTCCACTTTGAGAGAACTCTAAACTATATCCTCATAACTCCCAAAGTCTTGGATATGATAGCTTTCAATAGATGTGATTTTATTCTTCTAAATAATTAAACAATATACCTATCATAACAAATGAAAATTCTTGAAACATATCACAAAAGCCTTGTAGAGTTAATTTCATAACATCCCATTGATTTGTCCTCCTTTTGATTCATCTCAAGTAATTCCTTTTCTATTTTTTATTGGAGGGTATAATGAAAATACTTATTGAAAAATATTTTTTTGAAATATTCTCATTCCATATATTCAAATTTATCCTTTTTCTTTAATTTTTTATGAATGTCCACCACAGATCAGATTCTCCCTCTAAGCGGTATACTTTCAAAGTAAGTTTGTTATGATGAGAAAAATATAGTACATAAAATATATTATATATAGTGTTGATCCATTATTCTATGATCAATAAATTAGAGGTTCTAATAAAATAAAGTGGTAATTAATGCATGAAGAATTTAACTACTAGTTTTTTCTTATTTGGTGAATCTAGGTACTCCACATGGTTTAGGTTATTATTCATAACATGAGATAATTAATTCTTCATCATCATGAAATTTTCAAATCTTAATTCCATTATATTATGATTTTCATCATTTAATTTCCAATCACATCCATTATTTACATGATTCCTTTTATTTCCCACTATTTTTCTAAAATAGGAAAACTTAAATGAGAAAATCACTATTATTTGTAATTTTATGATAATAATTCTGAGGATATTTTAATCCTAAATTTTTTTAGGATCATAGACTTAAATCTTTTCTAAAAAATAAATAATTACTTTTTATATATATAATTCATAATGGTTAGTAAATATCATGTGAATCTCTTAAAGTATATACCCCAATAGTGTCAAATTAGGTGTGTAGTTAGACCCACTTATTTTACACTGAGTGAAGGTTGATTTAATTCCCTACCAAAAAATTTTAGGGTTATTAACCCTAGTTGAATCTATGTTAGAGCTTATATCTACTTGTTTATATCCAAATATGGATTCCATTACTAGTAATCCACATGATCTATACGTTACCAAAATTTTATGATTTTTTACTATACTTAAACTTATACCTAGGGTTTTTACTAATGTTTTCTAGTCCAAATTTCCATAAATAACTAAACCTTTATTTGATACTAACTATATAAACCCATATTTTTTAAACATTATTTTTAATATATTTCTTTAAAAAAATGTTGTATTAATAAATTACTCCAAATCTTTTGATGTTTTGTGTTTTGGAAACTGGGTATATAATACATGAAGTGTATAGATCAAAAAACATAAACTTTGATTAATTATCTTGGAAGACTCCTTTATTATTATATCCTAGGTTACCTCACTGCAAATGATTTCTTGATGATATACATTAAAAGAAATGGATAGCATAAAACCCAATAAGTGGATCAAAAAAGGAAATGGAATGTAAGTGATCGTCATAGATAAAACATGAGGAATAACATAATATCATAATATTGAGTATATGAGATATAATACGAAAATGTGGCTACAACATAAAAAATGATACATTCATAAGTATATCACCATGGTTTATCATGGTACCATGAAACATTACCAAGTTATACTTCCAAGGTATCATAAACATGTAATATTTAGATATTAACTCTTTATACAATGTATTTGAGTGCTATTATAGCACACCCTTCATATGCCAGACTTTATTTGTGTCACATAGATCACATATCATACAAAAGTATTTCATTATTTTAACCCATGAGTAGGTAATATGGGTTTCATACATGTAAGTCCCAAATTAAATAAGTATATTCACATATATATGAATAACCTTGAATGAAATTGGGATTGGGTATTCACAATATAAAAGTATGTCATGTAAAATCAAAGAATGATTTTAGTAATATAATGGGTATACATAACAAATTATGGAATGTGATTAATGAGAGAGAATGGTAATATCACATTAATAGGGAATCATTTGGACAATAAAGGAATGGTTATAAACTTATGAAAACATAATTAATTGGAAATCAAAATGCTTATTACAAAATATGTACTTGAATGGGGAATAGGAAAGAGGAAGATAACTCTTACCATGCATGGTAGATTCTTAAAACTTGAGAAGAGATCCTTAAGACCTTATAAACTCCTTAGAGATACTGTTGAGAGAAAAAATGAGAGAAAATCCATGATCAATGGATTTAGAGTAGAGAGGAATGGGATAATGGGTGGGTATTTATTGCAAATGGGGAGGAATTATTTATTAATTTCTAAACATAGGCCTTGAACATTTATGTTATAAAAAAATTAAAACCATTGGCCTTCCCATGGTTTTAGCCCATAGAATTTGATATGTAGGGACTAAATTTTAGTATTTAAATTTTTAAGAATCTAAATCCTTAAAATAATATTATTTTGGATGTGTAAGTGATTCTTATTCATAAATAATTGTTTTTAAAATCTTAAAGTATACTTTAGGTCTTAGAATAATATTTATAGGTATGGAAAATTAATTTTATTACTTGAAAATGCATTATTTTAATTATAAAACTCATGTTTTTTCAATATAGATTTTATATTACTTATTAAATCATTATTCAGTCATTATTATGTCATAATACTTATCGTATATTTATACAGTATTTTACTTTTTACCCAAAAATTTGACTATCTCATAAAATTATGAAAAATCACCACTAACTTACTACTAGAATTTTTTACTAACTGATGGTTTTGAACCATTATCATAGGCTTAGACTTCATTTATAATTTATTATGGTGTTGTTTTACTTTTATTTTATTCCTTTCCAGTAATTTCTAGTGTGATGGGTCTGATTTGGTTTGGTTCAATTGTGTTAGTACCTAATAAAACTCAATTGGTTATAAAAAAATATCTGGTTTCTCTCATGCTCTTGTATATTAGTGCAGCCCAAAGTGTGCATGTGATTCATAGCACCTTTTTTTGTATTTATTTCTAATTAATCTTGAAGAATAAAATTCAATAAAAATCATAATAATTTAATTTTCAATCAAAAACCACTTAAAATCATTAATCTTTAAATAAGAGATCATTTACTAGTATTGTGCAACTGGATAGTCATTGACAACTATTATACCCTCTAACTTGGTGTTGAGTCTAATCCTCTAACGAACATACAGCTTATACTTATATGACTGCCATAGTTCCTCTAGATCCATCAATAGTGTTTCCTTCACAGCTTAACCATCAAGAAATTTAAATTAAATTTGTGACCAACATATTAATTCATATAAATAAAATAATAATATATAATTCAATTTAACAAATTTTCTTAACTATATCTCAACCCATACATTCTCCTTGATTTTATTATTTATATGCCTCTATGAGATTGGTTTAATCAAAATTATGTCATTATACCTAGATAACATTTTTTATAAAACTTATATATTTTCTATCATTTTTACAAATAATTTGGTTATATTCATTTCACTCTACCATGATTTGTGTTTGATGGTTCAAAACTTCACGCATACGGGTACACCGATCTCACTTATTAGAATATCTTTCTAAAAACATAAAATAAAAAAAAAAATTAATACACATTACAACTGAAATAAAATTACTATGAATATATACTCAATATATTATTATCATTATGCTATAATATATCAATGGGTTGTTCGAAATCAATATCCTGTGAAATATGTGTATTCTCCAATGCATGCTCTAGGTAATCTGAAACTTGTGGAGTATAAGTAGAAGGATCTTGGTCATAAAATCCTAGATGGATAGGAGTGGAAAATGGAGTTGATATAGAAGTGGTAGGAAAAGGATAAAATGGATTAGGACCATCATAGGATATGGAAATTGTGTATGAGAAGTAGATCTTGACTGAAATGATGATGAAGACATAGGTGGGAACATCTTTGGAACCTCAAGTGGAAGAGGAGGAGAAAAAAGTGAGGTAGATGAGATATCTGATGGTGGTTCTGTGTGTGAACAGGTGTGATGGGTTCTATAAGTACCTCTATTGGTGCCTCCACTTTATTGGCCATTATTATGATCCCTATCAATAGTCTTAGTAGATATATATCATGGCTCTAAATAGTGTCCCTAAAATAAATTTTATAAAGAATAAGAAAATGAAATATAATATATTTGTAAGGACCCTAACTCTAGTAGCCCAGTGTAGGTGGATAATTTATTACATTGGCACTAGATTCAATCAATCACATCCCAAAGTAACAAATATTTTAGTAGTATTTGTAAACTAGATACATTCTTGAATCTCACATTTCATTTAAAGGCACAAAATACAAAACATAGTGAAAGTAAATATGTTGCATCCTTAAACTCATTCAAAGATTCCTTCTTTATATCCTAGAGAAAGGAAAAAAAATAAGGGTGATATTTGATGATCAGTAATGGTTACATATAATGTAATATATCATGATTAAATAGGTCATAGTCAATATGGAAAGGTTAATAATTGAAAACACATGTCATTTAATTAATAACTTGAGCATGAAGAATAATATGGAAGGAGTAAATGAAGATAAAATGATGTTATTTAAATAATCAGATGATTTTGAAACTTATCCATATATATTATTCAAAATAATCACATGGACATCAATAACTGATTCCATAATGATGGAATGCATAATGTCATACATCTGAAACTTACCATCGAGGCCTTGTGCCAAGACAGTTTAAACTATGGGTAGGTATACACCAAAAACCCATTTAATAAGACTAGTAAAATGTTTTGTCTCATTATTCCTATAGATGTGTTGAGGGGATACATAATTCTTATCCCCACCCATCACATAATAACTCTAATTCATTCATCATATGAATAAACAATACAACTTAATCAATATGCCTTTAAAATCAATAATTTTCTCATGCATTCATCATATGAATAAAAAATAAAACTTAATATATATAAATGGAATCATAATATATCATATCAAATTGGAAATATATACATCACATGAAATAAAAAAGTGGAGATTATGGTATATGTATCATGAAAACAAAAGCATGACGAGAAACCCTTACCTCGGGACCAACTTCTCTCGTATGTGTTCAATCCTCTAGTATAAAAAATGTATATTTATTATAAATATTCTTCATAAAAATAATAATATATTTCATACCATATATGATTTACTTATAACCTTTTATCACTAATATATTAAAAAATACTTATTCAAATCACTATTTTGAGTGATAACTGCTTCGTTTTTCATGTATGTTTTGGTTCAGTAGCTTTGGTCCTTGTACTTTGATCATGGTTATATATTATTAATAATTTTATTAATGATATAAATATAAAAATATTCATTAAATTTATTATTATTACCATCCATATAAATTGTAAATGAAAAACGGATCACATCGCTTCGTGGAGGTGGTAGTCCACACATACGCACGAGCGGCATTATCATCTTCCAATGGATTGGAAGGTTAGAATGTATATATGATAAAATAATTACATAAGTATATTTATGTAATAAATATAATATATATTAATTATTTCCATATTTATAACCATCCAAGTAAAGAATTGATGAAAAACAAATTACACCACTACATGAAGACGGTAAGTCGTACGAACGCACAAGCAATGTTTTCACTTTTCATAGGATGGAAAAGAGATGGAAAATGGTTGTACCATAATCATAATAAAATATTTTTATATTTATGATATTGGAGTTATTATTTTAATATGTTTAAAATATATTTAGAGTAATTTTAAGAAGAAATAAGTTTGAAAGAGTCGGTAAAGACGATTACCTCTTCTTCGAAGGAGATCCTTTAGATATTTTCTTAAGGAGCCAAGGATTGGTCTCTTAGAAAGACCAAAAACTCTATAACTTGAATAATGATGTTGTGAAGAGTTTTTTATAGGGTTTTTTCTAGCTAATAGGCTCTATGTGGTGTATATAAGAGAGTATAGGTGGTGCCTTTTTATAGTGAATGAAAGGACACACATTGAATTAAAAATATATATATAAATATAATAAATTAATTTTCATGTGAAAGTGACAAAATGTGGCCATAATTTTAAATATAAAGTAGTATATGGTTGAAATATAATAAAAAAATAAATTTTTTATAGGTTTCAGTGGTATTTTAAACCTTATTTTTGGTTTAACCCCTTAGTTAACATATTTTAACCTTAACTGTGGTAACAGCCTTTTCACTCTTAAAGGGTTATAATTTTACTTTTTAAGGTAACAATTAAACCATAAATGGAAAATGTATGATATTTTAGACCATATATTATCCATATTTCCCTATTTTGAGATTTTTATAATTTTTAAATAATTTAATAAAACATTATTTTCATAAAATTTCATTAATGTCATTTTTTACTCTATTCATTTAATTTAACTTTAAAGGCATCGAGATAAAGATTTAATTTGAACATAGAATTTTAAAAAATCTCTAATATTTCATATATATCTATAAAATTCACGAGTTACTGAAACTAATCCAAAAAATATTACTTTTAGAGTTTTGAATATAATTTATTTTATTTTTTATTAATTGAATAAATACTATATCGGTGTTACGTAAGCATTTAAGGTAATTATTTAAAAACTAAAAATTATAAATAAATTAACATGATAAATAAAATTAATTTATATTTCAGATAAACATTTAGAACCTAACATAACCTTTTTTTACCCTTATAATAAAATATTAGAGATATTAATGTCAAGAGTGTGACATTTTTTACTTTATCTTTACTTAAATTAATTTAAAGGTCATAATCAAAGAAATATAGCACAAAGTTACCATATATTTGAGACTTGGATGGAAACTTCCAAACTTCACCTATAAAATGGGATAAATACAAGTGTTAGGGTCATTTTTTAGTCCTTGTCAAATTATTTTTAACATTAATTACCTGATTTACCCTTACTATTGTGGTAATTATTTACTATGATTACTATTCATAATGACAAAAAATAAGAGACATATTCAAAAAAAAATACCTCATGATTTAAAAAATTTAATCTATTTTTTAAGATTAAAATTTTATAAGTGGTAGAAATTAATTTAAGATTAAAATTAAAAACGCAATGAAAAAACATTTTTTTAGAAAAATGCCTTTTAAGTATAAAAATGTTTTTATACCAAATTCAACCATAAAATTGATTATAGTGAACTTAATTACATTATTAATAATATAAGATAACTAATTTTACTTTGAAAACATTTTAAAAAAATGAAACTTTGTAAATAGTAGAAACAAAAATATTATTTTCAATGAAAATCGGTATTTTTCACTGTTCACTGGAAAATAAATCTTTTCAGAAAAATCCCAAAATTTCACTATAAGTTAATTTTTATATTATTATTTCATAATTATTATCATTTTATAAAATAAATTTTCTAAAATGGTAGTGATTTGAGCTATAATTTTTAATATTTTTACCTATTATTCCTTGAAAATACCCCCAATTAATTCAAATACTGGGTAAAATAATGATTTTTTGTTGATTTCCACAATCTGGACTTAAATGTTACAATGAATAAATTAATTATTTTTAGTGGTAAATTCATTATTTGGAATTAAATTTTCAAATCCATACATAAACATAAAATCAGTTTTTAAACTTTAAATTCAATTCAAAACATAATTTCTTAAATGGATTCATTTTTTTAGTATCAACTCTACCAGTCATTTTTTATAAATTAAATGGAATACATATATCATAGTTTTTGAATATAAAAAAAATTATTTGAATTACTTTTGAAGTGATATTAATTTTTAATTATTGATATAATGTTTTTTAAAAATTTATTAGAAGTAAATATTGCATTGAAGAAAGAATTTATTTTTGATCTTGTAGGTGGAGAAAAATATGCAAAGTCCTCACACAGTTAGTATAATAACTATGTGTACCTAACCATGCAGCATTTTAAAAACCACACTCATAGTCAATCACATAATTGTGAGACACCCTATCGTAAGAATCATTCATGGTCAGGTGAGTGACTGTGGCTCCCATCATGAGTCGGCCATGAGCATGCACCTTGTCGCACACTATCACCTTTATGCACATTTTCTCCACAGTCACCATCAACCTCAACTGACCACACCTTCATCCACCTTACTGCGGTCACCTTCAAAGTCATACTAGTCACCACCCCTATAAATATCAAAGGTGAACCACAACCCCAAAAAACCAAAAGAGAAATCAACCAAATTAGAATCAATATGAGAATCCCCACTCATGACCAAATCCATAAAATCCTAAACCAAATTCAAAACAAGGTGAAACAAATCCTGAACCTAAACTCACCTATGGATGAAGAACATCAACCCATGTTCATTTGCAGGATGATCTAATCTCATCTCCTATATCTTCAAGGACACATATTTCGTCCATTGGTGAAGATAAGAACCCAAATCTATTGAAGACTATCATGTTGGATCTGAGAAAACCCCCAAGGATGACAACAAGAGAAGAGATTGAACCCCACCACAAAATCCAAGTCGTTGTCGTGCCTATCGAAGTTGACCAAAGCTCCACCTCCCACGATCTCTCCACTAATAAGATCCTTGGATGAATCTAAATTGAAGAAGGATGCCTCACCATAGAATAAGAGAAATTCCATTATAACCCTGTATACACAAATTCCCCCCTAAAGAACCCTTTGGTTGAAACTTTGTGGAGAAAAAGGATCTCGACAGTGCTGGGAGGAGAAACCTCTGCTGTGAGCTCCACCAAGCTTGAAGGAGAAGTCGTACCATCCTAACTTCTCCCCTTAATCCAACCTAATAAAAAAACAAATAAACAAATAAAAATAAATAAATATGTGTGTGTGTGAATATATATTAAAAGACAATAATAATAATAATAACTATATACATATTTATATAATGTATATAATATGTGTATTTATATATATTAGTATATATTTATTAATATAAAGTGTATATATAATTATATATACCTATATATATAATAATTACTATATTTTTTATGCTTACAGTGATAATCCAGACTCAATCTATAGCATCCCTCCTTTTTATCACATACACTTTCATTACATTTTACAAAACCGAGGATCTTTAAGGTTTAGTGTCTTCGAAACCAGGAACTTAAAACATGAAAACATAAAACATTCTTCTTAAACACTTGAAAGGATTCTACTCATGTTCATCCTAGGTTCATTACTGCATCTCATAACCTGGGGACATACATCAAAAGAAAGGGTGAGCAGAAATCCTAGTAAGGGAAACAAGGGGAAACATTTAACATGTGAACTTGGGATACATCAACAATGTCATGAAAAAGAACTTTAAGGCATGAGAAAGAAATTGTGAGGCATATCATAATAAAAATAACGTATTTCATAACTTGAAGATGTGGCTACAACATTTAATATTGACAATCATCCTGTTTCACCAAGGTTCATCCCCAAGGTGTCTTAAAAATTACCAAGGTTATTCACCAAGGTATCAGTCTAAAAGGTCATCTCTAGAGATTAATTCTTTACCCAATGCATTGGAACGCTATCAGGGTGCACCCTTGACATGTCTTTATTATCATGTGATCCACATATATCATCATCAATCATTTCATAAACAACCCATATCACATAAAAGAAATGGGTTTCTTTTCATAATCATAACGTTTTAAAAACTGCTTTAAAGACATGATCTTTATGTCACTTTAAACCCACAGAAAGTGAAAGAGGGTCTCATGTATGTAAATCCCATAATAGAACAACTTGGTATATATGTTAATACCCCTATATAAGAGAGTTCTTTGAGTATTCACTTAATAAAATAAAAGAACTTTAGAAAAAGAGCGAGACATTTTGAGATGGAAATTCTGCAGCATAACAGCTATGTTTTGGGGTTTAAGAAAACATTGAAAATAGAGGGGACATGGGTAAAATATTCATAAATGATCCATAAAATAGTAGGGGGACAGAATATAAAGTATTTTATAACATGGTAATGAAATTTTAAAGATATACCATATGAAATGAAGAACATTAAAGGAAGACAAAAATAAGATTTCTCTTATGAAAATTCGGCAGCCTAACGGCGTCACTTAAACTTCAACAAAAATGAATTGAAAAGATCAAATAGGGTCTCTCATCATATGAACATAAAATTTCAGTATGATAGATATAGAGATCATACCCCAATATAATAAAAAGGAACTTGAAATACTTTACATGAAAGTAGAACTTTGAAAATTGAGAAAGGTGAAAGAATCCCTTAAAAATTCGGCAGCCTAACGGCGTCACTTAAACTTCAACAAAAATGAATTGACGAGATCAAATAGGGTCGCTCATAATATGAACATAAAATTTCAGTATGATAGATATAGATATAATACCCCAACATAATAAAAAGGAACTTGAAAGACTTGACATGCAAGTAGAACTTTGAAAAATGAGAAAGGTGAAAGAATCCCTTAAAAATTCGGCAGCCTAACGGCGTCACTTAAACATTCATAAAATGAAATGATGAGAGTAAGAGGGGGTATCTCGTCATATGAACATAAAAAAGGACAGTATAATGAATATAAAATAACATCCTTCAACATAAGAACATGGAGCATAAAAGAAATGACATAAAAGAGATCACTTGAAAAGAAAGAGAGGGGTCGGATCCCTTACCTTAAAACGTAACTCTTAAAACTCAAAGGTTGGGACCTTGAGGACTTTGGGTAACCTTGGGATGACTCCTTGGGAGGTAATGAGACCATATATTCGTTGGGGGAGATTTGGGAGTCGAATGGATGAGAGGATGGCTTGGTATTTATAGGGAAAGTGAGGGGACAAGGCATTAATGGCCAAGGGACACCTCATTGGTGGTTTTGGAAAAACCATGGGCTTGCCCATGGTATTTGCCCATGGTATTGGCCACTTGGGATACCTCATACCTTATATTACTATTCATAATTCGACCATATTTATTACATACTTAATACATCATTTAATGATGTCATTAAACACCCGTAACTTAAAAACTGTATTTTCACTATTCATCGAAAATTCAACTTTCTCAGAAAAATCCCAAAATTTCACCTTAACCAAATATGGATGCTCTGATTTTAAAAATGAACTCCATTTTATAAAAATAATTTTCTAAATATTTTTAATTTAATTTTTAAATAAATACACTATTCACCAAAAATTCATTTTTTTCAGAAAAATCCCCAAAAAATACATTAACATAATATCGATGCTCTGAGTTCAAAAATGAAATCCATTTTATAAAAATAATTTTATAAATATTTTTAATTTAATTTTTAATTAAAAAACACTATTCACTTGAAAAAACTAATACTTGACTAATAATTTATGAAACCGTTATTTAACCATTTTATTGAATCTCATTACTTAATCAAGGTGCCTAGATTATATTAATACTTTCTTTAAGTGAGATTACTAATCCATTTGGTCACATTACTAATCCTAAGCATAAAATCACTATTCATAATTTACTATTCATAAAAAATCAAGTTGATCTTATTAGACTCTAAATTTCATACTAAACATAATTATAGAAGACCATTTTTTGAAAATCATTACAAATTTTTAATTATTTAAGGTTTACATAAATATTTTTAAAATGTCATTTTTCTAAAATTCATCAAAAATATGCATACTATATTTATCCGGTCATTTTAAAATTAATAAACTTCATCATAAGAAGAAATCCCAATTTTTATTTAAAACAAATGATTACACAAGGCAATTACGGTCTCCTTACATAGCCCTTTATCACACCAGCATAGGACCTAAGTGTAAGGTGTGCTAAGGTGAGAGAATCTGAGGGAGGCTTGGCCAACATCGCACGAGTAGTAATTTCTATCATTTTGAACTTCTCGCAAAGGAGATTCCTTTCTAGCTTCACACAATGAAGTTCGGCTTGGTTTTGGTCCAGAGCAAAGCCCAGTGGTGTTACCTCCTTCCCAAGTTCTGTTAGATGGGATTCGATCGGTCCAAGACTATTGGGTGAGGCCATCGAATCTTCTTTCTATATTAATTAACCAAGATTACTTGTATTTAGAGACAATAATCGAAATGTTTAGTTTCCAGTGGTCATATTGACCAATGGTCATATAATAGTCAAAACCCAGCGGTCTCATTTTAATTATACTCATGTTATCAAATGAAACAGTTTTGTTGAGTATAAAAAATAAAATAACATACAAAATTAGGAAACAAGATTTATTCAAAATTTCGGGTCGTTACACAATCCCATCATTTGAAGTCCAAGATGAGGCCCAATTTCTATCACTTACACAAATACCACCACAAAAAATTTAAACAAGTCTAAATATATGGGAGATGGTAAAGAGAGGATGTGTCAGCAAAGTTGATCTTAACCATTCACCTCGACATGTGGAACTCATCTGAAGAAGACAAAGGATCTTAAATATATTCACTAAATTTAAGGAAGATTTCATCATCTATAAATATGTCTTTCCCTCTCCCATTGTAAATATCCAGTCTCTGCTAACTGTATTCGGACTCTTCTGACTAGGATTTTCTTGTTCCTCTTAGTTTACTTCCTATTATTTGTTTTTGTATCTTTATATTTATTCCATTTTATTTTTTTAGTTGTATTGTGCCATTCTCTTCTCCCCCAATTATTTATGTTTTTCTTTAACATCTACTCTGTAATTTGATCTTATGAAACTCCAAGTCATGGAGAACTAACCCAAGGGTTATAGCCTTGGGAGATATCACACAGGAACCATGTTCTTTTTAATAATATAAATTCCACCATTGATGTAGTGGCGAAATTGGGGGAAGTAGATCGATGGTATTCATCTTCTCTCTCATATGACTACTACATCCTCAAATATATCAAAACTTATTTCCTTCCCTTTCTTGATTCACGGTACATACCACTGGAGCACTGTGAATTGAGGGATGAACAGCATATGATGGAGTTGGGTGTTGAGATAGTGAATGTCTCGATCGAGTGTGTTTATTTTCTCTTCACTATGGAGGAGGCAGAACTGAATGTATCAAGGGATATCTCTCTTATGTATATTCAAAACCATAATTTAGATAGATGATAGAAATGAAAGAATGATATTAAAGCCATTGTCGGATAAGAACTATATGGAAATGAATAATATGTGTGATTTCCCCCGGATATTACCCCTTTCACCCACTATTGTGTCTTCTATTTTAATTTGTTTTAATTTTGTTTAATAAAAAACAAAAAAAACATCACTGGATGCTTTCAAAATTAAAAAAAAAATACATAAGTGTTAGTATAGTGAGGCTCTCAACCCTTTCCCCTTAATAGAAGACCATATTTGACCACTATTCTATATTATGAGTAGAAATTCTATTTTACCGTGACCCATGACAATCGCACGATGATGCAGAAATTAATTATAATTATCACGCACAAAATTCAAAAATAAATCCATTTTTGAAT
The DNA here is from genome assembly GCA_963277665.1 of Viscum album. Lineage (NCBI taxonomy): Eukaryota > Viridiplantae > Streptophyta > Magnoliopsida > Santalales > Viscaceae > Viscum > Viscum album. Next base: position 1,240,859,822 of record OY728153.1, read on the forward strand.
AAAACATATTTATAAAGTATAAAATGATTTAAATGAAAATTAAGTACTTATTTATTATAAATAAATTATATAAAACCTTTATAAAACTTTTAATAATGTGGTTAACCTTACTCATACCTTCCAATTCAACGGTTAGGTTATAACTATCATATTTAAATAAGAATATTTTGTGGTTCGTTTAACCTCAATGTTGCGTGTTGTATATTCTATTAAATATAGTGCTCTCTTAAAATCTTGGGGCATTAAAATATTGTAGGTGATAAATATTATAATTAATATATTTACTAAGGGGACCAGGGGAGGCAGTCCTAGAGCTCTCATTATTTGATCATTGTTAAACAATCTATTCCTATACGTACTTCTTCAATATCTTTCATATTCTGTATAGAAATTTAATACATTTTTTATATTTTAAATACTATAGAAAAATATAAACAAGGCATAAAAGGTGTTATAAAATTATTAAGGCATACAGAGTGAAAATCCAAATAATTTAAAAGAGGTTACATGGCATAACCAAAGCATATAAATTGGAAGTTAAATAAGGTATAAAAGATATCATGACAAAATAAAAGCATAAGAATGAAACGTGCATTTTTGGAAAATTGTTTAGGTGTCATGCTATGTAATAGTTAAGATAAAAAATTAAACTAGTTTATGTGACACCCTGAGATTTTATATTATATTTCTCTTTAATAAAGTTTATTTCTTCGATAGTATTTGTTACACGTAGCACCGAGTTTAAATAAACTGTGATCTTCTATTAAAATATCATTTAATAGTTATCATCTAGTCATTGGGTTGGTGGGTATAAATAGGACTAAATAAATTGTTAAAATGTATGTTTTACACAAGTATAAAATAAATTAATTGGTTATTAATTAATTAGAAATTAAAATAAAAAACAATTGAAAATAAAGGATATGTTTTTCTAAAAAACAGTTTTTATGCACGCAACATGTTTTTATCTTAATAAATTAAATTAATCACTATTGGTGAATTGTTTTAATGAAATTTATATATTATATATTCGATAAAAAAATTTAATATTCATTCAATATTTTTATTATACATGATATAATAATAAATCTGGTTTTGTGCTTAAAAACTGTATTTTTTTAAAGCGATTTTCGTCACGTTTTGTGAAATTATTTTAAAATTAAATTCTAATACATATAGAGATTGAATTTTCTAAAATTGATTATATATTTTAATTAGGATTTATAAATTTTTTAAATATTTCACTTTTATTTTTAGGTGTTATGAATGGTAATTGTGATAAAATTTATCACCTTGGTAAAGAGTAAATCGAGTTAATATAGGTTAAAACAAAGTGATAAGGCCATAATTATTAATTATAATTATTATTTGGTAAATATAATTTTAAGATTATAACATTAGGCTTGAAATTTATTTTTTTAATTGACACTTGTCCCTGAAAGTGTCCTATATAATATTTAAATCAAAGAAAAATATAATATGTCACACTCTTACTTTTAAATATATCTTATGTGTCCAAATAGGGAAAAAAGAAAGTTATGAAAAAATATAAATGTATATTTTTAGAATTATGAAATTATTTTCATGATGGAAATTTATTTCTAGTTTTTAGTCATTATATAATTTACTTAAATACTTATGAAACAATGATGTGGTATTTCTTTAATTAATGGAACAATAAAATAAATGATTTTAAAAATATTAAAATTGATATAATTTGAATGAGTTATAGTGTTTCATAAATTTTATAAAATTTTATCACAAATTAGTGTTTTTTTAAAGTATTATATTCTAATTAAAACTTTTTATTTATGTATTTTAAGCCAAATTAAATGAATAGTGTCAAAATTGACAATAATGATATATTATAAAAATAAAATTTTATTAAATTATTAAAAAATAATTTTAATCTCAAAATAGGAAAATGTGATAAGATATAGTCTAAAATATCATCTCTTGTCCATTTATGAGTCAATAGTTACTTTATAAGTAAAATTATAACCCTTTAAAAGTAAAAAAATCATTATCTTGGTCAAAGTAATGGGTTAATTATGTTCTTAAGCCAAAAGATGAGATTTAAAACACCTCTTAAACCTATACAAATTCTATTGGTTAATATTTTTAAAAACTCATCCTATGAAAACTTAAAATATTTATCCCTTTGGAACCATTTTTATTGATAATGACTTTGTTATACTTTATTCTTTTAAGAAATTCCAAGTCTATCCTCTCCCCACTTATAAAATGAGATCACTCCTTTCTCATATTTGCACAACATTGAGCCTTATAGCTCAAAAAAACCTACCAATTTCTCTTAAAAACATACCTATAAATATTATAAAATTTATTTTCTTCCAAAAATAAAAATTGTATGGTCCTTAAGAGTAGATCCAAAGGAGTTCTTCCAAAGAAGAGGTAATGCCAAAACTAATCAATTTATTTTTACTTTTCTTTTACCTACTATAAATCTATTTTATTTATAATAAAATGGTAAAATAAGTATCCTAAATATTTCTAAAATTTTATAATTATTGTTAAAACACAATTACTCACCATCTTTCCCAATAAATGGGAAGTGAAATTATCGCATGTGCATGCATAGGGCTTACCGTCTCCACGTAGCAATACAATTCAGTTTTCATCACCATATTTTATATATGGTAATTATGATGAGTTTAATATTTATATGTGATATATATTACATAATTATAATTCTATAATTATAAAATTATATTTAACTTATTTCCTTTAAAACTATTGGGAAACGATAACGTCGCTTGTGCGTATGTGTGGACTACCACCTCCACGAAACAATGTGATTCGTTTTTCCTTTCTATTTTAATTAGTTGGAAATGATGATATATTTGATGAATATATATGATTTATATGATATAATAATTATTCTTTAAAGTTTAATAATTATCTATCTTTCTTTTATTCCATCTTTCTAAAAGGGAAAACAGCGTTCATGCGTATATACAACTTATTATCTCCATGAACGGTGTAATTCATATTTCTATGGAGATATTTTATGGATTGATATAAATACATATATAATGAATATATATTATATTTATATCATGGTTTAAAAAATTTATATTATGTAATCATGATCAAATTAAAAGGACCAAAACTAATGAAGAAAAACTTACATGAAAAAGGAATCAATTATTACCCAGAACAGTGATTTTTACAAAGAATTGTTAATAAATAGGTAATAAAAGATTATAAGTATATCATATATGGTATGATATATAAGAGTATGGTTTTATAATATATTTATAATAAATATATATTCAATATACATGATGTTCGTACACATATGAAGGGAATCGAATCTAAGGTAAGAGTTTATTTCACAATCTCATCATTATTTAAGGTTGTTATGTTTAAGTATCTCATAGGGGAATTGTTTGATATATCTATATTAAACCCAAAATATTTTCTTATCATGTGATTATTAATGAACATTTAAATTAATATTACCATTTTCCTCACTTTGGTACTTAAAATTATTGAGAATATTTTTTTAAAAAAACTGATTTCATTTCTCTCCTAGGTTGAAAATATATTTTCTGTCATGTTCATGTTTTATAAAAATGTTTTCAAAAATGTTTTTACCATTAATCAATGATTTATAAAATAAATTTTTTAACCATGTTATACTTTTTACAAAATTTTTAAAATGGATCTTCTTATTTTTTTCTTAATGAGATACTTTTTGACCTTTTTACAAAAGTGTCAAAGGGATGTTTTTTTTAACTCATATGGAATGAACAGAATTTACCGCCATTATGACTGCTTAATTCATTGAAATTACTTTACAATTTTACAAGGTTATTTTCAAAGAAATTTTTTTTCTTAATATTTGGGAAATATTTTAGATTTGAAAGTAAAAAAGGGTATCTTCCTCAAGAAATTTTCCAGTGGTCTTTTTAAAGTATTTTCATCTATCTCAATATCCTTAATTGAATCTTATGTTGAGGATATGCTCTAATTATATCATCCACCTTATCTATATAAATGGTTTATTAATATTTTAACTAATTATTTACTATTTTTATACCATTCACCATATTACTTTGGATGGTTTATGATTATGTTTGTTAATTGGGAAAAATATTAAAATTCTATGTGCTAGTTTTTTAATATGAATGTTTCCATTGTTTATATTTCACCTCTTTCATATGAGTAATGAATTGGAGTTACTAAGTGATGGGTGGGGTCCAGAATTACATATCCCCTCAATGCATTGTTAGGTCTCATAAGACAAACTAGCTTGGGTATTTGGTTGAGACCTTATCCATTTATGTAAGATGTCTTGGCATGAGGCCTTGATGGTATGTTTTATATGTCTTGGAATGAGGCCTAAATGGTAATTTTTAGATGTATATAATTATTAATTCCATCATTATGAAATCAGTTATTTATTTCTATGTGATTATTTAAATAGTTTACATATCCATGGATAAGTTTTTATCTCATGTGATTATTTATATAGAATTATTTTATGATCATTTATTCTTTTCATGTTATTCATTTCTTATTTAGATTATATTGTATGTATTACCTTATTGAGAATTTTATCTCACCTCTTTCTTATATTTCCTTTCCCCAGGAAGTTAGGAAATGTATTATGATTGATATTAAGGGATATTCTAGAGGTAATAAAGATGATCCCAAATAAAATACTATGTTTTATTTTATGTTTTCAAATGTAATATGGGGTTCAAGTATGTATCTAGTTTACCAAGACTATTAAACTATTCGGTCATTTGAGATACGATTGCTTATATTTAGTACCAATTGAATAAAGTAATAATCGACTTTATGCTACTATAGTTGAGGTTTTTATAGTTGGTAATAGAGAAACTTTATTAGAAACCTTGGGAACTAGATTTAGGAAAACATATATTAGAGAAGTTTACCCTAATAAAAAACTAGATAATATTACCATAGAAAAAAAATTATGATTTTGAGAATATTTATACATAAATTTTCAATTTATGTTAAGTATTTAACTAGTTTTGAAATTATATATTATGATTCATAATTTTATAATCTAATCTAGTGTATTTCATTATTTATAAATGGAGCATAGAATAAGAAATGGAAACTATATTAATGCACATAATAAATATATGTATTTTCACATAGAGACCCTTTTTTATACCTTGTAATAATTTTAAATATATCAATAAATATTTCCATATATAGGCACTGAGACGGCATGAGATTCTGAGATCTGGTGATCCTAGAATTGATATTTTAAAAATAATAAATATATTTATATCATGTGCATGTAGTTTTTCAAAAATAATGTAATATATCCTGAATAGATTCTTGAATAAAAAATCTAAGGCCATGATTGAATCTGAAGCACATGGTTTACCCTATGAGCGACTTAAGGTTGGTCAGCGTCGGACGTCTAGTTGAGGCAATCGTTGGCGGGTTTGTTTAATTAAAATAAATAAATAAATAAATAATTTGTTTTATTAAATGGCCTGATTAAATAATCTATAAATAATAAATTATAAAAATTCTACAAGTTTATCCACATAAACCCTATGAGAATTTAGAGGAGCTCTGAAAACCTTCATTGGAAAATCGAGATCGGATGACGAACAGCAATCAGATCGAGGTGGAATGATGGGAAGAAAATGCAACAGATCATCCTCATCACTAGAGAATGAAATATTCACTAATTATTGATCTTAAATTGATATAGGGATCATCAATTTTTTATTTTCTCCATTTTGATTAAATCAATTGAGAATTGATTTATTATTTGATTTTGATTATGCAATCGCATGTTCTTCGCATGAGCCCCATAGATGAGTTAAATTATTTTAATTTGTTATATTCTTGATTTATTCCATGATATCACCCTAGGTTTCCCAATATGAGATCATTTTCTAATAACACTAAGCCAATAAATATTACACATTTGTTCATATGTAGTTACCCCACCCGTTTTTTACGTTCTTCATCATTGGCCCATGGTGTCACAGTTTGAAATTTCCAAGGCGGGTTCAAGCGCAATTGAACACCCGTATTCATGGATTATTGTATAACGATGAACATATCAATGTTTAATGGATGGATCATGTTCCAATTCAAGATACAGGTGATGATTCCCATGGATCTGGGATCCAGGACCGAGTGGCAGCGACCAGAGGAGTGGTGTGCGCATGCAGACTTCATGCAAATGGTTGAAATCCATTTTCCAACCATCAAAGGTTGGAAAAAAATGACCATAGAATAATATCATCATTTTTGGGTGGTCAAATAGTGGGAATCACAATTGAATCCATGGATCTAGAATCCTATTGAAGAACTTGACTTTATACAAAAAACATGACTGCATGGCATGTAGTCTTGAAGATATTTTGTGATGTTTTTCTAACAAAGTTTTGTATTTTTTGACAACTAAATTTTGTTAAAGTATTTTTTTGTAAAATAGGAAAATAAAATTTCTATTAATTGAGTTAAGTAAGTTTTATAAGTTGCTGAAGATAAAGAATGTTGTAAAGTCAGAAAGTTTGGAAAGTTGGAAAGATAATAAATTTCCAAAAGTAAGTCATATGATGTTGTAAAGATCTCAAACTTCCTTACATCATGAAAACCTCATGATAAAATCTTTTGAATAAATGAGGATGTTGAAGTTTTTTAGATACACAGATCTGGACATAGTGTTCCAAACATAGATTCTTGGATGCAGATCTTCGGATGCATCTCCAGATGCAAACCTCCAGAAAAAGCATAGTGGATGCGAAGATTTGGATGCAAATTATTAGATATAAAAATTTTAGATGGAGTTATTTTAAAATTTGAAGTTTTTTGGAATCGGATACTATTTTTAAGAAGTTTTAAGTTTGAGTTGTGTCTTATTAAAGTCATGTTCATTTAAAGTGGGTCAAGAGAATCATAGAAGTTTGGAAAGAGACTTCCAGACAAAGAAGTTATGGACAATCAATGTCACGACCCGCCTTCACCAAGATGAGGGAAGGGAAATAAAACTACCAGACCCTTCCTTCCTCAAGTTGAAGAAGAGATAATGACCCCTGAGTCCCACCTTCAATAGGCCTTAGAGTGGTGACTATCACCAAGGGTATAGAATCACACGTAATATGGAAGGAATTACCATTTTAATTTAGTAGGATCAGGTGATATGATGGTAAAAACCTAACAACTCCAAAAATAAAGGTAAAATTAAATCCAAAAACCATTCCCATATGCATGTTCAAAGATAAACCCATACAAGTATAAGAAAACTCAAAATGGAATGTACTAAAAAAAGAAAAAAGCAACGGAAATTGTCCTAATGTTTGAGATAGTATGGTCTTGCACGGTCCCCGAAGTCCTCCTGGAAACCTAAAAGCGATTTTATATACATAGGGTGAGTATACAGGTATACTCAGTAGGGAAAACCAAAAGATCTCGTGTACAAGTGGCGAGGAATTCTAATCCCCTATGAGAAAAAGGAGGTAACCAAAGCACTTAGCAAGGAAACTATCCACCCAACCTCACCAAGAAACACTCCCAAAATAACGCAAGTTAGGTAACATAATAGTAATAGCACATTGATGTTTGGTTACCCCACACCACCTTCCCACTGGTTATTGAAGACATCCTATACATCAGACCTCCCCTACCATTTTCACTGCAGTCCCACTATCACCCCAACAACAACCTTATGGGCCACCACAACCACACATCCTGCCCGTAAACACCTAGGCCACCATAACCATACATCATACTCGCAGACACCTGGTCCACCAAAACCATACGTAACCATGCTTGCAAACACATGGGCTAGAATAACCACCACCATGCCTGAAGACACCTAGGCCTTATCTCGAAGACACTTGGGAAACAAAACCCACCTGTACACATCTGGGCCAACCACCATAACCACCCTGCCCGAAGAATCTTGGGATATAATGGACATGAGGTCATCACAACATGCCTGAAAAGTCTTGGGCCACCTGGGAGAGGGAGAATAAAGGATTTAATAACCATCCACCTAATAGGATGTTGGGAAAAACACCCTCCCCCATGAAAGGGGGGTGTTTGGCACGAGGTGCTCAACTTGGGTGGGGTGCGAATAAGAAACACAAAACTAAATTTATATGTATAGGTAAACAAGCACTCATCCCAACCTAAGGGTTCCAAAACCAGCGCATAAACAAACACCCTCATTACTATTCATTCATACAAAATCACAACAACCACAACCAAAGCACAACTCATTCCTGGAAAGCAATCCCCCATTGAACCCATTCTTGTTATCATATTCAAGTGATTCCATTTAAATAATTCTTCACTACTGGGCAACTAACAGGCATAGCCACAATCCAAGTAAGGAAAAATAGACAAGCAGTAATTTAAGCATTCCCACCCGGTTCTCTTGTAAAGTCACAACAACAAAATGGATTTGTGAGATCCCTTGAAGTACTGGAACCAAACCAAGCCCCAACATACAGCCCCACATGGCCTCAGGTCCACAACCAACAACTCAAAAATAGGGGATTTCATCCCCATCCACATCACCCCATAAGGTGTCAAACAGAACAACCATACACATCACCAGAACAGAGCAAGAGAGTTTTCATATTTAATTACACCATTCATTAAGTTCCTTCTTTTGGTTTGGTTAATCTAGGTGATCACACAAGGATTGTTGTTCATTGGGAATCCATTTAATCAACCTATTTTATGTGATTAACCAGTGTCCATGTTACAACCATTCAATCATAGGATTATCCAAAAAACATAGGTTCATTAGTGTGCAAGGAAGAACCACCAATGGCTATGATTTTCAATGGACATAAGCTTATATAATTCACAACATATAATCAAAGATAAAAGAGTAAAACATCATCATAAAACACACCCCTTCATTGTTTAAAAACCATTTATTATCTTTGTTAAGGTTTTGTTTCATCCATCCTATAAGGGACATTATCCTACCCACCCTGTATGTTACACAGTAAAGAGAGATGAAGAAGAACCCTACTTGGATGATCAACGATCGAAGTTTTCTTCCTCGGGCCAAAAAATGGGGATGCATAACTTATAAGGGAAGAACTCCAAGGACTCCAAGAGTTAGTAGGAAAGGCTCCAGCATGGGTTCACAACTATCCTTGGGAAGAGGGACTCCAAATGTACCAAGTAAAGGAAAAGATACCAGCCAAGAAGAAGAAAGTAACTCTGTGTGATAAAAGGCGAGATCCTAAAGTTACAGGATATGAAATATTGAATGGATTTAAAGGCGTATTGTGGTTTCTCCGTGCGGTTGGGTGGTTACACATGATGGAATTAATTTTTATTTAATAATTCTCCTTGGAGAGGTGGCGATAATGGTTGTGAATTAAAGGTTTTCCTTTAAATGGGGAAAAACCATGTAATAGGGGTGAAGCTGAAAAGTACGGGAAGGAGGGGTGACACCAAGGAAAAAAATCCACACGTTTTGGTAAGTCAGGGGTCACCCAACTCTTGGTGGATTTTAGATATCATTTATGGGCTTTAAATGGCTTTGAAAGGGGTATTAAAACACTTTTACGTCAAAAGATACATTGTGGGAGTGAAACTGGAAAAATTCGGAAATTGGAAAAAAAACAAAGGGTGGGACACCGTTTAGTGAGACACTGTAACGGTGCCACCATCACGGTGCCACATTAATGGTGCCACCATTTAATTTTGCGACCGTTATGGTGCCACTATTGTGGCACCATCGTAATGGTGCCATCAGTTTGGTGGAACACCATTAGCGGTGCCACCGTTTCTGTGTGCGACCGTGATAGTGAGACCGCTACGGTGCCATCGTCATGGTGACACTGCTGCGGTGCCACCATCATGGTGTCGTTGTGACCGGTGTCATGGTTTCGGTAGAACCATCTAGTGGATCCAATTTTTTGGAAAACTCCTTCCTAGGATACCTCAAAGACCAAAAATTTGGTAAAGTAATGGAACAAGAGGGTCTGGGACATTACAATCAATCTCCAGATAAAATTTTTTTGCAGAACATTGAAAAGTTACAAAGATAATAAAAGTTGAAAAGGTTTTAGTTTGGGATAATTCAAGAAGATTTGATAAGCCTCTAGAATAGTTGATAAGCATCCCAACAAGATTCAAATGAGCATGAAATCTAAATTCATGAATTTATCTGAGTGAGAAAAATTTTATATTTTCCCATATTTTTCTATTCTGAGTAGACTATAAATAGTGGATGGAAAATACATTATAATTAAAACTATTTATGGATACAAAAAACCAAAATTCTAAAAAATTTGTTTCATAGGAGGTTTCTGAACAGAGGCTTCGATCAGAAGATCGAATAGTAGAAAGTTCATCTTACCGAATAGAGAGAAATAGACATAGAGGATCAGAAAAAGTTCTAAGTAAAAATTTGTGAGGTACAAGTTTTTGTTAAATAGGTAGAACATAAAGTTATAAATAGGCACAAATTAATAATAGGTTCAATAGATGGTGTCCACCAGACATAGGAACACCAGACATAGTATTTATAGACAGAGAAGATCGAACAGAGGGTAGATCAAATAGATATTTTGGATGGACCCCCTATGGAGCGGATTTAAAAAAGTTTCATACTTTTTTTTGCTCAAATTCTATAAAAAAATTGTAAACCGATGTGATTCAATATAATATTTATTATCAGGAGATAGAACATTTCTAATGGGATTTCACACAAAAAAATTATTCACTTATTTTTAATAGTGAATTTCTATTGACCCGCGAGAGTGGTCATGGTAAGGATGTAGGTTCTCACACTAAGGATGAACCTTGTAAATCTTGCGTTCTTTTCTTAATTTCCTATTTTTTCATACATGTAAATTTAATAAAATGTGATAAGTAAATAACTCTAATAAGTTATAGGGGTTAATTTTCTAAAATCTGGAAATTTGTAAAAATATAACAACTAATTCAACCCCCCCTCCCTCAGTTCTTTTATGATCATTAGGAACTTCAAGTGTCATCATAAGTAAGTTTCCCTTGTTGATTCCTTATCATGAAAAATCTCAATTTCTTCAATAAAAAAAGGATCCCTACATTTAATGGAAAAACTTATCATGGATGAAAAAATTGAATGATATCCTATATTTTATCTCTTTTCTTGGAGGTTATAGATGCAGAAACTATTAGGTTTTCGCACATTTATAAATATACTCCAATAAATTTTGCTGACAATAGAAACTTTAAAGTTGATGGAAAGGCTAGAAAATATATTCTTATGTCTCTGTAATAAAATGTTTAAATGTTGGTGATCGGTCTCAAAATAGCAAAGATAATATGGGAAAAGCTCAAAAGTATTTTAAAATTAAATACTAAAGTGGTGGAATAAAAGCTACAAATCAGAAATAATAAGCTTGAAGACATAAGAATGAGTTTTGAAGAAACTATTTATGAGTACTTAACCATAGTGAATGAAGTTGTTTGAAACATCATAGTTTTTGGAGATGTCTTAAAAGATTATAAAATTGTTAACAAACTCATGAGAAACTTTTTGGATATTTTTTATGCTAAAATATATGATTTAGAAGATAAATAATATTAATTACTTTATGAATTGCATAAATTTCCCACTGCCTTTAGAATGATAAAATATTCAGATTTCAAAACAAAATATTCATTAAACAGTGAAGAAGGAGGAGGAGGTGAATAATCTTACAGAGGATATAATCTCATTTTAGAACTTGTGGCATATCTTGAGAAAAATAGAACTCTCAAAAAAGAAATATGAATGGTAAAGAAAGAATATGTAAAATTTATTTAAGGAAGAAAATGTTTTATTAAGTAATAAAAAGAGTAAATCCAGAAAATATTAAACAATAAATTGAGAATTTTTTAATAGGTAAAGATGTTTGAAGACCTTAGTAAGAAGTTGGAATCTAAGGAATATGAAGTTAACAAAACTCAATCAAAACTCCATATAAATTAAAATTCATTAAGAAATATGAGTGAAAATTTAAACAAGGATTTAAAGGTAAAATTTGAATCATCTTGAGTTATTGAGAAATCTCATTCCAATAATTAAGTGAGTTTTTTACCCTCTCAAAGTAAAAGTTCATCTAATTTTACTAACCCTGCATGTGTTAAGAAAAATATTGAGAAATATTGGATTGATAAATGATGTGAAAAATATATCACATTAACAAAAGTTGAAAATTCATCTTATAATAAAGTTTCCATGTGCCCATAGAAACTAAAGTTGAAAAATGTTATGAACCACTGCAATCTTATTACAAGGAGAGATCATATTCCTATAGAAAATGGAGGTTTGATGGTTTATGTTAGTGTTATTTAATTTATGGGCATAGATATTACAACTATTTTCATAACAGGTCACTTTTAGGAAAGAGGCATAAATAAAGGGGAATCCATAGTGGAAGTAGAATGAGAAACTCTCCAGATCCACATGAAGTAAAAAAAGTGAAATCTCAAGATGTTAGAAAATCATCAAATAAAAATTAGTTTGACTGCCTAGAGGAATTTTTTGGAATATGTGATCAACTGGGTCACTTTGTTGAATAATGTATGAAAAACCTTCTAGGGAAATTTTTTTATACAAGGACAGAAAATGAAGCTGGAAAGAATAAAGCTGAGGAAATAGATTTTTTTTATATGACTCTAAAATAAAGTAAAAGGAAAAAACCATGGATTCTAAATAGTGGATGTTCCTCGCATATTATAGGTGGTTTTAAGATCTTGAAAGATGTTTAAAATTGTGATGGTGGAGTGGTTACTTTTGAAAATTATAGTTCCTTGAAAATAAGAGGAATATGAAACAGTAAGATATAACCTTAAAAACTAAAATCTAAGGAATTTATATTTGTTAACGGGATCAAGCACAACCTTCTTAGTGTGAGTAAACTTTGAGATGATGGAAAATAAGTGATATTAGGAAAATATTCTTGTATCATTAGAAGTGTGGAATATGAAAAACTTGTTAGAAGAGGAGAAAGAACTAGCATAAATTTTTTTTGGATTGGGAACTTGGTGGCTCATGTTACTTGAGTGCTGAAGATGAGAACAAGTTATATCATCACTTACTTGGGAATCTTGGGAAGAAAAAAATGAACAAGCTTTCTAAAGACAATGTTGTATGAAATCTTCCAACACTAAGAAGAAGAGAAGATGATGTTTGTATAACTTGTCTTAAAGGAAATATAGATAGTAAAAGCCACAATAAAGTAGAAATTCAATATAATAGACCTCTTGAGATTGTTCACTTAGATATTTTTGGGCCGATGAGACACTAATAAAAAAATGATATTTATACTTTATCACTTTTATTGATGATTTCACTCAGATGAACAACATCATGTTTATGAAACATAAATCAGAGGCTATAGAAATGTTCAGATATTTCAAAACAGATATTGAGAGTGAAATTGATGTTTATATAAAAAAGTTGAGAACTGATAATGGTACATAATTTACATGAAATTATTTTAAATCTTGTCTAAATAATAATATAATCAAACATCAATATAGTGAACTATACACCCCTCAATAAAATGGAGTTTCCTAAAGGGAAAATAGAACTTTGGTGGAAATATGAAGAAGCATGTTGGCAGAGTACAAACTTTCAAAGTTATACGAGAGAGAAGCCATTAGCACTATTTTTTTTAAAGTTGGATCCGAAGCCTCATTTTTATTATTGAATCAAAGCAAAGACCTCTTTTAACTAGGTAGAGGGAATCCCATTACATAGCCCGAAGGCCCAGTGGGCTTGTAGCCCATTACATAGCCCGTAGGCCCAAATTTTATGCCCAATTCACATTCTGTGAATAGTAACCTGCTGCTACAGTACCCACACAGTAACGCCACCACTACAGTGCCCTGCCACCGCTATAGTACCCGCTGATGAACAGTGCTGCCGCTGCTACAGTACCGCTACAGTACCTGCGCCCCATGGGTTTTGAACCCCCATTTTCCATGTAGTATTACGGGGTGCTTACCACTAATCCAAATCCCAACTACACCATTAGCACTATTGTACATGTGAAAAATGTTTATTATGGTCAGAATAAAATAATACATCCTATGAAATGTAGTATAATAAAAAAACCTTTAGTGAAATATTTCAATGTTTTTGGAAGTCCTTGTTCACTAAAAAATAAAAAATATGGATCTTGGGAATTTTGATAAAAAAAGATGAGGAAGGAAATTTCATAGGATTTTTACCTAATAGAAGAAGTTAAAAATGTTGGAACAAATGTTTACAAATTTTAGTGGATTCTTGTGATGTAAAAGTTATTGAAAATTAAAATCCCTTAATAAAGGATGTTGAAAATGTTGAGGAAGACAAACTGAATATTTCCAATGAAAGTGAAAGTGATCCAAAACAGATATATCAAGACTCGGGGGAATTATGTGGTGTGTAAAGTAAATATAAAGAGAAACTTTTAAATTTATTACCCTATAAAAATAGGATGAAACTAAAAATATACTTTGAAATTAGATATCTTCAATTCAAACTAGAAGAAGGTTGAGATTATAGAATCATACATCAATCATTTCACAAGTAGAACCAGAGTCAGTTTTAGAAGCAGTAAAACACAAATAATGGGTGAATTCAATGAATAAAGAGTTGTATCAAATTGAGAAAAATGAAACATGGGAAATTTTTCCACATCCAGCAGATAAAAATGTTATTGGAATAAAATTAATGTATAGAAACAAGTTGAATAAACATGGTGATGTTTCAAGAAACAAATCAAGACTTGTTTGTAAAGGTTATGCATATGTGAAAGGTGTGGAATTTGAAAAATATTTTGACCCAGTTGAAATATTAGAAACCATCAGAATGTTCTTAGAATTGGTTTCACATCGATGTTATAAAGTTTATTATATAGATACAAAGCCATCTTTCATAAATTGGGAGATTGAGGAAGAAGTGTACATTGAGAAACATTGTGGTTTTCTACTAGATAATGATGAAATCGAGGTTTTTAAATTAAATAAATACTTGTATTGGTTAAAAAACTCCACGTTCCTAGTACTTTAAACTTGATAGTTGTCAAAAAAACTGAATTTTTATAATGGAAAAGTTGATAGAAACTTGTATTTGAAAGAAGTGAATTCATTCACCTTTATTCTAATTGTTTATGTGGGTGATATAATTTTTACTTAGGATAAATAAAATGTTTGTAAAAAAATTTATAAATAAATGAAGAATAATTTTGAGATATCAATGTTGTGATAATTAACATTCTTACTGGGTTTACAAACTCAATAAAAATAAAAATACATTTTTCTATCTCAAGAAAAGTATGCTATGGAGTTGTTACAAAAGTTTATCATATCGGATTCTAAAGAAGTTTCTACTCTGATTTCATTGACCACAAAGTTGAGTAAAGATAAAAGCAGAAAAAGTATAAATCAAAAATATTTTTAGAAGATGATAAGAAGTTTTCTTTACTATACAGCCTCAAGACCTAATATTGTTTATGTTGTGACTTTATGTGCTAAATGTTAGAGT
The DNA here is from genome assembly GCA_963277665.1 of Viscum album. NCBI lineage: Eukaryota > Viridiplantae > Streptophyta > Magnoliopsida > Santalales > Viscaceae > Viscum > Viscum album. The sequence goes on from OY728153.1 coordinate 1,240,875,330, forward strand.
GATCCAAAAGAATCTAATATGTTGGAAATAAAGATAATTCTAATATATGTTAAAGAAACAAATTCAAATGTAATGATATAAAAAATAAGTTATTATATGAACTTTCATGGTTATAATAATATTGATTGGTCTAGAGATTATAATGATATAAAATCAAGTTCAAGAGGAACATTTTTCTTAGGAGAATGTTTTGTGAGTTGGAATAGTGAGAAATAGGGTTCGGTAACTTTGATCATAGCTAAATCAAAATATTTTTCTACTACCCAGTATTATACTCAAATGATGTGGATGAAATTTTAGTTGTAATATTTGAAAGTGAAAGTTTATACACCATTGAAGATACTTTGTTATAATCAAAGTACAATTTATATTTCTAAAAATCACATCCAGAACTCAAGATAAAATCAAATTGATATTAAGTTTCACTTCATAAATGAGAAAGTTTCCAGTGGATATATTTTGCTGGAATATATTTCAACAAAGTATTAAATTTATAATGTCTTTACCAAAGCTATTCCAAAAGAAATATTTTTGGATTTGAGGTTGAAACTTCATGTTCATCCTCCACCAATGACTTCTTAAAGTTCTAATGGAAGTCTCCCATCATTATTTGGATTGTGTTAATAAATGGGGGAGAAATTAACAACTTTTTAAGAAGTTTTAAAAAAAAATATAATGAATTTGAAGTAGTGGTTATAATAAAATGGGGAAGGTAAGAACAAAATTGGAGAGAGTGAAAAATTTGAGATTTAAAAATATGGAAAAGGATCAAAATGAGGTAGAGTTTATCTTAATATGTCCATAAATTTTCTTGTCACTAAGGGATGAAATTACTTCAATAAAATTACTTTACCCAGTATTGTGTTATTAGAACACTCTCTTTTTAGAAAGGATTTGTTTTGGTAAAATTTTAAAAATATTAGTAGTTACAAAAATGGGTTGTGAAAAGGTATGAGTGATGAAAGATGTTGAGTGATAAATTTGTTAATGAATGTTATTAGAAAATACAAAGGGGAATATTAAAGATATTTTTTAATGTTTTTCTATAAAAAAATTTATTTATTGAAAACTAACTTTTGTTAAACTATTTTTTTGTAAAATAATAAAAGAAAAGTTCTAGAAATATAGTTAAGAAATTTTATTGTGTTGCTAAATATAAAGAAAGTTATAAAGTTGTAAAGTTTTGAAATTTGGAAAGTTAATAACTTTCTAAAGTTAGATAATTTTTTTAGATCTCAAAGTTCCTTAGATCATGAAACTCACATGATAAAATCCTTTGAAGAAAGAAGTATGTTGAAGTTTTTTTGACAAATAGATCGAGACATAGTGTTCCGGACACAACTTTCCATACATAGAAATTCAGACACAACTCTAGATACAGACCTCTAGAAGTAGATATATTGAAGAATCGTGGTGGATGTAGAGCTTTAGATGCATATTAATGGAGATAAAAACATTAGATGGAGTTTTTTTCAAAGTTAAAGGTTCCAGACTCAAATTTACAAACACATTTCTCTAGATAGAGAAACTTCAAGAAAGATGGAAGTGTAAATTTGATGAAGTTTGAATAAAGATTTTGGAGGAAAGTCTGAGTTTGTTCAAGTTTCTAAGTTTATGAAAAATGTGAAAAATGAAGTTACTAGTTTTCAATAAGGGTGATGAGGTATGTTTTTTTAACTAATAAATAAAGCAATTGGGTTTTTAGAAAATAAAGTTATAGATCATCTATGGTTACGAACACAAATTTATGGATAAACTCTTCCAGATAGAGTTTTCTAAATAATTTTGATGATACATGAACATATGAAAGATTTTCAGTTGTATAAGTTATAAGAAGTAATTAAATTTCAAGTTTTCAATCAGACAAAATTTTTCAAACATAAAAAAATGGATACAGAATAATGGACAGAGCCTTTAGACAAATAAAATGTTAAAAATATTGAAGTTTCTATTGGAAATTAATTGAAGGTATCTAAATCCTTTATAAGTTTCAACAATGTAGTCAATCATCTTCATAAAGTTTAGAGGAATGGGAAAAGTTAGGAGATAAGTTTCAGATAGATGATTTTAGACAAACATTTATGAATAGACTATTGGTAAGAATTTTGAAGTTTGAGAATAGTCTTCTTAAAGATATGTTCATTTAAAGTGGGTCAAGAGAACCATATAAGTTCTTAAAGTTACTTCCAGACAAATAAGTTTAGGATAATCAATTTTTGAACAAATATTTTTGTAGAACGTTGAAAAGTTACAAAAATAATAAAAGTTGAAAAATTGCAGTTTTGGATAATTCAATAAGATTTGAGAAGACTCCATGAGAGTGGAGAAGCATCCCAAAAAGATTCAAATGAGTTTTAAATTTAGATTCATAAATTTAGTTGAGTGGTAAAACTTTTCTAGTTTGCCGCTATTTTCTATTCTGATCATCCTATAAATATAGGTTGGAAAATACATCATACTTAACACTATTTAGATATAAAAAAACTGAAATACTAAAAAAATATGTTGGAAGAGGTTTTTGGATAAAGGCTTTTATCATAATATTATATAGTAAAAATTTTAGGTAACAGGGTAGACAAAAACTAACAGAGAGGATCATATAGAGTTCTAAGCATAATTTTTTGAGGCATAAGTTTTTATTAAATGGGTAGAACATAAATTTATAAAGTGATTCAAACTAAGAAAAGGTGAAATAGATGGTTTCCATTAGATGCAGGAACCTCGAACAGAGTATTTTGAGATGGAGAAGATCTGATAGAGGGGAGATCTAATAGAGATTCTAGATAGACCCCTTGTGGGGTGGATTTTACAAAGTTACATACATTTTTGTGGATCAAATTTTGTAATAAAAAATTGTAAACTGGAATGAGTTAGTATAATCTTTCCTATCAGGAGATAGAAGGTGTCCAATAGTAGTTGACACAAAATTTATATTCACTTCTTTCTAATATTTAATTTCCATGGATCCATATGAGTGTTCATAGAAATGATGTAGGTTCTTACACTGAGGTCGAACCTTGTAAATCTTGTGTTCTTTTCTTACTTTCCTATTTTTTTCATGCATGTGAGTATACTAAAATGTGATAAGAAAATAAATATAACAAGTTATAGGGGTTAAGTTTCTAAAATATGGAAATCTGTAAAAATATAACACTAATTCACCCCCCCCCCCCAGTTGTTCCACGATCCTTAGGAACTTCAAGTCTGATGAACACACTCTATGTAGTACCACCTAGTTATGGGGCTAGGGTTTCGGGCATAGATAAGGAACACACGTCATATGGTTGGTCCCACACACCGTGTGACCCTCCCTAGGTGGTTGAGCCATGTTATAGCTACACACATCAAGGACCTCACGTAGGAGGACACACCATGTACTTTGGGAGTACGCGGGAAGGTGTAGGAAGGTACCCAAGCATGACATGGAAAAGTACATGGCCATGGCCCGACGAACATGGGCACAGCCAAGAGCACATAGGAAATCCTTATGTGGATGAGAAAATCTATGTGGTACACTTATATCTCATGTATAGTGACATGGACTCCAAGCAATTTCTGGATGAGAACATGGACAAGTAGCTGATCAGGACCACACTCCATATGGACCCCTTACACATTGTATACTCCCTTTTTTAGAAACTTTCACCTTTCTCATCTCTTTTGTTTGTACTTGGATTTTGGCCTAAGAGTAGCCTATCCCAAGAATTTTTCTATGTAGAACATGATGGTAGCCTTTGAAGTGGATTTAAAGATTCAATGTGGAATTTTCCAAGCATGATTCTTCTTTAGATGATGCATGATGATGGAAGTGATCGGGCAGGATCATTAGAGAGAGGCCATGGTTGGAAACCCCCTTTCGTTTCAGGGTGTGGGTCCCCCATTATCCTTATACTGGTCTAAGTATCATCCCCTGATATACTAGGTCATGGGTCCTATACCTTTTGAGTAGAACCCCCCTGATGCACTGGGTCGTGGGTCCTCTACCTTTTGAGTTTCACCCCCTAACGCACTTGGGTGTGGGACCTATACCTTTTGAGTGGAACCCCCTAATGCACTAGGGCGTGGGTACTCTACCTTCTGAGTGGACCCCCCCCCCCAACACACTAGGGTGTGGTTCCTCTGTCTATATACTGAGTGAAACCCCCTTATCATACAAAGGTGTGGGTCCTATACTTGGAGATTGAGCCCCCCTCAACTGTATGGCATAGTGGAAAGGTGTGTATCCTCTACACGGTTACTTCTTCAGACACATGAGATGTTGGAAATAAAATATGGACTACTTGGATTTGTTTCCAAACTCATCAACCGAGTATGAGCTGTGATATAGAGACCCACTATTCTCTTTTTTCTAGGTTTCTTTTTTGATCATATATATACATGTTGTTGGGTTTCGTTTCCCACTTCCTTTAGATTGATCTGAAAACTTATATCATATATTTTATTGATCCCTATTCAGTTTTCAGGGATTTTTGGGTATGTGTATACTTAACCCTGCATATGTTTTTCCTACATTTATTGTGTCTTATGAAGACAACGTACAGATCAATGGTGATTTTAGAGGAGCATAGGGAAAATCAGTTACACAGACTGTGTATAGTGGTTGATCTTAGAGATCAGGATCTATAATCTCTTGATTATTTTTCTATTCTAGTTGTTGTTAGGTTGGGACATCATTTTTTGGTGGGCATGTATTTTTCTCTTTATATTTTTTATTACATTATTGCACTCTTTTTTATTCTCTAGAGGTTATTACATGCAAGGTTTTTGCTCTAGATTTTACTGTCCTTTATAATTATTCCTCTTCACTTCTATATGGATATGGTTGGGTGCATACGTATAGGTACTTTAGGTATATGCCTCCCATTTTAGTTATACCTTCTCAGTGCTTTTTTCCATCCCCTAACCTATGGAGGCAATCTTGTAGTTGTGGAAAATCAGTCTTCCACTATCCTAGTGAGACCTGGTGGGTTGGGTCGTTATAGAGCAGTATCAGAGTAGTTTATTCCTTGAGATGGTTTTGGGGGTTTTCCCCTGATGAGGATTTGGTTGGGACTTAGGGAAATGGTGTCAAAGTGTCTAGAGTGTAGATTTCAGGCCAAGGAACCCAATGTTGATGTGGCAGCTGATGTATCCATACACTAGGAATTTGATTGCCTACTTTTTGACTTGGAATGCTAAGGAATTGGTTATAGGGAACATTGTTACATGCATCATATAGGATTCAGTCCTTTGACTGCCCTTCTTGAGTCAACTCCCCATATATATATGATCATCTGAACATGGTACATCTTGATTACTTTCAAGATGCCTCCACAAAGATAGCTATCTAGGTTATCAATTTAGGATTGTGATGATGATCTGATGAGTGATGAGACCCTAGTTTAGGGTCCATCTCATGGTTTCTTTCCTCCAAGTGGGAAGGTAGTAGCACCCATGCCTGTTGAGAAGTAAATTGTACCAATAGAGTAGGATGAGGATACATACAGGCTTAGTGTATTCCATGAGTTCTATAACCATAGGATTTTGAGGTTCAATGGTTATCCAGATTCCTAGGCAATGGAGGATTGGCTTGAGTAAGTGATCTGAGTTTTTAGGCTTGTGCAGACCTCAACTGATCAGATGGTTGCACTATCAGCTATTCTTTTCCACAGATAAATGGGGTACTTGTGGAGTTTAGTCATATATATGCATGATGATTTTTCATTCTCATGTTCCAACATCCAGGAATTGTTTAATGAGGTGTACTACCCCTTGTTCTTACACTCAGTATGGATTCAGAATATTCTTGAGATGAAATCGGGTAGTATGATAGTAGTTGAGTATGATGTAAGGTTCACTGACCTTACATGGTACTCCCTTGACATGATTCAAGATGGTTAATTATGTGTGTGGAAGTTCTAGTAGGTTTTCCACAGAGACATTTGTTCTAATGTGGTGCCCCTATGCATTCCCACATATATTGGAGTTCTAGAGAGGATGTTGGTGACAAATAATTTCTTATCTAAGGGACACTGTGTAGTTAAAGATGGTATTAGGAATCATGGGACTGAGTCATCTACAGTATCTAATAGGTAAAATTTAGTAGGTTCTTATCATAGGAGACCTTCTCATAGCCAGACTTAGGCATGCAGTCATGTGGAACATGGACCACGCAGAGGACCAAGGTATCCTAGAGAGGGGAGATGCTAGACATGTGATAGGTAAGGTCGCATAGCATGTGATTTCCTGACCCAATGTGATGAGGAGGGAATACATACAATAGATATACTTCCATGTCAGAGATATCACCATGATTAGAGATCTCCCATGTGAGGTCAGGGAATCCCCTAGGGAGGCATAGCTGGTAGAGGAGCAGGCATAGATTCGGGGAGAGGAGCTCCAAGTGGTGGATGAAATTATGATCTACTTCCACCACCACCACTAGGAGGCCCATGCCAGGATTAGGAAGATAGTATTCAGTTCCATGGAAAAATTCTAGATATGGAGGCCTATGACTAGGCTACACACGATATGATCAGAGTTATGATATTTGTTTATTCTACTCTTGCTTCAGTACTAGTAGACACATGTTTGAATCATTCCTTAATCTCCTTACTCCGGGTGTGAGAGATGTAGATCCCATTTAAGACTTTATCCCATAATATTTGGTTTGAGGTTCCTATAGGGAACACTTCTTTGATATCACTTGTCTTCTAATAGTGTGAGATACCGCTTGGTGGTGAGAGTTTTTTGTGGGACCTCTTAGTCATCATAATTAGACCTTATGAAATCATCTTCAGTATGGAATAGTTTTCCATGGTCTGAGCCTAAATTTACTATCACTTTATATGATTCATAATCCTTCAGAAATATGAGATGAGATTATCCTTTTTGGGTGAGATATATCTCATAGTTGAGAGAGTGGGTCTTGTGAGCAAGAATCTGAAACACATCACCCATTAGTTAGAAAGTTTATCCCTTAGAGCAGCGAGCTCTTCAGGCATCTGGGTTCCTTTAGTCATGCAGGATTATATGACATCTTCCCCGAGAATATTCTGGGACTAAATTTAGGGTGGTAGATATGGTTATTCATTTACTTACACCCCAGTACCACACTGATATATTTTTTAGCATATCATATGGCCCCTGTCGATATTTAGGAGTCAACGGTTCAGTTAGAGGAACTTTGAGAGAAGGGATTTATCAAACCCAGTGTGTCCTCTTGGACATCTTTGGTAGTGTTCATGAAAAAGGAAGATGGGATATTGTAGATTTTTATTGATTAACATCACCTTAAATAGGCCATGATAAATAAAAAGTACCCCTTGTCGAGTATTGATGGCCTCTTTGATCAGTTTTGAGGTGCGATATGGGTCTCAACGATCGATCTCAGGTCTAACTACCACCAGTTGAGGGTTTTCAAGGATAATATTTTGAATATGGAATTATAATGTCGCTATGGACACTATGAGTTCCTATTGATGCCTTTAGGTGTGATGAATTCCCCATTGTGTTTATTTATTTGATGAATTAGATCTTTCAGTTATACTTAGACTGATTTTTTATTGTCTCCATTGATGTCATACTCATCTACTTTTCATTTGAGTATGATCATGAAAAGAACTTGAGGATAGTCCTAGATTTTCTCTAGGAGCACCAGCTTTATGGTAAGCTCTCAAAATACAAGTTATGGATCCATGAGGTTCAATTTTTAGGGCTTGTCATTTCCGAGCATGGATTAGCTATAGACCCAGTGAAGATTGATGCAGTACTTTTTTGGGATCCACATAAGAGCGTATTGAGGGTACATAGTTTTCTTGGCTTGGAAAGGTACTATAGGAGGTTTATGGTTGAATTCTCTAGAATTTTAACCCCTTTGACTATCTTGAATGGAAAGGGTGGCTATTTACCTAGACCGACCAGTGTTAGAGATCCTTCGAGTAGTTGAGGATGAGGTTAACCAGTGCTCCAGTGTTGAGACTACCATAGAATGGCATGGAGTACATAGTATATTATGATTCCTATAGATCTAGGCTCAACTATATGTTAATTTAGATTCAAGAAGTGATCGCATATGGGTCGAGGCAGTTGAGACCCCATGAGAACAACTATACGACTCATAGCCTGGATTTGGTAGTGGTAGTCTTTTCTATGAGGATGTGGAGGCACTATCTTTTGGGAGAGCACTTTGTTGTTTACTTAGACCATCAGAATCTCAGGTATGTCTTCATATAGAGAGATTTGAACCCAAGGAAGAGTAATTGGTTGTATTTTTTGTAGGATTGTGTCTTTGAGATATTCTATACTCCTAGTAAGGTAAAAGTGGTGGTAGATTCTCTTAGAATAAAATCCTTTTATTGTCTAGTATAGAAGGTGTCTGAGTAGTTGGCTTATTTTCCATTAACCTTGACGAAGGAGAGAGGTGCAACTTATCTTTAGTTTATGGTTTTTACCTCTATACTCTTATGACGTGTGAGGGAGGCTCAGTTGGGATATATTTACTGTGATGTTCCCCATGACCAGATATATTTAAGAGATTCACCAGATATATTATCTGAAGGAGAGAATCATGTCATCCTTTTCCAGGGAAGAACAATGGTTCTAGTCACATTGTGGGAGGAGGTGATGAGGGAGTTTCACACTTCCCATTTGGATATAAATCTCTATGTAGGTAAGATGTATAGGTACCTTTGGAAGTAGTTTTGGTGGGATGGAATGTGGTGGATCATTTCTGAATTTATCTCCCAATGTCTCACATGTTAGTAGGTGAAGGATGAGAACCAAGTTATAATAGTTTTTTTATAGCCTCTTGATATCCCATAGTGGAAATGGGATAGCATATTTATAGAATTTCTGATAAGGATTATAAGAACATCGAGAGGTTGAAATGCCATCTCGATGATAGTTAACCAACTTACTAAGTTGACGCACTTTCTCTCCATCATGGAGTAGAGTTTAGTAGAGAATTTGGGGTAGTTTTATGTGTGGGAGATCATACACCTTAATGGGTTACCCTCAAAGATTCTCTCTAACCATAATGTACAGTTCATGTCACAGTTGTGGAGAGTCTTATATAAGGAATTTAGGGCCCAGTTGAGGATGAGTACATCTTTTCACCCCCATAAAAATGGGTATACATAGAGCACTATCAAGGTTTTAGAGGATATTCTGAGGGATTTCATGTTATACTTTGACCGAAGCTGGGAGGACCACTTTCTACTGGTAGGGTTTTTTTATAATAACAGTTATCGCTCTATGATCAGCATGGACCCTTCCAAGGCCTTATATAGGAGACTCTTCAGGTCACCCTTATGTCGGAACAAGATTGGAGCGACATCTTTATATGGGACATAGATGGTGCATTAGATAGTGGATAAGGTCTAGGTGATTCACAAGATATTGAGTATAGCCTAGAGATGATAGAAATCTTAAGCATATTGGCATCGTAGGCCCTTGGATTTTGGGTAAGGATACCATGTCTTCCTGAGATTCTACACATGATGAGGATTATAGAGGTTCATCCAGGGATGAAAGAAATGCCTAAGGTTCATCATTCCATTCAATATCCTGTAGAGGGTTAGAGAGGTTTCTTACCACTTAACACCCCCACACACACACACAATTAGATAAGGTGCATGACATCTTCCATGTATCACAACTAAGGAGATACATGCATGATCTTATGCATGTTATTGACTAAGGCGAGCTGGACATTGAGGATAGAGCCACCTTCATGGAGTACTTGGTGGTGATCAAGGATCATCATGAGAGTATCCTGTGAGGATGAACCATTCATTTGGTTCATGTATTTTGGAATCATGTGTAACATCCCAGGTAAATAAAGAATATGAAATTTTCATATTTATTAATATTTTTGAATTAAATATCAATTTTACTTTAAAATTGGATGTTATGTCTGATAGCGTACTCAACATGCAACAATGAGTTTCTTTGAAATCTTATGTTGCACACAAATTTGAGTTATATCAAAAAATAATATAATATTATTATTATTTTAAATGGTAGTTAACGCATAGTCGTTGTATTGGTGGGAATGAACATAACTATATAAAATATGATTTCACATGTTTGTTAAATATTTTTACATTTATCCAATGAAATTTAGAGTCTTAAAATGTGAATAAATCCAATTTTAAGCATAAATAATCTAATATTATTTAAAAGGTCAATTTACCACCTTTTGATGGAGAACCCTTTTTAAATATATTTTTTGTCACTTTTATATGTTATATTTTACAAAATATATTCTTCTTTAGATTAAGGACATAAAAAATTTACTTTGGATGAAATTTTGGTATTTTTCTGATAATGTTCATTTTTTATGAATAGTGAAAAATATTGCATTTCAATTCAAAACTAACTTTTAATCTAATTTATTTATATGGTTAGATTATATTTTTAATGGGTTTTAAAGTGTAATTAGATTATATTTTTACCATTTAATCCAATTTTGGTCATTTAAAGTAATTTCACTTTGAAATTGGACATAAACAATTGTCAATCTTTTGATAATTATTATTTCTTAAAAACACACTTTGTTTTGACAAAGGGAACTGATTTTAAATAAATTTTTTCCACTTATGTGTTTTGAATTTGAAAAAATAGATTCCATATTTGGAATCATGAGGTCCAAATTTTTTAAATATGTAACTTTTATTTTTATACATTATGAATATTTACTTCAGTAAATATTTTATTTACCATTGTTAAAAGGTAAATCTGGTAAATAAGGGTAAACAAATATTATTATTATAATATTAAATTACCACAAAATGTGTCATAATCCAATTTTTTGATACATTTATGACAATGGGCATCCTTGGGTCGATTTTGGGACCCCATGAAGCCACTTAGGAGTGATAATGACACTTTATATTAATTAATTTAAAGTAAAGACAAAAATGACATAAACATATATATTTTAGTAAATCAATCTTTAAATGGGGTTATATAAATTATCACTTAGACTATAAATATTTAATTGAAAGATAAAAATATTCCCTAAATCATGGTATTTTATTTATAATTTTTAGACATCAAATAAATAAAATTATTTATGACATAATGATGATGCAGTGATTACCTTATTAATAAATGATTTAAATAAATAAGATTATAAAATTTTAAAAACTATAAAAAACCTGTCCAATTATTATTGTATTATTTTATTTAGAACGTGAGTCATCTTATATTTGACTTTAATGAGTTTTTGACCTTTAGAAACCGAAAATCATTATATAATAAAGTAATATTTTCAAAATTTCCTAAAGTGTCCCTCCTCCCCCTTATAAAGAGTCATCACCTCTAACCCATTACTCACACCTCTCAAACCTCTTGGATCATCAAACCTATGCCTAAATAATCTCCCTACATACCTTTATTTCTCATATAATCCTTACCTTAGTCATAAGGCACTTCAAGAAATCCTTTTGGTTCAAACCAAATGGAGTTACCTGATTTAAAGGTAACGTCTTCTCTTAAGTTATTTTCTTTTATTTTACTTCTACAACCCCCTAAACTCTATTTATTAATTTATTTTATAGAAAAACTAGTATCCTAAATATAATATGTTTTTTTATGAGAATTATTCTAACTACTCTTCCACACACCTCCATATAATGGATATGAACATATAGTTTCTGTGGACGGCGAACTACTGCCTCACAAAACGATGATTGTTCAAATATCTCCAACTACCTCTCATGGTGGACATTATGAGGGAACTATATTTATATATGATATATATTATGTTTATGTTTTCTATATGCTTCTGTATTTTTCATTTATATCATACTTTTATGTTCTCCATAATGGGTAAATAAGGTAATTTCATTTGAGGAAGTGCAGACTACCACCCCCTCAAAGTGATATGACTCATCCATGTCATACATGGGATGTATAAAGGATGGATTTAATGAAATTATATATGATATTATATTGAAATTATAATATACCTATGTATCATTATGTTTTCATTCCATTAAAATATGAAATAAAAATGAAAGTAGCGTTCATACGTATGTACGGCTTACCATCTCCATGAACGATGCATTTCATTTCTTATCTCTAAATGTTATGTATTGTTATAAATACATATATATACTGTATATATATGATATATATGATATATAAATCCTGAATATAATTCTGGAGATAATGAAATTTTTACCACATGAACAACTTGTAAGTATAAGAAGTTCATTTTTGACTCAAGTACCAAATATCGACAAAATAACTATTATTAACTTAAATGATTGCATAATATTTATAACATGGTAATAAGTGATATAAAAGGAATAAAAAACTTGAAAATTTTTATTAATCAAGTATAAATTAACTTAATTTTATTATTCTGGAATAACAAGGAACATACAAGACAATTCGGACTTGAGGTAAGGGGTTTTTATCTCACTTTTTATTCTCGTGAGATTCATGCTATATTTGCCACTATTTCCTTTTTTGTGGTTTATATACTACCCATGATTGTATTCATTGTTTAATATACTTTAATTTATTGGTATTTACATCTTCATTGTATGATCCTTCTTTCATGTGGTGTATGTTTTGTAAGTTACCAAATCGGTAAGGGAACTTTCACCGTACTCTTTTAGACAAGGACTTATTTTATGTCATGTCTTTTAATTTCCATTTTACTATATTGGGATATGTTCTTCTATATACTTATTGATTTTATGTCTATGTGATTAGAGGACCTATTTTCTCTCATCAAATCATTTTCTTAATTATAAAGTGACGTCGTTAGGCTGTTGAATTTCTGTAAGAGAACTTCTTAACCCAATTTCAATTCATTGGGTTAAACTTCTAATTCTTGATTATGTCATGATATGAATATGTGTGAATGAACTCTGATTGTTTTAAACTTAATATACACTTATATTGGGTGTATTATTATTTGTCACACATAATTATGTTATTGATTTGTCCTTAATCTAAGGATATGATCTTTGTAAGGGACTTTTCTCAATTTACATTCCATTTTGACATATTTGTTGTTATAAACAAATTCACTTTTATATGGTGTATATAATTCCCTTTGACATATTATATTATGAATCTATTTATTCTCATGATATTATAAGTTTTTATTAATGTTATTCCTCAATTATTTGTATTCAAGCTTCTCTTATTTGGTTATGAACTCTTTAACTCAAATATCATTTTAAATGTTTTAAATATTTATTCTTCTAAAACTTTCTCATTAATTTCAATGTTTTGAAAATAGTTTTAATGATTTATTTATATGGACATGAATGTTTTGAAATTAAAATTTCTTTCAAAATATTCAAAGTGGTATCGCACACTTTGATTCAAAACTCTTCTTTTCAAATGTTTTAAATGGTTTTAAAAATGGTTTGATAAAGCATTGATTATATCAATATATTGAAATGACATATTGTGATTGCAATGTGGAAATGTTATCTTTCCTTTATTCTTGTTTTATGTGTTATGAATATGTTGTGGTTATTTGTCATTGTTTACGCATACGGGTGGTTCTGTGATAAACCTAGGGTGGGTGAGCCCGAGATAGCTCTCCAATGCATTGGGTAATGTGAAGGAGGTAAACGTTAATGTTTCTCCTAAGAGATTTAGGGAATATATTTTGATGGGTATTCCAAACATAACTCCCTATGTAGTTGTGATAGCTAAAATGTAATTATGTTATGTATTCCACAAGTTACCTTTATGATTTATGATTTCTGTGTTTTATTCATAAATATTATGATTTCATGAGGTATGTTATGATTGAAAAGTATGGTTTCATTGATTTGTATTTATTTATGGGATAATGTTTTATTTCCTAATTTTATAACCCTTACTAATATTTTTATGCTCATCCCAAATTTTTGAAATGTTTTCCACAAGACTTAAAGATTAATAAGGGTCAAGGATGGGATCAAGGAAAAGTCATGTTGTCTAAAACATGGAACTAGACATGTTTCTTTTTAATATTTTATATTTTATGAAAAAAATGGATACTGATTAGTAGTGTCTACATATAATATTCAAGTTGATATGTAATAGTTATAGCCTAATTCTCTAAAATTATAAACCTGAAAAAATCCTTAATGTGAATTCTTGATTTAACTAAAGATTATGTAATTTTTAAGTTCGGGTCCTTATAGTTGGTATCAAAGGTTGGTTTAGATAACTTTAGATGTTAGGGTGTTATTTTATCATAAGTGACATAACCATAATGGTTATCATATTAGAAAGAGTCATAGTTTTTTTAGATAAATCAAATGAGTTTAAGATAACATGAACAAGTATGTTTTGGTGTTTACCCTCCTCATAAGATTGTATATGATGATTTTACTGATATACTCACCCTATCCATTTTGGTTTTAATCAATGGTTGGATATAGTAGGCACCAAAGTAACAATTTATGTGAAGAAAAATGTGATGGTTTTATGAATAAGCAATTGAATAAAATACGAGCTTCAATAAGAACTCTTGTGGTTATTCTCAACCAACTATCTGGAGTCATGATCGACCACCTGAACCTTGGATATTTTTATAAGGCATTGTATATGCAAGAAAAAAATCCCTATGGATGTTTGGGTAATAATAATAAAGGTAAGTATATTCAAAAACTTATGTGTCAAGGATGTGGAAAGAAACACTTAGGAAAATTCTTCAATGGGACGGGAAGATGTTGTAGATAAGGTAATGAAGGTCCTAAAGAAAAAAACCTGTCATGGAAAAAGGAAGCATCAAGTTGACTCCAGGAAAGGGAAAGAAGTTTTTTCTGAAGGATCAATTTAATGTTTTAAATGTGGTGTTCATGGTCATTATACAAATATAAGTTTCATGAATGGGATCAGTAGGATCATACAAATATATGTCTACCAATTCTTAATGACATTCCAATTGAAGATGGGGAAAGTGAAAATAACCAATAAAAGGTATGAATTATTTCTTAGCTGATGTTTTGAAATTATTGAATCTTAGGATATGATTAATGATTTTGTTTTTAGGAAAGAAGTATTATGGAATATGTTGGAAAAAATGGATAATGGATCATGAAGAATGTTGAATGAGTAAAAAGTATACATATAAGGGATTCAAGAGTTATGGTACATTTTAGGATGATGAAATGTTTAAAAGTATTAGGGATCTATTGATGATGGGATTACTTTGGAAGAATTTTTCTAGTATGTGTAACCATGAAGTTTGATATGTGAAAATGTTATTCAAGAAATGGTTATCTTTTCTTGTGTAGACACAATGGATTAGCTTAGGGGTTCATATGATCTTTTGTTTTTTTGGAAATTACAGGTTATTACTTTATGGGATGAAAATGTGAGGTATGAGATAAAATTTTTGTTTAAAATATGTTATGGTTATTTTTAAGTGATTTATCTCATTTTTTGGAATGTTATAAAATTATATAGTTTTTTAAAAAGGACAACATGCAGACTGTGTGACAACCCATCGCGTTGGACAAAGCTACGGGGAATCGAATCCACAACCAAAGTGTGATTGAGATTTATCACCTACCACTGGACTACGTGAAGTCCCTGGTTAGTATGACTTATTCTTTTTAGTTAAATGATTTTATTGATCAATAATAAGTTGATTTGGGATATTATATTTTATCAAATGGATGTCCTTAGTATAGGAAAATGATTTGGTGATTAAGTGATAAAGGTTATTTTGGAAGACATTTTCTATTTTGGGAACACTATATGGTTAAGGGAAATAGAATACTATGGGATTTCATTGGTGGATTAATGGTTGAAATTTTATTTTGGAAGAATCTATGTGTTTATTTTGGAAATATGAAGATTTGGGTTATTTATGGAAATGATTAACCTATCATAGATAATTTGTGATTAGGTTAATTACTTTTTAGTATGAGACTTTAAGAGTAACTGATGTTATTTGAAGACTATGTGATTAAATCCTTCTAAGTTTTGGGTTACAATCTTAGTTTGGGTTACTTTGAAGAATTTTAAGGACATTTTTTTATTGAATTGTCTTTGCCAAACTTTGGGCATTGTTTGTAGAATTTTGGGGATTGAGAGTAGTATTTATTTTTATAATGTATTATCCTTTTTGGGGATTATCTTATCTTGTACTAATCGTTTTGGTTTTGGTTAATGTCTAAAGACATGGGAAATATATAGTTCTTATTTTTTGGATTATGTGATTCTCTAGAATTTGATTCTATCATTTCAGGTGTGACCATTTTGTCATGAATACTCATCCTTTGGAGAAAAAATGAGTTTGTGGTAGGAAGTTATTAAATTATGAAAGTCTACATGAAAAGTTAGTATGTTTCCTTATGTTTTTAGTTAATATTATAAATAAATTCCCCAACTTTATGAAAAGTAACTTAAAACAAAAACATTGTCCGTTAACTTTTCTTAGTGTGGAATCAAAGACTATTTAACCCATCACAAGTTTGTGGTTTTTCGGTGGTTAAATTTCTCCTGATCATGTTTTCTATCACTCTCTATCTGAACTTGACACTTAATTTCTCCTCCGCATCCATGTTTTCATGGAATCCTAGTATGGGTTATCTCGGGTGATCTTTGTACTTCTCTTTATTTCTTTTAAATTGATAGTTTTATTGACTCTTTTTCGATGTGGTACTTTTTAATGAAGTTTATAATCCCAATTTTAAAATTGTGAGGACATAATTCCCAAAATGGGGGATGATGTAATATCCCAGGAAAATAAAGAATATGACATTTTCATATTTATTAATATTTGTGAATTAAATATTAATTTTAATTTGAAAAGGTATGCTATGTCCGATAGTGTACTCAACACACAAAAATGGGTTTCTTTGAAATCTTATGTTGAACACAACTTTGAGTTATACCAAAAAATAATATAATATTATTATTATTATTTTAAATGGTAGTTAACGCATAGCCATTGTATTGGCCGGAATGAACATGACTATCTACAATATTATTTCACATGTTTTTTAAATGTTTTTACATTTATCCAATGAAATTTAGAGTCTTAAAATGTGAATGAATCTAATTTTAAGCATAAATACTCTAATATTCTTTAAAAGGTCGATTTACCACCTTTTTATGGAGAACCCTTTTTAAATCTAGTTTTTGTCACTTTTATATATTATATTTTACAAAATAATATTCTTCTTTAGATTCAGGACATAAAAATTTACTTTGGATGAAATTTTGGTATTTTTCTGATAATGTTCATTTTTTTATGAATAGTGAAAAATATTGCATTTTAATTCAAAACTGCCTTTTAATCTAATTTATTTATATGGTTAGATTATATTTTTAATTGGTTTTAAAGTGTAATTAGATTATAGTTTTACCATTTAATCCAATATTGGTCATTGTAAGTAATTTCACTTTGAAATTGGACATAAACAAGTGTCAATCTTTTGACAGTTATTATTTCTTAAAAACACGCTTTTTGTTTTGACAACGGTAATTAATTTTAAATTAATTTATGTCACTTTTGTGTTTTGAATTTGGAAAAATGGATTCCATATTTTTAATTATGATTTCCAAATTGTTTAAATATGTAACGTTTTTTAGACATTATGAATATTTACTTTTGTAAATATTTTATTTACAATGGTTAAAAGGTAAATCATTTAAATAAGGATAAACAAAAATTATTATAATAATATTAAATTACCCTAACATGTGTCCTAATACTATTTTTTGATACATGTCTGACCATGTTAATCCTTGGGTCTATTTTTTGATCTCATGGAGCCACTTAGGAGTGATAATGACACTTTATATTAATTAATTTAAAGTAAAGACAAAATGGCATAAACATATATCTTTTAGTAAATCAATTTTTACATGGGGTTATATAAGTTATCTCTTAGACTATAAATATTAATTTTGAATCTAAAAATATTTCCTACATCTTGGTATTATATTTATAATTTTTATACAACAAATAAGTTAAATTATTTATGACACAATGATGATGCAGTGATTACCTTATTAATAAATGATTTAAATAAATGAGATTATAAAATTAAAAAAAACTATCCAAAACCTGTAAAATTCTTATTGGATGATTTTATTTCTAACATAAGTCATCTTATCTTCAGCTTTAATGAGTTTTGGACCATTAGAAACTGAAAATCATTATATAATAAAATAATGTTTTCAAA
This sequence comes from Viscum album, assembly GCA_963277665.1. Classification (NCBI taxonomy): domain Eukaryota; kingdom Viridiplantae; phylum Streptophyta; class Magnoliopsida; order Santalales; family Viscaceae; genus Viscum; species Viscum album. Next base: position 1,240,893,476 of record OY728153.1, read on the forward strand.
CTTTCCTAAAGATCCCCTCCTCCCCCTTAGAAAAAGTCATCACCTCTAACCCATTACTCACACTGCTCAAGCCCCTTGGCTCATTTAACCTCTGCCTAAATAATCTCCCTACATCCCTCTATTACTCCTAGAAGACTTACCTTAGGCATAAGGCACTTCAATAAATCCTTTTGGTTCAAACCAAAGGGAGTTACCCGATTTAAAGGTAACATCTTCTCTTAAGTTCTTTTATTTTATTTTACATCTCTAAGCCCCTAAACTCTATTTATTCATTTATTTTATAAAAACACCAGTATACTAAATATACTAGGTTGTTTTTATGAGAAGTATTCTAACCACACTTACACACACCTCCATCTAATGGATACAAACATACTGTTTATGTGGACAGCGAACTACTACCTCACGAAACGATGACTGTTCAAATATCTCCAACTGCCTCTCATGCTGGCCATTATTAAGGAACTGTATTTATATATGATATATATTATGTCTATTTTTTCTCTATGATTATGTATTTTTCATTTATATCATACCTTTATGGTTTCCATGATAGGAAAATATTGTAATTTCATTTGAGGAAGTACAGACTACCGCACACTTAAAGTGATATAACTCATCCATGCCATACGTGGGATGTATAAATGATGGATTTAATGAAATTATATATAATATTATACTGAAATTAAAATATAAATATGTATTATTATGTTTTCATTCCATTAAAATATGAAATAGAAATGAAAGTAATGTTCATTCATACGTACGGCTTACCGTCTCCATGAACGGTGCATTTCATTTCTTATCTCCAAATATTATGTATTGATATAAATACATATATATACTGGATATATATGATATATATGATATATAAATCAAAATATCATTCTGGAGATAATGGAATTTTGACCACATGAACAACTTGTAATTATAAGAAGTTCATTTTTTACTCAAGTACCAAATATCAACAAAATAGCCAGTATTAACTTAAATGATTGCATAATGTTTATAACATGGTAATAAGTGATATAAAAGGAATAATAAACTTGAAAAATGTTCTTAAGAAATTATAAATTAACTTAAGTTTATTATTTAGTAAGAACAAGTAACATACAAGATAAGTCGGACTTGAGGTAAGGGGTTTTCATTTCACTTTTTATACCCGTGAGATTCATGCTATATTTGCCACTATTTCCTTTTGTGTGGTGTATGTACTGCCCATGATTGTATTCATTGTGCAATATACTTTAACTTATTGGTATTTACATCTTCATTGTATTATCTTTCTTTCATGTGGTGTATGTTTCGTAAGTTACCAAATCAGAAAGGGAACCTTTCACCATACTCATTTAGACAGAGACTTATTTTATGTCATGTCTTTTAATTTCCATTTTCCTATATTGGGATATGTTATTATATATCCTTATTGTTTTAAATTTTATTTCTATGTTATTAGAGGCCCTTTTTTATCTCATCAACTCATTTTCTTAATTTTAAAGTGACGTCGTTAGGCTGTCGAATTTCTGTAAGAGAACTTCTTAACCCAATTTCAATTCTTTGGGTTAAACTTCTACTTCTTGATTATGTCATGCTATGAATATCTGTGAATAAAATATGATTCGTTTACACTTAATATCCACTTATATTGGGTGTATTATTATTTGTCACACATAATTATGACGTTGATTTGTCCTTGATCTAAGGATATGATCTTTGAAAGGGACTTTGTCTCAATTTACATTCCATTGAGACATATTTGTTGTTATACACCAATTAATTTTTATATAATGTATATACTTCCCTTTGACATATTATATCATGAATCTCTTTATTGTCATGATATTATAAGCTTTGATTAATTTTATTCCTCAATTATTTGTATTCAAGAATCTCTCATTTGGTTATGAACTCTTTAACTAAAATATCATTTTAAATGTTTTAAATATTTATTCTTATAAAACTTTATCATTAATGTCCATGTTTTGAAAATGGTTTTAAGGATTTATTTATATGTACATGAATGTTTTGAAATTAAAAGTTCTTTCAAAAGCTTCAAAGTGGTATGGAACACTTTGATTCAAAACTCTTCTTTTTGAATTTTTTAAATGGTTTTGAAAATGGTTTGATAAAGCATTGATTATGTAAATATCTTGAAATGATATATTGTGATTTCAATGTGGAAATGTTATCTTTCCTTTATTCTTTTTTTATGTGTTATGAATATGTTATGGTTATTGGGCATTGTTTACGCATATCGGTGGTTCTGTGATAAACCTAGGGTGGGTGAGCCCAAGATAGCTCTCCATACATTGGTTAACGTGACAGAGGCAAACGTTAATGTTTCTCCAAAGATATTTAGGAAATATACTGTGATCAGTATTCCAAATGTAACTCTCTATGTAGCTGTCATAGCTACAATATAATTAGGTTATGTATGTCACAATTTACCTTTATGATTTATGATTTCTGTGTGTTATTCATAAATATTTTTTTTAAGTTGGGGTCGAAGCCTCAATTTGTTATTTAAAGCAAAGACCTCTTTAGTGTGAGTATAGAGAGACCCATTACATAGCCTAAAAGCCCAAGGCTAAGTGGCCTGAATACAAGGCTTGAAATCCCATTTTTTGGCCCATAGGACCCATCAGTGAACAGTACTGTTACAGTACCCGCGCTGCTACAGTACCTTCTACATTTACGCCACTGCTACAGTACCCTGCTACAGCACCCCCCGGAATTTTTTCCCTGCCTGGATTTGATCCTGGGTCTTTTGGATGCCAAGTAGGAGCCTGTATCACTTTGGTATAGGCTCATTGGCATAAATCTTATGATTTCATGTGGTATGTTATGATTGAAAATTATGGTTTCATTGATTTGTATTTATTAATGGGATAATGTTTTCTTTCCTTATTTTATAACCCTTTCTGAGCTTTTTATGATCATCCCATGTTTTTGAAATGTCTTCCATAGGAATTAAAGATGAATAAGGGTCAAGTATGGGATCAAGGAAAAGTCATGTTTTCTAAAACATGGAACTAGACATGTTTCTTTTTAAGAGTTTTTATTTTATGAAAAAATGGATACTGAGTAGTGGTGTCTACATGTAATATTCAAGTTGATATGTAATAGTTATGACCTAATTCTCTAAAACTCTAAACCTGAAAAGATCCTCAATGTGAATTCTTGATTTAACTCGAGATTATTTGATGTTTAAGGTCAGGTCCTTATAGTTGGTATCAGAGGTTGGTTTAGATAACTTTAGAGGTTAGGATGTTATTTAAGCATAAGTGACATTACCATAATAGTTAGCATATTGGAAAGAGTCATAGTTTTTTTAGATAAATCGAATAATTTTAAGATAACATAAAAAAGTATGTTTTAGTGTTTACCCTCCTCATAATATTGTATATGGTGATTTTACTGATATACTCACACTAGTCTTTTTGGTTTTAGTCAATGGATGGATATAGCTGGAACCAAAGTAATAATGGATGTGAAGAAAACTGTGACAGTTTTCTGAATAAGTAACTGAATGAAATGGGATCTGCAATGAGAACTCTTGTGGTTATTCTCAACCAACTATCTGGAGTCATGATCGACCACCAGAACCTCAGAGATTTTTATAAGTAATCATATATAAAAGAAACAAATCCCTACGGAAGTTCAGGTAAAAATCATAAAGGTAAGTATATTCAAAAACCTATGTGTCAAGGATGTGGAAAGAAACACTTAGGAAAATGCTTCAAAGGGACGAGAAGATGTTATAGATGTGGTAATAAAGGTCATAAAGCAAGAACCTTCCAAGGAAAAAGGAAGTGTTCAATTAACTCCAAGAAAGGGAAATAATTTCTTTCCTAAGGATCAATTGAATGTTTTAAATGTGGTGTTCACAGTCATTATACAAATAGATGTCCTACAAAGAAGGTTCAATAATGGGATCAGCAGGATCGTACAAATATATGTTTACCAATTCCTAATGTCATTCCAATTGAAGATGAGGAAACTGAAAATGACCAATGAAAGGTATTAATTATTTCTTAGCTAATGTTTTGACATTATTTAATCTTAGGATATGATTAATGATTTTTTTTGTAGGAATGAAGTATTATGGAATATGTTGGAAAATAATGGATAATGGATCATGAAGAAGGTTGAATGATTAAAAATTCTACATATAAGGGAGTCAAGAGTTACGGTACATTTTATGATGATGAAATACTTAAAAGTATTAAGGATCTGTTGATGATGGGATTACTTTGGAAGACTTTTTCTTGTATGTGTAACCATGAAGTTTTATATGTGAAAAATTTATTCAAGAAATAGTTATCTTTTCTTGTGTAGACATAAGGGATTTTTTTAAAGGTTCATATGATCTTCTTTTTTTGGAAATTATAGGTTATTACTTTATGGGATGAAAATGAGAGGTATGAGATAAATTTTTGGGTTAAAATATGTTATGGTTATTTTTAAGGGATTTATCTCATTTTTTGGAATTTTAAAAAATTATATAGTTTTTGAAAATGGAAAACACATAGACCGTGTGACAACCCATCGTGTCGGACAAAGCTGCGGGGAATAGAACCCACAACCAAAGTGTTATTGGGATTTATCGCCTACCACTGGACTATTTGAAGTCCCTAGTTAGTGTGACTTATTCTTTTTTAGTTAAATTATTTTATTGATCAAGAATAAGTAGATTTGGGATATTATGTTTTATCAAATGGATATCCTTATTATAGGAAAATGATTTGTTAATTAAGTGATAAAGGTTATTTTGGAAGAGGTTTGCTATTTTGGGAACACTATACGATTAAGGGAAATAGAATACTATGGGATTTCATTTGTGGAGTAATGGTTGAAATTTTATTTTGGAAGAATATATGTTTTTATTGTGGAAATATGGAGATTTGTGTTATTTATGGAAATTATTAACCTATCATAGAGAATATATGATTAGGTTAATTACTTTTCAGTATGAGACTTTAAGAGTAACTAATGTTATTTGAAGACTATGTGATTAAATCCTTATGAGTTTTGGGTTTCAACTATATTTTGGGTTACTTTGTAGAATTTTAAGGAAATTTTTTTATTGAATTGTATTTGCCAAAATTTTGGTATTGTTTGTCAAATTTTGGGGATTAAGAGTAGTATTTATTTTTATAAATTATTTTTCTTTTGGGGGATTATCTAATCTTGTACTAACCATTTTGGTTTTGGTTAATGTCTAAAGATAGGGAAAATATATAGTTCTTCTTTTTTGGATTATATGATTCTCTAGAAGTTGATTCTAGCACTTCATGTGTGACCATGTGGTCATGAATACTCATAATTTGGAGAAAAATGAGTTTGTGGTAGGAATTTAGTAAAGTATGAAAGTCTACATGACAAGTTAGTATGTTTCCTTATGTTTTTAGTTAAGCTCATAAATAAATTCCTAAAATTTATGAAAACTAACTTAAAACAAAAACGTTGTCCGTTAACTTTTCCTACTGGGGAATCAAAGACCATTTAACCCATCATAATTTTGTGGTTTTCTAGTGGTTAACTTTCTCCTTATCCTATTTTCTTTTACTCCCCATCATAACATGACACTTATTTTCTCCTCCATATCCATGTTTTCATGGAATCCTAGTATGGATTATCTTTGTTGGCCTTTGTACTTCTCTTTCTTTCTTTTAAAGTGATAATTTTATTGACTCTTTTTCGATGTGATACTTTTTAATGAAGTTTCTGATCCCAATTTTAAAATTTCAAGAACGCAATTCCCAAAAGGGGGGAAGGATGTAACATCCCAGGTAAATAAAGAATATGAAATTTTTATATTTATTAATATTTGTGAATTAAATATTAATTTTTACATTAAAAGGATATTTTATGTCTGATAGTGTACTCAACACGCAAAAATTGGTTTGTTTGAAATCTTATGTTGCACACAACTTTTAATTATACCGAAAAATAATATATTATTATTATTATTTTAAATGGTAGTTAACGAATAGTTGTTGTATTGGATGGAATGAACATAATTATATACAATATGACTTCAAATTTTTGTTAAATGTTTTTACATTTATTCAATAAAATTTAGAGTCTTAAAATGTGAATGAATCCAATTTTAAGCATAAATGCTCTAATATTCTTTAAAAGGTTGATTTACCGCCTTTTGATGGAAAACCCTTTTTAAATATAGTTTTTGTCACTTTTATATGTTCTATTTGAAAAAATAATATTATTATTTAGATTCAGGGCATAAAAATTTACTTTGGATGAAATTTTGGTATTTTTTTGATAATGTTCATTTTTTATGAATAATGAAAAATACTGCATTTTAATTCAAAATTGCATTTTAATTTAATTTATTTATATGGTTATATTATATTTTTAATTGGTTTTAAAGTTTAATTAGATTATAATTTTACCATTTAATCCAGTTTTGGTCATTGGAAGTAATTTTAATTTGAAATTGTACAAAAATAAGTGCCAATCTTTTGACAGTAATTATTTCTTAAAAACACGCTTTTTGTTTTGACAACGAGAATTAATTTTAAATTAATTTCTACCACTTCTGTGTATTGAATTTAGAAAAATGGATTCCATATTTGGAATCAGGAGTTCAAAATTGTGTAAATAAATAACTTTTGTTTTTATACATTAAGAATATTTACTTCAGAAAATATTTTATTTACCATGGTTAAAAGGTAAATCTGGTAAATAAGGGTAAACAAATATTATTATAATAATATTAAATTACCCTAACAAGTGTTCTAATCCTATTGGTTGATACATGTCCAACCATGGGAATCCTTTGGTCTATTTTGGGACCCCATGGATCCACTTAGGAGTGATAATGACACTTTATATTAATTAATTTAAAGTAAAGACAAAAATAACATAAACATATATCTTTTAGTAAATCAATTTTTACATGAGGTTATATAAGTTATCTCTTAGACTATAAATATTCATTTTAAAGATAAAAAAATTCTTATATCATGTTATTTAATTTATAATTTTTAGACATCAAATAAATAAAATTATTTATGACACAATGATGATGCAGTGATTACCTTATTATTAAATGATTTAAATAAATGAGATTATAAAATTTAAAAACTATCCCCAACCTGTCCAATTATTATTGGATTATTTTATTTCGGACATGAGTCATATTATCTTCGACTTTAATGAGTTTTGGAGCTTTATAAACCTAAAATAATTATATAATAAAATAATATTTTCAAACTTTTCTAAAGAGCCCCTCCTCCACCTTATAAAAAGTTATCACCTCTAACCCATTACTCACACCACTCAAGCCCATTGGATTGTCTAAAATCTACCTAAATATGATTCCTAAATACCTATATTCCTACTATAATACTTACATTAGGCAAAAGGAACTTCAAGAAATCTTTTTGGTTCAAACCAAAGGGAGTTACTTGGTTTAAAGGTAACGTCTTCTCTTAAATTCTTTTAATTTATTTTACTTCTCCAACCCCATAAACTATATTTATTCATTTATTTTATAAAAGAACCAGTATACTAAATATAATATGTTGTTTTTATGAGAATTATTCAAACTACACTTCCACACACCTCCATCTAATGGATATGAACATATTGTTTCTGTGGACGGCGCACTACTGCCTCACGAAACGATGATTATTCAAATATCTCCAACCACGTCTCATGGTGGCCATTATGATGGAACTATATTTATATATGATATATATTATGTTTATGTTTTGTATATTCTTCTATATTTTTCATTTATATCATACCTTTATGGTTTCCATAATGGGTAAATACGATAATTTCATTTGAGAAAGTGCGGACTACCACCCCCTCAAAGTGATATGACTCATCCATGCCATACGTGGGATGTATAAAGGAAGGATTTAATGAAATTATATATGATATTATACTTAAATTATAATATACCTATTTATCATTATGTTTTCATTTCATTAAAATATGAAATAGAAATGAAAGTAGCGTTCATGCGTATGTACGGCTTACCGTCTCCATGAACGGTGCATTTCATTTCTTATCTTCAAATGTTATGTACTGTTATAAATACATATATATACTAGATATATATAATATATATGATATCTAAATCATGAATATAATTATAGAGATAATGTAATTTTGACCACATGAAAAACTTGTAATTATAATAAGATCATTTTTTACTCAAGTACCAAATACCAAAAAAATGACCATTATTAACTTAAATGATTGCATAATGTTTATAACATGGTAATAAGTGATGTAAAATGAATAATAAACTTTAAAAATGTTCTTTATCAAGTATAAATTAACTTGAGTTTATTATTCAGGAATAACAAGGAACATACAAGACAAGTCAGACTTGAGGTAAGGGGTTTTCATCTCACTTTTTATTCATGTGAGATTCATGCTATATTTTCCACTATTTACTTTTGTGTAGTGTATGTACAACCCATGATTGTATTAATTGTGTAATGTACTTTAATTTATTGTAATTTACATCTTTATTGAATGATCCTTCTTTCATGTGGCGTATGTTTCGTAAGTTACCAAATCAGTAAGGGAACCTTTCACCGTACTCTTTTAGATGAGGAATTATTTTATGTCATGACTTTTAATTTCCATTTTACTATGTTGGGATACGTTCTTATATATCATTATTGATTTAAATTTTATTTCTATGTGATTAGAGGCCCTTTTTTCTCTCATAAAATCATTTTCTTAATTTTAAAGTGACATCGTTAGGCTATCGAATTTCTGTAAGAGAACTTCTTAACCCAATTTCAATTATTTGAGTTAAACCTCTACTTCTTGATTATGGTATGATATGAATATGAGTTAATGAACTATGGTTATTTTACACTTAATATCCACTTATATTGGGTGTATTTTTATTTTTAACACATAATTATGTCATTGATTTATCGTTAATCTAAGGATATGATCTTTGCAAGGGGCTTTGTCTCGATTTATATTCCATTGAGACATATTTGTTGTTATACACCAATTAACTTTTATATAGTGTATATAGTTCACTTTAACATATTATATCGTGAGTCTATTTATTCTCATGATATTTTAAGCTTTGATTAATTTTATTCCTCAATTATTTGTATTCAAGCGTCTCTCATTTGGTTATGAACTCTTTAACTAAAATATCATTTTAAATGTTTTAAATATTTATTCTTCTAAAACTTTCTAATTAATGTCCATGTTTTGAAAATGGTTTTAAGTGTTTATTTATATGGACATGAATGTTTTGAAATTAATTTTTTTTTCAAAATCTTCAAAGTGGTATGGGATACTTTGATTCAAAACTCTTCTTTTTGAATATTTTAAATGGTTTTGAAAATGGTTTGATAAAGCATTGATTATGTCAATATTTTGAAATGATATATTGTGATTGCGATGTGAAAATGTTATATTTCCTTTATGATTATTTTATGTGTTATGAATATGTTATGGTTATTGGGAATTGTTTACGCATATGGGTGGTTCCGTGATAAACCTAGGGTGGGTGAGTCCGCGATAGCTCTCCAATGCATTGGGAAACATGACAGAGGTAAATGTTAATGTTTCTCCTAAGAGATTTAGGTAATATACTATGATGGGTATTCCAAACATAACTCCCTATGTAGTTGTGATATTTATAATGTAATTATGTTATGTATGCCACAATTTACCATTATGATTTATGATTTTTGTGTGTTATTCATAAATATTATGATTTCATGAGGTATGTTATGATTAAAAAGTATGGTTTCATTGATTTGTATTTATTGATGGGATAATGTTTTCTTTACTTATTTTATAACCCTTACTGAGATTTTTATGCTCATCCAAAGTCTTTTCAATGTTTTCCACATGACTTAAATATGAATAAGGGTCAAGGATGGGATCAAGTAAAAGTCATGTTGTCTAAAACATGGAACTAGACATGTTGCTTTTTAAGAGTTTTTATTTTATGAAAAAAATGGATACTGAGTAGTAGTGTCTACATGTAATATTCAAGTTGATATGTAATATTTATGGCCTAATTCTCTAAAATTATAAACCTTAAAAGATCCTCAATTTGAATTATTTATTTAACTCAAGATTATGTAATGTTTAAGGTCGAGTCCTTATATCATGGGGGAATGTAGGAGATCTCTTAGGAGTGGGAGATCCATATGTTGGCTTAGTATCTCCACCTTTTTGTTTAGTTTATAATTTTCAATATTGTAATAATTTTAAGGAGGGAATTATTTAGAGACCCTTTTTCCCTTATAATACTTTTAAATATATTAAAGAACATTTTTTGAACTAGTCACTGAGACGATGAGAGATTTTGAGGCCCAATGAGCCCAGAATTTATATTTTAAAAATATTAAATATATATCACATGCACATAGTTTTTATAAATAATGGAATATCTCCTAAATGGAGTCTCAAATCAAAAAATATAAGACCAATGTTGAATCTAGTGCATGGGGTTTACCCTAGGAATGACCTAAGGTTGGTCAGTGTCGGACGTCCGGTTGAGGCATCCGTTGGAGGGTGCGTTTAATTTAAAAAAATAAATTATTATTATTTTATTAAATATGCTAATTAAACCATCTATAAATTATCCATTATAAAAATTATCTAGGGTTATCTATATAAACCTTGAGATAATTGAGAGGAGATCTGATGACCTTCGATGGTGAATCGGGATTGGATGACGAACGGTGATCAAATCGATGTGGAACAATGGGAAGTGAATGCAATAGATCATCCTCATAGCTAGCGAATGAATTATTCACCAAAAATCAATCCTGAATAAAGTTAGGGATTGTAAATTATGGATTATTTTCCTTTTAATTAAATAAATCGAGCATTGATTTGTTATATTCTTTTTATTATGTGATTTCATGTTCTTCACATGAGCCTCATAGACAAGTTAAATTATTTTAATTAATTTTATTCATGATTTTTTCCATGATCTCACCCTCAGTTTCCCAAAATATGATTTTTTTACTAGAACACTCATCCAATGATGATTACATATTTTTTATTATACCTTACCCCCACATGTTCTTCAAGTTATTCATCATTGTCCCATAGGGTCACGGTTCAACATTTATGGGGTGGGTTCAAGTGTGATTGAACCCCCAGATTTATGGAGGATTGGTGAATGATGAATGAATCTATGTTTTATGGATTGATAGAGTTCTGTTGCAAGATACGGTTGATGATTCTTATGAATCTGGGATCCAAGACTGAGTGGCAGGGACTAGATGAGTGGTGTGTGCATGTGGACTTTATGCGAGTGGACAGAATCCATTTTCCAGCCACCGAAGACTGAGAAATGATGGACGGAGGTGACTAACACTATTTTTGGGTGGTCAAATGGAGGGAATCATGGTGGTGGCCATGAATATATAATCCACATGAAGAACTTGACTTTTGGGGGAAGAGATAACTACATTGTGTGTGGTCTAATGAAGACACATCGTGTAGTACCCCCAGGCTGGGGCTTTAGGGTTTTAGGTGGAGATAAGGATAACACACCATGTGGATGGTACCATGATGTGACCTTATTTTTACATAGTTTTTCAGCATATTTTTATTTAATTTTTAATTATTTAATTATTAATTTTATACTTTTTGATAAATTTATGTACTCTTATATTTTTATAATGAAATTTGTTGATTAATCAAATTTTATAATTAATTATGTTTTTTTGTCTTTAAATTAATTAATTTAATCTTTTTTTCTAGTTTAATAATTTCTTAATTAGTTTTGTTAACTTTAATCTACTTAACTTTATAATAAATTAACACTTTTATCAAATAATCGTTTAATATTTCTATTTATTTTCTATCGAATTAAGTTTTTAATTTAATATTTTTCCCTTGAATTTAGACTCATTAAAATAAATTAACTTTATTAATTTCTATGTTTAATTATTTGGTTAGTTTTTAATTAAAGTTAATAATTTAAGTTTTTAAATCAATAATTTAATGTGTATTTGTTTTTAAGTGTTCATCTTGTAATTTAATTAATTAATTAATCTAGTTATTTAAATCTTTTATTTTTTAATTTTGTATATGCAGTTTTAATAATAACCTAGTTGAAAATAATTTATTTGATTTACTTTTAGTTTTTAATTCTAATTTAAATAAATTTTTTTATCAGTTTATTAAATTATTTAATTAACATATGTTTTAATTTTAAATTCAATTTATGCAATTCTAATTTTTGTCTCACTGTTAGTTCATTTTTTTATCCTGAAACTGTCAGTTTTATTTTAGTATGATACCAATATGAATGCACATCGGCATCGATTTCAAATTGGTATCGGTGTCTGTCTCACTTTTCATCGGCATTGGTGACTTCCTAATTCTTAAAACTATCGATGACTCATTTTTTTAAGAAAACTATTAGTGAATTATTTTACTCGTTTATCGATATCACGCACTCACTGGTCCTTCCCCATTCCCTGTCAATGACTCTCGTGCTGCCTACTATTTCACTATCAGTGAGACATGTCTCACTGATACCTCCCTTCACTCACTGATCCTCAACACTCACCGTTTTCTCTCCTGCACATTTATCGGTCTCACTTTTCAACCTGCATTCTTGCTACCAACACACCATTTTCTAGTGTTGGTTTCACCTCACTCCACTGCCCTTCCTCCTACCGACGCACAGAGTAAGTATCACCATCGACTCCAGCCCCAATACCTTCTATCCATGCACTTCCTTCTTTGCATCAGTTACCGACAACCCATTAATCTCTTGCTCCAACTGTTGACACCGCTGCAAGTCACACGCACCTCCATTCCTATCACTGATGTTGTTTTCTCCACACACAATCAAAGCAGCACAGAAAACCAGATTAGAACCAGTATTTTGATCAAAGAACACACCCACACACAAACTCGAATACATACATTCAAGCCCGAATTCATATTTATCACAAAGAAGAAACAGAACATTTCGAACCATTTTTACACTAATCAACAAATCCATTTTCCAGATCTGAATTTTTGCGAGCCTACGCTGCTATTTGAAGTTGCGCGTCACTAATTTGGATGAATAAAGTCGTGCCACTATTTTCCATGCAGATAGGGATTCGGGATAAGGCCCATGTCCACTGCCAAATCTGGAAGCCCCTGGACACGCCGTAGCATCTCCTAAAACTGCCACCAGTTCGAAGCCGCTGTAAGTCGAGGCCGGTCTCTGCGATGCGCCGCTGAAGATGAATAACCCGCTAGATCTGAGCCATCATCGCTGGATGATGGAGGTCGAACTAAAGTTGCTGACCATCGAGATGTCGTCGAACCTGCTCATATCATGGGGAGGAACCTTATCCCCCTGTTTCGGCACCGAATAGAAGACCTGGGGGGAGAAGGAGTTTAAAAAAACTAAAAAACTAAATATAAAACTAAAATGTTAAAATAATACTTATAAACAAATAATAAATATAATGTTATTAATTTTAATAAAACGAAATTATTAAATTAAATAACTAAAATTAAACTTTATTAAACTAAGACTTATAAATTAAATTAAAATAAATTAATTATAATTTAATGTTGTATATTAAATATTTATAATTATTTAAGAATAAAATTTATTAATAAAATAAAATACTAATAAATTAAAATAAACATAACTAATTAAGTTAAAATAGTAAATAATTTAATATTAAAAATAATAATAAACTTAATTAACATTAATAATATTAATAAATAAAAATAAATAACTTAATTAAATAATAACATTAAAATTAACAACATTAAAATATAGTTAATAAAACGTCTAAAGTCTATATGAAAATAATGATTTATTAAGTTAATTATTTATAACTAATAAATTTAAAAATATTTAAATGTTTACTTTAATTATTATTTCATAAATTTTATAATAATATATAATTAATTAAATAAAATAATTAATTCATTTTAATTAATAATAATCTAATTTTTAAAATATAGTTATAATAACTTGTTATCAATAATAATAATAAAATAACTTAATAAAATAACATTGTTTAAAAAAAATTATTTAAGAATTTATAATAAATTAATAAGTATAATTATAAATTTTATTTTCTTTATTTTTTTTATTTTTTTTTACTGCTTGTTTTGTTATTTGTTTTGCAGGTTCACACCAAGGCCTTAAAAACATCCAGGTGATTTCAACTAACTCACCAGAATTTAGTTACAAGGGAAAAGTTAGTGCAGCGTGTTAGTCATGACAAAATGGACGTGTGCGGTGCACAAGTGAGGGACACTTGAAGTTGGTGAAAAAAAAGGGGGTGATGTGCAACTTATGACAGTGAGATACAAAAGTAGTGCAGCAGCAGATTTTTGGGAGACTCTGATTTTTTTCGGATTGGATGACACGATCTCTTTGAGAGAAGACCTGAGGAGTTCCAATAGCTGTACTGGAGATGAATAAGACAAAGGAAATCAGAAGAAGAGAATCATTCGGGGATTTCTTCTTCCCTCATGTTTGAATTATTGTACTCTATTCTAGTTAATTCTTGTACTCTATTCTAGTATATTTTCATTTGATGTAATGATAATAAACAAGATAGTTGGCTAAATCTTATTGTTTAGGGAGAAAATTTAAGTTGTTCTGGTTATCTTCAATTCTTCTTTTTCACTTCATCATTTCAATGTATTCAGAATTGATCGGCGGGATCAGTTCTGAATTCATTCAAATGGATCATTCCACTTACACTTAATTTATAAATTCCATAATCATTTGGTGAGATTTATTGGGGATACAACTTATAAAACTTTTAAATCAAAATGAAAACTTTAGAACTAACAGTGATTATGTTCTTTTATATCTTTTAATTCAAAATACTATAGTTGAACCTTTCTTAGAGTAGCGAACTCCAAGATTGATCAAACTGTATGACTTAACTCCTGGTGAGGGAAGTGAGTCGTCCTTTTTACAGTGGTTCATTGTATCAACTTTTAAGTGAATAGGAATCCTTTAAAAGCCAGTATAATTAAGTTTTTCCTTGGTCTTTTCTACTTGATTGTTCATTTATCAGCATTCACAATCTATCTTACTCTTTGCTTTTAAACATTTTCTTATTTCAATATAGTTTAGATCAAAATACAAAAAATATGTGGTGTCTCTTTAATGTCTTTTAAAAACATAAAACAAAAAAAAAATTATAAAAAGTAAAAAATAGGAAGTTTACCCCACTACTAACAACAGTGGAGTATTTTTGAAAATTTATAGGATATTAGTGGTCAAAGTCACCTTCCCTGTGGGTTTGACCCTACTTTCCACGTATATAGTAGTTAATAGGAATATAAATTTTAAACTTTGACTGACTTCAATAATGATCGGTCAAGTTTTTGGCATCGTCATCGGGGAAGGCATGACCCATTAATTTTATAAAAAAATTCAAAAAAATAACATTTAAAAAAACAACTAAAAAGATTGAAAATTTGAAAAATGTAAAAAAAATCTTCTTTTATTCATTGTTTCATTTTCCCATTGTTTACTGTTTATCATTGTTACTATTTTTTTATTGCTTGCTTTTTAGACTTTTTGCGCTAGTTTCACTCCAATATCACACTTTTCATGAGAATAAGATAATTCATTATTACCTTATATCCCTCAAACTCTAAATTAGAAAAAAAATTAGTTGCTCCTAAAAAGAATATTTCAATGGATAATCTGGATAATAGAGTTTATCAAAACATGAATGTGCCACAGCCCATAGTTCCATCCTCCCAGTTACCTCAACTTAGGGAGTTTCAAATTCCAATTGTGTCAAGAACCCATATTTTATTAAGTTGTCCCCTAGGTCTAGAAACTATGAAATTAAGAAGTCTCACCTTTCTCAACTTCCTTCATTCAATGGTCTTCCAAGAGAGGATTCACTTGAGTTAATTAGAGAGTTCTATAGTTTTGTACAACAATTACCCCTAAAAGAGATTTGTGAGGAGGAGTTAAGATTGAGGATGTTTCCATTTTGTCTGAAGGGGGGGCTAGGACTTTGTTTCAGAACTTATATAAAGAAATTTTTGAGACCTGGGAAGAGGTGTTTACTACCTTCATATCAAAATTCTATCCTAGGAACACCACCTCTGGGATTAGGCACAAAATTATTAGGTTTGTCTAGGATGAGGGAGAGTTATTTCATGAGGCATATTATAGATTTATAAGTCTCCTTATACAAAGTCCCAATCACCAGTTTTCTCCCCATCTACTCATGGAGACATTTTATAATTCTCTCAACCTTTACAACCAAAATTTAGTTGAGTAATTCTATGGGGGTGACTTTTATGACTCCACTACTGATGAGATGAAACTTGTGTATGACAATCTTGCTCAAAAATCTCAGCATAAGTGCTCTAGGAAGAGGTTCGTCCATAGGGGTGAAGTCAATCCTCAAGATGTTGTTGTTAATCATAGGTTCCTAAGGGAGCAATGTATTTATTGTGGGATGTTTGGTCACAATCATACATGTTGTCCCAATTTTGACCTCCTTGTACAATTTTATGAGAGTGCCCAATTTGTAGATTTTAGATCTAGGAAACAAGGGGAAAATGATTAATTCTCATATCATCACAACTCTGGAAATAAAAATTACCCAAATCTGTCATGGAAAAATCAAGGGGTGACAAAACAATCCACTACCCAAAACTTCAACCCACATCCCAAAAACAACTTTCCAAAATGAATGTAGGTTGAATATTATAATTCTAAAGGGGAGTTAAAATGGTTGTTACAACAATTTTTGGGAGAGATCAGTTCATTTAAGAAGAAAACAGGTGGTAAGATTCACAATTTAGAACATCAAATAGTACAAATGGCTAGGGATAAAGGTGATAAGAAAAAGGGAAAGCTTCCCAATACTTGAATTCTTAATCCAAGAGATAATATCATGGTTGTGACCACCATATCAGGCCTTCACACCCAAAATAAAGTAAAGGAATACCTTGGGAAAACTAAAACTAATGAAAAAACTGAATCTAGAAAGAAAAATCTACTTGAAACAAAATCTAGAAATCTGGAAAGCTTTGTTCAACTTAAACAGAATGTTAAACCTAAACCTAAAAAAGTTCAAAAACCAATTAAAATGAATTGGGAACTAATAAAATAAGAAAACAAAAAAAATTGAATTTAGGAGAAGGATAATAATCAACATGTTCTTAAAAATTATGCCCCTCTCATTCCCTTCCCTAAAAGAGTGAAGAAAAATAATGAACATGACTATTTTAGGTTTCTTGAAATTATTCGAAACTTTAGTATCAACATGCCATTTATATAATCCTTAAATAAAATCCCTCCATATGTTGCTTTTATCAAAAGGTTTCTAAAAAATAAAAATTATTGGAAGAATTTGGATAAAGTTAATCTCAATGAGGAGTGTAGTGCGATCCTGTTAAAGAAGTTGCCTCTGAAATTGAAGGACCCTGACATTATTATTATTCAATGAAAAATAGGAGAAAGTGATAAATTTAACTATTTGTGTGACTTAGGAGTAAGCATAAATCTTATACCTTACTCCTTGTTTAGAAGGTTGGTTCTTAGAGATTTTCAACCAACTTCTATTTGTCTTCAACTTGCTGACAGGTCACTCACACACCCTTCAGGGAGGGTGGATGATCTACTAGTGAGTTTAGGAAAACTAACACTCTCCACAAACTTCCTTATCTTAGATATGGAGTGTGATTAAAAATTCCCAATCATCTTAGGGAGACCTTTCCTTGCTACAGCTAGTGCTGTCATAAATCTTTCTAAGGGGAAACTCACTCTCCAAGCTATTGATGATGTGGAGGAGTTTTTAGTTTTTGAAATGAATCAATATGTGGTTTGTTGTGATTTGATAGATGTTGCTGAGAATAAATGTTTTAAAATTGAGGTTTGGGATGAGTATGGTTCTTTCCCTCTTGAGGTCATAGAGATTTTGATTCCTCATCCTGTTGAAAATTTTCTCCAGGTTGCTACTCCTATCCCACTCTCTCCTCTAGATGAGCAAAATCTTTCTGTAGAACCCATTATATAGAGTGATTCAAATTCTTATCTTTAACTGTGTCAACCTATTTTTGAAATTTTTTCTTATGAATTTGACTGTCTAAGGGTTTTTGAAGTTGGAGAAAGTTCCGGGCTGAGTCCTCATGAAAAGACTAGATTGTACCCATTATGAACAAGTGTATTTTATGGGAACCTTCTTTTCTACTCAGTTTGATGTTGTTTGTGATGACTTCTAACCTAAACATAAAATATTCACACCATTTGAGTCATCTGTGGACATTAGATACCACTTGTTAGAACCTTAGTATGATTCCTTCTTCCGATAGTTTTATGAGTTGTCTTTTGAACAAGCTGTGCTGGGAACATTTGAGGAAAATTCTGAAGATTTTACTATTGGTTTTTCTTCTGATTCCGGGTTGGATCTGACCTCTAAGTGTGGGTGAAGACATGTAATTATTCCTGGTAAATTTAATGTTTTTATTAGGAAGTTTTTGAACATTTTTAGAGCTGAGTAAGTGGTCTCTAGAGGCCAAAATGGGTTGGAAAATATATTAGCAACTCTTGTATTGAAATAAATTTTGAGAATATTATTTTCAACTGAAGATGAGAATGTTTGGGTTGATCCTGTTATTGAATCTTTAGATAATATTAAAGTTCATATTATTAATAATTCATTCCCATTAAATGATCATGGATAGAAATATCTAGGGAAATAAAGTCTAACTGGGGACTATAAATCTAGAGCTGTATGGGAGGAAACCCATGGTTTTTTATGTTAATAAATAAAAAATTTGTAATTAAATAAAGTCTAACTGAAGAATTTAAAGTCAGTGCTTCATGGGATTCAACCCATGTTCTTTCTTTGTTTTTGTTTTTGTACTGTTTTTGTTTTTGAATAAAGTGTTTCCTTGCTGTATTCTATATCTTTTTTCTCTTCTAGATATTTGTTCTTGGTTTACATGATCTATGTTTTTAGGATGTTGTTGCTGATGTCATCTAAGGAGTGGAATTCTCATGCTGGAGGATTATTGAAAAAACTTTAATTCCGGGAAGTGCCTTAATTTTTGTATTCATTTTTCTACTCTTATTTAGTTTTATTAAAATTCACTAATAAGTCATTGTTACTCATATTAACAGTGATCCATTGACCTACTGTTGTTCTTGAGCCATTGTTCTATTACTGTCGGTGATTCATCTTAAATGTGACTTGCTGATAAATTTCTAATAATGAGTCAGTGATTTTTACTTTTAAAAAAAATCTTCTTGCATTAAAAATTTTCTGTATGAATTGATTTCTTGAAAAAATCTATATGTCCCTCTTGCTGAAAATTTAAATTCATTGGTACTTAAACAAATTCACTGTTAGAACTTAAGTGTGGGTGGTACATGTTGGTTGGTTTTTGTTTTTGAATTGAATATGTATGTAGGGTGTTTAGCATGCATCTTTCTACTATATCCAACATTCTTTTGAATCATACTTTCTCAAATTGCTACACCTAATACATATTTCACCTACAAATTACATTCTATTTCTTGAACTATATTGAAATTTTGTGTCACTGACTTAAAATGTTAATGCATGTACTTTTTTGTGAGCCTACTATTAAATAATTAATGTGGAAAGCAATATTTTTGAACTCTATTGAGACCCTTAAACATGTTCTCAATCTACTTAATTGAAAATCTATTTTGAACATTAATTGATAAATTGTTCTTCTCCACTTTATAATGCAACTTTGGGGAAAAATTTGGGTTTTAAGTGTGGGGGAGGGGGTCAATTCTTAATCGATCTAAACTGTTCTTAAATGAAAGCCCATCAATTCCCACTTCCACTTAAAAATTTTTGTAAAAAAAATGGGTAAAGTTTTTCAAAAATTTTGCACAATTTTAGGATTTAGACTGTACTTAATTGGGTCTTTTATTTGGATGATGCTTTATTTGTATTTAATAACTACTTTGAATCTAAAATTAATGTGGTTGGATGATTGTTGAGTGAATATATTTAGTGGTTTAATGAAAAATTGGCTTAGGGACTATTTTTTAGAGTGATTTGGGTAACCTATTAGTAGAGTTGTGATCATATACCTTGGAACTAGAGGTTTGATCTTAATCCTAGGGGACTCATTTTTCTTTTAATTATTAAAATTAATCACCTTAGTGGGCCAATTTAAATGATTTTTATATGAATCTTTTGAATATAGAGTAGTTTGGGCATCTGGGATCCCATGGTGAACCTCTGAGACCCTAGATGTTGGGTGTGTTTTTGTTAACTATATAAACCCTTTGTACACTTTGAATAAGTGAAATGCATAGTACTTATCACATTATACATGGATTGGGAAAAATTAAATAAAGTATCTAGGGTCAAAAATGAGTTCATTAAGGTGAGGGGAATGATGAAAACCAAATGAAGAAGGGGGAAAATTGTTTATATGGGAATCATTTAGGTTGTATCAATAAGGTGATTCAAAAAAATATATTTATTTTTGGAACTAAGGTGAAAATTCAAAGTACAAAGTTCCTCTAGTTAAGTTTTTTTTTTATTCCACTGATATTTTACCTCTTGTCACTCTTGGACTTAGAACTTGAGCTTGGATTGAAATGATTCATTAAGTTGTATCATATATGAGGCAAGAAACTTTATTTGATTGATGAATCTTTGTTAACTTGATTACCCATTGAGTATTTGTTCTAAGAAAGACATAATTTGAACATATTTTTCAAAAATCCTATTGACAGTTCTTGTCCTCTGTTTTCAAAGAGCTGGACTTGTTACATTTTGAGCTTAGTTATCAAAATTCAATTCTATTTTTCAAAGATAATAAAGAAAGAGATTGTTCGAGGACAAATAATGCTTAAGTGTGAGGGAATTTGAGGTGGTCTTATTTTTACATAGTTTTGCCACATCTTTTTATTTAATTTTTAATGATTTAATTATTAATTTTACATTTTTTGATAAATTTATGTACTTTTATATTTTTATAATGAAATTTGTTAATTAATTAAATTTTATAATTAATTATGTTTTTTTAGTCTTTAAATTAATTAATTTAATCTTTTTTTATAATTTAATAATTTCTTAATTAGTTTTGTTAACTTTAATCTACTTAACTTTATAATAAATTGAAACTTTTATCAAATAATCATTTAATCTATCTATTTATTTTTTATCTAATTAAGTTTTTAATTTAATATTTTTCCCTTTAATTTAGACTCATTAAAATAAATCAACTTTATTTATTTCTATGTTTAATTATTTGGTTAGTTTTTAATTAAAGTTAATAATTTATGTTTTTAAATCAATAATTTAATGTGTATTTATTTTTAAGTTTTTATCTTGTAATTTAATTAATTAATTAATCTAGTTCTTTAAAACTTTTATATTTTAATTTTGTATATGCAGTTTTAATAATAACCCAGTTGCAAATCATTTATTTGATTTACTTTTAGTTTTTAATTCTAATTTAAATAATTTTTTTTATTAGTTTATTAAATTATTTAATTAACCTATGTTTTAATTTTAAATTCAATTTATACAGTTCTAATTTTTGTCTCACTGTTAGTTCATTTTTTTATCCTATTATCGTCAGTTTTATTTTAGTATGCTATCGATGTGAATGCACATCGGCATCGGTTTCAACTTGGCATCGGTGTCAGTCTCACTTTTCATCAGCGTCGGTGACTTCCTAATTCTTAAAACTATCGGTGACTCGTTTTTTTAAGAAAACTATCGGTGACTTATTTTATTCTTTTATCGGTCTCACGCACTCACTGATCCTTCCCCATTCCCCGTCGGTGACTCCCGCACTACCTACTTTTTCACTATCAGTGAGACATGTCTCACTGATACCTCCCTTCACTCACTGATCCTCACCACTCACTATTTCCTCTCCCGCACATCTATCAGTCTCACTTTTCAACCTGCATTCTTGCTACTGATGCACTGTTGTCCAGTGTTGGTTTCACCTCACGCCATTTCCCTTCCTCCTACTGACGCACATTATCAATCTCACCATCAACTCTAGCCCCCAGCACCTCATATCCATGCACGACCTTCTCTGCATTAGTTACTAACAGCTCATTTCTCTCCTACTTCAGCTTCCAACGCCGCTGCAAGTCACACGCACCTCCATTCCTATCACTAACACTATTTTCTCCACACACAATCAAAGTAGCACAGAAAAATAGATTAAAACCAGTATTTCAATCAAAGAACACATCCACACACAAACTCAAATCCACACATTCAAACCCGGATTCAGATTTATCACAAAGAAGAAATAGAACATTTTGAACCATTTTTACACTGATCAACAAATCCCTTTTCCAAATCTGAACTATTGCGAGCCTATGCTGCCATTTGAAGTTGCGTGTCACCGAGTTGAATGAAGAAAGCCACCCCACTATTTTCTGAGCAAATAGGGAGTCGGGCCAAAGCCCATTTCTGGTGATGATTTGGAGAGAACCCGAGCTACATCCCCGCGAGAAGAGGGTCATGTAGAGTCAATGTCTGCCAGATCTAGAAGTCGTGGTGGAACACACCATAGCATCCGCTGAAACTGCCACTGGTTCGAAGCTACTGCAAGTTGAGTCTGGTCTCCACGATGCGCCACTGAAGATGAGGAACCCACTGGATCTGAGCCACTATCATTGGATGATGGATGCCAAACTGAAGTTGCTGACAACTGGGACGCCATCGGACCTACTCACATCATAGAGAGGAACCTTATACCCCTGTTTTGGTGCCAAACAGAAGACCTGGGGGGAAGAAGGAGTATAAAAAAAACTAAAAAACTAAATATAAAACTAAAATATTAAAATAATACTTATAAAAAAATAATAAATATAATATTATTAATTTAAATAAAACAAAATGAAATGGCTCGGACCCTCCTAATCCATTACTTTGCCAAATTCTAAGTGTTGGGGTGTCCTAGACACCATTGGTGGGTCCAGAGGATGTTGGTGTCAGTGGAAAAGTATCACCATGGTGTCACCTATCAGTGCCACAAATCGGTCTCGCCGATCAGTTTCACCCATCGGTCTCACTAACCGGTGTCTCATCGATTGGTTTCACCGATCCATTTCACCCATTGATATCACCGATCAGTTTCACCCATCAGTCTCACTAATCGGTATCTCACCGATCGGTCTCACTAATTGATTTCACCCATCGGTCACACCCATTGGTCTCACCAATCGGTATCACCGATCGGTTTCACCCATCGGTCTCATCAATCGGTTTCACCCATTGGTCTCACTCACTGATCAGTTTCTCCCATCGGTCTCACCGATCGGTTTCACTCATCGGTCTCACTGATCGGTTTCTCACCGATCAGCTTCACCCAATCGGTTTCACCGACCAGTCTCACCAATCGGCCACAGAGGGGTGTTGGGGTTTCCTTCCCCAATTTTCCCGTAACGCCACTTTTAAGTCTTTTTAACCTTTTTAAGTGGTTCAAGACTGTTTTTAAAGCCCATAAATGATATCTAAAATCCCCCCAAGAACTGAGTGACCATTGAATTACCAAAACGTGTGGTTTTTCCTCTATGTCACCCTTTTTCCCGTACTTTTCAGCTCTACCCCTATTACATGGTTTTTTCCCATTTAAAGGAAGCCCTTTAACTCACAGCCATTATCCCCACCATATCTGAGGAGAATTATTAAATCTTATTAATTCCATCATGTGTAACCACCCAACCGTGTAGAGAAACCACAATCTCCCTTTAAATCCATTTAAGTTTTCATATCCCATAACTCCAGGATATCACCTTTTATCACACGGAGTTTCTTTCTTCTTCTTGGATGGTCTCTTTTCCTTGGTGCATTTGGAGTACCTCTTACCAAGGCTAGTTGTGCGCCCATGCTGGAACCTTTCCTACCCACTCTTGGAGTCCTTGTAGTTCATCCCCTGTAAGTCGCGCATCTCTAGTTTTTGGAATGAGGAGGAAACATCGATCCTTGATCAACCAAGTAGGGATTCTTCCTTCATCCCTCTTTTTTGTGCATCATGCGGGGTGGGTATGATGATGTTCCCTTAGGATGTAGATGAAACCAAATTTAACAAAGATAATAAATGAACCTTTAAAGAATGAAGGGGTGGGAATGATAATGTTGTTGTTGTGTTATACCTTTATTGTTATGTTGTGAATTGTAAGGGATTTTGTCCAGTAAAAATTATGGTCGTTGGTGGTCCTTCCTTGCACACTAATAATCCCTTGTTTTGTTGGTTAATCTTGTGATTGGATGGATGTAACATGGAAAATGTTTAATCACGTAAACTTAGTTGATTAAATGGATGCCCAATGAATAATAATTCTTGTGTGATCACCCCGGTTAACCAAAAGGAAATAAGGAACTTAATAAATGGTGTGGTTAAATCTTTAATAAAAACATCCTTGCTCTATTCTGGTGATATGTGTGGTGGCTCCGCTTGATGCCATGTGGGGCGACGTGGATGGGGATG
Source organism: Viscum album (assembly GCA_963277665.1). NCBI lineage: Eukaryota > Viridiplantae > Streptophyta > Magnoliopsida > Santalales > Viscaceae > Viscum > Viscum album. The sequence goes on from OY728153.1 coordinate 1,240,917,929, forward strand.
GGATCCCCTATTGTTGAGTTGTTGGTTGTGGACCTAAGGATGTGTGGGGCCATATAATGGGGCTTGGTTTGGTTCCAGTACTTCGAGGGATCTCACGAATCCCTTTTGTTGTTGTGACTTTATAAGAGAACTGGGTGTGAATGCTTAAATTGCTACTTGGTTGTTTTTCCTTCCTTGGATTGTGTTTATGCCTGTTATTTTCCTGGTAGAGAAAAAAAATTAAATGTAATCACTTGAAAATGATAATAAGAATGGGTTTAATGGGGAATTTTTTTCCAGGAATGAGTTGTGCTCTGGTTGTGGTTGTTGTGCTTTTGTATGAATGAATAGTTTCGAGGGTGTTTGTGTATGGGTTGGTTTTGGAACCCTTAGGTTGGGATGAGTGCTTGTTTACATATATGTATAAATTTAGTTTTGTGTTTCTTATTTTCACCCTACCAAAGTTGATCACTTCATGCCAAACACCCCCATTTCATGGGGGAGGTTGTTTTTTCCAACATCCTATTGGGTGGATAGATATTAGATCCTTTATACTCCCTCTCTTGAGTATCCCAAGACTCTTTGGGAAAGATGTGATAGCCTGAGGTCCATTTTTAGCCCAAGACTCTTCGGGTAGGGTATGTTGTGATTGTTGGCCCAGGTGTGTGCGAGTAGGTTTGTTTCCCAAGTGTCTTCGGGATGAGGCCCAGGTGTCTTCGGGCATGGCGGTAGTTGTTCTGGCATAATTGTATTTGGGCATGGTTACGTATAGTTGTGTTGGACCAGGTGTTTTCGGGCAAGATACGTGGTTTTGGTGGCCCATAAGGTTGTTGTTGGGGTGGTAGAGGGATTGTAGTGAAAATGGCGGGGGAGATCTGATTCATAGGATGTCTTAAATAACCAGTGGGAAAGCGATGTGGGGTACCCAAATGTCGATGTTCTATTACTATTACTTTACCCTACTTGCGTTATTTGGGGAGTGTGCCTTGGTGAGGCTGGGTGGATAGTTTTCCTTACTAGGTGTTTTGGTTATCTCTATTTTATCACAGGGAATTATATTGTCTCCCCACTTTTATATGAGAGATTTTGGTTTTCCCTACTGAGTATACATGTATACTCACCCTATGTATATAAAAAATCTTCCAGGTTTGCAGGAGGACTTTAGGGACCATATGGGACAGTACTAGCTTAGACGTCGGGATAGTTTTGGTTACTGTTTTATTTCTTTTGGTACTTTCCCTTTGAAGTTTTTCTTGTACTTGTATGGGTTTATCTTTGAACATGCATATGGAAATGGTTTTTGGCTTTACTTTTACCTTCATTTTTGGAGTTTTTTGGATTTTTACCATCGTATCTCTCGATCCTACTAAATAAAAAGGGTTATTCCTTCCATATTACATGTGATTCTATACCCTTGGTGCTAGTTTCCACTCTGGGGCCTGTTGAAGGTGGGACTCGGGGGTCATTATCTCTCCTTCAATATGAGGAAGGAAGGGTCTGGCAGTTTTCTATCCCTTCCCTCATCTCGGTGAAGGTGGGTCGTGATAGAATAGTATCAGAGGTGATGGTTGAGAGATATGATGGAGCTCGGGGTTAGGCATGATAAGGATTGCATGGGATGGTAGGGAAACAGTGTTAGGAAATCTTGGTGTGTGAAATAAACTGGGGAATACCATCTAGGATAGGTGATTTTAGGGGCCCCTGTGATCCGATGCAAGGAATCTGGACCTACTGAACGACCAAGTGAAGCTACACTGATTGTAGGGTAGAACCCCTAAGAAAGGTACATGCATCATAATGACTTGTGTTCTTGTGTGTTCTAGGAATTCTGGGAATTTAAATAAATAACATGTTTAAGCAAAATTTAAAATAAATCTTTGACACTAATCGGGCTTAGGCATTCCTTGTCCACCTTGTAGTTATGGCACCCGAACGATGAACATGATTAGTACGGGCGATCAAGGCCTAAGAGGATGATCTGGATGATTAGCGGAGGACTAATTGAGAGGAGGAGGATGACCATTGGTAGAAGACGCTTCATTCATTTTAATAGAAAAACCCCGGGAAGTACATGGGCAGTGTCTCATACATAGAGACCAAAAGCTGGCTCGAGGAGTTGGTGATAGCTTTCAGCTTGATCTGAGCTCCAACTGAGTACTGGGTTCCATTGGAAGTTAGTCAGATAATGGGAGCAGTGTGTCAGTGGTGGATTCTCTACCTCAGAGAAGTAATGGAGAGTAAGATTTTGTGTGATGACTTTGAGAAGGAGTTCTAGGCGGAATTCCTTTCTTCTATGATGAAGGCTGAGAAGAGGCAGGAGCTACTCTCCCTTTAGTAGGGGGTATGTCAGTGAGGGATCTGGGGATCAAGTTCAAGGATCTATTTTGTTATTATCTGGATATTTTTTCGGATGATGATTCTCGGGAGAGACATTTAGAGGAGGCACTTCGACCTTCTCTTTAGTGTGTTGTTACTCCCTTCACCCAATCTACGTATTTGAAGGTCCAGAAGAAGGTTGAAGTTGTGGAGAGGATGCACACACTAGGAGGTGTGCCTCGAGAGGGGAGCTAGTTGGGCTTGTCAAAGGGGAAGGCCTTCATCAGTAGGCCTCCAGCGTCAGGGCCTTCCAGGTTTCGGCCAGTGGGGAGCAGGCCCCAGTAGTTCCAGTTTCGATCTCTCAGTCCTCACTCTTTCCTTACGGGACCAGAACCGAGTTGCTTTATCTTTGGCAGCCATGGGAACCTTTGGAATCATTGCCTGGACCGAGTGCAGTATAGTGGGGATGAGTAGGTTCATCTCCCACCTTAGAAGTAGCAGTTTCTAGCCACACACTTTCAGCAGCAGTAGCAGGTACAGCGTGCTCCCACTCCTTCGAGAGAAAATGTTGCAGGAGGAGGCCGACCTCAGGGTGCTCCTAAAGGAACTCTACTAGGTTGTGGTCGGGGAGGCAGTCAACATCCGAAGGGCAAAGGAGCTGGGCATGGGAAATTACACACCACAAAGGCAGCAGTTCCAGCAGGGCCGAAAGTCGTTTGAGGTATGATCATCTTGTTTAGCACTCTTGCATGCGCCTTGTTTAATTCAGGAGATTCGCACTCCTTTTTTACACCCGGTCTAGCACATGACTTGGGTATAGACGTAGAGAGACTCTCCATGACCCTGGTGCTGAGTACGCTAGTTGGGGGTCATACCAGCCTATTTGATGTTTTTCGAGGATGAAAACTGATGTTGGGGCCACATCAGTCTATCATAGATCTCCTTCTACTGCAAATGTAGCCATACGATGTCATCCTATGCATTGACTGGCTATTTTCTATGCACGCTGTTATCGACTACTTATGGAGAAGATTCATGTTCTCCGATGAGGATGGACAACATGTGTCTTTTGTTGGTGAACAGATTTTTCAGGTGGGGAGACGGCGTATGGAGCCTCTTCTTTCTAAGTTGGATGAGCTTTCAATAGAATCAATGGATATTGAGATGATGGATGTTCCAAGGGTTTTCAGAGAGTTCCTGGATGTTTTTTCTGAGGAGGTTGTGACTCTACCCCCTCGACATGACATTGAGTTTGGGATAGACTTAAAACCCGGTGCTCGTCTGATTTCAATGGCTTCTTATCGGATGGCACCTTCTGAGTTGTGGGAGTTTTTGATTTAGATTGATGATCTGATGAAGAAGGGTTTTGTCCAACCCAATGTGTATCCATGGGGTGCTCCGGTCTTGTTCATGAATAAGGCATATGGTGGTCTCAGGCTATGCATAGACTACCGAAGACTGAATCAGGTAACGGTCAAGAACCGTTACCCTCTTCTGAGGATAGATGATCTCATTGACCAGCTAAGGGGAGCAATTTGGTTCTCTAATATCAATCTATGGTTTGGGTATCACCAGTTAAGGGTGAAAGACAGTGATATCCCAAAGACTTATTTCAGGTACAAGTATGGGCACTTTGAGTTCATAGTCATGTCGTTCAGTGTTACGAACACACCTGATGTGTTCATGGGGCTCATGAACTCTGTTTTCTACGAGTTTATGGACCGGTTCATCATTGTGTTCATCGATGATATATTTATCTACTCAAGATAATAGGAGTAACATACTAAGCACCTCAGAATGGTCTTGTAGATCCTTCAACATCACCAGCTCTATGGGAAGTTGTCCAAGTGCAAGTTCTTGACATGAGAAGTGCACTTTATTAGACATGTGGTGTCTCATAAAGGGGTAGAATTTGATCCATAAAAGGTTGAAGCGGTTGTTTCTTGGGAAGAACCTAAGAATATTATGGAGGTTCATAGTTTCCTGGGTCTGGAAGGCTATTATCAGAGGTTTGTACCCTAATTCTCTTGAGTTGCAACCCCTTTGACATATTTGACTAGAAAGGACTAGGCCATCGTTTAGAGTGAGCAGTGTTAAGTATATTTCATCTATCTAAAAGAAAGTTTGGTCAATTCTCTAGTGATCAGGTTTCCAGAGGAAGGGATGTTGTTTGAGGTGTTTTGTGATGCTTCTAGACTTGGCCTGGGGTGTGTGATGATGCAGAAGCAGAGAGTGATCTCTTATGGGTCTAGGAATTTATGTCCTCTTGAGTGTAACTATTCCACCCATGACCTAGAGCTTACGGCAGTAGTGTTCACATTGAAGTTGTGGTGGCATTACCTCATCGAGGATAACTTTGTGGTCTTCACAGATCACAAGAGTTTGAGGCATATCTTTACTTATAGAGGCCTAAACTTGCGATAGTGAAGGTGGGTGGAGTTTCTTCAGGAGTACAAAATCGATATCTCTTACACTGAAGGTAAGAAGAACGTTGTGGCTGATGTGTTGAGTAGGAAGTCTCAAAGGGAAGCTGTTTAGGAATTTGTGGATGCTTAGAAGGCAATGGAGGAGTTGGTTGCCTTACACCTGGACGTGGATGGTGGTAGAGGTTGTCTATTTCAAATGATAGTGTATTCCTCTCTATTGCGGCAGGTGGAGGAGTCTCAGTGGGGAGACTTAGAGAGTGAAGTGATGCGTAATCATGTTAGTCAGGGAAATGCTCTGGAAGGATGGTCAGAAGATGGACAGAATTGGATGTTGTATCATGGAAAGTTGTTCGTCCTAGTGTAAATGCACGAGAGAGTTCTTGGTGAGTTCCATAACTCACCCTTGGTAGTACACCCAAGAGTTTCCAAAATGTATCGAGGATTGAGGAGTCAGTTTTGGTGGCCTGGGGTGAAACAGGCAATGGCGGGGTTCGTGGAAAAGTGTCTCATGTGTCAGCAAGTGAAGGATAAGAATTGTGTTCCAGGTAGTATGTTGCAGCCTTTAGATGTCCCTGATTGGAAGTGGGATGACATCTTGATGGATTTCATTATGGGACTACCCAGGGTTCAAAGAGTTTGTGATGATATCTGGGTAGTGGTGGACCGGCTGACGAAATCAGCTCACTTTCTAGAAATCAAGGAGTCAAGTGCGGTGGATTCCTTACTACAGAGGTATGTGGATGAGGTGGTGAAGTTTCATGGAGTTCTGAGGTACATATTCTTGGATTGGGATGTATGGTTTACCTCATGAGTCTGGAGGGGGTTGCAGCATGCTTTTGGCACCCAGCTACTCCTTAGAACTGCTTTCCACCCCCAAACATATGGCCATATAGAGTGGACCATCTAGAAATTGGAGGATATTCTATGGGCATGTGTTTTGGACTTCAGGGGATCATGGGAAAAACATTTTACCTTAGTAGAGTTTGCCTACAATAATAGTTATCACTCTAATATTGGCATGGAACTGTTTGAAGCCTTGTACGAGAGGTCATTCCGTTCTCCCGTGTGCTGGAACGTGGTTGGGGAGGTAGGTGTTCTTGGCCCAGAGGTAGTTCAGATCATAATGGAGAAGGTTCATCTTGTCCATGAGAGTATGAAGGTATCCCAGAACTAGCAGGAGTTATACGCCGATCGTAGGATGAGGCCCTTACAGTTTGAGGTTTGAGACCATGTGTTCTTGAAGGTTTACCCTCTACGTGGGCAGCGAAGGTTCAGCAAGGGGATTAATCTCTCTCCTATTTTCATCAGGCCTTTTGAATTGTTGGGACGAGTCATTGAGGTGAAATATTAGCTGGCATTGCCACCTCAGTTGGAAAAGATCTATGACGTTTTCCATGTCTCCCAGCTTCTTCGATATCTACACAATGACTCCCATGTCATTAACTCGGCAGAGTTGGATATAGGGGACAACACTATTTCCATGGAGCAACCAATGAGGATCAAGGATCAAAAAGAGAAAGTTCTTTGCAGACGAACTATCCCTTTGGTTCATGTGTTGTGGAGTCACGATGGCCTCAAGGAGAGTACTTGGGAGCAAGAAGCTCAAATGCATGCCCAGTACGCAGAGCTGTTTTGAGTTGTTGTTCTGAGCCTTCCTTGATGTTCTTGTTCTTGTGACATGTTGTGATTTAATGCTGAACTTGTTGGGTTATGATATGAGTTGTTTCCTAACCTTGTGAATTTTTATGAAAAGTCCTGATATGTGGGGAAGGGAGAACCTAATTCCTAATCATGGCGCATCAGCGCGAATGTGATTAAACTTGTGTGGGAAAGTAAGTGCCACCCAAAGCGAATAGTATCTTGACATGGAGGAAATAACTCCCTGATCCATGTGTCGGGACAATGTGATCCTTGGGGTTCGTATGGATGTTTGAGGTGGTTTTTCCCTAAGAGGTATCTTCTAGAGTGGTTGTTTGGATTAATCTTGTATTCTCAAGGACGATAATAGTTTGATAGGTATATAATGTAATGACTCGGACCCTCCTAGTCCATTACTTTGCCAAATTCTAAGTGTTGGTGTGTCCTGGACACCATCGGGGAGTCAGGAGGATGTCAGTGTCAATGAAAATGTGTCACCTATCAGTGCCACTAATTGGTCTCACCAATCAGTTTCACCCATCGGTCTCACTAATTGGTGTCTCACCGATCGGTTTCACCCATCGGTCTCACTGATCAGTTTCACCCATCATTTTCACTGATCGGTCTCACCGATCAGTTTCACCCATCGGTCTCACCGATCGGTTTCACCCATCGGTCTCACCGATCAGTTTCACCCATCGATCTCACTGATCAGTGTATCATTGATTGGTTTCACCCATCGGTCTCGCTGATCAGTTTGACCCATTGTTCTCACCGATTGGTTTCACCCATCAGTCTCACCAATCAGTGTCTCATCAATAACCTTCACCCAATTGGTTTCACTGATCAGTCTCACCAATCGTCCACAGAGGGGTGTTGGGGTTTCTTTCCCCAGTTTTCTCATAACGCCACGTTTAAGTCTTTTTAACCTTTTAAAGTGGTTCAAGGCCATTTTTAAAGCCCATAAATGATATCTAAAATCCCCCAAGAGCTGGATGACCCTTGACTTACCAAAACGTGTGTATTTTTCCTATGTGTCACCCTTTTTCCCATACTTTTCTGTTTCACCCCTGTTACATGATTTTTCCCAGTTTAAAAGAAACCCTTTAACTCACAGCCGTTATCCCCACCATAACTGAGGAGAATTATTAAATCTTATTAATTCCATCATGTTTAACCGCCCAACTATGTGGAGAAACCATGATCCGCCTTTAAAGACGTTCAAGTTTTCATATCCCATAAATCCAGGATCTCACCTTTTATTGCACAAAGTTTCTTTCATCTTCTTGGATGGTCTCTTTTCCTTCCCTTGGTGCATTTGGAGTCCCTCTTCTTGAGGTTAGTTGTGCGCCTATGATGGATCCTTTCCTACCCACTCTTGTAGTCCTTGGAGTTCCTCCCCTGCAAGTCATGCATCCCCAGTTTTGGGGGTGAGGAGGAAACATTTATCCTTGATCAACCAAGTAGGGATTATTCCTTCATCTCTCTTTTTCGTGCATCATTCAGGGTGGGTATGATGATGTTCTGTTAGGATGTAGATGAAACAAAATTTAACAAAGATAATAAATAAACCTTTAAATAATGAAGGGGTGGGAATGATAATGTTGTTGTTGTGTTATACCTTTATTGTTATGTTGTGAATTGTATGGGATTTTTTCCATTGAAAATTGTGGTCGTTAGAGGTCCTTCCTTGCACACTAATAACCCTCTATTTTTCTAGTTAATCCTGTGATTTAATGGCCGTAACATGTAAAATGGTTAATCATGTAAACTCGGTTGATTAAATGGATGCCCAATGAATAATAATCATTGTGTGATCATCCTGGTTAACCAAACAGAAAGAAGGAACTTAATGAATGGTGTGGTTAAATCTAAAAAAACATCCTTTTTCTTTTCTGGTGATATGTATGGTGGCTCTGCTTGATGGCGTGTGGGGTGACGTGGATGGGGATGGGATCCCCTATTGTTGAGTTGTTGGTTATGGACCTGAGGTCGTGTGGGTCTGTATGATGGGTCTTGGTTTGGTTCTAGTACTTTGAGGGATCTCATGGATCAATTTTGTTGTTGTGACATTACAAGAGAACTGGGTGTGAATGCTTAAATTACTGATTGGATATTTTTCCTTCCTTGTCTTGTGTTTATTCCGGTTATTTTCTCGATAGAGAAGAATTTTTTTAAATGGAATCACTTGAATATGATAACAATAATGGGTTTAATGGGGAATTGTTTTCTAGGAATGAGTTGTGCTCTGGTTGTGGCTACTGTGCTTTTGTATGAATGAATGGTAACAAGAGTGTTTGTGTATGGGCTAGTTTTGGAACCCTTAGGTTTGGATGAGTGATTGTTTACATATACGTATAAATTTAGTTTTGTGTTTCTTATTTGCACCCCACCCAAGTTGATAACTTCATACCAAACACCCTCATTTCATGGGGGAGGGTGTTTTTCCCAACATCCTATTGGGTGGTTGGATATTAGTTCATTTATGATCCCTCTCCCGAGTAGACCAAGACTCTTCGGGTAGGCTATGACAGTCTGAGGTCCATTTTTAGCCCAAGACTCTTCGGGTAGGGTATGTTGTGGTTCTTGTACCAGGCATGTGCGGGTAGGTTTGTTTCCCAATTTTCTTCAGGATAAGGCCCAGGTATCTTCGAGTGTGGCGGTAGTTGTTTTGGCCCAGGTGTCTTCGGGCGTGGTTATGTATGGTTGTGGTGGACTAGGTGTCTACAAGCAGGATAAGTAGTTGTGGTGGACCATAAGGTTGTTGTTTGGGTGGCAGTGGGACTGCAGTAAAAATGGCGGTGTAGGTCTGATGCGTATGTTGTCTTAAATAACCAGTGGGAAAGCGGTTCGGGGTACCCAAATATTGATGTACTATTACTATTACTTTACTTGACTTGTGTTATTTGGGGAATGTTCTTTGGTGAGGCTAGGTGGATAGTTTTCCTTGCTAGGTGTTTTGGTTATCTCTATTTTCTCACAGGGTATTAGATTGTCTCCCCACTTGTGCACGAGAGCTTTTGGTTTTCCCTACTGAGTATACCTATATACTCACCCTACGTATATAAAACTGTTTTCAAGTTTCCAGGAGGACATCAGGGACCATGCAAGACTATACTAGCTTGGACGTCGGGACAGTTTCCATTATTGTTTTCTTTCTTTTGGTACTTTCCCTTTGAAGTTTTTCTTGTACTTCTATGGGTTTATCTTTGAACATGCATATGGGAATGGGTTTTGGATTTACTTTTACCTTCAGTTTCAGAGTTGTTTGGGTTTTTACCATTGTATCTCCTGATCCTACTAAATAAAAAAGGGTTAATGCCTTCCATATTATGTGTGATTATATACCCTTGGTGCTAGTCACCACTCTGGGGCCTATTTAAGGCAGGAATCAGGGGTCATTATCTCTCCTTCAACTTGAGGAAGGAAGGGTCTGGTGGTTTGTTATTCCTTCCCTCATCTCGGTGAAGGAAGTTCCTTACACAAAATTATTCAATCAAATAACTAAAATTAAATTTTATTAAACTAAAGATTCTAAATTGAATTAAAATAAATTAATTATAATTTAATTTTTCATATTAAATATTTATAATTATTTACCAATAAAATTTATTGATAAAATAAAATACTAATAAATTAAAATAAAATAAACTAATTAAGTTAAAATAGTAAATAATTTAATATTTGAAATAAAAATAAACTTAATTAACATTAATAATATTAATAAATGAAAATAAATAACTTAATTAAATAATAACATTAAAATTAACAACATTAAAATGAAATATATAGTTAATAAAAATTCTAAAATCTATATGAAAATAATGATTTATTAATTTAATTGTTTATAACTAATCGATTTAAAAATATTTAAGTGTTTAATTTAATTATTATTTCATAACTTTTATAATAAGATATAATTAATTAAATAAAATAATTAATTCATTTTAATTAATAATAATCTAATTTTTAAAATATATTCATAATAACTTATTATCAATAATGCTAATAAAATAACTTAATAAAATAACATTGTTTAAAAAAAATATTTAGGACTTTATATTAAATTAATAATTATAATTATAAATTTTATTTTATTTATTTTCTTCGTGTTTTTTTACTGTTTTTTTTTTGTTCTTTGTTTTGCAGGTCCACACTAAGGCCTTAAAGATGTCTAGGTGGTTTCAACTAACTCATTGGGAGTTAGTTACAAGGGAAAAGTTAGCACGATGCGTCTGTTATAAAAAAATGCACTTGTGCGGTGCACAAGTGAGGGACACTTGAAGTTGGTGGAAAACAGGGGGTGATGTGAAGCTTATGACAGTAGGATACAAAAGCAGAGCAGCAGCTGATTTTTGGGACACTCTGATTTTTTTCGAATTGGACAACAAGATCTTTTGGAGAGCTGACCTAAGGAGTTCCAAGAGTTGTACTGGAGACAAAGAAGGCAAAGGAACCCAGGAGTAGAGCATTATTCTAGGAGTTCTTCTTCCCTCATGTTTGAATTCTTGTACTCTATTCTAGTGAATTCTTGTACTCTATTCTAGTATGTTTTTATTTGTTGTAATGATAATGAACAAGATAGTTGGATAAACCTTCTAGTTTGGGTAGAAAATTTAAGTTTTTCTAGTTATCTTCAATTCTTCTTTTTCACTTTATCATTTCAATGTATTCATAATTGATCAGCGAGATCAGTTCTGAATTCATTCAACTACATCGTTCCACTTACACTTAATTTTTAAATTCCATAATCATTCGGAGAGATTGATTAAGGATACAACTTCTAAAATTTTAAATCAAAATGAAAACTTTAGAACTAACTGCAAGTTTGTTCTGTTGTATCTATTAATTCAAAATACTACAGTTGAACCTTTCTTGGAGTGGAAAACTCCAAGATTAATCAAAATGTATGACTTAACTCCCAGTGAGGGAAGTGAGTCATCCTTTTTACAGTGGTTCATTCCAGCAACTTTTAATTGAATATGAATCCTTTAAAAGCTAATAGAATTAAGTTTTTCCTTGGGATTTTCTACTTGATCGTTCATTTATCAGCATTCACAATCTCTCTTACTCTTTGTTTTTAAAAATTTTCATGTTTCAATATAGTTTAGATAAAAATACAAAAAATATGTGGTGTCTCTTTAATGTCTTTTAAAAACACAAAACAAACAAAAAAATTATAAAAAGTAAAAAATATGAAGTTTACCCCATTGCTGACAACAGTGGGGTATTTTTGAAAAAATTTAGGAGATTAGTGGTCAAAATCACCTTCCCTGTGGGTTCGACCCTGCTTTCCACATATAAAATAGTTAGTAGGAATATAAATTTTAAAATTTGACCGACTAAAATGACGTTCGGGTCAGACCACACACCGTGTGACCCTCCCTAAGTGGCTAAGCCATATGTCAGCTACACATGGCTAGGACCCCATGTAGGAGGACACACCATGTTCTCTAGGAGTACATGGGCATCTGTTGGTACCTGAGCACAAATAGGTACACGGCTAAGTACACAGCTAAAACCTGATAAATATGGGCATATCCAGGAGCACACAGGTAGGCCTTAGGAGGTTAAACCACACTGTGTGGGCCCCTAAAACACCATGTATAGTGACATGGCCTCTGATATCTATCCAAAGGAGAATATTTCCATGTAGCAGAGTGGGACCGCATGTCATGTGGACCCCTTACACATTGTGTACTACCTTTTTGAGAAACTTGTACCTTTAATATCCCCTTTATCTAGATAAGGATTTTGGCCCACAAGTAGCCTATCCTAAGAATTTTTTCACATAGAATGCAATGATAGCCTTTATAGTGGATTTCAAGATACAACATGGAATTTTTTGAGTGTGATTCTTCTTTAGGAAATGCTTGAGAATGGAATTAATAGGGAAGGATCATCGGATATAGGTTGAGGTTAGAAACCCCCTATCATATTAGGGTGTGGGTCCCTTATACTCCTTTCACTCATCTGAGTGGTTCCCCCTGATACAAAAGGATGTGGGTCCTCTACCTTTTGAGTGGAACCCCCCCTGATGCACTAGGTCATGGGACATCTACCTTCTGAGTGGAACCCCCTAACACACTAGGGTGTGGGTCCTCTATCTATCTACTAAGTGGAACCCACTTATAATAATAAGGTGTGGGTCCTATACTTGGATATTGTTCCCCCTAGACTGGGTGTCATAGTGGTGAGGTGTGGGTCCTCCACATGGTTACTTCTACAGACACACGAGATGTTGGGCATCATAGATGGAATTCTTAGATATGTTGGCAGACTCATCAATCTAGGCTAGGTTGTAAGATGGAGACCCCTGTTCTATATAATCTAGGTTTATTTTTTGATCATATATATCTATGTTCTTGGGTTTTGTTTCCCTATTACTTTGGGTTGATCTAACTACTTATATCATGTCTTCTATTTCTCCCTCTTTGGTTTTTTGGATGTCCTACTGGGTATGTATATACTCACCTCTACATAGGCTTTGGATGCACATGTTGTGTCTTATGTAGATGATAGATAGATCGATGATGATTTTAGAGGATAATAGGGATACTCAGGTGTATAGATTGTGTACGGTGGTCAGTCTTGGAGATCAGCAGTCAGGATCTCTCAACTATTTTTCTATTCCAGATTTTGTGAGTTTGGGACATCGGTTTTGGGTGACTATGTATTTTTTTTCCTTTGTATTTTGGATTACAATGTTATACTCTTTTGTATTCCCTAGAGGTTATTACATGCATGGTTTTTACTATAGATGTTACTATATTTTATTATTATTCCTCTATGCTTATGCATGGATATAGTTGGCTGCATGCATATAGGTACTTTAGGCAAAGGCCTCCCATTTTAGTTATGCCTTCTCAGTGCTTGTCACCAGCCCTTGGCCTATAGAGGTGGGATTGGGGTTTTGGTGACCTGGTCTTCTATAATCTAGGTGGGGGTTAGTGGGTTAGGTCATTATAGCCCTCTCGAGCAAGATAATGAAGCTGTAGCTACAGCTGCAGCTAGAGCTAAAAAAATTATAACTATATTGGGGTAGGTTATAAGAAATAACACTACCGGTATGGAGAAAATTCTAATTAACAACATGATGTAATAATTTTATACCACTTCATGTGTCAATAATCTTCATCATTCAATGGGACTATAAAATCCTTTTGTAGTTGAGTAATGGATAAATTACTTAGAGAAGATATTTATCACATTGGAAAGTAATGAAAGGGAGAAGGATATCATGGTAGTGTATCATATATCAGGAGATTTAGATTAATACTAGATATTTATTCAAAACACTAAGGATATGAAGGAATTATAAAGCATGGAATGAAATTATTTTAATTAACTTTTCTTGGAAAAAAACTTTCCTCACAAATAATGATAAAATATAGAGAGAAAATTATTGAGACTAAGACAAAAGAAAGAAGAAAATGTTTCTAAGTATAAATCTAACTTTACAAGGTTAGCAAGGAATGTTGTAAACTATGTACGTGATCCAAAGAGAAATATTAACCATTTATTTGATGGGATTAAGATAATCCTTAGAAGGGAACTGGTCTCCCAAACATTCTCTCCATATGAGGACATAGTGTCATGTGCTATCAAGACAGAGAAAGAATTTTCCAAGTCTTATGACTTCAAAGGAAAAAAAGATAATAAAAGGATGGTGGAGTAAAAAATGAATGATGGGAAGAAGAGAAAGAATAATTTTCCAACATGAGATACTTGTGGAAAGAAACACCTTGGTACATGATTAAAAGGAAAATGAGTTTTCTTCAAGCGTGGAGAAAAATGTCATCATGGTAATGAATGAAAAGGTAATGGAGAAGCCATAAAATTATAGTTATTTGACTATAAGTAGATGAGACATTATTCAAAATAATGTCCCATACATCAAGAAAACTTACCACAAAATAATCCAAAGAGATAAGACCAAGATTATACATTTATTACAACCGATGTGGAAGTTCCTAGCGACCTGGTGAAAGGTACACTTATCATCCACTCTATAGTTGAAAATGTTTTATTTGATTTTGGTTATACCCACTCTTTTATATCTAAATAATTTTTAAGGGTATCACATCACCACCTCAATGATTGTATATTGAGTTGTATGTGAAAACTTCTAATGGTACAATGGTTGTTTCTCAAGTCTGTAACTCCTATCTGATATAATTTTGTGGGAATATTATTCCTATAAATCTTGTTATACTTCCTCTAGTTTAATTTGATGTAATTTTGGGTATTTATTGGCTCTCATAGTATAGATCCCATATCAATTTTCAAGTAATGTAAGTTACATTTAATATTCTGAATCAACCTTTAATCATCTATTAGTGTGAGGATAAACCTGAAAACCCAATGGAAATTACTTATACTATATGCTTTTTACTACCTATTCGTGATGGATATTTATCTCAAATGGTTGGGGAGAAACTCAATATTTAAAATGTTCTTATTTTTCAAAAACATGATGATGTATTTCTTGAAGGATTCCTCAATATTCCCCCTAATCATTAAGTTGAGTTTTCAATAGAGTTGATACTCAGTGATATGCCTATTTCAAAGAATCCTTATAGAGTATCCCCAATTGAGTCATAAGAATTTAATAAGAAACTATAGTAGAATATAGATAAGGGGTTTATTTTTTCTAGTGTATCATCTTGGGGTGTATCTATTCTTTTTTTAAGAATAAATATAGATTGATGTATCTCTACATTGATTATCAATAACTTAACAAGATCACTATCAAGAACAAGTATCCTCTACTCCATATTGATGACTTGTTTGATCAACTATGCAGAGCTCAATAATTTTCCAATATTGAACTTCATTCTCGATATCATCAATTGAGGATCAAGAAGTAGGATATACCTAATACAGTATTCTATACAAGTTATAGACACTATTAATTTATAGTGATGTCATTTGGTCTTACTAATGACCATTTTATCTATATAGATTTAATAAATAGATTCTTTAGATATTACCTTGATCAATTTGAGGTAATATTTATATATGGTATTCTTATATATTTGAAGAGAAAGGAATAGAATGATGGTCACTTGAGGATTGTAATGAAGACACTAAGGAAGGAAAAATTATATGAAATATTTACCAAGTGTGAATTTTGGCTACAAAAATATTAATTTTTAGGTTATATAATCTTAATTAAGGGTATATCTGTATATCAACCAAAGATATAAGTTATTGAACATTTAAATAGACTAACCACGGTGACTGAGATCCATATTTTTCTTGGTTTGGATGGTTATTATCAATTTTTTATGAATAATTTCTCATAGATTTCCAACCCACTCGCCAAGGTAACTCATAAGGGAGAAAAGTTCCTTTAGATAGATGAATTTGAGGAAAAATTCAAGGAACTTAATAGAAGGTTAGTTAGAACATCTGTGATTATAATACCCTACAATGTATAATGGTTTGTAATCTATAGTGATGCATTAAAGAAGGGATTGGGATACATCCTCATACAGAATGATATAGTGATAGTTTATGTCTCATGCCAACTGAAGTTCCATGAGAAAAATCACCCAAATCGTGATCTAGATTTCACTACGGTAATTTTTACATTAAATATATAAAGACATTATATTTATAGATTAAGGTGTGACATATTTAGTTATCATAAAAGTTTAAAGTATATTTTTACACAAAAATAGTTGAATATGTGCTAGAGAAGATGGTTGGATCTGATTAAACATTATGACCGATCAATACATCACCACCCTAGGATGGCAAACAAGGTGACAGATGCTCTGAGTCAAAATGATCATGCTATCTTATCTATGATGAGGATAAAAAAAAGATCTAATATTTATGGATTTGTAAAGGATGGATCTAGAAATCTGGAAAACGAGAATAAATCTTATCTTTCTCAAATGAGTGTTCAACCATATATCCATGTAACAATTAAATAGGTGAATAAGGAAGATATAGAGCTATAGAAGAAGCTATGAAATGTTCCTGGATTTAACCTTGATTATGATGGAATGATAAAGTTCATGAACCTTCTATGTGTTATATTTGTACCATATTTAAATAAGGATTTACTAGATAAAGCTCATAGTTCTTAATTATCTATTCATCATGGATGTATGAATATGTATATAGATTTGAAAGAGTGTTTATGGTGGGGTAATATGTAGAGACATATTGCAGAATATGTTTCTTGGTGCTTGGTATGTCAGTAAGTTAAGGATGAGAGACAGAAATCTAAGGGAATTTTATAACCATTAACCATACCAGAATGGAATTGGGAAAACATTACTATGGATTTTTTCATCAGAATCCCCAAAAAAAATATAAAGGGAATAATTCTATATGGGTTTTAGTCGATATTCTTATGAATTCAGCACACTTAATTTCTATCAAATAAGACTTATCTCTTGATCAGCTTTCTAGAATTTATATAAATAAAGTGGTAAGGTTGCATGGAGTATTACATTCTATTATATCTGATCAAGATCTAAGGTTTACCTTGAATTTTTAAAAATTATTTAGTGATATTTGGATATAGAGTTGATTTTTAGCACCATTTATCATCCTCATATAGAAGTTCAATCTTAGAGGTCCATTTAAACTCTAGAATACATGTCGAGAGTTTGCTTTATAGATTTCAAAGGTGTTCGGGATAAAAACCTTACTTTGATGGAATTTTCTTATAATAATAGCTTTAAATCAAGTATTCATATGGATACTTATGAATACCTATATAGAAAAAAGTTTAGAGCTCTAACTTGATTAAATGAATTTGTAGAAAGAATGTTATTGGGACCTGGCCTAGGTGAGGAAATGATAGAGAAAGTTAGAACCATTCAGCAACACATAATAGAATCTCAAAGTCAAAAAAACTTATGTTAACAATAATTGTAAATATATAGAGTTTGAATTTGTAGAAAAGGTATTTCTATGAATATCTCCCTAGAAGAGGGTGATGATATTTGGAAAGAAGGGCAAGTTAATCCCTATGTATATCAGACCCTTCATGATTCTTAATCGTATCGAGATGGTAGCTTATCACCTGAACTTCCACCAAACCTCACACAAATCTATGATTATTTATATTTATCTCTCTTGAGAAAATACATAACTAATCATTCACATGTACTAAACTCAAAGGTCATTCCATTGGAGCAATATATCTCTTTTGAGGAACAATTAGTGGAGATTTTGGATCATAGGGAGAAAGTGCTACAAAATAAGACCGCTCACCTGGTAAAAGTTTTGTGGCGAAACCATAAATTTGAGGAATCTATGTGGGAACATGAGGATGTAATGAGGCATAGATATCCTCATTTGTTTGTATTGTAGTAATGGAATTTTGAGGTTGAAAATCATTTTAAGGGGGTAGAATGTAACACCCTGAGATATTATATTATATTTATCTTTAATAAATTTTATTTCTTCAATAACTTATGTTACACACAACACTTTGTTTAAAATAATTTTGATACTCAATTAAAATATTATTTAATAGTTATCATTTAGTCGTTGGGTTGGTAGGTATGAATAGTATGCACTAAATTATGAAAATGTATAGTTTGCACAAGTATAAGATAAATTCATTGGTTATCAATTAATTAGAAATTAAACTTTATATATTGGTGAATTATTTTAATTAAAATTTATATATTATATATTCAATAAAAAAAATTAACATTTATTCAATGTTTTTACTATGAATGGGATAAGAATAAATCCAGTTCTATGCTTAAAACTGTATTATTCTAAAAGAGGTTTTCATCGTGTTTTGAACACTTATTTTAAAATTAATTTCATTCACTTATAGAGATTGAATTTGATAAAATTGATTCCATATTTATAATTAGTATGTCCAAATTTTCTAAATAGGTCCCTTTTATTTTAAGGAATTATGAATAGTAACTATGGTAAAATTTATCACCTTGGTAAATGGTAAATCAGGTTAATCTAGGTTAAAAATAAGTGATAAGACCATAATTATTAATCCTAATTCTTATTGGGTGAATTATATTTTACCCTTGTCACCTTATTATTGAAATTTATTTTTTTAATAGATACTTTTCCATGAAAATGATTTATATAATATTTAAAGTAAAGAAAAATACAAAATATCACTCTCTTACTTTTAAATATATCTTATGTTTCCGCATAGGGAAAAAAGAAAGTTATGAATGGATATAAATGTGTATTTTTAGAAAAATTAAATTAATTTCATGATGGAAAATTATTTCTAATTTTTAGAAATTATATAATTACATTAAATGATTATGCAACACCATTATAGTATTTCTTCAATTAATGGAAAAATAAAATAAATGGTTTCTAAAATATTAAAAGTGATATAATTTGAATTATTTATAGTTTTTTAGTAATTTTATATATGGTTATGACATATTAGTGTTGTTTTAAAGTGTTATATTCTAATTAAAACTTTTTCTTTATGCATTTTAAGTCAAATTAAATCAATAGTGTCAAAACTAACAATAATGATATATTATGAAAATAATTTTTTATTAAATTATTTAAAAATCATTAAAATATTGAAATAGTAAAATGAGGATAATATTTAGTTTAAAATATAATCTTTTTTTCCATTTATGAGTCAATATTTACCTTATAAGTAAAATTATAACCCATTAAGAGTGAAAAGGTCACTATGATGGCTAAAGTTAAAGTGGGTTAATTATGGGGTTAAACCAAAAGATAAGGTTTAAAACACATCTTAAACCTATAAAAATTATATTTTTAGATGGTTTTAAAACCTCATACTATCCCAAATTCTAATATCTATCCATTTGGAAGCATTTTTCTTGATAATGACTTTCTTATATTTTATTATTTTAAGAAATTCCAGATGTGTCCTCTCCCCACTTAAAAAAGAACACCATTCTTTTTTCATATTTACACCACATTGAGACTTATATATAAATAAACCCATAATAATTTATCCTACCAACATTCCTAAACACATTTCATTAGTTATTTTCTTCCCAAAATACCAGCCCTAGGGTCCTTAAGAGGATATCCAAAAGAGTTCTTCCAAAGAAGAGGTAATCGTCTTAACTATTCACTTTCTTTTTTACTTCTTATTTTACCTCATAAAAATCTTTGTTATTTATCATAAAATGGTAAAATAATCATCTATATATACTTAAATGTTGTCATTGTTATTAAACCATTGTTACCCACCCTCTTTCCCATTAAATGAGAAGTGAAGGTATCGCTTGTGCGCATGTATGACTTATCGTCTCCACGTAGTGATAAAATTCATTTTTCATATCCATATTTTATGGATGAGAATTATGATTGTTTTAATGTTTATATATTATATTTATAAAATAAATGTACTTATATAATTATAATATAATATCTACCTTGTTACCTTCCAAACTATTTGGAAATGATAACATCGCTCATGCGTACGTGTGGACTACCGCCTCCAAGAAACATTGTGATTTGTTTTTCCTTTCTTGTTTACTTGGATGGTAATTTGGATAGATTTTATGGATATATATGAATTATATAGTATAATAATTATTCTTTAAATATAAATAATTATCTACCTTTCTTTCATTCCATCCGTTGAAAAGTGAAAATAGCATTTATGTGTGTGTACAGTTTACCATCTCCATGAATAGTGTAATTATTTTTCTATCTTTATATTTTATGGATTACTATAAATAAATATATAATAAATATATATTATATTTATATAATACTTAAAAATTATATTATTTAACCATGATCAAAGTACAAGGACCAAAACTAACTAACCAAAACATACATGAAAAACGAAGTAGTTATTACCCAAAATAGTGATTTTAGTAAATCATTATTAATAAATATATAATAAAAGATTATAAGTATATCATATATGATATTATATATATTATTATGTCTTTTTAATATATTTATAATAAATATATATTTATTATAGAGGAGGTTTGGACACATACGAAGGAATTTGAATCTAAGATAAGGGTTCATTTCACAGTCTCATCATTATTTGGGATTGTTTATGTTTAAGTATCCCTTGGGGGAATTGTTTGATATATATATCGTAAACCCTATATATTTTTTTTATCTTCGGGTTATTCATGAAATTTTCAAGAAATATTATCATTTTCCTCTCTTTAGTACTTAAAATTATTGAGAATTTTTTTTTAAGAAAAACCAACTTCATTTATTTCCTCGGTTGAAAATCATTTTTTCATCTATATTCATGTTTTTTAAAAAAAATAAAAAAAATGATTTTACTATTATATAATGATATATCAAAGAAATTTTTTAACCATGTTTTAATTTTAAAAAAAATGGTTTAAAATGAATCTTTTGGTTTTTTTTCTAAATGTAGTCATTTGTTACCTTTTTATAAAAGTGTAAAAGGAATATTTTTTAACTAATACAACATGAAAAAAATTTCCCACCATCATGAATGATCAATTATTTGAGAATTATTTTTATAAGTTTACAAGGTTATTTTAAAATAAAATGTTTTCCTTAATATTTAGTAAATATTTTAGATTTCAAATAAAAAATTGTATTTTCCTCAAAAAAAATTCCAATGATATTTTAAAAGTATTTTCATCCATGTCAGCATAAATTATTGAATATTATGATGAGGATATACTTTAATGATATCATCCACCTTATCTATATGGTTTTTTTATGAACAGTTTGACTGGGGATGTACTATTTTGATACCATTCTCCATATTACTCTAGATAGTTTATGATGATGTTTGATGATTGGGGAAATTATTAACATTTCATATGCTAGTTTTTAAATACAAATTTTTACATTGATTATGTTTCACCCCTTTCATATGAGAAATACGTTGGACTTATTAAGTGATGGGTGGGGCCTGAAATTACATAGTCCCTCGATTCATCGGTGGGTCTCATGAGAAAAACTATCTTGGGTATTTGGTTGAGGCCTTATCCATTTATGTAAGATGTCTTTGCATGAGTCCTTGACAATATGTTTTAGATGTATTGGAATGAGGCCTTGAAATAAAGTTTCAAATGTCCGGCATTATGTATTCCATCATTATGAAATCATTTATTGAATTCCATGTAATTATTTGAATAGTTTATATATCCATGGATAATTTTTTAGATCATGTGATTATTTATATGGAATTGTTTGATTATCATTTATTCTTCTCATATTATTCATGCCTTATTTAGCTTTTGATGTATGAATTATCTTACTGAGTATCTGAGAACACCCCTTTCTTATGTTTACTTTCCCCGAGATGTTAGGAAATGTTTTATGATTGATATGTAGGTATATGCTAGAGGTAATAAAGATGATCCCAAAGGAAATACTATATTGTATTTTATGTTTTCAAATGTAATATGGGATTCAAGTATGTATCTAGTTTACCAAGACTGTTAAACTTTTCAGTCCTTTGGGATGTGATTTCTTGTATTTAGTACAAGTGTAATAAAGTAACCACCGACTCTGGGCTACTAGAGTTGGGGTCTTTATAGTTTAAATATGGTTTATGAAATTGGATACCTTTCAATATGTTTAATTTTTTTAAATTGGTTTTTAAAAATAGTTTTAAACCAATTCTTAAAAACTATTTTACATTGGTTTTTAAAAACTATTTTAAAGTTGTTTTTTAACTTGTTTGAAAAACAATGTTTAAAAACTAGGTCAAACCTATTTTAAACGAGTCTTTAAAAATTGTTTTAATACTATTTTTTAATAACATGTATGAAAAACTATTTTAAACTTGTTTTAAAACCATGTTTTAAACTAGTTTTTAAAAAATGTTTTAAAGTTTTTTTAATAACATGTTTGAAAAAAATATTTTTAAAAACTTATTTCAAACTTATTTTAAAGAAGTTTTAAAAAAAATTAAGTTTTTTTTAAATCTTGTTTGAAATTTTTTTTTAAATTTTTTTGAAAATTTGTTTTTAAAAATTGTTTTAAAATTATTTTAAAAACCTATTTAAAACTAGTTTTTAAATAATCATTTCTAACCTATCTTATTAGAAACCTATTTTCAATTTTTTTTACCAGCTTAAACTAGTTTTAAAAAACTATTTTAAATTTGTTTTTAAATATTATTTTAAACTTATTTTTATAAATATCTATTTTAAAAATATTTTTTAAAACCTTTTTAAACCAGTTTTTTAAAATGATTTTGAAGATATTTTTTTGAAGGCTTATTTTAAATATGTTCTATTTTATCAACTCAATGATGTTTTTTGTATGAATTTTTTTTTAAGTTAAATAAATTTAATTAAATTCAATGAAAACAAATAAAACTAAATCAAGCATACACTTCCAAACTGAAACCAAAATAAAGTAATTACAAAAGTACTAACCTAAAAGACCCAAGTAGAGCTAAACCAAATTAACTAATAACGCATATGGTTGCTTCTATATATTACCCACCACTAATTTAGGTTCACAGTATACTATAACATTTGAAATATTTGATTCATTATATGTAATATTTTGATAAAGACCAATGAGGGAAAATGTGGTGTCAATTTCATCCCCACCGTCATAAAAAAATTGTCTTGGGGTTACTTCATTAATGACACCAAATTTGTGTCTTAAATGATATTTCATATAAAAAACTTGTTTCACAATTTATGAAAAAATATACAACTCATTAGTATCCAAGAATCAATTCATGTCAATAACTCTAAATCCATAGTCATCAATAAATGTGTTATATCACGCAACTGAATCAAACCACTTGCATTTCATCATAGTGACTCAACCATGAGAGTAATAATTCAATATCAAGATTTTCTCAACAAGACCATAATAAGACACATTTTCATATAAAGTTCTTCTATTCAATACATTATCATAATATTTTGTTGTTTCAGTTAACATAATTTCATTATGTTGTGTTCTCATATTCATTGTTCGATCAGTTATAAAAAATTTGTACCCATTGATTAACAATGATTTACATTCACGAACTAAGGAATTGGGTCCAAAATCTAATGCTCTTAATTATAAAGATATAGAGACAATAAGTAAACTCAATACCTGAAATATAAATTAATATTAAAATTAAAGGAATTTTTATTTTTTACTTTATTAATGTAATATTCATACCTTCAATTTCAACCAAGCATAAAAATATTTGTTATTCAAAGTTTCCCTCCATATAAAAGATAATGAATGATGAATTCTACTTATAATTTGTTTATGTTACCTACATAAAATGTTAATAAAAGTCTTAGATATATATGAAACTATGTAGTAAGAGATAACATATACTTGTTGAAATTACTTGATGTAGTCATCAAATAAATCATAATTAAACAAAACAATTTGATGTGTCATCTCCCACTATTCAAGGATCAATATAGCCAATGTATATGACCAAATAATTCCCCCTATTTGGGAAAGATATGGAAAAGTGGTCTTAGTTTTATTATCCTACTCATCTTTATTTCTCATTGGTCATTTTCATCCCGTTGTCACATCATCCAAATACATTAAACAAAAATCCATACATTCTTGAGCCAAATAACCTTTAACAATGGAACCTTTATGATAATTCTTATTTTGGACATAAAACTTAATTGTGTACATTTTTTTTATTAGATGAATCCACCTAAAATTTATAAGTCCCCCAAGAATCATTTCAGTTGGAAGATGGATAGTTAGATACAACATGCAAGTGAAAAAATATAGAGGGAAATTTTTCTAACTCACACAAAATTAATGGTGAATCTTACTTAATATTTATAAATAAAGAATTAGAAAATATTTTAGCACAAAAGGTTTCTATAACAATAGAATAATCAAATCACCATCACCCTTACATTATTGGACAGTAAATGATGGGTTGTTGTTGGAATCGATTCATGAAGAAGGATATGATAGTCATGAGTTTTTAGGGATTTTAGTTTCCACTCTCTTCTAATGACTTATTTAGATATGTTAATTGAATAGACATCAGAAACCTTTATAGTCTCTAATACTTTCGTAAATTAATTTTTCTCTGAATGTGTCATCACATAAGAATCATAAGGGAATTTACATTTATTTTCATTGATATACACAGGATGTAGTTCTAGTCTAATACCCCAATCCAACAAGTCATAATGATATTATAAATCATCTTTGGTCTCCCCCTTTATATTTAGAATATTTTAAAGTAGTATTTCATATATATTTTTCTCAGTGTGAATTAAGTCTGTAAAATTAGGTAACAAATTGGTTGACTTGTATGGCAAGTCAAAAAGGATACTTTTATTTTTACAATTAAAATTGAATTCAGTGGGAACATTATTCCTCTTTAAAGATTTCATCTAGAATTTCCCTAATGAAAAGCTGGCATCATTCAATTAATTAAGTATGTCAATTCTAGACATGCATTGAGGTGGCTTATTAGTATCAATAGTATTGTCAAACCTTTGATGATTATTCTTATATAGATGATCCATTGGTAAGAATCATTGATGTACCATGAAACTAAAACTATGACTTGAACTTAGTGTTCTAACCAGACATCATTGCATAAGTAGAGAAATAATTTATTTTCCATATAAGCTCAACATGCATCTCAAATATATTTTTCAAAGAAGCATAATATGTGCATGAAACCACGTCTCAAAGATGCTTAAACTCTTTTATTAAAGGTTTCAAGTACATATCTATATCATTATCAGGATTAGAAGGTCCATATATGAGAATAGTTAATAAAATGGATGGTTTTTTCATACACATCCATAGAGGAAGATTATAAATGTGAATAAAAACTTGACACATGCTTTGAAAATAAAGAATCTGACCAAATGGATTAAAACTGTCACATGATAGGTCTAACCTAACATTATGAACCTCAAATGCAAAATTAGGATACCATGCATCAAATTTATGTTATTCTGATCCATATACAAGATGAACTAACTTATCATTATCCTTAATTCTATCAGCATCATTACAGTATATATTTATTGATATTTAATCAAACATGAAAAGGTTTTGTAGCCTAGGAATCAATGGAAAGTACCACATTAATTTTTTTGGCACATGAGATGGTGTTCCATCTCCATTTTTCTTCCATAGAGATATACAACATTCTTTAAAATCATTTAGGCCCATGGTTTCCTCCCAGAATAAGCTACAATATTTCATGCATATAAGAATGTTATTAGAATAAAATCCATGCTTCTTAATTAACTTTCATGCCATATAATGATTTGAGGAAATATTTACATCATCAGAAATCAAGTTCTTCAAAAAATATGAATATAATAAATTGAAATATTAGAAACTCCATAAATTTTTTTATTTTGATATAGTCACATTAAAAAAATCTAAATTTTTCATTTTAATACATTCTCGATATACAGGAGTCGTGACACCATCCATTAATTTTTTTAGTCCCTCAACATCATTATTTTCATTAGTTGCCTCGTGTGTACTGGTATCACTATATTTTTTTCATTGGAATATTATCTTTCTTGTGATGGTGTATAAAATGAATCCTAGAAAATATCAAATTATATGTATCAATACTTTAATTTCAATCATGAACAGTGTTAGAGTTTCTTTTCTCTCTATTGTGATACTAGGAATAATAGTTTGTTTCAAAACAAAATTTTTGTATATGGTAGATAACTTCTTCCCTATTAATCAAGGTCTTCCAACACAATTATAATAATGGAAGTGTATAAGACCTCTATCTAAAGCATTGTTAAATGAAAATATTAAAAAATCCAATTCCTTTTGAAACTCAGTCGAGATCCAATCAGTATCATACATTAAACTTTTATCCATTATACTATATAAAAAAATTGTTAGTCATATCAACATGGTTAAAAATAATTACAAACTTCAAGAGAAACTTTTGAATAGAAATTCAAATCATTTTAGTTCTTCTACACTTTTTTCATGTTTTTTTAATCTTTTTTCTTAAATTTAGTTCAATTTAGATTAAATTAGATAGAAATAAATCTAAGTAAATACATATTTATTTATGAAGTAATTATTTTTAAAACAACTTCTTGTTTTGAATAGGAATAAATCCAATTAAATGCATCTCTTTATCATGGAAAAAATTTACTCAAGAATAGAAATGTCCCACCCAATATGAAAACTCTTGTCTTTAATACATATGTTTTTATTAGGGAAATATTCATAATACCATCAAGACATGATTTATTATCACATGTTTTTAGAACATTTCTAATAGGATATTCTAATTTCCAATTTTAATATGAAATTCATAAAATCATACTAATAGCTAGTAAAATAAATAATAAGAGAGATGACATGTGCTATAATTGATTCATGTTAGTAACAAACTAAACAAAGTATAATACATGGAATAGGAAGAAACTATTAAATAATCCAATTAAATACATATGTATTTATGAAGAAATAGTTTTTAAAACAACTTACTTATTTTAAATATAAAATAAATAAAATTAAATACATATGTATTTTATTGGATTTGATACTCAATAACTAGATAATTTTATACTTAATATTATATGTATATTCAAATATGTTAATATTAATTTAAATATATTATCATATATTGATTTTTCTTCTATATAACATTGATGTGATAATGTCATAGAGTATCTATCTCATTAAAAGAGGCATAAGAGTTCCTCGTTGTGATGAGAACCTTGAAATTTTATGAATATATTCTTAAAACTAGTTCTATGGTCAGATAATTTACTATAAAAGGGAACATAGTACATAGACTTTTAGGTGTGAGTATTCATAAACTAATGAGGCTTCTTCTCATGAAGTTCAAATTTGATATTCTATGAGATGAGAGATTATGAGAACAAACCCACCAATAGAAATTCTACATGTTTTCGTGTCATCAAATATTTATATCTATGAGCATGTGTAATGGTCCTTAGACTTTATGATTATCATTAATTCATGCCATGACTCGTGCACTTATATTTACTGACAAAAATTGTCATGACGTATGTTGGCAGGAAGTAGGGTATGTTGGGTGCGCCGCAAATAACATGTTATTAATTGATAATTCAATTAATGTTTTTTCCCTTCCATCTTTATGAAAGTTTCTATCTCAAGACTTTTATTAAAATATAACTATTTCATAAATTCCATGTACATGGTCCAATGACATTTATTTCATATAGTTAAAGAAATATGTATCGAGCACATAGGTTGATGACACGGATGTGAAACCTACTTGATGAGATATTGAGAGAAAGGGATTATATTACAAAATGAGCATTCATATGTAGTTTGTAACATTGTGACATTAAGTTATTTCTCTTGGATGTCTTGACCTGTTTCTAGATAGTAATCTTAGACTTTAACTATGCCTGCCTAATTCCAATGAGAAAGAATACTATAGGGTCACACACTAAATGTTTTTGTTGATCTTGATTAAATTATATTTGAATTTAATTAATGGAATAAATATTATTCTCAAGACCAAGGAATAATTTTATTCAAGTTTTATTGATCACATAAATTAAATATATATTTATTCACTATATTATGAATAAAATTTATTTATTTATTTTATTGAATATTTAATAAATATTTATTCATTGTTTTGTTGATAAAGATATTTATTTATGAATAAAAAATTTATTCATGAATTCAATAAATGTTGTGAAGTTCGAATGAACCAAGTCCATGTTCGGTGGTAAATATTAATTTAAAAGCCAGTAAAATAATATTTGTCATTGCACAAGTTAGCACGCATGCCATAAAATAATATTATTTTTTTATATGGTATGGGATTTAATAAATATTATAATATTATTTATGGGTCTATATGTAGTTAAATAATATTTTAACTAAAATCCTAACTCTATAAATATATAGTTATGTCTATTGTGTAGAGTTAATCAAAAATTGAGATTAGAGAATTGTTGCGCACAATAAACTTATATCACTTAAATTACTCCTATATTCCTATCAAGAATGATAAGAATTCCTTCAATCCCAAAGGATCTTAGATCGATCAAGATGAAAAATGAAATACATTTGATTCTCCTCACTAATACTCAAAAATCAATTGGCATTGCTCAGAGATCAAATGAGCATGTGTGAATCACTGCTAGAGGGATTCTACACATAAATCCTTACAGTGCAACAAAGGTAATCTAAAAGGGTTTTTGGAAGATCAAAAACATCATCGAAGAAAGGATCCTAAGACAAGATAATCATTTCTTCATGATCTAAATAAATTAATTATAAATTTAACATGAAAGATCATCTCTCGAAGTTTTGGGAAACTCTAAATTAAAAGAAATTTTAATTTCACTCCTTCCAAAGGTTCTTCCATTACACCTAAAACATTCAAGTGGTATCAAATGGGTCATCTTTCAAATTTATAATTATTTATTTGATTTTTGATCTATATACTCTATAGTGTTTAACTATTTCATTTCAGATTATTTATTCTTTAATCTATTTTAATTAACATGCTTTCAACATTTTAATTATCATCATTCATGATTTATTTTTATTAAAGGATTAAGAATAGATTAATAATGACTAGATATTACATTGGTAAGTGTTGATGATTTTGGCCAAATAGCATGGGATTACACAGCGTGTAGCGGGAGTACATGTCATGTACCCAAGTGCATTGCACTTGGTCGTGTCATGAGATACATGACACACCAAGTAGTAAATTACATGAAGTTCATTTATTGGAAATTGTGTGTTGATCGATCCAACCTGGAACATGGCTTGTCGAATTACATGGCGTTCAACTGGCATAAACGTCGTGTATTCTTCATGATTTAGCAGTGAAATTTTCACTAACAATGTGGTCAAATACATGATCAAAACCACATGAGATTGACATCCTGAAATAGTAATGGAATACGCGATGAATCGCTAGCATACATGGTATGTAGTGTGTTAATTATTATGATCAAAGTACACATTGATCCATTCAGCAATTTAAGTGGACACACGATAAGTGGAACACATGATGTGTAGTTGATGTGCACATCATGTGGTCCCGTGTCTGAAGAACACACCAAGTCTTTCTATGGGTTGCATAGACACATGACAAGAGTGATGCACAACATGTAGCTAGCTTGTACACATCGTGTAGTCCAACTGAGGAACATGACCATAGCCCCAAACATGTAACCCGGGTATATGACAACCGATGTACACTGTGTGTAGATCATAAGTACACGTCATGTAGTCTTCCAATTAAGGATAGAATTAAATTACATTAAATTGATAATTAAATCATTAAAAACTTATTTTATTGATTGGAAACTTTTTTTTGACAATTTAATAATGGTTTAAAAAAATTATTAAATGCACAATTAATTTATTTTAATAATATGTAATTATTTATTCCATAATTTATTTTTCATAAATGCCTTTAATTATGGGTATCTCCAAATGAATTTGGATGGTCATTAAGATGGAAGTGAATTAATTAATCAATCAATTAATTAATTAATGAAAGTGCGTTTATCTTAATAATAAAAAACAAATTTAAATGAGTGTTAATCAGTTTACTTTTGCATATACATTGTATGTATGACCATTCATGGACTTGACCAAGACCTATGTATGTGTTGAATGTTTTAATTTAATTTATTGAATGGTTAGTAATTATTTAATATTAAATTAAATTTGATGGTCTTTGATTCATCTCTCCCTACATTATTATGTAGGATCTATGTGTCCATGGTTATTTATATAATCCCCATTAACCAATTATGTGGTTCCCATCACCTGTATATGAGTTATAAATACTTGTAATTAATGGAGTATCCCAAGGCACATAGAGGTAGTTCAAGATAGAACCATTATGATTCCAACCTAGGTGATACACAAATGTACAGGTGGAATGTTGTAGCTCATGAAAAGACCGACACAATGAATTTTATCCTAAGTTAAATGTTAATTTATTGTCCACTTAATAAATCAACCATTAGATAAGATCATGATTGGGTCATTTATTATTTATTTATTTTTGTCTTATGCATTATTTATTTTATAGATGCAAGACCATTATCACATAAATAAATGAATTAATGTTCAAAGATTAAATTTAAATAAATGGATTATACATATATGTTTTATCCAACATGGTTAATTAATTAATTAAAATACATTTAAAATTAAAAAGTTATGTAAAGGATAAAATAAGATAAAATTTATGCATAATAAATTAAAATCCATCAACTAAATATTAAGTCAAACTTCACCTTCCATTACATGATTAAGAATGAAACCAATAGAACTAAGTGTTTGACCAGCCCTTATTGGGACACTTACTTTTATAAGGGGGGTCTTATAAAGGTTTTGGGTTGACTTAATCATTTTACATCAATAGGAGTATCCATTTCTATACTTGGTGTAATTTGGAGACAAGTGTTGAGGAAATCCAAGTCAGAATTTCTGGATTAATAAATCTGCTCAATTAATCAAGGAGATACAAACCTGTAATTGGAAAATAATTTCCTATCTAAATACCTTTAAATAAATTTTCTAACCCTTTTTGGGGTTATGCAAAGGGTCATATGGATCTATTATCCCAACTAGGTTAAATACCCTGAGAGGGGGGGTTAGAGTATGATAGATTAAAACAAATTTCCCTTTGGATCTTGTTTCTTCTTTAAACAAAACACTCTTCTCTCCCTTTCCTGTAGAAATGTATTAACATAAATGAAATCATGCATGAGACCCAAAAAAATTTACTTGGTTAACCCTCACCAGGCTACATATAAGGAGTATACAATGGCAATGTGTCGATATACCAAATTCACTAAGGCTCACTGCCAAATCAAGGTTTAGGCTAGATCACTTCTATGCCCAAGCTCACTGACTTTATAATATTTAAGTTCATCTCACTTATTTCCCAAGGTTCACTCCCTAACTCTCTTTCTATGGCTCACTGTTGGTTGAAAGGAACACCTTCTTACTTCTCCTTTGTTCACTACTCTATAAAGGATCCACAAACAATTTATGAACATGTAGGTCCCTTAATTATCAATAATTAATGCATCCACAACTATAGGTAAATGCTCTATTAAATTCACACTTTCATCCACTAGATGAATATCACTTTACCACATATTTACTGAGTAATCCCTTTTCAACACTTTCATGATTCTCACTACCTTCATGAAGAACACCTATTTTGCAAAACTCAAATAGTCTTCATGAAGAAAAAACCTTTCATAAAGATCACTTGGCCTTCATGAAGTGCACAACTTTCATGAAACTCACCGCCTTTGCGAATCACACCTATTTTGTGAAGCTCAAATAGCCTTTGTGGAGTGACCTCCTTTCACAAAGATCACTTAGTATTTGTGAAGCACACAAATTTCATAAAGATCATTTAGCCTTCACGAACTCCATTACTTTCATGATGCTTATAATTTTTAGTCAGATTTCATAGCCTTTGCAAACTCCCTTTCTTTGTGAACTTTTTCACAATAACACCCTTTGCCAAACACCTTCATGAAATCAAAGCCTATGGATTTTCATTAAGGCTTCAACTACTTTTATGGGGGTAGAGAACTATTTATAGGAATTGTCTCCCATTTCAAAAGCTTCAATACTCATCATAACCTTTTCACAAATCTCTTCCATCTCATTTGAAGTTCTCTCTAACTTCGTGAAACATCAAGGAAATTTCTCATTCGTGAAGATTCTCATAGTTGCAAACAATATCGTCAAACCATCGGGCATTTGTGATGCTCGTTCACGATGATCCACATCTTCATGAAATGAAACTTCATGAAACCCAGTATTAGTGAAACTCATGCCTTACTATATTTTTATAATGCCTTTAAGGAAATCCAAATTTCATGATGATAGACATTCTCCAAATTTTATACCCCAAAAATTTGGCAAACACTGGAAAATGACGTCACCTTGTGTACGTAATTTTCTGTACCACTTTTAGGGTATCCATTCCTTTGTATTAGATCTTTGTAAAAATTACTAGTCAATAATATCTTTAGACCTCCACAACTATCCTTTAAAACCTTTTTTTCAACAAACATAATCAATCCCAAAAACATTGCAATGTTAGCTTGAGGGATTTTTTCCCAACAGGATCCTTGCCACTAGAATGTCAAAGAAACTAGACATTTTGAGTTCAGTGGTGAGGGATATTAAGACTTGATAAAATAGTGGGTGATTTAATTAAATAAATTAAATTATTATTTCTCACATAATTTATAAAGAAGTAAATTATTAATCATCTGTTTTAATTATTGTAGAAAATGGAAAGCAAAACCAAAAAAATAGTGTGACCATTCCTTAACTCAGGGTATGTCCTTATAAATAAAAATTTCCAAATATAGTAAAATAATTTATGTAATGTACTATTATTTGAAAAAATTGTATTATGTGTTGGAATCCCCTATTCTTATTCTACCACCCCAGAAAGTAAACAAAGATTAAATGGTAGCCTGCCAGAGATATGTTGAGGATTCTTCATATGTCTGTTGTATTATATTATCAATTATGTCCAGATATTTTATGATGAAACATAAAGACATATATTCTTACACAATAATATATCATCTCTAATATCTTGTGAAAGATAAATAAATCCTTTAAATAAATAAGATTATCAATGCACTATATCACTGTAAAGTGGAAGAAGGTAATCTAGCTATTGATCATGCTTTCAAAATGATAGGGTATATTGATTTGTTGGTGAAATTAGGCTTTCACTTGGATAAGAAATTAGTTATTAATATTATCATATTATCCTTACCACATATATTATCCTTATTTTTCCAATCATAGATAATAAGTCTCTTAGGAAACTTTTTTCCATACTTCACCGTGCAGATAAGGATTGGTTGAAACCTGTTTCTCCACCCCTTATGGTGAAAATTTTAAAACACAAGGTTGAAGAACCCATGGATAATATAAATCCAATAGATCCTTTATAATTTCCTTCAAAAAGACAAATGATTCTAAGGTATAATAATGAAATGGAATTTATTTACTTCTTATGTGGAAAGCTTGGACACTGGAAAGTAAATTGTAATGAATTGAATAAGTGAGCAGTTGCATCCACTTAAAGTATATTCATTAGTTTCCTATTCACCAATTTTTTATTAAATGAAATATACTTACAATATATATGTATACAATAAATTAATAATAATGTAATGGTTATAGAGTGAACTAAAAAGGATTTGAGAAAGGGTGATTCCTATATCAGCCAAGGGGATGTCACTACTCATTTCCAAAATGGATTGATTCAACTTTGTAATGAGTGTTACCAAAACATTTATTTTAGAGTATGGATAGACACAACAGTAAATTATTTCACATTTGTAACAAATGTTGTTGTGGTACTTCAATACTAAATTGTCGGTTCGGTAGCTCTTGAATCTCAAATATCCATCATAGTGAATGATGAATAGAAAATATAATACTTTTACCAAATTGTGGAAAGGTAATACTTTTTCAAATAAAACTCAAAGTAATTGAATTATTTATACCCATAAAAAATGTTTTACTCTTAATTGAGATAAGATACTAGGAATATAAACTGACTAATTATCGTGTTTTAGATAAAGAAACCTTTATAATTAAAGGTAAACCACAATACTTTTTAATTTGGTTCAAAATGAACACATAAACTATTCTAAATCTAGTGATAACTTTATATACTTCATGATATTACTTTAAGAAATTTTAGAAACTCTCAGTGAATTAAATGAGTGAACTTGGTAAATATTAAAGAACCTGTGAGTTGTCTTGTTAGAGAACATCTTATCCAAGTATTAATTGATCATATATGTGGATTAAAGGTAATCCCAAACTCACATTTCCTTATACAAATAATTTTCATGATGTTAGTAAAAGTAAGATCAATGAAGAATCTTATATATATGGAAAATCTTTCATTATTTATTCCAATACATGTTTTGAAAATAGAAGTGAAATAACTAAACCATATTCCAACTAAATTTTCTAATAGATATCATATAAATTGCAATATGATAAGAATCAATTAAGAAACTACCACAAGTGTTTATTAAAAATTGTTCATTAAAAGATGACCTTAGATATAAACAAACATCAAAACACTAAGGTGCATCTAATTTAATGATTCTATAGCCACTAAGGATATTAATGTCTAGTCAATATTGACTAGATTTTTATAAATTAAGCCTATCTCTTTGAAGATAGTGAGAGTATACTTAAAAACTATGAGTTAAGGATCTGTACATACATGAGTTAGCATATTAATAGTGTACTCTACATAGCTTAGTGGGAGGAGTAATTCTAGAGACACATACTATGCATGAATTTATAACCAGAGGTGTTTTATGTTCACCATGGTGGGTGATACATATATTATTCTTTCATAATAAAGATTTATACAATGCATTAGTAAATAGTAATATGATAAGGTTAAAGAGTATTTATATATATTCAAGTAATGGACTCCATGTATCAAAATTCAAGGACTCCATATTTTGAATGTTTCTAATACTTGATACTACCGATGAGTATTCAAGAGAAACTAGACATAGATGGTATAAGATGGTACCAATAAAGCATGATTGATTTTTGAAAGGTTTAGTCTATGATAAAATCTATACACCAATCATCATAAATAAAATCCTTCTTGAATTATAATTTGTCAAATCATATTTATATGATCATCACATTAGTCTTTTGATTGTCAATGCCACCTCACTTAGAGGAAACCTTATGGTAAATGTCTCTATAACACGACCAAAAGGAGACCCTATGATATATGTCTACTAGGCATAACTTAAAAGGGTTGGTGACATCAATAAATGCTAATAAGATATGAAAATTACATAAATTCATTTATGAATAAATTATACATAGTGATCTTAGAATATTGATTTGGAAAAAAAATGAATAACATGTGTCTTCACCTGGTTAGTGGGAGCATTATAAGTTTTCAAGATAGATATATTGATAACATATGGAAAATAAATATTATGTCTTACTGATTCGTTAAGACTAAGGAATGAAATTTCTCTAAGTATAACTTAAATCAACAATAGTGTTCTAGGGAACAAGATCTATAAGATAGATTCATGGGTTTTCTCAATTTATTCATAGTAAATATATTAACTAAGTATTGAAAAATAAAATTTGTATCAATTCGTGTCTAAATTATCATTTCGTATAATCCTTCCAACATAACATGCATATGCATAGGAAGATATTATTGAGATTAATATAATTTCACAAGCTTAAGTGATAGTAATTTATATCATGTTCCATGATATGTACTGACGTTTGATATTACTAATGCATGATGCAAAATATTTGAATATAAAAAAAATCCAACATAACTACATCAACATGTAGTTAGAACTATTCAATAATACTTTGCAAAGTAGAACTAGATGAGTTCTTGGTGTCTAGAGAAGTGGGAATACTAGTTATCAATTTAATTTAACACTTGTCTTAATTTATTTAAATTTGATCTAGTATCACAGAAATGACTAAGGTAATATGTAATAAAAAATTATTATAGCCAGTGGTAGTCATATCTACAATATCTGAGTATATTACGGCTTCTGATGTAGCTTAAGGAGTATTTTAGCAACGCCTTGTTCAAATTTTGGGTTATACCAAAAGAAATAGATTTATCATTTTATAATAAGATTTGAATATGGATTTAGTCAGGATATTAAGACTTTGACATGGGAATAATAGGTGGATACTCGATTATATAACTACTTGAGGGATTTTCTCAAGATAGTAATGTTTAAGTAAATTAGTTTACCAAAAAGACATGTGGATTTTTCCAACCCTATCTAAGGAAATGTGATAGGACTAGTGGCTATAGCCATATTCAGTGGAATCATGTTTCTACATGTGAGAACTAACCAGTTGTTAGTAGTTAGATCCAGTGCAAGTGGGAGTTTGTTGGAGTTGGTGCCATGTAACCAACTAATTTAAGATTACATGTATATTCAAATATGTGAATATTGATTTAAATATATTATCACGTATTGATTTTTCTTCTATATAACATTGATGTGATAATGTTCTAGAGTATCTATCACATTAAAAAGTGCATATCAGTTCCCCACTATGATGAGAACCTTGAAATGTAATGATGATATTTTTAAAACTAGTTTTATGATTGGATAACGTACTATGCAAGGGAACATAGAACATAGATTGTTAGGTATGAGTACTCATAAGTAGATGAGGCTTATTATCATGAATTTCATACTTGGTAATATTCAAGATGGGAGATTATGAGAATAAACCCACCGGTAAGAATCCTCATGTTTTGGTGACATCAGATAATCCTATCTACGAGCATGTGTAATGGTCCTTAGACTTTAAGATTATCATTAATGCATGTAATGAATCATATACTTATATTTAATTACAAAAAATGACACACCATATGTTGGTGGGAAGTAGGGTACATTGGGTGAGTCGTGAATGACATATTATTAATGGATAAGTTGAGGAATTATTTATCCCTTCCATATTTATAGAAGTTTCTATCTTATCCCTTTGATTGAAATATAATTATCACATAAATTCCATGGTCATACTGCAATGATGTTCATTTCAGATAATCAAATAAATATGTATCGAGCACATGGGTTTATGATATGGATGTGCAACCTAATTGATGAGATATTGAGACAAAGGGATTATATTACATAATGAGTGTTTGTATGTGGTTTTCTATGTTGTGACATTAAGTTCTTTCTCTTCGGTTCCTTAACCCATTGTTAGATAGTAATCTTGGAATTTAGTTGTGCCTACCTAATGCCAATGAGAAATAATCCTAGAAGATCGCACACTAAGTGTTTTCATTAATCACGATTAAATTTTATTTGAATTTAATTAATGTAATAAATATTATTTTCAAGATCGATGAATATTTTTATTCAATTTTATTGATCACATAAATTAGATAAATATTTATTCACCAGATTGTGAATAAAATATATTATTTATTTTATTGAATTTTTAATAAGTATTTATTCTCTGGTTTGTAGATAAATATATTTATTTATTAATAAAATTTTTATTCAGGTATTCAATAAATGTTGAAGAGTTAAAACGTACCAAGACCGTGTCCAATGATAAATATTAATTTACAAGTTGGTAAAATGATATTTATTATTGTGAAAGTTAGTACACACCATAAAATAATAATATTATTATTATTATATAGAATAGGGTTTAATAAAGATTATAATATTATTTTATGATCTAATATGAAATTAAATAATATTTTAACCTAAACCCTAGATATATAAATATATAGTTATCTCTATTATGTAGGGTTAATTGAAAATTAAGAATAGATAATCATTGCACATAATGGACTTATCTCTCTAAAATTCTTCCTCTCTTCATCTCAAGAATGAGAATAACTCCTTAAAGCCTAAAGGATCTTAGAGTGATTAAGATGAATAATGTGATACATTTTATTAACTGTACTAGCACCCAAAAATCAATTGGCATTGCTCAGAGATCAAAGGAGCATGTGTGGATCACTACTAGAGGGATTCTATACTTGATTCCTTATAATGAAATGAAGGTAATCTAAAGGGTTTTCATAAGATCAACAACTTCATTGAATAAAGGATCCTAATATGAGGTAATCATTTCTTCCTGGTCTAAATAAATTAATTATAAATTTAACGTGAAAGATCCTCTCTCAGGATTTTGGGCAACTTTAAATTAAAAGAAATTTTAATTTCAATACCACCAAAGACACTTTCTTTGTGCTCATGACCTTCAAATTTATCATGGAAACATTTACTCAAGAATAAAAATAGTGTCTCGCCCAACATGAAAACTCTTGTCTTTGATACATATGTTTTTATCATGGAACCATTCATAATAGAATCAAGACATGATTTAGTATCTCATGTTAATGGATAATTTCCAATAAGATAATACAAATACCAATTTTAATATGAAATTCATCAAACCATACTAGTAGGTATCCAAAAAAAGAATAATATATGACATGTGCTATAATCGATGCATACTAGTAGCGATCCAAACAAATTACAAGACATGGAATAGAAAACAACTAATACATACTATTAGATTGAAATTAATTATGCTAAAATTTTGATCATTTAATTATGAAAATAAAACAATTAAATAAATAATTTCATATCCCCCTAATACATTAAAAAACAAATTAATACAATAATTAATTACATAATGAGTATATTGTGCAAAAAATATACTTATATTGGATTTATGTAAAATTTGAAAATAATTAAATTTAAAATATATCTATCAACTATAATCATATTTATTATGAAATAATATGACAAATATAATCTAAACAAACCTTATTTCAATGAATTAGGAAGAATCGTGACCTATTAGGATCTCAATTAGTGTTTGATACATAGATAAAAATGAAAATGATGCTTGACATAATATATTATGGATTTAGAACTCACCAATTTGATGTTGAAGAAGAACAAAATCCAAAAAATAAATGAATGAGGGGATATCTCTAGGGGAGAAGATAGGGTAGTTTTTCACTCAAGGTATGGAGAATTGGGGATTGTGGGTGGGGAGGGGATGAGGGGAGGTTTCGCCTCATATTTTGCATCCTTATACCAATGAATTATTAACAAACCATTGGTATAGAGGCGTCGATGTAGCCTCAAATTCCAGTAGTGACTAATTTTGAGCTGTTGATTTCAAAAAAGATATATATTTTATCAAAAATATTTTTTCTAAATATGATAAATTTATTTTTTAAATAAAATACTTATTTATTAAAAAACGTAAATTTTTATAATATGATTAAATTTCTAACCATTATAAAAACTACATATGATTGCATAAAATTACTTTATTATTTATATATGAATAAATATTTTTGTTTAAAACCTTTTTATGTAAATAAAATTTTATTTCAAATTTATGAATTTATAGTAAAAATTATTTTAATGAAAAATTGGCATATATATTTTCCAAAAATACAATTATGGTTTCCTTGTATCAAAATATATTTTATCATATTCATCCTCTAATCATGTGCATTTTATATTTCATATAAGGATGATAAATTAAATAAAAAATGTGGGATCAGTGGAACTACTATATTATTTCTAAAATAATTTACAATTTAATACAGTTTAAGGTCTATATGCATAACCCCTTATAACACCAGTATAACCCCTAAGGGTAAGGTGTGTGATAGTGGTACTTTCATGGGATGGTTCAGCTAACATCGATTTGGTAGTAATCTATATCATCTTAAACTTCTCCCAAAAATTATTATGATCAATTATCGCTTGTTGGATCACAACTTGGGTTTGGTCAAGGGCGGACCTTGTCCTCCCGAACTCTGATAAATGAACTTCATAAGAGACATTCCTACTGGTCGAGGTCATGGTTTCTCCCTTCTGCATCAACTATCTCTCAACATTACCCTCTATGTACAATGATTACAATGGTCACTTGTAACAACTAAAATATTAATGGTCATAATACCCAGTGGTCATAATGACCAGCGAACATATTTATAATAAAGTGGTGTTTTTTCTTTATCGTTTGGGGCATGTATTTTATATTATAACACATAACTAAATATAACATATGTTTATTCAGAAAGTGAATTTCATTTATAAAAGTTTGGGTTATCCAACATTGACTAACCATTGCAAAACCAACCCGAAACACATCCCATGCTAACCAATGCAACCTTGCTACCTAAAACATACCAACCAATGTAGCCCTCTTGCCTCTCATAATCCAACCAACATAGCCCCGCTACCCAACACATACCAACCAATGCAGCCTCGTTGCCTCTCACATTCCAACCAACACACCCCCAGTACCTAACACACATCAACCTAAGCATTCAAACCCATCCATAGAAAATGCCCCCATAATAACCCTCACATTAACCACACAATCACAACCACATTCAATAAGAAATTCAATGACACACAACAACATATTCCAGCATCCCATGCTTTCCATTTCAAGGCAGGTCATCATATTAATTCATTTTTTTCACACAACTAGATCATTGTTGTATTTAATTGATTAACCTTTTATGAAAAGTGATTCCAACAAGTAAATCACAACACCAACACACAAGGTTCAACAGAAATAGTGACTTTCATCAACAATGGTGAACATGCATCAAGCACATAGGAAATATCAAGGAGAATAGAAAAATGCATGTGATTCACTCCATTACCATAATTTTATTTACATTGGTTCATTATCTTCCTTAAGTTATTCCATAATCCTCACCCAAATAAAATAAGAGCATACTAATTTCACAATTTACAAAAAAGAAATGTGAGTTCTTAAATCCTTTGCCCTAACTGGAGCTTTCAAATCTATTGCATGAGGCGATGCAAGTAGGTGACAGTGAAAAGACCACAACTGCACAAGGGAACCCTTTATCAACATATATTAAAATAATTCCTCACCAAAATTGTAGCCATAACATCACCCAAATAAAATTGTAACTGCCACTAAGAATTCCACAAAAAAAAGCAGGGAATAAACCAAAAAGGAAATAGGGGGAACTCACTTTGGATTACTAACACTCGATCTCCCGAATCGAAGGTTAAAATCCAGGAGATATAGGGTAAAATTTATCCTAAAATATAATATAGGATGCCCAATATTAGAGGGAAATAAAGGTTAAATAATGGAATTTTGGGGAGCCTCCAAATCTATGCCTAGTCTATAAAACACAATGGACTGCGACACAACACCAAGACCACACCTCAATTCCTAGGTTTTTCACCATGACCACAACACAACAGGGGTTGCCAC
Organism: Viscum album; assembly: GCA_963277665.1. NCBI lineage: Eukaryota > Viridiplantae > Streptophyta > Magnoliopsida > Santalales > Viscaceae > Viscum > Viscum album. Next base: position 1,240,959,052 of record OY728153.1, read on the forward strand.
ATCATAATAACCCTAGTAAAAACCTCCCTCTAGAATTTATGTTGTGTTCAAAGTCTAGATCTGATAAAACTAGGAGAGCATCACAACACAAGGCTTATCCCTGTGATGCAGAATCCAGACCTCAAACCCCCACTACAATGCGACTTGAGCTCCATAATGAAATAACTCCAAAATCGAAAAAAACACTAAAAATGACTACTTTGAGATCTATGTTGCGACCATGAAGACCACACCACAATTCTCGACCTCCTATATCCCCAAAAAAATCCTTATACATGGACTATACTGCAACCAAATGCTCACACTACAAGGGTCCTCAAAATAGAAGGGCCACCAAATCTGACCCCTAGGTCCCTAAACTGCAAATATCATCTCCACACCATAGCCAAACCTTCTAACTAGGTAAAATATAGGCCTCCACAGCTCAATATTTCCCCAGTTGAAATTTTAATTCAAACATCACTATTCCCTCCTCAAGCCTTCCTCACATGTCTCCAACGCCCAAAAATCATAAAGTAACAAGTCAGGTTAGTCCCAACCATTATAATATAAATCATATTTAAGTAAATATTTTATATTTATATCAATATAAATATTTTCATATATTAAAATAAAAAGTTTAATAATAGATATTTTTTTATTATTAATGACACTATTTATCAATGCTTAAAAAAGTATGATAAAGGGTAATCTTTAACAGTGGTTGTTTTTATTGATGATAATGAAGATACATTGGGGTACATTATATCGATGATAAAAACAGTTATTGATGGGTTTTATCATTTAACAATGCATATTTTAGCATTGATAAACTATAGCACCCCCATTTTCACATACTTGACCCTTTATTTATGTATTTTAAGTATATAAAATGTTTTGGTTAAGTTTCGGGAGGTTTAGAGGATATTTGGAATATTTTTTAGGCTTTTATAAAGGTTTATGGTTTTAGAATGGTTAGTAGAAACTGTGAAATATCTCCAGGAAACTGTTCAACTAAAATCGTGGGTACTGGATAGGTGCACGGTTAGGCGCACAGTTTGTCTAAACCATACGGTTGCCCAAGAGAAACCATGCAATGTTGAACAGAGGGAAAAAGAATAGTTGGATAATGGTTTGTCTATCCATGCAAGACAATAGTGAGAGGTGTGGTTTGAGGTAGTGTATCATGCATGGTTAGTGCACGGTTTTCCTAACTGAGTACCCTAGTCATACACCATGAAAAATTAGATCAAAAATTATGGATCTAATCTGATTTACCTTCTAAACCACTTTCTTTTTCCTAATAGGGTTATATCATTAATTAATATTCCTCCTAATGTTGTATAGACAATTCCATTCGATCGAGGAGTGATTCTTACGTGAATCTAAGTGCATTGGAGGCTCGGATTCATCGATAAGTGCTAGTTCTTCATCATTTTACTTAGATCTCTTATTCTCCTCTCTCTTGGAATCGTGTATCTAGTCTGTTGGGGATAGATCCATGTTATTTTATTTCAATTTTGATGGAATATGATTGTTTTATTTGAAGTTAATGAGATCTAAGGAGTTTCAAGATGGGTTTTTGAAGTTGTTTGGTCGTTCTTCATTTTCTCCGACATTCGAGAGGTAAATGGATTCTCTCTCAACTCCTATTGATTAAAACTTGAAGGTTTTATTTCAAATTTATTTAATTGCTTGAAATTTTTGTGAAAATCATGGTGTAATTTTATGTAAATTCTCATTTGAATTGTGGTTTTGGAAATCATGGGAATTGGATGACTTTTTGGGAAAAAACCATTATTTATAATTTTAAAATTATGGTCAGTTTGATGCAAGTAAATTATTTTTTGAAATGATTTAAAAGTGAAAAAATGATTTTATTGAAATAGGTTGACATGATTTGGGAATAACATATGGTCATGAGTTGAATGGTATGGACAATGGTCATGAAGTACTGTCATCAGAGGGACGGAGTATGGACGTGAAGTTCCATCATCAATGGTAAAACCAATCTTGTGTGTGTGAGTGTTTTGGATGTCTATGGAAATGGAAATTATATTCCAAATCATGAATTGATAAATGGTTTATTTAAAGTATTTTTTGGTGTTTTCCTTGAAAAATGACTGTTTTTTTGTTTGATTTCTTTCCTTGGAAAATTATTTTGGTTGGATATGAACTAATTTAAATGGATTTTAAATTATTTTATATAAATGTTCTAATAAGTATTATCCTAGTGGAGTGAGTTGGGAATTCATTGGGGAAATACTACCGAGTTTTATACTCACCCCCTATTTGGGTACTTTAGTATGTTTGCAGATGTTATATATCGAGACATAGGTAAAGGCAAGGTATCATGGTTATTTAGTAATACATCTTGATACCATGGGGTGGGAATGTGGATTTGGAGCTTGGAGTGGGTTGGGAGTTACTGAGTTGATTTATTTGGTGTATTTAAGTTTTTTTGGTCTTGGTTTCTGTTGTACTCTGATATTATCTTTTCATTTGGTTTTTTAATGGTTTTTGTTTCATACTCATGCATCATATATGTAACGACCCAGGTATTTATGGAATAATACTTTTCATATCTATAAATATTTATGAATAAGATATTAATTTTATGTTAAATAAGATACTTTTTCAGATATCATACTCAACACGCAACAATGAGTTTCTTTGAAATCTTATGTTGCACGCAACTTTGAGTTATACTGAAAAATAATATAATAGTATTATTATTTTAAATGGTAGTTAACACATAGATGTTGTAATACTGAGAATGAAAATAACTAGCTACATTATGATTACACATGTTTTTTTAATGTCTTTAAATTTATCCAATAAATTTTAGAGGCTTAAATTAAAAACGAATCTGATTTTAAGCATGAAATATGCTAATATTCTTTAAAATGTCGATTTACTGCCTTTTAATGGAAAACCCTTTTTAAATATTTTTTTTCACTTTTATATGTTACATTTGACAAAATAAAATTCTTATTTATAATAGGGACATAAAAAATTTAATTTGGGTAAATTTTTGGTATTTTTCTAATAAAATTCATTTTTTAATGACTAGTGAAAAATATTGCATTTTAAATCAAAACTGGCTTTTCATCTAATTTATTTATATGATTATATTATCCTTTTAAATGATTTTGAATTGTAATTAGATTATATTTTTATAATTTAATCCAATTTTGGTCATTTGAAGTAATTTCACTTTGAAATTGGACATAGACACATGTCAATCTTTTGATAGTTTTTACTTCTTAAAAACACGCTTTTTGGTTTTGACAACGATAATTAATTTTAAATTAATTTCTGAAACTTCTATGTTTTGAATTTGTAAAAATGGATTTCATATTTGGAATCATTAGATCTAAATTTTGTAAATAGGTGCCTTTTATTTTTAGACATTCTGAATAGTAACTTCAGTAAACATTTTATTTACCATGGTTAAAGGGTAAATCTAGTAAATAAGGGTAAAAAATAATATTATAATAGTATTAAATTACCCAAACACATGTCCTAACCCTATTTTATGAGATATTTCATACCATGGGAATCCTTGGGTTGATTTTAGGACCACATGGATCCACTTGTGTGTGAAAATGACATTTAATTACTTTTAATATAAAGTTAAGGAAAATATAACCAAAACATATATATTTTACTAAAACAATTTTTATATGGGGTTATATAAGTGATATTTTCTACTATAAATAGTAATTAAAAATATAAAAATATTTAATACATCATGGTATTTTATTTATATTTTTTAGAGATTAAATAAATAAACTTATTTATGACACAATGATGATGCAATGATTGCTTCATTAATAAAGAATTCAAATAAATGATATTATAAATGTTAAAATAAAAAAAATGGTTATTTTGATGTCATACATTAATTTTATGGATGATAGTTACATGTTATATTTTTATTAATGAAGTTTTTTCAAATCAATCAAATTTTTATGGATTTTCTTAAAGTCGTGATATGAATAGTGTCAAAATTGACATAATTCATATTTTAAAATATAAAATATTTTATTAAATATTATAAAATTCAAAAAAATATAATATTTAACCAAATATTCATAATAAGTCTAAAATTTTATTATTGACTCTTTAATTGTATATTTGTCATGTTTTGGGAACTATTTTGATTCTAAAAGTGTTAAATGCTTGATAAAACGGTAAGAGTAAAAAAGGGTTAAATAAAAAAGATAAGGATTAAACAATATTAAAAACCTATCTAATTATTATTGGATTATTTTATTTAGAATTATTTTAATCTTATATTCTAAATAACATAATTTTGACTCATTTATAATCGAAATAGAATTTATAATAAAATAATGATTCAAGATATTCCTTAAGTGCCCCTCCTCCCTCTTATAAAAGGACACCACCTCTAACTCTTACTCACACATATCAAGACACTTGTATCATCCAAAATATGCTACAATAAGCTCCCAAAATCCCTATATTTCTTCTATAATCATTACACTAGGAAGAAAGTAATTCAAGAAATCAATTTGGCTCAAATCAAAAGAAGTAACCCGATTTGAGGTAATGTCTTCTCTCAAGATTCTTTCATTATTTTTCCTTCTCAAACCCCCAAAACTCTCTTTATTCAATTATTTTATAACAAAACCAGTATATTCAATATAAAAGGTTTTTTATGAGAATTATTTGAACTACACTTACACACAACTCCGTCTAATGGGTATAGAACATACTGTTTCTGTGGACGGTGAACTACTGCCTCACGAAACGATGATTATTCAATATTCTCGTGACACCTCTCATGGTGACCATTTTTATGGAACTATAACTACATATTATATATATTATATTTATTTTATATCTATTCTTCTATAATTATCATTTATAACATAACTTTATGCTTTTTATGTTGTATAAATACGATAATTTCATTTGAGGAAGTGCGGACTACCGCCCCCTCAAAGTGATATGATTCATTCATGCTATACATGGAATATATAAAGGATGTAATTAGTGAACTTATGTAAAATATATAACATAGATATTATACTGGAATTATAATATACCTATGTATCATTTAGTTTTCATTCCTTTAAATATGAAAAAGAAATGAAAGTAGCGTTCATGCGTATGTACGACTTACCGTCTCCATGAACGGTGCATTTCATTTCTTATATCCAAATGATATGGAATATTATAAATACATATATACTGGATATATATGATATATATAATATATAAATCATTAATATCATTCTGTAGATAATATACTTTTGACCACATGGACAATTTGTAATTATAACAAGTTCATTTTTTACTCAAGTTCCAAACATCGGAAAAATGTATGATATGAACTCAAATAATTAAATAATTGTTATATTAAGGTAATAAGTGATATAAAAGGAATAATAAACTTGAAAAAATTTCTTAAAAAAGTATAAATTAACTTAATTTTATTATTCAGGAAGAACAAGGAACATACGAGACAAGTCGAACTCGGGGTAAGCGAACCTTTCGCCCTCCTCTTTTAGTCAAAGACTTATTTTATGTTATGTTTTATAATTTCTATTTTTTTATATTGGTATATGTTCTTATATATCCTTATTACTTTACATTTTATGTCCATGTTATGAGAGACCATTTTCTCTCTCATCAACTCATTTTTTGAATTTTTATGTGACACCGTTAGGCTGCCGAATTTTCTTAAGGGAACTTCTTAACCCAATTTACATTCTTTGGGTTGATATTATACTTATTGTTTATGTCGTTATATGATTATGTGAGAAATTAATTTTTATATCTTATATTGTATTTATACTTGATTTATGTGTACTTATAGTGAATACACATAATTGATCTATTTTATTTACAAAATGATGTTTGTGTGGGACTTTGTCTCAATCTACTTTCATTGAGGCATGTTTTGATAATATAAACATCCTTCCTTTACATGTTTTATAATAAACACCTTTGACTTGTACATTCATTCAAATGGAATATTTTTTCTACGAAGTGTTTTACTAAACAAAAAAAGGAATGTTTTTAACGTATGCGGCGACAATAACCTCTCTGCTGCTGTAATCATTATTTGGCTTCCTCTATAAGCCTTAATGTTTTTAAAAGAAAAAAATAAACCCCTTATTCCATTTTTGGGTGTTTTGGTATTGAAAATGGTTTTTTAAATGGATTGATTATTTCAATATCTTTAAATGATTTCTTGTGATTGAAAATGAAATGTTATTAGTGAAATTTTGATATTTGCAATATTTTATGTGTTATGATTATATAATGGTACTTGAAAATTTTATGGGTGGTTACGTGATAAACCAAATGATGGGTGGTTCTGTGATAAATCAAGGATTGGTGGTTACTTTATAACCTCTAATTCATTGGGTATGGAAGTCAGACATATGGTTATTCCATTTAGTGATATGTGTGAAATTCGACTGTATGGTTATTTCATATAAGTATGTTTATGTCCCAAGTTACCTTTATATGTTATATATTTAATTCTATGGGATTGTTGTAATATTTTGGTTAAAAAAAGGGTAATCAATGATCATATATTCAGTGAAGTGTTTTTACCACTTCTTAAAGGTGAAAAGTATTACTTTATAATAAAGTATTCGTGGTTTTCATGTTATTTAAAGACTAACAGTTTTATTTCTTTATGTATCCCTTACTAAGATTTTTATGCTCATCACAAGTTTTGAAATGTTTTTCACATGACATAAAGAAGAATAGAGTCAAGTATGGGATCAAGGAAGAGTTATGTTGTTAAAACATGAAACAATGTCATGTTTTGTTATAAAGAGTTTTTGTTTTATGAAAAAAAATGGATAGTGAGTTGAAGTGTCTACTTGTAATTTTCAAGATGTTATGTATAAGTTATGACCTAATTATTTATGTAATTTTTAAGGCTGGTGCCTTATAGTTTGTATCAGAGGTCTGTTTAGATACCTTTAGAGGTTAGGGTGTTATTTAAGTGTAAGTGGCATAACCATAATGGTTAGCATATTAGAAAGAGTCATAGTTATTTTAGATAAATCAAATGAGTTTAAGATAATATGAATAATTATATCTTAGTGTTTACCCTCCTCATAAGATAGTATATGATGATTTTACTGATATACTCACACTGACCTTTTTGGTTTTAATAAATGGTTGGATCTAGAAGGCACCAAAGTAACAATGGATGTGAAGGAAACTATGGTGGTTTTCTGAATGAGCAACTGAATGAAATGGGAGTTGCAATGAGAACTCTTGTGTTTATTCTTAAACAACTATCTAGAGTCATTATTGACCACTTGAACCTTGGTGATTTTTCTAAGGCATCATATATGTGAGAAACAAATCCCAATGTAAGTTCAGGTAATAATCATAGAGGTAAGTATATTCAAAAACCTACGTGTCGAGGACGTGGAAAGAAACACCTATAAAAATGATTAAAAGAGACAGTAAGATGTTTTAGATGTGGTAATGAAGGTCATAAAGTAATAACCTACCCAAGAAAAAGGAATAATCCAGTTGACTCCAGGAAAGGGAAAGAAGTTCTTTCTGAAGGATCAATTGAATGTTTTAAATGTGGTGTGCATGGTCATTATACAAATAGATGTATTATGAAGAAGGTTTGGTAGTGGGATCAGTAGGATCATAAAAATGTATGTTTACCAATTCCTAATGTCATTCCAATTGAAGATGAAGAAATTGAAAATGACCTATAAAAGGTATGGATTATTTATTATCTCATGTTTTGACATTGATGAAATTTTAGAACATTATGCATGATTTTTTTGTAGGAAATAAGTATAAAAGAATAATATGTAAAAACATGGATAAAGGATCATGAAGAATGTTCTATTATTAATATGTCTAGTAATTGAAGAGTTATGTTGGATCTATGGATGAGGATATGTTTAAATGTATTAATGATAGAATTAATTTGGGATACTTTTTCTAGTATGTGTAACCCTGAAGTCTGATATGTGAAAATTTTATTCAAGGAATAATTATCTTTTCTTTTGTGGATATAGTTATAAAGAACCATTTGGGTTTATATGATCCTTGAATTTAAGGCAATTACAACTTATTACTTTTTGGGATAAAAATGTGAGGTATGAAATAACATTTCAGGTTAAAACATGTTATGGATATTTTTAAGGATTTTATATCTTTTTTTAATGTTATTATAATTATATAGTTTTTGAAAAAGGATAACACGTAGACCGTGTGACAACCCGTCACATCGAACAAATATGTAGGAATTGAACCCACAACCAAAGTGCGATTGGGATTTATCGCCGAACACTGGACCACGTGAAGTCCCTGGTTAGTATGACTTATTCTTTTTTAGTTAAATGGTTTTATGGATAAAGAATAAGTTTATTTTGGTAACTTATGTTTTATCAAATGGATATACTTAGTATAGAAAAATGATTTGGTGATTAAGTTATAACGTTTATTTTGGAAGACATTCTCTCTTTTGGGAACACTATATGCTTAAGGAAAATAGAATACTACGGGATCTCATTTGTGGAGTAATGGTTGAAATTTTATTTTGGAAGAATATATGCTTTTATTGTGGACATATGGGGATTTGAGTTATTTGTGGAAATGATTAACCTATCATAGAGAATATGTGATTAGGTTAATTACACTTCAGTATGTGACTTTAAGAGTAGTCGATGTTATTTGGAGATAAATGTTAAGATTTACTATGGAAGACTATGTGATTAAATCCTTCTGAGTTTTGGGATTCAATATTATTTTGAATTACTTTGAAGAATTTTAAGAACAATTATGCATTGAATGGTATTTATTGAACTTTGGTCATTATTTGTTGAATTTTGGAGATTAAGAGTAGTATTCCTTTTGATAAAGGATTATCCTTTTGGGGGATTATCTGATCTCGTACTAACCATTTTTGGTTTTGGTTAATGTCTAAAGACAGGGGGAATATAAAGTTCATCTTTTTTGGATTATATGATTCTCTAGAAGTTGATTTTAGTGTTTCAGGTATGACCATGTCATCATAAGTACTCATCGTTTGGAGAAAAGATGAGTTTGTGGTAGAAATTTAGTAAAGGATGAAAGTCTACATGACAATTAAGTATGTTTCATTATGTTCTTAGTCAAAATCATAAATAATGACAAGTAAGTATGTTTCCTTATGTTCTTAGTCAAGCTTATAAATAAATTCATCAACATTATGAAAAGAAACTTAAAACAAAAACATTGTCCGTTTACTTTTCCTACTGGGGAATCAAAGACCATTTAACCCATCAAAAGTTTGTGATTTTTTGGTGGTTAACTTTCTCCTAATCATGTTTTCTATAACTCTCTATCAAAACTTTATGATTAGTTTCTCTTCCATATCCATGTTTTCCTACAAGGAATCCTAGTATGTTTTATCTTGGGTAACCTTTGTACTTCTCTTTATTTATTTTAAATTTATAGTTTTATTGACTCTTTTTCCAATGTGGGGATTTTGAATGAAGTTTCCAAGCCCAATTTTAAAATTGTGATGACGCAATTTCCAAAAGGGGGGAAAGATGTAACGAACTAGGTATTTATAGAATAATACTTTTTCATATCTATAAATATTTATGAATAAGATATTAATTTTATGTTAGAGTACACTTTTTTCTATAGTTTACTCAACACGCAACAATGAGTTTCTTTGAAATCTTATGTTGTACACAACATTGAGTAATACCGAAAAGTAATATTATAATAATATTATTTTAAATGGTAGTTAAATCATAGTCATTGTAATGATGAGAATGAACATAAATAACTACATTATGATTACACATGTTTGTTAAATGTATTTACATTCATCCAATAAATTTTAGAGGCTTAAAAAAAGAATGAATCTGATTTTAAGCATAAAATACTCTAATATTCTTTAAAAGGTCAATTTACTACCTTTTAATGGAGAACCCTTTTTAAATCTAGTTTTTTTCACTTTTATATGTTCAATTTTAAAAAAAAAACTTCTTATTTAGGATAAGGACATAAAAATTTTCTTTTGTTAAATTTTTGGTATTTTTCTGATAAAGTTCATTTTTTTAATTAATAGTAAAAAATAATGCATTTTAAGTCAAAACAGTCTTTTCATCTATTTTATTTATATGATTTTATTGTCCTTTTAAATTGTTTTAAAGTGTAATTAGATTATATTTTTAACATTTAATACAATTTTGGTCATTTTATGTAATTTCACTTTGAAATTGGACATAAACACATGTCAATCTTTTGGTAGTTTTTACTTCTTAAAAACACGTTTTTTAGTTTTGACGACAAGAATTAATTCTAAATTAATTTCTGAAACTTCTGTATTTTGAATTTGAAAAATTTTATTACATATTTAGAATTATGAGGTCCAAATTTTTTAAATATGTACCTTTTATTTTTATACATTGTGAATAGTAACTTTAGTAAATATTTTATTTACCATGGCTAAAAGGTAAATCTGGTAAATAAGGGTAAAAAATAATATTATAATAATATTAAATTACCCTAACACATGTTATAACCTTATTGTATTAGATATTTCCTACCATGGGCATCCTTGGGTCGATTTTAGGACCCCATGTATCCACTTGTGTGTGAAAATGACATTTAATTACTTTTAATTTAAAGTTAAGGAAAATATAACCTAAAAATATATATTTTACCACAAAAAAATTTATATGGGGTTATATAAGTGATAACTTCTACTGTAAATAGTAATTATAAAGATAAAAAGATTTCATACATCATGGTATTTTATTTATAATTTTTATATATTAAATAAATAAATCTATTTATGACATAATGATGATGCAGTGATTGTTTCATTAATAAAGGATTCAAATAAATGATATTATAAATATTAAAATAAATGTAATTTGGTTATTTTGATGTCATACACGAATTTTATGGATTATATTTTCATGTTATATTTGTATTAATGAAGTTCTTTTTTAATCAATCAAGTTTTTATGGATTTTTTAAAAGTTGTGATATGTATAATGTCAAAATTGACATAATTCATATTTTAAAATATAAAATATTTTATTAAATATTATAAAATTAAAAAAAATATAATATTAAGAAAAATAGTCATAATAATTCTAAAATTTTATTATTTACTCTTTAATTGGATATTTTTCATGTTTTGGTAACTATTTTGATTCTCAAAGTGTTAAATGCTTGATAAAACGGTAAGAGTAACAAAGGGTTAAATAAAAAAGATAAGGATTAAAAAATATCCAAAACATGTCTAATTATTATTAAATTACTTTATTTAGACTTATGTTCATCTTATATTCTAAATAAATTAATTTATACTCATTTATAATCAAAATATAATTTATAATAAAATAACAATTCAAGATATTCCTTAAGTACCCCTCCTCCCTCTTATAAAAGGACACCACCTCTAACCCTTACTCACACCTCTAAAGCCCATTTTATCATCTAAAATATGATCCAATAATCTCACAAAATCTCTATATTCCTCCAAGAATCCTTCCCCTAGGTATAAGGCAATTCAAGAAATCCCTTTGGCTCAAATCAAAAGAAGTTACCCGATTTGAGGTAATGTCTTCTCTCACGATTCTTTCATTTATTTTCCTTCTACAACCCCCTAAATTCTCTTCATTAAATTATTTTATAACAAAAACAGTATATTAAATATACTATTTTGTTTTTATGAGAATTATTCTGACTAAAGTTACACACACCTCCATCTAATGGGTATAGAACATATTATTTCTGTGGACGGCGAACACTGCCTCACGAAACGATGATTGTCCAATCTTCTCCTACCACCTCTCATGGTGTCCATTATGATGGAAATGTAATTATATATGATATTTATGATATTTATTTTATCTTTATGATTCTTTAATTATCATTTATAACATAACTTTATGCTTTTCATGTTATATAAATACTATAATTTCATTTGAGGAAGTGCGGACTACCGCCCCCTAAAAGTGATATGATTCGTTCATGATATACATGGAACATATAAAGTGTTAAATTAATGAAATTATGTAACATATAAATATATATATTATACTATAATTATAATATACCTACGTATCATTTATTTTTAATTCCTTTAAATTTGAAAAAGAAATGAAAGTAGCGTCCATGCGTACGTATGGCTTACCGTTTCCATGAATGGTGCATTTCATTTCTTATATAAAAATGATATGGACTATTATAAATAAATATATACTAGATATATATGATATATATGATATCTAAATCATTAATATTATTCTTTATATAATGTAATTTTGACCACATGGACAATTTGTAATCATAACAAGTTCATTTTTTACTCAAGTTCCGAACATCGGCAAAATGTCCAATATGAATTCAAATAATTAAATAATTGTTATAGTAAGGTAATAAGTGATATAAAAGTAATACTAAACTTTAAAAATTTTCTTAATCAAGTAGTAATTATCTTAAGTTTATTATTCAGGAAGAATAAGGAACATACGAGACAAGTCGGACTCGAGGTAAGGGAACCTTTCACCCTCCTCTTTTAGTCAAAGACTTCTTTTATGTTATGTATTTTAATTTATATTTTATTATGTTGGGATATTTTCTTATATATATTTTTAATATAAATTTTATGTCCATGTTATGAGAGAAAATTTTCTCTCTCATCAACTTTTTTTCTGAATTTTTATGTGACGTCGTTAGACTGTCGAATTTTCGTAAGGGAACTTCTTAACCCAATTTCCAGTCTTTGGGTTGATCTTATACTTCTTGTTTATGTCATGATATGATTATGTGAGAAATTAATTTTTATATCTTTTATTTATACTTTATTTATGTGTATTTAGAGTGAATACACATAATTGATCTATTTTATTTACAAAATGATGTTTGTAAGGGACTTCATCTCAATCTCCTTTTATCGAGGCATGTTTTGATAATATAAACCTATTTCATTTACATGGTGTATAATAAACCCATTTTACTTTTACTTTCATTCAAAGTAAATCTTTTTTCTATGAATCATTTTACTAAATGACAAAAGGAATGTTTTTAACGTATGCAGCGACAATAACCTCTCCACCGCCGTAATCGTTATTTGGCTTCCTCTATAGCCTTAATGTTTCTAAAAGGAAAAAAGAAGCCCCTTATTCTATTTTTGGTTGTTTTGGTATTGAAAATGGTTTTTGAAATGGATTGAGTATTTCAATGTCTTGAAATGATTTCTTGTGATTTCAAATGAAATTTTATTAGTGAAATGTTGATATTTGCAATATTTTATGTGTTATGATTATATAATAGTACTTGGACAATTGACGGGTGGTTATGCGATAAACCAAATGATGGGTGGTTCCATTAAAAACCAAGGACGGGTGGTTACATTATAACCTCCAATGCATTGGGTGTAGAAGTTGGTCGTATGGCTATTCAATTTAGTGATATGTGTGGAAGTTGACCGTATGGTTATTCCATTTAAGTATGTTTATGTCCCAAGTTACCTTTATATTTTATATGGTTCATTCTATGGTATTATGGTAATATTTTGGTTACAAAAAGGGTATGCAATGATATTATATTCAGTGAAGTGTTTTTACTACTTCTTAAAGGTGAAAAGTATTACTTTATAATAAAGTATTCATGGTTTTCATGTTATTTAAAGACTAACAGTTTTCTTTCTTTATGTATCCCCTACTGATCTTTTTATGATCATCTGAAGTTTTGAAATGTTTTTCATAGGACATAAAGAATAATAGAGTCAAGAATGGGATCAAGGAAGAGTTATGCTGTTAAAACATGAAATGATGTCATGTTTTGTTTTAAAGAGTTTTTGTTTTATGAAAAAAAAATGGATAGTGAGTTGAAGTGTCTACTTGTAATTTTCAAGATGTTATGTATAAGTTATGACCTAATTATCTAAATCTCTAAACCTGAAAAGATCCTCAATGTGAATTATTAACTTAATTCAAGATTGTGTAATGTTTAAGTTTGGGGCCTTATAATATAGATATAAGGCCCCGACCTTAAACATTACTTAATATTGAATTAAATGAATAATTCACATTGATAATCTTTTCAGGTATAGAGTTTTAGATAATTAGATCATAAATCGTGAATTACATTCCACATTTAAACAAAGTGGTTACATAAAAGATAGTATTCATTTTTCCCCATCACCGGAAACATATTTAAAATAAAACATGGATTCTTTCTTGACACTTCCTTGACACTATAATCATATCATGTACCTTTCCCTTGACCTGTGAAAAAAATTTCAAAAACTTGGGATGAGCATAAAAAGCTCAGTAAGGGATATAAAAATATGGACAGGAAACATGAGTACATGTATACATAAGAATGAAATCATACTTTACCCATAAAACATAAGCACTTTAACATGCCTCATAAAATCATGAATAAATCATAGATTTCATAAGACATAAAGGTAACTTGAGGCATTCATAACATTCTTACGTAGGGAGTAACCCTCTTGGTTACGTTTGGAATACCCATCATAGTATATTCCCTAAATTTCTTTAGAGAAACATTAACGTTTAACCCCTTCACATTACCCAATGCATTGGAGAGCTATATCGGGCTCACCCACCCTTAGTTTATCACGGAACCACCCGTCTTCATAATAATGCCCAAGAACCATAACATAATCATATCACATAAAACATGCATAAAGGAAACATAACATTTCCACTCTTCAATCACAAGATATAAATACAACACATTGATATAAAAACATTATGAAAACCATTTTCAATACCAAAATAAAAGAAAAGTAAAACATGGTATTTATTTTTCTTTTAAAAAGAAGGTATGGCTTGTAGAGGAAGCCAAAACTCAAATAACGGTCACGGCGACGGAGAAGTTGTTGTCACCGCATACGTACGACAAAAACATTCCCTTTTGTCGTTTAGTAAAACGCTTCGTATAAGAAAATATTCCTTTTTGGATAAACGTAAAAGTCAAAGGGGTTTATACACCGTATAAAAGAATGTTGTGTATAAAACAAAATATGCATCAATGAATAGAGATTGAGATGAAGTCCCTTACAAAGACGGTATCCTTGGTTTAAGGATAAATCAATTACATAATTATGTGTGACAAATGAATACACCAAATATAAGTGGATATTAAGTGTAAAAAAATCATAGGTTATTCACACATATTCATAGAATGACATATTCAAGGAGTACAAGTTTATCCCAAAGAATCAAAATTGGGTTAAGAAGTTCCCTTGCAAAAATTTGACAGCCTAACGGCGTCACTACAAAATTCAGAAAATGAGTTGATGAGAGATAAAAAGGGTATCTCATCACTTGGACATAAAATTTAAATCAATAAGGATATAGAAGAACATATCCCAACATAATAGTATGTGAATTAAAAGACATAACAAAAGAAGTCTTTTAAAAAGAGGAGGGTGAAAGGTTCCCTTACTGACATGGGTATCTTTCGAAACATACATCCCATGAAAGAAGGACAATACAACATTGATGTAAATACTCATAAATGAAAGTATATTACACAATGAGTAAAATAATGGGCAGTACATACACCACTCAAAGGAAATTGTGGAAAATGAAGCATAAATCTCACAGGAATAAAAGTGAGATGAAAAATCCCTTACGAAAACTCGGTAACCTAACAGCGCCACTTAAAACTTACAAAAATGGATTGATGAGATAAAATAGGGTCTCTCATCATATTAACATAAAGTTTACAGCAATAATAATATAAAATAACATCCCCCAACATAACAAATAGGAGATTAAAAGAAGTGACATAAAGGAGAGTACTTAAATAGAAAGAGAGAGGTTAGATCTCTTATGAAAATTTGGCAGCCTAACGGCGCCACTCAAAACTTCCAAAATTGATTGATGAGAGAAAATAGGGTATCTCATCATATGAACATAAAAAGTACAGTAGGTTTAATATAAAAGAACATCTCAATCATAATAAGGATGAGCTTAAAAGGAATGACATAAAAGAGTGTACTTAAAAAGAAAGAGAGGAGTAGGATCCCTTACCTCAAGTCCGACTTGTCTTGTTCGTTTCTTTATATTCATGAATAATAAACTTTGGTCAATTTATAATTACATAATTACCTTATTTAAAGATTATTATTCAGTTCACATCACATATTATAATGTTATAATAATTGTTTAATTATGTTAGTTCATATCAGACGTTTTTGTCGATGTTTAGTACATGAGTCAAAAATGAACTTGTTTGAAAAATGATTGCCCATGTAGTTATAAGTAAATAATTTCCAGAATATTATTAATGATTAAAATATCATATATATCTAGTACATATTCATTTTATACTATTCCATATCATTTGGAGATAAAAAATGAAAAGCACCGTTCATGGAGACGGTAGGCCGTACGTACGCATGAATGCTACTTTCATTTTTTTTGTCATATTAATGGAATTAAAAATAAATGATATATATATATATATTATAATTCCAGTATAATATATATTTTATATAGGTCACATATGTTCATTAATTTTATTCTTTATACGTTCCATGTATTGCATGTACGAGTCACATCACTTGAGGGGGCGGTAGTCCACACTTCCTCATATGAAATTATCACATTTACACAACATGAAAAGAATAAAGGTATGTTTTAAATATAAAATACAGAAGCATATAGTAAAAATAAATACCATATATATCATATATAAAATACAGTGACATCATAATGGCCACCTTTAGAGGTGTTAAAAGAATATTGAACAATCATCGTTTCGTGAGGCAGAAAATCGTCAACCACATAAATAATATGTTCTTTAACCATTAGACGAAGTTGTGTGTAATTTTAGCTCGAATAATTAACATAAAAACATCCTAGTATATTTAATATACTGGTTTTGTTACAAAATGAAAGAATAAAAAGAGTTTAGGGGGTTGGAGAATCAAAATAAAACATAAGAACACAAGAGAAAACACTACCTTTAAAACGGGTAACTCTCTTTGATTTAAGATCAAAGGCTTCCTTGGAAAGGATTCTTCCCAAAGTGAGGATTAAATGATGAAGATAGGGATGTGGAGAGATGAAATGGGTAGGTTTTTGCCGAGCCAAAGGCTTGAGAGGTGTGTGTAAGGTGGTAGAGGTGGGGGCCTTTTATAAGAGGAGAGGAGGGGCACTCTTGGAAAGTAAAGAAATGTTACTTTATTTTAAAATGAGTTTCGGATTTAAAAGGTCCCACATTGATATAATTCGAGTATAAGGTGATAAGGGTTCTAAATATACCCATCCAATAGGTTTTTTATAAGTGTAGGTCTTAGATTTTGCATTATCTTTTCATTTTATTTAAATCGTTAAATAATGAGGTAATCGCTGCATCATCATGATGTCATAAATAATTTAATTTATTTAATTTCTAAAAATTATAAAAAAAATTCTATGATGTAGGAAATCTTTTTATATTTCCAATTACTATTTATAGTAAAACATCTGACTTGTATAACCCCATTTAAAAATTGTTATAGTAAAACAACTCATGTTTGTGTCATTTTTACTTTAACATTAAATAAAAAGTTATTTATGTCATTTTCCAACCAAAGTGGCTCCATGGGGTCCCCAAGTTGACCCATGGATTTTCTTGGTCGTCCATGACACATCCAATGAGGGTAGGACATGCGTCAAGCTCATCTTATATTATTAAAACATTATTTTTACCTTAAACTACACTAATTACCTCTAATCGCGATTAAAAACATAAAAGTTACTATTCACCAAAAAAATTATTTTAATACCATTGAACCAAATTTTACTTATTAATGACAACCATGTATGTTGGATTTTTGAAATTCAAAACATAGAGGTGGTAAAATTTCATTTAAACGAAAAATCAGTTTCTTAAGTACCACTTAGTGGTTTCACTATTCATCAAAAATTGAAGTTTTTCGGAAAAAAACCAAAACTTCACCCTAAGATATATTTGATATTCAAAATTTAAAAATGATGTATATTTTACAAAATTCAAAACATATAAGTTGCATTAATTAATTTAATAATTAATTCCCGCTGTCAAAGCAAATAGCGTGTTTTTATGAAACAATAAGTATTAAAAGATTGACACTAGTTTAAGTCCAATTTCAAATTGAAATTAATTACAATGACCACTATTAGATTAAATGGTAAAAATATATTCTAATTTTACTTTTAAAACAATTCAAAAGATAATCTAATCATATAAATAAATTAGATTAAAAAGATGTTTTGAATTAAAATACAACATTTTCACTATTCATTAAAAAATGAACTTTATCAGAAAGATACCAAAAATTTACACAAAGAAAATTTTGATATCCCGATTCTAAATAAGAATTTTATTTTGTCAAATATAACACATAAAATTGTCAAAAGTGGATTTAAAATAGGTTCGCCTTCAAAAGGCGATTAATCGACCTTTTAAAGAATATTAGAATGTCTACACTTAAAATTGGATTCATTCGCATTTTTAATCCTCTAACATTTATTGTAAAGAGTAAAAATATTTGACAAACATATATAATCATTTTGTAGTTATTTCTGTTCATTCTCGCCATTACAACGGCTAGGCGTTAACTACCATTTAAAATAATATTATTTTATTATTAAAGTGCAACGTAAGATTCCCAAGAAACTCGTTGTTGCGTATTGGGTACGCCATCGAGCATAGCATCCCCTTTAAAGTAATATTAATATTGTATTCACAAATATGGATAAATATAAAAATGTCATATTCTTTATTTACCTGGGGTGTTACAATAGAGGTTTGATTGTTTATGATTATATTGGTTTGGATGTTTATATCTAAAGGTAAAATCATCCCCTAATTTTTTATGAAGCCCTTGGTATTTATTATCAGCCTTTGGTGTCTTGGAGATGTCACCTAAGGCTAGTAACACCCTCTGCCTCTTCCCAAGCCAATGGGTGAGGGTGGTATATTATAAATGGTATTAGTTTGTTCGATCCTTGATACAGGATTAGTGTCAGTCTATCTCTTGGGATAGTGGAAAGGAGTGGGATCATCAAAACTTAAAATGTAGAACATAAAAAGGCATAGATAACATATTTATGTTGAACTTCAAGTTACTAGGGAGTTTGGATACATGAGTTTTTTAAGATACTTCTAGGAGTTGTAACCTCATTGTCATGGATTTAGTTGATGAGAATAGCATGAAATGAATTGATAGTAATCACTTCCCAGTTGTATTTCATAATTAATTTTGAGTAAATGATTTTAGATGTGTTTATAAAGTGTTAAATTTTTTAAAATAGTTGAATTTTATTTTCAAAAATCATGGTGGAATTTTCAAAAATGTTTTGAAAGTGAAAAATGTTGAATTTCAAAAGGCCTTTTATGATATGTGTAATGTGATAAATTTGAAATTTTAAGCCTTTATTTTCTATAAAGTGAGACTAAATGGATTTTTCTTTTAGTTATATATAATTTCACCAGGTAGGCGTCGTAGGAACCATTTGAAAGAGGCTGTTAAGAATGTGATTGCACCTGAGCCATGGGTTAAATAATAGTTGGTTCAAAGTATTTTCTAGGATTTTCTAGTCATGGATAGAGGGAACATAAGGGATGAACCAAAGAAAGTGGATCATTCAGTTTAGTTCCAAAAGAAGAATCCACCCATATTTCGGGGTGATTTGGAGTCGAAAAATATAGAAGTGTGGCTAAATATGATGAATCAAATCTTTGATTTCCTTACCACACCAGCTGAGATGAAGGTGAAGTTGGAAATGTATATGCTGGAAGATCTTATATGCCAATGGTGGGATTTAGCAGTTCAAGATAAATAGGACCAAGGCATGACATGATAAAATTTTGAATAATTGTTTAATAAATAATTCTATACTCATAACTTCCGGATTTCAAGAACAATGGACTTATTCAGTTTTAAGAAATAGAACCTCATAGTGATAGAGTATGCATCTAAATGTATGAATTTAGTTTACTTTACACCAGAAGTTGCTGGAAGTGTATCCTTGAAGGCACACATTTTTGAATCAGGGATGAAGTGGGTGATTCTCTCAAATATTATCATATGGGACACCTTCAACTCTATTATCACAGTGCTCTAAGGTAAGGTGTTAGGGACACATATCATGTTTCTAAAGCATCATATTCTTTGATGGTATGAATGTAGTAGAATATATCTCATTAATAGAACCAAGAAAACCATGGTGATTCTAGGAATACCATGACTCCTCAACCAGTGTGATCTCAACAAGGTAATAAAGACCAAAGTGCAACAAGTAAGAAATTATATAGAGCTGAGAAAATGATCATGGATGATCAATCTAAACCTTCTATGGTGAGAGGTATTATTCTTTTTAATTCTACCCTTATTAAATCTTTTTTTATATGGTTTCATCTCATTCATTTATTTCTTCTCATGTTGTTGATCTTCTAGGTTTGCATGTTGAGATGATGTCTTCTATTTTGAAACTTCAAACTCCTATTGGTCAAAGAGAATGTCAATAATTTATGTGCAAATCATGTTATATAAATATTGATTTGGTACTTCTCTATGATTGAGATAGATATATATTACTTAATTCTAGGTATGGATTGGGTGACAATGTTTAAAGCTCACATTGACAGTTATACCCAAAGGTTTAGTTTTACAACTAATGATGGTATCAACCATCTCTTTAGAGAAGATCAGAATGTAAAGGTAAGTGGATTAGTATTTTTTCCACTAAGAGTTAGAACTATATCATACCAGTTAGCAGCCTTGACCTTGGAATCTATGGATGAGATCAATAATAGTGGTTTTCCAATAATTTTCAATCATTTTCCTGATGTTTTTTCTAATAATTTCTCAAGGTTTTCACTCACAAGATAAGTGGATTTTACGATTGATCTCTTACCAAGGACCAGTATTATATCACTTCCATATTATTATATGACACTAAAATAATTAAGGGAATTCAAATTTTAGTTGGAAGAGTTGGAAAGTAAAGGGTTCATTCAGCCTAGTACGTCTCTATAGGAAGCACCAGTTTTGTTTGTGAAAAAGGTGGACAAAACTCTTAATCTTTATGTGGATTATTGTAATCTTAATCAAGGTACGATAAAGAATATATATTCTCTTCCATGTATTAATGATCTTTTTGATCAATTTAGGGGATCCTAGTGGTTTTATAAAATTAACTTGCATTTGGGATATCACCAACTATGGTTTCAGAAAGAGGATATTCTGAAGACAGCTTTTAGAAGTAGATATGGTCATTACAAGTATGTGGTTATGCCTTTAGGTATTACGAATATTCTACATATATTTATTTAATTTATGAAACAACTATTTTAAAGGTATTTGGATTCTTTTGTGGTAGTGTTTATGGATGACATATTGGTGTATTCTAGGACAAAGGTTGAAAATGAGAAACACTTGGTGATAGTGTTGGATATCTTGCAGGATCATCATACGTATGTCAAACTTTCAAAGTTTGTTTTTTGGATACAAGATATATGCTTCATTGGCCATGTTATCTCTTAAAAAGGTGTTTCTGTGGATCCATAAAATATAGAGGTTATGATCTCTTGGAAACTTCCAAAGAATATCTCTGAGATATACAATTTCCTTAGCTTGGTTAGTTATTGTCGATGTTTTTTCATGACTTTTTATGACTATATTCACCAATGATATCTTTGAAAAAGAAAAGTGTTATATTACAGTGGAACTATGAATGTCATGAGTATTTTCAAGATCTTAAATCTTGCATTACATTAGCACTGATCTTGATATTTTCTAAAACTAGTACAAGTATATGTGGTGTGTTGTGATGCTTCAGGATCTGGGTTGGGTGTTTTATCATGAAGGGATATCTTGTTGTTGCTTAAGGGTCATGGAAGTTACAGTTTCATGAGAATAAATACCCAATACATGATTTGTAATTAGTTATTTTGGTCTATGCTTTGAAGACTTGGAGTCATTACCTCTTTGTTGAGAAATTTATGTTGTTTACAGATCATAAGATCTTGAAACACATTTTATCACAAAGATATTTGAATATGAGACAAAGAATATGGATTGAGTATCTTCAAATGTTTGACTTTGACTTAATGTATACACTGGGTAAAGGAAACTTTGTGGCTGATGCATTAAGCAAAAATCCATCTAGTCAGTTGGCAAAAGAGGCTTCAGAACAATGGTAGCTAATGTTGGTGATAGCTTAAATCACTTGGATTGTGAATACCGAGGAAGTGTTGCAGTTTTCTTTCCAGTTTCTTTTGTTTCTAAGTTGGTTTATAAGGTTAAATAGGAATGAAAATTTGATTATGAATGTGTTGTTATGAGGTCAAAAACTCAATGGTGGGGAGGCTATTGAGGGATGGAAGCTTGACAGGAGATTGGTGTTGTGGTTTTGAGATTGGATGGTAATACCTTTCGCTTGTTAGGAACAACTCCTTCATGCTTACCACCATTCGAGATGGGTTGTTCATCCTAGAATAAAAAATATGTATAAGACACTGAAAGCATAATTTTGGTGGACTGGCATGAAAAGAAACGTGGTTGAGTTGGTTTTGAGATGTCTCACCTATCAGTAGGTTAAGAAAGAGCACCAACGACCAGTGAGTATGTTGTAGTCTTTACCGATTCCCATGTGGAAATGGGAGTAGATAACTATGGATTTTGTAACAGTATTACCAAGGACGATTCAGAAACACGATGTCATATGGGTAATGGTGTATCGAATCACAAAATCGGCCCATTTCATCCCTATTTGTGAATCCAATATGGTGGAATACTTTTCAAAAATCTATATCTAATAAGTGGTAAAAAGTCATGGTGTACCCGTTTCAATAGTATCTAACTGAGACCCTAGGCTTATGTCACATTTTTGGAAGTCCTTACAGCAATACCTTGGGACTCAGTTGAATATGATCACGGTGTATCATCCTCAAATGGATGGACAATCCAAAAGGATGATACAAACATTGGAGGACATGCTTAGGGCTTGTGTGATGGATTTTGGTGGCTCGTGGGAGGACCACATATCGCTAGTTTAATTCTCATATAACAACAGTTATCAGGCCTCAATACATATGGATCCTTTTAAATCATTGTATAGGAATCCTTGCCGTTCTCCACTTTTTGGGGTGGAAACATGTGAGACTTCATTGGTTGGACTAAGTCTTGTCTAAGAGACAATGCAGAGAATTCAGTTGATGAGGAAAAGAATGGAGATGGATCAAGGTCATTAGAAATGATATGTGGATCATCATCGATTATTGTTTTTATTTAAGGTGGGTGATCATGTGTTCTTGAGAATATATCCAAGGCTTGGGAAGTGTCATTTTGGTAAGTAGTGCAAGTTATCTCCTTGACACATGGGCCTTTTTGAGATACTTGAATGATTTGGTGAGGTGACATATTAGTTGTCTTTGCCACCAAGGTTTGATTTAGTGATTAATGTGTTTCATATATCCCAATTGAATAAGTATCGACCTGATCATGACCATGTGATTTTATGGAATCACGTTGACCTAGAGCTGGATGTTGTGTTGGTTCATGTGTTGGTATGGATTTTGGATAGGAAAGAGAAATTCTTGCATGGAAAAAGCATTGGTATAGTGTGAGTTTTATGGAAACATGGTCAAATTTAGGAAGAAATGTGAGAGCATGAAAATGAAATGATGGAGCAATGGCCTAAACGCTTTCAGGCCCATGGTGTTTTTTTAATTTCTGAGGATGGAAAGGCCAATGGTGGGGAGAATGTAGTACCTTCGGTTTCAGGTACTTGACCCTTTATTTATTTATTTTAAGTATATAAAATGTTTGGGTTAAGTTTAAAGAGGTTAAAATGAGATTTTTCATGTTTTATAGCCTTTTCTAGAGGTGCACGGTTTGAGAACAATTAGTAGAAACCATACAACACCTCCATGAAACCATGAAACTGAAACAATGGGCACTGGATATGTGCATGGTTAGGTGCATGGTTGGACAAACCATGTGGCTACCCAAGAGAAATCGTGCAATGATGAATAGAGGGGGATAACACGGTTGGTGTGAGGTTTGTTTAATTGTGTGAGCCAACCGTGTGAGGTGTGGTTTGAGTTAGTGAATCATGCATGGTTTGTGCATGGTTTGCCTGAATGTGCATCCTAACCATGCACCATGAAAAATTAGATTCAAAAATTATGGATTTGATCAGATTCACCTCCTAAACCACTTGTTTTTACCCAATCATGCCACAACACGAATTCATATTTCTCTTAAGGTTGTGGAGATAATTCATTTCGATCTAGGAGTGATTTCTAGGTGAATATAAGTGCGTTGAAGGCCCAAATTCATCGGTAAGTTCTCATTCTTCATCATTTTCCTTATATCTCTTATTCTCCTCTCTCTTTGAATCATTGACCTAGTAGGTTGGGGATAAATCCATGTTGTGTGATATTGATATTAATTGGATATGATTTTTTAGTTAAAAGGAATGAGATCTAAGGATGGTTTTAGGATTTTCAATTTGGGTTTTTTAATTTGTTGGGCCATTCATCATTTTTGCCAACGTTTGAGAGGTGGGTGGATTCTCTATCGAATCCTCTTAATTCAAACTTAAAGGCTTGATTTCAAATTGATTTAATTGCTTGGAATTTTTGTGAAAACCATGGTGTGATTTTGTAACACCCTGAGATTTTGTGATTTTTTTGAATTAATTTAATCTTTTTGATATTCTCCATTTCATGCAACATTGAATATAACTTGTGTTATATGAAAGCACTATGTTTTTCTTGCATTACACGCAACACCAAGTTAAGATTTCACTACATGTAACACATAGATTGTCTTTTGTTACATGAAACACCATGTTTGGATTGTGTTACATACAATTTTGAGTTCCTTTGATGGCTTGTGTTACACACAAGACTGAGTTTTACCAAACTACAATATACTATTAATATTAATATTAAAAGATTATTATAGAGTTACCCCCTAGCTGTTGGAATGGAAGTTATGAATAAGATTTACTAAATTCTGAAAATATTATTTACATGTGTATATAAAATGAGTCCTTTGGTTATCAATTAGTTTTAAATGAAAGTAAAAACTATTTGAAAATAAAGAAATTCATTTTCTAAGAAAACTATTTTTCTATGTACAAACACCATTTTATCTCAATAAATTAAACAAATTACTTTTGATGAATGTTTTTAATACAATTTATATATTATATATTCAATTATTTTTTTAACACTCATCCAATAGATTCGACAAGCATAAGATAAGAATAATTCTAATTTTATGAATAAAAATATATATTTTTCTAAAAGGTAATTTTATCACCTTTTAATGGAGAAACTATTTTAAATATAATTTTGGAAACTTTTATAATTTTTATTTGAAAAATTAAACTTCATTTTTGAAATTTTAATATCAAAATTTACTTTGGGTGGTTTTTGGTATTTTTCTAAGAAGTTTCATTTTTTGATGAATAGTGAAAAACACTGAATTTTAATTGAAAACTGCATTTTCATTTAATTTATTTATGTAGTTAAATTATATTTTATATTAGTTTTAAAGTATATTTAGATCAATTTTACATATATTAATCCAATTTAGTTTATTGTAATCAATTTCATATTGAAATTGGATATAAAAACATTTCAAACTTTTGAACTTTTAACTTTAAAAACTCATTATTACATCCCATCTATGGGATTAATTTTAAATTAATTTATACTAATTATGTGTTTATAATTTTTAAAAATGGATTAAATATTTTTAATAATCATAATTTATAATTTATACTAAGGTCAACTTAGTTTTTAACCAAAAATATTAGTGAAAGTAATTAAAATTAATTGCAGCGATTAGGGTAAAATGAGTTTACTTAGTGGTTAAACTTTATCTTAAGAAAAAAATATCATAGAAACATGTAAAAAAATCCATTGGATGCCATATATAGACCATATAATCCCTTTTATTTAAAATTTAAAATTATTGGATGCACATGATCTAAGGGAGACCTCTCAATAGTGTTTACCTTTTTATATTTATAAGAATGTCACTCCTCCTTCACAATAAAAGGAAACTCATCCTCCTCACTTATTCATGCCTATAAAGACCTTTGTATCATCTAAAATCTACCCAAATAATCTCAAAACTTTCCTCCTCTCAACCTAGAAGCCTAACTTTGGGCATAAATCCAATAAAGGAAGCCCTTTGGTGCAAACCAAAAGGAGTTTCCCAAAGAAGAGGTAACATCCTTCAACAAACACTTTTGTTTCATTTATTTATCCTCCCCTTAAATTATTATTATTACATTATTATATAATAACCTCAGTATCCTCAATATATTGAAATGTTTTTATGTTAATGGTATGACCTACACTCATACACACTTCCATCAAATGGGATACGCAATCATCGTTCATGTGTACGGCGGACTACCACCTCGTGAACTGACGTTGTTTGTTCTTCCATTACCACATTTAAAGGTTGGTAATAATGATGGACATACTATTTTTATATGATATATATTATATTTATGATTTATTTATTCTTTTGTAATTATTATATAACACATACCTTCATTCTTTCTATTTTTGTGTGAATATAATAACTTTATTTGTGGACGTGTTGACTATCGCCTCCTTAAAGTGATGTGATTCATTCACACTTTACATGGAATATATTAATGCTGAGTTTAGTAAAATTATATGATATATATAACATAATAACGATACTATATTTATAATATATATATATACATATTTTTCATTTACTTTATTTCTTTCAATATGGCACGAAAACAGAAACAACATTCATGTGTATGTACGACCTACCGTCTCCATAGATGGTGTATTTCATTTCATATTTATATATTTTATATATTATTATAAATACTTATATAATGAATATATATGATATTTAAATCATGTTTTAAATTATTTAAATAATTAAATCATGATCTAAGTAAGAGGATCAAGAATAACAAGTCAAAACATATACAAAAAAAACAAAGTGGTTATTACCCGAAACGTAACTTTAACATGAAATTATTAATAAAAGGGTAATATAAATTCATAATAAAATCATATATTTTATGATATATAATAATATTTTTCTTTTTTATATTTATAATAAACTTCTATTTACTATACATGAGGTTTGAACGTGTATGAAGAAATTCAAGACTTAAGGTAAGGGAATTTCATCTCACTTTTTATTTCTATGAGATACATGACATATTCACCACTCGCTTATTTTTTGTGGTGTATATACTTCTTTATGAAATTTTATACCATTAATTTACTTTATTTAATGATATTAAAATCTTTAATTGATGTTATTCTTTCATGGGGATCACGATTCAAAAGTTACTCATGTGGTAAGGGTTTTATCGTCTCACTTTTATTTTCGTGAGATATATGCTATATTCACCACTGATTATTGTCATGTGGTGTATATAGTACCCAAGAATTATTTTTATTATCCTTATCCTTAAATTTATTTTTATTTACATATCTATTTTATGATTTCTATTTCATGGAATTCATGGTTCAAAAGTTACAAAATCGGTGAGGTAATTTTGTCTCAATTTACCTTCTTTGAGACACATGTTATGTTATGAACCTATATTCTTTTACGAGGTGAATATACTCCCCTTTTACATGTTATTTCATGAATATACTTATTTTAATGATATTTTAATAATTATGTTATGTTTTTATTTCATGGGTATTAAGATTCAAAGTTACCAATGTGGTCAGAGTTTATTGTTACAATCTCATCATTTATTGGGATTGTTTATGATTATGATTCTACTGATGAAATATTATGATCCATATATAAAAAATTCTCATGAATTTTATTATTATCAAGTTATTAATTCTATATCCAAGTAATTGTGTCATTTTTTAATCTTTGGTAATTAATACAATTAAGAAAGTGTTTTTATGAAAATTAGACCTTATTTCTCTATTCGGTCGGAAATATGTTTTATTCAAAAACCATGTTTAAAAAAAATGTTTTTCAAAAAAGTTTTTAAATTATATTTTAAACTCATTTTAAAGAAAAATAATTTTAAAATAAATGTGTTTTAAAAAGTTTTTATAATGGTTTTCAAAACTTCCTTTACAAACTTTTAAGGTTATTTTCAAAGAAAAAGGTTTTCAAAATGTTTTATGATTTAAAAATAAATTTTCAAAGAAAAAAGGATATTTTCCTTAAGAATTTTTTTAAATGATTTTTAAATATTTATTCATATGTTTTCAATGTTGTTTTAAAATAAAAATATTTTTAATCATTCTCCATATAATATGGAATCCTTTGATATAGTTTATGATTTACTAGGTATTTTATCCAAGGACACCATTTATATTCTTTATTTTAATGGTTTATGTTTTGATGACATGGTGGTTATGACACTCGTTTCTCTTCCATGAGTTATACCAAGATAAAATGCTTATGAAATCCGCTTCTTTTCATAGGTTATGCTTTGATAAAATGATTATGAAACCTATATATTTTACACAGGTTTATATGATGACATGTTTAGGATACCCATTTCATTTCATGGGTTGTGATGTGACGTTTATGAAGCCCATATCTTTTTATGGTTCATGATATGATGAATGTTTTATTATCTTGTGTCACATGCATGTATGATTTCATTATGTGATGGGAGAGACCTATATCTCCCTCCAATGCATTGGGTAATGGTAAATGTTCTATGATCTCAAAGGGTATACGATAGGGCATTCCAATCTCATAATAAGAGGGTATACAAGAGGGAATCCCAAGATACTAACAAGAGGGTATAAGGGATGGCATCCCAAACCCATAACAAGAGGGTATACGAGAGGGAATACCATCCCATAATAAGAGGGTATAAGGGAGGGAATCTCAAGCTAGTAACAAGAGGGTATACGGGAGGGCATCCTAAGCCCGTAACAAGAGGGTATATAAGAGGGAATCTCAAACCCATAACAAGAGGTTATACACAAGGGCTTCCTAAGCTTGTAACTAGAGGGTACATAAGAGAGCATCCCAAGCCTGAAATAAGATGATACACGGGAGGTCATCCCAAGCCTGAAGAAGGTACATGGGTGATTAGCCCAAGAATAACTTGTTATGAGGGTCTTGGTAGGAAGCCTTGACATAGGATTTTCTATACTTATGTGTATGCCACAATTCCATGTCTTATTCCTCTGTTGTGCTATCATGGATTATTCCCTTGATTCACTTATGATTTGTGTCTTATGAACTGCCAATATTTAAGTCATGACTCTTGATTATGATCTTTGATATGAAGGATATGATCTTCTAATGTTATGATCATTTTTAAACCCTTATGCTCATATTATAATTACATATCTCCCTTGTCAACCCTTACTGAGAATATGATATCACCTATTTCTTATGTCTCTTTTCCCCATGTTATGAAGAAAGGTTTTAAGTAGGATTGCTAAAGGGGAAGATATTTAAGGTATATGCTGAAAATCTTTCACCAAGTTAGAAGATTATGTTTCCAAGTTTCCAAATAAACTAAACTATTATGGTCCTTGGGAATGTATTTTTTTTAATGTGCTGAATATTCATCTAAAATTATGTAATATTAATGTATGTTAAGTCTGGGTCACTATAGTTGGTATTAAAGGAAAGGTTTATTCAACCTTTGAAAACTATGATGAGAAAACTTTAGTGAGATGCTTAGGGATATTTCTAAGGATATTACCATGGATGTATCTAAGTATAAGACAAAGGTGTCATAGATTTTAAAAAAAGTGACATGATTTAGACATCTTATAAGTAATTTTTTCATGATTATGTGGTTTTATTCTATGATAAGTGTTGTTCACACTATGTTTTATGGTCTTATTCAATAGTGGTAACTAGAAGGAATTGGGTTAACATTGAATGTTTCAGATGTGTAAAGTATGAGAATTATAAAAATTGATGTCATAAGTGGAAATCTAATGAAGAGAATCAAGGTGACAAGATTATTGGTTATACTGCTAAAGATAAAGAGACCTCAAATGACATGTGAAAGGTATGAGATGTTCTAATAGTATTGTTTACATTAAACGTAAGAATCATGATTAAATTGAGGTTGAGTAACCTTAATACATGATTTATATTTCATATTCTAGGAAATGGGTATTAAGGAATAATATGATGAAGCCTAAATAATTATTTAAAAATAAAGTTGGATGATGAAAGTGTATATGTATTGGAATTCAATAATTATGTTATATGAATCATGAAGTATATGCATTCCATTAAGGATTTGAAAAAATATATTGAATGGTGATGATAACATAGAAAAGTGATTTAATGGAGAGGTGATATTAGGCAACCCTTAATGTGTTCCTGGTGTTGAGAAAATTGTGTTTAACTTGGATAAAGAGATGATTGATATGGATAGAGTAAATTAGATAGTATTGATTACCATGGAAGTAATTATTTATTTGTTGAAAAAGTGGTATGTATTATCATGGATGAAGTTTACAACATTTTTTTTGTATTTAAAGAATATATCCAATAATATTTGGAATAATAAAGAATGCCAGTTTTTAATAAGGTTTTATGGGAAGTCAGGTTATTACCATGTTTTAAGAGAAAACATGATAAAGGTATTCACATGTTTGGTATGTGACAACCAATAACTACTTTATGATATATAGGGGATAAATGTTAAGCTGATTTTGAGAAATTTAGTGACTTTCTTTATAATGTTTGGGATTTTTAACTTTCGGAAGGGTTATAAGGTTAACTATTTATGGAATAGTTTAAGTTGAACTTCAGAAGAGGTTTTAGAGATTAAGGTATTATCTCTCCATATGAGGATTTATGCATATTGTATAACTTGTTCTAACCATTTTTATATGATGATAATTAAAGATAAATGAAATTACTTATCAACCTTTATGGATCTCATGATTTTTTAGTGATTCAGGCATAACAATTCCACCTTCATTTCTTAGAGCAAGAGATGAAGTGAAATTTGGTCAAGGAATAACCCAAGGGTGAGACTGTGCTTATGAAAAGGAATGAAATCAAGTAAGTATATTTTCATATGTTTTTAGATAGTAAAATAATTCATCAACTATAGGAAAATGATATTGAAAAATATTTATCATAATACCTTTATTTCTATTGAATTGATGGTCTTATAAATCATCACCGATTTATGGTTTGATACCATTAACTTTCCATTGATCATTAACTTACTTATGATTATTGATATTTATCACTATCTATAATTATTTTTGCTTTTCTTCCATGTCCAGTCTTCACTTCCCACCTATGTTATTCTACGTGGAAACCTAGTTATGAGTTTCTTTGGGTAACTATTATGGTTCCAACTTTCCCCTTTTAAAAGAATTTTTAGTATTCATTTTTACGATGTGAGTTTATATAAAAGGAACTTTCAACTATTAAACCTTTGATAACTTGGACAAATTTCGAGGTTTAAATTCATTTTAAGGGGTGTAAAATGTAACACCCTAAGATTTTATGATTTTTTTGAATTAATTTAATCTTTTTGATATTCTGCATTTCACAAAACACTGAATATAGCTTATGTTATATGAAATCACTAAGTTTGGTTTATGTTACATGTAATTACATGATGTAAATGAGACCTCTCAATAGTATTTACCTTTTTATATTTACAAGAATGTCACTCCTCCTCCACTATAAAAGGGCATTCACCCTGTCACATATTCACACCTCTCA
Organism: Viscum album; assembly: GCA_963277665.1. Taxonomy (NCBI): domain Eukaryota; kingdom Viridiplantae; phylum Streptophyta; class Magnoliopsida; order Santalales; family Viscaceae; genus Viscum; species Viscum album. The sequence goes on from OY728153.1 coordinate 1,240,990,757, forward strand.
AGATCTTAGACTCATCCAACACCTACCCAGATAATCTCCCAACTTCCCTCATCTCAACCAAGAAGCCTTAATTTGGGTATAAATCCAACCAAGGAATCCCTTTGGTGCAAACCCAAAGTAGTTACCCAAAGAAAAGTTAACATCCTTCAACAAGCACTTTTGTTTTATTTCTTTATCCTCCCCTTAAATTATTCTTATTCCATAATTATATAATAAACTTATTATCCTAAATATATTAAGATGTTTTATGTTGAGGTTATGACCTACACTCACACACACTTCCATCAAATAGGATACACAATCATCGTTCGTGTGTACGGCGGACTACCGCCTTGCGAACCGATGTTGTTCATTCTTCCATTACCACCTTTCAAAATTGGTAATAATGATGGAATTAATATTTTTATATGATATATATGATATATTTATTATTTTGGAATTATTATATAATGCATACCTTCATGCTTTCCATTTTGTGTGAATATTATAACTTCGTTTGTGGGCGTGTGGACTACCGCCTCCTCAAAACGATGTGATTCGTTCACAATTTACATGGAAAGTATTAAAGTTGAGTTTAATAAATGTATATGATATATATAACATAATAATAATATTGGATTTATAATATACACACACACATACACACACATATATGCCATTTAATTTTTTTCTTTCAATACGACAAGAAAATGAAAACATCGTTCATGCGTACATACATCCTACTGTCTCTATGAATAGTGTATTCTATTTCATATTTCTATATTTTATAGATTATTATAAATAATTATATACTGAATATATATGATATTTATATCATGTTTTACATTCTTTAAATAAGTAAATCATCATCTAAGTAATAGTAACAAGAATAACAAGTCAAAACATATACAAAAAGAAGAAGTTATTACCTAAAATGTAACTTTAACATGAAATTGTTAATAAAAAGGTAATATAAAGTCATAATAAAATCATATATGGAATGATATATAATAATATGTTTATGTTTTAGATGTATAATAAACTTATATTTATTATACAGGAGGTTTGAACACGTACAAAGAAGGTCAAGACTTAAGGTAAGTGAATTTGATCTCACTTCTTATTTCCATGAGATACATGCCATATTCACCACTCACTTATTTTGTGTGGTGTATATACTACACTATGAAATGTTATATAATTAATTTCCTTTATTTAATTATATTAAAATCTTTAATTTATGTTATTATTTCATGGGGATCATGATTCAAAAGTTACTCACGTGGTAAAAGTTTTCTCTTCTCACTTTTATTTCAATGAAATATATGTTATATTCACCACTTATTATTATTGTGTGTTGTATATACTTATCATGACATGTTATATCATGAGTTCCATTTGTTTAGTGATATTTAATGTTTCAATTGATATTATTCTTTCATGGATCCCATTATTCAAAAGCTACTCATGTAGTAAGGGGATTTCTGGTCCCACTTTTATTTCTGTGAGATTTATGTCTTATTCGGCACTCATTTCTTTTGTGTGGTGTATATACTAACCAAGAATGTTTTATATTATCCTTATCCTTAAATTTATGGGTATTTACATATCCATTTTATGATATATCTTTCATGGCATTCATGGTTCAAAAGTTACCAAAGCGGTAAGGTAATTTTGTCTCAATTTGTCTTCTTTGAGACACATGTTATGTTATGCACCTATATTCTTTTACAGGGTGTATATGCTTGACTTTGACATGTTATATCATGAATTTAATTATTTTAATTATATTTTAAGATTCATTTAATGTTATGATTTCATGGGGATTGGGATTCAAAGTTACCAAAGTGGTAAGAGTTTATTGTTACAATCTCATCGTTTATCGGGATTGTTTATGATTATGCTTCCATTGATGAAATATTATGATTCATATCTCAATAATTCTCATGAATTTTATTCTCATATATTTATTCATTCTATATCCAAGTAATGGTGCTATTTTTCCACTATTTGGTACTTGATATAATTAAGAAAGTGTTTTTATGAAAATTCAACCTTATTTCTCTCTTCGGTCGGAAATCTATTTTATTCAAAATCCATGTTTTATAAAAAGGTTTTTGAAAATGTTTTTAAATTACATTTTAAACTAATTTTAAAGGAAAATGATTTAAAAAAATTATGTTTTAAAAAGTGTTTACAATGGTTTTTAAATCTTTTTTTATAAGTTTTCAAGGTTATTTTCAAAGAAAAAGGTTTTCAAAAGGTTTTATGATTTAAAAATAATTTTTCAAAGCAGAAAGAATATTTTCATTAAGAGATATTTTAAATGATTTTTAAATCTTACTTCATAAGTTTTCAATGAGGTTTTAAAATAAAAGGATTTTGAAAATGTTTTATGTCTTAAAAACATTGATTTTAAAAGAAATGTTATTTTCCTTAAGAACTACTCCAAGTGATCTTTTAAAATCCTTCTCCTTATAAAATGGCATCCTTTTATATAGTTTATGATTTAATAGGGATTTTATCTAAGTATACCATTCATATTATTTATTTTAATGGTTTATGTTTTGATGACATGATGTTTATGACACTTGTTTCTATTCCACAAGTTATACCATGATAAAACACTTATGAAACTCGCTTCTTTTCACGGGCTATGTTTTGATGAAATGATTATGAAACCTGTATCTTTTTCAAAGGTTATTATATGATGACATGTTTATGATACCCATTTCATTTCATGGGTTATTATGTAACGTTTATGAATCTCATCTCTTTTCATGGGTCATGATATGATGAATGTTTTATTATCTTGTGGCACATGCATGTATGATTTCATTATGTGACGGGTGAGACCTATATCTACCTTCAATGAATTGGGTAATGGTAAATGTTCTATGAGCTCAAAGGGTACACGAGAGGGTATCCCAAGCTCGTAACAAGAGGGTATACGAGAGGGCATCTCAAGCCCGCAATAAGAGGGTATAATGGAGGGAATCCCAACCCTGCAACATGAGGGTATAAGGAAGGGCATCCCAAGCCCACAATAAGAGGGTATACAGGAGGGAATCCCAAACCTGTGACAAGAGGGTATACAGGAGGGAATCCCAAGCCCGTAACAAGAGGGTGCAAGGGAGGGAATCTCAAGCCCGTAACAAGAGGGTGGATGGTAGGGCATCTCAAGCCCGTAACAAGAGGGTACACATAAGGGCATTCCAAACCCATAATAAGAGGGTACACGAGAGAGCATCCCAAGATCAAAACAAGATAATACATGGGAGGTCATCCCAAACTTGAAGAAGGTACATGAGTGATTAGCCCAAGCCTAACATGTTATGAGGGTCTTGGTAGGTAACCTTGACATAGGATTTTTTATGCTTATGTGTATGCCAAAATTTCATGCCTCATTCCTTTGTTATGCTCTAATGGATTATGCCCTTGATTCCCTTATGATTAATGTCTTATGAACTGTCAATCTTTATGTCATGACTCTTGATTATGATCTTTGATACGTAGGGTATGATCTTATAATGTTATGATAATGCTCTCATACTCTTATGTTCATGTTATGCTTACATATCTTTCTTGTTTACCCTTACTGAGTGTTTGAGTTCACCTCTTTCTTATGTTTCCTTTCCCCAGGTTATGGAGAAATTTTTTAAGTAAGAGCACTAAAGAAGAATATCTTTAAGAGAGATGTTGAAGATCTTTTACTGCGTTATAAGATTACGTTTCCAAGTTTCCAAAGACACTAAAATATTATGGTTCCTAGGCATATACTTTTGTAATGTGTTGAATATTCATCTAAAATGATATAATATCCATGTATGTTAAGCCTGAGTGGTTATAATTTGAAGGAAATTCTCATTTGAGTTATGGTTTTGGAAATCATGGGAATTGGATGACTTTTTGGGAAAATATGTTGTTTATAATTTTAAAACGGTGATTTTAAAATTATGGTTGATTTTATGCAAGTAAAGTACCTGTTTAAATGTTTTGAAAGGGAAGAAATGATTTTATTGAAATGGGTTGACATGATTTGGGCATAACGATTGGGCATGAGTTGAACATGATGAATAATAGTTGTGAAGTGCCATCATCGGAGGGATAGAGTATGGACGTGAAGTTTCACTGTCAATGATAACACCAAGCTTGTGTGTGTGAGTGTTGTGGATGTGTGTGAACATGGAAAGTATATGCCAAATCATGAATTACAAAGTAGTTTAAAGGCTTTGTTGATGTTTTCCTTGAAAAATGACTGTGTTTGCTTATTTGCTTATTTTCCATGGAAAACTGTTTTGGTTGGATATAAATTGCTTTAAATTGCTTTAAAATTGTTTTATATAAATATGGTAACAAGTTTTATCCCAGTGACATGAGTTGGGAAGTCATTGGGGAAATTCTACTGAGTTTTATATTTACCCCCTGCTTGAGCACTTTGGTGCATTTGTAGATGTTATACATCGAGATGCAGGTAAAGGCGAGGTATCTCAGTTCTTTAGTGATGCATCTTGACACCTTGGGCCGGACATGTGGAGTTGGAGCTTGGAACATGTTGGGAGTTACTAAGTTGATGTCTTTGTTGTCTTTTAGATTTGTTGGTCATGGTTTCCGCGATACTCTAACATTGTCTTTTGGTTTGGTTTTGTAATGGCTTCTGTTTTGTACTCATGCATCGTATAGAGTTTTGATTGTTTATGGTTATTTTGGTTTGGATGTTTATCTCTAAAAGGAAAATCTTTATCCAATTCTTTATAAAGCCTTTGACATTTATTGTCAGTCTTTGGTGTCTTAAAAATATCACCAAAGACAAGTAACGCTCTCCGGCTCTTCCCAAACCAATGGGTGAGGGGTGGAATGTTACATAAACGATATCCATTTATCAATGTTTTTTTAGCACCGATAAAGAGTGTGTTGTGAGGCCTTTATCCTCAAATTTTAAAAACTGTTGATAAAAGTACATATTTATCGAATGTTTTTAAAGTGCCGATAAAATGATGTTTTTTAATCTTGTTTTGTAGTAGTGATACCTGAACCTGAACCCGAACTTGAATTTCAATAATTATTTAAAACCCGAAACTTCTTAAATGCATGTTTGTATTTATTTTTTATTTTTATAATGTTTTTTAGAGTAAACCTGAACCCGAACCTGAATATAACAATTTTTTATAATATCAGTACAAAAATAATTTTAACTATATTTGAGGGAAGCGGTATAAATACAAAGAAACACACACATTCGGGGAGACTTGAACTCGAGATCTCACCAAAGCCCCGACATGGTGCAACCAGTAGAGTGTAAAGCATGAGACTCAATAATAATAATTTAAGGCTACCCAATAAAAGATAGACGTGATTTTATGCGGGTGTACCTACTTTTATTTTTTTAATAAATCAAATAATATTTGAAAAATAACTATTAAACGGTATTAAAAACTAGCCCAATATTCCCCTAGATGGGACTCTCCCTCATCCACTTACCATCGACACGCTCTCCCTCCATCCGACCTTCTTGATTTGCTGATTATCATCCCTTATCTATCCTCTATCTCCATCTCTTTCCCTTTCGAGGATGGAGTTCACGCCGGCAGTGAGATTACTATGCAGTCTGTTTTCCGTGTTGGGTTGTCTTATGGCGGCCACTCTTATTTACACGCTTTATGTGGATGGTTCCCCTTTCCGTCTTGAATTACTGACCCCGTAAGCTGTGTTCACTCCTTCTCTCTTGCCGTCCCCTATCCACACACCTCGCAGAAATACGCGAGCGGAATCAAATGCTAATTTCACAATTGTTCTTCTTATTTCTGTTTCGATTCATCGAAATCAATATTGAATTTAAAACCTTACTCGTTTATCGCGGGGTTTAGAGTCCGTGAAATTCCTTGAATTATCTTAAAAGAGCTTATAGGGCCATAGACCTGAAGTTGGAAAACAGGCTTTGCCTCGGCTAATCACGACCTAACAACCCTCGATGCATGTCAATTTACTAACTATTTTTCTCATTTTCCCTTCCTGCACGCCTATGACTCCCCATCTAGTTTCATTTTGCGTTGGAATTTGCGCATATAAGTGGCTGCTGATTTATTTCACATGGAATTGAATTTGCAACGGTGATGTTTGTGCTTTTTTCATTTTATTGTTCTTTTGTTTTGCAGATGGATGAAAACAACGTTGGTGGACTTCTATGTCAATGTGGCGGCTTTGTCAGTACGTTTCATTAGCACATATATTTTTTCCATTATTTTTGCAGAAGTTTAAGAAGCATTGTTTAAATGATTTATACAATCTTTGAATTTAGAAAGAAAAGTGTTGTGATCATATATGTTTTTTCATAGTGTATTTTTACACTGCCATGTTACAGATTGATTGGGGATAATTCTTGTGAAGCCGGAGTGAAGTTTTCACACGCCTATTGACACGTGTCTGTCGTGGAGTGTGGCGAAAATAATTATTTTCTAAGTTAAAATGTAGTTTAGCGGTTAACCTAGGTTGTCTCCAGAGAGGAGCGCACAACAATCATGTTTGTCACTTTTTTTTGAATTTGTTTGGTTTAGAAATTGAGAGAAATGAAACAAAAGGTAGAAATTAAGTAAAATATGGAAAACAAATTGTAATATCATGTGATTGGAAATAGTAATATAAATTGAGTGATTAGGTCGAGGTTGATTTTCCAATTGCAATGTTATCACAATTCGATTTTATCCATTTCTCTTCTGCTAAGCCAATTAAAGTGAGATTTCACAATCAATTCCTCTCACTCTTTTGGTAAATGGTGTTAGTGAGATTAAACCTTACCAAGATCTTAGTTTGGTCTAATCTACTTCCTTTTGTGAAAGATGTGTAGCAGATACCCTCAATTGATTCAGACAATTCCTGATCGGGTCTTGCTTATCCCAAATAATTAAGAATAATTACTACAATTCTCACATGTACTGACGATCGCCAAGTACTTCACCACTAAGCTCTGATCTATTCCATCGTATATAGATCAGAATCTAGTGGAGGGAGATAATTATCATTTAACAAATCAATTATAACAACAAAATCTAAAATCATATATGATCGCACAAGATAATAAAAACCGCTATTACAATTGAAACCAACTTTGCAAAAGAGAGAAAAATTTCTAAGCACATGAACTCAAACATAACAAAAGGTAAAACCTAACCTTCCCCAACCACTCATAAGATTTACCCCACCATGGTAAGGGTAATTGAGAAGAATGAGGAAGAAGAATACATTACAAAATTAAAAGAAAGAAAAGAGGTAAAAAGAAGAACAAAAAAAAAAATCTTCAGAATTTGTTCGCCAAAAGTTTAGTTTCGGTTCTCCCGCCATATGGACTAATCAGGCCGAGGTCCCTTCTTATAAGATGTGAGGAATGTGGTTGGCCATCTACCCTCGAAATTTCAGAGAAATTGGAGCCGTTTTAAAGAAGTTATGGCCACCTAAATTGAGCTGACTTATTCTAGCCGCCAAACACTATTCCACCAACCCAACTTTGACCGGTTTAAGGGCGGCTTTAATGAAATCATTTCTCCCTGAAATTTAATGTGAAACGACCTCGTCGAGTTGGATTTTGAACACAGCTGGAAGCACCCCATTTGGTGGTCGGTAGCCCGAGATATGACTCTTTGAATGAGGTAAGGTCCATTCTGCCGACCAGATTATGTGTTCACATTGACCAATTTTTTTGAGCTTGTGGGAGTTCGAATTGGCTATTGGTCAAGAATAGTATTTTGTAGTACATGAACCATGAAATCCTACAAAAAAGGAATCACATGAATTGGATAACAATTGTAGGAGTTATGCTCGAAATACTGAGGCAACATAAATAAAACTGTTAAATGTTCAGAATTAACCACTTTTCACATTTAAGCTCAAAAATCACCAAAAAAATATAAAATGATCCAAAGAAGCTCAAATTGGTTAATGAGAAGGGATTAAATCATTTAAAAACATATGTAGAAATATAAAAATATGAGTTCTGTCAATTCCCCCACACTTAGCACTTGAACTCCTGGACAAGTAAATATCAAAATCAAATCAAAGCAAATTTAAAACATATATCAATGTGATCCAACAATTTATCACCAAGAAACAAAAGATATCACGCCTTATTAAAAACCATTATTTCAAGTTCTCCATTAAAATCATTAAATATTCTTCCTCTTCATTTCTCCTCTCATGAACACAAAACACTTACCTCACTTCCATTTTCTCTTATCACAGAAATGTCAATTTTTCAACAATGTCTTTCTCATTCAAACTCATATAAGGGTCATTATAGGCTTGATAACTTCCTACATCACCACCTGATGTGAAGGACATATGTATATCATGAGGACTTGTCAAGGTTGTTCTGTGGCTTTAGGTTGGTAGGATTTAGATGGGAAAAATTCTGAGGCTGAATTAGGAGGGCTTGACTCTTTTTGAAGCAAAATTACAATATTTTAATTTTCACTCAAGTATGATCTTCTCCTCATTCCCCTTAGTATCAAATCAGATCCATAAGCATGAAAAATAAATAAAATTTCACACCATTTTTCAGCAGCAAAAATTTCAATCTTCACAAAAGTAATTTTCTTGAAAGCTCCAGATAAGCACAACTCTCTTTCTCTATTAGAAGCTTTAGAAAGGCACAATTTCACTTATCATGAAAGCTCCAGAAAAGGAACAACTTTCAACATAATGATTTTTTTCATCAGCAAACACATCTCTTCAGATTTTAATTTTCCACCTAAAGTATCATTAAATGTTGTAGCACAACACAAGACAACTTCCCCCACATTTAAGTTCAACTAGATTATGCAATTTTACTTCAAGAGTAGGTTGGATTGGGAAAATTGGCTTGTAATGTGGCTAACCTAACAGACTGTTCATGACTTTTAAGGGCTACAAGGATTAAAATTTTCAAGGAAGACCATTATAAAAAAGATTACCAGAAAAGAGGGCTTAAAATCAAAGAAACACCTCAATCATTTAAAACACATGTACATCAAACCCTCAAATTTTGACAGAAATAAATCAAATTTTGGTTAAATCAAGTATGGTATGGTTCTCTCAAGAAGTGAGGTGAATGAAAAGAATACAAAAATTAGGTTTAGGAGCCTCACGAGAAAGTGATTTCAACGATAAAGACAGTGACATGTGGCTTGAGATTCAAAAATCAGAGTACTATTCATGAAATTTTCAAAGATTTGAACTTGAAATCAAGTCATTTTCAGCATTCATTTAAGCTCAGTTTAATGGGATAAATTGTTTCACTCATTGACATGAGTTTCAAAAATGGCGATGATAATCATTTCAGCTCAAAAGTTTCAGAAACACACAAAAATTTGAAAAACACACATTTTTTTTTTGAAAAAACAAAAAAATAATTGAAATTACTAAACATCAAAGGTTCCCCCCACTTAAATGATGTAGTGTCCACAATGCATTCAAATTGATTTAACATGTAATAAGATTCTTAATTGAATCACATCAATCAAGAAAGTGTAAAGGAATGGTACAACCTGACTTATTTGTAATGCAACACCGAGTTAAGCTTGTAAGTGTTGCACACTGCAAACCTATAAGCCAAAGCAGAAAATAAAACATAAGAAATGCATTGAAAGGAAATAAAACAGAAATAGAGTAAGAAAAAAAGGATAAATCTTGGTTTAATCCCCTAAGTGGGCCCTGTGTTTTGACTGCTTCCAGATGAGCAATTTCAGTTGGTTATCCCCAATTTGATGGTGGATTGAGTTTCTTGCTCATGAACCAACAAAAATTCTTCTTTCTATCTTTCACTTCTTTCTTTTTGTTGAGGACTCCATGAATATAGTACACCAAATCCACCCCCATGAAAATTGTATAAAACTTGCATGGTGGGGGTAGGATAAAGAATGAGTCCTCCTCCTTGGTTTCCATTTTCACAACTTCTTTATTCTCCAGCAGTTTCTCAAGGTATGCTGCATCAAAAGAATAATCAAAAGGAAAGTCAGAGTGTAATTGTATTTGAATAAAATTAAAACATGAAGAATCAATATCAAATTCTTCCCTTTCAAAGTAAGAATTTTGTGTCTCTTTTCTCTTAGGAAAATCCACTTTGGCCTCCCCTTTAACTCCATCCGATAAGTGTTCATCAAGTTCAAGGATCTCCATATGTTCTTCATCAGGTGCATATTCTTTTTCATATTCATCCACTAAGGAAATACAACTGTTGTTCGAATATGAAAATTTCAAGCAAAGGAAGGTGATACTAAATTCAGATTCTATATAATCAGAATGAAAAGAGTTATGAAAAAGATTATCTCTCTTAAGTGGCTCAACTTCAATTGATTCTTCAGTGGAAAGTGTCTCTTGGAGTTGAATTTCACTCGATAGAGGTAGGTAGTTAGGCTCCTCTATTTGAAAGATGAGTGGTGAAATTACCTCCACTACTGGTTTGGATTCTGGTTCAGGTTGATGTCCCTCATCCAATGGAACTTCTACCTTAGCCTTTTTGGGTTCTTTCTGAGGTTCTTGCTCTGGCTCAGGGCTTTGGCTCGGGTTGCTTTATTAATTCATGAACATAGTCAAATGCTCTTTCCATTTTTCTCCCCATGTCATCCAGAGTATCACTCATCTTTTGCACTCGATCATTTAGATCACTATAATCAAATTCTTGTTCTTGATATTGCACTTGTGGGTAATTATTTCATGAATTAAAGAAATAATCATTTGAAAACATCATGGCAAAAGATTTTTTTTAAGTTTTTTTTGAAAAGTGTCAAATATTTATAATTAGATTGTGACACTACCTCCCCGGCAACGACGCCAAGTTTTGACACGTGTCTGTCGTGGGGTGTGGCAAAAACAAATATTTTTTAAGTTAAAATGTAGTTTACTGGTTAACCTAGGTTGTCTCCAGAGAGGAGCGCACAACAATCATGTTTGTCACTTTGTTTTTGAATTTGTTTGGTTTAGAAATTGAGAGAAATGAAACAAAAGGTAGAAATTAAGTAAAATATGGAAAACAAATTGTAATATCATGTGATTGAAAATAGTAATATAAATTGGGTGATCAGGTCGGGGTTGATTTTTCAATTGCAATGTTATCATAGTTCGATTTTATGTATTTCTCTTCTGCTAAGCCAATTAAAGTGAGATTTCACAATCGCTTCCTCTCACTCCTGGTAAATGGTGTTGGTGAGATTAAACTTTACCAAGATCTTAATTTGGTCTAATCTACTTTCTTTTGTGAAAGATGTGTAGCAGATACCCTCAATTGATTCGGGCAATTCCCGTTCGGGTCTTGTTTATCCCAAATAATTAAGAATAATTACTACAATTCTCACATGTACTGACGATCGCCAAGTACTTCACCACTGAGCTCTGATTTATTCCATCGTATATAGATCAGAATCTAGTGGAAGGAGATAATTATCATTTAACAAATCAATCATAACAATAGAATCTAAAATCATATATGATCGTACAAGATAATAAAAACTGCTATTACAGTTGAAACCAACTTTGCAAAAGAGAGAAAAATTTCTTAACATTAAGCACATGAACTCAAACATAACAAAAGGTAAAACCTAATCTTCCCCAATCACTCATAAGATTTACCCCACCATGGTAAGGGTAATTGAGAAGAATGAGGAAGAAGAATACATTACAAAACTAAAAGAAAGAAAAAAGGTAAAAAGAAGAGCAGAAAAAATATTCTTTAGAATTTGTATGCCAAAAGTTTAGCTTCGGTTCTCCCACCATATGGTTTAATCAGGCCAAGGTCCCTTCTTATAAGATGTGAGGAATGAGGTTGGCCATCTACTCTTGAAATTTCAGAGAAATTGGAGCCGTTTCAAAGAAGTTATGAGACTTATTCTGGCTGCCAAACTCTATTCCACCAACCCAACTTTGATCGGTTTAAGGGCGGCCTTAATGAAATCATTTCTCCCTGAAATTTAATGTGAAACGACATCGTCGAGTTGGCTTTTGAACATAGCTGGTAGCACTCCATTTGGTGATCGGTAGCCCAAGATATGACTCTTTGAATGAGATAAGGTCCATTATGCTGACTAGATTATGTGTTCACATTGACCGATTTTTTTGAGCTTGTGGGAGTTCGAATTGGCTCTTGGTCAAGAAGAATATTTTGTAGCACACGGACCATGAAATGGTACAAAAAAGGAATCACATGAATTGGATAACAATTGTAGGAGTTGTGCTCGAAATACAGAGACAACATAAAACTGTTAAATGTCCAGAATTAACCACTTTTCACATTTAAGCTCAAAACTCACCAAAAAACATAAAATGATCCAAAGAAGCTCAAATTGGTTAATGAGAAGGGATTAAATCATTTAAAAACATATGTAGAAATATGAAAATATGAGCTGTATCACCTATCTTTTTGGTTTATGTACATATGCATTTGCCGAGTTACTTTTATAGAGAACACACTTTACCCCAAGTTTCAAATACTGTCATGTCGCGTGCCTTGCATCTCTTTATTTGGTTATCCTCTTCCCTTTTTTCTGGTTTAGGTGGTCCCGCTCTTGACATCATGTATCATGAACCCACTCATTTGGTATCCTGAATGATGAATGCACTTGTTTGTGACATCCGTATCATACGATGATGTGTCACTCAAAAGGGTTAATTGTTTCTTGTCGGATACCAAACACGGCCTTCTAAGTTTTCTGAAAGTCACACTTCTTTGACTTGCGAGTGGGTTGTAATAATTTTTACCATTAATTCTGTGACATTTCATATGCGCTAAGATTCACTAACACTAATGGCTCTATCAAAACAATTCACTCCTCGATCATAGTCTCTGTTGATCAGTACTCCGTGAACAACCGTACCAAGATGACATTCCATGCTTATGAGATCATCCACATGCCATAGCCTATTGAGAGCGATTCACTTGTGGTGTCATTTATGTCATTTTATTCCATGATCCTATTACAGGATACTAACTCAGTATTAAGCGTGGAACATCATCTCGGTACTGCTGTACAAAGAGTATTGATCAACAAATACACCATTGAGAGAGATTCACTTGTGGTAACATTTTCAACATTTTATTCCATGATCCTATAATCTATTACAGGATGATACTACCTCAGTAATAAGAGCTAGTGGAGTTGGTACCTGACTTATCTCTCACATATCTGATATGATATTAGGATTGCATTGTTATTCTAGCTTATCTCAAAGATGTTGGATATTGAAATTAAAGTATCATTTCGAGGCATTGACCATATGTGATTATGCATCTTTTAACAAATTATCTACTAGTTTTGTTTGTCTCCGGTTACAAGATTTTAACTTGTTAAACCCCCCTCCCCTCACCCTGTCTCTCATATCTTAACAGGTCTGGGTCTTTTACAAGGAGTCAAACTGGTTTGCTTCAATGCTGTGGGTAATTCTGTTTGTTTGTTTTGGCAGGTATCCTTCAACTTGTTCTGTTAACTAATCTTTTCTATTTTTCTAGTCTTCTTGTCAAGTGTAGAGAACTTTAAATGCATCTTTTATGTTAATGCATATTCAAATGCAGATTCATGCTTTGTTTTTTTTGTTCTTACATCCATTTTGTTTAGAAACAAAAGTCCACACTCATTTAGGTTAGCCTATAAATTTTATTCACTTATGCTGATTATTTTCTTCCATTTTAAACGAACTCTAAAATAGTGCCTGATTGTCAAATTGTTTTGTTGTGTTTGAATTTCTAGTGACAGGTATTGATTTATAACAGAATTTTTATTCTATTTTTCTTATTTTTTGTAGAATGGGAAACCCCCTTACCTCAAGGTGAGGCGGAGACCTTCTTTTATAGATTGAGAAAGCTGAATACAAACTGGAGTATTCCAATGTGGGACTCGGAAACACCCAAAATAATAAGAGGGTTTAACACTCCCCCTCAAGCTGGACATGCCCAGCTTGGACAACGAGTCCCACAAAAAAAGAAAGATGACCTCATACAAGACCAGACACATTCCCCCTCAAGCTGGGCTGCAAATGCTGTGGATGCCGAGCTTGGAACTGAGCGAGGCTAGGCGAGCCCCTGGGAGGCCTTTGGTGAAGATGCCAGCAAGCTGGTCCGCCGTCGGGATGTGGCTAAAGCTGACATGATTGTGTTCCAGCTGGTGTCGAAGAAAGTGGCAGTCCACCTCAATATGCTTCATGCGTTCATGGAAGACGGGATTCGAAGCAATCTTGGTGGCCGCCTGATTGTCACACCAGATGTGAGTAGATGTCTGCTGAGGAAATCCAAGCTCCTGGAGGAGTTGTCGAAGCCAAATGATCTCCGTAGTGACGGTGGCCATGGCACGATACTCAGATTCCGCACTGGATCGGGAGACAACAGTCTGTTTCTTGCTGCGCTAAAAGATAAGTTTGTCTGCTAAGAATATGGCAAACCCAGAAGTAGATCTCCGAGTAGCAAGACAACCAACATAATCAGCATCACAAAATGCCTCAATTTTCAGATGAGGATGCTGGGAGTAGCGAAGACCACAGGTAGGATCTCGCTTGATGTATTTGGCGATGCGAAGGACAACATCCCAATGAGAGGTGGTCGAATGCTCCATAGGTTGACTCACTTTGCCAACAACGCAGGCAATGTCGGGACTAGTCATGGTGAGATGATTGAGTTTGCACCAATCGACGGTACTGCTCTGGATGTGGATATAGTTCCGAGGAGGCATGAAGAGACCGTTCCCCAGGCTCCAGAGGAGTGTCCACAATAGTGGCCTGTGTCAGCCCAACATCCTGCAGAATATCCAATGCATACTTCTGTTGGCAGAAGGAGATGGTGTCCGAAGAATAGGATACCTCGATGCCAAGGAAGTATGTGAGAGGACTGAGATCCGTAGTATGGAAGTGCTGGTGAAGATGCTCCTTGAGGTGGGTGATACCAGCAGAGTCGCTGCCGGTGATGATGATATCATCCACATAAACGACCAATAGGATGCAGCCAACGAATGTCGTCCTGTAGAACACAGTGTGGTCCTTCATGCTGCGAGAGAGCCCAAAGTCGGTGACGACTGTGCTAAAGCGGCCGAACCAAGCACGGGGAGACTGCTTGAGGTCGTAAAGAGAGCGACGGAGTCGACAGATTTGAGACTCGGCGCCGGAGGCACAAAAACCGGGGGGCTGTTGCAGATAAACCTCTTCCTCAAGAAATCCATGGAGGAAGACATTCTTGACATCCAGTTGATGAAGATGCCAATGATGCTGAGCCGCCAGAGAGATGAATAACCGAACGGAGACCATCTTGGCAACTGGAGAGAAGGTATCAAAATAGTCAATACCGTAAGTCTGTGCGAAGCCCTTTGCCACAAGGCGAACTTTTAGTCGATGGAGAGTGCCATCGGGATTCAGCCCGACTGTGTAAATTCATTTGCTGCCCACCGCCTGTTTGCCTGCTGGAAGAGGGACAAGATCCCAAGTATGGTTTTCTTCCAGAGCCTGCAACTCATCCCGCATTGCTGCTAGCCATCCCGGGTGAGATTTTGCATCACCAACTGTGCGAGAAATAGATACTGTTTTCAGAGCTGTTAGACCCCTGTATGAAGATACAAATAGAAGAGTACTCTGGCAAGAGCGGGTACCATTCCGGAGGACAATGGGCAAGTCGTCTGGTACCGGGACAGGAGCATCAGACGAAGCGGGAACGACGGTGTCATTGGCCGGTACGGGGGCACAGTCGATGGGCGACGGGAGTAAACCGTACCAAACTGATGAGCAACAGGAGGCAACACTGAAGGAGGATGAATGATGAGTGAAAGACAATCATCGATGTCAGTATCTGGATGGGGAGAGGGAGGTGAGAATGGAGAACTCTCAACAAAAGAGACGTCAGCAGAGGTGATATAACGCCGTAGGTTTGGAGAGAAGTATCGGTATCTGCGCTGAGTGCGTGAATAGCTGAGGAAGATGCAACAGAGAGATTTGGGAGAGAGTTTGGAGAGGCCGGGACGAGTGTCACGGACATAACAGAGAGCCAAATACACGGAGTGGAAGTGAGTGAGGAGGGAGAGAGGAGAACAGAGTCCGAAAAGGAGTCTCCCCCTGAAGGATAAAAGAAGGGAGTCGGTTGAGGAGGTAGGTTGCAGTCAGGATGACATCGGTCCAAAAACGGAGTGGCACCTGCATGTGGAATAGGAGGGCACGAACAATTTTCAGAATATGACGATGTTTCCGCTCCACGACTCCATTCTGCTGAGGTTTATCAGGACATGATGTCTAATGAATGATGCCGTGATGTTTCAGAAACTGCTGAAAGGAAGTTGATAAATATTCTCGTCCATTGTCGGAGCGGAGACATTTGATGGAGGTGGAGAATTGAGTATGAATTTCATTGTAAAAGGTCTGAAAGGTAGGAAAAACTTCAGACTGATCACGAAGCATGTAAAGCCATGTCATGCGGGAGTAGTCATCGATAAAGGTGATATAATAGCTGTACCCGGATTGGCTCGGAACCCTGCAAGGACCCCATACATCGGTATGAATGAGATCGAAAGGATTCACTACACGGGGTTCCTGTCGAGGTGAGTATGTTACCCGATGATGTTTAGCAAATTTGCAAAGGATTCACAATGAAAGGATAGGTGAGAACTGAATTGGGGGCACATTTTATGGAGGATGGAAGCCGGTGGATGACCAAGACGGGAAGGTAGGTCAAGAGCACGGGTCGAGGTAGAGGAGCAAGCGAGATATGGTGGGGTATCGAACATGCACACCCCATTCCGAAGATGACCTCGACCAAGCTCCTGATTCGTCTTCTGCTCCTGGAAAACAACACCAGAAGAAGTAAAAGTAGCGACACAATTTAGATCTTTAGTGAGTTTGCTGATTGAGAGAAGATTAAAGGGACTGAGAAATATGAGCAACCGAATCCAAGCGAATAGACGGGGTCAAGTGGCATGTGCCAAATCCGATGATGGGGATTGTTGATCCATTTGCAATAGTAATTGTAGAGGCATCGATGTACGGATGATAGGTAGTGAACATACCAGAGTCCCCTGTGAGATATTCCTATGCACCAGAGTTTAGCATCCATGCTGTGGGTTGTTGAGATACACATGCGGTTGAGCTGTCAGTCTGGGTAATGGGGGTTGGAGAAGAGGTGGCACAGTCACCCAATAGGATTGTATCCAGGCAATATCTTTCATCGAGAGTGTCGTCCTGTAATGGGTGCTGGATGATGGGGAATGTGAGCGACGACAGCCGAAGTTGGAGGCCGACGGAGGGTGCCGCAAGTCGGGACTGCTGCTGAGAGCGCAGGGAGGCAGGCCGGGTAGCGTCGAACTGGTGTACATGAGGCTGACGACATGAGGCGCGCACGCGGTGCTGCGGCTGCATGGATGGACAGCCATGGGAGGTGGGGCTGAGTGCGGGAGGACAACTGGAGGTGCGTCGGGCAGCAGGGCTGCGGGAGGTGGGAGCCGCATCGAGCGAGAGCCGGGTGTCGCTGGGAAGCTGCTGGAGGCCAGGGCCGGAGATGACGATGCTGGTCGAACTTCGGGAAGAAGCCGGGAGTTGCGGCAGACAACATGAAGGGCGTCGGGATGCCGGAGGAGGACGGGACTGTCAGCGAGAGCGTCGGACCGGGGAATCCGTGCGAAAAGGATTTGGGAACCGTGCGAGTGCTGCGAACGGGAGCCGCCTGGAGAGGCAGGGCCGACTGTCAGCCTGGAGTGCAGTGGGAGGTCGGCAGGGCAGATTGCGCCGATCGCATGAGAGAGGCAGGGGCGCACTGGAGATGCCTCGCGAAGAGGGAGGGCTGCTGGGAGCTGAGGACGTCGTGCGCAAGGAGTAGCAGGGAGGACGCCGAGGCCGTTGCGCGGGAAGACGACTCGCAGCGGAGGATGCCGGGAAGCTTGACGTCGGCGACATAGGAGCAGTGGGGAAGCCGCTCGAACGTCGGGATGCAGCGCGTCTTAGAGGCGGGGAGCCGCTGGACGTCGTGGGGCGGAGCGAAGCCGCATGAGGGAGGCGTAGCGATTTGAGGCGAGCGCAGGGGGTCGCCTGGTGTGGGCGTCGGGAAGAGGAGCAACCACCGGGCCTGGGGCCGTCGCGCTGGAACGATGCAGGATGACTGTCGCACTGGAGCGAGGAGCCAGAAGTCACCGGGAGGGATCGGTGCTGCGCGGGATATGGCACGACTGGAGGCGGGTCGACGGGAGGCGTAGGGAGCCTGGAGCCAGAGGGCAGCCACGGGAGGAAAGCCGCGGGAGGGAGGCGGCCTGAGACGATGCCGGCAGGGGGGAAACACCGGGAAGAAACCGTAGCGGGATGGGGCCGTCGTGCTGGAGCGTTCCGCCGAGAGGGAAGGAATCGCCGGAGGGAGGCCTGTTGGAGACGGGCCGAGCTTCGCCGGGAAGGAGGGGCGAGCGCGCCTGGACGGGGAGAAAAAGGCCGAACGGGGAGGGTAGCGGGGCCGATCACTTCGGACAGAACCGGGAATCGGCAGGGGAGGGAGGGGGGGCCGATCACGCCGGACAGAACCGAGAATCCGCAGGGGAGGGAGGGTTCGGGATTAATTTCCCTCTGATACCATGTAGAATGGGAAACCCCCTTACCTCAAGGTGAGGCAGAGACCTTCTTTTATAGATTGAGAAAGAGGAATACAAATTGGATTATTCCGATGCGGGACTCGGAAATACCCAAAATAATAAGAGGGTTTAACATTTTTAAACTAAATAATATTATACTGATCAGTTTGATTCATATATTCTTTTTTACCTTATGGATTGGTGTGACCCGTCACATTGACTGTTGATTTTTTTTCTTGACAAGGAAACGTGCTCACATAATTTCATACAGGATTTGAGCCTTTGCATCTTCAAGAATTGTTTTTTATTTTAGTTTGTAAAGCTTGTATATTTTTAATGGGAATTGGAAATTTTGAGATATTTTATAATAAATTCTTGGTTTCTGTTTTTTTGACATTGACATCTTATAGATTCAGCGAAGGGATTATGGTGATGGAAATAGATTTAGTGCTTATGAATCATTTTTGGTGTATAGTTTCTATAGTGTTTGTCTAAATTATTGTTTTTGAAGTCTCATATATGATGAAGGGTTCGCAATGATGCAAAAAATGTGCTGCCTAATATCCAATAAATCCGTACGTGGTTCTGGTCTTAAATATTTTCAAAATGACGTTGAACCGTAGATTTTCCGAAACAATAGGTACCGAGTATTTGATTCCTCGATCCTCCACATCAGTATTCATTTTTGTTTTTTATAGTTCCTTTAATCATATTTTTGTTTGTTGGATTTTCTTTAATCATATTTTTGGTTGTTGGATTTTATTGGATTAGTCATTTTTGTTCTATTATTCTGATATGATAACCCTCTTCTGCAGTGTTGCCACATGTGCCTATATTGTTGTTCAATGTTTCAATCTTTCACCTCCAGAGTCTTCTCATGATTTCATATACTGTATAATGCTTCCACATAGAAACAAGTAAGGTAACCCATTGTATACAACAAGCTGTTCTGCTCTCTGTGTTGGGATATAAATTTCTGCCTTCAGTAGCAATCAGTCTTATATTTTTCCATTTCTAATAAATCAGTTTGTGTTTGATATTGTTTTGGAAATATAATCTTGCCTGCTTTGAAAGTCGATTCACAGTTTGTGTTTCTGGGATCTAATGCGATGATTACTGTATTTTCAAGTAATTAATATAGCACATTACTCCGTCGTTGGGCCAGCTTCATCATAAGCGCTCTGTAAACTTGCTCTCTCTTTCACCTTCTAAAAACGATTTCATGATTATTAATTGTTTTAACCACCCCATTGGATTGTCAGCATGGACATAACTTATTTAACCTTTTTCTCAGTGGCACTGTTTTTATGATGTTGTTTCTTTTTTAGGAAAAACTGCATTTTGCTGTTAAAAATCATATATCTTCTAACCAAGAATATCATGAATTTGTTGAATATTCTTTTCGCTTCATACTGTCTTCTACTGTTTTTTTAATGCATGGATTAGATGCCTTCTTATAAGCTACATCAATGAAAAATTTATCTTATTTTTACTGAACAAATGCTATTTCATTTTCCATGACATTTTTATTATCACCTGTCACATCAACGTGACTCATATGCTCTATTTTATCCTCTAGGGATGCAAAAGAACAACAAATAAAGTTTCCATCACTGCTGGCTTTTCAAGTTCTTTTTAGCATATTGGGTTGTACAATGTTTGGGATTTTGGTTTATACTCTCTGTACCGATGGTTCACCATTTCGCAAGGAGCTCTTGACCCCGTAAGTTCTCTATTCAAGTTCTTGTTATTTGTTTAAGGGCTTTCGATCTTTCAATCTTTTAAAATAGGAGATCCATAGAGTAAATTTGTTATGATGCTGCCATTGTTGTCTCGAAAATTGTTTCAGATTACCTTTCAGAGTACACAGTATGTATCATCTTGTGATTTACGATAGTACGAGTAGGATAAATTAGGCTTCTTGTGTATGCTGTGTGCAGGGTTTTTAATTGTTTGTACTTGTATTGTATTTTTGTTTTTTTTCCCTTTGAAACATGAGGGAGGGAATTAGACAACACATGATCTAAAAAAAGCCTTTCCCAGGTGGTTGTTAATGGGGGCAAACTTGAAGGGATCTTCTTGCAATAACCTTGAAAAACCCAAGGAATTGTGATGAAGATGTTGGGACCAAGTTGGCTGAAGGAGTTTTTGCAGATGCAGGAAGTTGTTTTGAAGAAGCTGATGTTTTTGAAGTTGCTGATCGTAAGAAGTGTGCTGGAAGAATTGTCTTTTGTTGATCAACTTTTATAAACTTAACCTTACAAAAATCACTTTGTTAAAGTTTCCAACATTTGCGATAAGACAGATTTGGTTTTGGACGAAGAAGACCGGACAAAGTTTTCTTAACGAAGTCCATTGGTTGAAATGCTGGAAGTTCATCTTCAACAGGTTCGGACAAACAAGGTTCGAACAAACACAGTGTTGTCAAAGGCGTGCGCCTTGTGCGCCAACCCCTGAGGCGGTGAAGCGCAAGGCGCCGTAGAGGCGCACCGGTTTCTTTTGCTGCGGAAATTGAGCGAAACAGAGGAGGGAAATCGTGGGGTGAAAATCGCGGGCGACTGGATGGAAATCAGGGTGGCTGCGGGGTGGCGATGAAAATTCAGGGTGCAGTGCAGCAGTGAGGGAGATCGCGAAAATCGTGGGTATGAGGGAAGGATGGAAATCGAAGGTGTAGCAGAGGGCGATCGCGTAAATCATGGATAGGATGGATGGAAATTGGGGTGCAGCGGTGAGGGTGCTAGCGGAAATCCTAAGTATACTCAAAATCGGGTATATTTTTTTCTGAAAAATGAGCATGTATAATATAGCGTTAAATATATTATTTAATATATTAATAAAATAATTGAACCATACTCTATAAAATTAGAATCATCACGTCCAAAATACACAGCGTCCAAAATACAAATCACGTTGCATCAGCAGCAGGCATTCGACGACGCGTAGTAGCAGGCATCCGGCGACACGCGGTGATGATGAAGCTTTTCATTAATGATGAAACTTCCATTGATTGATGATTTTTATGTTTAGGTTCTCAAGGATTGATTATGATTTGGTTAAAAATCATCGATATGTATTTTAATTTGTATTATTTTGATTGAATTTAAGTTTTTTTTATTTTAAATATGGTTGAAAACTTTACATATTTAATTATGTGCGCGTGCGCCTTAATTGTACCTCGCGTTGCGCCTCACGCCGCATCCCCAAGCGGCCTTTGTGCCTTATTGCGCCGCGCATCTTTGACAACACTGAACAAACAAGGTTCGGACAAACAAATCTGGCGATGCTTTGATGTTCTCAAAGTTTCCAACTTCATGAGTTACAAAATCTTATGATCCAAGCGTTTTGTAGTAACGGGTATAATTTTGTTTGCTTAGGGTATACAAAGTTCTTATTATGAAGTTCTATGAAATCATTGGACAAGCTTTTTGTAGAAAGTCCATCCAACAGAGAAAGGGGGTATGAAGGCAAAGTTTGAAACATTCTATTCCATGTTGTTGGAAGGAAGAATTTGTTTAAAGTCCATCGGACGTACGAAGTCCCATCAAACAAAGATTCACCGGACAAACCTTTTTGAAGAAAAGTTGGGGTTGTGCAAAAGTAAAGCTGATGAAGGATGACGCTAGATGAAGTCCAACTCGGATGAAGTCCATCAGACGTACAAATTCGTCGGTTGAAGTTTTTTGTTGCAATGATCGGTCGAAGATAGTCTCTAGGAGATGTCTTCCAAAATTTTCCTATGAAGTCTTGTTGGATCATCGGGCGGACTCTCACCAGACAGAGAAATTCTTTGGAGTTTTTCGATCAAACATCTGTCGGATGAAGTTTGTGAAGTGAAGTTCTTTATGAAGGTTTCGTAAAGATATCAAATGTGACGATGATGAGCTGATCGTTCAACGCTCATAAATCATGAAGTATGTGATGCTTGCAAATGGGAAGAAAGTTTGTTAAAGTTCCTTAACACTAAATTAAGGAAATTCGAAGAAGTGGTTGCTGGAGATTTCGCGAAGCTTCAAAAATAGTCTAGAAGCTTTGAGAAGATTTCGGGAAATTGGTTTGAGCGGGTGATTTGGATTTTGAATTTTTATCGAGTGGGAAATTAAATTGTTTTTCCCGCCTATGCTCCCTCGAATGTGACTACAAAGGGGTGCAAGTACAAAGTACAAATGTACTGTTCACACGTGCGCAAAAAGGCTGAAGTGGCAGAATTGATTTTGTATAGATACATTGGACGAACATGACATCAGACGAACTTCTGTTAGCTAGAGTTTTGAGCAGGATGTTTCCAACCCAAGGAATCTCTTGGTTGAAGTAAATAAGAAGTTTGTAATGAACAAAGAGGTTGTGATCAGGGTTCACTGGATGAACTTTTATATCGGGTGAAATCTGACAGACTGGGCGTAAGGAAGTTACAGAGTTTCTAAAAGGGTATCATACAAACTTTTCGGACAAACTTTTCGGACGAACGCCCAACTAACTGAAGAGGTTCTTACCTGCTGTTGGGTAAGAAAGTGAAGAAGTTTTGCAAGAATAACAAAAATGGAGTTTGTACAAGCAACATAGTGACAACATTCTGAGCCTGTTGGTGAAGGTTTTTAAAGTTACGAAATCTTTGTTACATCTTTATCTGTGTGGAAAGAACATGCACTGTTCTTTTGATCATAGTGCATCACAAGTGTAAGAATATTCCTTGCTTGCTGTAACCACATAAACAAGATTATTTTCTAATGGATTGTGTGGTATTATATTATTTCCAACCCATGCCAAGGACTAGGTATTCTTGCTGAGTAGTGAACTTTGTAAATACTTGTGTTTCTGTGGGTGTGTTTGGATGCTTGTTTTTCAGCAAAGTTATGACTCTTTAACAGGAGGCGAATGTTCTTTCATAAGAAAGAAAAAATTGTAAAAAGAAGAAGATCACTGATTTACCCCCTCTCCCTCTCAGTGATGTCATTAGTCTTTTCAATTAGTATTAGAGGGAAGGTTCTCTTCGTTGTCTCTTTGTTGAAGTTGGAAGACAAGAGAAGTTGATATGGATGTTCAAAATTTTGTGAAAAGTAAAGAGATTTCGGTTTTCGATGGAAAGAATTATCATATCTAGAAAGATAGAATGTTTCCATCTCTTATGTCTCTTGGTTATGGAGTTTTTGAAGCTATAACATATGGTTTCTCTCCTCGTGTTGAGAATGTTAACAGCATCTGATAAGAAAAATTTGGAGAATGATGGGCGAGCCATAAATGTTATTCTATCCTCACTCTTTGAAAGTGAGTTTCTTAGAGTTAAAAGAGTTGGATCTGCCAAAGACATTTGAGAGAAGTTAAAGAACATCTATGAAGGGAATACGGAAGTTAAAAAAGCAAAGTTACAAATCTGGAGGTTGAAGTACGAAGATCTCAAAATGAGTGATTATGAATCTGTTGGTGATTTCTTTACGAGGGTGAATTACATTGTAAGCACTATAAGATGTCTTGGTGAGAAGTTGGAAGATTCAACCGTAGTTGAAAAGATATTACGAATTCTTCCTGATAAGTTTGATTCAAAAGCTTCATCCTTGGAAGATAGAGATCCTGAAACTTATCTCTGGATGATCTACACAACACTCTCATGACATGAAATGAGAAGAGAGAAAGTTATGAAAAGTAAAGAAGCTGATCGAGAAATTTCCTTCGAAGCTGTCAAGGAAGGAAAATCTAAGAAAGTGCTTGAAGATTAAGAAGTTAGTGACTCCGACACCAAAGGCGAGGTCAATAACATTTTTGATGAATTGATGTCATTGTTTTCTAAAAATGTGAAAAGGGGCACAAGAAAATAGAAAGGGAAGTTACTGCTGAAATGTTTTGGCTACAGAGCTATTTAGCACTTTGATGCAAATTGCCCTTGGAATAAGGAAGATGAAGAAAGTGATGGAGATTACAGAAAATCGAGAAAATCAAGAAAATCTTTTAAGAAGAAAGCAAACAAATCCAAATCCCTTTTAAAAGGGAAATGATAAAATGTTTTCTAAATCCAAAAGAAACTTTTTGTCTAAAGATGACAAGATGACAACAGTGAAGAAGATGCTGAAAACTTCAGTGATAAAGATGCTGAAAATACTTTTATTCCAAAATGAATGATGAAAAGTAAACCGGTGATGGAAGTAATAGTTATGAAGAAGAGACTCAGTTGGAGTTTGCTCTAAAAAGAGAGTTGAAAGGATGTCTTCGAAAGATTGTAAGACTTGAAAGAGAGATAATAAGTTGAAAAAGGAAAATCCTACGACAGACAATGAAGAATCTTTTTTTGAAGAAAAATTCAAGTTTCTTAAGAGATTGATGTTCTGAAGATGACTCTTGATGAAGAGAAAAATCTTAATATCGAACGATGAGCTTGAAGAAAAGTTGAAGTCAAAAGAGGAAGAGTCAAAACTTACTCGACAAAAACTTGCTTACTAAAGTTGAGCAAGAAATTTGCAAATTTCCAAACTCCAGTTAGAGAAGTTGGTGAAAGTTCTGAAATATGCAAGCCAACGAAGGATCAACAAAAGTTATCCTCAAATGTTGATAAGAAGAATGAAGATGTTCAGAAGAATAAGAAAGCTGAGAAAACCATGTATGCAGCCAAAATCAACAAAGTTGAAAAATCTGAAGTTTCTAACATTTTGATGTCTGAACCAAAAGCAGCTACTACTGATGATTCTTTTGAGGCTATAAGAAGAAGTCTAAGTCGAAAAAGAAAATTTCAGAAGATAACAAAATTTTTGAGGTACAACAAAGTTTCAAAGTGAGAAATAATAAAATTGATGAAAAGTAGGTTTACAACTCCAGATAGTATGGAAGTCTCAGAGGAAATATTTCTCCTATGGTTACTGTTGGTATTGTGTGGGATTTGATCATATAACGAATATGTGAAAGATGTGAGCTGCCTAAACGTCTTGCAAAAGAGTGTCTTGTTATGTTGCCGGCACAACAAAGTTTTTACAATGATTCTCAAATGCTGGATGTGAAGAAAGTTAAGGCAAGGAAAAAACTCCGTTGTTGAAACTGCGCTCAAAGCTACTGTTTCCGACACTTTCGCCGGGGTGCGCATCCGTCTGTTTCGGAGGACGCGATGTTGTTGCCCCACATTTTCGCTTTCCAAAGGCGAGCGATATCCGTCGCTTTTTCAGGGACGTTTGCTCCTTGATCGAAACGAGATGATGGGATGTCGGTTCCTCCTTCCGTGGATTCCTCCTCGGAACTCGTTACCTTGTCCGGGTCTCCCTCATAGATTAAGACGTTGTTCGCGAAACTCTTTCCGATGCCATGTCTTCATGGACGCCGGTTAATTACACTGCTTCTGTCAAGACATTCCTAGGGGTCCGGTCAGGGCAGCAACCTTCGGTCGGGGGAGTAGTCACATTGGACATCACTGGCGTGTCTGGACGCTGGAACACTGTCGCGTCTAGGTTTCTTCCCCTTATTATAGAGCTTCTCGAGGGCGCGGAAGCCCGAGGCGTCCCACGTCGAATGCGGGGAATTATTTGCCATAGACATGTTTCTGAGGTTTTCCTCAGCTTCCCATGTTTGACACAGGGTATGCCGCGAGTTTAACGTCTAGCGGAGACGGATCAGACTGATTGGAAAACTGACTGGAGTGGATCAGATGGGTGCAATTCCTGGAGGGGACACTGATGCTAGGGTTAATGCGTAGTTAGGTACCCGATTACTGCTCGGGGCAGTGAAGAGGTGAGTGACATGATCTCATCGGGATGTGGCGACCTAGGTAAGAATTAGGATGAATATGGTGAGTTAAATGCAGTGGTAGGGGAATGAGATGGAGTCGACGCGAGGGCGACGATGATGTTGGACTTGAGCATCGAAGAGACTTCCTACGCATCCCTGTGGCGGGGAATCAAAGTCCACATAGTTCAGGATGGGGTATAGGATTGGGATGTGTGTAGAGGACAGCGACTCGATAATATACTGGGGCTTACGCGTGGTTAGCAGCCCGAGGATAGTCTGACGCCACTGGGACGGACCAAGGATGTGGGTCCCAACTGTTGGAGTTGGTGGCCTAGAACCAACTACTTTGTACTTTATTCATTAAATAAACACCTTATCACATATTGATTGTTCTTCTGCGTGACAATGCATGTGATAATGTCCCAAGGATAGCTGTTGCATTAAAGGGTTATAGCGGATCCCTGCTATGATGAGAATCCGGAAGTGCCATAACACTGTTCTTGAATATATGTTCTATGGCCGGATGATGTTATTTGAGGGACACAAATAATACAGGCCATTAGGGGTGAGAGACTCATAAAATTTTGAGCCAACTTCTCATGGTGTGCGCCCTTGGTAATATCTAGAAGGATATTATGAGAACAAGACCCGCCAGTAGGAAATCCACATTTCATAGTGTCATTGGATGTTCCTATTTGCGGACGTGTGTATTGGTCCTTGGACTTTAAGATTATTATTAATGAGTATTACAACTCGCGTGCTTAGATGTATTGACGAAAACTGTGACGACACACTGTTCGAAGTGAGGTAGGATACGTTGGGTGCGTCACGAGTAATACTACATTAATAGATAATACGAGAAATGATTTGTTCATTCTGTTTCATAACGAAAGTAGATATCTCAGGCCCTATGATGGAATTGATATAGCCTAAATAAATCCATGGTCATGGTAAGGAATGAGCGAGTTCAATTCCGGAAAATCAAAGAAAGAATAATCGAGCACATGAGTTGATGACACTAGCATGCAACCCACTTGATTCGAGATATCGTGACAAAGGGATTATATTACACGGTAAGCGTTCGTATGAGGTGACATGTCATTGCGGCGTTAACTTCTTTCTCTATGGGTGCCTCGGCGTGTTGCTAGACGCTAACCTTGGACTTTAGGCGAACTCTGCCTAATGCCACTGAGAAAGAGGCCTAGAGGGTCATACACTAAGTGTGTCCATGTATCTCAGTTAAATATTAATTTAACAAGTTCAATAAAGATTATTCCCGACTGTGGTTTAATAATTATTTAAGGATGCCTGGTCGCATTTATTTCGACACTAGTTATTCAAAAAAATATATTGTAGGCGAAATACTATATATTTATTAGCGAGTAATGCAGTTATATTTATTTAAGAAATAAATAGCTATTACTTAAGGTCTAATAAATGTGGTGGAGGAAATAAAGAAAAATGAAAACAAGATAAACACGCCGTGTACATTGAATGTACATGCCGTGTATTAATGATTACATGCCGTGTAGTTTTTCCAGTCGGGATTTTGAGGATATAATATCGTTTTATTAAATGATATTTATTATAATCAGCGTGGACGCATGTCAAGGAATTAATCATTCGACATGAGGGTTTTCAATAAGAGTTAATGAAAATAAATAAAACGCGCAACGCGTTTATTTATTGTCATAACTTTCAACCTCAAACCCGATTATAAATATCCTCACAACCCGAACACTTTTCCAGAGAGAATCGTTGTGCACAACAATTTTGGAGAATTCTCTCAAGGTCGAAAGAACTCCTTCCTCCAAGAACGCTCTCAAGATTGAGAGAGATCCTCCTCCATCTGATCAAGGCGATCTAAGGCGGACAACGCAAGCAAAAGCTTCTCCACGCCAGTGTTGGATTGGTGTTGCCCGATCCGGTTGGGCCGAATGCTTGTGGCCCGCAACTATCGGCACTGTAGCATCTCTGACCACTGTAGCGGTGCGGACTTCGGGGTCAACAGTACTGTAGCGCTTTTGACTTCCAGCCGGCAGACACTGTAGCACTTTTGACAAAGTGAGTCGCCGATCACTGTAGCAACGCGGACTACTATTCAGAACAGTAGACCGTCTTCTTCATATGTAGCCCATTTCGGGCTAGGGTTTGTAATGCTGGAAATCCTCTGTAATTTCTGTGCTCCCGAATCATAGTGAAAATCTGCCTCTCCCGTGGACGTAGGGATTTTTCCCGAACCACGTAAATCGTCGTGTTCTTTGTTGCTTTTCTTTCTTTCGTTTTCTCGTTTTTCTGTCGTTCTGTCTCCCGGTGATTCCGCAACAGCCAGCACCCAGAGATTCTTTTGGCGACGTCCAGAGATACGTGGTGCACGTGTGGATCACCGCTAGAGCAAGTCTACACTTAGCTTCTGCGATGCAACGACGAATCACATCGGATTGTGACCGGAGACATCAACGAAGAAAGAATTCCATCAAGGTAATTTTTGTCAATTAATTAAATTAATTATAACCAACATATGATGATCCTGTCTTTATGGTTCTGGGACTCCCTCTTTCTTTTTTGTTCTTCGTTCTATTCCGAAGATCCGGCGTTTTATTATCGTGACAGATCTCGGATTGATCGTTGTTAACGCTAAAATTAAAGTTGGGTACACTCACCAACGCGCTTCCGCTGCGCCCGGAATCTACACCAACAAAGGGATGACAACGACTTACCGTCGATTGGAGTATCACAACGGCTTACCACTGGTTGGGGTTCCAACGGCTTATCGCTGGTTGGGGTTCCAACGACTTATCGCTGGTTAGGGTTGACAACGGCTTACCGCCGAATAGGGTTCTAACGGATTATCGCTGATTGGGGGACAGTTTAGTGTCATGTGGGACAAAAAAAGGGCGTACAGTTTAACGTCATGCAGGACAGGGGTGGACCGACGTGAAGCAGTCTGGACCGATGAGAATTGGGCTTGAACCTCAGGGAGGCTTCCTACGTATCTTGCTTTGGCAAGGATCAAAGTCCCCGTAGTTCGGAAGTGTTTGGTGAACCGACGTGAAGGGGGTCGGGACCAATAGGTGTTGGGCTTGAACCTCAGGGAGACTTCCTACGTATCTTGCCTTGGCAAGGATCAAAGTCCCCGTAGTTCGGAAGTGTTTGGTGAACCGACGTGAAGGGGGTCGGGACCAGTAGGTGTTGGGCTTGAACCTCAAGGGGGCTTTCTACGTACCCTGCCTTGACAAGGATCAAAGTCCCCGTAGTTCGAAAGTGTTTGGTGAACCGACGTGAAGGGGGTCGAGACCAGTAGGTGTTGGGCTTGAACCTCAGGGAGGCTTCCAACGTACCTTGCCTTCACGTAGTTCGGAATGGTGTGGGGCTTACACTCTAGGGCAACCCAAAGAGGATGCCATGGTCAATGCTTACTCTAAGCCCACGTGAGTCATACTTGTTGGATTGGTGTAGCTTGATCCGGTTGGGCCGAATGCTTGTGGCCCGCAACTGTCGTGGGTCGAGCTCCGCGGTGAGCTCATTGGGGGTTGCAGTGGGCAACGCGCCCCTGCTCTGGGGGTCCGGGGGCCGAATGCTTCCGACCCAATTTTTTTGGCACTGTAGCAATGCTGACCACTGTAGCAGAGCTGACTGACCGACACCGTCAGACACTGTAGCGGTGTGGACTTCAGAGTCAACTTCACTGTAGCACTTTTGACTTCCAGCTGACAGTCACTGTAGCGCTTTTGACAAAGTTGGCCGCCGTTCACTGTAGCGACGCGGACTCACCTTTCCGAACAGTGATCATCTTCTCCATTGTTTTATAGCCCATTTTCGGGCTAGGGTTACTACTGAAAAAATCCTCTGTAATTTTGTGCTCATGAATAGTGAAATTCTGCCTCTCCCGTGGAAGTAAGGATTATTCCCGAACCACGTAAATCGCTGTGTTCTTGTTGCTTTCTTTTCTTTCGTTTTCTCGTTTCTGTCGTTGCGTCTCCCGACGATTCCGTAACAACTGGTATCAGAGGGAGGTTCGGAATTCTCCAACGATGGCTCTGGATGAAGGCAAAGTGAAGATCGATCGCTTCGATGGAACTGATTTCAGTTTCTGGAGGATGCAGATCGAGGATTATCTTTATCAGAAAAAAATGCACTTGCCACTTTTGGGTGTGAAGCCAGCGGACATGGAGAAATCGGAGTGGGAGCTACTGGATCGACAGGTTCTGGGTGTCGTGCGCCTGACGTTGGCCAAAACCGTGTCGTTCAACATCAGAGAGGAGAAGACGACGATGGACCTGATGAAAGCCCTCACAAATATGTACGAGAAGCCGTCTGCTGCAAACAAGGTGCATTTGATACGACGATTGTTCTACCTGAAAATGGTTGAAGGGAGAACTGATGCAGATCATATCAACGAATTCAATACCATCATAAGTCAGTTGTCATCAGTGGACGTTGATCTTGGTGATGAGGTATGTGCGCTGGTTTTACTATCTTCGTTACTAGAGAGTTGGGAAGCAACTGTAACAGCTGTGAGCAGCACTTCGGGGAATACGAAGATGACTCTGAATGATATACGAGACCTAATCTTTAGTGAGGATGTTCGAAGAAGAGAATCAAGCATATTCTCTGGTTCTGCTTTGAACGTTGAAGGAAGAGGAATGTACCCACAGCGGGACAATCGTAGAGGACGATCGAAGTTAAGAGGAAAGAGCAGAGACAAGGCAAAGGGGCCTGGTCCTACTTGCTGGACATGCGGGAAGAAAGGACATGTCAAGAAGGAGTGCAGAGATAACCGTAAGGGACCTGAAACCAGTGGAGCAAACACAACAGCTGAAGGAACTGATGACGTGCTGCTGTTGAGCGTGGACAGCCCAATGGAGTCTTGGATTTTAGACTCTGGGGCGTCTTTCCATGCTACATCAGAGAAGGGATTTCTGGAAAATTACGTTTCTGGAAATTTCGGCAAGGTACATCTTGCTGATGATGAGCCCTTGCAGATTGTGGGGAAAGGAGATGCACGGATCAAGACCAATAGTGGGAGTCTACTGGTTCTGGAAAACGTGAGGTATATCCTTGGCTTGAGAAGAAACCTTATTTCTGTCAGACAACTTGATGATGCAGGGTTGAGTACCACATTCACTGGTGGTGCATGGAAGATCACCCGAGGAGCTATGATCATAGCTCGGGGAGCAAAGAATGGAACCCTATACAACATGACAGAAACTTGCATAGACATGGCTGCATCACTCAAAGCTGTAGGAGATTCACAACTGTGGCACAACATGCTAGGCCACATGAGTGAGAAGGGGATGAAGGTGGTGACAACAAAATGGTTGCTACCAGAGCTGAAGTCAGTGGAAGTTGGCCTATGTGAAGATTGTATCTTCGGAAAGCAGAAAAAGGTGTCTTTTGCAAAAGGAGGCAGAACACCAAAGGCTGGGAAACTGGATCTGGTGCACACGGATGTTTGGGGACCTGCACCGATACATTCTCTTGGAGGGTCACAATACTATGTGACATTTATCGATGACTCAACAAGGAAGGTATGAGTTTACTTTCTGAAAAGTAAATCTGATGTGTTTAAAATGTTTCAGAAGTGGAAGGTCATGGTGGAGAATGAGTCAGGAGCTAAGCTGAAATGCTTGAGGTTTGACAACGGTGGAGAGTATGGCAGTCAAGAATTCATAGAATTCTGTTCGGATAATGAAATTCGGTGGGAGAAGACTATCCCAGGAACACCACAGCAGAATGGTGTGGCAGAGAGGATGAATAAGACATTGAATGAACGTGCCAGAAGTATGAGGTTACACTCAGGGTTGCCCAAAACCTTCTGGGCTGATGCAGTGAACATGGCAGCGTATCTGATCAATAGGAGTCCATCTGTGCCAATGGGAGAACGTCTACCCGAGGAGCTCTGGTCTGGTAAGGAGGTAAAACTCTTACATTTAAGAGTCTTTGGTAGTTTGAATTATGTACACATTGATGCTAACTCAAGGGACAAGCTTGATGCTAAGTCCAAGCCATGTTTCTTTATTGGCTATGGTGCTGATGAGTTTGGTTACCGCTTTTGGGATAATCATAAGAAGATGGTCGTCAGGAGCCAGAACGTGGTATTCAATGAAGGTGTCATGTACAAAGGTCGTTACGTAGCTGAAGATGAAAATGGAAACATTGAATCAGAGTGTAAAGAACAAGTGGAGCTTGAAGGTGTATCTGAGCTTGAGAGATCCGAACCGGTGGAACCTACTACTCCAGTGGAGTTGAGGAGATCATCAAGGGTGAGAAGGTCTGTGCAGAGGTATTCACCATCATTGCATTATCTATTACCAGACCAGAGCTCCTCGGGTAGACGTTCTCCCATTGGCACAGATGGACTCCTATTGGTCAGATATGCTGCCATGTTCACTGCATCAGCCCAGAAGGTTTTGGGCAACCTTGAGTGTAACCTCATACTTCTGGCACGTTCATTCAACGTCCTATTAATCCTCCAGAAGGCCTGTGCAAAGGTATTCACCACCATTGCATTATCTATTATTGACTGACGGTGGAGAACCAAAATGCTTTGAAGAGGCAATGCAGCTGAAGGAGTCAAGCAAGTGGGAGCTGGCTATGAAGGAGGAGATTTCCTCATTGCATGACAACAACACTTGGGAGCCGACACCTTTGCCAACAGGAAAGAAAGCATTGCAGAACAAGTTGGTCTACCGGATTAAGGAAGAACATGATGGCAAGAGGAGGTTTAAGGCAAAGCTGGTGGTGAAAGGCTTCCAACAGAAGGAGGGAGTGAATTTCACGGAAATATTCTCACCAGTAGTGAAGCTTACCACCATTCGTGTGGTTCTCAGTATTGTGGCGTCAGAGGACTTGCACCTTGAGCAGTTTGATGTCAAGACTGTTTTCCTTCATGGAGATTTGGAGGAAGATATCTACATGCAGCAGCCAGAAGGATATGTAGAGTCTGGAAAGGAAGACGTGGTGTGCAAACTCCAGAAGAGCTTATATGGATTGAAGCAGGCAACGTGGCAGTGGGACAAGAAGTTTGATTCATTTATGTCTAAAAATGAATATAAACGATGTGGCATGGATCAGTGTTGCTACATCAAGTCCTTTGGTGATGAATACATTATATTGCTTTTGTATGTGGATGACATGCTCATTGCAGGATCTTGTATGCAGAGAATTAATGAGCTGAAAGGGCAGTTGGCTGAGGAGTTTGAAATGAAAGATCTTGGAGAAGCTGACAAAATTCTGGGGATGAAGATCAAGAGAGACCGCAGAGCCGGAACATTGATGTTGTCACAGACTGATTACGTTGGAAAGGTTCTGAAAAGATTCAGTATGATGGAAGCAACGACAATCTCTATTCCCTTGGCGAGCCATTTCAAACTATCAAAGGAGCAATCACCGAAGACGACAGAAGAGGTGGAGTACATGACAAAAGTTCCATACGCATCAGCTGTTGGAAGCCTGATGTATGTCATGGTCTGTACTCGACCTGACATCGCTCATGCAGTGGGAGTTGTGAGCAGGTATATGACTAACCCTGGAAAGCAACATTGGGAAGCTGTGAAGTGGATACTGAGGTACTTAAAGGGCAGCAAGGAGGTATCTCTGTGCTTTGGGAAAGAAAATTCATTGCAGGGGTATGTGGATGCTGACCTTGGAGGCGATGTCGACAGCAGGAGGAGTACCATGAGTTATGTTTTTACCTGTGGAGGAACTGCGGTAAGTTGGATATCACAATTGCAGAAGGTGGTGGCTTTATCCACTACAGAGGCATAATACATTGCTGTAACAGAAGCTGGGAAAGAGATGATTTGGCTGAAGAACTTCTTGGATGAATTGGGAAGAAAGCGAGAAGAGAATGTATTGCACTGTGACAGTCAGAGTGCTATACATCTTGCAAAGAACCCAATGTTTCATGCCCGGACGAAGCACATTCAGTTGAAGTACCATTTCATCAGAGGTTTGATACAGGATGGGTTGCTGACTTTGCAGAAGATCTTTGGAACCAACAATCCGACAGACATGTTGACAAAGCCTATGGTGATACAGAAGTTGAGGCACTGCTGTGCCTCTATTGGTCTCCACTGATGAACGGAGGATGAGAGGCAGAATGATGGAGGACCTGATGGGAGCATAAGAGGAAAACAGTTTGTATTTCATGAATCTGTGAATGGGAAGCATGCCACTGGTGAGTGAAGAAGAGGAAGAACTCAGATTAAGTAAGTTGTTTTCATCAGTTGCATTGAAGCATAGCAGTGCAGTGGATCAAGCTCCAAGTGGGAGATTGTTGGATTGGTGTAGCCCGATCTGGTTGGGCCGAATGCTTGTGGCCCGCAAATGTCGTGGGTCGAGCTTTGCGCTGAGCTCGTTGGGGGTTGCAGGGGGCAACGCGCCCTTGCTCCTGGGGTCCGGGGGCCGAAGGCTCCCAGCCCATTTTTTTTGGCATTGTAGCAATGCTGACCACTGTAGCAGAGCTGACCGATCGACACCGACAAGCACTGTAGCGGTGTGGACTTCGGAGTCAACTTCACTGTAGCACTTTTGACTTCTAGTCGGCAGTCACTGTAGCGCTTTTGACAAAGCTGGCCATCGTTCACTATAGCGACGCGGACTTGCCTTTCCGAACAGTGATCGTCTTCTCCATTGTTTTATAGTCCATTTTCGGGCTAAGGTTACTGAAAAAATCCTCTGTAATTTTTTGCTCCCGAATAGTGAAATTTTGCCTCTCCCGTGGACGTATGGATTATTCCCGAACCACGTAAATCGCTGTGTTCTTGTTGCTTTCTTTTCTTTCGTTTTCTCGTTTCTGTCGTTGCGTCTCCCGACGATTCCGTAACAATACTCGGTGTGAGAAACAAGAGGCAGCAAAGCCTTGACGATCACGTCACGAAAGGTGCGTTCGTGGGAAGTGGAAGTGGGGCTTACACGTGGTTAGTCGCCCAAAAAGGAAACATGGGCTTACACATGGTTAGCGGCCCAAAGAGGAAACAGGGGCTTACACGTGGTTAGCAGCCTAGAGAGATGGAGATTGGGACTTACTCCAGGATGGAGGTCCGAGTGGAGGTAAGGCCCAGTGGGAGAGGGATTTGGCACGGAAGAGAGGAGAGTTCCGGTGCCCATCCCCCCCTCTGGTCCTTGGCACGGAAGAAGAAAGGGGGGAGTAAGGGTACTACCTCCTGCAAGAAAGCTAGGGGCTTACACCAAGGTGGTTGCCCTTCCCCGCGGACATGTGCCGCTCCGACAAAGAGGATCTCATTCCACGTGAGGAAGATCTCACTCCCGTGGAGACGAGCGAGCGTAGAGAATGTCTGAGATGGGGCTCCCCGTGTAGAAGGCACGAGGTGAAGCCACAGTTTAACGTCATGTGCTGAGGACGATGATGCTTGGCAGTTTAACGTCCTGCAGCTCGGACGAGGCGGGTTTACTCCGCACCCCTAGGACTTACATAACTGATACCCGCTCGCCCTTGGGGAAGGGAAAGCATCAACTATGCCGTGGTGAGGGGGTGTCGTGGAGTGATCTATTGAGGGGCCCACATTAGCATGACTATGCGAATAATCAATAGCCGTTAGCGTGCCTGAGTGCTGTTAAGAAGCGACAATGGTGAATGGGGCTTACGCATGGAAGCTGCTCGGGTGCCGCTATGGAGCGACAATGGTGAATGAGGCTTACGCAAGGAAGTTGCCCAGGTGCCGCTATAGAGCGACAATGGTGAATGAGGCTTACGCAAGGAAGTTGCCCAGGTGCCGCTATAGAGCGACAATGGTGAATGGGGCTTAGGCAATGAAGCTGCCTGTGTGCCGCTATGGAGCGACAATGGTGAATGGGGCTTACTTAATGAAGCTGTCTGTGCGTCGCTATGGAGCAACAATGGTGAACGGGGCTTACGCAAAGAAGTTGCTCAGGTGCCGCTATGGAGCGACAATGGTGAATGAGGTTTACGCATGGAAGTTGTCCGGGTGCCACTATGAAGCGACAATGGTGAATGGGGCTTACGCAAGGAAGCTACCCGAGTGTCGCTATGGAGCGGCAATGGTGAATGGGGCTTACGCAGTGAAACTGTCCGGGCGCCGCTATGGAGCGGCAATGGTGAATGGGGCTTACGCAATGAAGCTGCCCTTGTGCCGCTATGGAGTGACAATGGTGAATGGGGCTTACGCAAGGAAGCTGCTCAGGTGCTGTTATGGAGCGACAATGGTGAATGGGGCTTACGCACGAAAGCTGCCCGTGTGCCGCTATGGAGCGACAATGGTGAATGGGGCTTACGCTGCCCGGGTGCCGTTATGGAGCGACAATGGTGAATGGGGCTTACGCAATGAAGCTGCCCGTGTGCCGCTATGGAGCGACAATGGTGAATGGGGTTACTCAAGGAAGCTGCCCGGGTGCCGCTATGGAGCGGCAATGATGAATGGGGCTTACGCAATGGAGCTGCCCGTGTGTCGCTATGGAGCGACAATGGTGAATAAGGCTTACGCAAGGAAGCTGCTCCGGTGCCGCTATGGAGCGACAATGGTGAATGGGGCTTACGCAAGGAAGCTACCCGGGTGCGGCTATGGAGCGACAATGGTGAATGGGGCTTACGCAAGAAAGCTGTTCGGGTGCCGCTATGGAGCGACAATGGTGAATGGGGCTTACGCAATGAAGCTGCCCGGGTGCTGCTATGGAGCGACAATGGTGAATGGGGCTTACGCAAGGAAGCTGTCCGGGTGCCGCTATGGAGCGACAATGGTGAATGGGGCTTACGCAATGAAGCTGTCCGGGTGCCGCTATGGAGCGACAATGGTGAATGGGGCTTACGCAATGAAGCTGCCCGGGTGCTGCTATGGAGCGACAATGGTGAATGGGGCTTACGCAATGAAGCTGCCCGGGTGCTGCTATGGAGCGACAATGGTGAATGGGGCTTGCGCAAGGAAGTTGCCCGTAATGTCTTCCTCTTGTTTGGCCATGAGGGAATCTCAACTCGCTGGTGGGTTGAGGCATATAATTGGGGCCAACACCTATGCGCAAGTGCACAAGAGGGATAACGCCAAGGGCGTTGGAATCAGTCAGAACAAAGGGAGATGAAAAGTGTGAATCACATGCCCGACATTCGGAACGCGGTGAGGGTGGCGTGACGATGGAGGATAACTGTTGACCGTGTTCGAAACACAACATCCATATCACGTTAGCCTGAATTGGGGACAAACAAATGAGGGTCGACTGTTGACCGTGTTCGAAACACAGGACCTGACTCGAAGTGTCATCCAAAGTCTTACGGGGCGTTGGCCCAGGACGGTAGGTGAGCCGATGCGGCATGGGACCAGGCCGTTAGGGGGTCCCTTAAGACATGAAAGAGGATGATGATACGAATGAATGACACACTAAGCATGAGGTGGAGTGATGAAATGCTCAAACGGTTTCCAATGCTCTTGAAATTACGCCACTGTAATCATGACATGAGGCATCTTATGCTTAGCACATAAGACATCTCTTATCTGGAATAAGAGACATCCTATTATTGAATAATAGGGCATACTACAGTTTATAGTCATGTAGAGAGGACTGTTGGCATCTTATGCATGATGCATAAGGCATCTCTTATTCAGAATAAGAGGCATCTTATATATGTCGTATAGGGTGCACTACAGTTTATAGTCATGTAGATAGGACTATTGGCATCTTATGATTGGCGCATAAGACATCTCTTATTTGGAACAAGAGGTGTCCTATTATTGAATGATAGGGTGTACTACAGTTTATAGCCATGTAGTGGGAACTGTTGGCATCTTATGCCTGACACATAATGCATCTCTTGTTTGGAGGAAGAGGCATCCTATGTTTGTCATATAGGGTGTACTACAGTTTATAGTCATGTAGAGATGATTATTGACATCTTATGCTTGGAGTATAAGGCATCTCTCGTTTAGAGCAAGAGGAATCCTATGTTTGGCACATAAGGTGTACTTCAGTTTATAGTCATATAGATAAGACTATTAGGCATAAGACGCCTAGCAATGACTGGTGTTGGGACTTACGCAAGAGCGGCCCTTTCTGGTTCAACCTGACATAGGAAGTCAAGTGATTGGGTTTGGAGGAGTTGCTTGGGGAATGGTTCGACTCAAGGTACTCAGGGAATTGATGATGAAAACCTCAATTGAAAACACGTGATAGGGACCAAGAGGAATATGTTGACTCAAGGTATTTCATGGTGTTTGGAGGAGTATCTCGAGTCATGGTATTCCATAGGTGGAAGGTTGTTGCGCATAAGGGCTTAATGGAAAATGCCGACGTCCCAGCCCGAAAAGTTCGCGGTGCGACTTTCCATTTTTCATGGAAGTTAGTGACGAAAGCGAAGGGACCGGCCTAGTGTTGAGCTAGAGCGGGGGTGCGGGGGCTCCAGCAAGCGCAGACCTGTATATTGTTGCGCGTAAGATGGGCTACATGCAGGATGGGCTGCGCGCAAGATTGGACTGTGCGGCATAAGTGTGCGCAAGATTCGGCACCTTGGTACTGTTGCGCGCAAGATTGAAGTCTTGCGCGCAAGATTGGAAGTTTTGCGCGCAAGATTGGAAGTATTGCGCACAAGAATGAAGTCTTGCGCGCACATGACTTAGGCAAAAAAGAGGTTAGGCGAGGATCAAACCACTGTGGGCCCGCGCGAAAGCGGACCCATATGGGACCTGTTATGAAAGATCTCACATGGAGGGTTCCATTCTTTCGTGCAGCAGAGTGGAGGCCGTCCTCCGGAGACCTCCCCCGAGGGGAGGGGGGTGCGCTTGTATTTATAAGCGAACCCAGGAGCGGTTGCGCGTAAGATTCCGGGCGTGAAAGTGATCTTACGTGCACTCTGCGGCGGGTGCGCATGCAAAGGGGTGTTTGACGTCGCATTGGGCGTGTAAGAATCTTGCGCGCGGATGCTAATCTTGCGCGCACCTTCCTTAGACGTTTTTCGGGTGGCCTGGGCGGAAGATGACATCTCATTGGGCACGTAAAAGGTTTGCGCAACATGTTGTGTGCAAGATTTTACTGTTGCGCACAAGATTCCATTCTTGTGCGCAAAACCATACATTGCCCCAAAATCGTCCTGGATGACCATTTCCAGCAGCCTGACTTCGAACGGCCATAACTTCTGATATGTAACTCCGTTCGGGCTCCACAACCAGTTAAATTGAAGCTTTCGAAACGAACTATGCTTCGAGATCATGTTTGGAAGCATTCTATGAATTACATGGACGCGTTTTCCAGTGCCAACAGCTACAAAAGGAGAACGACCTTGAATTTTGGATAGTGGGTGTTCTTCACATATGAAAGGAGATTTGAAGTTGTTGAAGAATGTGAAAGATTTTAAAGAAGGTACAATGACTTTTGGCAATGATGAATCACTTAGAATCAAGGACGTTGGATCTGTCATTATTGGGAAAGAAAAGTTAAAATCCAAAAGAGCCTTGTTTGTTGATGGTCTAAAACACAATTTGTTAAGTGTTTCACAATTTTGTGATGAAGATGATGAAGTTGTTTCGAGGAAAGATGGTTTTCTTGTGAAAAGAATAGAAGATGAGAAATTTGTTACCAAAGGCCAATGAACCAAGAGAAATTTGTTTCAAGTTAATTGTGCAAAAAGTTCATACCATCTTAGCGGCATGATGGAAGAAAATCAGCTATGACATAAAATGTTTGGGCACATGTGTCGAAGGAATATATATGCAAGTTAACAGAGAGATAATGTTAGGGATTTCTAGCCTAACACTAGCAGAAACAGAATTGAGAGAGAAATTAACAGAGACAGAACTTGATATTATCAAACTGTAGATCAAATTCTATTATTCCAGAACAGGAAATGTTTACAGCGGTAGTGCGAATACAATTCTTCAGCTGGTTAGAGCGTCTCCGTAGTAGCAGACTGCGAACACTCTTGAAGAGTCGAACTAGAAGGCCACTTCTAGTTCGGTCCGCCAGCTCCAGCTCCTGCTCTAGCCGGTGCGCCTCCCGACGAATTCCTCCGTGTCCCCACTCGAACTCCAGACTCTACTACAAATAGGCAAGGGAAGTAACTAACTTCCCTCGCCACGTCAGCCCCA
Organism: Viscum album; assembly: GCA_963277665.1. Lineage (NCBI taxonomy): Eukaryota > Viridiplantae > Streptophyta > Magnoliopsida > Santalales > Viscaceae > Viscum > Viscum album. The sequence continues at coordinate 1,241,031,018 of OY728153.1, forward strand.
CCTGCCACGTCATATTAATACTATGCCTTCCCCCTCCTTTGATAAGTGTGAAGGATGGGAGACCTGGTACCGGTATTAATATCGGACCGACTGCTAACAATTCTCCCCTTCTCAAAATTCACCTTGTCCTCAAGGTGGAAGTCAGGAAACTGTTCAAGGAAAAAATCGACATCCACCCATGTAGATTCGTCGGACGAGAGGCCCTGCCATCTAACTAAACAAAGACCATTGGAGGTACCAGGTTGGATTTTAAAATCCAAAATTTCAGCGGGGACAATATGAGAAACCGGTCCATCTTCAACTATATTAGGCAAGTGTTCATGAACGGGATGGTTCCCAATAGCTCGTTTAAGCTGGGACACATGAAAAACGGGATGGATACGGGTGCCCTCTGGTAAAAGAAGTCTGTAGGCAGCAGGACCGTGACGAGACTGCACTGGGTAGGGGCCATAAAACCGAGCAGAAAGCTTGGGGCAAAACTTTTTAGCTGCCAGAGTTTGAACATGGGGACGCAACTTAACATAGACAAGATCACCCTCCTGAAATTGTTCGTCACGCCGGTGTTTATTAGCGTTATGGACCATGAACTGTTGGGCGCGGAAAAGGTTTCGTCGAAGATGTACCAAAACTGTATCTCGATCAGTGAGTACTTGGGCCACAAACTCAACAAGAGTCTCCCTAGGAATATAACGAGGTATAATTGGTGGTTGACGTCCATAAACAACCTCGAATGGTGTCATTTGGGTTGCCAAATGAGAGGCAGTATTATAGCAATATTCTGACCATGGTATCCAACGGGCCCAAGAAAGAGGACGCTTTGAAGCAAAACATCGCAAATAGGTTTCGAGACAACGATTAACAATCTCAGTCTGGCCATCCGTTTGTGGATGGTACGAAGAACTCATCTTCAAAGTTGTCCCCTCCAAACGAAAGAGTTCCTTCCAAAAATTACTAACAAATAAAGGATCACGATCACTAATGATCGATTGTGGAAAACCATGTAGTCTAGCAATTTCTTTGACAAACTGCATGGCCACGACGATAGCAGTGTAAGGATGGCGGAGCAAAATAAAATGGGAATACTTGGAAAGTCTGTCCACCACTACCATGATGACATCAAATCCCTGAGAATGAGGTAAACCTGAAATAAAATCCATAGAAATATCCTCCCAAACCTGTTGAGGAATTGGTAAAGGCTGTAACAATCCAGCAGGAAGTTGGGTAGAATATTTGTGTCGTTGGCATGTGGCACATTCACGAACATATTTTAAAACGCTCTGTGTCATACCTGTCCAGAAAAGACCCGCGGCCAAGCGCTTATAAGTTTTGTAATATCCTGTATGACCACCGACAGCAGACAAGTGGTAATCGTGTAAAAATTTCGGAATCAGGCTGGAAGTTTTGGAAAGAACCAGGCGCCCTTTGTAATACAATATGTCTGAACGAAGGGTATACCCTTGTTTGGCCTCCGGGTGGACGGCAACAAGCGAAATAATTTGCTGTAAAGCAGGATCGTGCCGCTGTTCAGATTTGACCTGATCCAACTCCAACCATAAGGGTGCGGAAATTGCAGAAAAAAACTGGAAATTTGTAGAATCTGTGGCATCTTGGATTTCATGTTGACGGGATAACGAGTCTGCAGCATAATTTGTTCTCCCAGGTTTATATTTCACTTCAAAATCCAGGCCAAGGAGCTTCGACAACCAGCATTGTTGATTCATAGTATGAATGTGCTGTGTAAGCAAATGTCTAAATGCCTTGTGATCTGAATATACTATAAAACGTTGGCCCAGTAAATACTGTCTCCAATGAGAAACTGCTAGAACCAAGGCCATGATTTCCTTTTCATATACCGATTTGGACAAATTAACTTCAGCAAGAGCTTTGCTGAAAAAAGCTATTGGCTGCCCCTCTTGCATTAACACAACACCTAAACCCATACCAGAAGCATCACATTCAATGACAAAAGGCTTGGAAAAATCAGGTAAAGCCAATAAGGGTGCTGAAACAAGACAGTGTTTGAGTTGTTCAAATGCTCGTTCAGCGGTGTCAGTCCAGAAAAAACTATCCTTCCGAGTCAAGGAAAGCACGGACTGCCTTGACAGTTTGAGGACGAGACCTGTCCACTATACAAGCTATTTTCTTAGGATTCACTGCGACACCCTCAGACGAAATAATGTGGCCAAGATACTCCACAATAGGTTGAGCAAAGGAGCATTTCTTCTTGTTTGCTGAAAGTTGGTTGGTTAACAATAACTGAAACACAGTCTCTAAATGTTGAAGATGCTCTGACCAAGATCTACTGTAGATCAGAATGTCATAAAAAAAAACCAACACAAACTTCTGTAAAAGTCGTCTAAAAATATTATTCATAGTGGATTGAAAGGTAGCTGGGGCGTTCATCAAACCAAAGGGAATGACCAAGAACTCGTAATGGCCCTCATGTGTTTTGAAAGCTGTTTTTTGAATGTCTCCCTCACGGACCTGAAGCTGATGAAAACCAGAAGTAAGATCCAACTTAGAGAAAAAATGTGCTCCATGTAATTCATCCAACAACTCCTCAATAATAGGTATGGGATACCTATCTGGAATAGTGAGCTTATTTAAGGCTCTATAATCCACACAGAGTCTCCATTGCCCAGTCTTTTTTTTAACCAAAATAATAGGACTGGCAAACGGGCTAGTGCTGTACCGTATGATGCCCCTTTGTAGCATATCGGAAGCTTGTTTTTCCACTTCATCTTTCAAATAATGAGCTAATTTGTATGGACGTATATTAACTGGTGGAGCCCCCTCGATCAATGGTATAGCATTGTCAGTAGTTCGGCTAGGCAGCAACCCTTGAGGTTCGTCAAAAACCGTCTGGAACTGTGTCAATAACTCGTCCAATTGCTGTCGGTCGGAACCCACTTCTTTCTTCGTGTCAGAAAAAGATAATGCTGCCTGCCAAAGCCACCCATCAACGACAACCTTTTTCTCATGTAAAACTAATTGCAAGCTCTCCGGTCTGTCATCTTTTTCTGTAATACCCTGCAACTTGACCTCTTGACCGTCCCACAGGAATTCCATAGTTTTCCGACTCCAGTTTGTCAACACATAACCCAATGTTCTCAGCCACTTCATCCCTAAAACAAAGTTTGGGCCTCCAATGTCTAAAATATAGGCTTCAGTGTTGAAGGTATATGCGCCCAGGCTTAGTTCAATCTCTCTACAGACGCCTTGAGAAAATGCCCGTCGCCCATCGCCCATCGCCCATCGCCCATCACCAAGCTTCACGCCGTATGGTTTAGTTAAATGGACCGGCAATGCTACAACCTTAATAAATCCCTTCGTGTCCCCACCCGAACTCCAGACTCTACTACAAATAGGCAAGGGAAGTAACTAACATCCCTCGCCACGTCAGCCCCACCTGCCACGTCATATTAATACTATGCCTTCCCCCTCCTTTGATAAGTGTGAAGGATTGGAGACCTGGTACCAGTATCAATATCAGAACGACTGCTAACAGATAATATTCGTGATATTCCTGACATGATAATAAGAGATTGGTGTTGCTCCATTTGTCAAAAAGGGAAGATTACAAACTCAATATATAAGAAAGTTGAGATTCGTTTCCTGAACCCCTGGAGTTGATACATTCTAATATTTGTGGGTCAATGAGTAAACAATTAACAAGCGGAGATAAGTACTTTATTTCATTCATTGACGACTTTACTCGCATTACAAGCATTATGTATTTGAAACATAAACCAGAGGCTCTCACAATGTTTAAGAATTCCAAGAGAAGTGCAGAGAAAGAATGTGAATATTCTGTGAAGAAGTTATGAACTGATAATGGTGGTGAATATAAAAATCAAGAGTTCAGAGATTATCTTAAAAAACATGGAATTCATCATGAGTTTAGTGCACCGTACACACCACAACAAAACAGTGTTGCTGAAAGAAAGAATAGAAGTCTTGTAGAAATGAGACGAACAGTGTTGATCGAGCATGATACTTCTCATTATTTTTGGAGGCAGGTTGTCAGTACAACAATTTATATTTAGAATTGATGTTTTTAATGACCGAACTTTGGTGTGACTCCTTATTAAATGTTCTACAATAAAACCCCAAGTTTGAATTATCTTAGGGTGTTCGACAGTCCTTGCATTATAAAAGTCAAATGTGGAAATCATGGGAAGTTTGCTCCGAGAGGCGCTGATGAAATTTTTCTTGGCTACGCTTATGGTAGAGGATATAAATGTTTTAATACAGAAGCAGGAAAAATTGTTGATTCTGTAGATGTAAAAGTTCTTGAAAAATCTGATAAGAAAGCTTCAGAAACAAATGTGGATGTTGAAGATAGGTAAGATGAGGAAATTGCAGTTGAGTAAAGTGAAAAAGTTCTTCGAAAAGTTCTTCGAAATGAAGACTTGACTCAGTTATTTCTAGTGACGAGGAATAACTTTGTACATCTCATCCTAGGTTGAGAAAGCAGATGGAAGTTCAAAACATCATTGGTGATCAACAGCAAGTTCAAACCAGGAGAACATCAAGGTTAGTTTCACATACTTGTATTCAAAAGTTGAGCCAAAGGATGTTAATGAAGCTTTTGAGCATCAAGAGTGTTATGATGCTATGAATAAAGAGCTTGATGAGAATGAGAAGAATGATATTTGAGAAATTGTACTCAAACCAAATAATAAAAATGTTATTGGAATAAAGTGGTTGTTCCGAAACAAGTTGCATGATAATGTGAAGTGATAAGAAACAAAATATGACTGGTTTGAAAAAGTCACTCGCAAATCGAAGACATTGATTTTGATGAGACTTTTGCTCTAGTGGCAAGATTAGAAACTATCAAAATCTTTCTTGCTATCGTCGCACAACGAGGTTATAAATTTTTTCAGATGGATGTAAAGTTATCTTTTCTTAACGAAGAGCTCGATGAAGAAGAAGTTTACATTGAACAACCGTGTGACTCCGTGATTGGGAAAGATGAAAGTCATGTGTGTAAGTTAAAGAAGACTTCGTATGGGTTGAAGCAAGCTTCGAGAGTTTGGTATTCCAAATTGGATACTTGATTGAGGAAGTTGAACTTCAAGAGAGGAAGAGTTGATGGTAATCTCTACATCAAAGAAAATAAAGAGATTTCTCTCATTTTGATCGTTTATGTTGATGATATAATCTTTTGCTGGGAATGATTTGTAAGTTCTGAAAAAATGAAAAAGTTATTTGAAATGTCCATGTTAGGATAATATCCACATTCTTACCTGTTGGGTAAGAGAGTGAAGAAGTTTTGCAAGAATAGCAAAAGTGAAGTTTGTACAAGCAGCACAATGACAACATTCTGAGCCTATTGATGAAGGTTTCTTAAAGTTGTTACAAAATCTTTGTTATATCTTTATCTGTGTGGAAAGCACATGCACTGCTGTTTTGATCATAGCGTATCAGAAGTGTAATTGAGAGGTGAAGTATTTACTGCTTGCGTAAGAATGGAAGGTTTTGTCAAAGGTTATGCAGGAATGGTTTTGCACTGTGTAAGTGAAATCCAGAATTTTTACTGGCTGCGTAAGTGAGAAAATACATAAGTAGAATTGCGTGAGTGAGATTCGGAAGTTCAGCTGGCTATGTAAGTGAAATCTGAAGCTACATAAGTGAAATCTGAAACTCGTGTAAGTGATACCTGAAGCCACGTAACATTAACCAGATGTTGCATAAGTGATATCTGCTTGAAATCGTGGGAATTTTTGAAAGAATTTCAAGACTGATTTTTGTGAGAAATAATGGAGAAAAATCAGAGAAGATTTTGAGAAATCTATGAATGAGATTTATGGAGGTTTGAATGAGAAAGATTGTTTCCATAAACCGAAGCTCGGAGTTGCGATATTTTCAGGAGAATGTTTGAATATGATTGAAGATATTGAGACTGATTCTTAAGAGAATTTCAAATATTCAAATTTGGGAAACTATCCATGGAGGATATGATTGATGATTTAAACAGTGATCAAGAAGAAGAAAATATGAGAGGATGAGGAATTGATGCTGAATCAAAGCATCAAAATTCTGAAGAACTTTGCCGCCGCTGCTGAATCCTTGACGCTTGGAAGAGATGCACTTATTGATGCTGAAGCAATCTGGAGTGGAGTAAAGATCTTTTTTCATTTTGGCTGTGTGATGTTCTATGGCAAACAGGAGAGATCCTGTATAAACTGTTGGGAGACGGTTCATGGGTCGAGGGTGATACCTTCGCATTCTATATTCACTTTATGAAATTAGTGGATCATTTGTAACTCGGATTTCATCAATCACAGCAGGACATAATGACCTACATTGGAGGGGAACCTTGTAAAAATCCCGTGTGCTTATTATTCTTTGTTTACTTTTTGCATATGGGTGAGGAACTGTTTTCAAGGACTTGAAGGGAATCCGTACTTTAACCAGTACCAGAGGTTGATTTCAAAGGAAATTGTAAAAGAAGGCAACACTGATTCCCTCCCCTCGCACAATCACACTTATTATTGGGCATCTCAAACTTCAAAGTCAGCTGTGGCTGCACAGTTGCCAAGAGCGTTCACATCCTTGTTGGCAAGAGTGTTAAGCACGGAAGGAGGAATTGGGTGATCGAATTCCAAACATGGAAAAGAAATCTCGGACAAACGATTCATCTGGGCATCCAATGGCTAAGATTTTAAATTCCCCGAACCCATCTGAATCTTCATCCCCCAAATTCCTTATCACATAAATGTTAATTTATATATGTATTCATCACATACTTAAAAATATATATGTTCTTCATAAACAAAGAGTACATGAAATTGAAATAACATTAAAATAAAAAAGAAAATAATATTCCTGGCCCATGGGCTGGCCCGCATATGTTGAGGCCAATGGACCTTTTCCCCCGGTCCGTTTTAGCCCATTTTAAATGCGGACCATTTTTTCTAGTTCAGCCCTCCCCACAAATGCGGGTCTGGTCTGTGGGGCCTGTGGGCCTGAGGTCTGTTAACACCCCTAGATCATTGCATTAATTGCATGCAGTCATGATGTAACGAGATCTCAGATTTAGTATGTTAAAGATATAAAGAACAGACAGATGATTGTTGGAATGTTGCATGAAGAAAATTCAATGCACTCCAGTGGCCTCTAATCTGATTTATTTTTTCTTTACACTGTTTTGATTGTTCTTCCCGTATTTATTTACCAATAACAAAAAAGCCTTGAATCCATTTAAATTGGGGTCGCCTACATTGTTCAAATGTCTGCCAATTAGTTCTATCAAAGACCGTTTTTTTATTGAGGGCAGAGCAAGATCATTCTGGATGAACCGAACCCTTACATTCTGGATGATCCTTTTCCCCGTTTTGTATGTCCGTATGCGCATCTTTACATTTTCATTTCTGTTACATTTATGTTTTGCTGCATTTATTTCCTAATCACGCAAAATTTGGTTACAAAGAAGCAAATTTTCTGTAATCTGAATATGGGAAAATTTCTTGCAGGTGGATGATGGCTCTACTAATTGATTTCTATATCAATGTTGCGGCTTTATCAGTATGAACCGAACCCTTTTATACTCTTACAAGATATATCAATGTAGTATCCTGATAGAACATGGAATGATTCAACTTTAGTGGAAATTTTTTTAGTGCGGCATATGACAACAAACTGTGACATATATACAAAACCAATCTCAGTGGCCAGTAATTTTTTTAATTAAAAAATGGCATTTTGGGGATGGTTGTCCGGACTGGTAATGTAGGGTGGTGGGTTTGGGCTGGGCCTGTTTTAGGAGGGGGGTCACTTTGATCGGATTTGTGCAGGCCTAAAAAATGAAGACCAGGCCTGGTGACATTGGACCCATGTGGCCCACGCGATTCCTTGTACCTGTTGAATAATATCCTCTCAATACAACATCATGACTTGTAGAGATTTAGTATCATTTGTCATTTTCCACTTGGTTTCCTTTGCTTGATTCTTGGGTTTTGAGTCTTATTTCCTGTATTTTTAACCTGTCAGGTCTGGGTTGCCTACAAAGAATCAAGTTGGATAAATGCATTAATTTGGATTTTACTTCTGGTATGTTTTGGCAGGTAATTTTTCTTTCACCGCTTAAGCTATAGGTAGATCCAAGTGCCTTGTCGATTTCATTTTCATTTTCATTTTATTTTTTTTATTCTTTCCATGTTTGAGTTGTGAATTGTTGTGTATATTTGGCAGCATTACGACGTGCGTGTACATTGTTGGACACCTTTTTAGGGCTTCGGCACAGGATCCCCCCTACGCCGTTCTTTTGAATGGCGGGAGCAGGCAAGTTGGACGAAACCTAGAGTTTTCATAGCTGACCAAATTTAAAAGATTTGAAGCCGAGATAATTGGTTGTGTTTTTTTTTAATTTACTTTCTATGGTTGGTGGGCAGAAAGCAGGTATGAGAGAATCGCGTTGTAAAAAATGTATCCCCTAGGGGGATGTGGAGCAGGGAGTTATGAAATGGAATAAAGGGAATAAAGGGATTCCTCATGTATCGTGATTTGCGTGCAGCATTATTTGTTACATATTTTATTCTATAATTCTTTGATTTTATTATTTATATAATGGATATAATTAATCTATTCATCTGAAGCATGGATCATTTACTGATGAGATTATATTATTGATATGCCAATCAACGGACTGCTTTATTTTGGACCCAACCATGAAGCCCGCCCCCGCCTGTGCGACATACCGCCTAAACGCCAGCCCAAGGGATAAACAATTTTTACAATAAATAATATTAATTTTTTTGACCATTATATAGTAATTAATAATATTAATTAGTTTATAAACATTATAAACACTAATATTATCGTTATAATAATTAGTAGCTCACAATTATTAGTTTACTTTTTTTTAATAAATATATTATTATTATTTATAGTAATTATAATTAAAATAATTTTAATTATTTTATTGTAATAATCTCAATAACACTTGATGTAAAGTAATTATGAGTAATATTAATATTATTATGGTATTTTATTAATTACGTTATATTTAGATGTGACAATTTTGATCGGTGCGTTAACTCAACCCAAGACGATGCAATTTAAAAGGATTTGGATCAAATATAAATAATATTTTAGTCGTGTTGGGGTTGCCCATTTGTAACCTGTCTATCCTAATGATGGTATAAAATATTAAAATAATTATAATCAATTTTAAAATATATATTTTATTTTTATAATATTTTAATTCAACATGCATATAAATCATTATTGTTTCAAGTAATTTATGATGGTAATTTGTAATATGGAAAACATATGTTTCATATGAATTACGTTATTTTAGCTTAAATGATATAATTTAAGCTAAATAGATTAGTGGACTGAATGTGGATAGACTATAAATAGCAAGGTCAATTCATGGCACTATGATCCCATGATACCATATAGTACGATTGGCCAAGCAATGTATGCAATATCATCCAATCGTACATTACGATTGAAATAAGCACCATCATGAAACCATATTTCATGCCTTTCTAAGGTTGAAGAACGTTTTCAAGTTTTACAATATCCAATATTGTTAAATATAATATAGCACTTTTAAATTATATGTAGTTTGGGCTTTAGGGCATATCTCCTTCAATCTTCCACTTAAGCCTAATAAATTTTGTGTTATTTCACCTTATATCGTATCATATAAGATGACCTGTGAAATCACATACAAAACATTTTTGGAAAGCTATCATTAACTTCACTGTGTATCACATTATATGCAATATCTTGTGAGTTTCTATCCAAAACTCTTGAATTAACTCAAACACTTTTAGTGCAGCTCTCTAAGTCAAACTCAATCCCCATTTAGTCGACCACAAAGTGTGGCCCCACAAACCTTTGTAGCATTGACAACAAATATGAATCTTTGGATTCATAAATGTAATCAAAGAGCAGTCTCTAGCAAAATATTAATGCTACTCAAGCTATAAAGGGACCTGACATGATCTCCATCAAACACATGTATTTCCATACCCGTGTCCACCGGTCACATCACATGCTAGCGTGCATTCTCATAAGTTTCCTTTGTCTAGGACATCGAGTGACTATGAAACACAAAGTATGCCAAATCTCATATAACCAAGTCATACATTCTCGATTCTCCGAGTATAGACCGACCAAGTCAATGAATACATTACATGCCATTCACCGTTACGAATAAACATAACATATGTCCCTCATCCGGATAGATAAGCTCACATATGCACTATCTAGGTGCGGTCACACACTCCTTAGTTTATCTCAATTGAGGGCCCAAATTTCATACTCATCATATAAGAGGAAAAATCTCATCTTCGCTGAGCTCCAACTGACAGCATGTTCAACAACATACTCAACCACCCCTGATTAGCTAAGCCTCAAGGATTTCACAAGATATCAAAGTATGCAAGTTTTCATGCTAGGTATCTCACCACCCTCAAGTAAGAGGGACCAAATATGATCCATGCAATCCTAGTATACCAAACACCTAATCTATGACACCATATGTGGTATACTTCGTGGGCCATCTAGTGCACAAAAACACTTTTTGTGCCTCGTGATCATATTCCATATCTCTCTATAAAGAATCATACTCACACTAACCTTTACATTTTTTCATAGCCTATAATACCCCATGACGAACATCAGTTGGAGATAAGTCAAAGTCATTTGTTACGTTTCACGAAATGTATATCTATATATACATTTATGCAGTCGACTTGAAAGAATGATAAAATGCATATTGCATTTTATATAAAACATTTTATATTCTTAAACCTTTTAAGAATACGTAACAAAACCCTACATAATCACCCATCCATCATAACATATATGTTGGACTTCCAAATCAACTTTATGTTTGCTATACTTTTTGGGGTTTTGTTAACTCATTACATCTATATGTAATTCTTGCCACATCACAATGTGACCATCTGATAAAACCCTCTCATTAAACACTTGAGTAATATCTATGAAAAATAGAAAATTTGAATAATGGTAAGATTTAGGAATCATATTCCTAATGTTCAACTCTTTGAACATATTCAAACTCCTTTAACTCCACAATATCAAATGTTACGATGTTGACTTCATTTGTCTTCTTAGAAATTTTATAAGTATAACATCATCATCCTCAAAATCTTTTCCATCAAACCTTTTCCTTGAAATATTTTCATAAATAAATTAACTATTTACATTATTACTTACCTACACATCCTAAACTCCTTTAGGATAAAGTGACATTCACTTTGTTATGGTATCTAAATGCAACTCTTTACATTTCTCTTTACCACCATACCCTAAACTCTTTTAAGATATTAAGTGAAATTCACCTTATATTTTTAACTGGCACAATCCTTTAAGAAATAGTGATATACACTTTCTCATGATAACTAAATGTAACTTTTACATTTTTCATTACCATCACATATACTGAACTCTTTAGGATAATAAGTAAAAAATCATTATAATTTTGAACTGGCATAATCTTTTATTTATTAACTTCGAACTTCTCAAAGTTTAAGCATACCCCCCACTAACCTCCCAGACACTATTCTCTTTAGAATACCAAGTTATGATACACAAACTCCTATGTGTTAGGAAATAACACTTATTTCCTTATAGTAGGAATATTTAACAAATAAAATATTCTTTCCATATCATATATGGTATTCTATGTGCTTGGAGAATTTTCCTCTAAAAAGAAGACTATTAATTAAAATATGACATTGATGGATAGTGAGAACATCTTCTCTCATATTTTAACAAACAATTGGATAAACACTTTACCCTAGATGAAACATTTTTTTCCTTGTCTTCTTTTCAAAACATGTTATAGAATCCAAAGAATCATAAATTATGTGTATTATCACATATTGTTCATAACAACTCTTTGTTAATAAAAAACTTCTCTTATCATATACGAGAAATGAGATAACAATACACATCCTTTATTTAGAACCATCTAAGCTTGATTTACTCTTTTACATTTAACTCTATGTTGTATCAACTCTTTGCTTCATCACTTGAATACAAACTACATGCTCTATCAATTATTCTCTTGATTTTGAAATCTTATATATTTACAATACTTTTAAAGTATACATTTGGTATCATATATCCTTTAAAATTGAAGAATTGATTTCTATAACATAGATACTTAACATGGATATTCCATGAAATTTCACAAATTCCTTCAGATATATTAAACAATTACATCCTATGGAATCATTACTCCTCATTCCTGATAAAACTGTTAGGTTTTAATGAATTTGACTAACTACCTAGAGAAACATTATTGGAATCTCCAACTAACTCTTCTTCTTTGAGTTTGAACTTTGACCATTTCGTACTGTCTATACAACACAAGAACTTAGAAATCATATGCCAATTTTATATATTCTTAACACTTTGAAAATAATGTGAATTTTTTTCTTGAAATCATTCATATTTTCAAAACATTTCCATAAATGAAAATTGGATGAATTCCTTGATCAGAACAAACCTTATATGAAACCTCTAGGATCACCAAGTCATTAGCATAGTCAATCAGATTGAGCCTCATTTGACATACCCAATCATATTGAGAATATGAGACTAAAATTCCTTAGGTCATTTGGTATCTAATGCCTTTGATGCCTTAAGTGAATCATTTTATGCTTCTCATAGGCATCTAGATTCACTTATTAAACCACTTCAACACTTGGTTACTTAGGAATATGTATTTCTCCAACACATATAATTTTTCCTTAAGAACTTTTCTTAAGTTACCGGTTTAAGGAGTTGCTTACATTAAGCATCTGCTTTCAAGGATTCATTTCAAAGTTAAGTTTGATAATGTTGATACTATTTATCTACAATGAAAAAATTTATCATATGAATATCATGCTTTATTACCAATTAATAAGGAATTTTATTAAATTGACCCCCACTAAAATTATGACCCCTTTTAAAATCATCATGCTCATTAGTGGTCCAAAATCCATATTTCACTAATAAATGAGTCCTCTTTGGTGTTCATATCACCACTTAGCTATTTAGGTATGCCATCATGTCAATCATATCATATATGAATCTTGGATAGCTGGGAAAACTATTCTTTCTCTAATATATTAAGTAGATAAACCCAACTTTTTTCCATTAGTATCATAACCGTCAGGGTTTCCTAGCTAAGTGTAACCCAAATAAAATGATAAAAATAAGGCCCTAAATTTTAGGGTAACCTTATAACTTTCCTTCTTTACACAAGGTAATCTAGGGGCACCCGAATTTGGTATGAAACTATCCAATTGGATGATAGATGTCTCGATGAGTGCTGCTTTGGAATGAAACTCACACTTAGTATTTGAAGGGGATTTAATCTCACCATCTTACGTCATGCTATTCCCTTTATGTGTGTATGCACCTAGTGATTTAGTTTGGAATACTATTCATTCCATCGAACTAATATGGTCCAACCATATTGATGTGTAAGTTTTTACAGAACTCATGATTTGTGTTACTCACCCAAAAATATAATCGAAATATATTTTCCCATATCCAAATGCATTACATGCATGAGGTACATGAACTCTTCATGTAAAGGTTTATAATTATATGAAATTGAAAAACTGTACATGAGTAAGCCCAAAGCTAAAGATAGCCAACCCTTACCTTTTAGAACAAGGTATAAGCCTCCGGGTTAGTAGGAAGTTCAACCCGAAGTCCCTCTACCCGAGGATATTTTAGTTAAGAGAGAATCCAATTCATCATAGCTCCAATACATAATATGTATAAACTATATTTAACAACCAATTTCAAGCTAATAACTTTAATTACAAACTGAAGTCAAGGTATTTGAAAACTAAATCCATTATCATACCTAGCAGGTAACAACTTAGATGTATTTATGACAATATATAGAAGCAATTTAATAATTAAACGAAAGCATACACATATTCATAATATAAACAATTTATAACTATGAATAAAGAGGGGGTAAACTTTAAATAAATGAACATTTCACATATTTAAACATGAGATAAATATTTATGAACTATTCATAAATAAATCTCAACTATAGATTTTTTTATAATTTATCTTATCATTATGAAAATTCTGTAATATTGAATATAAACAATTTATATTCATTTCATAATATGAACTTCATATTATACATTATATGGAATTTCCTATATAATATTTTATGAATTATAAACATTTTATAATCCAACTTCTATTATGTTAATTATTTACATAATCTAAATATCATATACTTAATATCATTTAAACCTTGATCATATCATTAATCAAAACTCATTTTGATGTGGTTTAAATAATTTCTCAAAATAAGGCTTTAATTTGAACAATTTGAATTAATAATTATGAATCATTCATAATTAAATATAAACACTTTATATTTTGGCCTTATTTTTTAATTTATAAACACTTTATAAATCACCCTTATGATTTCTAAATAAACACTTTATTTCTAAGACATAATTCATGCCATATAATTTGATAAAAGGTATTTTAATATTAAAATTTAATATTGAGGAATGTTTCATAATAAATGTTTCATAAAAATTAATTAATTAATTATATAATTTTTATTATTAATTAATTAATATTTTTTTTATAAATTAATAAATATTCCCTAAATACCTTTTATCATTATTTATAAATAATTTATAAATAATAAAATCCAATTCATAATTAAATTTAAAGAAAAATAATTTTTTCTTCTCAATCATATTTTATGATACAACATGAGTTGTAGGCTACGATACATAATCATATCCTACAATCTCATAGATATCGTATGCCATGATTGATAAAACAGTGTCATCTGTATTTGTTGTATTTTATGACTGATAGCCCAATCATCTTATATGACATCTCATATCGCATTTTACAATTAACAATGATATCATATTGATGATACAATACTCTATTTTGTAAAATTAGCATGGAGCTATCATTGAATACAATAAGAGGGATTAATATGATACAACCAAAACAAATCCATGAGATTTGCACTAAGTCACCGCTTATGATACCCCATATCGTAATCCATGACTCAACTGACCAGAACAAAATCGTGAATTGTATTTTATGACCGAGTAATGATATGAAATATGATATCAAGTAACTTCATTTCCCATACGATTTCATGAACCTAAACACATGTGATGCCCTGATACCATTGCTAGGTTTCATATGGACCTAATAACACCTATTAGACATAACATAAATGATTAAGAAACCCAAACCAAGATCTGCATGCTTAGATAAATGAAAACATGCAAACTAGAAATGAAGAAAATGATAAATGTGCGCATCTTACAATGAAAATGCCACTGCTTCATCTTTATCTTCATATGGGTTTGAGGAAGATCACAAGAGTGACAATCAAAGGACTCCCACCTTCGGAGGTATCCACAGGCTACCGAATCACCCGATGTTCAGGTGGGACTCTCAATCATCCACAATGTATTGGTTCTTCATCATGTAAAGGAGGTAGAAGAAACATAGATTTGTGATGAGGGCATTCTAGTTGCGGTCAGAGAAGTTTATCATGCACACGCACACACATCAAACGGGGAACTGGATCTTTATGTAGAGCCCTCAAAGATTCTCCTTGAGTTATTTCACATTTACTCATGTGTTATAACACATGAGTAAATGCTACAACCCAACTCATGGAACTCTTGCATGAATAATGAAATATCATGTGTTACATTATATACAACACTTAATTTATGATAGCCAAAGTGTTTAAAGGACCGATTATGGATGTATCCAGTACAAACACTACGGGAAAACCGGGCAATTGCGACGGGTAATTTGCGACGGGTCAGAATCTTGTCGTAAACAGTCCTTCAGAAAGGATTTTTGCGACAGGTCAATGGTTCTCGTCGCAAAAGTTTTTGGCGCGCATTGCACGCCAAAACGTGGGAAATGGTATTTGCGACGGGTTATAGTAGCCCGTCGTAAATACCAGGCGACATTTTTAGTATTTGTGATGGGATATATATCCCGTCGTAAATACTATGTCGGCAGATGGTCTTTTGCGACGAGTTTCGTCGTAAAAAACTTTTTAACCAAAGGGTATTTGTGACGGGACTACCATCACAACTAATCTAACCTATATATATCTCACCTTTTCCCCCCCTCATTCCACACAATTATCTACTCCTCTCTCTATAGTGGAAAATTTTATTTCAAAAATTTTCATAGTTTAAAATTTTAATTTGGGGCATTATTCACAGCTTATATCCTTCAAAAGCTTCAGTTTTAAGGAATTTATCTATTTCTTTTATTTTTTACTTAATTCATTTTATTTTATTTTAGTTATAATTATTGTCAATTAGCTGCAGTTAAATTAAATTAGAATTAGATAGTTTTATTTATCATTGTTTATGTTTATTTTTACAAATAATTATTTGTGATTTGTATGAATTAGTATTAATTAATAGTTATTATATTAATTAGTAATAATTAGTATTAAATTGTAATAATTAGTACTAAATTACAATAATTAGTATTAAATTGCAATAATTAGTATTAAATTGAAATAATTAGTAATAAATTGCAATAATTAGTAATAATTTGGAATAATCAGTAATAAATTGCAACAATTAGTAATAAATTGCAACAATTATTAATAAATTGCAACAATTAGTAATAAATTGCAACAATTAGTAATAATTTCAAATAATTGGTAACAAACTGTAATAATTAGTAATAAATTCTAATAATTAGTAATAAATTCTAATAATAAGTAATCAATTCTAATAATTAGTAATATATTTTAATAATTAGTAATAAATTGCAAAAATTATTAATAATTAGTAATAAATTATAACAAGTAGTAATAAATTATAATTAGTAAAAAATTATAATAATAACTAATAAATTGTAATAATCAGTAATAAATTGTAATAATTAGTAATAAATTGTAATAATTAGTAATAAATTATTATAATTAGTAATAATTAGTAATAAATTCTAATAATTAGAAATAAATTCTAATAAATAGTAATAAATTGTAATAATTAGTAAGAAATTGTAATAATTAGTAATAAATTGTAATAAATTCGAATAATTAGTAATAAATTTGAATAATTAGTAATAAATTTGAATAATTATTATAAATTCGAATAATTAGTAATAAATTGTAATAATTAATAATAAATTGTAATAATTAGTAATAAATTCAAATAATTAGTAATAAATTGTAATAATTATTAATAAATTGCAACAATTAGTAATAAATTGCAATAATTAATATAATAAGTAGTAATAAATTATAATTAGTAATAAATTATAATAAATAGTAATAAGTAGTAATAAATAGTAATAAATTGTAATAATTAGTAATAAATTATAATAATTAGCAACAAATTATAATAATTAGTAATAAATTCTAATAATTAGTAATAAATTGTAATAATTAGTAATAAATTGTAATAATTAGTAATAAATTCAAATAATTATAAATAAACTCGAATAATTAGTAATAATTTCAAATAATTAGTAATAAATTGTAATAATTAGTAATAAATTCTAATAATTAGTAATAAATTCTAATAATTAGTAATAAATTGTAATAATTAGTAATAAATTATAATAATTAGTATAAATTGTAATAATTAGTAAGAAATTGTAATAATTAGTAATAAATTGAAATAATTAGTAATAATTAGTAATAAATTCTAAAAATGAGTAATAAATTCTAATTAGTAATAAATTCAAATAATTATAAATAAACTCGAATAATTAGTAATAATTTCAAATAATTAGTAATAAATTGTAATAATTAGTAATAAATTCTAATAATTAGTAATAAATTCTAATAATTAGTAATAAATTGTAATAATTAGTAATAAATTATAATAATTAGTATAAATTGTAATAATTAGTAAGAAATTGTAATAATTAGTAATAAATTGAAATAATTAGTAATAATTAGTAATAAATTCTAAAAATGAGTAATAAATTCTAATAATTAGTAATAAATTGTAATAATTAGAATTAAATTGTAATAATTAGTAATAAATTGCAATAATTAGTAATAATTAGGAATAAATTCTAATAATTAGTAATAACTTCTAATAATTAGTAATAAATTGTAATAATTAGTAATAAATTATAATAATTAGTAATAAATTGTAATAATTAGTAATAAATTGAAATAATTAGTAATAAATTGAAATAGTTAGTAATAAATTGCAATAATTAGTAATAAATTGCAATAATTAGTAATAAATTACAATTATTAGTAATAAATTCTAATAATTTGTAATAAATTCCAATAATTTGTAATAAATTCCAATAATTTGTAATAAATTCCAATAATTTTTAATAAATTGCAACAATCAGTAATAATTAGTAACAAATTCTAATAATTAGCAATAAACTGTAATGATTAGCAATAAATTATAATAATTAGTAATAAATTAGTAATAATTAGTAATAAATTCAAATAATTAGTAATAAATTCTAATAATTTGTAATAAATTTCAAAAATTAGTAATAAATTGTAACAATTAGTAATAATTAGTGTTAAATTGTAATAATTAGCAATAAATTGTAATAATTATTAATAAATTGTAATAATTAGTAATAATTGGTAATAAATTCTAATAATTAGTAATATATTCTAATAATTAGTAATAAATTCTAATAATTAGTAATAAATTCTAATAATTAGAAATAAATTCTAACAATTAGAAATAATTAGCAATAATTAACAATAATTAGTAAGAAATTGTAATAAATTGTAACAAATTGTAATATATTGGCACAATTTTCAGCGGATTGACGACTCCATTTTGCCCGATGCCTTATCTCCTTGTAATTTTCTCCCACTGAAATCACTATGAAACATTTGTTGTAACATCCCAGGTAAATAAAGAATAAAACATTTCCATATTTATTAATATTTACGAATTAAATATTAATTTTACTTTAAAGGGGTTACTATGTTCGATAGCGTACCTGATACGCAACAAAGAGTTTCTTTGAAATCTTACGTTGCATACTAGTAATAAAATAATATTATTTTAAATGGTAGTTAACACGTACCCGTTGTATTGGCGGGAATGAATAGAAATAACTAAAATATGATTATATATGTTTGTTAAATGTTTTTACATTTATCCAATAAGGGATAAAAGCTTAAAATATGAAAAGAATTCAATTTTAGGCATAAATACTCTAATATTCACTAAAAGGTCGAACTATCGCCTTTTGATGGCGAACCCTCTTTAAATATAGTTTTAGTCACTCTTATACATTCTATTGGACCAAATAAAATTCTTCTTTAGAATTGGGACATCAAAATTTACTTTGTGTAAATTTTTGGTATTTTTCCGATAAAGTTCATTTTTTTAATGAATAGTGAAAAATGTTGTATTTTAATTCAAAACCTCTTTTTTAATCTAATTTATTTATATGATTATATTATATTTTGAATTGGTTTTAAACTGAAATTAGAATATATTTTTACCATTTAATCCAGTAGTGGTCATTAGAATTAATTTCACTTTGAAATTGGACTTAAACTAGTGTCAATCTTTTGATATATATTGTTTCATAAAAACACGCTATTTGTTCTGACAGCGGGAATTAATTATCAAATTAATTAATGTAACTTATATGTTTTGAATTTTGTAAAATAGACATCATTTTTGAATTCAGAATATCAAATATAGCTTAGGGTGAAGTTTTGATATTTTTCTGAAAAACTTCAATTTTTGATGAATAGTGAAACCACTAAGTGGTACTTAAAAAACCGATTTTTCGTTTAAATGAAATTTTATCACCTCTGTGTTTCGAATTTCAGAAATCTTACATACATGGTTGTCATTAGGAAGTAAAATGTGGTTCAATGAGATTAAAATAATTTTTTGGTGAATAGTAACTTTTAAGTTTTTAATCGCGATTAGAGGTAATTAGTGTAATTTAAGGTAAAAATAATGTTTTAATAATATGAAATGATATTGACACATGTCCTAACCTTATTGGATGTGTCATGGACGACCAAGAAAATCCATGGGTCAACTTGGGGACCCCATGGAGCCACTTTGGTAGGAAAATGACATTAACAACTTTTTATTTAAAGTAAAAATAAAAATATCACAAACATATGTTGTTTTACTAAAACAATTTTTACACGGGGTTATACAAGTCATAATTTCGACTATAAATATTCATCGGAAATCTAAAAAGATTTCCTACATCATAGTATTTTTTTTTATAATTTTTAGACATTAAATAAATTAAATTATTTATGACACCATGATGATGCAGCGATTACCTCATTATTTAACGATTTAAATAAAATGAAAAGATAATGTAAAATCTAAGACCTACACTTGTCAAAAAACTATTGGATGGGTGGATTTAGAACTCTTATCACCTTATCCTAGAAAAATATAATTTTGGGACCTTTAAAATTCGAAAATAATTTTATAATAAAGTAACCTTTTATAACTTTCCAAGAGTGCCCCTCCTCTCCTCTTATAAAAGGCCCCCACCTCCACCACCTTACCCACACCTCTCAAGGAATTGGCTCGGCCAAGATCTACTCCTTTTATCTCTCCACATCCCTCTCCTCATCCTAGAAGCCTTACCTTAGGTAGGAAGCTCTTCAAGAAACTCTTTTGGTTCAAACCAAAGGGAGTTACCCGATTTAAAGGTAATGTCTTCTCTTGTGTTCTTATGTATTATTTTGCTTCTCCAACCCCATAAAATCTTTTTATTCTTTTCTTTTGTAACAACACCAGTATCTTCAATATACTAGGATGTTGTTATGTGAAGGATTTGAGCTACACTTACACACACCTTCGTCTAATGGTTAAATAACATACTGTTTCTGTGGATGACGAATTTATGCCTCACGAAATGATGATTGTTCAATATTATTTTAACACCTTTCATGGTGGCCATTAAGATATAACTCTATTTATATATGATATATATTATGTTTATATTTTTCTTATGCTTCTGTATTTTTCATTTATGGAAAACCTTTATGGTTTCCATTATGGGTAAATGTGATAATTTCATTTTAGGAAGTGCGGACTACCGCCCCTCAAAGTGATTTGATTCGTTAATGCCATATGTGGGATGTATAAAGGATGGAGTTAATGATATTATATATGATATTATACTGGAATTATAATATACCCTTATATCATCATGATTTCACTCCATTAAATACGAAATAGAAATGAAAGTAGCGTTCATGTGTACGTACGACTTACCGTCTCCATGAACGATGTATTTTATTTCTTACCTCTAAATGTTATGTACTATTATAAATACATGTATATGCTTGATATATATGATATATATGATATCCAAATCATGAATATCATTATGGATATAATGAACCTTTGACCACATAAACAACATGTAATTGTAAGAAGTCCATTTTTGACTTAAGTACCAAATATCAACAAAACGAACTTTATTAACTTAAATGATTACATATTGTTTATAACATGGAAATAAGTTGTATAAAAGGAATAATAAACTTGAAAAAGGTTCTTAAGAAAGTAGAAATTAACTTTAGTTTATTATTCAGGAGATTAAAGAGCAACCGAGTCACGTCAGACACGAGGTAGGGGTCTTCGTCTCAATCTCCTTTCATTGAGGCATATTTTGTTCTAATACAAGGTTTTATTTTATATGGTGTATAAACCCCTTTGACTTTTAATTTTATACAAAAGGAATATTTTTCTACGAATCATTTTACAAAATGAAAAAAGGAATGTTTCTTTTAACGTACGCGGTGACAATGACCTTTTCCGCCATCGCGAGTATTATTTGGTCTTTAGCTTCCTCAACAAGCCGTAGTGTTTTTAAAATGAAATAAATACCATATAATCTTTTATGTATTTTGGTATTGAAAATGGTTTTTATAATGAATTTGTTATGTCAATATATTTAAGTGATATATTGTGATCGAAATGTGGAAATGTCTTCTTTCTTTTATTGTTTTATGTGTTATGATTTTATAATGGTACTTGGACATTTGACGGGTGGTTACTTGATAAACCATATGACGGGTGGTGCCATGAATACCAGGACGGGTGGTTACGTTATAACCTCCAATGCATTGGGTATGGAAGTCGTCCGTATGGCTATTCCATTAAGTGATATGTGTGGAAGTCAACCGTATGGTTATTCCATTTAAGTATGTTTATGTCCCAAGTTACCTTTATATGTTATGTGTTCTTTATATGGGTTTTATGGTAATCTTTTGGTTACAAAAGGGTAAGTAATGATATTTTATTCAGTGAAGAGTATTTACTACTCCATAAAGGTTAAAAGTATTACTTTGATAAAGTATTCATGGTTTACTTGTTGTTTTGAAAAACTAACAGTTTTCCTTCTTTGTGTATCCCTTACTGAGATTTTTATGCTCACCCCAAGTTTTTTTGAAATGTTTTTCACAGGACATAATGTGGAATAGGGTCAAGGATGGGATCAAGGAAAAGTCATGCTTTCTTAAACATGGAACTAGAAAATACTTTTTTTTTAGAGTTCATGTTTTGAAAAAAAAGGAAACTTTGTAGAAGTGTCTACTGTGTAATCTTTGGGATGTAATAGTTATGATCTAATTCTCTAAAACTCTAAACCTGAAAATATCCTCAATGGGAATTATTCATTTAATTCAATATTAAGTAATGTTTAATGCCGGGGCATTATAGTTGGTATTAGAGAAAGGTTTAGAAAACTTTAGGAGTTAGAAAATGGTTAAATTATAAATTAATTTATGGTATGATTGAAATGATATAGTATTTAAAGATTACCATGTTGCTTTGCCTAAGATATTTCGGTGTTCAGAATGGTTTTCCATAGAGGAAACAAGGCAGCTATGTTAGGACGACATCAGGAGGAAGACAACCTTCCAAATCAGCAACCTGAGATGGTCAGAATTGGAACTGAACAGTTTGTTGCAGTGATGGCACAGTTGACTCAGGATATAAATGGTGGTGGTATCCATGTAAGAGATCATCCAGATCAACCACAGAGGAACATATCAGTGGTGGAACATTTCATGAGGTAACATCCCCCATCATTCAGAGGATCATCTGACCCTGTGCTAGCTGAAGGGTGGATTAAAGCACCGAAGAAGATTTTTGATGTCATGTGGTGTTCATAACATCAAAAGGTTAGTCTTGTTGTTTACTGTTTTGAAGGTGAAGCAGATCAGTGGTGGTCAATGATGAAAAATATCAAGGATAGTGATGAGATTGATGATCTTCACTGGGACGAATTCAAAGGTATGTTTCTTGAGAAATATTTTCCTAAGGTGGTTTATCTTAGGATGGAAAAACAATTCCTAGAATTGAGGCAGTAGGATGACTCAGTGGTTGCTTATGAAGAAAAGTTCACCCGACTGGCAAGGTATGCTCCAAACTTCATACGAGATCTTGATAGTAAAATCAACCATTTTTACTCAGGGTTAAATCCAAAGTATCGAAGGGATTTAGATTCTCGTGAGTTCAAAAGTTATGAAAAACTTGTTCAATGTGCGGAGAAGGTGGAAATGGAGTTTGCCGATGATCAGGTGTTCTTTGACAAACAACAGAATAAGAGGTCCAGTTGGCAGGCAAAGGGGAAGAATTCATCAAAGAAGCAAGGAGGTAAGAAAACCAAATATCCATCCTTTGATAAGTGTGGTAAAATACATCTTGGAGAATGTTTATCCAAGTCTGGAAAGTGCTTTAGGTGTGGTAAGTCTGGTCATATTGCTCGTAACTGTAAGGAAGATGATCAAGTAGGCAATGAAAATCCAACGGTAAGATGTTTTAAGTGTAATTAAATGGGTCATTATGCAAATGAGTGCCTAACGAAGAACTCAACTGGGGGAAAGCAGCTAGACTACAAGTAGAAAGGGGTGGTGAAATCCTTTGCAACTAATTCAGTAGATGTTGGGCCATCGAATGAAGTAGTATCAGGTACACTGTTTGTTTGTTCAGATTATGCCAATGTGTTGTTTGATTCAGGGTCTACACATTCTTTCATTTCTGAGAAGTTTTCTAGTAAATTGGGAATTCCATCTCAAGATATGAATCCTGAACTTATGGTAAAAACACCCGGAGGAAATGTTGAGACAAAAAGAAATTATAATAACCTTCTATCCTTGTGTGTGGAAAGAATCTACCTACAAACCTTATTGTTTTGCCTCTAGTAGAGTTCGATGTTATTTTGGGCATGGATTGGCTTTCTGTTTATCATGCTAAGATTGAATGCAGAGCTAAAATGGTTTCTTTTCAGAAAGATTTTCAGTTTGTGTACAAGAATGAACCCTTGATTTTGATAACATATCAAGAAGTTGAGAAACTAGTAAAAGATGGAAATGAATGTTATCTTGCACATATTATTGAAAATAAAAGAACTGTTCAGATTAATGATGTGCCAGTGGTAAATGAGTATCTTGATGTTTTTCCTGATGAGTTTCCTGGTATTATTCATGATCGAGAAGTTGAATTTACTATTGACTTAGTTCCTGATTATAAGCCAATTTCAAAACCCCGTTATCGAATGGATCAAGTTTAAATTTTGGAGTTAAATAATCAATTGCAATAGTTATTAGATAAAGGTTTCATTCGACCTAGCACATCACCATGGGGTGCTTCTGTCTTGTTTGTTAAAAAGAAAGATAGTTCAATGAGACTTTGCATTGACTATAAAGCCTTGAATAGTATCACTATTAAGAACAAGTATCCTTTGCCTCATATCGACGATTTGTTTGATCAGCTCCAGGGAGCTCAGTATTTTTCGAAGATTGACTTGAGGTCGGGGTACCATCAGTTGAAAGTAAAAGAAGAAGACGTTCCGAAGACTGCGTTTCGTACTAGATATGGCCATTATTATTTTTTAGTTATTCCTTTTGGGTTAACCAATGCACCTACTGTATTCATGGACCTTATGAATAGAATTTTCCATGAGTTCTTGGATAAGTTTGTGGTTGTTTTCATTGATGATATTTTGGTGTTTTCTAAAAGTAAATAGAAGCATGAAAGTAATTTAAGGGTTATCTTGAAAACTATAAAAGAAAAGAAACTATATGGAAAATTCAGCAAGTGTGAGTTTTGGTTACAACAAATTTCTTTCCTTGGTCACATTGTTTCAAAAAATGGCATAATTGTTGATCCTGCTAAAACAAAAGTTGTTGAAGAATGGCCAAGACCCACAAATGTAACTGAGATCTATAGTTTTCTTGGTTTGGCAGGTTACTACCAAAGGTTTGTTGAATTTTTTTCATGGTTATCTAGTCCAATGACTAAGCTAACTCGGAAGGGTGTTAAGTTTATCTGGACAAAAGAATGTGATGATTGTTTTCAGGAGTTGAAAAGAAGATTGGTGAATGCTCTAGTTTTTGCACTTCCTTCTAGGAATGGTGAGTTTGTTATCTACAGTGATGCTTTGTTGAAGGGACTCAGTTGTGTCCTTATGAAAAATGATTAGGTAATTGCTTATGCTTCACGTCAGTTGAAAACTCATGAGGTAAATTACCTTACACATGATTTGGAATTAGTTTCTGTTGTTTTTTCTCTAAAAATTTGGAGGCATCATTTGTATGGAGTAAAGTGTGAAATATATACTGATCAAAAAAGTTTAAAGTATATATTCACTCAGAAAGAATTGAACACGAGACAGAGGAGATGGTTAGAATTAATCAAGTATTATGATTATACAATTCATTACCATCCGGGAAAAGCAAATAAAGTGGCCGATGCTTTGAGTCGAAAAATTAATGCTTCATTAACCATGCTATGTTTGGAATGAGATCCTGTGGTTTTTGATTTGATGAACTTTGGCATAGAAGTTGTTGGTGCAAGACGTTCTTCTATTTTGTTTCAAGTATCAGAGAGATCATCTCTATCAGACAGAATTAAGCAAGCGCAGAGGAAAGACAGTGGGTTGCAGAAAAATGTAGAGCAGGTTCAGAAGGGTAAGTTGCCTGAATTTAACATTGATAATGATTGTGTTTTAAGGTTTGGGAAGAGATTATGTGTTCCTGGTGATTCACAGTTGAAGAATGAGTTGTTATGTGAGGTTTATAGTTCCCTGTTTTCAGTTCATACTGGCAGTACTAAGATGTACAGAGATCTGCGGGAGTATTACTGGTGGGATGGAATGAAAATAGATATTTCTGATTTTACTGTGAAATGTTTGACTTGTCAGCAGGTTAAAGCAAAGAAACAGTTACCGAAAGGGATGCTTCATCCTTTACCAGTGCCAGATTGGAAATGGGAAAATATATCCATGTACTTTTTTGTGGGATTACCGAAGACATCTTGAGGTAATAATGCAATCTGGGTTGTTGTTGATCGCTTGACTAAATCTGCTCATTTCCTTCCTATTCGAGATACTTTCTCTCTAGATCAAATTTCTCGATTGTATCTTAAAGAGATAGTCAGGTTGCATGGAGTTCCCCTATCCATTGTATCCGATCGTGCTCCCAGGGTTACTTCTAACTTTTGGAAGGGCCTTCAGAAGTTGTTGGGTACTGAATTAAATTTTAGTACAACTTTTCATCCTCAATCAGATAGGCAGTCAGAACGAACAATTCAGACTTTGGAGGATATGCTACGTGCTTGTTCGATGGATTATCAGGGAAGTTGGGACGAACAACTGTCTTTGGTTGAATTTTCATATAATAACAGTTTTCATTCCAGTATACATATGGCTCCGTTTGAAGCATTATATGGTAAACGTTGTCGAACTCCATCTTTTTGGGATGAAGTGGACGAAAGGAAGTTGATGGGAACAGAATTGGTAGAAGAGATGGCATAAAAAGTTCATTTGATTCAGAAACACATGAGAACAGCTCAGAGCAGGCAGAAGAGTTATGCAGATAACCAGAGGAAGGATCTATCTTTCAAGGTAGGTGATCATGTTTTTCTCAAAGTTTCACCATGGAAAAGTGTGATGCAATTTGGTAAGAAAGGAAAGCTGAGTCCAAGGTTCATTGGACCATATGAAATTCCGGAGAGAGTTGGATCAGTTACTTACCGAGTGGATTTACCTCTGAGTTAATCTCAGGTACACAATGTTTTTCATGTTTCGATGTTGAGAAAGTATATGCCAGATCCATCTCATGTTTTGAGCCCAGAGGTAGTTCAGTTGGAAGAGAATCTCTCTTACGAAGAACAACCAGTCCAGATTCTTGACCATAGAGAGCAAGTGTTGCAGAATAAGGTAATTCACCAGGTAAATGTTTTGTGGAAAAACCATATGGTTGAAGAGGCAACATGGGAATCTGAAAATGCTATGAGGGACAAATACCCCCACTTATTTTGATAAGTGAATAAAATTGCGAGGACGCAATTCCCAAAAGGGGGGAAGGATGTAACATCCCAGGTAAATAAAAAATAAAACATTTTCATATTTATTAATATTTACGAATTAAATATTAATTTTACTTTAAAGGGGTTTCTATGTTCAATAGCGTACCCGATACGCAACAAAGAGTTTCTTTGAAATCTTACGTTGCACACTAGTAATAAAATAATATTATTTTAAATGGTAGTTAACACGTAGCCATTGTATTGGCGGGAACGAATAGAAATAACTAAAATATGATTATATATGTTTGTTAAATGTTTTTACATTTATCCAATAAGGGATAAAGGCTTAAAATACGAAAAAAATTCAATTTTAGGCATAGATACTCTAATATTCACTAAAAGGTCGAACTATCGCCTTTTGTAACAACACCAGTATTTTCAATATACTAGGATGTTTTTATATGAAGTATTCGATCTACACTTACACACACCTTCATCTAATGGTTAAAGAACATATTGTTTCTGTGGATGGAGAATTTCTGCCTCACGAAACGATGATTGTTCAATATTCTTTTAACACCTTTAATGGTGGCCATTAAGATGTCACTCTATTTATATATGATATATATTATGTTTATGTTTTTTTTATGCTTCTGTATTTTTTATTTATATCATACCTTTATGGTTTCCATTATGGGTGATCGTGATAATTTCATTTTAGGAAGTGCGGACTACCACCCCCTCAAAGTGATTTGATTCATTAATTACATATGTGGGATGTATAAAGGATGGATTTAATGATATTATATATGATATTATACTGGAATTATAATATACCCTTATATCATTATGATTTCACTCCATTAAATACAAAATAGAAATGAAAGTAGCGTTCATGCGTACGTACGGCTTACCGTCTCCATGAACGGTGCATTTCATTTCTTAATTCTAAATGTTATGTACTATTATAAATACATGTATATGCTGGATATATATGATATATATGATATCCAAACCATGAATATCATTCTGTATATAATGAACCTTTGACCACATAAACGACATGTAATTGTAAGAAGTCCATTTTTGACTTAAGTACCAAATATCGACAAAATGAACTTTATTAACTTAAATGATTACATATTGTTTATAACATGGAAATAAGTTGTATAAAAGGAATAATAAACTTGAAAAAAGGTTCTTAAGCAAGTAGAAATTAACTTTAGTTTATTATTCAGGAGATTAAAGAGAAATCGAGTCACGTCGGACACGAGGTAAGAGACTTCGTCTCAATATCCTTTCATTGAGGCATATTTTGTTCTAATACAAGGCTTTCTTTTATAAAGTGTATAAACCCCTTTGAATTTTAATTTTATACAAAAGTAATCTTTTTCTATGAAGCATTTTACAAAATGAAAAAAAGGAATGTTTCTTTTAACGTACGCGGTGACAAAGACATTTTCTTCCGCCGCGAGTATTATTTGGTCTTTTGCTTCCTCAACAAGCCGTAGTGTTTTTAAAATAAAATAAATACCACATAATCTTTTATGTATTTTGGTATTGAAAATGGTTTTTATAATGGATTTGTTATTTCAAAATATTTAAGTGATATATTGTGATCGAAATGTGGAAATGTCTTCTTTCCTTTATTGTTTTATGTGTTATGATTTTATAATGGTACCTGGACATTTTATGGGTGGTTACGTGATAAAACATATGACGGGTGGTGCCGTAAATACCAGGATGGGTGGTTACGTTATAACCTCCAATGCATTGAGTATGGAAGTCGGCCATATTGCTATTCCATTAAGTGATATGTGTGGAAGTCGACCGTATGGTTATTCCATTTAAGTATGTTTATGTCCCAAGTTACCTTTATATGTTATGTGTTCTTTATATGGGTTTTATGGTAATATTTTGGTTACAAAAGGGTAAGTAATGATATTTTATTCAGTGAAGAGTATTTACTACTCCATAAAGGTGAAAAGTATTACTTTGATAAAGTATTCATGGTTTACTTGTTGTTTTGAAAAACTAAGAGTTTTCCTTCTTTGTGTATCCCTTACTGAGCTTTTTATGCTCACCCTAAGTTTTTTTTGAAATGTTTTTTACATGACATAATGTGGAATAGGGTCAAGGATGGGATCAAGGAAAATTAATGCTTTCTTAAACATGGAACTAGAAATGAATTTTTTTTAGAGTTCATGTTTTGAAAAAAAGGAAACTTTGTAGAAGTGTCTACTATGTAATCTTTTGAGATGTAATAGTTATGATCTAATTCTCTAAAACTCTAAACCTGAAAAGATCCTCAATGGGAATTATTCATTTAATTCAATATTAAGTAATGTTTAAGGCCGAGGCCTTATATTTTTCCTCACATACAGATATCCATTTTCATATGCATGATAATAGAGATCAGTGTGGCGAGGCCTTCCTGGTCTCCATTCTCGTGTATAAGAAAATGGATATGTGTACATCGGAGTAGATTTTTCATACCAATTTCATTCGGTGAAAGTTGCAAGGAGATGAGCTGTTGGGAAAAAGAGGCTCTTTTGCCCGAGAACTCATCTCCATTATCTATGACTATAATCACTATGAAAAATCATCTCAAATGTATGGATATCCATTTTTGTATGCACGAAGATGGAAAGCAGGGAGGCCTCACCACACTGATCTCCATCTTCATGCATACATAAATGGACATCCGTATGTCTGAGCAGTTTTTTCATAGTGATTTCAGTCAGAGATAATGGAGATGGGTCGTCAGGCAAAAGAGCTTCCGCCAATCCGCTAGAAATTATGTCACCAATAATTAACAATTATTAGTACAAATTAGCGCTAATTAATAATAATTAGTGGTAATTAGTATAAATTATTATAAGTTAGTATAGATTAGTATACAAGTTTAAAAAAAATACTATAAATAAGTATGAAATAATATAAATTATTATAATTTGATAGGAATGGATTTTAATTGTATTCTATTTTTTGGATAGTGTTTTTATTATATCAAATTATACAAAAAACTAATTATTTTATATTTTTTAGAGAAATATGGAACAAGTAAGTCGATTAAAATCATTATTAGATGATCGCGCTTGGATAAATCAGCATAAGAATCCAAACAGTTCTAGTTTAAATCCTGTATATATTGAGAGTGTTGAAGCTTTCTTATCATTTACATTATCAAAACCAGAATTTGTTTCAGAAGGGACAATTAATTGTCCATGTAAAAAATGTTCTCTGAGGATGTTTGACACATTTGACAACGTTGTGGGTCATTTATTGCATTTTGGTTTTTAACCAGATTATGTTTTTTGGTATCAACATGGTGAACACAGTTCTAGAGAAGATACTAATAAATTGGTTCTAAATCCAGCACAGTTTCAAAATTTAGTACATGATGTGGCAGGTACGTATTTTCAATAAGCTGAAACTCAGGATGATATTAATTTAACTCTTAAGTTGGAACCATCTCATTTTTATGAGTTATTGAGGTCCGCTGAGGATGCCTTATATCCTAGTTGAAAGATAAGAAAATTTGAAGCAGTTGCTAAATTTATGGCTATTAAATCAGATAATGGAATGTCAAATAGTTATTTTGATCAGATATTATATTTGGTAAAAACACTACTACCTAAAGGAAATGTGTTGCCTACAAATTTCTATGAGAGTAAGAGGCTGATTCGTAATCTGGGTCTTGGATATCAGAAGATTTATGCATGTTCAAATGATTGCATCTTATATTATGGTGAAAATGATTCATTACATAGTTTCCCACATGTGGAAAATCGAGGTATATAGAGGCTCAACAAGGGAAGTCTGGATTGATTCCTATAAAACAATTGAGATATTTCCCGCTTACACCCAGATTGCAATGTTTATTTATGTCTCAGAACACAGTGACATTGATGTCATGGCACAAAACCAATATTCCAATTGGTAAAACATTAAATTACCCCTATGATGGTGATTCATGGAAACATTTTGACCAAGTGCATCCATATTTTTATTTAGAAGCTCGAAACATGAGATTGAGTCTTTCTACTGATGGTTTCTGTCCATTTGGTTCTTACGATAGTCAGTATTCATGTTGGCCTATCTTTATAACTACACACAATTTACCTCCTTGGATTTTGATGAAGGAACCATATATCTTTTTGACCTTATTAATTCCAGGACATCTGAAAAATAATATTGATGTTTATTTGAAACCATTGATTGATGAGTTAAATTTATTGTAGAGTAATAGTGTCAGTACATTTGATGTTACTGTGAAACAAAATTTCTTTCTAAAAGATACATTAATGTGGACAATTAGTGACTTCCCATCATGTAATGTCCCGGTTCCAGAAGCCACCCAGAGGCGCCCCGTACCCGGTTGGTCACATGGCCTCAAGTGCATTTCCCCAAACACCAGAGGCTACCGATTAGCAGAGAGGGCCTTGGGTGTGATAGTGGGGAAACTATGCCCTCATTGGTAGATTACGCAGTGGAAATAGATAAACATGCAATAACAGGATCAGTAACAACCAACAATATAACAACGAAAGACTAAATCAATAAACTGGAGTACATATGTATATAAGAAATGATGCATGATACATAACTAGGAAAGTAGCCAAACAAGTCACAATGCTGGAAAACACTACTATACCAAAAAAGTACAAAACAAAAGTAAACGGCTCCTCAGCATCGCAAGCCAAAGCTTGGTCTCATGCTCCCCTGCTCCAAGCAATCAAGTTCCAGAAGTTGAAGGGCGCTTGCCCTTGTATATACCTGCAACAACATAGTTTACTTGGACCCAAAAGCATGGCCCAAACAGGGTGTGAGATAAAATCCCAGTAGGCAACCACCCAAAGATCTGTGCCTAACAGTTAGTGAGTATATGGAAGGTAAAAGTACACTAAGCAGTAAACAACAACAACAAAGCAGTAGGCAGTAAACAGTAAGCAATAAAATAGGATGATACATAGCAGTAATCAAATCCACAACCAACAACATAAACAAAAAACTAAAAGCCGGAAACCCTCTGGGAAGTACTCGCAACCATCCCCTCTGGTCCTATCCAAGAAGTACCACAACCCTCTGGGTAGTGCACTCAGCCTAACCCCTCTGGCATGTTCATACGAATTTATGAGACTCTCTAGGGAAGCTCACTCAATCAATTCCCCTTATAGTCTAGGGTAGTCAGGGACTCTCTTGAGGAAGATCACGCGGTCTAACCCTCTTATCCCCAAGGTATATAGACTCTATGAGGAATCTCTCTTGGTCAATTCCTCCTATAGGCTCAGGTATACCACAGACTATCTAAGGAAGCTCACTCGGTCAATTCCTCCTCTAGACTGGGAAGGTTCTTAAAAAGATTCAAACAAGGTAGGACTCTATGAGGAAGCTCACTCAGTCTACCCTCCTATAGTCTATAAAATCCAAGACTCTCTGTGAGCTCACTCAGTCTATCCCCTCTGTAGTCTGTAATATCTAAGACTCTCTGGGAAGCTCACTCGGTCTATCCCTTATAGTCTATAGCACCAGGTTCCATCAGCCTCGTGCCAGTCAGTGCATAATAATTCTATAAGGCCAAAGTACACCTATAGAGCTACTTGGCTAACCAAAGTACACCTATAGAGCTACCTATCTAAATAGTCTATAAGGCAACAAGCATGTCATGAGTTTCACTTCAACCTATAACCGCAAGGCATGAAACAGGTGTAACAACCAAAGGCAAACAAGACCCAAAGGTCATAAACAGAATGGAGCAAGGCAAGTACATCCAAGAACAAAAAATTATCCTCTAACATGGTCAAATTACCTCTACACAAGCATAAAAGAAAGGCATGAAAACAACAAGGGCAAAAAGGTAAACACGTAATACCCCGTTCACGGGTATCAGTGGAATTTTCACATAAAACTCAGAGACTTTGAACGGTAAGGCACAAACCACCTACCTTGATCCTAGGAGATTGATATACTTGAAACACAATGGATAATTCCCCCTATAACATTGTAGATCTGAGAAAATGCACAAAATGTTCAACCTTAGATAACTTGAGAAAGAGGAAGAATTGGAAAACAAGGCTCAAGCAGAAGGAAGAACTCACCGCTGCGCTTCCAACGCAATCGACCCTGCTCGAATTAGATAACGAACGAAGAAGTAGGGGCTTGGGGAAGATCCGGCCATATGGGTCACTCTCGGACGAACCAGACCTAGAAGAAGGTGAATATAGTGATTAGGCACGACCCCAATCCGTTTAGTGAAAAAAAAGAAAAGTACACGGCATGCATTTTTAAAGTACACGGCGTGTAGTGTGTTTTTCCATACTCCACCAAAATCAGCCTCCACATCACCCCTACACACCATGTGTGTGGCCCGGGCATGGCCAGCACACTGCTTCAAGCTAGAGAAGAGTACATAGCATGTACTCAGAAAGTACATGACATGTACTTCGAAATTTTCCAGAAAATCCATTTTTCTTAAAAACTCCATAAAAAGGAAAAGCGTACCTGAAACGAAGATCCGGGTTATTACAAACTTCCCCCCTTAAAGAAATTCATCCTCTAATTTCCTTAGATGGGCATAGAATAAGGAACCTAAAATAGTTCCATCCACTGCGATCGAACCTCAGCCTCCCTTTCCTAAGTTTCATCCTGTACTTGCCCGTGCTGCCATAGCACTCATACCAGAGGAACAGACCGGCCACAGAGAACCTTCGTACTGTGATCGCCAATCCGGATGGGATGATCTTCAAATGATGCATCCGCTTCGAGCTCAACCTCCTCGGGCTGAAAGACATGAGACAAGTCTGAAAAGTAATGTCAGAGCTGAGAGACGTGGAAGACGTCCTGCATGGCCTGGTACCTCTGAGGTAGCTGCAACTGATAGGAAACCAGCCCAACTCTCTCCAAAACCTCAAACGGCCCGACGTACTGCGGTGAAAGATTACCCTGTCTCTGAATCCTCTTGCATCCCAACCTCGGCACGACACGTAGGAAAACCTGATCCCCAACCTTGAACTCCAAAGGTCGTCTCCGCTGATCAGCATAAGACTTCTGCCGAGACTATGCTGTAGCCATCCTCTTCTAAATCAACTCTATCTGCTCTAAGGTCTCCTGAACAAGACGAGGTCCTAGCAAAGATGCCTCTCCTGCCTCTAGCCAGAATAAGGATGTATCACTTCCCCGAGGTGACCTCGACAACCCGATCATGAAGTCCATCGCGGCATCGTTCCACTTCCACTCCGGAATGGGTAACTGCTGTAAAAGCCCTGCTGGTCACTGATGCTCTACTTTCACCTGCTGACAAGTAGAACATTTCATGACAAAACCAGCAACATCTCTCTTCATACCTAGCCACCAGTACTGGCGATGAAGATTCCGATACATCTTGGTGACGCCAGGATGAACTGCCCAAACCGAGGAATGGAAATCCCTCATCATCTCCTTGCGTATGTCTGCCAACACCCATATGCGTCCCTGGAAACGCAAGATCTCATCCTCTCCCACTGTCCATCTAGGAAGAGGGTCCCCTCCTGACACACTCTCCTGCAGAACTAAGGCCTATGAATCTAATAGATGCCTCATTCGTACCCAATCAAAAAGTGAAGAGGTAATATCCATAGAAGATAGGATAGTCTGTACCTGCCTGTCGTGCACCTCCAGATGCATCTCAGAGAATAAATCCATAAGCTGCCACTCACTACTAGCCTCCTGAACTGCCTGAATCTGGGTTCGTCTGCTCAACGCATCTGCCACTGCATTGCCCTTTCCCGGCGTATAGGCGAGCTCAAAGACAAAGTACTGAAGATAATCGACCCACCTGCGCTGTCTTAGATTCAGATCACACTGAGTGAATATATACTTGAGACTCTTGTGGTCGGTGAAAACCACAAAGTACTCTCCCAGAAGATAGTGTCTCCAACAGTGTAAAGCATGAACAATTGCTACCAACTCCAGATCATGCGTAGGGTAATTACTCTAGTGTGGCCTCAACTACTGAGACCCATACGCAACGACTCCATCTCCCTACATGAGCACAACTCCCAGCCTGATACCTGAAGCATCATAGTAAACAGTGTAGCCCTTTCCCGGCTTTGGCAAGACTAGTATCAGTGCTGACGTCAACCTCCCTTTCAGATCCTGAAAGGCTGACTCACAAGAATCTGACCATAAAAACTTCACCCCCTTCTTGGTCAGACCTGTCAATGGTGCTTCTAGGCATGAGAAGTCCTGAATGAAGTGTCTGTATTATCCAGCCAAACCTAGGAAACTCCACACCTTAAAAACGTTCTTCAGCTGCTCCCAGGAAACTACAGCTCTCACGTTCTCTGGGTCCACTGACACTTCTATCTCTGAGATAACATGACCCAGGAAGTGAATTTGATCCATCCAAAAGTGGCACTTTGAGAGTTTAGCATACAGCCTATGCTCTCTCAGTGTACTCAGAACGATCTCAAGATGTGTGTCATGGTCGTGTCGAGTGTGAGAGTACACCAAGATATCGTCCATGAAGACCACGACAAAGGAGTCCAAGTATGGATGGAACACTCAGTTCATCAGTGCCATGAAGACTGCAGGTGCGTTCGTAAGACCGAATAGCATGACTGCATATTCGTAAAGACCATACCTGCCCCTGAAAGCTGTCAGAGGTATATCTGATGGTCTAACGTGCAACTGATGATAACCAGACCTCAAGTTGATCTTTTAGAACACCCAGGCTCCTCGAAGATGATCAAAGAGGTCATCGATCCTCGACAAGGGATATCGGTTCTTGAACATCAACTGGTTCAGCTTCCGATAATCCACACAAAGCCGAAGGGTACTGTCTGCCTTCTTCGTGAACAGGATAGGCGAACCCCAAGGAGAGGTACTGGGTCGGATGAAACCCTTCGCCTGCAACTCCTCCAAATGATTCTTGAGCTCCTGCAACTCAGTTGTAGCCATCCTATAGGGAGGAATGGACACCGATGACACTCCTTGAATGAGATCAATCGAGAAGTCTACCACATGCTCCGCAGGTAAACCTGAAAAGTCCTCTGGAAAGACATCCCTGAAACGATCCACCACTGGAGGAAATTCTAACTATGAAGTCCCCTGGTCATCCAGATAAAGACCAGCAATCTAGCCTGTAACTTCCCCTATCCCATGATGCTTTGGTCCAGCTCTACCCTCCTGGACATTCCACTCACCTCTATAAAGGAGGGATCCGCCCTTTGGTGATATAAAACTCACCCTGCGGCGATAGCAATCAATGACTACCTGGAAGGGAACCAACCAGTCTATATCGAGAATGACGTCATAGCCTATCATCTCTAGGACATAAAGGTCCAATAAGAAATGACACCTCGCAACCTCGAG
Source organism: Viscum album (assembly GCA_963277665.1). NCBI lineage: Eukaryota > Viridiplantae > Streptophyta > Magnoliopsida > Santalales > Viscaceae > Viscum > Viscum album. The sequence continues at coordinate 1,241,067,662 of OY728153.1, forward strand.
AGGGCACTCTCTGCACTGACGTAAACTATATGTCCTCATTTCCAATGGCGTGTCAAGAGTCAACAAGTCGACAGACGAAAAGATACAGAGCCCAAGGATCTCCACAACCACAATAGAGATAAAGCTATGGGAAGCACCAGTATCGAAAAGAAATGAAGATAAAATTGAGGCTACTAAGATCGTACCTCGAACTGTAGACGGGCCGGGATCCTACTCCTGATAGGTCTGCTCCACGGCGAAAGACTGACCTGTACCGCGGCCCTACGCCCCTGGCTGACCTCTCTGAGCTGATCCACTCTGCTGTCGCTGATGACCTGGTGACTGACCACCACAGCCGCGACCTCCACCTCGGCCTGAATGGTCAGAAGAACTCCAGTTCCCTGACTGGTGGGAAACTGGTGAAGCATCTCCAGAACGCGGGGTCATAGAGGAACCCCTACCACCAGCTGAAGGTGAGAATATGTGACAGAAACGCTGAAGATGGCCCATCTTGCTGCAAGACCGGCACTCCATCGGATCCCTCTGGCACTGAGGCCTAGTATGCCCACTCCTACCGCACTGGTAGCATACAACATGGCTGCCAGAAGACGCATCCCGCGAACCTCGATCTCCTCGAGAAGACTCTCTACGACGCTTTCTACTGTCTGTAGGAGGAACACCAGCTCTGGATACTGAACCTCCCTGGATCACTGCTCCAGAATCTCTCAGATTGCGCTAAGTGATCAGCACTTGGTTGACGATGGAGGATATCGAAGTCAACTGGAAGATATTCACCTGGGAACAGATCTCCTGCCTGAGACCATCCTCGAACTTCCTAGCAAGGAAAAAATCATCACCTGCTGGGATCGGTGTGAAACGCTGCAGATCAGTGAAGCGAGATGAGTAATCCATAATAGAGAGAGTACCCTGCTGCAGACTCATAAAATCCCGGGCTCGATTGGCCCTCAGGGTCTACGGATATAAGTAGTCATAGAAGGTGCATCAAAACTCGTCCCAAGACATATCTTGTTGATGCCCGAACCATGAGATCACCTCCCACCACCTCTTGGCGGTTTCCTGGAGCATATAAGTATCCAGATTTACCCTTTTCTCTGGATGGATCTCTAGGTGCTCAAATATGGTCAGTGTGACCTCTATCCATGACTCTGCAGCCTGAGGTCCTCCATCCTCTGAAAAAGTAGGAGGATGCTGCTACTGAAAAACCCGCGTCAACTCAGCCATCGACGGGGCAGGAGGCGACACTCCCTGGAAGGTCTGAATCATCCTCAGAAATTCCTCCCTGAACTGCGCCTCGGTTCCTACAACTGGTATGACAGCCGGTGCCAAGGATGTCTCGATTGGAGGATCGGAAGGAAGTCCCTGATCATCCATATCTGGCGTCTGATCACTGCCTGATGACAGACGTACAACCGGAGGACGTCTTAGAGGTATCACATTGAAAGATCAAAAGTATACCTTAAATCAGAAGTAAGGACAGAGAACATAAGAGTACAAAATAGGAATAGGGGAAGAAAACACACAAGTTTACAAAACACGACTACACGGTGTGTATAAAAACTACACGACATGTCTTCTTAAGCCACTGACATGGGCATGTACCCCTGCCCTATAGGTCATGTAACACCTTGAACTACACGGCGTGTTGACCGAACACATAGCGTATACTTGAAGACTATTCCCCTACCCGAGTCTCTTTACACGTCTAGATCACACAGTTCAAACTAACCTCAGACTACACGGCGTGTTCCCTAGGGACACAACATGTACTAGACACTGACACAACAACCCATGTTGTTAGTTACACGACTGTCTACACGGCTGGCCCTTACACGGCGTGTTCCAAACAAACACGGCGTGTATAGGGAAAGGTGACACCGCCCTGTGTTGTTTGTGACACGACCGGGTACCTAGGAAATACTACATGGTGTGTTCCAAACAAACACGACGTGTATAAGGAAAGGTGACACCGCCCCGTGTTGTTCGTGACACGGACAAGTACCTAGATAAGACTACACGGCGTGTTCCAAAAGCAACACGACATGTCTAAGAGAAGGTCACGCCAACCCGTGTTGTTCGTGACACGGCCGGGTATCTAGACAGAACTACACAGAGTGTTCTAAAACAACATGGCGTGTTCTACTCGAGCTTCCCCGACCCGTGTTGTTAGTGACACGGCCGAGTACACGGCTCTAAACTACACGGCATGTACCTTCCGTACACGGTGTGTTCCTGAAGGTATTTTCACAACACCATGTTCCTGCACACACAGTCAGTAACACGGTCTAAAAACTACACGACGTGTAACCATAAAGTACACGCCGTGTATTCTGGGTTTTTCTGGGCAGTAGCTCAGAAACTGCATAAAAGCCCAGAAACACGGAAAACAAAGCAAGCAGGTGACAAATTCCGATTCATGAGGGCCCATAATCCCTGCGAATCAAATCTTGGCATCCCCTACAGTCATGTACAAGAGAAAATAGGATCATGATCCACCAATTTCCGATTCGAGAGGGACCATAACACCTCAAGAATCAAAATTTGGAATTCATTTAAACAAAGTACAATACAAAAATTCTCTAAAAAGCAACAGAGATTCTATCAAGCATCTATCACAACAACATGCATAATCTACACAACATCTATCACAACAGAATGCAATCTCTAGTTCACCCTAGATGGAATGACAAGAATGCATGACATGTGATTTCTAACAAGTGCCTATATGATGCATGAGATGACACACCCTCATCTCATCAGGTTGCAACAGAAATAGAACCGTAATATCAAAACAATAACAACACGAAGCTTGTGAATCACTCTAGGTGAAATCGTATCAACCGTAAAATCTCAAAACTAGAAAACTGCAATCAACGAGGTAGTATGGATTTTCCCTGTACACGAGTTAGCTACTCCCGGTCACAGGTTATTACCAAGTACCAAATTCTTCCTATACCTAGCTAAAGTCTCCAAATAGTAATGCAAGAGAAAATAATTTCCCTGATACCACTTTGTAACGTCCCGGTTCCAGAAGCCACCCAGAGGCGCCCCGTACCCGGTTGGTCACATGGCCTCAAGCGCATTTCCCCAAATGCCATAGACTGCTGACTAGCAGCGAGAGCCTTAGGTGTGATAGTGGGGAAACTATGACCTCATTAGCAGAGTATGCAGCGGAAATAGATAAACATGCAATAACGGAAGCAGTAACAACCAACAATATAACAACGGAAGACTAAATCAACAAACTGGAGCACATATGTATATAAGAAATGATGCATGATACATAACTAGGAAAGCAGCCAAACAATTCACAATGTTGGAAAACACTACTGTACCAAAAAAGTACAAAAGAAAAGTAAACATCTCCTCAGCATCGCAAGCCAAAGCTTGGTCCCATGCTCCCCTGCTCCAAGCAATTAAGTTCCAAAAGTCGAAGGGCGCTTGCCCTTGTCTATACCTGCAACAACATAGTCTTCTTGGGCCCAAAAGCATGGACCAAACATGGTGTGAGATAAAATCCTAGTAGGCAACCACCTGAAGATCTGTGCCTAACAGTCAGTGAGTATATGGCAGGTAAAAGTACACTAAGCAGTAAACAACAACAAAAAAGCAGTAGGCAGTAAACAGTAAGCAGTAAAACAGGATGATACATAGCAGTAATCAAATCCACAACCAATAACAGAAAAAAACAGCTAAAAGTCAGAAACCATCTGGGAATTACTCGCATCCATCCCCTCTGGTCCTATCCAAGAAGTACCACAACCCTCTGGGTAGTGCACTCAGCCTAACCCCTCTGGCTTGGTCATACGAATTTATGAGACTCTCTGGGGAAGCTCACTCGGTCAATTCCCCTTATAGTATAGGGTAGTCAAGGACTCTCTTGAGGAAGATCAGGCGGTCTAACCCTCTTAGCCTCAAGGTCTAGAGACTCTCTGAGGAATCTATCTAGGTCAATTCCTCCTATAGCCTTAGGTATACCACAGACTCTCTGAGGAAGCTCACTCGGTCAATTCCTCCTCTAGCCTGGGAAGGTTCTTAAAAAGATTAAAACAAGGTAGGACTCTCTGAGGAAGCTCACTAGGTCTACCCTCCTGTAGTCTATAAAATCCAAGACTCTCTGGGAGCTCACTCGGTCCATCCCCTCTGTAGTATTTAATATCTAAGACTCTCTGGGAAGCTCACTCAGTCTATCCCTTATAGTCTATAGCACCAGGTTCCCTTAGCCCCGTACCAGTCAGTGCATAATAATTATATAAGGCCAAAGTACACCCATATATATACTTGGCTAACCAAAGTACACCTATAGAGCTACCTAGATAAATAGTCTACAAGGCAACAAGCATGTCATGAGTTTCACTTCAACTTATAACCGCAAGGCATGAAACAGGTGTAATAGCCAAAGGCAAACAAGACCCAAAGGTCTTAAACAGAATGAAGCAAGGAAAGTACATCAAAGAACAACAAATTATCCTCTAACATGGTCAAATTACCTCTACACAAGCATACAAGCAAGGTAGGAAAACAACAAGGGCAAAAAGGTAAACACGCAATACCCCGTTCACGGGTATCGGTGGAATTTGCACATAAAACTCAGAGACTTTGAACGGTAAGGCACAAAACACCTAACTTGATCCTAGGAGATCGATATACTTGAACCACGACGGCTAATTACCCCTAGAATGTCGTAGATCTGAGAAAACGCACAAAACGTTCAACCTTAGATAACTTGAGAAAGAGGAAGAATTGGAAAACAAGGCTCAAGCAGAAGGAAGAACTCACTGCTGCGCTTCCAACGTAATCGACCGTGCTCGAATCGGAGAACGGATGAAGAAGCGGGGGCTTGGGGAAGATCTGGCCGTACAAGTCTCTCTCGGATGAATCAGACCTAGAAGAAGGTGAATATGGCGATTAGGCGTGACCCCGGTCTGTTTAGTGAAAAAAAAAATAAAAGTACACGATGTGTATTTTTAAAGTACACGACGTGTAGTGTATTTTTCCGTACTCCGCAAAAATCAGCCTCCACGTCACCTCTACACACTGTGTGTGTGGCCTGAGCACGACTAGCACACGGCTTCAAGCCGAAGAAGAGTACACGGTGTGTACTCAGAAAGTACATGACGTGTACTCAGAAAGTACACGACGTTTACTTCGAAATTTTCCAGAAACTCCATTTTTCTTAAAAACTCCAAAAAAAGGAAAAGCGTACCTGAAATGAAGATCCGGGTTCTTACACAGCATAAGTCATGTTATCTAGCTAGAGTACAAATGGTACAAAATCATGTATGTGTTTTATGAGAGACAAAAAAACATTTATTCTCGTTAATAGAAAAAAACCTTGTTTTTTGGACTATCATCATAGATTCCTTCCAACTGATCATCCTTTTCTGAGGAAAAAATATCATTTTAGAAAAGGAACAATTGAAAGAGATGGAACTCCAACAATGATATTAGGTACAGAGTTAAAATAAATTGTCTCTTCATTAACTTCCATCACATTTGGACCAACAATAAACCAATATAAAATTGATGGCTTTGGGAAAGAACACAATTGGATAAAACATATCATTTTTTGGGATCTACCATATTGGTCTGATTTGTTGGTCTGTCACATGTTGGATGTCATAAATATTGAGAAGAACTATTTTGATAATTTATTTCATACAATTTTGGAATCACTAGGTAAGATCAAAGATAATGTAAAGGCACGATTAGATCTTTCCCAAATTTACAGGCGACCAGAACTTGAACTGTTTGAAAATGTTAGATTATAGAAGTTAATAAATCCAAAAGCAGATTATACACTCTCCAAAGAGGATTGATTATTATTTTCTTAGACTTCTAGATGGTTATGCTTCCAATTTGGTCAGATGTGTTAGAAATGGTCATATTACTGGATTAAAAATTCATGAATGTCATGTTATAATAGAAATAATTCGATTGATTGATTAATAGGTATGTTTAATTCTATGATTTGGGATTCAATAACAGACATATCATATTTTTCCGAGACATTTGTGGGGTGACAGGTGACTACAATATATTAAGAAGATTGTAAGAAGATGTTGTTTTAATTTTATGAAAACTGGAAAAAAATTTCCTACTGGATTTGTTTGACTCAATAGAAAATTTGATATTACATTTGATGCATGAAGAAAAATGTGGAGGTCTGATACAGTTCCCATAGATGTACCCATTCAAGAGATGCATGCAGAAATTGAAGAAAAAAGTACGTAACAAAGCATCGGTTGAAGATTCAATTACAGAAGCTTATTTGTAAGAGGAATTTCTTTGTTTTTGCTCTCATTACTTTCAATACGAATATCCCTAAAAACAAAACCTTATGGTCCATAATGAGGGAAATGTTTATGATGAAATGGGAAATCAATTATCAGTTTTCAATCAGCCTAAACTTGGCTTCGGTGGAGTTTATGAACGATGACTTTCAGATGACGAACATCATAGAGCTCATACATATTTTCTGCTCAACTGTGAAGAAATGACACCATTTGTACAGTGAGTTCTCCCATCAATTATTCTATAATTTTTTTATAGTAAATTAATCTTATTTTATTTATAGGTTATATGATAATCATATCAAGAAACAACTTCCACAAATTACAACAGCTACTCTTAAATAACGTCGAAAAAAAACTTTTCCTACTAGTTTAAAAAACTAGTAACATAAATTATTTTTGGTTTAACATAAAAAATCAATTTATTATCTGTTATATTGATAACTGTATTAAAAATTTTCTGGTATCTCAACATGCTGATAAAATTGATAATCGATTGCGTGTATTGAGTAACCCAACATAAAAAATGGCTAAATATTATAATACATATGTGATGAATGGTTTTTGATTTCATATATGTGCATATGGGGAATAAAAAAACAATGAATAGTGGTTTTTTCTTGATAAGATCTCATCATAGAGAAACTGAAGTTGCCTTTTACAGCATCCTATAAGAAATTATCGAACTGTGTTATCTGGGACAACATTACATAACAATGTTTAAATGTCAGTGGTTGGATACTGAGAGAGGCTTGCATGTTCAACCAACCTATAGAATCGCTGATATTAAATATAAAATTATTATTATAGTAAATGAACAATTTTTATTGGATCATTAGGCACATCAAATTTATTATTCAAAATATTATGCCACTTCAAGAGAGTTGAGTGATTGGTGGAGCATAATAAAAATTAAATCTCAGGAAAATCAGTTTACTCAAAGTGAATTTGGTTCCAATGAAGTGAAAGGAATTGAAAATTTTCAAGTGATTGCTTCAAATACATCTTTTTTACAAAGAAAAATGAATATCGATGATGACACCCCACAATTAAGGGTCGATGGTGACAATGATGTTAATGATGTTACAAATGAATTTGAAATGACAAGAGATGATGGAACTGAAAGTCATATGGAAATTGATGATGCCGAGGAGGAATATGAAGACATTAACATCTTCATATATAAAGATGAGGATGAAGATGAACATTGATACAATTAAATTCTGGTTATAATCATATATAGTATATATCTATATATAATAGTTGTTTTTAATTGTTTGCTAACAATAGTAATTTTATGTTTCAAATGAACGAGGATCTGTATCATCTGTTACAGGAAGATGATTTACCTTTAGATGAGCAGGATGTTGGGTTATCTGACCCTCAGACTACTGGTGGTTCAGGGGGGACTTGGAGGAGGTGTGATCTTGCACGTTTGATGATTCCTGAACTGACCCCCGAGTGAAGTCCATGTCTTGGCTTCGATCCATGCGTGTAGAGGTATGTTTACTTGTGTATTTTCATTAGTTTTCAATAATTTATTTATATACTAATTGTTTAATTATTTGTTCTTTTTTCACATCTTTATTCATATAACTACTGGATAGGAGAGTGCTATATTGTGAAATTATTTTTTTGGAGCATGGGTCTCATGGGATCAGATTCCCATTGATGTGCAACATCACATGTTCAATCATTGAATGATATGTAAATAAATAATATTTATTTTGAAATTAATTTAATTAATAACTTGATATTATAAATTATTTGTCGGGTTTATGGTATTACATCGATGAGAGCATGTGTGGGGCTATCTAGAAGGCATGGCAGGGGACTATGCGTCAGTGTTGCAGTCAGTTTTTACACAATTTGAGAAGGAAATCAATGAAGAAAGCAGGAGTGATAGAGTTTGACGAGTCTTTTCACACCCATTGACCTAATAAAATTTCATCTCAGGTTTTGGATGGATCATGTTCACACTAGTTGGGTGGTTGTTTTCAGAGGATATCATTGGTAGGTTGATAAAACTCGGGGAGATAAAAGGTGACACATCGAGCCGGTAGTCATACATTCAGTACGCATAAGGAGCATATGGTAAGTACTTTTTTTTAAATAATTTATATAAATTTAAATGTAAACAATTTATTTTATATTTATATAGGAAGTCGAACAACCAGATATTTCAGAGTTCTATGTTTATAGGAGGATGTATAGTGATCTGACCACTGAAGAGATTAGAGGTGCTCACCAGTGTCAGATTTTGGTCAGCATATTTTCTTTTTGAGTTTAAAATTTAACTGCAAATAATATTTTAACTATTTTACTTTTAAATTTCAATTGAAGGAGTCATATGAGGCCATGATGTCTTAGACACAAACTGAGAGTCAGACTGAGACCGATATTTAGACCAGTGCCTACCGATTTGATGAGATAGCATGGATGTAGGTGACCTAGTATGCCTTCGAAAAAGGCCGAGTTGTTGGTATCAACTCTCGATTGATGCCTGTGGATTATTATGGCACTACTAAGATGTCGACATCTAGCTCAAGAGGAGCTCATGGAGAGTTATCATCATCTGTTGCACAATATCAGGAGTAGCTGCGAGCTCAGAGTGAGCTTATAGAGAGTATGCGTAGGGAATAAGAGAAGATGTGTTAATGGCAGTAGCATAAGCATGAAGAGTTCCTACGATAACAACAGCAACAACATGAGATACAGGAGGAGATACGTCGGTGACAACAGCAATAGGAGTAGGAATAGTTGGAGTACATGAAACGACTGACTTGTGGTTTAGGGATGAAGCTCCCTCCACCATCTCCTCCAGATGACCCTCCCCCTCAGTGATCTATTTATTTTTTATGATCAAACATTTGAATGTAAATTTTGTTTGTAATAGTAAATATCTACATTTTTATATAGTGCATTTTTTATATTTTTGTGAATATTACATTTTTTATGATTTATTTAATTTTTTTATTATTTTATTACTTTATTTAATTCTTTTATTATTTTATAAATTATTATTATTTTATTATTTTCTTTTGATTATTTTATTAATTATTATTTTTTATTATTTTCTTTTTATTATTTTATTATATTTTTTGCTAATATTGAGGTTTTTATTATTTTATAATTTTTTATTATATTAGTAATATTAATATAATTATTTCATTAATATCAATATTAATAATATTATCATATTATCAATATTATTATTATTATTATTATTATATGAATATTATTTTATTATTTTATAATTTAATTTATTTTACTAATAGTAATATTATTATTTCATTAATAATAATAATAATAATAATAATAATAATAATATTTTATTTTTTTAAAGTAATTGCGACGTACCCGTCACAAATAGTATTTGAAACTTTTTATGATGGGCTATTGCAAAAAGGTATTTAAAAACCATGAGGAACCTATTTGCAATGGATCCACATCTCATCGCAAATATTTACCTTTTGCGATGGTCCATCACAAAAAACTCTATTTGCAACGTCGTTTTCTATAACATGGAATTTGTGATGTCGCCCCGTCGTAAATACCCCATCACAAACACCCCAATTTCTAGTAGTGAAGGGGGGAGGTGAATCAATGTTGGTGACCTTTTGACCAATTTAAACCTTTTAATACCTTTTCTCTTTTACCTATGTCATTTTTAGGTGAATGATTATCACACTCTCTCTTCCTCAGCTTTGATTTCACAAGTATCCCCTACAAACACACGCAAACACACACACACACAAAGTGGGAAATGATTTACAAGGCTCACCATTTAATAATAAAGTCTAATCCTTACCATGAATGGGAACAACCCATGATCACATGACCCACTAGTAATAAACTTATGATGTATAACAAGCGGAGAATATACATGAACTTGTGATGCATTTTAGTTTATTGATAGTGCATGATGAATTAAAAACCTTTATAACATCTATCTAGGTATTTATACTACTTTACAATAATGTATAATCAGTGCACTACTTGGGTCTTATTCCTCTTCACATAATTGCACAACAACATACAAACAACACCTTCCTCTTATTCAGTATGAACACCAGTCCACACACACACACACCTTCTTTTTCACAATAGTGAGCTCAAATTTCTTCTCATCCTCCTTATCTTTCACAAGTGAAAGATTCTTCTTCCCATGCAATCTGGACTACACAACCCTTCTTTCTTCTTCTTTCCTTTCTCCCCTTCTTCTTATGTGTGAACCGAAGTGAACAAAACTTTCTTCTTATTATTTTCTCTCATTCTTTATTATTAATTGTATACAAAAAACACTAGATCTTATTTCTTTTTCTTTATTTATTGTAAATGGATAACAATGGTTCTCCTATTCTTCTCTTTAACTCATAGGATGTGTAGAAAATGCTGGATTCAGTACTTCTCTGTGATTCAATACCCAAATTTTTATGTGGAATAATTATATCATATCTCTCACATTTTATTATTTTACATGATATATATATATATATATATATATATATATATATGAATTGATGTAACACCGGGTCACTATTCTTCTCTTCCTTATTCATCTCTATTATTTATAGTACCGTGAAAATAATTCATTTTTAATTACCATGATTTTTGAAAATTAAAAAACTCTTTAAATCTTGGCTCTTTAATTCCAATTATTCATGAAATATCATTCATATTTAAAATACCAAAAGGCTTGACAGCTTTCTTCACCACTTAGAAACATCACAACCTTCCTTTTCTTCCATAAAATCCCTATTCAAATAAATTATTTCCACATATTCATGTGAATCATGTATGTAATAGTAGCAGTTTTGGATCCTTGAATCATGGCATGAAGTTTTAAAATTATCTTTCTTTATTTCCTTTAAAAATCATGATAATATTGTGATATTAAAATCATTTAAGGTAATATTTATTTATAATTGACTGGATTAAATTCCCTCTTCTTTTAAAATTTCGTTTTCACTCACCTGAAGTAGTGAGTTACTCATTCAAACTCATGATTGACTCAACCGAAGACATAATTTACTCTTATGTAGTAGCTGTTTACCTTTACAAACTTCAAGTTACCCTTACACATAATCCAAATGAACTTTACATAGGATTGTACCCTTACATAGAGATCAATGGATTTTATATAGTCTGGGTAAACTTCAAATGACCCTTACATAGAACTTCATAACCCTTACATAAATGGATTTTACCCTTATGGTGAACCTTATAGTGATGAACTTCACACATGAATCAAGTGAAATTTACATATCTCCCTATTCAGTGGTGATGTCCCTTACACATGGATTCCCATTATCCTTTTAGTATGTTTATCCTTCCATGCTTAACATTATCCTTTCGTGCCTGCAGTTTATCCTTTTGAACCACTCTTTTAAACTTTTCTGAACTTTCAGGGAATTAAACAAACTTATCATAATGATACACACCTTAGATCATTTCCAATTATTCCTTTAACCATTATTTTATATCAAAATTCCTTTGAAATTATCTAAACTTCTTCTTCCACTGCGCTTATAGTGTGCACATCTTATAGTGATCTTCTGAAAACTCCTATATGAATCATAAAATTGTTGCTCGAGTTCTTATCTTCTTTAATAGATAAATTTGACTTGGAATTACAGGCATGATGTGTATTTTATCACATTATGAACAAGAGTATATTACACAATTTTGTTTTATCCTGATAGTCACACAATTTTAAGTGATGAACTATGCACATGTTTTTGTGCCCCACGCCAAAAATTCTATGGGTCCATGCTTTATATGGATTTTAGAAAAATTCATTAGGCCCCTTCCTGGACCGATATATCACCATGACAGCACACACATGTACCTCTTGACTCCTTGTTCCTATCTTTCCCCACTTAGGGGATCTCCCTTCATCCTGCCACTCTTAGATGATTTCTAGAAAGTCTCTTTGGGATAGCCTAACTGCTCAGGTGCTTGGTTATCCTAGAGTTGGTCATTTTTTTGGCTAAATGTCATAATATTTCCTTTATAAAATTATTAAAGTAATTAAAAATACTCCAGAAACTAGCCTTCCCATTTCCTTCTTTTCTTTTATCCTTCTCAACTTCACGTCATCATAGAGATAAGAGGATTTTCATAATTAATTGTCTATAGAACTCAAAATATTTAAACATAATTTTCCTTTAAGATAATTGTAATAAAACAAAATTACAAAGGAAATAACTCTTACCTTTCTATATTTTTAATGAAAAGTAACATCAAAAAACAACTTCTAAGATAGTTTTTATGAATCTTCCTTCACTTAGAACAAGTGACACCTTCTTGGGGATACTTCTTTACATTTTTCTTGGGTTATCTAACCAAAATTCCAAATTCTTCTTCTTCACTCCTTCACCAACATATTGACATAAATAATAAATGAATATTGGAATACATTGAAAATAAATACAACCCACACAAAGTGGGATCAATAATCACCCCATTTTATATAACACCCCGAGATTTGGGAATATATTTTTCTCTAAATTAATACTATGTTTTATATCTTTCTCCACACACAACCACAAATTAAAATGAGATGTAAAATATTAGATGAATATTATTAAGAAAATTTAATAACAATAAAACCTATAATAAATAAAATAAAATACCCCAATATTTTTATGAAATATTTCTCTTTATATAATTTTATTTCTTTGATGACTTGTGTTACACACAACAACGAGTTTAGACGAACCACATAAAATTATTAAAAAAATATAGCCTAAACATTGGATTGTAGGATATGGATAGTAATAAATAAATTATGAAAAATATATGGTATACACATTTATAAAATTAATTAATCAGTTACCAAATGATTAATATTAAAAAAATTATTGGAAAATAAAAGTGATGTTTTTTCTAAAAAATTGTTTTTACGTGCACAATGTATTTTATATCAAAAAAATAAATTAATCCATATTAGAGAATGATTTTAGTGAAATTTATATATTATTAACTTGATAAAATGTTTTCAACATTTAACAAATATTTTTCCAATCATATGATAAGAACAAATCCAGATTTATGCTTAAAAATGTATTTTTTTTCTAAAAAGATTTTTTTGTCACATTTTGCGCGCTTAATTTAAAATTAATTTCTAAAATTTATAAGTATTTAATTATATGAAATTAATTTCATATTTAGAATTAGGTGGCTCAAAATTTTTAAATATATCCCTTTTATTTATGGTTAGTATGAATAATAACCATGGTAAAATTTATCACATCAGTAAAGGGTAAATCGGGTTAATCTAGATTAAAAATAAATGACAAGGCCATAATTTTTCATCTTAATTACTATTTAATGAAGGGAATTATACCCTTATCACATTAGTCTAAAATTTTATTTTTAATGGAAATATTTCTAGGAAAATGACTTATATATTATTTAAATCAAAGAAAGTTACAAAATGTCACTCTATTTTTAATATCTCTTATATATCCACATAGGGACAAAAGTATGTTATGAATTAATTTAAGTATCTATTTTTATATTAATAAAATTATTTTCATGATATAAAATTATTTTTAATTTTTATTAATTATATAATGACCCTAATTTCTTATGCCGCATTGATGTAGTATTTCTCTAATTAATAAAAAAATATAATAAATGATTTTAAAAATATTAAAAGAAATATAATTTGAGTGAGTTAATATCTGACATGAATTTTATAGGTTAATATAACATATTATTGTTGTTTTATAATATTATATTTTAATTAAAATTTTATCATTATGTTTTTAAGTCAAATTATGTGAATAGTGTCTAAATTGACAATAATGACATTTTATGAGAATAATATTTTATCAAATCACATAAAAATCATAAAAATATTAAAATAAAATAAATAGGAAAATATATAGCCTAAAATTTCATCCATTATCCATTTATAGGTCGTTTGGAACCATTTTTCTTGATATTGGCATAATTATATTTTAATCTTTTAAGAAATTCCAAGAGTGCCCCTCCCCTCTCTTATAAAAGGGTACCTCTTCTTTCTTTTCTTAAAATCACATTGATAATTAGAGATCAAAAATAATATAACAAATTATATTATCCAATTACCTATCCAAATTCTAGAGGTTTTGGTATTCTCAAAAGACCAACTCTAGGGTCCTTAAGAGGAGATCTAAAGGAGTTTTTTTCAAGAAGAGGTAATCACATTAACTGATTAATTTCTTTTATACTATTATTCACCTCATATAAATATATGGTATTTATAATAAAATAATAAATTCAGTATCCTAAATTTTATGAAATTTTATTATGATTATGAAAACAACATTATACATCATATTTCCCATCAAATGAGAAGTGAAAGTATCACTCGTGTGTACGTATGGCTTACCGTCTCGACGTAACGATACTATTAAATTTTCATCACTATACTTTATGGATAGTTATTATGATGAGTTTAATGTTTATATATTATATTTATGATATAATTATACTTATTTAATGATAATATCATGTCTACCTTCTTACCATCCAATCCTTTGGGAAGCGATAACGTTATTCGTGTGTACGTGTGGACTACCACCTCCACGAAGTGATGTGATTCATTTTTCATTTATATTTTGCTTAGATTTAAATGAGGTTGAATTTGATGAATATATATGATATATATTAAATAATAATTATTCTATAAAGGTTAATTATCTTTTACCTTTCTTTCATTCTATCAGTCAAAAAAATGGAAACATCATTCATGCGTACGTACTACCTATCATCTCCATAAACGATGTAATTCATTTTTCTATATATAAATTTTATGGATGAATATATATATATATAATGAATATATATTATATTTATATTATTATTAATATTATGGAGGTGATATAACCGAGATAAATGTACAAGGACCAGAACTACCGAACCGAAATACTCATGATAAATGAAACAATTAACACTCAGAAATGTCAAATTTAATAAAAAATTATTGATAAAAGGGGTGTTGAAGTATTATAAAGGGATTATATATGATGTTATAAGTATAAAAAATACTTCTTTATAGAATTATAATAAATCTAAATTTATTATATAGTAGGTTAGAGTGCTTTCAAAGAAAGAAAAACCCGAGGTAAGGGTTTATTTCATAATCATGTCAATATTTATGATTTTTTATGTTTAAGTCACCATTGGGAATATTTCTATTCCATATCCATGTTTTCTAATAATTTTATCAAAAAAATGTATACAATTATACTATGATCATTTAAATTCATTTTTACCTATGTTTTACATTATAAAAAATAGTTTGAAAGTAATTTTTTTGTCGTTTTCCAAATGAGGTACTTTGTGAATTTTTCAAAAAAAATATGGAAGGAATGTTTTTTTAAACATATATGGCATGAATGGATATTTCCTCCATCATGACTAAATTTTTATTTGAATCTTAATTTACAAGTTTACAAGGTTCTTTTCAAAGAAAATATTTTTCTTTATAATTTTAAAACTTTTTAAAAAGAAATGATTTCAAAATGGAAAGTTTATTTTCCTAAAGAAGTATTCCAAGTGATTTTTCAAAATAATTTTCCATATAAAATGAAATTATTTTATATTACTGTTGACACCCTCTAAATGATAATTGAAAAATATACAAGGGAATAAATACCTGAAACATGGGTATTATTTTCCCCACAAAGAAAAGGAAGAAGAAGGTGGCCAAGACACACATATCGCATAAACCTTTGAAGGAAACATGATTTCATGACCTTAGGAATGTCATGATAATGGTCATTATTAGTAAATAACATAATGGAATATCACGTGGATCCCATTTTACAAACACTCCTCATTATTGTGAAGGTTTCCCAAACACTTGCTGATCATGTAGTGGTTTCCAGATGAGCTCCCCCAAGTCATGAGACTTATCAATGGGCTGATGCCTAAAAATCAATCCAAAAATTCTTGTAAAATAAGTAGAAAAATATTCAAAAGGAATTAGAATTTCATTTTTATAAATATTTATGCAACGCGCCCATGTAGTTTTCAATACACCGCATATTCCCTAGTGACATGTTCTTCTTATCACACAAGATCCCACTAACATGTCACCCTCATCACGTGAAGGGATTCAAACATGACTAGGTGGTCTTATACTCCTTCTACGACTCCAAAGAAGAATATAAGGGTCAACCATGATAATGACTGCGCATCACCACAAGACCCTTTGTTGGCCACACAATGCATCACTGATGGGGAGAGTGACTGTCTTCGACAACACCGGTACAAACTCACAAGATCCCCAACCCTTGTAAAATAAACAAGGAAATAAAAAGGGAAATTATGGGAGTTTCTTATGAGAGGAAGGTATGATGATCTTAGGTGAATAGAGTTATAAACCCCCTAGAAAGTCAGACTGATCATGAGAAACCCCCCTTAACAAGCTATCATGGTCCCGCGAGACCCCTTATCATGTCAGCCTGATCTCACAAAGGCCCCCTAATAAGCCACCTTTGTCTCAAAAAAAATCCCAAACAAGGCATCTCAGATCATGAGGAAGCCTTTAAATAGGAATCCTAATATCGTGAAGGCCATTTTACATGTAAGCCCGACCTTATAAAATCCCCTCGGCATGTCCACATGATTAGGAAAGACTGCTTTGGATAGAATCTAATAAATGGGGTGCTAATGGGATAGTCTTTCGATCACTAAAAATTATGTGATAGCCAAAGTTATATCACATGAGGCACGTAACACCAAATCCCTCCATTGAATCTAGCCCAAATCTATGAGACATGCACCGCATAAGGCAGCGTATAATCGGGGTGGAGAGGCCTATAAAACCCCCAAACCAAAAAAATGAATCCTTGGATCCATACACCGGTGCACTAAGGAATCAGAGTGGACTTTTTGGAGTGGAAAATCTCATGATCGTAAAGGTTTTCTTCTAGGTAAAATCTAGGGAACAACCTAAGGGATCACGAGGCATGCATAGGAACTTCACATGATCACTTGAGATCACGTAAAGAATTTATGGGGGGTTATGTGAAGGAAATACCACATATCTTCTGAATCATGAGAGATCTAACTAAGATAATCCTAAACAAATATAAGGCATATATGCAACACAAGCTGGAATAAATACTAAAGACGAGATACTTACGTGAAGAATGATTACCTAATCCTCATGAACTTTGCATGAGTCATACAAATCATGCGACAACATGAGGACATGTCACTCAAGTTATGAAATGTATCCTAGACATACCATTCAGATCATGCAATGTCCTCTAGATATGTCAAGCAAGTCCCATGACGTCCTTTGGGCATATCACCCAAGTCTCGTGAATCCCTTCAAGCTCACAATACAGATCTTATGATTTTCTCTAGAAATATCACCCAAATTATATGAAAATAGCATTGGATGTTAGATATGTCTCACAGATCCCTCAGGGTTTACCAACCAGATCTTGTGGCACCCTCCAATAATTTTATCCAGCTTTTGAGATGACACTGGGACATGTTAACTGAGATTATTCGATGGCATCTAGGAAAATATAGCTGGGTCTTGCGATGTCCTCTGTTACTACCAACTAAGATGATGAAATGTCCTACAAGACAAGCCACTTGGGTCTTGCAATGTCTTCTAGACATGTCAACCTAGATTGCACGACATCCTCTAGACATGACAACCATATCTCGTAGAAACCTCCAAGAATGTCATCTAGAGTTCACGATGACACTAGGACATGTCATCCAGGTCTCATGATGGAAGTGGGACATTCCAATGAAGATCATATTATGTCATTTGGAAAATTTATTCAAGATCATGTAGGGTATTTTAGACATGTCAACATGGATCATGTTATGTCCTTCGAACAAGTCATCCAGGTCATGCGATACTCTCCAGACATGTCATCTTTGATTTTGCGATTGTCTCCAGACATCCTCAGCCATATATTGTGACATCATCAATACATTTTAACTTGTATCATGTGATTATATTTGGATATTTCTTCTATGAAACTAGGATATGTCCATAAATACTCAGACATGTCAGGCAGACAACTAGACATGTCAGGAATATGACCAGACATGTCAGGTAGACAACCGGGCCATGTCAAATAGATGTATAGGTACATGATAGTCTTATCTAGTGGGAATATAAGTCCAAAATTAGTTTGTAATATCCAATAAATAAAATAATATTATATTTACCCAAGATAAGGGAAACCTTAGTGTGTAATCCCTGATCAGCAATATAATATGATATGTCCCCCAATATCGGGGAAACCCCAGTGTGTAAGCCCTGATCAAACCGAACTACAAGAAATCTGATTCCTATCATAAACCAGGATATATAGGAAACTTTCCTCAAGTCACGAGTTTAAATAGGAACCCACCTTGGTGTAATTCATTCCATGTCTCTAACATTTCAACCATCGAAACCCAATCTCTCCCATGAGTGGATCATCCTTCTTCACCCACCAACATATTGAGGAGTCAAATAAACTATGAGAACTATGATTCCTATCATAAACTAGGATATGTAGGATTCCTTCCTAAAGCCACAATATCAAATGTTTATCCACCGTAGTTTAAGTACTTCTATGTCTCTGACACTCCAACCATCAAGACCCAATCTCTCCCATGGCCTGATCATCCTTCCTAATCCACCAATGGATTGAGAAGTCAACTGAACTACAATGAATCTGATTCTTTCCATAACCAAGATATGTAGGACACCTTCCTATGGATTGAGCTCCATAATGAACATCCAAAGGGTTTTCCCATAATGTAATCCATGTATCTATATGCAGTGATACTGATTAATTTCTATCCCTTGTTTCCTACATCAAGCATGGATCACGTAGGCTTACGGAGTTGTAATGATCACATCATTTTCATCCTGAATCTCCACAAACTAGGGTAACATAAGTGTATAATCCCTGATCAGTGTCATGATATAATTTCCCCCATACAAGGGTATCTACCTCGGGGTAAGTCCCAAGTGTGTGATTGAACTACGAGAAATCTAATTCCTACTATATCCATGATACATAGGATTCCTCCTCAAGATTTGAGCTCAAATACATGGTGCCTAAGTTCCCACATGAATGTAATTTATACATGATGTAAAACTGTATGGGTTTAATGAGATATGTGGGTTTTGATTCGTGCTATAAACAGGATAGGTAGGACACATCATAAAGGATCAATCCCATCCTCAAAATATTAAATTACTCCCCACATGGTAGCATATTCTAAAGCGCCTGGGTATACAGATTCAATATAAATATAGCTACTTATTAGGGGAAATAGATGAAGAAACCTAGATACATACATATGGACTCACTAAAATATTCCTCATAACATATAAAAGAGATTTAACCTATGGTCATTTTTTAGGGTAACCGATTCTATATCGGGATTAGGAATATATTCATGAACATATCTTAAATCAATAATAGAGTTCCAAAGTAGGAAAAAATTCCCCCAAAAGGGTCTGATGAGACTGACCTACCATACTCTCGACCAATATGAGTTCCTAAGTTCCATTGGGTCTAAAACCCCAACTAACCACCTATATTTGGAAAGAAAGTCTGTACCTAATTATAGATATGGGAACTATTGGGAGTTTCTATTAAGAAAAATAATGGTGACCCGATGTCAATGATCATGAAAGACATTGAACCCACACAATAAAAAATCAGGCCAAACTGAATTCACCTTAGTTGTATCTTCTTCAAAAAAACAAGAAAACGGTGAACCTGGTGCCAACTCATGTAACCATGACATCTCCTTCAGAAGATAAAAATGATAGACTAACCAGTTCTCATCAATTTTTTTTCCTATTATGAGGGTGCCCAGTTGTATCTTTTCCAATGAAAAAAATAGTGAACTTGACATGAATCTCTCAAATAAAAAAATGATCATTTGACCATGTGTTAAGTTTTTTTTTTCATATCCTACACAAAAAATGGTGAACCCGATGCGAATCTCTCAAATAACAAAATGATCATTTGACATTGCTTTGAGACATTTTTCTTGTATATCCTACAAAAAAAGGTAAACCTGACATGAATATCTCAAATAAAAAAAATGATCTATTGACCATGTGTCGGTACATTTTATTTTCATATTCTATGTAAACAATAATGGTGAACCTAAAACGAATCTCTCAAATAACAAAATGATTGATTGACCATGTGTCAAGCCATTTTGTTTGCATATCCTATACAAAAAAAAATGGTGAACCCAACGTGAATCTCTCAAATAAAAAACGACCAGTTAACCATGTGCTAGGACATTGTGTTTTCATATAATATGTAAAAAAGGTGGGGAACCTAACATGGATCTTATAGATGATCCTATATAGCTAGGGTTATCATGAAATAAGTCCATCCTCACTTTGAAAAGTCCACATGATTAGAATGTCTGAATTAGTAATAAAAGGAAAATTGTGTTACCCATGCATATATGATTGAGCACATATCATGCCTACGACGATGCAATAATTGGAAACCTTGTTCCTTATTGTATTTATGACTACAGATACTGCTCTCACAAAAAATACCTTTAACCAAGATAATGTCTTTATCCATAAATCATTCTAGAAAATTGGTTGCAACTGTAACCCCTGTGGGCCTCAGAATGGCATCACCCACCCGATATCTTCAGTGTAGGGTGGATAATGCAATGTTATGGGAATACCATCATCATGGAATGATCCTGAAACTCAAGGATACCCATTAGGATCTCCAAGTTCTTAAACCAATGAGTCCTATCATCTAAAGAAAGACGCAGCAAAGCAAGTGGCCCTCATTACCACAACCAACTTCTTTGGAATCTTATCCTTAATGTGTGACAATCACCACCTTCAGTATCTGATGAAGGTAAACAAAGGAGTCAACTATGACTCCCTTTAGGTTTAGGGTCCGCTTAGGATGTCTCTTTTAAACCATCATTTCTAGCTCCATCCCACCGATGCCCTTCAATCGTTTTTTGAGGGTACCACCCGACACACTTCCACCTCTTATAACCATGAAAAATCAACAAGGAAGACACATAGGGAACATAAGGACATGTATTATCATGAGTGGGATCATATCCCCACTCTCAATGCTGATGTCTACCATCATATTCTGTCAACGAGGAGCAAGCAAGCTCATATCCCTACTCACTTGGAATAAGGCTGTGGGCATATTCTTACAACGAGCATAGGGGGGCACATATTCCTTCCCTCGTGCATGGATCCCATCGACCTTCCCTCGTGCATGGATCCCATCGACATATTCTAGTGGAACAAGGAGGAAAAAAGTGGTCTCATATCCCCACTTTAATTGAATATATATTCCAAAACATAGTAGAGATAAAAAATGTGCAGGATTATATTCTCGCGCACACTTTTCTAAAATGTCATTACATATTAGAAACAACCTAAGAACTCTGATGACATATTATATCACTGGTATAGATACAGGGACAGGCGCATATTCCTATCCCTATATCTAGGGCAGTAAAACACTCTAATCAATATAAACAAGTAGTTTCTATAGAGAAATTACACATTCTTTCTCCCATTCAAAAGGATTATCTACATATTCTAGTAAAGGATGAGGCACCAGACCGAGATCATATTCCCGTTACAATCAGGGATCACTAGGTGAGAGAAGAACATTCCTCAAGATAGGGGAACATTCCGATTAAAAAATACCAGTGACATATTCC
The DNA here is from genome assembly GCA_963277665.1 of Viscum album. NCBI lineage: Eukaryota > Viridiplantae > Streptophyta > Magnoliopsida > Santalales > Viscaceae > Viscum > Viscum album. The sequence goes on from OY728153.1 coordinate 1,241,089,666, forward strand.
AAAGGCCCATGATTTGGCATATATCCCCATTCTGGTATGGGTTCACTAAGTGAGAGCGACACATGCCTCAGGACAGACTCATATTACTATTCAAAAAGACTGATGACATACTCCAAAGGCTCATCATTGGGATTATACTCTCAATATGATTGGGTCTCACCAATTAATAATGGAACATGCCTTGAGACAATATCATATTACTGTACATGAATCTAACTAGAATATTCCAGTAGATCACAAAATCTAGTCACATATTCCTACTTCCACCGAAAAACGAATACACTAGAATCCTCTTGAGGCCATATAGGAGGAGGTGCATATCATTTCTCCCATTTTGGGGTTTCGATGACATATTATGATGAGGAATATATATCTTTATTGGGTTTATATTTCCATTCTAATCAGGGCTCACCAAGTGAGAGCATCACATACCTTGGGATAGGCTCATATTCTTATCGAAAAAGACTGATGACATATTCCAAAGGCTTAGGATCAGTCTCATATCCTTGTTCTAATTGGGGCTCACTAAGTGAGAGTGGTACATGCCTCGAGGAAGGATTATATTCCTTCTAATAATGAATAAGTACATTGAAATATTCCAGTAGATTATCAGTGGTAGGCTCATATTCCCACAACATTGAATGGTTATCAAAAAAGTCCAGCAACTGTCATACAATAGTTTCATATCCCCACACAATTTTAAAAGATATATTGTCATATTATGTTCATGATGTAGAATGAGGATCGTATCCTTAATATTCTTAATTCTATTCTCCTTAATATCATTTGAGACACATTCTCAACATCCCATGGGTCCTTTGACTCTTCAACAAAAGTATAAGGTGATCATTACTGTGATATTCCTCCTTGTGTTAGTGTAGATATGGATCATAGGGACTCTAATCCTAACATCCACTGTGGTTAACATCCCTATGGTGATATCTCCCATGTACAAGTAAATCCTCCCCTTTCCCAAACACCTCTGTATAGATAGGTGTTCATAACTCATACACCTTTATATAGAGAGGTGCTCAAAACATTAGGGTCAACTGTATATAGTTCCCCATCAAATTTCAGTAACACTCCACTCCATTTAATAGGCGGCCCCAAGATGCATATTTTGTGTTTTGACCAGATGAAGCTGTGTAATTATGATTAAGAGGATGTATAAATTGATATATGGAGAGAGTTATCGAAAAAAAACATCCCTACCATGTTCTGGTCCCTTGTCACTTCTGACTATGAGATACTAGATGAGATAGAAAAGGAGTAAATTTCTTATCTATGCTAAAATATGTGGGAAAATCATCAATGAATGAAGGATAGACACCTACCTTTTCCAGGATATGAGGGTCACCTCTAGACTATCAATATACTCTATTGTAAGCTAGACCTGATTGCTATCTCCATAGACTATGATCCAAAACCAAAAAACCACAATGCAATTTTGAAACATGCTTGCTGATATTGCATCACAACTCTTTGAAAGATGATATATGAAGCCACATCATTCATCTATATTTGAGGATGAGGAAAGTATGGATCTTTAACTTCACCACACCCTTGGAACAATATAACCCCTCAGATAAGGTGTCCTTTAATGTCATAGCCTCCATCAAGATCAGGGGGCTAGGTAATGTGCGAGCCAATTGGTCACTACAATAAAATGAACCTACTTTAATGATGCCAATACATTAAAAATAGAGGGAGAGGATAGAAAAATGAGCTTTGAAATGGGTCCCTTTAAATAACAAGAATGCATTTTAGACACAGAAGCTAAAGTTGCGACCAGATCGATAACTTCCCAAAGAAATCAAATCCTGTTATGGGTTTCCATTGCACCTAACTCCTACAGAAGAACAACTACACCACATAAAACAAGTCACAATAGTAGCTTCTATAAAAACCATCTAGGAGTGAACCTATCCCAATGGGTTTAGGGAATATCTCCCACCACCTTCACCCCTTGTATCATCAATACCTGAGAGGATCTAGTACATGGCATCAACAACTACAAACAAACCCCATCCCACTGGGCTGGGGGTATTTTTATCCAAATTACCATCACCAGGATCATTATCCCCTAAGAGGTTCCTAGGGAAATCAATGACGGTTCCAGGTTATTCCCATCCCACTGGCCTGGGGGAATTTATATCTCAATTTCTATCATAGGAATCATTAAATCCTTGATCAGAAGCATAAAATTTTCAACAATAGGATCAATTAATGCCAATTGTATCCTCATATACCCATAGGTATGGGAGAATTTTCATCATCATCATTAACACATAGGGAATTAGTCTTATCCAATATGGGAGGTAAATATCAACAGTTGAAAACCCATTCGTTCTGCTCATCATAAGACAAACCTCTACTATTCGAGCCTGTTTGGAAATCATGACTAGAAAATCCCTCAAGTTCACTATTAATAGGCTGATATGAGAGGAGTGTATGATAAAGGAAATCAAAACTCACTGGTTTTGCAATCCAAAACATCTTGATATAGACAAGGGTTCGAGAAATGACCCTAATAAAGGTAATGCATAATCATCATATTGCATTGAAAGTAATGGGACAATTACCATTAACCGATACACCTTTGTGAATATTTTCACCATGAACACAACAAATAATCTGGATCAAAACATAGATGTAGAGGGACACAATGTGGAAAACATACCCCAAGAGGAGGATCTGGATGCACCTATTGAGGATGCACATACCCAGAATTATAGGAGGATCCAAAACTTGGCACCTCTGAATATCGAGTTTCCACCTCTATGATGGAACACTACTAAGGATAAATGGAAAGGTTTGTACACATCCCAATAACCGCCCATAAGAATAAAAAATCCTTCTATGGAGGAACAATTGTTACAACATGAAAATAAGATTAAAAAACTTAGAAAACTCAATGAAGAGCTACTCAGATGTAACATTCCCACTGGGTATCATCTTATTGCTGAGGAAAATATTCCTCCTCCCATTCTTCTGGAAAGATATGATCCACCTGCAAGAGTGGAATATGAGTTTCAGACCGACTCCAAATCCAGGTTTCCATTCTGCATAAATAAAGAAGTAAAAAATTATCATGACTTCCCTCATTTATAGTGAAAACCTCTCCCTCTCTTGGGAAATTATTCAGTCTTAAAATAAATCAAGAATCAATGGGAGATAAAAATATGTCCAACTCATTAGGCCCTGTCCTCTCCTTGTAGATGGGAGGTAGTTCAAACAACATTAACTCTAAAAGTTCTCAACGCCATCGAGTCCTTAGATACTTGAATGAAATCCATGGAGGGGTGATGCACACCTATTTAGCCTAAGAGGAAGCCTTATCCTGAATGGGTGGATGACACTTTTCCCCCACCCAATTTTAGAAATTCTACCTTTTCTACCTTTGACGGTGTGGGAGACCCATAACAGAATCTCATACACTTCATATCTTGATGTGTTTCGATGATGGACCCTCAAGATCAGTAGGATATATCCTAACTAAGGTGTTTTGTACAAACTCTAATAGGACTAGACTTAGTTTGGTACAACAGTATTCCAGTAGGATCCATTGTAGGATGGAAAGACCTTCTTCATCAATAACTTTATGAGTTCATCTCTGCACTAAGGAAGATGAAAATCATCGACCTAAAGAACTAAAAGAAATGAGAAAATAAGAGGTTGTCTAATTTCATAGTAATATGGAAGGGTCTAACCTATTAAATCAGAATACCCATCTCATAGGAAAAATTGTTGGAACTCTATGTTGAAAATCTACAAGATGAGATGCAAACACCTTTGATCCTAATGAAATATCCAGGAAGATTCCGTGAGTTTTTAGAAATGGAAAAACTCATGGAATATTCCATTCATCGGACTAGAGATAAGTCTCTAATCATTACCTTAGCATAAGGGAAAAGGCCCAATAATCCATAAACTACCACTGTTACTCTCAAACTAGTAGCAATTACCATCTAAGTACCTAAGCAGGTCCCGAACCACCCAGTGCCTCCTGTCGAGTGACAACAACCAAAAAATTTCCCTCATCCAAAATTGAAAAGAGACTAGGGTCACTTGGGATTGAAGAATATATGAATAAATCATATTAATTCTGAAATAAACAATTCCCTGATTATTTCCTTGTAGTTATGGACATCAGCCTACTCAAGATGACATATCCTAGGAAGCCCAATAAGTTCAACCTCACTGATCATCCCAACTACTTCCCTTTCCATAGAAGGATGGGTCATAACATCCGGGACTACTTCATCTTAAAAGATGTTCTCCAAAGCATGGTTTATTATAGGCATGTGATGTTGTATAACTTCCTGGTGCATGTGACTTGCATAACTATTTCCCAGTTAGAATAAGATGGTGATTAGTATAAAGTTCCATCCAGGCATGGATATAAGTTCAACAACTATATGACTCATAAAGTAGTTGACCGAGATCATGACACCCTAAGAGCACAACTTCACATACCCATAATATTTCCTCCACCTAGGAAGGTGACATCAAATATATCTTCTAAAGGTGGATGCGACTGTCAGACACAAGAAGAGATAGAAGAGGAAGAGTCATATTATACTCCGATATAAGCTCCAACCCTTACAGATTTCTTCCCTGCAATATCTGAACCATGGGCATCGCCTTAATAAATGGAACCATCATCGAAGTAAGAGATCATATTCATCTATGTTATCATGATACACTTGGTATAACCCTTATCCAATGATGAATATGCCTCCGAGTATGAGTTCCCCAAACCTAATCGGGGAACTGGAGGCTGCATGTGCAGGAACTAAGGATAAAAGGGACATCAAAGGTATGGTCAGACCCAATATTTTTGGCCACATACCCAGAGAGGACATATATGTAGCTGATACCCATGGGAAAGTGCTCTAGCAAGCCCAATAGAGACATGGAGGTGTCCCAGAACCCTCTGGTGGTCGTCCTCACCCAGTTTCCTTATATGAACGCCTAGTGGGGGTGAAATTATCCGATCATACTAGATAATGGGGAAGGTCAGAATGGCCTATTCCACTGGAAGAAGATTCCCCCTAAACCATTGCATAATCGCCAGAACCATCTACTTAAAATTCATCAGCTCACATGCCACATAATAAGAAGAAACATCACCCCAGGAAGCACTGATCTATGGTACAAAATTACAACATTATGAAATAGATGGAATTTTTACCATCCAAAATATAAATCCTAGATGTGCTCTATATTTCAAAATAACTTAGGGAGGCACTCTTTTAATCCCTCCAGATCCCACAGAAATTCAAGACAGAAGTTGATGTAGTTTAGTTTTATGGAGTGAAGACCATACCATCAGAATCCCATGTCACTATCTCTTTTACAGACCTAGATCAAGAAGAGGTCATCCAGGGACACATCATAACCCTATATGTTTGAGGTAGACTTGATAATTTCAACATATAAAGGTCTCTAATTGAAAATGGTTTTAGGATCAATTTCATCCTAATTCAAACCCTCCAACATTTGGGGTATAGATAAGGGGATTTTTATCCCATAAAGATGGCCATTCAAGGGTATGATAAGTGTGACCAAATACCTCTTGGGAAGATCAATGACAAAGATCAGTTTTGGGATCTCACATCTAATATTTAGTTTATGTTTATCCAGTAAGACACCACATATAATTTCATTCCTTGAAGTACCTTACTCTATAGCTATGTGGCGGTACCCTCAATATTCCATCAGTGTTTGAAATACCCCATCGATGGGAAGGTCGACATACTACATGGTGACAGTTCCCCTTCAAGACTTGTGAAGCCACATATTCTAAGGAAGGTTTCTACAAAAGGGAATGAAAACAACCAATGGTGTAGGATGATATATAGGTTATCACCACTAAAGTCTTGGGGACCACTTCTACAAATCTCTAGAGTATGTACGACAATAACTATGCGCACCCCATAAATCTAGTTGAGGAAATAGACCTGATCCCAGATATCCAAGCCCCTTATGTCCCCAACGATAGTGTAAAATACATTTTACTCTAGAATCACTCTACAATGACTCTGGTAGTAGGGGATGATAATGTATATTCCCATGGATACTCTCACCCTGAAAATGATAGAGATTCCCTCAAAATTTTAAGCTCCACAAACTCAGAGATGGAATAAGATGAGGATGACCTCAATAATTCCCCTTCCACATTAGAGGAAGGCATATCCACCACCATTGATGAGCTCAGTTAGGTAAATCTAGGAACAAAATAAGACCCACAACCTACATTGATTAGTGCCACCATGCCTCTCGAGGATCAAGATATATGCATTTCATTTTTAATGAAACACTGATATTTGTTCACTTGGAACTATACAAAAATTCCTAGACCGAATCTATATGTTTCTACACACCATATTAGCTTTACCAATGACCATCAAGGCTTAAAGAAGGTATCCAGGAGGATGCACCCCTCTCATGCTACCAATATGAGGCAGAGGTTGAAAAATTTATCAAATAAAAATTTGTATGAGAAGTAAAATACCTAAGATGGATTGAAAAATAATCCATATCAAAAATAAGAATGGGAATATTAGGGTTTGCATCAATTTCTGAGACCTTAATCAACATTTTCTAAAGGGATGAATTCCAATTTCTGATCATAGAACTCTTGATCGATGAAACTACTAGATTCTAACCCATTTCCTTCATAGATGAGTATTCAGGGTAGAATCAGATAAATATGGCCCATGAAGATGAGGAAGTCACTTACTTCAAATCACCTTAGGGGATATTTTATTATTAGGTCATTCCCTTTGGATTTAAGAAAACCAGGGCTATATATCAATACTCCATGCACCATACCTTTAATCCCTTCTTGGGAAGAATAACCAAATGTTATGTTAATGACCTGGTGTTCAAATATCGAAAGCGATATGATCACTTAATGGATCTTCAAGCATTCTTAGAAAAGATATGAAAACATAGTCTAAAGATGAATATGCTGAAATGAACTTTGGGGTAATGTTAGGAAAGCTCCTTAGCTTTGTGTCATGCCACCATGGCATCGAGGTTGACCTAGAAAAGGCTAGTGATATTCTAGCAATGTCACCCCTTAGAAATTTCAAAGAATTAAGGGGGATTCAAGGGTGCCTTGACTACATTCAGCATTTTATACCCATAATGGTTGGAAAATCTCCCCCCTTCACCAAGAAAATGAAGAATAGAATCACCTATCAATGGGACAAGGGCTTCCAAGAAGCCTTCAAAAGTCTCAAGTAGTACCTACTGCACCCACCAGTCTTGATGCCACTAGTGGAGGGAAAGCCACTCATCTTATATGTGTCCACCATGGAATGATAACTTGGAACTCTCCTTGCATAGAAAAATGATTCATTTAATGATAATATTCTCTACTATCTCATCCAAATGATGCTAGGTACTGAGACCCTATTCTCAAATGTTGAAAAGAACTGCCTTGCACTCATCTTCATAGTGAAAAATTTTAGGTATTAATTACAGCACCACAACATCCACTTGATATCGCATATTGATACACTCAAGTACATACTTTTCCATCCCATGATAACTGGGTGATTGGTGAAATGGGTGGTTATTCTATAATAGTATGACATCCATTTTGTGTCACATAAGGCAGTGAAAGGGTATGACCTAACTGATTTTATTATGAAACATCCTACCCCATAAAGTACACAAGTGGACACCAAACTTTAATATGAGAAGTTTTTCTATCCCCATGATGATCCTTAGACATGGGAGATGTATTTTGATGGTTCCTACTGAAGTCTTATCAGTAAAAGGATGGAAAATACAAAGCTCAATCAGGTTGGATTAGGGATTATATTTGTTTCTCTGGACAAAGAAAAATTTCCCAACTATTTCTCACTATCTGAAGACTTCACAAACAATGAGTCTGAATACCAAGAACTAATAATTGGCTTATAACTAGCCTTAAAACTAAAAATAGCCTACCTGAATATCAAAGGGGATTCAGAGATAGTGATAAAGAATATTAATGGTGAATAGTCCATCATAAAGGAAGAATTGCCCGCTCTCACTAGCTGTGTCAGGGGACTAATGGTCAAGTTTCCTTTTAAGAACGTGTTGCATCATGTTCCCCAATCTCATAATTCTCATTATGTTGCATTGGATAATGCATCCATAGTCCTGGATGACCCCAATCAGGAGGAATTAATATTCCATATCACACACCGAAGAATGGTCTCATCAATCATCATATTCAACATGGAATAAATCAATCAGGTCAACACAACCCCAGAGTATAATGAACCAATATCCAACCCTAGATGGATGGATCCCATAATTGGTTACCTCTAAAATGGGACACTCCCAATAAAATGAGCTATGAAGGAATTGATTCGATGCCGAGTAGTGAACTTTATCTCGTGGGATGGTTTGAATGTGTAGAAATCCATCTACAAGCATGAATTTGATGGAATACTCCTCAGATGCATAGCATAAAGAGAGATTCTAACCACCATGGAAGAATTTCACATAATATCCTGTAGTTCTCATCAGTCTGGGACCAGGATTTCCCACTAAATCATGATGATGGGTTACTACTAGAAAACCATGAACAATAATATGTGGAATTAACCAGAAAATTTCATGCATTACATATTCATGAAAAATTCATCCATCAACCCCCATAATTTCTATATACAGCTCAATATTCTTGGTTATTCACCTTATGGGGAATGGATGGTGTGGGGCCATATACCCACCCACATCTAAGTAGTTAAAATACATTCTTACTTCTACCGAATTCTTTTAAAAATGAGATGAGGCAATAACCCTCAATGAATTCAGGACAAAGAATATAATCAACATCGTAAATTCCTATATCATCACTAGGTTTGGAGTTCCTCACATGATACTGATGGATAACGACACCAAATTCTATTCTACAGAGTTGAATAAATTATACTAGTGGTACAACATCAAGTACAATCACTCATCCCACTATCATGTGACATAAAATAGGAAAATAGAGGCCTTCAATAAGACTCTATCAAATATACTTTAGAAGATGGTGAATAAAGATAAGAAATTATGACCGAACAAGCTCCTTCATGATTTATGGGCCTACCGTACCACCACAAGTACTACTACACAAGCAACTCCATATTCATTAGTGTATGGAACCGAGGTAGTTTCACCGATGGATGTCAAATTTCCTTCGCATTGAATAGCCTTTTATGAACAACTCTTGGATAATGAGCAATCGAAAAAGATAATGGATGAGAAAAATGGATTGATGAGAACAGGTTGCATACATTTCACAACCTTGAAGTCTATCAAAATTGGATCGCATGGGGCTTCAATAAAAAGGTCTACCTCTGGTCATTTCTCCAAGGAGAACTGGTGTTGGTTATCAGAACCCCAATGATACCGGGCAAGAAACCTATGAAGTTATAACCCTAATGGGAAGGGCCTTATATTATACATAATGTCTATTATAATGGATCTTACTCACTAGCCACAATGTATAGGGAGTATGTCACACCCCCTCCAATGCAATATTTCTTAATAAATATTTTTCATAGATTCCATAAAGTGTTGATAGTCCTAGAATCAATAAATTAAATTTCACAATGTCTCTTGTCATGACCACATGAGGTTAAACTATATGGATCTCATCCTGGCCTCATGATGTTAAACTGAGAAAATGTATCCTTACCAGGTGACATTAAACTGCATGGAATATGACCTTACTTCATGACGCTAAACTTCACTAAAATCATCATTACACCAATGATTCACCACACACAAGATAGATCCATGTGAAGGAAAGATGAAAGGCCCCTGTCCCTATGAAAGAGTCATATACACATAGGGAATATATTCATCTAAGAACTATGTGAATCTTGATTACTTTCATCATAGTATACATAGTGAATCCTAGACCTATATTCTTGGGCCCAACTATAATATTACTCTTGTTTCATGTTGGGTGACCCACATCCTTACCCCAAGACATTAAATTGCACGATTGATTTCCTCACCGCATGAAACTAAACTATATGGTTTCTAAGAACTACATGGGTATTTATTCCTTCCATCGTAAGATACATTATGATACCTAGGCCTCTATTCTTAGGCCCAACCATAACATTCATCTTCTTTCACACTGAGTCACCCACATCCTTACCACATGACATTAAACTACATGATTATTGTCCTTTCTGTATGACACTATACTGCATAGGTTTTCAAGAACTATATGGGGATTGATTCTAATTCTAATGATATATGTAGGGATTCATAGATCCTATATCCTAGAACAGCCACCACATGATACAAAATGACCCCTATCCATTCTCTAACTACCTTCATGTTTTAAGAAGAACCTTTTCCATTTCTTGTTTCTCACACCAAGCATAGCTCATGTGAGCTTAGGAATTTTGGTAAGGGCCTCCCTGTATGAAAAAATATTAGCTAACTACATGGTTATTATGGTCCTAAATGAAATACCTTAAAAGGCACACCATGAGTCCTCACCGCATGAAATTAAACTGCATAGTTGACGTCCCTTTCATAGAATAAAAATGCATATTCTTGTGAACCTCACCCGAGAGGACCACTATTGTTGGTGTTGGTCTCCCACCACACCTCCATTCAAGAACTAAGTGTGAATTGATTCCTATCATCATATGATACATGGTGATGCCCATATCTCAAACCCTGGGTCTAGTCACAACAAATAAACCTAAAAATACCCCACTCCCTGTGTATAGGTCTGACCTACTAAGGGAGATACTATTAAAGAACTATGCGTGGTTTGATTCCTATTACCATGGGATGCATAGTGATTCCCATAGCTCGATTATTGGGCCCATCTACAACATTCCATTTTCACACCAGGGAGCCTATGTCCTTACCGCATGATGTTAAACTACATGGTCTCTCAATAACTATGTGTGGATTGATTCATTACATTACATGATATATAGTGATACTTGGGTCTCTAATACTAGGTTCAACTACAAAAACCAATGAAACAATGCACCCCCAACTATGTAAGGGATAATCCATAAAAGCTCATTTTCTACTAATGAATCATATCTTCGTATGAATTGCTTACACATGTAATATATATTGCATAATTTTTCACATTGGTTCCCATGTCCTTACCACATGATGTTAAAATTCAAGGAAACAAATTCATCATTACCATATGAAATTAAACTGAAAGGAAAACATCCTTGTCACACAACATCAAAATTGCACAAAAAATACATCCCCACTACACAATGTTAAAATGTGTAGACCATCACCCATATTCATCCCTTATCTAAGGACTATAAGAGCATAACCCCGACCAACTAGAGTATAGGGTGCTTCTATGATCTTTCAGCCCCCTCATACCATAAATCACACTTCATGTATTGAGGTCCTTGGGTTTCCATAAACCTTTAATGGCCCTTGTAATAGAAAATAGATCTCTATGTTTGACCATGCTATCAATGCATAAGGGATCAGACCTACCAACCAAAGACATCTTAGCTCTGTATGAAGGACTTTCTAATCCTTGTGAGCCTAAAGTCACAGTGGAAGAACTCAACACCTAAGGGTCTTCTGGTCCATCCTAGATATGATTTTTCCATATCATTACTCATGACATGAGAACTTAAAGTTGTGATTTATAACATTTACATCTTCTTCTAAAAAGAATGTTGTAGTACTCTTGGACCTAGGTATCCTAATTGGGTTCTTGTGTAACATCCCCCTCATATTAGGTCCATGTTCATCATGAACTTAAACTGCCTGCACTTTGGCCAAAGTTTTATGAACTAAAACTCTAGACTTTTATGGTCTAAATCACAAGACCTTAAATTTCTAAAGAAAGAGACATGAAACTTTATAGGTCGAAAACCCATAAAGGGAGGCCTGAGAAAAAGTTAATTCTTTTCTCTCTGAACTCTTTATATCCAGAGTTTAGGAAAAAATTAGGGTATAAATATATAAGGCATAAGGATCATAGGGCCTAATTTGTAGCCCAAGTAAAAGACAAGCTATGATTGCTGAACCTCTTGGTCCATGAAAAAGTTAGAGTAATAATTTTTCATATCTCTTCACTGTGAGAACATGTTCTATAGGCAATGACACAACTTTTAGGTTGTTAAAACCCTTATTAGATATTACACTTTACAAAAATCACACTTCATGTTTTTAGTACTTTATATCATTGTAAACCTTCCATGTCCCTTGAAAAAAGATTCTCAGCTTCAAGGGAACCTTTGTTTGACTATGCATGTATGCCTATGGCTCCTGCATATGTACCTATGTCCGCCAACCAAATGTGTCACTTTTCAAAAAGGGATTTCCAATCCTTGTGATCCATGAAATCATTGTAGAAGAATTCAACACCTTAGTGTGTTCTGGGCCATTCATGACATGATTTTACCACACCATCCTCATGAATCGAGCACTTTGGACCATGATTTACAATCTCCATAACCTGACTATTCAATAAGATTCGATATCATCAACATTACGTCATTGTGTTTTATACTCTTTCTCAAAGAATGAATGAGACACTTCATTCCCAAACCTTTTGGTAGACCACACCTCCTGACCCAAAATCATATGTCTTAGGGCCTCATCTTCACATTTAAAGAGATAAACCACCCTAGTGTGGAAAAACCCTTCTGTGATAGATTTTTCTCCACACTCAACCTCATCATCCAGATACTTGAGTCTTCAAAAATCTTTTATGGTCCTTGGAAAAGGGTGGGGAAACCTATGTTTGACCATGTTATCGATGCATAAGAGCTTTTACCTACCAATCAAAGGTTTCCCCTCATTGTAAAAAAGGAATCCCAATCTTTGTGAGCCCTTGTAACACTGTAGAATAACCCAACACCTCAAGGTGTTATGGGTAATTCCTGGAATATCTTCCCCATCCCATATTCACTAGATCAAATGTTTAGGTTATGAATTACATCACCCACATTCCAAATGTCAATGTGGATTCAGATTCCCTATTATTTATTCCTCAACCAATATACCCCCATAAATCTTCCATGGACCTTGGAAAAGAGTGGATACACCTCTATTTGTAAATGCTATCGATATATAAGGGCTTTGACCTACCAAACAGAGTCATATCATCATTTTAGTAAAGTAAATACAATCCTCATGAGCCTTGATAAAACTACGATAGAACTCATCACCCCAAAGTGTTTTGGGTAATCCCTGGCATGTTTGTCACACATTCTATATTCATCAATCAAGTCCTAGAAACAAGAATTTAAATTTCATGGTATCTGAAGTTCTACCATCAAAACTTTAAACTACATGGAATCTCAAGATCTAAGCTAAAATACCTTAAACTACAATGATAGAAGGTCTGACCTAAAAGAACCTAAACTAAAGTGATAGAAGGTTTGAGCTAAAAAACCCCAAAACTATAGTGATATAAGGTCAAAGCTAAAATAAAATGAACTATAGTGATAGAATATTTGATCTAAAAGACCTACAATAATAGATTATTTGATCTAAAATACCCTAAAACTATAGTGACAGAGGGTCCAAACTAGAATACCCTAAACTACAATACATTGAAAATTTATTCCGAAAGAATGGATAAGGCACAAAACCTATCAGGTCAAAAACCCATAAGAGGGAGACCTAAGAAAAATATGAGTCCATGACCGCTAAGACTTCCCCTATATAAAGATCAGGAAATAATCAGGTAAATATAAATAAAGAGATACAAATATTGTAGGCACCACCATATGGCCTTGTAAAAAATCAAGCTATGCTCGCTAAACCCATTTACTTTGGAAAAAGATATAAAACTCTCTCTCCGAGACATATATTCTACCCAAATTATCCTTTTGTGAATTAGTTAATCTTAAGATAGATGAAAGAAATATATTAGTGAGTAATCTCATGTTGGTGGGAATTCATGAGCATTTATCGAGGAGAATTTTTTAGAATTTAAACATTCAAATCAAATCATTCAAGTTTACTTGATATTATGAAAAAGATGGGTATCATTGATGATTCATGAAATGCCAGATCAACATAATATAATGTACATCATGAATGAGAGATGGCTGGATAACAATATAGAAGGTTCAGAATATTTTTTCATTGATATCATATAAAAGGAGAGATCTCCACATTCTAGAGCCTCTCCAAAGATTCGATTGAAAAAAATCAATCAATGATAAAACTAGAAAAAAAATTTGATTGGATGAGTTGACTAAATCAGTAAGAGTTTGATGGGACACATTGATAGAGCGCCGAAGTACCACCCAACCAGCTTATTCTACTTCTTCCCTAGGATAAAGGGTCTCAATAAGAGTAGACAACTACTCAAATATTTTTTTAGTGGTTTACAATGAGGATGATGATTATGAAAGTTCATAACTTAATTGATCTAATATCTCCTTATATATCCATATTTGTATGGTTAATACATCCATTCTGTAGCTTAGATATAAACTGATGACTATGCTCTAACGCCTCCGAAGATTCCTTTATCTATTAGATTAGGGGAGTCCCATTTTCAAGATCATATGATCCCCTATCACCAGTGGAAAACTCTTGCCACATCAAGATGATTTGTCTCATGACTTTGTATAATGTTTGGCAGTAAAATCCACCAGCCCAAAAATCATGAAATAGCCGACGAATACATTCTTCTTGATCAAAAAAAGTTTCTAAGGGAGTTTTAGTGACCAAAGTATGAATATGATTCCAAATAAACCTACTTTGGGCTTGGTCCTCATTTGTGGATTCTGGAGTGGGTATGTTAGAAGGAGAAAAGGCCGGTTGAAATGATGAGGAAGTAGAAGAGGAAGCCCTATATATTCTCCCCTCAACAGGTTCATCGTCTATTGATTTTGTTGAAGGGATAAATTCCTAGATATATTCTTCCCTACTAATGGGATGATCATCACTGGGATGAGGATTCTTCCTTGAAGTCTCTCTCAAGTCTTGAATCAACTCCATCATTTCGAAAACCTAGGTCCTAACGGTAGGGCCTCAACCCTAAATATGTTCGAAAACCTAGGAATAAATAAGGCACCAGGGATCCTGGTGGTATTGTGGTTTCTGTAGTAGTGTAAATGATCCCCTCCATCCAAATAAAAACTAAAAGGGTTCACCAATACTATAAGGAATGATGCATTGCTAGATGTGGCCTAAGAGTTGGTAAATTCATGCAAGATTCGGTACTACCATATTGAGAGGCCACCCCTCTACTAGTAGTGCTACCATCACTAGTGTACTAACTCAGATTCCTGAGCATGCATCCCCAACTAGGAAAAACCACATATTCAAGAACATGGCCATGAAGCCTACTAGCCTAAGGCTTAAATATATCTTCTTCCTCACCCAGTATCTCCATGTTTTATGATATATGACTTCCAAGATATCCCAATATGAACCAACACTATCACGAACCTACCAGAAAGGAAACCGGTGAGGGCGTATAACGATCATCTCAGCCCTACTATGGTGTAGGAAAACATTGATCCAATCTTTAAAATATATGAGTGATTGAATAGTAAAATTTTTTCTTAACTTATTTTTCATGATGTTGAGCATATCCCTCTCTAATATTAGAGTTTGTGTAGGTTCATCCTAGACATTCATGATAGGAAGGAATTCATCATACATTTCCCCAAGGGGGGAATTCCTTCACATTCAATGGATATCCCAATGGATAATTAATACTTCCCCATGGGGTGGATGGAAATAATTTATACCAAGGAACCAATGGATACCCAATTCTCTAAGAAGATCAGACTAATGATAAAAAATGAACTAAGAAACCCATACTGCTTCATAAATATAGATATCATGTAACTAGTTGGAAAAATATAAGAAGCTTTTACTGACCCATAGTGGCCATGGACATTCATCATATAAGTTTCCATCAAGTCACATATCTCATTTTGAGCTCCATCCTTCACTCAAGTTGTTCATAGAAGTGAAAAATATGCTCAAATAGCTTTGAGTGATGGGATGGTGGGATAAATCACAACCATATGGACCTAGAGGGAATTTTTCAAACATATAAGATAACCCATTGGATTGTGCTATGACTAGTTGACTATCCTCAGAAATTTTCTTTTGAATGTAGTCAAGGGAAGTTGAAAACCAACAAGTTGGAAGGTTGTAGTCCAAAGAAGGGATGGAAACATCATCTAATAGGCCAAATCCATATAGGGAAAGCTTATGTGACAAAGGATAGTTCTGGAGTTCAGATAAAAGAATCCTTTTTAGAACCTTGTTTTTAGAGTTCACAAGATATCAAGGGTCATCATTACAATTCTTAGTAATCATGTATCTCTGGTTAGCTATGGCAGAGGAACTATGATAATAGATGGAAGCCATCTTCATAAAATAAAGAAGCATAATCCAAATGAATGAAATTCCCTCAAAATAAATGTAAAATTATGGTAGCCACATGTGAATCACATGAATCATAAGAGAATTAATGATCTCACAATGGAATTGAAAATTTCCTAGATCATAAATATCTCACAAACCACATAAACCCATAAAACATCAATTGACCGCATGATCAGTCAAGATACTCACGATTGTGTGACCCTAACATGGTCACACTATCTGCATAATAGTCAAAGGATCATGAGATTGAGCTAGAAGATCCTATGAAACCTTAAAATAAAACTATGAAAGAATATGGAAAAGGTTCAAAAAATTACCAAATATATATTCATAGTTTTTTTGAATAAATTCCTGAGAAAAATGAGTCTTGTGAAGCGGTTCTCACAAAATGGTCTCACAGTGAGGTCTTGTGATTGGTTCTTACAGATAGTCTTTCTAAGGGGTTATGTGAAGGAAACATATCACAAGAACTTTGAGAGTTGGGTAGCTGATGAATGATCTTCCCTTCATTCCCCTATTTATAGGGTCTTCTACAGAATACCAAACATCACTCGAAAGACCAAGCGTCTCCCAAGAAACCAATTGGAGACATCACTAAAGCCTTAGGTGGACATTTACTTTCCTCATAACTGATCCCTTGTCCCTAAAAACTTTGCTCATGAGGGGGGAATTTGTTGAAACCCAGCAAATGAGAATTGAAAAATCTAAAAGGGAAGAAATAACTGACACATGGGTATTATTTTCCCAACAAATCAAAGGAAGAAGAAGGTGTCCAATACATGTGGAACGCATAAACCTATGACGGAAATGTGATCACATGACCTTCAGAAGGTCATACAAATGGTCATGCGAAGCACATGACTTGATTTAATATCATGTAGATCCCCTTTGAAAAAGACTCCTTGTTCTTCAGAAGGCATCCCAAACACTTTTTGACTATGCGACAACTTTCATATGAGCTCCCCCGAGTCACGCAACTTGTAAAACGATGGGCACCTGACAACCCATAAACAAATCCTTGTAAAATAAGGAGAAAAATATCTAAAATGAGGGAGCCTTTAACAGTCATAAATATTTATTAAACACACCAATTTGGTCTTCAAGACACCATAGAATCTATAGCGACATTTTTTCCTTATCGTGCATGAGCCTACTGACATTTCACCCTCACCACACTAAGGGATTCAAACATGAGCAAGCAGTCTTACACTCCCCCTTTGGCTCCAAAGAAAAACATAAGGGCCAACCATGATAATTCCCACACATCACTATAGGTCCCTTTGTTGGTCACATGATGCATCACCAATAGGGAGAGTTATTTTCTTCAACAACACTAGTACAAACTCATGAGATCCCTAACCCTTATAAAATAAACAAGGAAATAAAAAGGTAAATGACTGGAGATTCTTGTGAGAAGAAGGTACACTGATCTTATGAGAATGGAGTTATATACCCCTTGACATGTGAGACTAATAATGACTCCCCCTCAACAAGACAACATGGTCTTGAGAGACACCTTGGAATGTCAGCTTAATCTCACAAAGCCCCCCTAACAAGACACCTTTGTCTCATGGAAAATTTTGGATGAGGCATCTCAGATCACACAAAATCCATTCAACAGGTATCCTAATATTGTGAAGGCCATTAGACATGTCAGCCTAACCTTGTAAAACCCACCTAAAATTTACACATGATTAGAAAAGACTCCTTTTATTGGCTATAATCCAATAAATAGGGCACTGATGGGATGGTCTTGTGGTCTTTGAAAATCATGCAACACTCACAGTTTGATCATGTGAGGCATGTAACACTGAAGCCCTCAAAAGACTCCAAATTGAATATATGAGATATTCACTACAAAAGGAGGTGTAAAATTGAGGTGGTGATTTCTATAAATCCCTGACCCATAGCAAAAAAAAATTCAACCTTGGATCCATGCACTGACGCACCCAGGCATCAGAGTAGAATTATTAGAGCGACCAATCTTGCGATCGCAAAGGTTTTCCATTAGGTAAAATCTAGGGAACATCATAAGGGATCACAAGGCATGCATATACACTTTGTGTGATCACTTGAGATCACACAAAGGACTTCTAGTGGGTTATCCAAAGGAAACCCCACATATATGCTGAATCACGTGAGACCTAAACAAGATAACCTTGAAAAAATATAAGGCACATATGCAATAATAGATAGAATAAAGACTAAATATAGGAGAGTTATGTAACACCCCGCCCCAAACTCATTGTCTTGAGGGGGGGGGGGGGTGAGGGCTACTTGGCCTTAAGCAACGTTCCCAAGGTGCCAAAGGCTGGAAATAAATGCCGAGGGCTTCAAGATCAAGTTGGGGAACGATTTTCCCTTAAGACAAAACAAAACAAACCATCCACTAACAACCAATATATGATGTACATCAATTCCATTACCCAACCATGCATTCCCAAAAGACAACCAAGTTATTTCACAACACAACTCAAAACCAATACAACGAGACATGTTCACACAACATCAGAGTACAAGCAGAAACTAAACAACCAAAGCACCACGATCCATGACACCTCCATAGCTCCAAACCCGGCTCCAAGATCCAATCTCTACCAAGACATCACAACGCATCACTACAGGAGGTTGATGGCTTACCTTTTCCCACGTCATGGTACACGACATTTGCAAAGACACCAATGTTCCAAAGCAGGGGGTGAGTACTAAAACTCAGTAGGATTTCCCCAAATGACTTCCCTACACACACCACTAGGATAAAACTGTTAGCAGATTTATATAAAACCTTTTATATAAAATAAAACACACGTGCAACCGTTTCCATAAGCCAAACATGCTCTTACTAAGCCATCACACCCAAACCAAGCAACCAAAGGAAAGACAACCAAACAAGCCACAACCATTCCAACATTTACCCATTAGCACAACAACTCCATCTTGCAAGGCAATGCATAACAACACAACCATAAAACCAAATGGTGAAGCTTCCTTCCATCCCGTTTACCCATTCACAACTAGTGAATCTTCCATCCACTTATCCTTTGATGGTGGCCCTTCCGTCCACTATCCATCCCCTTTTTATAGTGGTACTTCTCGCCACTTCCACACAAAATTCCAAACAAACCAAACCAAGCATATAACCCACTAAGGTCACAACATCATGCAATCAACCAAGTTCCATTTCATATCAATCCATTTCAATAAATTATCCATTTATTGAAAACCATTTTCCATGACAAACAACATTTCAATAAAACAACCCTTTTCTTGAAAACCCTTTCCATTAATCATTTTCCCAAATCAATCTCATCAACCTATTTTAAAATCTCTGTTTTAAAATTCACATGAAAAGCATTTCACCATAAAACCCCCTTTTCCAAAAATCCCCAAAACATCACCCAAGGGATTTTCAACCAATTTCGCACATCAAAACACAATTAATTTCAAGCACAAAAAATTAATTGAAACCAAAACCAAAAGCTCTAACCAAGTGGAGTCGAGAGAGAATCCACTTACCTTTAGGATTCCCAAGAAATCGACCCAAAATCCACCGCACCTCAAATTCAGAAAACGCACCACTGGAACCTCTCTAGATCGCTTTCCCTAACATCCACAAGCCTTAATATTAACATAAAAGGCAACCAAAACCCTATATCTACACAAAACAAGTGTAGATCTAGAAAACTAAGAGAGTGGGAGATGTAGATCTAGAGGAAACCACTAGAGAAACAAGAGGAGAGACTTACCCAGGAGAAACCGCCTTGAATCCACCTTGAGACCCCTTCGAATCGCTTCCAAAACGTATGGGAGAGCCCCTCCAACCCTTGAGAACTGAAAATCCCGAGTGAGGATCGAGTGGGAGAAGATTTGGAGTGAAATGAGGCAATCCCAAGTGATCCTAGAACTTATAACCCCAACTTTAAGTGGCCACACGGTTAGCCCGCACGGTTTGGAAAACCGTGCGCTAACCATGCGCACACCACTGCCTCGAGAGCCAGGGTCCGCACGGTTTCCTCACACGGTTTGGAAAACTATGGGAAAGCCGTGCGAGGCCTACTGTCTCGAGAACAAGGGTCTGCACGATTTCTTGGGGAACCCACACGGTTTCCCCTAACCGTGCTCAAACCGTGTACCCCTTTAAAGCCCTCCAAACTCATCCAAAACTGTTCCAAACCCTCCCAACCTCTTCCCAACTAATCCCATGAACTTTAAACATAGAAAGATGCATAAACAAAGGCCACATACCTCAAATCGGGGGTGCTACATTCTCCCCACCATTGGACTTTCCATCCTCAGAAATTAGTGAACCCTCCCTTTGTTGAAAGAGCTCGGGCCACTACTTGATCATCTCTTTCTCCCGCTCCCAAGTCTCCTCTTGAATCTGACCATATTGCCACAAAACACGAACTAAACCGATGATTTTACTACGCAAGACTTTCTCTTACCTATCCACAACCCGCACTGGCATGTGCACCAACGAAGCATCCAATTCTAGCTCAACCTGATCCCATCGAATCACATGGTCACGATCCGGATGATACTTTTTCAACTACGACACATGAAACACATTGTGCACCGCACTGAACCTAGGTGGAAAAGACAAATGATAAGCCACCTAACCAACCCACTCAAGAACCTCAAAAGGTCTAATATACCTTAGAGCTAGCTTTCCCTACTTCCCAAACCGACGATGTCCCAACCTAGGAGAGATCCTCAAGAACACATGATCACTCACCTGGAACAACAATGGCCATCGACGATGATCCACATATGATTTCTGACGACTCTGAGCCGTCTCCATTCTCTTCCTAATCAACTTGATCTTCTTCGTAGTCTCCTGGATGAGACTCGGTCCAACCATCGAAGAGTCACCCATTTCCACCCAACATAGTGGAGAACGACATGACCGCCCATACAATGCTTCAAACAGAGCCATAGGTATGGATGCTTGATAACTATTATTGTATGAGAACTCAACCAACGATAAGTGATACTCCCACGAGCCACCAAAATCCATGACACAAGCTCGCAACATATCCTACAGAGTTTGTATCGTCCTCTCGGATTGACCACCAGTCTGAGAATGATATGCCGTACTCATTGTCAACTGCGTCCCAAGGGCTTGCTGCAAGGATTTCCAAAAATGAGATGTAAACCTCAGATCTCTATCTGATACAATCGAAACTGGAACACCATACCTCTTTACCACCTCCCAGATATAGATTTTGGACAGATCCTCCACTGTATGAGATTCACGAATCGGGATGAAATGGGTCGACTTCATTAGTTGATCCACTATCACCCAAATGGAATCGTGCTTCTTGACCATTCTTGGGAGACCTGTAACAAAATACATCGCTATCTGATCCCACTTCCAAATAGGGATTGGTAAAGACTGCAAAATTCCTACTAGCCTCTGATGCTCTACGTTGAATTGCTGACAAGTCAAGCATCTCGAAACAAATACAACCACACTTCTTTTCATACCAACCCACCAGAATTGCACCTTCAGTGATTTATACATTTTCTGAATTCCAGGATGAACATACCACCTGGAATGATGATACGCCCTGAGAATATCCTCCTGACAAGAAATTGGTACAACCATCCGATTCTGAAAACACAAAACTGAATCTCCATTCAGTTTCCAACCCTCAATGGTCTCCCCACCATTGAGTCTCGAACCCACAGTCACACACTCAGAATCAGATATCTGTGCCTCTCTAACCAGGTTAACCAAGTCAGGAATCAACAAAATCGGAAAGAAGACAACTCTATCGCTTTGGTCCTCACATTCCAACCGTATATCAGCTATAACCGACATCAACTGCCACTGGTCTGATGCCTATTTCACCACCTGAGCATATAATTTTCTACTTAATGCATCTGCCACCAAATTTACCTTACTCAGTGTATACATCAAATCAAAATCAAACATATGAAGATATTCCATCCATATCCTT
Organism: Viscum album; assembly: GCA_963277665.1. Lineage (NCBI taxonomy): Eukaryota > Viridiplantae > Streptophyta > Magnoliopsida > Santalales > Viscaceae > Viscum > Viscum album. The sequence goes on from OY728153.1 coordinate 1,241,112,015, forward strand.
TGCCTCAAGTTCAAATCCCTTTGTGATAAAATGTGTTTCAAGATCTTATGATCTGTATATACCATGAATTTCTCACCGAAGAAATAATGAAACCACACTTTCAAAGCATGGACCACTGCTGCCAACTCTAAATCATGAGTTGGGTAGTTCTTCTCATGCACTCTCAACTGCCGTGAGCCATATGCAACCACATGATTTCCTTGCATGAGAACGCACCCCAACCCTGATCCCGATGCATCGCAATACACCACGTACCCTTTTCCCGATTCTGGAAAAACCAATATTGGTGCTGATGTGAGATGACCCTTTAGCTCTTCGAAACACTACTGACACTATTCATTCCACTGGAATGGAACGTTCTTTCTGGTCAAAGCTGTCATTGGAAAAGCCAAACATGAAAAATCACAAACAAAATGCTGATAATACCCAACTATACCAAGGAAACTCTGTATCTCAAACACATTCTTTGGTGGTTTCCACGAAACAACAACCACTATCTTTTATGGATCTATTGAAACACCCCTTTCAGAAATCACATGGCTAAGAAAATGAACTTCCTGTATCCAAAAGTCACACTTTGACAATTTGGCATATAACTGATGATCCCTCAAGATCCCCAGCACTTTCGCCAAGTGCTACTCATGCTCCACCCTTGTCTTTGAATACACCAAAATATCATCAACAAACACCACCACAAATGAATCTAGATATCTCTGAAATATCCGATTCATCAATGCCATAAACACTGCTGGCGCATTCGTTAGACCAAAGGGCATAACCACATATTCATAATGGCCATATCTAATTATGAAAGCTGTTTTAGAAATATCCTCCTTCCTCACCCGCAATTGATGATATCCCGACCTCAGGTCGATCTTGGAGAACCACTGGGCTCCCCTCAACTGTTTGAACAAATCATCAATTTGTGGAAGTGGATATCTATTCTTTATCATAACTTGGTTAAGTCTACGATAATCAACACATAGCCTCAAGGTTCCATCTGCCTTTTTCACAAAAAACACTGGCGCTGCCCACAGAGATGTGCTAGGCAAGATAAACCCTTTGTTTTCTAACTCTTCCAACTAGATTTTCAATTCCCACAATTCAGCTAGTACCATCCAATAAGATGGAAGTGAGATAGGATTGGTCCTTGGAAGGAGATCAATCGTAAACTGCACTTATCTTCCGGGAGGTAACCTAGAGAATTCATCAGTAAAAACATCCATGAACCGATCCACCACTGCCGGAGGAATACTCTGCTCAACACCCGCTACCGATTACAACAACAGCACTGCCAACTGATACGATAACGTACCCACTGTTGGTGCCAACAAACCCATTTCACCTTTCCTTTCATGTTGTTCTCCTCTAAGGAGATGTCTAACTCCATCGTGTGTTGTAAAATACACTATCCGTGCATCACAGTCGATGTGGGCCTTAAAAGCCACCAGCCAATCCATTCCCAGGATTACATCATAACCATCCATCTAAAGCATTGAGAAGTTCCACACTATCTCAACCTCGCCCAAAACGATACAAAATTCTCTACACAAGAAATATCAACACTCTCTTCGACCCAAAAGAGTTTGAAGTTTCAAAACCGAGGGCATCATTTCTACCCTTAAACCCAACAAATCAACCACACGTGCAGTAATAAAAGAGTGTGAAGAACCCGTATCAAACAACACTTGCATCAAGGTAGAATTTAAAATAATAGTACCTCGCACCGTGGATGGCCCCGAATGATCATCCACCACAACCTGCTCAGCTCCAAACACATGTTTTCTTGCCACACTCTATTCTTTATTGCCCTGCTGAGGCATCGTGGTATTCCAAGAATCACCATGACCCAATTTACCCTGCTGCCGGGGGGTATGCTGCTGTCCCCGTCCCGTCGAATCATACGATGTCTACGATCCCTGGGAAGTGTCACGCGCACCCGACCTTGGAGTATTCCGACAATAACACTATAGATGCCCCATCTGATTACAATTATGACATGCTCGAGGCTGTGCCGTACAATCCCGCTTGATGTGGATCGTCGACCCACACTGAAAACATCCCGACTTGCTCTGGGGCTTCAGAGGAAGATTTACCAATCCTGCCGTTGGATTATATGCCATATTCCCACCCTGGGAATAAGTTTTCCTCTTCCTATTGAACCCAACGTTATATTTCCCACTATTTTCCATGGGTACCACCATGCTCCCCCCGCCCGGAGCACCCAACAAATCCTGCTCAGCCACCGAGGCTCTATTCACCATCTCTGTGTAATCATCTATACATAGTACTGCTATCTTTGAATGAATTTCTTACCTTAACCCTGCTTCAAAGATCCTTTCCTTAATGACATGCTACCCGCCACCTCGGGCGCAAACCTCACTAAGTTCATAAACTTAGCTGCATACTCCGTCACAGACATAAGCTCTTGCTTCAAACTGAAGAAATCAGTCATATGCTGAATTCTAAACGTATGTGGGTAGAATTGTTAAAAAATTCCTCAAAGCCTTCCCACATCATACCCTGGTCCGTCCTAGCTTGGACTACCAATTCCCACCACTGAAGGGCAAGATCTTCCAACATATACATTGCTAACTTCACTTTCAGCTCTACCGGCATTACCAAGAACTCAAAGATCTTGTTCATTGTATTCAACCATGCTTCTGCCCTTTCCATCTTTGAATCACCCCTAAAGATGGGTGGATTCTTCTTTTGAAACTGAACTGCATGATCCACATGCCTTGGTTTATCCACTCTATTTCCACTTCCCATAGCTTAGAAATCTTGCACTATACTTTGCACTAGCTGCTGGTTCACCTGAGGCTCAGGTGCAACCACATTCTTAGCAGCCTCCTCCAGTTGGTCTCTACGACGCCTACCCGGTGTCATTTATATAAATAGAAAACAAAAAACCATGACAAAATCCCATTTCAAATCACATTACACAACATTTTCATAACAAGGCTTTCCACCAGTTCACATTTTTTCACATGTGCCATGTTTCACCATTTTGAAAACCAAACCATTTTCAAAATACCAATTTATTCACATTACAATTTCACATATTCATATCACATCATAAATCATTATACCCCAATGAAATATGCATCCTAGAGGGAAGTCATTTCTACCATGCATTCCAGGCTCATCTCATTGGCTACACCCAGGACAATGATATATCCAATGCCTATAAGTGTCTCCAAAACACTTATGTACCCAACTCCCTGGTAACTTGGATTTCAGCATAAAAGGGTTAGATATGTCCTTTTATGCTATACATTCCAAGTTCCGACAATCCTACGCCTTCCTACCATCCCGAATCAAGGAATATATCAGAACGAATGTCAACACCAAATCCGATAATCAACTCCAAAGGACCGAACAAACTGATACCACTTGTAACACCCCGCCCCAACCTCATTGGATTGAGGGGGGGGGGGTGTGAGGGCTACTTGGACTTAAGCGGCGTTTCGAAGGTGCCAAAGGCTGGAAATAAATGCCGAGGGCTTCAAGATCAAGTTGGGGAATGATTTTCCCTTAAGATAAAACCAACCAAACCATCCACTAACAACCACTATATGATGCACATCAATTCCATTACCCAACCATGAATTCCCAAAAGACAACCAAATTGTTCCACAACACAACTCAAAACCAATACAACGAGACATGTCCACACAACATCAGAGTACAAGCAGAAACTAAACAACCAAAGCACCACGAGCCATGACACCTCCACAGCTCCACACCCGGCTCCAAGCTCCAAGCTCTACCAAGACATCACAACACAGCACTACAGGAGGTTGATGCCTTACCTTTTCCCACATCATGGTACATGACATCTACAAAGACACCAACGTGCCAAAGTAGGGGGTGAGTACTAAAACTCAGTAAGATTTCCCCAAATGACTTCCCTACACATGCCACTAGGATAAAACCATTAGCACATTTATATAAAACAGTTTATATAAAATAAAACACACGTGCAACCGTTTCCATAAGACAAATGTGCTCTTACCAAGCCATCACACCCAAACCAAGCAACCAAATGAAATACAACCAAACAATTGACAACCATTCCAACATTTACCCATTAGCACAACAACTCCATCTTGCAAGGCAATGCACAAAAACACAACCATACAACCAAACGGTGGAGCTTCCGTCCAACCCGTTTACCCATTCAAAACTAGCGGCTCTTCCGTCCACTTATCCTTTGATGGTGGCCCTTCCATCCACTATCCATCCCCTTTTTATAGTGGTAATTCTCGCCACTTCTACACAACATTCCAAAAAAAACCAAACCAAGCATATAACCCACTAAGGTCACAAAATCATACAATCAACCAAGTTCCATTGTATATCAATCCATTTCAATAAATTATCCATTTATTGAAAACCATTTTCCATGCCAAACAACATTTCAATAAAACAACCCTTTTATTGAAAACCCTTTCCATCAATAATTTTCCCAAATAAATCTCATAAACCTATTTTAAAATCTCCGTTTTAAAATTCACAAGAAAAGCATTTCACCATAAAACCCCCTTTTCCAAAAATCCCCAAAACATCACCCAAGGGATTTTCAACCAATTTAGCACATAAAAACACAATTAATTTCAAGCACAACAAATTAATTATAACCAAAACCAAAATCTCTAACCAAGTGAAGTCAAGAGAGAATCCACCTACCTTTAGGGTTCCCGAGAAATCGACCCACAAGCCACCGCACCTCAAATCCGGAGAACGCACCACCAGAACCTCTCTAGATCCCTTTCCCTAACATCGACAAGCCTTAATATTAACATCCAAGGTAACCAAAACCCTATATCTACACAAAAAAAGTGTAGATCTAGAAAATCGAGAGATAGGGAGATGTAGATCTAGAGGAAACCACCATAGAAACAAGAGGAGAGACTTACCCAAGAGAAACCGCCTTGAATCCACCTCGAGACCCCTTCAAATCGCTTCCAAAACGTTTGGGAGAGCCCCTACAACCCTTGAGAACTGAAAATACTGAGTGAGGCTCGAGTGGGAGAAGATTTGGAGTGAAATGAGACAATCCCGAGTGATCCTGGAACTTATAACCCTAACTTTAAGTGGCCGCACGGTTAGCCCGCACAGTTTGGAAAAACGTGCGCTAACCGTGCGCACACCAATTCCTCGAGAGCTAGAGTCCGCACAGTTTCCTCACACAGTTTGGAAAACCGTGCGCAGGCCGTGCGAGGCCTACTGTCTCGAGAACAAGGGTCCACACGGTTTCCTGGGGAACCCGCACGGTTTCCACTAACCGTGCTCAAACCGTGCACCCCTTTAAAGCCCTCCAAACTCATCCAAAACCATTCCAAACCCTCCCAACCTCTTCCCAACTCATCCCATTCACTTTAAACACAGAAATATGCATAAAAAAAGGCCACATACCGCAAACCGGGGGTGCTACAAGTTATGTGAAGACTGATTTTCTGACCCTTATTCACTTCACATGACTAATCTAGATCATACGACAACACCGGGACATGTCACTCAAGTTATGTGATGTCTCCTCGACATACCATTTGGATCATACTATGTCCTCCAAAAACATCAAGCAAGTCACACGATGTCATTCAGGAATATCACTCAAGTCTCAAAAATCCCTCTGATCTCACCATAAATATCTTGTGATTTATTCTAGACATATTTCCCTAATTATACGATGACACTATTGGATGTCATCCAAGTCTCACAGATCCCTCCAGTCTTGCCAAACAGATCTCGTGACACCCTCCAATCTTGTTAGATAGCTTTTGTGATGACACTAGGACATATCAACTGAGATTATGCAATGACCTCCAGGACAAGACAGTCTGGTCTTGTGATGTCCTCTAGATGTGTCAACCAAGATCATGCAATGGAATCTATGAGATTACAATCAGTTCTTGTGATGTACTATAGACATGTCAACTTTGATTGCATGACGTTCTCTAGACACAATAGCCAGATATCATGGAACCCTCCTATCATGTCAGCTAGAGTTCATGATGACACTGATACATGTCAATCTGGTCTCATGATGGAACTAAGAAATTCCAATGTAGATCATGAAATGTACTCTAGAAAAGTCAATGAAGATCATGTTGAATCTTTTAGAAATGAAACCTACATCACATGATGTCCTTTGGACAAGTTATCCAGGTCACATTACACTCTCTAGACATGTTAGCTCTGATCATGTGATTACATCTAGACATCCTTGACCAGGTCTTGTGACATACTCCAAACATGTCAACTTGGATCATGAAATTTTCTTTATACATTTTCGATATGAAACTAGAAAAAATCCATACATCCTTAGACATGTTAGGTAGACAACCAGACATATTGGGCAGATGACTGGACATGTCAGGTGGAAAACCAGGCCATGTCAAATAGACATCTTGGGATATGATAGTATTTTATAATGGGAATATAAGGGAATCCACACAATTTAATCCTTGGTCAATGAAATAATATGATATTTCCCCCAAGATAAGGGAAACCTTAGTGTATAATCCCTGATCATCGGCACAATATGATATATCCCCCAATATCAGAGAAACCTCAGTGTGTAATCCCTAATCAAACTGAACCAAAAGAACTTTGATTCCTTTCATAAACCAGGATACATAGGATGCCTTCCTAAAGGATTGATCTAAAATGAGAATCCAAATTAGTGTAAGTCCCACCATGTCTCCGATACCCCAACCACCATGACCCAATATATCATATGTGATAATCATCCTTCCTCACCCACTAATGGATTGAGGAGTCAACTAAACTATGAAAACTATGATTCCTACCATAAAACATGATATATAAGACACCTTCTTAAAGTATTGAGCTCAAATGGGAATCCACCTCAGTGTAAGTACCTCAATGTATTCGAAACTCCAACCATCGAGGACCAATATCTTCCATGGGTTGATCATCTTTCCTCACCCACCAGAGGATTGAGAAGTTAACTGAACTATGATGAATCTGATTCGTATCATAACTAGGATATGTAGGATGCCTTCCTAATTCCTCATATTCATAATGAAAATCCAAAGGGCTATCCCAACATGAAAACCGTACATTTATACACAGTGAGATTGATTACATGCTATCCCTTATATCCTACATAGAGCATGGATCACATAAGATTAAGGAGTTGTAATGATCACATCATTTACATCATGAATCCCCACCAACTAGGGAAACCTCAGTGTGTAAGCCCCGATCAGTGTCATGAAATAACTACCCCTATACAAGGGTATCTATCTTGGGGTAAGTCCCAAGGGTGTGATTGAACTACAAGAACTCTGATTCTTATTATAACCAGGATATGTAAGACGCCTTCTCAAGGTTCAATATCAAATACCTATCACCTAAGTGCCCACATGAATTTCCTTTCCACATGATGTAAAAATTCACATGTTTAATGAACTACATGGGTTTTTATTCATACTAAAAACAAGATATATAGGATGCCTCATAACGGACCAATACCATCCTCAACATATTAAATGCCTCCCCATATGGAAACAAATTCCAAATCACCTGGATATACGGATTCAACATACAAGAAGCTACCCATGAGGGGAAATGGATGAAGAACCCCAAATACATAGATTTGGACTCACTAAAAGATTCACCATCATATATAAAAGAGACTTAACATATAGTCATTTTGTTAGGGTAACCGGTTCCGTATCATGATTAGGAAGAGATTCATGAACATATCTTAAATCTATAAGAGAGTCTAAGAGTAAGAAAAAATTCCCCCCAAAAGAGCATGATGAGTCTGACCTCCCATTCTCTTGACTAATGTGAGTTCCTAAGTGCCATTGGGTCTGAAACCCCAACTAAATGCATCCATTTGGAAAGTAGTTCTATACCCAGTTATGGATGTGGTAACCGTTGGGAGTTTCTATTAAGAATAGTAATGGTGACCCGATGTCAATGATTGTGAAATCCATTGAACCCCCCCAAAATCAATTATTAGGAAAAACTAAATGAACCTCAGTTGTATATTCTATGACAAAACAAGAAAATGGTGAACCTGGTGCCATCCCAAGTAACCACATCATCTCTTTCAGAAGATAAAAAGGATAGACTACCCAGTTCTCGTTAGACCATTTTGTTTCTGTCATGAGGGTGATAAGTTATATCTCTTCCAATGAAACAGTTACTTATGATTTACTAGGGATATGATCCAAAGATTCCATCTTTATTCTTTCTCTTGATGGTTTATGTTTATGATGAAAAGACAAAATTTTTATGAAACCCATTTCTTTTCCATGAGTTATGTTATGATGAAATATTTATGAAATATATTTATTTTCCATGTTTTATGTTATGATTAAATATTTATGAAATAAATTTATTTTCATCGGTTCAAATATAATGAATGTTTTATGATCTTGTGGCACACATATGTACGATTTTTATTATGTGATGGGTGATAACTATATCTCCCTCCAATGCATTGGGAAAATATTAATATCTCATGAGATAAATAGGACTAGAATGGGGAGTGAACTCAGTTTAGTAAGTAAATATTTCCACTATGATAGTCTTGGGAGTGAACCTTAACTACTACAATAGTTTGGAGAGTGAACCCATCCCACTATGATAGAATTTTCAATGATCACTGACTACTAAGGAAATTATTTTCTATACTTATATGCATGCATCAATTCCATGTCTTATGTTAATGTTATCCTCTCATGGCTAATTTTATTTAATTTATTTATAATTTGTGTCTTATGAAATTCCAATATTTATTCCATGACTTAATATTATAATATTTTATATGGAGGGTATGGTTTTCAAATGTTAATATCACATTCTTATACCTTTATGCTAATGTTATTATTATGTGATAATTGATATCTCTTTTTTTACCCTTACTGGGAATATGAGCTCAACCTTTTCTTATGTTTTCTTTCCTCAGGTTATGAAGAAAGGTATTAAGTATAATATGTCTAAAAAGTGTACCAGTTATGAATAAATAATTGGGATATGGTGTAAATATTTTATGAACCTGTTGTTCATGTTTTAAAATTTCCAAAGATACTAGACTTAAATGATTTTGGCATGGATTAAGATGTTATATAATGAATATTCATCTATTAAGATGTAATATATATGTATGAAAAGTATGATTTTCTATAGTTGGTATCATAGTAATTTTAGTTAACATTTGGAAACTAGAATGATAAAAATTTATTAATAACCTTAGGGATAAGTCTAAGTGTAGGATAAATTCCTAAAGTTTTGGTAATGATCATGAGTGACCTAGATTGAACATAAGGTGTAATTGAAGAATATTTCAGGATTTAAACATCCTATAAATGATTTTTAATGATTATATGGTTTCTCACCATGATTATTGTTGTTCACACTATGATTTATGGTTTTAGTCAATGGATGTAACCTAAATGAATCGTGTTAATACTAAATGCAATTGAAAATGAAATGATTTTCCTCCCAAGTAACTGAATGATATGGGACATGGAATGAAAAATAATGTTTCTATGCTCACACAACTTTCTCAAGCTATGAATCATGCCGAGATTCCGAATGAGAAAAGGAGGTAACAAAATTATGTTGATTCCTTTATGAGGCAATGAAAACCATCTTTTAGTGGGTCTGTTGATCCACTAGTTGTTGAGAAATGGATCAATACCCCTAAAAATATATTTTATATTATCCAATGTTTGGAATATTAAAATTTTATTTGGCTATTTTTCATTTGTAAGATAAAGAATATTAGTGGTGGACTCTTATCAAGAACACGAGATAATAATAAGAAATTGAATCTATAGAGTTGGAAAAATTCAAAATATTATTTCTCAATAAGTAATTTACTCATATTATTTGTATGAAAATGGATAAATAATTCCTTGAGTTAAATCACAAGGATGATGAATCTATTGGTACTTATGAGGAAAATTTCACAAGACTTGTGAGGTACACTTGTAGTATTATCATCCAACCTGAAAGTAAGGTTGATCAATTCAACAGTGATTTAAAACCAAGTATCCGAAGGGCATTATCCACAAGGGAATTTATTAGATATGAATAAATTATTTGATGTTCTATTATGGTGGAGATAGAGATATGATTTACCCATCAATCTCATGATTTTGACAAGAAAAGAAATTTTCAATTCAAAGGAAATTCTAAAAACCATAGAGATAAAAAGATGGTATTTCCTTTATGCTCAAAATATGGGAGGAAACATGGGGGAAAATGTATTAAGGTAATTTATAAATGTTTCAAGTGTGGAAATGAATGTCATAGGGAAATAGAATACTAAAGTGATATGAAGAAGTTAGATAATTATGTGAAAATAGAGAAATATCCATACAATACGACACCCACACTCTAATGTTTTAAATGTAAGGTGTATGTGAATTATGATAATGAGTATCAAAATATGGATTTTAATGAATATGATTGAGGTCAAAAACCTCTTAATCCTAGAGATAAATTGAAATCTCATGTGATCACTATTTCTGATGAGGGGTATGATAACAACATGGTTAAAAGTACACTTACCATCTACTCTGGAATTGTTCATGTCTTATTCAATTCTGGATATACCCACTCTTTTATATTTAAAGAATTTTCCAAGGGCATCATAGTACCACCTCAAAAATTTGATGTCCAGTTAGCAGTAAAATCCCCTAATGGTATGATGATTACATCCCAAGTTTATGATTCTTATCCAGTTGAAGTTTTTGGAAATGTGTTTCCTAAAAATATTATTATTATTCCTCTAGTTGAATTCAATGTTATTCTGGGAATGTATTGGATTTATTCATATAAACCACACATCAATTTACAAGGAAGGTAAGTTATGTTTGATATTAGAAACCAACTTATGATCTCCTATTAGTGTGACGATAAAGATAAACTTATTATTAAAATTAAATCTATTGTATGGGTCATGATTCTTATTCAAAAGGTGAATTTTTATTAGATAGTTGGGACGAAACTAAAAAAAATTAAGATATTCCTATTGTGTGGGAGTTTATTGATGTCTTTTCGAAAGTTTTTCCTGGTCTTCCACTGAATCGTAAAGTTTAGTTTTCAATATAACTCATACCCAGTGCTACACTTATTTACAAGGCTCTATATAGAATATACTCAATTAAGTTGCAAGAATTGAAGAATCAACTCCAAGATAATCTTGATAAGGGACTCATTCGACCAAGTGTATCACCTTGGGGTGCACTTATTCTTTTTGTTAAGAAGAAAGATGGATAAATGAAAATATACATTGATTATTGAGAACTAAACAAGATCACTATCAAGAACAAGTATCCTCTACCCCGTATTGATGACTTGTTTGATCAACTGTGTAGAGCTCAATAATTTTCCAAGATTGACCTCCATTATGGATATCATCAATTGAGGATCAAGAAAGAGGATATACCCAAGAAAACATTCCATATAAGGTATGGACACTAAATTTATTATGATGTAATTTGGTCTTACTAATTCCCCTACTATCTTCATGGATTTAATGAATATAGTTTTTATAGATTACCTTTATTATTTTGTGGTAGTCCTTATAAATAATATTATTATATATTTGAAGAGTAATTAAGAGAATGAAGATCACTTGAGGATTATACTGAAGGACCTAGGAAGAAAAATTTATATGAAAAATTTACCAAGTGTGAATTTTGGATAAAAAATATTCATTTTTAGGTCACATAATCTAAATAAAGGGTATACCCACAAATCTATCAAAGAAAGAAGTTATTGAAAATTGGAACATACGAATACAATGACCGAGATCCATATTTTTCTTTTTATAGCTGGTTATTATAAATTTTTTGTGAATAATTTCTGATGGATGTCCAATCCTATCACCCATTTAACTCAAAAGTGAGATAAGTTCATTTGGATAGATGAATGTGAGGAAAATTTAAAGGAACTGAAGAGAAGGTTAGTCAGTGCACTTGTGCTTACACTAACCTGTAGTAAAGAATGGTTTGTAATATATAGTGATGCATCAAATAAGGGAATTGGATTTATCCTCATGTAGAGTGTTATGGTGATAGATTATTCCTCATGCCAAAAGAAGGTCCATGAGAAAAATTACCCAACTCATGATCTAGAGTTAGCTGTGGAAAGTTTTGTAGTAAGTATATGAAGACATTATCTTTATGTATAAAGGTGTGACATATATACTGATAATAAAAGTTTAATGTATATTTTTCACATATAAAGAGTTGAAATGTTCCAGATAAGATGGTTGGAGATGATTAAATATTATGACTGATCAATACATTACCGCCTTGCGAGGGAAAACAAGGTGGAGGATGCTCTGAGTCAAAATGATCATGTTATCTTATCTATGATATGGATCACAAAATATCCAATATTTATATATTTTAAAAATATGGATATATAAATCTTGACAAAGGGGATAAATATTATCTTTATCAAATGAGTGTTCAACCATCTATCCATGTGAGAATTATAGAGGTTTAGAAGGAAGATGTAGAGTTATAGAAGAAGGTGAGAAATGTTCCTGAATTTAAACTTGATTATAATGGAATGATAAGTTTCAAAAGATATGTATGTTTTCCATCTATAAAATATTTTAATAAGAATATACTGAATAAAATTTATATTTATTCATTCTCTATTCATCCTGAAAGTATAATGATGTATAGAGTTTTGAAAGAGTATTTTTGGTGGGACAACATGAAGAGAAATATTGCAGAATATATTTCTTGGTGCTTGGTATGCCAGTAAGTTAAGTCTAAGAGATATAAATCTAAGGGAATTTTAAAACCATCAATCATATTATAATGAAAACGGGAAAACATCACCATGGATTTTATCATCAGACTCCCCAAAATATATAAAAATAATAATGATATATGGGTTGTAGTCGATCACTTTATGATTTCATCACACATAATTTATATTATATAATAATTTTCTATTGATAATCTTGATATAATTTATATAAAGAAATTGGTAAGGTTTCATGTACCACCACATTCTATTGTATCTGAATGGGATAGAGGTTTACCTTGAAGTTATGGAAAATTCTTTAGTGAGCACTGGATACAGAGTTGAGTTTTAGCATTTCTTATCATACTAAAACATATGGTTAGTATTATAGGACCATTCAAACTTTATAATACATGTTTAGAGCTTGATCTATGGATTTCATAGGTGGTTGGGATCAACACCAAACTTTAGTGGATTTTTCTTACAATAATATCATTCACTCAAGTAATCATATGGCTCCTTATGAATCCCTATATGAAAAAGGTTTAGAACTCCAATGTGGTAGAATGAAGTTAGAGAATGAAAGCTATTGATACCTGACCTAGCTGAGGAAATAATAGAGAAATTTAGAGTCATTTAGTAGCACATAAGAGAAACTCATAAGAGAAGCTCATAATCGAAAAAAAGTTATGATGATAATCATAAAAAATAAATAGAGTTTGAAGTTGGTGAAATGGTATTTCTATGAATATCTCACTGTAAGAGGGTGATAAGATTTGGAAATAAGGGAAAGATAATCCTTATGTATATTATACCCTTTAATATTCTTGATCGTATCGGGATGGTAGCTTATCGCCTATAACTTCCACCAAAACCTCTCCCAAGTCCATGATGTGTTCTACATATCTCTCTTGAAAAATTACATACCTGATTCTTCACAAATATTGAACTCAGGGGGTTATACAATTGAAGCAATATCTCTCTTAAGAGGAACAACCAATGGAGATTTTGGACCATAGGGAGAAAGTGCTACGAAACAAGACCACTCACCTGGTCAAAGTTTTGTGGTGAAACCATAAATTTTTGGAATCTACATGGGAACTTGAGGATGTAATGAGGTAGTGATATCTTTATTTGTTTGTATTAGAGTAATAAAATTTTAAGGTTTAAATTCATTTTAAGTGGGGTGTAATGTAACCACCTCAAGATTTTATATTATATTTCTATCAAATAAATTTTATTTATTTGATACCTTATGTTACATGCAAAACTGAGTTTAAATGAATTGTGATCTTTTATTAAAATATTATTTAATATTTATCTTCTTTCTGTTGGGTTGGTGGTATGAATATGACTAACTAAATTATGAAAATTTATGGTTTACACATGTATACAATAAATTCAATGGTTATCAATTAATTAGAAATGAAAATGTATATATTTGTGAATTATTTTAATGAAATTTATATATTATATATTCAATCAAAATTTCTAACATTCATTCAATATTTTTACCATAAATGAGATAAGAATAAATCTAGTTATTACTTAAAAACTATATTTTTCTAAAAGTTATTTTTATTTATTTTTGTGCACTTATTTTAAAATTAATTTCATCCACTTATAGAGATTGAATTCTATAAAATTAATTTTTCATTTGGAATTTAGAGGTCCAATTTTTTTAAATAGGTACCTTTTACTTTTAGGCGTTATGAATAGAAACTTTGGTAAAATTTATTGTAACACCCCAAGCTTCCATGATACGCTTCTCATTCAATAATGCAATAGCTTGCATTGTACGCAACTTTGAGTTCTAACACACCGCAACTAATCAAAGTAGCCGTTATGAATAGTAATAACCACTTTTTAAATTTATAGAAATTTTATATTTCAAAATGGACTTCATTTTTGGATTCGGAATATCGAAATTAGCCTATGTTGAATTTTGGGTGTTTTTCTGAGAACTTCTAATTTTTTATGAATAGTGAAAAATACTTAAAAACAACTTTTTTAATCAAAATAATTTATAGTGATAAATTATACTATTTAGTGCTTTTAAATTATAATTAGAATATATTTTTACCACTTTATCCAATGGTGGTCATTAGAATTAATTTAACATTGAAATTGGACATAAAGAATTGCCAATCTTTTGATATAAATTATTTCTTAAAAACACGCTATCTGTCGTGACAGCGGGAATTAATTATAAAATTAATTAATGCAACTTATATGTTTGGAATTTTGTAAAATAGACATCATTTTTGAATTTGGAATATCAATTATATCTTAGGGTGAAATTTTGGCATTGTTCTGAAAAACTTTAATTTTTGATGAATAGTGAAACCACTAAGTGGTAGTTAAATAACTGATTTTTCGTTTAAATAAAATATTACCACTTCTGTGATTTGATTTTCAAAAATCTGACATACATGGTTGTCATTAAGAAGTAAAATGTGGTTCAATGAGATTAAAATAATTTTTGGTGAATAGTAACTTTTAAGTTCTTAATCGCGATTAGAGGTAATTAGTGTAGTTTAAGGTAAAAATAATGTTTTAATAATATGAGATGAGCTTGACACATGTCCTACCCTCATTGGATATGCCATGGCCGACTAAGACAATTCATGGGTCAACTTGGGGACCTTATGGAGCCACTTTAGTTGGAAAATGACATAAATACCTTTTATTTAATGTTAAAGTAAAAAAATGACACAAACATGAAATGTTTTACTAAAACAATTTTTAAATGGGGTTATACAAGTCATATTTTTGACTATAAATAGTAATTGGAAAGATAAAAAGATTTACTACATCATAGTATTTTTTTTATAATTTTTAGACATTAAATAAATTAAATTATTTATGACATCATGATGATGCAGCGATGACCTCATTATTTAACGATTTAAATAAAATGAGAAGATAATGAAAAATCCAAGGCTTACACTTGTCCAAAGCCTATTGGATGAGGATATTTCAAACCCTTATTACCTTATCCACGAATTATATAAGTGTGGGACCTTTAGAATCCGAAAATCATTGTATAATAATGTAACATTTCAATCTTTCCAAAAGAGCCCCTCCTCTCCTCTTATAAAAGGCCCCCACCTCTACCACCTTATTCACACTTTCAAGCCTTTTGGTTCGGCCAACCTCTGCCCAAATACTCTCCCAACATCTCTCCCTTAATCCTAGAATCTTTACATTAGTCATAAAGCCATCCTAAGGAGTCCTTTTGATCAAATCAAAAGGAAGAACCCGAAGAAGAGGTAACATTTTCATCACCCTCTTTCAAGTTTCTTTCTTCTTCCACTCCCTCTTTGTTTATTATTTCAATTCAAAAATTATAACTCCAGTATATTCTATATACTGTGATGTTATTATAAATATGGAACAATCATATTCAGTATTCTACCCATCATTTGAATGACATGCCACCATACGTGCGTACGTACGGCTTACCGTCTCCACGTCGTGGTGTAATTGTTATTCAATATATTATTATTTAGATGGGTATAATAATGATATGTAATTCATGTAAATAATAAATATAACATGATAATGATTCTGTATATATGATATACTATCCAATTATATAATATTTTAATATCAAAATAATGATATTGTCGCTCGTGCGTACGTACGGACTACCGTCTCCACGAACGCGATGGGATTCATTCTCCGTCGTATCCATTCAAGTATAATTATCATTTTATGATTTAAAAATAATGTTTAAGGACATTATATCATTATGGATATGAATAATATACAACCTATCCATGAAAAACATGACTTACATAACAAAACATATAGAAGAAAACGAGTAAGTTAACACCCGAAACAACGATAAATCTAAGATATTGTTAACAAAGCAATGTTAAAAGATCATATATGATATCATATGAATGTATATTATTCTTGTATAATTTAATAACAATTATTTCACCATTATAAAGGAGGTTAACCTACCCAAACCAAGGAAAAGTACAAGGTAAGGGAACTTCTTAACCCACTTTCCATTCTTTGGGTTAATCTCCTACTTTCAAATTATGTCATGATATTATTATGTCTTATTTTGTATTTTTACTTTCTTTATGTGTACCTATAGTGAATACACATAATAGATCTATTTTATTTAAAAAATGATCTTTTTAAGGACTTCTTCTCAATCTTCTTTCATTGAGGCATATTTGGTTTTATACACAACTTTCTTTTATACGGTGTATAAACCCCTTTGACTTTTATTTTTATTCAAAAGGATCTTTTTTTTATACGAAGCGTTTTACTAAACGACAAAAAGGGAATGTTTTTCTTTCCGTACATATGTGGCGACAACTACTTCTCCGCTGCCGTGTCCATTATTTGAGTTTCGGCTTCCTCTACAAGCCATCACTTTTTTTTAATGAAAAATAAATACAAAGTTTTAACTTTCTTTTATTTTGGTATTGAAAATGGTTTTGAAAGTGTTTTTATTATATCAATGTGTTGTATTGATATCTTGTGATTGAAATGTGGAAATTCTATGTTTCCTTTATGCATGTTTTATGTGATACAATTATGTTATGGTTTATGATATGTTTAAACCTATTCATATGAGGAATGTATTGGACTTAATAAGTGACGGGTGGAGCCCGCTATAGCTCCTCGATGCATCGGTAGGTCTCATGAGACAACTAGACGTGGAATTGGCTGAGGCCCTTTCCCAATTTGATTTATGGTTTTGGCCGAGGCCTTAATCATTTTAGACGTCTTGGCCGAGGCCTTGAAAAAATGTTTCCGAATGTCTGGCATTATACATTCCCTCATTATGAAAGTGGTTATTGATATTGCATGTGATTATTTGACCAGTAGAATATCCATGTGAAGAAGTGAATGGCATTATCTCATTTTACTTTTGCCATATTATGTTGATGTTCAAGTTTAAAAGGCTTTTGTTTTAGTTATACATTGCCTTAAATTTTTATGTTTATTTATGAAAGCTTCCGCAATATTGTTATCCTTACTGAGCATCTGAGCTCACCCCTTTCAATGTTTTAATATTTTACAGGATGTGAAGAAGTATTTTATGAATGACCTGCAAGGATAGTCAGAAGAGGATATGAGTGTGGACTATGAAGACTTTGTTATTAGTTTTTCACTTTATGATGTAATGAAAGACTTATGAATGTATCTAGTGTTTCCAAGGCTACTAAACTAATCGGTCTTTCGAGACTTGATTTTTTGTGATCATGCCAATGTTACGAAGTAATGCACCGACTCTGGGTAGCTGGGGTCGGGGCGTTACAGTTGGTATCAGAGGTAGTTTAGTAATAACCTTGGAAGCTAGATTTAGATAAACTCTGATTAGAGCACATAGCCCAAAGATAGACTTTGAGGATTAGTATAGAAGAACTTCCTAGAATTTTGTTATTGTAGAGATTTTGTGAGTTTTCTGAGCAATACATCCCTGTCTGGATACGAGCAGGTAGAGGCGGATTTGGCACAGATGTACCTAGGGGTAAAACCCGAAAACACTGCTTTGAGCTAGACTCGAACGGGAACTGGTGCACGACAACGGGCCTTGCTGCACTCTTGGTTACGACACTCCCGGAGAATATGCTTAGGATAATTCTCATTTTCTTTACAAACCACTCTGAAGGGTTATGAGTATATAATTTACAAAAGAAAACATTTCTTTTTATGATTATGGATTATATCCATAAATAGTTCAATTTATGTAAAGTGTTTTACAAATATGGAATTATGTATTTTAATTCATAAACTAATCTAGTTTATGCCATTGTTTAGAAATGGCGCCTAGTGGAAGGAATGGAAACCGTATCAATGCACACACTCCATGTAGGGATTGCACTCCTACTCAAGATAATTATTGTGGATCTGGAGATACAACTGGTGCTGATCAACTTATTACCATACTGGGACAACTCACTCAGGTTATGAATAATAACCTTACTCGTATGGAGCACCCTGATCCGCAACGTGGAGGATCAATGTTAGACCGCTTCATGAGGCAACAACCACAAACATTTAATGGGGGTACAAATCCATTAGTAGCTGAGCAATGGATAAACTCCTTAGAGAAAATATTCCACGCCTTGGGGAGTAGTGAAAGGGAAAAGGTTATCATGGCAGTTTACCGCCTCACTGGAGATGCTGATCAATGGTGGTCATTGATTCAAAACACAAAGGAAGATGATGGCATATAGAATATGGAATGGAGGGAGTTCAAAGATCTTTTCTTAGAAAAATACTTTCCTCATGACCATAGAGCAGATATGGAAAGGCAATTTCTGAGTCTGAAACAAAAGGAGGATGAGAATGTCGCAAAGTATGAGGCCAACTTTACAAGGTTAGCGAGGTATACTGCAGATTATATACGTAACCCAAGAGGTAATATTGATCGTTTCTTTGATGGGTTAAAACCATTTCTCCGTCGAGATTTAGTATCACAATCATTCTCAACATACGAAGATATTGTATCATGTGCTATCAAGACAGAAAAGGAATTCTCTAAGTCTTATGACAACAAAGTAAAGCAAGAGAAGAAGAGAATGGTGGAACAAGAGACAAATAAAGGGAAAAAGGGAAAGAAGGATTTTCCATTATGTGATAATTGTGGGAAGAATCACCCTGGTACTTGCCTAAAAGGAATGGGAGTTTGTTATAAATGTGGGGAAAAAGGTCACCAGGCACGTGATTGCAAGGGAAAGAAAGAGGCTATCAATGTTGAATGCTACAATTGTAGGGAAATGGGGCATTATGAAAATGAATGTCCTAAGCATCAGGGAAACTTACCTCAGAAAAGGCCAAGGGAACAAGGCCAATCGTATGCTGTGACTACAGTTGAAGTGGAATAATTAATGTATTGGTGCTTTTGGACTCATGGATTATATTCTGGTTATTAGAATAATGTGATTTATATATAAGGATTGTACTGTAGTAAATGTTGTTTTCATTAAGGATTTAATATGATGAAGGTAATCATATTTTTAGTATGTGACAATAAGAAAAACTTTACTTTGTTTGGGGAATATGAGGTTACAATTGATTTTGGAATTTAGTGACCTTTTAGAGAAAGTCTGGACGGATGTATTTTGGATAACTATAAAGGTTGGAATGGGTTAAGTTTATCTTTGGATAGTATTGTTTAAGGTTAAAACATTTCTGAAGATTATTTTTGGAATATTATAATACTATAGTTTTAGGAAAAGGATAACCTGCAGGGTGGGGCATAACCCGTCGCGTCGGACAAAGCTGCAGGAATCGAACCCACAACCATAGTGCGACAGGCCTTTATTACCTACCACTAGCCTATAGGAAGTCCCTGGTTATTACAAAATAGTTTTACTAATCTAAATGGTATGTGTTAATATTTGGAACCTTATACAATTAGGATAAATAGAATATTTTTGAGTTGTATTACCTTTTAGAGTGAAAGATGGGTTTGTGGTAAAAAATTATTAAAGAATGAAAGTCTACATGACAAGTATGTATATTCCCTTACGTTCTTAGTAAATCTCCTAAATAAATTCCTCAACTTTATAAAAGGTAACTCAAAACAAAAATGTTGTCAGTTAACTTTTCCTACTGGGGAATCAATGATCGTTTAACCAATCACAAGATTGCGATTTTCTTGTAGTTAAACTTTCTCCTAATCCTGTTTTCTATAACTCTCCATCAGACCATGATGGTTTGTTTCTCCTCCATATCCATATTTTCATAGAATCCTAGAATGGGCTATCTCAGGTGACCTTTGTACTTATCTTGATTTCTTTTAATGTTATATATTTATTAACCTTATTTTCGATGTGGGTTTTCCACAAAGGTATTTTCTATTTTCAACCTTTTGTTTTCAAAGAAAAATTTCAAATTGAGAGGACGCAATTTATTGAAGTAGGGGAGAATGTAACACCCCGAGCTTCCATGATACGCTTCTCATTCAATAATGCAATAGCTTGCATTGTACGCAACTTTGAGTTCTAACACACCGCAACTAATCAAAGTAGCCGTTATGAATAGTAATAACCACTTTTTAAATTTATAGAAATTTTATATTTCAAAATGGACTTCATTTTTGGATTCAGAATATCGAAATTAGCCTATGTTGAATTTTGGGTGTTTTTCTGAGAACTTCTAATTTTTTATGAATAGTGAAAAATACTTAAAAACAACTTTTTTAATAAAAATAATTTATAGTGATAAATTATACTATTTAGTGGTTTTAAATTATAATTAGAATATATTTTTACCATTTTATCCAATGGTGGTCATTAGAATTAATTTAACATTGAAATTGGACATAAAGAATTGCCAATCTTTTGATATAAATTGTTTCTTAAAAACACGCTATCTGTCGTGACATCGGGAATTAATTATAAAATTAATTAATGCAACTTATATGTTTGGAATTTTGTAAAATAGACATCTTTTTTGAATTCGGAATATCAATTATAGCTTAGGGTGAAATTTTGGCATTGTTCTGAAAAACTTCAATTTTTGATGAATAGTGAAACCACTAAGTGATAGTTAAATAACTGATTTTTTGTTTAAATGAAATATTACCACTTCTGTGATTTGATTTTCAAAAATCTTACATACATGGTTGTCATTAAGAAGTAAAATTTGGTTCAATGAGATTAAAATAATTTTTGGTGAATAGTAACTTTTAAGTTCTTAATCACGATTAGAGGTAATTAGTGTAGTTTAAGGTAAAATAATGTTTTAATAATATGAGATGAGCTTGACACATGTCCTACCCTCATTGGATGTGCCATGGCCGACCAAGACAATTCATGGGTCAACTTGGGGACCCCATGGAGCCACTTTAGTTGGAAAATGACATAAATACCTTTTATTTAATGTTAAAGTAAAAAAATGACACAAACATGAAATGTTTTACTAAAACAATTTTTATGTGGGGTTATACAAGTCATATTTTTGACTATAAATAGTCATTGAAAAGATAAAAAGATTTCCTACATCATAGTATTTTTTTTATAATTTTTAGACATTAAATAAATTAAATTATTTATGACATCATGATGATGCAGCGATGACCTCATTATTTAACGATTTAAATAAAATGAGAAGATAATGCAAAATCCAAGGCTTACACTTGTCCAAAGCCTATTGGATGAGGATATTTCGAACCCTTATCACCTTATCCACGAATTATATAAGTGTGGGACCTTTAGAATCCGAAAAGCATTGTATAATAATGTAACATTTCAATCTTTCCAAAAGAGCCCCTCCTCTCCTCTTATAAAAGGCCCCCACCTCTACCACCTTATTCACACTTTCAAGCCTTTTTGTTAGGCCAACCTCTGCCCAAATACTCTCCCAAAATCTCTCCCTTCATCCTAGAATCTTTACTTAAGTCAGAAATCCATCCTAAGGAGTCCTTTTGATCAAATCAAAAGGAAGAACCCGAAGAAGAGGTAACGTTTTCATCACCCTCTTTCAAGTTTCTTTCTTCTTCCACTCCCTCTTTGTTTATTATTTCAATTCTAAAATTATAAATCCAGTATCTTCTATATACTGTGATGTTATTATAAATATGGAACAACCATATTCAGTATTCTACCCATCATTTGAATGACATGTCACCATACGTGCGTACGTACGGCTTACCGTCTCCACGTCGTAGTGTAATTGTTATTCAATATATTATTATTTAGATGGGTATAATAATGATATGTAATTCATGTAAATAATAAATATAACATGATAATGATTCTGTATATATGATATACTATCCAATTATATATTATTTTAATATCAAAATAATGATATTGTCGCTCGTGCGTACGTACGGACTACCGTCTCCACGAACGCGATGAGATTCATTCTCCGTCGTATCCATTCAAGTATAATTATCATTTTATGATTTAAAAATAATTTTTAAGGACATGATATAATTCTGGATATGAATAAGATACAAACTATCCATGAAAAACACGACTTACGTAACAAAACATATAAAAGAAAACGAGTAAGTTAACACCCGAAACAACGATAAATCTAAGATATTGTTAACAAAGAAATGTTAAAAGATCATATATGATATCATATGAATGTATATGATTCTTGTATAATTTAATAACAATTATTTCACCATTATACAGGAGGTTAACCTACCCCAACCAAGGAAAAGTACAAGGTAAGGGAACTTCTTAACCCACTTTCCATTCTTTGGGTTAATCTCATACTTTCAAATTATGTCATGATATTATTATGTCATATTTTGTATTTTTACTTTCTTTATGTGTACCTATAGTGAATACACATAATAGATCTATTTTATTTAAAAAATGATCTTTTTAAGGACTTTGTCTCAATCTCCTTTCATTGAGGCATATTTGGTTTTATACACAACTTTCTTTTATACGGTGTATAAACCCCTTTGACTTTTATGTTTATTCAAAAGGAATATTTTTTTTATACGAAGCGTTTTACTAAATGACAAAAAGGGAATGTTTTTCTTTCCGTACATATGTGGCGACAACGACTTCTCCGCCGCCGTGTCCATTATTTGAGTTTCGGCTTCCTCTACAAGCCATCACTTTTTTTAATGAAAAATAAATTCAAAGTTTTAACTTTCTTTTATTTTGGTATTGAAAATGGTTTTGAAAGCGTTTTTATTATATCAATGTGTTGTATTGATATCTTGTGATTGAAATGTGGAAATGTTATGTTTCCTTTATGCATGTTTTATGTGATACGATTATGTTATGGTTTATGATATGTTTAAACCTATTCATATGAGGAATGTATTGGACTTAATAAGTGACGGGTGGAGCCCGCTATAGCTCCTCGATGCATCGGTAGGTCTCATGAGACAACTAGACGTGGAATTGGCCGAGGCCCTTTCCCAATTTGATTTATGGTTTTGGCCGAGACCTTAATCATTTTAGACGTCTTGGCCGAGGCCTTGACAAAATGTTTCAGAATGTCTGGAATTATACATTCCCTCATTATGAAAGTGGTTATTGATATTGCATGTGATTATTTGACCAGTAGAATATCCATGTGAAGAAGTGAATGGCATTATCTCATTTTACTTTTGCCATATTATGTTTATGTTCAAGTTTAAAAGTCTTTTGTTTTAGTTATACATTGCCTTAAATTTTTATGTTTATTTATGAAAGCTTCCGCAATATTGTTATCCTTACTGAGCATATGAGCTCACCCCTTTCAATGTTTTAATATTTTCTAGGATGTGAAGAAGTATTTTATGAATGAACTGTAGGGATAGTCAGAAGAGGATATGAGTGTGGACTATGAAGACTTTGTTATTAGTTTTTCACTTTATGATGTAATGAAAGACTTATGAATGTATCTAGTGTTTCCAAGGCTACTAAACTAATCGGTCTTTCGAGACTTGATCTTTTGTGATCATGCCAATGTTACGAAGTAATGCACCGACTCTGGGTAGCTGGGGTCGGGGTGTTACATTTATCACCTCGATAAATGGTAAATCAGGTTAATCTAGGTTAAAACTAAGTGATGAGGCCATAATTATTCATCTTAATATTTATATGAGTTTTAGGAAGATCAAATGAGTGGAAATCAAATGAATCCCACATCCATAGAGATCAATGGGCTACAGAATCACCCAACGTTCAAGTGGGACTCTCTATCCTCCACGACATGATAATAACTCATCATATAAAAGAGATATAATAAAGAGAGATTCGTGATGAGGGTGTTCATACCATGGATTGGGTAGTCTAGCATGCATATGCACACACATATAATGGTGTATTTCCTCCTAATATAGATCCACATATGATGCTCCTTGAGTGTTGTTTCATTTACTCATGCATTATAATGAATGAGTAAATTCTATAACCTTACTCATGAGACTCTTACATTAAGAATGAACTCCCATGATTCACATAATATGAAACACTTAATTTTCGATAGCCAATGTGTAGTCGAATTAGGTGTTAAACACTTTTACATCCCACTGATTTAAATGAATTGATGTAGTTCCTAATGAATCATACCTTATGATTCACAGAATTATGATCCAACACTATCATATAATATGACTGGCCAAAAAATGTATACAATATCCTCCAATCATGCTTTAAAATTTAAATAAGCAGCCACATGAAACCATATTTCATGCCTTTATGATTGGCTAGGGTTGAAGAATGTTTTCATGATTTACAATATAAACTATTGTTAAAAACAATATATCCCTTTTACATTATATGTACTTTGAGATTTAGGGTATATATACTTTAATCTCCCACTTGAACTAAATCTAAATAGGATTTATTCCTTTTCAACTCATATCATATCATATACGATAACTTGTGAAATCAAATCCAAAACATTTTTTTGAAAGATATCATTAACTTCAACGTGTATCACATCATATGAAATATCTTGTGAATACATATCCAAAACAATTTCAAATTAACTATAAAACACTTTTAGAGAAGATTTATAGGTCAAAATCAATCCCTATTCAGTATAAAAAAAAGTGTGAGCCCATGGGACTTTGTAGCATTAAAAAAATTCCAATATTTGGATCCATAAATGTAAGAAAAGAACAACCTCTAGAAAAACATTAATTCTACTCTAGCTATAAGGTATGATCTCCATAAACACATGTATCTCCATACCCGTGTCCACCAGTCACATCACATGCTATCATGCATTCTCATAAGTTCCCTTTGTCCATAATATCAAGTGACTATGCAATAGGAAGTATGTCAATACCATATAACCAAATCATATGTTCTTGATTCACTGAGTATAGATTGACCAAGTCGATGAATACATCATATGTCATTTACCTTTACGATTGAACACATTACATGTCCCTCATCTGAATAGTTAAGCACACATATGTACTATCTAGGTGAATCCACACAATCCTTATTCTATCTTAATTGGGGCCCAAATGTCATACTTATTATACCAGAGAAAAAATACCATCTTGTTTGAGCTCCAACCAATGACATGAACAATAAAATACACAACCACCCCCTAATTAGCTAATACTCAAGTATTTTGGAATAAAGGTATAAAATTATGCAAGCTCTCGTGATAGGTATCTCTCTAACCTCAGGTAATAGAGACCAAATACAATCCATGAAATCCTAGTATACCAAAAACATAGTCTATGACACTATATGTGGTATACTTCATGGGCCATCCAGTGCACAAAAACATTTTTTGTGTGTATCATGATCATATTCCATATCTCTATAAAAGAATTATACTCACACTAACCTCTATATTTTTTATTATCCTATAATACTCCATGGAAAACATCATTTGGGGATAACTCAAAGTCATACTATGAGAGGTAAATTATCATTACATTTCATGAAATGTATATCTATATATACAATTATGTAGTTTACCTGAAAGAATAATAAAATATATATTTCATTTTATATGATACATTTTATATTCTTAAACCTTTTAATAATGCTTAAAAAAACCTATATAATCACCCATACATTATCCTCAGAACCCTTTCCATAAAACATTTTCCTTGAAATATTTTTGTAAATAATGTATCAATTTATATTATTACTTACCAACACATCCTAAACTCCTTTAGGATAAAGTAACATTCAATTTGTTATGGTATCTAAATGAAAATCTTTACATTTCTCTTTACCTCCATACCCTAAAATTATTTTGAGATATAATGTGAAATTAACCTTATATTTCTTATTATCATAATACTTCAATAAATAGTGATATATACTTTATCATAGCAACTAAATGTAAATTTTAAATTCTTCATTACCATAACATATCCTAAACTCTTTGGGATATTAAGTGAAAAATTACTACAATTATAGATTGGAAAAATATTTTATTTTTGAACTTTGAACTTCTCAAAGTTCAAAAATACACTCAATAACCTCTTAGAAACTGCATTCTCTTCAGAATATCAATATAAGATTCAAAAACTCTTTTGTTTTAGGAAATAACACTTATTTTCTTTTAGTAGGGATATTTAACAAATAAACCTTTATTTTCATATCATATATGAAATTTTATCTATTTGGATTATTTTATAGTGAAAATAATAATTTTAATTAAAATCTTCCATTGACGGATGATGGGGAAATATTCCCTCATTTTTTTTAAAAACAATTGGATAAAAAATTTATCCTAGATAAAACATTTTTTATCCTTATCCTATATTCAAAAAATGTTATAGAATTTGATGAATCACAAATTATATGTATTATCACATATTGTTCATAAAAAATATTTATTAATAAAAATGTTCTCTTATCATATATGATAAATGAGATAATAATACACATCCTTTATTTAGACCCATATAATCTTGTTTTATTATTTTAAATTCAACTCTATGTTGTATCAACTATTTGCTTCATCAATTGAATACAAACTATATGATCAATCAATTATTATATCGATTTTAAATCTTATATATATATAATATTTCTAAATTATAAATTTGGTATCATATATCCTTTAAAATTAAATAATTTAATTCTATAACATATATACCTAATATGGACATTCCATAGAATTTCAAAAACCAATTTAGATTTCTCAAACAATTCCATCCTATGGAATCATTAATCCTACTTCCTGATAACACCATCAAGTTTTAATGACCTTGATTGACTACCTAAAGAAACATTATTTGAAGCTCTAGCTAACTTTTCTTATTCCGGTTTGAACTTTCACCCTTTCATACTGGATATACAACACCAAAACATAGACATAATCTACCAATTTTATCTATTCTCAACTTTTGATAATAATGGGAAAACTTTTCTTGAACTCATTTATATTTTCATAAAATTTCCATCAATGAAAATACAATGAATTCCTTGACTAGAAAAACCTTATAGGAAACCTCTAGTATCACCAAGTCATTAGTATACTCAAAATATTGAGTATCATTTGACATACCCAATCATGTTGAGAATATGAGACTAAAATTCCTTATGAAATTTGGTATCTAATTCCTTTGAAACCTTAATAGAATCATTTTATGCTTTTCATAATAATATATATTCACTTCTTAAACCACTTCAACACTTGGTTACTTAGTGATATGTATTTCTTTAACACATATAATTTTTACTTAAGAAATTTTCTTAAGTGACTAGTCTAAGGAGTTTCTTACATTGAGAATCTCCTTTTAAGGATTTATTTCAAAGTGAAGTTTGATTTTTTTTATGTTATTTAACTATAATGAAATATTTTTATTATATGAGTATCATATTTTATTACCATTTAATAAGGAATTTTATTTAATATACCCCCACCAAAATGATGAGCCCTTTTAAAATCATCATGCCAATTAGTCATCCAAGATCCATATTACACCAATAAATGAGTCCTCTTTGGAATTCATATCACAACTTAGCTATTTAGTTAGGAAATTATGCTAATAATATCATATATTATTCTTGGATGGTTGAGAAAACTAATCTTTGTTTAATCCATCAAGTAGATAAACCCAACTTTATTCATTTAGTATCACAACCATTAGGGTTTCCCAACTAAGTTTAACCCAATTAAAATTATATGAATAAGGTCCTAAATTTTATGGTAACCTCATAACATTCCCACCTTATACAAGATAATCTAGGGGAACCCATATTTGGAATGAAACTATCATATTGGATGATAGAGGTCTTAAAAAGTGATGCTTTGGAAGGAATCTAACACTCAGTATTTGAACGAGATTTAATATCACCATCTTATATCATGTCATTACTTTTATATATGTATACTTCTAGTGATTTAATTTGGAATACTATTTCTTCCACCAAACCAATATGTTCAAACCATATTGATGTGTAACTTTTTATAAAACTCATGATTTATGATAATCACCAAAAAATAGAAGCCAAATATATTTACCCATATCCAAATACATCACATGCATGAGTTAAATGAACCCTTGATGTCAAGGTTTATAATCATATGAAATTTATAAACTCCACATGAGTAAGCCCGAAGCCACAAATAGCTAACCTTTACTTTTTTAGAACAAGACATAAGTCTCCAGGAAAGTAGGAAGTCTGACCTAAAGCCCCTCTACTTGAAGATACTTTACTGAAGAGATAATACAATTCATCATAAATACAATACCTAATATGTATAAACTATATTTATCAACTAATTTATGGATAATAACTTTAATTATAAACTGAAGTCAAGGTGGTTGGAAACTAAATCCATTATCATACATAGAATGTAACTACTTAGATGTATATATGATAATATCTAGAAGTAGTTTAACAATTAAACTAAAGCATATACATATTAATAATATAAAAAATTTATAACTACAAATAAATAATGGGGTAACCTTTAAATAAATGAACATGTCACATATTTAAACACGAGATAAATATTTGTGAACTATTCATAAATAAAGATTAACTATAAATTTTTTATAATTTAGATTTTCATTATGGACTTTCCATAATCATGAATATAAACACTTTATATTTATTTAATAATATTAACTTCTTCATATTATAAATTATATGGAATTTACTATATGATATTTTATGAGTTATAAACATTTTATAATCGAAATTGTATTATGTAAATTATTCACATAATCTAAATATCATATACTTAATATCATTTAAACCCTGATAATATCATTAATCAAAACTCATTTTGATGAGGTTTAAATAATTTCTCAAAAATAATGATCTCATTTGAACAATTTAAATTAATAAATATGAATCATTCATAATTAAATAAAATCACTTTATATTTTGGCCTTATTTTTAATCTATAAGCACTTTATAAACCAACCTTATGATTTATAAATAATTTTTTTTATATTTCTAAGTCATAATGAATTCCATATAATTTGATAAAAGGTATTTTAATATCAAAATTTAATATTTAGGAATGTTTTATAATAAATGTTTCAAAAAAAAAATTAATTAATTATAAAATCTTTATAATTAATTAATTTATAATCATTTTATAAATTAATAAATACACCCTAAATATATTTTATCATTATTAATAAAAAATTTATAAATAATAAAATCAAATTCATAATTGAATTTAAATAAACAAAAATTTTATTCTCAATTGTATTTTATGATACAACATGAGTCATAGGCTACGATACATAATCATGTTCTATGATCCAGGAGATATTGTATGCTATGATTGATAAAATTGTGATGTGTGATTTCTTTCATATTTTATGATTGATAGCCCAATAATCTTATACGATATCTCACATTTCATTTTATGATTAATATGATATCATATTTGCAATACAATAATCTATTTTTTAATCTTGGCATAATGATATCATTGAATACAATAGGAGGGAGTCATATGATACAACCAAAAAAACCCCATGATATTTTATTTGAGTTTCCACTTATGATAGCCCATACTATAAGCTATAATCAACTAACTAAAACAAAACCACAAATCATATTTTATGATTGGGTAACAATATGAAATATAATATCAAGTGACTTCACTTCCCATATGATTTCATGAATATAAATTCATGTGATTCTATGATACCACTGAAAGTTTTTTTATGGACTTAATATGTAACATCCCAAGTAAGTAATGAATAATAGATATTCTTATCTATGTCTATTTATGAATGAGATAGTGTTTTAGAGGCTTAAAATGAGAATAAATCCAATCTTAAGCATGAAATACTCTAATATTTTTAAAAGATTGTTTTACCGCCTTTTGATGGCGAACCTTTTTTAAATCTAAATTTTGATAATTTAATAAGCTATATTTTTCAAAATAAACTTATTATTTATGATTGGGACATTGAAATTTACTTTGGATAAATTTCTGGTATTTTTCTGATAATGTTCATTTTTTAATGAATAGTGAAAAGTGTTGTATTTTAATTCAAAACCTCTTTTAATCTAATTTATTTATATAGTTAGATTATATTTTTAATTGGTTTTAAAGTTAAATTAGAATATATTTTTACCATTTAATCTAATGGTAGTAATTGGAATTAATATCACTTTGATATTGGACATAAACGAGTGTCAATCTTTTGATAGATATTGTTTCTTAAAAACAGGCTATTTGATTTGACAGCGGGATTTAATTATAAAATTAATTAATGCAACTTCTATGTTATGAATTTGGTAAAATATACATAATTTTTGAATTTGGAATATCAAATATATCTTTGGGTGAATTTTTGGTATTTTTCTGAAAAACCTTAATTTTTGATGAATAGTGAAACCACAAAGTCGTAGTTACAAGAACTGATTTTTCGTTTAAATGAAACTTTACCACTTCTGTAATTTGAATTTCAAAAATACAATATAAATGATTTTAATTATTAAGTAAAATTTGGTTCAATGGGATGAAAATAATTTTTCATGAAAAGTAACTTTTAAGTTTTATTAATCGCGATTAAAGGTAATTAGTGTGATTTAAGGTAAAAATGATATTATAATAAAATGAAAATATCTTGACACTTGTCCTAAACCTATTGGATGAGTCATGGCCTACCAAGAAAACCCATGGGTCTATTTTTGGGACCCCATGGAGCCACTTGGGTAAGATAATGACATTAATGCCTTTTATTTAAAGTAAAAGTAAAAATGACACAAACATGTATTGATTTACTAAAACAATTTTTACATGGGATTATACAAGTCAGATTTTTTACTATAAATAGTCATTGGAAAGATAAAAATATTTCCTACATCATATTAGTTTTTTTATAATTTTTAGACATTAAATAAAATAAATTATTTATGACATCATGATGATGCAACGATTACCTCATTATTTAACGATTTAAATAAAATGAAAAGATAATGTAAAATCTAAGACCTAAACATGTCAAAAACCTATTGGATGGGTGGATTTAGAACTCTTATCACCTTAACCTTGAAATAAATCAATGTGGGACCTTTAAAAATCCTAAACTCATTTGAAAATAAAGTAACATTTTATACCTTTCCAAGAGTGTCCCTCCTCTCCTCTTATAAAAGGCCCCCACCTCTACCTCCTTACCCACACATCTCGAGACTTTGGCTCGGCAAAGATCTGATAATTTTGTCTCTCAAAATCCCTCTCCTCATCTTAGAAGCCTTACCTTAGGAATTAAGCTCTTTAAGAAACCCTTTTGGTTCATACCAAAGGGAGTTACCTGATTTTAAGGTAATGTCTTCACTTGTGTTCTTTTGTTTTATTTTGCTTCTCCAACACCCTAAACTATTTTTATTCATTTCTTTTGTAACAACTAAAGTATCTTAAATATAATAGGATTTCTTTATAATAAGTATTCGAGCTACACATACACACACCTACATCTAATGGTTAAAGAACATACTGTTTCTGTGGATGGTGAATTTATGCCTCATGAAACGATGATTGTTCAATATTCTTTTAACACCTTCAAAGGTGGACGTTAATATGTCACTATATTTATATATGATATATAATATGTTTATGTTTCCCTTAATCTTATGTATTTTTCATTTATGGCATACCTTTATGGTTTCCATTATGGGTAAACACAATATCTTCATTTTAGGAAGTGCGGACTACCGCCCCTCAAAGTGATTCGATTCGTTAATACCATATGTGGTACGTATAAAGGATAGATTTAATGATATTATATATGATAACATACTGGAATTATAATAATATTATGTATCATTATGTTTTAATTCCATTAAATATGAAATAGGAATGGAAGTAGCGTTCATGCGTACGTACGACTTACTGTCTCCATGAACGGTGCATTTCATTTCTTACCTCTAAATGTTATGTAATATTATAAATACATATATATAATGTATATATATAATATATATGATATCTAAATAATGAATATAATTCTGTATATAATGGATATTTTACCCCATGAACAAACTTGTAATTATAAAGAGTTTATTTTTGACTCAAGTAGCAATGATCGACAAAATGACCATTATTAACTTAAATAATTACATAGTGTTCATAACATGGTAATAAGTGATATAAAAGGAATAATGAACTTGAAAAAGGTTCTTAATCAAGTAGAAATTAACTCAAGTTTATTATTCAGGAGGTTAAAGAATGATCGAGTCAAGTCGGACCCGAGGTATGGGACTTCGTCTCAATCTCCTTTCATTGAGGCATATTTTGTTTCATACACAACTTTATTTTATACAGTGTATAAACCCCTTTGACTTTTACATTTATTCAAAAAGAATAATTTTTATATGAATAATTTACTAAATGAAAAAAGGGAATGTTTTTTTTGTCGTACGTATGCGGCAACAACGGCTTCTCCGCCGCCGTGACCATTATTTGAGTTTCGGCTTCCTCTACAAGCCATAACCTAACTTTTTTTTAAAATGAAAAATAAATACCATTTTTTACTTTTCTTTTGTTTTGGTATTGAAAATGGTTTTGATAATGTTTTTATTATATCAATGTGTTATTGATATCTTGTGATTGAAATATGGAAATGTTATGTTTCCTTTATGCATGTTTTATGTGATACAATTTATGTTATGGTTATTGGGCATTGTTTATGAAGACGGGTGGTTCTGTGATAAACTAAGGGCGGGTGAGCCCGATACAGCTCTCCAATGCATTGGGTAACACGAAGGGGTTAAACGTTAAGGTTTCTCCAAAGATATTTAGGGAATATACTGTGATGGGTATTCCAAAAGTAACCATGAGGGTCACTCCCTACGTAAGAATGTTATGAATGCCTCAAGTTACCTTTATGTCTTATGATTCCTATGATTTATTCATTATTTGATGAGGCATGTTAAAATGATTATGTTTTATGGGTAAAGTATGATTTCATACATGGACTAGTGTTTTTATTTCGTACTTTTATATCCCATACTGATTTTTTATGCTCATCCCAAGTTTTTGAAATGTTTTTCCTAGGTCAAGGGAAAGGTACATGATATGATGCTAGTGTCAAGGAATTGTCAAGAAAGAATCCATGTTTTATTTTAAATATGTTTCCGTTGATGGGAAAAATGAATACTATCTTTTATGTAACCACTTTGTTTAAATGTGGAATGTAATTCATGATTTATGATCTAATTCTCTAAAACTCTAAACCTGAAAAGATCCTCAATGTGTATTCTTGAAATATCTCAAGATTAAGTAATGTTTAAGGCTGGGGCCTTATAGTTGGTATTAGAGGTCAGTTTAGATAACTTTAGGAGTTAGAAATCTATTAAATGATTATCCAGAAATATTTTTTTTATCGTCAAATTGAAATGATATAGCATTTGAAGATTACCATGTTTCTTCATCTAAGACTTGTTTGTTCAGAATGGTTTTCCACCGAGGAAACACGGAAGCAGTGCTAGGAAGGCATACAGAAGGAAATAACCTTCCGAATCAACATCCTGAGATGGTTGGAATTGGAACTGAACAATTTGTTGTAGTAATGGTGCAGTTGACTCAAGTGATAAATGGTGGTGGTATCCATGCACGAGATCAGCCAGATCAACCGCAGAGGAACATGTCAGTGGTGGAACATTTCATGAGGCAACATCCCCCATCATTCAGAGGATCATCTGAACCTGTTCTAGCTGAAGGGTGGATTAAAGCACCGGAGAAGATTTTTGATGTCATGGGGTGTTCGGACAATCAAAAGGTTAGTCTTGCTATTTACCGTTTGGAGGGTGAAGCAGATCAGTGGTGGTCGATGGTTAAAAATATTAGGGACACTGATGAGATTGATGCTCTAGACTGGGATGAATTTAAAGGTATGTTTCTTGAGAAATATTTTCCTAAGGCTGTTCGACTTAGGATGGAAAAACAATTCTTGGAATTGAGGCAAGAGGAAGACTCAGTGGCTGCTTATGAAGAAAGGTTCACTCGATTAGAAAGGTATGCTCCAAATTTTATTCGAGACCTTGATAGTAAAATCAATCATTTTTACTCAGGATTAAAGCCAAAATATCGAAGGGCATTAGCTTATCATGAGTTCAAAAGTTATGAAAAGCTTGTTCGATGTGCTGAGAAGGTGTAAATGGAGTTTGCCGATGATCAAGTGTTCTATAACAACCAACAGAAGAAGATACCGAGGTGGAAGGAGAAAGGGAAGAATTATTTAAAAAGGTATGATGGTAAGAAAACTAAGTTTCTAGTTTGTGATAAATGTGGTAAAAGGAATGCTGGGGAATGTCTTCTGAATTCTGGAAAGTTCTACCAATGCGGTAAGATGGGACATAAGGCTCATGATTTCACCGAAAAATATCAAGGTAATGGTAAGACCAAATTTGATTTACAATTAGTGAAATGTTTTAAGTGCAATGAGATGGGTCATTATGCAAACAAGTTTACGACAAAGAGCTCGAGTGATGGGAAGCAGTCAGACTACAAGCAGAAAGGGGTGGTGAAATCCTTTGCAACTACTTTAGCAGATGTTGGGCCATCAAATGAAGTGGTATCAGGTACTTTGTTTTTTCAGATTATGCTAGTGTGTTGTTTTATTCGGGGTCTACACATTCTTTCATCTCTGAAAATGTTTCTAGTAAAATGGGAATACCATCTCAAGAAATGACTCCTGATCTTGTGGTAAAAACACCTGGGGGAAATGTTGAGGCAAAAAGAATTTATGAGAATCTTCCTATCCTTTTCTGTGGAAAGAACCTACTTGAAAACCTTATTGTTTTACCTCTAGTAGAGTTTGATGTTATCCTGGGTATAGATTGGCTCTCTGTTTACCATGATACGATTGACTGTAGAGCTAAAGAAGTTTCTTTTCAGAAAGACTTTCACTTTGTGTACAAGAATGAACCCTTACTGTTGATAACATATCAAGAGGCCGGGAAACTTGTAAAAGATGGAAATGAATGTTACCTTGCACATATCGTTGAAAACAAGGGAACTGTTCAGATTAATGATGTGCCAATGGTAAATGTGTATCCTGATATTTTTCCTGATGAGTTTCCTAGAATAATACCAGATCGAGAAGTTGAATTTACTATTGACTTAGTTCTTGATGCTAAGCCAATTTCAAAAATCCCTTATCGAATGGCTCAAATTGAACTTTTAGAGTTTAAGGAGAAATTGCAAGAATTATTAAAGAAAGGTTTCATTCGACCTAGCACATCACCATGGGGTGATCCTATTTTATTTGTTAAAAAGAAAGATGGTTCTATGAGAATTTGCATTGATTATAGAGCCTTGAATAACATCACTGCTAAGAACAAATATCCTTTTCCTCATATCGATGATTTGTTTGATCAGCTCCAGGGAGCTCAGTTTTTTTCAAAGATTGACCTGAGATTGGGGTACCACCAGTTGAAGGTAAAGGAAGCAGATGTTCCGAAGACCACATTTTGTACAAGATATGTCCATTATGAATTTGTAGTAATGCCTTTTGGTCTAACCAATGCACCTGTTGTATTCATAGACTTAATGAATAGAATTTTCCATGAGTTCTTGGATAAGTTTGTGGTGGTTTTCATTGATGATATTTTGGTGTTTTCTAAAAGTAAAGAGGAGCATGAAATACATTTAAGGGTTATTTTTCAAACCTTAAAAGAAAATAAATTGTATGGGAAATTCAACAAGTGTGAGCTTTGGTTGCAACAAATTTATTTCCTTGGTCACATTGTTTCTAAATATGAGATAACTGTTGATCCTGCAAAAACAAAGGTTGTTGAAGAATGGAGAAGACCCACAAATGTAACTGAGATTCGTAGCTTCCTTGGTTTGGTAGGCTATTAATGAAGGTTTGTTAGAAATTTTTCACGATTATCTAGTCCAATGACTAAGCTAACTCGGAAGGGTGTTAAGTTTATCTGGACAAAATAATGTGATGATTGTTTTCAGGAATTGAAAAAAAGATTGGTGAATTCTCCAGTTTTGGCACTACCTTCTAGGAATGAGGAGTTTGTTATCTACAGTGATGCTTCATTGAAAGGACTTGGTTGTGTCCTAATGCAGAATGATCAGGTAATTGCTTATGCTTCATGTCAGTTGAAAACTCATGAGGTAAATTACCCTACACATGATTTGAAATTAACTGCTGTTGTTTTCTCTTTTAAAATTTGGAGGCATCATTTGTATGGTGTAAAGTGTGTAATATATACTGATCACAAAAGTTTAAAGTATATATTCACTCAGAGAGAATTGAACATGAGATAGAAGATATGGCTAGAATTAATAAAGGATTATGATTGTACAATTCATTACCAACCGGGAAAAGAAAATAAAGTGGTTGATGCTTTGAGTCGAAAAAGTAATGCTTCATTAATAATGTTGCGTTTGGAACGTGATACTTTAGTTAAGGATTTGATGAACTTTAGAATAGAAGTTGTTGGTGCAGGATTTCCTTATGTTTTGTTTCAGGTATCAGTGAAATCTTCTCTATCAGACAGAATCAAGCAAGCACAAAAGTAAGACAGTGAGTTGCAGAAAAAGGTAGAGCTGGTTCAGAAGGGTAAGTTTCCTGAATTCAACATTGATAATGATTGTGTTTTGAGATTTGGGAAGATATTGTGTGTGCCTTGTGATTCACAGTTGAAGAGAGAGTTGTTATGTGAAGCTCATAGTTCTCCGTTTTCAGTTCATCCAGGCAGTACTAAGATGTATAGAGATCTTCGGGGGTATTACTGGTGGGACGGAATGAAAAGAGATATTGCTAATTTTACTGTGAAGTGTTTGACTTGTCAACAGGTTAAAGCAGAGCGACAGTTACCGAAAGGGATGCTTCAGCCTTTACAAGTGCCAGAGTGGAAATGGGAAAATATATCCATGGACTTCGTTGTGGGATTGCCGAATACACCTTGAGGTAATAATGAAATCTGGGTTATTATTGATCGCTTGACTAAATATGATCATTTCCTTGCTATACGAGATACTTTTTCCCTAGATCAACTTTCCCATTTGTATCTTAAAGATATAGTTAGGTTACATGGAGTTCCCCTCTTCATTGTATCTGACCGTGATCCCAGGTTCACTTCTAACTTTTGGAAAGGCCTTCAGAAGTTGTTGGGTACTGAATTAAATTTTAGTACAGCTTTTCATCCTCAATCAGATGGGCAGTCAGAATGAATAATCCAGACTTTGGAGGATATGCTACGTGCTTGTTCGATGGATTATCAGGGAATTTGGGACCAACATATTTCTTTGGTTGAGTTTTCTTATAATAACATTTTTCATTCCAGTATACAGATGGCACCATTTGAGGCATTATATGGGAAGCGGTGTTGAACTCCAGCTTTCTGGGATGAAGTGGGTGAAAGGAAGTTGATGGGACCGGAATTGGTAGAAGAGTTGGCAGAAAAAGTTCATCTAATACAAAAACACATGAGAACAGCTCAGAGCAGGCATAAGAGTTATGCGGACAATAGGAGGAAGGATCTCTCTTTTGAGGTAGGTGATCATGTTTTTCTCAAAGTTTCACCATGTAAAAGTGTGATGAAATTTGGTAATAAAGGAAAGCTGAGTCCAAGGTTCATTGGACCATATGAAATTCTGGAGAGAGTTGGATCAGTTGCATACTGAGTGGCTTTACCTCCAATTTTATCTCAGGTACACAATGTTTTTCATGTTTCAATGTTAAGGAAGTACATGCCAGATCCATCTCATGTTTTGAGTCCAGAGGTAGTTCAGTTGGAAGAGAATCTATCTTATGAGGAACAACTAGTTCAGATTCTTGATCACATGGAGCAAGTGTTGCGGAATAAGGTGATTCATCAAGTAAAGTTTTTGTGGAAGAACCACATGAGTGAAGAGGCAACATGGGAATCTGAAAATGCAATGAGGGACAAATACCCCAACTTATTCAATAAGTAAATAAATTGCGGGGACACAATTTTCTAAAGGGGGGAAGGATGTAACATCCCAAGTAAGTAATGAATAATAGATATTCTTATCTATGTATATTTATGAATTAGATAGTGTTTTAGAGGCTTAAAATGAGAATAAATCCAATCTTAAGCATGAAATACTCTAATATTTTTAAAAGATTGTTTTACCGCCATTTAATGGTGAACCTTTTTTAAATCTAACTTTTGATAATTTTATAAGCTATATTTGTCAAAATAAACTTATTATTTATGATTGGGACATTGAAATTTACTTTGGATAAATTTCTGGTATTTTTCTGGTAATGTTCATTTTTTAATGAATAGTAAAAAGTGTTGTATTTTAATTCAAAACCTCTTTTTAATCTAATTTATTTATATAGTTAAATTATCTTTTTAATTGGTTTTAAAGTGAAATTATAATATATTTTTACCATTTAATCCAATGGTGGTCATTGTAATTAATATCACTTTGAGATTGGACATAAACGAGTGTCAATCTTTTGATAGATATTGTTTTTTAAAAACACGCTATTTGATTTGACAGCGGGATTTAATTATAAAATTAATTAATAAAACTTCTATGTTATGAATTTGGTAAAATAGAAATCATTTTTTAATTCGGAATATCAAATATATCTTAGGGTGAATTTTTGATATTTTTCCGAAAAACCTTAATTTTTGATGAATAGTGAAACCACAAAGTGGTAGTTACAAAAACTGATTTTTCGTTTAAATGGAACTTTACCACTTCTGTGATTTTAATTTCAAAAATCAAATATAAATTATTTTCATTATTAAGTAAAATGTGGTTCAATGGGATGAAAATAATTTTTGATGAAAAGTAACTTTTATGTTTTATTAATCACGATTAAAGGTAATTAGTGTGATTTAAGGTAAAAATGATATTATAATAAAATGAAAATATCTTTTCACTTGTACTAACCCTATTGGATGATTCATGTCTGACCAAGACAATCCATGGGTCGATTTTTGGGACCCCATGGAGCCACTTGGGTAAGATAATGACATTAATGCCTTTTATTTAAAGTAAAAGTAAAAATGACACAAACATGTATTGTTTTACTAAAACAATTTTTACATGGGGTTATACAAGTCAGATTTTTGACTATAAATATTAATTGGAAATATAAAAATATTTCCTACATCATAGTATTTTTTTTATAATTTTTAGACATTAAATAAATTAAATTATTTATGACATCATGATGATGCAGCGATTACCTCATTATTTAATGATTTAAATAAAATGAAAAGATAATGTAAAATATAAGACCTAAACAAGTCAAAAACCTATTGGATGGGTAGATTTAGAACTCTTATCACCTTATCCTCGAAATAAATCAATGTGGGACCTTTAAAAATCCGAAACTCATTTGAAAATAAAGTAACATTTTATACCTTTCCAAGAGTGCCCCTCATCTCCTCTTATAAAGGCCCCCACCTCTACCTCCTTACCCACACCTCTGAAGCCTTTGGATCGGCCAAGCTCTGATCATTTTGTCTCTCCACATCCCTCTCCTCATCCTAGAAGCCTTACCTTATGTAGGAAGCTCTTCAATAAACCCTTTTGGTTCAAACCAAAGAGATTTACCCGATTTTAAGGTAATGTATTCACTCGTGTTCTTTTGTTTTATTTTGCTTCTCCAACCCCCTAAAATATTTTTATTAATTTATTTTTTAGCAAATATAGTATCTTCAATATACTAGGATGTTTTTATAAGAATGATTCTAGCTACACATACACACACCTACATCTAATGGTTAAATAACATACTGTTTCTGTGGATGGTGAATTTCTGCCCCACGAACTATGATTGTTCAATATTCTTTTAACACCTTAAAAGGTAGCCATTAAGACGTAACTATATTTATATATGATATATAATATGTTTATGTTTCCCTTAAGATTATGTATTTTTCATTTATGGCATACCATTATGGTTTCCATTATGGGTAAATGCGATATCTTCATTTTAGGAAGTGCGGACTACCGCCCCCTCAAAGTGATTTTATTCGTTAATACCATATGTGATACATATAAAGGATAGATTTAATGATATTATATATGATACCATACTGGAATTATAATACTATTATGTATCATTATGTTTTAATTCCATTAAATATGAAAAAGAAATGGAAGTAGCGTTCATGCGTATGTACGGCTTACCGTCTCCATGAACGGTGCATTTCATTTCTTACCTCTAAATGTTATGTAATATTATAAATAAATTTATATAATGTATATATATGATATATATGATATAAAAATAATGAATATAATTCTGGATATAATGGATATTTTACCCCATGAACAAACTAGTAATTATAAAGAGTTTATTTTTGACTCAAGTAGCAATGATCGACAAAACGACCATTATTAACTTAAATAATTACATAGTGTTCATAACATGGTAATAAGTGATATAAAAGGAATAATTAACTTGAAAAAGGTTCTTAATCAAGTAGAAATTAACTCAAGTTTATTATTCAGGAGGTTAAATAACGATCGAGTCAAGTCGGACCCGAGGTATGAGACTTCATCTCAATCTCCTTTCATTGAGGCATATTTTGTTTTATACACAACTTTATTTTATATGGTGTATAAATCGCTTTGACTTTTAAATTTATTCAAAAGGAATCTTTTTTATATAAATCATTTAATAAATGACAAAAGGGAATATTTTTTTGTCGTACGTATGCGGCGACAACGACTTCTCCGCCGCCGTGACCATTATTTGAGTTTCGGATTCCTCTACAAGCCATAACCTAACTTTTTTTAAAATGAAAAATAAATACCATTTTTTACTTTTATTTTGTTTTGGTATTGAAAATTGTTTTGATAATGTTTTTATTATATCAATGTGTTTTTGATATCTTGTGATTGAAATGTTGAAATGTTATGTTTCCTTTATGCATGTTTTATATGATACGATTTATGTTATGGTTCTTGGGCATTGTTTATGAATACAGGTGGTTCCGTGATAAACTAAGGGCGGGTGAGCCCGATATAGCTCTCCAATGGATTGGGTAATGCAAAGGGGTTAAACGTTAAGGTTTCTCCAAAGATATTTAGGGAATATACTGTGATGGGTATTCCAAACGTAACCATGAGGGTTACTCCCTATGTAAGAATGTTATGAATGCCTCAAGTTACCTTTATGTCTTATGATTCCTATGATTTATTCATGATTTGATGAGGCATGTTAAAATGATTATGTTTTATGGGTAAAGTATGATTTCATACATGGACTAATGTTTTCATTTCGTACTTTTATATCCCATACTGAGTTTTTATGCTCATCCCAAGTTTTTGAAATGTTTTTCACAGGTCAAGGGAAAGTTACATGATATGATGATAGTGTCAAGGAATTTTCAAGAAAGAATCCATGTTTTATTTTAAATATGTTTCCGTTTATGGGAAAAATGAATAATATCTTTTATGTAACCACTTTTTTTAAATGTGGAATGTAATTCATGATTTATGATCTAATTCTCTAAAACTCTAAACCTGAAAAGATCCTCAATTTGTATTCTTGAAATATCTCAAGATTAAGTAATGTTTAAGGCTGGGGCCTTATACAACAACACCTATTAGAAACAACATAAGTGATTAAGAAACCCAAAACATGATTTTCATGCTTAGATAAATGAAAAAATGCAAACTAGAAATGAAGGAAATGATAAATGTGCATACCTTACACCAAAGTTTCCACTACATCATCTTAATCTTCATATGGTTTTGAGGAAGATCAAAGGAGATACAATCATAGTAATCCCACTTTCATAGGTATCTATGGACTTCCGAATCACCCAATGTTTAGGTGGGACTCTCTATTATCTATGGTGTATTGGTGATTCATCATGTAAAGGAGGTAAAATATAGAGAGATTTGTAATTAGGTAATTCTATAAGTGGATTGGTCTATCTATCATGAATATTCACACACATTTAATGGGGGGATTGTCTCTTTATATTGATACCTCAAAGATGTTCCTTGATTTATTTTACATTTACTCATGCATTATAACACATGATTAAATTATATGATCCAACTCATGGAACCATTTCATGAATAATGAACTCTCATGTGTTGTATCACATGTAACACTTCATTTATGATAGCCAATGTGTTTAAAGGAATGGTTATGAATGTATTAAATAATGGGGGGGGGGGTTGAATTAGTGTTGGTATCCTTTTAACCAATTTAAACCTTTTAATCCATTTTTTCTTTTACCTATGTCACCACTAGGTAAATGAATATCATGTTCTCTCCTCCTCACCTTCATTTTTACATAAATCCCCTCCAAACACACACACACAAACAAATATGAAAATGATTTAAAAGTTTCAACTTTCAATAAGAAAGGATAATTCTTGGTGTGAATTGAAAAACCCATGATCAAACAACCCACCAGTAATAAACTTGTGAGATATAACAAGCGGGGAATATCGATGAAAATGAAGTTTATTTTAGTCTCCCAATAGTGTATGGTCCATCCCACGCCTATACAACATATCACTGGTCTTTACATTTATTTTTAATATTGTATAATCAGTGTGTTTCTCGAGTATTATTCCTCTTCAATTAATTTCACAACAATATGCAAACAACACCTTCCTCTTATTCTGTATACACACTAGTGCACACAAACACACCTTCTTTTTCACAGAAGTGAACTCGAATATATTTTACTTCTTCTTCTATTTCAAAAGCAATAAATTATTCTTCCTATGAAAATTAGACTGCACAACAATTCATTATTCTTCCTCCCTCCCTACTCCTCTTCTTTTGTGTGAACTAGAGTGCACACAAATTTCTTCTTATTTTTTCCTCTCCTTTATTCTTTAGTGTATATGAAAAACACTAGATATTATTTATTCTTATTTCTTTAGTGCACATGGATAACACTATTTCTACTCTTATTCTATTTGACTCATAGGATGTGTATCAAGTGTTGGATTTAGTACCTCTCTGTTCTTAGATACCTAAGATTTTCCATGGAATGATTATATTATATCTCTCACATTTTTTTCTTTGAATTAAAATATATATATGAAGTAATTCAATATCAATTCACTATACTTTTCCCCCTTTTTCTTCTCTAGTATTTATAGTACCGTGCAAATACTTTATTTTAAATTACCATGATTTTTGATAATTCAAAAACTCTTAAAATATTGGCTCATTAATTCTCAATCTTCCTAAAATATCATTCAAATTTAAAATACTATAATACTAGATAGTTTCCTTCACTACTTCTAAAGATCATGTCTTTCCTTTTCTTTCTTAAAGTCCTTATTCAAATAAATAGTTTCCATATATTCATGTGAATCATGTATATAAAATTAGTGGGTTTGTTTCCTTAATTAATGGTGTGAGGTTTTCAAATTATCCTTATTTATTTTTTTATAAAAATTGCGATAATATCACTAAATTTATTTAATTTAAGATCATATTTACTTGGAATCGATTGGATTAAATTTCATCTTCTTATGGAATTTTATTTTCACTCATATGAAG
Organism: Viscum album; assembly: GCA_963277665.1. Taxonomy (NCBI): domain Eukaryota; kingdom Viridiplantae; phylum Streptophyta; class Magnoliopsida; order Santalales; family Viscaceae; genus Viscum; species Viscum album. The sequence goes on from OY728153.1 coordinate 1,241,156,119, forward strand.
TAGGGAGTTATTCATATGAACTCATATTCATCTGAACTCATGAATGACTCATCCCAAGTCATAGTTATTGTTTTATAACCCCTATATATATTGAAATTTAATTCATTTAATTTTTCCCTTATTATTTATTCATATTTTATATCATAGGATTGGTATTTTTATGGGGGTGTACCTGCATGGACATTGTACATGTGGCTTGTTTTTTTCCTCCATTATGATATTAAATTCTATTAGAAATACCAGTTTTCCTTACTATGTAGCACTTATGAATCTATAAAATTGATTGTGGGAAATCCATTGTTGGATGAATCTTCTGGTTGTGCTTGTTTTCCTTCCCTTGATTCGGGTTGCTACTGTTTGTGCCAATGGAACACCACCACTTGTCCTACCAACTGAACAACTTTCTATTAGGTGAACCACCTATTGCATATCAGCCCTCCATGCGACTTTTATCCCAGGGTTATGACCACGCTTCCTAACTATCTCCTAGAATTCCATCATTACTCTGATTCTCCTTTATTCTATGAAATCATTCCATTTTGGTTTAGGGTTTTCTCATATGGTTCATCTTGATATATCCCGGTGTGAGATTCCATTAATGCACAGAGAGAATATCAAAGATGAAGATGTAAAATAGGAGTTTCCTGGCCACCCTCACTCCCCTCCATTGTGTTCATGTCACCTTTTGGAATTAGAGTACCACTCTGGTGGAGATTTAGTAGAGACCTAATCGACCTTGGGTCAAGGATGACTGCACACTAGAGGAGGTTCTAGATCTTGAATACTATTCTTTGTAACCAGTTTTCATTTTATGATTCTTGGATCTGTATGTAATTAATTTTATTCTTATCATGATTGGAACTATATCCTTATTTTGTGTGTGCGTGAGTCTATCTAGGAGTGTATGGTGTTGACTCTACGTGACGAGTTTCATCACCACCACCTAGTTCAACAAGGTCGGCCTCCTAAGATAGTTTCTCTGGTTATCTTCTTTACATTTCAAGTATGTATTTCTTTCTTTCTTTTTCTTAGTAATAAAACTAATGGCTTGGGTGGTGTTCTTGCTGTGTATCTAGGACCATGCTGATATGAAGCACATTATATATGGTGTTCATTGCTATTTTTTATTTTCTATCCTTCTGTTCTTATGATTAAAGTGCTTTGCTTATTTTGGAATATCATTTCATTTTCTTGTTATACGCATCTATAATCATTTATACCAATTTTGTAACCCAAATCATATAATTCAGTGGTTTCTGAATATTATCAGGGTTAACAGCTTACCCCAATAACAGTTTACTCTTTAGTAGTAGATGTTTACCTCTCTAAACTTTATGTTACCATTAAATAAAATCCAAATGGAATTTACATAGGCTTGTACCCTTATGTAGAGATCAATGAATTTTATGTAGTCTGGTTAATCTTCAAATGACCCTTACATAGAAATTCACAATCCTTACATAAATGGGTTTTACCCTTATGACGACCCTTATGAAGATGACCTTCATGCATGAATCGAGTGACCTTTGTATAGTTACCTATCCAATGGTAATGACCCTTACACATGGATTTTCATTGTCCTTTCAAGATATTTATCCTTATGAGCTTCACATTATCCTTTAGTGACTGAAATTTATCCTTTTTAACTACTCTTTTTAACTTTTCTAAACTTTTATGGAATTAAAAAACTTCATCTGACAATACACACCTTGGGTCATCTCCAATTATCCCTTCTACCATTCCATTATTTTAAAAATCATTCTAAAATCTCTAAAGCTCTTATTCTACTGTTCTTATAGTGTTCACATCTTACAATGGTCTTCTAAAAACTCCCATATGAATCATATAATTGTATCTCAAGTTCTCATTTTCTTTAATAGAGGAAATTAACTTAAAATTATATTCATAGTGTGTATTTTATAATGTCATGAAGAATAATATGGTACAAAATGTTATTCTATCCCGATAATTTCATGGTTTTAAGAGATAAAACATGCACATGTTTGTTTTTCCCATATAAAAAATTCTATAGGAGGGGATTTCTTTATAAATCTTAGCGCTTCATATGATTTTTGATAAAATCCCTTAGCTCCCTCCCTGGCCTGACATATCACTATGTCACCCCACACATGTGCCTCTTGACTCCTTGTTACGCCACCCTGTATAGGGGCTCTACCTTCACCTTACCACTCATACATGACTGGATCACCTTTAATCTTGGATGATCAGTCTCTCTAGGATAGCCTAGCTTCTTAGGTTCTTGGATGGCCTAGATTTGGTTAATTTTTTGGTAACTCTCACAATATTTCCTTTATAAAAATATAAAAGTAATTCAAAATACCCCAGATATCAGCCTTCCCATTTAATTCTTTTCTTTATCCTTTTAAACTTCATGTCATTATAGAGATATGGGGACGTTCATAATAAATTAACTTTGGAACTCAAAATCTTCAAACATCATTTACCTCTAAGATAATTGAGTCACACTAAAACACCAAAGGAAATAAATCTTCTATTTTCATATTTTTAATAACAAGTGACTTTAAAAACCAACTTCTATGATAAACTATTAATCTTTCTTCACTTAGAACAAGTGACACCTTCTTGGGGATTATTCATCACATTTTTCTTAGGTTATCCAACCAAACTTATAAGTTATTCTTATTCACTCCTTCTTTATCAACATATTGATATAGATACTGCATAAATATTGGAATACATTGAAAAAAATATAACTCACACAAAGTGGGATCAACAATCTCCCCCTTTTTATGTAATGACCTGATATATTTTTTAATAATTTTTCTCTAAATTAATTCTATGTTTGATAGATTACTCCACACGAAACCCCAAAATATAATGAGAAATTAAATATTAGATGAATATTATTAAGAAAATTTTACAATAATAAAACCTCTAATAAATAAAATATATTTTAATCAATTAGAAATGCTTAAAAAATAAGATCAAGAACTCTTAAAAATTTTTAATGTTATTTTTCAATAAGAGCAATTTTTTTTATATATATTGAACATTCATTTAAAAATAAAATCTATAAATTTTAGAATTTGAATTTTAAAAAATTAAATTAATTTTTTAATTCCAAAAATCAAAATTATCCTAAGGTATTTTTTTTTATTTTTTCTAAAATAATTATTTTTTTCTAAAATACTTATTTTTAGGTGAATAGTAAAAAATATTGATTTTGCTAATATCACCACTTTTATGAAATTATCACAATAAAATAATGATTTAAAAGTAATTGAAACATTTTTTCTATAAATATATATATTTATAAAGTAAAATAAACCATTCAAAAACATTGTTAAATTTATAAAACCCTTGTTTAACATCTTGGAAACTTAAAAATTATTTTTTATTTTCTTATATTAAAAATTAATTTTTATCTCATGTAGAAACTAAAACTAAAAAATGGATTTCATATTTTAGATAAACATTTTCATATTATGTAATAAGGTCAATTTTATTTTATTCATAAAAGTATGATTTCTAAGATTAAAAATAATGACTATGATAATAGTGAGAGTTATTTTAAAAGAATTTTTTTATTAATGTTGTATAATTTTTATATAATAATTTAAAAAGATTTATTTTATATAAATAATATAATATTATTTTTCACATGTATAAAGATATTTTATTTCTCATTTTATTTATAATTAATTTTATATAAGATCAAGAACACCTAATGGTGAAAAACATTTTTATACAAAACCGTTTCTCTATATGTTAATTATTTTAATTTAAAAGTTAATTTTATATTATTTATAAATTAAATTATATTATATGGAGATTAAATTTATTTTTATCATACCCAAATTTTATAAGATTTTTTACCTTATAATTTTAATAAAAAAAATATTACTTGGGTAAAACCTAGTTACTCGCGTAAAAACCAAGATGTTAAAATTTAAAAATCAAGTGGTAAAATGATTGAATAATGTTTAAAATATGTTTTAAAATGAGTGGTATAGGTTTTATAGACCTTATATCACACAAAACCCATTATTTCTCAAATTTGGAGCCACTGACCCTTGAATAGTGACATGTCATTATTGAAAAATAACGGGTATTAAAAAAGTTTCATTTTCTTCACTTATAAAATGATATCACTTATACCAATTAATTATAAAAAAATACCTTATAATTTAATCATTAATCTCAAATTTTTTTCTCCTAATATATTCTTATCTCAATTTTATAATCCTTTGGTCTCAATTAGATAGCCTAAGGTCTCCATTTCTAAGGATATTTCCAAGAAAAATATCAAGTTCTCAATTTGAGTATTTCTTACTCCATTACATTTTATTCTTAATATTAATCTTAAAAAATTATTATATACACCCTAATATAATAAAAAAATCATTCTTCATATACTATTATGTTATTATATTAATGTATCAACTATTATTAAATCCTTTACATCCTTTAAGAAAAATAAAACAACATCGATCGTGCGTATACACGGGCTACCACCACCACAAAGAGATGTAGTTCATTTTTAATCACCACATCTCATGGTTGTTAATAAGGTTATATTTGAATAATTAATATGTTTAATATTTTAAAATTATTAATCTTAAATTATAATTTATTATATACCTTCATTCCATCCCATTCATTGAGAAATAAAATCGTTAACCGTGCGTACGTACGGACTATTGCCTCTACGAATGATGAATTTAATTTTTCATCACCAACCTGAATAAATGGTTATAATAATGAATATAATGAAGTAAAATTATATTTATGAAATTTATAATATTCTTTAAAATTTATATTAACATTTTATAAAACATGTCCTTATTTTTTAAATAATTATAACATGCCCCTGTTTAGGTTTGTTTTACCACCAACATGAAAAAGTAATTTTATATAATGATGATATAATGTAATAATAAGGTGTTTAAGATTTATAATTATTATAAATTTTTTATTGGGATTTAATATATTTATTAATAAATCACCTTTCAATCATTAAACACACCCAAACTAGTTCTTTACAATTTCCATTTTTACAAATCATACCATTATCATTCACCAAATAAAATTGGGATATGATGAATCATTAAAACAAAAAATTATAGTGTATTAGATAATATTGTAATGATGAAATGTTTTTTAATAAATAATAATATACAAAACCAATACAAAACTAGTATGAAACAAGCAATCATAGTTTCAAGCATCTGATGATAAAAATAAACCATAATTGACTAATATATTTATAATAAATGGTTATAAATAAAGTGTATAAATGGAAACACATATTAATAAGGTTATTTAATAAATTATTAATATATTTATTTTTTTATATAGTATGTAAGAGCTTGTTCGTGTAAGTGGGAATATAAGGTAAGAGGTTCTTTATCTTAAATTTAAAACCTTAAGACATATTTATTATTATACACCATGATATACTTGATATGGTGTGATTACTACCTAAAGAATGTATTTTTATATATTTATGGGGTTTTAATATCCATACCATGGTCTTTATTTAAAAATTTTTTGTTTCAAAATATACTGATGATTTAAGGGTTTTTGTTAACTCAAATCCCTTCATTGAGTTATAATTCGTCTTCTTGAACTTATTTCTTATAAGATTGGTTTCTTCTACCCTAAGATTTTATTTCATGATAATTTATCTTTATATCTTTGGAAAATTTCACTTTTTATTAAAATATTCCTCCTAATTAATTTATTCCCCATAAAAGTATATCATTATTGATAATAAGTTCCATTCTCTTTAACGATGGTTTCCCCTCGTTGTCTATATTTTTCTTTATTGATAATAATATACTTTATTTTTGAAAAACCAATTATGTGTTATATCATGTGAGATTTAATTTCCCATATCCTATTTTGAAAAATATTTTTTTTACTATTTTTCATGAGATGATTCGGGTTTGATAGAGCCATGAGACAATTTGGGTTTGATAAATACCTGAGACGGTTTGGGTCAATTAAATCTCTCCAATGCATTAAGTAAAGATTTATATATCATGAGATAATAAATCATAGGCATGATTGTATTTGTTCACAAACTTAAAGGGTGGTAATACTGGTATTTTTTCACATCTTATAGGATGGTCATTATTAGATTTGTTCACAAACATAAAGGGTGGACATAATTGGATTTGTTCATAACTTAAAGGTTGAACATACTTGGATTTTTTCACAACTTATAGGGTAGAAATTATTGGATTTGTTCACAAAATTAAATGGTAAACATACTTGGATTCATTCACAACTTACATGGTGGACATACATGGTTTTTTCATAACATATAGGTGGACATGCTTGGATTTATTCACAAAATTAAAGGGTGGACATACTTGGATTTGTTCACAACTTGAAGGGTGAGAATGGTTGGGTTTACTCACAATATGATTTTTTTCATGTGCTTATTTTATGTTCATTTGTTATACTTCATGGATCATGATTATTGTCTATTGATTTCACACTCTTATTACACAATATAGGTTTTTTCATTTGAGTTTATATGGACTTCTATTATACCCTATAGGCAACTATTATTATTCCATGTTGTCTTAATAAGAAAATTTTCCCCTAATTATGTTTTCCCATATGGTTTTGTTGTATATATTGATTAAATGATGATGATTTATTTTCCTTTACTGATCTTCTGATATCACCCCTTTCTTATATTTCCATTTCCCAGGTTATAAAGATAAGTGTAACTTATGATAATCATAAAAGGGAGTCTAGTGTGGTTTGATTGTGGAGAAATGTTCACAAGTTTTATAAAATAAATTTCATTTATAAATAGTCCTCAAAGAAAATGAAACTTCCATTCTCAGGATGGTGTGATTTTTTTGTGAGATATAATGTTTAAATTATAAAAACAATGTAAAATAAATATAGGTTTATCTAACTTTGTATCAAAACTAGTTCTTAAAGAAATTATCTTAGTATCAGACCTAGGAGTGTGGGTCTGGGGAACTTCAGTTGGTATCAGAGAAGAGTTTATTTATTTTGTGGATTAAGATAAGATAACTTTATTGAAAACTTTAGGTATAAGTATAAGTATAAGATAACATCTTGAAGTTTTATTAAAGTATATATTGTGTGGTTATATTAGCAATTACATACCTTTATAGATACTGATAAGTGGATGCAGTTGTAGCATAAATTCACCTAGGGGTAGTCACTCTAAAAATGCTGGTTTAGTATCAAATCAATCTTCAGTCTATTGAATAATGAGTGAGAATATGACTACACAAATTACTAGACACTACTAAGGGACATGATTTGGTTAATCACATTCTCTTTACAAAAATAATATGAAGGATTTAAATATATTGGAATTTGATAATGGGTTAGGTTAGATAATCTAATAGGAAAATGACAATAGATATCCTAGATTAAATTCAAGGAGTGACAATTTAGTCTAATTATATCATATTTGAACTGAAAGTATCATATGTTGAAATGAATGTGTCATTAGAAAAGTCATATTAGGATTGATTTTTCATATTCATATGATTATTTACTCATATTTTATCTAACATTATCATAACCATTTTGGTTATAAAATTTAGTTGTAAATATGATCATGGAAATGAATATGCGAAAGGAATGTCCCTAAGAACTCCTAAACAAGTATATTTGTGAAGAATAGTTCCTTATTCTTACTAAGGATAGTGAGGTGTATCTCTCACTAGAAGATATATCTTGAGTTTATAATAGATTCCTAAGCTTTTTTCCTTTAGAGAAAAATAATTAAAATTGATAGGATGTAATTTATTTGGGGGGATATAATTCCCCAATATTTTTAAATATTTTTTTTATAAATTAATATTATAATATCCCCAAACCCGTAATCCCAGATTCGGTGATAAAAAAATAATCTTTACATTTCTGGATTTGATACCAATAAGCATGACCCAATTTTATCCATCCAAAATATATAACATCAAACTAAAATATTGGATCAATTACATATCTAATGAACTTTTAGGTTTAGAGTTAAATATAATTAGGACAAATTCCTACATAAAAATATCCATATATTCAAGTGATAATTTCCCCCACTATACAAAACTTATCTTATTCCACATTAATTCTTAAATATCTCCCATAAAATTCTTCACACATGAAACCTTTATAAACATAACTCATTTAAAGTAATTCCTTATAACCTAGGGAAATAAAATACATAAAAAGGGTGAGATGAAATGGTCAATTAGGGTAAGAATTAAAAATTGAATTTCATCAGTGATCATATGATTAATATAAGGGTATGATGACATAATCAAATTGCATGAGCATAACATAAGATAATTCATACCCATCAAAATATGGATCATAAATCACAATACATTGGAATATAGATTTAACATAAGACAAGAGTCATATAGGTCAATAATCATGAACCATGTGAAAATAATCCTTGATAAAAGGATCTATTAGAACTCATAACACTCACTGAAAAACTATGTAGGTTTCTTGGAACATCAAACATTCATCATAGAATCACATAAAAAAATAATTCCCATATCTATTAGTAGTAACCTATAATAAGTAAACTCCATCATATCTTAGTAGTAATGTTCAATCAGTTAACTCCATCATCTCTTAGGAGTAACTTCCATCCAGTTAACCCTGTCTCATTACCCAATGCATTGAATGGATATAAAAAAACCACCTATCCTTAGTTTATAACATAAAAACCCATCCTTGGTTTATAATATAATGAAAATTCAATCAACAATACATATTTACAAGTACCATATAATGGGAAAAAAATTATAAGATTTCACTTTTCAACATAATAATAAACATTGTTCATTCATATCTTGATTTAACCATGTAAAAAAAATGGGTTCCATGAAAATATCTTTGAAACAATCATAATCTATCCAGAGAAAGATCGATTTAAAGTTCATTTTTTATTATCAAAGTCACTTTTTTGGAAAAAGTGATAAACCCAAATTTCAACTAGGAAAAGCACTAAAGGAAAAACATAGTTATTAAAATGAAACTTGATCCCATTAGCATTCTTATCCCTAATAATTTTCCATGAAAAAGAAGTTACTAGTGTTTCTAAAGAATCATTTAATAGGTCTTAAAAGTGAGATTCCATCATGTCCAACACTTGCATGTACTCCTCCTGTGTGATCTTCTCTTTATTGAAGCCTCTAACTAAAATAAGGTTATGCTTATCTATCAAATCCCCATGTTTGCTGTTAGTATCTACCTGAATAAGAATTCCCATCATCTTATCAGCATTATCTATGGAGGCATTAATCAAAAGGGATTCCTCTTCTATAACTTCTCCATAATGTAGGAGAAACTCCATAGAGATATCCACGTTTGACTCCTACAGGTCACCCCTAAGGAAGGCTGGTCCACAATCCCCATCCTCAAAACAAATCAAATTTCTAGCAGAGTTGGTAGAATTTTCCTTCAAATTTTCTTTCAAATTTTTAGCAGATTGAGTCTCCATAGGTAGAGGTAAATAGGACTAATTATTTCGGCCTTTCTTATGGCCTTGCCTCCCCTTCCTCCTCCTCAGACTGCGAAGGTCTTTATCATGAAATTCTGGAAGATCGTCTTCTGAAAACTGACCGGATGACTCATCATTGGACTCCTCCTTTAGAAAATAAACCTTATGATTAGGATATTTAATATCCAATCCCTTAAAGAGGTTACCCATATTAATGGTTGGAGACCCGCTCCTCAGGCATGATCAGTTTATAACCTCAATCTTTTGAAGACCCTCTTTTCTAGAAGTACCTAAACCAGTAAGAACTGCCTTGGCATACGAAGAAGCCTTAGTGGACTTAGTATTTCCATCATCCTCATTTATTAATTCCACTTCTGGGTTGAGACCACTACTATTCTCACTATCTAAAGTCTCCAAAGGTATATGATCCAAAACACTAACATTAGCAGCACACTCCTTCACAACAGGTTGAGGATCCTCCAGGTCCTTCCTCAGTCGGCTGAAAACGTCACTAACCAGGGTATTTTCATCTCAAAGATCCTTTTGAAATACCCTTGACACTGTCTCTACTTCCACATGCACTTGGCCAGTGGTGCCTCTATTGGTTGCAAGAGCCATGCCACTGCCTGGAACATCTATATAAACCTGCATCTCCGACTACCTAGATCCTCACCTTTATGCATCCGATGAGTGGCCCATTCTAAAAAATACTGAGCAGAAATCCACCCAAGATTCATAAACAACCCGTTGCCAACATTGAAACTCTTCCCCAACTATTATCCAAACAAAATCAGGATGGGTTCTTAAGGAATCAATTTCCACACAAGCACCAGTATTAATCGAATGGCATATAGATTGAGTTCGGTTATCAGCACACAAGAATAAGGATCTTATCATTACAATATATACCAAGTAGATCATAAACAACACGGGCTGTCGTTAACTTATTTTCCACACGCCGTGTTTGTTCGGAACACGCCGTGTAGTCTTATCCAGGTACCCATCCGTGTCACGAACAACACGAGATTGGGTCACCTTCACCTATACACGCCGTGTTTTTTCAGAACACGCTGTGTAAGGTTTAGCCGTGTAGATGGCCGTGTGTTTCACAAACACCGGCCGCCGAAGCCTTGTCTAGTACACGCCGTCTGTGTTAAGAACACGCCGTGTAGGCTCGGGTTAAGTAGGACCATGTTTGTTAGCCGTGTAAGGAGACTCGGGCAGGGGAATAGTTTTCAAGTACACACCATGTGTTGGGTCAACACGCCATGTGGTTTGAGGTGTTACAAGACTTGCAGGGCAGGAGTACATACCCATGTTAGTGGTTTAAGAAGACACACCGTGTAGTTTTTATACACGCTGTGTGGTCGAGTTTTGTAAACTTGTGTGTTTTCTTCCCCTATTTCTGTTTTGTACTCTTGTGTTCTCTATCCTTGTTTTCCTGATCTAAGGTGTGATTTTGATCATTCATAGCTATGCCTATGAGACGTCCTCTGGTCGTATGTTTGTCGTCAGGTAGTGATCAAACGCCCGATAGGGATGATCAGGGACTTCCTGCCAATCCTCCCGTTGGGCCAGCCTTGGCACCGGCTGTCATACTAGTTGTAGGTGCTGATGCGCAGTTCAGGGAAGGTTTCATGAGGATGATGTAGGCCTTCTAGGGAGCACTGCCTCATGCCACGTCTATGGCAGACTTGACGCGGGTTTTTCAGCAGCAACATCCTCCCATGTTCTCGGGGGAAGGAGGACCACAAGCTGCAAATTCATGCCTGGAAGCCATGATGACTATCTTCGAGCATCTGGAGATGCCTCTAGAGAGGCGGGTTAATCTCGCTACCTACATGCTTTGAGACTCCGCCAAGAGGTGGTGGGACGTGATCTCATAGGTAAGTCAGCAGCAGGCTATGGATTGGGAGGAGTTCCAGAATGTGTTCTATGACTACTTCTACCCAGAGACCTTGAGGGCCGATCGAGCCTGGGAGTTCATGAGCTTAGAGCAGGGTAATCTTTCTGTCATTGAGTATTCTGCGCGTTTCACTGAGCTGCAACACTTCACACTCCTCCGGGATGGGAGTGGGGTGTTCTTAGCAAGGAAGTTTGAGGATGGTCTCAGGCGGGAGATCCACTCACAGGTGAACATCTTCCAGCTGACTTCCATTACTTCCATCATCAACTAAGCACTGATTGCAGAGCGCAATTTGAGAGACTCTGGAGCTACAAGCCAGGTCGGTTCTGCTTCCAGAGCTAGTTTGCCTCCAGATGACAGCAAGAAGCGCCGTAGAGAGCCTACAAGTGGTGATCCGAGGAAGCGAGATGCATTGTCAGGAAGCCAGGTGACATGCTACCAGTGTGGCCTGTTAGGGAACATGAGGCCGCAGTGCTAGAGGGACCCCATGGAGTGCCGATCTTGCGGCAAGATGGGTCACCTTAAGCATTTCTGTTAGGTTTTCTCACCAGTAGATGGTGAACGGGGTTCTTCCATGACTCCTCGTTCAGGATCAGCCCCACCAGTTTCTCACCAGTCAGGGAACTGGAGTTCTTCCGGCCGTTCGGGATGAGGTGGAGGTCTAGGCCATGGTGGTCAGCCACCAGTTTCTCAGTACTAGCAGGGAGGTTCATCTCAGAGTGGTCATCCAGGGGTGTAGGGCCACGGTGCAGGCCAGTCTTTCTCCGTGGAGCAGATCTATTAGGAGTAGGATCCTGACCCTTCTACAGTTCGAGGTACAGTTTTAGTGGCCTCAGTTTTATCTTCAGCTCTTTTCGATACTGGTTCTACGCATAGTTTTATCTCTGTTTCTATCGTGGAGAGACTTGGGCTCTGTATATTTTCTTCTACCAACTCGTTGACACTAGACACATCTTTGGGGATGAGGACATCTAGTGTGCGCCAGTGTAGAGAGTGCCCTCTCGAGGTTGCAGGGTATCGTTTTTTATGGGATCTCTATATCCTAAAGATGTCAGACTATGATGTCATCCTCAGGATGGACTGGTTGGTTCCCTTCCAGGCAGTCGTCGACTGTTATTGCCACAGAGTGAGTTTCATCTCACCAGAGGGTGAATCTTTTCTTCATAGAGGTGAATGGGATGTTCGAGCGAGTCGAGCAGGACTCGAGCATCATGGGCTAGGAAGGGTGACGACCCAGATTTCTAGCCTTTATCTGGACAATCAGGGGACTCCACAGTTGGACTTTCCTCCAGTGGTGGATCGCTTCAGGGACGTATTTCCAGAGGACTTTTCAGGTTTTTCTCAGGAGCGTGAGGTAGACTTCTCTATTGAGCTCATGCCAGGAGTGACACCGGTGTCCATTCCTCACTATAGGATGGCCACACCTGAGTTGCATGAGCTCAATAAGTAGTTGGAGGAGATACATGCTAAGGGTTTCATCCGACCCAGTACTTCTCCTTGGGGTTCGCCTGTCCTGTTTGCGAAGAAGGAAGACGGTACCCTTCGACTTTGTGTGGATTATCGGAAGCTGAACCAGTTGATGGTCAATAACTGATATCCTTTGCTGAGGATCGATGAATTTTTCGATCAGCTTCGAGGAGCCCGAGTGTTCTCAAAGATTGATTTGAGGTCCTATTATCATCAGTTGTGCATCAGACCAAAAGATATACCTCTGACAGCCTTTAGAAGTAGGTATGGTCTATACGAGTATACAGTCATGCCGTTCGGTCTCACGAACGCGCCTGCAGTTTTCATGGCACTGATGAACCGAGTGTTCCATCCTTACTTGGATTACTTCTTCATGGTCTTCATGGACGATATCTTGGTGTACTCTCACACTCTACACGACCATGTCACACATCTTGAGATCGTTCTGAGTACACTGAGAGAGAATCATATTTATGCTAAACTCTCAAAGTGTCACTTCTGGATGGATCAAATTCACTTTTTGGGTCACGTCATCTTAGAGGCAGGAGTATTTGTGGACCCAGATAAATTGAGAGTTGTAGTTTCTTGGGAGAAGTCGAAGAATGTATTTGAGGTATGGAGCTTCCTAGGGCTGGCTGGATACTACAGACGCTTCATTCAGAACTTTTCTCATCTAGCAGCACCCTTGACAGGTCTGACCAAGAAGGGGGAGAAGTTCTTATAGTCAGATTCTTGTGAGTCAGCCTTTTAGGAGCTGAAGGGAAGATTGACGTCAGCCCTGATACTAGTCTTGCCAGAGCCAGAAAAGAGCTACACTGTTTATTGTGATGCTTCAGGTATCGGGCTAGGAGTTGTGCTTATGCAGGGAGATGGATTCGTTGCGTATGGGTCTCGGCAGTTAAGGCCACATGAGAGGAACTACCCGACGCACTATCTGGAGTTGGCAGCTGCTGTTCATGACTTATGCTGTTGGAGACACTATCTTCCGGGGGAGCACTTTGTGGTCTTCACTGAACACAAGAGTCTCAAGTATATCTTTACTCAGCATGATCTGAATCTGAGGCAGCACAGGTGGGTTGAGTATCTACAGTCTTTTGACTTCGAGCTTGCCTATACACCAGGTAAGGGAAACGCTGTGGATGATGCGTTGAGTAGGAGAACTCAGATTCAGGCAGTTCAGGAGGCCAACAGTGAGTGGCAGCTGATGGCTATGTTCTCTGAGATGCATCTAGAGGTGCACGACAGATAGGGACAGACCTTAATATCTTCTATAGCTGTTACCTCTACACTTCTTGATTGGGTATAGATGAGGAAGATATCAGACTCAGAAGGCTTAGTCCTGCGGGAGAGTGTGTCAGGAGAGAACCCTCTTCCTGGATGTACAATGGGTGAGGATGAGATCTTTCATTCCCAGGGACATGTATGGGTTCCAGCAGACATATGTGAGGAGCTGATGCGAGATTTTCATTCCTCTGTTTGGGAAGTTCATCCTGGAATCACCAAGATTTATCAGGATCTTCATCATCAATACTAGTGGCCCAGTATAAAGAAGGATGTTGCTGGTTTTGTAATGAGATGTTCTACTTGTCAGCAGGTGAAAGTAGAGCATCGGCAACCAGCATGCATTTTATAGAAATTACCCATTCTGGAGTGGAAGTGGAATGATGTTGTGATGGACTTCGTGACCGGGTTGTTGAGATCGCCTTAGGGAAACGATTTTGTTTGGGTTGTCATCGACATACTCACTAAGGTTTCCCACTTCTTTCCGATCAAGGAGACCTTCATTGTTGATGATCTGGGACGACTTTACATCCGAGAGATCGTTCTTCTTCATGGAGTTCCACACTCCATTGTTTCAGATAGGGATGCGCGCTTTACCTCTCGGTTCTGGAAAGGAATTCAGAAGGCCTTGGGCACATAGGTAATTTTGAGTACAGTATACCATCCCCAGACTGATGGCCAGTCCGAGTGTACGATCCAGGTGCTTGAGGATATGCTCCGAGCTTGAATCCTAGACTTTGGCGGTTCTTGGGAGAAGCACATTCCTCTGGTGGAGTTCTCCTACAACAACAGTTACCAAGAGACCATTTAGATGGCACCATATGAGGCTTTGTACGGTAGTCCATGCCGATGACCCTTATGTTGGCTAGAGGCAGGAGAGACAGCTTTTCTGGGACTTCGTCTTGTTCAGGAGACTTCAGAGCAGATAGAGTTGATTCAGAAGAGGATGGATACAACATAGTCTTGACAGAAGTCTTATGCTGATCCGCGGAGACGACCTCTGGAGTTTGAGGTCGGTGATCAGGTTTTCCTGCATGTCGCATCGTGGTTGGGACACAAGAGGATTCAGAGACAGGGTAAGCTTTCACCGTGGTATGTCAGGCCGTTTGAGGTCTTGGAGAGAGTGGGGATGGTCACCTATTGGTTGTAGCTACCTCAGGGGTATCAGGCCATGCACGATGTATTCCACGTCTCTCAACTGCAACATTACTTTTTAGACCTGTCTCACATATTTCAGCCTGAGGAAGTCGATCTTGAAGTGGGTGCATCATTCGAGGAGCATCCTATCCGGATTGTTTATCGCGGTATGAAGGTTCTCTGCGGGCAGTCTATTCCTCTGGTACGAGTGCTATGGCAGCACGGGCAGGTACAAGACGAGACTTGGGAGAGGGAGGCCGATGTACGCTCGCAATGGCCAGAGCTGTTTGGGGTTTCTTCTTCTCCTCCTCGTTAGGGAAATTCAGGGACAAATTTCTTTAAGGGGGAAGTTTGTAAGAACCCAGATCTTCTTTTCTGGTACGCTTTTCCTTTTCCTGTAGTTTTTTAAAAAAATGAACCTTCTGAAATTTTTTGAAGTACACGCCATGTACTTTCTGAGTACACGCCGTGTAATCTTCCCCAGCTCGAAGCCATGTGCTGACCATGCCCAGACCACATACACGGTGTGTAGGGGTGATGTGGAGGCTGATTTTTGCAGAGTATGGAAAAGACCCAGTACACGCCGTGTACTCTAAAAGTACACACTGTATACTTTTTTTTTCACTAAACACACCAGGGTCACGCCTAACCCCCGATTTCATCTTCTTCTCCAGATTCTGTCCACCCGAGAGTGACCGTATGGCTGGATCTTCAACGAGCTTCCGCCTCTTCGTCCGTTCTCTGATTTGAGCACGGTCGATTGAGTTGGAATCACAGTGGTGAGCTCTCCCTTCTGCTTGATTCTTGTTTCTTGATTCCTCATGGTTTTCAAGTTATCATAGGTTGAGTGTTTTGTGCATTTTCTCAGATCTATGTCATTCTAAGGGGAATCCGTCATTGTCGTTCACGTATATCGATCTCCTAGGATCGAGGTAGGTGGTTTTTTTCTTTCTGTAGAAAGTTGATGGATATTTTTGTGCAAATTCCACCAATTCTTTTGAACGGGGAATTCAGGGTTTCCTGTTTTTGCCCTGATTTTTACCTACTTTGCTCGATTGCTTTAGTATAGGTTGATTCTTGTAAGTAGAGTAATTTATTTTTGTGCTCAGGTGGTTTTTCCATGCTTGTTTTGCTTATTAGAAGTTTCGCCAGTTTCCATGCCTAGTTGTAGGATTGTGGACTGTTTCCTTGTATTGCTGCTGAGCCTTAGTTGATAGCCAAGTAGTTCTTGAGGTTTACTTGGAAGATGCACGTGCGTTGAGCATGTTTAGTTTCACTCAGGACTGTGAGAACCTAGAGTAGTAGACCAAAGGGAGAACTGACGGAAGGGCTTTTTTAATTACGATGCGAGACCACATGGGGAATTGACGTTGAGTGCTTCCTCAGAGAGTCTGTAGTTCCTCGACACGGGCCACAAGGGGGAATAGATGTTGAGTGCTTCCCTAGAGAGCCTTTAGCATGATATGAGACTATAGGGGGAATTGACGATGAGTGCTTCCCCATAGAGTCTATTAATTTCATAGCGGAACCAGTGGAGGGGCTCCGGATTCGGGTCGTTACAGTAGGTATATTAATAATGGTAGTAAATTAAACACCAAAAACATAAAGCATGTCATGCTTAGGTTATTCAAGGAAACCTATCCAACCACACCTAATTTAGCCTAAGATGAAATGTATCTGAACATTTCATCAGGTATATATATATTTATATATAAATTTTTTTATATATAGCGATATACTTTCCCCGATGAGGACCCAAGGAGTATGAACAAGGCATACAAATATAATGGTAATAATATAATAAGGGGATCATTGTATAATTAAGGATAAAAGACCATGCATTTGAATAGAAGATATAAAGCACCATGCATGACATCCCAAAAACTGATGTGAAACATCATGTCCAACATCCTCATCATGGGTGTAAAACATCATGCCCAACAACCCAAATAGATGTGAAAATCCATCTCTAATATCCCTAACAAGGGGGTGTAAAACATCATGTTCAATAACCCTAACCGAGGCCTCTTAATAGTAATCATGTATAAACTAATTTTACTTTCCCTGTTTTCCCTTAACAAAGGCATTCCATAAAGTGGAACCCTTATCACTCATGGTATTGTATAATTCCATTTGACCCATGATCATGTCCTATTCATTCCTACTTGGGAACCCACGGTTTGATTAAGGTTTGATAATTAAGTGTGTAAGGAGTTTATATTTACATTTAGATGTGGGACATGAAAATGTTCATGCTAATTTACAATCCAAGAATATGTAAAGAGTAATATGGGGCTAGGTAAACTGTTCACAAACATTTATATCCATAAATGTAAAAAGGTACATGATAGTCCATGAGAAAAATCTTTGATGATATATGAACCATTATGATTGTTCAATTCAATTTAATCATAAGTAATAAATATGGACATGTCCATAAGGATTCTATATCACAATTTTATCATTTGGTCCATTTCATTGATAAGTAATTAAGAAGGTCATGGGAAGCATCCATTCTACTATATAACAATTCCTCATTTAGGTTGATCCATCAAAATCACCAATATTAACATAAAATGATCAAGGAACAAGGGGTTTTGTCCAACCCACATATCAATTCATTTCATTCAATTTATAAATCTAACTTACAATATAAATTATTAAAGCATCATGTTTAATAATCTAATTATGGTCTAAGTGTATAATTGTATCACTAACAATTCATTTAACTCATTTAAGTAATTACACTGGAAAGATGAAATAACAACTCACCCAAAGGGGTGGTTTGTTAGAATAGACCAACAAAATTCATTAATATCATTTATTTAAACTCACCTTAAGTGGTGGTTCAAGTTTAGGTCATCAACCTCTAACCATGTAAGAGGGTTTTAGGTCATGTTCTAAGCATTTAATTTAATTAATTTCACATTTAAGAAGTGACTCATGGAAAGTTTGGTGCCTGAAACAATAGATCATGTTATAAATGATTAAACTTAAGGGGAAATTATATAGACCACCTACCATATACCAAGGATGCTTCACTCATCTATTCTCAGGCTTTGATTTGAGATGTAATAAGAGAAATCATAATAACTAAGAAAACAAACTAAAAATGGGGAATATGATTTCACATGAAAATAAATTATAATATTTTAAAGGAAATTAAGAAAGGAAGAAGGAGGAATTATAGTATTATTGAGGGCGATCCAATGCAACCGATGACATTTGATTCTGAGCTTGGATGGGGGAGAACTATTAATGACTAGCTTGAGGGAGAGGAGGAAAGATGAGGTGATCTGTTGTGCATGGGTGAGGAGAATAATGGTAGGAAATACCATTAAAGTAGGTAAAGGAAATAAAGTAATTTCCAAACCTTCAATGAATCAAACAGTTTGGATAACTGTGCGCCAATCATGTGGTACTACTATCGAATGGTACACAAACCTTTCATTGCTTGACACTCAGTTAGATAAACCATGAAAACCTATGAACTCACCTCTATAATAAAATAAAGAGTTTTTTCATGGTAATTCACCAAAAAAGTAAGCCTCATGGTTAGAACTAGGACCCACTCATAGTTTAGACAAGACTTATACCTATAAAACAAGCCACACAATCAGGGGTGCACAATTAGAACTAACCATATGCTAACTGTGCACCCTTGTATATCTCTTCCTGAAACTGTGTTCTCAAAGACAAACACCTTTGAGAACAATATGAACATCTGAGTCATTTATTGGGCCCTAAAACTTATCCAAAAACAACAATTGAAAGTGTTCTAATTCATAGAATTATGTTTTTAAGCTCAATTTAATATTTTTCTTTCCCACCAAATGAAAAATTCAAATTCCTATAGAATTTACAAACACTTTGAAACACTAGATCTTACAAGGAGGATCGTAAGAGGAGGCATGAGGTGTAGGAGGCCTAAACACCATGGAATAATCAAATGTCCTAATATTCCTCACATATTCAACATGTGTAATTCCAAAAGGATAAAATGCAATGAAAGTGGTCTGAGGAGGGGATAACAGTGGCGCAAATAGGGAAGCTGTCATAGGAATGACTGGAGGTGTGATAATGGATGTTCTCATGATGTATATAAATGGGTGAATCATCTCTATAAACTAGGTAATAAACCTACCACCATGCTCTATGGATCTAAAAATGTCTTTCTTCTCTTCTATAAAAATATTTAGCAGGGGTTCCAAAGTCTTCAATTGATTCAATTTTTCTTTTAAGGACCTATTAATAAGAGGTATCCACAAATTCCCAACGAATAAATGAAAATTATAGTTAGGTTCATGCTTATAAAAAATCCTAATGAGATAATACTTAATGGATTTTGTGATTGTTTCTCCATCACTTCTAGCTTCATTTAAGTATTCTCTAACAAGATTGTAAATATTATCACCATGGTATTTTATTTAAAGAATATCATCCTAATGATAAGTAGATAAATCAACCAATATAGCTTGTAGATCTTATCTCACTATATATTTGACATGCTCAACATCAATAGAGGCAGGAGTAGAGGGAGGTGGTGCTTTGGAAGAATATGCCCTAGTAGTAGGAAAAAATTCCAGCCTCTCCAAAATAGATAAATATATCTATGTAAAACTAGCTCTCTTTTCCTCTAAAGTCGATTGAATAAAATTCATTTATTCTACAAACTTTTTTTCTCCATTTCATGATTTATAATATTTAGGAAAAGTCTGGGTTGGGGATGAACTACTAACATGAAAACAATCAATGTGGTGTCATATTCACTTTTCTTATTATCTAGAAAGGAATAAGATATAATAATATAACTAAGATAAGATTCAAAAACTGCCTTAAAGGCATCCAGATAATCTCTTGTTAGATAATTAGAGTGAGGAGGAGAAGGAGGAGGTGAAGTCCTCTTCTGATTATGCATAGAATCATCCACATAAATAGTTTTCACAATAGGGAATCCAAATGAATATGGATCCTAAAGTTGTTCTTCATCAATTCATTATAATGAATATCCATTCATATCTTTCTAAGAAAATGAGATAATAGGTCCACCATGATCCAGTGGAATTCCCTTATCACCATCATCACCAGCATCATCATCACAATCTAAGGTAGAGTATTCCAAGCTGAGCATAGAAGATCCTAGTGATTTCTCCCCATTAGTAGTTTAATCATCCTCACCTTTGTTTAAAGTATCTTTTTTAACTTTATTTTTAGATTCCTAACTATCTAAATCATGTTGGGAAATGATTTCCCACCCTTCTCTTGAATACTTACCTGACTCAGAAATAGTCTATAAGGAATTTTATTTCCCATATTTATCTCTACCATAAACATTATAATGAGAGTCATCAGACATCTCAATAACATCTTCTAGATTATTTGAAATATATCCCTCAAACCAAGAACCATTTTCTTTAGTTTCACATTCTTCTAAAAAACTCTCTTCGATAGGAATAGATATAGGTGGACTAGGAGGTCCACGTGATACATTTGGACTCCTCATAATGTTAGGATCACTTCCTTCTTCCATTAAAAGTAGAATAGACACCTATATTTTATCTACAACTTATTTTTATTCAACTTTAACACTAATAATAGCCTCAACTTATTCATCATAAGAATATTTCACTACTTCATCCAGCTTTAAGCCAGGTTCAACCAAGTTTCTTGGTCCAAAAGGATCTTTATCGGGTTGAAATTATCATACAATTTATCATTATCTACTACCCATATTTTCTTCCAAGGATTACAATTTAGTTTCATTCTCATATATATGACTTGAATAAGGTAAAATCCGTCACAATTTGTTTCCTTTTATTCTCTTTTAAGAATAATACCTCTATCTTCCAATAAAGAAAATATTATATTTAGATAATCAAGAGAATTAGTTCTTGAGGATGGATTTCACAAATCTATCATGTACACCATTAAATAACAACAAATATTTATTTTGAATCCTCATTTTATAAGAAAAAAAGAAAATGTATTGATACTTAATAATACTAAAGACCCCCTTCATGGAAAGAAAATATTGAATGAATATGAAAAGCAACCGACATTCTCCGTCCAACTCAATTACTACTGGTCTTCTCACATTTTCATTCCGAGTGATCTTAAGAAAATAATCCTCAATCAAAAACTTCTTGCAATTAATGGGAAAGGATCTTTGATAATCCCCATATATTCCTTATTAAGGAACTCTTATACATTTATCCAATTTTTTCAAAGAAACACAATCTCTTTTCCATACACCCTTGTTTTGATAACATCCTTATTATATTTAAAATAAAACATAGAAAACAAGTTGAAATCAAAAATCAATCTAGGGTATAATGGTTTATCATTCCTTGAAAAACATTTTCCCTTACCTAGTCATAAATCACATTCCAGAAAAGATAACTTCTTAATGATAACCAAGTAGCATCGATTTACTACTCAATAATAAAAACTTGAGATGCAAGTTAAGGATTTTTATGTTCAGCAGATCAACTCAATTCTCCTATAGATTTCTTTTAAGGATGCGAATCATCATGTGTTAGACTCACATGTTTTTATAATACCAAATAATATTTCATTTATGTGATAATAATGTTTCTACTATAGAATAATCATGTTTCATTAATATTTATAGTCTCTATCCAGTGATACCTATGTATCTTTAATATCACTGTTCTATTGTTTAAGCTTACAGTGAAAAATTTATCTACGTAAAGGTCACTGATAGAAATTTTACCGATGCAAGGATAATGCTGAAGGTTACCGATGCAAGGCTACCATTGAGAAAGTTACCGAAGCAAGGTTACCGATGAGAAGGTTACCGATAAAGGTCACCTATGCAAGACTACCTCTAAAGGCTACCACTGAAGGCTACCATTTAAGGATACCGATGCACACCTACTGTTGAAGCCTACCATTATGAAGGCTACCATTACTAGTCTACCAATGCTTACCCTTCCATACTTTTTCAAATTCTTAATATTATTCTAACGGTCATATTTGGTAAATTTAATGATTCTGACATTAATTAATGATGATTGTAGACATATAAATAGATTATATCTAGGGACAATATGAGGTACGAGGAGGACCACATATGTTTTACTTATTCCTATTGTTGAATCTCAAATATAAAAGAGAAGACCAAGGAAGAAACCATAGACTAAAGAAGCATGAAACAGTAGAGGAATGCATGAGAAAGAACTTACTCGCTAGATCAAAGAGAACAAGGAAGAATCATTCGAGCACTTACATTGTAAACCCAAGAGTTTCAATAAGATCATTTATAGAGAAAAAATTCATGGATTCCTTCTGTGCTTCATCAAGTCTCAATCAACACAAGAAGAAGAAAACTCAGTTCCTGAAAGCTAGTACCTAGAGTTGCGAGACTCTGTTTTGAGGAAAACTTCCAGAGAAAGAATCTAACCACAAATTCTTCACACCAAGGATTCAAGAACTGAACTGAAAACACATAGATCTTTCTAAACTCAATATTATAATCTTATCTATATTATGTTCTTTTATTTTAAATTTCTGAGAAGTGTGTGGGTTTTTCTGTTACACACACTGTCTCCTATGCTTGAACTGGAGGATACTGAAAATCCTCACATCAAACTTCACTTACACTTTGTTTCCCACATATAACTATAGAAGAGACCATGTGTGGTATGTATTGTTTTTTCCCATAAATAACTATGGTAGAGGGTGTGAACCCTAGAAAGTTTGTATAAATTGTTGTAAATCCAGATACATGATGTGTATCAAGTTTATCATTTATAAACTGCTTGGTGGCAAGTGATCACCAAGTGGAGAGGATTAAGTCTCAGATGGAGACTGAAACTCTTGTTTAACTCTACTATGTACTATATTTGGTAATACTATGTTTTTTCTATTTTCCATTTATTATAATTTCAAAAACAAAAAACTGTTTAGTATTGACTTTGATAGTTAGTTCTGGTCAGTGTGTGTATATGTTTAATTCAGTAAACTTGTTTCAAAAGTTGAAGTAGTGTTTTACACTGATTCAACTGAGGTCTAATCACCGTTTGAGAAACATGTTGACCAACTAAACATTTATATATCTACTTCCTTAATTAACTGGGCCGTTTCAAAATTGGGGGTTCTTAAGCACAATTTTTTAAGAGAAATTTTAAGTAGGAACTCAATTTACCCCCTCTTGAGATTCCACTCCGATCAACATTTGGTATCAGAGGTTATTTTTATTTCTTCTATCTGAACTGTTGTGAAAGTTTTCAAATTCTTTTCAACTGTGATTTTAGTTGTATCTTAAAGATCTTAAAATTTCTGTCATATCTAAATTTTCAGTTATTTAAAATTCTAATTAACAATGGATAACAGAGTTGAGGGTGTTGCTACTAACCAGAAACCTTTCTTTAATTGTAATAACTATGCTCAGTGGAAATTAAAAATGAAAATGTATCTAGAAAGCATGAATCCTGAAATTTGGGACACAATTGAAGAACAACATGCTTTGCCTCTTACTGCTATGGACACATGGTCTCAGGTGACTAAAGCTACATATAACAATAATTGTAAAGCAATGAATGCATTGTACTATTCTCTAGGTGATGAAGAATTCAATTGAATATCTTCCTATAAAACTGGCATATGAAATTTGGGATACTTTGGCTATTTCTCATGAGGGAACAACCAATGTTAAATAAATGAGATTAAATAATTATACTATTAAATATGATAATTTTAAAATGTAGCTTGATGAACTTATATCTAAAATGTATCTCAATTTTAATGAAATAGTGAATACTATGAGTATTCTTGGGAAACTAGTTGAAAATAAGGATCAGATCATGAGGTTTCTTCGATGCCTACATAACAGATGAAGAGGAACTTCTGTTTCTATTTGAGAATCCTATGACATAGGAAAACTACCAGTGAAGGAACTAATTAGAAAACTTATGATGTACGAAGAAGAGATTAAGGTAAATCAAGAAGCATATAAAGAAACTAGAAAGAAATCTGTAGCATTCAATACTGCTACATCAAAGATTAAATACAAAGAAAAAGTTCAAGCTCTTATAGAAACTTCTACCAGTGATGAAACGAACTCTGATAGTGATGATGAGATAGCTTATCTTGCTAAGATATTCAAGAATTTATACCATAATAATAAGTTCTTTATAAAATAAAACTATAAAGGAAGTTATGATAGTAAAGGACAGTGGAAAAAGGATAGAAAATGGAATGAAAACACAAATGAAATAGTCTACTATGAGTGTAAACGAAAAGGCCATGTGAAGGCTGATTTCCCCAAGCTGAAGTTTAAAAATAAATATGAAGACATGGGAAAGGGATATAAAAAATCTATGAAATATACTTGGAGTGCTTCAAAAGATAGCTCCAGAGGATCTGACTCTTATGATATTGAGAAAAACAAACATGCAAACCTATGTTTCATAAAAGAAAAGTCTAAGGTAACACCCAATTATCCTATACGTAATGCTTATTATTCTGGGAATGAAAGTGAATCAAATAATGATGAGAATATAACCAAGGATGATCTATTTGAATATTGTGTAAAGATGGAGGATACCTTTAATGAACTCAAGGATAAATATAAATTATTAAAATGAAAACATGCTTTAAATGCTAATTATAATTCTGATCTGGATATTTAGAAAGAAAAATGTGCTTAGCTACTAAAAAAAATACTGAACTAAAATTATCAAATGATCAATTAAAAAGGGATCTTGAGAAGTTTACTACAGGTAGAGATACCTTGACTCAGTTTCTAGAAAAACAAATTGCACCAAAATATAAAATTGATCTATGATATCAACCAGGATAGAGAAGGATTATTAAAATTAATTTTTTTCCAAAATCTTGGCAGTTCACTACTAGTTCAAGTTCTGGACCATCTTTTGAAAAAAAAATTATAAAGGACCTAAAAAAGTGTTCATGTCTCAAAAAATATCTGTTGATTATAGGAAACCTATGAGAAAAGTATGGCTTCCCAAATATTTACTTGCTAACCTCTCTGGACCCAAGAAAATTTGGGTACCAAAGTTACCCTACACTTAATCTGTTTTGTAGAAAAATTTTCTGAAGAGCTCCTATAAAACTCTATGTTACTTGTATAGTGGATGTTCAAGACATATGATAGGATAATATTCATGCTTCTAGAGCCAAATTAAATTTGATGGTGGACATGTCACATTCAGTGATAATGCTAAAGGAAATATCATTGACTTAGGACAGATTGGTAACCCTAATGCTATATTAATTTCAAAAGTACTTTTCATTGATGGGTTAAAGTACAATTTACTAAGTATCTCTCAGTTATGTGATAATGGTTTCAATGTTAAGTTTGAAAACGATGCATGCAATGTTTTTAATTTTAAAAATGATTTAATATTCACTGCTCTTAGAAATGAAAATGTATATGATGTTTATTTAAACTCTTTATCTAAGCAAAATGTTTCTTGTTTAAATGCTTTTTATAAGGAATCCTGGTTATAGCACAGAATATTAGAAAACTGCAATGTGCACTCACTTAGGAAACTAACTAGAAAAGGTTTAGTTAGAGACTTACCTAAATTATAATTCCCACATAACGAAGTTTTTAATCCTTTTCAAAAAGGAAAAAACACAAAGTTTCTTTCAAACCATAGAAATAAGTTTCTACTTCTCAATCATTTTAGTTGGTTCACATGGATTTGTTTGGACCATCTAGAGTTTAAATTTTAAATGGGAAGCACTATGTTTATGTTCTTGTAGATTATTTTTCTAGATATACTTGGGTATAATTTCTAACTCACAAAAGTGAAGCATATTCTTACTTCATTAAATACTCTAAGTCTATAGAAAATCTTAGTGGGCTTAGAATTAAGACCTTGAGAAATGATCATGGCTGTGAGCTTGAAAATCAGGAATTTGAATATTTTTTCTCACAAAATGGCTATAATCACAATTTATATGCTCCTAGAACACCTCAACAAAATTGAGTTGTAGAAATAAGAAATAGGACACTTCAAGATATTTCTCAGACTATGCTAAATGAGTATAAACTACATATCTATTTTTGGGCTAATTTGTTAATATAGATTGTTACATTATCAATAGATTCTTAATTAGAATTGTTCTTAATAAAACCCCTTATGAGTTATGGAATAATAGGAATCCTAAGGTTAATTACTTTAGAGTTATTGGTTAAAAAGTCTTTATCCTTAACACTAAGGATAATCTTGAAAAGTTTGCTTCTAATAGTGATGAGGGAATTTTCCTAGGTTAATCAATCTCTAGTAAAGCTTATAGAGTATTCAATAAGAGAACCAAATGTGTGGAAGAATCAATTCATGTAAAATTTGATGAGACTGATCCACATGAACCCAAAACCTCTATTGAACATCTTGAATAAGATATGTCAATTCTGGACCTTAATGATAAAGACAGTGAACCCTTAGTAAAAATGACCAGTTCTGGAAATTTTCTAGAATCTAAGCTCAGTGAATATGAATCTATAGACAACCATGAGGAATCTAGTTTAACTCTTCCTAGAGGTATTGGAACTCTCAAGAATCATCCATTAGATGCTGTAGTAGGTGATCTAAAAAGAGAAACACAAACTAGAGATTCTCTAAGAAACTAGGTTGAACACTAAGACTTTCTTTCATAGATTGAACTTAAAAATATCAATGATGCAATCAATGATAATTTTGAGTGATAGATATGAAAGAAGAATTAAATTATTTTGAAAGAAATAAGGTCTGAGAATTAGTAGAAAGACCTAAATATACTTTGACAATAGGCACTAAATGGGTGTTTAGAAATAAAGTTGATGAGTCTGGAAACATAGTTAGAAACACGACTAGAATAGTTTCATAAGGATATAGTCAAGAAGAAGAAATAAACTATGAAGAAATCTTGGCAACTGTAGCTAGACTAGAAGTCATTAAAATACTACTTGCTTATGCAGCTCATCTGAATTTTAAAATTTAGCAAATGGATGTCAAAAGTTCATTTCTAAATTGGTACATAGTTGAGGATGTATTTGTTGAACAACCCCCTGGTTTTACAAATCTCCATTTTTTCAATTCATGTCTTTAAACTTTCTAAAGCTCTATATGGTCTAAAATAAGCTCCAAGAGCTTGGTATGACAAACTTAGTTCTTTTCTTATTTCAAAAGGTTTTAATAAAGGAATAATGGATCCTAACATTTTTATTAAAAGGATTTCCAAAGATGTTTTAATAGTACAAATTTATGTGGATGACATTATTTTTGGATCCTCTAATTTTTTTTATGTATTGATTTTTCAAAAATTACACCAGATGAATTTGAAATGAGTTTAATGGGGGAAGTTAGAAATTTTCTTGGATTTCTAATTTTTTAAAACAAAAATGGTATTATTTTAAATAAAATTAAATATACTAAGGATATTTTAAATCATTTTGGCTTGGATGGAAATAAAGGTAGTGATACACCTATGTGCACCACCTACAAGTTGGATGCTGATGAAACTGGTAAACCAGTGGATCAAACCAATTACATAGGTATGATTGGGAGTCTTCTATATCTTACTTCTAGTAGACCTGATATTATGTCCAGTGTATTCATATGTTATCATTTTCAAGACAATCCAAAAGAGTATCATTTAACTGTTGTTAAAAGGATTTTTAAATATCTCAAGTATACTACAAACATAGGACTATTTTATCCAAGAGGGAAATCATTTGATTTAACAAGTTATTTGGATGCTGACTTTGCTAGTTTCAAGTTAGATAGAAAGAGAACCTCTGGAACATGTCACATTTTGGGCAAGTCACTAGTGTCATGGTGTAGTAAGAAAAAAAATTATGTTGCATTATCTACTGTCGAAGTTGAATATATAGCTGATATTAGTTGTTATTCTCAAATTCCGGGGATGAAACACACTTTACAAGACTATGGATATCAATTAAAACATGTGTCTATAAACTATGATAATACAAGTGCTATTAACATCTCTAAAAATCTAGTATCTCTTTCTAAGAAAAAGCACATTGATGTGAAACATCACTTCTTGATAGACTATTATCAAAGAGGTGATATCACTCTGGAATTTATTAGCACTAAACATCAATTGGCTGATATATTTATAAAGATTTTGAATTCTGAGAGGTTAAATTACATCAAACATGAGTTAGGTATGATAAACTGTTAAGTTAGGAACCTCACTATTGGACCTCACCATTAGGAACCTCACCATTAAGAACCTCATCGTTTGACCTCAGAGTTAGGAACCTCACCGTTGGACCTCACCATTAGGAACCTCACCGTTGGACCTCACAGTTAGGAACCTCACCATTGGACCTCACAGTTAGGAACCTCACTGTTGGACCTCACAATTAGGACCTCACCATTGGGACCTCACCATTGGGACCTCACCATTGAGACCTCACCGTTGGATTTCACCATTTTCACCTTACCTATAGTCGATGTTTTCAGGACTTAGCTTATTTATGCTGAAATCTGAAATGTTTTTAGTATTACTTATTTATTTTACTTGATTTGTTTTTCAATATTTGAATGATAAAATTAAAGTACAAACCACATTTTGATCCACTTCTACTCTCTCTCGAACCTCTTTCTCTCTAACCTTATAACCTCATCTTCTAATGAAACCCTCGAACCAATCCAGATTGAAATATAAATATTGAAGAGACAATTGGTCAGTGATGAAGGAGATGCGCCGAATCCTAAGAGACCTCAAGTTGGGTCGAGTAGTGGAAGCCAGGAAGTGGAAAAGCTAATCAACCCACATTTTTCAAAGAGGGAAATCATGGTTGAGAAGGAACTAAGCTCAGAATGGCTGATGTCAATAAGGTCTTTAGTGTTTAAGGCACTTGAAGCTCAAGGTTGGTCAAATTCTTTGCAAATAATAATGGAACTTATTACTCGAAGCTAGTGAAGGAGTTTTATGAGTCTCTAAAGTTTAAGCAGTCTGAGGATGAGAATAGAATTCATTCAAAGGTAATTGGGGTAAGTGTGAGATTTTACTCTGTTAAATGAGATGACTATTTAAGAGTGCAATATGAAGGGATTTTTGATTACTACTCAGGAGTGGTACCTCCCTCTAGCGAGTTCTTCCATTATGAAGAATCTTTGACTGAACTGACAGGGAATGTGATCCTTATAAAAGTGATTGCTTCTGAAATGGAAGGAGAAAACAAGTTGTTTTTTAAGTTTGTTCAGCATGTTTTTGAGTCCCCGTAGAGGGGAATTTTCTACCTTGAAATATAAAGATTTATTTCTTTTGTATCTATTGAAGTATGGGCAGAAGATAAATTTGTGTAGATTGATGATGATTCAATTAGAGGATATGAAAAATCCCAGTTCCAAGTCCAATGCTTTGTTTCATTCCATATTGATATCCTTAATGTTGAAAGTGAAAGGAGTTTCTGGAAATAAGGAGGAAACAATTGTTGTAAGGGAAAATTTCTGCATCACCAAGATAATTTTCAAGTTTATGAAGATCAGCTAGAACCCTTGAAAAAGAAGATGAGTAAATGACAAGGATAAGATATATGAGGAATTCAACCCAGTTTCTCATCCAACTAGGCCTAAGGATAAGAGAGACCCTGTTCTAAAGCCTAATAAAGTGGATCCTACATACTCAGATGAAGAAGAAGAGGCTGCTGTTATGCAAGTCAGTGATGATTATCCTATAGATGACAGGAGTAATCCTGACCTTCCTCGTGAAAATATTGTATCTTTTGGTGAGATTATCCCACCAAAAAGACTGCCTATAATAGAGACTTTACTAAGGGACAATGATGATGAGGAAACCAGTAAGTAATAAGGAGATCAAAATGTCTTAAGAGACATTAGAGAGACCTCTGAGGAGGAAGATAAAGTTGAATCTAGTCATGATGACTTTGAGATAGCTGCTTGTGAAAGTGAAGAAGAATGTCTAAGTCTCAATAATCTGATAGGACATACAGAAATGGTAGAAAGTATATATGAAGAGGTTTCTGATTTGGTTGAAACTATAATTGCATTGGCAGTAGTTGAAGACTCTATAGAGGAAGTGGTAGTGGACCCTCCTTTTGATGCAGTTGATCAAGGAGGTATGGCAGAGATGAATATGGTTGATCAGAAGAATGCTCCAAGTGAGGGGGAGGAACCTGTTGCTATAGGTTCAGTTGTTGTTGCTCATTGGATAGAATATTGGTAACAAGACCCTAGATTTGTGGTCTTGGGCTTAGATTATGGAGACTCTAATGATGACCAGCCTATCAGAAGTCCTCCAATTCCTTATGTTACAAAGACTACTATTGTACAGCCAATAGTGCTTTTTCTTCGAGACTATGTGAAGAAGTATGACTTAGAATCTTTGAAGTCAGACTTGAAGAGTCTTTTTTATGAGAAATATACTGATATAGAGGGAATAGTGGACCTAAATCAATAATTTATTGCATTTTCCTTAGAGAGAGTTATTTCCACCTCTCACTCAAATATGTTACATGAAGTGAAGGATTATCAAAATTAGATCAGAACCTTAGCAAAATCTATGGGATCTATGAAGCAGTCAATTTATATATTAGACTATTATATGGCTTCAAGGGTGCAAGTGGAAAGAGATCTTAGATATGTTAAAAGTATTGTTCAACATATGGTCACTGTGTTTGTAGACTTTAAGAAGTGTATGGAGACACATGTGAGTGGTCAGGATGATGATGTAAAGAGACTAATCAGTGGGCTGACCAAATATTTTAAGGAGACAATGGATTTTACTATGGCACCTCTATGTGTATCTTATTCCTCTTTATCCTCTCCTCCAGTTGATCTAGAAGCTTTCAGATCAGTTGTCAGGGAAGAAGTGGATAAATTCTCTGGTGCTAGTACCTCAGACCCTCAGTCAATGACTCATGTCATTTACACTACCAGGGAAGTTCAAAAACTTGTGGGATATTATCTAAGGGAAGATTCTAAAGATAAAAAGTCCATAAAACAACAAGTTAATTTCTACTACAAAAGGGTGTACACTAAGCATCCGATAGATGGTCACTTTAAGCTGTTTTTGGAGAACTTGAGGATCCCACCTGTCACTCAGGAGTTTAAGGATCAAGTTAGTAGACTCAGAGAGTTGAATCCTGCCTTAGATAAATTTATGGAGAATAAGGATTATTTTATATCATCTATAGAAAGAGGAGGAAGTATTATTATGGATTTCAGAAATCTTCTTTTACCCTTCCTCCATGTGGACTGCACTCCCATCATTGTTCCTCCAGCCTTGCCTTGTTCCTCAGCTGCTTTAGGATCTACCATTACTTCACCAATGATGACTCCTAAATAGGCCATTAGAAGTTTGACCCCCATGATTCCTCATAGATCTAATCACTATAGGTCTACTGATTCCTCTGTAGAAGCTCCTCCTACACTGCTCACTACCATCCCTTTGCCTATTCCTCCATCTTCTAGACCCTCCTCAGCTTCCAAAGACAAATCTCCCTTGGACATATCTGATATGGATTGAATGCGGGGTGTCTTAGTTGATAGGTATATTTGTAAACTTTTTTTATCTTTTATTCTTACTTCATTAATAATAAAATCCTATTGTGTCACTTTTTGTCTTCCTGTCTTTTTGTTAATCACAAATTGGGAGAAGTTTTAAGTTTTAATTTTTAAGTTTCCTAAAGGGGGGAGAATTTTTTAAGTTAACTGGAATCTTTTCATATATATAATATCTACAATACACATGGTTCAATTGTACTTATACACACCACTTAAGATATTATCAAATGTGCATAACCCCGATTCAAAAAAATACTGACAATATTTGTGATAATAAAAAAGGGGGAGATTGTTCGACTCACCTGTTTTGATAATCCCAAATCATGTTTCATTTATTTGATAATAATGATTCTACTATATAATAATCATGTTTCATTAATATTTATAGTCTCTATCCTATGATACTTACATATATTTAATATCATTGTTCTATTGTTTAATCTTACAAAGAAAAATTTATCTATGTAAAGGTCACCGATAGAAAGGTCACCAATGTAAGGCTACCACTAAAGGTTACCAATGCAAGGCTACCCTTGAGAAGGTTACCAATGCAAGGTTACTGATGAGAAGGTTACCAATGAAGGTCACCGAT
Source organism: Viscum album (assembly GCA_963277665.1). Lineage (NCBI taxonomy): Eukaryota > Viridiplantae > Streptophyta > Magnoliopsida > Santalales > Viscaceae > Viscum > Viscum album. The sequence goes on from OY728153.1 coordinate 1,241,188,524, forward strand.
GCAAGGCTACTGCTGAAGGTTACTTCTGAAGGCTACCATTGAAGGCTACAAATGAAGGGTACCAATGCATACCTACAATTTAAGCCTACCGTTGTGAAGGCTACCGTTACCAATCTATCAATTCTTACCCTTCCATACTTTTTCAAATTATTAAGATTATTCTAACGGTAATATTTAGTAAATTTAATGCTTCTTACATTAATTAATGCTGAGTGCAGACATATCAAGAGACCAAATCTGGGGACAGTACGAGGTATGAAGAGGACCACACGTGGTTTACTTATTCCTATTTTCGAATCTCAAATATAAAAGAGAAGATCGATGAAGAAACCATGGATTGAAGAAGTATAAAACAGAAAAGCAATGCATGATAAAGAACTTACTCGCTAGATCAAAGAAAACAAGGAAGAATCATTTGAGCACTTACACTATGAACCCAAGAGTCTCAAGAAGATCATTTCTGGAGAACAAATTCAAGGCTTCCTTCTGTGCTTTATCAACTCTCAATCAGCACAAGAAGCAGACCACTCAGTTACTGAAAGCTATAACCTGGAGTTACGACACTCTATTTTGAGGACAACTTCCAGGGAAAGATTCTAACCACAAATTCTTCACACCAAGGAGTCAAGAGCTAAACTGAAAACACATAGAGATTTATAAACTCAATCTTATAATATTAGATCTACTGTGTTCTTTTGATTTACATTTCTGAGAAGTGTGTGGGTATTTCTGTTACACACACTGTCTCCTATTCTTGAACTAGAGGATACTGAAAATCCTCACATCAAACTTCACTTACACTTTGTTTCCCATGTATAACTATTGAAGAGATCATGTGTGGTCTATATTGTTTTTTTTCCAATAAGAACTATGGTAGAGGGTGTGAACCCTAGATAGTTTGTGAAAACTGCTGTAAATCCAGATACAGGCTGTGTATCAAGTTTATCATTTATAAACAGATTGGTTGCAGGTGATCACTAAGTGGAGAGGATTAAGTCTCAACTTGAGACCGAACCTCTTGTTTAACTCCAACGTTTAATATATTTTTTAATACTATGATGTTGACCCCATAAAACGCGTCCCCAAAATTTCCCAAACGTTCCCATAAATGATCCTGGAGCATAGATCGTTTCATAATCTTCTATTTGACTGGTTGTGGAGCCCAAATAGAGTTACGAATAAGAAGTTATGGCTGTTTGAAGTCGGGCTGCTGGAAATGGCCATCCAAGATGGTTTTGGGGTGAAGTATGGATTTGTGCGTAAAAAAGGAGTTTTGCGTAGAAAACCATTTGCGTGCACAGAATATTACACACAATCTTTATGTGCACCACCTTGCTCGCAAACAATTTTACGCGCATCGGCTGGCGCGTGGAAAACCCTTTGCGCAGGGAAAATTTTACGCGCACCGATGCCTGAGTTTCCACCTATAAATACAAGTGCACCCCCTTCTTCTAGGACCCCAGTGGTCGGCCGCCACTTTGATGTGCATAGGTCCGGAGTTTCCGTGCCCGTGCGGAAAACCCCCCTATGGCGCGTAAAACATTATTTTTGTGCGGAAAAGGGCCAACCTGCCCCGTTTTCCATGCAACACATAATTTTTGCATGCAACAGTGCCACTAAGCCCAATTTTTCACGTGCTAGTGCTGCATCGGTCCTATTGAGTTCAAGCCTTCCCTATTGCATGCACCACTTACTTTTGCATGCAAGGCATCCTTAGTGCCCGAAACTACTTCCCTTTTGCGCGCGCTGCCTCCTATTGAGCGCCTGCAACAGGTATTGCGTGCCCGGATCCGGTATTGCACGCCCGACTTCGGTATTGCACGCCCGACTCTGGTATTGCATGCCCGACTCCCCTATTGTGCACCCGCCGAATATATTGCACGCCGACCCGGTGTTTTCCGCACAACATCCCCAATTGCGTGCATGCCTACCCTATTTACACGCAATAGTGTTCAGGCCTGCACCCGCTGGTCCATACCGCGGGGACTGTGCCCACGCACCCCCGCTCGGGGTCAGTGCCGGGTTGCGGTCCCGGCACTCCAAGCTGGTCCCTTCACTACCGTCACAGACCCCCATGAAAAAAATGGAGAGTCGCACCACGGACTTTCGGGCTGGGATGTTGGGATTTACCATTGCGCCCTTATGCACAGCCTCTTTCCGCCTATGGAATAGCATGATTTGATGTAATCCTCTGCACACCATGAAATACCTTGAATCGACATATTTCTCTTGGTCCCCATCACGTGTCGTGAGTCAAGATTCTCATCATTAATTCCCCGATTACCTTGAGTCAAACCATTCCCCAGGAAGCTCCTCCAAACCCTATCACTTGGATCTTATGCCAGGTTGAACCAGAAAGGGCTGCCCTTGCATAAGACCCAACACTAGCCGTTCTAGGTGCCTTATGGAAATAGTCCTATCTACATGACTTTAAACTGTAGTAATCCCTATGTTTCAAACATAGGATGCCTCTTGTTCCAAATAAGAGATGCCTTACGCTCCAAGCATGAGATGCCAATAGTCCCATCTACATGACTTTAAACTATAGTAATCCCTATGTTTCAGACATAGGATGCCTCTTACTCCAAGAAATAGATTCCTTATGCTCCAATCATGAGATTCCAATAGTCCTATCTACATGACTTTAAACTGTAGTAATCCCTATGTTCCAAACATAGGATGCCTCTTGTTCCAAACAAGAGATGCCTTATGCTCCAAGCATGAGATGCCAATAGTCCTATCTACATGAATTTAAACTGTAGTAATCCCTATGTTTCAGACATAGGATTCCTCTTGCTCTAAGAAAGAGATGCCTTATTCTCCAAGCATGATATGCCAGTAGTCCTATCTACATGACTTTAAACTGTAGTAATCCCTATATTTCAAACATAGGATTCCTCTTGCTCCAAACAAGAGATACCTTATGCTCCAAGCATGAGATGCCAATAGTCCTATCTACATGACTATAAAATTTAGTACTCCCTATCTTACAAATGATAGGATTCCTCTTGAATTATATGAGAGATGCCTTATGCTCCAAGCATGAGATGCCAGTATTCCTATCTACATGACTTTAAACTACAGTAATCCCTATGTTTCAAACATAGGATGCCTCTAGTTCCAAACAAGATATGCCTTATTATCCAAGCATGATATTACAATAGTCCTATCTACATTACTTTAAACTGTATTAATCCCTATGTTCCAAATATAGGATGCCTCTTTTTCCAAACAAGAGATTCCTTATGCTCCAAGCATGAGATGCCAATAGTCCTATCTAGATGACTTTAGAATGTAGTAATCCCTATGTTCCAAACATAGGATGCCTCTTGTTCCAAACAAGAGATTCCTTATGCTCCAAGCATGAGATGCCAATAGTCCTATCTACATGACTTTAAACTGTAGTAATCCCTATGTTTCAGACATAGGATTCCTCTTTCTCCAAGAAAGAGATGCCTTATGCTCCAAGCATGAGATGCCAGTAGTCCTATCTACATGACTTTAAACTGAAGTAATCCCTATGTTTCAAACATAGGATGCCTCTTTCTCCAAACAAGAGATGCCTTATGCTCCAAGCATGAGATGCCAATAGTCCTATCTACATGACTATAAAATTTAGTACTCTCTATCTAACAAATGATAGGATTCCTCTTGCATTATATGAGAGATGCCTTATGCTCCAAGCATGATATGCCAGTATTCCTATCTACATGACTTTAAACTACAGTAATCCCTATGTTTCAAACATAGGATGCCTCTTGTTCCAAACAAGATATGCCTTATTATCCAAGCATGAGATGCCAATAGTCCTATCTACATTACTTTAAACTGTATTAATCCCTATGTTCCAAATATAGGATGCCTCTTTTTCCAAACAAGAGATTCCTTATGCTCCAAGCATGAGATGCCAATAGTCCTATCTAGATGACTTTAGAATGTAGTAATCCCTATGTTCCAAACATAGGATGCCTCTTGTTCCAAACAAGAGATTCCTTATGCTCCAAGCATGAGATGCCAATAGTCCTATCTACATGACTTTAAACTGTAGTAATCCCTATGTTTCAGACATAGGATTCCTCTTTCTCCAAGAAAGATATGCCTTATGCTCCAAGCATGAGATGCTAGTAGTCCTATCTACATGACTTTAAACTGAAGTAATACCTATGTTTCAAACATAGGATGCCTCTTGCTCCAAACAAGAGATGCCTTATGCTCCAAGCATGAGATTCCAATAGTCCTATCTACATGACTTTAAACTGTATTAATCCCTATGTTTCAAACATAGGATGCCTCTTGCTCCAAACAAGAGATGACTTATGCTCCAAGCATGAGATGCCAATAGTCCTATCTACATGACTTTAAACTTTAGTTCACCCTATGTGCCAAACATAGGATGCCTCTTTACCCAAACAAGAGATTACTTATGCTCCATGTATGAGATGCCTAACACCATGATTACGGTGGCATAAGTTCAAGAGCGTTGGAATCCGTGCAAACATTCCATCAATCCACCTCACGCTTCATGTGTCCTTCATTCGGATCTTCATCCTATGTCATGTACAAAGGGCCCCCTAACAGTATGGATGATAGATCTTTGGTCTTCCTGCTGTAACAGTATGGATGATAGACCTTTGGTCCGCATGCTATAACAATATGGATGATTGACCTTTGGTCCTCCTGCTATAATAGTATGGATGATAGTCCTTTGGTCCGCCTGCTGTAACGGTATGGATGATAGACCTATGGTCTGCCTGCTATAACAGTATAGATGATAAACCTTTGGTCTGCCTACTGTAATAGTATGGACGATTGACCTTTGGTCCGCCTACTGTAACAGTATGGATGATAGACCTTTGGTCCGCTTGCTGTAACGGTATGGATGATAGAACTATGGTCCGTCTGCTGTAACAGTATGGATGATTGACCTATGGTCCACCTGTTGTCCTGGGCCAATGACTTGGAAGACTTTGGACAACACTTTGAGTCAGGTCCTGTGTTTTGAACATGGTCAGTAGTTGACCCTCATTTGTTTATCCTCATTTCTGGCTAACATGATATGGATGCTGTGTTTCGAACATGGTCAACAGTTATCCTCCATCACCACACCACCCTTACCGTGTTTCGAATGTCGGGCATGTGATTCACACTTTTCATCTCCCTTTGTTCAGACTGATTCCAATTCCCTTGGCATTATCCCTCTTGTGCGCTAGCGCATAGGTGATTACCTCAACCCACCAGTGAGTTGGGATGCCCTCATGGCCAGATGTGAGGAAGTCACCACCATGGGCTGCCTCAGAGCATAAGCTCCATCTACCATTGCCGCTCCATAGCGGTACACGAGCAGCACCCTTGCGTAAGCCCCAATCCATCACAAAATACATGGACTTTGATTCCCTGCCATGAAGATACGTAGGAAGCCTCCATGAGGTTCATGCCCACCACCCGGTCATTCTGACTTTTCACTTCGGTTCACCGCCACCATGGGCTGCCTCAGAGTGTAAGCCCCATTCATCGATCATTGTGGGCCGACTCAGAGCGGAAGCCCCATAGATCCACCATTGTGGGTAGCCTCAGAGCGTAAGCCCCATCCATCCAGCATTGTGGGATGATTTAGAGCATAATCCCCATACCACGTGGGCCGCCTTAGAGCGTAAGCCCCATACCTCCATGGGTCGCCCCAGAGCATAAGCCCCATACTATTGTGGGCCACCTCAGAGCATAAGCCCCATCCACAGGGACCGACTCAGAGCGTAAGTCTCATCCACCATTGCTGCTTCATAGCGGCACACAGGCAACACCCTTGCGTAAGCCCCAAATGCCATAGAACTACATGGACTTTGATTCCCTGCCACAGGGATACGTAGGAAGCCTCCACGAGGTTCAAGCCCACCACCTGGTCATTCCGACCTCTTCACATCGGTTCACCAACCATTGTGGGCCACCTCAGAGTGTAAGCCTCATCCATCCATCATTATGGGCCGCCTCAGAGAGTAAGAACCATACCAGCATGGGCTGCCTCAAAGTGTAAGCCCCATACCACCATGGGCAGCCTTAGAGCGTAAGCCCCACACCACTTTGGGCCACCTCATAGCGTAATCCCCATAACACCATGGGCCGCCTCAGAGCGTAAGCCCCATCCACCATTGCCGATCCATAATAGCACACAGTTAGCACCCTTTCATAAGACCCATACCATCCTAAACTACGTGGAATTTGATTCCCTACAATGGGGATACGTAGGAAGCCTCTTCGAGGCTCAAGCCCAACTACACCGTCTCCCTTGCGATGGTCCCATTTCATTACCCATCCATTTCATTAATCCATACACCACCCATCTTGATTCTTACCCGAACTGCGAAATCCCAATGAGATCATGCCATTCATCCTAGCGCCGCTCCTTGCGGCACCCGGGCATCTAACCATGTGTAAGCCCGAGCATGTCTCCGGGTCGCTGTCCTTTGTGTACACCCCGGATCATCACACCTTTGAACTACGTGGGTTTTGATCCCTTTCCTCTATACATGGTACATAGGAAACCTCCATGAGGCTCAACCCCATCCAATGGTAAACCCTGGTGTCCCCCATTTTGGGGTTCACTCTCCCTGATCCACCCTCAGTGGTGTTTAGATCAACCATTATGTTGTAACATCTCCCCTACATGGGGCGCACCACCTTGGATCCATCCTCATTGGGTATTTTGATCCCTTCATATTCCAGGTGTTCCCTCCTTAGGATGTAACAATCTGATCCATCTCTATGGGACGTTCTGATCACTCTCATACCGTCTCTGCAAGACGTTAAACTCGTGACATACCCTGTGTTAAACACGGGAAGCTGAGGAAAACCTTAGAAGACATTACCTAGGCATAACCGTCTCTGCAAGACATTAAACTCGCGACATACCCTCTGTTAAACATGAGAATCAGAGGAAAAACTTAGAAGATATGCCCTTGGTGTAACCGTCTCCACAAGACGTTAAACTCACGACATACCCTGTGTTCAACATGGGAAGATGAGGAAAACCTTAGAAGACACTCCCTTGGCATAACCGTCTCCAAAAGATGTTAAACTCGCGACATACCTTGTGTTAAACATGGGAAGCTGAGGAAAACCTTAGAAGACACACTGTAACGACCCGAAATTTTTAAATAAATTTTGTTTCCTAATTTTATGTGTTATTGTTATACTCAACAAAAATGTTTTATTTGATAAACATGATTATAATTAAAATGAGATCAGTGGGTTTTGACTGTTATATAACCATCGGTTAACATGACCGCTGTGAACAAAATGTTTTGATTATTGTCTCTAAATATAAGTAATCTTGGTTAATTATTATAGAAAGAAGATTCGATGGCCTCACCTAGTAGTCTTGGACCGATCGAAGCCCATCTAACAGAGCTTGGGAAGGAGGTAGCACCACTGGGCTTTGCTCTGGATCAAATCCAAGCCGAACTTCATCATGTGAAGCTGGAACGGAATCGCCTTCGTGAGAAGTTCAAACTGATAGAAATTACTACTCGGGCAATGTTGACTGAGCCGCCCCAAGATTCTATCACCCTAGCACACCTTACTCTTAGGTCCTATGCTGGTATTATAAGGGGTTATGTAACGAGACCGTAACTACCTTGTGTAATCCTTGTTTTAAATAAAAATTGGGATTTCTTCTTATGATGAAGTTTATGAATTTTGAAATGACCGGATAAATATAGTATGCATATTTTTGATGAATTTTAGAAAAAGGATATTTTAAATATGTTTATGTAAACCCTAAATAATTAAAAATGTGTAATGATTTTCAAAAAATGGTCTTCTGCAATTATGTTCAGTACTAAATTTAGAGTCTAATAAGATCAACTTGATTTTTGATGAATAGTAAATTATGAATAGTGATTTTATGATTAGGATTAGTAATATGACCAAATGGATTAGTAATCTCACTTAAAGAAAGTTTTAAAATAATCTTGGCATCTTGATTAAGTAATGTGATTCAATAAAATAGTTAAATAACGGTTTCATTAATTATTATTCAAGTATTAGTTTTTTCGGGTGAATAGTGTTTTTTTTTAATTAAAAATTTAATTAAAAATAATTAGAAAATTATTTTTATAAAAATGACTTTATTTTTGAACTCAGAGCATCGATATTATGTTATGGTAATTTTTGGGGTTTTTTCTGAAAAAAATGAATTTTCGATGAATAGTGTTTTTATTTAAAAATTAAATTAAAAATATTTAGAAAATTATTTTTATAAAATGGATTTCATTTTTGAAATCAGAGAATTGATATTTGGTTAATGTGAAATTTTCGGATTTTTCTGAGAAAGTTGAATTTTCAGTGAATAGTAAAAATACAGTTTTAGGGTTTCGGTATGTTTAATGACATCATAACGGTGTCATGATGATGTCATGAGATCTTTTGAGGGTTGGCCGGACAAGGGTGATGAATTATTGTTTTGGGGGCCCCATGTGGCCTAACTCCATGATAAATGACAAGAGAGAGCACATGGGTTTGAGAAAAGCACATGTGAGGTGTCCCTTGGCCATTAATGCCTTGTCCCCTCACTTTCCCTATAAATACCAAGCCCTCCTCTCATCCATTCGACTCCCCACTCATTCCTAACGAATTTATGGTCTCATTACCTCCCAAGGAGTCCTCCCAAGGTGCCCCCAAGCCCTCAAGGTCCCAACCTTTGAGGTTTAAGAGTTACATTTTAAGGTAAGGGATCCGACCCCTCTCTTTCTTTTCAAGTAATCTCTTTTATGTCTTTTCTTTTATACTCCATGTTATTATGTTGGAGGATGTTCTTTTATATTCATCCTACTGCCTATTTAATGTTCATATGATGAGAGACCCCCCTTTCTCTCATCAATTCGTTTTAAGAATGTTTAAGTGGCGCCGTTAGGCTGCCGAATTTTTAAGGGATTCTTTCACCCTCCTCGTTTTCAAGTTCTATTTTCATTCAAGTCTTTCATGTTCCTTTTTATTATGTTGGGGTATGATCTCTAAATTATCATACTGATCTTTTATGATTATATTATGAGATACCCCATTTGATCGCTTCAATTCAGTATTTTGAAGTTTTAAGTGGCGCCGTTAGGCTGCCGAATTTTTAAGTGGTTCTTCACCCTTCTCATTTTGAAGTTCTACTTTCATGTCAATTATTTCAAGTTCCTTTTTGTTATATTGGGGTATGATATCTATATATATCATACTGGACTCTTATGTTCATATGATGAGAGACCCCATTTGATCTCTTCAATTCAGTATTTTGATGTTTTAAGTGGCGCCGTTAGGCTGCCGAATTTTTAAGTGGTTCTTCACCCTTCTCGTTTTGAAGTTCTACTTTCATGTCAATTATTTCAAGTTCCTTTTTGTTATATTGGGGTATGATCTCTATATATATCATACTGGACTCTTATTTTCATATGATTAGAGACCCCATTTGATCTCTTCAATTCAGTATTTTGATGTTTTAAGTGGCACCGTTAGGCTGCCGAATTTTTAAGTGGTTCTTCACCCTTCTCATTTTGAAGTTCTACTTTCATGTCAATTCTTTCAAGTTACTTTTTGATATGTTGGGGAATTATCTCTATATATATCATACTGAACTCTTATGTTCACATTATGAAAGATCCTATTTGATCTTTTCAAATAATTTTTGTTTAGGTTTAAGTAACGCCGTTAGGCTGCCGAACTTTCATAAGAGAAATCTTTTTTTTTCTTCCTTCCATGTTTTTCATTTCAAATGGTATGTCATTGAAATCTCATTACCATGATAATGTATCCTTATTATTCTGTCCATGTACTATTTTATGGGTCATTTATGAATGTTTGACCCATTTTACCTCTCTTTTAATGTCTTCTAAAACCTCGGAACATTGCCGTTATGCTGCAGAATTTCTGTCTCAAAATGTCTATCTCTTTTTCTAAAGTCCTTTTATTTTATTAAGTGAATACTCAAAGCTCTTTCTTATAAAGGGGTATTCACATATATACCAAAATGTTCTATTTTAAATTCTGGGATTTACATACATGAGACCCACCTTCCTTTTCTGTGGGTTTTAAAGTGATATAATGATCATGTCTTTAAAGCAGTTTTTAAAAAAGTTATGATTATGAAATGAAACCCATTTCCTTTATGATATATGGGTTGTTTATGAAATGTTTGATGATGATATATGTGGATCACATGATAATAAAGGCAAATTTAAGGGTGCGCCCTGATAGCGCTCCAATGCATTGGGTAATGATGTAACCACTAGAGATTACAATTTTCACGATACCTTGGTGAATAACCTTGGTAATTTTAAAATGACACCTTGGGGATGGACCTTGGTGATATGTTCATGATTGTCTATGTTAAATGATGTAGCCACATCTTCAAGTTATGAAAAAGTTTTATTTTTATTATGATATGCCTCATGATTTCATTTTCATGCCTTAAAGTTCTTTTCATGACTTTATTGATGTATCTCAAGTTCATATGTAAAATGTTTCACTTGTTTCCCTTGCTGGGCCTTCTGCTCACCCTTCCTTTTGATGTATGTCCCCAGGTTAAGGGATGCAGTAATGAGCCTAGGGTGAACATGAGGAGAAGCCTTTCAAGTGTTTAAGAAGAATGTTTTTTTTTCATGTTTTATGTTCCTTGTTTCCAAGACACTAAACCTTAAAGATCCTCAGTTCCGTGTAATGGAATGAAAAGTTATGTTATAAAAAGACGGGATGCTATAGTTGGTATCAAAGGATGGTTTAGTTATTTGTGGAAATTAGGATATGAAAACTCTAGGAGGAACCCTATAGAAAAGTTTAATATAGGAAATCTTCCTGGTATTTTGGTGAGTATTGAGTAAGGGGTTGCCAAGCAAAGACATCCCTGTCTGGATACGAGCAGGTAGAGGTGGCTCTGGCACAGATGTACATAGGGGTAAAACCCGAAAACACCTCTTTGAGCTAGACTCGAACGGGAACTGGTACACGACAACGGGCCTTGCTGCACTCTTGGTTACGACACTCCCGGGGGATATGCTTTGGTAAATTCATAAGCTTGGTATGAACCATTGTTAAAGGAACAAAGATAAAATAAAATAAAGGTTCACATAAGAATATATGATCATTCATAACCTAGATGGGAACCTAGGATATCACAAGTTAGGGTATACCTTTCATATACAAGTTATCCTTATATGCTTTCAGTTACTTTTCATGATTATTAGCTAAGTACTTAAGCCCCTAATTATGCTTTCTCTTCTTAGTTAATGGTGGGAAATGGGAGAACATGTTTTGACAACCAATGTGATAGGAAATGCGACGATTTTCGTATTAATATGACAGGGATGATTAGGGGATTAAAATATGATTATTATTTTGGAAGACGTTCATTATTTTGGGAACCATATTTGATCGAGGTAAATAGATTACTACGGTATTTTCATTGAGGAGTAAGGTTGACTTATATTTTGAAGAATCGATGAATTTAAGGTGAACTTATAGTAATTTAGGTTACTTATGGGAATGACTAACCTATCTTGGGTAAAATATGTTTAGGTTAGCTACTTTTTTATAAGATGTTAGGAGTGGTTGATGTTGTCTGGAGATGAACAATGAAGTTGTTTTGGAAGACTATGTTATCAAATCCTTATTGTATTTGGGTTTCAATCTTAGTTTGGTTTGTTTTGAGGAATTTTAAGGACCGTTATTTATGGAATGGTCTATGATGAACTTTGGGTAGTACCATGGAACTTTGATGATTTAAAAGTAGTTTCCATTACTATGGGATTCTTTCTTTTTGAAGAGTTGTTTTACCTTAACCTTTCTGTTTTTGGGATAATGTTTAAAGATAGAAGAAATAGATAGTTAATATTTTGTAGATTATGTGATTCTATAGAAGATGATTCTTGTGCTTTTATGAGACCAAGTGTTTTTGAATTCTCATCATTTGGAGAAAAGATTAGTGTTGGTAGGGACTTGTTAAAGGATGAAACTCTACTTGAAGGTAGGTATATTTTCTTATATTTTTGTTCTATGTAGTAAATGAAATCCTCAAAATTATGAAAAGAAACGTAAAACAAAAATGTTGTTGGTTTAAGTTTCCTACTAGGTAATCAAAGACCGTTTACACACATCATAAGTTTGGGATTTTCTCATGGTTAACTTTCTCCTAATCATGTTCTCTATCACTCTCCCTCAGAACTTGACCCTTTGTTTTTTCCTCCATTTCCATGTTTTCCTACATGGAACCCTAGTGTGGGTTAACTCGGGTGACCATTGTACTTCCCTTTCTTTATTTTAAAGTAATAGTTTTACTGACTCCTTTTCCGATGTGGGAATTTCAATAAAATTTCAAAACCCAAATTTAAAATTGAGAGGACGCAATTTCTTAAGGGGGGAAGATTGTAACGACCCGAAATTTTTAAATAAATTTTGTTTCCTAATTTTATGTGTTATTGTTATACTCAACAAAAATGTTTTATTTGATAAACATGATTATAATTAAAATGAGATCAGTGAGTTTTGACTATTATATAACCATCAGTCAACATGACCGCTGTGAACAAAATGTTTTGATTATTGTCTCTAAATATAAATAATCTTGGTTAATTATTATAGAAAGAAGATTCGATGGCCTCACCTAGTAGTCTTGGACCGATCGAAGCCCATCTAACAGAGCTTGGGAAGGAGGTAGCACCACTGGGCTTTGCTCTGGATCAAATCCAAGCCGAACTTCATCATGTGAAGCTGGAACGGAATCGCCTTCGTGAGAAGTTCAAACTGATATAAATTACTACTCGGGCAATGTTGACTGAGCCGCCCCAAGATTCTATCACCCTAGCACACCTTACTCTTAGGTCCTATGCTGGTATTATAAGGGGTTATGTAACGAGACCGTAACTACCTTGTGTAATCCTTGTTTTAAATAAAAATTGGGATTTCTTCTTATGATGAAGTTTATGAATTTTGAAATGACCGGATAAATATAGTATGCATATTCTTGATGAATTTTAGAAAAAGGATATTTTAAATATGTTTATGTAAACCCTAAATAATTAAAAATGTGTAATGATTTTCAAAAAATGGTCTTCTGCAATTATGTTCAGTACTAAATTTAGAGTCTAATAAGATCAACTTGATTTTTGATGAATAGTAAATTATGAATAGTGATTTTATGATTAGGATTAGTAATATGACCAAATGGATTAGTAATCTCACTTAAAGAAAGTTTTAAAATAATCTAGGCACCTTGATTAAGTAATGCGATTCAATAAAATAGTTAAATAACGGTTTCATTAATTATTATTCAAGTATTAGTTTTTTCGGGTGAATAGTGTTTTTTTAATTAAAAATTTAATTAAAAATAATTAGAAAATTATTTTTATAAAAATGACTTTATTTTTGAACTCAGAGCATCGATATTATGTTATGGTAATTTTTGGGGTTTTTTCTGAAAAAAATGAATTTTTGATGAATAGTGTTTTTATTTAAAAATTAAATTAAAAATATTTAGAAAAATATTTTTATAAAATGGATTTCATTTTTGAAATCAGAGCATTGATATTTGGTTAATGTGAAATTTTGGGATTTTTCTGAGAAAGTTGAATTTTCAGTGAAAAGTAAAAATACAGTTTTAGGGTTTCGGTATGTTTAATGACATCATAACGGTGTCATGATGATGTCATGAGATCTTTTGAGGGTTGGCCGGCCAAGGGTGATGAATTATTGTTTTGGGGGCCCCATGTGGCCTAACTCCATGATAAATGACAAGGGAGAGCACATGGGTTTGAGAAAAGCACATGTGAGGTGTCCCTTGGCCATTAATGCCTTGTCCCCTCACTTTCCCTATAAATACCAAGCCCTCCTCTCATCCATTCGACTCCCCACTCATTCCCAACTAATTTATGGTCTCATTACCTCCCAAGGAGGCCTCCCAAGGTGCCCCCAAGCCCTCAAGGTCCCAACCTTTGAGGTTTAAGAGTTACATTTTAAGGTAAGGGATCTGACCCCTCTCTTTCTTTTCAAGTAATCTCTTTTATGTATTTTCTTTTATAATCCATGTTCTTATGTTGGAGGATGTTATTTTATATTCATCCTACTGCCTATTTAATGTTCATATGATGAGAGACCCCCCTTGCTCTCATCAATTCGTTTTAAGAATGTTTAAGTGGCGCCGTTAGGCTGCCGAATTTTTAAGGGATTCTTTCACCTTCCTCGTTTTCAAGTTCTATTTTCATTCAAGTCTTTCATGTTCCTTTTTATTATGTTGGGGTATGATCTCTAAATTATCATACTGATCTTTTATGATCATATGATGAGAGACCCCATTTGATCGCTTCAATTCAGTATTTTGAAGTTTTAAGTGGCGCCGTTAGGCTGCCGAATTTTTAAGTGGTTCTTCACCCTTCTCGTTTTGAAGTTCTACTTTCATGTCAATTATTTCAAGTTCCTTTTTGTTATATTGGGGTATGATATCTATATATATCATACTGGACTCTTATGTTCATATGATGATAGACCTCATTTGATCTCTTCAATTCAGTATTTTGATGTTTTAAGTGGCACCGTTAGGCTGCCAAATTTTTAAGTGGTTCTTCACCCTTCTCGTTTTGAAGTTCTACTTTCATGTCAATTATTTCAAGTTCCTTTTTGTTATATTGGGGTATGATCTCTATATATATCATACTGGACTCTTATTTTCATATGATGAGAGACCCCATTTGATCTCTTCAATTCAGTATTTTGATGTTTTAAGTGGCGCCGTTAGGCTGCCGAATTTTTAAGTTGTTCTTCACCCTTCTCATTTTGAAGTTATACTTTCATGTCAATTCTTTCAAGTTCCTTTTTGATATGTTGGGGAATTATCTCTATATCTATCATACTTAACTCTTATGTTCACATGATGAGAGATCCTATTTGATCTTTTCAAATCATTTTTGTTGAGGTTTAAGTAACGCCGTTAGGCTGCCGAACTTTCATAAGAGAAATCTTTTTTTTTCTTCCTTCCATGTTTTTCATTTCAAATGGTATGTCCTTGAAATCTCATTACCATGATCATGTATCCTTCTTATTCTGTCCATGTACTATTTTATGGGTCATTTATGAATGTTTGACCCATTTTACCTCTCTTTTAATGTCTTCTAAAACCTCGGAACATTGCCGTTATGCTGCAGAATTTCTGTCTCAAAATGTCTATCTCTTTTTCTAAAGTCCTTTTATTTTATTAAGTGAATACTAAAAGCTCTTTCTTCTAAAGGGGTATTCACATATATACCAAAATTTTCTATTTTAAATTCTGGGATTTACATACATGAGACCCACCTTCCTTTTCTGTGGGTTTTAAAGTGATATAAAGATCATGTCTTTAAAGCAGTTTTAAAAAAGTTATGATTATGAAATGAAACCCATTTCCTTTATGATATATGGGTTATTTATGAAATTTTTGATGATGATATATGTGTCTCACATGATAATAAAGGCAAATTTAAGGGTGCGCCCTGATAGCGCTCCAATGCATTGGGTAATGATGTAACCACTAGAGATTACAATTTTCACGATACCTTGGTGAATAACCTTGGTAATTTTAAAATGACACCTTGGGGATGGACCTTGGTGATATGTTCATGATTGTCTATGTTAAATGATGTAGCCACATCTTCAAGTTATGAAAAAGTTTTATTTTTATTATGATATGCCTCATGATTTCATTTTCATGCCTTAAAGTTCTTTTCATGACTTTATTGATGTATCTCAAGTTCATATGTAAAATGTTTCACTTGTTTCCCTTGCTGGGCCTTCTGCTCACCCTTCCTTTTGATGTATGTCCCCAGGTTAAGGGATGCAATAATGAGCCTAGGGTGAACATGAGGAGAATCCTTTCAAGTGTTTAAGAAGAATGTTTTTTTTTCATGTTTTATGTTCCTTGTTTCCAAGACACTAAACCTTAAAGATCCTCAGTTCCGTGTAATGGAATGAAAATTTATGTTATAAAAAGACGGGATGCTATACACACCCTTGGTGTAACCGTCTCCACAAGACGTTAAACTCGCGACATAACCTATGTTAAACATGGGAAGATGAGGAAAAACTCAGAAGACATGCCCTTGGCGTAACTGTCTCCACAAGACGTTAAACTCATGACATACCCTGTGTTAAACATGGTAAGCTGAATAAAACCTCAGAAGACACGCCCTTAGCATAACCGTCTCCGCAAGACATTAAACTCACGACATACCCTGTGTTAAACATGGGAAGCTGAGGAAAGCCTCAGATACATGGCTATGGAATATGATTCCCCACATTTGACATGGGATTCCTTGGGTTATGAACCCTTGGGATGCCCTCTTATGAGGAAGAATACATGTTCCCTAATGTCCATGCACCTAGAGATTCCTCGACATGCCTGATGTTACTGTCTACTCCAACCGAAGGTTGCTACCAAGTCAAGACCCCCTAGAATGTCTTGATGGAAGTAGTGTAATTAACTGGAGTCCATGAAGATATGCACTGGGAATGAGATTCATGAGCACGTCTTAAATCTATGAGGGATACCCGGACTAGGTGATGAGCTCTGAGGAGGAATCCATGGAAGGAAGAACCAACATCCCATCATCCTGGTTTTGATCAAGGAGAAGACGTACCTGAATAAGGAATGAATGCCGCCCAACATTGGAAAGCGGGAATGCGGGGAAACAAGCAGTGCATCCTCCTGACAGATGGATGTGTGCGCCCCGGCGAAAGCGTTAGAAAAATATGTTTTTTCTATTTTCCACTTCTTATAATTTGAAAAATAGAAAACTGTTTATCATTGAATTTGATAGTTAGTTCTGGTTAGTGTGTGTATATGTTTAATTCGGTAAACTTGTTTCAAAATTTGAAGCAGTGTTTTACACTGATTAAACTAAGGTCTAATAACCATTTGAGAAACCTATTGACCAAATAAATATTTATATCTCTACTGCCTTAATTAATTGGGATGTTTCAAAATTAGGGGTTCTTAAGAATAAAGTTTTTAACAAAAATTTTAAGTAGGAACTCAATTCACCCCTATTGAGATTACACTCTGACCAACATCATGAAATTCACCAGCATAATTCCCTATCTACATTTTCATATAGGTTAAAAGGTTATAGGTTGAAGGTGAAAGGTCATAAGTCAATATAGAAAATGAATGGTTTTAAAAAGGTGTGGATGAGAGATAATTCCTAATTTATACTCATATTTAGTTATTTTTATCATTTAGGGATTCTAGCATTAAATATAAATAGAATAAAAATAATAATAAAAATTCAAGATAAATAAACAATTTAATTAAAATAGATATAAGTGGTATCATTTTTGAATTTTAGCAAGATAATGTTAGTTCCCAATAATATCATTCCAATGGAATCACACAACGATATCATACCATGGTAGAATGAACATGGTAGCACTACTGTGGTAGCATAAGAATGATAGAATATCCATGGTAGAAACTGAACAATAGACTTCCATGGTAGCATACCAATGGTAGAAAAAACTCATGGTAGCATAGCTATGGTAGAAATCCAATGGTAGAATATCCAATGACAACATGAACTCGTGGTTTCATAAATATAGTATAAGGTTATATTATTACCTATTTTATGATTTAATTTTACCAGAAATAAAATAAATTCAATAATAAATGACTACCCAAAATTTATCATCCAAATTTCATGTCAGATATAGATAATTATCTCAAAATTCAATAGCTTTATGAATATGTCAGCAAGTTCATGTTTAGTACCAATTAATTCAAGAGTTATATCACCTTTTTGAAAATGGTCTCTCAAAAAGTGATGTCTTATATCAATATGTTTTTTCCATGAATGTGATATAGTATTCTTGTAAATGTTTATATCACTTGTATTATTACAATTTATATGGGCATGTTGAAATTGATACCCATAGTTTAGTAAAGTGTGTTTTATCCAAAGAATCTATATACAACAACTAACTATATCTATATAATCATATTTAGTTATATCTAATGAAATAGGATTCTCTTTCTCAGTACAACATGAAACTAGAGACTTGACTAAAAAGTGACATGTTTTAGAGGTTGTTTTTCTATCTAACTTTAAACTAGTAAAATATGTATATGAATAACTCACTAAATCAAAAACTTGTCCTCTAGAATAAAATAGTTCTAAGTTGGTTGTACTTTTGAGGTATTTAAAAATTACTATTATAAAAAGTAAATGCTATTCTTTTGAATTTTATTAAAAAAAGAACAAAATATTAGGTAGTAAACTTCCAATCATACCTTAGTAATTGGTTTGATTAGCTAGTTTTCCAGTTTCATTAAGATCCAGTTTATAGCCTGTAATCATGGGAGTATTACTACCTTTAGTACTATCTATACTGAAATGTTTTAATAGATCCTTAGTGTACTTTATTTGGTTTAAAATAATTCCTTAATTTTCCTGAAAGATTTAAAATCTAAGTAATAATTTTAACTCGCCCATAAAACTCATTTCAAATTCATTTTGTACCATTTTTGAAAATTCAGTATGTAAGGAGTTTTTAGATGATCTAAAAATAATATCATCAAAATATATTTGTACTAATAAAACATCTTTTGGGGTCAACAATTCCCTTTGAAAAACCTTTAGAAAAAAATTGAGATGATCCTATCATACTAAGATCTAGGAGATTGTTTTAAACCATAGAAATCTTTTGATAACTTAAATAAATTATTTGAAAAGTGAGGGTTCTAAAATCTATGGGATTGTTCTACAAAAACATCCTCAATTATTTGACCATTTAGGAGTATACTATTCACATCCATTTGATATAATTTGAAATTCAAATGTGATGTACATAAAAGAAACGTTTCGATAGATTTAAGTATAGCTAGTGGTGTAAAGGTTTCCTCATAGTAAATACATTTCTCTTAACAATTTCCTTATGAAACTAGTATTTATTTATTTCTAATTATAGTTCCTTACTCATCTAATTTATTCATAAACACCCAGTTAGTACCAATGGACAAGAAGTATTTAGGTCTTTTTGATAGTTTCCAAAATTTATTTCTCTCAAATTGATTCATATCTTCATGCATTTCCATTACCTATAATTCATCATCTATTACTTATATGACGTACCTAAGTTCAAATTGTGATAGGAAGGCTTTATGTTGAACTTAGTTTCTCAGAGAAGATATTTTCCAAGTTCCTTTATCTATTTCTCAAACTATGGAATCTAAGGGATGGTCTCTATGATTCCTAAAATATCTAGGAATAAAATTACTTTTAACTTCATTCTCTTATTAAATTTTGGTTCAAACAATTCTTCAGAACTAGGTGATTTTTCTACAGTAGGGTTTAAAGAATTATCACTAGGTTTTGCATTAATTTCTAAATTATAATGGTCACCCTAAAGGTTTTATAAATAAATATAAGGTTCATGTGGAACTATTGCATAAAATTTTACATATATATATTCTTACACAATTTTGGTTCTTTTATTGAATACCCAATATGATTTACTAGATGTTGAATACCTAAGGGAAATTTCTTCTTCACTTTTAGATGCAAATTTTTCTAAATTCTCCTTTCTATTGAGTATAAAAAATTTACTAGAGGTACTAGGACATACAGTGGAATATGGTGGGCCAATAATTTTAAAATTTTCATCACTAGAGTGAAAAACAAATCATTGACTTCAGTGATCTAGTCTCGATACAACTTGAGGATCTCACATGATTTTATTGGATCAAAAAAATAAAACAAGAAAATACCTCATTCTGATTTGATGTGCGCAAGTCCATTGCAAGATTCTGACATCCGTTGCTCAAAGTATCTGACACTGAATCCCTCTAGATCGTCCAAACATGCTTCTTGAATCTACGTGTGCATTGTTCATTAGATTCTTAATGCTATCACATAGCTTCGACAATCACTTTGACGCAATGATGATCACCATGATCCTCTGTCTTAGATCTGACAAGATGATCTCAGATCGTTCGCTCATTAGAGCGACTATCTTTCTAGGATCCAGGAGGAGAGAGAAGCTATAAATTCTAATTAAATGAATATCCAACATGGGAAGATATTCTCTCCACTTATATAGTGGATATCCATAATACCTGGTTTGGGTTCTCGACCCCAGTGTAATTAAAATCCACTAAATAAGTATTATAAATAATTATTTATGAAAAAATAAACTTCACCATAAATATTATTTATATTTTACACTTATATGTATTACATATTTAATATATTATGTGATAATTTTGATCCATTAACTCAACTCACATATCCTGAAAATATTAAACAAATCTGGAATATTAAATTAATATTCGTTCATATAAATTTATCCTTGTATTTACTTAATTAGTTATAAATACATGTAATGAATAAATTTAGACCAATTTTTATTTTACTAAATAATAATGAATTTATTTATTTACTAGTGATCCATAGAACTTAGATAATACCCCAACCTCATGGTGGGTCCCATCAAGTCCTATATTCCTATTCAACAAAATATGGAAGATTCTCAAAGCGCTATTTTGAGTGACCCTCTATGAACTTATCTCAATAGCAGTGAATAATATTCACAAACTAAGAGTGAAGTCTAAAAGTCCACCGAGTTCTATAAAGAGACAAGGAAAAGTCATAAAAATGACTACCAACCTATGAACACACATTGTGAAATATAATATCTTTGTCATTGACATCTCATAAAGCAGGATGAAAACTTGTGTCATCATCCTTTATTATTTTTTAATCTAACCAGATGGGCTTACCTTAGACTACCATGACCATGGATTTATAAAGGTATTACCATCCTGATCAACTAGGCCTGAGACATCTCTTCCTAAAATTGGATGTAACAAATCCTATCCTGATCATTGAACCAATGACATACCAACAATGACGTAACCAACAAAAAATACCTCACCACAAATTCATTGTCCTTGTTTTTTCCTTGCATCAAAGTACACGATAAAATAAAATACATTGATAAAGATGTCAAGTTATGAGACTAATACACATTTTTCATAGATAGAAACAACCAATGACACCTAAAACATGTGGTGTTCCTATTGGCGGGTCTGTCCTAATGATCTCAACTACTAAAGATCACTATGTACGAACTTCCTGTGAATTAGTCTCAATGATTATGAGTCCCTAGCACCTGATAGTCATACATCATCTATGTCTTGTCAGTATGATGTATCTGGACCATAGGAAATTACTTAAATATTTTTTTATAGTATATATAGGTTCTCATTATAGCCTATGATCTTCTATAACCCTTTGATATGTCATGAAATCTAAGGTCATTAGCATTAATATAGTGGATTCAGAAGTATCAACACTATTATGGAAATATATTCAAATATATATATATATATATAATTTTATACATGTAGTGGTAATCAAAGTAAACCACAAGTTAGGTATAGGGAACCCACTTTCAACACTCCTAGTTGAACTAGATAAAACTATTAACAAGTCTCAATATACTAGCTCTCACATGAGAATCATGATTATACTGAGATATGTCTTTAGTCAAGGATTCTTTTACATTGTCCTCTTTATCTACTCTACTAACTATTACTTCACCTATATGAGTAAAATTTCTCAAGATATTAAACTTATGAAGTATATGATTTATCCTATGGTGTGACCTGGACTCCTTGGAAAGCAACAGTACAACAATATTATCACAATAAACTAGAATAGGGCCTACACTTCTAGGAACAACACCAACATATGAGAAAAAGCTGCATATCTAGACTTCTTCCTTTGTTGCATCGGAAGCCACTATATACTCAGATTCTGCGATAGAATCAACGACCACAGATTTCTTCGAGCTTCTCTAGGTCACTATACCACCATTCAAGAAAAATATCTAGCCTGACTATGATTTTATATCATCATGATATATTTGGAAACTGGCATCATTTTATCCCCACACAACTAGTTTCTCATCTCCACTATACACTAGGAACATATCCTTTGTACACATCAAGTACTTCAGGATAATTTTGAAATCTGCCCAGTGAAACTCTCCTGGATTAGCTTGATATCTGCCTAACATGTTTAAATAAAAGGAAACATCAAACCTAGTACATAACATGATATACATGGTAGAACCCAATTCCAAGGCATAAGGGATTCTAATCATTCAGTCAATATACTCTTGTCTTTGGAGACACATTTTCTTGGAGATATTGATGACATGTGACATGGGAAACAACCCTCTCTTGGATTGTTCCATATTATACCTTTGAAGTAATTTATCAATATATATACTTTGACTTATTCCAAGAATACTCTGAGATCTATATTGATAGATATTGATCCCTAAGATGTAGTATGCTTCATCTAAGTATTTCATGGAGAAACATTCATTTAACTATGTCTTAACTAACTGTACTACTTGCAATTCATTTCACATAATTAATATGTCATCAACATATAATAGTAGGAAAACTATGACATTACCATTAACCTTCTTATAGATACAAGGCTCACTTTCATTTTTGAAGAAACCAAATTCAATTATGGACTCATCTAAATGTACATTCCATGATTATGATTCATTATTCAACCCATGAATAGATCTTTGAAGCTTGAAAACCTTATTGGAATTATTTGACAGGACAAACCCTTCGGGTTGAGACGTACATACATCTTCAACAAACTTCTAATTTAGAAAAGAAGTTTTGAAATCCATTTGAAAAAGTTTATAATCATGGAAGTCTGCTATTACAAGAAATATTCTAATGGATTCAACATTGCTACTGGTGATAAGGTTTCATCATAGTCGATGCCTTGATGTTGTCTGAAACCATTTTCTACCAGTATTTCATTATAGGTACTAACTTTACCATCCATGTACAACTTATTCTTGAATAACCATTTTCACCCGATGGGTTTTACATTAGTTGGAGGGTCTACCAAAATCAAAACTTGATTTTAGTACATGGACCAATCTCAGAATGAATGGAATCTTTCCATTTTGTAGAATCCTTTCCTTTCAGTTCTTCCTTATAGGTTAGAGGTTCATTATCCTCAAGGAGTAATGTGTCACCTGAATCAGTGACAAGAAAACAATAATTCTCTAGTTCTCTAACCTCTTGAGTAGACCTAGACAGTACTTGTGTCTCAGGAACTTCCTCATCTCCCACTATCTCCAGTGGAACTTTTCCCCTTACCAACTCTTATGCATCTAGGGAATTAACTTCATCAAAGTCAACCTTTCTACCACTATTTCCATTATAAATGTGACCCCTTTCTATAAATATGGATTTTCTTTACACAATCACTTTTATATATAATGGGTTATATAGTTAATATAATTGGTTTCCTTATGATAACCTATAAAGATTCACTTTGTGATTTTGGATGTTAAATTTTCACTAGGTATAGCCTTGAAAAAATACTCACATCCCCATACACATATGAGTGACAGAATGAGTTTCTTTCCATACCATAACTCATATAGAATCCCATTTTCAGCTTTAGTTGGCACTCAGTTAAGGTTATATGCCGCTGTCTACAAGGCATATCCCAAAAAGGATAATAAAAGAGTTTCCTGACTCATCATTGATCTAACCATGTTGAGAAAGGTGTTATTCCTCCTTTCACTAACACTATTCCACTATGGTTTATAAGGATGAATGAGTTGGGAAACTATCCCACATTCCTTCAAGTGATCAATGAAATCTTTGTTAAGATATTATCCACATCAATTTGAGCATAGTTCCTTAATATTCTTACCAATCTAGTTTTCTACTTCATGTTGATATTCCTTAAACATCTGAAAGTAATCTGACTTATACCACATTAAGTTGATATAGTTTTACCTACTATAGTTATTGGTAAAAGTAATGAAGTATGAAAACCCACCCCTTGAATCTACTAGAAATGGACCACATACATTAGTATGATTAATTCCATTAATTAATTGGATCTTTATCCCTTCCCAGAGAAATGTGATTTAGTAATTTTCCCTTGTAAACAAGTACGAAATACATTCAAGGGTTTTAACTAGACAGAGTCTAAAAACCATACTTGATGTAATTTATATAACTGATTCTTGTTTACATGACCTTCCTAAAGTTCCATAAGTGGGTGATAAATGAGTCATGCTCACTGGTTTTGTCATTGATTTTCATTATCATATTTTCAAGTTCAAGTATATATAAACCATTGTTAAGATGTAACATAAAATAACACATGTTATCCTTATAAAAGAGATAAAATCTATTTCATAAATTGAAATAAAATCCCATCATATCCATAATTTACATGGATTTAATGTTTCTGGTAACAGAGGGTACATAATAAAAATTCTTTAATATAAGAACCAAACCACTAGGCAAAGTAATGTGATAATCTTATACTACCAAGGCTCTAGAATCGCACCATTTTCAGCTTGGAGATCCACTTTTCCTCTTGAAATATTCTTAAATATACTTGGTTCCTGTATATGAATATATATGTATAATCCAAATTCTATATCCAATACCCAAATTGTAGATAAATAAATATTTCATTAAATGACAAAAATACCTAAAAAGAAGAATCACCTTGCTTCTTATTCCCAGGTCTGAAATTTTTATTCTAGTGGCCTTTCTTGCCATATAAAATCAGTCAAAATATTTCTTATTTCCCCACCTTAGTATCTTTGACTTCTTAGAAGGATAGTTCATAGCTGTTTTCATCCTTGATTTGGACTTTAACCTCTTAGCCTTTACTTTATTCCTCTTGTTCACTATAAGGTCTGAAGAATTGGTGTTATTCATATCCTTAGAATAATGGTGAAATAATTCCAATATATCTAGGAGTGACTTTTTCATGCTATTCATATTATAATTAATAATAAAAGTCAAAATTCTTGGAGGTAAAGAGGAAAGAATGAGACCTGTTTCTATTTTTTGGTTCAATTTGAACCCAAGGGATACTAGACTCTCAATGTACCCTATCATCTTGAGTACACGAGGTCCTTGTTGATTTACTTATACTATCCTACACCTATAAAGGGAACTGTAAATCTCATATATTTCTTTCCTTTCTATATCATGATATAATTCTCGAAGATGGATTAGAATCTTGTAGTCATCCTCATCCTTAGGCATTTTATTCAATTATCTGGACATGGAAGACAACATGATACACTGAACATCTAGTGATTCATATATATGCATTTTCCATTTTTATTTATCTTCCTTGCTTGCTTATTGAGGAGGATCAATAAGAACTAAGGATTACAACACATAAAGCTTCCTTTCTTGGCATAGTACTATGCACAAGCACCCATACCACTCCTAAAAGTTATGGTTGGTCATGATATTTGATTTATCCAAAAATTTATTACAGTTATAATGTACTTATGGTGTTGGTGATTTCCATTTTAAATCTACAAAAAATAAATTTTAGTAGTTAGTACTTTTGTTGATTGCCTTTTATACATTTATGATTAATTAATTATTATATGATTTAAATGTCTCCCACTATTTTTATTGAACCTTAATATCCATCACTATTAGATTCATAATACTATGTCGCTTGAGTATTATTGTGGCATGGATCCTTAAAACCACCCCTCATAGTCTACAAGCTACGGATACACCACTACTTGGAGGGTTTTAAGGTAGGCATTAGGTTGGCCACCCACTTAAACTAGAGGTTCCTTGAGATATTGAGTAAAGTCCCAACTTTTTTGGAATTGTAACTTTATTCCTTCAACTCCTTGCCTCTAAAGTAATATAAATTTATATATGGCTAATCATTGACTACCCAATTTATTTAATTCGACCCAATACTCTCATGAGAATGCACCGGTAGTAATAGGCACTCTCAACTATGGATGATGAGCACCCCGAACACCCAGTTTTTTTCAAATGTGAGTAATGGAAGGAATTAAGACTTAATATATACTTGAGGGATTTTAATATTTATTGATTAATGTAATCCTTTTTTATTTAAAATGTTCAATATAGGTTATCGTGCTCATAACTAAACATGAAATAGAAAATAACATCGAATCTTTATGCATCTTATCTTGTTTATTATTTTATGTGATCACACAATAATCATACACTTGTATAAAATAAAAAACTCTACATAAAGGAAAAACATTCAATCTGAATGGTCTTGAGCATCTAATTATGATTGATCCATAATAGATTAATCTTGACCTAGGGGGTTTCATATCAAAGTTGACTCCTAAATCATATCATAGATCACCCCCAGTGTAATGTAATCACTTCTCATTTGGATAGCCACCTCAACTTGGAAGGGTCCACGTCTTAGAATGTCATTTTCTATTTACAAATATACTCGCACTCATGCGATGGGGTCTAGGGGTACATTATACAATAGGTGTATTTGACATTTGAATTAAAATAAGATGATATGCAGACCATCATTTGACTATTTAATTACTATAATCATCACACACACTAAATAAATAATTAAAAAAAATCTAGGCATACATAGGTCGGTTACTAGCTCAAGATCAGTCGATATAAAAAATTAACGTATAATAAAATTAAACTATGATAAATTTAAATAGTACAAGGGTGTTTTAATAAATTAAATGAATTTAAATAAAGTAAATTAATTTAAATTAATTAAAATAATTTATTATATCAGTTTCATTTTAGTTTAATTTTAAATACAAAAATTAAATTAAAACCATTAATTTAATTTATGGCTCAAATTAAATTAATTTAAATTAATTAAAATAATTTATTATATCAGTTTCATTTTAATTTAATTTTAAATACAAAAATTAAATTAAAATCATTAATTTAATTTATGGCTCAAATTAAATTAATTCTTCAGATTATAATTTTTTTTAAAAAAAATTAACTTTAATTAATTTAATTTAAAACTAAAATTAAATTAATTAAATTAATTTATTTAAAAATTATTAATATCTACTGGGACTATAAACATCACCACGAACCTTAGTGGACTGGGTCGTAGTCTCGTTGGCCGATTTGGGACTAGTAAACCCTGTGAAGGGGTATTCTGGCCTAGGTAGACCTATCTAAACCCATTTCGGGTTGATCAGACCCGCCCCAACCCTTTGGTGGGGCAAATCAGGTACGAAAAGACCTGTGTCACTAGAGGCAGGGGTTACCTCACTTGTGGAAGCTGTCTGATTCGACCACAGACTGTGGTGGGGCTAGGCACGATGGGGAAACATGGGGCGCAGGTCTATGGCGGCACCGAGAGACATAGGGAACTGTGGGGTCTCGTAGGATAAGGGAGGTGATGGCTTGTCAAGGAAGAGTGCAGCTGAATCAAGGTGGAAAAGTAAGCTTACAGGTCGATGGTGGCACCCTAGGTGGCCAGATTCCAGGATGGCGGAACGACTGGTAGCTTAGGAGAGGAGCCAATGCTATTACTCGACCAAATAGGAGATGGTGGGAGATGGGCTGCTCAGTATCCATGGGAGGAATGGGAGAAGGGGTTACAAAGTAGTTCTAGCTCGACTAGGATGGAGGGGTACCATCTTGATCATAATCTAGGTAGGGTAGAAGGAAGACCCACATGGGTCTCCGGTCGAGATTCCTTTTTTTTTACTTTTAAACCACACTTTACCATTTTTTTCTAAAGTCTTAAAGAATTTTACAAAAAAAACTAAAAATTTTGTTTTATTGTGAAAAAATAATAATATATTATGATATTATATTTTAATCCTTCTCATTTGTAGGGTCCCCATCAAAGAATCTCCGATGACCAGATTTTGGCTGATGCTTGGCTGGATTCCAGTATATCCCAGAACATGAGTAATATATACATATATCTTTATAACTTATTCTTAAAAAATAAATTAAAATTCAAAATCATTAAATATGAAAAACACCCTTAATATCCATAATTTTTTTCCAGATAACCATAACTTGGCCCTCCAAAATTAGATCAACACACGTTCAGATTAATTGGAACCATTTTAACACCCTCTACTTAAAATTTAATGAAATTTAATTTATATTGGATCAGAAAAACTACACATCACTCTAATATCAATTTAAGGTACCAGAGCATGCAGTGGAAGCGGTGGGTTGGGAGTTTTAAAATTTTTTATCACTAGAGAAAAAAAAACACTATCAATTCCTGCAATCCGGCCCCGGTACGATCTAAGTATCTCCTTTGATTTTATCAGAGCACAAAAATAAAACAAATGAATACCTCATTATGATTTGAAGTGCACAATTCCATTGTAAGTTGCTGACATCTGTTGCTTGAAGGATCTGGTGATGGATCTCTCTAGATCATCCACACATACTTCTTGAATCTATGCACATACCATTTTTCAGATTTTGGATATTAGCATGGATATCTGATGATCACTTCAACGTAGAGATGGTCTGCACAATCCTTTATCTTTAATCCGTGAAGATGATCTCAGATCATTCTCTCATTAAAGAAATTCTCTCTCTAGAATTCATGAGGAGAGAGGAGATCTCAATTCTAATTGATTGAATAGTCAACATGGGAACAGATTCTTTCCACTTATATAGTGGATATCCATAATACCCAGTTTGGGTTCTCAGCCCCCATGTGATAAAAATTCACTAAATAAGTATTATAAATAATTATGTATGAAAAAATAAACTATGCCATAAATATTATCTATAGTTTACCTTCATCCGTAATATATATTAAATATATTACATGATACGTATATTCCATTAACTCAACTCACATCTTCTGATAATATTAAATGAACCTGGGATATTAAATTAATATTCATTCATATAATATTTACCCTTGCCTTTACTTAATCACTTGTAAATACATGTAATAAATAAATCCAGACCAATTATTATTTACCTGAATACTAATTTATTTATTTATTTACCAGTGATCCATATATCTTGATAATACCCTAACCCCATGGTGGGACCCACCAAGTCCTATATTCTTATTCAACAGAATATGGTAGATTATCAAAGTGCTATTGTGTGTAAACTTCTAGGACCGTATCTCAATAGTAGTGAATAAAATTCACAGACTAAGAGAGGAGTCTAGAAACTCATCAAGACTCCTAAAGAGGTAAGGAAAATTCAGAACAATGACTACCAACCTAGGAATACACACTGTGTAATATAATCTTTTAGTCATCAATATCTCATAAAGTAGGATGCACACTTGTGTCATCATCCTTTACTTGATTTATTATTTTTTGATCAAACTGGATGTACTTACCATCAACTAACATGGCCATAGATTTATAAAGGTACCACCATCCTGATCAACTAGGCCTGAGATATCTCTTCCCCAACTCGGAAACAAAAAATCCAATCTTGATCATTCAACCAATGACATTCCACCAATGATGTACCCAAAACAAACTACCTTTCCACAAATGTATTATCATGTTTTTCCCTAAATCAAAGTACATGATCAAATGAAATAAATTGATAATGATTTAAAGTTAGGAGACCAATACACATGTCTATATATAGAAACAACCAATGACACCCGGAAAATGTGGTGTTCTTATTGGAAGCTCTATCCTCAAGATCTCAACCAGTAGAGATCACCAAGTGAAAACTTCATGAGAAGAATTCTAAATTATGATGATCCCCCATCAACTTATACTCACACATAAATTGTGTCCTGTTAGTATGATGTATCTGGACCATAGGACATTACTTAAAGATTACTGTCATAGTATCTCTAGGTTCTCATTATATCTTGGGATCTACTATAACCCTTTGATATGACATGGGATCTAAGGAAAATACCATTAATATGGTGAATGAAAAAGGATCAACCCTATTATGGAAAGATAAGAACATTAATATATAAAAAAATTTACACATGTAGTGGTAATCAAAGTACATCACAAGATTGGATTTAGGGCACTGAATTTTAATATTTACAACAAAAAACTCTAAAGTAATTAACTGTTGATTATCTAATATTTCATAAATTATAAGGGGGTTTATTTAAAAGTGTTATAACTAGAGATCTATTAATAATATAGAAAGATATATTCATAACCTCTTCCAAAAAATAAATCATAAAATCATATTCATTGTGTATGGTCTAGGAAATTTCTTGAAGAGTTATATTTATTATTTCTACTACACCATTATGCTATGGGGTCCTTGGAGAAAATAAGTTGTAACTATAACCATGTTGTGAACATTAAGATTCAAAATCTTAATTTTAAAACTCATGAACATGATCACTTCTTAAGTT
Organism: Viscum album; assembly: GCA_963277665.1. Taxonomy (NCBI): domain Eukaryota; kingdom Viridiplantae; phylum Streptophyta; class Magnoliopsida; order Santalales; family Viscaceae; genus Viscum; species Viscum album. The sequence goes on from OY728153.1 coordinate 1,241,218,724, forward strand.
ATTAATTATAAGTCCACTAAGTTTTTCTACATATTTTTTTTACTTGGAAAAATAAGAAAAATCTTCTCATTTGTGAGTTTTAAAGAATAACCAAGTGTATCTAGAAAAGTAATCTACTATAATAAAATAATTGTACTTACCATTTAGGATTTAAAATTTAGAATGTATAAACAAATACATGTGAACCAACTCCAGTGGTTGAGAAGTTAAAAATTCTTTCTTTTTTTTGAAATATATTTTATGTTGTTTCCTTTTTTGACATGGGTTACAAACTTTTTCTTTTGAGAATTATAGTTTAGGTAGTTTCTTAAATAATTATTTCCTATTTAGCTTCTTAAGTGAGTAAACATTTTAGTGGCCTAACATCATAGAAGAAATCCAAGAATCATTACAAAATCAACTTAAGCAAGAAATATTTTTAAAAAAATAAAGAATTCAAATCCAATTCACAAACATTATCATTTTGTAATTCAGTAAAAAATAAAACAGGATTAGAATCATAAAATTTTCATGAATTATTTTTAAACTTATCATGATATCAATAATCACATATCTAGGAGATTCTAAGTAGATTATACTTTAATCAATTTACAAATAAAACTTTAGAAATTAAAACAGTACTAGAGTTATTAATTTGAATGATTCAATTTTCTTCCTTTTGGAATTTTCAACAAAAGTGAAATGACCCCATATACTTTGATAAGGTTATTTATTATCAAATAGTTTCTATTCATATTTTTGGAACACTGACTGTTTAGACACTATAGGTGATTATTGGTACTCTTGAAGAAGGTTTCCAATAACAAAGTTTAAGACATAAATAATTTTTCCACCCATATTTTATTTGGTCTAGAAATGTTAGCGATAAAAGATTTAATAATACAAATTTGTTTTACTAGTTTCCTATAAATATATTTTAATCTCTTAGAAATATTTTTTTAGTTCTAGAAGATTAAAAACTATTTACATAAATAGAATAACTTAAATAATGAACAATTTTTTTCTTATAAATCTTGCTCTATCTTGGATGTTAACATATCCTAGTGGTATAATTGGGTGTGTTTTGTTTTTTAAGAATTTTGGTAAGAGTTTATCTATAATTTTTGAATCCTTCCAGATCTTTCAAAATTTTCTCATTGGAAATTTTAAGGTTATTTTTTCCTTTTAACAATTTAGAATTATTTCCTTTTTCTATAGAAAAATTATATTTAAAATGAATTATTAAGGCATGATATTTCTTTATACTTTTGTATTTATCCTTTATCTCATTAAACGTATCTTCTAACACATTATATAAATCAAATAAATCCTCACTTTTCATGTTTTCATCACTATTTTCATTCTCATAAATATTTTAAATATGATTATGAGTTACATGAATAATATCAAGTACCTCAAATGTGTTTTTTATGAAACTCATGTTATCTATATAATTTTTATCTTCCAGGATTGAGTTAGATTCACTTAAACTATATTCAGAGGTTATCTTGGTGGATTTAATAGCCTTTTATACTATTTACCTTTATCCTCATACTTTTACTTATACTTCAGTTTGGGACAATCATACTTGATGTTCCATTTAAATTTTCACTCATAGTTGGTTATTTCATTAGTAGAATCATCATTTTTCTAATATTTACTCTAATTTACTTTATTATCACACTTTCATCCATAGTTAGCCTTTTTTAAGAATTTATTCTTCTTATAGAATATCTTTAATAACCTGAATAAATGAGCATTTCCTCATCACTATCTGATGGTGATTCATCATCACTCAAACATCCATATTTGATCATTTTATTTAGCTTTGATTCATATATATTAAAGGAAATTTATTTCCTCTTAGATTCATCTCCTTTCTATTTGTTAACTTTCAATTATTCCTTATACATTATAAGATTTCCAATATTATCCTTTACTAGTAATTAAATGATATTACATGATTCTATAATTGAATCAAATGTTCCTCTTCACCTTCCTAGTATAAATCTCAGAAGTTTCATCACTTGATATTTTTATGCAATTTACTTCCTAAGTACATGCATTGTGTTCACAATATTGTTAAACCAGAGATACATGTTAGAAATAGATTAATTAGGCTGTATCTTGAATGGATCATATTTAATGGTATAAGTATTCAAACGAATCTCTTTAACTTGTGAGGTTACTTCATGAGATATAACAAGAGAATCCCAAATTTAAAAAGAAGCAGAACAAAAAGATATTATATTAACCTTTTCTTCTACTAAATAAAAATATAATGCATTTATTTATTTACAGTTATAGTCATAAGTGGCCTTAGTGGAATCAATCTAATAAGCTCTAACAACTTTGGGTATTTTATATTTTTCTTCAATAATAGTCCAAATATAAAAACCTATACTCTCTATATGTATTTTCATGTTGATTTTCCATTGAGAATAATTTGTTCGATTAAAACAAGGAGTCCGATTAGTGGAAGTTTCTTCTTGTCTATTTTTATCCATAAAGATATAAACTTAAATTTAACTAAAGTTTTATGATATTTTGGTAAAACTAGATCACTATAAAAAGTATTGTGAAATTTATATGATACTAAATGTTTGTTGTAGTGTAAAAGTAATAATGGAGTGAATTCAGATTCCAATTAAAAATTTATATTTAAACTATTTGATACTTAAATCCCCCAATATAATATAAATTCCCAATTAAGTAAAACCGTTGAATTATATAATTTTACCTTTATAAAAAATTCTCAAAATCTTGACCATAACCCAGTTAAAATATTTTTGAAAATAATTTAAATTTTGAAACTAATTTACTTGAATTGAACATCATATATAAAACACAAATTAAAGTCAAATATCAGAGTAATGTTTTTGTTATATATTTCAGAAAATAAATATCATTTTGTTTTAAAAGAAAGAAAAAAAACATAAAAATCATATAGAGGAATTAAAAAAGGGGTTCAATCTTAATCCAACACCTAATACCATCCAATTGGAAATCACTTAATTCCAATTAGTTTATTATAAAATAAAATCATCCATAACCTAGATTGAGTTTTATAAAGAACTGTACTCATACATTCTAGGATATAAAAAATCCTCTTCTATAGTTATTCAAGGGGTAAAATGAGTCCAGGTCACACACAACTTCTTCCATAACTATATGTTAGAGTAAAAATTATTATAATTTAATGAGAGTGTCTAACACTCTTTATTTAAGTACATGAGACTATGTTTTATAGATAATAAGATTAAAACAACACAACTCGATAAGTAAGCTAAAACAGAAAGAGAAGGGAGTAAAAAGTATGAATATTATATGTAGCTCATTCTTATCAACTTTTGTTTTTTATGAGTCCTTATATTTTTATTTGTAAGGGATTGATCGAATTTGTACAGAAAGTGTAGAAAAAAAAGTATCATTGAAGTCCTATAAATACTTAATTCTGAGTTAGACAATTGTTTAGTTTTTTTCCACAAAAATGTGTATCTCTATCAGTATCTAAGTATCACTATATTTATTTTTTATCATACAAGTGGTTTATATGAATTTATATAATTCCATAAGGTCCAATTATCCATTTCTAGAAAATAAAAAAAAGAGTAGAATCCTCATACTGAGAGATATATCTAGAAAGTCTAACATAACTTTAAAAACTTAGTGGAGTTGTTTAAGAATAATAATTATTAAATACACATGTCTCTGAATTTAATTTAATTCCTTGATCTAGATGTTGGAATAATTAAGTTTAAATTAAATTTTGAACAACTTCCATAGAAGTGGCATCTAGTGGTAGAAAGCTCTTGACAATTTTAGAATTGAACTAATGATAATTGTTTGAACTGGTGGAGGCTTATGGTGCTAGAAGATTTCAACTAATGGTATATATCCATGGAAGGTTCAATAATTATCCATTATTATTATTTTTTCTAGAAAATAGTTTAATATCACAATGCATGAAACTTATTAGAAATATAATAAAATTGGTTGGAGATCATTAAAATAAGGTGATGCTTAGAATAATCCAATAAAAATTATATCATTGTTGAGAATAAGTATCATCATCTTTAATGATGATTTTCCATATTTTTTCATATTTTCCTTTTCTTCCAATATTCTGCTTTATATTTATAAACCCAATTATGTGCTATCTCATGTGAACTTTATATTTAACTTGTCTTATTTTAAAAATAAAATTTTGTTACTATTTTTATTATGTGGGTTTTAAAAAAGTGTATTTAAAAATATTAAAATGTTTTTCCATACTTTCAAAATAAAATGTTTTATCTTACACTAAAAAGTTATTTTGATAACCTTTATTTCATTTAAAAGATTTATTATTCAAGTTTATTTTTCAAACTTAAATATTTTCCAAAGTTTTCACTTTACATTTTTGAAACATGTATGTTGGTGCCAAAATATTTGCAGAAGAAAAGGAGGAAAATAGAAAAACAATCCCAAAAGAGCTTCCTTGCGAAGCCCATTTGTGGAGCCTCACCCAGTACTATGGCCGATGCGAAGCTGAATCCCCCTTTGTGGTGGCTGCAAAGTAAAGAGGTGGGAGGCTCTGTAGTTACGACACAATTGACCAGAAGCTTCGCGCTACGGAGGGAGATGAATCGACCTCTATGAGCCTGTCGAACTTGATGGAAGCCTCCATGAACTACACACATATCACCCAAGAGAGATCTGTGCCAATGAGGGGATGAAGGCCAACTTCGCGGTTACAAAAAACTTGACGCAATCTGTGGATTCACACCGAGCCATCCCTGCTTCGCACTGCCTCTCGCCTATAAATACCAGGCTCCCCTTGAGCTAAAAGGATGGAAACTATTACCTTTAACCTTCTCATATTTCAAATTGCGAAGCACATTTTTCTCTATGAAACCTTGAAAAAATTAGCTCTTATAGGTACTTGAGCATTGCGAAGTATCCTTCCCTTAGCTCAAATATAACCCCTCTTCAAGCAGGGATGCCATTTTTGGAGCCCACAGGCCATCACAAAGGAAGGAGATCCCTAAGGGGACTCGGGTCTTTGCAAATCACTCATTTTTCGCGAAGTACCTTTCATTCCCATGTGAACCACATGCTAAGGAAGGACCACTGTTCTTTGCGAAGCACATTTCTTCACAGTGCTATACTTTTAAAGGTACCATTGCTTCATGAATTCCTACTCCAAGAATGAATTTACACTTCACAAATCACCCTTCATTTACACCCATGCCCTATGCCTAATCTAGGTCACTTCACTTCGCGAAGCATACCCCTTTGCGAAGTCCCTCCCCTACGTGGAGCACTAGAGCTTCAAAAGATCTTTCCGGTGAACCCATTTGCTTCACAAACCCTTCTCCCGTATGACCCTATAGGTTCATACAAAGTGATTTCAAGGTCCCTTGGGTGGTTCTTCATTTTGCGTTTCTTAGCCTCATGCTTCTTCACATAGGCATGCTAATGGATATTTCTTCTTCGCATAACTACGCTAATGTGGGCCCCTTAGTGGATCACTCCACAACACCCCCTCTTAGGGAATTGCTAATGCCTTCCCTTTCCCAAGGGTGAGTAGGTTTCAGTTATGTAAGTCCTAGGGGTGTGGAGTGAACCCTCCTCATCCGAGCTATATGAAGTTAAACTGCCAATCACCATAGTCCTCAGCACATGACATTAAACTATGGCCTTGCCCTATGAAATACACACAGGGTGCCCCATCTCGGACATTATCTATGCTCGCTCCTCTCCACGGGAGTGAGATATTCCTCACATGGAATGAGATCATCTTTTTTGGAGTGGAGTTTGTCTGCAGGGAAGGTAAACCATCCTGGTGTAAGCCCCAAGGCTTTCTTGCGGGAGGTAGCACCCCTGCTCCTCATCTCTTTTTTCATGATAAAGACCAGAGGAGAGATGGGCACAGGGACCTTCGTTACCCCATCCCTCTCCCTATGGGATTTTCCCCATGGGAATCCACCTTGGATTAAGTAACAATATCTTTCTCCCTAGGCTGTTAACCAAGTATAAGCCACTGTTTCCTATTTGGGCCACTAACCACGTGTAATCCCCACTTCACTTCCCACAGATGCACCTTTCGTGACATGATCATCAGGTATTTGTTGTCTCTTGTTTCCCACACCAAGAATGAATCACATGGTCTTAGAGTAATCATTGACCATGGTATCCTCCCATGGTCTTCCTTAGCTGTAAGACCCAAACCACCCCAAACTACGTGGACTTTGATCCTTATCTCCTATGCAAGGTATGTAGGAAGCCTCCCTGAGGTTCAAGCCCAACAACCATTTGTTTCAATTCCTTCACATCAGTTCAACTTCATCCCTCATGATGTTAAACTGAATACCTCATTCTAAACTAGGTGGAATTTGATCCTTGTCTCCTAGGAAAGGTATGTAGGAATCCTCCTAGAGGTTAAAACCCAACACCTACTTGTTCCGACCCCTTCATGTCGGTTCAGCCTCGTCCGACATGATGTTAAACTGTATGCCCCCATTTTGTCCTGCATGATGTTAAACTGTACCAATTTTAACTACATGGGCTTTGATTCTTGTCTCCTAAATAGGGCACATAAGAATCCACCCTGAGGTCCAACCCCAATCGATGGTAAGCTGTTGTGATCCCCAATCAACTGTAAGACATTGTGATACGCAATCGACGGTAAGTAATTGTGATCCTCAATTGAAGGTAAGTTATTGTCACCCCAACTAGTAGTAAGCCGCTGTCACCCCAACCATCGGTAAGCTGTTGTCGCCCCATTCAGTGGTAAACCATTTTAGTCCTCAATCGATGGTAAATCGTTGTAGTCCCCTTTGTTGGGACCCACATTTCTGGTATGTCCTAGTGGCATCAAACCAAACCGGGATACTAACCATGAGTAAGACCCATCATGTCATCAGTTCACTATCCTCTGTGCACACCCCGATTGCATGCCCCATCCTGAACTACATAGACTTTGATTCCCTACCAAGAGGATATGTAGGAAGCCTCCCTATGGTTAAAGCCCATCATTCATGTCCCATCATGGTATCTCTCTTAAGCCTATGTGTTTTGGGAAGGTCATGCCCTAACCTGGAGGTTCCACTTCCTCTGGGTCCCATCCATGAGTCCATTATTACGGGCCACCTTCTCAAGTGTCACATTTCCCCATCTTGAACTACACAGACTTTGATTCCCTACCACAGGGATATGTAGGAAGTCTCTTCAAGGCTCAAGCCCAAAATCACTACCTTCCTCACATCTGTTCCATCCCATTATCCATATACTCTCAACCATCCATTCCCATCCTAATTCTTATCTGGGCTGCCACATCCAGGTGAGATCATGTCACTCACTTTCTCACTGCTCCTAGAAACAATCTGGTAACTAACCACGTGTTATACCTAGTATCAGTGTTTCCTCCTAGGGTTGCACCCATTTGATCCACTCTTAGCAGTGTTCCAATTAGTCCAATCCATCTTCTTCAGATGTTAAACTCACGGAATACCCTGTGTTAAACATGGGATGATAAGGAAAACCTCAGAGACATGCCTATGACATATAATTCCCTACACTCGATTCAAGATGCCTTGAGATTCCACACCCTCAAGAAGCCCTATCATAAGGGGAAGAAACCCAGATGCATTAGTGTTATAGCGTACAAACATTCCAGTGATGTCCAAAGTGACTACTCCCCTGATCGAAGGTTTCTTCCCTAACCTGACCCCTTGTAATTTCCTGAGAGAAGCGGCGTAATTAACCAGCATCCATGAATAAATGGCACTGGGAAGAGTTTCACGAACAAAGTCTTAAGTTTATGAGGGAGACCTGGACTAGGAAACGAGTTCTAAGGGGGAATCCAAGAAAGGAGGAACCGACATCCCATTATCCCATTTCGACCAAGGAGAAAATATCCCTGAATAAGTGACGGATGCCGCCCCACCTTTGGAAAGCAAGAATGTGGGGTAACAAACAGTGTGCCCTCGACAGACAGATGCACACCCTAGAAAAAGCGTTGGAAAAAGAAATGGTGAACCCAACATGAAATTATTCTCTTCAATGTGGAGATTAGTAGAGTTTTAGACATCAGTGGATTATCATGTCACTATATCTAGTTATCCTGTGCTAGGTCTCATCAAGAAAATGGTGGGACTAGTGTAAAATTCACCAGAAATTGGGGCAGAGGAATGCTGGACATACCAGTCTGTGATGTTGTTTGCATGGATCATTCTTACCAATTATGGAAGATGGAATGGAATTGGGGAACTAGATTCTTCTTTCCTTCTTTTATTACTAATGGTTAAATCTCACTACTTTCTGCTTTTCAGGATCCAAGATGTCATGACAGGAAACCAATCACTTCCCACCCACCGATGTAGGGGTAGGGGAAACATCATTGCGACAATCCTACACGGGATCATCTCTCCTATGGAATCCTCCACATCCACGGCTACTGGGTGCCCACACCCCATATCCCCATCTGAATTCATTCAGAGAAGGGTGATTAATGACCTCGTTTGAAGATACGAGGAGGAGGGGATTATCCCAACCCAGGATATGGTCTGAAAAGGCCTAGAGGCTTCTACGTCTCATCATCACCGCCACCCCCATGGGCCACGTAGGGAGCCAATTCTCCCCACTCCAACATATAATTGTTTTGGGAGCCTCTCCCCAAAAGACATCGATGAATCCCTCCCCTACGCTAATGTGGTGATGGATGTCTAGGCCAGCCTATCCAGAATCCCTTTCCAGGGGCTCCCAAAGAGGGCTCCCACTAGGCCACATCCACACCACCAACCGACTCCACAGAATAAAGACTAGGTGAGCTATGTGCCTGCACCACTAGCCCCAGTCTGGTTAACCTGACACTAGCGTTGGGTGCAGGCTGAGGAGGACACCCGCCGAGGGGTGTCAACATCAACAGATACCGTGGACCGTGCCACCTCTGGCACATACAATCACTCCCCTGCTTATTCTGAGTAGGTACACTCATATGCCCATCCCGGATCAAGGGCCCAACCACCCCATGGGTAGGATGGGTTGACTCCCCTGGTCGCCAACATAGGTGGTGTTCGTCACAGGCCGACCCGCGGTAATATCATCCAGTATGGAGGTCCTCCTCATACCAGCATCAATGAGAGCGTAGGTCCTCCCCACTCCCAATATCGGTGTAGAGGTCCTACCCATGACACCATCAATATGAGTGAAGGTCCTACCCACTGCATTAACACCCAGTATGTAATCCTCTTACGCATCCATGACCTCATGTATGGAGCCTTTCCTTCTGTCATAGTTCATCGATGTGAAGATGCTACCCGTATGGTCAACTGTCAGCTTTGGGGGATTCCCCATGTCCTTATAGCAACCGATAAAGGTCCTCCTCATCCCATTAATTAGAGAAGCAGAGATTTTCCTTGCTTCATGGACACCCAACATGGAGGTCCTACCCATGTTCATCTCGACCAATATAAGGACCCTCCTCGTACCAATGTTGCCAAAGGAAATAAGCATGAAGGACCTGCCCATGCTCCTACCAGCTCTAGCGGAGGTCCTACCCACTCCATCAATTCCTGTGGAGACTCCCTCCATGCATCATCTAGTAGACATAGAGGTCCTCCCTGTGTTCCCTTCAACATTTTTCTAGGTTCTCCTTGCACCCCAGCTCATCCAGGAAGAATTCCTCTCCGTCCCCGCATTAGTTCGATCAATGGTCCTCCTCGAGTCAAAAAACTACTCTATCCCAAAGATCCATCCTAGGGTAGGAGGGAGGGTCTCCAAAAGAATAAAAATAATCTCGAGAAGATTTAGATTGTAACTAAACCTATCTATTTCTCAGATTCCGAGGCGAAATACGATTCGGTAATGGATCCCTCACCATGATACTCTATGTCAAGGGATGGGGCAGGAACGAGGCGTATTAGACTTCTCCTTCCAAAATGTGAGGTCCAAAATATTCCTACCTCCCTTCACAAATACATATAGGAGGAGGAATATTTAACCCCTTCCTAGGGCTTAGCCATGTAATCCTCCCTATCTCCAACATGGTCATTCTATACCTCAACCAGAGATCATGGAGATTTATTCTAGAGACCAGTAAAGGATGAAAAATAGCATGGACCACCATCAGTGACCGTAGCCCCTACGTCAGAAGCCGTGGTTCCAGCCCGTATTATCAAGATGTAGTGGATCATTCATTACATTCATCATAGGACAGCCTGAGATGCAGCAGCTTGTCAGCTCGTTTTCCGTATTCTCCACCAGCCATTATATTATCTTAGCAGTCCGCATTAGTTCCATTGATGATCCCACAACCACCCCCAGTTGATGAGTGGGGAAACCAAGGGCCAAATCCTGAGTCTGATCCAAGGAGCTTCTGGGACATCCTTTCAATGAATAATTTCCCAGAGATGTTCTGTCCAATCGCAACCTTAAACTTTAGTGTTCTGGAATCACTTACCCAGTAGAAAGTCACATTCTTTCGCCAAACCCACTGGGAAGCACACTTCCATATCTATTATCAGTGAATGGCTTACCCCAAGAGTCAGGCATACTTTGAAGATATTGACCAGCAATGTCGTATGGTTCACTTGGCTGCGATCCCTATGGCCCAGTGCCCTGATTCTCTTGGTCACCACTGGACCCTCCTACAACAATGTGTTCAGAGCTTTAAGTGCTCCACAAAATTATCAAGGAGGCTTCCCCCCATGTTCAGGTCCATGGTTGGGGGTAGTATGCTGCCCTCCATTTTACTCTTATTTGACGTCAACCCAAATTTCTGGGAAATATCGAGGATATGCCTCCAGGTAAAGTCACGATTAATATAGACGATTTATCAGAGGAAGAGACTAATACATAGCTCCTTGATGAGAACTTACCCCCTAGGGGAGTGCCACAATTATTGTATCTATTGGGAAGGATTACTCGCCTATAGAGAAATCTACTATATCTTCTCGTGCCTACCAAGGCATTAGTCCTCAAACAGAATCCCAATAAGATCAAGGATAACCTTGGGGATATCAAACCATCTAACCCATCTCGCTCAGTGCATAAGACAAATGGTGATCCCTAAAATTCCGCATTGTTCCAAGAAGATGATCGATGAACTCCTTGCTGAACATGCTATAGAGCGGTAACCAGACTAAGGTGATCCTCGGCCGGGGAAGTAGGGGAATGTAAAACATTCCCCTGATGAATTGCCTCCAAGTGACCCTGACCATCCTGCCCATGTAGACAGGATAGAGGTTAGAGCTTATGGAAGAGGGAGCGATATGTATCAAAAAATCCACCTGAACGAAACGATAATCCTCAAAACCTAGCTCAGGTTCCCCCACCCACTCCGCAGGTCATCCCACTTTCCGCTCCATGATCCGTTGAGCCTGCTTATCATGTTGAAGAACCTGCCAATGCCCTGGTGGTTATGGATCCTTTTCAAGATAGTAACCCCCTCCCAGATGACTTAATGACGACGCTCATTGCTCGCCTCAAGGCGTTGGAAAATTGACATGTGGTAATTCTGCCTGATGGAAATCCATATCTGGCATGGGTCGATGTTATTACGACACCCCTGAGTTTTGAAAACCCCACATTTTCACTTTTTAATGGTATGGGTGACCCACTGCAGCATTTGGACCACTTTATCTCGAGGAGTGGACCCATGCTGGGAACTCCGACACAACAAGATGCCACCAAACTCCAGTGTTTCTTACAGACATTAGAAGGGCCTGCATTTGTTTGGTACAACCAGTTACCCATTGGGTTGGTCACCAACTGGGAGGATCTTCATAGATATTTTCATTACCAGTTCATCTCTACCAACTGAAAGATGAGTATTGCAGACCTCTTCAAGTGTAAGAAAATTCCTGACAAGCGCGTCGTAGACTTTGTCGTATGGTGGAAAGGCCTCACCTACTCCCTGGATATGCCACTTACTTAGAAAAAACTGATGAAAATTCATGTGGGTAATGTCAAAATTGAACTGGTCCCCTCTCTCATTACTCAAAATTACCTTGGAAGATTCCTAGATTTCTTCGATAAGCCCCAATGTCTAGAGGAAGCCTTGCAGCAGACCAAACAGCCACGTCAATTGCCTCTCCCAATTTTTGCAAGAAGAGATGCTAAGGCAGATCCCACCATGGTGGAACAAATAAGGGCCCCCAGAAAACTGGAGTTATTGCCAATGGATCCACCTCCACAGCCTCACAGTGGCCTGCCACCTCAGGTGCTGCCTTTGACCCAGCAGTGCCCACCTCAGAATTGGTAGGAGCCCCCACGTAACACGCCACCACCACCTAGGTGAGATAACTAGGTTACGCCTCCTCAAAAGACTCCTATAGACCCTCGTCAGGGCCAGGATCCCAGACCCCCCTTCCCAGATAGGAGAAACCAAACCTAGTCTTTCAACGAGGCTCAGGTCCCTAGTCATTTCCTAAGTGCCTTGGAATAGGGGCTTCTATGGTTGCCTGAATATAGGAGGCCTGAAGAGGCGGATCTCACTGATCACCCCAATTACTTTTCCTATCACTAGATCCTGGGGCACACCCTAAAATAGTTCTATGTGTTTAAATACTATCTTCAAGACCAGGTCGATAAAAACAGTCATGTTAGGCCCAACTTTGGCATATGTGGCATGTGTATTCGTGAATCCAGATAGCGACAATGAAAATGAGGGTAAGTGGCATCAAATTCCCAACTGTGGGTCTCAAAATTGTGATGACTGGATGAATAGTAAAGTATTCACGCATTCCCATGGTATTATATGTGAATTTCTGAATGGACCCGAGCCTTCAGATGATGCCACGTCACCCATAGCCACTACTTATACATCAACGTCTCAGCCTCCCTCTTCTCAGAAGAGAAAGCATCAATGATGTAAGGGAAAAAAGTCCCCCACCGATGCCATCGTCATCCTGTACTCTCAGAGACTTCATGCCCCCAGAGATGGAGATTCCCCCCAGAATCCGTCCAGTGGTGGAGGATTTTTCAAGTGACTATCAAGGGTATGCTTTGGTTAACACCGTGGAGTCGGTAAAGCACTACATGATTCCAAATGACGAGGAATGCCAGAAGGATCCTCCCAACATCCTCATCCATCGCTGTCACTGATAGATCCATGACTATATGGGTCGTTAGAGTGACTCAATCAATAATTCCAGCTAGGATGTGTATGCCACTAAAACCGGATAGTAGGCCTAGCATAGCGCTCAGCACACGCAGCCTTCTCATCTGATATCATTAGGTCCACCATCACCGCCGTTTGTTCTACTTGACTAGGTATAGCCACCATGACCACACCATGATCAACCACATTCTGCTAAGGATTGGTCTCAATCATCTAGCCCACATCCGGTAGTCTCTCCATGAGCTTTGACTAGTGAGAAATAAGACATTTACAACACCAGTCAACCATTGGTTCAGCCGGAAGGGCCCATCATACCCCCTGCCATAGAATGACCTTCTGTAAGTATAAGTTCATGTGTGGAATAGAAGTATGATACCTTAAAAATCTTCCCAGCATTCCCGAAAGGATCTCTATCCTTGAGGCTCTTCACCTATCAACAGATATGCTTGAATCCCTCTCTGAAGCTTTAAGAAGCCCCCTCTAGTTTGAGATGGAAGTAGCAGCTGTAGAAGCCTTCCATGATGAGGTAGGCAAGCATGAAAAATTCCATACCATTATCTCTTTCTTTGGATAAGATGAAGGATCTCTTATACAGGGGCACATCTGCCCATTGTACATCACTATTCACTTCAACGGAATGAAGGTTCATCACTATCTCATCGAAACGGGCTCTGGGATCAACCTAATACCAATTTGTACACTTCAAAAAATGGGGGTGTCTAAGGATGATCTAAGTCCCTCTAACCTAAAAATTCAAGGTTATGATAGGACGGAACAAACACCAGTTTTCAATATCCGCCTGAAGACCCAGTTCGATGGCCTAGTTTCTAGCACTGAGTTCATGGTTGTCTCATAGGACATCGCTTACAATACGTTGATGGGTATTTCATGGATTCACTTTCATGTGACAGTTACTTCATTGTATCACTAGTTCCTTAATTACTCCCTTAATGGTCGAGTGTGCGTGCTCTAAGGTGATGTGTCTCCCTTTGCCTCTTGTGAATCCCGCTACCTGGATGCTAACTATTACATGATCAAGGACAAGAAGATTCAGGCTAATGATGTTGAACAAGCTATGACTACAACCGATATGTGGACAAACTTGGATGATGCCTACATTTTTATGATCCACCGATTGGAGGATACGACCCCAGATTTGGGGCAATGTTTTGTTGTTTCTGGAACAATGGGGAAGCACATTCCCAAGTATGGGGGACACCGAAAGATCACCTCATATTCCTATATAAATCAGGCCTACGTTACACTATTGTTTTGATATCATCAAGCATGGTCCCTTGGGCCGAATACCAGATGGGATTGGGTCGACAACCTTCATCTCTATGGTTTTAGAAGCAAAAGAGCCTCCCGATGCGGTGTCCACCGTCGCTCAGGCCGATATCAGCTACCCATCATGATCTTTCGACTTGGAGGAATCTCCTCCCACTAAGGATCCCTCCTCTTTAAGCAAAGAAGAGGATTTGGAAGATGCACCTCCTGATTTGAAAGAGGGTGTCTCCACCACAGTTGTTGAATTGGTACAGGTGAACCTTGGTAGTGAGACATATCTGAAACCCACATTGATCAATGACACTATGCCTGTTGAGAAGCAAAAAAAATATGTGGAACTCCTAAAGCAACACCATGATGTATTTGCCTGGAGTTATAATGAGATACCATGACTAGATCCTCAAGTCATCGTCCACCGCCTTGGTCTCCCAACAAATCATCATGGGTTCAAAAAACCTCCCAGAAAGATGCATCCTTCTCACTGGTCCATGGTCGAGGTCAAGGTTGATAAGATCATCAGATCCAATTTCATCAAGGAGGTCCAGTAGCCTAGGTGGTTAGCCAACATCAACCCCATTAGAAAGAAAAATGGACAGATCAGGGTTTGCATCAACTTTCAAGATCTTAATTATAACTATCTAAATGATGACTTTCCCCTTCCTATGATGGAACTATTGATTGATGTTATCACTGGATTTAATGCTCTCTATTTCATGGATGGATATTCCAGGTATAACCAAATTTGAATAGCCCCCGAGGATGAAGATTCTACATCCTTCAGGGCACCACACGGTACTTTCTGCTACTAGGTAATGCCCTTCAGTCTAAAGAATACAGATGCCCCCTATCAGCATTCCATGCATTGAATATTTAATCTAATCCTTAGGAAATTGGTGGAATTCTACGTGGATGACCTGGTGGTCAAATCTTGCCAGTGTTAGGACCATCTCAAAGACCTTGAGAAAGTGTTTGGCTTCCTATATTCTCACTGTATGAAGATGAACCCATTAAAGTGTGCCTTCGGGGTCACCTTTGGAAATTTTATCAGCTTTGTTGTCAGATATAGGGGCATTGAGATTTATCCAGAAAAGATTAAGGCAATCATTTAGATGTCTCCTCTGAGAAACATTCAGAAGATTTGGGACATTCAAGGCCACTTGTCCTACATATGCCGATTCATCATGAATTTGGCCGGAAAGTGTAAGAACTTTTCTCATATCATGAATAAAGGCACTATTTATCAGTGGGATGAGGAATGTCAAACTTCTTTTGAGAAATCAAGCAGTACCTATTACAACCTCTGGTCCTGATGCCACCTGTTTCTGAAAAGCCCCGGGTTCTTTATGTGACCGCCCATGAATGATCTCTTGGAACCCTTATAGCCCAAAAGAACAACGAGGAAATGGAGAACAGTCTCTACTATCTCTACCGCATGATACTCGATATAGAGACCAGATAATCCTCTTTTGAGAAGAGATACCTTGTGTTGGTATTCGTAGTGCAGAAATTGTGACATTACTTGCAGCACCTTGAGATACAATTAGTGTCCCGCATGGATCCTCTAAAGTACATCCTGAACTTCCCCATGTTGACATGATGTCTAGATTGGTGGGAAGTGATCCTCTAGTAGCTAGACATAAAGTTTGTCCCCTAGAAGTCTATTAAGTGGCAGACATTGGAAAACTTCCTTGCTGCTCATCTATCTCCAGCGGACCAGTCCCTGGATCTTGATTTTTCTTATGAGGCAATCCTCTCGGTAAAAAAATCTGTTCTGTGTTATCAAATTCACTTTGATGGTGCTTCCCAAAGCCCTATTGGTAGAAGACTCAATGACCCCAAACTCAATAGAGTGGGCCTGGGTATCATCTTCATCACTCCAGCAAAAGTTGTTCTGCCATATTCATTCTTGTTGTTAGAAGGATGTACAAACAACGAGGCAGAGTATCAGACCCTCATTACGGGCCTCAAGCTGGACCTCGATATAGATGTTCCCCACCTACATGTGATAGGGGACTCCAAACTAATCATCAAGAAGATCAATGGTGACTATATTGTTAGGAATCCAGAGCTCGTACCACTTTTGGAACATACCATCTAGTTGATGGCCCAGTTCCCATCTCGGCCAGAGGTTACCCATGTACCTAAATCCCAAAACGGCCGAGCCGACACCCTGTCCAGCCTAGCTATATCTCTTATGAAGCTTGATCATGATGGTTTGATTATACATGTGTCACACCAGAGATTCGTCTCCCCCATAACTTCAAACGATGAGGATAACCCATAGGTAATCCACCTTACCCTCGGTGCCTCCACGTTAGGATCCCTAGGCCCCCATTTAATAGTGTTGAAAGTGACTCCCGACTAGAGGACCCCCTTTATCGAGTACCTCTGGTATGACTGTATCCCAGAAGATCGAGCCAAGCGTGAGCGAATCCGATGCGGCGCATTGCAGTTTACCCTCCAGAGTGGTCTCAATCTTGAGCAGATACTCTTCAATAGTGGGTTTGATGGGGTTCTTCTATGTTGCATTCAAGGAGGTGATATTTCTCAGCTCATGAAAGAGGTTCATTCCAGTTCCTGTGGGACTCATCTGACTAGGCCAAAACTATCTCACCAGATCCAAAGACTGGGGTATTTTTTTCCCTCTTTGATTCATGACTGTATCGAGTTTTCCAAGAGGTTCCATGTTTGCAAAATCCATCATAATTTTGTGTATCGTACACCATATCTTCTCCACTCTACCAAGTACTCTTATCCCTTCGCCTTTTGGGGACTCAATGTCATGTGACTATATCCACTGGAGATAACTCGATAGTGCAGGTTCATCATGACCACTACGAATTTATTTTCCAAGTGGGTAGAGGAAGTTCTACTCGAGGAGGTCAAGGACCATTCTATCATTGAATTTGTGAGCACCAATATAATCTACCAACTTTGAGTCCCTCACGCTATCCCCATCGATAAAAACACCAAATTCCAAGAAATCGAACTAAATAAATTGTATTACAAGTAAAACATTTGTTCTAACCATACCTCTCACTATCACACACATGAAAATGGGCAGATCAAGGTGTTCAACAAAACCCTCTCTAACATCCTATAGAAAATGGTTGGTCAGAACAAGAATAGTAGGCAAGACAAACTCCCCAACACACTCTAGGATTATCGGAGATGTCTTGCAATTCCACCCAGGTGACCCCATACTTCTTGGTGTACGGAATAAAGGTCGTCCTACCCATCAAGATTCAATTGCCTTCATTACGCACAATTGTCTACGATCAGAAAACACCAGATAAGGTAGTTGAAATCTATCTGTCTGAATTGGAAGCACTCGATGAGAACAAGGTTTGTGCCCTACATAATCTAAAAAGGAATCAGAACAATATAGCTAGATCTTTCAACAAGAATGTTCCCCTCTAATCTTTCTTGCAAGGTGACCTAGTGTTGGCCCTCAGAACACCAATGATACCTAGTAGGAAACCATCCAAGTTGGAGCCCAAATGTAAAGGACCTTACATCATTCACAAGGCTTACCCCAGTGGAGCATACTCCCTAGTTATCATGGATGGTGAGAGTATAACTCCTCCCACTAATCCCAAATTCTCCCAGCAGTATTTTTCCTAAGTAAGTTATGGTCCTACATGACCTTAAACTATTATGTCCTTCATGACATTAAACTGCTTTGTTGTCCTACATGACATTAAATTGTGTGTTGTCCTACATGACGTTAAACTGTATCTGGTCCCTCATGACTATAAACTATGATGTATTCACCGTACGATGTTAAAATGCATGATCCTTTCAAGCTGAAAGACGTAAAACTACCCTGAATTTGTCTTGTATGATAATAAATTACAAGATGGTCGGAGATTCACAACCTTAAACTAATATCTCCCCGTATCCATCATTCTGTAATACATTAAACCGCACCTTCAAGAACTACGTATGGCTTGATTCCCATCCTGGTGGGATACGTAGGAATGCTCAGACGCCTCATCTTAGAGTCCAACCCCCAAAATCTTCTCTTTGACTACCCCCTGGGAGTAGTTCTCTTGGAGGATCCCGCATTATGTAGTGTAGGATTATTTGGCCCCCACTAATGTCAGGATTACGATGATCTCACTATATTCCCATCATCATTCTTCTATCACGTCCTCACCAAATTACGTTAAACCGTATAGCCATTTCAGAACTATGTATGGATTGATTCCCATCCTCATGGGATATGTAGGAACGCCCATACATTTAATCTATAGGCCCGTCCCAAAAATTTAGGATCTCCCCTTAAGTCTTAACACACGGTGTGGTGTAGGCTTTTCCCTCATTCACATCAAGTTCATCATGACCACACTATGCATCAGTCTTCCTGGAGATCTCCATCTCTTTCATCATCCCGCATGATGTTAAACTGCATAGGTGAATTCATGATTCAAAAAATTCATTTATTTGGGTCTTCATCATCTTTCTCATCCAAAAGGACCCCCAAACGGAATGAATGCTAGGCCCTATGGCTCTACTACTATTTTGGGACAACGTCCTAGAGGATTTTGGATGACAGTTTGATACAAGTCCCACATTGTGAATATGGTCAGCAGTCGACTCTCATTTTGTGTTCCCATTCCAGGTCACAAGATGTGGATGTAGTGTTTCAAATGTGGTCAATATACATCCTCCATCGTTGTCACCACCCCTATATTTCCGAAATATTGGGTGTAATGATACATTTTATCCTGCTATCCCTTAAAACATTAGTCTGCCTCGAGTAGGAGTGTTAATTTGGTCAGGATCGACCCTACCTAATCTTCTTCTCTCATTACCGTACCTTTATAAGTTGGGGAGAGCCTAATAATATTACTTGTTTCCCACACTGAGCATTGATCATGTGGTATTAAGATATTTGGTAAGGAAATAACTGCATAAAGGGTCATGTATTTATGGTCCGAGCCCTATGACCTTTAACTAAGATCACCATCGTCCTTACTGCAAGATGTTAAACTATGAATTGACTGGGACTTCCCGTCTTAGATCCCTCGAACTTTTTAGCCACTGGCCCAAGTTCTCATTTAGGATTGTACATTGTGGTATGGTCTTATATAATCATTCACGTCATGTTACTCTCCATTCCATACACATTCCTCATCAATATACCTTTCCCCCCATCTACGTCCTGACCATATGATGTAAAACTGCACAAGATCTTCCAAAACTACGTTTGGCTTGATTTCCATCCACATAGGATACATAGAACCACCCATACATTTAGTCTTTGGGTCCATACCTATTCCTCGGGAGGAGGTATGTGGTGTGGTATTGGATTACATCTTCATTCACGTCGTGTTTGTAACAACCACGCCACATACCTCTCCCTATTGAGAGATCTTCCTCCCCCAGTTTTACACTCATCTTTTCGAGCCGGTTGCTCTTGTGTTGGGCCCCTCAACCCTCTTTGGCAGTTCACCAATGTGCCCAGGAGCACTCTGGTTTAGGTCTTAGAGTGTTGAATTCTACATATACATGTTATCTTCCATTTTCATGCTTCATGTTCCCCTTCATTTGGGATTTCATAATCTTTCACATTCGAAAGGACCCCTGAACGACATGGATGCTAGCCCTCAGGGATCTCCTACCATCTTGGGCCAACGTCCCAGAGGATTTTGAATGACAATTTGATACAAGTACCGTGTTGGGAATATAGTAAGCGATCGATGATCAACTATTTTTTTCCATTTCAGGTCACATGATATGGATGCAGTGTTTTGAACATGGTCAACAACTATCCCCCATAGTCATGCCATACCCATCAAACCCTAAATATTTTTCGCATGATTCACATCCTTTTTTACTCCATCATGTCTAAGTGGAATTTTGACACTCTTGTTGTTATCCCTCAGTGCGTGTTTGTGCATTAGGAGGACAAAGACACGGTGATGCGTCATTCAGGGCTCCATACCATTTTCCACTATTCATGTATTCCACATATTGCAAAGACCTTCTCCACCCTTGTTTCCCATATCGAGCATAGCTCACGTGGGCTTAGGTATTTGGTCGAGGTTTGCGACCATTTGGAAGAGTCTCGGTTATCTATAGGCCAAGATCTAAGATATGAAACTAAGATCTTTCTACATATTTTTTGCAAGGTGTAAGAACCTCATCTCCCAGAACTACATATAGATTGATCCCCGTCATCATTGGGTATGTAGGAATGCCTGGGCATCTCATCTTTGGGTCTAGATTAGGTTCCACTAATTACCTCTTCCGTTTAGCCTTTTGGACCTGAATTTCATAGGATTGCGTGGTGTGGTTTGGGTTTATGTCCTCATTCATGTCGGGTTTGTAATAGCCACACTACACACTCCCCTTCTAGGAGCTATTCTCTCCTAACTCTTGTCCTGCATGATGTTAAAATGCACCCTCAAAACTACGTATGGCTTGATTCCCATACTCATAAAATACATAAGAAAACCTAGAAATTTCATCCATGGGTCCAACCCCATATTATTTGACCTTTTCTAGACCCTTGGCATGAGGTTTCTTCACCATAATTTCACATGGTGTAGTGTGGACCTCATCCTCATTCACGTCTGATATGCTTTATCACACCATGTGCATTCTCCCCTAAAACCTCATTTATTCTGTATGCGTCCCAACCATATGACTTTAAACTATTATTCCTAGTATCACATGACTTTAAACTGTTACATCCTTACTACAAGAAGTTAAAATTAAAGGGTTGGTCCTATCATACAACCCTAAACTATGACATTATCGTCCTGGCTACACGAAGAAAAACGACACTGCATTGGGATGTCCTCACTCGGGGGGACATCATGTTTGGTAGTGGTTATCTACCATACCATTTTTCAATTCCTTCATATGGATTGATTCTTGAAGCGATGCCTATATTCTCTGTCCTAGGTTTATCGCTTCACAAAAAAACACATCCATATTAAAGGACAAACAAGATATATCAAATGCTGCTTCTTTTAGTGCATAGGTCAAAACCACACGACAATATTTTACATGGAATTGGTACCCTACCATGACACCTCTAGAATCATGTGCAGCTTGATCCCCCTCATAATGGGGTACGTAGGAACGCCCATGCACTTTACCTTGGGCCCAACCAACTTTCATTCTTGGTCCCTCATCCTAAAACCACCTCAGGGAGCACATGTTGATATGGACTCCTACTGTACTCATTCACGTTAGGTTTTATAATTACCACACCACGTGTCTCCCCATTCCTTTCCATCTATGGTCCGAGCTCTAAGACCTTAAAACTAGGATCTCTCCATATCCTTGCTGCAAGACATAAAACTGCACGACACCCCCCAAAACTACGTGTGGATTGATTCCCATGCTCATGGGATATATAGGAACGCCTGTAAATTCTGTCTGTGGGTCCATCCCCATGAATCTTAAATCCTATTCCCCTTTTTTCATCCTCTTGTCCCAAACTCTTTTAGGATCATGTGGTGTGGTGAGTACCTATTGGGTTATCATTTATGTTAGGTTTTTCAACAACTACACCATGGAACTCCCTTTTCTTTTCCCAACCTGGCATGAATCCCACAACCCTAAACTAAGATCTCCCTATGGGAGTTGTGCATCGGGTGGTGCCACTTCGCCACCTTGCGCACATTACATTAAAAGAGGTCCCCTCTTGATGGTCCAATATATGACCTTAAGTTAGGATCATGCAACCACAAGACCCTTGTCCATGGAAAGGGATCAACCTCTTCTAATACATCTTATTGGCATACTCGAATGCATTGTGGAAAAGAACCCAAAGTGTGGAGTTTTTATACGGACATTACCTCATTTTGTGTTCACAATTCATGACCCCTTTATTTGGATCATCACCCTCTTACACATCTAAAGGGACCCCCTTTACGGCCAGGTCTCATGCCACATTGTCTCACCTACTGTCTTGGGCCAAAGCCCCAAAATACCCTAGACAAAATTTCACAACAGGTTTCGTGTTTTGAACATAGTTAGTGTTAAACCCCTATTTGTCTGTCCCCATGCTAGGCTAACACAAAATGGATGTTGTGTTTCACACGTGGTCAATAGTTATCCTTTATCATCACGCCACCATCATTGTGATCCAGATCTCAGGTGCCGTGACTCACATATTTCCACTCCCTTATGTTCAAGTGGAATTCCAACACACTCGGTTCTACCCCCCTCGTGCATGTATGTGTGTTAAGTAGGAAGGTTAGTAATAGTGTAACATCACCCACCTAGTGTCCCATCGCTCCTAATTTGTGGCTCCCTACACCAGGGAAATCCCATCGCTAATCCTTGTTTCCCACATCGAGCACGACTCACGTGGTCTTAGTAGTTTTGGTAGGGTGTGTATTGGTTCAGCTGTGCCACATAGGCTTTTTGTCCCACATGACATTAAACTATGATCCCAGAATTACATGATTCTTGATTCCCATCTTGATGGGATACGTAGGAATGCCTGAACACTTTTCCTCGGGCCCATCCTAACTTTCACTTTTGGTCCCTTGACCTAAAAAAACTTCTTTTGGGGATGCGCGGTGTGGTATGTGCTTATGTCCTCATTCATGTCGGGTTTATAGATAAAACATCACGTAATCCCTTTTTGGGATCTTCCCTTTCACTTCCCATATTGCTATATGAAGTTAAACTACATGAGTATACATGTCCTCGATGCATGACATTAAACCAAAACTCTAACCTAAACAAGTTCAGGATGTCGCATATTAATTATGGGATGCGTCAACTTACTTTCCAGAGAGGATTCCCTCTACCAGCATTGGTCTCTAACCATGTTGTGCTTGAGAAATACATTTGGTTTGATTCCCATTCTTATGGGATACGTAGCAGCGCCCAGGCAATTTGCCTTGGGACCAGCCCCAAGTCCTTTAAACAATGTGAACCTTCCTCACCATACGATGTTTAAACTACGTGTCTATCGTCATTACTTGTATGATGTAAAACTACATAGAATTCCAGGTCCTTACCAGATATGTCCTATTTGGAAGTAGGTATGATCCCTGATAAGACCGATGCACCCACCTAATGTGTTTTCACCATAGTGGTTTAATTTCAAGAGTGCTAAAATCCATTTGAACAACCCATCACTCCACCCTTCATGCTTTTCATACCCCTTATTTGGCCCCTCATTAAATTTCATGTATGAAGAAAATTCCTAATAGTATGGATGTTCAGCCAATAAATCACCTACTGTTCTAGGACAACGTTCTGGAAGACTAAAGGATGAAATTTTGAGTTGGGCCTCATGTTTTGAACATGGTCAGTAGTCGGCCCTCATTTGTTATCCCTATTTCAGTCTAACACAATAGGGATACTGTGTTTCAAACACAATCAGTAGTTATCCTTCATTGTCATGCCATCCCTACAGTGTTCTGAATTTTGGGTATTGTGATTCACACCTTCCACTCCCCTCTATTCAGATTGATTCTAATGCCCTAGGTGTTACCCCTCTCGTGCATTAGAGAACATTGAGAGAATGGAAATTCAACTATTTTGAGAACCTCATCCTCCAGTCAGGCCTCACTCTTTCTTTCCAGAAATCTGGATTGGTTTTTCAAACCCTGGATGCCAAAATCTTGGTTGGCACTCTCATATTCGGATGGAATAACGAAGCAGTTATCCCTTGTTTCTCACATCAAGCACGACCCACATGATCTTAGGGATTGATCACTGGATATTTAATGAATGTGATGGAAATGAAGTAAACCAAAAAAAATAACAGAACTCGTGTATGAAACCATCATAAAAGATCAAAGCATGAAAGTACGTTTAAAATTTTACATGCATTACAACACCCAAGGCTCGACCCCTCCCATGGATGGGTTGAACTCTTCAATAGAGAGTTCCAGCTCGGCCACTATCTAGCTTATGGTGTCCAGGATCTTCTATTACCTGTTTAGCTCCCACTTCTCCTAGTAAGTGATAGGGTTTAGTTCATCAGCTGTGATTCAGGCCCTCTCTTTGTCGGTTCAGATGATAACAATCTCCTCATAGGCTCACTTCATCCATTTTTAGCCTCCGCCAACTGGCCCTTTAGGCACGACATGAGCTTCGATTGTGAATTGAGGAAAGATAAGTACGCATTCGATCGTGACCACAACCAATGTACATCACTTTCAGCCTCCTAGAGCCTCTTGATTTTCACTAAATTTCTCCGTTTCTAGTCCACACCAAGGCCATGATCATGCTCCCAAATCTTCTTCACCATGAAGTCTCAGATGAGCATATGAGGACATTGGGAATCCATTCCTCCAGTGCATAGTTCACATAGCCAAGAACGAATCCTCCATATCTAGTCTATCCATTGCACTTGAGGGGTCTCCCCGATGAAGCGCTTGATCAGATTCCATGACCAGTGATGAATGATTTTGCTATCTTCTTCATCAGAAGCCATCTCATCCTGGTCCGTGGGGTCAGAGGGTTCATAGGTAGGGAACACCTACAAGAACTCATCAACAGGATCTTCATATGGCATCTGATCAGGTAGGTCAGGACCCATGTCTTCTATTTGATCCTTATTTTCGGACTCTACCTAAATGATTTTAGGATCATTCCTGTTGACGGTCCCACCTGTGATCGAGAGCATTGCAATTTGGTCAGCTCGGGTGTCCGCTTCCATGACCACTGACGTTCCCCTAGGAAAGGCAGTTCTAGGATCTCCAACCAACCTCTCCAAGGAGGACCATTCCATTTGAATAACTATGCATAAAAAAGTGCACAAACATTAGTTAACCTGATCAATGGATGATAGTTATGAATTCTATTAAGAATAACTATAGAGATCAAATAGTTGGTCTCTCCCCTGAGGTGTTTCCATTGGGACCCCGAGGTGTGGCCCTCTGTATATGGTGAGGAAGTCTGAAGGTTCTGAGGAGACCAGCCTTGGTGTTGTGGCCCTTATGGGCATGATAATAGCTATTACCGTGAGCTCAGATTCCAAAGTTCCAACAACTACATCTACTATTGGGCGGGAGTGGGTTTTTCATATGAAGCCCTCCTGTACAGGTCATATTTTAGTTGAGAAGTACTAAATGACCTGAATGAAAACTATGAGGAGTTGGTTTAGATTTTACCTCAAGGGCCTTTGCAAACTCTTCCGACTCCAGGTATGAGTTTTTGACCTCACCCTCTTTTAGATGGATCCCTCCACTAGCCACCCCCCAGGAGAAATCGTCTGATTTTTCTAATAGAGGGAAGCGTTCTCTCAATTATTCATCCGACAACTAAAAAGGGGCCATTCGATCGAGCAACACTTTCAATCGATCTGTCATTAGGTGAAAAGCACCCTACGAGTGCACAAATTCCTCTATCTCGGCAAGGTACTACTCCCCCTCTTCCCTGGATACCGCAATGCTGGCCCTGACAGGACCAATCCCCATCAAATCCATCGTGATATGATTTAGATGTTGCGACACCTCGAGAGGGTTGATGAATTGTTTGTTGACATCCCAAATGTCCCATTTCTCCAGGAAGACAACATTCTTAGGCATGTCTATATGGTGTAGTCGATTACCCATATCTTGGGTGGTTATTCTATAGAACCCCCTAGGTGGTCTCCCCTTCAGATATCTTTTCTCCTCTGGGACTGCCAGGTCCGCCTCTACTGCTTGCCTCTTGATTAGTGTGGGTCTCACCGCCACTGTAGCCTCGCCACCATGGGATGTCCTCACCGCCTTCTGGCCCCAACCTTGAGGTTGATGGGGGACCCCATCACTGGCATGAACGTTCTGCTGCTTCAGCATCTCCCCCGAGTAGGCTGCCTCCTAGATCTTAGCGTACTCCTTCACCAGACCGTAGATCGCTATGGGTAGAGGCAAACCATTTCACATCTTCCCATCCTCCCTTGTGAACATGAGACACATTTTCCTCATAACACATGGATGATCCTAATGGTTCACTCCTAAGTAGACCTGTGGGGTCAGCCACTAGATGCACAAGAACTTCCTCGCAAAATGGTGTGGGGGTGTATGGCTCGCAGAGAGGCTCGTGGTCAACCCATTCCACTAGGACTCCACCCCAAAAAGCAAGGAGGTAGGACTTATGCTCTTCCATTCCCTAGAAATAATCAGTGAACATACCTGTTGGAAATGGGAACAGGTGAAAGTTGAACTTTTCCTCCTTCCATATCCAGTTCAGCACCAACTGCAGGGTCAGCTTGGTCAGAAAGCTCCCCACTACGTTTAGAATAGATGGTCAGAAGTCTGAACCTGGATGGGAAATGGGGTTAAGATATTCATAGATTCCCCTAACATGCACCTCTATCCACCCATATAGAAGATGGAACAACCCAAATATCCTCTATGGATTCTTCCCTACACTGAAGTGCCACAATACCTTATACAACTTGGAGGGAATTGGGATTCCCAGGTCGACACGCTCCCCTATTACCAATGTGAATTCCATAATGAACGTGCTCGGTCATATGCCCATGTTTTTGTCCCTCAATAGTAGAATCCATCCACAAACAATTGCCGAAATGAATGCAACCAACCTAACCAACAGTTGCTAATCAGTACTAACACTGAATCCCCATGTCTTCCATTGGCTTTCCTCCAAGAGTCTCCAATATGAGTTCTCCTTTTCCATGATGAACCCCCTTTGGGCAGGTCCAAGGCCTCATGGGAAACTATTTATCTTCTTTAGAATTCATAAATTGCTAGAACCACTGCTTAAAGTGGAAATCCCTCATTGACTGTTTGTCCTCCCCCAGCACTAGGTCCATCAATGCCTTTTCCAGTAGTGACATTTTCTCTGAGTCTTCTCATGTATTCATAGCAGGAAGGAACTCATCGTACATTTTCCCAAGTATCGGAACCACCTAGATTTTCTGAAAGTCCCAGAGGCAAATACCAACCTCCCTATGGTGAAGATGAAAGGTATTGGTCCTCAATGATCACCTACTCAGCAACTCCGGCATCAGCTGCTTCGGCTGGTAGATGTGAAATTGGGAATCCCAAACTGCCTCATATAGTCCCACTCGCCTCATCTCAACCTCGAACTCCTTGTACAAGGCACATACCCAGTAGGACCATGCCTAGTCATCCATGAAGTTTCTACCCTGGCACAAATCACACTTATCAATCCACCCCTTCTCCGGGTTCCCTAGGGCCACCTTCAGAATGGTGTGGTACAATGAGGGAGATACCTCTATTTGTAATTCCTTCCCATCGACATTGTTATTGTGGTTATACAAAAATTTAGTGTTGACATGTGTGAAATCCTCCCAAGTATGACTGTCAACTGCCCTGAACCACTGGAACATGCACGAAGTACTTCTGAACCAGTAAGCCAGCTCATCCCTACACGATTCAGGAATAAAAACATCACCCCTCAGACCAAATCCATACGGAGGCATCATTTTTCATAGTGGGTAGTTATTTTGACCCTCTGATAGTAGATCCACTAGTGATTCATGGTATGAATGGCTCTGTACATATTTCTCAATACCCAAGTTACTCACCATTTCTTCCCTCCAGGTAGCATCCGTAAGGACCCCCTGGAAGATTCATGGTGAGCCATTCAGTCTTCAAAGTTTTTGGTTTTTTTTGATTTGGTTCGTGGAGCTTGTTTGCAAAGATCATTCGTGAAGCACGTTCATAGAACTCAGTCGCAGCAAGAGGTCATGGAACCTTTCCACAGACCTCACAGACGTAAGCCGCAGAGCACACACTCACAGAGTCAAAGGACTTGCTGTGCACCGTGAAGCTGAAAAGGCCCAATTCACAAAGAGAAATCATAGAGCATGTAGGGATTCGCGAATCGAGATCACAACCACCAAGAATGTGAAGTTAAGAAAGGAAAAAATAGGGGTCAACCTTTTATATTTATAGGTGATAACCCCCCTTAGCTTAACGACACGCCTAGCTATGGAGAGCTTCGCAGTTCTCCCAACCTACGCATCACCTCCCTACATCGCGACCTTACTTCACGATCTTACTTTGCGATTCACCTAACCATTTTAGCGATTTACCCTTAGAATTTAAACCTCATTTTCTCCAAGTATGATGGGGGGGGGGATTTTTGGTGACAAAATATGTGCAGAAGAAAAGGAGGGAAAGAGAAAACCAATCCCAAAGGGGATACCTCACAGAGTCCATTCGCGAAGCTCTACCCACCACCGTAGTCGACGTGAAGCTGAAGCCCCCTCTACGGTTGCCACATAGTAAAGAGGTGGGAGGATCTATAGTTACGATGTAATTGACCAGAAGATTTGCGCCACAGAGGGAGCTAAATTGACCTCCACGAGACTATCAAACTTGATAGAAGCCTCCGTGAGCACTGCATAGAGCACCCAGGAGAGCTCCACACTGGGGAAAGGATGACGGTCGAATCCAAAGTTATGACAAACTTAAATAAATCCACATCTGACCGAGGAGTGCCACGTGGCTTCGCACCGAGGCACCCCTACTTCACGTAACCCCTCACCTATAAATACCAGGCTCCCCTCAAGCCCAAAGTATGGATAATATGACCTTTCTCCATCTCAGCTCTCAAATCACAAAGAACTTTTTTCTATGTGAAACCTTGATAAAAATAAGCTCTTCCAGGTACTTGAGAAATGTGAAGTACCCTTACCTTAGCTCAAATATAACCCCTCTTCAAGCAGGGATGCCCTTCGCAGAGCCCACGAGCCATCACAAAGGAAGGAGATCCCTAAGGGGACTCAGGTCTTCGAAAAGCACTCATGCTTAACGAAGTAACTTTTATGCACATGTGAACCACATGATAAGGCAGGACCACTGTGCTTCGTGAACCACATTGCTTCACAGTGTTATTCTTTCCAAGGTACCCTTGCTTCAAAAATTCCTACTATGTGAATTCCTTTCCACTTCGTGAAGAACGCCTCATATGAACTTATAACATATGCCTAGGCTAGGCCACTTTACTTCGCGAATAATAACCATTCGTGAAGTCCCTCCCTTATGTGGATCACCAAAGAATCACAAGGTCTTTTCCTGTAAACCCATTTTCTTCAAAAACCCATCTCATGTACAACCCTCCAGGTTCATACAAAGTGATTTCAAGGTCCCTTGGGTGGTGCTTCATGTTGCATTGCTTAGCCTTTTGTTTTTTTCATAGGCACAATAATGGCTATTTCTTCTTTGCATAAACACGCTAACGTGACACCCTCAGTGGATCACTCCACAATAACCCCTCATTACAACATTGTTGATGCCTTACCTTCCCCAAAGGTGGGTAGGTATCAGTCATGTAAGTACTAGGGGTGTGAAGTGAACCCACCTCATTCGAGCTGCAGGCCGTTAAACTGCCAAGAACCATCATCCTCAGCACATGATGTTAAACTGTAGCCTCACCCCATGAAATACACACGAGGAGCCCTATATCAGACATTCTCTATGCCCTCTCACCTCCATAGGAGTGAGATATTCATCACATGGAACGAGATCCTCTTTGTTAGAGTGGATCCTATCCTCGGGGAAGGGAAATCATCCTGGTGTAATCCCCTAGCCTTTCTTATGGGAGGTAGTACCCCTGCTCCTCCTCTCTTCTTTTGTGCCAAAGACCATAAGAGATATGGGTACAAGGACCTTCATTACTTTTTCCCTCTCCATATGGGATTTGTTGGCATTGGGCCTCTACCTTGGAGTAATTCCCAATCTCCATCTCCCCGGGCTACTAACCACACATAATCACCTGTTTCATCTTTAGGCCGCTAACCATGTGTAAGCCTCAATTCACTTCCCATGGACACACCTTTCATGATGTGATCATCAGGTCTTCGCTGCCTCTTGTTTCCCACACTGATCATGAATCACATGGGATTAGAGTAAGCATATAACTTGGCATCCTCCCATGGGCCACCTTAGCGTGTAGGCACCAAAACATCCCAAACTACGTAGACTTTGATCCTTGTCTCCTAGGCATGTTACATAGGAAGAATTCCTAAGGTTCAAGACCAACATCCATTTGTCCCGACCCATTCACAATGGTTCACCTTCATCATGCTTGTCGTTAAATTACATCCTTCATTCTAAACTATATATAATTTTATCCTTGTCTCCTAGGCAAGGTATGTAGGAAGACTCCCTGAGGTTCAAGACCAACACCTACTTGTTCCGACCCCTTCACGTTGGTTCACCCTCATCCTGCATAACATTAAACTATATTCCCACTTTTTTTACCTCATGACATTAAACTTACCAATTTTAACTACGTGATATTTGATCATTATCTTCTATATAGGGTATGTAGGAAGCCTCCCTGAGGTCCAACCCCAATCGACGGTAATCCATTGTGATCCCCAATCTATGGTAAGCCATTGTGATCCCTAATCGTTGGTAAGCCGTTGTGATCCCCAATCAACGGTAAGCCATTGTGATCCCCAATCAATGGTAAGCCATTGTGATCCCAAATCGATAGTAAGACATTGTGATCCCCAATCGACGGTAAGCCCTTGTGATCCCCAATCGACAATAATCCATTGTGATCCCCAATCGACAGTAAGCCATTTTAAGAAATTGTGATCCCCAATTAATGGTAATCTGTTGTGATCCCCAATTTATGGTAAGCTGTTGTGATCCCCAATTGATGGTAAGCCGTTGTCACCCCAACCAGAGGTAAGCCATTGTCACCCCATTCGGTGGTAAGCTGTTGTAGTCTAAAATCGACAGTAATCCATTGTAGTCCCCTTTTTTGGGACCCACATTTTTGGTATGTCCCAGTGGCATCAGACCAACCTAGGTTGCTAACCATGTGTAAGCCCCAACATGTCATCAGGTCGTTTTCCTTTGCACACAACCTGATTCCATGCCCCTTCCTAAACTACGTGGACATTGATTCCCTACCAGAAGGATATTTAGAATGCCTCGCTGAGGTTCAAGCCCATCATTCATGTCCTATCATGGTCTCTCCCTAAAGACCATGTGTTTCAGGAAGGTCATGCCCTAACCTAGAGGTTATACTTCCTCCGGGTCCCATCCATGCGTCCATTGTTACGGGCCGCCTCCTTAGGTGTCCCATCACCTCATCCTGAACTATGAAGACTTTGATTCCCTACCATAGGGATACATAAAAAGTCTATTCAAGGCTCATTCCCAACATCACCACCACCCTCATGTCAGTTACATCTCATTATCCATCTACTCTCAACCATCCATATCCATCCTGATTCTTATCCGGGCCACCACATCCTAGTGAGATCACGTCACTA
Source organism: Viscum album (assembly GCA_963277665.1). Classification (NCBI taxonomy): domain Eukaryota; kingdom Viridiplantae; phylum Streptophyta; class Magnoliopsida; order Santalales; family Viscaceae; genus Viscum; species Viscum album. The sequence continues at coordinate 1,241,250,292 of OY728153.1, forward strand.
ACTTTATCGCTACTCCTAGCAGTAATTAGGTAACCTACCATGTGTTAGATCTAGTATCAGTGTTTCCTCCAAGGGTTTCACCCATCTAATACACTGTTAGCAGTGTTCCAATCAGTCTGATCTGCCTTCACCAGATGTTAAACTCATGGAATACCCTATGGTAAACATGGGACGCTGAGGAAAACCTCAGAGACATGCCTATGGAATATAATTCCCTGCACTCGACATGGGATGCCTCATGCTTCCAATACATCGAGAAGCCCTGTCATAAAGTGAAGAAACCCAGACACATTATTGTTCTAGAATCTAGACATGCCAACTATGTCTAGCATGACTACTCCCCCGACCGAAGGTTGCTGCCCTGACTTGACCCCTTAGAATGTCATGATAGAAGCAGCGTAATTAACCAACATCCATGAATACATGGAACTGGGAAGAGTTTCAAAAACAAAATCTTAAGTCTATAAGGGAGACTCAGATTAGGCAACGCGTTCTGAGGAGGAATCCACAAAAGGAGGAACTGACATCCCATAATCCTGTTTCAATCAAGGAGAAAATGTCCCTGAATAAGTGACAAATGTAGCCCGCCTTTGGAAAGTAGGAATGTAGGGCAACAAACAGTGCATCCTTGACAGTCAGATGCATGCCCCGATGAACACCTCAAAAACAATGTATTTATTTTTAAAGGCTATATTATTAAAGATTATTTTTAAAAGTAAAAGTTTTCAAAGTGTTTTCACTTAACTTTATTAAAACCTTTATGTATTTTTAAGAATTCAATATTGATATCTCTTTCCAAATATTTATTTTTAAAATGACTTCTTTTCAATTTCTTTAAAGTGACCATTCTGAAAATGACTTTTAAAAGTGGTTGTAACTTCATCTTTTATGCCAAATATAAAAAAAATTCTAAAAAAACTCTTATGATTTCACTAAAATTTACTCTATCTCTAAAGGATTTATTTTCTTAAAAATTATTTTTCATGAATCACCTTATAAATTTTATTATAAAATACTCTTTTTGGGTGATTGAATTTTTGGTATCAACCTTTTAAATTATTGAGGTCAATTTGGGTCATACAATTTGGAAATGATATGAAACCCATTTTTTCATGATTTTTTAAAGTTATGATTTTTGATTGATTTTTTGTATGGAATACATGTGTATGAATTATTATTATGATATGATTTGGTTCTGATAAAACCTTGAGACTACTTGGGTATAATTAAACCTTGAGATGGTTTGGGTCTGATAAAATCGTGGGATGGTTTAGGTCCGATAAAGACTAGAGACGGTCTAGGACTGATAAAACCCTGAGATGATTTGGGTCTAATAAATCCCTAAGATGTTTTGGGTTTGATAAATACTTTAGAAAATTTGGGTCTAATAGATCCCTTAGATGATTGGGTCTGATAGATCGCCAAGATGGTTTGGTTCTGTTAAATCCATCTAATGCATTGGATAAAGTTCTATATCTCATGAGATAATGAAGTGTGGAAATGCTTGGATTTGTTCATAAACTCAAAGGGTAGACATACTTAATTTTTTTCACATTTTATAGGGTGTAAATTATTGGATTTGTTCAAAAACATAGAGTGTAGACATACTTGGATTTTTTCACAAATTAAATGGTGTACATACTTGTATTTTTTCACAACTTATAGGGTTGAAATTATTAGATTTGTTCATAAACATAAAGGGTGGACCTACTTAGATTTTATCACAAATTAAAGGGTATAAATAATTAGATTTGTTCATAATTTTTAGGGTGGACATGCTTGTATTTTTTTTCAGACATAAAGGGTGGACATACTTGGATTTTTTCACAACTTTAAGGGTGATCATTATTGGGTTTTCTCACAATATAATATTTTCATGTGCTTATGTTATGCCCATTTTTTTAATTCATGGACCATGATTATTGAATCTTGATTTATCACTCCTATTCCATGATATATATTTGTCTATTTGAGTTTATATGGTCTTCCATAATACCTTGTAGACAACTCCTATTTTCTATTTTATTTTAATAAGATATTTATCCCTAACTCACATTTTTCCATATGTTTTTTATCTAATCCTTGATTACATAATGATGAGTTATTTTCACTTTCTAAGAATTTGAGATCAGCCCTTTATTATGTTTCCAATCCACAGGTTATGAATAAAAGTGTAACTTATGATAAGTCTGTAAGGGAGTCTAGTGTGGTTCAATGATGGAGAAATTTTCACAAGTTTTGTAAAATAAGTTACCTAGGTAACTGGTCTTCAAAGACACTATACCTTGTATTTTTGGGATTATTTGATTTTTTTGGGATATGTAATTTTCAACATATGGAAATGATGAAAAATAAATTCAATTTCATCTCACTTTTTATTAAATCAATAGTTTATATAAATTTTTTATCACTAAACTTGAGAGTGCTGACTAAGAAACCTCATTGTATTTTTTGTCAATACCTTTAAATGATATGTTGATATATACTCCCTTAATTTATTCCTTCTCCCCCTTTCTCATCAATATTTAATTTAATTTTACTATCTTCCCATTATTGATAATAAATAAATAGTATTGAGAGAGTATGGTATCCTTCTAACGGCCCGAGAGACTTAGTTTTTTTATTTTAAATAAAACCCCCTTTTAAGGGAAGAAGGGGAACCCACAAAAATTCATGAACATAAAACATACTTGAACTGAAAATGAGAAAATAAACCCAGACAGGAAACTTGAAGTAGCCCCTCCCCAAAATTTGGAACATGACAAAACTCTCCACCAATGCAGGACTATAAAACTAGCAAGTGTCCTGTGTCAAAGCACAGGCCCGATCCGATAGCTAGCGCTATACCCTCTCAAACATCCAAGTACATAAAGTCTGTATAGGTGAACTGCATACTCGGAATCCTCCATTGGGCATGTCCTAGTAGTCAAGTCCGGCCGTACCTCCAGATCCCGAATCCCGAAAATGAAAACGAACCAATATACCGCACATCATCATCAAAAGAAAAGTGAGGACCATAATGTTGAGGTCAAATCCACACAATCCCTACCCCACGAGACACCTCTGAAACCACATGCAACACCACAAAGAGGATGACGAACCAAGGAACGTGAGTCCGGGTCTTTGTTACCTAGGACTGGAAGACCCAAAAGCACATCGATGGAGCATCTCCGTTAAAAGTATCTAAGTTAATATGAACGAGCAGCACCACTCTGGGCATGAAGATGTTCAGGTAAAACTATAGAAGAACCCTCAACAGATTCTAAATCATCCAAACCACGAGAGATAGAGGGACAAATGAGAGACAATGCCACTCTGGTCCATGCTTAGTATAGAATGAAAGGGGGTTTAATTTTAAAAATAAATATTTCTATTGAAAATAATATGATAGAAAATAAAATAAGACTAACCATTATATTTCTAAAGATTTTTCTAACTATTTTTGGGCTAATATAATCAATTGATACCAATTAAAATAAACTTTATCATGAAATAATTCAACCAGGATTTACTGCACTCACTTTAACACATAGGTAAAAAACATTCGAATATAAAGTATTATATTTAAATCTTAAAGAAAAATATTTAAATATTCTTCAAACTTTATTATTTATTTCATTGATTAATATAAATTTCCCCCTATTAATATTGAGATCTGATTTTAGTTACCAAAGATGAGAGAATAAGAAATCATACATTTTTAAAATAAATTTGATCAATCACCATCTAGAATATTAACATTTACATAAAATAATAATTATGGAAGCTTCTTCGTGATCTTATTCATTTGTATCTCCATCAAAGAGTCACTTAAAACAATATTAATTAATTCTAATCTCTTAAAAACATAGATTTAAAATGTTCATTGTTGAGAATACAAAAAAATGGAACTTATAAATTTGTGTTGTCCATATGATACAGTTCACTTAAACTTCATCTAAGATCATCCTTTTATTATATTTAATTTAGGATACCAATGATAATTCAATATATGATGGTGCCTTATTCACTTTTTTTTCCAGTTTTGGATATATTTCACTTCTTATTAGGTTCTACCCTTGATATCATGCTTCAACTTTAATTATATACATTTTTAATACAAATAAAACACACAAGAGTTAGTGAATATGGTGGATCTTCTTTCTTCTCAATGTGAACATCAAGGTTGATATGATTCTCTCAACCAAGTGGTTCTATTTACTTATGCTTTCATGCTTTCACATATATACTTTTAATTTGTTTATAATTTGGGAATCATGGAACTCCTCTTAACTTCAATTGATTCATGTGGGTTACTTTTTTCTTATTTATCCATCTAAAAAAAGGCATTACTAAGTGAAAACATAAACCTATTTAAGAAATCCTCTTGTGATGGAAACATAGTTAAACAATAATTATCAGTGTGTCCATATTTGTTACACCTCCCACACATCTCTTTTGAAACTATTGGGTTGTTATTTATTTATAACCTCTATTGAAATTTGGGATCTTAATGTGGAACCTTTTCTTTTCCTTCAACACAATATTTTACTTATGATTCCACTATCATCATTTCTTTCTCCAAATCTGATAGATAAATAAATATATATTATTTAAATACAAAGGCAACATTCTTGGAGTTTCCATATATATTATTAAGAGTTATTTTATTCACATCAGTTACTTTGAATTTATCATTCCTCTTGGAATTCTTAATTCTATATTGAACCTAGTTTTCCTTTAATTTGTTTTCTAATGATCTATCACCAATATTCTTTGAAAACTTATTGAATAATTATGATTTGAAATATCTTTTAGCTTATTTAGAAAGGTATTCTTTCTTCCCTTCTTTATTTTTTATGTTATTATTTCTCCATTTGTTTTTTTATACATGATTATTTGAGTGTGATCCATATATTTTAACACACCCATTAAAAACATAACATATATATTTAAGCTTCTCAAATATATTTGAAGTAGAAATATTTTTATTAATATGTGGATATTGATTTATCTCAGGATTTCTCCCCATTGAAATGAGATTCCTTCAAAATTATAGTGTTAATGGATTGTACCAAAAATCCAATAAACTATTCCCAAGTTTTAACACAAAAAATTCCATATAAATCTTGATCTCCCTTTATGAAATACATTTTTTCCATATTTTTTATAATTGATAACATACCGTTTTTAAACCTTTTTATCAATTTATTGAGATCTTATTAGGGAACTAGATTTTATACTCATTCTTATATACACTATATACATGGTGGTAGGATTATAATAACTCCATATATGTACATATATTGTATCTAAACCCACACTATTTATATAAATAGATTTATTAAAAACATAAAATTAATTATGGATGATACCATCTTCTTTGAGGCTCCTAGGGAAAGATCATAAAATGATTTTTTGAACTTATTTTCACTAAGAAGAGGTATTTTGACACAAAAATCCTTCTTATAATAGTTTATAGCAAAAAATACTTTCTCTATTGATTATGAGAGGTTAATATGTTTCATTTTTAGATTGTCCATTTTTACTTCCAATTTAAAACATCTCATATTGAGAGTGTTCTTATGATCTTGAATCAATACCATATTTTATACATAATCTTTCATAAATTCTAAATATAATCTTCATGAAATATAATTAAGGTGACCTAAACATAACATACATAAATATTACACAATTTAAATGAATATTCTTTACATATTATTACAATCCACACCAAAACCATAAAAGTTAAGTGTATTTGGAATCTTGGATACATAAGCAATTGGTATATAAAAAAATCTACATCATATCCTACTTAGTTCATAAAAAATTTCCACTTTATTATATATATCATACTTAATAAATTTATTCATTTCTTGGGAAAAAGGAAACATAATAAAGGTTGAGCTTAAATGCTCAATATGGGTAAATTAGAAGATATAAATCAATTAAAATTTTAAGCATAACATGAGAATAAGGGTATGAGAGCATGAGATTAACATTTGAAAATCATACCCAATAATTCATATATTATAATCATGTGTTATGGAATAAATATTGGTAGTTTATAATACATGAATAATAAAGGAATCAAAGAACATGATACATGAGAGAATAACATTATCATAAGATCATATCATAAAAGTGTGAAATAAAGTGTGACATATTCCTAATCATATAAATATCATGTAAAGGATACCCACCAAGACATTCATCACATTTTAGTCATGGGATAACCACTCATATACCTACTTTGGGTTTGGGATAACCTTCAGTGTACCCTTATTGGGCTTGGGTTAACCACTCACGTACTCTTTTTTGGGATCATGATAACATCCCATGTACCATTTGAGCTCATAAAACATTAATCTTTACCTAATTAATTTGAGGTATATAACAAAAACATCCATAACATAATCATAATTCATTCATATGTATTCCAAAAGACCATAAAAACATCAATAATTTCATCCTAGCTTAACCCATGAAAAAGAAAATGAGTTTTATCAATATTTATTCATGATAATTAATTACCATACAAATAAAGAATAAATATTTTAACATTTTATCATATCCGAAGTAAAAAATAAGAAACATCAAAGGATGCTGTTATAGATGAAAATAACTTTAAAATATCCCTAGAAAATTTCTTGAGGAAAATACAATTTTCATTTTTTAATCAGTTATTTATAATAAAAAATTTACAAAATATTAAGGAAAAAAAATTATTTTAAAAGAACCATAGAACTTTCTAAAGGAATATTAAAATAAAAAAGTATTCATGATGGTGATAAAACTCATTCATGTGGTGTAAATTAAGAAAAATATTCCATTCACACCATTGGTAAAAAGTACCTCATTCATAAAATGATAATAAAATTAATTTTAAATCTTTTTATAGAATGTAAAACATGGGTAATAATGTCTTTAATAAACCATTAGATAATAGTAAAAAAAAATTTGAAAAAATTTCAAAGAAAATATAGAAATATAAGAAAAGTTTCCCCACTAAATAGAAAAAAAGGATGATTTTTCTTAAAAACATTATTTCAATCCTTTGAGTACTTAGAGAGAGGAAAATAAATGAAATTTATAGAAATAATAATAAGATAAGAAACTTCATGATATTTTTGAGTGATAGATAATGTAGGACCCTAGAACACCTTGAGAGGGAAGAGGTGAATCAGGGTGCCAATTTTTTCTTTTAAAGATATGGATCATTTCCCCACATTAGTAGTAAGCTATTAAAATTGTATAATGAAATTGTGAAATTATCAAACATATAGATACAAAAATATAAACACAACACAATAGTTTTACTTGATCCACCACTAAGGTATAGTCCAAGGAGAATACACTGATAGTAAATCAATTATACCTGAATCCAATAAGCTTCACTAGTTATTTTAGATTACAGTTGTTAGGACACGATCACTCCATTATAGAAAAAATGCCTTTACAAGAAATTTTAGAGATAACACACTGCCTCCCTCAGCTCACTTCTATTGAATCTCCCTTACTCACTACCTTGGTGAAGTATTACTTAGTTTATTAGTTTAAAGGTCACTTTAATAGATTTAGAACTTAAGTCTTTGTACCTAGTTATTATGAGAATCTACATGCACCAGTCCTAAATTGATTCACTTGGAAGAACTATTCACCAAAAACCAGATTCTCAACACTAATATTAACAAATCTCCCATCCTTCATGAAAACCACTTATTATTTCAAATTTACTTCTACCTTTGTAAACCCATGTAATGTCTCAGACCTAAATAGCCACCCGAATAGTGCTATCAGTCCAGGTGTCTCTGAACTTAGGCGCACCTCTCCGAACTCCAAAAGCTACCGACTAACAATGAGGGTCTAAACATGTATAGTGGAAAGGCTATACCCCTTAGGGAAAATATACGACACTGGTCCAAGTATAATCATGAAACATGTAGTAGAAATAAATGACTCATAATAATTGAACCATACCTACAGAGAAGAAGCACGTCTAATAGCAGATAAAAAGTGGAAGCAATATAGAAACAACTGCAATGGAAAGTAAATAAAACAACATGCTAAACACTTTATGTAACCACTACTAAAACAGCAAGGCATGCATCCATAACAGGTCATACATGTCAATATACAAAGGGTAACCCATGGATAACCACTGTAGCTACATATAAATAATCATTCTGATATAGGAATGGAAGCTAAAAAAGTAAACCTCCAGTTAGGCATGACCTCAAGGTCCATGCCAATCTCCATGCCAAATAGTAGTACAACCCAACTCCTGAAGATGATACTTTACCTTTATGTAAATCCATAAAGTCTACACATGTCCCAAAGGGCCTGTGTAGGGTGTGAGATGAATCTCAGTAGGATACCACCCAATGCTGCATACTGAGCATAAGTGTTTAAGCAGACATGAATCTCTAAGTAAAGTAAATAGTGAAATGAAAGTAAATAAACACAACCTCCACTGGTGATCAGTAGCCACCAGGGAGTGTCACCTACTTCATCCAATGTCAGAATATCAGTAGAAAAGAGTGTCATCGGCCAATGGCCCAAGGTACTCCTATAGTCACAAAGTCTGGGTGAACCCTCAAGTTCCACCCCAAACACATAGCCCGACACCACGTGCCTCCTGACACCTCATGTCTCAAAATATCAACATCTCTAAGGCATGCCCAAACAAAAGTAACCTGGTACACAGACCCTGCTCGAAATCTCATGTTCTCCCATGGTATGAAAACCATAGGAACATTGGTGTCTATTCTCAAATAAATATCCCAGACCATGACCTTAATCACGACGAACCTCAACCCCCAACACAATAACCTCATTGCTATCCACAAAAGTCTCCTCACCTTCCACATGGATTTATACTACAAGCTACCCCAAACCATAATCAAATAAACTGCAACTATCGGGGGCCTCTACCCATATGAGCTATCAAAACCACCTCATCACAGATTTTACTTGTGTGCACATTACTCAAATTAGTGCTTTGGCCATCACGGGTGAGCAAAAATCAACGAATAAAGAATCTAAGACACAACATCTCTGGAACCTCAGGTTATTGTGACCATATCTCTCAAATACTATGTACATTCCATCCAAGTATCTTGATCCATGACCAACTTGACAATCACATTGCCTCAAACTGACATCCATGATGCCTAATCCCTTGGTCAAAACCACCGAAGCAAATCTGAGCCATGCCCAACTAGTTATTAGTACCACTAAATCCCAATGGCCATGCCATCCCAACCTTGGGCTATGCCTATCACAACCCTAAGAGTCACAACATATGTATTATCAAGAATTACATATATATAAAACACAATTAAGCACTTTAAACAAGCAATTAATTTTAAACAGTTTGAATTGCACTAGCTATTAGCCCTAACATATTAACACTGAGGTATTGAATGACTCTAACAAGCCTAATAATGATTTAACAAATTAAAAATACCAGTTTAAAAAAAATAAAACAATTATAACCATTTTGGAACCCCCGACCAAAATAACCCAATGAGAAACAACCTCTCACCCAGCCTCACTCAAGAAATTTAGGTATTAGGAATTCCCAAAAGAATCCCATGGGTCTAACAATCAATTCAATATACAACATAAGTTATAATGAGATCTCAATCAAAATACCCAAATATGTGCCAAAGGTTGTGCCACCCAAAAGTCCACAAAAACACAAAACATGGTATGTACCACCTACTTTGTACTTGTATGACACTCGTCATCCAGCATCAGCCTCTAGTTTGGCCTAGAATGAAGTAGATATATAAAAAACCATAAATGATCAACCCTTGATAACTTGGTTGAGATAATAAATCACCAATAATGACTCAAGAGGAATCAAGATCTTACCAATGGGGTTCTAAAATATCTGATGGTGTTCGAATCAGAGTTTGAACAATGAATCTGGAGGGATTTCTTCCTCCAACATTGCTGGTGTGCGATCTTGGGTGAACCCTACAACCCTCTAACTTAAAACGAGGCTACTTCCAATTTTATCAAAAAAAATACACGGCGAGTACTTAAATATACACATCGTGTATATGGTTGGTTTGGCCAAATTTATTGACTTAATTTATAGGTCACTAAAAATTCCTACTGATATGACTATACAGAGTGTATTAGGAGTACATAATGTGTACAAGGTTGGTCCACTCTTCCTTGACAACATTCCTACACGCCATGTAGGGACATCACACATGGCCACACTACACAGTGTGTACTTAGGATTACATGGCGTGTAACCCTAATCCCAGTCGTGTAACAATTTTGCATCTAGTATATGGATTGTTTTCCCCCTTTATCTAAAAAAACCTAAAAAATAAACTCATACCTCAACGGAAGAATCGGTTTCTTACAACCCACTACATTTCATGAAGTTCCTAACCTTCACGAAACTCCCAAACTTTGCAGTACTCCAAACACTCGTGAAGCTCCCAGTCTTTACAAAACCTCATTTTTCTTGTAATTCCTTAAGGTCAATCAGTTCTTAACCATAATTTTTATGAAGTGTGTGTATTCTAAGAGTTACTGATTTTCAAATAATTCCATTCATGAAAGGACCTTCATGAAATCCGAGTTTTTTACCCTTTTCCAAAATCTTTTCATTCATTCAAATAATCAGTGAAAGATTATTTATAGACCACATCCTCTGTGAAGATTTAGATCTCACCATTGCCTTTTTTTGAACCTAAACATTCATTTTCATGAATCTCCACCTATTCAAAAAGTTCTAGTGAAATTATTCCTCCCATGAAGATTTTCATAATCACATAGATTACTGTCACCCCATCGAGACTTAGTCATTTTAATGAAATCCTCTTTCATGAACCTTCAAACCTTCATGAAACCAAATTCCTTCACAAATATCCACATATTCATGAAACTAAAATCTTCATTAAACCTATGACTTTATCATATAATTGAAGAGATAGTCTTGGAAAACCATGTTTCATTAAGCCTACCCTTCTTTTGGATTTTGAGCTCCAAAAATTTGGCAAATAGTGGGAAATGATGCTACCTTCAACACTAAAGCATCCTACAACATAAGAGCACTTGACTTGAAAAATCCCTGATCAACCCCAGTGTGGATTGATAACAAACCCAAAGCACATTCTGTTTCTAACTGTAGAAAACCTTGGTTTCCACAATCTCCCCATTTAGGTCTGTTTGAAATCTATAAAAAAACATCCTCAACAAAAAACCTGATTGATGTAAAATAACTCATCCATCACTCTAGGTATATGTGATAAAATCTCTATGAAGAATAAAATAGTGGCAAAATTTAATTTCATGCCTCAATAGACCACTAAATGACCCTAAAAACCATAAATTCTTTGAATTTTACTTACAACCCCTTTGGTAATAAATCCAAAGAACCTATATTTGTACTTTTAGTTCAAAAAAAACTCCCCTAGATTATATCTCCCCGATATACCAACATAACATCCAAAAATAGATTAATAAATTTAACAAAAAATGGGGAGAGGGGAACAACCTGAACCTCCTCATGCAATGGGAGGTGACTGAACATCAAGGTTCAATTGATGTTTCTCGAACATTTTTGCTACCAACAACTTAGTTAAAATGTAATCCAATTGATAATTAATTCAAATATGTTTCATTTGAATCAAACCTTATTCAACTATTATTTAATTAAGTGATATATAATCTAAATATGTTTAGTATGAGGGTGTAGGACCAGATTTTTCATAAGATTGATCATGATATTGTTGTCACAATGTATCCCCATAAGCTATTTCACATCATTTAAAATATCAATAATTTGTTGATTCATTCATAATAGATGAATGAAATCCTTTTTCAAAAATATATATTCTACTTTAGTATTTCTAAGAGAGTTATTTATTGTTTCTTACTTAATCGGACCACACATTTTTTCCAACAAAGATTGCACTACCACTTACAAAATTTCGATCCACTACATATCCAACCCATTCATCATCATAAAATGAAAATAATTCATTATCTATTACTACTGTAAAGTGTAATCCAAATTTGAGAGTACCTGGAATATACCTCATGATTCTCTTAACTGCAAAAACATGATCTTCCATTGGATGAATTTTAAAGTGATCTACTAAACAAGATGAAAAAACAATATATGAACATGTTTTGGTCAAATATAATAATCTTCCAATGATATTACTATATAATGTGGGATCCAAATATTTCCCATCCTCATGGTTTCTATGTTTTTTCCCAACCACAATCAGAGTCGACATTGGTTTAGAGTCATGCATGTTGAATTTTTTCATAAGTACTCTTGTATATTTATCCTAAGAAATGAACATGGAATCCTTATTTTGAATCACCTACAAATCCAAAAAGTATGAAAGTTCACCAATAATGAACATTTCAAATAATTATTTCATGTGGTTAGAAAATTATTCCACTAACACCTTCTTGCTTCCAATAAAAATAATATCATCCATACACACTAGCACCATGAATTGATATTTTTGAGAATTCTTCACATAGAAATTATAGTCCACTAGAGTTTTTATATAAGAATCCAATCAGAAGTACCAAGATCATGGTTCTTTCTTTATACCATAGATATCCTTCTTTAATCTAAAAACCTTTGTTAAATCATTTTAAATAAAACAATCCCACTAGTTGTTCAACATAGACTTATTATTCAAGATAACTATTTTATAATTCTTTTTCTACATCCATATGATAAAATTTATACCCTCTTTAAATATCCATGGAAAGGAAGAGCCTAATTGACTCTAGTCAAGTTGTTTGAGAAAATGTTTCTTTAATATAAATTCCCTCAATATACACTAGACTTTACACACCAATCATGCGTTGTTTCTGATCACATTTTCATCGTCATCAAATTTGTTTTTGAAAATGCACTTTGTTCCAATCACATTGTGATTTTTTTTGTATCTTAACAAGATCCCAAGTCTAGTTTTTTTTCAATATGATCCAATTATTCATTCACATCCTTAACCCATGATTCATCCTTTACTGATTCTTTGAATGACGTTGGTTCCATAACTGATAGGAGGGAAAAATGCACTTCATTCCTTATTATCCTCATCTGTATAGAAGCAACCCAATAATTAATGATATTGGATTGATAAACTTCTTCTCTTTTATTTATTATATGAGGTTATAGTAGAGCTTCCTTAGAAAAGTTTTCCTCTTCTGAATCTTCTTCTAAATCATCATCATTTTGAGATCCTTGAATATTTGGAAACCCGTCCACAATTTCTATATTTGAATCCCCCCTTTTCCCAATTTTTTATTTATCTTAAATAATATCAATATATGAGCTCTTCAACTTATTAATGGTTTTATCCTAAATTATTTTTAGATAATTTCTCTCTATAATCTTTCTAATATGACAATTATATCATTTTTAGGCTTTATTCTTCATTTAACATCTAAGGAACATTTCCTCAACTGTAGCATCACCGTACATTCCTTGATTTCCTTCCTTGTTTCAGATGAAACATTTAATTCAAAAAACATGAAAATAATTTAGTGAGAGATTCATTCCATGAAATATATAATTTCTCATCCTATACTCTCCTTTAAATATAACTTTTTTATTTTTGAGTGTACACAACAACTTGAATAGCCTCTTTACAGCAACGATGAGAAACCCAACTTTGAATTAGCATAGTTCAGGATTTATTATTCACCTATCAATTTTTGTGTTCAACGACCCCATTTTTTTATGTGTTCTCACTAAATACACTTCATGCTTGATCCCATGTTTTCTATGGTAATTTTGAAATTCAATGGATGCGTACTCTATTCCACTGTAAGATCATAAAATCTTGATTGTGCAGCTAGTTTCACTCTCAACTCTTCTGAGATTTTTCTTCATGCATTCAAGGATATATTATTTTCACTACATAAACATCACAAAATCCATTATACTATAATAATCAATAAAAATAATATAACACATCTCCCCATATGTTCCATCCACGTTTATTGGACCATACACATCTGTGTGGACGAGATCAAGTAGATTTGATTCCATTTTATTATTTGGACGATATGAATTCTAGAACATATTTCCTCACATGAAAAAAAACATGTCTTTTCTTGATCACAATTCATATTTGAAATATCAACAAAATCCTTTAGCTTGGATATTTTTTCCATGCTCTAGTGATTAATGTGACCCAACCTCTGATGCCATAAGTTATTTTCCCCTTTAATTGTTAAGAAACTGGTGTTTTAATTACTGTCAACCTAGTATAAATTACCATTTATCCCATATCCTTTCATGATAGAATTACCTATCTTACCTTTGATAGTGTACCCCCTAAGATTATATTTAACTACTAGTCCTAAGTCATAGATTTGACTCACACTTAGGAGATTATTGTGGAAACCTTCAATATAGAGAACTTATATTTTAATTATCCTATCCTTCGTCAATTCTTTATTTCCATAGCCTTTGATATTTAATGCCCCATCATTATCGAATATCATTATTCAATTAACCCTTTTATTAACTTTTTTAACAAATATTCATTTCATATCATGTGGCATGAGCATCCGCTATTAAGAATCTAGCTTCCACTATTATTTGTACCATCAAGAGAAATTTATTCTAGGTTGTCTTTCTTGATCTTCTTCTTCTCATTCCATGATATACCCAATTTAGTGGAAGGAAAATATGTCCTCTCCAATATACTTTCAATATTCATGGGTTCATAATACACATATTTTTATTCCATATGAGATTACATATTTTCAAGGTAAATTATACTTAGTTGACCAATATTTAATTGTATTGGGTTTTTATAGTTATTGTTCACACCTTTACTATACCTATAATGAATAACTTTATGGAAAAAATTATAATAGTGAAAACAATATCCATAGAAATTATTTCTTATATATGATGAAAGATATTCTATTATTATCCTTTTTTGACCTCTAGGTGATTCCACATTTAGATAGATCCTTCCCTCTTTACAATAAGACATAGTATGGACTAGAAATCCATAAAATTTACATTTCATAAGTGGAAATATCTTATCACGTTCATTACTCCACATGTACCCTTATTTTTTAAATATACTTGACGAAAAATATTCTCTAGATACTTGAGGATTATTTTCAAATCACTTCTCTATTTCGTTAAAAGATATCTTTGTTATAACATCTAACATCTTTGTGATTTGTCCAACATTATGCTTCCCTTTACTTTAGATCATCCTTTTCCCATCCTTTGATGTTTCTATATCATATCCAATTCCCCCTTTTCCCATAAATGTAGATCTTTAATCATTCAAGGCTTTTTATACTCCTTCAGAACCATGTTTAGCTATTTCCAAAATCTAGGCATTTGAAAATCTTCCAAACTATTCTTTATTTATCATTTCCCTTGATTTGGATTCATCTTCTAGTTTACTAATTAAAGTAATGAATTATTCTTTAAGAAAATCAACTATCTTATCCTTTTACTCTAGTCTCAATGTAAGGTCATTGATGAATTTTTATTACTCTTAAACAACACAATATATTCCAATACTTCAAGAGTTGTCACATTTTCTTTTATATATCCTTGAATTCAATCAATATCTACTTCAATCTGATCCACATACTCTGATAACTCTTTCAAAAAAGCTCCCATATTTCTATTTTTATTTATTTGAATTTCAATCTCATCAAGAGAACCCTCAAGTTCCACCTTGACATATACAACACCATTTTACTGATTATATTTATCTTCTATAGGTTCTACCTTTTCAAATACATCCATCATGGATTATTCAAAATCATATTTAAACTTTGGTTCATCATACCCCAAAGATTCATTATCATATTGTTTCTCTTTGCAGATTAATCTATTTCTATAAAATTTATTTCCTGATTTGAAGTCCCCTTTTATGGGAACCTTATTTGAGACCTCTTCATGACTTCTTCTTTACATTATGAATCATCAATCTCCTTGCGAAATGAGCAGAAATGTTCCTAACTTTACCACACATAAAATAGTCCAATAGAAGATTTCATTCAAATCTATCTTTTTATCTCTTGGATTTCTTGAGAAAAATAGAAATAAGTTCATCTTCATCATAATCTCCATCATAAATAAATATGGAAATATCAATAGTTTCCTTGGATTTGAATTATATTTCCTTTCTTAATCACATTTTTTCATCTTCTAGTTTTACTATCATTTCATAAGTCACCAGACTACTAAGAAGATCATAAAGAGAAAGCTTAGATAGATCTATTTACTCAAGGGATATTTTTTTTGGATTTTACAGAGGTGGGATCCTTCTTAAGTTTTTATTTACAATTTGAATATCCTTAATTTATTCCCAAGTCCTCAAATAGCTACAATAACATTAGTTAAGTGATTAAATAAACTATCCAAGTTTTCATCTAGATTAATTTTCAGATAATTGAACTGATTATACATGACTTGAAGTTTAGAATCATTTACTTTGTTATCTACTTCATATATATATTTTAGTTTCTCCCACATGGACTTGTCTATAGTGAAACTCATTAAATTAAAACAAATTTGATCCAATAGTTCTTCAGTAAGATAATTTTGATATTTGGAATCTGCATCAAGCATTTTCCTATCTATTTTAGTTATATAAAGACATATTGCATCAGTGAACTGAATCCCCTAATATATGGAATAAATAACTTCAATACCAAGGGATCATATATGAGATCTCATTCTATTCTTCCAAATTTGGAAGTTTCTTCCATCAAAGAGTTGAACTCTCTTAACATTCAATAAATTATCCATTAAAACTATATAGGATAGATTTAACACCTATAAACTACTATGATACCACTTTTAGGACCCTAGAATACCTTGAGAGGAGAGGGGTGAATTAGGGTGTCAAATATTTATTTTAAAGAGATATATTTGTACTTGCGTTGTTAGGAACCTATTAAATCTAGTTGATGGGATTTTGAAATTATCAAATCCCTAGATAAAAAAATAGAAACACAAGACAACAATATTAATTTGTTTACCACTAAGGGATGGTACAAGTAATATACTATAACTATGCATTGGTCATACCTTAATCCACTAAGCTTCACTAGTTATTATGAATTATAATTATTCAGATAGGTCACTATATTCCAGGAATACTACCTTTATAATAAAATTTAGGGATAACACAATACCTCCCTCAGATCACTTCCATTGACCCCCCCTTTATCACTACCTTGGGAGAAGTCTTACATAGTTTATTGAATATATTATATCTTTAATAGATTGGGAATTTAAGTCCTTATCCCTTATTATCATGAGGCTCTACTTTCACTATATTCTTGAATTAATGCACTTGGAAGCACTATTTTCTAAAAATGTGATCTTTAACACTACTATTAATAAAGCTCATAGAATTAATGAAACCCTATTAATATTTCAAAGATGCCTAAACCTTTTTGAACCCACTAACTTCCATGAAACTCCCTTCCATCGTAAATATCCCAAACTTCATGGAACTCCAAACACTCAAGAATATCCCAATCTTCGTGAAAACTCATTTTATAAAATACATTATGGACCATCAATTCTTATTCATAATTTTATTAATTGTTGTGTTCTTTAAGATTATCCAATTTGAAAATAATTTTCTTCATGAAAGGACCTTTTCAAAATCATAGCTTTTCACCCCTTTCAAAAATCTCTCCATGCATTCAACTGATGGGTGGCCACTACCTTTGCAAATCATTCAAGCTCACCACTACCTTTTTGCGAACCTCAACATTCAAGTTCATGAATCTATTACTTTTTTTTTAATATCCAATGAAATTATTACATTCTTGAAGCTTTTTATATTTACGTATATTACCATCACCCCATTGTGACTCAATCATTTTCACGAGGCCTCTTTCATGAACCTTCAAACCTTCATGATTCCAGATCCCTTCATGAAGCTCCACATATTAAAAAAACCCAACTCTACAAAAATACCATTAATTTAACATATAATTTAAGTGAAATTACTAGAAAACCATGTTTCAAAAATCCTACCATTCATTTAGATTTTGATCTACAAATATTTGGCAAACAATGGGAAATTGAGCCACTTTCAACACGAAATCATTCTGTTTGTAAGATCAATTACCTTGAAAAATCCTTGATCAACACTAGTGTGTATTGAAAAAACAAAAAAAAAACACTCCATTTATTGATATGAAATACCCTGGATATTAAAAACCATATATTTTTATCATCATAAATTTATGTATAAGCAATCTTGGTAAAAATGAGTCTGTAATATAAAACCATAAACTCAAGTACGAATTAATTTGTAAGTTCTATAAACTCCTATATAATAAATGTAAATTTATTATACTTATATAAAATATTCATATAAATATTTATAATACAATAAATGGTATAATTATAACATATTATCACTCATTCATTAAGAATCATTCATTATTATCAACATTTCAGGTGTTAATTACTTCATTTATCATGTATGTTTTGATTTTACAGTTATAGTCCTTGCAATTCGATTATAGTTCCTTAATATCAAGAATTTTAATCATGATATGAATATAATATATATTCATTATATATATATATATATTTATATTTAAAACCATTTATATAAATCGGTGACGAAAAATGAATTACATTACTATGTGCAGATGATAGTTCGTATGCACACACGAGTGA
This sequence comes from Viscum album, assembly GCA_963277665.1. NCBI lineage: Eukaryota > Viridiplantae > Streptophyta > Magnoliopsida > Santalales > Viscaceae > Viscum > Viscum album. The sequence goes on from OY728153.1 coordinate 1,241,268,971, forward strand.
TGTTTTTATTTTTTGATGGATTAAAGAAAAGAAAGTTAAATAAAATTAAACATTATAGGACAATAAAAAATCATAAAAATCATATATATTCATTAAATCTATCATTATACACATATATGTGATACATTTTTGGAAAATGAATCATATCGCTACATGGAGGCGGTATTCCACACATACACACAAACAATACTTTAATTTTCTATTTAATGGAAAAGACGTAAGAAAATGAAATTAAATAATAATAATAACATATAAGTATATTTATTATACTATATTAATCATTTTCTTCTAGATGAAAACATTCATGGTGGAATGGTTTTTGTTCAGAGATTAAGATCCAGATGCCGTGGGATGAGGTGTTTGTCGCGTTTCCTCTCGGATGTGGGTGTGCTGGGAGGATTCACTCTCTCTGTGTGGGATTGAAGGCGGCGGAAGAATATTTCTCTTTGGTCTTCTGCGAGGTCTCCTTCTGGATAGATTTGAGAATTCCTCATTTTTTTCTCTTTATCTACGCATGTGTTTTGTTTTGGGTCTTATGATGGGTTTATGTCTGGTGATCCTATACTGGTTCAGGTTGTCCTGCTTGAGGGTGATGTTTGTTTTGTCGATGAAACTTGCTATTATGACGGGTCGTTGAAGGTGCATATACTGAACAGATGGTTTAGTGATGGTTCAGTGTTGGTTCGGTGATGGTTATGGTCTCTTTTTGAGATTTTTGATTCGATGTGTGTTGTTTGGTTTTGCAGATTTTGGATGGAAGTTGGACAATGTTGTTCTTCTATAGGTGCTTCAAATTTGGATTTGGAGAAGAGTTTGAATGTTTATTTGGTACGAGGCTGCACTGCAGTAACCTGCGGAGTAGGGTGCAACATTTAGATGGCTTGGCCTTCCTCGCTCCTGTCTGTTCATCGCCCTTTGTGGATGTGCTCTTTTCAGGGCCCATCTCACTTTGCTGGAGGGTTGGGCGGAATCCGACTGGAGTCCGCCGGTGGGTTTGTGGATTTGGGCTGGTTTCAATGGTCGCATCAGTGGGTGTTTGAGGAGACCGGTTCTGAGATTTGTCTAGCTCTCCTGATGTTTTTCCCCTAGTTCATGGTACCTTGGCCATTTCTTGGTGTCTTCAGTTCCAACTATGATGGTTTTTCTGTTTGTAGGCTTGAATGGATTTCATCCATTGTGATTGGATGAATTGAAGTTATGAAGTGGTGAATTTGTAATGTCGTGAGGTCATGTTTGGTTTCTCACTTTTTCCTTAAAAAGTGTTTGCATAATAATAAAAAACAATTTTCAGTCAGTCTAGATGAAAAAGGTTTAGATAAGGTGGAAAAAGAAATAAAATTGAAAACCTTAGTTAATATTTATACCTCTTCTTTTAGATAAATCCTTTGGATTACACATTATATATTGAAATATTGGTCTTAGGAGAATACAATTGGACCCAAGATAAAGTTAAAAAGGATATTAAGGTTTTAAGGTATGTCTTTGATGATTTATGAGTCTTAAAATTCATGAATAACATAGGATAATATGTTCCCTTTTATAAGTGAGGGAGATGACACACATGGAATTACTTAAAAAATATAAATAATTTTAATGTATTTCTCAATTATAATGAATAAAAATGGAAAATTATATAATGTTAAGGTAATATATGTTCTAAATATATTAATAAAATACGAATTATACATGTTTATGTGGTAATCATACCCTTATATCTTAGTTTAACACCTCCAGTAAAACTGTTTTAACCTTAACCGTGGTAACAAATTTCTACTATTTGACTATTCATTATGGTAAAAAATGAAATTGGAATCATAATTTTTTTTGAAAATTATTATTAAAAATAAATTTTTATTATCAAATTAAATTTTTATAAGTGGTATAAATTAATTTTAATATAAACATGAAAAACGCAACAAAACTGTTTTTTAGAAAAATGTATTTTAAGCATAAAAATGAATTTACTTTCATTCATTAGTAAAAAATATAAGATAAATATAAAAATATTTAATCAAATATATAATATTTAAATCTCATTAAAAATATTTATAAATAAGTATTAATTTAATTTATTAATATAAAAAAACATTACGCAGAAAAAATAGTTTTTAGAAAAATGTGTTTTTAATCCCGAAAATGAACTTATACCAAAATAAAGTATAATATAGATTATTATATAATTAATTATATTATATATAAATAATTAAGGCTTCTATTAATTTAATAAAAAAATTAAAAACATAATGGTCCTTTTAAATTACTTTACTTAATGAAAGGAAATGACAATTTTTAAAAAATATGTATTTTTCACTATTTACTGAAAAATAATTTTTTTTAGAAAAATCATAAAAATCACCATAAGATAATATTGAAATGATAATTTAAAAAATTATATTCATACCCACAATTAAAATTTCTAAAATAGGTATAAATTAATTATAATGTCCACGTGAAAAATTCAATAACAACCATTTTTGAAGAAAACTTATTTTTGAAGCATAAAACAACTTAACTAAAAATTGGATATTTATTTATTATAAAGTAATCAATAAATTTTCAGTATTTAAAAGTTTTATAAACATTTTTTTATAATATTATTATTACTATTCCGTCCTTTCAATTTAATATCAAGGTTATAAAGGATCACTATATCACGGTTCTTTTAGACTCGGGGCTACGTGTAATGAAAGCTATCGAATAGCTTAGGTTCATTTTAATAGAAATACATATGAAATAATAGGGTGTTAAATTATACCCCCATTAAAATGAATTTATACCTCCAAATCAATTTAGTTTAATTCAAATAGAGGAGGATTTTTCTTCTACATCACATCCTCGGGTTCCCATATAACTTCCTCAAATTTTTGATTCCTCAAAAAACATTAACCAAGTGAGTAGTCTTGTTTCTTAGCACTTTATATTTATGATACAAGATTTCAACTGGTTATTATTTATAGGAAAGATAATTCTCTATTGGTATTACCTCTGAGTTCAATACATGTGAAGGATTAGTTATGTACTTCCTCAGGAGAGATATATGGAGCACATAGTGAAATTAATAGAGGTTTCGTGGAAGAGAGGAATGATAAGCTATAGTCTCTACTCAAAAAAGAATATTAAAGGGGCCAACATACCTAGGTATTATATTTTCTATCTTTACAGATCTCATAACTTTTTTCCATATAGAAATTCATAGGAATACCTTCTCATAAACTTTTAATTCTAGATCTCATTGATGATTACCAACACAAATCCCCTATAGACTCTTAACCACCTTGATATGCTACTAAATGACTCTAATATTATATAAATTTACATATATAGCTCAGGTACCAATATATTTATTTCTCTAAATTCATTCCAACATGATAGAGTTCTACACTCCCTTCTAAAGAAAACTTTATAAGGATCCATATGAATTATCAAGTGAAAGCTAATGTCATTAAATAATTACACAAGAGTATTGCGTTGATACAAACCACATTTTAAATATAGAGAACATGATTTAAACATATCCTCAAGGTTTTGAATAGATTTATTATTCTGACTATTTAGTTGAGGATGATAGAAAGTAGTAAAACACAACTCTATATCCATAGCTTGCTGAAAACTTCACCAAAATATTGAGGTAAACCTCAGATCTCAATTAGATATGATAAAATGTGGTACTCCATGAAACATTTCCACTTAATTAATGTATTTCCTAGAAATATTATCAAGAGATGAATATTCCTTGATAGTAATAAAATGTGATGACTTTGTAAGACGATTGGATATAAACTAAATAGAATTATGATCTTTTGAATTTCTAGGGAGTCAGATAATGAAATCTATGATGATGTTTTCCCATTTCCATTGTATTATGAGTAATGATTGTAAAATACCCTTAGAATTATATATATCATCCTTAAATTACTTTCATACTAAGAATTGAGATATATACTCTGCAATATCTCTTTACATATTTTACCACCAGAAATACTATTTCAAATCTCTATTTATCTTCATGATTCCACGCTGAATATAGAATGATGCGCTATGATATTTTTCAAATAAATAATTATGTAAGTATGGTATTTATGGGACACATAATCAATTAATAAACCTTATAATTTCATCATAATCAACAATGAATCAGGAACATTTCTCACTTTCTTTTATAGATCTACATCTTCATTCTATTCTTCCTTAATCTTCACATGAATATATTATTGAACACTTATTTGAGTAAGATAATATTTCTCCAATTCCTTCAATATTTCAAGGTCAATCCTTTAAAAATCCATAAATATTGGATCTTTTGTGATCCTCATCATAGATAATCAAGTATAATCCTTTTGACTCATTTCATTAACCACTTTGTTCGCTTTTATAGGATAAAAATGTATTGAGTAGTCAATATTTAATCAACTCTTCCCACCCGAGAGGACCACTTCAGGATAAACCCAATATTGAGGGGGGGGGGTAAATTATTATGGGAACATTTTCACCAATTATAACTTTTTATCCATTTAAATCTTAGACCTATTAGACTCATGATTATATTATTCTCTTTTCCTTATCATATAAAATTATTTAAAAGTTGGTAAAGATGTAACTTGATATTTTTACAAGGTTTACTAATCAACAAGAGTAGATAGTCCTTAGAATGGTTTGGAAATTACCTAATACTACAAAAATTCAAGAAAATTATCCTTTAGACATGGTTATATCAAGATGTTAATGACCATTCACTTGAATTACACTATATTCAATTGATAGTGCTTGTTTTATATCTGTTAGGTGGTTCTTTATACTAACTATAAAGAGAGTATTCACATACTTGTCTAAATTACTTTGTAACACCAATAAAGTCCCCCATTAGTTGAGACTTCTTTTGGATGTCATCGTTCTTATTTTTTATTCTCTTTATACTTATTCACATGTTACTTACATGAATGCATGAAAGAAACTTTCCCTCTTTAAAACAGCAACTTGAAAGCTTCTCAATGTTCTTCTTCTTCTTCACCTTGTTTTTCCGATACCGAATAATAATAACAAATCTATTAAGTATCTAGTAAACAATTTATTATTCCTTCTAGAAAACTAAATTTATGGTCTTTCTAGAATAAAAAATATTTATTATGATTATCGAAACAATGAAATCTCTACTCAAGATCATCATAATAAATTATTCTCCAGTTAGAATGATATGATTGTGTAGTATACTGGATATCTCATAATTTCTCTTCAAACCAAATGATAATCAACTAAATATAGATTTCCACTCCCTTATTATTTTTGTGATATTTTACATGAAATAATGTGAAATAATGTTGCAATATCATTTTCTCTTTATTCGATACACAATATCAAAAATTGAGTATTGTATCGATTATCATATATTCTTTTTTATTGAATTCCCATATTGGTTTATTTAAATTCAGTTCATGCATAAATAAATATTCATTTTTTATGAATAAAACTTGGAACATATATATAAGTTATTATAATTATTTCATGCACTTCAATTATCTACATCTCCACTACCTCTTGAGAGATCTCATATTTTCTTAGATTCAATTTTCTTCAAATGGTTTGGGTAAATCAGTCTATTTCCTGAACCTATTATTTATGTACATCCATGTATATCATTCTTGTATGCATTGTATTCCTCGCAAAAGTGTTTAGCACATGACTTCTCCTTTCTTCATTTAACCTAGAATACCTTCATGAGAAACATTGATAAAAACATTATCTTCATGAAACAGTGTGAATACACTGAGTATTATATTCTTCTTCATCATATAACCCTTAGAGTGTTTAATGAATGGATTAGTACACAAAAAAAATTACATGATAACTCAATAGAGCTTTGAAAAACTATCCTTTATGAGACCAGTATGCTCATAGGACCAGTTCTCCACATAACATAGTGCGATAAAATTAAACTATAATTGGTTCACAAAATAGTTCATCATAAAACACTATGATTGCGTGTTAACACAATTTTAGTGTCTGTAATTATTATTCTTCATGAAAATTAGTGTGTGTTTATCCAATTTTTTGTGTAGTTAAGAGGCTCAAAAATCTTCTTTTATCATAGCATAAAAGAAGGCAAATATAATGATCTTTTTTTAATGAAAAAATGAGAGCACTCGATGAGAATGCAAGTGAAACCAAATTTCATCTGTCTTAGTGCATGGGTATTTATAGATTAGGCTCCACCACCTTATCCCCTATGATTCATCAAATAAAATACTAATTTTAATGTTGTGTGAAGGTATGATAATAATATCACTAAATCTTTCAGTAATTCAAATATTATGGACTTCCGTGATGCTGAAAATAATGGCATTGATTCTTTCAGAATGAAACCCCTCATGGTGAGTATATCATGTGCACATGAAGAAAATACCTTGAATATTTATAAATATAACTCTTATATGAACAATAGATGCACAAAAAAACCTCCTACAACTTCCTTTGAATTCGATATCATTTTCTTCAAATTCCTCTTTGCATGAAAAGCACAACATTCATTCATGAAGGTTCGTGGCTTCATCATCTCAAAATTTTTGAGATCAAAACAATTATAAATACCATGGTTCTTATCATTGATAGTATAACCATCTAATATGGTATACTAGACCTATTTAATGAGAGGTTATGTTAAATACGATAATTATAGTTGATTAGAAGTCTAGAATCATCTTGATCTTCCAACCCATGTTCTATGAGTAAGTTTTTAATACATGAATAGTATCCATGTTTGGACTGTGTGCCATATTTAAGATGTTATTGGTTGTGGAATACTTAATAATAGATTCAGTGTCAGCCAAACCTCAATCTATGGTACTGGGGTTGGTACCCGGAACACAGAACACACTACATGGGGTGGACCGATTCGCTCACCCCTAGTGTGACACCATGCAAACCCTACAACCATGTTATACACCCACTCAAAAAATTTCATACCTATGCATGTGTTTGATACATCCTACTACCAGCTATCTCTCCCATGAGGTTTAGGTCTCCTCCCATAAATTAGTTTATGAGATGGTTCCTTAGTTGTCCTGGATGGTCAATTTTTTTCCAATGAATCTTAGAAAATATCTAGTGTAAAATTCCATCATAAAGAATTCCAAACACAAATTAAAATACATATAATCAAACATAATCTTAAATAATTATTGATATTAAATAGTATTCATTTTCATGGCCTTATATTTATTCCCCATCTTCTTCTCTTTTTATAATATAAATTCTAAAGAACTCTTCAATCATCAAATCATATCACTTCTTCTCGTCTTCTTCATTATTGAAAACAATGTGTCAAGTATAATTAATTAGTGACACATGTATTTTGAACTTAATACCAGTTCAATAATTATTATAGTTATAAAATAAAAATCTTCCAAATAACATCATTAAGTGAATAAGGCTCGAGTAGTTTCTTCTGCATCCATTCATCTAAGATATATTCACTTTGATATCAGCCTTGGATATCTTGGATACTTCACTTTTTTCTAACTTCTTCAACATATTGATATCAATGAAATATTTCTATATCAATGACCACTATTTACAACCAATAAAAATTATTTTCAACAAATAGAACTCATACCCAAAATGGCCTCTTCAATCTCCCTCCTTTGGTATTTGTTATCAATACCTTTATAGTTCTTTACAAATGAATATGTGAATCTTCCCCCTTTATTTTTTCAAAGTTCCATTTCAATTTATCTCCACCTTATTAAAAATAAATACAAAGTTCATGGGAAAAGGGTATCAGTCCATAATTAAGAAATGTACCATACATTATTTCACTTTAAGCCTATGTGAGCCATGCATGGTGTAGAAAACAAGAATATTTTATTTAGACAACAAAGATGTCCTTTACCAACTGATCTTGATACCATATGAAATGAGAAATCATATACTTATATTCCAGAGGTTTCTACTTTTATTCTATGGTGAATATACTAAATGATATATAAAACTTTTCCAAAAAAAGTTAACATGAAACTCCTTCAATGAATTTAATAAATAGATCAAAAAAATTCAAGTGAAACATTTAGGATATGAAACATTGGAGAAATTCCATAATTACACATTTCTTATGTAATTTATTAATTCAATTACCCCCATTTGTGTTAAGTTTATTATTTTTATATCAACGAATGAGATATTAAGGAAAACATACCTTTTCCAATAACATGATCTTCAAGAATATTCTAGAATAATTAGATTTGAACTAATTGAAACAATGATTATAGAAGTAACTTCATCATTATTCATTTGTATCCCCCTCAAAGGAAACAATTCTCAATATGTTCATAATGGTTAATATCTTCAATCATGTATTTAAAGATGTTCCAATATGAAGAATTTGACAAAATGGATCTTTAACTTGCGAAAGTCCATATTTGACAACTTCCACAACTTTACTAAGGATGATCTTATTCAATAATTGTTTACCAGGATACCAAATATAATATCAAAACAAGATGGTATTTTATTTATCCTTGTATTATAGGATATGAAAACACAATATTAAATTTCATCAAATATGATCCAATATTATATTTTTATTTGAAAACAGATTGAGGAATCATTCTAGGATGATGAATTCTTCATATTTTCTATCAATAATTGACACAACTCACAACTTCTTAGATTATAACCATGATAGCGTGGTTCAAAATCAATTCTATGCATTATAAACATAAATAAAACACACAAAAATTAAAGGAATAAGGTGGATCTTTTTTTATTCTCAATGTGAATATTAAGGTTGAGATAGTTGTCTGAACCAAGTTTCTCCATTTCCTCTACTCTTTAAACTTTCACATCTAATCTTCAATTTTGATTAAGTCTATGTGGATATTATAAATTCTTCAATTTAATTGTGTATAAAACTTTTTTATTCAAGATTTTCTAAAATAACTTGTATCACCTGGTGAAAATTTCATCTTCTTAAAGAATTATTATTATTCTAGAATTATTATAGAATAATTTCTTAGAGTGCGACGATCTATGTTGCAACTCACACACAGAACATCTAAATATTCACATAGAACCTTTTATTTTCAATTATCACTAGAATTATCTTATGATTATTCCATTTTTTCATTATATCAAAATTTTATAGACATATTACCAATAAATCATTAAGAACATTGGCATAATGTTTTTCTTGTCCACATGACTTATTTGGAGTGTATTTATTCCTAGTATTTCTTTTAGATGTTTTACTTTTCCTCAGTTTCTTGGATTTGGAATCCATGGTCTTCTCACCATTCTACTTTGATACCTTCTTTGGAGATTTTTTCCATCCCACACTATCCATGATAATAGATTTAGAAACATTATTAAAATATGGAAATTATGGTACCAATTTATTTAAAGCTTCTTTATATAGATTATTGAACGAATTCATGATCTTATTATCACATTTTTGAGGTCTTTTAACCATAGAATCTTCTAGTGAGTGTTGTGTATCAATATTAAATTTATCATTATTTTGTGAAGTATAAATATGTGCCTTCTCAAGATTGGGAAACTGATCTTATAATTCTAGAAATTTTATATTGAGGGTGTTTTTTTGATATTCAATCATAATCACCTTCTATTCATAAACTATCTTAAACCTTTAAAAATCCTCTTCATGAAACTTAACTTTAAAAAAAGAGTCAAGTTCTTTGATTTCATTATTTTTTCATTCCAATTATAAATACTTGAAATCAATAATGATTTTAATTTTTTTTCAAGGGAATATATATTATATTTTAAATCTTGAGTGGCTACATCCTTTTATCAGGCAGTGTTAATCCACTCTTCTTTAAACATAGGGAATTTTCTTCAAGGATCACATTTTGGCTTCCTTGGATCCATCTTTCTTGGAGAGATTTATATATTCTAGAGGTTTTTTATTTTAAAGTCTTATCCATTACTTCTAACTTCTACTCAAGACGAGTGATATCTTATTACATGACTTCAAATACCCCACTGATAAGAGAGACTAATTCTTTGGGACAACCATGAATCATATCCTTTAATGTATCGATTGAAAAATAAACTGACATATTATCATTCTCAATAGTGATTGGATGATCTTTAGGATATTTTTGATAATAAATAACACATACCTATTTATCATTTAAATCTCTTGATGCAATTGAGGTAGAGAGATTGTCAATCTCCTTGGTAGAAAATTGGGACACATGTTCTCTACTTTCCAATACTAACACATATTCTTTATTAACAAGGCATAGAGATACTAATACTTCATATTCTTTAAATTTTAAGGATATCTTATTCAGATTTCTCTTATCTTTATTTATCATATTCATCATGGTATTTGTAGAAATAGAATTTGTTCAGAGATAACTAAATCTTAACCAAAACTTCACTTAATTCTTAACACATTAAGTAAATTCAAATCTACAAAAGAGAATAACTACAATATAGAGAAACTAATAGAGGATAACCTTGTATATGATACCAATTGAGAGGACTAACTCAAGATATACTCAACACTGGGGGGTGAGTCATTGTTAGGGTTTTTTTTAATTAATTATAACTTTTTATCCCTTTAAATCTTAGAACTATTAGGATCTTGATTCTCTTATTATCTTTTCCTTATTATATGAAAGTATATGAAAGTAGATAAGTATAGAACATGATATTTTTAAAAGGTTCACCACTCAACAAGAGTAGCTAATCCTTGGCATGGTTCTTAAATGAACGATACCACACAGATGATAGAAAATAATCCATTAAATTCAGTTACAACAAGTATAGAATAACTATTCTCTTATGTTACACTATATTCAATTAAAATTTCTTATTTTATTTCTCATGGATGGTTCTTTATATTTCCTATGAAAATAGTATTTACCTTCTTGTTTAAGGTACTATGTAATAATAATAAATTATTCCACCACATTTGAATTCTGTTGGATTTAACAGTAATTGTTTCTCTCTTTATACTTATTAAACTATTTCTTGAAAAAAAGTGGGAAATAAAATTTCCTTACTTATAGAAGTAACTTGAATTCTTCTCAATATTCTTCTTTTTCATCACCCTATCCATCTGATACCAAATGATAATAACTAATCTATTTGGTATTTGGTTTAACCTTTATTCTTTCTTACAAAACACTGAATATCTTCTCTTTCTAGAGTCACAAATCTTCTTTATGATGATCAAAACAATGAAATATTAGATCAAAATCATCACAATAATTTCTTCTTTAGTCAGAATAATATTAATGTATAGTAGATAGGATATCTCAAAATTATTCTTTGACCCAAATGATCATCAAATAAATATATATTAGACAATATCTTATTCTTATTATGATATTTAACACAGAATAATATAAAATAGTGCAGCCGTGTCATATTCTCTTTTTTCGATACACAATATCAACAATTGAGTTTAATATCAATTTCTCTATATTATTCCTTATTTAATTCTCAAATCAGTTTATTTAAAATCACTTCATCTATGAAGTATGATTCATGTGTTATGAATAAACATTGTCACATATATATAAATTCTTATCATTATTTGATTTTATTTAATTATATTCTTCTTCACTACCTATTGAGAGATATTTTATTTTTAAAAATTTAGTTTTCTTAAAATGGTTCAGGTTAATAAGTTTGTTTCATGAACCTCTTTGTCACATGGATACATGTATATCACAAATGCATGCGTCGTATCCCTCATATAAGTTCTTAGTGTGTGACTTATCCTTTGTGTAATCCATAATCCCGTTTCACAAAACTTTTATAAAACTACTATCTTCATGAAGTAGTGTGAATACAAAGAGTATTATCTTCTTCTTCATCACATAAAACTCAAAGGGTTAAATGAAAATATGAGTATGTAGAAACATTCATTAAAAAATCAATAGAAATTTGAAACACTATCCATAATGATACCAGGAAGATTTTCATACACGTTATTTATGTAACATAGTGTGATGGAATTAAACTACAATCGGTTCACAAAACAGTTCAGCAAGAAACACTATGAGTGTGTGTAAATATAATAAAAGTGTTCACAATTCTTCTTATCAACAAAGAGAATTGTGTGTTTTTCCCTTATTTTCACATTCTAGAGGCTCATGGAACTCCTAATCTCCTCATATAAAATAATCCACAAAGAATGATCCATTTTTTTTGAAAAAATATGAGCTCTTGATGAGAATGTGTGTGAAAAAAAATTCATCTAGATCGGTGAATTGATATTTATAGGAAAGTATCCACCGAATTATCCACTGTGATTCACCTAATAAAATACCACTTTTCATTCCATGTGAATGTCTTCTAATAATATTATAAAATATTCTAATAATTCAAATATTTCAAAATTTCATGATGCTGAAAATCACGGTGTTGCTTGTCCTACAACAAAACCCCTCACAGTGAGTATATAATGCACAAAAAAAATTCAATGAATTTATTCTTCATATATTAGAGTCTTCCATGAACAAAATATACAAAAAATGGCCTCCTATAAATTCATTTTCATTCTACATCATGTTCTTTATGCTCCTATTTATATTAAAATCATAACATGCATGCATAAAGGTTTTTGGATTGAAAATATCAAAACATTGAGCTTAAAATGATCATGGAAAAATCATGTTTGATCATAAGATGTATGACCATATACTCAAGAATATTGGAACTCTCAGATGGGAGGTGATGTTAAAGATGGCGACTAAAGCTTATCAGACAACTATGATTAGCTTGATATTACAACCTATGTTCTATATATAAGTTTTTAATGCATAAATAGTGTCTATATTTGGATTGTGTCTAACATATAAGTAGAATTTAGTTATGAACCGCTTAATAATAGATTCTATGTTTGGAACACCTTAAGACAAGGCACTGAAGTTGGAACCCAAAACACAACACACACCACATGGGGTGGGCCGACCCACTCATCCCCAGCACGACACCGTACACACCCTACAGTCATGCTATGCACCCACTTGTACACCTACATAACTATATTGGCACTTGATACCGCCTTACACTAGCTATATCAGTGTGTTGGATGTCTCATGTGGCTGAGATTTCCAACCACAATATGGTTGATGAACTGGCTCCTTAGTTGTCATAGATGGCCAATTTTTTCTTCCAATTACTCTTAAAAAATATCTATTGTAAAATTCCATAATAAATAATTCCAAACAAAAATTCCAATCCATATACTCAAAATATCTCTTCAATAATTATTCATGATAAATGGTATTCATTTTAATGGCCTTATCTTAATCCCTCTTCTTCTTCCCTTTTTGGAATATCAATTTCAAAAAACTCTTCAATCATCAAATCATCTCACTTATTCTCATCTTCACCATTGTTAAAAATAACATTTCAAGTAAAAGTACATATTTACACATGTATTTCAAATGTTATTCTAGTTTAATAATTATTTGAGTTGTAAACTCAATGTTTTTAAAAGATCTCCCTTAAGTAAACAAGACATGAGTACTTTATTCTGCATCCATTCATCCTAGCTGTATTAATTTTATATCAGACTTAGATATCTTGGATATTTGAATTATTTATAGCTTCTTCGATGGATCTCACCTTGCATGGTCTGGTAGAGGGGGTGATGAGGTTCTTACTGATTCTGGATTATTTTGTCTACTTCTTTTTTGTCTTCAAAGCCTGATGTAAACCTTCGAGTCCTGTTTATTGGCTTCTGTGCCCTTTTCATGTAATGGGTTACCTCTTCTCCCAGTCCTTTTAAGAGTTTTTTTCTGGTTCAATAAAGAGGGCGTTCCCCTCAACCTTTTATAAAAAAAATAAAAAAAAATTGAAAAAAATACTACTCATACACAAAGTGGGCTCTTTACCATCTTCTATATAAAATATTCAACTGTTTTGGGTGAATATATACTTTAAACTTTTATGATCAGTATATATGTCACGACCCGTCCTCGGGGCCCGTGCCGTGACTACCCCAAGCCCGCCTTCCATAGGCCAGGGGCTGGCGACTAGCACCAAGGCGTAAATCTCGGTAAAAAGGGAAGACATTGCCTTTGTAAAGTAAACAATCACACAAAGTACAAGCGAAAGAAGTAAATACTAAGTAAAAACTGAGTACAAAAGTAAGTGCGGAAAGTATAAAGGGGTCGGAAATACAAGCCCAACTGTAAAGTACAACTCGAAAGTGAAAACAACAACTGAAAAGTAAAGTTGCTGCGCCGAGCTGTCCACTGGAAATCCCACCTGAAGGGTGGGTACAGATAGCTCCTCTGCTCCTCGGGTCCCGTCGTCCGCTCCGAGTATGTCCCGCCCAGTGGTCCACCTCCGGGTACCGCCTCGTCGTCATGTCCACCTCTGGGTACTGTCTCGTCGTGAGGTCCTCCTCCGGGTACCATCTCGTCGTATAGTCCACCTCCAGGTACTGTCCAGTCCTCGAACACTCGGCCTCTGTCTGCACTGCCCGTCGTCTGCAACCAACACAACGAGGTGCGGGCATAGCCCGTGCAGGGGTAAGTATAACGATACTCAGTAAGGACCCCGAGACCCTCAAGGTCTCACTAAAACCAACAAGGATAACCACATAGAAGATCTCAACAAATAACCTCTACTTAGGTATATGCCCATACATATACCTAAGTTATCAAGTAACCCATCTCAATCATGAGGCAAACACAAGGTCAAAAGTCTCAGTTCAAACCAGGATTTTCATCATCGAAACCGTAACTGCTGAAGAGCTCAGTCTCTGGAGTGTACAGTGGTCCTGTCACAACTCCGAGGTACTGCTCACTAACTTAAGACTGCTGTAGTACTCCACCTATCGAGTATTGCGGGCCAGCCGCTACAACCAAGCGCTCCCTTGTGCCGCTACAACCAAGCGCACCTCTGTCGTGGGTCTGCCGCTACAACCAAGCGCTCCCCTGTGCCGCTACAACCAAGCGCACCTCTGTCGTGGGTCTGCCGCTACAACCAAGCGCTCCCCTGTGCCGCTACAACCAAGCGCACCTCTGTCGTGGGTCTGCCTCTACAACCAAGCGCTCCCCTGTGCCGCTACAACCAAGCGCACCTCTGTCATGGTTCTGCCGCTACAACCAAGCGCTCCCCTGTGCCGCTACAACCAAGCGCACCTCTGTCGTGGGTCTGCCGCTACAACCAAGCGCTCCCCTGTGCCGCTACAACCAAGCGCACCTCTGTCGTGGGTCTGCCGCTACAACCAAGCGCTCCCATGTGCCGCTACAACCAAGCGCTCCTCTGTCACACACCGAGTCGTTCGATCAGCAGTCGTCGGGTCTCAGTCAGCTACACGGTCTCCGTGCTCCGCCCGCTCGTCTCCGGGAGGGCCCGCTCCACGAGCTACTGGTCGATACTCCAAGTATCAAAAATTCCCGCAAGGAAGTATCTCGAAGGACCACCTCGTCATTGGGGTCTCAACGCAACAGACGGCACGTCAATCGGACGCCCGGTCTGTGAGTTATTAGCCTTTTCGTCCCAGGGGCCCGGTTGGTTTCGTGAGCGAACCAATCCGGCCGTAACTCAACTATACCCCGAACACTCACAGGGTATACTCATAGGGACCGTTTTTCAACGTGATCACCAATGCCGCTGACGGTTCGTCAAACGGATGTCTGGTCTGAAAGATATCAGCTTTTCCGTTCTAGGGGTCCGGTTGGATTTCAGTGCGATCCAACCCGGCCACTATCCATCTGCATCCAAAACTCGGGCGGAGGATGCCAAAAGTTCCATCTCATCAAGAGGAACTCAACGCAAAAGACGACGTGTCAATCGGACGCCCGGTCTGAGAGTTATTGGCTTTTTCGTCCCAGGGGCCTGATTGGTTTTTAAGGCAAAACCAACCCGACCGTACTCCACTTGCGTCCAAACCTCGGGCGAAGAGAGCCAAAAGATCCGTCTCACTAAGAGGAAACTAACAAAGCTGACGGCACGTCAATCGGACGTCCGTAGCTCAAGATATGAGCGTTTCCGCTCCGAGGGCCCGGTTGGTTTCGTGTACGAACCAACCCGACCGAACCCAAAGTATTCCAAAACTTTGAGTGCGATAAACCGAAACGACTGACTCGCTCCAAGGATTGCGTTGCCGCTGACGGCGAGTCATTTGGAGGCCCGTAGCTCAAGATACAGCCATTTGAACGAAGTCCGTCCGAAGACGGGGGGGTCCGGGCCCGGCCCGACCCGGCCCGACCCCCCCTGGTTGGCCCGAACCGGGTCGGGTCCGACTCGGTTGGCCCGGCCCGGCCCGGCCAGGGCCGGTCCGGCTCGGCTCGGCCGAGCGGCCGAGCGGTCGACGCGGGGGAAAGCCGCCGCCCGGCGTGACACCCCCGCGGCATCCGTGGGGTGTCGGCCAGACACCCGCGGGGTGCCGCGTGACAACCCCACGGCACCCGCGGGGTGCCGCGTGACAACCCCGCGACACCCTCGGGGTGTCGCCCGGGACACCCGCGGGGTGCCGCGTGACAACCCCGCGGCACCCGCGGGGTGTCGCGCTGGACACCCGCGGGGTGCCCCGTGACAACCCCGCGGCACCCGCGGGGTTTCGTGCTGGACACCCGCGGCACCCGCGGGGTGTCGCGCTGGACACCCGCGGGGTGTCGCCGCCTCTGGCCGCCGCGCTGGCGACCCGCGCCACCACCGGCTTCCGCGGGCCGCCAGAGTCGCTCCGGTGGCCCGTTTTCCTTCCCGTCTGCGCCGTTGTTCCTCCCGGGTTCCGTTCTTTACTGCGGGATCATCAAACACCCGTTGCGGCACGTTCCGTCGTCGCCCGCCAAATCCACAAAACACGAAGAACAGCGGAGGGTTGCCGGGCCGTGTTCGTTTGACCCACACCCTCCGCGTTAGATAAAAACAACGGAAGAAATTGTTCAACACATGAACTGACAATTTTAATAAAATAAATTTTTTCATTTGAAACCGGCTCTTAAGTTTTTAAAGAACGTTCACGGGAATATAAAGAGGGGTATTCCAAAATTTTAAAATCCCTACCTCGTTGATCGTCGCGTGCGGGCGTTCTTCGCGGAAAGGCTTGTCGCGGAAGAGGGGGATCATCGCGTCGTCGCGGAAAGGCGTCGCGTCGTCGCAGAAGAGGATTCGTAGACGAAGACGGAGGTTGTCCGAGGTGGAACGACGTCTCCCTTCCTTTTATGTGG
Organism: Viscum album; assembly: GCA_963277665.1. Classification (NCBI taxonomy): domain Eukaryota; kingdom Viridiplantae; phylum Streptophyta; class Magnoliopsida; order Santalales; family Viscaceae; genus Viscum; species Viscum album. The sequence continues at coordinate 1,241,286,130 of OY728153.1, forward strand.
AAAGAAGAACGAGTGATGGCGCGTCGTCGTTCTTCGGAAGAAGGACGTGACGACGTTCTTCGTCAGAGACCGATTCGTTCTTCACGTTCTTCGTCGTTGAAGAAGATGTTCTTCAAGCCTCCCAAATCCTCCCAACGTGACAAGACTCAAAAAAAAAAAATAAGCCCAAGTATTATTTTATTAACACAAGATAAGAAATTGAATTTCAAAAGAAAAGAAACGATCAATTAATCTCAAAGAATTAATTGTAACAAATTAACAGCCCAATTAAATGGGGCGTTTCTTAACCAGAAAAACGCACGGTTGACTTTTTTTAATAGGGGGGGGGGGTGCGGGTGCGTTACTTAAGAAGAAAAGAAACGGTGGGGCTCGTGCGGGCCCCACCTCACAAATATCCTACCAAGGGGGTAGGATATTCCTGGATAGCACCCTATCCAGTTCAACTCAGTTCAAGCCGCCTTTAAGTGGCTTCAAGTGGCTTCCAAGCGACTTAAGTGAAATAAAATAAAGTTGTTGCAAAATTATTTTATTTCTTAACTTTAAGCCCGAAAATTAAAAACCACACCCGAGCAAACACAACTCCAGAAGAGGCGTTTCTAAGCAAATACTGGCGCTGCGATTTAATCGGTGCCCTCAGAATTCGATTCCGGGCACCGGTTCAAAAGTTAGAAAAACCCGCTCGTCCGTTCACTGAACGTACCCGAGCCAAACTTCGGAAAATGATTCCGGGCACAACGGGCCTCGGAATCAGGCACCGTCAGAAACTGCGTTCTTGTAAAATTCCAAAGAAAATTAAGAAAAAAATTTCCTTGAAATTTACGGGTCTTTACATTACTCCCACCACAGGGCTTTACGTCCCCGTAAAGCTTCAACACAAACTAGGGATACAAAGGCGGTACTGAGCACGCATCTGAGCCTTCCGCTCCATGTGCTCACCTGGACCTTCTCTATCGTGGCCCGGACCACCTCTGGTCCCACTAGAGCTGCTATGATTTCTTCCTTGCCGATAAGAGAAATCTAGTCTCATCCCCTGGATGAACCACGTTCTTCGCCTAATACGGTCAATCCCGACATGGATGATACTAATCCATACCAAGGATGACGTCGTAAGGCCTCGACGCTACTACCAAGAGATCCAACCGTTACTCTCGCCTCCAAGGGTTGAGTCACACTGTCGGCATCAGTGTGTGGTAACTGGGTCTCCTCCAGTAGATGTCTCACAAGTGAGGGTCAAGTCAACAGTCTAAACCGGAACCTCTTAGTAACAACGCAAAAGAGGACAGGAAGGAAAACATCACAAAGGTAAGCATCTTTTATTATTGCAGCTCATATTACAAGGACGCTACACAACAACAACAAGGAACTAGAAGTACAAAAGACGTATCCCCTAGTTCCGCTCCTGTCCAACTGCTCCCAGAGCTCCACGATCGAAGGCCTCAACTGCCTGAAGCTGAGCTCTCCCATGTCCACTAACTCCCTGCGGTCGGGGTGGACCTCCTGGTGGTGGTGGTGACAACACCTCGAAGTGTCTCCCACCATCGGCTACTCGGCCAGCTCCACTGCCTCGTTCGCCTGTACCTTGCGGACCACCGTGGCCAAACCTCTGTCTGGGAGGTCCCTCTACCGCCTGCTGCTCATCTGTAAAATGAGTCGGGCAGTCTCGAGCCATGTGACCAATCCCGCCACAGGAGTAACACTGCCCACTCTCAGCACGCCTGGCTCTGACTCCACCCCGGCTCCCCCGCACAACTGAGCCTGAGTCATGCAGTCGGCCACCGGTAGGTCTGGCCCTCTTGGACCTCTGCGCATAGAAGTGATGCCTCGTCGTGCACCTGGAGCATCAAGCTCCACCATCGGCCTGCTGCAGCGTACAGTAGGCTCGCTGCGAGGATTACCATGAGGTCTGCTGGTATCCTCACTAGCCTGAAAACTCCCACCACAGCCTCCAGCCAATCCTCAGCCACCTGCGGGTCTGTCTCTCCCCAGAACCTGGGTGGCCTTTGGCGCTGGAACTCGTGCAGTGCGCTCAAGCGACGTGCATCGTCAGCGGCTGGAAGCATCGGTGGCTCGGTGGGTAGAGGTACTGCCGGTGCCTCAGCTGTCAAGGGGACCTGCACCGAGGCCTCGTCGCTGGGTGGGCTATCGCCACACTCAACCCTCAGAACCCTAGCTGGTCGTCCGCGGGGAGGAATCCTAAAGGAAACAACGTGATACGGTCAAATGATAAGAACCTGGTTTGAGCTGACTTTTAAAAACTGCTGGAAACACACACGCAATCAGTGTCTTCGTGCATTAAGTCGGAAATCAGATGTCAGGGTCCTGGTGTACGGATACGTCGGCCGCCACACTAACACTGGACTCCCTGGACCGATAACCACACTCAATATGCTAAACACTATTGCTTCACATAGAAGAAAGATCAGAGTTTGCAGTAGAACCGACCACCTCTGATACCAATCTGTCACGACCCGTCCTCGGGGCCCGTGCCGTGACTACCCCAAGCCCGCCTTCCATAGGCCAGGGGCTGGCGACTAGCACCAAGGCGTAAATCCCGGTAAAAAGGGAAGACATTGCCTTTGTAAAGTAAACAATCACACATAGTACAAGCGGAAGAAGTAAATAATAAGTAAAAACTGAGTACAAAAGTAAGTGCGGAAAGTATAAAGGGGCCGGAAATACAAGCCCAACTGTAAAGTACAACTCGAAAGTGAAAACAACAACTGAAAAGTAAAGCTGCTGCGCCGAGCTGTCCACTGGAAATCCCACCTGAAGGGTGGGTACAGATAGCTCCTCTGCTCCTCAGGTCCCGTCATCCGCTCCGAGTATGTCCCGCCCAGTGGTCCACCTCCGGGTACCGCCTCGTCGTCACGTCCACCTCTGGGTACCGTCTCGTCGTGAGGTCCTCCTCCAGGTACCATCTCGTCGTATAGTCCACCTCCAGGTACCGTCCAGTCCTCGAACACTCGGCCTCTGTCTGCACTGCCCGTCGTCTGCAACCAACACAACGAGGTGCAGGCATAGCCCGTGTAGGGGTAAGTATAACGATACTCAGTAGGGACCCCGAGACCCTCAAGGTCTCACTAAAACCAACAAGGATAACCACATAGAAGATCTCAACAGATAACCTCTACTTAGGTATATGCCCATACATATACCTAAGTTATCAAGTAACCCATCTCAATCATGAGGCAAACACAAGGTCAAAAGTCTCAGTTCAATCCAGGATTTTCATCATCGAAACCGTAACTGCTGAAGAGCTCCGTCTCTGGAGTGTACAGTGGTCCTGTCACAACTCCGAGGTACTGCTCACTAACTTAAGACTGCTGTAGTACTCCACCTATCGAGTATTGCAGGCCAGCCGCTACAACCAAGCGCTCCCTTGTGCCGCTACAACCAAGCGCACCTCTGTCGTGGGTCTGCCGCTACAACCAAGCGCTCCCCTGTGCCGCTACAACCAAGCGCACCTCTGTCGTGGGTCTGCCGCTACAACCAAGCGCTCCCCTGTGCCGCTACAACCAAGCGCACCTCTGTCGTGGGTCTGCCGCTACAACCAAGCGCTCCCCTGTGCCGCTACAACCAAGCGCACCTCTGTCGTGGGTCTTCCGCTACAACCAAGCGCTCCCCTGTGCCGCTACAACCAAGCGCACCTCTGTCGTGGGTCTGCCGCTACAACCAAGCGCTCCCCTGTGCCGCTACAACCAAGCGCACCTTTGTCGTGGGTCTGCCGCTACAACCAAGCGCTCCCATGTGCCGCTACAACCAAGCACTCCTCTGTCACACACCGAGTCGTTCGATCAGCAGTCGTCGGGTCTCAGTCAGCTACACGGTCTCCGTGCTCCGCCCGCTCGTCTCCGGGAGGGCCCGCTCCACGAGCTACTGGTCGATACTCCAAGTATCACAAAGTCCCGCAAGGAAGTATCTCGAAGGACCACCTCGTCATTGGGGTCTCAACGCAACAGACGGTGCGTCAATTGGACGCCCGGTCTGTGAGTTATTAGCCTTTTCGTCCCAGGGGCCCGGTTGGTTTCGTGAGCGAACCAATCCGGCCGTAACTCAACTATACCCCGAACACTCACATGGTATACTCATAGGGACCGTTTTTCAACGTGATCACCAATGCCGCTGACGGTTCGTCAAACGGATGTCTGGTCTGAATGATATCAGCTTTTCCGTTCCAGGGGTCCGATTGGATTTCAGTGCGATCCAACCCGGCCACTATTCATCTGCATCCAAAACTCGGGCGGAGGATGCCAAAAGTTCCGTCTCATCAAGAGGAACTCAAAGCAACAGACGGCGCGTCAATCAGACGCCCGGTCTGAGAGTTATTGGCTTTTTCGTCCCAGGGGCCCGGTTGGTTTTTAAGGCAAAACCAACCTGACCGTACTCCACTTGCGTCCAAACCTCTGGCGGAGAGAGCCAAAAGATCCGTCTCACTAAGAGGAAACTAACAAAGCTGACGGCATGTCAATCGGACGTCCGTAGCTCAAGATATGAGCGTTTCCGCTCCGAGGGCCCGGTTGGTTTCGTGTACGAACCAACCCGGCCGAACCCAAAGTATTCCGAAACTTTGAGTGCGATAAACTGAAACAACTGACTCGCTCCAAGGATTGCGTTGCCGCTGACGGAGAGTCGTTTGGAGGCCCGCAGCTCAAGATACGGCCATTTGAACGAAGTCCGTCCGAAGACGGGGGGGTCCGGGCCCGGGCCGACCCGGCCCGACCCCCCCTGGTTGGCCCGAACCGGGCCGGGTCCGACTCGGTTGGCCCGGCCCGGCCCGGCCAGGGCCGGTCCGGCTCGGCTCGGCCGAGCGGCCGAGCGGCCGACGCGGGGGAAAGCCGCCGCCCCGCGTGACACTCCCGCGGCACCCGCGGGGTGTCGGCCAGACACCCGCGGGGTGCCGCGTGACAACCCCGCGGCACCCGCGGGGTCTCGCGTGACAACCCCGCGGCACCCACGGGGTGTCGCGTGACAACCCCGCGGCACCCACGGGGTGTCGCGCTGGAGAACCGCGGGACAACCCCGCGGCACCCGCGGGGTGTCGCGCTGGACACCAGCGGGGTGTCGCGCGACAACCCCGCGACACCAGCGGGGTGCCGCGCGACAACCCCGCGACACCCGCGGGGTGTCGCGCTGGACATCCGCGGGGTGCCGCCGCCTCTGGCCGCCGCGCTGGCGACCCGCGCCACCACCGGCTTCCGCGGGCCGCCGGAGTCGCTCCGGTGGCCCGTTTTCCTTCCCGTCTGCGCCGTTGTTCCTCCCGGGTTCCGTTCTTTACTGCGGGATCATCAAACACCCGTTGCGGCACGTTCCGTCGTCACTCGCCAAATCCGCAAAACACGAAGAACGGCGGAGGGTTGCCGGGCCGTGTTCGTTTGACCCGCACCCTCCGCGTTAGATAAAAACAACGGAAGAAATTGTTCAACACATGAACCGATAATTTTAATAAAATAAAATTGTTCATTTGAAACCGGCTCTTAAGTTTTTAAAGAACGTTCACGGGAATATAAAGAGGGGTATTCCAAAATTTTAAAATCCCTACCTCGTTGATCGTCGCGCGCGGGCGTTCTTCGCGGAAAGGCTCGTCGCGGAAGAGGGGGATCATCGCGTCGTCGCGGAAAGGCGTCGCGTCGTCGCGGAAGAGGATTCGTAGACGAAGATGGAGGTTGTCCGAGGTGGAACGGCTTCTCCCTTCCTTTGATGTGGAAAGAAGAACGAGGGATGGCGCATCGTCGTTCTTCGGAAGAAGGACGTGACGACGTTCTTCGTCGGAGACCGATTCGTTCTTCACGTTCTTCGTCGTTGAAGAAGATGTTCTTCAAGCCTCCAAAATCCTCCCAACGTGACAAGACTAAAAAAAAAATAATAATAAGCCCAAGTCTTATTTTATTAACACAAGATAAGAAATTGAATTTCAAAAGAAAAGAAACGATCAATTAATCTCAAAGAATTAATTGTAACAAATTAACAGCCCAATTAAATGGGGCGTTTCTTAACCAGAAAAACGCACGGTTGACTTCTTTTAATAGGGGGGGGGGTGCGGGTGCGTTACTTAAGAAGAAAAGAAACGGTGAGGCTCGTGCGGGCCCCACCTCACAAATATCCTACCAAGGGGGTAGGATATTCCTGGATAGCACCCTATCCAGTTCAACTCAGTTCAAGACGCCTTTAAGTGGCTTCAAGTGGCTTCCAAGCGGCTTAAGTGAAATAAAATAAAGTTGTCGCACAATTATTTTATTTCTTAACTTTAAGCCCGAAAATTAAAAACCACACCCGAGCAAACACAACTCCGGAAGAGGCGTTTCTAAGCGAATACCGGCGCTGCGATTTCATCGGTGCCCTCAGAATTCGATTCCGGGCACCGGTTCAAAAGTTAGAAAAACCCGCTCGTCCATTCACTGAACGTACCCGAGCCAAACTTCGGAAAATGATTCCGGGCACACCGGGCCTCGGAATCAGGCGCCGTCAGAAACTGCGTTCTTGTAAAATTCCAAAGAAAATTAAGAAAAAAATTTCCTTGAAATTTACGGGTCTTTACAATATATTCCATCCATTTCTCTATAATAGTAATTTATTCTTATATTTAATTCAGAAATTATGAAAGTTAACTCCAAATCATTATTCTGGTAATTATTCTCATGAAATTTTAATTTATGAGAGGCATATGCTATCCCCATGTCATTGTACATAAGAACATATCCCAACCCTTTCTTAAATGCATCACTATATATAAAAAAACATTCTATACTATAGGGAAGTGTGATAATAGGTGGGATGACCAACCTTATTTTCATATCATTGAAAGTTTCCTCACATTCATCGATATAATGGAACTTGAAACCCTTCTATGTTAACTTACTGAGTGGATTAGTTATCTATGTGAAATTATTTACAAGGAATCTATAATAGCCCCAAAATCCAAGAAAACTACAAATATTAATCATAGTGGTTGGTTTGGGGAAATGTATAATAACTTCCATATTTTATGGATCTACCGATATACTCTCTCTTGAGATTATGTGACCCAAAAATGAAACTTTATTTAGCCAAAATTCTCACTTGGTAAAATTTTTTTATAGCTTCTCCTTCTTTAAGGTCTTAAATATAATATTCACGTTATCTTCATACCCATAATTTATCTTGGAATATATAATAATATAATTTATAAGGGCTATACAAAATTGATCAATGTAATCTCAAAAGACTTTATTAATTGAATCCAAAAATATAGTGGGGGAATTAGTATGACCGAATGGAATAAATATAAATTCATAGTGTCCATACCTCAACTGGAAGGTTGTGTTGGGTATGTATTCAATTTCTAACTTCAATTGATAGTATCTGTATCAAAGATAAATTTTTAAAAAATATTTACCTCCTAATAATTGTTCAAACAAATCACCAATATGGGGAAGATGATACTTACTCTTGATATTGATCTTGTTAAGTTACTGATAATAAATAAAGAGTCTCATTGATCACTATTTATTATTAAAAAATAATTGGTGAACTGTATGGTGAAACACTTGGTCAAATGAACCCCTTATCAAAATTCTACTAGATCTAATTTTTCAATTCCTATAATATAATTAGGGCCATTATATATAGATTTTTTAAAATACTTATAACAGCAGGTATGAGTTTTATTGAAAACTAAACTTCATGATACATAGGAAGAGTAGAAAAATATTCTAAAATACATAAAAAAAATCCAATAAAATAGGAATATATTCATTATTGAGTTTCTACCCAACTATATATGACAAATATCCTTTATTAAAAGGAATAAAGACCCATAAAATGAAAGTAATTTCCATTGGAAGCTTGTATTCATCCTCACACTAATTGAAAATCATAGGTTGGTTGAGAATATCAAATGTGAATTCCCTTACTCAGAAATAGATATGGGTTTTATATAATTAAATGAAATACATTAACAAAACATCATTAGATTCAACTAGAGAGAGAATAATGAGATTTTTAAGAAGTGAATTCCCAAAAACTTCAACTGGAGGAGAATGATGGACTTGAGATGTGATCAATGTACCATTAGGAGTTTTCACTTATAATTCACTATCTAATCATTGATTATATTAATGAACATCCCTAGAAAAATTTCATGATAAAAATGAATTTTTATTAATAACCTCAAATAATATACTTCAATATTTGGCATGTCTATCACCACCTCAAATTGATCATTCTATATTTATTCTCTTTCTGAAACCAAATTTTTTATCATGAGCATCAAATATCATAGTGAGTAATCATATAATCATGAAAAATCATTTATAGGATATACAAATCATGAACCCTTCTTATTAATCCATGAAACCTTAGTTTTAACCTAGGTTATCCCTAGTAATTATCTATTTAAATACTTTAAAATGGTTCATAAAGAAAACGTGAATTAACTTAAGAAAAACCTTGGGAGTGTCTAGCATGCTGTCTAGTCTTAGGCCCACTCATTGTGCATGTGTGATGATTAATTATTCAAGCACCGATGAAGGTATTGACATAGGGGGCAGTGACATAGGCATGCCATGAGAAGGCAATGTTGTAGGCATGATTTAGGAAAGGGGTGTAGAACCATATATATGCTAATGAAAGTATTTTAGTTTCAATATCAAACAAAGGTTCCTTGAGGACATCCAATGCTAGTCCTATGGGTCATGTACTAAATAAAAAATGGTTTGATTGGTAGGATATCCCTCGGGGGGGGGGGGGGGGCTATGACCTACCTTACCAGCCTATGTATGTGTGGTGTGCACGTGTGTTTAGTTGAAATTATACCCCTAATAACCATATATATATATATATATATATATATATATATAACACAATCCACCACTTTCAAAGTTTTTACCCATAGGTGCATATTATCCACAACCACATTCACTAGCCAGTATCCAAACATGGATGTATTTTATAGGATAAACAGACTCCTTTATTTACCATAATTTAGGATGTTCTCATATTCTTTGGTTTGTATTAAGGGTTATTACTAAAGATTCTTCATCGTAGTTTTTAAAAAACAACTAAATCTTTCTCTGATACCAACCGAGGTAACCCAAACATCACATAAATAAATTTACACAATTATAGATGAATATTCATTATATATCATTATGATCCATGCTAGAACCAAAAAGGTTTAGTGTCTTTGGAAACTTGGATACATAAAAATATGGTATATAAAACAATAAACATCATATCCAACTAAGATAATCAAAATTTTCAAACTTCTAAGAAATATCATTCTTAAAACCTTTCTTCATATCCTAGGGAAAAGGAAACATAATAAAGGGTGTACTCAAATGCACAATAAGGGTAATAAATGGAGATATAAATCAGTCATTATAAGAACTAAAATTTAAACATTAAATAATCTAGTGTCTTTATAAAAGAATTAATTTTCTATAATTCCAAAAGAAATTTAGTTTTAGAGTTTTATATAATTATTTCAACACTCTTACATAAATAAACATTACATCACAACATGGACACTTCCACTAAGTATCCATTTTACCATATTTTTTATGATATAACAAGTTTTATTTTCATAGAATATATTCACAATATTTATCATGATATAATTCTTGTCCCTACTCATCCTTAAAACCCTATATAAAACATTTTAAAAAGTTGGATGAGCATAAAATATCAGTAAGGTAAATTTAAAAAAGAAATAAAGAAACCTATTAGTTCATAAATACTTATAAAAAATTTTCATTTTTCAAAATTAAACTTTGGCCTCAAAATTAACATTTTATTACCCAAAAAATTAACTTTTCAGTTAAAATATTTTCTTAAAAAATTATATAAAAAATATTAAAGGAAAAATTAATCTCATAAATTTTCCTTTTCAATCATGGAAAACATAAGAATGAAATTTCAAAAAAAGATATAAATTTCACCATTATGAAGTGACATATACTTCCCTTTAAACATAAGCTCATGAGTAGTCACATGGAAGCATAACATAAATAATATGGTATAATAAGATCACAAAAACATAAGAAATGTGATAAAAACACAAAAGAAGACTTAATTTTAAGTCAAGGCTAACTGCCAAGTCAACATCACATAGTGGATAGGGTCCTATAGTGGATTATATTTACTCCATAATACCATGCATAACGTCTCATGAGGAAAAAATATTTACCCAATGCATTAGAGTGATATCTGAGAAAACTCATCAGAAAATGTCCATGATTATGTTTTCCATAAAAGGAAATCAATAATATGGCATAAACATAAGAATTATCCATGAATAGAAATGGGTTTTATAATCTTTCCTCATATCAGAATCAAAATATTTTTCTTAAAGAAGGTATTTGAGAAATGATCATAAGTTATGTATTACCCCATCAAAGGAAGGGAGAATAAGCTAGGTATATATGTGGGTGACATATATATAGAGTTTAAATCATTAAATAATTTTAAAGAGATATAAATAGATATATATAGATAAAGTTCATAACACAAAGAAAAGGTTGGTTTTGAGAGACCCCTTATACCCATAATCAAAACATTTCTAGATATCAAAATATACATTCCATTTAAAAATCGTTTTGAAAATACTTAGAAAAAAGGTTATTTGAAGAAATTAATGAATATTATAAATAAATTAAATATATAACAATGTTTATGATGGTGGGAAAATCCATTGATACCATATATGATCAAATAAAACATTCCTTTTGTATTTTGAAAAGAAATTCTAAATATTCCATATAAAATATGTAAAAATGATTATTTTTAAATCATTTTAAAGGATGTAAAAATAGATATAAAATTTACTTTATAATTAATTTACTTCCATATAAATAAATTAATAAAATAATTTTAAGAATATGGACATGGAAGAGAAATATTTAGAAAATAAAACATCATAACCTTTAAAATAAGGTTTTTAAAGTACAATGTCTCTTATGTAAAACCTTAAAAGATTAATTTTTTAATTTTTTAAAGGAAGTTAAATATGTTCAAAAAAAATTTAGCATAAAATGAATCATAAATAAAAATTTTCTTGAAATATTTCGAAGAACATGGATGTAGAAGAAAAAGAGTAGGAAGGGAAACTTTAAAAGTGATTTTTTAAATAAAGCCCCTTACCTTAATTATGACTCATCACACACAATAATTATCTTCATGAATAATTAACTTATGTTAATTATTTAATTTATTAACAAAAATTTTATAATTTTATTATCACTTTTATTTTATTTATTATCATGCTATATTTAATTACTTAATCATTTAAGTTTACGTCAAATGTTTTGATGATATTAAATTCATGAGTCCAAAATGACTTCAGAGGGTTGAATATGGTTAAAGAGGAAATTATTTCATAATATGAAGAATTATAATCATGAAATAATTGTCATTTTTATACATAAATTATACTTTTGAAACCAATAATGAAATATGATTATGAAAAATGAACTACGTTAAAATCACAGAGATGGTAGGTCGTACGTACGCATGAGTAACATTTCCACTTTTCAATGATCATGATAGAAATAAGGTATGTGTTATTTTATCTTCAAATAGTTATTATTATATAATATATATCATAATATTTCTTTAAATATACTTATGTATACCATCCATGTGATGAGTTAATGGAAAATGAATCACATCAATTCATGGAGGTGGTAATCCACACGTATGCAAGAACGAAATTATTATATTTCAATGAATGGAAAGGTAATAAAATATATGATATATTAATTTTAAATAATTTTAAATATGTAATTAATATCCTATATATACCTTGAATCAATAATCATAGATATCTGAGAGAGGCGATGATGGAAAACAAATTACATTGGTTTGTGTGGTTGTAGTCCTCCATACACACGAACAATGGTTTTGTTTCCCATTTGATGGAAAAGGAGACGGATTCATGTTATTACATTAATATAATAAAATTCCAGTATATTATAGATACTTATTTTATCATATCATTATGATTTATTAAGATTTGAAGGAGGTGGAAGAATAAATAAAACAAAAATGTTTGGTTGAGAATGATACCTCTTCTTTAGACATCCTCTTTAGGTTTACACCAAAATCCTTAATAAGAGGGTTTTATAATAAAAAAAATCCTATAGGATGTTTTAAGGAAAGTAAGGAAGGGATTTTGGTAGTTATTGGTTGAATAAATAATTTTTAGGAATTTAAATCATTTAATAAAATATTATTTATTATAAAATAACATTAATGCCATTTTTAGAACTATTAATTTAATTTGACTTTGAAAATAAATTACTAAAAATAAATAAAAGGATATTCCATTAAAAACTATATAAAATTTTATATTTTTATAATTAAATCATAAAACAAAATAATTCTTTCAAATTATATTAATTTTAATATTTTTAAAATCATTAATTTTATTTTTCTATTATTTGAAAAAACACTCTATCAGTGTTGCGTGAGCATTTAAGGTAATTAATTCATTAAAAAAATTAGAAATATATTAAAATGATAAAAAATTATTTATATTTTAAAATACTATTTATAACTGAAATTAATTTTTTTTATACCTCTCACAAAATATTATAGTTATTAAAATAAGGAAAGTGACATTTTTGTCTTTATCTTTTACTTGAATATTATAATGTTTAAAATCAAAGAAATATGGAACCCTGTGGCTTTATAATTTATATTTGGATGTAAATTAATGAAATAAAATTATATAATATGATGAAACCAAGTATTATGGTAAATTTTTAGTTCTTATCATATAATTTTTTAACTTAATTACCCGATTTACCCATACCGTGGTGATAATTATTTTCAATTATTAATATTTATAATGAATAAAAATAAAAGGGGAATATTTTACAAATTTTTACCTCATAATTACAACCATTTAATTAATTTTAGATGATTTAATCAACATACGTGTTGGAATTTAATTTCAAATTAAACCCACAAAATGTGACAAAAACAGTTATTGGAAAAATGTATTTTTAAGTATAAAAATATTTTATACCAAATTTAATCATAAAATTAATTATAAGGAATATAATTGGATTATATTTAATAAAAATGAACTAATTAAATTTTAAAACTAATAAACATTTGAATATGAATATTTAAAAACTTAAAAAAATACAGTTTTCAATAGAAAATACTATTTTACACTCTTCATTAAAAAATCAAAATTTTCAGAAAAATATAAAAATTTCATAATAAACTAACATTTATATTTTTATTTCAAAAAAATATAACATTTTATAAAATAAAATGTCTAAAGGTTACAAAAAATAATTATAATATTTTTCTCATGAAAAGTAATAAATTTCATTTTTGAAGAAAACATATTTTTGAAGAATCAAACAAATTTACTAAAAATTGAGTGATTATTTTATAATAATTTATCAATAAATATATGTTGAATATTAAAATTATTTATATTTTATTAATAACTTAATACTAATCCTAACCACTAATTTAATAGCTTGGTTTTAATAGTCATATTTAAATAATAATATTTCATGGTTCATTTAGGCTTAGTATTGCATGTCGTGTATACTATCAAATAGAGTTTTAATTGTTTTAAATATTGGGGTGTTAAATTATTCCACATTTAATAAATTTCATCCTAAAAATTTGACCCTGGTCTTGGTTAATAAGGGTTTGACATCTGAAAATATCCATATTAAAATCTCACATCATAAAAAGGCTTAATAAAATTCCTCTTGAAAAGAAGGAAAGGGAAATATAAAGGTCATCACATAAATAAGTTTACAAATAGGATAAATTTAGTGGGAAATGAAAATATGGATAGGGAGAAGAAACCTAATATCTAAATAATTATAGAGAGTAATAAATATTATTGATCACAATAAAGTGAATGATCAAGGGAAAGTTAATGACCACAAGACCATAAATTGATGAGGTGTGAGAAAGACTATCTATTCATTATAAATGAAGGTAATAGGATAAATTTTTTGTTTCAAGGTCATTTTACTTGAGTTAAGGAATTACTTTACCATATAGACTGAGAATATAAAGAAATATATTTACTTTACAAGTAGAATTTCATCCTTTAATCAATTTCCAAAACAATCTCATTTTTTTCCAAACGATGAGCATTCAAGATGATTTTTTTCTATCTAAATCACTAAAATTAACTTTTAATGGATAATATAATTAAAAAAATGAATATAAATCTATTAATATAATCATTATAACCTAACCAAAACCAAAATTTTCAGCATAAGGTAAGAAAAACCCCAAAATGAATAAACTTGCATATGAAGAAATGCAACATTAATCTCTAAAGCATCAAAAATAACATCAAAAGTTAAACTTAGATCATTTGATAAATAAATAACAATAAAAATCCTTAAAATACTACTTAATAAGGTTGACACCAAAATATTTGAGCGATTTGATCATATATTCATCTAAGATAAATTTAACATTTATCTCAAAATAAAATCAATAAATTTTAAAGTTTCATACCAAAATGTATATTCGATAATCATATATGATAATAATTTATATAAATAACATAAATCACTATAAATCCATAGTAAAATAATATATCCTTCCAAAATATAATTCAATCTTTTTTCCTCAAATAAAATCCCCTAATATCCTATTTACCTTAATCATATATGTTTCCCCAAATAGTGAATTTATTCCGAAATATAATTAATTACATAATTATCAAATAACTTTTATTTCCCATGGTTATCTCAGGATATCATTTTGTCCAGTGGTAGGTGTTTTACCCTTATCAACCTTAGGTTATATTTTCAAGACCTATAGCCTTTTTTATGTTATATGTTGTCCTTTTTATAAAAACTATATTAATATAATTATTATAATATCCCCAAAAATATGGTTTAAATCCTTTAAAATAAACCATAATCATAAAATATCATATCATCTATGAATTTTTTAAAATACTTTAAACTTATTAAAAAATAATTCTTCCTAAAATGATGCTTCATGGTGATTTGAAGGGTTACATATACCTCAAACCAATAAAAACCCTCCCAAAATATCATAAATCACTTTAAAATCCATCACATAAAACCTCATATGGTGTGTCTAATACTTTGAAATTATGATAAACCATAAACTCATAAAACCATTATGGTATACATAAATCTTAAGCTAAACTCACATGAAAACATCATAATCTACAAATTTATCTTATCCTTTACTCTGATACCAACTATAAGGACTCAACCTTAAAAATTACATAATATAGTGTCTTTAGATAAGAATTAATTTTCTTGAATTCATGAAAATATTTTAGGTTTAGAGTTTAAGAAAATTAGACCATAAACCTTACATAAATAAATATTACATAAAAGTGGACACTTCCACTTAGTATCCATTTTCCCCACAAAACAAAACTTTTATGATATAATTCATTTTCATTTCATGGAATATCTTCCCAATTTTCATATTGAAATCATACTTTTACATACTCATCCTTAAAACCCTATGATATTTTTTAAACATGGGATGAGTAAAAAATCTAAATAAGTAACATATAAAAAAAAAATAAAGAAACCTATTAGTTCATGAATACTTATATAAGATTTGTATTTTTAAAAATTAAACTTTAGGCTCAAAATAATTATTTTATTACCCAAGAAATAAAATTTTCTGTTCAAATATTTTCATAAAAATTTTCACAAGAAATATTAAAGGAAAAATAAAACTTATAAATTTTCCTTTTAAATCATGGAAATCTTATGATTTTTTTTCAAAAAAGTTATACATTTCACCATTACAAATTAGAATATACTTTCCTTTAAACATAATCTCATGAGTAGTCACATGGATGCATAACATAGATAATATGGCATAATAAGATCATAGAAACATAGAAAATGGGGAAAAACAAAACATGAAATAAGAATAAGTCAAGGATAACTTCCAATACAACATCACATGGTGGAAAAAGTCCCATAGTGGATTATGTTTACTCCTTAGTCCCATGTATAATGTCTTATAATACAAAAACTTTACCCATATCATTAGAGCTCTATATGGGTGAACCCATCATAAAATGTTAATGATTACACTTTCCAAAAAAGGAAATCAATCATAAGGAATAAACATAATAATTAACCATGGAAATAAATGGGTTGTATAATCTTTCCTCGTATCATAATAAAACAATATTTTTAAAGAATACATTTGAGAAGTGATCCTAAGGCAAGTATTATCCCACCAAAGGTAGAATAAGCTATGTATATATGTGAGAGAAATATATATATAATTTAAAAGCATTACATAATGTTAAATAGAGAGAGAAATTTATATAGAGAGGAAAATTTCATAACACAAAGAAAGGGGTGGTTTAGAGAGATCCCTTACACCCATAAGCAAAAATGTTTCCGAATATTGAAATATCCATTCCATTTAAAACCTTTTTTCAAAATACTTAGAATAAATGGAAATAGATTTTTTATTTGAATAAAGTAGGGAAACTTATAAATAAATCCAAATATTAAATAATGGTTGTGGTGATGGGAAAATATGTTTATTTCACATTTGTTAAAATATTACATTCCTTTTTCCTTTTTTAAAGAAAGTCAAAACATTCCATATAAAATATATAAAAATGATTCCTTTTTAAAACCTTTGAAAGGAAGTAAAAAAGTGACATAAAATTTTGTTTATTATTCATTTATTTCCATATTTTTTTTATTTTTTTTAATAATATGTACATGTAATAGAAACATTTAGAAAATAAATTTTTAAAACCTTTAAAATGATGTTTTTAAATTAAAGCATCCCTTATGTAAAACCTTAACAATTTTCTTTCTAAAAAATTGTAAATAAAGTTATATCTGGTTAAAAAATCAACTTTATAATCCAATTAATCATAAATAAAAATTTTCTTGAAAAATTTAGAAGAACATGGACAAGGAAGAAAAATATTTAGAAGGGAAACATTAAAAGTGTATTTTTTTTTTAAATTTCCTTACCTCGAGTCTGAACCGCCTTGTACATTATCTATCTTCCTTAATAATAAAATTATAAAAATTATTTACTTTATTTCAAACTTTTTTTTAATTTTATTATCCCTTTTATTTTATTTATTATCATTCTATATTCAATTACTTAATCATTTAAATTCACATTAGATATTTTGATGATATTCAGCTCATAAGTCCAAAATGAATTTGGAAGGCTAACTATGGTCAATGAGGTAATTATTTCATAATATATAGAATAATAATTATTAACTAATTATAATTTTTATATATCAATTATAATTTTAAAATTTACCATGAAATATAGTTATGAAAAATGAAATACGTTATAATCAAGAAGATTTTCGGTCATACGCACGCATGAGTAACGTTTTCTTTTTTCAAAGATAATGATGAAAATAAGCTAAGTGTTATTTTATATTTAATAAATTATAATTATATCATAAATATAATATTTTTTTAAATACATTTATATATACCATTCTTGTGATGTGGTAATGAAAAAAGAATAACAGCGCTTCATGGAGGTGGTAATCCACACGTACCCATGAAAGACGTTTTCATCTTTCAATGAATGGAAAGGTAAGAAAATATATGATATATTACTTTTATCGAATTATAAATATGTTATTAATATAATATATTTCCTTAAATACATCACCATACATAGCTATGAGAGGTGATGATTGAAAATGAATTACATTGGTTTGCGAGGTGGTAGTCCTCTGTACACACAAATGAAGGTTCCGTTTCCCATTTGATGGAAGAGTAGATGGATATAGATTATTAAATTATCATAATAAAATATAATTATATGGTATATAATGGTTTTATTATATCATAATAGTCGAATAAGAATTTAAGGAGGTGGAATAATAAATATAACAAAAATGCTCGGTTAAGAACGATATATCTTTCTCATATAACCACTTTTGGTTTAAACTAAATGCCTTCCTAGGAGGGGTTTATAATAAAAAAATGACTCTAAGATTTGGTAATTTAAGTGATAAAGGTATTTGGGTAGTTATTGGCCAAATATAGTATTTTTATAAATTTTAAATCATTTAATTAAATATTATTTAATATAAAATATCATTAATGTCATTTTTGGAACTATTCATCTAATTTCACTTTGAAAAAAACTTGAAAACAAATAAATTTTAATATATTCCATTAAAACCTATTTAAAATTTTATATTTATCTAAAAAATTCATAGAACACAATAATTATTTTAAATTATATTACTTATAATATTATTAAAATCATTTATTTTATTTTTCTGTTAATTGAATAAATACCGTGTCAGCATTGCGTAAACATTTAAGGTCATTATTTAATTACTAAAAATTAGAAATAGATTATAATGATAAAAAATAATTTATATTAAAAATTAATATCTATAACAAAAAATAATTTGTTTTTATCTGACTCACAAAATATTATAGGTATTAAAAGGAAGAAAGTCACATTTTTATCTTTATCTTTTACTTAAATATTATAAATGTAAAAATAAAATAAATATAGAACTTAGTTATATAGAATTATATGGATATTTCTAAAATAAACATTTAAAATAGGATAAAGGAAAGCATTAGGGTTGTTTTTTAGTCTTTATCATAACATTAATTACCCGATTTACCCCAACTGTGCTGATAATTATTTATTATAGTTTTTATTCGTAATGAGTAAAAATACAAGTGGAATATTTAAAAAATTTGAGATTCCTAATTTAAAATATGCAATTTATTTTTATGATTCAATTAAAATAATTTATAAAGTTTAAGTTAAAATTAAAATCATAAAAGGTGACGAAGAGCGGTTTTTCAGAAAAATGCATTTTTAAATATAAAAATGTTTTTATGCCAAACTAAAGTATAAAATTCATTCCAGGAACTATAATTCGATTATATTTAATCAATAAGAACTAATTACATTATAAAACTAATAGAAAATTAGATATAAAATTGTAAACACTATAAAATAATATTCAATTTTCAATAAAAATCAGTGTTTTTTAGTATTCATTTAAAAATCAACATTTTTTGAAAAATCTCAAAATTTCACCTTAAGATAATTTTTATATACTAATTTAAAAAATGTTATCATTTTTATAAAATAAAATTTCTAAAATTTCTGGAAATTAATTATAATATTTTCTCTTGAAAAGAAATAAAATCCATTTTTGAAGAAAACATATTTTTGAAAAATAAAATTACTTTACTAAAAATTTAGTGATTATTTCTTAAGAATTTATTAATAAATATATATTGTGTAAAAACTTTATATATATTTTTATAAATTAGTAAATTATATTCAAAACCTAAAATTTAACAGTTAGGTTATAACTATTATATTTGAATAATAATATTTCATGGTTCATTTAGGCTTAGTGTTTCATGCTGTATACACGATAAAACATAGTTTTTTTTAAATATAGAGGTGTTAGAGTCATCATTTTAAGAATAAAATGAACATAAATGTATGAAGGAATTAATTTAACATTTTAAAATCATACCCAACAATTTATAGATCATAATCACGAGTCATGGCATAAATATTGGCAGTATATAAGACATGAATAATAAAGGAATCGAAGAACATGAGCTATGAGAGCATAAAATTTATATAAGATAATTTCATAAAAGGGTGAATTAAAGTGTGAAATATTCATAATCATTGAAATATTATGTCAAGGTTTCACACTAAGACATTCGTCACATGTTAGTCTTGGGCTAACCACCAGTGTACCTGCTTTGGGCTTGGGATAACCTCCAGTGTACCTTTGTTGGGATTGTTTTAATCAGTTGTGTACCCTCTTTTGGGATCAGGATGAACTACCATGTACCCTTTGAGATCATAAAAAATTATTCTTTACCCAATTCACTAGATGAATATAATGTACCGACTAATCATATAATCACAATCCATTCATATATAAGACATAAGATCATGAAAACATTAATCATTTCATCATATCTTAAACCATGAAATATAAAACACATTTCATCAAGATTTAATTAGCATAATAAATAAATATCCAGATAAATATTAAGATTATATAATTGGATCATGTCCCCAGTAATGTATAATAAATATCAATGGATGTTGTTATACAAGAAAATACCTTTAAAAGATCACTGAAACATTTCTTGAGTAAAATACAATTTTTATTTTTAAACCACTTATTTAAAACATAAATTATTTCAAAACACTGAGGAAAATATTTTATTTTAAAAGAAACATGTAAAATTTTAAAGAAATATTAAAATAAAATTGTATCTATGATGACAAAGAAAGATGCTAACTCGTGTATATTAAAACAAATATTCGGTTTACACCATTGGTAAAAAGTACCATATTTGGAAAAGAAAAGAATATTACTTTTAAAACAACTTATAAATATTAAAACATGGGTAAAAATGTCTTTAATAAATAATAGGATAATATTAAAAACATTATTGGAAACATTTTAAAGAAAATATATACATGGAATTAAAAAATTCCTATCCAAATAGAAAAATAAGGTTGATTTTCCTTTAAAATATTCTTTCAGAATTATGAGTATTTTGAGATAATAAAATGGAAGAAAAATTTTAATTTATATAAATAACTAGATGAGAAGAAAATTCATGTCATTTTTCAGAGATATATTATATAAATTCATCATCATAAATTTAAGAATAAACAATCTTGGTAAAAATGAGGTTGTAACATAAAACCCTTACCTCAGGTATGACTTTCTTCATAATAGATATAACATCCTATATAATAACTTTAATTTTATTATACTTATATAAAATAACCATATAAATACTTTTAATTTGATTCATGGATTAATTATAACATCTTATCACCTATTAATTAACGATCTTTCATTATTATCATCATTTTTGGAGTTAATTGCTTCATTTTTCATGTATGATTTGGTTTGATAGTTATGGTCCTTTCACTTTTACCATGGTTTCTTAATATATATAATTTTAATAAAGATATAAATATAATATATATTCTTCATATACATATTTATATCCATTCATATAAACCAGTGATTAAAAATAAATTACATCACTACACGGAGATGGTAGTCTGTATGTATGCACAATTGATGCTTCAATTTTTCGATAAATGGAAAAAAGAAAGGTAAATAATAATTAAAATTTAAAGAAACATAATAATATCATAGATAATATATATATTTATTAAATACATCATTATAAAAATCCAAGTTAGGTGGTGATATAAAATGAATCATATCACTCTGTGGAGGTAGTAGTCCATATGTATGCACGAGCGATACTTTCATTTCCCATTTGATGGAAAAGAGGGGTAAAAAGGTTGTAAAACCATAAAAATAACTGTATAAATATTTATTATTCTATAGTGATCATGTTATGATGGATACAATAGGTTTAGAAAAGGTGTAATAATAAATAATTGTGAAAGATCTCAGTAAGATTCATACCTATTCTTTGAGAGTTATCCTTTGGATTACACCTTAAGCCTTGAAATATTGTTCTTAAGAGAATACTTGGGGATACATGAATAATGAAAGTAAGATATAAATGTGTTGGGGGTAGTTATTTTCTGATCTCTATGGATCAAAATTCCATAACAAGGGAGGAAAAGAGGTGCCCTTTTATAAGTGAGGGAAAAGACACACATAGAATTACTTAAAATATTTAAATAATATTAATATTTTTATCAAGTATAATGTTTATAAATGGAAAATTATTCAAATTTTTGACAATATAGGGTCTAAATAACTTAAAATATAATATTTATATAAGTTTATGTTGAAATACTACCATTATCTCTTAGTTTAACCCTTCCTGTAAACCCGTTTTAACCCTTACTATGGTAACAAATTTTTAACATTTTTACTATTCATTATGGAAATATAAAAGGAGAATAATTGAGATTTTTGGATATAATGATTAAAAATATGGAATTTGTTTTATGAAATTCAATTTATATAAGTGTAAGAAATTAATTTTAATAGATGTTTTTAAAATGCAACAAAACTATTTTTTATAAAAATTATTTTTTAATCATAAAACTGAATTTAATTTCACTAATTAACTAATAAAAACTACAAAATTAATTTCAAAATATTTCATAGAGTATATTATATATAAATATAATTAAAATCATAAATAATTGGAGATTAATTTAATTTACTAATATAAAACACATTGAATGCAAAAAATAGCTTTTAAAAAATATTAAAATAAGCCCAAATTTAACTTATACCAAAATAAAATATAATGATAATTATTATGTAGTTAATTAGATTAATTATAATTAAATTAGACTTATATTACATTAATAAAATATTGGAAACAAAATATTTATTTTAAATCTCTTGATTTAATGAAAAGAAATGACAATTTTACAAAAATTAGTATTTTTCACTATTTATTTAAAAATAATTATTTTTAGAAAAATAATAAAACTTCACCCTAATTTAATATTAAAATTATGATTTAAAAAAATGATATCCATTAAATCAAATAAAATTTCTAAATTTTTTATAATTTTTATGTGCAAAATTAAATAACAACTACTTTTCAAGAATACATATTTTTGAAGCATAAAATGACTTTACTAAAAATTGAGCACTTATTTATTGTGAATTAATTAATTTATTTGAATTATTTAAAACCTTTATAAATATTTTTTCAAATTTAGTTATTACTATTCATACCTTCAAATTTAATGGCTTGGTTATAAAGGATCACTATATCATGGCTCTTTTAGACACGGGTTGCGTATAAACCAAACTATCGAATACCTCAAGTTTATTTCAAAAAAATACATAAAAAATATTGGGGTGTCACATTATAAACCCCTTAAAATTAATTTTTCCCTTAAAATTCCATCACTTATAATCAAATATATGGGAATATATCTACTTCATCAGTCCTTGGGTTCTGATATAACTTCGTATAATTTTAGATTCCTCTAGAGAACTTTAACTAGGCGAGTTATAATTTTCTATTTAAATTTATCTCTATAATAAAATATTTTGACTAGTTATTATTCATAATAAATATCATGATTTAATGGTATGACCTCTGAGTTTAGTTCTTATAAAGGATCAGGTATGTACTTCCTCAAGAGAAATGCATGGAATATATCATGAATTTAAGAGAAGTTTGATGGAATCTCTAAGAGATAAGCTAGAGTCCATACTCAATCAAGAATCTAGAATGGAACAAATACCTAGGGATCATCTTCCCATTTTTTCCAAATATTATAATTTTATTCTATGGATAATTCCAAAAAAATAACTTCTAACCAAATTCGAATTACAGATCTCACTGATGATTTTTTGGATGAAACATCTATCAAATTTGATCTTCCTTCATGTGATTCTAAATAGATCTAAAAATATTTTCCATTTCATAAGCTTACTTTGGTAAAAATTATTTTCATCATATAGATTCATCCCATAAAATTAGAGCACTCTAATTCCTTCTATAGATGGCGTCTTTTTTAGTCATCTTAATTCTTGATTAAAATCTATTTTTATAAGAGAATTCAAAAATAGGAAGGTTTTGATTCAATCTGTCATTGGAATATAGAGAAAGAAATTTCTATATATCCTATAGGGTTAGAATGGTTCTCTCAAACTAACCATCTATTTGAGGATGATAATCTGTACTAAAACATAAATTTTCATCCAGAACTTACTAAATACTTCACTAGAACTTTGAGGTAAACCTTATATCTCAATTGGACACAGTAGGATATGGTACTAAATGAAAATTTTCCACTTACTTAATGTATATACTATAAATATTATCAATATAGAAATATTCACTGATAGAAATAAAATTTGTTGAATTTATATGGTGATCTAGTATAACCCAAATAACATTATAGCCCTTTGATGTATTGGGGAGTTCGAAAATGAAACATGTGGAGATTTTTCCCATTTAAATTTTGGTATACATAATGGTTGTAACATCACCTTATACTTATGTATATCCACCTTAAATTTATTGAATAACAAGCACCATGATACATACTCTGTGATATCTCTCTTCATATTATCCCACTAGAAATACTCTTTTAGATCTCTATATAGCTTTATACTTCCAGGATAAATAGAGAATAATGAGCTATGATATTGTTCTGATAAATTACTATTCAAGTCTAGTATTATCGAGAAACATACTTGGTTCGGAAACCTTATCATTACATTATAATAAAGGTTTAACTTAGGAACATTTCTCACATTCTTTTGTATATCTATATCTTCTTTTTTCACCACTTTAATCCCAACATGACTAGATGCTTGATAAATAATTAGAGTAAGATAATATTTATCTCCTTATTTCAAGATTTCAAGATCTATCCTTTAAAAATACATAAATATTAGATCTTTAGTGATCCTTATCATATATAATCTATCATTATATTTTTGAATCGAATCATTAACCACCTTGTTCATTTTCCCATGATGGTAATGTATTGAGCAGTCATAACCTTTAATCATATCCAACCATCTTCTCCGATTCATATTATACTCTTTCTAGGTAAATATATACTTTAAACTTTTATGATAAGTATATATGTTATAGTTTTCTCTATAAAGTTAATTCCACCATATCATTAATGAATAAATTACTACAGGTAAATCTAAATCACGAGTCAAGTAATTTTTTTCATGAAATTTTAATTGATCAGAGGAATAAGATAACACCATTTATTTTAGCATAAAAACACACCCCAACCACTTATTTGATGCATCAATATAAATAAAAAACCCTTATCCACTATAGGGTAGTGTGAGAACATGGTCACTAATCAACCTTATTTTTATCTCCTTAAAATTTTCCTCGCATTCATAAATCTCAAGGAACTGGAATCCCTTTCATGTTAAACTATGGAGTGGATTATATATCATTGAGAAATTCTTCATAAAGCATCAATAATATCTAAGAAATCTAATAAAATTACAGATCTCAGTCATAGTGGTTGGACTCATCCAATGTTCAATAACTTCATTCTTGGATAGATCCACTAATATACCCTCTCTTGAGATTATATAACCCAAAAAATGAAACCCTCTTTAGCCAAAATTAATGTTTGGTAAATTTTTCTATCACTTCTCCTTAGAGTCTTTAGTAAAATCCTCTAATGATATTTATGCTATTACTTTCTCTTGGAATATATAGTAATATTTTATATAAAGACTACAAAAAACCAATCAGGGTAATATATAAGTAATATATTCATTAAATCCATAAAGATAATAGGGGAATTATTAAGACCAAATGGAATCACTATAAATTCACAGTGTCAGTACATCCTACAGAAGGATTTATAGGTAATGTATTAACTTTTTAACCTGAATTGATAGTAATTATAATGAAAATAAATCTTGAAAAAATATTTAGGTCCTCATAATTAATCGAACTAGTCATCAATATCAGGTAGAGGATAATTATTTTTGATCGTGATCTCATTAACTTCCTAATAATCAATGTAGAGTCACATTGATCTAAATTTATTCTTAGTAAAAATAAGAGGTGAACCCCATGGGGATTCACTTCAATGAATAAATACCTTATAATTATTCTCCTAGAGTTTCTTCTTCAATTCATATAACTCAATCATGTCCATTCTATATGGAGTTTTTGATGTTGTGTAACACCATGTATGAGTTATATTGAAAACTAAAATTCAATATTTAGAGTAAGACTAGGAAACTATTATGGAAATGCATAAACAATCTCTAATAAAATAGGAATTTCCATGTTGTTAAGGTTGTACCCAACCATTTGATATAAACACCCCTTAATTATAGGAATCATGGCCTATAAAATTAAAGTAATTTCTATTGGAATATATTATTCATCCTCACACTGATATAAAATAATAGGTTGGTTTAGAATATAAAATGTGACTTACTTTTATGAACAATTTATATTTTCTCTATAAAAATAAATCCAATCCATTCCTAAAAGAGAATCAAATTCAATTAGAGGGATAATAATGATATTTGTAGGAAGAAAATTTCCACAAACCTTAATTGAAGAAAAATCATACACTTAATATGTGATCATCTTACCATTAAAATTTTCCACTAATAATTCATCATCTAATAAATAAGGTTATGAATCAATATCCTTAGATAATTTTCATGATATAAAGAAGTTTATATATATAACCTAAAATAAGATACTTTAATATTTTAGTATGTCTAGAACCATCTCAAGTTCATTGTTTCATCTTTATTCCATTATTAAAACAAAAATTGTTAGCATGAGCACCAAAAATCATAGTGAGAAATCATATAATCATGAAAAATCATTCACATGATGTCTAAATCAAATAAAATTATATTAAATCTATGACACCTTAGGTTTAAACTAGGTCATCCATGACCATTATCTATTCAAATCCTTCATAGTAGTTTATAAAGAAAATTTGAATTGACCCAATCATATCCCTTGGGAGTGTCAAGTAAGGTGTGTAGTCTTAGGACCACTCATCATACACCAATATTGATTGTTCCTTTTAGGGTTTTTACACCTATGAGAATTTATTCCACAATCACATCTACTTTTTAGTATCTAGATAGAGATATATTTTCTATGATAACCATTCTCATTTATTTACCATAACATAGGATGATATCCTTTTATTAGGCCTATCCTAACGAGAATACACTAAATTTTTCTCATCCTAATTTCCAAAAATAAAAAAACATTACTCAGATACCAATTAAGGTGACCCAAACTTTACATACATAAATATTACATCATTTTAGATGAATATTCATTACGTATCATTAAGATCCATGACATAACCATAAAGGTTTATTATCTTTGGGAACTTGGATACATAAATAATGGGTATATAAAAAAACGTACATCATGTCCCACTAAGTTCATCAAAACTATCTCTCTTCAAAGACATATCATACTTAAAACCATTCTTTATATCTTGTAGAAAATGAAACATAATAAAGGGTAAGCTCAAATGCCCAATAAGGGTAAACAAGGGTGATATAAATCAATCATAATTTTTAATAATAACATATGAATAAGGGTATTATATAATGAAACTAACATTTGAAAATTATATGCATAAATTCATAGATTATAATAATGAGTTATGGAATAAATCATGGAAGTTTATAAGACATGAATCATAAAGGAATGAAATAAAATGATCTATGAGATCCTAAAATTGGCATAAGATAATGACATATATGAGTTGTATAAACTATGGAATATTCATAATCATATAAATATTATATAAATGATACCCACCAAAACATTCATCCCATGTTATGACTGGTTTAACCACCCATGTACCTTCTTTGGGCTTCAGATAACCTCCCATGTACCCTATTTGGGCTTGGTTTAACCACCTATGTAGTATCTTTTGGGATTGGGATAACCTCCTATGTACCCTTTGAGCTCATAAAAAATTAATATTTCTCCAATGCATTGGAAAAATATAACATACTCACTTATCACATATTTATAATCCATTCATATGTATTCCATAAGGTCATGAAAACATTAATCATTTCATTATAGCTTAATCCATGTAAAAATGGGATTCATCAAGATTTTATCATCATAATCAATAGACATCCATATAAAGAATAAATAATATAAAATTACTTTATATCCTTAGTAATTCATAAGAAACATCAGAGGATGTTGTTATATATGAAAATACCTTTAAAATATCACCATAACATTTCTTAAGGAAAATACCCTTTTATTTTAAAATCACTTATTTAAAATATAAAAATTTCTAAAATATTAGGGAAACCATTTTATTTGAAAAATATATGGTAAAAGGTAATGTAATATTCAAATAAAAGAGTATTCATGATCGTGAAAAAATCTGTTCATGTGGTATACGTTAAAACAAGGATTTTGTTAACACCATTATTAAACATTTCCTTCTTCAGAAAATGATAAGAAAATTAATTTTAAATATTTTTATATAAATTAAAACATGGGTAAAAATTTCATAAATAAATCATTGTAAAATATTCAAAACATTCATTAATTTTTTTAATGAAAATAAGGACATGGAAGAAAATATTCCCACCCAAATAAAAAAACAAGTTTGGTTTTTCATAAAAACATACTTTAAGAATTTTGATTAAATAGAGAGAGAAAAATGAAAGGAATTTTTTTTATTTATATAAATAATAACAGTAGAATAAAATACATGGTATTTTTGATAGATTGATCATAAAAAATCATCATTTTGAATTTAAGTGTAAACAATCTCAGTAAAAATGAGATTATAACATAAAACCATAACCTTAAGCCCAAATTGCTTCATAATCACTCTAACCTACGATATAATATATTTAAATTTATCATAATTTTATAAAATAACCATATAAATACTTATACTACTATACATGGTTTACTTATAACAACTTATCACCCATTAATTAACGAACATTCATTATCATCATTATTTTGGGTGTTAACTAATTCATTTTTCATGTATGCTTTGGTTTGAAAGTTATGGTCCTTACAATTTGATCATGGTTAATTTATATAAAAAACATTAATCATGATATAAATATCATATATATATATATATTCATTATATTCATATTTATAACCATTCACATAAAGTGGTTATGAAAAATGAATTACATCACTATATGGAGATGGTAGTATCCACGTACGCACAAGTGATGCTTCTATTTTTTAATGGATGAAACAAACAAAAGGTTAATCATAATTAATATTCAAGAAAACATAATAATATCATAAATATCATATATATTAATTAAATCCATCATTATAAAAACCATGTGATGCAGTGATGGAAAATGAATCACATCACTATGTGATGGTGGTAGTCCACTCGTACGTACAATTGATAATTTTATTTCCCATTTGATGGAAAAGAGGTGGGAAAAGGATATGAGATCATTATAATTACATATAATTATATTTATGATACCATATTCTTCATCTTATAGTGGATAATGTTTTTATAGATGTTGGAATAAGAAATAAAATTGAAAGAGATTGGTTAAGATTTATACATCTTCTTTGAGGGACCTCCTTTATCTTGTATCTTAATACTTCAAATATTGGTATTAGGAGAAGAAAATTGGATCTAGGATAAATATAAGTAATCTTAAAAGGTTTTGGGTAAGTTATTGGATGATATATAATGATTAAAAATCATGAATAAGGTAGGATAAGATCTTCCCTTTTATAAGTGCGGGCAAGGACACATATGGAATTACTTAAAGGATATAAATAACATTAATGTATTTATCAAGTATAATTCTTAAAAATGGAAATGGATTTCAATTTCAGATAGTATAGTGTCCAAATAAATTCATTCAATAATAATTATACATGTTTATATGTAAATCCTACCCTTGCCTCTTAGTTTAACCTCTATGTTAAACCTGTTTTAACCCTATATGTTGTAACATATTTTTATTTTTTATTCTATTAATTAAGAAAAAAATAAAAGTATAATATTTAAAAATTTTGGAAAATATAATTAAAAATATATAAACCATATTATTAAATTTAATTTCTATAAGTGATAGAAATTAATTTTAATATAAGAGCCCACAACGCAATGAAACCTTTTTTTTAGAAAAAATGTATTTTTAAGAATAATACTAAATTTACATTCATTAATTTCCTCATTAAAACTAATAAATGAATATAAAAATATTTTATATAATATATAATATATAAATTTAATTTAAAAATTTAAAAAATAAATATTAATTTAATTTATTAAAATAAAAATACATAGCGTGCTAAAACACAATTTTCAGAAAAATGTGTTTTAAGAAAAAAAATGAACTTATACCAAAACCAAGTATAATGATGATTATTATATGATTAATTATATTATAAATAATTAATAGATACTTAATTTACTTTAATAATAAATTTAAAACATAATGGGACTTTTAAATTACTTTATTTAATGAAAATAAATATTAATTTCACAAAAATCAATATTTTTTATTATTCATTAAAAAATAATTTTTTTGAAGAAACATAAAAATTCACCCTAAGAAAATATTGGAATTCTGATTTAAAAAATGATATTAATTCTATAAAATAAAATATATAAAAATGGTGTTCATTAATTATAATTCCCATATTCAAAATGCAACAATAACCATTGTTGAAGAAAACATATTTTTGAAGCATAAAATGACTTTATTGAAAATTAAGTACTTATATATTATGAATTAATCAATAAATTTTCATTATTTAAAAATTTTATACATATTCTTTTCATAATGTGGTTATTACTATTCATACCTTCCAATTTAATAGCTAGGTTATAGTGAATCACTATATCATAATTATTTAAGACTGAAGGTTGCGTGTAAAGAAAACTATCAAACACCTAATGTTTATTTTGGAGGAAATACATATGCATATTGTGGTGATAAATTATACCTCCCTCAAGTTGAATTTATCCCTACAAATTATATCACTTTGATACAAAAAGGTGAGGATATCTTCATCACAACCTCAGGTTTACATGTAACTTCCTCAAATGTTTTCCTCCAAAGAAGTTTAACCAGGTGAGTAGTCTTATTATATAGCACTTTATCTATACGATACTTGATTTCAACAAGTTTTTATTTATATGATTTTTCATTCTCCATTGGTATGACCTCTAAGTTCTGTACAAATGAAATATTAGGTATGTACTTCCTCATGAGAGATATATAGACCACACCGTGAACTTGAGAGAGGTTCAGTGGAAGAACCAAGTGATAAGATATAGTCTCTACTTAATCGAGAATACCAAAGATAAAAATATAACTATGGATCAACATTACCTTCATTCCAAATCATTTAACATTATTCCATTGATAAATTCATATAAATTCCTTCTCACCAACTTTAAATTCTAGATCTCACTGATGATTATCAGTATAACTCTTTTGTTGATTTTGTGCTACCTTGATGTGATACTGAATGGTTATAAAATTCTCATCCATTTCCTCAACTTTCTCAAGTACCAATATATTTATTTCTCAAACTTTATCCTATCTCATTAGAGTTATTCACTTCATTCCATAGTGGTCTTTATATAAAGCCATCTGAATGCTCGAGTAAAATCTATTATTATAGGATAATTAGAAAAGTGGAATATGATAATACAAACCACATTTGAAATTTTGAGAAAATTATATTAATATATTCTATAGGATTTAAATGGTTCTCTTAGACTGACCATACTTCTGAGGATGATAGGTATTATTAGACTATAACTCTATATCCATTTCTTGTTGTATTCTTCAATAGAACTTCAAGGTAAACCTTATATCTTGATAAAATATAATAGAATGTGGTACTCCATGAAACCTTAACACTTCATCAATGTATATCCCGGAAAGATGATCAAGAGTGGAACCTCCTCTGATAGAAATAAAATGAGATGACTTGATAAGGTTATCAATTACAACCCAAATAGTATTATGACATTTTTATGTTTTGAGGAGTCCAATGATGAAATCCATGGTGATATTTTCCTACCTCTATTTTGGTAAAGGTAATAGATATAGAATCCCCTTATACTTCTATCTCTTAATATTAACTTACTAGCCTACCATGCATCAAGATACATACTGTATAATATCTTTATTCATGTTGTACCGCTAGAAATAATATTTTAAATATATCTACATCTCCATACTTCTTGGATTAATAGATAATGATGCGTTATAATAATCTTTATTAAGTCCAGTATTTAAGAGAAAGATAATCAGTTCACAAACATTATAATTCTATCATAATCAAGGTTAAACTAAGGATCATTTCTCACTTTTTTTGGATATTTACATCTTTATTCCGTGACTCTTTAATCTTTATATGGAAAAATTGCAAAACACTCATTTTATAAAGATAATATTTCTCCCCTTACGTCATTATTTCAAGGTATATCCTTTTAAAATAACTAAATAATATATCTTTTGTGATCCCCAACTTACATAAGATAGTATGATCCTTTCGACTTGAAGAATTATCCACATCTTTCACTTTCCCAAGATAGTAATATATTGTGCAATCATAATATTTAATTAACTTCAACCATCCTCTCTAGTACATATTCAACTCTTTCTAAAAGAAATATATACTTTAGAATTTTATGATTATTATATATATGAAAACTTTATCCCTAAAGTTAATGCCTCCATATCTTTATTGTAAAAAATTTTCATAGTTAATTCCATATCATGTGTCGGGTAATTATTCATACGATATTTTAATTAAAAGAGAATAATAAGCTATCACAATTTCATTCTAAATAAGAGAACACTATGACCTATTCTTATATGCATCAATATAAATCACAAAACCTTCTCTAATATAGGTTAGTTTGATAATAGGTTCACTAACCAACCTTATTTTTATATACTTGAAATTTTCCACACATTCATCTATCCAAAGGAACTTGACTCTCTTGTGGGTTAACATAATGAGTGGATTAGATATTTCTGAGAAGTTATTTAAAAAGCATTAATAATATCCATAAAATCCAAGAAAACTATGGATCTTAGTCATAGTGGTTGTTCTTGTATAATTTTCAATAACTTCCATCTTTGATGGATCCTCTGATATACCCTCTCTTGAGATTATATGTCCTAAGAAATAAATTTTCTTTATCAAAAATTTTCATTTGGAAAATTTTTCATATAAATACTATTTAGGGTATTCAATAGAATACTCAAGTGATCTTTTTGATCTTCCATTATCTTAGAATATGTAAGAACATCATCTATATATACTACCATAAACTGATCAAGGTAATCTCTAAATACTCTATTCATTAAATCCATAAATATAACGGGGGAATTAGTAAGACCAAATTGAATCACTATAAATTCATAGTGTCCATAACTCATATGGAAGGACTCCTTGGGTATTTATTCACTTTTAAACAACAATTAATAGCATCCTAATTGAATATAAATTTGTAAAATTATTGATCACCTCATAATTGATTGGACAAGTCACAATATAAGGAATATGATACTTATTCTTGATCATGGTCTTATTATGTTACTATTAATCAATAAAAAGTTATATTGATTCATCTTTCTTCTAAAAAAAATTATAGTTTCACCCCATGGTGATGTACTTGGAAGAATGAATCCCTTATAAATATTCTATTAGAGTTACTTCTTCAATTCCTATAACTCAATTGGGGCCATTCTATATAGAGTATTTTAAATAAGTGTAATACCATGTATGAGTTATATTAAAAACTCAACTTCATGATTCATTGTAAGAGCATGAAAATCTTCCCGAAAGACATAAAAAATCAGGTATTATCATCATATATTAGATGTTGAGTTTCGACCCAACCATATGAGATAAATAAACATTACGAATAGGAATCAAGACCTATAAAATGGAAGTAATTTCCATGTGAACCTCGTATTCATCCAGGTACCAATATACAATTATAGGTTGGTTTGGAAATTCAAATGTGGCTTCCCTTCCTTGAAAATTAATATGGGATCTATATAAATAAATCCAATCAATTCCCAAAAATAGAATCAAATTTAACTAGAGGGATAATAATGAGATTTCATAGAAGCACATTACCATAAAATTTAATCGGATAAGAATATTAGACTTGAGATATAACCATCACACCATTAGAATTTTTCACTTCTAATTAAACATATAATCATTGAGTATATGAATTAACATCCCTAGAGAATATTCATGATATAAATGAATTCATGTGAATAATATCAAATAATACACTTTGATATTTTATCACTCCCACCACCACCTCAACTTCATCGTTATATCTTTATTCCCTTACTAAAAATATAATGGTTGGCATAAGCATCAAAAATCATTGTGAGAAATCATATAATCATGATAAAACATTCATAGGATGTCTAAACCATGAAAAATTATTTTCAATCTTTAAAACTTAGGTTTATTCTAGGTCATATATTGTCATTATCTATTCAAATACTTTATAATGGTTTATAAAGAAAATGTGAATTAACCCAAGAATATCCCCCAGGAGTTTCTAGACATGATTTCAATGTTATACCCACTTATCATGCATCAATGATGATCGAGTTAATTACCAATATTCCAATTTCATAGTTGTTACACATAGGTGTATCTAGGACATAACCACATCCACTTTTTAGTATCCAAAAATGGATGTATTTATAAGGATAATTTTTTTTATTCACCATAACTTAATATGTTCTCATATTATTAGGATTAACCTATCAGTTCTGAAAAAAATTTCTCATAAAATATTCTGAAAAATAACTAAACCCTTCTCTAGTACCAGTTGAGGCAAACCAAACTTTACATAAATACATATTACATCATTTTAGATGAATATTCATCACACATAATTATGATCTACACTAGAACTATAAAGGTTTAGTGTCTTTAGATATGTGGATACATAAATAACTTCTACATAAACAAATCTACATCATCTATCACTAAGTTCATCACCACTTACACCCTTCTTAGACATATCACACTTAAAAAACTTTCTTCATATCCCGAAAAAGAGGAAACATAATAAAGTGTGAGCTTATATGATCAGTAAGGGAAAATAAGGGAGATATCAATAAATCATAATTTTTAAGAATAACATGTGGATATGGGTATGAGACCATAAGGTTAAAATTTTAAAATCATACCCAAAAATTCTTATATCATAATCACGAGTACTGGTATAAAGAATAGGATTTTATAATACATGAATCATAAAGGAATCAAGAAACATGATCCCCAAGAGCATAATATTAACATAAGACCATGTCATAAAAGGGTGGAATAAAGTGTGTTATATTCAAAATCATAGAAATATTATTTCAAGGTTACCCACCAGGAAATTTATCTCATTTTTGTCTCGGTCTACCATCAGTGTACCTACTTTGGGATAAAGACAACCTCACATGTACCCTTTATGGGCTAGGGTAACCACCAGTGTACCATCTTTTGGGATGGGGATAGCCTCCCATACACCCTTTTATCTTATAAAAAATTAATATTTACCCTATGAATTATAAGGACATAATATAACCACCCATCACATAATCATAAACCATTTATATATATTCCATTAGATCATAAAAACATTAATCATTTCGTCATATCTTAAACCGTGAAAAAGAAAATGGGTTTCATTAAGATTTTATCATCATAATCAATAAGAATCCTTATAAATAATAAATATGATAACATTTGATTAAATCCATGGTTAATAATAAGTAAAATCAAAGTATGTTGTTAAATATGAAAATACCTTTAAAATATCACTCAAACATTCCTTGAGGAAAAAAAATTCATTTCAAAATCACTTATTTAAAATATAATAATTTACAAAATATTAATGAAAAAAATATATTTTAAAATAAAAATGAAAAATTTTAAAGGAATATTTAAAGAAAATAGTATTCATGATGGCGGTAAAATTCATTCATCTAGTGTACATTAAAACAAGGACTCAATTCACACCATTAGTAAAAGGTAACATATTCAGAAAAAGAAAAAGAAAATCACTTTAAAACCTTTTTATAGATATCAAACATAGATAAAATTATGTTAAAAAATAATTGTATAATATTTAAAACATTCTTGAAAACATTTTAAAGAAAATATATACATGAAAGAAAACATTCCCAACTGAATACAAAAACAAGTGAAATTTTCCTTAAAAAAATTATTTTAGAATTTTGCATGCATAGAGAGAGGTAAATTAAAGTAAATATGTTAATTATAATAAATGACTATAGGATAATAAAATTGATTATTTTTTTAGAGAATATCATATAATTTCATCATTATAAATTTAAGCACAAAAATCCTGGTAAAAATGAGATTGTAACATAAAACCCTTACCTCAAGTCTCAATTGCTTCGTTTGTGCTTTAACCTCCTATATAAAAAATTTAAAATTATTTTAATTATATAATAGAATTATATACATACTTATAATAACATATATAGTTTACTTTTAACATCTTATAAACAGTTCATTAACAATATTTCATTATCATCATCATATTAAGTTTTAACTTCTTCATTTTTCATGTATGTTTTGGTTCAATAATTATGGTCTTTGCGATTTGATTATGGTTAATTAAAATTAATAATCTTAATAATGATATAAATATCATATATATTCATTACATACATATTTATAACCATTCATATAAAGTGGTGATAAAAAATTAATTACATCACTACATGGAGATGATAGTCTGTACATACACATGGGTGATGTTTCTATTTTTCAATGGGTAGAACGAAAGAAATTTAAATAATAATTATACTTTAATGAAATATAATAACATAATAAATATAATTTTTATTCATCAAATCCACTATTATAAATATTCATGTGGGTCGGTGATGAAATATGAATCATATCGCTACGTGGAGACGGTAGTCCACATGTACACATGAGCAATAATTACATTTCCCATTTGATATAAAAGAGGTAGAAAAAGGTTATTCGGTCATAATATTAACATCTTAGTCTATTTATGATACTTTATTTATAATTTTATTATGGATACAATGGGTTTTGTGAAGGTGGTATAAAAAATAAAATTGAAAGAGTTTAGTTAAGATTCCTACCTTTTCTTTGAGAGGCCTCCTTTGGCTTGCACCTTAAGCCTTAAAGGATTAGTATTAGGTGAATAAAATGTGATCCAAAATTAAGTTAAGGAATATAGGAGGTTGTGGGGTAGGTATTAGATAATCTATAAGCACAAAATTCATGAATAAGGGAGGATAAGAGGTTCCCATTTATAAGTGAAGGAGAAAATAAACCTGGAATTACTTAAAATATTAAAATAATATTAATTTATTTCTAAAGTATAATGATTAAAAATTTCCAAGTATTATAAGGTAAGATAATATAGGGTTTAAATACCTTTACAAAATAATAATTATACATGTTTATGCGGAAATCCTACCCTTATACCTTAGTTTAACCCCATGGTAAACCCGTTTTAACCCAAACCATGGTAACAAATTTTTACGATGACCAGGTTGGTTACAATTAGTATTCCATAGGTTTTAATTTAATCTTATTCATGGTTGAAATTATTTAAAGAGAGTAAGAATGTAAAATATCATAATCACAATAGTTACAATGATCAAAGTAAAACAATACAATTGAATCTATCATACAACGTATAGAATCGAACTGAGTAATTAAAATGATCATAATTAAAAAATATCATAATCAGAGTGACGAAAATATATCATAATCAGATTGGTTATGATAAAAAGATTATATAATAGAAATATGAACAAGTAAAACAATTAAATTTCTATTACAATATAGTGGAATGTAATTCAGTAAATGAAATGAATACAATTCTTTTTTCCTAAAGAGAAGGGTATCCAATAACCTTGGATAAAGGTCCCTTGATTTACAATTTCAAGAAATACTATATCACCTACATCAGGTTAATCCCTCAAGATGAAGATTAGATTATTTATTTCTATCCCTACAAGCCCTTTATTAAGAAGCTAATCAACACCTCTATTTTCCTAGCCTCATAATCCCTCGATCCATAAATAATCAACACGTCTGTCTTCATATCCCCAGATTCCCTAGATCATAATCACCAACAATCAACATTGCATGAAACAAAACAAATCTAATTAAGATTACAAGTATGTTTAACAAATTATTCAGAACTTGATCATTTTTAGGATTTCATACAATGTAATTTTTGGTAGAGCTCTTGCAGAGTATCAGTTCTTCCAAAAGTTCTCTAACAAAGTGTTGAGATCTTCCAAATGACCAGGTATTTATAGGAATCATACTAAAGATCATATTTTGGCTCTAATAGTCAGTTTTTTTCCTAAAATATTATAGGGACTTAGACACCTAGCACTCCAACAGTCATATTGTAACTGAAATAATGACGTCATTTTATAATACATATTGAAACAGAATACATGATAACATTTTGATTTAATAGTTTTCTTTTCATTATAATTATGTTATATGAAAATGATGAACTAGAATAAAATGAGTATGATGATTATTTCAATGACAGTGAATACAATTTTTATTATCAGTGTGGTATGTACGATGTAAATTCTAGTCAGTGTGACCGATAAAAATTGTATTATGCTTTTTCATTGAAAATCATATCTGGTGAGTACGATGAAGACCATGATAGGTAGTTACAATTAAAAAAATAATAGGCAGTTTCAATTGGAAACATAATAAGCGGTTATGATTGGAAACATAATATGTGGTTACAATTGAAATGGTTTCATCCTAGTATGATATGAATTGTATTCGGTTATAAATTCAATAGTTATAGAATGGATTAAATATATAGAGAGAGTTTGTGATTTCCAAAAAAAGGAATATAAAATTAAAATAAGGATTTTGAAATAACATAAACGCCTTTAAAAAATAACAATTAAATATGTTTATGTGGAAATCCAACCTTATACCTCACTTTAACCCATCTAGTAAACTCGTTTTAACCCTAACCATGTTAATTTTGTTTTACTATTTTTACTATTCATTATGCCCAAAATTAAAAGTTTACATATTATTTTTTTTAAATGATGACTCCAAATACAGAAATTTTTTTATAAAATTAAATTTATATAAATGTTAGAAGTTAATTTTAATATAAGCGTACAAAATACAATGAAATAATTTTTTTTATAAAAATGCATCTTTAAGCATAAAACTGAATTTACTTTCATTCATTTCCTAGTAAAAACTATAAATTGAATGTCAAATTATTTGATAGAATATATAATATATAAATTTCATTAAAACCATTAATACATAAATATTAATTTAATTTATTAAAATAAAAAAAACTTCTCTCATAAAAACAGTTTTTAAGAAAATGTATTTTAAGCTAAAAAATGAACTTAAACTAAAAAAAATATAATAATAATAATTATTTTATAAATTATATTATTTTTCATTAGAGGAGAAATATATTAATTTATGAAAAAAATCAAAATATAATTGGAATTTTAAATTACTTATTTCTATTTCAATAAATTGTAATTTAAAAAAAATTAGTTTTTTCATTACTCATTGAAAAATAAAACTTTTTACAAAAAAACATAAAAATATACCCTAAGATTATATTAACATGATGTATCAAAAAATGATATTCATTTACTCAAATAAAATTTCTAATAATGGAATAAATTAACTATAATTTCTATGCACAAAATTTAATAACAACCATGTTTTATGAGATCATATTTTTAAAGCATAAAATGAATTTAATAAAAATTAAGTACTAATTCATTATATATTAATCAATAAATTTGAATTATTTAAAACCTTTATACATTTTTTTTCATAATTTGGTAATTACTATTAAAACCTTCCAATTTAATAAGTAGGTTATAAAGGATCACTATATCCTGATTCTTATAGACTCAAGGTTGTGTATAAAGTAAGCTATTGAATTCTCACAACCCATCCAGGTTACTATGAATAGTAGATAGTTCTAGTTACCACATGGCATAAAAAAACCTCCCTATATTATAGAGGTATCCAACTAGTAGTGAGGTCTAAGAGTATAATTGTGGGGAGACTATTTCATCACTCTAGAGTAAAAAAAACAAAAAATAACTAATCATGTTACACTAGCCTAATAAATTATAAGAGGAAGAAAATAAATATAAATATTTGGTAAAAAATAAAATACATTATGGTCCCAAACAATTATCCATACATCCACCAGCTCCCTAATAGGAAAGTTATATATATATAAAACATAAGAAAATAAAATAGTGGCTCCACAACATACTTTTCCATACCATATCCTAATCTCCATGTACACATTTGAGATATCATGATTGATTAGCCTTGAGGCTCAGCCTGATCTGTGCTTATAAATAGGTGAATGTATACTTGAATACCCAAGTGAAATGGTGGTCCGAGTAGGGTGTGAGTACAAAACTCATCCAGGAACCACAAACATGGTCTCATATATAGCTAGTAAAATCATTATATGTGTAAGTGAACTAACCAGATGAATAATAATAAAACATTGATATGAAATAAAATAGACTAAATATCCAACATAGTACCTAAGTACATATGGCCAGCCTCATACAATCATACCAACATCATATAGTGTCAAAAATATCTCTGATAATGTTACATCACCACAATGGGATACTAGTCCTTACATAAGGATCACCCATACTCACCTACACTAAATATGAGATAGAATTAAAGGTACCAACTGGACAATCTGTAAATAAACTATCAAGTTAGATCCTAGGAATCCTAGGAATACCACTCAATACATGAGTAATAAGTGGAATCCTGATGATGTCTCAACATTTCCTATTCTAGTAGGATGTCATATTCTTAGGTCTTGGTGTATATACAATCAAGACATATAATTCTAGAATTAATTTATAAGGGGATGAAGTTTAGAAAAAATATAAAAAATACTCTCCTGATCTAAGATTGTAAATAAACATTCATCAATAACTATCTCAATACCCTATTCTCATAAAAATTTGGGAAATACAATCATTATATGGAACTGGCCTTAAAAATTACATATTCTAGTGATTTTAAACTCAAATTAACATTATTAAAATTCTGAGGATATTTTAGGTTTAGAGTTTTAGATATTTAGGATAAAATATTACATTGTAAACCCATACATTACAAGTGGACACTTATACTCAGTATCCACTTTTTTCTATCAAAGGAAACCATTTTAAAATAAAACATGTTTTATTTTCATGATATTTTTTCAAAATTTTCATCTTGACCTCATCCTTGTTGTTAATCTTCTATAAACCTTATTTTTTTTAAACTTAGTATGAGAAAAAAAATCTCAGTAAGGGACATAAAAAGAAGGAGCCCAATGAAAAACATGAATATTCATATAACATTTACCTTTACCTTCAGTGTTATTTAAGGGTATGAAATAAAACATTTTCACTTGAAAAACAAAAAGACATATTTTCTCAAATAAATCATTTAAAATCCACAACAATAAATTAAAACCCCCTTTATGGTAACTTAGAGCCTCGTAATCATAAAACCCTTCAATACCATTTTTAATGGGAATTTCCATATGACCAACTTCTAATATAAAAATTAACCAATTTATTAGAGAGTTATAATGGGGATCACCATTCGTATAAGCTATATAAAGATCACCCAAGAGTTATAATATGGCTAAAACCTTTATATAAGATATATCAGGATAACCTGTGACCTATAATGGGGCTCAACCCTTCGTATAAGCTATATCCTGCTCAACTGTGAGCTATAACTGGGATCAACCCTTCAAAGAATCTATATCAAGATCAACCATTTAATATAATTATCAAGTGCCAAATAATTTTTTAAACCCTTGAAAAATCTTTTAAATCCATGTTTAAAACACTTTCAGATATCAAAATACCCATTTCTTGTAAGAAAACATTTAAAATATAAAAACCACACACAAAATAATGAA
Organism: Viscum album; assembly: GCA_963277665.1. Classification (NCBI taxonomy): domain Eukaryota; kingdom Viridiplantae; phylum Streptophyta; class Magnoliopsida; order Santalales; family Viscaceae; genus Viscum; species Viscum album. The sequence continues at coordinate 1,241,327,614 of OY728153.1, forward strand.
AAAAATTTCATTGCAAAGAAATGTAAAAAATTATAAAGGAAAAATTAAATCCTTAAAGCATCATGAAATCTGAAAATTACATTCATTTTATATAATTTAAAAAAACATTTCTTTTGACCTCTATAAAAAGTAATGAAAGCGGAACATTAAAAGAAGATTTTTAAAAGAAATACCTTTACATGAAACCTTAAAAAATATTCTTTTTTGATTTTTTTAGAGAAATTCAAAATTTACCTTTTTAAAATATTCATTTACATATGAATACATTCATAAAAATAATTTTAAAAATAAGTAAATGAAAGATAAATATTTAGAAAATATTTAAAATGAAGTTTTTTGTTAAAGAGTCCCTTACCTTGAGTTCGACTCATCACATATGTTCTTCATATTACTAAATAAAAAACATATGTTTATTTATACTTGAAAATATTTTTTATATTTATTATTAATTTTATATCACTAATTTCTATATTATATTCAATTACTTAATCAGTTATGTTTACATAGGATGTTTTAACTATATTCGGTACTTAAGTTAAAAATTACTTTGGTATGATGTCTATAGTCAATGTGGTAATTAGTCCATAATCTCAAGAATAATAATCTTGAAATAATAATAATTTTTATAAATAAATTATACTTTTAAATCTTTAGATTAAATATGGATATGAAAATTGAATTACGTTATAATCATGGAGATAGTAAGGCATACAAACACATGAGTAATGTTTTCATTTTGTAATTATCATTATGTAAAGAAGTTAAGTATAATTTTATACTTATAGAATGATAATAATAATATTAATGATAGATTTATCATTTTAATATACTTAAATATATATCATCCAGGTGATGTGGTGATGAAAAATGAATCACATCGCTTCGTGGAGGTGATAATTCACACATACGCACGAACAACATTATCATTTTTATGTGCATAGAAAGATAATAATTTAAATGATATATTATCATTTTAGAATGATAAATATGTCATGAATATGATATATGAACCTTAATTCCATAATTATAACAAGTATTGATATATAGTCATGGAAAACGAATTACATCGGTTCGTGAGACGGTAGTCCACCATACACACGAATGATAGATTTTTTTCCCATTTGATGGAAGTGAAGATGGATATGAGTCATGAAACTATAATAATAAAATATCAATATATGAAGGATACAAGAGTTATTATTTTATCATATTTTAATTAGCCTTGAGGTATGTGGAAGAATAAAGAAAACAAAAACACTAGATTAAAAACAATACATCTTCTTCAGATGATCACCTTTTCTTAACACCTTAAGACCACTAATAATGGTGTTATTACTAAAATAAGGCCTCTAAAATGCGAGAAAGGATTATACTAAGGTATTTTATTAGATATTTATAGTACCAAAATGGTTTTTAAGTGCTAGGTATTGAGAAGAAGGGGTTCCATTTTATAATTAATATGAGTGGCACTTTAGGAATTTCTCAAAATATTAAAATATGTTAAGACCATTATATATAAAAAGACTTTAAAATGGAATATAAATTAATATTTGATGAAATTTTAGACTATATATTATCCCAATATTAATTATTTAATATTTTTGTGACTTAAATAATAAAATATTATATTATATTCATGAAATATCACTATTGTTAATTTTGAAACTATTTATTACATTGAAATTAAGAATATCAAGATAACAAGATATATTTGAACCAATAATTTAATTTCATCCCTAATATTCCATATTCATATATAAAATTAATTTATAACTATAATTAATTCAAATTATATTAATTTTAATAATTTTAATATAATTAATTTGATTTTTCCGTTAATTGAATAATTAATTTATCATCATTGTGTAATTATTTAACGTAATTATTTATTCAATAAAGATTAAAAATAAATTAATATGATGTATATAAATATTTTATATTTCCAAATACTATTTATTGTTGAAAAATGATTCTAGATAACACTATATTGTATGTATTATACATATTGAAAACATAAGTATGTTATATTTGACTTTTAATTAAATAAAATACTATAAGGTTCATAATAGTTAATAGTGGAAAAAATGATCATTAATAAGAACCTTGAATGGTTATGGAAAAAAATTAATCATAAAATAAAATTTATTCATGTTTTTTTTTGTAATTTAATGGTTCATATCATTTTAATTAAAATTTACTTTTTTTTAAATAAAATACTATAAGGGAACTAATGTCAACCATGTGGATCCAAAAGTTCATAAATTAGACCCAAGGATGATTATGGTAGAAAAATAATTATCAAATAATATTTATCCAAAATTTTGGTTCCTTTATTGGTTCATATAATTTTTATTAAAATAAATTTATTGATTTTTCCATTAATTAAATAATTATTACATCATTATTGTAAAAGAATTTAAGGTAATAATTTATTCCTTAAAAATTAAAAATAAATTAACATATTTAAGATAAATATTTTATGTTTCCATATACTATTTATAGTCAAATATATCTTCTATATGACTACATATTAAAAATTTCATTCTTATTAAAAGCATTAGTGTGATAAGTTCAACTTCTCTTAAAAATTATATAAGTGGATTAAATTCATCCAAGTTGCTCCAAGAGGTCATAAATTTTTCCTAAGGATGATTTTGGTTAAAATTAAATCATATAATAAAATTATGAAAAAATTTAGGTAAATTTTATAATCCTTATCATAATTATTTTTACCCATAATCACATGATTTACCCTTAACCATGATAATAAAAATTACTAAGTAAACTGTTCATATTTTCCAAAACATAAAAGGGACCGATTTACTAATTTTGAAACATATGATTCTAAATATTTGACCCATATTTAAAAATTCAAAACATAGAATTTCCTAAAATTAATTTAAAATTAATAATGTAGACGGGGTGAGAAAGCGGGTTTTAAAAGTAAAAATGTTCAAAAGATTGAAACTTTTTTACATTAAAATTCAATATGAAATATATTAAAATGAAATTAATTAGATTAATATATGTATTATTGATCTAATTTTACTTTAAAACCTATATAAAATATAATTTATTATTATAAATTGTTTAGATGAAAAGTCAATTTTCAATTAAGATGCAGTATTTTCACTATTCATCAAAAAATGAAACATATCTGAAAAATACCAAAAATTTAACTATAGTAAATTTTGATATTAATATTTCAAAAATTAATTTTATTTTTTCAAATAAAATTTAAAAATGTGTAAAAATTTTGTTTTAAAACACGTGCACCATCAAAAGACAGAAAAAATGCCTTGAAAAAAATACAGCTTTTTATGCATAAAATTGTGTTTATTTTTATACCTTTTCTAGAGAAAATTACCTTGTGATAATTACCAAATGGAAAGATCCCTCCTTCTTGAATAATTTTATACGTATAAGAGTTATTAATTTTTTATATAATATTTTAGCTACTATTATCAATAAAAGACTATCTTCCTACATTCCTAGTTGGGTCTCTAAGGAGAAACATGCCTTCATCAAAGGAAGAACCATCCAAGGTGATATCAGCCTTTCTTAGTAAATTTTGGGTGATTAAAATTAAAATTTCCACGTGTCAAAAGTTTTTGTGAATCTTAATATGGAAAAATCATATGATTGGCTTGAATGATATTTTATCCTCGAGGTTCTCTCAGGCATGGAATTTTCTATTATAAATATTGAAATTCAGTTTCAATTCTTTAGTTCCCCTTGAATTTTCATTTCTTTCATGGGGAAGAATTATGGGTTCTCCAAGTCATCTCAGGGTCTTCTCCTAGGTGATCCATTTTCTCCCTCCATTTTTATATTAATGAAAAATAATTTTAGTGGGTATATTAAGAGAATCTTTTAGGAGGGAATGATTTCTTCATTTTGGTGATCTAATCATCATCTCAGCCTCTCTCATCTCATGTATGCAGACTAAAAAAATATTTCTATTAATGGAGGAAAGAGGTCCATCCTTGTTCTATGAAAATTTATTGATGTCTATTTCCATTGAAGTGGGAAAATGGTTAACCATGAGAAGAGCAGTTTCTTGGTTCTGAACAGATGCATAGAAAGAAGAGAATGGTTTTTGGCTGAATGTTTGGGTATGATTAGGAGAATTATTCCATTAGAGTATCTTGGTGTCTATATTTCTTCTAGTTTTCTTCGGGTGTGCCACTTCGACAAGGTGGTGAGTAATCTTAACAACTATATCACTAATTGGAAATGTCACTACTCATCCTTCGTCAGATGGATAAATTTGATCAATAGTGTTCTCTCTTCCTCCATCATGCATGTGATATCTGTTATCAGAGTTCCAAAATCAGTTATTTCTAATCTATAAAATATTGTGTGCAATTTCTTATGGGATGCCCATATTGAGGGGAAGCGCCACCGGGCCACATGGGGAAGATTGGAAAGGCCGATACAGGAGGGAGGCATCAGTGTTCGAAGCACAACGATATTATGCATGGGAAGCATTCTAAACATAAATGGGAGAGTCTCGAGGGTAGGAACCTTTGGGAGCATATTTATGATAAATAAATATGGGGTTTCCTTAAATTCTCAAAAAGGAAGGATTTTAAGCCTCTAGTGTTTGGTGGGTCATTTTATTTCGGGACTAGAGTGCAAGGAGTAGTGGATCATTGGGAAGGGATATATTTCCTTTTGGTACCATAACTAAAGCAAATTGAAACTCAGGTTCCTTGGATGTCCCACCACTAATATATCATTCAGAGAAGATCGCATGCACCCTTAGTTTATCAATGCAGTTACGAGCTTAGAGAAGTGGGTAGTGTTAAACTCTATTGAGCCTTCGATGGACCCTGATATTTCTATGTTTCTTGGTTCGACATCTGGTATGTTCTCTGTAAGGGAGTATCATAGGATGGTTCACTCACAAATGTATCAGGATATATGGTAAAAAATCTATGGTGTAATAATATCCCATTGAAACTAAATTCATAGTTTGGTGTATGAGTAACAATGCTCTCCCCAATGATAGAAATGTCTAACGTTCAAGAATCTATCTTGCCTCCAGATGTCATTACTACAATACCTTTTTCATGGAGAGGATCCATAATATGTTTTTTAAAATTCAGTGGAAAAAATAGTTGTGGGGGAGTATGGGAGGATTCACCGGTGTGTTTACATAGGATTTCTATGGGGACAATTTTCTTTCTCTTTGGTTCCAAGGAGTGGAGGATGGCTGTAGTGATATGATAATAAGAGGTGTGATTTTCACTAATGGCTATTGGTGCATCTAGGCCATAAAGAATAAGGCCTAATTTTTGAGCATTACTTTCTCTAGGATAGAAATTGGTTACAGAATGAAGATCTTGGTGGTCCATCTTTGTTGACAGGTGAAGAACTATGAAGCCTATCCCTCCCTTCAATCTCTGATGTTTTGTGGTACACATAGATCTTCCCCCAATCCACCCCCTAGTATATGGATTCGTGGGATTCCTCATGATTTGGGCTTAAAACTAAACATGGATGGCTCATGAATTTTGGGTATGATGAGGGTTGTATTTTTTATTCATGATGAAAAAGGATCCATTGTTATTGATTTCTTGGCCTTTTTTGGCCTTGGTGATTCACATCAGGCTGAAGCTAAGGCAATTCTTGCTAGTCTGGAGCTATGAAAAGAGAATAATATTAGGAAAACTACTCTTGATATTGAATCCCTACTCATTTTTCACTTATTAAATGGTCTTATCTCTATTCATTGGTCAATCATTTATCAATTTCATAGGTGCAGAAATTTAATTAATGAGGGGATGATAATCACTCATACTTGGAGGGGGGGGGACAAAGTAGCTAATTTTCTATCCTTTTGGGATATTCCCTCTGAATCCATATTTATTTTCTCTTATATGAGATCCTTTACTTAGGATTGTGCTATTTCTTTAATTAATTATGCCTTATGAATTCATTCTTATAGGCCCCCATGATGTGTACCTCTCTATCCCCGAGGTGTGGGGATAACTTTTTTTTCTATAATAAAATCCACAATGATTGTTGTTTTATAGAAAACACATAGAAAGAATATTAAACATTTTAATAATATATATATATATATATATCGTTAATATAATCCAAAAATAGTGATTTGTTTATTTTATTGGTATAAAAAAAAATTGTGCGCATTTAAATAGCTTTTCAGAAAAGGATTTCATTTTTTTTCAAAATGGTTTAATTTATATTTATATTTAATTTCATACTAATTAATTAATTATATATACATGTGTGATCCATATATTCATAATTTAGTTTATCCTGTTCATACCCACAATTCTAACAACTAGGTTATAATGGTAACATAATAGCAATATTTAGTTTTCCATTTAAACTCGATGTGGAAAATCATGTATGCTATTGAAAATAATGTTTCATTCTTAAAATATAAGGATGTAACATTCTAACCCCTTTAATAAATTGAATCCTAAAAATTTAAACTCAAACATGGAAACTAGGGTTTGACTATTTAGAACACCTTTATTGAAATCCCACATCCAAAAAAGGGTCAATAAAACTTCCATTGGAATAGAGAGACAAGAAATTATGAAGGTAACCTAATATAACACTTACTAGGATTCAATGTAGGAAAAAATAGACATGGAAGAGAAAAATAACTCTCAAGGACTAATATAGTGTGATATAGAATATGATCTTGGTAATTTTAACCATCACAAAAACATAAATATGTGATGGGATAAAAGGCCATTGATATAAGTAAATGGGTAGAGTTTTTGTTTCAAAATACATTTCCTAAAGTTAAGGAATTAATTTACTTCCTATACCAAGAACATAATAAAACAAACTTACTTGAAAAGTAGAGTTTCATCCTTTAATAAATTTACACCATAAACTCAACTTTTTCTCCAAACGATGAGTATGCAAGATGCATCTTTCATGCCATAAGCACTAGAATCAACTTTAAAGGATTGTGAAATCCATGAAAGAAAAACAATCTATTCTTCCTATCTCTAGGCATTAACCAAAACAAAAAATTTTAGGATAAGATATGATAATTCTCCAAAAATAATAAACCATTATATAATGAAAAACTACTTTAATCTCAAAAATTCAATAGTGACACTCAACGTTCAACATAGATTAATAACTATCATTAAAATTCCTCAAAACTATTATAGATTAATATAGAAACCCAAAGATCAGAATGATTTTATTACATATTCTTCCAAGGTAAATTTTAACATTTATCTTCAAATAACATCTGTTGGTCGGAGTGGACACTCAAGAGGGGGGCTGAATTGAGTTGCAATTAAAACAACTGTTAAAATAATGTCTATTTAAAATCCCCCGATTTATAAAATAAGTTAAACTATAGTGAATTTATATAGATTGTAAATGTTCACTTAGCTTCTTCAAGATTTATTAGGTCTCAGTTAGTTTAACCACAAGATCAAACTAACTTTTGAAACTAATCTACTGATTTACAATAAGTGTAAACACTTGATAATTTAACTATCAAAGTAACTTTAAAATAGTTTTGTATTTCAAAGTAATAACAGCGGAATAAATAAGATTTATGTAGTATAATTTAAACTTAAATTATTGATGCACAACAGATATAACAAGAGGTTCAGTCTCAAGCCGAGATTTAGTCCTCTCAAAATTTATATAAATTTGATCCACACCCTGGATCGAGGTTAACAATAGTTTACAAAACTATCCATGCAACACAGGGACCTCCACCACTGTTCTACATGGGAAACAAAGCAAAGACCAGGCCACACAAGGACCTATTCCACAGTTGACATGGGTAAACAAGAGTTAAGAGATTTGGAGTGAGGATTTGATATCCTCCAGTTCAGTAAAGGAGACAATGTGTGTATAAGAAATGCAGAGTAAACCACACTGCTCAAAAGTTAATAAATAAATCACATAGAGAAGATAGATGAGAGTTTAGAAATCTCTAGTGATTATCAATGAATCTCTGGACTCGTTGGATTTAATAGGAAAGATTTTGAGTCCTTATCTGGTTTTTCTGTTGAAAAACAGAGTGTCTTAGTCAGTTTGTCTTCTTCAGGAGTGAGAAAGATCTCTTGATTTGACGTGTGTTATCTAGAGGTGTTGGATTGGATTCATGAGAGTTCTATGAAAGACTTGAAATCTCCTTCTTGTTCGGGATTGTTTTGTTTGTTCAGCACAGTGCTCTATGGTGTATGTAAGTTCATCATGTTGTATATTCACACTTGCACACCGCTTCTCCTACGTGTACTGCGTCTTAATGTTCCTTATATTCCATAAGTTCTAGCAGTAGGAATGATTCACTTTTCATAGGTACGAGATACAGTTTCCTGACATGCCAACTACTATCATTAAATAACATTAATTGCATTAAGAACAAAAAATATTACCGTTAGCGTTATTTAAATAATATTGACAAAAAGTTAAGAAACAGTGTCACAGTGATTATGGAAACGGTGTCTTCTTCACGGTATGTGGATCACGGTATGAGCTTCACGGTATGTCCATGTCACAGTGTGTAGTTCACGGTATGTGGTCACGGTGAGTCCATCACGGTGTCTGGTCATGGTGTCTGGTCATGGTGTCCGGTCATGGTGTCTGGTCACAGTGTCTGGTCACGGTGTCTGGTCACGGTGTCTGGTCACAGTGTCTGGTCACGGTGAGTCCTTCACGGTGAGTCCATACTTAGAAAAATATCTGTATTTTGGACTTAGTAATATGCAGAATATGGATTAAGTTTAATCATTAGAGATTAAAAGAGCTTGAATCATAAATATAAAGGTGTGATAATATATGTGAGATTTGTGATCATGCATAAGACTTGTAAATAATAAAGAGAGTAATCAGCATCCATAAGATTTGTTAGTATTAAAACATGATGTGTAGTTATTATTGATATTGAAGAGCATTAGCAAGATGTACAATGAAGATTGAGATTAATCAATAGTAATAGGATTTGTGATCATTAAGACATGATTAACACATGAGGAGTCCAACAATCTCCCCCTTTTTGATTATCACAAATCATATATAGTCAAAATATAAATGAAATGTAGCATTAAAGAAACTAGCATATCAGAATAGCAAAAATCATTATAGTACTAACACTTGTAGTTTCTCTCCACCTTTTATACTTGGAGTTTTTCTCCCCCTTTTGGGATTATCAAAAAGTAGAGAGAATGAAATGAAACACTGCATTTGGTATTAAAAAGGGTTCCAAATAGAACATACAGAAGAAGTACAAATAGTAAACAAGAAATGACATCCCATCAAAAAGAAAAAAAAGTCCTCAGACCCTTCAGAGATCAACCTTGTCTTTTCCTTTAGCAGCAGCAGGAGATGTTGCTGAAGTAGAGGAAGGCATAGATGTGGTAGACAAAGAAGGTAAGGGTAGACCTTCAAAAACAGATGGAGCCAAAGAGGGATCAGTAGAAGATCTAGGCTGTGGTTGGTCAAGAATGACTGGTCGGATCTGAGAAAGAGCTTGGATAACTGTCATGGCAGTTGAGGCTAAGGTGGGTAGACCAGGTCTAAGTGGTGCAGCAGCTGGAGCAACTATAACAGTGATCTACACATGAAGATACGGCTTCAAAAGATTGATGTAATCAGTAATTATTTCACCACCATATTGCATAGACTTTTCAAAATCATCCTTATTCTCCAAAAATCTGTCCTACAATCTGGTGAACTCTGTAAGTTTCTGAACTTGAGCTTTAAAAGCCTGAGTCATCGGAGGGATTCTCAAATTTTCCACAAGATATCTAAAGTGATCTGTCATATCACTTTTAGAGAAAATCCAGGAGAGATACAAATATATTTTCTTGGTGATCTCTTGTTGAGCATCATTGACTATCTTAGAATGAATTCTAACCAAGTCCAATGTTCTATCACTGTTCTGAATCACTTCTGACAAAGAGGATAGATCCAAGCCACTGAAGGCACTCTGAAGTTATTCCTTAATGATGGATCTCAAAATAGACTCATCCAAAGAAGGTTTGGAGGGCTGACCAGAAGCAGGTGAAGCTTTGACAGCTTCAGTTAGAACTTTGAGCTGTTTCAGAACATTTTGCAGGCATCCAATGTATTCATCTGTAAGCTTATTCAAATTTTACACAAGATTTATCATGCGTTCCAGCATCTTGTTGTGTCTTTTTCCAATATTCTCATCAAAAGAAAGTAGGTATGGATGAACTTGAGACACAATCTCCCTAGCAAGGAGGGAATCAGATGGCTCGGGAGAAGCAGCAACAAGTGCAGGTGCAGAAATAAGAGCAGGCTCTGATCTCATAGATAACTCACTATTCAAACTTGCTACCATACTTTTCAGATTTGCAACATCATCACTCAGCAGCTTATTCTCTACTCTGACTTCTTGAATTTCTCAGATCATCCTTGGTTGAATATGCAAGATAATATTTTCCAAGATAATTAATGCATCTTCCTGACTTAACTGAGTCACTGTACGAGGTTGAGTGGAGAAAATTTTCTCAACTCCAGCTAACAAAGTCTCTCCAAAAATTTTCAGATCATCTTTGGTCACAAAGCAGTGATGATCAAGTAAGGGTGCAGGTAAAGGTAGAGGTTCAGATTCTGGTTGAGGTTCAGAGTCATCTTCAGACTCAAATTCTGATTCAGATTGAGGTTGGGGCTCTTGGTCTGGTACTGGTTCTGGATGAGCTAAAGACTTCAGTTGAAACAGAGAAGAAAGATCCATTACAATTGCAGTCACTTACTGTGACTCATTCACATCATAAAATCTTGGAAATTTATACTGAGTGTACACAGAATATGTGACAGAGGGCTGTGAAGCTTCAGCAGATCCAGCTTCCACAATATCAAGGTTTTGAGGATCCTCCCCCTCAACTTGTGCTTCCTTTCCAGATTCTTGAGGCTCAGGAACATGAACAAGATACTCAAGATCATCCCTAATCTCTTCAGCAAACTCTTGCCTTTCCAGCTGAAAGGAAATTTCCATCCTCTCTTTAGCAAAGGGAATAATCTCAGGAATCGACTGTTCTACTGGTTGAGCTTCCAGACTTGCTTCTTTCTCAACAAAAAGATCTTCTTCAACATAATTTGCCTCTAAGGTTTCTTGCTGTTTTGAATCAGGAAAAACAAACTTCCTTGTAGCATTAGGATGAGATTCTGGATTTACATCTGCACTAGAAGCATGAGCTTCCTCTTCTCTCAAACTAACACCACCTTCCTCTCTTTGAGGTATTTCAACAGGGATAATAGCAAGGACGACCGTCCTTTTTTTTTCAACAGGAGCTGTTTCCATTGGAGGTCTTCTAGCTTCTTCTCTAGGAGATACTTTAGCTGTTACTTCTTCTTCTTCTTCTTCTTCTAAATACTCATCCACTTCATCTGGTTCCAAACGAAGATCAGATATATTTTTATGCCTTCTTGGATATTCAACTGGATTAAACTTATTATGCACTTGATCATTATCCTCAACACACTACTTCTTCTAGGGGTTCTAGCTAATCTTTATCCTTATGATTATAGGCATGGATACGCAGTAATCAAGGTCCTCTAAATTTTCTTCATTTAGTCCAACCAATCCTTTTTCAACTAACATAGCTGAAACCATCCTTGAGTAAAACAAGGAGGTGGATTTGGAAGTGACTTTGATCAGCTCACAAATATGGTTGATAACATACTTACAAAGATTGGTCTTATGGCCATTCATCAAAAGGTGGATCAGGAACACATCCTAATACTTCATCATAGAAAATTCTCCTTTTCTAGGACTAATCAAATTTTGAACAAACTTGGACAGAAGTCTAGTCTCCCCATCTAATTCAGCAGCTATGGCCCTTCGCTTGGTGCCATTTCCAATCAGGATCTCCAAAGAATTCTCTAGGTCAAATATGTCTGTTGTTGGAGGAGGGTCTCTCTGGTAGTCTTCACAAACTCCTTCATGTGGAATTCTTAGGCATGTATCCCACAACCTTGAAGAAAAAGAGAATTTATGACCATTTATCCAGCTTGTCACCAAAAATATTTCTCCAAAATCAAAGGAGAACTTCACATACTGATAAAACTGAGATACCAGTCTCAGGTAAATCTATCTATTCTATCCAGTGAACCATTAAAGCCATCCTTGTTCTATTAAAACTTTCAAAACTAAAGATATGCTAGACAAAAACCACTCTGAGCAAACCTCCTTTTCAGGTACTACTGTATGACTTACCAGGTTTGGGTTTAGAGGTCCTTCGGGATCTATCCTCGGTATCCTCTTCTGTTTCTTAGAGCGACGCTTCTCAGACGAAGGTGAGGATGGATGCTTCATCCTTGACATTCACTGAAGGTTTGGGTGAGAGAGAAGAGAATATCCAGGAGAGAGTTCAGGTAAGGAATCGAATGAAACCCTTAAGTTTTATCACTTGGGAATGTTAAAAGTCATAAAAAACGCGAGAAAACAAATAGCGGGGCAATAAAAATTATAGAGATATGGGTTAAAATAAGTATATAAATAAATCTTCATGGTGAGACCGTGAGTAGGCATTACGGTGAGATGAAAAATAGTCATCACGGTGAGACAGTTGGTAGTCGTCACGGTGAGACAGTGAGTTGACAGACTATGAGCATAAAGTCTTGACGGTGAGACCATGATCATAACACAGTAACTTAGAAACAGTGAGTATGGAACCATAAAGTAAAGTACAGTAAATTATTAAACATTAAGATCAGTAAGATATTCATTTATGATTAATCATACCAAGATCATGTATGATGTAGTCTAATCTTTAATAATTTAATTGTTTAGTGACTATATCAACAAGTTGATATTCAGTACCAATGAATTCCAAAGTGATATCACCTTTTTAATAATGATCCCTCAAAAAGTGATGTCTTACATCATGTTTTGTTATAGAATGAGAAATAGGATTCTTAGAAATGTTAATAGCACTTTTTTTGTCACAATTTATTAAGACGTGTCTAAATTGATATCCATAGTCTAGTAATGTGTGTTTCATCCACAAAATTTGTGCACAACAACTACCAGCAGCTATGTATTCAGCTTCTGCAGTAGATAATGCAACTGAATTTTGTTTCTTACTACACCATGATACTAGTGACTTGCCTAAAAGGTTACATGTTCCAGAGGTGCTTTTTCTTTCTAACTTACATCCAGCCAAATCAGCATCAGAATAACTAACTAATTCAAATGATTGACCTTTGGGATAGAACAGTCCTAAATTGGGAGTATTCTTGAGGTATTTGAAAATTATCTTTACAGCATTTAAATGTGACTCTTTAGGGTTTTCTTGAAAACGAGCACACATACACACACTAAACATAATATCAGGATGACTAGAAGTCAGGTAGAGTAGACTTCCAATCATTCCTCTATAAGTGGTATGATCGACGGATTTACCATTTTCTTCAAGATCCGTCTTACAGGTGGTACTCATGGGAGTGTCACTACCTTTTGTGCTATCCAATCCAAAATGTTTTAAAAGATCTTTAGTATATTTACTTTGAGTTAAAATAATTCCGTCATCATTTTGAAAGATTTGAAATCCAAGAAAGAATTTAAGTTCACCCATTAAACTCAATTCAAATTCATTTTGCATCATTTTAGAAAAATCAGTAAATAATGTAGTTTTTGAAGATCCAAAAATAATATCATCTACATAAATTTGTACAACTAAAACATCTTCAAAAATTCGTTTTATAAACAGAGTAGGATCAGCTATTCCTTTTGTAAAACCTTTGGAAATTAGAAAAGTACTTAATCTATCATACCAAGCTCTTGGAGCTTGCTTAAACCATATAAAGCTTTTGATAATTTGAAAATATGATTTATAAAATGAGGGTTTGAGAAACCTGGTGGTTGTTCGACAAAAACATCCTCAACAATATATCCATTCAAGAATGCGCTTTTGACATCCATTTGATAAGGTTTGAAATTTAGATGTGCAGTATAAGCAAGTAAAATCCTAATGGCTTCTAATATGGCTACTGGAGCAAAAGTATCCTCATAGTCAATACCTTCTTCTTTACTATATCCTTGTGCAACTAGCCTAGATTTATTTCTAACTATGTTTCCATATTCATCTACTTTATTTCTAAAAACCCATTTTGTGCCTATTGTGAAAGTATCCTTAGTTCTTTCAACAAGATTCCAAACTTTATTTCTTTCAAACTGATTAAGTTCTTCTTGCATAGAAATTACCCAAAATTCCTCATTAATAGCATCATAAATGTTTTTAGGTTCAAGCTGTGACAAGAAGGCTTGATGTACAACCTGATTTCTAAGAGAAGCTCTAGTCTGTGTCCCTCTATCAAGATTTCCTACAACAGCATCCAAAGGATGATTCTTTATAATTCTAGTTGATCTAGTAAAGGTAGGACTAGAAATTTCAGGTTCTTCTCTAGGTTTGGATTCATATGAGGCATATTCTGGAATAAGTCCAGAACTGGTTGTCTTTATAGCAGGTTCGTTGATTTTATCATTAAAGTCCAGAACAGATAAATCTTCTTCGAGATTTTCAAGAGAGGTTTTTGGCTCATGTGGATCAGTTTCATCAAACTTGATTTGAACAGATTATTCTATACACTTGGTTCTTTTGTTGAAAACTCTGTACTCCTTTCTAGTTAAAGAATATCCTAAAAATATTTCTTCATCACTCTTAGAATCAAACTTATCAAGATTATCTCTTGTATTAAGAATGAAAAGTTTGCAGCCAAAGACTCTAAAGTAACTAACTTTAGGTTTTCTATTGTTCCACAACTCATATGGGGTTTTCTTAAGAACAAGTCTAATTAAGACTCTATTAATAATATAAAAAGCTGTATTCACAGCTTCAGCCCAAAAATAAATAGGCAGGTCATATTCATTAAGCATAGTTTTGGAAATTTCCTAAAGGGTTTTATTCCTCCTTTCTACTACACCATTCTGTTGAGGTGTCCTAGGAGCAGAAAAGTTATGACAATATCCATTGTGTAAGCAATAGGATTCAAATTCATGATTTTCAAACTCACGACCTTGATCACTTCTTAGAGTTTTAATCTTAAGTCCACTAAGATTTTCTATAGATTTGGAGTATTTAACAAAGTAAGAACAAGCTTCACTTTTGTGAGCTAAGAAGTATACCCAAGTATATCTAGAAAATTAATCTACTAGGACATAGACATAGTGCTTCCCATTTAAGCTATAAACTCTTGATGGTCCAAACAAATCCATGTGAACCAACTCGAGAGGTTGAGAAGTTGAAACTTCTTTCTTTGATTTAAAAGAAACCTTATGTTGCTTTCCCTTTTGACAGGGATTACAAACTTTGTCATTAGAAAACTCAAGTTTAGGTAGGTCTCTAACAAAGTTTTCCTAGTTAGTTTTCAAAGTGAGTGTATATTGTAGTGTCCTAATCTTCTGTGCCATAACCAAGATTCCTTTTGAAAAAAATGTAAACATGTAAAATTTTTCTTAGCTAAGGAATTTAAATCAACAGCATAAACATTTTCATTTCTTAAAGCAGAAAAGACTAAAACATTTTTCAAATTAAAAACATTGCAAGAATCATTTTCAAACTTCACATTAAATCCATCATCACATAATTGATAAATACTTATCAGATTATATTTAAGTCCATCAAAAAATAAAAATTTAGAAATTAAAACTGAATCAGTGTTACCAATTTGGCCTAGGCTGATGATCTTTCCTTTAGAATTATCACCAAAGGTGACATAACCTTCATCAACCTCTATTAAACTCTTGAAGCATGAGTAATCCCCAGACATATGTCTCAAACATCCACTATCCAAATACCATGTCTTCTTGTGGGAACTCTTCAAGAAGGTTTCCTACAAGATAGATTTAGATAGGAAATTATTTTGGTACCCAGATCTTCTTAGGTCCAGGCAGGTTAGCAATCAAAGCTTTCGATACCCAAATTTGTCTTATGGGTCTCATATAATTTACAGAATCAAAATATTGTGAATGATAAACTCTATTTGATTTATAAATATGTGAATAACTAGTTTAAGAATATGAATGTACAGAGCTAGAACTAGCAGTATTTTGTCCAGATTTAGGAATAAATCTATTCTTAGTAATCTGTCTCTGTCTAGGTTTGTAGCCTATTCTAGTGGTGTATTTTGGTGCAACTTGCTTTCCTATCATTTGAGTTAGTGTATCCTTTCCATTTGTGAACTTCTCTAAGTCTTTTCTAAGTTGCTCATTTGACATTTTCAATTCAGTATTCTCTTTTAACAGTTGATCATTTTTCTCTTTTTCAATAGTAAGTTCGGTTTTAACAAGAGAAGTGAGAGCATGCTGTTTCTTTAATGATTTGTATTTATCCTTAAGTTCATTGCATGTCTCTTCCATCATATTACAATATTCAAATAATTCCTCACTAGTCATGTTTTTAGAATCAGAGTCAGATTCTGCGTCATCTCCAGAATAATAAGAATTTAAAATAGAAGTATCTAAGGTTACCTCAGATGTATTTGTCATGAAACACATGTTGGCACGATTCTTTTCAGAATCATATATTTCAGATTCACTTGTGCTCTCTTCAGAATCACTCTAGGTAGCCTTCATAGATTTTTTGTACTTACTGTCCTTGTAATCATATTTCTTCTTGAATTTTAGCTTTGGGGTGTCTGATTTAATGTGTCCTTTATTTTTGCACTCATAGAAAACAACTTCATCACTTTTATCTGGCTTTTTCCAATCCTTCTTCCAATGTACCTTATTATCATACTTTCCTTTGTAATTTGATTTTCTGAAAAATTTCTTCTTCCTGTAAAACTTGTTAAACCTTATGGCTATCTGAGCCATTTCAGCATCACTATCTGAGTCTGAATTTTCACTGGTTAAACTGTCAGTAGGTATTTGAGCTTTATCTTTGTCCTTGGTCCTTGAAGAAGTAGTTTTGAAAGCCCCTGATTTCCTCTTAGGTTCATCATCTTCCTCTTTATTCAATTTGAGTTCTTCCTCATACATCATAAAATTACCAATGAGTTCTTTGACAGGTAGAGCAGCAATGTCACAAGACTCTCTGATTGAAATAGATGTTCCTCTCCATCGGTCTGGTAAACATCTCAAGATTCTCAAAATTTGTTCCTTTACTGGAACAACCTTACCAAGTGAATTCATTGTATTGACTATCTCATTAAACCTAAGATATATATCAGAAATAGGTTCATCAGTCTTCATTTTAAAATTATCATATTTAATAGTATAAGTATTTAATCTCATTTTTTTAACATTGGTTGTTCCTTCATGAGAAATACCCAAAGTATCCCAAATTTCAAAAGCAGTTTTGCAAGCAGAAATTCTGTTAAACTCTTCATCTCCTAAAGCACAGTACAGGGCATTCATAGCTTTACAATTACTATTGTAAGCAGTATTTTTAGGTTCATCCCAAGTGGATCTAATAGTAGTGGGAATTTTATATTCTGATTCTATGGCAGTCCAAATATCAAAACCCATGCTTTCTAATTTTTTTTTTCATTTTCAGCTTCCATTGAGCATAGTTTGTACCATTAAAGAAATGTGTCCTGTTAGTAGCAGCACCTTCTAGTATATTATCCATAACTATATTTTAGAGAGATAATTTAAGGAGATAAAAATTTAGACATAACAGAAATTTTAATAACTTTAAAATACAACTAAAATCACAATTGAAAAAACTGAGAATTTCAAAAATCTTTTAATCCATTGATACCAAATGTTGGTCGGAGTGGACACTCAAGAGGGGGGGGGGGGTGAATTGAGTTCCAATTAAAATTTCTGTTAAAATAATGTCTATCTAAAATCCCCTGATTTATAAAATAAGTTAAACTGTAGTGGATTTATACAGATTGTAAATGTTCACTTAGCTTCTTCAAGATTGATTAGGTCTCAGTTAGTTTAACCACAAGATCAAACTAACTTTTGAAACTAATCTACTGATTTACAATAAGTGTAAACACTTGCTAATTTAACTATCAAAGTAACTTTAAAATAGTTTTGTATTTAAAAGTAATAACAGTGAAATAAATAAGATTTATGTAGTATACTTTGAACTTAAATTATTGATGCACAATAGATATAACAAGAGGTTCAGTCTCAAGCCGAGACTTAGTCCTCTCAAATTTATATAAATTTGATCCACACCCTGCATCGAGGTTAACAATAGTTTACAAAACTGTCCAGGACACACAGGGACCTCCACCACTGTTCTACATGGGAAACAAAGCAAAGACCAGGCCACACACGGACCTCTTCCACAGTTGACGTGGGTAAACAAGAGTTAAGAGATTTTGAGTGAGGATTTGATATCCTCCAGTTCAGTACAGGAGACAGTGTGTGTATAAGAAATGCATAGTACATCACACTGCTAGAAAGTTAATAAATAAATCACATAGAGAAGATAGATGAGAGTTTAGAAATCTCTAGTGATTATCAATGTAGATCTGGACTCGTTGGATTTAGCAAGAAAGCTTCTGAGTCCTTCTCTGGTTTTTTTGTTGAAAAACAGAGTGTCGTAGTCAGCTTGTCTTCTTCAGGAGTGAGAAAGATATCTTGATTCGACGTGTGTTCTCCAGAGGTGTTGGATTGCATTCATGAGAGTTCTATGAAAGACTTGAAATATCCATCTTGTTCGGGATTGTTTTGTTTTTTCAGCACAATGCTCTATGGTGTATGTAAGTTCTTCGTGTTGTATATTCACACTTGCACACCGCTTCTCCTACGTGTACTGCGTCTTAATCTTCCTCATATTCCATAAGTTATGGTAGTAGGAATGATTCACTTTTCATAGGTACGAGATATGGTTTCTTGACATTCCAACAACTATCATTAAATAACATTAATTGAATTAAAAACAACAAATATGACCGTTAGCATTATTTAAATAATATTGACAAAAAGTTAAGAAATGGTGTCACAGTGATTATGGAAACATTGTCTTCTTCACGGTATGTGGATCACGGTATGAGCTTCACGGTATGTCCATGTCACGATGTGTAGTTCACAGTATATGGTCACGGTGAGTCCATCACAGTGTCTGGTCACGGTGTCTGGTCACGGTGTCTGGTCACGGTGTCTGGTCACGGTGTCTGGTCACGGTGTCTCGTCACGGTGTCTGGTCACGGTGTCTGGTCACGGTGTCTAGTCACAGTGTCTGGTCATGGTGAGTCCTTCACAGTGAGTCCATACTTAGAAAAATATCTGTATTTTGGACTTAGACAGTAATATGTAGAATATGGATTAAGTTTAATCATTAGAGAGTAAA
Source organism: Viscum album (assembly GCA_963277665.1). Classification (NCBI taxonomy): domain Eukaryota; kingdom Viridiplantae; phylum Streptophyta; class Magnoliopsida; order Santalales; family Viscaceae; genus Viscum; species Viscum album. The sequence continues at coordinate 1,241,346,855 of OY728153.1, forward strand.
AGAGATTGAATCATAAATATAAAGGTGTGATAATATATGTGAGATTTGTGATCATATATAAGACTTGTAAATAATAAAGGGAGTAATCAGCATCCATAATATTTGTTAGTATACAAACATGATGTGTAGTTATTATTGAGATTGAAGATAATTAGCAAGATGTACAATGAAGATTGAGATTAATCAACAGTAATAGGATTTTTGATAATTAAAACATGATTAAGACATGAGGAGTCCAACAACATCAATCACTCTTAATGTATCATTCTGAAAATGTAATTTCCAAAATAACATAATATTTAAGATATATAAATCATTTATATAAATAAACTGAATCACCATAAAATTATATATTCTCCTAAAATATAATTCAACCTTTATTCTTTAAATAAAATCCAATAGTATCATATATGGTTCCCAAAATAGTCAACGTCTTCCGGACTAACATTGAGAACTTATTAACCAAATTATTTTCTATTACAAAATGTTCCAAAAATCAACTTATTCTTCATCCATAAAATTGTTTAACTATAAAGAAAAATTCATAATGACTAGTACTTCATGTAGGCTAGTGGTATACAATGCACCCTTGTTACCCTTTAGTTGTGGGTTCAATTCCTGTACCCTTTCTAGATGCGATGGGTCGTTGGATAGTCTTTTGGTTTTCCTTTTTCTAAAACAGTATAATTCTTATAAAATTCCTAAAAAATAACCTTAATATGTTTAATCTAAATTTTTAACTCATAACTTTAATTTTTCATCCCAAAATATAATAACTCATAATTACCTAAAAATGAATGTTTCCAAAAATACCGTTAGTCACCTTAAAATTTAAATCACCAAAAGGGGTTTCTATGAAACTAAACTTACGATAAACCTAAAAATTATAAACCCATGACGATATTTATAACTCTTAAGAAAACATCATAATATCCAAAGTTGTCTAAACCGAACTATGATACCAAATATAAGGACCTGACTTTAAATATTACATATTATAGTGATTTTAAACTAGAATTCACATTATTACAATCTCTAGGATATTTTGGGTTTATAGTTTTATAGAATTAGGAAAAAAGTCTTACATTGTAAACCAATACATTATAAGTGGAAAATTGTACAGATTATTCATTTTTTCCACTAAATGAAACTATTTTAAAATAAAAAATGTTTTCTTTTCATGAAAATTCTACAAAATCTTTATCTTGACCTCATACTTGTCTCTAATCTTCTATAAACTTTTTGATTTTTTAAAACTTAGGATGAGCAAAAAAATATCAATAAGGGACATAAAAATAAGGAAAATTATTTTCCTAATGAAAAACATGAAAACTCATATAGCGTTTACCTTTACATTCAATGTTCATCGTGTGTATGAAATAAAACTTTTTCACTTGAAAACACGCACACTTTTTTTTTCAAAGGAAACCTTTAAAACCCATTAAAATCAATTAAAAACCCATTTCCAGTAAAGTAGTGCATCATAGTCATAAAACCCTTTCAAAACCCTTTTTAATTGGAATAACCATACGATCGACTTACAATATAATCATTAGCTAATGTATTGGAGAGATATAATTGGGAAAAACCATTGTATAAGCTATACTGGGCTCACCTGTGAGCTATAATAGGGATAAAACCTTCTTATAAGCTATACCAGGCTCACCCATGAGATATAATGGGGATCAACCCTTCATATAAGCTATATGGGGCTCACCTATGAGCTATAATGGGGATTAACCCTTTATATTTTTTATATCAGGATCACCCATTTCATATAATTCTCAAGTACCATGTCATGAATTAGACCCTTAAAAAGTATTTTAAACCCATTTGTAAAACCCTTTCAGATATCAAAATACTCATTTCTTGTAAAAATCACTTTTAAAATATAAAACCATGAACATAATAATGAAACCATATTATTTGAAAATAAGAATAAACACTTATAAAGGAAAAATTAAAGAATTGAAGAATCATGAAAGAGGGAAATTCTGTTTATGTTGTATATGTTAAAAAAACATTTCGTTGACCTTTGTAAAAAGTGCAGAAATAGGAACTTTAAAGAATGTTTTTTAAAGAAACTACTTTACATAAAACCTTATAAAAGATTATTTTTTGAATTTTTTTTGAGATAAATAAAAAAATTACCATTTTAAAACATTAATTTTCATATAAATACATTCATAAAAATCATTTTAAAAACATGTTCAAAAAATATAAATATTTATAAAATAAATCTTTAAAACAATTAAAACGAGTTTTTTTGTTAGAAACCCTTACCACGAGTCCAAATTATCACGTGCGTTCTTTATCTTCCTGAATAAAAAACTTAAGTTATTTTTTTTACTTTATTTATAGTACTTTTTAGGTTTATTATTCCTTTTATATCACTCATTTCTATATTATATATAAATACTTAATCATTTAAGTTTACATTGGATGTTTTGATGATATTCAGTACCTAAGTCCAAAATTAATTTGGTATGATGTCTATAGTCAATGCGGTAATTAGTAAATCATCTATAGAGTTATAATCATGATATAATTATAATTTTTATACATAAATTATACTTTTTAATCCTTCCATTAAATATGTATATGAATAAGGAACTATAATACACTCAAGGAGAGGGTATGTCATACTTATGCATGAGTAACAATTTCATTTTTCAATGATCATTATGGAAAGAAATTAAGTAACATTTTTCTTTTTATTATAATAATAAAATCATTAATATCGTATTGATAATTTAAATATACTTATATATGTCATCCTTGTGATGTGGTGGTGAAAAATGAATCACATAGCTTCATGGAGGTGATATTTCACACATACAGAAGAACGACATTATAAGTTTTCTGTGCATGGAAAGACAAGAAAAAAATGGTGTATTATATTTTAATAATGATAAAAATGTCATTAATATGATATATAAACCTTAATTCAATCATTATAAAAATTCTTATGAGACAACAATGGAAAATGAATTACATCGATTCACGAGGTGGTAGTCCTCCATACACACAAACGATAAATTATTTTTCTATTTGATGGAAGTGGAGGTGGATATGGGTCATGAAATGGAAATAGTAAAACCTCAATATATTTAGTATAATAAATTTATTATTTTATCATAAATGAATAATATTTTAAGGAATTATAAAAATAAACAAAATAGAAACACTTGATTAAAAACTATACCACTTCTTTAGACGATATCCTTTGCATAACACTTTAAGAACACTAAGGACAATGTTAAGATGAAAAATAAGGACTATATAATGTGGGGAGAGATTATATTAATGTATTTTTGAATCTATTGGATGAAAAAATGTTCATTATGTGTGAGGAGAATCAAGGGATCCCTTTTATAATTGAAGTGAGAGGCACTTTAGGAATTTCTAAAAATATTATAATATATCAAGACCATTATTGAGACAAAGAATTTAAAATGGAATATAAATGAATATGAGACTAAATTTTAGACAATATATTATCCCTATTTTAATTATTTAATATTTTTTTATTTAAATAATTTAATAAAATATTATATTCTTGAAATATCATCATTGTTGTGCTAGAATTTATGGTAATTATTTCCCTAAAAATTAAAAATAAATTACCATGATGAAGATAAATATTTTAGGTTTAAAAATAATATTTATGGTTGAATATATCTTCTAGGTTACCACATATTAAAAATGTTATACTTATTAAAAATATTAGTGTGATAAGTTTGACTTTTCTTAAAAAAATGTAAGGGGATTAAATTCATCTAAGTGGATCCAAGAGGTCATAAATTCATCTCTGGGATTATTTGGGTCTAAAATAACACAACCAATAAATTTAGGACAAGTTTTAGAGAAATTTTATAACCCTTATAGTAATTATTTTTACCCTTCATTACACAATTTACCCTTAACCATGGTAACAAAAATTACTAAGTTTTTTATTTATATTTTCCAAAATAAAAGGAGAATATTTAAAATATTTTTAATGTATGATTCTAAGTATTGAATATATTTTTAAAAATTAAAAAAATGAAATTGGATAAAATTAATTTAAAATTAATCTCGTAGACGGGGCGAGAAAGACGGGTTTTAAAGTGAAAATTTTCAAATGTTTGAAATATGTTTACATCCAAATTCAATATGAAATAGATTAAAATGAACTTAATTGTATTAATATATGTATAATTGATCTAATGTTACTTTAAAATCAATTTAAAATTTTATTTAACATTATAAATTATTTATATGAAAAGTCAGTTTTCAATTAAAATGTAGTATTTTCACTATTCATGAAAAAATAAAATGTATTAGAAAAATACCAAAAATTAAACCAAAGTAAATTTTGATATTATAATTTCAAAATTTACATTCATTTTGTCAAATAAAATTTATAAAAGTTTCAAAATTTAGTTTTTAAATAAGTGCTTTATCAAAAGGCGACAAAACTGCCTTTAGAAAAATACAACTTTTTATGCATAAAATTGGATTTATTTTTATATCATGTCTAGACACCACATAGTATTAATGTTTAAAATTTAGATAAATTATATATAGATTTAATTAATATAATATAAAAATAGTTATTTGTTTATTTTATTGGTATAAAACTCACTTGTGCTCATTTAAATAGTTTTTTAGAAAAAGATTCTCTTTTGTGTTCAAAATGGTTTTAGTTTCATTTATAATTTATTGGTCTTGAAATAATTCATTATATATACATTTGTAAACTATATTTTCATAATTAAGTTAATCCAGTTCATACCCACCATTCTAATGGCTAGGTTATAATGGTCATATAATAACAATATTTAGTTGTTCAGTTAAGCTCGATGTAGCGTGTCATGTATGCTATTGAACATAGTTTTTTCTTCTTAGAATTTTGAGATGTTATAATCTGGGTATGTTCACTCAATCCTAGGATGTATCCTAGGAATTAGTCAGGGTAATCGTCATTATCCCCAAGGATGAGTACAATATCTAGTGCTTAGGGGAAATGTGGCTTCCCAGTAACCTCTGCCATTGTCTGGATCCTAGCAGGCTAGGAATCTGAGGTGATACAATATCTAAGAGGGGTTTTGAAGATACAGCTATACAAATACTCTATTTTCATGGTATTGTGAGGAATAATATATATTCTAGGAATTTCAATAATGGTAACATCCAATATTGGATCCTATACTCACCAGGAATCCAAGGCTTTACAAGTGATAATTACTTTTAATTTAAACATTAAATTTTAGATTAACAATTAAATTTGTTAATTAAGAAAGGGATAAAAATATGTTGGTCATATACTTGGTCTAAATATAGAAGAAATAATTTACACATGATTATAATCATATAAATAATATTGATTTAGTACATTCAAGATTCAGTTGTAATTGAAACCCAATGTAATAAATAGGCAGAGCTAGATTCTAAGATTCCAAGGCACCTAAACATAAAGTAGTTGAGGGAGTAATTCCCCTCAAGAATTAAAATTTCATTTATAGTTAATTAAGTTCCTAGTCATTGGTTTATACACTATAACACCCTTATAATATTAAAGGGTTAAAAAGATAAATATAACCAACCATTTCAATAAGGTGCACCTTTCTTTTTAGAAGCCTACCTAGTAACTAATATAAAGTTAGATAGGTTTGGATTAGAATTGTGATCAGGATTGCTAACCTCCTCAGAATTTTTCCAAGCACTACTGGAAACATGACTTATATCGATGGTTTCAAACCGTTGGTAAAGGCCTAAAAACCGTTGGTATAAACTATACCAATGGGTTTTCAAACCATTGGATAGTTAGCCGTCGGGATAAACATATAAAAACAGTTATAGTATGATCGTTGGTATATGGCTCTAGACTACACATTATACCAACGGTTTCATAACCGTTGGCATAAATTTATACCAATGGTTGATAACCATTGTAAATTAAGGAATTTTAGATCTATTCCAATGGTTCTAAAACTATTGGAATAATCCTTTACCAATGGTTTACATAAATATGTTGGTAAATACTGATTATAGGTTATATAACAATGGTTTAATAAGTATTGGTATATAGTTTTACCAAAAGTTTATGTAAACCATTGGTATAAAGTAACTTTTCACACATATACCAACGGTTCAGAACCGTTGGTATAGTCTTGCTGTAATTGCAGCAGCATGCCGGCCTACCTCCCCCTCTGCAATCCCCTATGCACCTACAAAGCACGCATATGCAGAACTGAATACAGAATTTATAATTTCTTTGAATTTAGAATTAAATTCATAACCCAATTAACCTATGCGATAAATAATTTATAATTGAATACATACAGAATGAATTATGTATTGAATTCTTAATTATGAAAGAATAACACATACAAAATGAATTATGAATTACATAAAAAATTCTAAATTACATAAAGAATTCATAATTACATACAGAATTATGAATTACATACAAAATTCTAAATTACATAAAGAATTATAAATTATGTATAGTGTATTCAATTCAGAATTCAAAATGTACATAATTTAATTAAGTACAACACATACAAAATATGGCATACAAAATTGAATTCAGAATATGGCATACAGAATATGGATAAATGACTAATATGGCATACATAATAGAATATAACTAATATAGAATACATAATATGACTAATATGGCATACATAATATGAATTCAGAATTGAATTCATAATCATGGGTTATTTTAGATGAAATCAGTGTGATTGAAGATTGACTAATACTCTTCACATGTAATTAGATATTAAAATGGATAAATTAATTCAAAAAATTCATTTTCAAGGGGGGTGGGGGCAGTTCAGGGGGTGGGGGCCTATCCAATAGGATGGGGGTGTCTTGGGGGGGTGTCCAAGGGGGTGGGGGGTGTCTAGGGGTGTCTGTCTAAGGGGGTGGGGGTGGTGGTGGTGGTGGTGGGGGGGTGTCTAGAGGGGGTGCATATCTAGGGGGTGGGGGATGTCCAAGGGGGTGGGGAGTGTCTGGGGGGTGTCCAAGGGGGTGGGGTGGGGGGGGGGGGTGTCCGAGGGTGGGGGGATATCCAATGGGGTGGGGTGGGGTGGGGGGGTGTCCAGGGGGGGTGGGTGTCCAAGGGGGTGTGGGTGTCCGGGGGGTGTCCAAGGGGGTGGGGGTGTCCAAGGGGGTGGGGTGTCTAGGGGGGTTGGGGGGCTATTCAAGGGGGTGGGGTGTGTGTGTGTGGGGGGGGGGGGGGTGTCCGAGGTGGGGGTGGGGTGGGGGGGTGTCTGGGGGGTGACCAATGGGGTGGGGGTGTCCAGGGGGTAGGGGCTGGCTAGAGGGGGTGGGCAGGCTGTCCAAGGGGGAGGGGGGATGTCCGAGGGGGTGGGGTGGGGGGGGGGGTGGGGGTTTCAAGGGGGTGGGAGTGTCCAGGGGGGAGGGGGGCTATCCATGGGGGTAGAGGTGGGGGGTGTCCTGGGGGGTGGGGGGATGTACAGGGGTGGGGGTGTCTGAGGGGGGGGGGGGGGACTGTCCAAGGGGGTTGGGGTGGGGTGCATGTCTACGAGGTGTCCAGGGGGGTGGGGGCGTGTCTAGGGGGGTGTTCAGGGGGGTGGGGGCTATCCATGAGGGTGGGGGTGTCCAGGGGGTGGGGGTGTCTAGGGGGGTCCGTGGGGTGGGGTGGTTTCCAAGGGGGTGGGGGTGTCCAGGGGGTGGGGGATGTTTAGGGGGCTGTCCAGGGGGGTCCAAGGGGGTGGGGGTGGGGGTGGTGGTGGGGGGGGGGGGCTATCCAAGGGGGTGAGGGGTATCTAGGGGAGGGGTGAATCAGTCACATATGTTCAGTCACAATATATCATCAAGTAAAGTTTTATTATTTATAGATAAAGAAATAAAGATAATGTGACATACCAAATTACACATATATTCAGGCACAAAAAATCACCAAACATTAAATTTTAGTAATATCAGTCAAAAATGTAACAGATCAATTTTTCCCTCATCACCATCACTATCATCACCATCATCATCATCCTCATCCCCATTGTAATCATTGTCAACATCATCATCCTCTCCCTCCTCAACACCATCCTTTTTTCCCTCGTACTACTCCTTGACCTACTCCTCGCTTTCTGCCTCTACCTCAAACTCCTACTCACCCTCCTCATCTGCCTCGACCTCCTCATCGCCCACTTTTTCCACCTCAACCTCCTACACAACATCATCATCACCAGGAACAACATTGTCTAGATCACTACTTGAACTTCCACTCGGTGCTCCATATATCGAACACATCAATGACATATACTCACCACAAGCTGTGTTGGCCTCTTGTGAAATTGTTAGATGTAAATCTTCTATTAGTTTCATTAATTCAGTGTTTTCCCTAGTAGACTATTCTACCATATCTGTGGCCCTTTTTTCAGACTAGTCTTCTTATGCCTTAACCTACTGGAACTCAGTGGCACTAAAACTCGTACTTGAATAGGGAAAATATATCATCGGGAATATACTCTTCCCAGGTTGGTAGCGTACTATTCCAGGGTTCTCATATCCCAACACATAATGTAAGTGATCATTTAGACCAAAATTGTCAGGTTACTGGGCATTAAGGGACTCTAAAGAAGCCTGTTAAAAATATAAATAGATTATTAAGTTAAAAAATAGATATTAAAATTTTAAATCAACAAAGTAAAACTTACAATATGTTGTTGAGTCAGTTCATTAACCGCACTTCCATTTTTTTTCCTTCTACTCGAGCAAGACCGTTTTGTTCGAGGCACACGTCCTTAAATATTAAATGTTTGCCACTACAATAAAATTGAATGTAGGAAACCATAATTAAAAATAGGTTACCAGTAAATAATTTCATAACTAAAAGTATATGAAAACTTTAGCAATTGAATAAATTATGGATTAAATAATAGAAAGTGAAAGTCGTAAAAAAAATTATGAATAACTACCATACCTATTTCCTCTCATGATCTTATATCATAGTACATCCCAATGAGTGGAGGTATTTTTTAGCATCAATGTTTTTTATTTCTTCCAGATGATTCATAAATACAAATTAATAACACAAAAGATATTATTAATTCAAAAGATGAAAATTTTCATTTAAATACCTCTAATATGATTAATAATTTAACCTAGATAGTCATCCAATGATTAATCATCTGAGGTGGATCATCAGTCTCTATGGTATTGTAAAATCTTTGATGATTATTTCTATATGGATGGTCTATTGGAAAGAATAATTGATTTCCCATAAAACTAAAACTTCAATGATATTTTAGTCTTCTAGATTGTGTATTCTTCATATGAATAAGACATGATAGTTTTCCCTTATTTCTCCATCTAGAAAACATTGCATAAGTAAGAAAATCATTGATCGTCCACATAAGCGCAACAAGAATATAAAATATTCCTTTCAAAAAATGCATAGTATGTGTGCACACCCACATCCCAAAGAAGTTTCAACTCTTTTATTGATGGTTGATGTATACGTCTATATCATTGCAGGGATTAGAAGGGCCAGATATGAGTATACTCATGAATGTGAAATGTTTTTTCATACACAACCATGGGGGAAGGTTATAAATGTGTATAAAAACTGACCATGTGTTGTGAAAATTAATAACCTTCCTATAAAGATTAAAACTGTCACATAAAAGACACAACCTCACATTACAGACATTAGTTAAAAAATTAAGATATCGAGCATCAAATATCTTCCATACAAATCCATCTGTAGGGTGAACCAACTCACTAGTAGTATTCTTTCTCTCAGTATCATTCCATCACATTTTTATTGATATTTCATCTGAAATAAAAATATTCTGGAGTCTGGGGATCAATAGAAAGTTCCACATTATTTTTTGTGGCACACGGGATGGTGTTCTATCAGCTTTTCCCTTCTAGCATGATGTGCCACATTTTATACAATAATTTCATTCAGCAGTTTCCTCCTAGAATAAACTGTAATTTTTTGGGAAATTAGGAATGTTTTTTCTTGAAAATCCAAGTTCCTCAACTAACTTCCATGAAATATAGTGGTTTGAGGGAATATCTGCATCATCTAGAAGTAAGTACTTCAAGAAGGTAATAATTTAATTGATGGAAGTATTAAAAATCTCATACATAGTTTTCCCATGAAACAATCAGATTGAAAATTCTATATTTTTTATTTTACTACATTGTCGATATACTGGAGTCGTGGAAGCATCATTGAATTTTTTTACCTTAAAAAAAGCATCATTTTCATTAGATGCATCATGTGTGCTCATATTGAAGTCTTCTTAGAGTCAGGATCCTTTATTTTTCATGATAAAGAATAAATGGAAACCATTCATATAACAAATTCTCCATTCTGGTCTTCTCATTTGGATCATTAGCATTTTGAGATTTCATTTTCTCCGCATTATGATACCACACATAGTAGTTTTCTTGAAAACCATATTTGGTTATGTGGTAGAGGAATTCTTCATGGCTCAACCAAGGTCTTCCAATATAATTGTAACATGGGTAGTTTATATGACCACTATCTGAAGCATTGTGAAATAAAAAATCTAAAAAAATCTCCAAATTGTTTTGAAATTCACTTGAGATCTAATTGGTTTCACACATCCCACTTCTATCCATTCTGTAAAAATAATTATATAAGTCATTTTGTCAAAATGAATTAAACAAGATTGAAGTTTAATCAAAAATATATTTAAGTAAATGAGAATGGTTACTTTATATGAAACCATAACTAAAACACTACTCTATATGAGAATCATAATATAAAATATAACAAAATACAATATTTAAAATAAAATACTATAAATTAATATAAATCCATGATATTGAATTCAATTATAAATATAATACCATTATAGTTGTGCATATTGAGAGAACATATATAATTTATGGGAGAATTTTTATAGTCCTATACATATTTTTTCAAAGAGAACGAGAGATTTTAGATCCATGATTCTTTGAAGGAGAATAATCCCATTATTCTCAAGTATTCAATGAACCAAGTAATAAATTGATCATGTGAGATTTGGAGAGTGTTTTGAGACCAAAAAAATCTTCAAGGAAGGTTTCGAATAAATTTGAAGAACTATACATGAGTTTATAAGATCATGTAAACATATGGAGGAGAATTATTCAGGAGTGTAGTAAATTTTAGATTGAAGAATTTTTATATTTTAGTAGATTATTTGAGTGATATTCATAATATCTATTTTGAATAAATGGAAAATATAATCTTAAAATGATGGTAAAAAATTCCTCAGGGATTGAAAAATCATGGTTATACATGTGGATCATGATCCAAGAATTATTAAATGAAACTAATTAAATTTTGATGTCATATGATGAAGGTTACATAGGAAAAAAAAGAATTATTCCATGTACATGGAGATTTCAAATGATGAGATTGAAATTTATTTTCCAAATGGGATAATCTATCCCCATTTTAGATATTCATAAAGGAAGGGGTTTCTAGTTGATGTGGTGAACTATTCCTAAGTTGATACCTTATTATTATAACAATGTGAAGATATATAAATTTAGTTACGCGTGCCTAAATTTGAGGTGAAATGTTTTTTGGAATTTTTTCATTTATCAAAAACAAGAGGACACCATAGACCTGATAAAACATTTTTCAAGATGTTACAAAGAAAATTCTTTTCATCAAAGATGAAAAATTTATAAATAGAGTTTTTTATATAAGTTATTGATGCTAAAAACTGGAAATATTTTGAAAAGTTAGAATATTTCATAACACCCAATACCCAAAGTAGAAGTATTCATTGTGTGGGGAATTGATTGAATATTAAGCTTCCATACATCATTTTATATCACATACTTTCTATTGTGTGTGTTTATTACATGTAAAAATGGGTAGAAACATGGGCCAATTTGAAGAAAACAACTACATTTGTGATCAAATTTTTGATGAGGAATGTATTATCCTAGTTTGGAATTCATTGTTTACTTATTTGTGATCATGGAGTGCACTTAAATAATTACTGTTTTTAGTAATACATGAGAAATATGAAGCTCAATACAACATCCTAACACCTTATTAACCCAAAAAATTAGGTAAGTTACATTATTAAACTAAAATATCAATAAAATTTTAGAAAAAACCATGAGTTCAAAGTCATTGGATTCTAGAAAGAAGTTTGATGATTTATTATAGTCATACATAAAAGAATTTTAAAAACTAATTGGTATGAACCCATTTAGGATTATCAATGGAAATCCATGCTAGTTATTAGTGGATCTAAAACATTATTCATATTGGTCTATGAGGAAAGTGGATATGGATTTCAAACAAGGTCATAAAGTGGTTCTTGTAATTGGATTAATTAAAATAGATCTATAGAGGCTTATGAGAATGAAAAAAATTACAAATATAAATCCAAGAAGTGGCATGGATAATGAATCAATTTATTAAAATTCAAACCCATGGAAATTGTACTTTTGATTAACTCATGTTTAGTATTTATTATAGGTAAATTTCACCCACATTGGATGATACCTTTCATTGGATTTAGAAATTTTCCACATAGATATATTATTATCCAAAGAGGACATGAAACCTTGTTCAAAGTGAATGGAAAATAGCTAAAACTCTAAATGAAGAAATTATAAGAGTGATTCATTATCCCTCTTAAATATAACTAAAGATACAATGGTATGTATATATATCGATATTAAATAGGGAACTAATTGGGATTAATTTAAAAAAATTACTCAATTTTTGGTAGTTTAGTAATAATATATGAATTAATAGGGTATATAATCTATAATAATCTCCCACACTCCCATACTAATGCTACAGATGGAAAAAATTCATAATAAGAGGAGTAGCGATCAGAGGAGGAAATACCCATATAATACCTAGAAAATTACTTATACCCAATCCAACCAACATCAAAATTCCAATCCATCACCCAAGAAACACCCAATTCATCCTCAATATCACTACCCTTCCCATTATTCCATGAACAAAAACTAGAAATACAAAATCCAAATTCAATTCTCAACAAAACTAAAGTCAATTGAAACTACCATATTACACCACTAAAAATGGAAAACCACCTACACCCCAACCCCAACCATCCCTAATCCCTTCACATGGACCATCCTTATATAAATTACCCACCTTGATACAATATGACTAAACAAACTATTTAACATCTTTGAGTAGGGATACATCTCACTAGCACCTCCATTAGTTCATATGGTTCACTATCTCTACATAGGAGTGGCTATGACGAATTAAAATAAAAGTGATTCACATAATCATGACACTTGAAGTGTAGAAAAAAACAGAAAAAAATCAAAGTGAACTTATTGGGTATACCATGCAATAGACTGCACATACCTCTGGTTTAGTCCAAATCAAAACAAAAAACAAAAAATTGAGGCAGAACATTAAAACTAAGGTAGCACTTACAAAATTGAAGTGTAGAACTAAAAAATTGCTTGATTGAAGATGGATCTATCAGGTGAAAAGAGTTTCACAGCCTAGGGTAAAGAGAGATCTTTTAGAGAGATTCTGTTTAGGAATGGAATCATGTAGATAGGGGAACTGAATCTTCTATGTATTTGGGGGAAAACATTCCCAACGGTTTTTAAAAACCGTTGGGAAAGATAGTCTTTACCAATAGTTTTAAAAAACCGTTGGTATACATTAGAAAAATAAAATCTTTCCCAATAGTTTACTCAAACCATTGGGAAAGGTTGATTTTAAATATAGTATACCAATGGTTTGAACAAACTGTTAGTGCATCCCTCCTATACCAATAGTTTTGTCAAAATATTGGTATAAAAGTGTTAGTATAGCCTCTATTTTCACCAGTGAAGGAGTGTGTAACTGAGGAAAAATTAAAATGAAAGAATATGTGTTGGCCTTTGGAGATTTTCATTAGTCTGATGATTCATTTGGGCATGTGGGTGAGCCCTAGGTAGAGGATAACACATGTCTTCCGGGAAACTGCGAGCTCTATGGGTCCAATTTGTTATATTGGTATCAGAGGGGGAACCCAGCCAAAAGTGCATGGCATTGACCGAGTGGAAATATAGGGTCTAAAATGAGGAAATTATGCTCTAAGGGGGTTAGGGAGGTGAATGTAACACCCTAAGAATGTTAAAGGGTTAAAAGTATAAATGTTACTACCCATGTCAATAAGGAACACCTTTCTTTTTATGAGCCTACTTGATTAGAAATCCATAGTTAAATAGTTTTTATTTGGAGTAGTGATCAGGATTGGTGAATTTATGTAAAGTTTCCCAAGGTGTGTGTGAGTGAGGTAAAAGCACACTAAAAGAATATGTATTTTCCTATGGGGATAATCATTAGTTTGATGACGCATTCAGGCACATGGGAGGGCCTTAGGGTGGGGAAAACATGTGTCTATGGGACAATTGGGGTCCTTATAGGGCCTAGTTGTTATACACATGACCTCCATGGGGAACGATACAAGTTTAAAAGATACATCTAATTAAATGGGACCATGATGACATGTAATTCTATGGTAAGGTCATGAACTAAGGTGGTTGAGGAAAAGAGCCAGTTCCCAATGGACTGAAATAGCCCTTGTAACTTTTCTCTAACATTGGGTAAAGACACTATATTTATTTTAAAAAATTAAATATAGTTATTAATTAGTTTAATTAATTTATTTAGGTAATACATTTAATTAAGGTTCCATCAACATTAGTGGGAGGTCCCGAGAACATCAATTATCACATATACATTATAAAAATACTTAAATAGAAAGTATGATAGACAACCTAGCTTTAATGAGCTTTCTACATTTATCATCATGGGCCGACAATAGCTGTCATGTACTATCCAAGCATGTCCATCATGCTCTAGGACCTTCCCCATAAACAAACCACCATAATTAATTAATCATAACCAAATCATAAATAATTAATTAGTTTCAAAAAAAATTATAATTAAATAAACCATTTTATTTTAATAAGAATAATGCCCAAATTCTCATCGGTTGATCATTTCATACATGAACCATGACCAAAATCTCTCCAAAAACTTACGATACACCCCTAATCTCAAAAATGAGAAAATACATAATAAAAACACCCAAACTATTATAAAATTAATTTAATTTATGGTCAAAATCTTTGAAAATTTAACACGATGATATGCCTTAATGAGTGACACATGATGAAGTGTAGACAACCTCCCGGGTCATCCTCTTCATAGGAAGATAAAAAGAACCATCAATGGTATAAAATTACAACTTGTTCCTATGGAATTAGAAATAAAAACCCATACTAGGGAAACCAAAATTAGAGGAAAATGGAGGAGGAGGTGAGAAGATACCATTAGATGTAATATCATACCTTAAAACATATAGAAAAAACCCAAGAAGACACCTCCTTGGTGGGGATTGGAGAGAAGGGTAAAGTTAGCTGGATCATGAAAGGGAGGAAAAGTGGAAAAATTTGGGGATTCCCTATTAAAATATCAGGGGAAGGGAAATTTTCCCTCCTTAAAGGGGTTGCATAGTTTGGGCACATGGTTGGCCAGATAGCATGCCATCCATGCACCCACACAAAATAAGGTACAACATCTTTCACAATTATAGTGCACAGTTTAATAGACCATTCCCTAACCATACGATATTCCTAAAATTTCCTACAGACACTCACACAGTATCCCAGGACCATCCACACAGTTTCCCAACTAGTTCACCTATGCATTGTGGGCCGCATAGTTGGAACTAACCATATGCCAACCATACACCCTATAATGTCTTTTTCAAAACATCTAACTCTAAGAACCAAACTCTCAAGTTACTCCTAAAAACTTTTAAACTTATAATGAACTTCATTATCAATCTAAATTGGAAATTTTGATGGATTCCATCCTTCAAAAAACCATTCCAAAGCTCTAATCAAAATCCAACCGATCTAGTAATTGAAAATTTAAAATCCTTATAAAATTCTAAACTTATATAGGAAAGGGATCTTACAACGTCCCCAATTTAAAACTTATTATCCCAAATTTTCCTTAGTGGTCCTGAAAATGAATACCCAACCTAATTCTATCATGAATTCCTACTCAAACAACCACAATCTATCTCAAGACATCCAACAGGCTTCCCAAGTTCCACTTTTAACCTTCAATTCATAAACTACCAAAACCAAAGCCAACAATTATATCCACCTCCAAAACAATGAGATATTACTTACCTAATCCTGTCTATCTTGATACATGACCAAAATATCATCTATTTCCTCAAATAGTATATAGTGCTCCTTTTCATGGGTTCTTACTTCCAACAGCCAATTCTGAGCCATATTGCCACCACCATCAAAATTAACTACTAAAACAAACCTCTAGAATCATAATTATGCTTATGTAATAGTTATTTACTTTCTACATATGATTACACATGAGTAAATTACTCCAGGTCCTCAAATATGATCTAAAATGGTCAAATTATAATCGACTAAACTTAAACTAGTCACACCTAAATTTCCTTAAATAGGCCCCCTTAAAAAATACCCATTTCATACCAACAAAATTCTTAATTTTGTTTATATATTATTTTATATAATTACACATGAGAATGGTAGTTTTACCTCCTCTGGATGACCCATCCCAAGAATTCTCATCCCCAACCACTGATACATCATCAACACCTAATCATGCAGTCTTTATCATTGGAGGCATTAAAAGACCACTCTGACACATACTCACTAAAGCCCATATCCAAATTCAGTTACATTACCAAGATAAACCATTGAATATACAATTCAGCTGTTTTTCCATATAATGATCACTAACACACTCAAGATCTAATACCTCTGGATTTCACAAGCCAACCCAGGATTGATGCCCATGTCCGAACTCCACCCAATACCATATACAAAACTACACCTGGTACTCCCTAAAGAATCCAATATTACTCAGTTAAATTTGTCCATAAATATTTTAATGATAAAATATCCATCTAATGACCGGTCCCACTCCTATGACCCTTCTCACATGAAGGCCATACATGTGACCGACATCCCGTTCCCCACATTAAGAGTAGCTTTACTATCATAAAACTAAAACAAGCTCTTGATTACTACATAATATTCCCCATCCATCATTGGAAAAAAATGACATGGACGTAACCCACTCATTCCCAGTCACCAATGTAAATTTCAATTATCACCCATTCTTGACCCACAAGAATGATATCCATGAAATTCATTGAATTTCAATTCATAACATGGTTCTTGAAGCTCTCATTGTTCCCTATAATATTATATAATTAAATGTTCAGAACTTCCTATGATCCATGATTAACTCAAACTAGGAAAAACTTACCTTTACCTAACCCTTGGAACCACATCACTCGACAATGCATGTCAATGTCAACCCTCGATTAAACCATTCTATGACACAAAATCCATTTTACAAACAACCGATATCATGGGGAACTTCCTTTATTTCACCCCAAATTTAGGTCACCACACCAAGAAGTATCTCATATGAAACCATTGATCTTATGACTACACCCGACTTCTTACTGAAGTTCAATTTAAATAGTTACTGCATGCAATTGATGCATAATAAACTTTCCCTATGTAGTGGGTTTACAAACCCATAACACTATATCCAACACTCAAATCATGATCCAATTATTCTAACTTTATCTAGGCCAAGCCGAATTATCTCTATTGAACATCAATCTCTACCCACCATGAGCTTCTTGAGAACTCCTCTCCAAAATTGGGTACCTTACTTGTTGCATGATTCATTGAATGAACACTTGTGTCACAACATCGTGCATGAATAATAGGTTATCATCCTTATTATAATGTGTTTTAACCTCATAAAAATACTTAGTCACCACACAAAACTATTATATCCATGAGAATCTACCTGTGCTCTGACCATGATGCCAATTTCACACTCACTGTTTAATAGGGATTAACAACCGAACAATATTACCCAATGAATATAGTCTAGAAACCCAAGTGTATCAAACTAATCCACACACTTACTCACCACCCAAAAATATTATATCTATTAGGGTACACCCCTGCTTTGACCATGATGCTAACTACACACCCACTAGTCAATAGGGTTGGGAACCCAAAAAATCCAACCCATCGAAGATAGTCTTGAAACCCAAGAACCCCAGGTGATTCATTAGTGATTAAGGGAATCATACTACCTCTTGAACAAACCCTAATAACCTCCTGTGAATCAGTCTCATAGTAAAAATCATGTATGTCTGCTTCTCTTCAAAGGAATCCACCAACCTAGGCTAACCCCTCTCACAGGTTTTCCCGAGTCATATGAACCATTGAATCACTTGGGTCGAAGTAAAAAATAAGGTCCTATGGGTATTCCACCTATCCCTACCATTCAGGTCTCATGTTAGGTTCACTAGGTCCATTCACCTTTCCTATATTTTAAACCTCTCATAAGTCACATCAAACGATATGAAATTCACACACCCATCTCAATACACAACATCAACATACCTAAACACTCGCTATTGGGGTCTCACATATGTTGAAATCACACGCCAACTATCTACCATAACTAGGGAACCCACATAAAGTTCAAATAATATTTTTATTATTTCCCTTGGGAAATATAATCATTCCCACCATAACTATTACATAACATCTAACACGCTTGAGAAGTCACTCTAAAGGAGTTAATTTCAAAGATAGAAAAATATAACATCAACCTATGAGGATCAAAACATTATTACACGGGTTTGGGTATACATGTTTTCATTTCCAATTTATGGAGGAAATCACCATATAAGTTGTAATTGGAATCCAATTTAGATGAAACATATTAATAATCTAGTTATTTAAGGGAAGATTCTTATTACCTAATCATTTAGGGAATCACCTGCCAAGAACCAACCTACAAGGCATCAATCCTCTCTAAGAATACTCATACAAGACTTCTCCCTAGAGGGTCATGATGTCAAAATATAAAATATGATGAACTAAACCTCACTGGGTATCCATATATTCTATTACCCCATTAAGGTTCTAGTTCAAAAAGGACCATACATGTACCTATTAGCATCGCATTGGACGATTTGACTAGAAAAACATAATTAAGTTCAGTTAAGTAAAATGTCATAGAAAGCTATATGAAAAAACCATGTAGTTTTTTATGAATTTTTATTTAACCACACCTAAAAGGTATACACCCATGAAGGGTATAATATAAAGGCCTCATCTACCAATATCAACCTAAAACAGTCAATAAAGACATTAAGTGAAAAGTACATCCTACTAGGATCAATATAAGAGAAAAAAGTTCCTATATGGTTCTCCTAATGGTCTCTCTCTAATTCATATCATGATCCTAATAACCTGTTAGATCTACTAACACAACACTGAGTACCCATTCTAACCAACCAAGGGTTGCTGAACCTTCTATACAGAGGAGACTGTATCAGCATCTCCATCACCAAGTCACATCATGGAGTAGTCCCCATGCCCTATCATTGAAGGACATGAACAATGTAGTCTAACAGAGTATAATTAAACTAATAATGTATATGGTAAAATACCATTTGGGTTGTTTTTTAAACATTAAATAGTTATAGTCATCATTTTTAAAATAAATCACACTCTAAAAGGCCTAAAACATTTGGATCCTATGTGCCTAATATGATACATGAGATTCCACTTTCCTCTACAGACCATGACTCAAAATATAGTCACTAGCCTCTTAAAAATAGTCCATGATCTAGAAATCCATAATAAATAATGAACTTAAAATATCCATGTGCATTACTCAAGGTGAAAATAATACACAACCATAACATCGCAAACCAAGAACATCAATCCCATATCCCTGGTAACCCAAACTTCATACTGGAAGAAGTTGTCTTGATGCACCAGTCATATATCCATTACAAGAAACAACATATTCCTAATAATCTAATCTATGATGTCCTAAATATTAAGAAAAAAGGAAATAAATTTATTTGATACTACCTTTTCATTCCTCAACTAGGTTACTATGAATATTAGATAGGTTGGGTTGCCACATGGCCTTAAGCTCACCTCACTATGTGTTAAAGGCTACTGAATAGTAGTGAGGTACTAGGGTGTCATTATAGAGAGATTATAACCTTATTTCAGAGTAATCAAAATAATTTAAAGTAAATCAACATCATATGTCATCCCAATAAACTGTAAGTGGAAGAAGATAAATATAAACTAGTTATCACGAATGAAATACAGTAACGGCCCAAATAACCATTCCATACATCCACTAACCACCCACTAGGATGGTTACATATAAAAATCACAATAATAAAATACAATCAATGGATCTATAATATACCAAGTCGTACTACATCTTAAGCTCCATGTACACATCTGAACCATCCTTCGTGATTAGTCTCATACCTTTTCCCAACATGTTTCTGCAACTAAGTGATTGTATGCTCTGGCACCCAAGTGGAATGGAAGCTTGGTAAGGGTGTGAGTAAAAAAATCACTAGGGAGCCACCAATGTGATGCCATATATATCCAATAAAAGTAGGGTATATGTAAGTAAACAACTCATAAGATTAATAATAAAAACATTGACCTGTTAAAAAATACACTAAATATCACACATTGTACCTAGGGGTTGATGGACACCCTAGTCCGACCATACCTTCTTTGACCAGTGAAAAAATATCTTTGAGCAAGCTACATCACTATAACAGGATACTAGTCCAATCCCCATGATCACCCGTACCCACCTCCAATAAATATAATATATAATTTTTGGTACTAGATGGTTATTTTTTAAATAATTCATAAAGTTGGATCCTAGGCATCCTAGGCAGACCACTCAGTCCATGAATAATTAGTGGAACCCATATGATATATTTATATTCCCTATTTAAATACAATGTCAGATTCCCAAGTCTTGGTCTTTATGAAATCAAGACTTTGAAACATGAATGAATTCCTAAGGGAATAACCCATAGGTAATATAAAAGAAATACTCTCCCAATACAAGATGGTAATTTGGAGTCCATCAATCAATGTATTAACAACCTATTCCTAGATAGCTATAGAAATTACAATCATGGAAAATCCACTTAATTTTAGAGAGTATAATGAGAAATAGTAAAGTCAATCATCATTAAGCTCAGGGATATGTCCAACATTTAGAACTTTTAGAAAATAAGGCCACCTAGAAACCTCTCACATCATCTATATCCTAGTGGTATAGTAATCTTGTGTGATACACTATCTAAGAGGGGTTTTTGAGATGAACTTGTAAACCTCCTATGTTTTCCTAGTATAGGGAGTAATCCTAGATATTCTAGGAATTATGATAATGTTAATATCCAATATTGGATCCTATTTTCACCAGGCATCCAAGGATTTACAAGTGATAATTACTTTTAATTTAAACATTAAATTTCAAATGAATGATTAACTTCATTAATTAAGAGAGGGATCAAAATATGTTGGAATCCACTTGGTCTAAATACATAATTAATAATATTAACATGTTAATAAATATATAACTCATATTGATTTAGTACATTCATGATTAAAGTATAATTGATATCCAATGTAATAAATAGGTAGGGCTAGATCCTTAGTATCTAAGACACCCGACCATAAAGTAGTTTAGGGAAGAATGTCCCTAAATTATAGAAATTTCCTTTATAATTATCTTAATCTATTCAATTAAAATTTATTTAATTAGATGAATTAATACTCATCTTAATGTTGGAGGGTTGGTCAAAATCCTGAACCCATCTTACTATGTCACAAGACTTAATAGCCATGTTGGTTAATCATGCATTAGGAGAATATTTTTATACATCAATACCCATTCCTAACATTCCCTCACCATGGTATAAATATGACTAGGGAACCCTAATAAGGGTCCATTCCAAGTCCTAGCTTAAGGTTGAAGGCTATCTCTAAGATAAATAACTCCCCTTGGACTTACCCTTTAACACATCAGGACCTTTAATTCCTTATTGAAATTAGGAATTTGGTCTTCGGGTCATACAGTGTAACACTCAAAGAATATTAAAGGGTTAAAATCCAAAATATTACTACCCATGTCATCAAGGAAAAGCTTTCTTTTTGTGAGCCTACCTAATCAAAACTCTGTTGGATTAGAGTAGTTATTAGTATTATTGACCTCCTACAAATATTCCCAAGGTGTGTGTGGATGAGGGAAAAAAATCAAAAGAATATGTGTTGGATTTTGGGGATAGAAATTAGTCTGATGACCCATTTGGGCACATGGGTGGGCCCCATGGAGGTGAAAACACATTTTTGTGGGGAAATGGGGTATATGTGGGGCTCAATTGTTATATTGGTATTAGAGGAGTAATCTAACTAGAAGTGTGGTAGATTTTCCTAGGTTGAAATGTTGGTTCTACAATGCGGACATAATGATCTGGAGGGGGTGAATATAAAAAACCAAGGATGTTAAAGGGTTAAAAGTCTAAATGTTACTACCCATGTCAAAAAGGCACACCTTTCTTTTAGGGAGACTACCTAATTAGAACTCCATAGTTAAAGGGTTTTGTATTGGAGTAGTGATTAGGATGGCTGACTTCATAGGAATTTTCCAAGGGTGTTTTTGAACGAGTAAAAAGCACACTGAAAGAACACGTGTTTTCTCATGGGGACAATAATTAGTCTAAAGAGCCATTTAGGCACTTGGGTGGGCCCTAGAAAGGGGAAAATATATGTTTGTGAGGAAAACGGGGTCCTTACAAGCCCGAATTGTTACATACATGACCTTTAAGGACAACTATTCTAGTTTAAAATCTCCATCCTCTTAAAGGTGGACAGGATTCCACCTAGTACTATGGTAATGTAATGACCTAATGTGGTCAAGGAAAACTGCCAATTCTTAATGGATTGAATTATCCCTTGATAATTTTCTCTAAGTATTGGTTAAAACACTGTATTTATTTTAAATAATAAAATGTATTTATTAAGTTGTTTAATTAATTCACTTGGGTAATAAATTTAATTATGTTTCCTTCACCATCGGTGGAAGGCCTCAAGAACATCAATTATCACATACGAATTATAAAAATAATTAAAGGGAAAGTATGACAGAACATATAAATTTAATCATATTTCCACAATTATCATCATGGGTAAGCAATAACTATCAAGTCCTATCCAAGAATGTCCAATTTATTCGAGGCCTTGCCTCACAAAAAATTAACCAAAATTAATTAACTATAACCACACTATAAAAAATTAATAAAATTAATAAAATTATAATTAAATAAACCATTTTATTTAAATAGGAATAATGCCAAAATTCTCACCAGCCGATCATGTCACACTGGAACCATGACCAAAAGCTCACAAAAAAATAAAGAGACACCTCCAGCCTAAAAATAGGAAAAATACATAAGAAAGACACCCAAATTATTTTTAAATTAATTTAATTTAATGTTAAAATATTTAAAAATTTACCATAGTGACGTTCCTTAATAAATGACATCCGATGAAGTGTAGATGACCTCTTATATACCCTATTCCTAGGAATAGGAAAATATCCATCAATAATATCCAATTCCACCATACTGTGATGGAATTTGAAATGAAAACCCTTACTGAGCAAACCAAAATTAGTGAAAAAATAGAGGATTTGAGAATAGACCAATAGATTAAATATCAAACCTCAAAACATTTAGAAAACACCCATGAAGACACCTCCTTGATGGGCCTTTCAGAGGAGAAGTAAGGGTAAAGGAAGCTAGATCATGCAAGGGAGGAAAATGGGATAAATATGAGGCTTCCCTCTCAAAATTATAGGATGGAATAATGGAAATTTACACTCCTTTAATGGGTTGTATAGTTTGGATACATGGTTGTACAAATCGTGTGCCAACTGTGTGCCCCCAGTTTCCAAGGCATAACACCTCTCATAGTTCCAACACATAGTTTAAAAAACCATGAACCAACCATGATACATGGATATAATTCCCTGTAGACACTCACACATGCTCCTAGGACCATCCACACAGTTTCCCAACTAGTGCACCTAAACATTCTGGGTCGCATAGTTGGGGTTCATATTTATCACTAACCACACGACAACCATCAACCCTAGGATTTATTTTTAAATATATCCAATTCCAAGAAATTAACTCCCAAGATACTCCTACAACCTTTTAACCCAATAAGGAACTTTATTATCAATATAAATTGGGCCTTTTGATGGATTCCAACCTTAAAAAACCCATTCGAATGCTCTGATCAAAATTTGACGCATCCAGTAATTGAAAATTCAAAACCCTCTTGAAATTATAAATTAATATAGGTAATGGATCTTACAACCTACCTACTTTAATACTTATCATCATTGATAATACTCAGTGGTCATCAAAATGAACAATCGACCTACCTTGGCCATGAATTCTTACACAAATAGTCGCACTCCATATCTGAATGCCCAACACACTTCCCAAACACTACTTTTAACCTTCAGTGCATAAAAATAATAAAACCAAATCCAAAACACATATCCTAAAAAACAATGAGATCTTAATTACCCAAGATTTTCTATCTTTATATATGAACACATAATCATCACATTCATCAACTAGACTATGGCTCTCCTTACCACAATTCTTGCTTCCAATGACCAATTATGACCCAAAATGACACCACCATCAAAATTTCCAACTAAAACACACCCTAAGAAACCTAAAGATGCTTCTAGAATATTTATCAACTTGATATATCTGATTTCACATGATTAAATTTCTATCGATCCCCAAATATGATCTAAAAAGTTCAAATTCAAAAAAAAATGCTTAACCATTTCATGCTGTTTTTCTTTAAACATACATGGAAGAACCTAAAACAAAAACCATATCATACTAATAGTGTTTATGATTTGGTTTCTAGATTACCTCAAATAATTACACATGAGAATGACATTTGGACCTCCTCTGACTGACCTATCCCAAGAACACTCAACCCCAGCTATCGACGTGTCATCAACACCTGATCACGATGTCTTTATCCGTAAAGGAATTTCAAGATCATTTTGATAAATTATCAATGAATCCCATATAAAAATTTGATGAAATTACCTAAATGAAAAATAAACTATAAATTTCCATTGTTGTTCCATAATATGAGAACCAACACACTCCCGATCCAATACCTATGGGTCATTATAAGCCAACCCAGGCCCAACTCCCATGTTCAAACTCCACCTAATACCATATCCAAAACCATATTTGGTACTCCCTGAGGTATAAAATAGTACCCAGGTCTATTTTTTCATTAGTATTTTAATTACAAAACAATCATCCAATGATCAGTCCAACTCCCATAACCCTTATCATACGAGGGTCACACTTGTGACCGACATACCACTCCCAACCTTCAGAGCATCCTTGCTATCACAACACCAAAACAAGATCCTGATCACTAAAACTTATTACTCATACATTATAGGGTATAATAACTAGCATGGAAATAACCTTATCATTCCTAAGAAACAACAAAAATGTCATTTATCACCCATTCTTGACCCATAAGAATGGAATCCATGAAATTCGATGAATTTCAGTTCATAATGGGGGTAATGAACCTGAAGTTATTCTTCATAAGATTATATGATCAAATTCATGCCACTTACCATGATCCATTCATGCCTCAAACCAGGAAACACTTTCATTTATCTATCCCCTGGCACTATGTTACTTGATAATGCATTATAAGGTCCACCCATGAGTCAACCTTTTTATGGAACATAATCTATATAAAAAAACATATCACGGAGAATCTACTTTATTTCACCAAAAATTCAGTTCATCACACCCATAATAATATCATATGAAATGATCAATCCTATGACCGCACCTAACATCTCACCAAATTTCAATTGAAATAGTTACTATATACAACCGATGCATAAAAGACTCTCCCTATGTAATGGTGTACAAACCCATACCATGTTATCCAACACCTAATCCATGCTCCCATGAGTCTCACTTCATCAAGGCCAAGATGACTATTCTCCATGGAATATTAGTCTCTATACACAAGGATTTGTTTGATAACTCCTCTATAATATTGAACACCTTACTCTTGGTATGATTTATTAAATAACTAACCACCTCAAAAAATAATTATTGTATCAAAGGTTCTCATACTCACTCTAAAGTGTGCCAATATCTTCCACACTCTTAGTCACCACCCAGAACCATTCCAATCATGAATGTCTATCCATGATCTGGCCAAGTTTCTAACTACACACCCACAAGTCAATAGGGCTAGGAACCCAAATAGTCATACCTTCCAAAGTTTGTCTCGATACACTACCACCCTATGTGATTAATTAAAGACTAGGGGAATTATCCTAACTCTTTTAAAAACTCTAATAACCTCCTATGCATTGGTCTAATAGGACAAATCATCTATGTTTTCTTCACCTCAAAGGAATCCACCAACCTGTGTTAACCCCTCTCATAGGTTGACCTCGGTCATATAAACCATCAGACCACATGATTACAGGTCCAAACTAAGGGCATCTAGGTATCCCACATATCCATACCGGTTAGGTATCATGTTAGGGTCACTAGGTCCATTCACCTAGCCCGTAGGTCAAACCTCTCACCAAGGTCACATCTCAAGATATATAATCTACACTCCAATCTAACACATGACATCAATATACCCAAACACCCACTCATAGGGTATCACATATAATTAAATCACACTCTAACCATCTACTATAACTAGGTAATACACATAAAGGTCAAATGCAATTTTTATTATAACATAAAGGAAACATCCTCTTTCTAACATCAACTATTAAACAACATATAACACACCTGAAAACTCAATATAAAGGAGGTAATTTCAAAGATAGGTAAATATAACATCAACCTATGTAATAAAAAACATGCATACATGGGTTCAGTTATACATTCTTTCATTTCCAAGCTATAGAGAAAAAAACCCATATAAGTTGTAATTGACATTACATTTATGTAAAAATCATTAATAATCCATTTATTTAAGGGAATGTTCCCATTCCATAATAATTTAGGGAATAAACTACAAATCATAGACCTACCTAGAACTTAACCTCTCTAAGAATAATCATACAAGACTGCTTCTTGGAGGGTCTTGATGTCAGTATAGAAAATATGAAGAACTAATCCTCACTAGGTATCCATATAATTCATTACCCCTTAAAGGTTCTAGTTCAAAAAGGATCACGAATGTACCTATCAACATCACACTAGATGATCCCATTATATAACCATGATGAAGTCATGTTAAGTAAAATGTAATAGCAATACGGATGAAAAAAACATGTTGGTTTATATGATTTTTTTGTTAATCGCACCTAAAAAGGATACACCCATTAATCGTCTAATAGAAATGAATTAAAAACTGACATCAATATATAAGGGTCAATATAAAGAGATTCAGTTCCAATTCCATCCTACTAAGATCAATAAAAGAGAATCAAGTGCCTACATAGTTCTCTTATAGGTCCCTCAATAAGGCATATGAAGCTACTAGAAACCTATTGAAGATATTAATGAGGCACTGAGTACCAATTATAGCCTACTAAGGGTCACTACACCTCCTATGCATAATCGACTATATAAACATCACCATCTCTAAGCCAGATCATTAAGTAGTCTACATGCCCTGTCATAGAAGAAATTAAACAAGATAGTGTAACTAAGTAAAATGATACAAATAAATTATACAGGAAACCAATGTTTTGGTTGTTATTTACACTTTAGTAGTTAGTCTCATCATCAGTAATATAAATCATACACCATCTGGACTAAAACATATGGATCCTATGTTCCTGATATGATACCTGAGATGCCTCATGCCTCTATAGGCCATGATTCAAAATCTAGTCACTGGACTCTTTACAATGGGAAACTATATATATACATCCATAATAAATCAAGAACATAAAATATCCAAATGTGTCACTCAAGGAGGAAACTATACACAAATGTAACATCATAAACCAAGAACATCAATCCCATATCCCTAATAATCTAGAATTTTTTCTAGAATAGGTGTTCTCAATACACTAGTCTGATATCCATCACAAGCTCCAATATATTCCTAATATTATTATCTAACATGTCCAAAATATTAAGACAATAGGAAATTAACTTCTCTGATACCACTTTGTACCACCTCACCTAGGTAACTATGAATAATAGCTAGGTCGGGTCACCACATGGCCTTAATCTCACCTCCCCGTATGCTAGAGTCTACTCACTAGTAGTTAAAACCTAGGGTATCACCATAGGGAGGATATGAATTCATTTATAAGTAATAAAAAGAAAATAAAATTACTAACCATGATACATGATCCCAATAAACTCTAAGCAGAATCAAATAAATATAAACTAGTGATAATACATGAAATATAGTAACGGCCCGAACAACCATGCTATATGTCCAATAACCTACCACTAGGCCGGTTACATATATAGAACATAATAAGAAACTAAAAAAATTAGCTCCATAAAATAATGATCTATACTATATCCCAAGATCTATGTACACATCAGATCCATCATACTCAATTAGTCCCCAACCTTAGCCCAACCTATTCCCACAACCAAGTGAATGTTTTCTTGGGTAACCAATTGCAATGGTGGCCTAGTCAGGGTGTGAGTATAAAAAAAAATAGGGAACCACAACATGGCCCCATACATTACAATTAAAATAAGTTTATATGTAAATAAACTATTCATATGAATAATAATAATAACATTCTTCTGTTAAAAAATAAACTAAATATCCAACATCGTACCTAGGGCCTAATGGCCACCCTGGTCTGACCATACCTACTTCAACCAATGATAAAATATCTATCAGTAATATATATCGCCATAGGAGGATAATAGTTCTATCCCTATAATAATCCATACTCACCTATACTAAATAAAAGATATAATTTAGGGAACTAGATAGTCATTTTGTAAATAAGGTATCGAGTTGGATCCTGGGTATATTAGGCATACCACTCAAGCAATGAGTAATTAGTAGAATCTAGATGACATCTTGACATTAACTATCCTAATCAGATGTATTATTCATAGGTATTGATCTGTAGGTAATCAATACTTTGAAACTCAAATAAATTCCTAAGGGAATAACTCTTAGGTAATATAAAAGTAATACTCTCCCAATCCAATATGGTAACTCAACATCCATCAATCATTGCCTCAACAACCCATTCCAAAATAGATATGGGAAATTAAATCCTGGAGAATTCACATAATCCTAGAGATTATCCTATGAATTATTCTAGGAAATAATAATTAGCCTTAGGGATATGTCTAACATCTAGAGCTTGAGGAAAATCCAACCACTTAACAACCTATTACATCATCTAGATCCTTACAAGAAATGAATCCGAGGAGACACACTATCTAAGAGGGGTTTTCATGATTCACTTGGAAACCTCCTACGCTTTCCCAATATATGAAATGATACTGGATATTCTTGGAATTATGATAATGGTAACATCCAATATCGGATCCTATAATCATCAGGTATCCAGGCTTTAAAAGAAATGATTACCTTTAATTTAAACATTAAATTTCAACTAATGATTAAATTTTTTAATAAAGAGAGGGATCATAATCTATTTAGAATCCACTTGGTCTAAATATATAAGTAATAATATAAAAATTATTATAATCATATAACTCATATTGATTTAGTATATCTATTATTAAAAAATAACTGACATATAATGTAATAAATAGGAAAGTTCGGGTCCTAGGGGTCTGTGACACCTTGTCTTAAAGTAGTTGATGTAAAAAAAATCCCTAAATTATTATGAGTGCCTTTATAATTATTAAAATCTATTAAATTAAAATTTATCTTATTAAATGAATTAGTACTTATCTTAATGTCAAAGGGTTGGATGAACGTCTGAAACCAACTTACTATGTCACTAGAACTAGTGGTTGTGCTGGTTAATCATGAATTATGGGAATACCATTGGTCATCACTACTTGTTCCCAACACTCCCTTACCATGGTCTTAACATGACCAAGGAACCATACATGGGGTCCCTTCCAAGTCCTATCTCAAGGAATAATTCCATCTATAAGAGGAAGAACACCCATTGGATGTACCCTCAAAACACATTTAGACCATTAAAGACTTAATGAAATTAGGCAGTTGGTCTATGGGTTATGTAGTACAACGAACCAAAATTTTTATACATATAAATTACATCTTAATAGATGAATATTCATTATATAATGTTATGATCCATTCAAGTATCATATAGGACTTGTATATTTGGAAACTTGGATACATAAACACCTTTCCAATAATATATCTATATCCCCCCTCAAATGGCCCGAAGGCCTTCATTTTTAATTGATTTTTGATAATCCACCTTTCAAGGGGTGAGGTGTAACCCGTACAAGGCCTGTAGGCATAAGTATTACATATCCCATAGGCCTTAGAGTAATTCATTGCTCGTAGGCTTCAAAAATTACATAAAACCCAGAAAAACTACATAGAACTGCTCCTCCCCAGCAACTTCATCATTAAATCAGCTCTCCACCTTCGCATGACTATTCGGCTAGGAATTCCCATGCATGAACAAGCTTTTCCCGATGGTAGGTGCCATACCCTCTCATTCTTTCAATCCATTTAGCTTTTACTGTGGTGAAAGCTTCTTGCTCATCCTCCTTGTAGAGCTTATTCCTTGTAGGTTGTCTGGTTTTCATCTACACTTAAGGTGACTTGAAGGCCTTGAGGTGGCCCAAATACCTTACTGAATCGAAGGCCTGGGTGGCCTGAAGGCCTTACAGGACTCAGGGACCAAATTGATGTCCTAAAGGCCCAAACAGGGGCATATTCCCAGTTACTACAGTGCCAAACAGTGCCTGCTACAGTTCCCGCTACAGTACCTACTACAGTACTGCACAGTTCCTGCTACAGTCCCTGATATAGTACCTGCTACAGTACTGCTACAGTAATGCTATAGTACCCCTCCCGGAAATTCTGCCTCTGCCTGGATTTGATCCCTGGTCATTTGGATGCACTTACGGAGTCCTTACCAACCGGGCTAAGGCTCATATGCCATAATATATCTATATCATCTTCCACTAATTTCTTCATTACTAGAACCCTTATTATACATATCATACTTAAAAACTTTATTCATTATTTAAAGAAAGAAAACATAAGAAAAGGTGATATCAAATGCTCAGTAAGGGTAAATAAGGAAAATATAAATGATCACTTGAACATAACATGATCATAAGGGTATGAGAACATGATCTTAACATTTGAAAACCATACCTTGAATATCAAAAATCATAATCTTGAGACATATTATAAATTATGATATTTCATAATTAATGAATAATAAAAGAATAAAAAAATACATGATTAATGAGAGCATAACATTGGAATAAGACATAAGTTTTTTGCATACAGATAAGCATATAAAATCAAATCTTTATTCAACTATTACTATAAAGACTATCATAGTGTATTGGTTTTACTACCCATTCCATAGTATCCTTATTCAAGGTTCACTCTCAAAATTATTATAGTGGAAAAATCCCCTTAATGAACTGGGTTAAATCCCCATTACAGTCCTTATTATCTCACAAGATATCAATATTTACCCAATGCATTATAGGTCGATATAATTCCAGGACCACCCATCACATAATGAAAATCATAAATATGTGTTTCACAATATCATAAAACATTCATCACTGTATAACCCATGAAAAGGAAATGGGTTTCATAAACATTTCATCAAAGCATCATAACATCAACCATGGAAAAGAAATTAGTTTCATAAAATAACCCTTAAATCATAATCATCACATGACATAAAAAAACACAAATGGATATTATCATAATAAAACAAACCCAGTAAATCATAGGTAATATAAAAGGATGTTATCATAGATGAAAAATAACATTAAACGATCCCTGGAACATTTCTTGAAGAAAATACCCTTTTCACTTCAAAATCACTTATTTAAAATATAAAAACATCCCAAATACTAAGGAAAATATTTAATTTATAAATAACCATGGAAACTTATAAAGTAATCTTCAAATAATTTAGTGGTCATGAAAGTAAGAAATTTCATTCAAGATACATATATTAAAAAATATTCCTTTCATATTTTTTGGGAAAAAGTCAAAAATAGCTTGTTTAGAAAATGACTATAAGCTTCATTTTATTTCTTTTAAAATTCAAACATGGGTAAAATTAAATTTAAAAAATCTTATTATAATAGTAAAAATATTCATGATTTTTTTGAAAACATGGATATGGGAAAAAAGGTTTTTCGACCGAAGAGTTAAAAAAGAAAGTTTTCCTTAAATAATGTACTTTCTGTATCATAATAATTTAAATTGAGGAAAAGGAAAGGAAAAAATAGGAGAAAAGAACTATTGAGTTTATTAGTAGGTAGATTATGAAATTTCATCATCAGAAACATAATCTTAAACAATCTTGATAGACGATGAGATTGTAACATAAATCCCATACCTCAAGTTTTTCTTGCTTTAAAGGCACATTAATATTCTATATAATAAATTTAAATTTATTATAAATCTATAAAATAGTTATTTTCATACTTATAATATAATATATTATCCACTTATAATATTCTAACACCCATTTATTAACAATCCCTTATTAAATCATATTTTTTGAGTGTTAACTCTTTCATTTTTCATGAGAATTTTGGTTCAGTAGTTCTGATCCTTGTAATTTGATCACGGTTAGATCATCTCTATAATGTTAATAAGGATATTTTTTTTTTCACATATATATATATAGATTTATCCTTAAAGTACATAGATAGAAAAATCAATTACATCGTTCATGGATATGGTAAGGCATACATACACATGAATGATGTTTTCACTTTTTGATGGATGGAATGAAAGAAAGTTAAATATTAATTAACCTTTAGAGAATAATTATTATATCATATTTATCATATATATTAATTAAATATATTTTTATTTCCATCCATCCAGAGTAGAAATGAAAAACAAATCACATCCCTTCGTGGTGCTCGTAGTTTACACGTATACACAAGTGACGTTATCGTTATCCAATAGATTACAAGGTAAGAATGTAGATATTATATTATAATTCCAAAAGTATGCTTATTTTAAATTATAATTTATAAACATTAGACCAACCAAAATAACTATCTATGAAATATGGCGATGAAAAATGAATTGTATCGCTATGTGGAGGCGGTAGTCCACACGTAAGAATGAGTGATACTTTCACTTCATATTTGATGGAATATAGGGTGTATATTTGTGGTGACCTAAAAATAATAATATTTTAGTGTATTCAGTATATTTAAGATATTATTTTATTTTTTATAACATATATTTATAGAAGGTAGAAAAAGAAATAAATTGTGTGAGGTTGGGAAGATGCTTACCTCTTCTTTTGTAGGGCTCATTTAGATCCTTTATTAAAAACCCTTGGAATGGTATTTTATGAAGAAAATAACATATGTTTAATATATAATTAAGTTTTTAAGATAATTGGGCATGGTGTTTTTTGATATAGAATGGAAAAAATGGCGTATAAAAGATAAAGGAGGGTTGTCATTTTATAAGTGGGGGAGAGGACACAGTTAAAATTTATTAAAAGATTAAAATGTAAGAAAGTCATTCTAAAAAAATTATTACAAATGGATATATATTGAAAGGTTGTATATCATGAGGTATAAATATATCTACAACAATATTTATAAAAGTTCAATTTGAAATTTCACTCTTATATCTGGGTTTAACCCCCGGTAAACCTATTTTAACCTTAACAATAGCGACATGTTTTTACTATTTTTAGTATTAATTATGAACAAAAATTAAATTGGAATAATTTCCAAATTTATTAATTATTATTAAAAATATGTAATATATTTTCTCAAATTTAATCACTGAAACCATAAGAAGTTACATTTAAAATTAGCTTGCAAAATTTGATGAAAAGTGGTTTTCAAGAAAAAAAATATTTCCTTATGTATATAATGTTTTTATACAAAAATAAAAATAAAATTAATTTCAATCACCATAATTAAATTATTAAAAATATAAATTAAATATTTTCAATTTTAAAACCATTTTAAAAAAATGAAACATTTTAAATTCTTTAAACAAAAAAACTGTTTTCAATAAAAATAAGTATTTTTCACCAATCCTTGAAAAATTAATCTTTTCCTAAAATCTAAAAAATTCAATCTAATCCTATTTTGACATGTTAATTTCAAAATTTAAGCTAATTATTTAAAAATAAATATTCTAATTTTTTTAAAATAAATTATTGGTTATTTAAAAAATAAATAAAAAACATTTTTGAGGAAAAAGTATTTTTTTAATGTTATAAAGACTTTACTAAAAATATATTTTATTTATCTAAAACCTTTATAATTTTTTTAAAATGTGGTTATTCCTATTCATAATACTAAATTAATATCCAGGTTATATCAATATACTATATTATAGTTCATTTATACATAGGGTTGCGTGTATCATAAGCTATCAAAGAAATTAAATTTATTAAGAGCTAAATATATCATAAAATTTCAGAGTGTTACATTTTAACCACCCTTAAATGATTTTATAACTTAAAATTACATAACTCTAATACATAAAAATGAGTGCATTATTGTTTCATCACATCTTCAGGTTCCAATATAGATTCTTTGAATTTCTAATTCCTCCAGAGAACTTTACACAGTTGAGAAGTATTTATATGGAGCTCTTTTTCCCTAAAATACGATATTTTTACTCATTGTTATTCATAGTAAAGGTCATCCTATAATGGAATGACCTCCAAGTTTAGTACATGTGAAGGATCATGTATGTACTTCTTCAAGAGAGATATATGGAACACATCAAGAACTTGAGAGAGGTTCAGTTGAAGCACCAAGTGATAAAATACCATCCCAACTCATTCAAGAGTTTAAAAGGGGATAATATACGTAGGGCTAAGATTTCATTTATTTATGAATCTCATAACCTTATTACATGGATAAATTCATAGGAATACCTTCTCATCAACTTTTACATCCACATATCATCATTAATTGTCAATATATTTTTTTGAATCTAATTTACTTAATGAGTTACTAAATAGCTTTGAATTTTTCTACCATTTCCTCAGCTAGTTCAGGTATCAATGAATTTATTTCTCTAAATTTATACAAACACATTGTATTTCTACACTTATTTTGATATAGGGCTTCATTAGGATCCACTTAAATACTCGGCTGGAAGATATTATTGTAAGAAAACTCAACCAAAGGAAGGTGTTGATCCAAACCACATTTAAAATCCATAGAAAAAGTCCTTATCATATCCTCTAGAGTTAAAATGATTCTATAAGACTAACAATACATCATAAGATTATAAGTAGTACTAAAAAACATCTCCGAATAAAAATATTTCTGAAGACTTCTCCAAAACATTGAGGAAACCTTCAAATCCCGATTAGATATAATAGAATGTGGTACTCAAAGTAACCTAGACAATTACTTAAGGTATATTATAGAAATATCCTTAAGAGATAAATATTATTTCATAGTATGTAAGTGTACTGACTTCATAAAGAAATAAAAAAATACAAATAGAATTATAACCCATTAATATTTTGGGGAGTCTGATGAAAAACTTCCAGGAGATATTTTCCCATTTCCATTATGGTATTGTTTATAGTTATAATATCTCCTTAGAATCATATCTCCCAGCCTTAACTTTTTGACATACCAAGCACTAGGATACATGATCTACAATATCTATCTTAATGTTTTCCATCTAGAGATACTCCTAAAAATCTCTATACATTTTTGTAGTTTTAGGATGAATATATAATGTTGAACCATGATCATAATACAATAGCTCTTCTTCAAGTATGGTTTGATATGACACCAAAATATTTCCTAAAAATTATAATTCCATCACAATAAAGGTTGAACTTAGAAGTGTTTATCTCTATCTTTATAGCTCCACGTATTCCTTTTTTCACCTCTTTAAGATTTAACTAGATAGATTATTGAATACTAATTTGAGAAAGATAGTATTTCTAAAATTCCTTCAAGATCTATAGATACATACCTTGAAAATAAATAAATAATGGATCTTTTGTGATTCTTTTTATAGATAACTTATCACGATCCTTTAAACTCAAAGAATCAAACATTTTTTTCCTTTCCTATGGTGGTAATGTACTAAGCAGTAATAATTTTTAATCAACTATAACCCTCTTATCTGGTATATATTTAGATAATCTTGATTGAATATATTCTTTAAACTTTTATGATTGGAATATATGTTGAAAATTTCTCTATAAAGATAATTCCAAAATATATTTAATCAAAATATTACCAAATATAACTCCAAATCACGAGTTGGGTAATTTTTATCATGAAACATAAATTATAATGAGGTATAATCTATAACCATATCATTTTGTATAAGGATGATTCTTAGTCCCTTCTTCGATGAATCATTATAGATCACAAAAACTTCTTCATTTCATGGTAGTGTAATCATATGTGGACTCAATAACCTTATATTTAGTTCCCTGAAATTTTTCTCATGTTCATATTTCCAAAATAACTTTGTTCCCTTCAGATTTAACTGGGTGTGCGGATTTGATAGTTGTGTGAAATTCTTTATAAATTACTGATAATATCTATCCAAACCAATAAATCTATATATCCCAATCATTATGGTTGGTCTAGGGAAACATTAAATAACTATTATCATTGATGGATCTATAGATATACCATCTCTTGAGATTATATGACCAAAAAATGAAACTTTGTGTATCCAAAATTCAAATTTGTTAATTTTTTAATACAACATATCCCTCTTTAAGGTCTTCAGTACAATCCTAAAGTGATCTTCATACTCTTCCTATCTCTTTGATTATATAATAATATCATCTACAATGACTACAATAATCTGATCAAATTAATCTCTATATATTCCATTCATTAAATCCATGAAGATAGTGGTGGAATTAGTAATAGAAAATGAAATCACTATAAATTCATAGTTTCTATACCCTGTACAGAATGCTACCTTAGGTATATCCATTTTATTGATTTTCAATTGATGACATCCATAATGAAGGTCAATATTGAAATCGTATTGAGCTCTATGAAGTTGAAAAAACAAGATGCCAATTCGAGGTAGATGGTACTTATTCTTGATAGTGATCTTGTTATGTTAATGATAATAAATGCAGAGTCACATTGATCCATATATCTTTTTAATAAAATGAACAGACATACCCCAAGGTGATTCCCTTTTCTAAATTAATCCCTTGTCAAGATTCTCCTAGACTCACTTCTTTAATTCTTGCAACTCAATCAAGGCCATTTTATATGGAATCTTTGAAATAGGTACTGAACTAGGTATGAGTTCTATTGAAAACCCAACTTCATGATGCAATGGAAGACAAGACAAATATTCTAGAAATATATCTACAAACTATCACCCAATAGGAATATATTTTATTTTGAGTTTCACCCCAACCATCTGAGATAAACAACCCTTTTGAATAGGAATCAAGACTCATATAATGGATTTAATTTCCATTGAATGTTCTTATTTATGGTAACACTAGAAGATGATAATAGGTTGGTTCATAATATGAAATGTGACTTAAATTCCTCAATAATTTATGTGATATTTATGTAAAGAAATACATTCCATGACTAAAATAACATAAAATTCAACCAGAGGGAAAACAATAGGATTTGTAGGAAACACGTCCCAAAAAAATAAATTAGAGAAGAATAATATATTTGATATATGATCTTCACAACATTAGGATTTTTTAATAGTTATTCACCATATAATTATTGGTGTGTGATTTTGACACCCTCAGAAAATTATTTAGGTAAAAAAGAGTGGGTATATCAAGAATCGTAAGACATTAGTGGTTTTATCACTATTAGAATTTGAGGTGTTTTCAATGGGCTATTTCTGATGGGACCCCATTGCAAATGATATTTTGTGCCGGGGTCCCGTCACAAATAGTACATTGCAGAAAATAGTGTCGAAAGTAGTATTTTTTTTTGCGATGGTCCCGTCGCAAAAAACACTATTTTAAATGGTAAACCATCCTCTCAAAAATAGATCTCTGATTATATACATTATATATATATATATATATATATTTCAATGGGCCCATTGAAAAAGTATTTGCGACGGGCCCGTCGTACCATCACAAATAGTTATCCGTTTATATATGTTACATATACCTAAACCTTTTACGACGAGCCCGTCATAAAAAAGTAGTTGTGATGGTTATTTTACCGTCAAAAATATATTTATAAAAAATATATATAAAAACTATTTGCGATGGGGTCCCGTCAAAAAAGGTCCCATCACAAATACTGAAAAAACTATATTTAATAAAATTATGATTAATGAAAAAATAATATTAATATTATTAAAATAATAAAAAATTAAAAAATATAAAAAATCATAAAATATTTTTAATAGTATTATTAAAATAAATAAACATTAAAAAATATAATACTAATAATAAATAATAAATAATAAAATATTAAAAATAAAAAAAATAAAGAAAAATTAAATTATGCAATATTCGCACCAATATAAAGGAAAAAAAACTGTAAATAGTTCATATTACAACAAATTTTGAATTCAAATGTATTTAACATAACAAAAAAATCACTGGGGGATAGTCTTCTAGAGGAGGTGGAGGAGATGGAGGAGATGGTGGAGGAAAATCCATCCCTAAACTACAAGTCAGACAACGCATGTACTCCATCTTCTCATGTTGCTGTTACTACCATGGACACATCTCCTCCTTGTGTTGTTGCTGCTGTAGCCATCGAAGCATATTATCCTCATACTACTACTGCTGTGGTTGCTGCTAACGCATGTCTTCCTGATACTTTTGAAAACTCTCTATAAGCTCATTCTGACCTCGTAACTGCTCCTAATATTGTGAGATGAAAGATGATGCCTCTCTATGATATCCTCTCAAGATGGATGCATACATCTTATTAGTACCATAATAAGTAACAGGAGTCAAATGACAGCCTATACCAACTACTCTTCCCTTCTCGATGGCATATTGGGCTGCCTGCATCCATGCCGCCTCATCGAAATGGTGGGAACTAGTCTGATCAGCCATCTCAGCTTGACTCTCAGCCTATGTCTTAGAGATCGCAGAATCATATGGATCATTCAATTCCAATTTGAAATTAAAATAGTGAAAATATTATATGCAGTTAATTTTCAAATTGAAAAACAAATAAAACTAACCACAATCTAACGCTTGTGATCACCATTAATCTCTCCCGTGGCTAGATCATTATACATCCTCTGATAAATGTCGTACTCTATAATGTTGGGCTGCTCGACTGCCTATATGTATATAAAATAAAATATTTATATTTAATTTTATGTAAAATATTTAAAAAAGATACTTATCAGATGCTCTCTATGCGTACGGAATGTATAGCTACCAGCTCGATGTGTGACCTCCTGTCTCCCCCAGTTCAGTCGGCCTAATGAATATCTCCCCTAAAATCTACCACTCAACCAGTGTGAAAATAATCCATCCCCAATGTTAGATGAAATTTACTCTGGTTAGTGAGCTCTATATGACTCATAAAATATATTCACTCCTTCTTTCTTAATGTTCATCCATCTCAAATTGTGCAAAAACTGACGAAAATGTTCATGCATAGACACCTCCCATGCCTCATGGATAGAGTCACACATTCTATCATTAATGGGATACCATAAAACATACAAATAATTTATAATAACAAGTTATTAATGAAATAAATTTCAAAATAAATATTATTTTTTTTGGTACCAGCCAATGATTGAACATGCCGAGCTGCACATCAATGAGAATCTATTCCCATGTGCTCTATGGTTAAGAAAAATAATTGTACAAGATAGTGCTCCCTTTTCCAATAGCTACATGGGAAAAACTGTGAAAAAAGAATAAATAATCAAACAATTAGTATGTAAATAAATTAATAAAATCTAACTAAAATATATAGCTTACCATACCTCCGCGTGTTTGGATCAAATCCAAGATGTGGGAGTCGCTCAGGGATAGGGTTATGAATCATCAGTTGTGCAAGACTGCACCCCCTCCACATACCCCCTGAAATTCTAGTAGGCTGAGGGACATATAATCCCAAATCCCCCTCATCCAAAGGTAGCTCAGTCTCCTACAACTCATGAAGTAGATCAGGGTCCATCTAAAACACATAATGATTATTGTTAGAAGATAATTGAAAATAACTATTACATATAGATATATATTAGTTATGATTATAACCAGTATTTAATTGTGTCAATGTTTACCTTTATCATCATCTTTATATCTGACAATGTCAATTTCTTCATATTCATCCTCGACATCATCAATATCCATATGAGTTTCAGTTTCATCATCTCTTTCCATTTCAAATTCATTTGTCACATCATAATCATCATCATCACCATCAACCCTTAATTGTGGGGCATCATGATCGATATTCATGTATATTTGTGAAAAAGATTGATTTTGAGTAGTTTCTTGGAAACTTTCAATTCCTTGCACTTCAGCAAAACAATAATCAGTTTGAGTAAATTGATTTTCCCAAGATTTAATTTTTATTATGCTCCACCAATCACTCAGGTCTCTTGAAGTAGCATAATACTTTGCATAATATATTTTATGTGTCTGTTTAGCTAGTAAAAATGGTTCATTTATTGCAAGAATACTTTAATATTTAATATCAATGATTTCATGAATCAGATGAACATGCAAGCCTCTCTCAGTATCCAACCACCGACATTTAAACATCGTTATGTAATTTTTTCCTAGATAACACAATTCAATAATTTCATCCAGCATGTTGTAAAAGTCATCTTCATTTTCTCTATGATGCGATCCTCTCAAAAAAATCAACTGTTCATTATTTTTTTGGATTCCCCATATGCACGTGTATGAAAACAAAAACCATTCACCACATATGCATTATAATATTTAACCATTTTGGATGGCGATTTACTCAATATACATAGTCACTTATTAATTTTATCAACATATTGAGACACCTAAAAATTTGTAAAACAATTATCAACATAATAAATAATGAACTGAATTGATATGTTAAACCATCAATAATTTATGTTACCATTTTTTGAAACAATTGAGATTTTTGTTGTTGGTGTTCTTCAAGAGAAGCTGCTATAATTTTTGGAAGCGGTTTCTTAATATGATTATCATAAAACATAAAAATAAAATAATATTACTTACTATAACATAAATTAAAAAATAAGTGATAGAATAACTCATAGTAAAAATAATGTCACTTCTTCACAGTTGAGCAGAACATATTTATGAGCTCTGCGATGTTCATCATCTGAAAGCCATTATTCATGAACTCCACCGAAGACAAGCTCTGGATGATTAAAAACTAATAATTTATTGTCCATTTCATCCTAAAAATTCCCCTCATTCCATCCCATGTGGTTGTGTTTTGGGGGATATTCAGATTCAAAATAATGAGAGAAGATAAAACGATTTCTTCTTACAAATAAGCTTATGTAATTGAGCCTTCAACTGATGCTTTGTTACATACTTTTTTATTCAATTTCTGCATTCATCTCTTGAATGGGTACATGCATCGAAACTGTACTAGACCACCACATTTATCTTCATGTGGAAAATGTAATATCATATGTTCCATTGAGTTAATGAAAGTTGGAGGGAATATTTTTTCCTATTTACATATAATTACAACAACATCTTCTTCTAGTTTTCTTAGTGCATTTTAGTATTTTTCCACCACATAAATGCCACAAAAAAATATAATATTTCTATTATAGAATCCCAGATTATAGAATTCAACAAACTA
The DNA here is from genome assembly GCA_963277665.1 of Viscum album. Lineage (NCBI taxonomy): Eukaryota > Viridiplantae > Streptophyta > Magnoliopsida > Santalales > Viscaceae > Viscum > Viscum album. The sequence continues at coordinate 1,241,388,788 of OY728153.1, forward strand.
TTAAATCTAATCAGCATAAGTCTTTGCATTATAACATAAAAATCATGAATTTTTAATTCGATAATATGAACATTCTCAACACATATTTCCAAATTGGAAGCATATCCATCTGGAAGTCTCAAATATGAAATCCCCTAGAAAAATAATAAGTGACCCTCTTTGGATAGTGTATAAACTATTTTTGTCATCATTGACCTCTGTGATATGAAATTTTGAAATGGTTCAAGTTCTGGCCGCCTGAAAATTTGGGTAAGATCTAATCATGACTTTATATTATCTTTTGTCTTACCTGGTTTATCTAAAAATGAATGAAATAAATTATCAAAACAGTTCTTCTCAATATGCATGACATCTAACATGCGGAATACTAAAAAATCAGAACAATATAGTAGATCCCAAAAAATGCTCCGTTTTATCCAATTGTGTTCTTTCCCAAAGCCATGAATTTTCTGTTGGTTTACTGTTGGCCCAAATGTGATGGGAGGTAATGAAAATACAACTGATTTTAACTCTACACCTGAGATCATTTTTGGAGGTTAATCCCTTTCAATTGTTCCTTTTCTAAAATGAGATTTGTTCGTCTAAAAAGGATGATCGGTTGGAAGAAATTTGCGATGACAGTCAAAATAGAAAGGTTTTTTTCCATTGACGAGCATAAATGCTTTGTTGTCTTTCATAATGTAAGTAAATGATTTTAGAGCATGTGTACTCCAGCTAGATAACATACCATATGTCGAGAAGTCACTAATTTTCCACATAAATGTAGATTTTATTATGAAATTTTGTTTCGTAGCAACATCATATGTACTAACACCATTACTCCACAATTAATTTAACTCATTAATCAATGGTTTTAAATAAACATCAATATTTTTTTTCAGATGTCCTGGGATTAATAAGGTAAAAAAGATATAGGTATCCTTTATCAACATCTATGGAGGTAAATTGTACAGAGTTATAAAGGCAGGACAACATGAATACTGACTACCAAAAGAACCAAATAGATAGAAACTGTCAGTATAAAGACCCAATCACACATTCTAGGCTTCTAAAGAAAAAGACGGATACAGTCGGTCAAAATGTTTCCATGAATCGCCATTAGATGGATTATTCAAGCTTTTTCTAGTAGGAATCTTGGTGTTGTACCATGAAATCATTAACACTATGTTCTGAGACATAAATAAACACTACAACCTGGGTGTAATAGGGAAATATCTCAACTATTTTATAGGAATCGATCCAGAATTCCCTGGTTGAGCTTCTTTATACCTCAATTTTCCACATGTGGGACAAAAATCCAACGTCTCATTTTCACCAGAATATAAGATGAAATTAGTTTCACATGGATGAATCTTCTGATAACTAAGGCCCATATTACGAACCAGCCTCTAGCTATCATAATAATTTGTAGGCAACACATTTCCTTTAGGGAACGGTTTTTTAACCAAAAAAATATCTAATCAAAATAGTTGTTTGACATTTCATTATTTGATTTAATATCTATAAATTTTTTAACCGCTTCTAAGTTGATTATCTTGCAACTAGGATATAATTAATCCTCAACAGACCTCAAAAAACATAAAATTCAGATGGTTCCAACTCAGAGGTTAAGTCAATATCATCTTAAGTTTCAGTTTTTTGAAAATATGGACATGGAATATCATGTACTAAATTTTGAAACCGTGATGGATATATAATCAATTTATTAGTATCTTCTCTAGAACTGCGTTCAATGCGTTGATACCAAAAAACATAATCTGGTTGAAAACCAAAATGTAAGAAATGTCCCCCAACCTTGTCAAAGGTGTCAAATTTTCTTAGGGAACATTTTTTACAAGGACACTTAATTGTTCCTTCTGAAACAAATTCTGGTTTTGATGATGAAAATAATAAGAAAGCTTCAACACCCTCAATATATACATGATTTAAACCAGAATTGTTTGGATATCTACGCTGATTTATCCAAGCACGATCATCTAATAATGATTGTTGTCAACTTCCCTGTTCCATAATTTTTTACAAAATATAAAATCATTACAATTGTTGAATAATTTGAAATTAGAAAAAAAATATCCAAAAAATAAGATAAATAATTACAAATATTTCTTAATAATTACCATTAATTACAAGTGACACAATTTCTAGTGGATTGAAAGCTACTCTTTTGTCCGACGAATCATTTACTTGTAACTTTTTCACTGTGAAATCACAATGAATAATCTTCTCGAACGTACACATATACATTCTCAGGCATATGAGAATTTATAAGAATACCCCCGAGAAGATTCTTTATTGTGATTTCAATGTGAGAAAAATGCAAGTAAATGAGCTGTCAGACAAAACAACCCCCTTTTAATCGATGAATCATCTTATGGAAACTGTCACCACCTGAAAACATTATAAAAAAAATTAGGTCCTACGAATTCATATCCAAACTCGTGTATACGAGATTGGATATGCATACGTAGAAGCATATTTTTCGTAATGTTTTGAGTTAGTGAGAGTTAAAAGGAGAAGTTTCATCGAGCAAAATGAGTACCGCCAATCTACTGGAAATTGTGCCAAGTTATTAAAATTTATTAAAATATATTACAATTGATTTTATTGCAAATTATTTCTAATTATTCCGAATTATTCCTAATTATTCCTAATTATTCTTAATTATTCCTAATTATTCCAAATTATTCTTAATTATTCCTAATTATTCCTAATTATTCTTAATTATTTCTAATTATTTTTAATTATTCCTAATTATTTCTATTTATTACTATTTATTTTTATTTAATAAAAATTATTGCTAATTATTGCTATTTATTCTTATTTATTCGTATTTATTTCTATTTATTGCTAATTATTGCTAATTATTTCTAATTATTATGAATTATTTCTAATTATTTCTAATTGTTGATGATTATTGACGATTATTGCTAATTATTGCTAATTATTGCTTATTATTGCAAATTATTGCTAACTATTTCTAATTATTGCTAATTATTGCTATTTTTTTCTAATTATTACTAATTATTCCCAATTATTCCTAATTATTACAAATTATTCCTAATTATTTGTAATTATTGTTAATTATTGATAATTATTCTTAATTATTTCTTATTATTCCTAATTGTTGCTAATTATTCCCAATTATTGCTAATTATTATTATTTATTCATAATTATTCCTAATTATTACTAATTATTATTATTTATACCTAATTACTCTTAATTATTGAAAATTATTCTGAATTATTCCGAATTATTCCTAAGTATTTCTAAGTATTCCTAAATATTCCTAATTATTCCTAATTATTCTTGATTGTTCCTAATTATTCATCATTATTCCTATTTATTCCTATTTATTCCTATTTATTACAATTTATTACTATTTATTACTATTTATTACTAATTATTACTATTTATTCATATTTATTCATATTTATTGATATTTATTCCTATTCATTGCTATTCATTGCTATTTATTGCTAATTCTTTCTAATTATTACTAATTATTCCTAATTATTACTAATTTTTACTAATTTTTACTATTTATTCCTATTTGCTCCTATTTATTCCTAATTATTCCTAATTATTCCTAATTATTCATAATTATTCCTAATTATTACTATTTATTACTATTTATTCCTAATTATTCTTAATTATAACTATTTATTACTATTTATTACTATTTATTAATAATTATTACCAATTATTACCAATTATTACTAATTATTACTAATTATTACAAATTATTCCTAATTATTACTATTTATTACTATTTATTACTAATTATTACAAATTATTAATATATATTACTAATTATTACTATTTTTTACGAATTATTAGTAATCATTAGTAATTATTGCTAATTATTTTTAATTATAACTAATTATTCCTAATTATTACTAATTATTACTAATTATTACTATTTATTACTAATTATTACTATTTATTTCCAATTATTTCTAATTATAACTATTTATTACTATTTATTAATATTTATTAATATTTATTACTATTTATTACCAATTATTACCAATTATTACTAATTATTTCTATTTATTACTATTTATTACTAATTATTACTAATTATTACTAATTATTACTAATTATTACTATTTATTACTATTAATTACTATTTATTACTATTTATTACTATTTATTACTACTTATTACTATTTATTACTAATTATTACTAATTATTACTATTTATTACTAATTATTACTATCTATTACTAATTATTAGTATTTATTACTAATTATTAGTATTTATTACTAATTATTAGAAGTTATTACTAATTGTAAATATTTGTTACTATTTTTTCCTAATTATTACTATTTTTTTCTTAATTATTACTATTTTCCCTAATTAGTACTAATTAGCGTTAATTACTATTAATTACTGCAAATTACTACTACTAATTACTAATTATCGCTAATTATTTATATAGATTACTAATTATCGTTAATAATTATTAATTAGTACTAATTACTAAGAATTAGTACTAATAATTTCAATTTATTAATACAAATAAATTCTGATGACAAAACAATTTAAAACTAATTTAATTACAACTAATCAACAATAATTAAAATTAATATAAAAATTGAAATAAATACTAAATTAAATAAATCAAAAATACTTTTAAACTTGATCTCTTATAATTGTAGACGACTTCACAACTTCTTCGTAAAAAAAACTAACCCATAAAAATTTTCACTCTAAAATTAGAGTTTAAAGAGACAGAGAAAGTAGGAATTGAGAGGAAGGGAGGAAAAAACAGATGTGGGGTAGATTAATTACGACGAGAATATTTGTGACGGGTGCCGTCGTAAATACCTTTGGTCGCATTAATTACCATCGGTGGTTAAAAGGGTATTTGCGACAAGTCTCATCGCAAAAAGTGACCTGTCAACACACTATTTGCGACGGGACAACATCCCGTCGCAAATAGTATTTATCGCCGCTGGGTATTTGTGACGGGTCTGGTCGCAAATACCCTCTGGCGGATGCACTATTTGTGACGGGGGGACCCCCTCGTCGCAAATAGTACTTACCGCTTCCCGGTAGTTACGAAAGGAGGCTCCTCCCGTCGCAAATACCCTTCGGTGCGGTTTGGGGCGCAAACTGCGCCAAACCGTGCGTAACTTTCTACGATGGGACCCCAAGTCCTGTCACAAATAACTCATTATTTGCGACGGGTTGATTCTCCCATCGCAAATAACCTCTTCCACAACCTATTTGCGATGAGATTTATTCCCGTCACAAATAATCGGTCGCAAAAACCATTTTTTCTCGTAGTGTAGAGTGGATGGTAAGTCTACCTTTCACCACATCATTATATCACCCCTCAAAAATAATAGTGATCACATGAAATTTACCTTCATCTATGGGATTAAGAGGATTCTAATATCAATCATTGTCATCAACCCTCATATTTGATCACTAGTTAGCATAATTCCCATACTCCATAAATTTAAAACACTAGATTGTGGGTGTTGTATTCAATGGTGCTTTTTAATTGTTCCTTTAATTGAATGATCTCTTCACATAACGTAAAAATTTTATTTCTTGATGACTTTCATTTCTACCCATAAAATATTTACCAACCCTCTTAATACAATTTCATCCAGGTTTTCTTCCACACTTTGAGCATAACAGGAATATTATGTTCTTCTCTCTATGGTTTCCTTTGAATTCCATAATTCTTTTCTTATCAGAGCCCTGAGATTTATGAATTATTATAATCTCTATCTATACCTTGACAGAAAATAGAATTATTTCTTCATAGACACTGAAGTCCCTTATGGAAAACACCCTTAAAAGAATTGGTTTTAATCCACTAAATAATTAATAAAACATACTTTCAGGTTGGAGGATAATTCCAGAATCATACCTTACAAGTATTGAAATTTTTTCCCTATAGGTACTAATGGATTTGTTATCCTTCTAATTTAGCTCAAGTAATTACTTCTTCATTTTTATATGAAGAATATGATGAAATTACTTTTTAAAAAATAAGCCCCTAAACTCATCCCACTACAAAGAGTTAATTTATTCTTATTTCCCCATGTTCATGATAAGAGTCCACCATTGATATGATTCAACTTCTAAATGATAAAAAACTAAAATAAAATTTTCTTGTTCTGAACACTGGAGAATGGAAAATATCTTTTCAATGGTATTGATCCATTGCATAGAAAATATTAGATCAATGGACACACTAATATAAGGTGGATGTTTCCTCATGAAGGACTTAATAGAATGTTGTTCACTCCATTTCTCATTTAGAAGTTCAGCATGATTCATAACTTGATAAAGTTCGGTAAGAATAGAAACATGATATTTCATCCCTTCTCCCATAAAATTTGGTTTCTTAGGAGGAAAATCATATCATTTTCTATCAAATTCAGTATTAACACTATTTCTTTGAGTTCCATTCATTGGATAAAACTAAAAAGCATAATATTAGAAATAATAATCATAGTGGTAAATAATATAATTATGGAAAATCATGTATTTTTTATCTAAATCATGACACCTTATTTTAAATATATGAAACCTCAGGATTAAACTAGTCCATTCATGATCATCATCTATTCAAATCATTCATAATGGTTCATATAAAAAATACGAGTTATCCAAGCATATCCCCCTGGAGTGTCAAATAGGTGCATTGTAAGGGAATACTCACTGTTCACCAGAATGATGGATGAGATATACTCAGCTAACTATTTTTGGGGTTATTACCCCAATATTAATCTATTTTAAAACCACATCCACTTATAGTTTCAAAAAAGGATGTTTTTCAGGAAAACTACACTTACTTCTTTACTATAATTGAGGATGTTCTCTTATACATACAATTATCCTAAGTGTTCTCAATAATGTTTCCTCATCCTAGTTTATAAAGGTAACTAAAACTTTCTATGATATAAAATATAGTGACCCATACCATATATATAAATATATATTATATCTTACTAAATGAATATTAATTAGATAACATTGTGATCTAAGCTTGTATTATATAATTCTAGTATATTTGGAAACTTGGATACATAAAAAACTTATACATAAGACATATAAATCATTTCATTTTAATTTATTTATAACTATAACCCTTCTTAGACATATCATACTTAAAATCGTTCTTAAAAAACATAGAGAATAGAAACGTAAGAAAGGGTGATCTGAGATGCTCAGTATGGGTAAATAAGGGTGATAAAAATGATCACTTAAACATAAAAAGCTAATAACAATATATAAACATGATATTAACATTTGAAAAACACACCCTACATATAAAATATTATAGTATTGAGTTATTAAATAAATCTTGGCAGTTCATAAGACACGAATCACAAAAAAATAAAAAAACATGTGCCATGAGAGCATAATATTGGAAAGACACAAGTTTTTGACATACAAATAAGCATAGAAAATCATTTCTATAGTCAATTATTACTTCCAAGAACATTATATTAGATTGTATTCACTCCCCAATCCATCATATCCTTAGTCAAGGTTCACTTCTAATACTATCATATTGGATAGAGTCCCTTACAAAACTGGGTTCACTCTCCATTTCAGTCCTTATTATGTCATTAGATATCCATCCTTACCCAATACATTGAAGGGATATATAATTATAATACCACACATAATATAATTAAAATCATAAATATTTATGCCACAAGATGATAAAACATTCATCATATCATACCTCATGGAAAGAAAATGAGTTTTATAAACATTCCATTATAACATCATAGCATAACCTCTGGAAAATAAACATGTTTCATAAAATATTACATAAATAATAATCCTCATAATCAATCAAATGAATGAAATTGGATAGTATCATTATATCATAAACCTAATAAATCATAAGTAACATCAATGTATGTCATCATAGATGAAAAATTCCTTTAAAAGATCACTGGAACATTTCTTGAGGAAAACAACCTTTTCACTTTGAAACAACTTATTTAAAATCTATTTTTTTTGAAAATATTAAGGAAATAATTTTATTTTAAAAGAAAATTATCAAATATTAAAGTAAAATTCAAATAATTATTAATTTATGATAGTGGGAGATTCTATTTATGTCGTGTATATAAAAACAAATATTCCTTTCACATTTTTAATAAAATTAGTAAGTATCTTATTTATAAAATGATAAGAATATTACTTTTCTTTTTTTTAAATTAAAACACAGGTTAAAATGACATTAAATAGTCATATGATAATAGTAAAAATATTCTTGATTTTTTTTGAAAATATGGATATAGAAGAAAAATGGTTTTCAAATGAAGAGGGAAATAAAGTTGGTTTTCCTTAAAAATGTTATTCCGGTCTCTTGAGTGATTAAATTGAGAAAATGAAAGGTATGCATGTATTATTAATAAATATATTTATTATAATAAAACTAATGTGTTTATTTAGAGGTATATCGTGAAATTTCATCACCATAAACATAATCATAAACAATACCATTACACGATGAGATTATATCATAAATCTCTTAACTCGATTTGGACATGATTTGAAAGAACATTAAAATATTTTATTATAAATTAAAATATATTAAAATTCTTTAAAATATTCATGTAAATAATTAAAATATCATATATTATCTACTTGTAATATTTCAATACCAATTTATTAATAATTCTTTACTAAAATATATGTTTTTGGGTGTTAACTATTTCTTTTTTCATGAGAATTTCGGTTCGATAATTTTGATACGTGTACTCTGATCATGGTCCAATCATATATAGAATTTTAATCATTATATATATTCATTATATATATATATATTTATTCATCTATAAATTTTAAATATAGAAAAATGAATTACCCCATTCATGGAGATGGTAAGCCGTATATACGCATGAATGCTAATTTCACTTTTTGACGGATATACTAAAATAAAGATGAATATTAATTAAAATTTAAAGAATCATTATTATATCATAAATATTATATATATTCATTAAATAAATCCTTAATACCATCCATGTAAATAGGAAATGAAAAAAAATCACATCAATTCATGGAGGCATTTGTTCACATGTACACATAAGAAATATTATCATTTTACAACAGATTGGAAGATAAGAAGTTAGATATGATATTATAATTAAAGAATCATATTAATTGCATAAAATCATGTATGAATATTAAAATCATAAGAAAACCCATCCCTGAAATATGGTGATATAAAATGAACTGAATCACTACAGAGAGGCAATAGTCCACATGTACACACGAGCGATACTTTCACTTCACATTTGATAGAATAGAGGGTCAATATTGGGGTTACATAATCATAATAGAATTTAATTATATTTAGGATACAAAATTTATTATTTTATGATTAATAACATATATTTAGAGAAGGTATAATAATAAATAAATCGAGAGAGGGCGGGTAAGACAATTACCTATTCTTCAGAAGTCTTCCTTTAGATCCTTTATTATAGATACTAGAAGAGTATTTTAAGAATAACACCACCTATATTTAATGTATATGGAATTATATATGATAATTGGTCAAGTTTTAGTTGAATTATAGGGCTCAAATTGGTCTAAATAATAGAAAATAGTGACTTCCTTTTATTAGTGGGGGAGAGGACACGCTTGAAATTTATTAAAATATAAAAATATAATAAAGTTATTCTAAATAACAATGATTCAAAATGTCCAAATATTTTAAGGTGGGATAGTATTAGGTCTAAAAATATCCATAAAATAGTATTTATATAATTTCAATTGGTAATTTTACCCTTATATCTTTGTTTAACCCTCAGTAAACCCGTTTTAAGCTTTATCTTAGTGACAATTTTTTTTTACCATTTTTACTATTCATTATGAACAAAAATTAAAGTGGAATAATTTTAAAAAAAATTGATTACAAATATTTAATCAATTTTACAAAATTCAATATCTGAAATTTTCATTAATTAGTTTTAAAATAAACTTTCAAATTGTGATGAAAAATGGTTTTCATGAAAATATATTTTATTAAGTATATAATGTTTTCATACCAAAATCCATATAAAATTAAATCCAATGAACATCATTAGATTATTAATAATATAATTAAACTAATTTTACTTTTAAAACAATTTCAAAACAAAATGTATGTATTTTAATTCTTTAAATGAATAGAGAATTTTCAATAAAAATCGGTATCTTTCACAATTCATTGAAAAACTAATCTTTAAAAAACAAATAAAAACATTAATATAAGATAATTCTGCAATGTTATTTCAAAAATTAAGTTCATTTTTTCAAATAAATCTTTTAAAACATGGAAAAATTCATTTTATTATTTTCTCACAAAATGAAATAAAGACAATTTTTTAGGAATTTTTTTTAAAGAAGATAACGACTACTATAAATATATTTTCATTATATAAAACCTTTGTAATTTTCTTGAAATGGGTTTATCATATTAATACTAGAAGTTTAATGGCTAGGTTATAATAGTATATTATATTATGATTTATTTAGAAATGGTGTTGCATGAAACACAAGATATCAAAGGAATTAAATTTTTTTAAATAGAAATATATCATAAAATCAAGAGGTGTTACATACATGAAATACAAGTCCAACCGTACTAGATTAAAGTCCCCACCCTCTTATATGGGGTCACAATATCACATACGTCTAGGTCCTGTAGGACTCTCACCCACTCCCAATTTTTGGATCCCCATTGGGGTCCACTTAAAACTAAGGTAATGGTCTTTAGTAATGTCACAACCTAAGGTGATCGAGGAAAAGAGCCAATTACTAAGGGAATAAAATATACCTTGGAACATTACATTAACTATTGGTTAAGGCAATAGATTTATCTTAAATGGTGAAATCTAGTTATTGAGTATTTTAATTAATTCACTTTGGAAATTCATTTAATTAAGGTTCCCTCTCCATTAGGGGTAGGTCCCAAAGAACATCAAAAATCACAAACACTTTAGAAAATTACTTAAGGAGATAGTAATATAGAACCCTTAACTTTAATTAGCTTTCCACCTTTATCGTCATGGGCCTATAATAGATTCTAAGGCCTATCCAAGACCATCCAAGATGTATGAGGCTCCACCTCACAAAATAACCGCATGAACTAGTTAATCATAACTGTATTTTAATTAATTAATTATTTTCATAAAATTATAATTAAATAATATTTTATTTAAATTGTCATAATGCCCAAATTCTTATGTGCCTATCCCACCATGTCGAAACCATGACCAAACACTCACCAATTACCCATGACACACCCAAACTTCAAACCATGGAAAATACAAAATCAAAAATTCTCAAACAATTATTAAATTAAATAAATTTAGTCTCAAAAGCATTAATAATTCAAAATGGAGACATACCTTAATGAAAGGACACATGATGAAGTGAATAAAACCTCCCAAGTCACCCTCTTACTAAGTAGTGAAAAATTCCCATTACCTATATCCAATTCTAGTATGATCTGATGGAATCATAAATCTAGTCTCTAATCATGGAAACCAAAATTAGAAAAAATAATGGAGGAGGTGAGTGTATACCAATATATGCAATATCATACCTCAAAATATCTGAAAACCACCAAAGAAGACACCCCTTGATGGGGCTTAGAGAGGATAAGGAATGGGGAATGCATTTAACCAATGGGATGGAGGAAAATGGTAGTAATAGGGGGATACCCTCTTAAATGTTTGGGATGGAATTTTTTTAATTTTACACCCTTTTTTGAGTCGAATATTTTTGGCGCATGGTTGGCCAAATCATGCGCCAACCATGCACCCTCACTGTCTAAAGAATATCAACTTTAATAGTTACCAAAAATGATTTAACAGACCACACAAAAATAATGTTACAAGTATACATTTCTATATATACACTCACACTATATTTTTGGACTAGACACATGGTTTCCCAACCTATACACCTATGCATTCTGGGCCATATAGTTAGGGTGTGCGGTTAGCACTAACCATGCACCCTAGGATCTCTTTTATCAAAACCTAGAAATATGATCCATAAACTCTTTAGGTTATCTTAAAACCTCTAAACTGTATAAGAAATTCCATTATCAGTCAAATTTGGGCTTTTTTAGTTATTCCAACCTTTAGAAATATGTTTTGAATCTCTGATCAGAATCTGACCTGAGTAGAATTTATAATTTAAAATACGTCAAAAATATTTAACTCATACATGAATGAGATATTATTGAATAAATGAATATTATTTTAAAGGAAACAGATATAAAATCTTGGGGGTGTTATAATAACATTTTGATGCATCAAATTTTCAAGTTCCTTTATCTTATTATCCTTGAATTCAAGTTGATAATTTCTTTCATAAATCTAAGACTTTTGATTTTCATTCAATTCATAGATCTCCTTTTCAAATTATTTAGTGGCCTAATACATTTAAAGGATCATATTGATCCACTCTTTTCAAATTTAAATCCATTTTATTCAAGTTACAATTTCATTTCTCAAATTGATTCAATCTATTTAGGGAGATTTATACAAGTTAATACCATTTCTTGTAATCATTTCTCTAATTTTTTTAACTCCTCCTCAAGCCAAGTGATCTCTTTGTACTATATTTATAAAATACCATAGATCAAATAACCTAATTATCTAGGAATAAAATAAAACTTATCTTTTAATCCTACAATTGATATTCCTTAAGATCTTGTAGATATATGATCACTCCCATTAATTATTGGATCTTTATGTGAATAGTTTTGAAAATAACTAATACACACCTCATTATCAATGGATTTTTTTGAATCATTAAAGGTAGAAAGAATATCTATTTTATTGGTGGTAAATTGGTCCACCTATTATTATAATTTTAGATTATATCTTTTTTCAATAATATTATTGCATAGAGTTACCAGAACTCTTTATTATTGGCATGGGAGAGATGAATTATTCATATTTATCTTCTATTTCTTTTTCATATTCATCATAATCCTGGAAGAAATATAATTTTTATTTGAATAAGAAAAATCATCACAAAAACTACAATTCATTATAAATTATAAAAGAGATTAAAAAATTAAATATATAAACATGAAAATATAGAACCTAATCAGAGGTGTCCATTCTTTGATACTAATTAAAATGATCAGTTTGGGATGTATTCAGCACTAAGAGATGTGGTGGTGGTGGGAGGGGGGGGGGTGAATTAGTTTTGGTGACCTTTTTACTAATTTAAAAGTTTTTCCCCTTTATTTATTATCTCAGTCACTATTAGGTGATTGATTCACACATTCTCTCTTCCTCAACTTTTTTTCCACATGAAGACCTTCCAAACACAGACACATAAAGAGGATTTTTTTTACAAAGTTCATCTTTCAACAAGAAAGGCTAATACCTAGTGTGAATATGGAAAAACCATGATATGATAACCCATTAGTGATAAAACTATGAGCTACATCAAGTAGAAGATATCAATGAACTTGAAATTTACTTTAGTCTCCTAAAAGTACATGGTGCATCCCAAACCTCTATAGTATCCAGATGGGTCTTTAAATTGAATTCCAATAGTGTACAATCAATGTTCTTCTTGGGTATTATTCATATTCACTTACTTGCATATAAACATGTAAGAAACAGAATATTATTATTATGTATACATTTCAGTGAACACACACACACCTTATTGTTTTTATAAGAAAACCTGAATAACTTCTCCCTTTTATTCTCTTTCACAAGTGAACGATTATTCTTCCTATGAAAATTGTCTTGTAGAACAATTCCCTATTCTTCCTTCCAATTCATCATCTTATTATTCTTCATATTCTTCTTCTTTATGCTTATTATTCTTCCTTATCTTGTGCATATGAACAACACTGGCTCTTATTTCTTATTCTTTCTTCAGTGAACAAAGATAAAACGGGTTCTCCTTTACTTCTCTTTGACTCATAATACGTATAACAAGTTTTAGAGTTAATAATTTTATATTATTTGATACCTAAGAGTTTTTTTGTAATTATCATATCATATCTTCCACATTTTATACTCCAACCTATAATATATATATATATATATATACATATGAATTAATTTAGTGCTAGGTAGTTGTACTTATATTTCCTTCTCATTTCTAGTATTTATATACCACAAAAATACATCATTTTTTATTACCATGATTTTTTTTAAATTAAAAAACACATAAAATCTTTAATTTATAATTCTTGTCCTTCTCGAAATCCCTTTAATCGTTAAAATACCCGAAGAGCAAGCAATTTCCTTCACCACTTGGAAACATCACAACCTATATTTTTTTCCCACAATATCTATATTAAAATATATAGGTTCTATATATACATGTGAATTATGTATATTAAAGTACAACTCTAGATCCTTAATTCACTGCATAATGATCACAAATTATTATTCTTTATTTCCTATAACAATATTAATAATATCATGATATTTATTTTATTTCAAATTATCTTTACCTATCATTGAATGGATTGAATTTCATATTCTTTATAAATTTTATTTTTAATCATCCAAAGTAGTAAGTTACTCATCCAAATTCATGACCATATCATCTAAAGTCATAATTTACTATTCCATAGTTTGTATTTACCTTTTTGAACTTTTAGTTACCCTTACACTGAATATAAATGAACTTTGCATAGGCTTACTCCATTATATAGAGAAAAATAACCTTTACATTGTCTGGGTTAACTTTTGATGAACCTTACAAAAATGTGTTTTACCCTTATAATGACACTTATGAAGATGACCTTCACATATGAATAGAGTAACCTTTATATAGTGCCATATTTAGTGGTGATGATCCTTACACATGGATTCCAATTATCCTTCTGAGATATTTATCTATTCATGCTTCACTTTATCCTTCCACACCTAAAGTTTATCATTCTAAACTACTCTTATAAACTTTTTTAAACTTCCAATGAATCAAGAAAACTTATTCCAATGATACACACCTTTTTTCATATCCTATTCTTCATCACACTTTTATTTTCTTTAAAAATTCCTCTATAATTCTCTAAAATTATTATTCTAGGGTGCTTATATTGTGCACACAATGTATTTATCTTCCAAAAACTCTTATATGAGTCATATAAGTACATCTCAAGTTTCCATATTATTTAATCACTAATAAAAAATATGACTTTAATAGTGCTAAAAATGGCCTTTATCAGCACTAGAGAATATCTAACAACTGAAGAGAGATTAAAATTCATTGAATTTTATCAACACTAAAAAAGTACTGATAAATGGTTCCTTTATTATTGTTAAAAAAGCATTGATAAATGGTACCTTTATTAGTGCTTTTGTTAACACCGACAAAGGAACAATTTATCAATGTGTTTATTAATCACTAATAAAGAGTACCTTTAACATAAATTTTAAAATCACTGATAAAAGAAAAATTTATTAGTGCATTAAAAACTGATGATAATGTACACATTTATCAGTGCTTTTAAAAGCGTTAATAAAAGGTCACACTACAATGTGCTTTAACAACACATTGTAACACTAGTGCAATGTGATGTAACAATACACCTTAACACCAAAAACACCACCAGATATAAAAAAAATCAAGTACTGATACCAAATTTAAGATAAATTAAATTTACAGTACAAATTCAATAAAAAACACAATATATTAGACATTTTAGAAATTGGTTTACACAATTTCATAATTACAAATTATTACATATATTCAAAAACATCAATGTTAGTTTGTTTTTTGATCCTGACCCCAAATAATGTTATTTCTAAATAAACCATGCCTTATTGATAAAAATAACACACCTGTATAAGAAAACAATTCTTTTGTAAGTAATAATATTATTAAATAATTAATATAAAGTGTTAATTTTAAACTAAACATCCAGTCATACCGGGAACACTATGTATCAGATTGAGTTGTGGTTTGTTATTACACATAACACAATTTCTTATTCATATTAAAGCATTATCCATGTAAAAATTAATTAAACAATTATAAGAAACATCCCCATGGGCACAACCTAGTGGTTTCCTAAGTGACATTTTTTCAACTAAAATGTCGATTTTAAACTGATAACAGACACTTTGAGTCATACCGGGCACATCATGCATTGGATTAAGGTGAGGATGGTTATTACACACAAAAAATTACTTTTTTTATTATTTATACAAAGTATGAAAAAAATTTATTTTATTGATTTCTAGTAGGTCAGTTGTCCATTTTACTAAAATTAATGTCAATTTTAAATAAAAAAGGCGTAATTGGAGTCATACCGGTCACACCATGTTTCAGATTGAGACACAACCAGTTTTTACATTTATCACATGACTTAGAAATAATTTTCCTATAGTATCAAAACAATCTAGATGCCTTTGACTGGTTTTGATTAGGCTAGTTTTCCATTTTACTAAAATTGATGTCAATTTTAAATAAAAAGACATAATTGGAGTCATACCTATTACACTATGTTCCAAATTATGGTGCGGTTGATTATTACACTTATAAAATAAATTATGTATCATTTTACTAAAGTATCAAAAAAATACTAATGCATTTTCTCAGTTTTGAGTACGTCACATGACTTTTTTACTAAAATGTCATTTTAAACTAGAAACACACACTTTGACTCATACCAATCACATCATGTATTAGTTTTGATGTGAGACATATTCCTTGACTTAAAAAATTACTTATGAATTATTTTACTAAATTATCAAGAAAATTAGAGTGAATTTGATCAGTTTTTAGTGAGTGATAGTTTTTTGACTAAAATATTGATTTTAAACTGATAAGAGACACTTTGAGTCATACCGGGAACATTGAGTATCCAATTAAGGTTCAAATAATTCATAAAAATCAAAAATTACTAATGGATCATTTTATTAGAGTATAAAAATAATTCGAATATGTTTGCTTAGTTTTGAGTAGTTTAGTTGTACATTTTACTAAAATTGATGTCAATTTTACATAAAAAGACACACTAGAGGTCATACTGGTAACACTGTGCATTATATTGAAGTGAGGACAATTTCAATATGTCTTAAATGACTTATGGATAATTTTATTGAAGTATCAAAACAATCTTAATGAATTTTCTTGGTTTTGAGTAAGTCACTTGTCTTTTTTATAAAAATGTCATTTTAAACTGGAAACACACACTTTGACTCATATCGATCACATCATGTATCAGTTTGATGTGATACTAATCCCCACACATTAAAAATGTCTTATGAATTATTTCCTTAAATTATCAAAAAAACTGAGTGCGTTCAATACATTCTTAGTGAGTGATAGTTTTTGATCTAAAATGTAGATTTTAAACTGATAACAAACACTTTGAGTCATACCGAGCACGAAGTTTATCATATTGAGGTGAAGATGAATTCTACACATCAAAAATTACTTTTGGATCATTTATATATATTATAAAAACAACCTGAATGAATTTTCTCAGTTTTGAGTAGGTCTATTGTCCGTTTTACTAAATTAATGTCAATTTTAAATAGAAAGATGCACTTGAGGTCATACCATTCACACCGTGAGTTAGATTGACGTTCGACCAATTCATACACTTTTAAAATGACTTATGGATCATATTAATAAAGTATAAAAACAATCCATATGTGTTTTCTTGATTTTTAGTATGTCACTTATCTTTTTTACTAAAAAGTTATTTTAAACTGGAAACACAAAATTTGACTCACACCGATCACTTTGCGTATCAGTTTGATGTGAGACCAATTCCTAGACATAAAAAATGAATTATGAATATTTTTAAATAATTATCAAGAAAATATGAGCATATTTGATTGGTTTTTAGAGAGTGATAGTTTTTGATCTAAAATATCGATTTTAAACCAATAACAGACACGTTGAGTCATATTGGGCACATCATGTATCAAATTTAGGTGAGGATGATTCCCAAACATCAAAATTGACTTATGGATCATTTATGTAAAGTATCAAAACAATAAAAAAAAATTCTTGGTTTTTAGTAGGTTGGTTTTCTATTTTACTAAAATTGATGTAAATTTTAAATAAAAAATGCAGTTGAGGTCATACCGGTCACAACATTGATAAAATTGATGTCCAGACAATTAATACACATATCAATTGACTTATGGATATTTTTCCTAAAGTATGAATACAGTATGAAATCATTTTATCAATTTTGAGTATATAACTTATCCCCTTTACAAAAATGTCATTTTAAATTGAAAACACACACTTTTACTCAAACCGATCACATCGTGTATCGGTTTGATGTGAGACAAATTATTATACATCAAAGATGAATTATGAATAATTTTAATAAATTATTAATAAAATATTATCATGTTTTATTGTTTTTTAGTGATTGATAATTTTTTATCTAAAATTTTGATTTTAAACAGATAGCGGATACTTTGAGTCATACCAGGCACATTGTGTATCAGATTGATGTGAGACTAATTCATAAAAATAAAAAAATGTATTTTGGATTGTTTTATTAAAGTATAAAAACAATATGAATATATTTGATCAGTTTTGAGTATGTTAGTATTATTTTTTACTGAAATTAATTTCAATTTTAAATAAAAATAAGCTCTTGGAGTTATACCGGTGACAACGTGTGTCATATTGAGGTACAGATGATTCGTACACATCCTAAAGTCTCATAAAAATCATAACTTCTAATGTTACAATAATTTCTATTATCATTATTTTTCAATCTACCAACAATACATACTGAGTCGATGTTCTTAGATGAAAAAAATTTCTCATAGTTTAAATCCAAAAGAGTATAGGAACCTCATTTTCCCATTATATAATAATAAGTCACTATAATGATGGAATGAGATTCCTGTACTCTTCTATATTTCAAATAGAAAGGTTTTTTTGATAAGAACATCGAGTCAATATGAATTACTAAATGATCCATAAAAAAATTAAATAAGTATTAGATAAAAATGATAAGAAAATTAGCTTAAAAACAATAGATAAAATGATGAAAAAATTAATTAAATAATTAGAAGGGATTCACCTTTTCATGATGGCTATATGAATTCTTGACACATTTCCATGTTTTCAATATCTTAGTTGTAGGCTTCAAGTCCAATCTCTTTCGAACATGAGAATCTTCAAAAAAACTTCCCAAATATGAACAAAAGAACCCAAATATATAATAAAATAATTATTATATAAGTAATAATAAAAATAAATAAATAAAATATAAATACAAAACAATAAATTAATTCTATATGGATAATGATTTTACTATGAAAAAATCAATATTATTTATGTGATTGAGAAGATACATCATCATTTATCTTCATATAAAGGCATTACATATGGACATAAATCTTCTAAAATTAAGAAAATATACAAGGAATAATGAAAATTAAATCAGCATTCCATTGTTTAGTTTTTATATAAAATAGAGAATGTATATCATGAAAATACCTGTACATCCTTCCAAAGGGTTTCTTTCATTATAGTTTTTTATTTTGATGGATTAGAAATATAATCATGTGTAAAAGTAATTTTTTGTATGATTAGTCAAATACTTAATTTATATTATGTTAATGTAGTAGAGAAAATATAATATTATGATAAAAAACATAGTACATTAAAAAAATACCTTATCATTGTAATCTATCTCTCTTTTTTAAGGTTTTAGGGATTTGGTTCCTCTATCAAGAATCAAAATCCCCTCTTTGTGGTCCCCTCTAATGTAAAATACATTGTATACATTTGGATCAGCATGAACTAATTGTGATATCCCAATGAAAGGGTCATCCTCGATTGAATTTTCATCCGACTTGACATTTTTTTAGTCGCCAGTAGGATAATCAACCAATTCTTGTTTTTTGGATCTGGGATATAAAATACTTGCACAACTTGTGATTCTATTATGAATGGATAATATTTCCCCCCTACCATTCAGTAATTCACCTTCACAAAGCACATTTCATCAACTTTTGTTGCACTGATATTATCAATCCATTTGCAATAGAAAATTAGAACATTAAATGATGTATAATCCAACTTTTATATCTACCGATAATGCCAAAATATGACATATTTTCATAAATTGGATTTCTATCCTTGGAACTAGATATGTGAATCTCTTCAACCCCAAGCATAGCACCACTTTTTTTCATCATACTAAAATCATCATGTTCTTTTGTATATAATGTATAACCATTGATTACAAAACTAGTGTAAGATATAAAATTTTCATTCTGTCCCCTAACTAGCCATTGAAGTTGTTCAAAAATTAAATTTTGATGTTTAAATAACTCCTTATAAATTTTATCTCATAACCATGCTATAAAATATTGATTATGTATATCTGTTATCCACATTTCTTCCCTTGATGGATTCAAATCTCTAATAATTTATTTTTGGGATTCAATTTATGGATCAACATATTCACTATTATGTAAAATTTAAATGTGTGCTTACTCCTGATTTTCAAGGTAATTGTAATAACATCCCTTTAAGAAACCCCTTCAACTATAAGGCAATCATTGTAGTGAGACTTTGCGAGATTGATGTTGTCAACTTCTGATAGGTAATCGATATAGAATTCAATAGCTTATTCAACAATATATCGTTCTGCAATACAACCTATTAGACAACTTCGATTACTGAAATGCCCTTTCAAAATATACATATACCATTCAATGGGGTACATCCATCTGTAATAGATAGGAACACCTAGTTGAACCTCTCTAACTAAGTGAACAATCAGGTGGACCATTATATCAAAGAATGATTGTAAGAAGAACATTTATAATTCACATAATATGACTGTAACCTCCTTATTCATGATGGGAAACTTCTCTACGACTATAACATTACTACATATATATTTGAAAAAGAAGTAGATTCTGGTTAATATATGTCATACATTTTTAGGCTGAATACAATTGAAAGTAACATGCATCAAATCTTGCTTCAAAACCCGACAGTCATGTGGTTTTAGTTCTTGTAACTTCAAATTAGTCATTAACTTGACATTCTTGATATTTGATAAATACCCATGTAGAAATTTTACACTATTAAGGAGAAGGAAAATTTTCATTTTTTCTATCTAGATAGAGTGAAAGCTACTGGAGTAAGAAAAGTATACCTTTTACCCTTCACCGATGTAAACTCTTCCCTCATCCCCATTTAAATCAAGTCCAAACTAGCCTTGATTTTATCTTTCGTTTTTCTAGGAACATTTAGTAACATGCAAATGACACTATAATTTTTTTTCTATATATATTTCATTAATAAAATGTCTGAGATAAAAAAATTTCAATACAGTAATTAAAAGAAAATTTATCTATTCTTTGAACCTGATTTTATAAGGTTTTTTGAAAATAGTTTATCAAAAATATTGTCAATATCTTTTACTTTATTTTATAGTTGATCACCCATTATGGGAGATTATGTTTTAAATTGTTCTATATTACCATTGAATATTTTTATCAAAGTTAGTTATTTATGCCATCAAGGTAAAAATCTCCGATGTCCTAAAAAAATGTCTTCAAGGAATGTTTCAACTGATCTGGGTATATATGTTTTTTACAAATGGGATACCCCAACAATCCTCTAATGCTATAGATTGATAAATTTCCATATGCGGGGATGTCATTTATCATCCCATAAAAAATGGAACTCAATACGAATTCTTCACTTATATGATCATCATAAATTGTACCACCTGAATCCCACATAAATTTCATATATTTGATCAATGGATCCAAATAGATATCAATATCATTATTAGGTTACTTTGGTCTATATATAAGCAGAGAAAATACAATGTATTTGCACTTCATATATAACAAATGTGACAAGTTATAATTTACTAAAATGAAGGGCCATGTATTTTGAGTACTAATATGTAAACCAAAAGGATTTATTCCATGTGTATATAATAAAATATAGAATTTTCTTGGTTGATTTCCAAATTCAGGATACTCGTAATCAATTTTCTTCCACTGAGGAGAATCTGCTGGATGAATCTGGTTCCCATATTTAATCATTGTATCTGCATTCCATGTCAATTGTCTCATGGTTTCCTAACATCCATATAATATTCTGAAATGTTTAATTATAGAAATGTACCATACAAATTTATAAGGACTTGATTCATTTTTCCTGTATCAATATGCGCCACACTTAGGAAATTTTATGAGTGATTCATAATCCTTGAGAAACAATATGAAATCATTTGGAAAAGCATGTATTTTTTAGAGATGATACCCATTTAACATAAAATTTGTTTATCATTATATGTTTGACATGGCAGTTCATTTTATTTTGGTAACATATCATCCAAGAGACCAAGTAGTTCTGTAAAGATGGTGTCACTCCATCCGCTGCTAGCTTTCAAATTATATAACTTGAATATAACTGATAATGTTGTTTATTTAGTACAAATGGTATAAAATGGTCTCTTATCACAACTATTTAACTTCTAAAACAACATTGGATAATCATGAAGGTCATCTTCAATTTTCATTGTTATTTTTTCCATGGGATCTCTATCATCATTTACACTAGTATTCATATCAAATGATCCATAAACAATGGTATCATCCCAATCGGTGTCCATATTTAATTTTTCCCCATGTTTAGTCTAAAATTAAGAGATATAATATATTCCGTGAGAAATAAAACTTTCTTCCAACTCTTCCAGAAATTTTTTTCTTGAATAACAAAAAATTAAACAGAAACAATGGATTTGAGAAGGGTCGCATGCATGCTCTCTTGAAAACTTAATGAACTCTTTAACTCCATCTTCATACTATTTTGGAAAATTATTAGTGTGGATCAATTTTCAATTCATATACATCCTATTGGGTTCATAAAATATAAATTTTGTTTAATAAATAAATAAATACACATAATATATTCAGTATCAAATGTTACTGTTATAGATAATTCTAATAAGGGAACCCCAACATTTGATTGTTTCAAATAATTTATGCATGCTTTGAAGAAAATGAGTAATTGAATTTAAGAAAATAATTACTCCACTATAGAAGGTTTTTTCTTTTGAATTAATTCAAAGGTGATAGTTATAGACAAATATAATCCTCATCAACACATATCTTGAACATCTCTCATTTAATTTTGTTATTTGAAACACATCCTCCATCTCTTGTGGACAAGCACCTATGATGCTTGAAATAATGTAATAATTAGTCATCCATGGGATGACTAATTATCAATGTAGTACAAGAAAAAATAAAAAGATGGAGTATTGTTGTCAAGCAACAAATTACAATAATAACTATTCAGGATATTAAGTTGATGAGGATGAAAATTTTCTATAAAAGAGATGGGGATGAGCCTCAAGCAACAAATTTCAATAATAAGTTTTGTTTGACACAAATCAAGAATTTATTAAATACCATAAACAAATGAAAATATAATATATGAAATAAAAGAGTAATAAGAAACCCAAATATGATAAACAAGAATAATAAACTCTCATTCAATCAACTAGAAGATATAAAAACATATTGATAAAATATTTTAATATATAAAGAGTTATTTCATATACATGGATGGTAATTAAATATTACTAGGGGTGTAACCAATATATGTATCCCTAAAATGATCAATACCTAAAAATAATTTCTAATATATAGAATTTGATAACTTTTATCCTATTTTTTAGAACATGTGACATAACTACCTAAGGAGTTATTACATTTAATATTAATGATATATCAAATATTCGAAAACATATCAATACTATTGGGATGTCATATCACCACACCTACCTATCCCAAGGATTTGGGGGAGGTCATCACATCGGATATACCCATTTGAAGGAAGGGAGGCTATCTAATACACATTGCACCATATCCTTGAGATTCTAGGGAGCTCCATAAAGAAGTTGTCATAAAGCAATAATACACGTCAATAAGATAGATAAAAAAGGGGTAAAAACACACCAAAACTTGCAACATATATCCCATACACACTAGCCTCTACTGAGACTGAACGAATCCTATGAGGTCACATTCTAAGTGGAATACCTTTACTTCACTCAAAAATATAAGTGGAATCAGAAAATTAACAGATCAATAAAACATAACTCAACATCTAATGTCTCTACTACAAAAATTTAAAAAATAACTAGTCAGTTTAATATTCCATGAAGTAGCCTCATAGGCTACAATACCACCATCATGGAAATTGATAAATAAAAATTTTTATAGAAGATATAAAATGGTATGGGACATCAACTATATTGTTAATTCCAATATTTAACCAATGAAAATAAAGCATGATTCATCCATAATTTCACATAAATAAAATAGTAGATAAAAAATCCACTACATTATTTCACACCTAAAGTTGATAAGGAAGAGGATGCTCATATGGCCTGAGAGTGAAGCTTGGAAGGCATAGAGAATAAGTGTTTCACACTCTAAATATTACAAGCGTCAAAATCGATGATCTCCAAGACTGAATCTCCAAAATGGTTATCTCACCACACTCATAGTTGAAAAAAAAACACTCACCATGACCAGAACCATTGATGTTTTACACCATGAGTACCATAAAATAAAGCAGAGAAAGACATACATTCGAAAGAAATTAGAGAAAGTCTTAAAATCGAGTCTTGGATTTGTTTAGACCTTAAATCATTCAATCCTGGAATTTGAGCCCTAGATTTGTTTTAGATTTTATTCAAGCCTTGATTCGCGCTTTGATTAACTAAGGAGGATCACCGGTAGTGGGTGGATTCCATGGAAATGTTATGATATCACAACAGGTCCACGATTGGTTAGGGGTTTTAAAATATATCAGGACACTTTTATCAACACATTTTTAGTGATGACAAATGTCTATATTTTTCAATTGCAAGAAAAGCACTAATAAATAATCCTTTTATTAGCACTTATTACTTAAGCTCTGATAAAATATTTACAATTATAATTATAAATAATTTTTTTTGTAAATATATATATTTAATAAATATATATAAATATTGATATAATAAATATATTTCTATTTAAACATATTTATTATAATTTTATAATTATATATTTATAATTATATATATGTATTTAATAAATAAATATAAATATAAATATAGTAAAAATTTTCATTATTTAAGTAGATTTATTATAAATTTAATAAATAATTAAATATATATAATTATTGATTTTTAATTATATAAATACTTAAAAAAATATTTATTTATTTATAAATATAAATATATAAATGTATTAATATGGTATATGTATATTTATAAATATATTTATTTATAAATATTTAATACAAATATATATGTTTATAAATATTTGTTTACAAACATATTTTTAACATTATTAATGAATATCTAATATTAAGTGCATGCATGTTAAAAATGAGTGAAATTGAATAAATTCAAAATTAGTAAAATTTAACAATATTTAAAAAATTGACAAGTTTTTTGTCCATGTGTTGTATATAAAAATTCATTAATTACGTATATGTGAAATAAATACAACAAACATTTGATCAATGTTAAATTGAAAAATCAAATGACATTCAATTATGTCCATTACCTATGCAATTAGTCAATATTTTTAATTTATATTATTTTATAATTATAAACCATTATTAACTAAATATATGACTACTTCATTTTTCATATATCAATATATTTAATACTTACTATTTATTAGTATTTATAACTTCTATATATTATAATCAATTTATTCGTTTTTATAAATAATTATTTAATTAATAAAATTTGTATAATTTTTTAATAAACATGTTTTTAATTTTTTTAATTACTTAAATTAATTTGGACTTTTATTAGTGCTAAAAATAAGCAACTAATAAAAGGTACCTTTTATCAGTGCTAAAAAAAGCACTAATAAAAGCTAAAATTTATCATTACTTTTTTAGCCCTGATAAAGATTCCATTTATCAGCAATTTTTGAAAGTAATGATAAAGACTAATTCCATTAAAAACCTGTTTTGTAGTATTGATTGGAGAAAATCATCTTGTAATTATAGGCATGGAGTATATATGATGATATGTAGTGTTTTTTATCATGATAGTCATACAGTTTTAAGTGATGAATAACGAACAAGTTTACACATCCCACATGACTGCTCGTAGGGTGTCATTAATTTCTTACAAGGCTATAAAAATTTAATAATTTATAAACATTAAAAAAATATTAAAAATATAGTACTTGGAAATTTAGTGTGTCGAACCCAAATGGACGGTCTGTATGTTCTAAATTAATTAGCAAAACTAAAATAGTTATTTTTTTGGGTTGTTTGAAGAAAAAAAGAAATTAAAGCAAGGATTGGGTTTGATTATAAATAGAGAGGCATTCTAGGTTTAGTGAATTTAGTTTCGTGTGATAGATATTAAATTGATAATGATTTTATTCAGGTTTAGTGTCATAATTTTCTCATCAGGGATCCTTGGTCTTGGTACGCTACCCTAATCTTATGGTTTAACCATTGGAATGATCATATACTAATTGTAATAAAAATTATAGGGAATCCAAAATCCTATTTAAGGATAACTAACAAAGATTTCATAATGGATATACACAAAATAGGCTAATTAATTGAGGTAATGAAATGATAATACTCAGAATGTGGCAATGGTCATGCAATACGAAAAAAAGATGAATTGTAATTGATAAAATGGGTTACATTAATATAAATCATGAATAATAAAAAGAAAAAAAATCCCTAACATCATATTACCCTAAAATCAAATCACCTGACACAAAGGAAACAACTCGCCCATGCTGGGAATCATGTGAACAAGCATCATGGGTACCGAGGAAGAATGAAGATGAATAATGATGATGAAGTAGGGCTCCAGATACTCAATTCTTGAGTGCGTATCATTCGTACGACATTGTTGTGCCTCCTTTGGTTGTGGATGTCCACTTATGTGGAGTTTAGGGGATATTTTATAAGAAATCCTATAAAAACCTCAACTACGTAGCATTGATTTTTCTATTTCTCGATGGCGTCATGATGTGTAATGTTTTACACGTAGTGTAATCTCTTTAATTTTAATAGTGTGGAAAGATGACATGAATTTTGACATAAGTCTGACATGATGAATTTCAAATCATGTAATTGAAATACTAGACATGTAAATTTTCTGAATCTAGTTTTACAGCTCCACAAAATCCTAAAAAATATGGCGACACACTGCTTTTCTTCGCTCGTGGTGTGAAGTGTCTTTTTTCTCTAAAATTTTCCTCTTTTATCTCATTTTCCAAAGATAAGATATATCCTACTATAAATCATAAAAAAAGTCAAACATTACAAATATTGGATAGATTAATCAATACATTAAAATACCCTAAAATATATGTATGAAATAAAGATATCAAATTCCCCCACACTTGAATTCATACTTTTTTCTCAAGGTTGAAATATCAATGTATTAAAAAGGACATTTACCTTACCATTCTTCAAATTCAATTTGAACAAAAACAATTTATAAAATGGGAAATCAAATGTTTGACCATCACATGTAGAAAATTTTATCAAAACCACATTTTTCAAATATACTCTTCAATAATTTATTTTATTTTTCTTCTTTTGAAATACCCAAGTTTCTTCATTAATCTATTTTCATTTTTCAATTCATTATTAATGTGCATACAATTTTCAATTTACCTCACTTTAATTTTTCCAATCATTATCATGGTACAAATATAAATAGTATTCAGTACATACCTAGAAAATATTTCACTTACCATAGGCTTTCAAGGAATTTAATACCTTCACCATGTAAATATAAAGATCACAATTAATCCTTAGGGATTCACCATTAAGGATAAAAAGACTATGGATATTCTGGATTGGTTAGTAAATGATATAAAAATTCAAATATCAAAAAGGAGTTTCAATTCTAAATAACTTTTCATGATATTAATAGATAAGATCAATGAAAATATCCCTTTATAGATATCATCTCACTCCCAACGAAATGATCAATGTGGGCTCATGATAAATGTAAGCACAATGAATTATTTTACCTCTCTTTCTCTTTTTTATTCATTTTTTATTTTTTTATTCTCTTTGAAAAGCTATGATTAAGACAAATCTCACATCCAACACCAAACCACATATTATCAAAAGATCTTCAGTCTCAAAAATGGTGATTTTTTTATCCTCCCATGTCTCAAACCAATTTTTTTCAAAAAAAATTCAAATGTGTTTTTTAAAAAGGGAGGTGAATAATAAAATACAATTAATGATTTCATGGACTCTCCTCATATCATAATGCAGAATACCTCTTCAAAATATCCTTAAGGATGTATATCATGGTAGACCCTATAATGTTTCACCTCCACAATTATTATTTTAACTATCATGGCATTCATTTAGATGAAGGTAGGAATGGATAATATAGGGTTGTAACATGGATCATTATGTAACAAGGTTGTTCATGGATTCTATGGGCTTAAAAATGATTAGTGTAAGGCAGGTCCAAGGATTAAGGGTTAAAAAAAGAATGCCTCAATCATTTTAATAGTGACTCTGTTCATTCATAGCTTCAATAAGATGAAAAGAAAGTTCTAGGGGAAAAAATTCCTTAGTTTATTAGGAAATATACAAAAGAAATAATAGAAAATATTAGGCTTAGCGGATGTCTCGGTAATGAGACAAATTGTTGGAACAACCACTCATGACATTGCATACGAATAATTAAATCAATTAATGTAAATATCATAAATTTAAAACATAGACAAATCTTATAAATGTTTCATTTACAATGATCAATATGTTCCTAAAATAATGATTTTATAAACCCTAATCCTCATCATTATCTTTACTAATTATTTTTCCCATTTTCTTATTCAAATTTATTGACAAACAAATCTATATTCATAGAATGGTAATTATCTTGGGTAGTTTATGTCTACTTTCTCAGATGATTAAAGTAATAATAAAATGAATGTATATATGTAATTGAAAGTTAATTCTCTTAAATAATTATAATTTAGAGAATTCAATAGAAAATTAAAAAATTTAAATGCTTACTCCCCTTTCAAATTGAAACTTTAAACTTTGTTGTACATTTTTTTCATTCACCTTTTCATGACATGTAAATTCCATTCACAATGTGTGATTTATCTGTAGATTCTTATACAAATACTTTCTTCAACCTGTTGTCTACCTTTTATTTTCCTACACAAATAATAATACACAAGTGAAATAATAGACCATAACAATGAAATTTAAAAAAATATGGACAATTTATTTCTCATAAAAATATAAAATAAATAAAGAAAAATACTAAAAACTTAGGTTTCATCCTAAAAGATCATTTGTTTAATGTCACTGGCTCGACCTTAACTCATTCATCTCTAGGTGGTTAATGGTAGGAAAGAGGTTGCCTTATCTGAATCAATAAAGTGTCAAAGCCCTAATTCCTCCATATAGATGGTTCCTCTCTCTTTATCTGAAACTAATTTCACTCTTCCTTTAGTGAACACTTCATAAATATATATGGGCACAATCTAGATATTCTTATCCCTTCTTGAAAAATCGAAAGGAATTTCAATAACTGTCCAAACATGTTCTCCTTATTTGAATTATTTTGGAATTAATGTTCTTCCAATATCTTCATCTTTTTATTGAACTTTCTTACCCTTCTTTAGCTTTTTCATACTTTCTTTACCACTCTATAAAAAAATTACTTCATCTCTTCTTCCATGGACAATAATATCCTCTTATTTTAGATTACTATATCTTGACCAATCATCAACTGTTTTTTCTAATTTATATATTTCTCAGTGAAAATTGAATTTCACCTCTAATCCTCCAACTCTTAAACTCAGTTGTCCACTGTGAATAGAAAAAAGTTCCCTTACTGTATCTAGTAATAGTCCTCCCAATATTGTTGGAATATTATCTTCATACTTTTCCATCACTATAAAATCTACCAAAAAATATAATGTGTGTAATTTGATGATGATATATTCAAGTATCCTTCGAGGATGTATCACTGTTGTATCATCTAGTTGAAGTATAACTCAAGTTGGTTGCATCTCTCTCAATTCTAGGATCTTGAATGTTTCATATGGAATTATATTTACATTGAAATATAAATCACATAAATAACTACCAAAATCATTATAACCAAGAGTAGTTGGAATGGAAAAACTACTTGGATCACTCTAATTATTTGTTAGGATGCTCAAAAATACTCTTGAGCTTTCTCCTGCCAGGGAAATAGTGGTCAATTCTTCAAGATTCATTTTTTGTCATCAAATCCTTTAAGAACTTTTCATAGAAATATATGTTTGTGATTGGTTCAGAAAATGTGATGATGATGTGCATATTTTTGAACATCTCTAAAAACTTTTATTTTCTTTCATAAATCTTCACCTGCTTGGTCCAATCTAGAAATTGCAGTAGAGTTTGGTACGATGGAGGTGCTTCATATTCATTATGTTCATAAGCTTTTTGGTGGTTTTATTTAATCACTCCCCCTAGTTGTTGTCTATTATTTCTGGGAAATTCTATACAACTTACTAAGGTATTATTTCCACTTTGAAGAAATATATATTTCACATCTTCTTGAGGATGCTGTTCTGGGAATCTAGGAATTTCTCCCCAATGCATTTCTCTATGTTTCTCAGTAATATGATTGACCTAACATTATACATTCCTCATTGCAGATTTTTGGTTTTGTGAGTCATTTTCTAAATCTTCAATTTTAGTTCCCTGATCCCTTGAATATTCTTTCAACTCTTTAAGTGCATATATTGTGGTGTTTATAAATGTTTTACAGGTATCCTCTAGTGAATGGATTTTACTAGTCAGTTTTGGACCTTGATTTTGAGGTTGAAAACCTTATTTTCTTAGCTAAAATCCCTAGCATTGATTTTTATTCGATTTTTGTAGTTGTTGTGGACTCTATCCCATCACATAATTTTGATTATTATAATTTAAATAATTCACATCTTAGTAATAAATACCTTGAATATTTTGGTTGGCCATCATTACATCAAGTTTCCTTGACATGAAATTCATTTGGGTGGTATCCCAGTTATTGTCTACCATGGGAACTCCTTGTTTTCACAGTTCTTCTAGCATCCATTGAAAATGGTTGCTGGATATCCCATCCAATAACTCACAACTCTCCTATTATGAATTTCTTATAAGTGATCCTCCTACACCAACATCATCTATCGAATGATTTCCCTACAATAATCCTCTTTATAAAGTTTTAATTAATAACCAAATTTTGATTCCATAGTGAGGAAATTATCTTATTAAAACATTGAATCATTCCCATGAACTATATAATGATTCTTCACTAATTTTTTCAAAACTTAAAATACTTACTCGAAAATCCATTGATTTTGAGGGCGATAAAAACCTTGTTAAAAATTTTCTTACCAGATCCTCCCATGTGGTGATTGAATGCAAAGGAATAATTTGGATCCACTCCTGTGATTTTTTCCTTTAATGAGAATATGAAGTGGTGTAGTCTTATAGTGTCATTTGTGATGTTCTAAAATTGGAACATGTCATAGATTTCCAAGAAACGTTTAAGGTGTAAGTTGAGGTCTTCATGAGGGAGCCCAATGAATTGTAGTGAAAGTGTGATCATTTGAATGACTACCATCTTGATATGGAAATTTTGAGTAGTTCTATGGGGTATGATAATTCTTGTATTGACCCCCCATGTTCAAGGGTTTTTTTATAGTTGATCAGTTCTTTCCCCTTGGATTTCTTCCTTAGACCTGTGGTCCTTGTCTTTGGCCCAACTCATGGCCATCCTATTGAAATTGGTCTCTACCATACATGATATTATTTTCCTATAGGGAATATTCCATTTCCTTTATTTTCTTTCATAATGTCTTCTCCAGCTCTAGTTCAAATGCAATACCTTTAATTTTATCTTTCTCATGAGTAGAGTAGTCATGCAATGAATTATTACCTGAAACCATAACATGGAATGACCAAGCATAAAACAATAATTTTTTTTTCAAGATTCTTAATTAACTTAATCATAATGGAAACCATATCTATAAATGACACAAAAAATTTGACATCCCAAAGGACTGTCATTAATTTCATATTGGGATACAAAAATTTAATATTTAATAAAACTCAGAAAAAATTCTAAAAATATAGTACTTGGAAAGTCTAAGTGTCGAACCCACAAGGTTGATTCTTATGTTCTAAATTATTTAAAAAAATTTAAATTGATTTTTTTGGTTTTTTTTAAGAATGAAATAAAGTGCAATAAATACTAGGTTTGAGTATCAAGAGATAAGAATGCTGGTTCAGTGATTTTAGGTTTGGGCGATAAGGATTTAATTGATAATGAATTTATTTTGGTTTTGTATTAGAATTGGGTTAACGGAGATCCTTGGTATGGGTACCCAACACTAATACTATGATTGCACCATTGGAATGGTCATATAATAAATGAAATCACAAAACTAGGCAACCCAAAACCCTATTTAAATATAACTAACCAAAATTATATAATGGTTATACAAAAAATAGGAAAATTAATCGATGAAATGAAATGATAATCCTCATAACGAAGAAATTGTCCTGCAATAGGAAAAGAAGATGAATTGTAATTGATAAAATGAATTATAGTAATCCAAAACATGAATAATAAAAATTAACAATCCCTAACCGAACACCCCCCAACAATCAAATCACTCAGCACAAAATAAACAACTCGCTCATGCTAGGCATGAAGAGAATGAGTGGAATGTTTACTCGAGGAAGAATGGTGGAAAATCAGATCTCTATATATTTACCCCGTGCATGTGTCTTGTTAGTGAGGTGTTTATCCACCTCCTCTAGTTATAGATGTTCAATTCTGTGTGGCCAAGTGTCTATTTTATAATAAATCCCTTCAAACCCTCAACCACATAACATTCAATTTTTTTCCTGATGGTGTCACGACATGTAAAATTTTACACATTGGGTAATCTCTTTAATTTTCAAAATGTGGAAAGAATACATGAAATTATACATATGTATTCCTTATTTAATTTTACATTTTGTAATTTAAATACATGTCATGTAAATGTTCTACTTCCAGTTTTCCAGCTTCGCTGCATCCTCAAAAATCCGGTGCCGCACCTCTTCTCTTCGTTCATGTTGCGAAGTGTCTTTTAGCTCTAATATTTGCCTCTTTTCTTCTTCTTTTTTAAAGATAAGGTTTATCCTTCCATAAATTATAAAACAAGTCAAACAGTCCAAATATTAGAAAGACTAATCATTTAAATACACAAATCAATTTATTAAAACACCCTAAAATATATGCATAAAATACAGATATCACCACATTAAAACTTCTATAGGTTGGGGATTTCCTTATAAACCTTATTGCTTTAGAAAAAATTTGGAAAGATACCTTAAGACCCTCACTAGTCCAAGAAGTCACTATGCCACCCCACACATATTCCTGTTCACTTTTTTCTCCTATTCCACCCTATATACATGATTTTTTTCACCCTATATCCCCTTTTGGTTAGATCACCTTTGAGCTTAGTTTTGTAGTGTCTTTGGAATAACGTAACTACTCAAGTGCTTGGTTGGCCTAGAGTTGGCCAAATTTTGTAGCATTCCCTATTAATATTTCAATTTTTTTAAAAAACAAAGTAATTATAAATAATACAGAAACCAAACTTCTCATTTCCTTCATTTCTTTTATCCTTATGAACTTCATGAAATCATATAGACATGAGAATGTTCACCATATATTCTCCATGAAAATTCAAATATTCAAGCATTGTTTTCCATTAATATAATTTAATTAAACCCAAATTACAAAGGTAATAAATTTTACCTTTTAATATGTGTAACAAGAATTAACCACAAAAACAAACTAATGTGATAGTATTTATGAATATTTATTCTCTTAGAACAAAAGACACCTTCTTGGGGATGCTTCTTCACAACTTTCTTGGGTTATTGAACCAAAATTATAAGCAAATTTTCTTCACTTATTAATGAACACAATGAAATTTACACTATATGAATATCAAAATCGATGAAAAAAATACAACTCATACAAAGTGGGATAAAATATACCATCCACCAGCACTCACAAAATGTCACGATACTATAGGTTGTGCATCTATCCACCAACACTCACACAGTGTTATGATACTCTCTTCTTTAGTGATCCCGCCCTCTTAGTTTTTATCCCTAGGTTATCCTACACTATTTTAATGGAAAAATTACTTGGGATAGAGATAGGGTCACACCTTTAATATCATACATTAATGAACCTATGTATTTCCTAATATGGTACCCACATCTTGTTAATAGTCTCACCCCATGTAAGAGGCTAGTTAAAGAACTTTCAGAACCACCCAAGGAGAGAAATGAAAAATCTTGGATCTCAATATATTCTCATAAGCATTACTCAAGGGGTGTTGGAGGCTAACCTAAGGATCAAATATCAAGTACAAGTAATGCGTCTATTCACCAGTGATCACACAATGTTACGATATTATCTATTTTGGGTATATGACCATCACAATTTTCATCCCCAATGCATCTAACCATATTTACATGATTAATGAATCATTATATAGACAGTGTTACACCCTTATTATCATTCATTCAAGAACCTCCCCATTCCCCAAAATGTGTCTCACATTTTTGTTAACATGGGCACCCTAAGATGGAGGCTGTTTAAGGCCCTGTCGCAAACACATGAGGGGAGTATTAAATAACCCTAGCTCCAAAAATGTTTAGGAGAATATTTTATCCCAACTAGGTTTAATACCTTGAGAGGGGGAGAATCAATGTATGAAATACTAAATCAACTGACCCTTTAGATCTTGTTTCAATGTTAAACAAATTTTTTTTCTCTCTCTTTGCTGCATTTATGTATAAACAGAAATTAAAGTATGCATGAGACACAACAATTTTACTTAGTTCAAAATCACTGGGATATATCCACAGAGTATACAATATCTATGTGATGATGTTCCAAATCCACTAAAAGAACACTTATATTTACAATGTTCAGAGTAAACTCAATGTCCCTCAAAGTTTATAGCCAATCACGATATGAAAGCTCACTACTCTCTCTAATGAAGTGTGCTCACTGCTTCTTCAGAAGATCCTATTTTGATTTCTTAAATAAATATGTTTTACACCTTATTTAATTTATCATTATGTTCCACTTTTATCCCCTCAATGAATACCCCTTTACTATAGAATTACTTGGAAACATCAATCTTTCGTTCACCCTTTGGGTTTCTTGTGTGAAACTTTATATAATTGTGTGCAACATTTGTGATTTGTAACCAACTCTATTTACATAGAAAACCTTTTGCGTAAAACTCTCTTTACATGCAACTCCTTTTTTCACACAAGTCTTATGTGATTAAAAGCCCTATATTTATCTAAGGGTCGAGCTGTTTAATGGGGGGGGGGGGTAACATTCTATTTATAGGCATTGCCGACCCTATGCAAAAGTTTATTTCTCACCAACCGCCTTGTGCCCAACATTTACTGCGATCATAGAAAACCATATTTGATGTCGCATTGGGTGATTAAGCATCTTTTGCGCATATCACTTCATATTTATTTCAAGGTTGTGAGTAACTCATCTTTCACGCAAAAAAAATATTTCACATGCTTCTTGCCTCTTATATATATATTTTTTGTGGTGAACCTCAAACATGCCTTTTATGCCACTTTCCAAACCATCTTTAATATTGCATGCTACTTCCTTTACCAGAAACACATTTATCCCTTCTCCAATTTTTGGAACAAAAAATTTGGAAAAGACTAGGAAATGAAACCTCCATTTATAAAAACTTTTAGTATCATCTCCAGAGCATCCATTCTTTTTTATTAGATCTTTTCAACATAGCTTGTCAACAATATATCTAGAACTCCACAACTGACCATAGAAACCCACTTTTTCAACAAACACAATCAACTCAAAAACATCGTAATGTTACAATGAGGGATTTTTCATAACATAATCGTATGTTAAACTCTATAATACCATGATACTTTATGTTTTATTAATTTAATTCTAGATTAATAATACCTTATGATTTTTAGCACAAAGATTCTAAGATATCATATAATACTATTGACCAAGAAGTCTATAGAATATCCTTAAATCATACATTATAATTGAAATAAACAGTAGCATGAATCCATATTTCATTACCTTAAGATATAGAACAATCATATTTTATAATTTTCTATGATTTAAAATGTTTTCATGCTTTATGATGTCCTATATCATTAAATAATATATAATCCTTTTTCATAATAAGTACACTGGGATTTAAGGTATATCTCCTTCAGGATTTGTGTGAAATTGTATTTCTATATTTAATAATCATTTCATAAATAATTTTACAAAACATTATTAAAATGAGTATCTTTTAGAACTTATATAATCCATTTATTATAAAGTATACTTGTTTTCCAACATAAAAAATTAAAAAACTCAAGTTTATTACCTTGATGTTTTGAGTAATAATTACTTATCATGAGTATTTTATATTGAGGTGTCTCTTAATTCCAATATCCTTTATGATATAATTAAATATCAAAATAATGAAACATTATTAGACTATATCAATGAGATAATATATTTTTCACACAATCTACATGAATATTTTGAAAATGGATATTATATGGTAAAGGATATACTCATTTTTGTGGAATAATATTATGGAAATATATGACCAATTGAATATGATCACACATTTTTATGGTTTCAAAATTAATCATGTTATTAATTATAATTCTATTATTTTTTAAATTACATTTAAATTAAAATTATAGAGGAAAAATATTACCAACTCAGATATTTTATGGATTATTTTATCAACATTTTATACAATAATTTTTATTTTATAAAAACAATAAAAAGGAAAACGGTTTACATAATATTGTGGAATAATCTATTTTATTCTCAAGATCTATCAAAAATTTGAGTTCCTAATTAAAAATTATAAAGGAATATCAAGTGGTATACCTCTATTTACTGAAGTTAAGATGATGATATAGAATAATTATATGTAGTTTTAGGCACTTAATATAATTAAATTATAAAATAAATAATAAAAAACCCCATCTAAGATCACGAGGATTGAAATTTATAGGTTAAAGTAAAACAATATTTTGGAAACTTATATTTTACTTATATGGATTCCTTATTAGGTGATTGATGAAAACCATATGCACTAACGAATAGATTTGTATATCCTCAAGAAATCCATTTTTTCTTTCTCAATTTCCCATTTATATTGAAAAATACAATTGAATACATCATTTGTAATTCATGAAAAGTTGACGTGTGTATCAAATTTTACTCACATAAACATTGATCATTCATTCCCTTAGTTTTACTCAATTGAGGTCTTAGATGACAAATCTTTTATATGGAAGGTCAAATTACATATTGGTTAAGAAATTCCATCTACTTGAAAATTATCCCACTTTACCATGCACAAGTTATCTTAATCTCAAAAATAGTGTATGATATGTATCAAAGTAATTATTTATATATTGAGAACCATGTTACCCTTTAAACTATCAATTAATGTATAGTATATATCCCAATAATACTAAATACACATAGATATAGAATTCCATTTTCTTTAATTAAAATTAATAAATATAAATATAAATTTTAACTTATGTCCCATGATTGGACTTCATATATTCATATTCTTTTATACTTTTGAAAATATTAACATATCATTACAAACTATGACTTCAATTATTGATAACATACAATGAGTAATTTAGAGTTTTACCTCCATATATTTAATTGTCACATCACATTCATAATATATATATATATATATATTATAATTTTTGTAATTGAAATTTATTGAAAAACATGATAAAATATATGTTCTTAATATTTAAACCTTATGAAAATATTTTGGAAACATATATTAAAAAAATCATATATACTAGAGATAATACACCATATATCTAATACCCAAATACTTTTCATGGTTATCATGATTTTTCTATGAAAATGTTTTTGTTAATATATTTATTATATTATCATTATTATATACTTAAGAAATATTTACATTTAACCTAGCAATATTTTTTAAATGAGGTGGTATCTTAGAATACTATGTCTGTAGTTTTGGTGAGATTGATGTTTTTTACCATGGGTGATAGATTCATTATTCCAACAAAGGATATGTATAGGATTAATCATGATATAAAAAATATATAGTTCAATAATGAAATTTATTATCCAAACAAATTACTTCACCACATTCGATGCTGAAATGTTTTCAATTTTTATTGTTTAATCAATCAAAGTTGACATCTTGTAACTCTTTGTACTCACTACTTCACTATTGAGGAATGACACAAACATTTAAGAAGATTTAAAATCATATTTTTCAGTTTAAAATATAGTGTAAATGGAATAATTTATAACTATCTTTACATCACTTCCAAATACAAGAAAGAATCATTAATAATTCTAGAGTACTTAAGGATATTCTTGATATTTACCTAGTGTTTATCACAAGGGTCTAACTAGTACTTAATTGTTATGATAAAATTTTATAGGATATTGAGTTGAGTAAGAAATATGACATATATGACCGACCTTATTATCAAATAATAAAATATAATATTCATGAGTTCCATTTCAAAATAAATAAAATTAAATTAAGACTTTATAAAACCATATCCATGAAATAACAATAAAAATATATTCTTTGAATTATTGATTTTAAAAAAATATAACATTTTAACAATATATGTGTTTTGGATTAGACTGAGAATCCATTTTATCGAATCTCTATTCATATACATATCCAATATATAGTCTATTTCTTCTATGCATTTCATTGAAAAATCTTTTCCCAACTAAGCCTTTATAGACACTGAAGCCTGAATTTTATTTTTTATGAATATTATTTTATACACATCTAAGACCAATAACAAAATGAACATGATCAAACTAACCCTATTATATACATAATATTCATCTTCATTATTTAGGAAATGAAATTATTTGATTACATTATGGGAATGAATTTTTTAAATTCAAGATACTTTATAATGTCTATTTCAAAGAGACTTTCTACTTCTGAGATGGATTAACACAAACCTATAGTGTCCTACCCTGATGAATATAGTATAACAACTAGAATATTGGATTAATAAAAATTATTAGGGGTCAATTTCTATCATTTCTGATATTTTAAATATAAAAATATTTTCTACCAAAAATATTGTATGACCCTTCCATAATCTGGATACACCAAATATATTGACAAAAGAAAATGATATCCACAATTGGGTATCCTACAATATAAATATATAAATTGAAGAAGCTAAAAAACCCATATATATGTGTGTGTTTGTGTTTTCATGTGTGAGTTATTTATTTATTTATATTATTCAACTACATAATAAAATAAGATTTGAAAAAAGAACCCCTTTCCAAAACACCGATCGATAACAAATGAAATATCATAAATCCTAAAATAATAAAATAATATTACTAACCCATAAACCTCTAGAAATTAAATAATGAATCAATATCAATCCCAAAATCTGTACATAAACCTATAAAAGAACAATTTCTATATAAGAATAGAAAAAATAACACTATATTCATGAGTATGGGGTGAGTACTATGTCTCGATAGGATTTCCAAATGTATATTAATTTCCAAGAGTGTTTTTTATAATAATGGATGAATATAATTTTTTTCATGGTGCATGAATAAATTTTATAACCCGTAATACATATATAATCTATAAAAACGTGCCAATGTTAATTAGTTAAAATTATATTGATTAAATTATCAAGAAACCCCTCTCACACCATTATAAGGAGAAACCATCAAATTTTAATAAATCATAACAAATTTAGAATATCTTATAGATAATAATATATACCTTTATACTTAAACCATGACTTATTAGATCCTCACTCATAAGTAATAATGTTTATGGGTTAATATTTTTAGTCCGATCTTGGATGAAAAAATACCATTTATATGAGAGAATCCTCAAATAACTGATGTGATAGGGAAATATATGTTTGATGCATCCCTACACAGTCTAATAAAGAGGGAACAATGTTATATTATGTTTTAACAATGAGAGAATGCTTATAGATCATGTAAATATGTAAAAATATAATATCTTGGGAGAATCATCACTTGAATGATTTAGGAAAGAACAATATTAGACCATGGAAGAATTGTCACAAAATTGATATGAGAGGGAATAATGTTAGAATATAGGAGATTCACATCAAGATAAACCCATATGGAAAAAGATGATCAAACTCAGTACTTCTATAAGAAAACTCATCAAAAACTATTGATGACTAGTATAACACTTAGATCACACCAATATACTATACGATAGGCTACCATCCTTTCTAAATGACAACAAAATGAAAATCATGTGAATAGAAATGTGAAGATTAATAATCATCATATAATCATATCAAATAGAATATTATAAAATAAAATGATAAAAAATATCACAATATCATAATATATCATATATCAAGGTTTCATAAAATATAATACTTCATGGAATCATATTAGTTTACATCTCTTGACTTATGTAATTATATAACTTCAAATATCATTTATCCATGTCCTACACACTCATATAAAACTTTATTATACACTTTATCTATCAAATTAATTTATAGTTATCTAAGACCCATGGTATTTCCTCACACCCATGGTTCTTTGATTAAAAATTACAAATTTCTTAGATAAATTTCAATACATGATGCTTTTAAATCTTTACACTTTCCACAAACATCATATGATGGTTTTATTTTTTTTAAATATATTTAACCATGAAAAAGTATGAGAATTTAGGTTTTATCAATTAAATTTTTAAAATTATGAATTAAAAACTTTTTTTATTAAACTCAATAGAAAACTTACCAATGAAATTAAAAAATATTCCAAAAATAAATATAAAAGAAAATTTTCAATGAACTATCCTTAATGACTACCAATTCCATTTTCATTTAAAATTTTCTTTATAAAACTTTAGTACATCTACTCAAAATTTAAGATAATTATATGTACTAAATAAACTTATCACATTCCTTCCATATAAATCCTTAAACACACATTTAAAATAAATTCATTTATGGAGATTATTATAAACCAACTAACCCAATATCAAACCAATAAATTAACTCACTATTGACCATCCATTTAATTAATTATTAAATATTTATGGATGAATATTAATTCATTCAATTTTTTTAATTCACATAGTATTTTAATAGTTTATAGAAACAAGAATATTTACCAAAAAGTTCTATGGATCAATTTACTTTTGTATTAATCATAAATAGACCATGAGACACCACTATGATATTTAACCTAACAAAAAATACCCAATTCATGACCTCTCACATAAATTTAATAAATATTACTAACCAAAC
Organism: Viscum album; assembly: GCA_963277665.1. NCBI lineage: Eukaryota > Viridiplantae > Streptophyta > Magnoliopsida > Santalales > Viscaceae > Viscum > Viscum album. Next base: position 1,241,430,226 of record OY728153.1, read on the forward strand.
CAAGGAAAATGCTTAAAGATATGGTTATATAACTAAATATATTTATCTAATTATATTCTTATATCTATAATCAAACATAAAAAATATTCATGGGGAAAATCCATCATTTTCAAATTATTTTATTGATATTTATTTTTTTCCCTCTAGACAATTAAAAACCATTATAACCAAACCCAAAAAACAAGGAGAGTAAAGAAGAGTTGGAAACATGATTTAATATATCTTCAAGAATTGATTATAATATAAGGTAGTAGTAGGTGGTAAAAATTGAGGGAAAAAAGGGAGACAAAATTTAGTCAAAGGGACTTCTTCAATCCCTTAGTTTATTTAAATAATACTTTTGATTAAATAATAAAAAACATCCCCAATAATTTTTTTCTTGGGTTATTACTTTATTGTTTGTGGGTTATGAACATAAATATGATTCTATAAATAAAATCATAGTGGGATAATGAAACATAGATGGTAACTAAAGAGGAATAAGTCAGTACCAACCCCACTTGATTACACAAGTCCCCTCATTGAATTATTGGTGAGGCCTATAGTGGCTGAATTAATTATTTTTCATATTCTATAATTCATAATTCCACTAAGTTAATTCACAATTGTTCAATTTAATATTCCAAGTTCTTATACATATAATAAAATAGTTTCAACTTTCCCAAAATAAATCCATAACACCCTCTAATTAATTATTTCTTCTTTCAATTCAATTCATTATTAAAATTTCCAAGTTTACCATTTATAATATTAAATAAAATTAAAAATTATCAACTAAGATACAAATATAATTACCCCACACACCAATTGTTTTTCAAATTTACATTCATTTTCATGAACAATAACATTATTTAAATTTAAAATTTTAATTAAAATATTATGAAAATAGAGAAATAACCTCCTCATTATAAAAAAATTTAATACTTAAAAGGGTCTAAAATATGAATAATCCACTCATTTTGGTCATCTCCATCCACTTTTCATTCCATAATTCATTTTTAACTTCACTTATAGACTCAAAACCCCTTAAAAAAATTTATTTTGATATAATATTCTTCATCCCCAAACTTTATTCTATTGGATATACCAAGTGACATCGAGCACAATGCTCCCACCATAAAGGCCTTATACTCACTTGACACCATTTATATCCCACTAACTAACCCTATTGATATCTCCATCATGAGAAATAGTCTATTTCACCTAATATCCACACTACTCTCTTTTTATTATACTTATCTTTGGGTGACATGTTGGGCCTTTAGGCCACTGAGACTTCGGGTCATTTAATGAAATTCAGGTCAATGAGACATTAGGACACAATATGTAGTAAAATAGGTCTAGAGGGTTTCTTCCATTCCATGAGATTATGGATGATGCTTGAACCACTAGGGCACCCTGATGCATGTGTTGTTTGGGTTCTTGTAATTTTCTCTACCATAATAAATAAAATTTATCAAATTTACCTCATAACCATATTAAAACCATTTCACTCTATTATATCATATAATTAAAAACCACTAAATTTAATTAATACCTATCTTCAAAACCCATTTAATTGGGTTTCTTATCATCTAAAACTATATTCCTCAAACTATATTATACCCCATCAAATACCAAAAATCATAACCCTTAAAAAAACCAAGAATGAAATAATTTTAATATAACTTTAATAAAACAACACATATTTAGAACTAAGTAAATATCTTCAGTTTGAACCATAACATACTAGGTTTTTAAAACAATTCACATTTCTAAGTTATTATAATATATTCTAAAACAAAAACAAGATATTAAATTCAAATGTTTCATAATCATTTATTTTAATTTTTATTTTCATATGTTTCTTATATATTATACTAAAAACTTTTAAACTTATATAACATTATAATATATTAACCCAACTCGATTCATGCATTAAATCCCAGAAAAATATGTACACATAGATACATATTAATCAATTCATAAGTTCAAATATTATTTCAACATTCCAAGATAACACATAATTTACTCAATAATCTCCAATTAAATCATTTTTAATTTCACATAATAAATCATTTCCCAACATAACCATAGTATTTTATCCCAAGTTCGACAAATATAATCCAAACATATAATCAAATAATGAATAGAAATCAATATTTCCAAAAAAAATTAATAAAAACTATCATTTCAATCATCTCAAGTTGAGTAAAATAATAATTCAAAGCATATCACCAAAATTTTTATATCAATCACCCTAGTTTTTAGAATAAATTAACACATGTATCATAACCAATTCATACCTATTTCAATTTATATGTATGTATATATGTATGTATGCATGCATTTAATTTTTAGGAACACCAGCTAAAATAATTTTTTAATTTTTAATATATATTTCCAAACCCCTTTTATCTACTATATATTGAAATATTTGAAATTTTTTATGATTTATAGAAAAAATATAAATATAATAATTTCTTTTAAAATTAATTCTCAATTTTTGACTCCTTTCTAAAAGAATCTTTATTCAAAATTTTTATTAATAAATTTATAAATTCTACCATATTAAAGATATTTAAAAAATATGGATGATAAAAATTCTATTGAGTTAAAACTAACCCTTTAAACTTTCTAATTTACTACTTATAACAACTTTTATAAAATTTAACTTGTTTTTATAAGTTTCAAAATAATATTTTTCAAAATTTAAATATTCAATTTAAAAATACATTTTTATCATCAATATTTAAGAAATTAAATATCTAGTGATGATTTGTAACAAAAAAATTACATTTACAACACATATTTCAAGATTTTAAACCTTTTTAATATTTTTCATAACATTTACAAAAAATTACTCGACCAAATTGGGTCACATTTTAGAAATTAAAACATCTTTTTAAGACTCCTATAAGACATTAAAATTGAAATATATATTTTTTTAAAATGAATAAACTTTTATTGTAATTTATTATAAATAAAGAAAAAATATTTCTCTTTAGGGTCCATTAATATTCCTAAATATAAAATTATAATTAAAAAATTACTTTTATCCTTTATTTTATAGAAAATTTTACAAAATTTTCTATATTAATTTAAAATATTACTATTTTAAAATATTTTTTTAGGTTGGAAAGGGTCCTATAGTGAGATATACCCTTATGGGGTGGAGACACAGTGAATCAAAGAATTAAAATTTATTACAAACAGTTACCTTTTCTTAATGTTTTCACTTCCCTTTAAAGATCTTGGCCTCTTAACTAAGCGTCAAATTTTTTTTCTCTTATATTGATCTTCATTGAATTCCCTTTTCACTTGAAGAACCATTTTACTAGATTTCATGGGTTTATATTTTTACCCTATTTTAGCGTGTATGTGGAAGGTAAATTGGATATAGAGAATTTACTTACTTCACTCTCACCGATCCACTCTAAGGAGCATGTGATCGATGCTGTTTCAACGCACCATAAAAATAATAACTCAATACACTTTAAAGGGTTTAGGTTAGGTCAATATTTCTTGGGGTCACTCCCCTTTAAAGTTTAGGGATCGGTCACTACATCCCAAGGGTTATGCCCCAGAACATCATTCCTATGCTCACCATGGTGGAAAGGATAACCTTCACATAGTTTATATAATTTCTAGTATCCAAATCAATATAACTTGTTGTAGATGATGAACTAGGTATGGATGAGTGTTGGTGAAGTCCACTCATTTCACTAGTGAAAAAAATAGATTTAACATTGTTTTTTTTTAATTTTTTATGTCATTTTTTAACTAACATCATTAATAGTGATGTAAAAATAATTTTTTTTGTTGGTTTTTAAAAACCCGATGCCAAATACCAACCGACACTCGATATTTGGCATTAGTTTTCATAATAACTGACGCTGAAAATCATCCATAACTCGATTCTTATAAAAACTAACACCAAAACCCACATGGTTGGTTTGTTTTTAGTGTCAGTTTTCATAAAAAATAATGCCAAAAGTAGGTTTATGTGTCGGTTTTTTTGAAAACCAACATCAAAACCCATTTTTTTAATGTTTTGGCATCCGTTTTTATGAATACTGACGTAAAAAGTTATTTTTTTACTAAAAAATTCAGAATATTACCCTTCCCAAATATTCATAATACCTGTAATAAAAAAACAGTATACAATAATCAAACAGTAGTACTAATTAACTAAAAAACCTAAAAAACTTACATCCTTTTATCTAGTTAACCAAATAATTATCTATGCATTTTATTATAAAGTATATTTCAAATATACATACCTGAAATTTACAGCATGATCATTATTATTTATTGTTAAATCATTCATTTGATATCATTATGTTAAAAGAACCATTATAACAAAATAATTAGTTTTGTGAACAATTCTATAAGGAAAATGTAATATATTAGTCCTAAACATTAGACTATACATACCTCAAATCGTAATCAGACTCAAAAAATAGTTCAAAATCAAAGATTGAAGATGGGTAACTTCAGTTTGGGTATAATAATCCATATCATTGAATGTCTAAAATAACATTGAATGATATTAGATTAAATATAGAATAATATGACTGAGAATATACAAAAATTAATATAACTAACCTTATGAAATTCAGTAGTTACCCAAGTTGTGATTATCTCATACTTAAATCCTAGAACATAATACCCACATTCAACTTGTACTTGTTGATGATGAAACTACAGTTATACAACATTAACTTGATAATAAAAACCAATAAATATATATATATATATATCAAAAAATTAGAACAATATCAAATATATAAAATAATTACCTTTACTTTCACATAATTGATTGCATTTGGTTTCTTTATTAAACTATTTTATTTGATAATTTTTTCTATAAACATCATTTTCATATATATGAACTAATAATACATGTATAAACAATGATAATTAAACTTAATGAGCTCATGAAAAAGAAAAAAACATACCTATCTAATAAGGTGGGAAACCTTTTAAAAACAATCCCTCATAAAGAGAAAAACCGATATATGGTTGATTCACTTGGGAAAAATACGCCTAACATCCAATCCCCCCTACAATAAAAAAAAATTCACAATTAATGAAATTATAATGATTATTAGTTCATAATTATGTTTCTATTCATATCAATCAAGAAATGGAAAAAAACTAGAATCTAATATTTGTATGTGTTAATATCTCACATATATATGTAACTCTACTAAGATTCTTCTCGTGTTTCACTTCCATGGAAATGTATTTTGTATCTATAAAACCATAAAAAACTATGCTATCATTTTTTAAAATAAACATGTGTAGATACCTAATTTAAAAAGGAAATATAGTTAGTCAATTTAAATAATATTTTTATTAAAAAAAAGTAAAAATTCAAACATCAATTTACTTACATAGAAAACAACAGCAACACATTCATACTAAGGTCTTAAAATTCAACTAGATTCATGATATATTATTTAATTAATATCAATAGATAATCTCTTCTACATATATCAGACATCATTGATATTATTCAAGGAAGAAGAATCCTGAGATAATCTTTGTATCCCATAAGAAATATCAGAAGTATTTATAATCGATTGTTTTGAAATGTGTTGTTTCAATTATGCAATTTATTTTTATTTCAAATAATCTTATATAAGTTAATTTTCAATAATAATTAATTAATATTTAAAAAATGAATACCACATAAAAAATAAAACAAAGAAGTCCAGTTGGACAAACTAAAAATGACCAAGATAATTCCCAACTCTGGTAATCTCTATAGTAGGAAATGGTAGTAGAGTATTAAGATCAATAATATCAAGTACTAATACTCTAACTTGACCCATATTCATCATATTTTGATGTACAAAATCTCCCAAAAAAAATATACGAGTCCTAATGAAAGAATATGTATATAAGGATCTCTAACAAATAACTCACAATATACGTTTTGGTCTAAGTGGGGAGGTGAAGGATCAATGTAGACAGGTTGGGTAGGGTAGTTCAGATGGGATGGAGGTGGAAGATCAAAATAAGTAGGATTTTTAGGGTAGTCTGGCTGGGATGGAGGTGGAGGATCAAAGTAAGCAGGCTGGGAAGGTTGGGAAGGCTGTGCAGATTGTGACTTTCTTGCCAAGTGTTCTAGCAATGCCAGCTGTATGGCTGTTTGAATTTGATCACCCATAGGCTATTTCATCTCTTTTATCTTGAATTTTAAGGATTCTATTTCTGGGTCTTTTTATTTCTTAGTATGACCAAGATCTTTCTGAATACTAACACCCACTTGATATCCTATAACACGACTGAGGTGTTCTGCCTTTCCTAAATCAGTGGCTAGAATGTCTATCCAACCCTCAATGATAATATAGGCTTGTCTCTCCTGCTGTTGAAGTTCATCCTGAAATGAAAAATGAAAAACTTATATTAGTGTTTACAATTTATAAAATACAATATTTCATTAAAAATAAATAATATTTAAAAACAATTTTATCAGCTACTTGCTGATTTTCCTCTATAAGATACTTTTCATTTTTCTTTCTTCTCACTCTTCTCTATTTTTCATGGCAAGTAAGAGGAGATGGAGGACCAAACAAGACATCTTCTGAACCACTACTAGATCCAGCTCTTAATGCTTCAAAATTTTCTTCAATCATTTTATACTTCAAATATAAATACCCTCTACATGATAAAGTATGAGGTTATACATTTTTAAATTAGATATCTTGATGAGATCTCTTGTAGGCTAGTTACACAAAAATAAACTAATAAGTAATTAGATAAATATATAATAAATTTTAGAGAATAAAATAATTATCATACATAGAATTTTTCTTCATGACGGGTGTCAAAAAATTTCTTCCATGTATCTGCAACCATGTATGGATACATAAAGAACACATTTTTAAACATTTTCTATCCAAAAACATAATTTTTTGTTAGTTTTGTTTTAAAATCTCTCCATAGAACCCCCACTGAAGAGATATGTATTTTCCTAATTTCTTATGTTTTCTTAAAATTTAATGTCATATCTAATTGAATAGGTGAAACATTTCATTTAAAATATTTAATATTCAAAAAATGAGATAAATTAAATCAATTGAGATATTTTACCATCAAAGCCTCCCAAAACTGCTGTTTCGCAATCCTGTCCATGGAATTACGTTTAGAATATAAAATACTAATCCTAAAACAACTCTATATTGATATATAACTGATAAAATGAACTGCATTTGGGCCAGTTGCATTATTATCATCATCAAAATGAGTATGTAATCTTTCATCTCCATGAGCAAGTGATAGTTTTTGTAAACATGTAAAACTGCTTTTACCAACATGATAAATTGATTTCTCTGTAGTAATAGGAGAAGTATCCTCCGATGGGGACACATTCGTAGTCCTAGAAAAAAATTATAAATTAAAAGTTTTCTTTATTAAATAAGTATATTATTGAATAATAATATGAAAAATAGATATATCTCTGTAACTGCTCCTCTCTCTCTCTATATCTGACATTGACAGAAGAAAGTGTAATGAAAATTTTTATAACATCATATTATTATAAAACTAAATATTTAGAAACTAGAATTAAAAAAATAAGAAAAAAAGATGCACACATTTTTATGTTTCAAAAAAACTAAAAAAATATAAATAATTACCAGAAAAATTAAGAAAATAATTTAGTGTTTTCCCATATGTCTTCATCATTATTGTTACGTACTGTATGACTATGACTGTCTTGTAGCCATTGTAATCATCTAGAAATCGATTAATAGATGAATAAGACTCATGTAAATCAATAACATCATCGACATAAATCTCATCACTCGCATGGAATCTTTTTCCATAAAAAACGATGGACCAATGATCATTCAATGGATCAATGACATAAAAATATCTTCTTTATATATGTCACCATGATAAATGGTTACTCACTGTAATTAAATATTTTCAAATCAACTAGTGTAAATCCACAACCATCATGCTTCAGTCCACTATTTCTATTAACTCAATTACACATAAACACAGTGAATCAATTTTTTTTATAATCAATTTCCCATATATCCTCAATGACTCCAAAATATGATGACAAAGTAGAAATTGGGTTTTTATCTTTTCAACTTGAAAAATTTACTACTTTAGTGATAACCATCACACCACTATTTTGAATGGTACTCTTATCATCCTAATTTTTTTTGTAAAATGTGTACAAATTAATATCAAAACCAGTCCATGTTATCCCATTAAGAGATGGTCCCCTGCCAACCATTTCAACATTTCTAATGTAGATATATCTATTCTCACTTTATCTTTAAACCATGAAACACATGTCTTTTTATGCTCAATCATCAACCAATTTTCATTTTTTGGAGATAGTCTCTTTAATTCAGAAATATGTGATGATATATATGATTGAACATCATCTATGTTGTTAAAAATATATAAATGTTCCTGCATCACTTCATCACGTGGAATGAAATTTACCTTTAATCCTAGAATCCCTATAACTTCACTATCAACTATCAAATGTTGAGATATATGGAGACCAATATGCTCCACATCATACCAATATTCCGTAAAAAACTTAATCACCTCTTCTGATACATATGTTCGAACAGTAGAGGCCTCCGGTCGATAAGGATTTTTAATATATCCCTTTAAAATTTTTACATACCTTTCCAAAGGATGCGTCCAACACAAATAAACATGCCCACATATTCTTATCTCATGCACAAGATGAATCACCAGATGAATCATTATATCAAAAAATGTAGGTTGAAAATTCTTATATAGGTGAAAAAGTATAAGATTATCTTCATTATCCATCTCATATAATAAATTTGGATCAATAACTTTGATACAAATGGATTTGAAAAAATTACATAACTTGATGATAATCTTTCTAACAACTGACAGTAATATACCATACAATGTGATTGGTAGCAGTTGTTGCATCAATACATGACATTAATGATATTTCATACCTATTAATTTTCAATCCTTCACTGATACAAAATTATTCACATTTGGAGAATATCCAGTAGGTACTTTTATACCATATATACACTGAAAAAAAATTCTACTTCTCACTCTTACTTAATGTGTGACAATCAGGAGGTACATATGTTCTATTTCTTTTCATAGTGAGAGATAACTCCAAACATATTCCCATTTCTATAAAGTCCAATCTATAATTAAATCCATCTTTTGTTTTTTACTTTTATGTCTAATAATGTTCCAATAAAAATATCACATATATTTTTCTCAACATGCATAACATCAATGTTAAGTTTTATCTCTAAAAATCTCCAATAAGGTAGTTCAAAAAATAGACTATTTCTTCCAGATATTTTTTTTGAATACCAGAACTACATTTCATTCCAAATTTTGAATCAATATTTTCAACCCTATTGTAGTATTCTACAACTGAAAATGGTTGTGGGGGGAGACTGTATTCCAATAAACTATTAAATTCATTTTTCGATCTATGATAAGGTTGATCAATTCACAAAAATCTTTTATTTCCCATGTATGATGTCTTTATTCCATTTTGAAATTGATAATATAAAGTCTATTCTTCATAGATTAGATAATATTTATTTCCATTAACATTGTATCCAGATAAGTTTATATATGTAGGAAATTTATTTATACTCAACATTATAATAGCATGAAAAAGAAAATACTCTTTCTTGTATGCATCAAAAAAACTAACACCTACATCTCATATTTGTTTAAAATCATCAATCAATGGTAAAAGATAGATATCAATATCGTTTCCTATCTGTTTTGGTTTAGAAATCCTCAATATCATCATAAAATATTTTTTTCTTTAAAAATATATGTGGGGATAAGTTGTAAACTACCAACAAAATAGGCCAGGAACTATGTTACCTATTTAAGATCTGATATGGATTCACTCCATCTTTACACACTCCCATTCTAATATTTTTAACTTCAATTATAAAATCTATAAATTTATTATCCAAAGTATTCCATTGTGATGAGCCAACAAGGTGAAATAATTTACCATCTAAGATAAGTTCATATAAATTCCATCTTGTCATTTTTACATCAATTGAATTTGAAAATAGATGCTTCAAACGAGGAATTATTGGATGGTACTAGATTTCTTTAGTAGGAAATTTGATTTCTATACCTAAAAATGAATCATACGTAATTTATTTGAATTATATGAAGGGGTTATTAGAATAAATTTTTTGATTTAGCATGAGGTTATATGTCAGTATATAAGAATGAATCTGAATTGAATTTTTTCATCCATCTTATAGCGTGATGTTCCATATTTTGGACAGTTTGATAAAAATTAATATTGTTTACGATGCAACACACAATCATTGGTGCAAGAATGTATATTTTTATACCCCAATCCCATTAGGAATATTATTTTCTTCACCTCATAATTGGAATCTAGAAGCCTATTTCCTTCTAAAAGTAGCTCTTTTAAAAGAACAAGTATGTTAGATAAAATTTTATCACTCCAAACATTACTTTCTTTCAAGTTATCCAATCTCAAAACGACTGATAACACTTTATATTTACTAAAAACTGGGAATAAAGGTTTCTTAGAATCTCCATAAAATCATTCAACACTTGCTATTTTTCAATGGTTTCAACACCTAAATCACGAATTAAATATTTAGTACAATCCTCTATCACATTATGAATATTGTCATCAATATTATCTGTGTAATTTATAGTTCTTTCACCATTCCAAATACAATGTGTATAATTAAGTCTAAAACCATAACAAATTAGATGATCATTTATTTCTATAGAGTTCAACTTTATCATATTCAAACACTCAATACATGGATAGAAAATCAAATCAATGTTTTAAATATTTTGTTTAGCAAATTCCAAGAATTCACTAACTCCTTTTTTATATTTATCAGTGGTTCTTCATATATTTATCTAATTAAGATCCATTAAATACCAAATATTACAATATAATTGGTGAATATATTAAAACATATAAAAATTTAAATATATATATAAACTGATAAACTATAAACAAAAACACATTTAATAAAATATATTAATAATAAGATAGAAAACATTAGATATGAAACACATGTACATGTAGTAAATGATAAAACACTATTTTTTTGAATATTTTATTGATAGAAAATGAAATAATTTCCTCACATTGTGCTAAATATGTTCATTTATGAAATATTTGGGATTAGATCATTCATTTGAAAATTTGATGAAAATTCCAGTTTTACCCTTTTAAAATGCACTTTTAGTATTTACAACATAAATATTTTAATATGACTTATTTGAACTTAAAATTTTGTAACAGTGTTTCTAACTTAATTATATACAACTTTTATTCATGAAACAAGAGCAAAAGAGTGCATTTGGATGGAGTAAATGGGCCATTAAGTCAATAGTGTGATGGACATGCGAGATTGGACATCACTTTAGTGTTTGGGCTATATATTCTACATCCGGGCATGGATTGAGCCCCAATTTTGAGAGGGAATCGAAAAACCAATTTCAAAAATATTATTCTTTTGTAAGGACAGATAATTCACGCGTTTTGGTGGTCAATAAGGAGGCTAAATTGGTATTAAAATATTTAGAAGAATCTTCTCATTCATACTTGAAACCACTTTTAACCTAGCATCCCCTCCACTCTATAAATATGTAGTTTTCTCATTTTTAAGGGTCGAGATGTGAATTATAAAGTTTAGGGAATAGGAGAAGAGGTTAAACTCCAATTATCCAAGCAATTAAATAAGGGTATCTCTTGAAGCAAGTATCCCTTCGTCGTAGCCCACTTCTTCTTCCTTATATAGTAATGTTTGTGTTTTCATAATAAACTTATTTGTTATTATTTTATTAATTTATTTTCTTTTGTTATTTTCAATTTTCTTATTCTCTTAATATTACTTTTTGGGCTGGAATTCAATATTAGAGATGATATTGGGTTCCACCCTTTTAATCTTTTGCTCATGCAAAACGTATCCACGATGACCACGCCATCCATGAAAGAGTAATTTTCTTAGTGATCGATCTATCTTCTAACCTCTTCATTTAATTATTTTGAATAATTGATATAATATAATTTACTTAATATGATCCCTGAATTTAGTTTTTAATTTATATGTAAGTAAGAAAAAAATTGATCAACTGACACAAAAACACACGGGGTCAAGATTTTGTGTAAATTGTGAGAGCGAAAACTTAATATTTAATACAAGACCCCACATGATAATTTTTTAGAGTTCAAATATAATCCCTAAACTCAATTAATATTCATTTATATAGTGTATATGATCTCTAATTAACCACTGATCATAAGCTAACCTTAGAACATCAATAAAATTAGGGTGTTGTGATTGGGTGTTCCGAAGCTAGCCGAGGGTTTAAGTAATTTCATCTTTGTGGTTAAGTTAACTCCTGTAGGGTTCGAGGGTTAACAAATTAAGGGATCATAATTATGTGGATATTATTTTAAGTAATAATTATTAATAAGTAAATTAAAATGTAATTTTAGATGGATTACAACTTCTAATATTTTCTAAAAAAACATCTTCTTGTTGTGTCATTTTAATCGAACTTTATTCCAAAAATAAAAAAACAAAAAAAATTATACAATCTTCTTCCAGAAAACTTATTCTATATTTATAAACTATAAAAAACCCCCATAATTTTAATTAATGTTCTTATTTACATTTATTTCTCTTTTAAAATATCTTTAATATGTTGTTAAATTTACTTTCTCCTTTGAGAGACGATCTTGGTCAGCCACTCTGCTGCACCTAAGTACCCAAAACATACACTAATTATTTAAGGGAACCCACGCCAGCGCCTTTCAAATTTGAACCCTTTACAGGGAGGCAAGTAATTATTTCAAATAATTAGAGGTATTTATTTTATTTTACATTTTATTCTCTTCATCTTTTTTTCTTCCTTCTTTACCCAATCTGATTTTTTTCTCCTTTTATTTTTTATACTTATTTTTAGACCATCAAATAAAAAATATCATTTTTATTTTACTATGGTCCACTTTCCTTCTTTTCATTTTTATTTTATTTATGACATGAACTAATCCTGAGGATATTTTATATCTTGACCCTGAGATTTAACGTAGCCTTCTATCTCAAATCAGACTTTCTAAATCTATGGGAAGTTTCAACATTCAAACAGTTGGAGAATTCCTCCAATATTAGAACACTGAAATTAGAAGAAATTAAAATTCAACCATAAAACAAGAACCAATGGATGAAAATAATTTAAATGAACTTAATAGAACCATTCGAGAATTGGATGCACCTGATATTAATTATCAATCAAATTGCATTACATACCCAGATCTCAAATTAGACTTTAAACTAAAATCTAGGATAATTCACTTACTTCCAAAATTTCATGGCCTCTCTGGTGAGGATCCCAATAAGAAACATAAATAATTTAATGTGTTTTTATCAAAATTTAAACTAAGAAATGTTTCTGAATATCAAATCAAACTTAGAGCATTCCCATTATCACTTGATAGAGCTGTAAAAGATTGGATGTATTATTTACAACCTGAAGATGTAACTTGTTAGAACAATTTTAAATGTCTTTTGTTATAGTTATTTTTTCTAGCATCAAGGACCATATCCATTCTAAAAGAGATCTTGGGGATCAAGAAATCTCAAGGGGAGTCAATGTATGAGTACCAGGATCGATTCAAGAATTTGTGTGAAAGATTCCCAAATCACCAAATCAGTGAGCAACTCCTCATCCAATACTTATATGAAGGAATCACACCTATGTAGAGGAGCATGGTGGATGCCGCGACTGGGGGAGAATTGGTGTACAAGACAGCAGTAGCTGCACGTGCATTGATCGACAAGATGGAAAAAAACACTCAATAATTTGGTGATTGAGGTACACCACATGTTTGAGGAGTACATCAGGTAACTCTTTCTTCTCTTGAAAGTAATTTGATTGATACCATGTTGGAAGAATTGAGAACTATGGTAAGGAAGATTTCTTTGGATCAAAAGACATCCCAACCCACTCCTTCAAGGCATTGTGGCATTTTCACAATGAAAGGTCACCCAACTGACTGTTTCCAGAAACTACAAGAAATAGAATATTGTGCAACAATGTTTCCTAGGAGATCATCTCAGCAGCAACAACTACCATATCCCCAAAAGAAGATTGATTCCTTAATTCTAACATACAACAAAGGGTGGAAGGATCAATCAGACATGAGGTATGGCTCTGGACAACGACCAAGGCCCCCAATTGAACAAAACTTCCAGTAGCCTCCGCCTTACCAATAGGGTTTCCAGCAACCCCAAAGGAGATTTGAAGCTCATGAATCAACAAGACAAAAACAAGGTAATCCCCAAACCAAGGTAGATTCTAAAACTGATGATATTTTGAAACAAATTGTTCTTAATCAACATAATGGTATAAACAGCCAAGGTTTAAGGCTGAGGTAATTGAAGACTCAAATGAGCCAGATTGCCACCGCCCTCCATGAACTGGTAAGTAGGAACCTCATAAATCATCTTTCCCAAACTACTACAAATCCCAAGGGAGTTCCATCACATTGAAAAGTGGAATGAAAACAACTGATACATCCTTACCTATCATTCCACCAGGATTCGCCTCAAATCCGGAGAATCCCTATTCAAATCCAGCCAATGAGAAATCCAAGAGATAGATAAAGGTAAGAAAAAGATTGAGAATATTCTTCCTAAAACCCTTCTATTTCCAAAAAGATTTGTACAAAATTAAAAGATGACTGAAGAGGCAATGTAAAAAGAAGTATTGGATACATTCAAGCGTGTGGAGATCAAAATCCCTTTACTTGAAGCCATTAAGAAAATCCCAAGGTATGCCAACTTTTTAAAAGAACTTTGTACCAATTGAAGAGGGATAAAGGGAAATGAGAGGAAAAATCTTGGAAGGAAAGTGTCAGCACTCATTACACTAACTCAACAATGCCAACAAAGTGCAAGGATCCCAGGACATTCACTATCCCATGCACCATAGGGGAGTTACATGTTTTTGTTGCTCCTTGTGATTTAGGAGCTTCCATAAATGTGATTCCTCACTCTGCATTCTCTTATTTATAGGTTGGTGAGTTGAAACTGATGAGAGTAGTAGTGCATTTGGAAAATAGAGCTACAACATATCCAGTGGGAGTCATCGAGGATGTACTTGTCCGAGTAAGATACATGATATTTCTAGCAGATTTCTACGTGCTTAACTTGAAGGATGATCAAGTAAGTTCACATGCTCTCATTATCTTAGGTAGACCCTTCCTCAAAACTGAAAACACTATCATAAATGTCAATGAGGGTATACTTTCCATAGATTTTGGAGATGAAGTTGTGATATTTAATGTTATAGACTCCATGAAGTCCCCCTCAGAGGACCATTCTGCATTTGTTATCTCCCATTTTGAACCACCAAATAAAAACCCCATGGAATTTGATTGTCCTACACTTAGGGAGATTATGAGCATTGGTTTTATTTTTATGTCTAATAGTACTTCCAAAACTATTTTTAATGTAGAAGACTCTCTTAGATTTGATTTTGAAATAGATTCATATTTTTATTTTGATCATGTTCAATCTGATTATGGCATGGCTGTGGAGTATGCTATTGGATTTTATTCTTTATTCTTTTATTTTGATGTTGAATATTATGATACTGATGTTCATTGTTCACATATTTCAGTTCCTTCAATTTCTCCATCCATACATCACCCCACTACATTGGAACTAGAGCCATTACCACCAAATCTAAAATACTCATACTTGTTATGTGGGGAGAAATTACCTGTTATAATTGAAAAAAATATCTCTTTTGACCATGAATAATTTTTGTTGAACCTATTGAGGGAGAACATCAGGGAAATTGGGTGGAACTTGGGTGATGTATTAGGTATTAGCCCCTCCATTTGCATGCATATACTTCTTTTGGAGAATGGGGGTAAACAAGTTAGGCAGCCACAAAGGAGACTCAATCCAACAATTTTAGAGGTTGTTAAAGAAGAGGTTGAAAAATAGCTCGGGGAAGGTATAATCTATCCCATCTCACATTCCCAGTGGGTGAGTCCTATTTAGGTTGTGCCTAAGAAAGGTGGTGTCAGTGTAGTTAAAAATGATAAATAGGAGTTAGTTCAGATGAGGGTATAGAATAGTTGGCATGTGTGTATTGATTATAGGAAACTAAATCATTCCACTCGTGAGGACCATTTCCCCCTTCCATTTATTTAATCAGATGCTTGAGAGACTAACTGGAAAACACACTATTGTTTCTTGGATGGATTTTATGGGTATTTTCAGGTCCCTATTGCATTGGAGGATCAGGAGAAGACAACATTCACCTATCCCTTTAGCACATTTTCCTACCAAAGGATGCCATTTGGACTTTGCAACGCCCCGGGTACCTTCCAGAGATGCATGGTGAGTATTTTTTCTGATTTTATTGATACGTGAATGGAGGTATTCATGGATGACTTTATAGTGTATGTGTCTTCATTTGATGATTGTATCTCTAGTTTGGGAAAGGTTTTGAATCGTTGTGTTGAGAAGAATCTGGTCTTGAACTTTGAAATGTGTCATTTCATGGTAGAGCATGGAATTGTATTAGGGAATGTAGTGTCAAAACATGGGATAGAGGTTATATATCTAAGGTAGATATTATTTTATCCCTACCATATCCTTCATGTGTCCGTGATTTTTGATTTTTCCTAGGGAATTCAGGATTTTATGGGCACTTCATCAATGATTTTAGTATGATTTCTCTTCCTATGTCACGATTAATTCAAAAGGATTCTAATTTTGTGTTTAATGATTCTTTCAAGACTTCCTTTTATGAGATAAAGAAGTGTATGGACACTTCACCAACCATAAAACCCCCATGGTGAGAGATTCCTTTTGAGATTATGTGTGATGCCTCCAACTTCACAGTTGGAGCTATCTTATCTTAGAGGGTGGAGGGACGTTCACATGTGATTGCCTATGCATCGAGGACACTGGATTCAGCCCAATCAAACTGCACAATCATGGAAAAAGAGTTTCTTTATATCATATTTCTTTAGATAAATTTTTTTCATATTTATTGGGCTATAAAGTAGTTGTTTTT
Organism: Viscum album; assembly: GCA_963277665.1. Lineage (NCBI taxonomy): Eukaryota > Viridiplantae > Streptophyta > Magnoliopsida > Santalales > Viscaceae > Viscum > Viscum album. The sequence continues at coordinate 1,241,447,323 of OY728153.1, forward strand.
TCTGACCATGCAGTTTTGAGGTACCTCTTGAAGAAGCTTGATGCAAATCCCAGGCTAATCTGATGGATGCTTCTTCTTCAAGAATTTGATATTGAGATAAAAGACAAGAATGGTAAAAAAACCTGGTGGTGGACCAGATGAGTAGGCTTACTCAAACACTAGAGGATGAAACCTTGGATAAGGTACCACTTTGGGACACTTTCCCCAATGAGAATTTTTATTTCATATCTGGTACGCATCCTTGGTATGCTGATTTAGTGAACTACATTTTTGCATCTGAGTGAACGAGCCTATACCCAGGTGGTAAGGGATTATTTTAGGCATCCAAGAGACCCAGGTTCAGAACCAGGTGGAGGCAAATTTCCAGGGGTACTGTAGAAGTACTGTAGCATGTGTTTTTTGGTACTATAACAGCTGGAACTATTCACCTAATTTGGGCATTCATGCCACCGGTTTGGGCCTATGTGTCTCAAGGACCTTCAATCCATCAAAGGTCTTCGGCCCATAGGGCCTTTGGGTCATAGAGACCATATAGTAGCCTAGTTCACACAGAGAAGACACCAAAAGAGGATTATAGCATCATGAGAAGTCACCAGAAGCAGAGCTAACCTGATTGAAAGAATGAGAGGGTATGAAAATCACCATTGGGACTAGGCACTATACAACTTTGTACGGGGTAATTCTAGCCGATCAGAAATGAAATGTGGGGAGCTTGGAGATCAATGATGCAGAAGCTGAGGAGGGTCAATTTTAGTGGGTTGGGCCTACGAGTCATGTATTGGGCATGGTATGCCTCTGGGCCTTCGAGTCATGTATTTCAGGTCATGTCAGGCCTTATTACTTGGGCCTACGGGTCATGTACGGGCTCCCCTTTAACCCTTAAAATGTGGATTATCCATTTGGGGGGTTATTGCATCTGAAATCCCTACAAATTTAAAGAAATATCAAGTTCAAAAATTAAAGAGTGAGTCAAGATTTTATGTTTGGAATGATCCATACCTCTAGAACATCTGTAGTGATCAAGTTATTTGGAGCTGTGTTCCTGATCATGATTTTGAGTCTATTTTACAGTTTTGTCATACACTTGCTTGTGGTGGACACTTTGGACCCCAACAGATAGCTAGGAATGTCTTAGACTCTGGATTATATTGGCCTAGCTTATTCCATGATGGTCATATATTTTTCAAGTCGTGCTCATGTTGCCAAAATGTCGGTAATATTTCTAGGAGACATGATATGCCCCAACAACCCATATTATTATTTGAGATTTTTGATGTATGAGGCATTGATTTTATGGGAGATTTTTCTAAAATCTACACTTTGACAAATTCCACAACAAGAAATCAACATCAAAGAGTAGTTTTTTTGTAGGTTTAGAGTACCAAAGTCCATCATCAGTGACCAAGGGAAAAAATTATGCCATCAGAATCATGTTTCCCTTATTCAGAAGTACGGGGTGACACACAAAACATCAACACCATACCACCCCCAAAAAAATGGCCAGGATGATGTTTCAAATCGCGAGTTGAAACAAATTTTGGAGAAAACTATACAGCCGAATAGGGAGTATTTAATAAAGTTCTTAGATGATTAATTGTGGGATTATAGGATAGCATACAAGACACCCATTTGTATGTCCCCATTTTGGATTATTTTTCGGAAATCATGTCATCTCCCTATGGAAGTTGAGTAACGAGCTTATTTGGCTACAAAGAAAGGCAACATGGATTTGGAACAAGATGTAATCCAAAAGAATTTTTAAATTAAAGAGATTAAGGTGATTCGATTGTATTCATATGAGAGATCAAGGATCTACAAGGAAATATCAAAAGCAACTCATGATAGAATGATCCAACAAAGGGAGTTTCATGTTAGATATAAAGTCCTTATCTACAGTTCATGACTGAAGTTGATGCCTGGTAAGTTGCATTCCAGATGGTTAGGTCCTTATGTTGTGACTAATGTTTTTCCTTATGGTGCAATGGATATCACACAAGAATACATAGGAAGGAGCTTTATAGTGAATGGCAAATGTTTGAAGAAATACATTGTGGGACTTCTTACTAATGTAGTGGATTTCATCACACTGCATGACCCCATCATCACTTGATCATATTAGGTTGTTCCTAACCCTTTCACTTTTTTATTCTTTTTCCTATTTTAAATAATACATTTCATTTTCATATATCATATCATCAGTTCAAATTGAGGACAATGCAATATTTGAAGTGTGGGGGAGGGAACCTTTTAGTTTAGTAATTTCAATTTTTTTCCTATTTTTCAATGATTTTCAAAAAATTGTGTGTTTTTAAATTTTTGTGTGTTTATTTTTAATTTTATGTGTTTGTTTTTAATACTTTTGATCTAGAATGATTCTCATCACCATTTTTGAAATCCATATCAACTAGTGAAACAATATATCCCATAAAACTAAGATTAAATTAATACTGAAAATGAATTTGTTTCAAGTTCAATTCTTTAGTAATTTCATGAAAAGTACTCTGAATTTTGAATCCCATGCCACATCTCACTATATTTATATTTTAAATAACTTTCTTGTGAGGCTTCTGAACCATTATTTTCATATTATTTACATTTACCTCACTTTATGAGAGAACCAAACCATGCTTGATTTATCCATAATTTTATTTACTCCTATCCAAACATAAGGGTTTGAGGTACTTATGTTTAAATGATTGAGGCATTTGTTTGGTATTAAAGCCCCTATTTCAAATAATCCTTTTTATAATGGCCTACTTTGAACATTTAATCCTTATAACCCTTAGAATCCATGAACAACCTATTAGGTTATCCACATTACAATCCAATTTTCCCTATCCAACCAACTCTTGAAGTGAAATTGCTTAATCTAGTTGAACATAAGTGTGTGTGTGTGGGGGGGGGGAGATTTCTTGTGTTGTGAAACAACATTTTGTGATAATTTAGTTGGAAAATTAAATTCTAAAGAGGTGTTTTTGCTGCTGAAAAAAAATTATTATGTGGGAAGTTGTGCATTTTTTGGAGATTTCATGATATGTGAGCTGCGCCTTCTTCGAGATTCTAATAAATGATGAATTATTCATAAAAATTATATATAAGAGAATTATAATTAAATTATACCTCAAAATACATTACATCATATAAAAATTTTTACATTTCATTATACATGAAAAATGATAATGTTACTTGTGGTTACGGTGGACTACAAAATCTAGAAGAGATGTGATTCATATTTCTCAAATTATTTACATGGAAGGTGGTAAGGATAATTTCAACTATTATATATAATAAATGTGAACTAATTATTATATTCCTGAAATATTTATCACTCTGTAAATATAATATATAATTTTCATTCTTGCATTTCCATTCAGTTAGGGATGATAACATTGTTCATTTACATGTGGACTACCACCATCAATAAGAAAATCATTTTTGAGAAGATTGACAGTTTTCTGCTGAAATGTTGAAGGGTGTGAATATTCCTTTATTTTTCATGATGATGATGATTAATTTATTCTATGGGGATTGACTAGGAGACCATATTTAAGTGAAAATTAGATTAATGCAATTTTTCTTCAAAAAGAGTCAATCCCTCTTCATTCCGCCTCAGAATTTTTCACATCTAAATCCTACCAACCGAAAGACACAAAACAAAAATGAAAATTCCTCATGATAAACATATGTCTTTGACTCAAATCGGGTGGATATGAAGGAATTTATCAAGCCTATGGTGACCCTTGTATGAGTTTGAATGAGAAAAAGACATTGCTAAAAAATTGGCATTTGTGTGATAAGATAAAATTTGAGTGAGGTAAGTGTTTTGTGCATGGGAAAATAAATGAAGTGGAAATATATTGAATAATATAAATAGAGAAATTTAAATAGTGGGTTTTTATTAGGCATGATATCTTTTTGTTTCTTGATGTGGAATTGTTGGATCTCAAGGATATGTGTTTTAAAATTTGTTTTGATTTGATATTGATGTTTACTTGATATGAGGTTTTGCCCAGGACTGAAAATGGGTAAGTGTGGGGGTGTTGATAAAACAATATTTTGTTGAATATTTTATTGATAATAAATGAAATAATTTCCTCACATTGTGCTAAATATGTTCATTTATGAAATATTTGGGATTAGATCATTCATTTGAAAATTTGATGAAAAATTTAGTTTTACCCTTTTAAAATATACTATAGTATTTCGCACATAAATATTATAATATGACTTATTTGAACATAAAATTTTGTAAGAGTGTTAAAAATTTAAGTTTCTACAACTTTTATTCAGGACACTAGATCTAAAGAGTGCGTTTGGATTGAGTAAATGAGCCATTAATTCAATGGTGGGATGGACTCCCGAGATTGGACATCACTTTAGTGTTTGGGCCATATCTTCTACATCAATGCATGGATTGATCCCAAATTTGAGAGGGGATAAAAAAACAACTTCTAACATATTATTTTCATATAGTTACATCTAATTCACATGTTTTTGTGGTCAAGAAGGCGGTGCAAGTGGGATTAAAATATTTGACAGAATCTTCTCATTCACACTTGAAACAACTTTTTACCTAGCCTCCCCTCCCCTCTATAAATATGTATTTTTCTCATTTTTAAGTGTTGTGACGTGAATTATGAAGTTTATGGAAGAGGATATGAGGTTACAATTTAATTATCCAAGCAATTAAATAAGTTTACCTCTTGAATCAAGGATCCCTTCGTCGAAGCCCTCTTCTTCTTCCTCATGTTGTAATGCTTGTTTTTTCACAATAAAGTTCTTTGTTCTTATTTTATTTCTTCTATTTTCTTATGTTATTTTAAATTTACTTATTTTTTTAATCTTTCTATTTGGTCTAGAATTAAATAGTGGATATGATATTGGGTTCTACCCTTTCAATCCTTTTCTCATGCAAAACATCTATTTGATTCCCACACCGCCCATGAAAGTGTAGTTTTCTTAGTGATCAGTCTATCTTCTACCTTATTCATTTAATTATTTTAAATCATTGAGATACTATAATTCACTTAATATAATCCATTAATTGAGTTTTTAATTTATATGAAACCAATCAAACAATTGATCAATTGACACAAAAACACATGAGGTCGAGATTTTGTATAAATTGTGAGAGCGCGAACTTAATCGGTTATACAAGACCACACATGAAAAGTTTATAGAGTTAAAATATAATCCATAAACTCAATTAATCATCATTTACAGAGTGGATATGTGATCTAATGAACCACTAACCATAATCTAACCTTATAAAATCAATGAAATTAGGGTGATGTGATTGCGTGTTCTGAAGCTAGCCTAGGGTTTAATTAATTTCATCTTTGTGGTTAAGTTAAATCCTATAGGGTTAGCGGGTTAAAAAATTAGGGGATCATAATTAAGTGGATATTAATTTAAATGATAATTATTAATAATAGTAAATGAAGAATTATATTTAGATATATTACACCTTTTAATATCTTCTAAAAAAATATTCTTGTTGTGTCATTTTAATCGAACATCATTTAAAAAAAAAACAAAAAAAAACAATCTTCCTCCAGCAAACTTCTTCTAGATTTATAAACTCTAACCCCCATAATTTTAATTATTTTTCTTATTTAATTTTATTTTTCTTTCAAAATATCATCAATTTGTTGTTAAATTTATTTCTTCTTTTGAGAGACGATCTTGGTCAGCCACTTTACTGCCCTAAGTACCCAAAAATCACACTAATCATTTGAGGGTGCCCACGGCAGCGACTTTCAGTAAACTTTTTATTTTCATATTATATACATGTGTTTTATTGATATTATAATTTAATTATTTTCCATCATCTAACATTTATTAGTTCATTTTACACCATTTTTATATTAGTTCGGTGTTGCGTGTGTCTAATGTATTGAAGATTGTATTAAATTATTATATCATTTTATATAGTTGTTACTAAAAATTGGTGTATGTTACGAGTGAAAATTTCTGGTCATAATAGATATGGAATTCTCACATCTCTGTACTACACCTTTAATATATTTAAAAACATCATTAACACTCTCACATATCTTCTGATCATGATGATGTAATACTATAAGAATAAGATCTATATAAACATATGATGTTACATACTCATTCATACCATTTGGGTGTTCAACTGACAGTCATTGTAGTAGAATTATATTTCAATAAAAATGTATACATATAAATAATATGTACATCCAATCTGAATATACCACGTAGTATATTTAAAAATTTTAGATCATGACACTATTATAAGAATTTATGACATGTTTCATTAATTTTTGTAGAATTAAATTAGTTTATCATGTCTTGTATTATTTTTTTATATATTATAACATATTGATTAATTATGTTGGGCATCAACCATGAGTTTATAAAATGAATGAACTCTTTAAACCTTATTAATTAAATAAATTTCAATATAAAGTGGTCTAATACTCATAAAAACAAACACACTAGTGCTATAATCTATAAATTAATCTATATTTATCTATTATTTTATTATTTAAAAGTGTTTATAACCCTCTTTGTAAATATATAGAGTTATAATAATTATGAATTTTGATTCTATAGGTGGTGGATTACAAGTGGACATAATAATACTTTGATTATTTTTAGAGCAACCATGTCAAACTCACTATAAAATTATGTATCAACAATAAGGGATGTTCTAAATTTCTATTTATAATACATTTCACAATATATTATTTTTAATTATCTTAGAATTTTTTTGTTTAGATATATTTTATATCTACAAAACCCATCAATATAATCAAATCCACTTCAATGAAGATTCATTGGATTATTTGATTTATAAAATTGTATATACATAACAAAAATATAACATAGGGTGATAAAAGATATCCCACTATAAAATATTATATTTTTCATGACTATATAGAGATATCATGGGATAAAATATATCATGACTCAAGGAGAACCAATTGAGAGATTTATTTAAAGGAGTGTTTAATTATATTTTAAGTTGTAACATTCCTAAACATGGGTGTCATAAAAAAATTATCAGGTCACAGAAGTGATATGAATATATCACATATAATTATCTAGTGAATTTATTTAGTTTCAGTATGTCCTATGGAATTATATAAGTGATAAAGTTACAAAAAATTAGTGATACTTTTTAGGGGGTGAATCAAGAAATTGAATTCCTTTTACATTTTTCCATGAAGTTTTTTAACAAATGTTAATGTGAATTACAAGATTGATATGCAGAGACCAAACAAACATCAAGGAAAAAATAACGTAGGAACAATAGATTTTTATGAAATTTTCTATATAAAATGACCATCTAAGACCATGGAATGATATAGTAAAACCCATGATCTCACATTCAACCAAAAAAACAACTTACAAAATTTAGAATTCAAATTATCCTCAATCGTAAATCCAAACTTCGTCCCTTGAATACATTGTAAGAATGAACACTGCCTGTACAGTCTAAATGAAATTGATTGTAAAAAATACCATTAAAGATTAAAAAATTAAAATCAAACCACAGTGTAGGTCATAAATAGGATTTAGAGAAGAAAATAATGTGGAGATGATGAATTAACTGATAAAGATGTAGAATGGAGACCACACATTGTGAAAATAGACGAATATTAACAACAATGGAGTTTGAGATCACTGAGTGGAATTCAATATCATCACGATTTGGGAGGGATTATTCATGAACGAGGGGATTTCATAGATTTAAAATAACAGTGTTTGCCAATAATTGATTATTTTTAAATAATTTTGGTGTTTATTATTACAAAACCGATGCTAAAAAGCCTGAGAAAATATTTGCGGTGGTGGTTCTTACAAAAACCGATGTGAAAAATATTTTTTTTATATTTCAAATCATATTTTGTAAAAACCGACAAGATTTTTTATTTATTTTTGGTGTCAGTTTTTTAAAAAACCAATGACAAAAATAAATTGTTCGGTTGTTTTTGGCATCGATTTTACAAAAAACTGACACAAAAAACGGTGTATAAAAAAGTTTTAGTGACAGTTTTTATTAAAACCAGCACCCAAACTGTCCCCCAAATACTTTTTCTGTCTGTTCAAAACAAAAATCGACTTCATTTATCTGATGTTAAAAAAACCATTTCCACTAGTTTTTCTCTTCATATACTTATTGTGATCTCCTCTTAAATAGTTCCTTCTTCAATTCCATTTATAGACATGAAATTACACTTCTTCACTTCACAACAACGATCTTTTCTCCTATTACATTTTCTGAGTCTTCAATGGTTCCAATTAATTCTTATAATTCTTTCTATACCCTTTACTATAACTCCTTATTTATTCACATCTAAAATTTAGATATGTCTTTGTGTGATATATTGAATATTTTTTATTCTCCTTTTCAATCTCCCTTTTTAACAATGAGATCGTAATCCAATCAGTTGGATACCAATAAAATTACCACAAACCTTCAAAAACAAATCTTAACTCCACTATGAACTTCCTCAATGATTTCTATAATCACCTTCTACCATAACTGATTCATGGTCAAACATCCTCTTTTTCAACATGAAATAAATATCCACTTAATCCACATGAATAATGATATAATATCCCTTCAAATATGGATTGAATCATGGTCTAAAACTAAGAAACATGATTTATGAAACATTGACTATCCATCAGAGAATAATCTATGTTATATCCTATACATTTGGTACATCTCCTACAAATACACTCACCAACATTACTTTCCTTTGAACACCATGACCTAGTTTGTGTGTCACCAAGCAAAAATTCACTTCAACACACTCATCTCCATGACATTATCCACAGTTTACCTTATCATGTAGAATTATAATAAATTTATTATGTTTTTATTTTATAAAAGATCCACAATGGGCACAACCACACCCATTTTGGGTTCACCATGTCTCACTAGATGATCACTATTTAAACACACCCTATGAAATTCACAACATCCTATCACTATGGAGTGGAGTTATTCTTTAGTACCATGTTTGACTATGTACACCATGTTTTGTTCCATGTACATTGTGTCCTTCCTTTTATCACAAAACTTGACTACTCTTCCATAATGATACACCAAATGATTGTCCATTTTACACCCAACAAGACATGTTCCATGGAATGGATATCCTTCAACTAGCCATTTTTCGATACCTAGTCTTCAATACAATCTATCCACCAACCATGGATAACACCATCTCCAATATTTATTGGATAGGATTAACTAGGATACAAAGGTGAAATATAACTTGAGTACACATACCAACATAATGTGTCACGTCCCAACATTCCTATTTTAGGCAACCTCAAGCATCACCTCTTCTTGTAGATAAATCCAACTCACCGCTCATTATCACCAAAAAAAATCTTGTCAAAAAATCCAACACAACCCATTAAGGTTCCAAAAACTATAAGTCCCCGGCCTTAAACCTTACTTAATATTGAATTAAATGAATAATTCACATTGAGGATCTTTTCAGGTTTAGAGTTTTAGAGAATCAGGACATAACTATTACATCTCAAAAGATTACAAAGTAGACACTTCTACTAAGTTTCCATAAAATAAAAACTCTTAAAAAGAAACATGTCTAGTTCCATGTTTTAGATAGCATGACTTTACCTTGATCCCATCCTTGACCCAATTCCACATTATGTCCTGTGAAAAACATTTCAAAAAAAAACTTGGGGTGAGCATAAAAAGCTCAGTAAGGGATACACAAAGAATGACAAATGTTAGTTTTTTAAAACAATAAGTAAACCATGTATACTTTATCAAAGTAATACCTTTACCTTTATGAAGTAGTAAAAACTATTCACTGAATAAAATATCATTACTTACCCTTTCGTAACCAAAATATTACCATAAAACCCATATAAAGAACACATAACATATAAAGGTAACTTGGGACATAAACATACTTAAGTGGAAAAACCATACGGTCGACTTCCACACATATCACTTAATGGAATAGCCATTCGGCCAACTTCCATACATACTTAATGGAATAGACATAAGGCCGACTTCCATACCCAATTCATTAGAGGTTATAACGTAACCACCCGTCCTGGTATTCACAGCACCACCCATCATATGGTTTATCACGTAACCACCCGTCAAATGTCCAAGTACCATTATAAAATTATAACACATAAAACCAATATAAATGAATGATAACATTTCCACATTTCATCCACAATATATCATTTAAATATATTGACATAATAGAATCCTTTATCAAAACCATTTTCAATACTAAAATACATAAAGGAGTATATGGTATTTATTTTATTTTAAAAACATTACGGCTTGTTGAGGAAGCCAAAGATCAAATAATACTCGCGGTGGCGGAAAAGGTCGTTGTCACCGCGTACATTAAAAGAAACATTACTTTTTTTCGTTTAGTAAAACGATTTGTAGAAAACGATTCCTTTTGTATAAAAGTAAAAGTCAAAGGGGTTTATACACCATATAAAAGAAAGTTGTGTATGAAACTAAATATGCCTCAATGAAAGGAGATTGAGACGAAGTCCCTTACCTCGGGTCCGACTTGACTCGATCTTTCTTTAACCTCCTGAATAATAAACTTGAGTTAATTTATACTTTCTTAAGAACCTTTTTCAAGTTCATTATTCCTTTTATATCACCTATTATCTTGTCATGAACACTATGTAATTATTTAGGATAATAATGGTCGTTTTGCCGATATTTGGTACTTGTGTCAAAAGTGAACTTCTTATATTTACAAGTTGTTCACGTAGTCAAATATCCATTATCTCGAGAATGATATTCATGATGTAGATGCCATATATATCATATATATCCAGTATATACATGAATTTATAATATTACATAATCATTTAGAGGTAAGAAATGAAATGCACCGTTCATGGAGATGGTAAGCCGTACGTACGCATGAACGCTACTTCCATTTCTATTTCATATTTAATGGAATTAAAACATAATGATACATAATAGTATTATAATTTCAGTATGGTATCATATATAATTTCATTAAATTTATCCTTTATACGTACCACATATGGTGTTAACGAATCAAATCACTTTGAGGGGGTGGTAGTCCGCACTTCCTTAAATGAAGATATCGCGTTTACCCATAATGGAAACCATAAAGGTATGCCATAAATGAAAAATACAGAATCTTAAGTAAATCATAAACATATTATATATCATATATAAATATAGTGAAATCTTAATGGCCACCATTGAAGGTGTTATATGAGTGTTGAACAATCATCGTTTCGTGAGGCAGAAATTCTCCATCCACAGAAACAGTATGTTCTTTAACCATTAGATGAAAATGTGTGTATGTGTAGCTCGAATCCTTATTATAACAAAATCCTAGTATATTTAAGATACTGTATTTGTTACAAAATAAAATAATAAGAAGAGTTTAGGGGGTTGGAGAAGCAAAATAAAACATAAGAACACAAGAGAAGACACTACCTTTAAATCGGGTAACTCCTTTTGATTTGAGATCAAATGCTTCCTTGAGAAGACTTATGCCCAAAAGTGAGGCTTATAGGAGTAAGAGAGGGATGTGGAGAGAGAAAATGTGTAGGGTTTTTCCAAGCCAAAGTCTTTGGAAGTGTGTTTATGGTGGTAGAGGTGGGGTCCTTTTATAAGAGGAGAGGAGGGGCACTCTTGGAAAGTAAAGAAATGTTACTTTATTTTAAAATGAGTTTCTAATTTTAATGGTCCCAAATTGATGTGTTTCTAAGATAAGGTAATAAGGGTTCGAAATCCACCCTTCCAATTGGTTTTGGACATGTGTAGGTCTCAGATGTTACATTATATTTCCATTTTAATTAAATCGTTAAATAATAAGGTAATTGATGCATCATCATGGTGTCATAAATAATTTAAATTAGTTAATGTCTAAAAATTATAAAAAAACAACTATGATGTAGGAAATCGTGTTATATTTCTAATGAATATTTATAGTCAAAAATCGGATTTGTATAACCTCATTTAAAAATTGTTTTAGTAAAATAACTCATGTTTGTGACATTTTTATTTTAACTTTAAATAAAAAGTTATTAATGTCATTTTCCAACCAAAGTGGCTTCATGGGGTCCCCAAGTTGACCCATTGATTGTATTGGTCAGCCATGACACATACAATGAGGTTAGGACATGTTTCAAGTTCATTTCATATTATTACAACATTATTTTTACCATAAATTACACTAATTACCTCTAATCGCGATTAAAAATTTAAAAGTTACTATTCACCAAAAAAAATATTTTAATCCCATTGAACCACATTTTACTTTTTAATGACAACCATGTATGTCGGATTTTTGAAATTAAAAACACAGAAGTGGTAAAATTTCATTTAAACGAAAAATCAGTTTTTAAGTACCACTTAGTGGTTTCACTATTCATCAAAAATTGGAGTTTTTCAGAAAAATACAAAAACTTCACCCTAAGCTATATTTGATATTCTGAATTCATAAATGATGTCAATTTTAAAAAATTCAAAACATATAAGTTGAATTAATTAATTTAATAATTAATTCCCGCTGTCAAAACAAATAGCGTGTTTTTATGAAACAAAAAGTATCAAAAGATTGACACTAGTTCAAGTCCGATTTCAAAGTGAAATTAATTCCAACGACCACTATTGGATTAAGTGGTAAAAATATATTCTAATTTCACTTTAAAACCACTTAAAAAGATAATCTAATCATATTAATAAATTATATTAAAAAGAGGTTTTGAATTAAAATACAATATTTTTTACTATTCATTAAAAAATGATCTTTATCGGAAAAATACAGAAAATTTACACAAAGTAAATTTTGATGTCCCAATTTTAAAGAACAATTCTATTTGGTCCAATAGAATGTATAAGAGTGACCAAAAATATATTTAATGAAGGTTCTCCATCAAAAGTTGATAAGTGGACCTTTAGTGAAAATTAGAGTATATATACCTAGAATTGAATTCTTTTCATATTTTAAGCCTTTATACTTTATTGGATAAATGTAAAAACATTTAACAAACATATATAATCATATTTTAGTTATTTTTATTCATTCCTACCAATACAACGGCTACGTGTTAACTAACTTTTAGGATAATATTATTTTATTACTAGTGTGCAACGTAAGATTTCAAAGAAACTCTTTGTTGTGTATCGGGTACGCTATCGAACGTATCAACCCATTTAAAGTAAAATTAATATTTAATTCTCAAATATTACTAAATATGAAAATTTATTATTATTTATTTACCTGGGATGTTACATCCTTCCCCCCTTTTGGTAATTACGTCCTCGCAATTTTATTCACTTATCAAAATAAGTGGGGGTATTTATCCTTCATAGCATTTTCAGATTCCCACGTTGCCTCTTCAACCATATGGGTTTTCAACAAAACCTTTACCTAGTGAATTACCTTATTTCGCAACACTTGCTCTCTTCGGTCAAGAATCTAGACTGGTTGTTCTTCATAAGAGAGATTCTCTTCCAACTGAACTACCTCTGGGCTCGAAACATGAGATGGATCTGGCATATACTTTCTCAACATCGAAACATGAAAAACATTGTGTACCTGAGATAAACTCGGAGGTAAAGCCACTCGGTAAGCAACTGATCCAACTTTCTCCAGAATTTCATATGGTCCAATGAACCTTGGACTCAGCTTTCCTTTCTTACCAACTTGCATCACACTCTTCCATGGTGAAACTTTGAGAAAAACATGATCACCTACCTCAAAAGATAGATCCTTCCTCCGGTTATCTGCATAAAATTTCTGTCTGATCTGAGCTGTTTTCATGTGTTTTTGAATCAACTGAACTTTTTCTGCCATCTCTTCTACCAATTCTGGTCCCATCAGCTTCCTTTCACCCACTTCATCCCAAAAATCTGGAGTTCGACTCCGCTTCCCATATAATGCTTCAAATGGTGCCATCTGTATACTGGAATGAAAACTATTATTATAAGAAAATTCAACCAAAGAAATATGTTGGTCCCAACTTCCCGGATAATCCATAGAGCAAGCTCGTAGCATATCCTCCAAGGTCTGAATTGTTTCTTTCTAACTGGCCATATGATTTCAGAAGAAAAGCTATACTAAAATTCAATTCAGTACCCAACGACTTCTGAAGGCCCTTCCAAAAGTTAGAAGTAAACATGGGATCACGATCAGATACAATGGAGAGGAGAACTCCATGTAATCTGACTATCTCTTTATGATACAATCGAGAAAGTTGATCTAGAGAGAAAGTATCTCGAATAGGAAGGAAATGAGTAGATTTAGTCAAGCGATCAACAATAACCCAGATTGCATTATTACCTCGAGATGTCTTCGGTAATACCACAACAAAGTCCATGGATATATTTTCCGATTTCCACTCTGGCACTGGTAAAGGCTGAAACAACCCTTTCGATAATTGTCTCTCTACTTTAACCTGCTGACAAGTCAAACACTTCACAGTAAAATCAGAAATATCCCTTTTTATTCCATCCCACCAGTAATACTCCCGTAGATCTCTATACATCTTAGTACTGCCAGGATGAGCTGAAAACGGGGAACTATGAGCCTCACATAACAACTCATTATTCAAATGTGAATCATAAGGCACACATAATCTCTTCCCAAACCTCAAAAAAAATATTATTATCAATGTTGAATTCAGTCAACTTACCCTTCTGAACCAGCTCTACCTTTTTCTGCAACTCACTATCTTGCTTCTATGCTTTCTTAATTCTGTCTGATAGGGATGATCTCACTGATACCTGAAACAAAACAGAAGAACTTCCTACAAAAACAATTTCCATGCCAAAGTTAATCGAATAAAAAAACAAAGGATCTCATTCCAAATGTAGCATTTTTAATGAAGCGTTACTTTTTCGACTCAAAGCATCGACCACTTTATTTTCTTTTCTCAGATGGTAATGAATTGTACAATCATAATCCTTGATTAATTCCAGCCATCTCCTCTGTCTCATGTTCAATTCTTTTTGAGTGAATATATACTTTAAACTTTTGTGATCAGTATATATTTCACACTTTACTCCATACAAATGATGCCTCCAAATTTTTAGATAAAAACAACAACAGCTAATTCCAAATCATGTGTAGGGTAATTTACCTCATGAGTTTTCAACTGACGTGAAGCATATGCAATTACCTGATCATTCTACATAAGGACACAGCCAAGTCCCTTCAACGAATCATCACTGTATATAACAAACTCACCATTCCTAGAAGGAAGTCCAAAACTGGACCATTCACCAATCTTCTTTTCAACTCCTGAAAACAATCATCACATTCTTTTGTCCAGATAAACTTAACACCCTTCCGAGTTAGCTTAGTCATTGGACTAGATAACCATGATAAATTTTCAACAAACCTTCGGTAGTAACCTTCCAAACCAAGGAAACTACGGAGCTCGGTTACATTTTTGGGTCTTGGCCATTCTTCAACAACTTTTGTTTTAGCAGGATCAACAGTTATGCCTTTTTTTTGAAACAATGTGACCAAGGAAAGAAATTTGTTGTCACCAAAACTCACACTTGCTGAATTTTCCATGTAGTTTCTTTTCTTTTAAGGTTTTCAAGATAACCCTTACATGAATTTCATGCTCCTCTTTACTTTTAGAAAACACCAAAATATCATCAATGAAAACAACCACAAACTTATCCAAGAACTCATGGAAAATTCTATTCATAAGGTCCATGAATACAGCAGGTCCATTGGTTAACCCAAAAGGAATAAAAAAAATTCATAATGGCCATATCTAGTAAGGAACGTAGTCTTAAGAATGTCTGATTCTTTTACATTCAACTAATGGTACCCCGACCTCAAG
The DNA here is from genome assembly GCA_963277665.1 of Viscum album. Lineage (NCBI taxonomy): Eukaryota > Viridiplantae > Streptophyta > Magnoliopsida > Santalales > Viscaceae > Viscum > Viscum album. Next base: position 1,241,463,172 of record OY728153.1, read on the forward strand.
TCAATCTTCGAAAAATACTGAGCTCCCTGGAGCTAATCAAACAAATCATCGATATGAGGCAAATGATACTTGTTCTTAACAATGATTTTATTCAAGGCTCTATAATCAATGCAAAGTCTCATTGAACCATCTTTCTTTTTAACAAACAAGACAGGAGCACCCCATGGTGATGTGCTAGGTCGAATGAAACCTTTATCTAATAACTCTTGCAATTGTTTCTTTAACTCTAAAAGTTCAACTTGAGCCATTAGATAAGGAGGTTTTGAAATTGGATTAGAATCAGGAATTAAGTCAACAGTAAATTCAACTTCCCGATCATGAACAATACCAGGAAACTCATCAGGAAAAACATCAAGATACTCATTTACCACTGGCACATCATTAATCTGAACAATTCCCTTGTTTTCAACGATATGAGCAAGATAACATTCATTTCCCTCTTTTACTAGTTTCTCAACTTCCTGATATGTTATCAAAATCAAGGGTTCATTCTTGTATACAAACTGAAAATCTTTATGAAAAGAAACCATTTTACCTCTGTAGTCAATCTTTGAATGATAAACAGAAAGCCAATCCATGCCCAAAATAACATCAAACTCTACTAGAGGCAAAACAATAAGGTTCGCAGGTAGACTCTTTCTGCACACAAGGATAGGAAGGTTATTATAATTTCTTTTTGTCTCAACATTTCCTCCTGGTGTTTTTACCATAAGTTCAGGATTTATATCTTGAGATGGAATATCCAATTTACTAGAAAACTTCTCAGAAATGAATGAATGTGTAGACCCTGAATCAAACAACACAATGGCATAATCTGAACAAACAAACAGTGTACCTGATACTAATTCATTCGATGGCCCAACATCTGCTGAAGTAGTTGCAAAGGATTTCCCCAACCCTTTCTGCCTGTAGTCTGGCTGCTTTCCCCTAGTTGAGTTCTTCTTTAGACACTCATTTTCATAATGACCCATTTCATTACACTTAAAACATCTTACCGTTGGCTTTTCATTTTCTTCCTGATCATCTTCCTTACAGTTACAAGAAATATGACCAGACTTACCACACCGAAAGCAGTTTCTAGACTTGGATAAAAATTCTCCAGGATGCATTTTACCACACTTCTCACAGGATGGATATTTTGTTTTCTTACCTCCTTGCTTCTTTGTTGAATTCTTCCCCTTTCCCTGCAAACTGGACCTCTTATTCTGTCATTTGTCAAAGAACACATGATCATCGACAAACTCCATTTCCACCTTTTCCGCACATCGTACAAGTTTTTCATAACTTCTGAGCTCACGAGAAGCTAAAGCCCTTCGATACTTTGGTTATAATCCTGAGTAAAAACGGTTCATTTTACTATCAAGATCTCGTATGAAGTTTGGAGCATACCTTTCCAGTCGAGTAAACTTTGATTCATAAGCAGCCACTGAGTCATCCTCCTGCCTCAATTCTAGAAATTGTTTTTCCATCCTAAGACGAACCAAATTAGGAAAATATTTCTCAAGAAACATACCTTTAAATTCGTCCCAGTGAAGATCATCAATCTCATCACTATCCCTGATATTTTTCACCGTCGACCACCACTGATCAGCTTCTCCTTCAAAACGGTAAACAGCAAGATAACCTTTTGATGTTCTGAACACCCCATGACATCAAAAATCTTCTCCAGTGATTTAATCCACCCTTCAGCTAGAACAAGGTCAGATGATCCCTTGAATGATGGGGGATGTTGCCTCATGAAATGTTCCACCACTGACATGTTCCTCTGCGGTTGATCTGGCTGATCTCGTGCATGGATACCACCACCATTTATAGCCTGAGTCAACTGTGCCATCACTGCAACAAACTGTTCAGTTCCGATTTCGACCATCTCAAGTTGCTGATTTGGAAGGTTGTCTTCCTCCTGATGTCGTCCCAACATAGCTGCTTTGTTTCCTCTGTGGAAAACCATTCTGAACACAGAAATATCTTAGGCGAAAAAACAAGGTAATCCGTAAATGCTATATCATTTCAATCATACCATAAATTAATTTATAATTTAACACTTTTCTAACTCCAAATGTTGTCTAAACCGACCTCTGATACCAACTATAAGGCTCTGGCCTTAAACCTTAATTAATATTGAATTAAATGAATAATTCACATTGAGGATCTTTTCAGGATTAGAGTTTTAGAGAATTAGGACATAACTATTACATCTCAAAATATTACAAAGTAGACACTTCTACTAAGTTTCTATAAAATAAAATCTCTTAAAAAGAAACATGTCTAGTTCCATGTTTTAGATAGCATGACTTTCCCTTTATCCCATCCTTGACCCAATTCCACATTAAGTCCTGTGAAAAACATTTCAAAAAAAAACTTGCGGTGAGCATAAAAAGCTCAGTAAGGGATACACAAAAAATGAAAACTGTCAGTTTTTTAAAACAACAAGTAAACCATGTATACTTTATCAAAGTAATACCTTCACCTTTATGAAGTAGTAAAAACTCTTCACTGAATAAAATATCATTACTTACCATTTAGTAACCAAAAGATTACCATAAAACCCATATAAAGAACACATAACATATAAAGGTAACTTGGGACATAAACATACTTAAGTGAAATAACCATACGGTCGACTTCCACACATATCACTTAATGGAATAGCCATTCGGCCAACTTCCATACATACTTAATGGAATAGCCATACGGCCGACTTCCATACCTAATGCATTGGAGGTTATAACGTAACCACCTGTCCTGGTATTCAAGGAACCACCCGTCATATGGTTTATCACGTAACCACCCGTCAAATGTCCAAGTACCATTACAAAATTATAACACATAAAACCAATATAAAGGAATGATAACATTTCCACATTTCAATCACAATATATCATTTAAATATATTGAAATAATAGAATCCTTTATCAAAAACATTTTCAATACCAAAATACATAAAAGAGTATATGGTATTTATTTTATTTTAAAAACATTACGGCTTGTTGAGGAAGCCAAAGATCAAATAATACTCGCGGTGGTGGAAAAGGTCGTTGTCACCGCGTACGTTAAAAGAAACATTCATTTTTGTTGTTTAGTAAAACGGTTCGTAGAAAAAGATTCCTTTTCTATAAAAGTAAAATTGAAAGGGGTTTATACACCGTATAAAAGAAAGTTGTGTATAAAATGAAATATGCCTCAATGAAAGGAGATTGAGATGAAGTCCCTTACCTCGGGTCTGACTTGACTCGATCGTTCTTTAACCTCCTGGATAATAAACTTGAGTTAATTTCTACTTTATTAAGAACCTTTTTCAAGTTCATTATTCCTTTTATATCAACTATTATCTTGTCATGAACACTATGTAATTATTTAGGATAATAATGGTCGTTTTGTCGATATTTGGTACTTGAGTCAAAAGTGAACTTCTTATATTTACAAGTTGTTCACGTAGTCAAATAATAATTATCTTGAGAATGATATTCATGATGTAGATGCCATATATATATTATATATCCAGTATATACATGCATTTATAATATTACATAATCATTTAGAGGTAATAAATGAAATGCACCGTTCATGGAGACGGTAAGCCGTACGTACACATGAACGCTACTTCCATTTCTATTTCATATTTAATGTAATTAAAACATAATGATACATAATATTATTATAATTTCAGTATGGTATCATATATAATTTCATTAAATTTATCCTTTATACGTACCACATATGGTGTTAACAAATCAAATCACTTTGAGGGGGTGGTAGTCCTCACTTCCTAAAATAAAGATATCACGTTTACCCATAATGGAAACCATAAAGGTATGACATAAATGAAAAATAAAGAAGATTAAGTAAAACATAGACATATTATATATCATATATAAATATAGTGACATATTAATGGCCACATTTGAGGGTGTTATATGAGTGTTGAACAATCATCGTTTCGTGAGGCAGAAATTCTCCATCCACAGAAACAGTATGTTCTTTAACCATTAGATGAAGGTGTGTGTATGTTTAGCTATAATATTTATTTTAAAAACATCCTAGTATATTAAAGATACTGTAGTTGTTACAAAATAAAGGAATAAAAAGAGTTTAGGGGGGTGGAGAAGCAAAATAAAACATAAGAACACAAGAGAAGACACTACCTTTAAATCGGGTAACTCCTTTTGATTTGAGCTCAAAGGGTTCCTTGGAAAGACTTCTACCCAACCTTGAGGTTTCTAGGAGTAATTGAGGGATTTGGAGAGACAAAATGTGCAGGGGTTGGCCGAGCCAAAGGCTTTGGATGTGTGTGTAAGGTGGTAGAGGTGGGGTCCTTTTATAAGAGGAGAGGAGGGGCACTCTTGGAAAGTAAAGAAATGTTACTTTATTTTAAAATGAGTTTCGGATTTTAATGGTCCCAAATTGATGTGTTTCTAGTATAAGGTGATAAGAGTTCTAAATCCACCCATACAATAGGTTTTGGACATGTGTAGGTCTTATATTTTACATTATCGTTCCATTTTATTTAAATCATTAAATAATGTGGTAATCGGTGCATTATCATGGTGTCATAAATAATTTAATTTAATTAATGTCTAAAAATTATAAAATAAATACTATGATGTATGAAATATTTTTATCTTTCTAATGAATATTTATAGTCAAAAATCTTATTTTGATAACCACATGTAAAAATTGTTTTAGTAAAACAACTCATGTTTATGACATTTTTATTTTAACTTTAAACAAAAAGTTATTAATGTCATTTTACAACCAAAGTGGATTCATGGGGTCCCCAAGTTGACACATGGATTGTCTTGGTTGGACATGACACATCCAATGAGGTTAGGACATGTTTCAAGTTCATTTCATATTATTACAACATTATTTTCACCTTAAATTACACTAATTACCTCTAGTCGCGATTAAAAACTTAAAAGTCACTATTCAACAAAAAATAATTTTAATCCCATTGAACCACATTTTACTTCTTAATGAAAACCATGTATGTCGGATTTTTGAAATTCAAAACACAGAAGTGGTAAAATTTCATTTAAACGAAAAATCAGTTTTTTAAGTACCACTTAGTGGTTTCACTATTCATCAAAAATTGAAGTTTTTCAGAAAAATACCAAAACTTCACCCTAAGCTATATTTGATATTCCGAATTCAAAAATGATGTCTATTTTAAAAAATTCAAAACATATAAGTTTCATTAATTAATTTAATAATTAATTCCCGCTGTCAAAACAAATAGCGTGTTTTTATGAAACAAAAAGTATCAAAAGATTAACACTAGTTCAAGTCCGATTTCAAAGTGAAATTAATTCCAACGACCACTATTGGATTAAATGGTAAAAATATATTCTAATTTCACTTTAAAACCACTTAAAAAGATAATCTAATCATATTAATAAATTATATTAAAAAGTGTTTTTGAATTAAAATACAATATTTTTCACTATTCATTAAAAAATGATCTTTATCGGAAAAATACAAAAAATTTACACAAAGTAAATTTTGATGTCCCGATTCTAAAGAAGAATTTTATCTGGTCAAATAGAATGTATAAGAGTGACCAAAACTATATTTAATGACGGTTCTCAATCAAAAGTTGATAAGTGGACCTTTAGTGAAAATTAGAGTATATATACCTAAAATTGAATTCTTTTCATATTTTAAGCCTTTATCCTTTATTGGATAAATGTAAAAATATTTAACAAACATATATAATCATATTTTAGTTATTTCTATTCATTCCCGCTAATACAACGACTACGTGTTAACTAAAATTTAAAATAATATTATTTTATTACTAGTGTGCAACGTAAGATTTCAAAGAAACTCTTTGTTGCGTATCGGGTACGCTATCAAACATAGCAACCCATTTAAAGTAAAATTAATATTTAATTCAAAAATATTAATAAATATGAAAATGTATTATTATTTATTTACCTGGGATGTTACAAACCCCCCCCCCATAGATTTTTTTGGAAAATATTACATTACATTTTAAATATTCTCCCACTTGTTGTCAATGAAATGTGAAGGGTTTATTCTAAACATATTTGATATCTGTTTTCTATCCTCTTTTTGGTTGAACTTGGAACTACACCACCTTCAGGTATAGGGTTTCTCATTTTCAGTTCATACCCCCTAATAATGGGGTTAAATCTTTACTTGTATTGATTTTAGTATTTTAACCCCCTCTTTGTGTGGGAAGAAATTACATGTAAGGCCAAATATACCATTTTTATAGTGTATAATAGGGATTTCTTCTTAGGTTGAAACTCACATTTGAGAATAGGGAGGGATTTTTCTACTCATAACACCCCCTTGAAAAATAAACTTTATTCTTTGAAATAAATCACTTATTGATTAACCCAAATGCTCTGTTTACCAATTTTTAAATTTCAATTTCTGGTTATAATGCACAACTATAGAAAAACTCCTTAAGAAAAACTCAATTCTTTCTATATTTTCTCAACTCACAACCCCTGATATCCCTCAAAATTTCAAAATAAATCATTTTTATAAAATTATTAAATCATTTTATGTGAGAATCATACCCCCTGATAATCAAATTGATATAACTTGTTAAATTTTCTAAAAAATGATACCACTTATACTCCATGTATTTATGTTCTTTATAGGATTCAAACATCTCTTAAAAATGCTTAAAAACCTTTGAATTTTGATTAAAAAACTCTTTGAGACTATTACTTCTTAACACCAATATCTTGTTTCTAAAATAAGGGTTCAACTTATGGTAATATCGTTTCTATCTTAGTAGCTTTTGTATATCTTGATATTCATTTGATGATACAAAAAAAAACCACTTTTAAGATAAAAATACATGAATATGAAATTCATACTACTGTTTTCTATCTCCTTTGTTCTTCCTTCTTGAGTCTTAATAATAGTTAATTTTACTATGACACCAATTATTATTTTAATATACCACTTGTAATGTCAAGTAGGATTTGACATATTTTTCTTAAAAATTTAGGACTCTTTTCCATGAACATTTCAGCATATAAATCCTCTACTACCATGAACCTACTGGTCGATACTGATTCGGTTCTATGATAACACTTGAATAAAATTTGTTGGAATCTTCAAATATTCAACAGATATGAATTTATATCCACTTAAAGGTTTGTTTCTATTATAATAAATCCATAGATCATACCATAATATTACACATTTTCAAAAATAGTTAAAAATAATAAATAATATGTGGATAGGGGTACCTCAAACTTCTTCAATTATAGTAATATGGATGGTCAAGTTGGACCAAACCTTTTCTTTACTGCTTTCATTTTCCCATTTTCATATTTTAGGAAAGTAATTTCAACACTTAATCCACTTACCTTTCTTCCAGATCATCCTCTAATATAAGTTTCTTCATTCATGGATTAGGATTGTTCCCTCTATTTGTGAAATTTTATTCCTTTATATCTTTTCTAAGACTTAAATCAATTTTACTTATATATTTAAAATAATTCCTACATTCTTTATTTCATTCTTTTTAGTGGTTTATGGAAGATAACATAGGTATTAATTATGTCTCACCTCCTTTATGGGCATGATGTCCTTCATAGGATTCTATCATGGAGTATTCTTCTATTTCCTTAAAAATGTGGAAACCTTGATCAATTTCATCATATATGAAGTTTCATTTTTATTTTCAATCTAGGAATTCCATATTTCTTTCCAATATGTTCTTTTTTTGGTATTAGTCTTAAACATCCGTCTTGATTTTATTTCAGAATGAAATATATCTTAGACTAGTCACTAGAATATTTTCTTTATATGGATATATTTTTCATTAAATGAAGGATGATTTCAAAATTTTATTTGAGCTGTAATCCACCTTTAATTTACACTTAAGACAAAATTATATTGATAATAGTTATGATAATGGTAATCATACCTTTGGTTCTGTGCATGTGAACTCAATTTTTCATAGTTTCCACAATATTCACAGTAGGTGATGCATTATTGTTCTTCAAAAAACAAACTAGAGACGTTTCCTTGAATCCCACAAAAGTAGAACTTGTTTCTATTTATTTGTTGATCAATCCACTAACTAAATTTACCTTTTGTATATATACTTTTAAGTGAATTTCCAACACCTTAAAATTTTTCCCTTTTCTTATGAATGTTTATATATCTCTTATTCTCATGAATTTGGGGTGTTCCTTCATATCGAAAACTAGATTTACCCTTAGAGTACGGTATTTGTGGTATGATAATCTTTTTATGTATTTCCACAGAGATGGAATACTTATTCTCTCTTTCATCATCACCCTTTTTATATAACTCCTTCTTGGATGAGTTTAATTATTCTTGAAACTATTGAATCATATTTCCCCTTGATTGAAGTTGAGTATTAAATTATTTATGGAGAGTCTTCCTACTAGATATATCTTCTTACAATGTGGGTGAGATTTTTTCCAACATAACACTTTTCTATTTAATTTATAATTAATTCAAGTAATAGAGTGTTTAAGGAATACCTTTTCCTGTCGAAACCTCTTATTGTACTCGAACACTTTATTCATGTGTCTAGTAAATTCATCCTTCTTAGACTTTAGATTCTAAACTCCTTATAAGTTAAGAATATTTTATTTTGATTTAGCTTTGAGAGTTTTTATCTTTATGGATATCATCTTCAGCTATTTTTCTTGATAATTATTCTTATCTTTGAGGTCAGTTGAAACATAAATAAGCCTTTTGTTTAAGACTATAAATCTATCTACTTTAGTTTATATCACTTTAATTTATATGTCTTGAGATATTTTTCCTATTAAGTACAAATTTTTTATTTAACTTTTGGTCCAATTATTCTAATAAGTGGACTATTTTAACCTTCTACCTCATTCGTATATCCTCATCATTGGTAGTTTTAACGTCACTTGTTATATAGAGATCTCCATTCATTCCTAAAACATCATTAATTGATTAAGTAAAATCACTATTCAATTAATTAATTACTTCTATTTATGGGATACAAGTCTTATCCAAACTTATCTCACTATTTCTAGATATAGTTTCATAATATATAATTCTACATGATTTGTGCTTCTTCATTAAAGTCTCACTATAACGACCCGATTTTTTTGAATATTAATTTTTTCCTGAATAAGTGTGTGTTACATATTACATAATATTATAAATGTAAAAAATAAATAAAAAACAAATTCTTTTATCTCATCAATAATTATAATTACATTAGTCAGCTATGAAACCAATTAAAATTCCAAACATTACAAATAAACAAAAAATATAAAATAGAATAACTAAAATGTAAAAATATGGGTTACCCTAATCTACCAGAATCATCACCACCATGACCAAAACTATAAAAATTAAATTAAATTTTAGTAAACCAATCATGATCTTAAGAAATTAAAATATGACCTTAGGTGGATTTGTAGTGAATTTTGAGTGAAATAATGAAGTGGTATTTATAGGGTATAAAGGGAAGTTTTATTGTTGATATTCAAGCATTATATGGTAGTTTTCCAAATATGGAAATTGGTCAATATGAAAATTGGAAACTACACCCTTGGATGATAATTTTACCACTATAAGTTGTGTTTATAAGTATTAATGACAATGGATAATTGATACCGAAAGGAGAATCCATGGACTTAACGAGTAGAGTCATGCCATTTGAAGCCCATTTTTTAGAACATGGGAGGAAGGTGGTGTCACAGGGGTTCGACTTTGAATAAGACAAATACAATATTAAACAAGTGAATCTTGAATTAAATTACCTATAGGATAAGTTCAAGTTAGTGGATATTACCACTCAATCAATGTTAGCTAAGCCACCCTATGCAACTACCACCATCACACACCTTACCCTTAGGGCATATGGAGGTGTAATAAGGGGTTACATATCCAGAACAAAGTTACATAAAGTGAAATTTCCATTGTATAAATAAAATTATTATTTCATAAATTCTTTTGAAGAATAGTTTTTTCATAATAAAATATACGTTTAATTGATGGGAATTTGATAAATTGATTTCTGGACAATAATAAAACATAATTGATTTTCTTAAAAATATATACATTTTTATAATAAACCAAGGTATTATAAATTATATTTTTTAATGAAACACTCTTTTAAAACACTCTTATTTAAATAAAAAATGATAAAACAGTGTTATAATGTCCTAGAATGTTTTTATAAGTGTCTGAAATTTTGATGTTTTCGTAAAAACTAGTTTATTTCAAAAAATAATGTTTATTATATTTAAAAGTTAAAATTAACATATTTATAAAATTATTTTTATAAAATAAATATTATTTTTGAAATCATCACATAAAAATTTTTTAGAGTGGATTTATGTGGATTTGCTAAAATACTTTATTTTTTTATGAATAATATTTGTTTTGGGTTTCAGTATATATTACGACTTCATAGATATGTAATGATGACGTGATAATTAATTAAACAAAATACATGACCTAAAATATGTTAATTTATTAATACTAATTATTTCCATATATTTTATTCAATTTACAAACCAATATGAGTCTTTCCAAAGTCTAAAATTGAAAATTTCATCTTAAAAGCATTATTTTGGGGAAAATTTGACATCCCATGTCCAAAGGGATATTAAAAAATTATGTGTAATAGTGGATTAAAATATCATATTCGGTGAATCAAATGTCTAAACCATGAGAAAAAACCATGGGTAAGCTAGTGGTTTTTCATTTTCTACAACTTAGATTTCCAAGAATTATATTTGGAAATTATTAAACAATTTCTACACTTTTGCTATAAATAAACACCCATTTCACAATTTAAATTCACTCATAATACATAATCTATGGTTTTATGTTGATTTTTTATCCTAAGAGTCCCACCAAGGTTTCCTAAAGCCCCCAAGGTTCCATCATCATGTTTTAGGAATAAATTTTTATAGTAAGGGAAATCTTCACTTCTCTTTCCATTCAAGTTCCCTTTAGTTGTATGTGTCATTTTTTGAAAAACCAATTTTTTATACACTTTATAGTATCCCATTAATTTAATAATATTATTTTATTAATTATATACCCTTTTCCCCATTTATTTTACCCATTTATAAAACCACATTTTATACCCTTCATGTTGTTGAATTTATTCCTTGAATTCCTCTCTTTTACAGGTGAAATTATCTTTTTATTTTTATTTGTATAACCAAAACTCTTTCTATTTAATGGGTTTTAAAATATATGTAAACATTAATAATTTATTTGAGTATTTATACACATGAAACATGTATTCCATTTCCATGGGTCAAAAATGATGTAATGATTATGTATTTATGCACTTTTGTATGCCTTGATTTTGATAAGAAACCTATTATTTATTCTCAATAAGTTATTAATGAGATGATTTATTGTGATCTAATTGGATCAAATTAATTAAGTCATATGAAGGTTTGACCCTGATAGTTTTCCAATGCATTGGGTAACAAATTTAATCTCTAGAGATAACATATTTTAGGATACTTTGGTGAATAATGGTAATTTTCATTTACGACACCTTGGTGATAAAACATGGTGATATTATTATGAATGTATCATTTGAATATTGTACATAAATTTCCATGTTATGATTCATGTTCTTATTATTAGGATATTCCTTTTATTCATACCTTATTATTATATGTCTCGTGATCACATGTTTATTGAATCCCTTGTTTATTCCCTTACCGAGCTTCATGCTCACTCATTTCCTTTGATGTGTGTCCCTAGGATATGAAATACAATAAAAATAACATAGAGTGAACACATAAATATGTATTTAAAGTGGATTAGAAGAGTGTTTTATATTTTAATGTATCATGTACCTTATTTAGAAGAAACTAAAATTTAAAATATCCTTTGTATTGACCCATGTAATGAACAGTTATGTAATAAATAATAAGGATGAAAAAGTTACTATCAAAGGATACTTTAGTTATTTGTAGAAATTAGGAATTTAAAACAGTATATTGAAGGATAGGGATAAGTTTAAATATAGGAATACATCCTGGTATTTTGGTAAGTATTAAGTAATTGGTTTCCAAAAAATACATCATTGTCTGGATATTACAAGTGGATGTGACTCTAGAATATATGTACCTAGGGGTATCAACTGAAAACACCACATTGAGATAGACTCAATCAAGAACTAGTGCCTGACAATGGGCCTTACTGAACACCTAGTTTGACACTCTAGGGGGATATGTTTGGTTAATCATAATATTTTTATAAACCATTATAATGGATATATAGAAAATTGAATTATAGGAGATTAATAACATATTTTAACTAGATGTTTTAGGACTTAAACTCCCTTTAGAATTATAAAATTCCAAAAAGTAACACATTTATCACTAAATATTTTTTCTTTTATAAAAAATGGTGGGTAATAGGAGGAACCACATAAATGATGAGTGAAACAAATGATTCACTAACAATATTCTGATGGAAGATGAAATGGAAAACTTCATGAGGAAGATGAATCAACTACCTTGATTTATGAAAAATAACTTGAATCAAGTAGAGGACTATATTCACCTCGAAAGGGAAGACTTTCTTTTGAGTCCTTTATGTATCAATAGCCACCTTCTTTTCTTTGATCTACCAACCAATTGGTTGATGAAAAAATGAATAATCTCTATAGAAAATATATTTTTTGTATTCCATTTTATGGAGTAAGAGAAAGTCACCCTAGAGGTATGGAACTTTGAAGAAGAAGCTAATTAGTGGTGGGAACTGATTTAAAACAAAAATCCATGAAAGGAGACTGATGTTATGGAGTGGTAAGAGTTCATGGGAATATTTTTAAATAAATATTTTCCCTATAAAATATGAAAAAATTGATAAGTAATTCCTAAAGCTAAAGAAGAAGGATAATAAATCGGTGGGAATCTATGAGATGAACTATACAATACTTTCTCTATATACCTTTATATTTGTTATAGATCCTAAGGGAAAGGTTGATATATTATTTATTGGACTAAGAACCCATCTGTAGAGGATTATAGGAAATCGATACTGTGAATGCTATGAGGAGATAATGTGGAGTGCTATGAAGGTCAGATAGGGGTTTGGATAGACATAATGGTCCCATAGATTGAATGAAAACAAGAGATAAATGGATCCAAACTCAAGGATGAGGTTTGATCATGGAATTGGAGGGAAAAAATTTCAAATTTCCACATGAAAAAATATGGGATGAAACATTTAGGGAACTGAATGATTGGGAGTGGAAAGTGCTAAAAATGTTTAATATATGGATATATGACTTAGAACTGTCATGTTGAGGTGAATCCTAAACTTCTCAACACTTATGATAAAGGGAATATGGTGCAGGCCCGACCAAAATTTCAATGCTTCAAGTGTGGAAAACATGGATACATTTCCAATCAATGCCCAAATCAAAAGATTACGGGGGGGACCACCATCAACCTCAACATAGTCCAAAAGAGAAAGGAAATTCATTTTCTATCATGATGTATGAAGTAGATGCTCTTGATGATGTGGTGGAATTTACACTCATTGTGATATAAAAGCCAGAAAGTAATTTGTTTAATTATGGTACCAAAAAATCCTTTATTTCCTCCTTGTTTGTAAAGATTATAGAATCAATTCCTTAACATCAAGAACTAGAGTAATCAGTCAAGACTCTTAGATGGATTATCCAAGAATCAATAGTGTATACAAATCTAGTATTGAATTTAGAGAGTACGATCTCATCAAAAATCTAGTAGTCATTCTAATGGTAGAATTAAACACTATACTTGGGATAGACTATCTATCAAATAATAATGATAAGATAAACTATAGATGAAAGGAAATTTTAGTAGTATTTAATGGATAACCTATAGTTATTTTCAAAGAGAGATATCTCTATCTAATATTTGTGTAGAATCAACTCTCTAAGACTTCTTTATAGATATGATTAGTGAATATGAGAAGTAAATGAAGGTTTAAAGATAGATAATTTCCCCATAATTCCAAAATACATTGATATATTTCATGAATAGTTATATATTCTTCCCCCAAGAAGAGATTTTGAGTTCTCCATTAAACTCATACTTGGATAGAAGTTGAAATCAAAGACCCCATAAGAATGTAAAATATGAAGTTAGAGGAATCAATGAAATAAATTTAAGGTCTTTTGGAGGAGGGATTTATCTGACTAAGTGTGTCACCTTGTGGAAGACCTATTCTCTTTATAAAGATGAATGATGGATCAATTCAGCTATTCATTGATTATAGAGAACTTAACGGGATCACAATGAAAAATAAGTACCCTTTCCCAAGGATTAATGATTTATTTGACCAATATCATGGGGATAAATTCTTCTACATGATTAACCTCCAATCTAGGTATCATTAATTGAGGGGGAAGAAATAATATATTCCAAATACCACCTTTAGAACGTGATATGAGAATTATGTGTTTGTTTTTATTCCCTTCATATTGAATAATTCTCCTGTTATATTTATGGATTTGATGAATATAGTCTTTAAGAAATAACTTGATAAAATTATGGTAGTTTTAATTGATGACATTTTATTATATTATAAAATTATCAAGAAGAATGAGGAATATCTAAGGGTTATGCTAAAAACATTGAGGGAGGACAAACATTTATTAAAAAATAGAAAATATGAATTATGGTTACAACAAGTTGTATTAATGGGGAACATTATAACCAATAAAGAAATATTACTTGACCCTACAAAGACAATGTATGTAGAGGTGTGACCTCATCCTAAAATAGTAATTAAAGTTCAAATTTTACTTGGTTTAGCAAGATATTATAGGAGGTTTGTGAAAACATTTCACAAAATTCTAATACACTAACCAAGTTAACATGAAAAGGGGATATGTTCATCTGGATAAAGGAGTGTGAATAATGTTTTTAAGGACTATAGAAAAGATTTATTACTACACTTGTGTTAACTCTACCCTCTATCAGAGAAGGTTTTGTTATTTATAAAGATTCATCTCTGAATGGTACTGGGTATATCTTCTTGAAAAATGACATGGTGATTGCTTATAAATCTCAACAATTAAAGGCTTATGAGCATAATTATCCTATGAATGACCTAGATCTAGCTATGGTTATTTTTATATGAAATTATGGAGGCACTATATTTAAG
The DNA here is from genome assembly GCA_963277665.1 of Viscum album. NCBI lineage: Eukaryota > Viridiplantae > Streptophyta > Magnoliopsida > Santalales > Viscaceae > Viscum > Viscum album. Next base: position 1,241,478,319 of record OY728153.1, read on the forward strand.
TGGAGATATATTATATATGCATAGACTACCAAAGTTTAATGTATATATTCATGAAAATGGAATTGAACATGAGATAAAGGATACCATTGTAACTTCTTTAAGATCACGACTGCTCAATTCATTATCATCCCATAAGACGAAAAAATGTAATTGATGTATTAAGTATGAAATAACCTATTATGCTGGAAAAGATGAGGATTCATGGAGATCCATTGATCAAGGACCTAGTAAAGTTGAACATGGTAATCACAATGGATGAGACATCATCAACCCTATCCCAAATGATTTCTCATCCATCATTACCAGTGAATATCAATATAGCTCAAAGAGAAGATCCTTTGATATAAAATAAGATAGAGGTTGTGAAGAATTATATGTTTCCTGAGTTTAATATTAGTCAAGAAGGTGTACTAAAATTTTGTACAAGGATATATTTCTAATATATCCTAGAGATAAATGAGGAGTTGATGAATGAAGCTCACAACCCTACATTCTATATATATCATGGAAGCACTAAAATTGATAGGGAACTTAATGATAATTATTGGTGGAATAATATGAAAGGGGTGATTTAAAACTACACTGAAAGGTTCTTGGTATGTCGACAAGTGAAGGTGAAGTAATAACTTCCTAAAGGGGTATTGAAACCACAACCCATAACAACATGGAAGTGGGTTAATATCACTATGAACTTCATTACTGGTCTCCCAATAAATTCTAAAGGAAATAATGTGATATGGGTTATAGTGTATTGAATCACCAATACTACCCATTTCATTGATTTTTATGAAGATTTATCTCTTGATCAAATTTCTATGTTATATAAATGAAGTGGTGAGGCTGAATGGGGTTCCACTTTCTACCATCTATGATCATGATCCAAGGTTTGCATCTATATTTTAGATAAGTCTTCAACATTATATGAATAATAAACCGAATTTCAGTATGATCTATCACCCCCAAACTAATGTCCAATATAAAAGTACTATTTAGAAAAATGAGGACATTATAAGAACATGATCAATGTAGTTTAAAGGTGTATGGGATAAAAGAAAAAAATTAATTGAGTTCTCATAAAATAAAAACCTCCACTAGAGTATTTAAATTGCTCCATATGAAGCCCTATATGGGAAGGAATTTAGAAATACTTCATGTTGGGATGAATTTGGTGAGAGAAAGCTAATTGGTCTAGATCTTGTGCAAGAGAAGACATAAAATGTTAATTCTATCAAACAACATATAAAGACTAATCAGATTCGGAAAGAGAGATATAATGACAACCGTCAAAGTGACATGGAGTTTTATGTTGGAGACAATGTTTTCCATTATACATCATCATAGAATAGAGTCATGTGATTTGGAAAGAAAGTGAAGCTTAACCCTAGGTACATTGGACCTTTTGAGATCCTTGATCACATAGTATAAGTGGCTTATATGAAAAAAAATCCACCAAATATTGCTGAAGTTCATGATGTATTCCATGTATATCTATTGAAAAAGTACAAACCTAATCCCTCACATGTACTGAATCCGGAGGTGGTATGAATAGAACATGACCTCACTTATGAGGAGAAACCTCTGAACATCTCAGATCATAGAGACAAAGTTCTATGCAACAGGACTACCCACCCTGTCAAAGAGTTGTGAAGGAATTATAAATATGAATATGTGATGTGGGAACTAGAAGAGAAAATGAGGTAGAAGTACCCTAACATTTTCTCAATTGAGAGAATGAGCTGAAATTTAATGGATGAAATTTATTAAGGGGGAATAATGTAACTACCTAGTTTTTTTGAATGATATTTTTTTCCTAAATAAGTGTGTGTTATATATTATATAATATTATACACATAAAAAATAAAGAGAAACCAAGTTTTTTTATCTCATTAACAATGACCAATTAATTATTCATCTATGAAATCAATTAGTATTCCAATCATTACTAATATGAAAACAATATAAAATAGAGTAGCTAAAATGTGAAAATATGGATCCCCCTAATCCACTAGAATCATCATTTCCATGGAAAACACTATAGAAATGAGAAAAATATTAGTAAACCAATCAACATATTAAGAAATAAAAATATAACCTTTAGTGGAATTATAGTGAATTTTGAGTGAAAGAATAAAGTGTTATTTATAGGGTTTAAAGAGAAATATAGCCATTGGGATTCGATCATTTAATGATAATTGGTGAAATATGACCATTGGTCAATATGGCTATTGGAAAATACACCCTTGGTTGATAAATTTACCCTTATAATGAGTGTTTATAAGTAATAATGATAATGGATAATTGACATAGAAAGGAAAATAAATGTACTAAACAAGTAGAGTCATGCCCTTTGAGGCCCATTTGGTAGGAATTGGGAGGGAGGTAGCATCAGTAAAGTTCAACCTTATCCAATCCCAAGTTGAGGTTAAACGAGTAAATCATGAAAAAAATAACCTATGATATAAGTTCAAATTATTAGAGATCACTTCTCTTTGAATGTTTTTCGAGCCACCCCATGAAACTACCACCATCACACACCTTACACTGAGAGAATATGCAGGTGTAATAAGGGGTTATGTATCCAGGAATTAGTTACTTAAAGTTTAATTTCCAATGTGTAAATAAAATAATTATTCCATAAATTACTTTTAATAATAGTTTATCTTAATGAAATATATTTTTAATTGAGATGAATTTGATTAATTAATTTCTAGAGACAAATAAAACATAATTATATTTTTTTAGAAAACATATACATTTTAATAATAAATAATTGTATTCTGAATAATATTTGTTTTAATAAAATAGTCTTTTAAAAGACTATTATTTAAATATATATGATAAAATAATTTTATAATGTCCTGGATAATGTTTATAATTGTCAGAAATTTGAATGTGCCATAAAAACTGTAATTTTTTAGTAAAAATGGATTTTTATTATAAAAAATTAAAATTAGCATATTTAGAAACTTATTTTGGTAAAATATATATAATTTTTGAAATCATCATGTTGAAATTAGGTTAGGGTTAATTTATGATAATTTTCTAAAATACTATATTTTTTTATGAAGAGTAAAAATACTGTTTTGCGTTTTTGGTATAGTTTTTGACTTCATATATATTCCATAATGATGTAACAATTAATTAAACAAAATACAAGACCTAAATTATGTTATTTTATTAATATTAAGTATTTTAATTTATTTTAATCAATTTAAAAATCTATAAGAGACCTTCCAAAGTCTAAAGTCTAAAATTTTATTTTAAAAGAATTATATTGTAAAAAATTTCACATTCCATGTCCAAAGGGATATTAAAAAATTATCTTTAGTTCTGGTTGATTAAAATACCATAATGGTTGACTCAAATTTCCAAAACCTTGAGAAAAAACCATGGTTAAGGAAATGGTTTTTCATTTTCTATGACCCATATTTCCAAGACCTATATTTGGAAATTATAAAAAAAAATCATCAATTTTTTCTATAAATACCCACCCATTTTACCATTTTCCTACACTATTATCAATTCTACACAATTTTATTCTTATTTTACTCCCAAGGAGTCCCTCAAGTTTCTACCCTCGCGTTTTAGAAACAATTCTTCAAGGTAAGGGAAATCCCCACTTCTCATTCTATTCAAGTTACATTGTTTCCATATGTCTTATATTTTTACAAAAAAATTATTTTTCCCACTTTATATTATCCCATTCCCAAAATAATAGTATTTAATCAATGGGATACCCTTTTCCCCTCTCATTTTATCCTTTTCAAAAACCATGTTTTATACCCATCATGCTACCGAATTTATTTCACGAATTTCTCTCCTTTTCATGAGAAATTATCTTTTCATTTTTATTTGAATACCCAAACATATTTTATATTGAATTGTTATTCAAATAGATGTAAACATTACTATTTAATTCAGGTATTAACATAAATTAAACCCTCATTCTCTTTACATGGGTTAAAAATGACGTAATAATCGTGCCTTAAAAAACATTAGTATTCCATGATTTTTATAAGAAACCCATAATTTATTCTCCACAAGTTATTAATGAAATGACTTATTATGATCTATGTGGTCAACATTAAATAATACATATGAATGGTTTACTCTAGAATTACTATAACTAATGGGGTAAAAAATTTAATTTCAAGAGATGACATGTTTTATGATACCCTAGTGAATAACCTGGATAATTTTCATTTATGAAACCTTGGTGATATGCTAATGAATGTCTCATTTAAATGTTGTAGACAAATTTACGTGTTATTATTATTATTATATTCCTATTTTTCATTACTTATTATTATTTGTCTCATGATCAAATGTTTATCGTCTCCCTTGATTATTCCCCTGCTGGGATTCATGCTTACCATTTTCCTTTGATGTTTGTGCCCAGAATATGAGATGCAGTAAAAGTAACCTAGATTGAACCCATGAAGATTTATTTCAAGTGTATTGGAATAATATTTTATGCTTTCATATGTTATGTACCTTATTTACAATAAACTAAAATTTAAAATCTTTTTTTTATTGACCCATTTAATGAAATGTTCTGTAATAAAAAGGCAGGATTCCATACCCACCCTTTTCCATAAAAACCAAAAATTGCAAGATTAGAATGATACTCTATCATAAATAATTAATTTAATCAAGGTATATAAAATTTATCCAATAAAATAAACCTTTTCTATGATACCAATTATTAATTCTGAAAGGGTCTTAGAGTGAGATATACACTGAGATATGGGGGGGGGGGGGTGAATTAGGGTATGCAGATTTATTCAAAACAATTAACTTTCTTTAATATTATCACTTCCCATTTTCAGATATTATCCTCTTAACTTAAGGTTCATAACTCTTTTCTATTATATTTGTTTTGATTTAATTTACTTTTCACTTTAACAACCATTTTATTAGATAAAATGAGTTTATCTTTTTACCCATATTTTGTGTGCATTTAAAAATTAAACATGCCACATATAATTAAATCAGTTCACCCTCATCGGGCCACTTCAAGGATCATGAAACTGATGAAATTTTAATGCACCAAAATACTAATAGCTCGCTGGTCTTAAAAGGGTTTAGGCTAGGTCACTTCTTCATAGGGTTACTCCCCTTATAGTTTTAGGGATAAATCACTACTTCCCAATTATCACCACTAAACTTCCTTCGTATGCTCACTATGGTGTAAATGATCACCTTAATATAGTTTATGGACTTTACAGTATCTTCATAAACATAACTTGTTATAGATGATTCACCATGTATGTATGAGTTCAGTTTACGTACATCTATTTATCTCTATAAACGTTTTGTGATCTCATCTCGAACGACTCTTTACTCACTGTACTGGAAAAACATGAAAGTCCACTTCTTCACTGAAAAATAGTTATCTTTTCTCCTATTCCTTTAGAAGAGTCTTAAATGGGTTCTAATTAATTCTTCTACTTCTTTCCAACCCATTTCTTATATCACATTTTGTCTTTACATTTGAAATTTAGATATGGATATGTGTGCTCTATTTAAAACTTTTTATTCTTTCTTCCAATCTCCATTTTCAATAAAAAGATCATAACCTAATAAATTGGGAATCTGTCACACCATTATTGGCCTTTTAAAACCAACCATAAATTATCCATGAACTTCCTCCATGATTTCTATAACTGTAGTCCACTATAACTGCTTTGTGGTCAGACTTAATATTTTTATATTGAATTAAATCTCTATTTAATCCACTTGAGTAACACTATTATATCCCTTTGAATATGGATTGAATCACTGTATAAAATTATAAAAACTCATGTATGAAACATTTAGGATCCATTAAATCATTTTATGAGTTATAACCTTTACTTTTAGAATGCCTCCTACTGACATGTCCCCCAACATATTTTACCTTTAAACACTATGTCATGGTCTGTATATCTTTAGGATAAAATTCCTATCAACATGCCCAACTCCATGGAATGTTTTATGTTTTTTCTTCTCCTATATAATATTGACAATAAATTTATGTTGTTTGAAGTAAAAAACTTCACCATTGGAACCAGTACGCCCATTTTAGGTTCACCATGTCTCACATGTATATCTCTATTTCAACACCCCTCACGAAATGCACAACATCCTGTCACCATGGTGTAGATCTATTCATCACCATAAAGTTAAACTATGTCCACCATGAATTTATCTATATCCATTGTGTCCTTCCCCATGTCAAATATCACAATTACTCTTCCACAACATAAAATAAAATGTCTGACTGGTTTACACCCAACACTCCATGTTCCATGGCATAACACTCCTTTAGCTGGTTTTTTTGCAATGCCAAGTCATTAACACACTACAATCACCAACCATTACCACCACCCACTCCACTGTGCCTAGGTTTTTCTTGGAAATTCTTCACATGTAAACTAGAATATGGGGACCGCCATGATGCGGTACTTTCTATATTTACCATTTTTGGAAACATTAAGCATCACATATTCTTGTCAACAAATATAACCCGCCACTTATTAAAAAAACAAATCTTGTTAAAAAATCCAACAAAAACCATTAGGGTTCCAATACATTTCATTTTTTCATGACATTGGTTTTGTAAATAAATATCTTTTTCCAAAAGGTTAACCCCACAATATAGTTTCCCCATCACACACTAGTTAATTTCAAGATTGAAAACACATATCCACATTCCCTACATGATACTACAACATTAATGAAACTAATTTATAAAATGAACTATCCTCAATATATATACTCAACATCTAATATTATCTATCCCATAAATGAGATATCTAGACCAAAACCTCATGTAATCCTAAAGTGACTATATTCAACATTTAGATTGCTATAGAATTTTGGGTTTCATACCTGGAAATACTGGTTAGACATTTAAATGGTTTACCTTGAAATATTATCTTTACCTATAACATCAAGTCCCAAAACCCAATTTTTGTAATATCATTTGCAATGATCTACCCTAGGAGACAGCTTACATTTGAGACAGAACAGGAATGACCTTTGGTGTAGTCTCCATGATTTTTAGAAACTAATAACTAGTGTTAAAGGTTAATATAAATTATAGGGATTTTTTTTTCATTTATACCTTTATTTATAGTATATCCCATATTTCCTCCAAAAATATGGAATAAAATATCCAAAATTTAGACATGATATTCCTATATATAAAAGAATAATGGATCCATAATTAGGTATTTCTCAATTTTAGTATATAAATTAGAAAAATATAAAAGATAATTATCTTTATATATAATGAATTAAATAACATAATCTAACCATACAACAAAATAATATACAAATTAAATGAACTTATTGTGGATACAAAAAACCCAAATAAATTAAATGACCAAAGGATCAAAATATGAAAACGTTAATGATAAATTCTTAACCTTTATAAATCTACTGAGATTTCATGACATAATCTATATCCAAGGTATATCTATATGAACTTATAAATTAATAATTTATTTTGAACATAATGAAAACAATATTATGTTCAAGGGTATGGGTAATATATTAATAATAAATAAGATTTATCCAATTCCCTAAACTATCATGAGAAAGTGTGATAATTGTGCTGGAATATAAATGATTTCATCTTACATGATATAATTTTCTAATAAAAATACATATAAAATGTATAAAAATAATGTTATAATGTTAATTAATTAACATGAAACATATCAAAGTATAAAAAAACCCTTCTCATAATACTAGGATGATAAACCGTTAAATCATAATAAATTATAATCCATCATTCAAAACGAAGAGGGAATCATATCCTAGATTTTAAATTGAACTATAATTTGAGGATTTATAAAACTATTTATTGCCAAGGGGAGCTTCCCATGGTTCAAACCTATATGAAACAATGAAATCTCTATTGGAGGATCCTCTCATGACTAATTGAGGTTGGAGTAATGTCCTGGGATCATCCTCATAGGTCATACCCGAAGAGAATAACTTCATGTTGTCTCAAATAGATGCTAGGGAATAGTCACGGGACATTCCATGATAGAAAAAATCTAGACTCCGGGATTATCCAAAAATGATATAGATAAAAGGAAATACTTTCAATATTTTAGAGCATCCTCACACATCTGATCTTGGAAGAAAAAATGTTGAAATATAAGAGAATCCACTAGGGTTGAACCTGGATGGAAATATTTCATGTTGATCTATATTTTAAATACTCCCAATTCACTCACCATAAACATTATATAAATAATATACAACTTTAAGAAATATAACCTACCATATCATTGAATAATACCTTTCCCCATCAATATTTATATGTCCACCATCTTCATGAGATTACATTACATAGAATATTTTTCAATCAAATCAAAATAATTATTAAGATTTCATATCTTATCACATATCACATTTTCATAAAATTTCATGTATCATGGAATTATATTAGATTAAATCTCATGCAATATGGAATTATATAATATCATATATTCTGGCTCTATGAAATAATCACTCATTTGATACTTTATTATCAAAATTACACATTTAGTTAATTTAAATTGATCTAAGACCTATGATCCTTCCTCACACCCACTGTGTCTTTCTTAACTATAATGTATTTCCCATATTAATTTCAATACATAAGGCATTACAGTCATCCAAATATCTAAACATATCATATGATAATTTCATTTTTTTAAAATATATTTTGATATACCAATTATAAGTGTTTATGATTTATTAATTTAATTTAAAAATCTATGACTTAAAAACTTATAGGAAATATTTTAATTATTTTACACACAAATAAGATTAAAAAGGGTATTAATAGACATTCCAAACATTTATATAGAAGTAAATTTATAAAAAAATAAAATTAATCTATACTAATTACATTTCTATTTGAATTCCAATTAATAATACTGAACAACCTATTTGGGGTAAATGAATAAGCTATTGAAAACTATGGTTATAATGTCATATAATGGGAAACATAGGTAGTCTCTAAGTAGGGTTTTTAAATTTAGTCATCAAATTTTGTAAAAAGAGGGGTTTGGGGTGAATTCAGATTGATATAATTTATAAAATAATTAATACTAGATAAATTTTTCAAAGAGCTGAAAGGTAATTAGTCTAAGGGTTATATTATGAGGTTTAAGGCTGTCCTTACCCTAAAAATAGTTCAATATTCTTCCTATAAATAGATGAATGAATGAATCTACTATTTCAACTAAGAGGTTTTGTTTTGGATTTTTTCACAATATATGCCGACATGGTGAAATGAATTACAATGAATCATATGGTGTTAGTGACTATGCTTGTTGGAGTTTTTTACAAAGGCTTTAGGTATAGAACAAAGTATATAAGGATTTTCATGGAATCTTTGAATAAGTGGTGCACAAGTACTAGCTAAGTAATACATAGTAATGGATTGATATATCTTCACATTTCAAGGACTTAAAGTTGAAATGGTGATTCGATAAGAATGACAAGAGAAGAAATAGATTACATCTATTTTGGTTTATGTGAAAGTTAGAATTATCTTGGAGTGATTTTGGGTGAAATTGGTGTAAGACAACTGATCTAATCCATTAAAGGCATGAGATTCACCCCATGTTCATAACGTGTTTTTTTAGTAATTATAGAAATGAAAAAGTCTTGTAAGAAGTCAATATTTATAAATAATGTTCATATTTTGTCAAAGGCATAGAGGAGCCACTATGTGGTTATAAGGTGGAATAGTAATCTTCATAAGGTGTTTCCCAAGGAATATAAAGAGGATAACTATTTTTGTATGATGAAAGGATTGTTATGAAAATTGTGAAAATAAATTCATAATATAAGGGTGTATCATTGTATTTTTGGTAGATAAAATCAATATTTGAATGAAAATAATCATAAGGTGAGTTAATTGTCTTCATAAGGTGAGTAATTGAATTCTTATGGTGACAACCTCTCTTGGTTAAGTGAATATCCAAATTTTTTAAGGTGCTTGATTGACTTTATAAGATGTAGGGAAGGCTATGAATAAATTTTTGATGTTTTTGGGAATATATTAAGTGGAAAGACTAATCTTCTAAAGGTGAGGTAGTGTAATAATGAGTTAAATTGAATATTCATAAGGTTAATTACCTTTATTGAAACTATAAATCATAATTCTGTACAAGGGGAAGGTTCATAAGGTGTATTCTCTTAGATATTTTTAATGGAGGATCAGCTAGGGAAGTGTGAAAGTATTTTATTAATTATAAAATACTATTGGAAACATGTTAAAAAAATCTAGGAGATAATCAATCAAAGATTTATGGGAGATTATACAACTTTATTTTAGTGGTTTTAAATAAAGAATCTATATATATTTTATGAGTCTAATTTCACATTTCATGTAAAGTGAAGACACTATGAATATATCCTTGAAAGCACATGGATTACAATCAATCATGTAAAATATGTTATTATTATTATTATTCATAATATATTATTGGTAATTTAGTCAAGTTTAAAAAAAGTAATACATGTTTTTATGTAATATTAAAGGCTAAAATATTGAAGGGAAAACCAAGGGTGAGTTTTTTTGGAAATAAATATATTGTGAATTATGGATATAAGCCATGGGATTCAGTTGAGGAGTTAGATAGGGTATTTCGTGAGTGTATCTATATTCCAAATAATGGAAGATATTTGATGTAAAAATATGAAATAGATTGGACCAAGAATTATGGATAACTAAATTAGTTATCTTTGAGTCACATATGTAAGAGGATTTTGTTGTGAGTTTCGAGGAGGGTTTCCGTATTCAAATTATAGAAAGATATTTCACATGGTATTATACTTATATAAGTGTATCCATAGATATAGAATATCATAAGAGATATAGATATGATATTATTTGTCTTTGAATATATATATGTTGAATAAAGGAGAGAATAGAAGCATACAACAATATTTGATTTAATAGAATAATAATAAAATATTGAGTGGTGAGAGAATAATATTGATTATATTTTTTAATGAATAATGCTCAAATAAATAAGTGTTCCACTATAACATATGGATGTTAAATAATAGAAAAATATAATAATTCTAGTGTATATTTATTCTTATTTAGTGGAAAGAATGTTTCTACTACTGTACCAGAATATGAAGGAAACTAAAAACTCATAAAAAGGTGTTTATATAATCTTGATTAGAAGAAGGGAGAGGAAATAAATGAGTAGGATAAAAAATAATTAATTTGGATTTGAATATTAAACTAATCTATACTCATGAACCTATTACGGAGAGACCCTAATGTCTATAAATTACTAAAGATATTTCTTTATCAACGCATGAAGGAGAAGAAGGGAAGTGTCCCATGGGGGATGAGTGAAAAAACATAGAATACCTTCACCAAATCTATGAGTACTGGTGAATAAGAGTGAGTCTCCCTAGGGTCATAATTATGACTTTCCTAAATATTTATAATACAATAGTGAGTATTATTACTTTAGGAAACATTGACACATTCTTAGTGTTCAGTCCTTGGATTATCCATTTTTGGTGAACTGGGTATAATATCCATGTCCATTATTTCTTTAATTTTCAGTACATATGTGATTATCACTCGATGATATTGTGTGTGATATCCATCAAAGAGACATGTCAGGAACGATCCCTATAAATACATGAAATAGTCCCCAAAAAATGATCTGATAAGTAAAAAAGGAAAAGTTTTAATTGTCTTACATAGTAACTCACGACCAATAGGATATATCTAGTCCCAATAAGTGTTATGAGAGACAAAAATTTCTAAAAAAAAAGAGACAAAAATTTCTAAATTGGTGATGAAAATCTTATTTTTTTTAGATTTATTGAAAAATATGTGTCATATGTTGATGCCACCGTTAATTAATGGTTCAAAGTTTTATGGTTGAAAAAAATGAATTCATGGAATACTTAGAAGCACATGTTAGAGTTCCTCATGAAGTTTTTTTTAATGGAATTATTTTTCTAAGTCACCATGGAGTAGGGTTTGAGAGAAATCAAAGAATTTTATATTAATTCATTTCTAAATACAATATTAAAAGATTCTTTGAGAGAGGATTTTTTTATGAATATATATCCCACCATGTTTTATAAGGATATGTGGATGATGTTATAAGATTTTTATAGAAAATAATATTTATTAAATATAGTTTGAATAAATTATCAATATGAGAAAATAGTGAACAATGTTGATGAATAATGACTTATGTTTAATGTTATGAAGGAGAGTAGTAACACAAAAACAAAAAATTGAGAAGATGAACTCTCTAATTGAGGAAACTAATTTCGAATAAATTATTTTATATGATCTTAAACCTAGTTTATAGGAATATTATAAATTTTGAAGTTTATACCCCCCCCCCCATGGGATTAAAAATAAGATTAAACTATAATGAAGACATGAAAATCACCTCAAGTTTCCAATTAGAATGATCCTCCTATAATAACAAAAATATATCCAATACTTACTAGAAAAGGTGGATCAATGGTAAGCCACGTTTAAAATAAAATATACATTGGTTTAAAATCTATTAATAGAGAAACAATTATAGAGATAGTGGAGGTGGCATTAAATTTTTTACATAAGAAAAATGTGTGCTAAAATAGAAGAAAAAAGTGATCTATTTGATGAACATTCACAAATGTTTTAAAGAAAACTGCCACAAAAAAGAAGTTAAAGGTAAGTGTACCCACTCTTTAGACCTATCCAAAATATGGAAGAAAATAGAGAATGGAATCTAGACCAAGTTTACAATATAATACTACCCACCTGAAGAATAATGATGAGAAGATCATGAAACTTGAGAAAGAGCTCAGTTCCACAAAAGGAAAACAGATGGTGTAGTGTACCTCAATGAAAGTATAAAAAAGTGGGGTATATAAACTTTTAAATATAGAATCTAGGAATAAGTGGAATTTTATTTCCAAATATTTCAGAAAATATTCATAAAATTATTAAGAAACAATGATCCAATCTTATAGAATATTGGTACATACTGTGGGTGTGTTTCAAGAATCCCAAGGTCTCAATGGAAGAAGAACACCCATAGTTCCCACATTTGAACCAAGATGATACACATGAGTTATGATATATTTGGAAGATTATTTAAATGTTATAACCCTGTTCATATAACAAGGTATTGTAGAAATATGTAATTAATGAAATTTATAAGGAATAACTCTATTCCCGTGATATACAAGGAGATGATGTACATCAGAATAAATCATGTAAAGATCAAAAAAAAGGGTCCACTATTTTAGATAAAAACAATGGTATGAAGAAAAGGTACATCAAGTAGCTAAGGTTATTCACTCACAAAAAACCTCTTAGAAATAAATATAAAAAAATCTTAAATATGTGTAAAAAAGAGGAAGTTGTTCTAATTGTGAGAAATGATGGTGTACAATTGAAGTAATATCCATTAAAGACTAAATAGTCTAAGGTGAATCTTATATAAATTAAATAAGATAAAAGGAGATATGATTTTGTGGTATTATCTTTACAAATAAAAATAATGAGAGGATGGATGATAGAGATGTCTCTATATAGATAAAGAAGCATGATAAAGAATGATTATGAAATGAAGCATCCAAGAATAAAGCTTTAACAAGTCGGTTTATTACCATAAAAAATATTAGGACTAAGACTAATAAGGAAGTAGATTCCTATATTTTAGAAGATATTTATACAACTAGTGTCACAATAATTATCACTAATAAGGCTTGTAAGAAAGTGGGAATCAAAGGGTTCACCCATCAAGTCCATCCATAATACTCTACTTGAGGATGATGTAGGTTCCCCTCTCCCAATTAATTTAATTGTGCTAATATCTATTGGAATCGGTGTATGATTAAGGGGGAGATAATATTCATGAGATGTGGTTGTGATGATAAATAACATGAGATAGAGTTTTAAGAAAACTAATTCAACCTGAAATAAGATACTATTAAGACGAAAATAATTCATATAACAAGTATAATCAAATACATTAAAAGTATAATCTGACATCAGGCTAGATCAAAGGTGACAAGTCATATCCTCACCTAAAAAGTGGGGAAAAGAAATAATTTTTTAAGATATGATTTGAAAGATTAATAATATAATAAAGTTACTTTCTGAATCCGAAACTATATAGATAAGGGCCTCTTCTGAAATAAAATATGGTGTAAAGTCTATACAGAAGGAAACTATTGGTATTATTCTAAAACCATATTAAAACAAAGATATCAGGTCATGTATTTTTTGGAATTAAACAAATAAAAATATAAAAATATATTGAGATCATATAGTAGAAACATGTCATGTATTTCATTATTTTTTTGTATACTAACAAGTGGAATCATATGTTTAATTTTATTGGATACTAAAAGCTAGTGGAATTAAGGGGGAGTTGGTGGAGAATATTTCATAACCATTAACTATCAAATGGAAGTGAAGATTCTAGTTATGTTTGAAATAACTTGAAGTTTATGTGGTATCACTAGTTTATTATTAACAAGTGGTATGAATCACACACTCAGTTATTTACTATTTATTTATTGATGGGTTAGCATAAGTGTGTCTGATATCATAAGACAATTTGAAGAAAGTGGAAGAATAAAACTGCTTGGATTTACCTAGAAATTATTGAGTGATATGGAAATCTTGGGATTATTGAATTAAACTCTTCTTTATTACACTGATTTATGACTTAATATTATTGGATTATTTATCAATGTATCAAAGGATAAGTTCTAATATTTATTGACTTGGTTTTATAAGGAAAATTAAAATATAGTGGATAAAGTGGATTGATTCTTGGATAATGGTAAATCTATGATTAATCTTCTTAGTGTACGGAAAAAAATGTAGAGTATGTTCTACTCAATGAATGATATTTTAAATTACAAGTGTTTAAGAGTTTTAAAGGAGGATACTTATAGAATTATTCTATCCAACTAGAAATATTAATAGGTGGTAAAATAATATGAAGGTTAAATATGGTAATGGGTAAGAGTATCCATAAAATTGAATATAGTAATCCAAACATGAAGAATCCATAACTGATCTGGAATTATTTTTAAAACCCAATCTATTTTTACAAATTGGATAAAAACATCTTTCCAGAATATTTGTATATGAATATTATAAAAAATGTGATGTAATTAGAATATTGACAATGAGGGAGTATAAAATTAGGGAATAACCCCCATGGAATCTATAACTATAGGTGGAGATAATTTAAATCTAAATATAGAAGTGAGGATAACCTATATATTTTATTTAAAAATGGGGATAATTGAGAAAGGGGGTTACTTTTGTTTTAAAGGTATTTTGAGATATATGGAGAAGATTGATTTTATATAATA
Source organism: Viscum album (assembly GCA_963277665.1). Classification (NCBI taxonomy): domain Eukaryota; kingdom Viridiplantae; phylum Streptophyta; class Magnoliopsida; order Santalales; family Viscaceae; genus Viscum; species Viscum album. Next base: position 1,241,493,688 of record OY728153.1, read on the forward strand.
TTTTTTAAAAAATCTAATGGAAGAGATGTTACCACCCAGAGTTTGTGTGATGTTTTTTCAAAATTATATGCTTTAGTGGTGTAATTCATCATAATTTATCACATGATTCTAGTGACTATGGTTGTTGGAGCTATTGACAAAGTCTTTAGGTATGAATCATAACATATGTGGACTTTCATGGAAACTTTGAAGAAGTTGTATTCAATGTATTTGTGGGTTAATACATAACAATTTTTTGATATCTTTATATATGTCAGGAAAATAGAGTTAAAATGGTGATTTTTGGAGAACCCCATGGGATGGTCATATTACAAATATTTTGGTTTGTTTGAAAGATGAAATTACCCTAGAGTGATTTTTGGTGAAATTAGTGCAATCAGACTAATCAAATTCAATAAATCCCTGAGATTCACCTTATGTGTGTAATTTGTATATTTGGATATCAAAGAAATGAAAAAGGAATGGAAGATGTTACCATTTATGTATAAATTTTATATTTTGGAAAAGTAATGGAGGAGTCAGTTTGTGTGTACAATGTGGAAGACTAGTCTTTGTATGGTGAGTCCCAAGGAACATAAATTGGTTGAAATTTGATATAAGGATAAAAGAGTGTTATGAAAAGTGTGTGATGAACATTATAGGATGATATGGTATCTTTATAAGGTGAGGAGTTATCACTTTAATGCGAATTCCAAGAATTGTATGTATATTTTTTTTTCAGTGCATAGTGAGTAAATGGATTTGTATGGTGACATAATGTCCTTATAAGTTGAAGATTTATATTTTTTAAGGTGAATGATTGACTTCCTAAGGTTAAGGGATAAACATGTAGAACATTTTAAGGTTTTTATAAAGTTCTTAAGGTGAAAAAATATGCTTCACAACGTGAGGCAGTGACTTTGTAAGGTATATTGAAAAAACATAATGTTCATTTCCTTTAAAAAATATGGAAATAAGAAGGAAGTATAAGGGAAAGGATCATAAAGTGTATTTAATTTCTAGTTTTTGACAAATTATTTTCTAGGGTAGTGTGAATGTATTTTGATGATTATGAAATATTATTGGAAAATTTTTCAACCACTCAAGGATAGAATGAATCTAAGATTAAAGTTAGATTGTGAAAATTTATTTTAGTTGATTAAATGTATGAATTCATGCTGTAAGTAAGGTGAAAACATAATGAATATATCCATACATTAATGTTGATTACAATCATCCATGTGAAATACAATGTATATTATTAATCAAAATATATTACTGATAATTTGGTCAATTTTATATAAATAAATCTATGTTTTTTTGAAATATTGAATAGGATGACATTTTGAAGAAACTTTTGGGGTGTTTTTGAGAAATAAATGTGTTTTAAATTAGGGAAATAATTCATGATATTTGGTTGAGGAAAAAGATTTATTATTTCTAGAGTGTCTCTTTATTATAAATAATGGAAAATATTTGATACACAAAGCATGAAATACATTAGACCAAGAATGACAGTGTAGTAAATGTGTTATCTTTGACCCAAATTTGTAAGAGGATTTCAATATTCATATTATTGAAATATATATTACATGGATATTATATTTCAATAAGTGGATATATAACTATTGAATATCATTAGAGAGGGTTAAAAATATTATTATATATATATTTTTATGTTTACGAAAAGAGATAAGGTGCGTATATCATCATATTTTTTAAGAAAATAATACGAAGAAGGTAAGTGGTGAGGGAATATCATTGATCATATATGGTTTTTTGGAAGAATAAGGATTGAATAAAGAAGTCTTCCACTACAACATATATATGTTAAATAAGTGTTTAATAGAATTATTCAAGTATAGAATTATTCAAATTTGGTGGGAATATTTTTTTTTCACTACATTTTTAGATGATGGAAATTCAATCCTGATTACGAGGTACTGTTATAATCATGATTTTAAGGGATATTTAATAAATGAGTAAGATGAAAACTCATTAATTTTGTGTTAAAAATAAACTAAATCTATACTAAAAAAGATATCATATAGAGAACATCATGTGTATAAACGTCTGAAGATATCTACAGCTTAGTGTGTGAAGGATGAGAAGTCAATTTCACCTTGGGGAGGATTTAAAAAACTCATAAGACCTTCATTAAAGTTGGAAGTAGAGGGGAAAAAGGGCAGGCACACTTAGGTTCATCAGTGAAAATTTCTTCAAAATTTTTAATAAATTAGTTTGTAATATTACCTTCTATAATATTGACCCTTTTTTTGTGTGTTCTGCTTATATTTTCCCTTTTTGGCGAACTAGGTAGAATCCCCATGTACTTGATTGATTTAATTTTCTTCACATATGGGATTATCACTCAGTGAGGTTTTGTGTGAGTGTTATCAAATCAATAGGTTCAAAACAGTTCCTATTATTATAAGAAAAAGATACTAAATAATTAGTTGATATGTAAAAGGGAAAATTTTTAATTAGATCACACATTTATTCACCCCCATCAGGATATCTAGGGTACTAAAAATTGGTATCAGAGCCAAAAATTTCTAAAATAATGTTCATTATTTAAATTTGTGGTTGAATTTATTGAATATATGGGTCCAATGTTGAAGCCAAAATTCTTTTATGGTGCTATATATTATCTTCAGAAGAAGGGGTTCATGACTTACATAGAATAAAAAGTTTGAGTTCCTCATGAATTGTTTCTAAATATAATGATTTTTATAAGTTATCATAGAGTTGTTTTTGTGAAAAATCAACAAAATTTGAGATTTATGCATATTCTATGAAGGAATAAAAGGATATTCTAAAAGATGAAATTTTCAAGAATATAACTCATTGAATGTTTTATAATGATATATGGATGAATATGAATAATTTATACAATAAATAATATTGATTAAAATAATATTGAAAAACTTGTAAACATGATAACCCAATGTACAAATTTGATAAATAATTCCTCATTCTTAAAGGAATAAAGATGATAAGGAGCAAAAAAAGACACTTGGATAAGATGAATTCTCCAATTATGGTAACTTGATCTGAATATATTATTTTATCTATTCTCAACCCACGTTTATAGGAATCTCATAAATAAAGAAGTTTAGAATCCCCCATGGGGTTAAAATGAAGGGTTGACTATAATGAAGACATGGAAATATCATCAAGTTTCTAATCCAGAGGATGATCCTATAATGAACAAAAAGATATCCTATCCTTACAATAAAAGGTGGATCAATGGGTATTCATGTATAAAATATGCTATACCTTGGTTTAATATCTATGCATTGAGAATAAGAATATGGAGAGAGTGGAGGTGTCCTTGAATTTTTACATAAGGAAAATGTCTGCTAAAAGGAATGAACAAAGTGATTTACTTCACGAATTTTAACAATAAATTATAATGAAAATATCCACAAATGGATTTAAATGTAATGATACCCCCTGTCAAGACCTAGAATTAAGAAATAAGAAAAATATGGAATAGAATCTAGCTTACGTACAAAAGAGAACACTGCCGAACTAAAGAAGGAAGTTGATATGATCAAGGATCTTGAGACCGAGATTTGTTACAAAAAGGTAATAGAGAAGGTTTAGTTTCCTATAATGGAAATATCAATAATTAGGGAATATTAACCCTTAAATATGTAGTCTATACATAAGTTAATGGTACTTAACAAAAACTAGAAGAAAAGGTTTATAGAATAAGTTGACTAAAAAGTGATAATTTAGTTGAATATTAGGACACACGATGGGTCTATTTCTATAAGCCCTTGGGATCAATGGAAGAAGAACACCCACTTTTCCAACATATGAACTAAAAAGAGATAAAATGAGTTATTGTTTCTTTATGATATGATTTACATGTTATAACCCAGTTTATATAAAAAGGTACTGTATCAATATGGAATCAAGAATATTAATAAGGAATACCTCCATTCATATGATATAGAAGAGGGGATATACAATAGAATAAATCTTATTTAGCTGTAAAACCTGTCAAATATTTTAGAGGAAAACATATAGCTCAATTGAAGGTGAATCAAGAACTTAAGTTAATTCAATCACAACATAACTCCTGGAAATAAAATAATAAAATATATAAGATTAATTAAAAATAGGGAGTTGTTCCAATTGTGATAAGGGATGGTTTACAACTGATGAAATATTCATTAAGGAGAAAAAATATTATGTGACTGTTATAGAAATTGAAGAGGATTAAAAGGATACATACATTAGTGGTCCCATCCATAAAACTATAAAACATGAGAAGAAGATAGATAGAGCTATCTCTATATATATAAAGAGGCATGGAAAAGAATAATTATGGAATGAAGCTTCTTAAAAGAAAACCAACACAAGTGGGATAAATCCCATAACCAAGATGATGTCTAAGAATAAGAAGTAAGTATATTATCATATTCAAGAATGTGTGTATAAAACTGGTGTTGTAAGAATTATCACTAAGTAGGATTGGGGGAAAGAGGGAAGAAAAGGTATGGGTGATCAATACCATCCAGAATCCTCAACATGAGGATGATGGAGGTTCCCCTATCCCAATTAATATAAATGTTTCTAATATATTTTGAAAGTGGTGTGTAATTAATGTGAAGAAACTATTCATGTGGGTATTTGTGATAATAAATCATATGATATAGATTTTTAATAATTTTGATACAAGTTTAAAGAAGATCATATTCAGCTGAAAAGAACGCATATAAGAATTAGAGCCACAACTAAGATAATTCTTAAGCATAAGAAGTAAGTAGATTCTCATATTTTAGAAGATGTGTATATAATTGGTGTTTTATGAATTATTACTAATAAGGCTTGGGAGAAAGTGAGAAGAAAATGGTTGGTCTAATAAAACCATCAACAATCCTCTACTTAAGGATGATGGAGGTTCCCCTCCCCCAAATAATTTAAATGTTTCTAATACCTATTACAAATTATGTAAGATTAAGAGGGATATACTATTCATGGGGTGTGGTTTTGATAAGAAATGACATGAGATGGAGTTTTAATAAAATTAATACAAACTAAAAGAATATATAATTAAGTTGAAAAGAATGCATATAACAATTAGATCCTTATAAATTAAATGTCTAATTTGATATCAGGGTTGATCAAATGTGAAAGGCAGATCCTGACTCAGTAATTAGTGATAAGAAATGAATTTTATTTTTAAGACTCAATCTGGAATTTTCATAATAAAATAATTAAATCTATAACTATATATATAAGGTCTTAATCATGAATAAAATATGGTTTCTAGTCCACGCTTAAGACATCTAGTGGTATCAAGATAAAACTGTCTTATAACAATTGACATCAGTCCATGTGTTTAAGGGAATCATGACACTAATAAGAAGAATATATATTGAGAAAATGAAGTAAAAACATGCCTGGATTTCATGTTTATTTGTTTATATATAATAACAAGTGGTATCATATGTTAAATTTTATAGGATACCAAAATATGTTGAAATTTAGGTGGCATTGGTGGAGAATATGTGATGGGCATTAAGTCTCATATGGAGGTGAAGAGCCCAATGAAGATTTAAAGAACATGAAATTTAAGTGTTATCACTAGTTTATTATTAACAAGTGGTATGACTCACACTATCAATTATTTACTATATGTTTAACTATAGGTTATGTTAAGTGCGATTTAGATGATATGATGGGCAGAAGAAAGTGGAAGGTTAAACTTACTTGTGTTTTTATGAAAACTATTGAGTGATATAGATATATTTTGACTATTAAATTAACGTTTTATTTAATAAAATTATGTTATAACTGACTTGAAACTATAAGGTAAATATGAATATAGTGGGTAAAGTAGATTTAATCCTAGAGAATGGTAAATCTAGGATTAATCTACTCAGAGGCTAGAAAAAATCTGAAATCTATTCTATTTAATGAAATATATTCTTAGTAAAAAAAATTCATAGTTTTATAGGAGGAGAGTTATTTTGTTTCTCTATTCTACAAAAATGATTAAAAATTATTAAAAGAATATAAAGGTTAAATCTATTTTGTGATGAGAGTTTCTAGAAGATTGGATAAGGTAATTCATGAATAAAGGAGCCATAACTATTATGGAATGGTTTTTACAACCCAATATATTTCTAGAAATTAGATATAAAATATTTTTAAAATATTTATGTGTGAAGATCATAAAAATTCTAATGTAAGGATAATATTGAAAAATGGGGAGTATTAATTGATGGAATAATCCCCATGGAATTTAGAACTATATGGGATATAATTTAAATACCAATTTATAAGTGATAAGTCCACTTATATTTTATTTACAAAGAGGAATAAAGGAGAGATAGGATGACTTTATAATTGTTTTTAAATATATTTGGATCTATAAATAGAAGATATATTTTATGTAAATTGTTAACAATATCCAAAAGGGGATAATGTTTCAACCAGGAGGTTATGTGATGAATTTTATGAAATTTTATGATGACATAGTGTAATTCATTACAATGAATCATATGGTGTTAGTGATTATGGTTTTTGGATTTTTGGAAAGGGCTCTAGGTATGAATCATAATAAAGGATAATTTTCATGGAGTATTTAAAGAAGTTTTGATTGAGTATTAGTGGTGTAATGCATAACAACGTCTTGATATCTTTATATATGTTATGGAAATGGAGTTGAAATGGTGATTTAAGAAGAACAACATGAGAAGGGCTATATTACATATATTTTGTTTTATGTGAAGGTTGAAATTATCTTTGAGTGATTTTGGGTGAAATTGGTGTAAGCTGGCCAATCGAATTTAGAAAGTGCGTGAGATTTTCCCAGTGTGCATAAGGTGAATTTGTAGTAATCAAAAAAATGTAAAATGAATAAAATAAGTCACCTTATTTTCATGCGGTTCATATTTTTTAAAAGTCTTATAGGGGTTACCTTTTGATAATAAGGTTGAAGAGAAATCTCTATAAGGTGAGTCCCAAGTAGCATAAAGTGGATGACTATTTTCATAAGGTGAAAAGAGTGTTGCATGAAGTGTGTGAAGAACTTTGTAAGATGAGAATGTATCTTCATAAGGTAAGTATCACACTTCATTAATTGAAGGCCAAGCATTGTAAGGTGAATTCCTTGTTAGTGAAAAGTGAGTGAATGACTTTTTATGGTAACATTTTGTCTTTGTAATGTGAAGATTTAAATATTTTAATGCTGATGAATGAATTTGTAAGGCAAAGGTAATACTATAAATAACTTTTTAAGTTTTGTTTGAAGTTTGGAAGGTGAAATAATGAAACTAAAATGTGAGGAAATGTAATCTTAAGAAAAATTGAAACATTGTAAGGTTCATTACCTTTATGATATCTAGAAATCGAAGGGTAGTATAAGGGGAAGGTTTGTATAGTGTATTCCCTTTACATATTTTGATAAAAGATATACTAGGGTAGTGTGAATGTATTTTATGTATTATGAAATATGATTGGAAACATGGTTAACCACTCGTGGATAGAATGAAACCAAGAGTAAAGGGATATTATGAAACTTTATTTCAATTGTTGTAAATATAGAATCTGTACAAATTTCAGGTTTATAATATCATGTCTCAAGCAAGGTGTCCACACAATGAAAATATAAATGCATGAAAGTGTATTAAAACCACCCCCATGAAATAATATTCATATTATTAATCAAAAAATATGACTGATAATTTGGTCATGTTTAAATAAAGGAAGCTACAGTTGCTTTGAAAGATTGATGAATATGATATTTAATGGAAAATTGTGCGGATTTACTGAGAAATAAATGTTTTTTGAATTATGGAAAAAATTCATGGGAATAAGTTGAAGGAAAATATGGAGGATTTATCAAGATTATTTATATTATAAATAATGGAATATATTTGATATAGATAATATGAAATTGGTTTGACTATTAATAGTGGAAAAGTAAATGATTTATCTTTGAATCACATCTATAAGAGGATCATTTTATGAGTTTTGAAGAGGATTTAAATACTAAAATAATGAAAAGGTAGATCACATGGATATTCTAATTTTATAAGTGGATACATAGCTATAAAATATCATTAGAGAGATACATAGATATTTCATTATTATTATCTGAATATCTATATTTCGAATAAAGTAGAGAAGAGGAGAATACCATCATATTTCGTTTGATAGAAGAATAAGAATAAACTGAGTGGTGATAGAATACCATTGATCATATTTGTTTTTTCTAAATAATTCATCTTAAAGAAATAATTGTTACATTATAATATATGTATGTTAAATAAGAACACAACAAAATAATTCTAGTGTAGAATTATTCTTATCTGGAGGAAATAATTTTTTGTTACTATGTTGGAAGATGAAGGAAAATAAAAACTCATACTGAGGTGTTTATATCATCTAGATTCAAATATTCTTGAGCATATAAACGAGGAGGATAAAAACTAATTAATTATGATTTCAAGATGAAACTATTATTCACTTATACACCTATCATGGAGAGTCCCACATATCTATAAACTACTGAAGATTTTTTTGGAGTAGTGTATGAAGAATAATAAGGGAACTTCACTTTAGGGAAGGAGTGAACAAACCCAGAAGACCTTCACCAAAGCTGTGAGAGTAGGGGAAGAAGAGTGAGGGTCCCTATAATCATCAATGTGACTTTCCTAAACATTTATAATATAATAGTGATTAGAATTACCTCCTAGAATTTTGATAAATTTTCAACTTCTGCTACTTGTATTAGTCTTTTATAATGAACCATGTGGAATCATTGTGTCCCTAACTTCTTTAATTTTCGACACATATATTATTATCACTAAATGATGTTTTTTGTGAGAGTTATCACATTTATATTTTGGACAAAATTCATATGAAAATGATAAAATGATCCTAAAGACAGATCTAATAAGCAATGTAAAAAGTTTTAATTGGATTGCAACTTTATTCACACCCATAAAGATATATCCAATCATAATAAGTGGCATCTGATCCAAAAGGTTATGACTTGGTGTCCACGCTCTGTATAAATGTTGGCATTTTTCTCAAAAATGGGACATATATTGAAGATACCATCATTTAATGGTGTTATCTTTTATGGTTAGAAAAAAGAGTTCATGACATACTTAGAAGCACATGCTAGTGTTCCTCAAGAAGTGTTGCTAAATGGAATTATTTTGTCATGTCATCATGGAGTAGTTTTTATGACAAATCCATGAAATTAAATATTGATAAATTTTCTAAGAATTCATTAAATTATGTTCTGAATGTGGATATTTTCATAAAGATATATCACTTAAAGTTCTATAAGGATATGTGGATGAAGTTGGAAAATTTTTATGTAAAAAATCATTTTCTAAATAAATATTGAAAAAATATTTAGCATGAGAAACTATTAAAATATTTTGATGAATAATGACTCATGTCTAAAGAAATGAAGAAAAGAAGGAACACAAAAAAGACTCATGGGATGGTGAAATCTCCAATTTAGGTTACAAACTTTGAATCTATTATTTTATATGATCTTAACCATATTTAAGAGAAATATTATAAACCATGATATTTATACTCTCCCTAGAATTAAAAGGAGGGTGTGTATCTAATTAATACATTAAAATCACCTCAAGTTTCTAATCCAGAAGATACTCCTATAGTAACCAAAACGATATCCTACCATTACAAGAAATGTTAGATCAATGGGGAGTTATGTGTTAAATACACAATGCTTTGGTTTAATATCTATGCATAAATAACAATAGGATAGAGAGAGTGGATGTGGTGTTGAATTTTTACATAAAGAAAATGGGTTGTAAAATAAAGAAAAAAAGTGATCTACCTTATGAAATTTCATAATAAATTATCATGAAAATGGCCACAAAAAGGAGTTGGTGGTAATAATAACCCCTATAAAGACCTAGATCAAAGAGAGAAGAAAAGTTATAATAGACGTTGACTCTATAATAAAATATAACACTACCCAACTAAAGAAGGAAGATGAGAAGATCAATGATCTTGAGAGAGAGCTTAGTTCCACAAAAGGAAAAAGAAGGTGTAGTTTCTCTTGATGTAAGCATCAATAAGTGAGGCTTGAAAACCTTAAAATATAGAATCTTGACATAAGCGGAAGGTTATTTCTAAATCTAAAATAAATAGTTTAAAAATGAAGTATCTAAAAATTTCTAATTTAGTGGATGATTGGGACACACCATGGGTGTTTGTCTAGAGGCCCAAGGGCTCAATGGAAGAAAAATGATCATAGTGTCAATATCTGGACCAAAAGGAGATCACATGAGTTATGATTGATTTGAGAGATACTTTATATGTTCTAACTATTATCTTAGTCCAATAACTCTTTATTTAATAATAAAAACTCATTTTTATTTTATTTTAATTCAATTTTTTATTTTATGTAAGTTAAATATATTTCTCATAATTTTTGAAATTTTACTAAGTTTATAAATGATTATAAATCTTTATTAGCTAGGAAATAAATGTTGAATCCATACTAGATATTGTGTGTCAAAAATAAAAAAAATTCCTAAGTGATTATGTGATTGTAAGAATAATGGATCGTTTGTAAGTGTATTTGATTGACTATTTGAAGTCGTTCGGGACTCCATTGAATATTTACAAAGGGTTAAAGAAACCAAACAACATATGGATTGACCACATGCCTAAGTGATCTAAAATGATGGATTTATTGAAAAATTATGAACTAAAAAAATAAGTAATCAAGAGGCTGCATGACCAATTATAGTGACTACATTCTTTATCAACCAACATCATGGTAGTAGTGGGTTGTTGTATAAGTGTTGAAACTACTGTGTGACATTAAGTAACCACACATTGAAGTGATTTTAATGAATGATTGAGCTGTATTTTTTAAAATTACTAAAGAAATCTTCTGGACTTCGAGTGTCTGCATTTTCACTTGAAGATACCGTATATTGGATGTATCAACCAAATGACCTATAACGATCCTAACCTCAAAATTTACACAAAGTTTTAAATATATCACGGGGAATATTTCATGAATCTCTTTATGTGACTGTGACTAAAGTGAAATTATATTTTAATATAATATATTCCAAAAATAGTTTTTATAGATTTAAATTAATAGTTAAAGGTATTCAATGCATCTAGATATCATTCTGAGTATGAGTATTGGTAATTATTCTTTCCCAATAGGTCTTTTTTATAGAATAATTATTTTTAAAGAAGACTAGAGTCAGAGAAAGATAGAAATTTTTTCATGAGAGTGAAAAACATGAACATGTACTCTATTTTCAACAACACTACACTCTGTTTTCATGTGAACTTTACAATAAGATCCAAGAACAAATTACTATATTCAGATGTCTTCTAAAAACTTAAGCAAGATAATGAGAAGTTAAGGTCTCTCTAAAAACAACTAAACTTTGGTCATCTTCTTCATTCAAATTCAATCTCTCTCCCCCTCTCTATTTTTATTAAATTTTATTTATATTTAATTATTTCTATAAATTTGTTATTGAACATAATTCTATATAGTAAAGAAGATTAATTAAATACTATTAATTTTTTTATTCATATTTATACACCCATGATCATGGTGGAATATGATTGGTGATAGCCTAAATAGTCTAGTGTATTGTTGTACTCTGTATACCCGATCTGGGTTGTGGATCAATTTATTGATTAATAAACATGCTTGAAATCAGGTTATTGTTAAGTGGAGAGGATTATGTATCATATTGATACCAAACCTATTGTATTTATTTTTCCTTATGTGTTTCAAAGTTTTATTTACTCTATTTTAAAACTATTTTTAAAATACTTTTGTAAAACTATGCTCTCATAGATAACTTTTATAAGTGATGTATTTACTATTTAGGGTGAGTAGGTGATCTCAAAATATTAGGGAAACTAAAAGTTATTCTAACTGAGATTTGATCAAGATTTTGATATATGATTTGAAAATATTAAATTAGATATAACCACTATATTAGTTAATTGGTTTGTTTTTTTAGATCATGGTAGTAATTTTTAAATTGTATTTTAATAGAAATTTTTATAAGATACTCAATTTAACCCATATTTAATACTCCACTCCAACCAATATTTTGTAACATTGGATTTTATTTCTTTATTATTTTTATTTGTCTAGATTTAAATATGATCAAGTTTAAAACAAAAAATATCTAATTTTTTGTTAATTCTAAAATTCTATCAATATGGATAAAAATTCCCTTGAGGGGAATTCTACAAATATGAATCTATATTTTAATGATAAAAACTAAGATCAATGGAAAATCAAATTAAAAATACATCTTGTAAGTATGGGTTTTGATATTTGGATTATAATAGAAGATCGATATGAAAAACCAAAAACATTTAGAGTTGAATGGGGTAATGCCACTAAGGCTACCAATGATTTTAATAGTAAAGTAATGAATGCTTCAAATTTTGCACTAGGATAATATGAATTTTATAGAATATTTTTATGTGATACAACTTTTTAAATTTGGGATACATTATATGTCTCTCATGAAAGAACATATAATGTCAAGTAAATTTATTTAAATACCTATACTATTAAGTTTGATAAATTTAGGATGATTATTGATGATAATATTTCTAAAATGTATCTTAGGTTTAATGATATGACAAATGTGATGGATTCATTGGGAAATAGTATTTATGACAAGTCTTATGTACCAGGTATTCTAAGATGCTTACCTAAGAGATAAAGAAACTTCCATATATTTTTGTGAATCATGTGAGGTAAGTAAGTTGCCAACAAAGGAATTGATAGGAAAATTGATGATGTATGAGGATTAACATAATGTAAATGGTGGGGATACCAAACAAAATAAAAAAAATTAGATTTAAGGAATCTCAATAAATAGATACAAAAGTAATCTAATAAGTGAGAACCAGTGGAATTGATGGCGACCCTGAAAATAATAAAGAAATAGGAAATTTGGAAAGAAGAAAAAAGAAATTTTATAAAAAGAATATGTTCTTTAGGAAATTTAAATTCAAGGGACAGTATGATAAGAAAAGATATTTGAATAATAATGGTAATTTTAGAGAAGTTACCTATTATGATTGAAAAAGTAAAAGAAACATCAAAGTTGATTATCTAAACATACAATACAAGAGGAAGTATGAGGACTAAGGGATGAAATACAAGAAATAAATTAATGACACTTAGAGTGATTATAAGGATATATTAAGTGACTCTGATACTAGACATGAAGTTGAAAAAGAAAAAGAAAATATATTTTTCATGGATACTACTCTTGAGGCACTACCTATTTCATATTCTCATATTTATAATCTCTATAACCATTTAAATCACGATTAAAATTATATGTCAAGTGAAGTTATCTTTGAATATTGTAACATGCTGGAAGATACCTTTAATTACCTAAAGATAAATATTACATTTTAAACAAATAAGATTCTTTATCTACTATTGTATAATCAGATCTTTCCATTGAAAAAGAGAAGAAGAAACATATTCTCAAGGAAAGTAATTACTTAAAATCAGTAAATGATCAACTAAACAAATATATTAAAGGTTTTTTAGAAATAGCTGATACCCTAAAAAAATTATGTGTAGTATTATTACACATAAACTAATAGATTGTTTTGGTTGTAATCCAAGATAAAAAAACTCTAAAAAAATATTTTATTCCATGTTCAAATGATGAAAATTAATTTACAGTAAATAATATAGAAGGATCTTATAAATTTGGAACCATATAGTTTGGAATAAAAATATATTATTTTTCAAATTCTTTGAAATATGCTCATAAATTTGGGAATAAATATTTCAAACAAATGTGGATTCCCAAACCTTTATTTTGTAACATTTCTGGACCTAAACATATATGGGTACCAAAATTAGTGTGCATTTTATTGATTGAATAGAACCTACATAAAATGTTCTTACAAGAAGCCATGTAATATGTATAGTGCATGTTCCAGACACATGACATTGGATTTCTCAAGATTTTAAATTTTGACTAAAGTGGATGTGTGAGACTACCTGGATAAATACTCAACACTAATGGGGGGGGGACCAATTATAATTTTTTCATCCTTTTACCTCTTATAATTGTTAAGATCCTGATTCTCATATTCTATATTCATTATTGTACACAAGAATATGAAAGAATTTAAAATGTGTAACATGATATTTTTACAATGTTTACTACTCAATAAGGGTAGCCTGTCCTTTCTGTGTATGGTGATGATCAGTACACAGATAGTCTACTATAATGTGATATCAATTATAATGATATGAATATAAAATAGTCCTCAACCAAATTTTATATCCCTATACTTTAGGAGGGGGATAAGAAAATGATCCTTCTTACATGGACTGGTGATTACCTCATCCAAATTACATCAAATTGTTGGTTATTTATATTACTTGTGATGATAGTTCCCAACTTATTCAAGAGACACTTTATAACAAAAATAAAGTATTCCAGCTATTGATACTTCTTATGGATGTCCAAATTCTTCTTTAATCCTCTATTTATTCTTTTCTTACATGCATAGTAGTGTACAAGAAACTCTTCTTATTCATAAAAGTAAATTGAAAGTTTCTCTTTATTCTTCTTCTTCACTTTTTTCTAGAACTTGTTCACTCGATCTCTCCATACAATCCTATTTGTCTGATGTAGATTCATCTGGTGACAGTTCTTACGATCTTTCTTCTTCACCTAGTTTATCCGATATAAAATTAATAGAAAAATTTATCTGGTATCTAGTCGATCCCTTCTTCTTCTTGACTATCTAGTACCTATTTATCTGTTCCTACTGCTCTATCTAATACTTATGATCAGTTTGGTACCTGTATGTCTGATCACTTCTTTTATACCCCTTTTATTTGATCACCAATTGATAATGAAAATTCATATGGTATTTGACTAATATATTATTCTTTCCTTTGAGCAACACACTATTACTCTATTTGATGATTTCACTCCATATGGTACCCCCTACTCCATATGGAACTTCATTGACCAATACTTTGACCTATATGAGAATATCTCTCAATATTTGTGGTCAATACTTCTTTATGACACTTCAATTCTTCATCATAATGCACAACCATAATTATAATTCTTCATCTGATCAGTTATTTAATTCTATAGGGATTCACCCAGTTATCAATAAAATATCACCATCTCTTGAAGCACCAACCCCATTTATAAAGAAAAAGTTTTTCAAAAAACATAGGGAAAGCCACCCATTCAATTTTGAAAATCCCACTTCCAAATATTAATCTCCTACTTGATTTTTCATTTACTTGACCTCCTCCAAAATTCCTAAAAGATAAAAGTAAACCAATATTCATAGAGAAATTCCTTAGAACTTAATGTCAATGTTATATATTAACCTTCCAGAAATATCATTTTAATGGACCATACCTCTCCAGTCCATTATTTTGTGAAAATATTGTCTTTGAAGTGTTCAAGGAGTTCATGATAACTAATTTCAAGAGTTTTCCAGTTTTTCCAATAGTGGGTTGAGTTGGTGTCTCGTTGTTGGTAGGTCGTGTCGGTGGGTCGAGTCAGTGACTCGCTGTCAGTAGGTCATGTCAGTGGGTTGCATCGTTGACTCACTGTCTGTTGGTTACATTAGTGGGTCTCGTCAGTGACTCCATGTTAATAGGTGGTGTCAGTGAGTGGCGTTGGTGAGTAGAATTGGTGAGTGGTATCAGTGAGTCCCTTTAGTGAGTTGTGTTGGTGAGTGGAACCAGTGATTTGTATCGGTGAGTGGCTTCGGTAAGTGGTGTCAGTGAGTCACGTCGGTGAGTGGAATTGAAGGGTGGAATCAATGAGTGGCATCGGTAAGTGGTGTCAGTGACTCACATTGGGGGATTGTGTCGGTGACTCGGCCATTGATGACTCACATCAGTGACTCAGCCATCAATGAGTCATTTTTAGTTTTTCTTGTTTCAACCCTATTATGTTTTATTTGATGTTAAATGATTTACCTATCAAATTTAAGAAGTTTTAAAAGATGTTTCAAAGGATATGAATGGTATCTTAAATTAAAAAGTTCCAGGGGGACCTTGAAATATTCAAACTATGTAATCTTGATCATGATATGACTTTTAGGTGCTTTGAAATTGTCTCCCTTCCATTGATATGGTATTTGACTCTTCTAAGCCGAGATATTCTCATCCCCATGTGTTTCCATTTTATCTTGGTGTTCTTAGAGCCTTTATTACCTTGGGAGTTGTGTGTTGTGCTCTGGACTTTGGATTTAGTTTTCGTTATAGTCTTCTACTTCTTGTGTGACCCTCTATTTTAGTACAAGGAGGAGTTGCTGATCGACTATTGTTCCTAGGAGTAATTCCTTCATATCTCTTTTAATCATGTCTAATGTGGGGTGGGTGTAGTGGTGTCACTTTGTGAATACGGTAGAATACCAATTTTAACTATGTTTTTTATGAAGATAATGGAACCTATTATAAAGATAATCAGACCTGTTATGATAACAGGTTTTGTTACCTTAGTAATAAATGAGGGTCACAGAAGATGATGATGCGTGTGTTGTTTTATATGTTTTCTTTGATCAATGTAGTGAGTTGTATGAGGTGTAATCCATCTATGTTGTGAGTTTTATGGGGTGTAATCCTTTTGAAAATCATGACCATTGGTGGTCTTTGCTTCTGCATGGATGATGATTTATAATTGTTATTGATCCTATGTTGAATGGATACTAATATGAAAATCTGGATAACAACATATACTTGGTTAAATAAATGGATTCCCTAGGATTGAAATGTTTTGTGATATCCCATGAATTAAAAAATTTAAATTAAAGAACAATTCTTGGTTAAATCTAAATAAACCTCACTTATTTGGTTTGGCTATGTGCTGTGTGTGGTTCTGTTCGGTCTGGTATCTTCTACGAGTTGTGTGGTGTTTTTTGTGGGATTGTGGTTGTGTGTATGAGGTGATGAAGGTGGTCTAATGGAATCTCATATGGAGAGTTTGATTGATTGTAGAATGGATGAACTTATTTTGAAATGGGATTGCATATGGGTGTGTTATGTTTGTTGGGCGTGATTTGTTTCTGAAGAGGGATTTCAATTGGGCAGTGTGTTGGTTGTTTTGCTGATGTGTTGAGTGTGATTGCGAGTTGTCAATTATTATATTTTGGTGGGTGGTTTAGGAATCATTACATTGAATAATGATGGTGGAAGTAAAGAGGTAGTGTGAAGTGTGTGGGTTACTCTATTACTTGTGGTTGGTTGTGGTTGTTAGTTACCCGAGTAGGGATGGAATAACCAAAGTTAATTCTTAATAACATTGAATTGAATGGGTTTTAAGTAAGTGAAATTAATGAACTGGTTTTCATTTATCAAATTATGAAGTGACTGTTTCGGGTGTAAATACATTCATGTAGGGGTAGAAGTAAGGGAAGTTTTGTGTGGGGTAATTGTTTGTTTGGGATCCCATAGGTTGGGAACAGTGTTTGATACCTATATATATACATGTAGTTCCTTGTGATTTCTATGCGCAGCGAACCCGTGATGAGCACTATATGACGAACACCCCCATTTTTATGAGGGAGGTTGTTATTTCTCAACATCCTGGTGGGAGCACTACTACAAAAACAGGCAAGGGAAGCACTACCCCTTTATCAGCGCTAAAAAAAGCACTGATAAAGGGGGGCCTTTATCAGTGCTCAAAAAAGAGCTGATAAAGGTCCCCCCTATATCAGCACTTTTATTGAGCGCTGATAAAGTCCCCCTTTATCAGTGCTTTTTTGAGCGCTGATAAAGGGGACCCCTTTATCAGCGCTTCTTTTAGTAGCGCTGATAAAGGGGGGCTTTATCAGCACTGAAAAAATTTAAATTTCAAAAAAAAATCATGAAGAATAAATTATTGTTATATAAGTATATTTATTCGTATATAAATATAATATATATATTTTTAAATATGTTTTATATACGTATAAATAGACTATTACATTTAATCTATAATAAATTTAGTGTAAATGGTTTTAAAATATTTTTAAAAAAATATTATTAATTAATAATTTTCTAATTATTATTGATTTAAAATCATTTAACAACAATTTGAAGACACAAAAAATAATAACAATTAATAAAATATCTAAAATAAGTTGAAAATGCATATCAAACTTCAAACGACCATAACTTTTGATCTGTGTGTCCGCTTTAGCTCTAAAAAATATCAAATTGAAGCCTGCGATGATCTCTATGCGCTGGTGACAAAGGAAAAGCCTATGTTACATTTTTCAAGGCGAAAAAATCCTATAAGGCCTCCAAAACTGAGTTTTTAGCCAGGATACCCTGATTTGTTATCATTCAAACAGGTATTAATTCTGATCCAGATGTCCTTTAGCCCTGTACCACATATCATATTGAAGATTGTTTCATTTTCTTCGATTTGACTGGTTGTGGAGTTGAAACAGGCTTCTATATTATAAGTTATGATATTTTTAACATTCCATGGCTTTTCAAATACACATATATATGTATTTATTCATAAATATATATGTGTCTATGTGTGTGTGTCTGTGTGTGTGTCTGTGTGTTGTATATATATATGTATGTATGTATGTATTTATTTTCTTATAAAAAGAGATAAATAATAATTTTTCATAAATGTATTTAAAACTAATCTTATAAGTATATATTAATATACAAATAATTATACATATAAAAAATTATAACTAAAAATATATATATAAATAAATAAATATAAATATATATTAATATATGAATGAATATATATACTAATATATGAATAAATATATTTATATTAATATGAATCTATATCAAAACATGAATAAATATAACTATATATATAAAGAGATATATCATTAAATAGAGAAAATAACAAAATAACTTAGTGGAAAAGGTGCAGATGCTAAAGGGGGAGGTTGCAGGTTTGAGTTCAGGTGAAGGCAAAGGTGGTGTGCGCGTGTGAGGATGCACGGGAAGGGAAGCATGCGGGACACATCCTAGCACTGATAAAGGGGTGGTCAAGCGCTGATAAAATATCTCCCCACACATTATTTTTTTTTATGTTTTTTAATTTTTTTTGACTTTTATCAGCTCTTTTTTTAGCACTGATAAAAGTGGCCTTTTATCAGCGCTTTTTGGAGCGCTGATAAAAGGGACCCCCTATATTATCACTGAGCTTTACAACGCTTTTTAGCACTGTTAAAGCCTTTTTTTTAGAACTGATATAAGACGTTTTTTTATTAGTGGAGGTTGGAAGGCATGTTACTGGCTCTTCCCTACTCCCTCTTTCAAGGTATTGGTAGCCCAAGACTCTTTAGGCAGGTTATGGTGCGGTTGTGAGGCCCAAGTGTTTGCGGGTGAGGTGTGCTTATGAGGTGTCTTTGGGACGAGTTATGTTGTGATTTACCAGGTGTCTTTGGGATGAGGTCCAAGTGTCTACAGGTGGGATGAGGCTATGATTGTGACTTAGGTGTGTGTGGGTGTGTTTGTGATGTGGAGATTATGGGAGAACGCGGTTTCATTAGGAAGTTCTCCATTTGGGATGAACAGTTAACTAGTGGGAAGTGGTGAGGGGTACCCTATCATCGATGTGATTACTAATTTACTTTACTTGACTTGTGTTATTTGGTGAGCGTGCTTTGGTGAGGCTGGGGTGGATAGTATACCTGTTAGGTGCTTTTGAGTTTCTTTTATTTTCTCAGAGGGGCATTAGTATGATTCTCCCACTTGTTCATGAGTGACTTTGGATTTTCCTATTGAGTATACTTGTATGCTCACCCTATGTATATAAAACTATTTTTAGGTTTCTAGATAGATTACACAGACCGTGCTACACCTTAATAGCCCGGGAATCGGGATAGTTGTTGTATCGCTGCATATCCTTGTTTTTGGTACCTCACTTTGGGGTTTTGTTAGACATTATAGCAGTTTTGTTTAAACATGCATATGGGTTGGATTTTAGTTTCTTTTTTTTAAATATAAAATTTTTGGTGTTTTTTGGGATGGAACATGTTATCTCCTGATATTCTTATAAAAAATGGTAATTTATCCTATCTTTGTGATAACTTTTACCTACACTTGGTGCTAATCGCCACCCTTGGGCCTATTAGAGGTAGGACTCAGGGGTCATTATCTTTTTTTCATCTTGAAGAAGGAAGGTCACTACACTTCGCTATACCTTACCTCATCTTATTGAAGGAGGTTCATGAAAGATTGGTATTAGCAGTGATGGTTGAGAGAGATGATGAAGTTTGGAGTTAGGAATAGTGAGAATTTCATGGGATGGTAGGGAAACAGTGTTAGGTGATATTGGTGCATGACATAGGCCATGGAAGCATGGATAGGACAAATGATTTTAGGGCCCCACGTGATATGATGCAAGGACTTTGAGATTACCAAATGACAAGGTGAGGCTACACCGTTTGTGATGTAGATACCCTAGGAAAGGTACATGCATCATAATGAATTTTTCTCTTGTTTTTATTAAGAGTTTTTGGGAATTTAAAATAAATCATGGGTTAAAATTAATTCTAAATAAAATTACATACTACTAAGGATTAGGAGTTCCTTGATTACTTTTTTTAGCTATGGTACCCAGTTTTCATCTGCAAGCAATGTAAAAAGTGGTTGCCTAGTAGGTTAACACAGTTGATCTGTGGAGGGTCGATCCTATGGAAGAGGATGATCATTGGAAGAAAAAAAATTGTTCTTTCCTGTGGCAGACTATAAGGAAGTACAAAGGTAGAATTATAGATACAGAGATGAAGAGTTGGAATGATGAGCTGGTGAATGCCTTCAACATGATTCGGGCTCTGAAGGAGTACTGGGTTCCTCTAGTAGTAATCCAGATGTAGGGAGATGCGTGTCAGTGGGGGATTCTCTACCTCAGGTAGAGGAAGGAGACTAATGTTTGATGGGTCTATTTTGAGAAGGAGTTATGGGAATAATTCTTTTCTTCGACCATGAAGGCCGAAAATCAATAATAGTTACTTTCCCTCCAGTAGGGGAGTATGTTAGTATGAGAGTTAGGGATCAAGTTCAAGGATCTGCTTCAATTTTCTTTGGATATCTTTCTGGATGAAGAGTCTCAAGCGAGACGCTTAGAGGAGGAACTACATCCATCCATACAATATACAGCTAATCCCTTCATCTTACTGATATACTTATAGGTCCAGAACAAGGCTGAGGTAGTTGAGAGGACGAACTTGTGAGGAGGTATACTATGATATGGGAGCCAACAGGGTTCTTCGAAGGTCATGGAAACCAACAGCAGTTATCAGGCACCAGGGCCTTTTATGTTTCTACAAAAAATGGGTTGACCTCAACAGTTTAGATTCCGACCTATGGGTTCTCATGATTTTCCTATGGGATTTTGAGTGAGGTACTTCACTTTTGGAGGCCATGGGAATCTTCAAATTCAGTTCCCAGTTTGAGCTTAGTACGGTGGAGGTGGGAAGGTTTAGCACTCGAAACAACAGCAGTTACCGGCCATGACGATTTAGTAGTAGGGATAGAAGCCTCCTACTCCACCGAGGTGAGATGGAGTAGGTGGAGGCCGACCTCAGGGCATTCCTTAGGGACCTCAACCTGAGCATGGTCAGGGAGCTGGATAAAATCACAGGGGAAGATGATCTGGTCATGGTCAGTTTCATGCTGCAGAGGCAACAGTTCAAGCAGTTCCAGTGGTTTTTCATGGTACGATCAATTTATTCGGTACTCTTTCTTATGCTTTGTTTGATTTTGAATCTTCACACTTCTTTGTTGCACCAATTATAGCTAATGTTTTGAGACTAGATATATAGATTATTTCCTTGACCCTGGTGTTTAGTACAAATGTCGGAGGATAGAATAGCTTGTTTGATGTTTTCTGAGGATGTAGACTAATGTTGGGGCTGCATCAATTGAGTGGGGATCTATTATTATGATAGATGTAGTCATATGATGTCATCCTTGGTATTGACTGGTTGTTCTCCATGAGTGATGTCACTGAATTCTTCTAGAGGAGAGTTTTGTTTTCAGACATGGATGTACAACATGTGGCTTTCATTGACGAGAAAATTTGTGAGGTGGGAAGCTGATGTGTGGAGCCTCTTCTTTACTTATTGGAAATGATGTCAGTAGAATTGGTGGATACTATGATGGTAGATTTTTCTAGAGTTATCGGGGCCTTCTTGGATATTTTCCATGAGGAGGTTGTGACTATACCCCTTGATGTGTCATTGAGTTCAGGATAGACATACAACCTGGTGCTCATTTGATTTCGATGGTTCCTTCTTGGATGATACGTTCTGAGTTGTGGGAGCTACAAATATAGATTGATGATCTGAAGAAGAAAGGATTTATTTGACCAAGTGTGTCACCCAGGGGTGCCCCGATATTTTTTGTGAAGAAGGAATATGGTAGTCTGAGGCTGTGTATAGACTACCGAAGGCTGAATATTGTGATCGTCAAGAACCGTTACCCCTTTTCGAGGATAGAAAATCTTTTCGAATAGGTGAGGGGAGAAAGTTGGTTCTCTAATATCGATCTGTGGTATGGATATCACCAGTTTTGGGTGATGGAGGGTGACACCCTAAAGACTTATTTCAGGTGCAGGTATAGGAAATTCGAGTTCATGGTCATGCCATTTGGTGTTAAGAATTCACCAGATGTGTTCATGGGGATCGTGAACTCCATCTTCCATGATTTCCTGTACCAGTTCATCATAGTTTTCATTAATGAAATCCTGATCTACTCTAAGTCAAAAGAGGAACATACCGGGAATCTCAGAACTATCTTGGAGGTTCTTCAATGACACTAGATCTATAGGAATTTGTCCAAGTGTGTGTTTTCGACATGATTGTTCTACTTACTTGGATATGTAGTTTCTCATCAGGGGATATCAGTGGATTATTCCAAGGTCTAGGTAGTTTTTTCTTTGTGAGCACCCAAGAATGTGTCAGAAGATTGCAATTTTCTTAGTTTGTTGGTCTATTACCAGATATTTTTACCTGATTTATCTCGAGATGCTACACTGTTGATGACTTTGAGTAGGAAAGACCAGGACTTTGTGTGGATTGATCATTATTAAGAATATTTCAGCTATCTAAAGGGGAATTTGGTCAGTACTCCATTTCCATGGTTTCCAAAGGAAGGGGTGATGTTTGAGGTGTTATGTGACACTTCATGTTTGGTCTTGGGATACGTACTGATGCAACAACAAGGACTATTCTCTTATGGGTCTAGGTAGTTATATCTCTATGAACGTTACTATGACACCCATTATCTAGAGTTAGTAACAATCATTTTTGCGATGATGTTGTGGTTACATTACCTCATTGGGGAGTATTTTTTCGTCTTCATGGATCAAAAGATCTTGAGGTGTATATTCTCCCATATATATCCAAACTTACGACTATGGAGGTGGATGTTGTTTCTCTAGGAATATGACTTTGAGAGATCTTACACCTTATGGAAGGTTAAATTTCTGGCTGATGCCTTGAGTAGGATGTAATAGAAAGTGGTAGTTTAGGAATCTTCCGACGCTTGGAAGGCGATGGCATAGTTCGCTGCCTTTCACCAAGATGTAGGGATGGATGGTGGTAGAGGTTATATATTTAATATGATAGTGTACTCATATATGATGCACAAAGTGGAGGAGTCTTAGTGGAGACACTCAGAGGTAGAGGTGATGTGTGATCGTATAGACCAAGGTGATGCTCTAGAGGGGTGGTCGAAGGATGGTCAGAATTATATGTTGTTCCATGGGAGACTGTTTTTCCCAGTGGAAATGTGTGAATGAGTTCTCGATGAGTTTCACATATCAACATTGGTGGTACACCTTGGATTTTCTAAGATGTACCATGGATTATGGGAGCAATTTTGGTGGCCCAGGATGAAGTGACCATTGGTGGAGTTTGTGGAAAAGTGCCTTGTGTTCTAACATGTGAAGGCTAAGCACCATGTTCCCAATTGTTTTTTGTATCCCTTGGATGTCCATGCGGGGAAGTGGGATGAAATATTGATGGTATTTATCACAGGACTACCCAGGGACTTGGGAGGCTGTGATGCTATCTGGGTAGTGGTGGACTGACTGACGAAATCAGCTCACTTCTTAGCAATTATGGAGTCGATCGCAATAGAGGACTTGGTAAAAAGGTATGTGGAAATCGTAGTGAAGATGCATGGGGTTACAAGACCCATCTTATCAGATCAGTATGAATGGTTTACCTCACGATTCTTGGAGGGGGTAACATCCTGGGTTTAATACTCAGTTACGCCTCAACACTGCTTTTCTCCCTCCAACAGATGGGCAGATAGAGCGAACCATCCAGACACAAGAGGATATGTTGTGGGAATGTGTTCTATAATTTAGATGATTATTACTACAACACTTTCCCCTAGAAGAGTTCACATACAATAATAGCTATCACTCTACCATTAGCATGACACTATTTGAAGCCTTGTACAAAAGACCATGTTATTCACCTTTGTGCTGGAAATAGGTTGAGGAAACATATATTCTTGGCCCAGATGTGGTGTATAGAATGAAAAAGAAGGTTTAGCTTGTTCATGAAGAGATTAAGGTAGTTCAATATTAGAATAATTCGTATTTTGATTGTAGGATGAGGCCCTTGGATTTCGAGGTTACAGACCACGTGTTCTTGAAGGTTTCCCCTCAACATGGGAAGTGGAGGTTCGAGAAGGGGAGAAAGATTTCTCCTAGATTCTTCGGGCCTTTTGTGGTACTGGGACTAGTTAGTGAGGTGGTGTATCAGCTGAAATTTCCACCATAGTTGGAGAGGATCCATGACGTCTTCCCCATATCCTAGATTTTCTAGTAGCTACACGATGACTCCCACGTCATTGACTGGGGAGAGTTGGATATCAAAGATGACACAATGTTGGCTGATAGACTCATGGATATCCAAGATATTTGGGAAAAGGTGCCTTTTGGATGAACCATTACATTGGTTCATGTGTTGTGGAGGCATGGTGTCATGAAGGAGAGTACTTGGGAGTGATAGGGGTAGATGCGTGTGAAGTACCCGTAGCTATTTTGAGTTTTTATTGTGTGATTTACTTATGATGTAATGATTGAACCTTATTTATTATATGAGTTGTTTCATTGTTCTATAAAGGGTGATAGTATCCTAACCATTAGGAAGGGAATACCAAATTCTTAATCAAGACACATTAATTGAGATGTGATTAAACACGTGTGCGTGAGTCAGTGCCGCCCAGAGCAGATAGTATCTTGAAAAGGAGGAAGGAACTCTCTGATTCATGTGTTAGAATAGTGTGTTTTTATTTGTTTCTTATGTTGTTTGTCTTGTGGTCGGGTGGGTAGTTGATGTCGAGATTGGAGTTCTTAGGAAGTTGAGGTTTGACTTCAACTTTGGAACTAACAAGTTGGTTTGTCCATAAGGGGTATCTTATGAGGTGGTTGTTCAGACCTCTCTTTCTACTGGGTTTGGTTTTAGATTCTCAAGGGTGAGAATAATTTGAGAGGTATCTAATGTAATTTCCTGGACCTCTTTAGTCCATTCCATTGTAAAAATCTAGTATTTGAAGTGTTTGGGAGGTCATGGTTACTCATTTCAAGAGTTTTCTAGTTTTCTAGTTTTTCCAATGGTGGGTCATGTCGGTGAATCGCTGTCAGTAGATTGCATTAGTGGGTCACGTTAGTGACTCACTGTCAGTGGGTCACATCGGTGGTTCGCGTTGGTGACGCACTGTCGGTAGGTTGTGTCAGTGGGTCGCGTTAGTGAATCACTCTTAGTAGGTCACGTCGGTGGGTCACGTCGGTGACTCAATGTTGATAGGTGGAATTGACAAGTGGTGTCAGTGAGTGTAATTGGTGAGTGGAATTGGTGAGGGGAATCTGTGAGTCTCATTGGTGAGTGGTGTCAGTGAGTTTCATCAGTGAGTCAAGTCAGTGAGTGGCATTGGTGAGTGGTGTTGGTGAGTCCCCCCGGTGAGTGGCGTTGGTGGGTGGCATCAATGAGTGGTGTCGGTAAGTGGTGTCAGTGAGTCGCATAAGTGGATCGCATTGGTGACTCGTGTTAGTGAATTAGCCATCGATGACTCACATTGGTGACTTATCCATCAGTTATTCATTTGCAGTTTTTCCCAGTTTTTCTAGTTTCTCCCCTCTTACATTTTATTTGACATTTAATGATTTACCTATCATATATAAGTAGTTTTAAAATCTTTTTCAAAGGATATTAACCATATCTTAAATTCTTAAGGTCTAGGGGGACCTTAAAATAGTAAAACCATATAATCATGATCATGATCATACTTTTAAGAACTTTGGAACCGTCTCCCTTCTGTTGATATAGGACCCAGATCTTTGAAGTCCGGATATTCTCTTCCCCACATGTTTCTGTTTTTTCTTTGTACACCTAGAGCCTTTCTTCCCTGAAAATTCATGTTTTGTGATATGTACTTTAGATTGAATTTTCCATGGAGTCTCTTACTACTTCCATGAACCTCTATTTTGGTACAAGGTGGAGTTGCTGACTGACTTTTGTTCTAGGTAGTAATTCCATCATCCTTGATTTAATTTTGTATCATGTGAGGTGGGTATAGTGGTGTCACTTTGAGAATATGGTAGAATAAAAATTTTAATTAACTATGTTACAAATATAATTGAACCTATTATAAAGATAATTGGACCTGTACCAATTATGATTTTTGTCTTATTAATAAATGAGGGAGGGGGAGATGAGGGTGATGTTTGTGTGGTTTTATCTATTATCTTGGATCCATGGTGTGAGTTTTATGGGGCGTAGTCCATCCATGTTGTGATTTGTATGGGGTGTAATACTTTTAAAAATAATGACTTTTGTTGGTCTTTTCTTGCAAACAGGAGATGCTTTATACTTGTTATTGACCCTATATTGAATGGATGGTAATATGAAAATCTATCTAATCACATATACTTGGTCAAATAAATGGATTCCCCAGGATTGAACTGTTCTTTGATAACCCCTAAATTAAAAATGTAAAAATAAAGAATAAATTTGGGTTAAATATGAACACACCTTGCTTATTTGGTGTGGATGTGTGCTGTGTGTGGCTCTGTTTAGCCAGGTGTCTTGTGTGAGTTTTCTTGTGCTATAGATGTGATTGTGGTTGTGTGAATGGGGTGGTTTGGGTGGTGTAATGGAATCTCAGATGGAGTGTTTTATTGATTATGGAATGGATGAACTTGTTTTTCAGTGGGACTGTATCTAGGTGTGTTATGTTTTTTTGGCGTGATTTGTTTGTGTAGTGGGACTGCAATTGGGCGGTGCATTGGTTGTATGGCTGATGAGTTGGGTGTGATTGTGATTTGGCAGTTTTTCTATTTTAGTGGGAGGTTTAGGAAGCATTACTTCGAATAATGATGGTGGCAATAAAGAGGTTGTGTGAAGTGTGTGGGTTATGCTATTACTTATGCGGTGCTTTGGTTTGTAGTTTCGTGAGTAGTGATATAATAAAAAAAGTTATTTCTTAATAATGTTGAATTTAATGGGTGTTAAGTAAGGGAGATTTATGAACTGGATTTCATTTATCAACTTCCAAAGTGACTATTGTTGGTGTAAATACATGATTGTAGGGGTAACAACAAGGGTAATTTTTTGTGCACTGGTTGTCTGTTTGGGAACCCATAGGTTGGGCCTAGTGTTTTATACCTTTATAAATATATATACATATAGTTTTTTGTGATTTCTATATGAAACCCTCTTGTTTTTAACACTATATTCCAAACACCCCAATTTTTATGAGGGAGGGTGTCCTATCTCAAAATATTGGAGGGAGGATGGATGGCTAGTTATTGACTCTTCCCTGATCTCTCTTCTATGAATTGGTAGCCCAAGACTCTTAAGATAGGTTGTGTTGCAGTTGTGAGGACCAGGTGTCTACGAGAAAGGTGTGATTCCTAGGTGTCTTTAGGATGAGTTGTGTTGTGCTTTCCTAAGTGTCTTTGGGATGAGGACGAGGTGTCTGTGGGTAGGATGAGGCTATGGTTGTACCCCAAGTGAGTGCAAGGAGGTTTGTGATGTGGGGGTTATCAAAGAATGTGGTAGTGTAATGATGTTATACGTTAGGGATGAGCTGTTAACTAGTGGGAAGTGGTGTGGGGTACCCTATCATAGATGTTCTTACTACTTTTCTTTAATTTACTAGCATTATTTTTGTGATCATGAATTGGTGAGGATGGGGTGGATAGTATAACTTATTAGGAACGTTTGAGTTTTTGCTGTTTTCTTATAGGGGTATTAGTATGCTTCTCCCATATGTGCTAGAGTGACTTTTTCTTTTCCTACTAAGTATACTTGTATGATCACCCAATGTATATAAAACTATTTTCACTTTTCCATGGAGATTACACAGACCATGTGGTACCTTACTAGCTCGGGTGTCTGGAAAGTTTATGTGTTGATGCTTAGCCTTGTTTTTGGTACCTCAATATGGGTTTTTCTTATAATTTATAGTAGTTTTGTTTAAAAATGAATATGGGTTGGATTTTAGTTTCTTTTTCATATAAAATGTTTGGAGTTGTTTGGGATTGACCATCTTATCTCTCGGTCTTTTTATAAAAAAAGGGTAATGCCTCCCATCTTTGTGAGAATGTTTACCTACCCTTGGTGCTAGTCTCCACCCATGGGCCTATTAGAGGTGGGACTCAAGGGTCATTATCCTTTATTTAATCTTGAAGGAGGAAGGTCATTGAACTTCACTATCCCTTACCTCATGTTGATTAAGATTTTTCATGACAATCATCTTGAATTATTCTCTTCCTTTCATGATAATTGAAACATTTTACACCAAACTAGGCATTCCCATAATTAAATACTTTTCAAAAACATTATAAAGAACTTAGATCCTTTAGTATGGTACAATTTAATAAAATGTATTCTCTCTGGTGAAAATTTATTCAGTTTTACTACTTAAATTTATAAGAAAATTTAAAAATATTTTGCAATATTCTTCCTTTGATTGATGACATGATTTGAAAACCTTCATCCATTGCCTTATCTTGGAAAACTCAAACTGATGAACTTCATACGAGACCATTTTTCTAATGACCCTAAAAAATTTTCATTCCATGGAAACAAAACATTTCTTCTTCATTTGAAATTATATGTTTGATGCATCCACTAAAAAACTTTAGTCTAATGAATGTTACTCAGAACAATCTACCCGATGACTTCATATAGATACTTTTATCCGATCCAACTAATCATAAGTCCCTCCAACCTATGAATAATGATATCCATAGATTTTCTATAAAATTTGTTATGAAACATCTATATGATCATTCATAAACATTGATCAATGATACTTTATCCATTCATTAACCATAGATTATTCACATCATATTCTTCACACAGGTCTTTCCATTTACCTTCATACAAAAGTAGAAATTCTTCTGAACAACTAAGTTTGTTTAATGACTCAAAAAGTTCATTACCTATAATTCATAAATATTTTTTTGATACAACATTCTCAACATCTTTCTTCATTCATTTCATCAGATCTTCTTAAATTTACAAATTTATCATTTTATAAGTTATTCTAATTAACATCATATAGATATTTATTGAACTTGAATAAACACTTCATATTGTTATAGAACCATAGTTCTTCCACAACTTTAATATCTTCATGACATGAACATTTTATAACCACCAATAAATCTCTTCTATGGAATTATCTGATTGAACTCTATTTTGGATACTTTTTTACTTAAACTAAACTTCATCTTGAATCTGAAACACAAGGCATTGTGGTGTTTGATAAATGAAGAACACATTGCTTTTCAATATATGATAAAGTTTTTCTGATCATTATTTGTCTGATGTTATCATGAATGTAATCAGTCAAACATTTATTTCCACCAGTTGTATGATCAAATAAGACCATTATCATTATTATAATATTATTTTAAACATTACTTCAGTAGTACACCAAACTTTCCCTTATCTAATTGGACATTACATCTTGGTTTGTATGATGGACTATGTTAGAAGAATTTGGAAATATTCATTATATAGATACTCCGTCCAATGGTTCTACCTAAAAACCATAATATGATTAACTTGATCTAATCAAATTTATTTGATCACCTTAATATGCTTGCCTCTGTTAAATTAATATCACTATCTACATCCATCAAGATTTGAAAAATTCTTAAGGAAACTTCTTATAAAAACTTCATAATTTTTATACAAAACAATCTCAATCAAGTATCAATCATAGGTTTTAGACATTAAGAACAACTCATAAATAGTCATAAGTAAATTCAAAACATTCAAATAAATTAATCCCTTTAAGCGATGAATAATATCCATCTATAATTAGTTAAATAATACTATTTATATGTTTCATGAGATAATAATACGTGAGAAGTTCAATTGAATATTCTGATAGCTTACACATTATAATTTCTTTAATATATTATCATCAATGAAATATTTCTATTTCGTTGA
Organism: Viscum album; assembly: GCA_963277665.1. Classification (NCBI taxonomy): domain Eukaryota; kingdom Viridiplantae; phylum Streptophyta; class Magnoliopsida; order Santalales; family Viscaceae; genus Viscum; species Viscum album. The sequence continues at coordinate 1,241,524,150 of OY728153.1, forward strand.
AAACCATTGAAAACCAATGACAACCATTCACAAAAAATATAACTCACACACAAAGTGGGATCTTCAATATCCCCATTTAAATTTATTATAATCACCTTTAAAGAACTTTCAAAATGTGTATGTTAATATATGTATATTTTTCAGCTTTTCTTCTCAAACATTCCTTCCCCATTAATTTTCCAAAGTTCCTTTTATTTCACTTTGTCTCCCCTTATTGATAAGAAATAAATAGTTCATGGAAAAAGGGTAAAAACTCATTCTTAAGAAATTCGATATCCATTATTTTAGTTTATGTTTATATGATCCATACATGGTGTAGAAAAAGGATTTTATTTAGAAAATAAATCTTTTCTTTACCAACTGATCTTAATACCCCATATAATGAGAACTCATGAACTTGTCTTCAAGGGATTTCCACTTTTATTCTAAGATGAAGATAATAGTTGAGATATGAAATTATTGTAAGATAAATGTACCTGAAAATTCTACACTTACTTCAAAAAATATATGAAAAACACTCAAGTTCTACATGAAGGATAAGCTGCCTTGGAGAACATTTATACTTGCATTTTTTAAGCCACATATTTATTTAATTTATACACCTTCGTGTTATGTTTTTTTTTATCTTGAAAAAATTAGGATGGTAAATTAAGGAAAACAAAGATTTTCATTATTTTAACTTATTATGTTCATAATGAAGTATCTATCCAATAGAAATTCTTTAAGATCCTCATGTTGATAATGTACCAAAATGGATCTTTTCATATGTGGATATAGAGACTTTAAAAGTAACACATCTTCCAAAAGGATGATCCTTTCATGGAATATTCATCAAAAAAGTATAAGAAACATTATATGATGGAAACTTCCTTATCTTGGATATCCACATTTGGAACTCATTCCTTCTACTTAGGTTCTTTCCCTAAGTACATGCCTTATATTTAATTACCTTTTTAAAAAGAAAAAATATAATAAACCGATGTTAATGAAATAAGGTGTGTCATCCTTTCATCTTAATGAGAATATAAAGGTTGAGATATTTTTCAAAACCATGTTTCTCCATTTCCTCCACTCTTTGTTCATGAACATATGAACATCAATTCTAATTGGGGCTACATTTATCTTATCACTTCTAAAATTTCATTGTGTGTGTAATTTCTCATCTTAAAAGATTTTAAAGCACTTGTATCACATGGTGAAACATTTATCAACTTTAATATCTCTTATTCTGCTATAATTATTATAGAATAATATTAAGGTGTTTTTTTCCATGTTTTATCTCACACATAGAACTTTTATAGCTTTATGTGGAATATTTAATTTTACTTTTTCACTACCCTTTACTTGTGACTCTACCATTTTCCTCATCTTATTAAAATATTTTGTCCATTTTACAAACATATAAATAGGTAAATTGGAACTAAGTTTGGATACATGGATTATTCTTAGTTCCATCATTTTTTAAGATCTTTTCTATGTTGCACTTTTTATCAACTTAATTTATTTGGAATCCATGGTATTCTCACCTTTCCAACTTGAAATCCTCTTGGGATAATTTTTTCGAAACATTCTTCTGAACAATTCTTAAGGATTACTTTTCTTTCTTAGAAAACTTCTATGGCATTATTTTATTAAATATTTAGATTCATGTTAATTTGAGCATAAACCATTATAGGGACCTTCATATTTTCCAAAATTAATTAATTTTTTAATACTTTTAAATCTTTTTGATGTATACATATTTTTCTTACTCTATGAATGTTTCTTATTTATCTATGGATTTATATCCCTTGAAATGTTATTCCTTTTTAGTTATCTATTTAGAGTATTGTATAAAAAATCTAATGAAAAATGCTTGAATCCTTTGCATCCCCAACGTTGACCTATAAACCTTGATCGACTTATTTCTTCTATATGATGTTTTTAGGTCTTCTTTACAACTTGTTGGAATCTTCATGAGGAACCATCTACCTTAATTTTCTTTTCCACATTAAATAATGTGTTAGATTCCTTATATATTTTATTCATCCATATTTGTAAAATAATTTCTTTCCAACCCACACTATTTCTGAAAATATAATTAGAAACATTATTACAAGAAGGTATGAATAATAAAAATTTATTCATAGCTTCTTTAGATAGATCATTGAACAAGGTCTTGATCATATTATCAAATATTGGAGGCCTTTTAACCTTAAAATACTCCAATGAAAATTGATTAGAATAAATTAATTTCCCCTTCCCTTTTGAAGTAAAATATGTGTATTTTTAAAATTGGCCAACTGAACTGCAAATTCTTGAAATCTCATAGTGAGGGTGTTTTCTAGGACTTGAACCACGGAGACCCAGCCTAGGCCAGTAACAAGATGAGTGGGCCACCATAATCCCACCTCCATTATGATAAGTTCTTACAAAAAGCATCGAGTAGTTATATAATTGAAATGGGAGGCCAAAGCATAAAGTAATTATACACACACCCACACAGGATAAGATCCACACAACAATGTAGAGACATAAGAATAAAATGAAAACATATAGAGTGTAATCATGAATGAAACAACCTATAGTAAATAAATAAAAGTATATTAGTGTAATAACAAAATATATAAAGTGTTAAAATATAAATCCAACCAATAATGATGTCTGAACCTGAAAATAACTAGAAAAAGGAAAGACTGTAAAGACCAACTCATAATCTCTAAGGTCCAACAACAAACACAGTCAAGACCTCGAAGTACTATTATGATAATCTAAAGTCACCATTGATCTATATACCATATGAATAACACCTAAAATGTGTGGGAAAATCTCATGCATGGTTATTTATATACACACCCAGTGGGATGCCATGAAACCCAAAATGGGTGAAACAAGAAACATCAATAGTCTACTCAATCAATAAGGAATTGGAGTAAAGATAAGACCAAAAAACATGATCATAAAGAAACCCAATAAAGAGATAAATGGGATATCCAAATCCATAGTAAGTTAAGAACAATGAGTTATCTTGTAAGTCCCAAAGGTCCATCTCCGATTCCCAAAACAACACATAATTATATAAGAATCAGTGTGGAGGTCCCACACAATTCCACTCTACTATAGAGTCAAGGGGGATCTATCTCTAATGGAGTAAACCATCCCTACCAATGATTGAACATGGGTGGGGGTCCCAATCTTTCTATTTAATGTGTATTGGAGACCTACACCGTGGTGCGATAGGGGGGGGGGGTGCTGACCCAGTGTTTCTCTAATAATCAAACACGATCACTTCCATTATCCAAGAATAACTGAAATAAGCGTCCCACTGATAAAACCTCATGCCACATATCCTAGGTTAATAATAAAACCAACATCACATTATATGTGAAACAATAGTTAGGATAGGCCAATCATTGGCCCAAATATGAGTCTAAAAAAACAATATTCCCCTTGGTAAATGATGTGTAGAGGGTATACATGAAATTTATTTGGTTATCTGAGTAATCTCATGTATTTTATCCCTTGGTTGTGTACATTGTCCCATGTTAGTGTACTATGGGTGTGCTTATAAACAATGTTTGTGTCCATGTACACTGGTTGTATTCATGTAAACTGGCCATGTCCAGGTACCTTATCCATGTCCATGGCTGTGTAATCCTGGGGTACACACCAAACCACTTGAATCAAGCCACATGGCAAGTATGTTTTATATGTAGTGTATGATATTTAATTTCACTAGAAACCCAAGTCATCGTAGTACACACCACACCACTACCATCAGGTTACATGAAAAAGAAATATGATTTTTATTATCTTATGAGGGATTTGTCATGAAGTCCCCCACCACTCAGGGTGAAGATGTAAATCATCTAAGCCAACACCCACATCCCACAAGACTCTATTATCCATCCTTAAAATGTTGATCTCAAACTCATTCATTCATCCTCCATGAAATCAGGATTCAAACATGCTCAAATCCATCATGATAAGGTCAAACCACAACCCCATTGGTCAATGAAAAGAGCCTAAAGAATAGTGGGGAAAAATAAAAAAACATAGCGAAACAATTATTTCATGATGTGATCTCAACAAAATATTACATATAGTAGATAACATGCAAATAATAGGCACAAAAAACATGAATAAATAGGTTCAAGAACACTTGTTACTATCCAGTGATCATGTGAGGAATGAAAAATGCTAGAAAGTAAGAAGATATGAAAACCCATGCTTAAAAAAAATAAGGTCATAAGTCCATGAAATAACATGACCTAAATCACAATTGGATCAAATTTTAAAATAGAACTAGTCCATTCCCTTGATATTGGGGAGATCTAGGATTATTTTTGGGGATGAAATTCTATATGCAAAAGGATCATTTCTCCATGATCCATTTTCATTCTCAAATTATTATCCTCCTTGGATCCTCTATAATTGAATTGGTTTATATGGATAACCCTAGGTATTTTCCATAATTAGGCTTATATAGTCGGTGTTTATGGTTTCAGGACAATTAATTGAATTAAATAAATAAATTAATTAGTTACTTTACACACCCATGAATGGAATCCATCAACTGAATGCCTAACACCAACCAATATTATGTCATACTTGGCATAAAATCCATGCCCTAGAAGCAAAATCGGTCTCATATTTCTGATATAAGGTCCCAATTAATAGGGAAAAAATTTATTCTGGAAATATGTGCATGCATTCTTTAATATATAATAATAATTTTAATATATTAATTCTAGGGTCTTGTGACACCCAAACACAATTCCGACTCTGAGGAAAAATCCATATATATATATATATATAAATATTCAAAGGATCAAACCACAAAAATTAGAGCCATTATATTATCCCCTCTTTCAAGGATTTTCACCACACAAAGCACAAGCTACATTAATATATGTGGGGCACCCAACCTGCATTTAGCTCTCATGATCATGGGATCTATATTGGATGCTCCTATACTTCCAAAGAACTCAAACCAAAAGAATAGTCCTTTCACATAGTATTATCTCATTTTGGTCCTTGACCACCATTGGGTACTCTGAAAAGGTGGATCCATCCTCTATGTACAACTCACTCTTTTCAATAACATAGATCTGGCATGCATGTATCTCCTTAGCTGTGACACATCGAATATGTCATAAACTCAATACAATTGTGGGGGTAAGTAAAAGAGATAAGAAACATCTCCAACTGTATGTAGGATCATGAACAACTTGATGAACTTCAGGGATAGATTACTTCCCCAACCAAATCTCCAAAATCATCATCATAGGGAGGATCTCATAAGAATAAGGTGTTTCTTCTCGAACTCCAAAGGCCCATGATGTCAATCCACATATGATTTTTGTTAGCTATAGGCTATCCTCATATGAATGTGGATCACATGGACCATCTCTTTCATTTCCTACACTAGCTTTGGGCCAACAAGAGATAGCTGACTAATCTTAGTCCAACATAAGGGTGACATATTGGGTCTCCCATACAAGGCCTTGAAATGTTATATACCAATAGTATAATGACACATGTTATTATAAGAAAACTCTAAAAATGGTAAGTGATACTACCAGATCTATCCTAAGTCCAACACACATGATATAAGCCATTCCTACCAAACCAGGATGGTCCACTTGGTTTATTCATCATTCTGAGGGTGAAAGACCATACTCATCCATAAATCAGTCTAATATTCCTCATGTAAACCTCTAAAAATCACGTCATGAATTGAGAATCATGGATAAAGACAATATTTATGGGTTACCCATAAATCCAGATGATCTCCCACATGTAAAAATTCCTTAAATTCTCAATCAATATTTTCTCCCTGATGATAAGAAAGTTCACGACTTGGGAAGTTTGTCCAAAATAACACAGTTAGCATCATAAATTCTCATTTTTAGTAGAATACACAAAAAAACCATCAATATTATATACCACTTTTATTTTAGGATCTCAAAATGTTGATTCAAACTTGATGGAACCTAATGTTTGTCCTTTACCTACTGACATGTGAGACATTGAGAAACAAAATCAGTAATTCTATGACTTATGTCATACAAATAAAATTTCCTCTAAAAGTACCTATAAATATTTGACACACATGTATGTAAATATGTGGTAATGGTATGAAACTATCTCAGAAACTCCTCACAAAATGTGACTAGAACTACCATCCTTCCCTTGAAAAGGATGATATGATCCCCTCCTTCAACAAATCAATCTTGTGCATTTCATGAGGATATCTAGTCATTTATAACTTTATAGTTAATTTATCTCAACTAAGCCTATCTCACATATTGTAGAAGCAGTGGATTAAATATCATAAACTAATGAAAAGATTCACCCCTCTCCGCCACTAGGGTCTATTATAATAATGAAAAATTCCCAGAGCCTCCTCCAACAAGCTAGAATGGGAATTACTATTAAGTGAATATTTCACCACATTTACCTTCCCTAAAGTATAAGATATATCAAATTCATATTCCTATAGTAAATCTAACCAATTAATCTACATATGGTTAAGATCTCTCTGAGTGAAGATATACCCGATACACTGGTAGTCAAAAAAATGATGAAATGCTCACCCATAAGATAATACCTCCAAATTTTCTGAGCAAAAACTACCACTACCAATTATAAGTTTTGAATTGTGTAGTTATTCCCATAGGGTATCAGCTAAATCAACCCATAAGTGTTCATTTACTAGCTCTAAATAAACCCAAATACATGCTCAACCCTAGATGAATTATAAAACACCTTGTAATCAATGACCTCCTCCGTTATTCTCAACATAGGAGGACTAGTAAATCTTTACATCAGCCACTAGAAGGTTTTATGACACTACTAAATCTAGAAAATAGATTTCCCTCCTATTTCAAGGAAATAAAAGTTGATTATATCCTAGAAAATTCATCCATGAACCCATAGTAGTGCCCTGCCAAACAAAGAATACATCAAACCTCTAACAAGAACATGGATGGATCCCAATAAAGCAATAAATAAAAATTATTCAGATACAAAACAAAACCATGATCATAGATGATACTCCCTAGAAATAAAAATTCATGGATCCAAAAATTACACTTCGGGAGCTTACTATAGTGTTGTTGGCCCCAGAGTAAGTTATTGACCATCCTTAAATGCTCTGTATGCTCCTCCTATGATCCAGAGTATATGAGTATGTAATTTATGAAGAAAACTACAAATCTGTCCAAGTATTACTAGAATATTAAGTTCATTTGAGAAATGATCATACCATAGAAATTAATAACCCCATAATGCATCCCCAAAAACTTATACTTCCCATAGAGATATTAGAATTCCATATTTGAATTATGATCCTCATGAATTCTCAACTGATGGTAGCCAAACCTGAGATTAATCTTTTTAAACCAACTCATAACTTTTAACTAGCTAAAAAGGTTATAAATCCATGGTATGGGGTACTTTTTATTGAATATTAGCTGATTTGGGAAAAAATAGTCAACAAAAATCCTTATGATCCTCTTCGACTTTTTTATGAACAAAACTGGAGTTACCTAAGGGGACACACTGGGTTTGATAAAACCTTTCTCTCAAAGGTATTCTAACTATAAACTCAACTTCCAAAGCTAGGTAATTTCCATACGATATGCCACAAAAGATATTGGTGAAATATCTAGGTGTAAGTTAATACAAAATTAGACCTACAACCTTAGAGGTAGTCCCAATATATCTTTTTAGATGAAATACATATAATCCTTCACTACCACTGGAATCTAGATGCAGGAAGAGACTACCGTAACAAGTTAAAAACTTTCTATATGAATGGTGATAGAATGGAACTTCATTCTCATTATCCCCACTCAATCATCCATTATTCTATATCACCTAGGAATGGGAATCTTATATGATTCATATAAAGGAATCTAACTCTCCTAAAATAAAATTCTATCTGGGAACACACCATGGAAAACCAGAAAATACCCAAGATTATGTCATAAGGTTTTATCAAAATGATAAAGTGGTCCCTAATAATCTATATCCATTAAGAACCAACTCTCACTATCGATAGATGTGTGATATATAAGAATCACTCCCTATAGGAACCTCTATCCATATGTTCCAAAATAAGGACTCAACTAGAATATTTTTATATCGCATAAGGGATATTGAGATAAAGGAATGACTCATTCCCATGTATACAAGTCCTAGATCAGGAGTAGAAAAATCACAGATCAGACCATGAATGATCTCATGAGTGGACAAGTTGTATCACTCTATAGCCTTCAATTTCCCACTCCCAAGACCGACAACCCTATGATCTTGGTGTGGGAAACCAAGTGGTGGTGGTGGAAGTAGCTTATATCATCTTACTATACCTATAGTTCCTCCCTCTAGATCCAAACCTACTCCTATGTTAGAACAACATGATTGTGGTCTTCCCTGATCACGTCTGGGAGATCTCGGATCATGGAACTACCTTTACTATGGTGGTCAATCCATAGTCTGTTTACCTTATTTAGCTACAGGGTTGAAAAATTATGATCCATGTGACCTCATCTATCATAAGAATATAATTTCCCCTCTCTTGGATGACTAGATCCTCTACATGAACCCTGTGCTACAGATCCATGTGTCCGATTTCAAGCATGGGGTGGTCTCCTATGCTGAGATTCTGATTAATAACACTTTCTAGATGTCACATAAGATTTATCCCCACGATTACCACTATCGGTGCCTTCCACACAATGAAAATTTTATAGGTATCCCTCTAGAACCATAATCTACTATAGTAGTCCAACACATGTGGTAATTCCTAAGGAAACAAAACTAGCATGGATATATATGGGAAGTCCCCAACCAGACTTCCATTCCCATAAGTATTCATCTCACACTATGTTTAGAGAGTAATGAATAAGGTTAGAAAACCTTTCTAAAAACATAGAAACTAAAATATTACCCTTGTATATCTCAAGAATCTATTGGATCCATGTAGATCCTTAGCACAAAGGATAATAATCCTCACAAAACAACTGTTGGAAGTCCAACCATGAGAGCATCATGTGATCATGAGTATGGGTGATCAGAATCCACTAGTGCCCAACTAATCCATGAATAAGGATAAATTAAAGTGTAATGATCTATTTTTTCTTGGTTAAAAAAAGATTTAAGACTAAATCCACTACCTCAAGCTAGTCCTCTCTTCTTGAGGGTTTGGATCACCATGAAAAGTCATCAGTCGCTATTGTTGGAACTCTCATAACATGCTAAGCCAACATGAATTATTGTCATGACCTATAAGAAATATCAATTACTCAATTGTAGGTTTCACTCATTGGAACCCTCCTAGAGGAAACATCTCATGAATGGGTCATTTAACTGAGGCCTAATCACTCAACTATTCTTCTTCATGATCTAGTATTAGTATCGTAGTTGGATGTCATTGAGAAGGCATCCTAAAAGTTAACAAGACAAAATGTGGTTATATGAGTACACACACACACACAATCTCTCTCTCTCTCTCTCACACACACACACAAATATAGGGATCTGACTAAATAAGTACATGAAAGTGTAAATAATATATCCTATATGATGCATTTTAATTCTACCGATGTCTCTATATTCTAGGTTGGCAAGAAGGTTGTCATATTCCTGGTGTATGGATAAGTTGGACTCTAAAAAAATATTATGTTCCATGGATTTAGAGTTAAATTTGAGACACCCAAATATCATTAACCTACATTACCAAACCAAACATCACAAAGATATAACCCAAACACCAACTGGGGGAAAAACCACCTCTAATATTGCTATGTCATGACTCAACCCATCGAGACCATACCTAGGCCGATAATAAGATGAGTGAGAATGCTAATCTGACCTCCAATAGGATAGGTTATAGAGAAAAGCAGTTAGTATATGTATAACAAAAATGGGAGGCCTTATCCTAAAGTATCTTGAAACACACAGACCCACACAATAAGCTATATGCACCATTGTAGAGATATCAGAATAAATTGAATATATCTATAGTGTAACCATGCATGAAACAACCTCTAGGAAATATATCAAAGTGAAATAGTGTAATAAAAAGGATATAAATGGAAAAAATACATCACTAAACAAAAATAAGGTCCCAACCCGACAATAACTAGAAAAATGAAAGAGAGAAGAGACCAAATCACAATCTATAAGGATTACCACCAAACACAGTTTGAACCTCTAAGTAATACAATTATATTTCAATGTCACCACTGATATGATTGTTGTATGCATATGACACCACATGTGTGGGAGAATACCATGTATGGGTGAGTACATACATACCTAGAGGCACCCCAAAAACTAAAAAGGGGGAAATAAGAAACAATAAAAATAAGATCAACACATAAAGTAAGGGGTAAATAGAAACCTAAGAAATATTATCATAAAGAATCCCAAGAGAGAGAGAGAGAGAAAGGATATATCTATCCCCAAAAACATATAATAATTAAGATTCATCATTTAACTCCCAAATTTACATCTTTTATTCCAGTCACCATGCGTAACCACACAAGAATCGGTGTATAAGCCCCGCACCTCTCTACTTCACTCCACAACAGAGGAGGAACTATTCACAATGGAGGACCCGCTCCTGTCGAAGCTCGAAGATGGGGGGGGTTAACTTTACAAATATAGTATCATGACATCTTTAGTATGTGGGGGGGGGGTCCAACTAACCATATGTAATGATTTTATAGGACCCACACTATGGTGTGATAGGGGGTTCCGAAAGTGGAATCTCTCTATGGATAAAAACCAATCACTATTATCTTCCAAGTGTCAATGAAAGAATATACCCACTCATAATACCTCTTCTCATATCTATAAACCCAAAATTAAGTCCACCATTGGGTTATATGTAAAAAATACTAAAGATATGATTCTCACGAGCCTAAATCTAAGTCCACAATAAGGAGATACATAAGGTTAAAGATCCTCTACAAAGTAAACGACATGCCTTGGATTCCCTAGTTATAATTTTGTCTTCTGGAATGTGCTTGTGTAATTTATCATGTGTCCATGTACTCTTTCTATAACCAGGTACACTGGCTGTGTCTATATATACTGGCCTTATTTCGGGTACCCTATCCATGTTTGGGTACATGGTCATGCCCATGTACTCTGTCCATGCCCATGAACCTAGACATGTATGTGGCCATGTACTCCTAGGGCACACACTACACCACCATCTCTAGGTCCCATGGCATATATGGGTCATACATGAAATTTTATATTTAATTTCATTTTAAACCCAAATGATAAAACAAGGAAACTATTAGGAATTTTTTCTAGGATTTCATATCATGTATGTTGAGATTTTATAGATACCGAGGTTCCTTCACAAAAATTCTTGAACTAATTTTTTCACAACCTTTCACTCAGATTGACAACCAAGAATCTATAATAATAAAAGGTAGAGACTTCAATCAATGATTCCCAGTCATTGGTGGATAGAAATTGGATTTTCATCTGCTCGTGGGGGTGCCTCCATGCCTTCCTCTAATGCTCAGGGTGATGATCATCGAATAAAAGATAAAAATACCTCAAGAATCTATGATTCATCCAAAAAAGTATAATCTCAAATTAATTTATTCATCTTCAATGAATAAGTGGGTTCGATCGTGCTTGAATCCATCCCAACAATGTTGAACCGTGACCCCATGGGCCAGTGATAAAAAAATGATGAATAATGTAGGAAAAGAACAGGAAAAAGAGAAAAAATCCTTGGATGATATGATATCAACCAATGATTACATAAATTAGAGTGAGGGTGAATTACTGTTTCAAAAAACATGATTAGATAGTTTTAAGAAAACCAGTTACAATTTAGGGATCATGCGAGGAACAAAAAACATCGTAGAGTATAGTAAATAGAAAATATATGATTTAAAAAACACAAGGGTGGAAATCTATGAAATAAAATCCTCTACCTTTCATTTTGATTGGTTTCTGATGAAGAACGACTCCATGCCATTTTTTTGATGTAACCTATTAATTTCTTTGGTGAATTCAATCCCTTTGTAAATTGATTATTGCTCCATGATCCATTTCCATTATACAATAGTTCTCCTCCTTAGATCCTCTAAAATATTCCTAGACTATAAAGATAACCCTGGGAATTTCAATAATGATGATTATATTGATGGTGTTTAGGGTTTTTTATTAATAAATAAAATTAATTAATTACTTAACACACTCTCCAATGGCCACCATCAACCAAACACCTAATGCCAACCAACTTTATATCGCTTCCTGGGTAAACCTCATGTCCTAAAAACAACTATGGTTTTATATTTCCCATCCAAGGTCTCGATTAATAGGAAAAAAATTTATTATAAAAATATTAATGAACATACTTTAATATATATTAATATTTTTAATATATTAATTCTCAGGTCCTACGACACAGAAACATAATTTTGATTCTGAGGAAAAATCCTTAGGTACATATAGTAAGATTTGAAGGATCAAACTAAAAAAAACCACATTAACTACATTTTTTTCAGATATTTAATAATAATTAACTTAACTTTACCAATATTCTTCATTATTTTAAATCCCAATTCATAAAACTTCACTTTTTTGTAACAAAGATTCATGTTCCTTGTTATTTGGGATTTTAATTCTAATTAAAAACAATTGACATAAATATTATTTTTAAACTTCTCTTAAAGTGAATGGATATTATATTCCAAAATCCCATTGACTCCATATTTACCTTCAAATTCTTTGATCCATTTGTATTAAAATTTTGTGCAACTTATTTCAAGCTCCACCTTTCTAGTCTTAAAGGTTCTAACTTACTTAGAGAGATTTATTCATCCAAGAACTTTTTTATACAAATCATTCTATATGTTGTTTATATCTTCTTCTAGCTTGGTTATCTCTTATTATATACTTTGGAAGAATCCACAAATAATAGAGACTATTTCTATGGAAATTTAATACAAAATATCTATAAATTTAATAATATATATATCATTAGAAGTTGTAGATAGAACATCATCACAACATCTACTAAGATCTTATTCTTAAGAACAATTTGGGAATGAATTTTCTCATACCTCATGACCATTTTACACCCATTATTCACTTTAGGTAGGAATTTTATTCTTCTTTTTAGTGGTACGTTGAACCACCCATTCTTTACTTTCCCTTTTAGATATATATTTTTTCTTAGCAAGGCTTGGATGAACTGATACTTTCTCATACTTAGGAAATGGGGATATATTCTTTATCTTTTTTTTTCTGTCTATTTCTATTGTTCATCATGGTCTTGGTATAAATAAAATTTTTGTTAGAGATAATTGATTTTTCACAAAAAACGAACTTATTTGTTAATACAGGAAAGAAACTCAAATAATCAAAAGAGAAAAAGTTAAACTTATAGAATCTAAGAGAGACGAACCACCCCTCTCATACCAATTTATAGGCCCACTTCAGAATATACTCAACAATGAGTGGGGGGGGGGGGGGGGTATTAATGATGAATTTTTTTACCAATTAAAACTTTTTATCTATTTATCTCTTAGACCTGTTAGGATATTGATTCTTATATTATCTTTTCCTTTTTTTTATACAAGTGTATGAATGTAGGTAAAGATAGAACATGTTATTTTTACAAGTTTCAATACTCAATAAGATTATCTAGTCTCTATCATGTATGATTATGACTAGTATATATATTCCATACTATAATGTGATTCTATGTATAATGTTTTGGATAGAAAATTTCCATTAGACTAAGTTTGGGTCCTGACACTTTAGGTTCATGGATAAGAAAACAATCCTCTTTCCCTAGACTAGTGATGACCTCATCTCACTTGAATCACCTTATTTATATCACCTGTGTAGATAGTTTCTAAAATCATCAAGAGATACTTTGTAACACCAAAAATCCTTCCACATGTTGTGAGTTTAGATGGATTCCATAGTGTTTCTTTTTTCTAATCTCCATTATCTATTACTTTCACAATAATATAGAAACTCTTATTCTTCACAACAAAAAACTAAAATATACACTTTCTTACTCTTCACTTTTTTTCAAAACTTTTTTATCCAATGTTTCCATTTGATCCTACCTATACGATGTTGATTCTTCCGGTGATAGTTCATACCATATTTCGTCTTCTCCTTATTAATATGATAAAAAATTAACAGGAAATATCTATCCAATATATAGAGGATCACTTCTTCTTCTTTATTTTCTATCACCTATTTCCTTGATGAAATTGCCATGTCCAATACTTTTTCTTAGTTCAGTACCCATATTCCTAATCACTTTTTTTACAAAATATTTATGTGATCATCAATTGATAAAGAAACTTTGTCATGACTCTGGCCAATCCATTATTCTCTCCTTCGATTGATGCACCATTTTTCCTTTCAGTGCTTTCAATCCATTCAGTAAATCAATTTATATCTATTACTTCTTCAAATGATACTTATAAGTAGATTATAATTTATCTGAATATTTATGGTTCAGAATTCCTTAAAAAACATCAATTCTTTATCATAATTCAAAAATAAGATTATACTTCTTTATCTGATTGACTCTTCAATTATACATGGATTTTCCCATCTCTTAATAAAATCACACCAACTGTTGATTCACTAAGCACTTTATATAGGAATGATTCCTCTATAAATATAAGTAAATGACTAAATATAAATGTGAAAATATTTCTTCTAAATTTTAATCCCTCACTTGATTCTTCCTTCATTCGACGACCTTCAAACTTCTTAAAATTAAAAGTCAACCAATATTTATAGGAAACTTTATCAGATATATACATCACCGTTCTTCATTAACCTACCTAAAATCTCAATAAGAGTCATGATCTTCCCTTAATTATTATTGAACAGTTGAACTTCAATCTCAATATCACCATAATAAAATACTTAAAAACATCATTAAGATCATAAAACCTATAGTCCGATAAAACATCATAAAACATCTTTCATTTTGTGAAACTTTGTTTCATATTCCTTCATCACTTTATGGAACATATCAAAATATTTTACAAAACACTTCTCTTAGGAACCTCTATCTGATGACTTTATATAGAAACACCTATCTGATCCAACAAATAAAAAGCCTTTTCAAACACTAATCGATGATCTCCACATCTTTCCTCTAACTATTTCTAATAAATTTTTATCTAATAATTCAAAAAAAACATTATCATACACACTTAATTCATTCATTGACCATAAATTCTTCACATCCTTTTCTTCACACAAGTCCATATCTTTGACATTGTACACAATCATACATTTTTATTACCGGTAAATTGTATTCGATGGCATACTGTATTTATGATTAAAAGTTCATACTTACCTTGGTTATCTACAACCTTATCAGTATCTTGGTTCCTTAATCTTATCTCAAATTCTTAAATTAAAATCTTGATCTTTATACTGGTCTTTTTGATAGAATTTATATATCTATTCATTCAACTTTTATAAGAATTTTACAATGTTCGAGAGCCATATCTCTTTCTTAACTTTAATATCATTATGAATTTAACATTGCAAAACTATCGCTCAATATCCTCTATTTACTTAGTTTACTGAATTCTATTTCAAATATGTTTTCCTTCAACTAAGATTCATCTTGAATAACAACCTTAAGGCATTGTGCTTCTCGATCAATGAAGAACACATCACATAGAAACATTTGATATAGTTTTTCCAATCATTATCTATCTTGTGTAACCATGAATGTAATCATCCAAACATTTATTTCAACCTATATTATGATTGAAATAGTTCATTCACATAATTCCACTATTATTGTGAAAATTCCTTCAATGGTCACTGAAAGGTTCCTATGTTCGATTGAACTTTATATCTTAGTCCATCTGATGGACTATGTTAGATAAATTTAGAAAGTTTCATATGAAGGATGCTCAATCTAATGGTACAACATAAAAACCTTCATTTGTTTACCTTAGTTTGATTGAATTCATCTGATCAAATTTTTACATTGGACTCTATTTGATCATCTTAAATATATTTGTCCATACTTGTTTACAAAATTCATAAGGATAATCCTTAAGGAGATATCATAATATTGATAAAAACATTATTCTCTAAGTATCAATAATATCATTGAGACATTAATAACAACTCACTAATCATAATAAGTAAACTCAATGTCTACAAAGAACTGTTTCATTGTAATTGATTAATAATATCAATCATTAATAAGGGAATAAACATCATTTCTATGTTTGTTGATATAATAAAACTTGATCACTTCAACTAAACCTTCCACCATATTCGTCTTTATAACTTCTTCAACATATTGAAATCAATGTAATATTTCTATTTCACTAACAACCATTAAAATCCAATGATAATCATTTTAAAAAATACAACTCACACACAAAGTGGGATCTTGAATATGGTGGTCATGTCTCCTTTTTCGACAATATAAAAGGTACATTTATTGGTTTTAGTCAAGTTGGTAATTCAAAAACCTACTTAATTTATAAATTTTTATATGGAATAAAGAATAATATTCTAAGAATATATCAATTATGGGATGAAGGTTTTGATGCAATGTTTGAAAATATTCTTGTAAGATTTATATTTATTTGTTGAGTTTTGTGTTCATTGATTTAAGGAATTAAATTGTTTATAAAATTCATTTAAACTTATTATTATTACAAAATTTTTCTTATTTGAATGACTTTTATAATTAATCATGGTTGTGACATAACATAGGAGACCACTGAAATATTCAATCTCTTATAAATCTAGTAATAAATTATTTAGTTAGTGATATACCTAAAATAGATCACCAAAAATAGAAATGGTATAATACCCAACAAAAGGGAAAGAAACATAAAGTCTCTTTCAAACCAAAGAAAGATGTTTCTAGTTATCAACCACTTGAACTAGTTCACATAGACTTATTTAGACCATATAGAGTTTCATGTTTAGCCAAAAAAACATTATTATTATGTATATTTTGATAATTATTCAAGGTTTAAATGGGTATGTTTCTCAAATCACAAGAGTGAAAATTTTAGGTGTAATCCAATGTATAATAAATATATAGAGAACCTTAGTGGACTTACCGTTAAGTGTGTGATAAGTGATCCTGGACATGAGTTTTAAAATCTAGATTTTGAATACTTATGCTCACAACATATCTATAATAATAATTTATCAACTCCTAAAACACCTCAATAAAATGGGGTAGTTGAAAAATATAAGAGGAACCTTTAAGAATATCCCAGACCATGATTTGTGACTTTGATCTACTGGTATATTTTTTAGGTTCAAGATATAAATAAAACTTGTTATATAATTAATAGAGTATTGATGAGACCTCTTTTAAAGTAGAATATATATGAAATATGGAATGAGAGAAAGACTAAGGTAAATTAATTCAATGTGTTTGGATGTAATGTTTACATTATCAACACAAAATATAATATAGATAAGTTTTCATACAAGATCGATGAGGGAAATTTACATGGTAATTCTACATTTAGTAAAGCCTATAAAGTATTTAATAAAAGAATAATGTTAGTGGATTAATCTATTCATCTCAATTTTCATGAGATAGATCCATATGAATTTAATGTTTCCTTTGAAAAACTGGAGGATGATATGCTAAATTTAAATATCAATAAAACCTCTAAGACTAATGACCATGATGCTGATTGAAAAAAATATCTTATCAATAAAAATTTATAGGAACCTGAACCTAAAATAACATAAAATAATATAGTATACCTAGAAATATTATTTCCCATAGAGACTATTCCCCCAATTCTATTGTTTTACATTTAAATAGAGGAACTCAAACTCAAGCCTCACTTAGAAATGGGGTTTAACATAAATACGTTTTGTCATGAACTAGATCTAGTCTCCATAAAAATCAGCACCTGACCTAGTCCATGAAAAGGACAGAAGGGTGTTCCCTATCCCCATGAGATGGAACAATTTCCTGGGTATGATAAATAATGGGTTGGGAATGATTTACCTGATTTTAGAATCACAAAATAACCAATAATAACAGATAAACTGAATCTGAAAATTTCAAACCAAAAAAACATTAAATAAAATTCATAATTGGATTACAAGGTTTATAAGAAATCCCAAAGACTAACACAAGGTAACAAAACTAATAAATATCCCAATAACCAACTCATGTAAAGTGGGAAATTCCCATAAGCCATCTCATGACACCGCATCAAGAAGGACAGCTAGTAACCCGAACCACTGGTTCTAAGAGCTTTACCCAAACCTACGACAAACATTACCAAGTCTACTTACAACAAAAGGTGTAAGCAGGGAAGGGTTCCAATTCCAATAGGATTCCACACAAAAATATTTCATGTGGTAAACATTTTAATAAAAAAATATGGCAATTTTCATAAAAAATAACGCTACGAAAATTTTTAAAGAGATGCAACCTTAAAATAAAAACAATTTTAAAAAGGTTTACTTTAAATAATATACAATTTTAAATAAAATACACGTGATAATGAATTTTCCATAATAACACACCTTATGACATTGATAAGTACAATAAATCCAATGAGAACTAGTCGTGGGAACACCCCTAGGCACTAGCTAGTTGTGGGGAACTTGGTATATCATATCTTGGTGTAAAAGTAATTGTAACACATATTTGTCTTGTTCATGAGACACTAGGAGAGAAAAACCCAATGGAATAGTTGTCCCTAAAAATCATCATAGTTTAGTTAGTGCTGTCATTGTCAATATTTCTATGTGAAACATGGACAAAACCACTTCTGGATACCTAGCATACTAGTCCTAGTCCACCAACCTAGATACATATGTTTACCTCTTTATGTTCAATAATGTTCCACATGTTATCAAAGAAACTTTCCACATGAAAATTACATTTACAAATCATTAACACACCTAAAATATTACACATATGTCACATAATACCCTTTTCACATTCAAATTCATTTTAACATCATGCTCATAGCAAAACAACCCATAAACATATCTCGCAACTTTCTCACAATTTAATAAATCATTTCAACAATTTATAAAATGTTAAAAAAAATTTTGAAACCCAAAATCGTCACTTAGCCTCTAAAAACCCCATTTGAAGAATATATACCCAAAAAAATAGTATACACACATGTTTTCACCCTTCGTGTAACACAATAAATCATTTAAACTTTTCATAAAACACTTTCAAGAAGTATAACTTATTTTTTCACATAAAACCCATTAAAAACCCTCTTTTAAGGAAAAAATCACATCAAGACCCTACCAAAACAAATTAAGTATCCCTGGAAACATTTTATAAACCACTGTAATATGTAACAAAAATACCTCAAATGATACCACATGAGTTACACATGAAAAAACACATAATTTCAAGAAAAAATGCAACGTTAAAATTCAACGCTTAACCAATTCCACCAAAAATGGTTTTCTCACCACACAAAATATATGAGGAACATTATAAATAAGTAAATAAAGAAAATATAGATCATAAAATAATTATTACACATGTAATCACCTACCTTTTATGTCAGAAACTCCAAATCATTGGGCAGAACTTCAACCGAATCATCGCCTCACCACAAGGTAATGAAAATGAACCTAAGACAAGAATATTGCACCCAAAAACCCAATATTAAACAATAAGTACGAACCACTGTGTTTTAGAAATATATAACTTTAAGAAAGAGTGGGATAATATTTAAGGGGGAGGAAGAAACTATGGAGAAACTCACTTGCATGATTTTGAATTTTCCCCACCAAACCCCCTTAAAAAAATGTGTTCCATGGGAGCTTGAGGAAGCTTGGGGAGGGTTGAATGGGAAAAGAAATGGGAAAATTTGGTTTATTACCAAAAGGGTCAAATTAGAATAACATAAAAAAATTTAATGTTCTACACACTGTGCACAGTTACGATACACGGTTTAGTAAACTGTGCAACCGATTTTATCCACCCAAAACATTCCATTTTTTCCCAAATTCAAGGGGAACCTAAGGGTAATTAAAAGGGAACTTAGTGGGGGGGGGAGTTCAAGGGGAACCTAATTAGGGAAATATAGGCCAAGGAAAGGAGAAAAAATGCCTTCAAATTTCAAACCTATCATATCTGGATCCCAAGGAAATGAACAAGGACTAGAACTAAGTGAAAACAAAAAACCAGGTGTGAAATTTTCCCCACCATAAATATTTACACCCATATAAATCCACAAGAAGATCAGATGAAAAAAACCCAATACTGTTTCCACGTTCAGTGGGGTTCTTAATGAAAGGACAACAATGGCACTACTAGAAGGAAAAGAGGGTTGTGAGCTAACTTGAGAGGCCAAGATGGACTCCCCCAGTAAGGGTCACCCACCCCCAAAATCCAAAACACCTCTAGTTGATCAAAAAAAGTAAATGATACTCTAACCAACCGAAACATACACCACGTTCTTGAAATAGACTAACATAATTGAACCACATCCCATGGGAAACTACTTTAACCACTACCCAACGAAGCTCAAGTAATTTACCTAAAATGAACAACAAATTCAAACAAGGTTACCAAAACCTTACTTAAATGAAACCATTTGGAATTCCCCAATCTCAATATTTACCCAAGGATGATTTTGGTGGTTAGATAGTTACAAACAAGACTACCTACCACTAAGCCAATACAAAGGAAAAAATTGAGTTATTAATATGGGGAGACCCGGACAAACTCCCCACCATAAGAGACAACTGAATTTCCCTAAATAGAAGTTGGACACCAACTGGGGGAGGCCCCAATGGACTCCCAATAATGAGGTATATACAAACATTAAACTAATTCTGAAATAACCTACATGAGACCCATGATGGGTCTCCCCACCATAAGAACCAACCATCTTAACCAACTAGCACATGCTGACATGAAAAAGACCATATAAGACCCAATCCCCACTGTGGGGGAGGGGTCAATCAGTAAAACCCAAACCAACAGGGACATTTAATGGCTCACCACTCCCATGAACATTACCATCGATGGATGATTCTAACTAAAACTAAGATTGAAAAGAGTGTGCAAGGTTATTCATACATGAACAACCATACGAAGAGTTTCACCCACAGTTTACAAGGGTTGAGAAAATAAAATCACCTTGCCACCTTATAACCAAGGAGGGACTCTTCCATCGACACAGTTTACAACCCTTAGGGTTAGGGTCCAAATGTCCCTTTCAGCCACACCAGACCACTTGGAATGAAACCACCACATCAAAAACTCAAACTCTCTCCACATCCCACACTGTAGAGAGACGTAAAAGCAAGATCCCTTACACCCCTGGTTTTCTTGAATATACACTAGCTCCACTCCGGGACCTATGACTAGAGCTTAGATGATTGAATCATCTCCTACCCCATAATCAGGCTCTAAAACCTCAGAATGTTACTTATTACTCTAGTGATAGAATTGACAACACCAAGATCCAACATCATAAATAGAACTTACCACAATGATACACCACCAAACATGACCCTTTCAAGTGATAAATAAATTACTAGGAGTGTAACCTTGAACAAAGTTCCATGTAGCATGAGATTAACACTATCAACTATAACAACATCGAATGACTAGATGTTCCACAGTGGTGGCTGACATGAACCCACTATTCAACGAGACTAAAGAAAGACCCAAAGTCTCTTTAGGATGTCATCCTACACTGACAACCCCATAATTATTTCACCTTCCTCTCTAGAATCCCCCTTCACCACTTCTAAAGAAAACCTATGGACCCATCGGTGTAAAACTTCACCTTTTATGATTCAAGAAACTCAAGAAAACATGACTCCTTTCTACTCATTCCACATCTACTCTTCTTCTGTGAGAGTATCTACGTAATCCAAAAAATAATAGAGATAAACTCAACCCTAAAACCTTGGAATAGAGTATGTATTTTGATCAACTAGTGGACCTTCCAACTGTGAACCACCCATGGACACACTTAAATCATGCATTAGCACTTTATGGGGGTTCACCTCAGCCAATAAGAAAACCCAAAGAACTAACCAATATGGTCCCTTGGTCAAAATACACCACAAACTAGATCCAAGCACATGAGGGGGAACACTAAAAACCTTCCCAAAACACTCCTCATAACAAACCACTGACCAACACTTCAACCCAACTTACGAACGAAACACAAACCCAAAACATCATTCAAACAAGTGGGGTTATCGAACTCAAAGAATACCTCAACAGAAATACCTACATAACATAAATCACACCAACTAGACACTGGTTTTCAAAACATAATTTTTTTTAAAATCATTTATTTGATAGTAAATGGGGTCGGCAGTTAGACAATTTACCATTCGTACCCCATAGGTCTCAAACATGTATGTTACCATGCAACACCAGGAACCATCCTCATATCCATACCGATACTCAACTATACATGACACTAACCATCCATTATCCCATGTAAACCCATGAATGTGGTCACTCATAGAAATACCAAATATTAAAACAAAAATTCCTTCCACTTTTCAAAACCAAGACATTTAACCAACACTTCCCTTTTTTTATTTATAAAAATAGCTAGACACATATCAAAACCCAATAAAAATCTTGAAAACATTTTTATAAAAGAATGAAACATTCAAATAAAAAATCAATTTTAAGTTATACACATTAATTTCAAAACATCTCAACCCATTTTAAAAAAATTCCTCTTTTATAAAAAACTCCATTTCATCAACACCCATTTAATTAATGCTTCTCTATTCTTATTTAAAATAAGGTTCCAATAATTCATAAAATGTTTCAAATGCTCACTATTTAAAAAATAAAAATCTTTCTTCAAACCACACACATAAATTCCAAAACACATCATTCCATTTAAAACAATTTTTAATAGTTCAGAGAATTCTATTTGAAACAGATATTCAAAACCCACTTTAACATAAATCATACTTTCCAGAGAGGTGTAAACACACCACTTACCATTTCAAAACAATTATGAAAAATAATTTACACCCTTTGAGAAGTAAACCATTTTTTATTTACCAAAAAATCATTTCAAAAAATAAACATTTCTTAAAACCAAGTCATTTTTACTTTAAAACTACGTTTCCATGATTCCAAAATAATGAGACACAAAACAATGAGAGAGGAAATTAGTGTCGGTGGATTCCTTGGAATTATGGTAGGTGGACATACGCCAGTCACTTCACCATCAAAGAGAGTGTTCTAGGATAATATCCCTAGCTCCACATGGCTTTGCAGGCCCTATGAGCTCAATGAGGCCATTGACCCAACTCTCTTTTCATTCCCCCAATCATCAACGAACCATGAGAACAAAAGAACAAAGATAAACCCCAAATTCCATTGGTGACTTGAATCCTTTCATGAGGTGTGATGGAAAGACACACTACTCATTATCTAAATGTCAAGTACCGATAATAATATCTTCAGTCTACCCATACTCTTTCTAAAAAGAACATGACCCAAAAAGAGTGAACCTCCCCTAATACCCTTTTGTCACGAACCAGATCTTGTCTCCATCAAAACCATCACCTGAACTGGTCCATGGCGTGACCCGAAAGGTGTTACCTATCCCCATGGGATTTCAAATGTTATTGGGTATGATAAATAATGTTTTGGGAATGATTTACCTGATTTTAGAATTACAAAACAACCAACAATAACAGATAAAATGAATCTGAAAATTTCTAACCAAACAAACTTTAAATAAAAATCATAATTAGATTTCAATATTTATAAAAAATCCCAAAGACTACCACAAGGGAAGAAATTTAAAAATAAAATCCCAATAACCACCTCATAGAAAGTGGTAAATGCCCTCAAGCCATATCAATAACACCACATCAAGAAGGACCACTAGTAACCCGAACCTCCAGTTCTAAGAGCTTTACCCAAACCTGGGACAAACATTACGAGGTCTACTTACACCCAAATGTTAAGTAGGGAGTGATTTTAAGACCAATAGTATTACACCAAAAAATAATCTATGTTTTAAACATTTTAATACAAAAATATTGCATGTTTTATAAACAATATTACTAGTAAATATTTTAATGAGATGAAACCTTAACATGAAAATAGTTTTTAAGAGGGATACTTTAAATAATTTACAATTTTAAATAAAACACACACAATAATAAATGTTCTATAAAAACACACCGTATTCTGATGGTAAGTACAATAAATTCAACAAGCACTAGTAACAAGAACACCCCTGGGCACTAGCTAGTTGTGGGGCCCTAGGCACATTGTATCTTGGTGTAAAAGAAACCATAACACATATCCATTGTATTCATAGGCCACTATGAGGGGAAACCCCAATGGAGTAGTAGTATCCAAATATCATCATAGTTTATTTAGTGTTGTCATCTTCAACCTTACTAAGTAAAACAAGGATGTAAGCACAACTGGATAACTAGCATACTAGTCCTAGTCCACCCACCTAGTTACTCGGGGTTCCCTCTTTGTGCTCAATAATGTAACATATGTTATCAAATACACTATGCACATAAAAATTCCATTTCAAAATCATTCAAAGACCAAAAATTCTACACACATGTAATATAATACCCTTTTTCACATTCAAATTCATTTTAATATCATGCTCACACCAAAACAGCCCACAAACCCATCTCACACCTTTCTCACAATTTAATAAATTATTTCACTAATTTATTAATTTTATCAAATTTTTTGACACCATGAATAATCACTTAATTATTGAAAACCCCATTTTAAGAACACATACCCCCCAAAACAGTACACAAACATGCTTTTCACCCTCTGTGTAACTCAATAAATCATTTAAACTTCTCATAGAACACATTAAAGAAGTATAACTTAGTTTTTCACATAAAACCCATTAATAAACCCTCATTTAAGTCCAAAAGCACATAAAGAACCTACCAACCCAAAAGTTTAATCCCTGTAAACATTTAATAAACCACTTTCATATGTTATAAAATGACCTCAAATGACACCACAGGAGTTACACATAAAAAACCCACAATTTTAATAAAAACTAAAAATTTAAAATTTATAGCTTAACCAATTCCACCAAAAATGGGTTTTGAAGCACACAAAACATATGATTAACATGATAAAAAATTAAATAAATAATAGATAAATCATAAATGAATGCTTACAAATGGAATCACCTAAGTTATATGTCAAAAACCCAAATCATTTTCCAAAACTTCAACCGCACCACCACGACACCACAAGGGAATGAAAAAAACCCTAAACCCAGAAGATTTAAACTAACAACCCTTGTTTAAACCATAAGTATGAAACCCTAGGTTATGTAAACTTATAAAATCAAGAAAGAGTTGGAGAAACACTGAGGGGAAGGAAGAAAATAGGAAGAAACTCACATACTTTCATGATTTTGAAGTTTCCCCACCAAATCCCTCTTAAAAAATGAGTTCCATAAGAGCTTGAGTAATCATAGAGACCTATCATGGATACTAGGGATTAATGGGGAAATAAAGGGGAATTCTGTTTTAATATTGGAAGGGAAAAATTGAAGTAACATAAAAACATTTAATGTGTTGAACATTGTTCATGGTTTAATGCATGGTTTAGTAAATCGTGTGGCCAAACTGTGAAACCTGTTCTATCCACCCAAAAACCTTCCATTTTTCACCAAATTCAAGGGTAACCAAGGGGGAATTCAAGAGTAACTCGAGGGGGGGGGGGTCAATTAGAAACTAGGGTGGGAAATATAGGCCAAGATAAGGAGGAAAATATGTCCCAAAATTTCAAACCTGTCACACCCAAATCCTGAGAAAATGAGTAAGAATCTGAACAAAGTGAAAACTAAAACCTAGGTGTGACACATTTTTTCTTATCCTGAACCCAATAACATTAATAAAAAAATTATCATTAAAAATTTGGTGATGGATATGCAAGAGGAATCCAATTAGTTTTAAATGAATTGATTATGGGAAATAGTTGAGAGACCTAATTACTATTTTAACATTGTAACCAAATGGGTACATAAATACAAGGTTTATGAATCTAGAAATATTATTAAAAATAAATCTAGATTGGTATCACAAGTTTATATTAAAGAAAAATACAATTACTCTGAGAACCCTTTTCTCTAGTTTCTATACTTGAATCCATTAGGATATTGTTTTCTTATGAAATACATTTAAATTTCAAATTATATCAAATTGAGGTCAAGATTTCTTTTCATAATGGTCATATTATAGAGGATTATTTTGTTGAAAAACCACATGTATTTTAAAATCATTATTAAACCAATAATGTTTTTAAATAGACTAAATCACATTATGGTTTAAAATAATAACTCAGAGCTTGGTATGACAGACTCGACCCCTTTCTTATTCTAAATTATTTTAAAAAACATATTGCATATCTAACCTTATTTACCAAACAACCTCACAAGATTTTTTTTTTGAAAAAATATATGTTGACGATATTGTATTTGGTTCTTCAATAATTTTTTTATGTGCCAAATTTTCAAAACGTATACAAATTGAATTTTAAATGAGTTTAATGGGTGAAATAAAATTACTTCTTATTTTTTAGATATTTTAAAATAAATAAGGAATTGTTTTAAAACAATGTAAGTTTACTAAATATCTTTTAAATTTTTAGCATGTATTACTCAAAATGAAGTGATACTCAAATGTGAACTAACTGTAAATTGGATCTTGATGAAATGGGAAAACCAGTTAAGCAAATATTTTTAATTGGTATTATTAGAAGATTAATTTACTTAACATCTATCTTAATAGAAACTATATTTTTCAGGTGAATGTGTGAATTTTTTAGGAAAATCCCAAGGAATATCATTTGAATACTATTAAAATAATTTTATAATACCTCGAAAGTAAAATAATTTAGGAATATTCTATTCTAGAGGGATTTATTTTGACCTAATTATCTATTATAATGATGCATTCGATGGAATTAAGTTATTTAGAAAAAGAACCTCTAGAACCTATCACTAGTTAATCAAATATCAAGAATCTAAGAATAGTAAAAAGAATAATTTAGTTTTATTATACACTACTGAAGCTGAGTATATAGATATAAAAAGTATATATGCATAGATTCTGCGGATGAAAAACATCTTTCTAGACTATGGATATCAATTTGAACATGTCCCTCTAAATTTTTATAATAAGATTCCTATTAAAATTTCTAGAAAACATGTATCTCATTCTAGGGAAAACAAATTATATAAGACATCAATTTTTGAGAATTGTTTTTAAAAGGGAGATGTAACTCTTAAATTCATTTGCAATAAAAATTACCTTGTTGATATTTTTTACAAATCCTATGAATTGTGAGTGATTAAATTATATCAAACATGAATTAGGAATGATTGACTATATCAAATTTCTATCATGATTATTTTTTTACCCTTGCATTTATTTAAGAAAATATCTTATGAAATTTATTTAATTAGTATATAATATTGTGTTTTCTTACTTATATACTGACATATGAATCTTTTAATATTTTAAGTATGTTTATTTTTTTTCTTGTGTTTTATTTTAGATCGAGATGTAAATGATTTTAGTATCCTAAAAATAGAATCTAAATCATCACATTCCTTTTAACACAAAAATGATCCCTCTTTCAACCCTTATTTTACCGAAACCTAAACCTTTCAACACGTAAATATATTATAATATAAAGGGATATACTAAATAAAATGCTTTTAAATCTTTTAGTGTTTCTAAAATATAAAAAGAGAGCACCAATGGAACCTTGAAGTCATTGAGGATGCATCTTTTTTTTGAGAAGTGGTTCTAGAGAAGGAAGTGGTCTCGATGTGGTATAGTGAAAGTGGCAGTATTTTTTGGAGATACATTCTAAGTCAGTGATGGATAGAGTGGTTTATTGACAATTAAGTAAAATTTTACCTGCATTTGGTAAAATAGATTTAGCTTAATTTGTTCCTTGAAATTGGAGAATGATGGGACAATATCGGGATGCTTATTCATGGTAAAGAGGAAATATTTTATTCAAATTTATGGTTTGTGAGTCTTGAGTTTCCTCATTGTGGTGATTTTGAATATTTTTAAATATTACACACCATCAATAATCCTCATTTTGATACTGATTAATACTTGTAAGAGTTGATAGGAATTAGGAATCCTATAGGTTTGAATGCAGTAGACTTTAATGAAGAATATTGGTTGTTTCTAACATTCATCCAATATGCAATTTTTACTATAAAAGTGTACCTTAGTATTTTTAGGAATTAATATTTATACTTTCTCTATTTAATGATGAAGTGAGTGTAGATAAATATGCTATATTACTCACGAGGCATAAAGATGATCTTAGTAAGTGTCACTGTAATTTTATTTCTTTGATCTATTAGAAGTATATTTCAGGCTTGTTAGATATTAAACGTTTTGTTTCTCAAGAGGAAGAAATTTCTACTACCTCAATTTGTTTTTTTGAACCAACCCAATTTTAAATGTATGAAATTAAGGTATAAACCATAGAAAAAATATGGGTTAATGATGAATAGAAATTATATAAGAAATATAATCCTCAAAATAACCCAATTAGACCTGTAGATTCAATTTTTATAGGGTTGGAACCTGATGAGCTAATTAAGGATAATTACTCTACAAAAGAGAGTAATAAAGATATTGAAGTGGATCTAAATGAGGAAAACTTAAAGGCATATAAAGGTTTTTTGTCTCCATATTTTGTGGTTGAAAGGACTAAAGGACTAATGAAAGGAGTGATAAATCATGAGGGGAGGAATTATATAGATGGGGTAGAAAAACATGAATAGAAGAAGACTCCATAATCTTTTCTTTTTAAACCAAAGTATTCTAAATATGGGAGTGATGAGGATGAGGATCCATTTAAATATAGTCCTTCCTTGTTTGAGATAGGTGGGGCACCAATTTTTGATTCTATATATCAATGAGAGGTTTCATATCATAAAGACCCTCATATTAGTTTAGATATACTTACTCTTAGTGATGGTGAGGAAAATGATAATGAAATCCCACCCAAGTTTGATGGAAATTCCATACTTTTTATTTTGAACATTCCATAACCTTTTGTGTATAAACCCTCTTATCTTTTTCTTGAACAATATGGAATTCTTGGGCCTCATATTGATGATATCCTGAAATTTTTTTTTGGATTGAATCCTATAAAACCTCCCAAATCATCCTCTTCTAAACATGATTCGTATAATATTTTTCAAGAGGATCTTATATATGAACCCTCTCCTAAAAAAGTCATGGTTGTTGAATATTCTGAAAGTATAATTACATATATTGAGAAACCAATGAATTACTCTTTAGATAATGAATACTCTATACTAAGACCTTTAGAGTTAGAGTTTAGTGACTCAACTCTTTATCATTATCCTACTTTAACTCCCCTATTTACATCTTATCAACCTCAACTGGCTAATAATACTTTTATTCTAACCTCCATAATTACATCAGCACATGTTTTTCAATTTAATAATGATCTATTATAATATAAAATAATATTTTTCTTAGTATATGTAGTGTTAATGAATATAATAGGTAGAAAGATATTTCTTTTACTATTGAGAGTGAGGCTTCCCATATATAACTTAATCTATTTTTAATATTAGATCACATAGATCATGATCTTGGATGTTTTAGAGAATAGATGTAAGGTTTCCAAGGACATATATTATATCTTCATATAGACTTGATAAATATGTTGGATAAGATAGATATGAGGCATATCTCTATTATCCATAGTTCCCCCAGGTTTTATACTTCTTCATTTTTATCTTTCGCATAAATATATTTCCCTAAATAATTTTATTATTTGGAGAGTTTTGTATGTGAAAATGAAAAGTCTAATGAATAGTGTTAAGGATATAAGGAGTCAAATACTGATGGATTTTTATACCAATGGGGAAAATATTTATGACATTATTAAACAAGAAAAAATGATGACTAAAAAAACAAAGATATCATTAAGGGATATATCACGTACTATCACAATAGAATCTTCACTACATAATATTTGATGACTTAGTTTAGATCCTTTGACCGAGATCTTAAGATGCCTCCCTTAACTGCTAACATCAAATCTATTTTTGAGAAACTTTGATCTTGAAACTTTTCTAGATCAGTTTTTTAAATGAAATATGAGTTCTTATTGTGCATAAATTATGGGTATAGAGCTATTATAGACATTAACAATCTATTGTATCCATATTTTTATATATCCAATGCTCCAATTCTAGAACAACATGCTCTTCCTGTACCTAGTATATCCTCTTCTCCTTCAATAGCATTAGCTACTACATCTACTTAAACTATAAACCCTCCAACCAATACTTCATATACAACACCTCTTTTAAAGCCTTTTTGTCTCAGCCTACCTAAATCCATTCACCATATCAAGACTCATTCTAAAAAACCTTGTGATTTTAGGAGCTTAAAATTTTCTTCATTCTACTCCTCCTGGTCCAGTTGTTGGAAAAATATAAATGACCATATTGATCCTTCTACCATTCAAGAATATGACGACTAAGACATTGACTAGGGACTCTAATATGTCCTTCTATACATTATTATGTTTTTTACATCAAGGAAATAATTTTTATTCCTATCTTGTATATTTATATTTTATATTTTATTTCTTTATTTTATAATTTTACATTATCACCCTTAATATTTTTTTGGTAATTCCAAAATGGTATGTAAATGAAGAAAGTGTTATATGACATGTTATAATAGTTTGTAATATTTTATGGAAATATTTTATTTACCTGACTCTTCAGTGCATTGATTTAATCTATTTATTCCTTGATTTTTGATTATCAAAAGGGATAAATTGTTGAATTATTATAGTAATTCCTTATTCTAATAATAATAATTCATTTTTAGTTTTTTTATAAATAATTCTTTTTTTATAGATGTTTAATGTTTTTCTAGTAATTTTGGAATTTTTTCTAAGTCTATAAATGACCATAAATCCAGATGAGTAAGATAATAATCCATAATTCTAGACTAGCTACCTTGTCTCAAAAGGTGATAATTTTCCTCAGTGATCAGGTGATTGTAATAAAAATGGATCAACCATAAAAGTATTTTACCAACTTCATGATTTTTTTGTGACTCTAATGATTTTTTAAAGGATTAAAGTGATCACAAAAAAAATGGATTGACCCTTTTCCTAACTGATATACTATACTATATTTCTTAAAAAATACTGAACTGAATATATGTGTAATCAAGTGAGCACAAGAGCAATCAAAGAGATTGCATGCTATTTCAATTGACCACATGGAAACAGTGATTTTTTGGATAAATGCTGAAGCAACCATGTGTCTTTATGTGACTGAATGTTGATGTGACGAAACTGCAAGATTGATTTAGATTTTTTAAAATTAATTAAGTGACCATATGTACTTCAAGAAAACACACATACACTTGGAGAGATTTTATGATAGATGAATTGACTATATTTACCCTAAAGATCTAGAACTTAAAATTCGTTCAAAGTGATGAGGCTACCATGGAGAATATGAAATGAAACTATTAAAAACAACAACATCCATTTATTAATTTCTTGGTCATATTAATTTAATGCATCCATATTTCATGAAAAGTAATTGGATCAGTAATTATGCTTTACAAAATGATATATTTGGCGGAATAAATCTTTTTAAAGAAGACTTAAGTTAGATAATCATAGTTATTTTTTATTAGAGTGAAAAATACAAACTGATACACTATTTTTAATAACCTAACTCTTTGTTTTTATCTAAACTTCACCAAAATATCTGAAAAAACATTCACAAATTTTCATATATTATTAGAACTAAATTTTGAAATTGATATGATAATATCCATCTGTAGAACAACAAAACATTGAAATTTTTCTACATCAATCTTTCATCTCTGTCTCTCTATTATTATTATATTTGAGTTGTGATTAATATTTTTGTAAATATGTTAAAGAACATACTCCTATATATGATATAAGAGTACTTAGACACTCTTACTTTATTTCTATCATCTTTTTACTCCCATGACAATTATAGAAGGGGTTGGGTGATATCCTCGAAACTCTTATGTGTTGTTTTACTCTGTATACTCAATCCATGTTGTGGATCAGTTTATTGATTAATAAACATTCTTAAAATAATGTGACTACTAGGTAGAGAGGATTAGGGTCTCGAGTTAAGAATAAACCTCTTATATTTAGTTTTTATTCTTTGTTTTAATGTTTTTATTTCATTGTTTTTAACTTATTTAAAATATATTTTTCAAAACAATACTTTAATAGCTATGTTTTACAAGTTACATATTTAATATTTAATATTATTAGAGTAATATAAAAATATTAGGATACCCAAAAATTATTCAAAATGAGATTTTATCATACTTATGGGTGGATATTTCGAAACATTTAATTAGATATATCTACTTTATAAGTTAAATGATCTGTTTTATTAGATTGGTGGATTATGTTTTAAATTGTGTTTTAATATAAATTTTTATTAGATACTAAATTCCCACTCCTTCTGAGTACTCCACTCCCACCACAACTAATTATGGTCAAATAAAAATTTAGAAACCAGAAATGATATTAGGAATACTATTATTCCTACGATATACACAGAGAGAATGTATTTTGAATTTTTTTATTAAGTTGTAGAAAAGGTCCAATATTTTAGAGTAAAACCATGGAGCCCATTGAACGGCATGTCAAGAACCTTAATTTATTCAATCATAATATACCTCTTATAAATAAAAGAATAAAATATAGTAGATGAAGAAAAGAGATGAATTTTTTCCAATTATATGAAAGGATGGTGTACAACTCAAGAAAGATTCATTAAGGGGAAAAAATTCCAAATTAAATTTTATGGAAATTGAGAGGATAAAAAAAGAGACATAATTTATTACTCACACACATAAAACTAAAAAATCATGAGAGGAATATTGGTGGAGATTCCCCTACAAAGGGAAATAATAAAAAAAATTAATGATGAAACAATGGAGAATCCAAGAAGGAAGCTTTCATAAGTTAGTTCAATCCCACAACGAAGATTATTCCTAAGCGTAATATGGAATAAAATTATCATATTTGAGAAGATGTGTATACAATTTTTTTTGTAAGAATTATAACTAATAATTCTTGGAATAAAGAGGGAAGGAAAGTGTTGGTCTATGAAGACTATACCTACCTCATGATGATAGAGGTTCTTATCACCTAATGAATTTAAATATTTCTAACATCTATTTGAAGTGGTCCAGGATTAAGTAGGATATAATATTCTTGGTGTTTGTTTGGGGAAATAAATCACATGATATGGAGTTGTAAGAAAATTGATTCAAGTTTAAATAAGACATGATTAACCATAAAAGAATACATATAATAAGTATAGTTAGTTACATTAAAATTCTAATTTCATACCAGGATTGATATAATGTGAGAAGGCATATCCTAACTCAACAAGTGGAAGAATGAATCAAATTTTATTTTCATGACTGGATCTAAAATTTTTCATATTAGAATAAATTTTCTTATTGAATTTATAACTATATATAGAATGGAATGATCTAGAATAAAATATGGTATCAAGTCCGTACTTAAAAAAAACTAGTGGTATCATTCTAAAACTAGCTTGAAATAAGTGATTTAAGGACATATATTTACTTCAATAAAACTACTCTAAAGAAGAAGATATATTGATAGGATGATGAAGAAACATCCATTTATTCCTTTTTTGTTTATTTTTATATACCAATGAGTTAGGTCTTATGTTTAATTTTTTAGGATACTAAAAGCTACTAAAATTTAGGGGGATTTAGTGGAGAATATGTGATGACTGTTAAGCTGTATATTGAAGTGAATATCCTAGTGAAGATTGAAATAACTTGAAGTTTATGTGATATTTTTAGTTTATTATTAATAAGTGGTATGAATCACAAACTCAGTTATTTACTCTATATTTACTATGGGGTTGGTGTAATTGTGTTTGAGATCATAAGATGAGTTAGAGAAATTTCAATGCTAAAGCTTCTTATGTTTTCCTAGAAATTATTGAGTGATATGGAAAACTTGTGATTATAAACATAAACCATTATTTCATAAAATGATCTATAACCTAGTAATATTAGAGGTTATATCAATGAATCAAATACTAAGTGGTAAGACTCACTGAATTATATCTATAAGGAAAATGAAACTAAAGTGGAGAAAGTGGGTTGGCTCTTAGAGAATGGTAAATTTGGGATAAATTTTCTTAGGGGATAGAAAAAATCTATAAGAAATTATATTAAATGAAGGGTATTATAAATAATAATTGTTTCTGAGTTTTAAAGGAGGATAGTTATGGAGTTTTTCTATCCAAATAGAACTATTAATAGTTGGTAAAAGAAGATTATGGTTAAATATACAAGTGGGTGAGAGTGTGTAGACATTGAATATGGAAATACAAGTATGAAGGAGACATGATTGGCCCATAATAGTTTTTTCAAACCAATATATTTATAGAAATTAGATAAAAAATAACTTTCTAAAAATATTTATGTGAAGATCGTAAAACATGTAATGCACAATGAATATTGATAGGAGGTATAAAATTAGGGAATAACCTCCATGGAATTAAAATTTATTCAGGGATATAATTTAAATCGAAATATAAAAGTGATAAGATTTATTATATTTTATTAATAAAGGGGTATAAAGGAGAAAAATGAAAACTTAAAATCTCTAATTGGGTTTAAAGTTATTTGGAGCTATAATTAAAAGATAGTTCTAATGTAATATTGTTAACAAAATATAACGGGGGAGAATGTTGAAACCAAGAGGTTTTGTGATGGATTTGTTAAAATTATAGTTTTACATGGTGGAATTTATTACAATGAATCATATGGTGTTCTTTACTACGTTTGTTGAAGTTGTTGATAAAAGATTGAGGTATGAATCATATCCTATGAGAATATTCATGGAATATTTGAATAAGTGGTGCTCATGTATTATTGGGGTAATATATAATAATGGATTGATATATCTATATTTGTCAAGGAAATGGAGTTGAAATAATTATTTAATAAGAAACATCTAAAAAGAACTATATTACTTCAATTTTGGTTTATGTGAAATTTGAAATTATCTTGGAGTGATTTTGGGTGAAATTGGTGTAAACCTACTAATCGATTTTAGTTAGAGCACGAGATTAACCCTATATGCATAAGGTGAGTTTTTGGAAACCATAAAAATGGAAAATGGATAGAAGAATTCAATATATATTCATAAGGTTCATATTTTGTAAAAGGTATAGAGGGGTTACCTTGTGAGAATAAGGTGAAAGAGTAGTCCCTATAAGGTGAGTCATATGGAATGTTAAGTGGATGACATTTTTCATAAGGTGAAAATAATACTTCATAAAGTTTATAAAGAACTTTGTAGGATGATAGTATATCTATATAAGGAAAGGATCCAACTTCTTAAGTTAAAGGCCAAGTATCATAATGTGAGTTCCTTATCAATGTAAGGTGAGTAATTGTATTTGTAATTTGGAATCATATAATCTTAAAGTAAAGATTCAAATATTTTATGGTGCATTATTGAATTTGTAAGGTTAGGGGAAGAATATGAAAAACTTTTAAAGGTTTATATGATGTTATTATAGTGAAATAATAATCTTTTTAATGCAAGGAAATTAATTCATAAGGTACATTTAAAATTCATAAGGTTTATAACAATTGGGAAATGTGGAAATCAGAAGGAAATATAAGGGGAATGTTTTTTAGGTGTATACCCTTTTATATTTTTAAAAAAGGATCATCTAGGGTAGTGTGAGTGTGTTTTATTGATTGTGAAATTTGATTGGAAATATGGTCAACCATTCAAGGATATAACCAATCCAAGATTTAAGGGAGATTATGAGACTTTATTTCAGTGGTTGTAATTTGAGAATCTATAAAAATTTCATGATTCTAATTTCATACCTCAAGAAAGTTGTCAACTTAGTGAATATATCTATGGATGGAAGTTATTTACAAAAATCCATGTGAAATACGATGTATATTGTTAATAAAAATATATTAAGGATAATTTTCTCAAGTTAAAATAATGCAATCTATGGTTCTTGTGAAATATTTAAGATACTGCTATTTAAAGTAAAATTGTGGGGATATTTTTTGAAATAAATATACTGTGAATTATGGTAATAGTTTATGGGATTTGGTTGAGAATAAATATAGAGGGTTTCTTAGGTTTTTCTATATTATAAATAATAGAAAATACTTAATGCAGAGAATATGAAACAAATTTTATTGAGAATGATAGAGAAGTGAATGGGTCATCTTTGAATAATTTCTCGAAGGGGATTCTAATCCATATTTCAAGGATCATTTATATATTCAAATTATGGAATGATTTCTCATATGGATATTTGGTTTCTATAAGAGGAGACACGATTATTTAATATTACCATTAATAGAGATGAAATTATTATTCTATAAATATCTATATATCAAAGAAAGGATATAAGAGGAGAATAATGATTTATCTAGTTTAATATACGAATAAGAGGATGTTTATAATGATAGAATTCTATTGATAAAATCAGTTTTTTCTGAAGAAGAATGATTGAAAAAAGAATTAATCCACTACTACATTTGTATATTGAATAAGTGCACAATATAATAATTTTAGTGTGGAATTATTATTATCTGTTAGAAAGAAGTTTTCTATTACTATGTTAGAAGATTATGTAAACTCATCCATCGTACTGAGGTCTTGATATCATTTAAATTTGAATAAGGTACAGGAAGAAAATGAAGTGGAAAAAGGCATCATTATGAATTTGAAGAAGAAAACAGTCTATACTTACATTCTTATTATAGAGATACCCACACATATATAAACTGTTGAATATATTCTCAATGAAGTACACACAAGTGAAAAAGGGAAGTGTGCCTTTTGATAAGAGTGACTAAAATTATAATACATTCACTGATGTAGTGAGTGGATATGAAGAAGAGGGAGTGTCCCTAGTGTCATCAGTGTGACTTTCCCAAACATTTTTAATATAATAGTGAGTATTATTACATCTTAGTACATTGAAATATTATTAGTGTGTGCTCCTTGGATTAACCCTTTGTGGGGAACCATGTAAAATCTTTATGTCCTCACTGCCTTAATTTTTTACACATATGTAACTATAACTTAGTAAGGTTGTTTGTGAGAGTTAACAAATAGATCGTTCAATCATAGTTCTGATTATCATGGTAACAATATCCAAAATAAATATATGATTAGTAAAAAAGGGAAACATTTTAAATTTCCCAAATTATAATTGACTCAACCTTTATGGGTGTTGTAGGATTCTATATCCACAATATCTTATAAAATTACCATAGGTTGAAAGAAATAATAAGGTTAAAAATATTTAAACACTAATGATCAACCCACTTCCTATGTATATTAAAAAAATAATGAATCCAAAATAATATACTTCCCCTAGCCACTTAGGAAAATACCAATCATGTTTTGGTTCCCCTATGAAATTGAAAATTCATTCATTGTCTTCCATATATGAATCATTAATCACTAGATACTCACTCCTCATCTGATCATATTCCATCACATATAAGTTAAAATAATTGTATATAGATATATGATTAAAAACCAAGAAAACAAAAAAATAATTGGGATACAAAAATTAAACACAATCAAATTAAATATATTATCCAACTACTTAATATAGAAATAAATTAATAGAAGAAGTGTTATATTCATTAAAAAACAAACTCAATTTAGAAAATGGTTCCCCTTCCCCCACCCCAATCACAAATAGGTTTTTAGACCCCTATTGAAGATATTACAAACAATGTAAAATGAAGAAAATAAAAAACTATTGTAGAATCATAATGTGAAAATCAAAACACAAATATTAAATCCCTCCCTTATTATCTATCTCTAGGACTTTTTGTAGAATATTTATTTCCTCCCTCATTACCAATAAAACTTCAAAAGATTATTGCTTTATAAAATTTGAATATCCCTTTTAAGATTTAAATATTCCTATAAATAAACATCTTTGAATTATTCCTTCCATTAATTAGTCAATAACTGGAATCAGGGGATTCATTATTCCCTAAATCACAAATTTTCTCCAAGTTATCATTATATGTACAATCTCTATATGGTATCCAGATTATATTCATGGTTGTAATTGCTATTTATCATTTAAAAAAAATTCCCTTTATATGACCTACCTTCTATGAATTTCTCAAATGTCATGACCCTTACGTATTAATATGGATGGATTATTTTTAAGTGTAAAATATTTTGTAAGAACCAAAAAATCTAACATATTACTCTGATTATTAAAAAATATATTACACATCACTCCATTGAGAAATTATAAAACCTCACATTGAAATAATTTCTTATATATATGACATAATGATATTACATATCATAGTGAGTGATTCCATTTTCCACATTTCAATACCCCAAAATATATTATGTATGAACCATGTAGTTACGAAAACCTTATGCATCTTAGTGATCTTGAATATTCTTCTCAATGACAGAAATAAATAAATTATGCATCAATAGATATTACATATGATCAGAAAATAACATGTATATATGGTATTCAGTACATATCAAATGAAATTTTTATATATTAGGTATTCTTATAGAAAAAAGGTAAAAAACTACTGCTTCACCCTAATAATATTTCAGGTGATGAAAAATATACTTATATGATGATTTATTTTAATTTGAAAGTGTTATTATAATATTAATTTCTTATAATATTATGCATCCTAAAACATTTCTAAATTCTTCCCAATCTCATCTATCTTGTAGAAGTTTAATACTCATACTTCAGGATTTATTTATTTCTTGGATGCTTCATTCAATCATCCATATTCTATATGTTTTCTTATAGACATAATCAAGTTAACTTATGGAATAATATTATTCAATCAACGTACAACAATTTTCTTGAAGGATTTATTAGTATCTATCCATTCGATAGATTCCAAAAGTTAAATAAATAAATAAAATCCCTAATTGATCCATTTAAATCCATATTTAAAAAATCCAATGAAATCAAAATTTAATTCTTAAACATAATTAATTAATACATTTGAGGGAATAAAATGAATGTAATGTTAACAAAACATAATGCATTTATTTTATATTTCAGTTTCCCCACACTTAAATCTTGGACTAATGGACAGGTGAACATCAAAAATATTATCCAAGAAAAATTCATGGTATTGTCTAATGTGTAACAGTCGAAATTTTTTATGAAATATTTTCCTTAAATAATTTTAATTCTTCAATAGCCTAGATTTCCAGAAATTGTGAGTTTAAATGAACCACGATGTGAACTTTTTATAAAACTACTATTATATCCTAGTCGTTAGGTCAATGGGAATAATTATAACAATCATATGAAAATGTAATGTGAATTCATTAGCTTCCAATTATTTTTGAAAAATATAAATCAATTTGATATTTGTATTTTTGAGTGAATTTCTATTAGTAATTAAATTAATTAAATTAATGAGATACATATTTTATATACTTAATAAAATATTTTTTATATTCATCCAATGGATATTTTATTAAAAGGGTTTGAATAAACCAAATTTAATGTATTAAAATCTATATTTTTCAATAGGGGAATTTTAAGCCTTTTAAGGGAGAACA
The DNA here is from genome assembly GCA_963277665.1 of Viscum album. Lineage (NCBI taxonomy): Eukaryota > Viridiplantae > Streptophyta > Magnoliopsida > Santalales > Viscaceae > Viscum > Viscum album. The sequence goes on from OY728153.1 coordinate 1,241,563,880, forward strand.
CGTTTTTAATTAATATTTTTACACATTAATAAATTTTATATGACAACATTAACACTTTATTTGTATGTGGAATATAAAATTTTACTTTGGGTGAAATTTTAATATTTTTTGATTACTTTCAAATCTTGATGAATAGTAAAATACACAAAAGTTTAATTGAAAAAAAACCTTTTTTCATCAAAATAACTTATAAGATTGAATTATAATATAGGATGGTTTTAAAGTATAAATAAATAATAGTTTTATCAATCAATATAATGTATGTTCTTAGAATTAAATTTACAGTGAATTTAGATGTAAAAACATTTCATTCTTTGGCAATGTTTTAGCTTTTAAAACTCATTCTCTCTTTTTGACAGTGTGATTAATTATAAATTAATTACTAAAACTTCTATGTTCTCAATTTTGAAAAAATGAATCCATCTTTGTATTCAATAGGTCTAAATTATTTAAATAGATTTATTTTATTTTTGGGCTTTTTGAATAATAACTTTGGTAATTTTTATTAATATGGTAAAGCTGTAAAATAGGTAATTAAGGGTAATAATACTATTATAAAACTACACTAAAACTTTTGATAATATTATTGGATGGGATATTGGCAACCAAAAAAACCCTTGGGATGAAAATTTGGCCTTTGGAAGCCACTTGGGTGTGATTATGACACTTATAACTTTTATTTTAATGTAAAAGAAAATATGTCGTAAACATATTCCATTCTACTAAAACAATTATAATACGAGGTTATGTAAGTGATCTCTTTAACTATAAATATTAATTATAAGGATAAATTATTTTACTAAACCATGGTAATTTATTTTTAATTTTTATACATGAAATAACAAAATTTAATTATGAAAAAATGATGTTAAAATGATTGATTTATTAATTGTGGAATTAAATAAATGATTTTATAAATATTAAAATAAATATTAGTTGACATAATTTATGTAAATTTTTTTTATAGGTGAATATAAAATTTTATAAGACTATTAAATTGTTTTTTTCGAAGTTATATCTATTTTTAGATTTTATTTAAATTAAATAAAATGAATAGTGTAAAAAGGAACATAATTGATATTTTCTAAAAATAGTAAATTATTAAATTATTTAAAAACCCTAAAAATATTTTAAAATAAAAAATGGAATATGATAAGGTCTAAAACTTAATTAAGTGTTAGATTATAGGAAATTAATACCATATAAGTAAAATTTACAGCCTCTTAATACTTAAAATGTTGTTACCACAATTAAAATTAAAAGAGAATAATTAAGGGTAAATTGAAAAGATAATGATTAATATAAAATAAATTAATGTATAAAAATTATTAAATTAGGTTATTTAAAACTATCCTCATATTTTATTTGACATATTTAAATTTGGAATAATTTGGATTAAAAAATTAATTTATATTAATTTAATATTTGAAGAATTTCCAAGAGTGCCCCTCACCTCAATTATTAAAGGCCCCCTCCTCCCTCACCTCTTCACTTAAATTTGAGCCTTCTAGCTCAAAAATATACCTATCCTTTTACCTTATAAAATTCCATATTTACATTCTAGAGGTTATGGTCTTCTTCAAATACTTACTCTAGTGTTCTAAGAATAGATTTAGAGGAAGAACGTCGAGGAAGAAGTAATCTCTTCTACCGATTATTTCAAACTTCTTTATTCTTATACCTCCTATTCATTAGTTGTTTAATTATAATGTAATAACATCAGTATAAATAATATAAATATATTTTATTATAATTATTAAATAACTATATTCCACCTTCTATCCATCCTACAAAAAATTAAATCACCACACCTGCATACATACGACTTACCATCTCTATGTTGTGGTGTAATCTGTTTTTCACCACCACCTTTTTTGGATGGGTATAATGTTGGAAATAATAACTATATATTATTATTATAAAATGATACTTATTATGAAATATTATACACCATCCACTCCAATAACATTCAATAATTATGGGACTGATATCGTCGCTCGTACGTACGTACGACCTACCGTCTCGACGATACGATGTGATTCATTTTACATGATATCCATTAAACCATGATTATATAAATGAATGTATTTAATAAATATGATATATATTATAATAATCTCATTATTTAAATGATATAACTATAACCTAATAATTGGAACATGAACTTATCTGATAAAACATTTATAATACCATAAAGCACTTAATACCCGAATAATGAGTAATAACGAAATTTTAGTAACAAATACATTATAATATGATAATATATGATATAATTATAGAATAAGTCAATAAAATTATCTAAATATTTATATATGAGGTTCATATAAACATGAAGGATATCAGACCTAAGGTAAGGGATAATTATGAAATCTCATTATTATCGGAGATTGTTTATTCGTAAGTATTAAATGTGGTATATTTATCATCCACATATATTTTCCCAAAAATATTTATTATTATTTATATTCTTATACAATTTTTTAAGCTCAAATTTAACAATTGGTGAATTTTTATTAAACGGTATGAAAGGAATCTTTTGTCATTTTTGATACATGGTACTTTTTTATTTTAACCGAAAAAGTACTAGAATAATGTTTTTTTAAATTATACGGCATGAATGGATTTTTAACATGAATAATTCATTTTTTCAAGGAATAACCCCTTAAAAATTCTAAAGGATATTTTCAAATAAATTCTTTTCCTTGAAAATTCAGTGAAATTTTGAGAAAATAAAATAGTTTTGAAGAAGGAAGTATATTTTCCTCAAGAATTAATTTCTTGTGTTATTTCAAAACTATTATCTATATAAGATAAAATTATTTAAATAGGGTTATGTTTCTATCCTTATTATTACAATGATTTGATTATGTTTATTATTTAATTTTATTTATGAAATATATTTTTTATGGATTATGTTATGATGGAATGATGTTTAACAAACCCATTTTGTTCCTTGGGTTATGCTATGATGAATGATTTATGTTTTTTGGTACATGTAAAAAGGATTTAATTATGACATGGGTGAGAACTATATCTACCTCTAATGCACTGGGTAAAGATTTATATCTCCTGAGATAGATATGAATAGAACATAAAGTAAATATGATTCAGTAATACAAGGCTAGAACGATATGTAAACTCGGTCCATTAATGGAATTTTTCTGATAAGATGGTCTTGGAAATGAGACTTGACTAATATGAAATTAGTTTATATTATTATGTGTATGCCACAAAATCTCATGTCTTATGGTATGAATTTTGGGGTTACATTCATTGATTCTTATGAACTTTCATTATTTATCCCATGGCGAGATGTCATGATCTTTCATATGCAGGATAATATTTTCAAATTTTATGTTCTTTTGTCTCAGGATTATGATATGATTAATATCTTCCTTGTTTACCCTTACTAAGAATCTGAGTGTACCCTTTCATATGTTTCTTTCCCCTAGGTCACGAAAAAGTGTATTAAGTAAGATATATCAAAAAGGGGTCTTGTTATAATGAAATTATTTGGAGAAAATGAAGATGTCTTATGAACCAGTTGTTTATGTCTCTAATTTATAAAGACACTATACCTATACAATCCGGTTATGGCTTTGTTATGTTTTGTAATGAAAATTCTCATCTTTTAAGTAATATCAATGTTTGTAAAGTATGGATTGTTATAGTTTCTATCAGAGAAAAGGTATGGTTAACATTTGAAAACAAGGATGAGAAATCCTTAGTAAGAACCCTAAAGAAATGTCTAAGTATAGGATACAATCATAGTGTTTTAGAAATGGCCATGAACAACCTAGGATAAAACCTATAATGTTCTAAATTGAAATTTTATTCTTGATTATTTGGTTTTACCAATATGATTAGTGTTTCTTACACTATTCTTCTTGGTTTTAGTCAATGGATGAAACCCGAAGGAACCATGTTAATATTGAATGCAACAGGAAATGCAATTATTTTCATCATGAGAAACCAAATGTTATGTGAAGTGGAATGCAAAACCTTATATAATCACACAAATTTCTCAAACTATGAATCATACATGACTTACAAATGAGTAAAGGATGGAACCACATTATGTTGAGTCTTTCATGTGGAAACTTCCACCTTCTTTCGGTGGATCTTATGATCCATTAGTGGCTGAAAAATGGATTAGTACCATAGAGAAGATATTTTCACTTCTCTAATATTAAAAACATGATAAATTCATCTTAGCGATCTATAATTTAGAAGGTGAAGCTGATCAATGGTGGAAAATTATTTAGAATACAAGGCAAAGATATAAAATTGAATCCATGGAATGGGATGTGTTTAGGGACTTATTTTTCAATAAGTTATTTCCTCATATTCTTAGAAAAAAAGTTTAAAAATAGTTCCATGATCTAAAGAAAAAGTTGGATGAATCCGTTGGTACCTAGGAAACAAATTTCACAAGACTTACAAGGAATGATTCTGAAACTATTATCCAACCTAAGAGTAAAATTGATTGATTCTTTAGTGGATTAAAACAAAGTATCCGAATGGAATTAGCCATAAGGGAAAAAATAGCTATGAATAAATATTTCTATGTTCTCTCAATGGTGATATGGAGATTATATTAACCTATCAGTCATATGGGTTTGATAACAAGAGAAAAATGGAATTCATGGGAAAATATAAAGACCACCATGAAAAGAAGATGAGTTTTCCCCTATGCTCAATGTGTGGATAGATACGTGGAGGGAATTTTTCTAAAGGGACTAATAAATTTATTAAGTGTGGAAAAGAAGGTCATTGGGAAGTTGAACCCCGATGTGATGGGAAAATATGTCTAATGAAGAGAATAAAGAAAAGGATATACAAAATTCACCTCCTACAATTAAATGCTATATGTGTAAGGAAATGTGGCATTATACCAATAAATTCTCTAATACAAGGGTTATTAATGATGATCTACATCGAAAAACTCTTAAGTCCAATGATAATGGAAAGTCACATGCAATCACAATTGGCGATGTGGAGTATGATAATGAAGTGGTGAAAGGTACACTTACCATCCACTCTATAGTAGAATTTTTTTTATTAGATTATGTATCTACCCACTCTTTTGTTTCTAAAGAATTTTCTTAGGGTATAATTGTATTACCTCAATAATTAGATGTTTATATAGATATGAAAAATCCTAATGGTGCAATAGTCACATAAAATGTTTACAACTCTTCTCTAGTTGAAGTTTGTGGGAAAGTGTTTCCTGAAAATCTTATGTTTCTTCCTATGGTGGAATTTGAAGTGATTCATGGAATGTATTAGATTTATCTATATGGATCTCATATCAATTTCCATGTAAGTGAAGTCACATTTCATATTCCCAATCAATTTATGATCATCATCAATTCAAGGATGAATATAACATTATAGTAGAAATTTCATCCATCTTATGGGTATTGATTCCTATAAATTAAGGTTATTTATCTCAAATGGTTGGGGAGAATCTCATTATTAAGAATAAATCCTATGTACAGAAGTTTGATGATGTCTTTATAGGATAATTTCTAGGTCTTCCTCCAAATAACAAAGTTGAGTTTTCAATTTAACTCATACCGGGTGTTATGCCTATTTCAATGAAACTTTATAGAATTACCCCAATTGAGTTACAGGAATTGAATAAGTAACTCCAAGATAATCTTGATAAAGTATTCATACACTCTAATGCATCAACTTGGGGAGAACATATTCTATTTGTTAATAAGAAAGATGGATCAAGGAGAATCTACATTGATTATAGTGAACTTAAGGGGATCACTATCAAGAAAAAATATTCTCTTCCCCACATTAATGACTTATTCAACCAACTAAATGGATCACAATACTTTTATAAGATCGATATTCATTCAGGATATCACCAATTAAGGGTCATGAAGGAGGATATACCAATGATATAACTGTGTACAAGGTATAGACACCATGAAATTGTAGTGATGCCATTTGGTCTTAATAATTCCCCCGACGTCTTTATGGAACTAGTGAATAGTGTCTTTAGAGACTATCTTTAATAGTTGGAGAAGTATTTATAGACGATATTATTATCTATTTGAAGAGAAAGGAAGAACATGAAGTCCAATTGATAATTGTACAAAAGACTTGAATAAAAAAGAATCATTATGAAAAATTTACCATGTGAGAATTTTGTCTTTAGAATGTTTCATTTTTGGGTCACATAATCTGAAGAGAGGGGATATCTATGGATCCAACAAAAACATAAGTTGTTGAATGTTTTCCTAGACCAAAAAACATAAATAGTGATTTGATGTTTTTTTGGTTTGGATGCATATTATCGACATTTTGTGAAATAATTTTCATGATTATCTAATCCACTCAACAAGTTGACTAGGAAAGGATTTAATTTTGTATAGATTAAGGTATGTGAATATAATTTCAATGAGAAAAAATAATGTTAGGTGGTGCACCTGTGGTCACACTGGATTCTAGTGGAGAAAGGTTTGCGATCTATATTGATGCATCCAAGAAGGGGATGTGATGTGTTCTCATGAAAAATGATATGGTGATAGCTTATACCTCACGACATTTGAAAATCCATGTGAAAAAATTAACCAACTCTTGATTTGGATTTAGTTATGGTAATAATTTCATTAAAGATATGGAGGCATTATCTTTATGGTGAAAGGTGTGATGTTTATACTGATCAAAAAAGTTAAAAGTATATTTTCACACAAAAGGAGAAGAATATGCACCAAAGAAGATGGTTGGAGTTGATTAAAGATTACAACTACTCAAGACATTACCACCCAGGGTAAGCGAACAAGGTTGTAGATACTTTGAGATGACAAGACCATGCTAGCCTATCCATGATGAGGATAAAAAAATATCCAATATTTATAGAATTGCAAAGGATGGATCATGAAATTTTAAAATAAGAGAATAAATATTTACTTTCTAAAATGAATGTTCAACCATCTATATAAGTGAATATTAAAGAGGAACTGAAGGAAGATGTAGAGCTACAAAATAAGGTGGAAAAAGATCCTAAATTCAACCTTGATTGTGAAAGAATAATAAGGTCCAAGAATTGGGTATGTATTATTCCCATAACAAAATTAAATAAGGATATTTTGGTTGAGGCTCATATTTATTCATTCTATATTCACCCTGGAAGAACAAAGATGTATAGGGACCAGAAAGAGTATTTCTAGAGGGTTGGCATGAAAATATATGTTTCCGAACATGTCTTTCGATGCTTGGTTTGTCAGTAAGTTAAGGTTGAGAGACAGAAGTATAAGGGGATGTTACAACTATTTTTTATACCAGAATGGAAATGGGAAAACATAACTATGTACTTTGTTGTCAGACTTCCCAAAACATCTAAAGGAAATAATGCTATCTAGGTTATATTTGGTCACTAAATGAAGTATATACACTTCATTTATATTATAGAGGATTTCCCTATTGATCAGATTCCTAGGATATATGTATTGGAAGATGTAAGATTTCATGGATTACAAATTTCAATTATATCAGATTAGGATCTGAGGTTTACATAGATGTTCTGGAGAAGTCTTCAGTAGGATCTTGATACAAAGTCATGTTTCATCACTTCATATCATCCTAAAATAGATGGGCAGTCTCAGAGGAAAATTCAAACTTTGGGAGACATGTTGAGAGAGATCTCTATAGATTTAAAAGGTATTTGGGATCAACACCTACCCTTGGTGGAATTTTTTTACAACAGTAACTTTCAATCCAATAATTCAATGGATCCTTATGAATACATATATGTAAGGAAGTGGATAAATCCAACTTTTTGTGATGAAATTGGGGAAAGAAAGCTATTTGGACCTGACCGAGTTAATAAAATGGCAGAGAATGTCAGATCTATTCAACAACACAAAAGAGAAACTCAAATTAGACAAAAAGGTTATTCTTAAAAATGAAGAAAAGATATAGAGTTTGTAGTGGGTGACAAAGTGTTTCTATGAATATCTCCCTAGAATAGAGTAATGATATTTGGAAAGAATGGAAAGCTGAGCACAAGGTATATCAGCCCCTTTGAAATTCGGGATTATGTTGGGAACACAACTTATTCATTGGTACTTCCACTGAATCCCTCTCAAGTTCATGATGTGTTCTATGTATCTCTCTCAATAAAGTACGTACCTGATCCATCACATGTACTAAAATTAGAAGTCATACCACTGTAGAAAGATGTTTCTTATGAAGAACAACCGATAGAGATTCTGGATCATATAAAAAATATTCTCTGAAACAAGACCACCCACTTGGTTAATGTTTTTTGGAATAACCACTAATTTTAGAAATCTACGTGTAAACTTGAGGATATTATAAAGGAGAGTTAACCGCATATATTTGTTTCCAAGTGATGAATTTCAAGGGAAATACTCAGTTTAAGGGGGTAAAATGTAACACCTGGATGTTTTTATGAAATATTTTCTTTATATAATTTTAACTATTCCGTATCTTGCATTTCATGAAATCATGATTTTAAAAAACTCCGAGGTTCCCTTATTATAAATTCATATCATAGACTAGCCATTATCATAGTGGGAATAAGTATAACTAACTTATGAAAGTGTATTGTGAATTCATTGGCTTCCAATTATTTATGAAAAATATATATCAATTAGAAATTTGTAATTTTGAGTGAATTATATTCGTAATAAAATTAATGATATATATATATTATATAATTAATAAAACCCTTTTTATATTCATTAAATGGATATTTTAGTCATAGGGTATGAATAAACCCAATTTTATGTATAGAAACCTATATTTTGCAAAAGGGTAATTTTACCCCTTCGAATGGGGAATCCCTTATAAATTATGATTTTGACACATTAATATTTTTTATATGAAAAAATAGATATTTTATAAAGAAATAGGAAAATAAAAATTTCCTTTGGTTGAAATTTTAATATTTTTCTGAAAACAATCTAATTTTGATAAATAGTAAAATACACAAAATTATAATTGAAAAAAAAAATTTCATGAAAATAATTTATAATGTTAAATTATAATATTTAATTATTTTAAAGTATAAATATAATATATTTTTATCATTCAACATAATTTATTTCATTAGAATTAATTTTACATTGAATTCACTTGTGAAAACGTTTCAATCTTTTTTAATATTTAGGCTTTTTAAAACTAATTCTCTCTTTTTGACAATGAGATTAATTTTAAATTAATTACTGAAACTTTTGTGTTTTGAATTTTTAAAAATGATAACAATATTTTTAATCCATAGTTCAAAATTATTTCAAAATATTTACTTTATTTTTTGGCTTTATGAATAGTAACTTCGGTAATTTTTATTAATATGGTAAAAGGGTAAAACAAGTAATTTAGGGTAATAATACTATTATAAGTCTACCCTAAAACATGTCATAATCTTATTATATGAGATATGGACGACCAATAAAACCCTTGGGATGAAAATTTGGCCTTTGGAAGCCACATGGGTTTGATTATGAAACTTATAACTATTAATTTAAAGAAAAGGAAAATGTGTTATAAACATCTATCTTCTTACTAAAAAAATTCTAATATATAATTATATAAGTGATATCTTCGACTATAAATAGTAGTTAGAAATATAGATATGTTTCCTACATCATGGTTCTTTAATTATAATTTTTAGACATCAAATAATTAAATTTAATTTTGACACAATGATGATGCAATGATTGCTTTATTAATGAATGGATCAAATAAATGAAATGATAAATATTAAAATAAATATTATTTTACATAATTTTTGTCATAAAAAATTTATTAAGGTGAATATTAAATTTTATAAGACTATTAAATTGTTTTATTTTAAGTTACCTCCTTGTATAGATTTTATTTAAATTCAATAAAATGAATTATGTAAAAATTGACATAATTTATGTTTTATAAAAATAGTAAATTATTAAATTATTTAAAAACCCTAAAATGTTTTAAAATAACTAAGTGAATATTATAAGGTCTAAAAGTTCATCATATATCCAATTTATGTGAAATCTATCCCATATAAGTAAAATTTATAGCCTCTTAATGCTTCAAATGCTGTTACAACAATTAAAATTAAAAGAGAATAATTTAGGGTAAAAAAACATATATGATTTAAAATAAAATAAATAAATGTATAAAAATCATTGGATGAGATTATTTAGAACTACACTCAACTTATCTTAGAAATATTTCAATTTGGAAGAATTTGGGAAAAAAATAATTTATATTAATTTAATATTTTAAGAATTTCCAAGGGTGCCCCACACCTCGATTACAAAAGGGTACCTCTTCCCTCACCTATTAACATTAATTTGAGACTTCAAGATCATTCATAACCTAGCATTTTCCATTATTAACTTATCTATTTAAATTAATGATGTTATTTTTTTCTTCAAAGATCAAATCCAGTGCTCTAATAAGAGATTTAGAGGAAGAACGCCGAGCAAGAGGTAATCTCTTCTACCGATTCTTTCAAACTTTTTTATTCTTCTACTTACTCTTCATTAGTTTTTTCGTTATAAAGTAATAAAATAAGTATCAATAATATAATTATATTTTATTATAATTATTAAACAACCATATTCAACCTTCTATCTATCATATAAAAAACAAAATCACCAAGTCTGTGTATGTACGACTTAACGTCCCAACGTCGTGGTGCAATCTATTTTTCACCACCACTTTACATGGATGGGTATAATGATGGAAATAATAACTATATATTATTATTATAAAATGATACTGATTTTTAAATATTATAAACCACCCGCTTAAATTCCATTCAACAATTATGGGAATGACATCGTCGCTCATGCATACGTACGATCTACCATCTCCACAATGCGATGCAATTATTTCTAAATGGTATTCATTAAACCATGGTTATATAAATTAATGGAATGAATAAATTTGATATATATTACAAAAATATAATTCATTAAATGATATAATTATAACCTAATATGTGGAACATGAAATTATCTGACAAAACATGCACAAGAACATAAATGAGTTAATTCCCGAATAACGAGTAACAATGAAATGTTACTAACAAACAGATTATAATATGATCATATATGATATCATTCTAGAATAATTTAATAAAATTATTTAAATACTTATATAGGAGGTCCAGATACATATGAAGGATATCAGACCTAAGTTAATAGATAATTTTGAAATCTCATTAGTATCCAAGATTGTTTATTCGTAAGTATTTACTGGGGTATATTTATTATCCATATCCATGTTCCCTATGTAAAAACCCAGATCTTTGTTTTAAGTATGGATCTTTATTTTGGGTTGTTTTTTAGGAAAAAGGAAGAAACTGAAATTTTCAATGTACACGCCATGTACTTATGAGTACACGTCATGTACCTTGGTACCACATACAGCCACATACTGGCCGTGTAATGGCTGAGTACATGGACATGAAGGTGACCTAGAAGACCACATAAAGTTGGGGCCGCTTGAGGCCAGTACATGGAATGTACATTAAATGAACACACTGTGTACTTTTTTTATTTGATAAATTGGTGTGGGGTCACGTCTCACATCCAGAACACCCTTCTTCTCCCCGTGTTTCGTATAGGAGAGCGACATATCGTCGAAGAACTCTGAACCCCTCCTGATTCTTCGCCTGATCTTTGATTAAGACGTTGTTGGTTGCATTGGATTCCCACCGATGAGTTCTCTATTTCCCAATATCCTTTCTTCTTGATTTCTCCTCTCTTGTGAGTTATTTAGGGTTGATTGTTTTTAACCTTTTTGTAGATCTACTTCGTTCTAGGCCGATTCAAGGGCCGATATTCAAGAGTGTTCATCATAAAACATCAACGTTGGTGTTTTGTGCCTTTAGATTATTGTATTTGGATTATATATGCGTAAAGTGCCAAATACCCATGTTTGGGGTGTTTCTTGTTTTGGAATTTAACCCTATTTAATACTTGATATGGTTTGTTTGATTGAGAAAGGGTTATTTCTTATGCATAAGGTTTTATAACTTGATTATGTGTGAATTTCCCTTATTTTATTGATTATGGGCATTTGGTCTAGAATGACTATTAGGCTTGATTTTTTTTTCTATGCCACATGTTTTTAGGATGGAGTTATTGATTATATGAAATGCTTGTGATTATCATTGTGAAAGTTTGACCAATGGTAATTGAAAATGAGATCTTATCAATATATGGTAATTTATGTATGAATGGTTGTTATGTTGACCTAGAGGTATTGACTGTGAGAGCTTTCAGGTGGTTGTAGACCAAATGGGGTTAGACCATGAGAGATACCCATAGGGTCATTATTAAATGAATGTTAGACCCTAGGGCATTGAATGTGAGAGTTTGTAGGTGGTCATTATAATTTATTGTTTCTATGAAGACCGAGGGAGTATTGACTGTGAGAGGTACTCAGGTAGTCTTATGTAATTATTAGTGATATATGGGACCTAGGGGATTAGACTGCATGAGAATTCCCAAAGGTTCATTATTTTATTGAATTGATGATATGTTAAACTAGAGGGGTTAAACTGTGAGAACATTCCCATAGGGTTTCTTTTGAATGATTAAATGATTGTGACGAGTCTTCCAAGCCAAAGCACAAGCATGGACTCAAACATACTAGATTGTTTAGATGGTCATCTAAGACACATCTTTTGCTATTACATAGTAGATATAGAGCTTAGTCTAGATCCTGAGATTTCATTATTCAATGGTCTGAATAATTGATAAATGTAAATGAATGTACTTGTAAACCTTATGATTGTTTTATTTTGAGTACCTCCTAGTTTATTGCTTCACTTTGGAATATTTCTTGCTATATATATTAACAAACAGTTAGGTATAGATCTTATGGTTTTTTCCTAATGGTATTTTCCTTACACCTTGTTTGGGTAATGCTTCTGGACCCAAATAGATTATATGGTTGTAGGTATAGATAAGGGAAAGCACCCTTCTTCATTAGGTACTTGATTTCTTTTGGAGCTAGAGATCATGTGACCAAGATAAGTATTGTGATACATTTGGAGTTTAATACTTTTCTATACGTTGGTTTTAGAATTTTTTTCCCAGAATTGTCACTTGTTTAGATATTTTCTTAGACACATGTGACATGAAAAATTTATATGTTCTCAAGTTGTCATATTAGTAATAGTATTCTGTTGTTTAATTTTGTTTTATGGTATTACTGCTTCTGCTACTCTTTACTTTTTGTTTCTGTTGTGTTAATCTTCCAATGAGATCATAGTTTCCCCACTATCAGACTTGTGGCCCTTGCTTTTAGTTGATGGACTCTGACATTCAAGGAAATGCACTTGAGGCCATGTGATCAACTGTGTATGGGAAAATTTTGGGCAAAACCCGGATTTGAGATGTTACAAAGTGGTATCATATGTGTTTCTTTTATGCTTTGTCTTACTATTTGGAGACTATAGATAGAGATATGAAGAAATAGGTGGTTGGTAATAAGCTATTTTTTGGGAGTAGCGAACCCATGTATAGGTAAAAGCTTTGTTACCTTGAATATTTCATTTTTTCTAGTTTTTCAATTTTTACATTTGATTTGATTTCACTATTGGGTGAAAAACTTGTTTTGTGCTATTATTATTGATATCACTATGGTTTTATTTATGTTTCAACCTAATGATATGAGGTTATACCATCACATGCATCATATAATAACTTTCTAGAGATCAAATATAATGTATTGTTGTCATTCTATTTAGGGTGGATTATTAATTTCATGTTGTTGTGATAGATGTTGTGCTAGATATGCATGCTGTTGTGATATATTCCATGATAGAATAACTTCTATTTTGATAGGGTATTGAAATATGTAATGTTTTATTTTTATGGATGCCAAACTTTTATGTCTAAGGTGTTATGGGCCCTCTTGGATCGGAATTTAGTGGATCATGTTTGAACTTTAATTGAATTCTGTTATGATATGACATGAATAATGATTCCAAACATTGATTTTCAAGGAGTATGGGCTTTCCTGGGTTGTTATTTTTCATTCCTGGGATAAATTTTATGTTTTTAAGTGTTCTGGAGGAGTTTAAATGGCTTACTATATGGAATAATAGACAACACGACATGTGATATTAGGAACACACACAATGTGTTCTTCTGTTCTGGAAGAATCAACTTTTCTTAAGTACACGCCGTGTACCATATGTACACACCCTGTACCATATGTACACAGCATGTAGTCATTAATGGTGTGACTGACTGTGTGAGCTGATACATAGGGTTTTTGAACCTTTAGTATAACAAGCCGTGTACTGGGAGTTCACACTGTTCCATAAAGATAGTGTGTCCGATCGTGTGACTAACGACACGATTGGATGAAACTTGGGTTGTAAACTTCGTGTCTTGTTTATGCACACCGTGTAGATTCAACAGTGTATCTAACCATCTAACTAAAGACACAGGTGGTTTGAAATTAATTATTACATGCCGTGTCTAGGGTGAACATGCCATGTAGTGTTACCCAAGTGAGAACCGTGTAGTTCTAGCTGTGTAGAAGTACTTGGACATGGGGAAACATTTAAGGACACGCCATGTGTCAGGAGGAACAAGCTGTGTGTTGGGGTGTTACATGACTAAGATTGGAAGAGGGAAATTCCCTTGTTAAATGCATAAAGGAACACAATGTGTTGTAGTTATACAGGTCGTGTAACCCTATTTTATAAATCATGAATGTTCTACTTCTCCTGCTCTGTTCTTGCAATTCTAAATTGCAGTCCCTGATAATCTTGAAATGAGGTGTGTGATTGAACTTATAGAGTCATGCCACCAAGAATTCCTCCAGTTTTGTGACATGTATAGGTCAATGATTAGACACCGGAAAGGGTAAACCAGGGAGTACCGACAGATCCTCCCATTGTGCCTGTCTTGGAACAGACTGTTATACTGGACACAGGTGCTCATGCACAGTTCTTTGAAGGCCTTTTAAAGATGTTATAGAATTTTAGGAGATAAATGCATCCTAAGAAGACAATGGTGGTGTTTATGAGGGTGTTCCAGTAGCATCCTCCTTGCACTTTTTTAGGGGATGAAGGACCACATGCTGTAGAGTCATGGTTGGAGGCCATGATTGCTATATTTGAGCATTTGGAGACACCTCCAGAGAGGAGGGTGAAGTTTTCACGACCCGTCCTTGGGGCCCATGCCATGACTACCACAAGCCCGCCTTCCATAGGACAGGGGCAGGAGACTAGCACCAAAGGCGTAAATCCCAATAACTGGGAAGGCATTGCCTTTATTAAAGTAAACTAAACACCACAGAGTACAAGCGGAAGTAAAACACTAAGTACAAAAGAAAGTTCTGAAAAGTAAATGGGAAAAAATACAAACCCAACTGAAAGTACAACTACAACTGAACGAAAGTACAACAAAAAAGAAAAAAGATGGAAGAAAGGAAGCAGCTCCTGGGTCGTCCTCCTCGGATCCTACCTGAAGGGTAGGTACAGATAGCGCAGCTCCTGGATCATCCACCACAGATTCTACCTGAAGTGTAGGTACAGATAGCCTCCATAATTCTCTTGCCCATCAACCTCCTCCGAGTACCATCCAGTCCTCGAACACTCGGCCTCCGTCAGCACTGCCCGTCGTCTACAACCAACACAACGAGGTGCGGGCATATCCCATGCAGGGGTGAGTATAAAGATACTCAGTAGGGACCCCGAGACCCTCAAGGTCTCACTAAATCCAACAAGGATAACCACAAAGAATATCTCAACAGATAACATCTACTTAGTTATATGCCCATGCATATACCTATGTTATCAAGTAACCCATCTCAATCATGACGAAACACAAAGATTAATAAATCAACAGATAACCACTACCCATGTATATGCCCATACATATACCTAAGTTATCAAGTGACCCATCTCAATCATGAGGTAAACACAAAGGTCAAAGACTCAGCTCAAACCATGATTTTCATTATCGAAACCGTAACTGCTGATGAGCCTATCTCTGGAGTGTACAATGATCCTGTCACAACTCTGAGGTACTGCTCACTAACCTAAGACTGCTGAGGTACTCCTCTTGTCGAGTACCGTGGGTCTGCCACCTCACACAATAGTGCTCCACCGCTATGGGTCTGCCACCTCAAACAGTAGTGCTCCCCCTCATAGCCTACAAAGGTACTCCTCCTGTCGAGTACCGCGGGTCTGTCACCTCATAAATTAGTGCTCCTCCACCATGGGTCTGCCACCTCAAAAAGTAGTTCTCCCCACTGGGCTATGCTAGTCACTCCGAATCGAATCGGACAAGCAGTCATCGGTCACAGCCAGCTACACAGTCTCCGTACTCTATATGGTCATCTCTGGGAGGGTCCGCTCCACGATCTACAGGTCGATACTCTAAGTATCACAAGTCCCACGAAGAAGTATCTCAAAGGACCGCCTCGTCATAGGGGTCTCAACGCAATAGACGGCGCGTCAATCAGACGCCCGGTCTGTGAGTTATTAGCCTTTTCGTCCCAGGGGCTCGGTTGGTTTCATGTGCGAACCAACCCGGCCGTATCTCAAATGTACCCCGAACTCTCATAGGGTATACCCATAGGGACCGTTTCTCAACGTGATCACCAACGCCACTGACGGTTCGTCAAACTGACATCCGGTGTGAAAGATATTAGCTTTTCCATTCGAGGGGCCCGGTTGGATTTCGGGTACAATCCAACCCGACCATACTACAACTATGTCCAAACCTTAGGCAAAGTATGCCAAAAGTTCCGTCTCCTCAAGAGGAATTCAACAAGACAGATGGCGTGTCAAACAGACGTCCGAAACTCAAGATATAAGCGTTTCCTCTCCGAGGGCCCAGTTGGTTTCGTATCCAAACCAACCCGGCCGAACCCAAAGTTCCTTGAAACCTTGAGTGTAACATACCGAAACGACCGTCTCGATCCAAGGATCGTATCTCAACTGACGGTGCGTCGATCGGAGGTACGTAGCCCAAGTTATAGGAGAAAGACCGAAGGGTTCTGAAAACAGGGGTCTGGGCCCGGCCCGGCTCGGGCCAACCCCCCCTGGGTCGGCCAAACAGGGTTGACCCGAACCGGGTCCGGGTCCGGCCCAGCTGGGCGCGGCTCGGCCCGGCCTGGCCTGGGCAGCCGGCTGGCCTCGTGCTGGCGCGGCACGACGGGTGCGGGGGGTTAAAACCCCCCCGGTTGTCAACCTGGCGCGGCTTAAAGCCGCACCGCCACAAACCCAGAACGGCCAGGCCATTCCGGTTCACGTCCCACCGCTACAACTCAGCCGTGGCATTTTACTTCGGTCGCCGGCACCACTGCGCCGGCGTGGCGTGCTATCGCCGCCTTCTGCGGACCACCAGACGCGCTCTGGTGGTTCGTTTCACCTGCCGCCTTTGCCAACAGTCCTCCCGGGACCCGATCATTACTTCGAAGGAAATCAAACGCCATTTTGGCCCAATTCGTCGTGGCCCGTCGATCCACACTCAATGTTCAAAACGCACCGTCTTCGTGGTTTTTCGGCATGGTGCGATGGCGCCGCGCCCCTTCGCAGCAGCCTGACTTCGACCGCAGATTCATTCAACCTCAAAGGCACGACACGACGACGCCACACTTCTTCGTCGTGATTCTATAAACTCCCACATGGTGCGATGGCACTACGTCGCTTCCATTTTAAGCCACGTAGATAACCAACAAAATAAAAGGGGAGGAGGTTCGGCCGTGTTTGTGCGGTCTGACCTCCTCCTTTATTTTGATAACAGTTGGCCGTTGATATCGAAGAACATCTAAAATTATTCACGACATGTAAACCAAACCCCTACCTTGCAAAGACGTCACACAACGTCGAGCCGCAGATGAGGCAAGCTTCACGGTGATCGGACGTTGCAGAAGATCGGTGCCGATTCCGTTGACGTCGGAGGGTGAGTCGTCAATGGTGACGTTCCCTACGGTGGTGTCTCCTCCCTTGATGCGGAGGAAGAAGATGAGAAGGCACGTCATCGGTGATCGCCCAATGAAGAATGTGGCATCTTGCTTCCTTCGACGTGGAGAGAAGGTGCATGATGAGATGACGTTCTTTGTCAAATCTTCGGTGTTCTTAACGTTCTTCAACAAAGGAGATTAAGCATTCTTCTTCGGAGGAGGACGTTCTTCAAAACTCAAATGCTCTCTTCCCTTCCTCTTAACACAAAATCTCTAACAAAAATAAAATAAGGCTCCACCTTATTTTATTTACCCATGCCATGAATTCAAAATTACAAAATTCAAAACCAACACACTTAATTAATTGATCTTGATTTGTCAAATTAATTAATGTTTAGGTGGCACGAATTAATGTGGGAGGTGAGGAGGAGAGGAGTCACTTATGTTAAAGTGGAGTTACAATATTAAAGTGGGAGGTGAGTTATGGGAGGTCAAGGGGGTTATGGAAAGATCAAGGGGGGTTAGGGTCTCGTGTGGTCCCCACCACCCTCTTAACCTCTCATGGGTAGTTTCCTAACTTCCACTCAAAGAATATAACTACTTTAAAGAAATAAAAATTGTAACTCAATTTTTATTTTATCTTCCACAAATTTTTAACAAATCCTCTCGTGAAAAAGAAACTCCTAAAAAGATCATCTTAAGAAATTCCCGGCGCTGCGAATCCATCGGTGCCCTCATAATTCGATTTCGAGCATCAGTTCAAAAGTTAGAAAAAACCCGCTCGTTCGTTCACTGAACGTACCCGACCTAAATTTCGGAAATTGATTCCGGGCACACCGGGCCTTGGAATCAGGTGCCATCAGAAACTGCGTTCTTGTAAAATTCCAAAGAAAATTAAGAAATAAATTTCCTTTAATTTTCCGGGTCTTTACATTACTCCCACCTCAGGGCTTTACGTCCCCGTAAAGCTTTAACACAAACTAGGGTTACAAAAGCGGTACTGAGCACGCATCTGAGCCTTTCACTCCCCGGTGCTCCCTTGGAGGTTCCTGTGCTGCCATTGAAAACGCACATGAGGAATCGATCGTTCACGTGAGACCCACTCCTATCGATCCTCGATCTCCACTGGAATCTTCGCGCAAGTCGCCCTATCATCGACATCCAACTCCCTGAGGTTGATGATGTGTGAAGGATCATGCACGTATCTCCTCAGCCGAGGTACGTGGATGATTTCATGCACCCAGTGTAACTAAGGTGGATGGATCAAGTGGTAAACCACCTTGCCTACCCTGCTGAGGACCTAGAAAGGTCCGTTGAATCTCGGAGATAACTTGTTGCCTCGACCACGTCTCCATAATTTCACGTTGAGGTGAGACTCGTAAGAAAACGTGGGCGCCATCCTCAAATTCTAGTGGTCTCTACCTGATGTCAGTATAAGGCTTATGTCGGTTCTGATCTATCCTCATCCGCTCTTGGATGACCTGGACCTACTCTGTCGTGGCCTGGACTATCTCTAGTCCCATAAGAGCTGCTATGATTTCTTGTTTGCCGAAAGGAGAAATCTGGTATAATCCCTTGGATGAACCATGTTATTTGACTAATACAGTCAATCCAGAAATGAATGATTTATTCATGCCATGGACGACGTCGTAAGGCCTCGACGTTATTACCAAGAGATCCAACTGTCACTCTCACCTCTAAGGGTCGAGTCACACTCTCGGCATTAGCGTGAGGTAATTGGGTCTCCTCCAGTAGGAATCTCGAAAGTGAGGGTCAAGTCAACATTTTAAACTAGATCCTCTTAGTACACAAAAAGGAAGGAAGAAAATGTCACAAAGGTAAGTGTCTTTAAATTATTGCAACTCATGGTACAAAGACACAAATGTAACAACAACAACATGGAACTAGATATACACCACTAGTTCCGCTCCTGTCCACTCGCTTCCGGAGCTCCGTAGTCGTAAGCTTCTGCTGCCTGAAGCTGAGCTCTTCCATGTCCACCTGTTTCCTACGGTCGGGGTGGACCTCCTGGTGGTGGTGGTGGTGGAAACCCCTCGAAGCTTCGTCCACCTCCAGCTGCATGGCCAGCTCCCCTCCCTCGGCCTTCAGCTCCTAGTGGTCTTCCTTGATCGAACCTCTGCCTCTGCCTGGGAGGTTCTTCATTTAACTGGTGGTAATCTGCATGGTGGGTCAGACAGTCACGTGCCATGTGACCAATCCCGCCACAGGAGTAACACCGCATGGTAGGTCTGGCTCTGTCATTCCCCCTAGTGCCTCGCACTACCGACCCTAAGTCATGTGGTCGACCACCTGTAGGTATGGTCCTCTTGGACCTCTGCGTCATCTGTCTACTGCCTGCTACAGAAGACTCTGCTGCATGCCGACTAGTGGTGGGTCCTGCTGCTGGAGACTTCTCATCAAGGAAACACTCCACTAAGAGGGCTCTCCCCAACACCCCTGTCTGCGTTGGAATTCTGTGAGAAAAAATAGAAGCTATAATCTCTCTCCTGAGTCCCTACTCGACGGTTCGGGCCCTGAAGAACGGGTCTCGTACCATATCTGTGGAGTAGCGCGAGAGGTCTGTGAACCTCGCTGAATACTGCGCCACTGTCATATTGCCCTACCGTAACTGAAGTAGCTCCTGTATACGCACCACTCGAAGGGTGGCTGGTACAAACTCTGCTCGGAACAGGCTCTCGAAGCCTGCCCATAGAAGTGTTGCCTCGTCATGCATCTGGAGCATCAGGCTCCACCATCTGCCTGCTGCTGCCTGAAGAAGGCTGGCAGCAAGGATCACCATGAAGTATGCTGGCGTCCCCACTAGCATGAAGACTCTCACCACAGCCTCCAGCCAATCCTCAGCCGCCTGCGGGTCCGTCTCTCCCCTGAACTTGGGTGGCCTCTGGCGCTTGAACTCATGCAGTGCGCTCAAGCGACGTTCACCCTCTGCTGCTGGGGCTGGTGGCGTCGGTAGAACAACGGGTAGTGGTACTGCTGGTGCCTCAACTAGAATAGAGCCCTATACTAAGGCCATGCTGCTCGGTGGGATGTCAGTACGAACAACTCTCGGGGCTCTAGCTGGTCGTCCGCGGGGAGGCATCCTGAAAGAAACAACGTGACACAGTTAAACGATTTATACCTGGTGAGCTAACCCGGTTTGAGTTGATATTTAAATAAAACTTCTGGAAACACACACACAATCAGTGTTTTCGTGCACAAAGTCAGAAATCAGTTGTCAGGGTCCTAGTGTATGGATACGTCGGCCGCCCGCACCAACACTAGACTCCCTGAACTGAAGACCACACTCGGTACCCTTAACACTATTGCTTCACAGAAAGAAAATATTAGAGTTATAAGTTCTGCGGTAGAACCGAATCCTCTGATACCAATTTGTCACGACCCGTCCTCAGGGCCCGTGCCGTGACTACCCCAAGCCCGCCTTCCATCGGCCAGGGGCTGGTGACTAGCACCAAAGGCGTAAATCCCGATAACTGGGAAGGAATTACCTTTATAAAAGTAAACTAAACACCACAGAGAACAAGTGGAAGTAAAAAACTAAGTACAAAAGAAAGTTCTAAAAACTAAATGGGCCAGAATACAAACCCAACTGAAAGTACAACTTCAACTGAACAAAAGTACAACAGAAAAGACAAAAGTTGGAAGAAAGGAAGCAGCTCCTGGGTCGTCCTCCTCGGATCCTACCTGAAGGGTAGGTACAGATAGCACTGCTCCTGGATCATCCACCACAGATCCTACCTGAAGGGTAGGTACAGATAGCCTCCACAACACTCTTGCGCGTCAACCTCCTCCGAGTACCGTCCAGTCCTTGAACACTCGGCCTCCGTCAGCACTGCCCGCCGTCTGCAACCAACACAATGAGGTGCGGGCATAGCCCGTGCAGGGGTGAGTATAACGATACTCAGTAGGGACCCCAAGACCCTCAAGGTCTCACTAAATCCAACAAGGATAACCACAAATATGATCTCAATAGATAACCTCTACTTAGGAATATTCCCATACATATACCTAAGTTATCAAGTAACCCATCTCAATCATGAGGAAAAACAAAGATTAAAAAATCAATGGATAACCACTACCCAGGTATATGCCCATACATATACCTAAGTTATCAAGTGACCAATCTCAATAATGAGGTAAACACAAAGGTCATAGACTCAACTCAAACCAGGATTTTCATTATCTAAACCGTAACTGCTGATGAGCCCATCTATGGAGTGTACAGTGATCCTGTAACAACTCTGAGGCACTTATCACTAACCTAAGACTGCTGAGGTACTCCTCCTGTCGAGTACCGCGGGTCTGCCAACTCACACAGTAGTGCTCCACCGCTATGGGTCTGCCACCTCACATAGTAGTGCGCCCCCTAATAGCCTACAAAGGTACTCCTCCTATCGAGTACCGCGGGTCTTCCACCTCACAAATTAGTGCTCCTCCTCAATGGGTCTTCCACCTCACAAATTAGTGCTCTCCACTGGGCTATCCTAGTCACTCTGAATTGAATCGGAAAAGCAGTTATCGGTCACAACCAGCTACACGGTCTCCGTACTCTATATGCTCGTCTCCGGGAGGGACCGCTCCATGAGCTATAGGTCGATACTCCAAGTATAACAAGTCCCACGAAGAATTATCTCAAAGGACCGCCTCTTCATAGGAGTCTCAATGCAACAGACGGCGTGTCAATCGCACGCCCTGTCTGTGAGTTATTAAGCTTTTCATCCTAGGGGCCCGGTTGGTTTCGTGTGTGAACCAAACCGTCCGTATCTCAACTGTACCCCGAAATATCATATGGTATACCCATAGGGACCGTTTCTCAACTTGATCACCAACGCCGCTGACGGTTCTTCAAACTGACGTCCGGTCTGAAAGATATCAGCTTTTCCGTTCTAGAGGCCGGGTTGGATTTCAGGTACAATCCAACCCGACCATACTCCAAATACATCCAAACTTCGGGAGAATTATGAAAAAAGTTCCATCTCCTCAAGAGGAATTCAACGAGAAAGACGACGCGTCAAATGGACATCCAGAACTCAAGATATAAGCATTTCCGCTCTGAGGGCCCGATTGGTTTCGTATCCGAACCAACCCGGACGAACCCAAAGTTCTCCGAAACCTTGAGTGTAACATACCGAAACAACCGTCTCGATTCAAGGAACGAATCGCAACTGACGGTGCATCGATCAGAGGTATGTAGCCCAGGTTATGGGCGAAAGACCGAAGAGTTCTGAAAACGGGGGTCTGGGCTCGGCCCGGCCTGGCCCAACCCCACCTGGGTCGGCCGAACTGGGTCGACCCGAACCGGGTCCGGGTCCAGCCCAGTTGGGTGTGGCTCGGCCCGACTGCGCGGCCTGGCCCAGCTTAGGCAGCCGACTGGCCTCGCGCTGGCGCGGCGCGATAGGTGCGGGGGGTTACAAACCCCCCGGTTGTCAACCTGGCGCGGCTTAAAGCCGCACCGCCACAAACCCGGAATGGCCCGGCCGTTCCAGTTCACGTCCCACCACCGCAGCTTAGCCGCGGCGGTTTGCTCTGGCGG
This sequence comes from Viscum album, assembly GCA_963277665.1. Taxonomy (NCBI): domain Eukaryota; kingdom Viridiplantae; phylum Streptophyta; class Magnoliopsida; order Santalales; family Viscaceae; genus Viscum; species Viscum album. Next base: position 1,241,587,350 of record OY728153.1, read on the forward strand.
CACGCCACCGCCACCTTCTTCGGACCACCGGACGCGCTCCGGTGGTCCATTTTTCCTGCCGCCTTCGCCAACAGTCCTCTCGGGACCTGATCTTTACTGCGAAGGAAATCAAACGCCATTTCAGCCCGATTCTTCGTCGCCCATCGATCCGCACTCAACGTTCAATATGCACCATCTTCGTGGTTTTCTGGCGCGGTGTGATGGCACCTTGCCCCTTCGCCGCGGCCCGACTTCGACCGCGTATTCGTTCGACCTCAAAGGCGCGGCGCGATGGCGCCACGCTTCTTCGTCATGATTCTCTAAATTCCCACACGGTGCGACGACACTACGTCGCTTCCATTTCAAGCCACGTAGATAATCAAAACAATAAAAGGGGAGGAGGTTCTGCCGTGTTTGTGCGGTCCGACCTCCTCCGTTATTTTGATAACAGTTGGTCATTGATATCGAAGAACGTCTAAAATTATTCACGACATGTAAACCAAACCCCTACCTTGAAAAGACGTCACACATCATCGAGCCTCATAAGAGGAAAGTGTCGCGGTGATCGGAAGTCGTGGAAGATCGGTGCCGATTCTGTTGACGTCGGAGGGTGAGTCGTCATCAATGGCAATGTTCCCTGCAGTGCTGTCTCCTCCCTTGACGCAGAGGAAGAAGAGGAGAAGGCACGTCGTCGGTGATCGCCCGATGAAGAATGTGGCGTCTCGCTTCCTTCGACGTGGAGAGAAGGTGCAAGATGATATGACATTCTTCGTCGAAGCTTCGGTGTTCTTAATGTTCTTCAACAAAGGAGATGAAGCGTTCTTCTTCGGAGGAGGATGTTCTTCAAAACTCAAATGCTCTCTTCCCTTTCTCTTAACACAACATCTCTAACCAAAATAAAATAAGGCTCCACCTTATTTTATTTACCCATGCCATGAATTCAAAATTACAAAATTCAAAACCAACACACTTAATTAATTGATCTTGAGTTGTCAAATTAATTAATTTTTAGGTGGCATGAATTAATGCGGGAGGTGAGGAGGAGAAGAGTCACTTAAGTTAAAGTGGAGTTACAATATTAAAGTGGGAGGTGAGTTATGGGAGGTCAAGGGGGTTATGGAAAGATCAAGGGGGGTTAGGGTTTCGTGTGGGCCCCACCACCCTCTTAACCTCTCATGGGTAGTTTCCTAACTTCCACTCAAAGGATATAACTACTTTAAAGAAATAAAAATTGTAACTCAATTTTTATTTTATCTTCCAGAAATTTTTAACAACTCCTCTCATGAAAACGCAACTCCGAAAAAGACCATCTTAAGCAATTACCAGCGCTGCGAATCCATAAGTGCCCTCAGAATTCGATTTCGAGCATCGGTTCAAAAGTTAGAAAAAACCCGCTCATTCGTTCATTGGACGTACCCGAGCTAAACATCAGAAATTGATTCCGGGCACACTGGGCCTCGGAATCAGGCGCCGTCAGAAACTACTTTCTTGTAAAATTCCAAAGAAAATTAAGAAAAAAATTTCCTTGAAATTTCCGGGTCTTTACAGAAGCTCTCAATGTACATGCTATGTAATTCTTCCAACATATGGTGAGATCTTATCTCACATGTGTGATGTCATAAAGATATGGATTTGGAAGAGTTTCAGAGGACCTTCTATGATTACTTCTACTCCAAGACGTTGAGGGCCGATCGAGCCCAAGATTTCATGCACTTCGAGTTGGGTGCTCTTTCAGTGATGGATTACTCATCTTGTTTCATAGAGCTTCTGAGCTTTGAACCACTTTTGGGAGGTGATGAATTATCTTTGGCTAGGAGATTTGAGGATGGTCTTAGGTAAGACATTCGATCATAGGTGGATGTTTTCAGGCTGACTTTGGTGACTACTTTAGTGAACCAGGCAATGTTTTCCATTCGTTATCTAAGGGATTTGGGAGCTGCGATCCAGAGCGGTTCAGTATCCAGGGATGGTACTCCTTCAATAGATAGCAAGAAGCATCGCAGGGATTTTTCATGTGATGTTTCTTCAGGTAGCTAGGTGGTATACTACCAGTTCAAGAAGAGTGGGCATATGAGACCACATTTCTTGAAGTACCTAGTCAAGTTCTAATCCTACGACAATATGGTTCATCTTCAACATTTTTTTTCAGATTTATTCACCTACAGTAGTTGATAGAAGTTCTATTATGACTCCATGTTCAAGAGAAGGACCACCAGTTTTTCATCAGTCAAGTAACTGGAGTTCTTCTGTCTATTCAGGCTGAGAAGGTGGTCATGGTCGTGGTATATAGGTACAAGTTTTTAGCAATAATAGGGTAGATCGACTTAGGTAAGTCAGGCAGGGTCACATAGATGTGGTATAGTTCAGACTTTTGCAATGGAGAAGACCCAATAGGAGTATGATCCTATACCCTATACAGTTAGTGGTACGATTCTAGTTTCCTCAGTTTTAGATTCTTCTCTTTCTGATACAGGGGATTCCTGTAGTTTTATATCTATTTCCATTGTGGAGGGACTCAGGATCTGTATCTTTACTTATTAGGATGTTATGATTCTAGAAGCTTTGTTGCTGATTATGATGGCTAGTGTAATTTAGTGAAAGTAATTCCCTATTGAGGTTGGTGGGTGTCACTTATTATGTGAACTCTATGTCTTAGAGATGACAAGATTCAATGTAATTCTGAAAGTGGACTGGTTGGAATCCTTTCAGGACTTTATTGACTACTATCGCTATAGAGTGAGTTTCACATCACTAGTGGGTGGGTATTTTCTACACAAGGGAGAATGGGAAATCAAGGTGAGAAGAGAAAGACCCAAGCATCATGAGTTGGGACGAATTATAACCCAAATTTATTGTTTATATCTGGATGACTAGGGGACTTCACAGATGGAATTTCCTTTAGTGGTGGATCAATTAAGAGATGTTTTTACAGATGAATTTTTAGGTTTACCTCCTAAGTGAGTGGTTGATTTTATTTATTGAGATTATGGAAATAGTGACATCGGTGTCCATTCCTCATTATAGGATCACTACAATTGAGTTACAGGAGCTCAATAAATAGTTGGAGGAGTTGTAGGCAAAGGGTTTCATCTGACCAAGTACTTCTCCTTAGGGTTAACCTATCCTTTTAACGAAGAAGGTGGATGGTACTCTCAGAATTTGTGTGGATTATCAGAAGCTAAATCAGTTGACATTCAAGAACCAATATCCCTTGCTGGGGATTTATGATCTCTTTCATATGATTTGAGGAGCTCTAGTGTTCTTAAAGATTGACTTGAGATCCAGTTATAATCAGTTGGGCATTAGACCATCAGATATACCTCTTACAGCCTTTCATATTTGATATGGTCTATATGAGTATTTGTTTATGTCGGCCGGTCTCACGAACATGATGAATATTTTCATGGAACTGATGAACCGAGTGTTCCATCCTTACTTGGATTATTTTTTGACAGTCTTCCTGAACGATATCTTGGTGTACTCTCGCACTCGACACGACCATGCAACCCATCATAAAATTGTATTGAGTACACTATGAGAGAATCATTTATATGCTAAGATCTTGAAATACCACTTTTATATGGACCATATTCATTTCTTATCTCATGTTATCTCATAGATAAGATTATCAATAAACCTAGAGAAGGTGAGAGCTCTAGTTTCCTGGGAGCAGCCAAATAACTTTATTGAGGTACAGAGTTTTCTGGGGATATCTTTTTATTACTGTCACTTTATATAGGTATTTTCACACTTAGAAGTACCATTGATGGGCTTGACTAAGAAGGGTGTGAAGTAATTGTGTACAGATTCCTGCGATTCGGCCTTTCAAGAGCTGAAAAGGATATTGACTTCAACAATGATACTGATTTTTCTAGAGCCAGGAAAGAGTTACACCGTTTACTATGATTCATCAAGTATCATTATAGGAGCTATGGTTATGCAGGGGGATGGAGTCGTTGCATAAGGGTCTCAGCAGTTGAGGCCAGATGAGAATAATTACATAACACAAGATCTCGTGTTAGCAAAAGTTGTGCTAGCTTTATGCTGTTGGAGACATTATCTTTTAGGAGATCATTTTTGGTATTCATTGACCATAATAGACTCATGTATATCGTTAATAATCATGATCTGAATTTCAGACAACAAAGGTGGGTTTATTACCTTTATAATTTTTGACCATGATCTTCCCTACATGTATCGGAAAGGAAACACAGTGGCTGATGCATTGAGAAAGATGACTCAGATATTGGCAGTTCTAGAGGCTATTAGTGAGTGGAAGCTTATCACTATGTTCTATGATATGAATTTGGATTTATTTAACAAATAGGGGTAGATGTTTATTTATTATATATATATATATATTACTTATACTCTAATGGACCGATTGCGAATGAGGAATTTATCAGATTTCGAAGGCCTAGTAGTATGGGAGAGTGTGTCAGGTGAGGACTGTACTCCTAGGTGGACTGTAGTCAATGACGAGGTCTTACATTCTCATAGATGCATATGGGTGTCAGCATATATACATGAGGAGTTGATGTGAGATTTTCATTCCTCAGTTTGTCCAGTTCATCATCACTTCACCATGATGTATCGAGATCTACACCATCAGTATTGGTGGTCAGGTATGAAGATGGATATTGGTAGTTTTATTATGAGATAAGGAAGATCATTGACAACTAGTAGGGATTTTAAAGTAGTTACCCATTATTGAGTGGAAGTGGAATGATGTAGCAATGGATTTCATGATGGGTGTATTGAGGTCCCCTTAAGGGAATGATGCAGTTTGGGTTTTTGTTGATAGACTCACGAAGGCTGCACATTTATTACCAATTAAGGAATACTTCAGTGTTGATGAGATTGAAATATTGTACATCTTATAGATTGTAGTTTTTCAGGGGGTTATACACTATCGTTTCAGATAGGGACTCCCAGTTTACTTCTCGTGTCTAGAAGGTACTACAAAGGGCTTTAGGTACAAAATTACTTCTGAGTAAAACTTACCATCCCCAGACATATGTCCAGTTAGAGAACACAAATCATGTTTTAGAGGAAATTCTTTGAGCACGCGTCCTAGATTTCGGGGGTTATTGGGAGAGACACATACCCCTAATGTTGTTTCCCTACAATAATAGTGTTTAGGCAATGATTTAGATGGAACCTTATGAGGCTTTTTATGATAGGACATGCCGATCACTCTTATGATGTCTAGATGCGGGAGAGAAATATATGATGGGACCTTGTCTTGTCCAGGAGACCACTGAGTTGGTGGAGTTGAATCGAAAGAGGATAGATACTGTAAATCCTCACCAGAATTCATATACTAATCCATAGTGATGACCTCTAGAGTTCAAGGTCAGCGACTAGATTTTTCTTACGTGTCTCACCGAGGTTGGGACAAAGGAGGATTAGGAGGAAGGGGAAGCTTTCACCAAGATACGTCATGCTGTTTGAGGTTTTGGAGAGAGTCAAGATGGTTCCCTATCGGTTATAGTTTCCTCAGAGGTACTAGGATATACACGACATCTTTCATGCTTCTCAGCTACGATGTTACTTTTCAGACCCATCTCTTGTTTTCCAACCCAAGGAGGTTGACTTGGAGGTGGATGCATCCTTCAAGGATCTCCCTATTTAGATTGTGGATCACATCATGAAGGTTCTCTATGGACATCTTGTTCCTCAGGTACAGATGCTATAGCAGCATGAGCGAGTACATGATGAGACTTGGGAGAGGGATACCGACAAACGATCACAGTGGCCAAAGTTGTTTGAATTTTCGTCTTCACCACCCTTGGAAGGTAAATTCAGGGAAAAATTGCTTTAAGGGGGAAGTTTGTAAGAACCAGAATCTTCTTTTTAGGCATGGATCTTTATTTCGGGTTGTTTTTGAGGAAAAAGGAAAAAATGGAAATTTTCTAAGTACATGTCTTGTAGTTATGAGTACAATCTGTTTACCCAGGTACCACATACCACCATATACTGGCTCTGTAATGGATGAGTACATGGCCATGTAGGTGACCTGGATGACCGCCTAAACTATGGGATAGTGGAGGCTAGTACATGACATATACATTAATTGAAAACTTGGTATACTTTTCTTTTTATTTGATAAATCTGTATGGGGTCGCGTATCACATCCAGAACACCCTGCTTCTCCCTGTGTTTCGTACAGGAGAGAAATGAAACATTGTAGAACTCTGAATCCATCTCGATTCATCATCCAAGATGCAATTAAGACACTTTTGGTTGTGTTGTATTTCCACAGGTGATTTCTCCATTTCCCTAGAGCCTTTCTTCCTGATTCCTCCTATCTCGCGAGTTATAGAGGGTTGGACATTTTTACCCTTTTTGTAAATCTACGTCGTTCTAGGCCTATTCAAGGGCCAACGATCATGTTTTTTTATTGTACAACATAAAGGTAGGTGGTTTGTGCCTTTAATTGATTGTCTTTGGATTATATATGCTTAAAGTTCTGAATACCCACGTTTGGGGTATTGCGTGTTTTTTAATTTAACCATGTTTAATACCTTCTATGGCTTTTTTGATTGAGAATGGGTTATTTCATATGCATATGGTTTAATACCTTGACTATGTGTGGATTTATCTTATTTTATTGATTATGTTTGTTTGTTCTAGAATGCCAATTAGACTTGATTGGTTTTCAAAACCTCATGTTGTTAGAATAGAGTTACTGATTTTATGAAATGTATGTGATTCACATTGTGAATGTTTGACCAAGTGGAATTGTCAATGAGAACTTCTAAAGGTAGTGTCATTTATGTATGAGTTGTTGGTATGTTGATCTAGAGGTATTGGGTGTGAGAGATGCTGGGAGGTTATAGACCAGAGGGGGTAAACCACGAGAGCTACCCAGAGGGTCGTTATTAAAAGAATGTTGGCCCCTAGGGAATTGACCATGAGATATTCCAGGTGGTTATTGTAATTTATTATTACCATGCAGGCCAAGGGGGTATTGACAATGAGAGATGCCCAGGTGGTTGATTGTAATGATTAGTTCTATGTGGGACCAAAGGGGTTAGACTGTGTGAGCATTCCCAGCGAGTCAATATTTTATTGAATTGATGATATGTTAAACCAGAGGGGTTATACTGTGAGAACATTCCTAGAAAATTTCTTTTGAATTATTAAATGATTGTCATGAGTTTTCCAAGTCAAATAAAAATATTGGACTCAGACTTACTAGTTTTTTTAGATGGTCTTCTAAGACATCTATTTTTCTATTACATAGGGGATACATAGCTTAGGCTAGATCCCGGTATTTCATTATTCAACAATTTGAATAATTGATAAATGTAAAATAATGTAATTGAAAACAATAGGACTATTTACTTTTGAGTACATCCCAGATTATTGCTTCATTTTTTTATATTTCATGCTATATATATTCATTAACAGTTAGGCACAAGTCTTTTGGTGGTTTCCTACTAAGATTCATCTCACACCCTATTTAGGTCATGCTTTTGGACCCAAAACAGATTATATGGTTGCACGTATAGATAAGGGTAAGTTCCCTTCTTCATCTGGTACCTCATTATTGTTGGAGCTGGAGAGCATGGGACCAAGCTGTAGCTTGAGAAGCTATTGGAGTTTACTTCTTTTCTGTACTTTAGTTTTAGTATTATGTTCCCATCATTGTAAATTGTTTGGATAGTTTCCTAGACAGATGTGTTATGAATCATTTATATATGCTCTTATTATTATATTACTATCAGTATCCCAATATTTTCTTTTGTTGTACAGTATTAATGCTTCTGATACTGTTTACTATTTGTTTTTTACTATTTGTTTTTTCTATGTAACTCTGGCAATGAGGGCATATTTTGGTGTGGGAATTTTCAGTATCCCTTAGTTCAAGAAAAAAATTCAGTGTGTGTAACACATACACACTGCTCAAAAATGTAAAGTATTTAAACACAATAGAGATAAAGATAGTAGGGATGAGTTTAGAATGCTCTATTGTGTTGGAAGATCAGCTTTGGACTTGTAGGAATGAATGAAATGACGTTTTGGTCCTTCTATGCAAGTTGAATCCAAAACAAAGTGTTGCAAATTTCATGTTCTGACTTCTAGATGTAGATATGGTCAGCTTCTTGGGTGTAAAGCTCTTTGCAGCACACCCTGACAGCTTGAAGGAATTCTTTCAATTGATCATCTTGAAGCTCTGTGTTATTCTGAATGAGTGCTTGATGATTATTCTTCATATTGTGTATGGTTCTCTCTTATGAGTATTCAGTGTATATTCAATATATCCACGCCACTTTTCTTGTTTCTATATGTATTGGAAAATCCTCTTTGAATATTTCTCTCTCATATATATACTATTTTCCAGTTCATCTTTTTCCCATTTGGTTCAGTAGGGGCCGACATGAAAAATGTTTCAACCACGTGTGGTCTTCCTTGTACATTGTATTGTTTCCTGATATTTCTGCAAATAACATTAAATAATGTCAGGTGCATTAATTTTTCTAGACATGACTGTTATAATAGTATTAATAAAATTGGTATAGAAAAGAATAGAATATCAATAGACTGGTAGCATATGCATGTCACATGGTAGACTTCAACTGTGGTCTTTCCAATTGTGGATTTTCATCGGTAGACTATTAAACTGTGAGCTTCATCGGTAGGCTTAGGCTTGTAACGGTGGACTTTGTGTTAGCAGATGTCTTGTAATGGTAGCTGTTACTCTATGTAACAGTATCTCCTCATCAGTGTACTTTGAACAACAGTCGACTATTTAGACAGTGGAAGTTGTCTAGCGGTAGCCTTCTACTAACGGTAGATATGTCCAACTGTAGACTTGATCAGTGAAGTTCTCAATAGAAGACTTGAGAAAGAGTCTGACAGTGAACTTCTAACAGATGCTTTTTCATAGCTGTGACCTTGCGACAGTGACTCTTTGTCTGTGAGATTTGATAAGTAGATCAACGGTAGACTTGTGACAGTAACCTTATACTGGTAGCTTCCAATAGTGACTTTAAATCTTCAACGATGATCTTCTAGCATCAGTGACTTAGAGTGACAGTGAGCGATAATGGTGACATTGAACACAAGGATATTACCAGTAGCCTTTAACTGTGAACTTATATTTAGATAAATATAAACTATAAACTAATGCAGAAAAGTCATGGGATTTAAGAGTATATGTTGTTCAGGATAAGATAATTATAAATGTAGATTAAAAAGATTAGTAACTGGCTTAATATATCATGATCAATATTTAAACATGATTTGGGATTATCAAAACAGGTGAGTCCAACAATCTCCCCCTTTTTGATAATCACAAATTATGTTTTTGTGTATTAAAGATAGATGTCATATATAATGCAATTATTAAAATAAGATAAAAAATTTCTCAAGTATCAGAGATTAATAAGAGTGTAAGACCAGAAAATATTAGTACATGGTATCAGAGAGAAAGGCCGATAAGATTCAACATAGCACTTTTCTCACCAATCACATGATTAGTCTAGAATTAGCACAGTATTTCTAAAATCAGCATAGTAAGAATCAACATAGAACTTTTCTCCCCAATCACATGATTAGTCTAGAATTAGAACCGCATTTCTAAAAGTAGCACAATATTTCTCCCCCTTTGTGATTAGCAAAAACAAAGACAAATGAGAGAATAGAAAAATCTTGTATTAATAAATAGTTTAGTACATGACCCAAAAAGAATACATAGTCCCTATCAAAAGACATAAACAGAATCAATCCACATCAGCCTCAAGAAAGTGATCTTTCCATTTGGAAGAAGAATATGGAGAATAAGCTGGTGGATCAGTAGGTTTAGGAATGGCTGTAGGAATGACCGGAGGGGAAGCAACAAAAGATCCTATGGGTCTGTAGTGGGTAGCTCGCTGAGGGATCAGTGGAGTAAGGCTTCTGATAGCTTCAGCAGGAGACATCGTAGAAGAGCCACTGGGTTGAGATGTACTTAAGGTAGGAGGGATATGACAGGGGTGTAGTCCACATGGATAAAGGGTAGAAGAAGGTTTCTGAAATCCATAATAATTCTTCCTCCTCTTTCCATAGCAGATAGGAAATCATCTTTATCCTCCAAAAACTTATCCAAAGCTAGGGTCAATTCTCTCAGTTTTCTGACCTTCTCCTTGAATTCCTGAGTCACTAGAGGCAGCTATATATTCTCTGTCAAGAGATTTATGTGGTTGGTCATTTGATTCTTGGTATAGACCTTCTCAAAGTATGAATCTACCTTGTTCTTAATGGCCTCTTGAGAAGCAGTAGCTGCCCGCAGGTGGTCACAAACAAAACTATTGACTTCCCTAGTGGTAGTAAGTACCTGAGAATCAGAGGTTCCACTGGTACTGGCCTGAGCAAGTTCTTCCAGGATCACAGTCCTAATTTGGTCAATGGATACAGAGGAGCTAGATGAGGGAAGGGGTTTGACTGAGAAAGCCACTGTCTCTTTGAAAGACTGAGTCAAGTTACCAATCAACTTCTGAACAAGTGCATCTTGACTATTCATATGTTCTTTGACTGGTTTTTTAAAAGCTTCAAAACCTTCCAAAAACTTCTCGACCACTTATTTGATATAACTAATCTCAGCATTCACTTGGTTTTGAGAACTTCTCATGGCAGTAAATGAAGCAATTTATTGTCTTAGAGCAACCAAAACTCCTATCCAGCTTTCAATTTGAGTATGGCACACATTAATCTTATTTAGAATTTATTTCCCTGGACTTGACACAACACATCCCAAAGATAGCTCCAGGGATTGCTCCACACTCCTTAGCTCTTCATCTAGGATTTTCTTTAAATCTTCCACTGATTCTCTCACTGCCTCTTTCATTTCAGCCTTTAAGGACTCAAGGTTCTCCTTGGTTTCCAATTTGTCAGTCATCTCTACTGGAATACTTTCAGGTAGGATAACAGAATCCCTTTGGGGCTGGTATTCCTCATTAGAATCTCCATATTTGAGTCCAAGTACCATATATATTGGATCTGATGAACAAACTTCGATGTCATACATCATAGAAACTGAACCATGATTCTCCCCCTAACTTAGATCTCTCTCCTAAGGAAGCTCCTCTATCTGTTCTGCTCTATTTAACTCCACAACCTCCTCTGAAACTACAACAGATTCAATAACCACTTGCTCTGTTAGTTCAACAGTAGGGTGAGTCTTATCCATCTCTGAGTCATTAATGACTACCATATCAATGGCAGTAGATGCCACTCCTGCTTCCTGATCTGGCACTATCTTGTCTGTACTATCTATTATAGGGATCACACTGAGCTCTTCTTCTTCATTTTACTCATCATTAGCTTCAGCAACAGCCTCCTTTCCTTCATCCTTTTCACAAGATTCCTCTTCCTCATCCTCTTCAGAGGTGTCCATGACAATATTGTTATATGCTTCTTCTTCTTCTTCAGTAGTCTCAGTGTCACTGCCTTTTAGAACAGTCTCTCTTCTTTGCAGTTCTTTTGGAGGGCTAGCTTCTCCGAAAGCTGCTATCCTTACAGGACTGTGAGGAAAATCAGGATCACTCCCATCATCAATGGGGGTTTTCTCTTTTTCGGGGTCCACAACTCCTTGAGCCTCCTCCTCATCTGAATAAACCAGTTCTGGCTCATCAGGCTTCAGGCCTGGATCTCTCTTGTCTTTTGGCCTAGATGGGTGAGTAATAGGGTCAAACATTTCATACACCTTTTCTTCATCATTCACCCATGTCCTCTTCCAGGGATTCCAGCTAATTTTCATGAATTTGAAAATCACCTTGGAGATACAGACACAGTTCTTGGCCACTATCATTTCTTCTTGATTTCCAGCCACACCCTTTACCTTTAGCATTACAGAAATATGCTTGGAATGAAATAAGGTATTAGACTTTGAGCTTGCCTTAGTCATATCCTCCAATTGTGCGATCAATAAACTACATAGGTTAATTTTCTTTACATGCTTCAATAAGTACATCAGGAATATGTCCTGGTACTTCAGTACTGTGAAATCTCCTCTCCTAGGACTAATTACATGCTGATTAATTTGAATAAAAACCTATCTTCTCCATTCATCTCAGCTGCAATGATCCTCTTTGATTTTCCATCTCCTGTCAGTTCTTCTAGTGCTTTTTCACATTCAAAAACAACACTGTCTGGAGGAGCCACTCCAGAGTAGTAATCATATACTCCTTCATGAGGGACTCTCAAACAGGCATCCCAATCAGTAGACGTGAAACAGACTTCATTTCCATTGACTCTAGATATTAGCTTATGCACATCATCTTCCTCTTCGAACTTCAGATATTCATAGAACTCTTTTACAAGCTTCGTTTAGTATGGTCCATTATTATTGGAAAAACATTTGGTCCATCCTTGGGAATCTAGTACTTCCAGTATTAATGACTTGCTCGTCAGCAGCCATTCTTCAATAAACTCCTTCACAGCAAAGACTTGTCTCTTGGTCAGATGCTGGTTGACAGGTCCCATCGGAGTATTACTGGTTCCAATGGATTTAGCTCGTGTCCTCTTTGTCCTTGGTGCATCCCCATTGACTATTGGGTGTCGCTTGTTTCTGGCCATAGAGACTGAGAGAGGTTCGAGGGCTCATGTGAAGGGTTAGGGTTTAGGAATTTCAAGAGCAAGTATCGAGATTGAGAGAGGAAGGTGGATTGAGATATGTTCATTGCATTTGGTTTTATCATTTAAGGATTAAAACAAAACAAAATAGAAATAATAAATACGAATAAAAATGGTTCGAATTCCTGCAAAAATAAAGACAAACAGCGAAGTATCCAATAGTGAGATGTACTAGTGAGGTACACCGGTGAGGTGCAACTGTGAGGTATAATAGTGAGGTTCAACTGTGAGGTCTAACTGTGAGGTCTAGCTGTGAGATCCAACTGTGAGGTTTCACTGTGAGGTTTCACTGTGAAGTCTAACTGTGAGGTTTCACTGTGCTAAGATTAATCATACCTAACTCATATTTGATGTAATTTAACCTCTCAGAATTCAAAGGCTTTGTGAATATATCAGCCAATTGATGTTCAGTGATAATGAATTCAAGAGTCATATCACCCTTTTGATAATGATCCCTCAAAAAGTGATGTCTCACATCAATATGCTTTGTCCTTGCATGAGATACCAGATTTTTGGAAATTTTAATAGCACTTTTATTGTCACACTTTATAGAGACATGTTAGAATTGATATCCATAGTCCAGTAAAGTGTGTTTCATCCATAGAATTTGAGCACAACAACTACCAGTAGCTATGTACTCAGCTTTGACAGTAGATAATGCAACAAAATTATGCTTCTTACTACACCAAGATACTAGTTACTTGCCTAAAATGTGACATGTCCCAGAGGTTCTTTTTATATCTAACTTGCAACCGGAAAAATCAACATCATAATACTCAACAAATCAAACGATTTTCCTTTTGGATAAAAAAAATACTAAGTTAGGAGTATGTTTGAGATATTTAAAAATTCTTTTTACTGCAGTTAAATGAGATTATTTTGGATTGGCTTGAAAGCGATCACACATGCATACACTAAATATGATGTCAGGTCTACTAGCTATGAGATAGAGTACAATTCCTATCATACCTCTGTAGTTGGTTTGATCCACTAGTTCTCCAGTTTCATCAGCATCCAACTTACAAGTGGTACTCATAGGAGTGTCACTACCTTTACTACCATCCAAAGAAAAACGTTTTAAAAGATCCTTAATATATTTACTTTGATTTAAAACAAGTCCATTTTTATTTTTAAAGATCTAAAATCCAAGGAAAAATTTGATTTCTCCCATTAAACTCATTTCAAACTCATTTTTCATTATTTTTGATAAATCAGTACATAATGAATTTTTAGAAGATCCAAAAATAATATCATCCACATAAATTTGTACTATCAAAACATCTTTATAACTCCATTTGATGAAAAGAGTAGGATCAGCTATCCATTTGGTAAAACCTTTTGAAATAAGAAAAGAGATGAGCGTATCATAACATGCTCTTGGAGCTTTTTTAATCCATATAAAGCTTTAGATAATTTAAAAACATGATTGAAAAATGGGGATTTGTAAAACCAGGAGGTTTTTCAACAAATAAATCCTAAACTATATACCCATTTAGAAAAGCACTTTTAACATCAATTTGATAATGTTTGAAATTTAGATGAGCTGCATATGCAAGTAATATCCTAATAGATTCTAATCTAGCTACAGGTGAAAAGGTCTCCTCATAGTCTATTCCATCGTCTCGACTATATCCTTGTGCAACTAACTTGGTCTTATTTCTAACTATATTCCCAGACTCATCTACTTTGTTCCTAAACACCCATTTAGTTCCTATGGTCAAGGTGTCCTTTGGTCTTTCCACTAATTCCCAAAAAAATTTTCTTTCGAACCGATTTAGTTCTTCTTACATAGCCATTACCCAAAATTCATCATTGATTGCATCATTAATATTTTTGGGTTCATGCTGTGAAAGAAAAGCTTGATGTTCAACCTGGTTTCTTAGAGAAGATCTGGTTTTTGTTCCTCTATTCAAATCGCCTACAACAGCATCTAGAAGATGATTCTTGAGAGTCCTAGTACCTCTAGGAAGGGTTGAACTAGATTTTTCATTGTTGTCTATTGGTTCAGAATCGATAGGAGAAGATTTTGGAAAATTTCCAAAACTGGATACTTTTACAGGGGATTCACTATTTTTATCATTAAAGTTCAGATTTGACAAATCTTCCTCAAGATTTTCAAGAGAGGTTTTATGCTCATGCGGATCAGTCTCATCGAATTTGATATGAACTGATTCTTCCACACATTTGGTTTTCTTATTGAACACTCTATAGGCTTTACTTGAAATAGAATAAAATAAGAAAATTCCTTCATCACTTTTGGAAGCAAATTTATCAAGATTATCTTTAGTATTCCAAATAAATACTTTTCAACAAAAAACACTAAATTAATTAACCTTAAGATTCCTATTATTCCAAAGTTCATAAGGGGCCCTTTTGAGAACATGTCTAATTAATACTCTATTGATAACATAACAAGATGTATTTACAGCTTCATCCCAAAAATAAATGGGTATGTCATACTCATTAAGCATAGTCCTTGCATTTTCTTGAAGGGTCATATTTATCCTTTCTACAAATCCATTTTTTTGAGGTGTCCTAGGGGAAGAAAAGTTATGACTATAGCCATTATGTGAGCATTAGGATTCAAACTCATGATTCTCAAACTCAAGGCCATAATCACTTCTCAGGGTCTTAATCTTAAGTCCACTATGTTTTTTACAGACTGGTAATATTTGAAAAAATAGGAACAAGCTTCACTTTTGTGAGCTATAAAGTATACCCAAGTATAGCTAGAAAAGTCATCTACAAGAACATAAACATAGTTCTTACCATTTAGACTTGAAACTCTTGGTAGTCAAAGCAAATCCATGTGAACCAACTCAAGTGGTTGAGAAGTTGAAGTTTATTTCTTTGGTTTTAAAGAAACATTGTGTTGTTTTCCCTTTTAACATGGATTACACACTTTATCATTTGGGAATTCTAATTTAGGTAGGTCTCTATCTAAACATTTCTTAGATAGATTCCTAAGTGAGTTCACATTGCAGTGTCCTAACCTTCTATGCCACAACCAAGACTCTTTATGAAAAGTATTTAAGAAGGAAACATTTTGTTTGGATATGGAATTTAAATCAACAACATATATTCTCATTTCTACATGCAGTGAAAACTAAATCATTTTTTGAATGAAAAACATGGCGTGGATCATTTTCAAACATAAAATTAAATCCATAATCACATAAATGAGATATGATAAGTAAATTGTTCTTTAATCCATCAACAAAAAGTACTTTAGAAATTAATATTTTATTAGGGTTACCAATCTGGCCTAAGCCGATGATGTTTCCTTTTGCATTGTCACAAAAGGTGACATGCCCACCATCAACTGTAATTAGACTCTTGAAGCAAGAATAGTCTCTTGTCATATGTCTTGAACATCCAATATCCAAGTACCACAGGGTCTTATAAAAACTATTTAAGAAACTTCCCTGCAAAATAGATTAAACATGGGATAATTCTGGTACTCAGATCTTCTTGGGTCCAGAGAGGATAGCTAGTAAAACTTTAGGAACCCATATTTTCTTTATAGGTTTTCTAAAATCATCAAACATATTTTGAGACATAAATACCTTGGTAGGTCCTTTAGAAAATTTTTCTCAAAAGATGATCCAGAATTAGCAGTGAACTGTCCAGATTTTGGAATAAATTTGGTTTTGCTAATTTGTCTCTGTCCAAGCTGATATGCTAGACCAGTTCTATATTTTAGAGAAATATGTTTTCCTAGAAACTATGTCAAGGTATCCCTACCACCAGTGAACTTCTCAATATCCTTTCTTAATTTTTCATTAGATAATTTGAGCTGAGTGTTCTCTTTCAACAGTTGAGCATTCATTTCTTTTTATACACATAGATCTATTTTAATATTACTAGACAAGGAATGCTGTTTCTTTAAAGATTTATATTTATCTTTCAGTTCATTGTAGGTGTCTTCTAGTATATTGAAATATTCAAACAGTTCATCCTTAGACATATTTTCATCATTATCTGAATCACTGTTATTTCTAGAATAATAATCATTTAGAATAAGGGAAATAGGTACCTCAGATATGTTAGTCATAAAGCACATGTTGGCATGATTATTTTCAAGATCAGTGGCTTCTGATTCACTTGTGCTATCCTTCGGTGCACTCCAGGTTGCTTTCATGGCTTTCTTATACTTCTTGTCCTTATAATTATATTTCTTTTTGAATTTTAACTTCGGACAGTCATCCTTGATGTGTCCTTTCCTCTTCCATTCATAATAGATTATATCATCTTCCTTATCAGATTTCTTCCAATCCTTCTTCCACTTACCTTATTAATCATACTTACCCTTGTAGTTTAGTTTTCTGAAAAACTTCTTCTTCCTATAGAGCTTCTTAAACCTCCTGGATATTTGAGCCATTTCTTCATCACTCTCTGAATCTGAATTTTCACTAGTTTAACTTTCAGTAGGTACATGTATTTTCTCCTTGTCTTTGCTCTTTGATGCAGTAGACTTGAATGCTACAGATTTTCTCTTGGGTTCATCATCTTCTTCTTTGTTCACCTTCAGTTCTTCTTCATACATAGATAGTTTATCAATCAACTCCTTAATAGGTAGCTTTCTAATGTCACATGACTCTCGGATAGACACAAAAGTGCCTCTCCATCTGTCTGGAAAACATCTCAGTATTCTCATGATCTGCTCCTTTTCTGGAACAACTTTTCCCAATAAACTCATGGTGTTGATAATCTCATTAAACCTAAGGTACATATCAGAAATGGGTTCATTAGGTCTCATCTTAAAAGTATCATATTTAATAGTATAAGTATTTAATCTCATTTCCTTAACGTTGGTTGTTCCTTAATGAGAAACAACCAAGGTGTCCCAGATTTCATGAGATATTTTACATGCAGAAATTCGGTTAAATTCCTCATCCCCTAAAGAGCAGTAAAGGGCATTAATATCTTTATAGTTATTATTATATTCAGACTTTGTAGCATCATCCTAGTTAGATCTAGCAGTTTGGGGGATCTCATATTCTAATTATACAGCAGACCAAATATCAAAACACATACTTTCCAAATAAATTTTCATTTTAATTTTCCATTGAGTATAATTCACACAATTAAAGAAAGGTGTCATGTTAGTAGCATCACCTTCTAGTCTATTGTACATAACTATATTTTAGAAAATATATTATAGAAAGAAAATTTAGAACTAACAGAAATTTACAATCTTTAAGATAAAAACTAAAATCACAGTTTGAAAACAGAGGGTTTGAAGTTTTTATAAATAAGAATATAATCCTATGATACCAAATGTTGTTCAGAGTGGATACTCAAGAGGGGGTGAATTGAGTTCCAATTAAAATTTCTGATAAAAAATTTTAGGATTAAAATCCCCCAAATTAAAACAGACTAGTTAATTAAGGCAGTAGAGATATAGGTGAATTATTGTTCAACAGGTTTCTCAGTGGTTTATTACTCCTCAGTTGAATTAGTATGAGAACTAATACAACTTTTGAAAAAAGTTTACTAAAAAAATTAGATATATACACTAACAAGAACTAACTATCAGAGAGAATGTAATAACAGATTTCTGTCGTTGAAAATATAAGCAGTGAATAAATGTAAAACAATGTACTGTAAATATGAACTCATCAATTTAAGCAAGAGTTTCAGTATTAAGATAAGACCTAGTCCTCTCCACTTGGTGATCACCTACCACCAAGCAATTATATTAAAAGTGATACACTGCCTATATCGGGATTTACAACAGTTTTCACAAACTGTCCAGGTTTTGAAACCCCTACCACAATTCTACGTGAGCGAATAATCTTCCAAGACACATAAGGCTTCTTCCACAGTTATACGTGGAAGGAAAAATGTAAAGAGATTTTGGTGTGGGGATTTTAATTATCCCTCATTTCAAGAACAAAAGTCATTGTGTGTAACACATACTCACTGCTCACAAATGAAAAGTATTTAAACACAATAGAGCTAAAGATTGTAGGGATGAGTTTAGAATTCTTTGTTGTGTTGGAAGATCATCTTTGGACTTTTTGGAATGAATGAAAATAAGTTTTGGTCCTTCTATGCAAGTTGACTCCAAAACATAGTGTTGCAACTTTCAAGTCCTGACTTCCAGATATAGAGATGATTAGCTTCTTGGGTGTAAAGCTCTTTTCAGCACACCACGACAGCTTGAAGGAGATTCTTTCAATTGATCCTCCTGAAGCTCTGTGTTATTCTGAATGAGTGGTTGAGGATTATTCTTCTGATTGTGTATGGTTCTCTCTTATGAGTGTTCTGTGTATATTCAATATATCCACGCCACTTTTCTTGTTTTTGTATGTATTGGCTGAGAAACTCTAAATATCTCTATCTCATATATATACTCTTTTCCAGTTTAGATTTTTCTCATTTGGTTCAGCAGGGGCCGACTGGAAACATGTTTCAACCATGTGTGGTCTTCCTCGTACATCATATTGTTTCCTGATATGTCTACAAATAACATTAAATAATGTCAGGTGCATTAATTTTTCTAGAAATGACCGTTATAATAGTATTAATAAAATTGGTAAAGAAAAGAATAGAATATCATTATATTGGTAGAAGATGCATGTCACACGGTAGACTTCAACTGTGGTCTTTTCATCTGTGGATTTTCATCAGTAGATTATTCAATTGTGAGCTTCATCGGCAGGCTTAGGCTTGTAATGGTGGACTTTGTGTCAGTGGATTCCTTGTAACGGTAGATGTTACTCTATGTAACAGTAACTCCTCATCAGTGGACTTTGAACAATAGTCGACTATTTTGACAGTGGAAGTTGTCTAGCGGTAGCCTTCTACTAACGGTAGACATATCCAACTGTAGACCTGATTAGTGAAGTTCTCAACAGAAGACTTGAGAAAGAGTCTGACAGTGAACTTATAACAGAAGCTTTTTTCATAGATGTGACCTTGCGACGATGACTCTTTGTATGTGATCTTTGATAAGTAGATCAATGATAGACTTGTTATAGTAACCTTGTACCGGTATCTTCCTAAAGTGATTGTAAATCTTCAACGATGATCTTCTAGCATCAGTGACTTCGAGTGTCAGTGAGCGATAACGATGACTTTGAACAGAAGGCTCTTACCAGTATCCTTTAACAGTGAACTTATATTTAGATAAATATAAATTGTAATCTAATGCAGAAAAGTCATGGGATTTAAGAGTATACATTGTTCAGGATAAGATAATTATAAATGTAGATTAAAAAGATTAGTAACTGAATTAATATATCATGATCAATATTTAAACATGATTTGGGATTATCAAAACAGGTGAGTCCAACACCTAATAATTTATTTCTGATATTTGGTGTATAGTGTATATACCTATGGTTAGTGAAATTCTAATCCTATCCAAGGAAATGGGTTAGGGATAGGATTTTTCAAAAAATATTCTAATGATATGGGTTATTCCAAAAATAAAACATTGATTTAGCCATGAGTCTTAATTGTTTATTATTGGTTTTGGTGAAATGGAACTTGAGAAGTTACTAGTAAATTTACGATAATCATTATAACTTGGTACCTATCCTTCAATAAAATATGACCACTCCCAAATATTTCATTTCCAAATAAAACCCATGTTGTAACCAAATCATTCATACTATAATTGGATTTTCATAAAAATTCTTCATCAGTTAGCTCAGGGTTGTCTAATCAAAGAAAATAGTCACCTTAGTAAAATAAAATATATAATCCATATTTATATAAATAAAAAAATATTAAAAAAATATTTTCAATGGTTTTATAATGGTTTTTGGTATCATCCATTATTATTGAAGAATGGGCAACGAAATTATGTCTTCCTTCAATTTTTTGAGAAAAAAATACTCCAATAACTTTCTTTAAAAAATCAAATATTATCTCAACTTATTTCTCAAAATTAGGTGTCTACATTACTTATTGTGTGGATATTTTATACTTTAAAACATCAAACCCTTCCCAGATTTTATCATTAAAAATAAATTCTATATCATTTAAAACTAAATTTGAATGTTAAAAGGAAACCATATTGATATATTTTATGAATATTCTGTAAAACCCCACATCTCAAAAATATGTAACATGATTTAAATATGTTTGGGTAAGTTAATGAATCGATCCCTTCAATTTTATACTTATCATACTAAATCATTTTTTTGTAATCAGATATCCTATAACTATACCTATTTCATCTATGAAATGACACATTTCAAAATTCAAAACAAGATTATTTTCAATACAAGTTTTCAAATTTTGCACAAGTTTTCCAAACAATCATGAGAATAATTTTTAAAAACATTAAATTCATCAAGAAAAAATTATATTATGTCCTCAATAATGTTAGATTAAATAATTACTATGCATATTAGAAATGAAAATGGTACATTTCACAATTTAATTTTTTATCTACTAAGATTAGGAAAATTAAAGACTTATGAATGTTGTCCTCTCTTAGTCCTCAAGTGTAGTGGGTACCTGAAAGTAACTTGAAAATTCATCTTGAAAATGGTAATGAGTTTTACCTATAAATATTTATTTTATTTAAATAATAAAGGTAATTAGAAAATGATCTTTTCTTGTGACCTGATTTAGTTTCCTATAGTTTATATAGACTCTCCATCTATTCTGGACTCACATAAGAATTTTCTCAATTTTATCATTCTTTACAATGTCCAGTATAATTTATTTGGCACTATATGATTGGTAATGACCTATTGGGATTCAAAAATAGGGTAGATAATACCAAATTTTAACAATTTTTTAATCTCTTTCTTAACTAACTCTATAATTTTTGGGTTTAGTCCCCCCTATGTCTATCTAATATGTCTTGAATATCCTTATAATATTTTTCTTTATATTCATATTTTAGAACTCAATCCATTTATATCTTCTATAATCCAACCTATTTCTTTCACATTTTCCCTAAAAAGACTCATTTGTTTTAATTCCTGGTCAGAATATATGTTTCAAGAAATCATCACTAATAGATTTTTTCATTCCAATTTAAATATATATTCTAAATGATTGGGTTTAGGTTTTAACAATAGATTTAGGGTATTCACCAATTATGAAATTATATTTGGTATAATTACCTCTATATCCATTCATTCCTATATATAAAATAAACTTTTATCTTCTTTATGATTAAGTAAACAATTAAAACCATTAATAAATTAAAAATTCATCACATCATTACATGGTTTTATAAAGATTTCAAGTCTCTCAAAATTAATTTTTATATAATTTGTCAATATGAATTGATTAGAAAAAATTAGAAAAACTCTTTTATCATACTAGATTACTCACATGGATTAGGTTCTTTAGAGTGTGAGCATGTGATGATTTAATTATCTTCCTGTAGATAATTCATTGAATTCAAAATATTGATGTTGGTAATTTTCCCACCAAACTCTATTATCAGATTTCCTTCAAGGAATTTTTTGATTGAATTAGATATTTTATAAAGGGTTTTCTAAAGATTATAGGTGAATCAGTGGGTTTATTTTCCTCCTCCATATTAATGAAATATAAATTAGTAGGGAAGATTAAATTATATGATATAACTAGAAAATATTACCAAAATCCTACTAGGAATGTAGTGGATATAATAGAAAATTAAACAATGACTCTTTTGGGTTTTATTTCTAACATTTGTAAAGAATTAGTAGATAATGAGAAATTAATTTATAGATTATCCATGATCACATATTATATCAATAAATAACATAGTTCCAATTATACAAGAGATGAAAATATAATAGAATCTTGACATAAGGTTGGATGTTGTAGTTTGATCAAGGATGGAACACTTAAATATGTTTACTCTCTCATTCCCTTGAATCCTTCTTTTTTATTAACATTTCCTTGAGGAACTTATAATATTTGTGAATTTTCATAAGTTCTTCAAGAATAATTATATTGATTTTTTTACTTTTTGAAAGGTTTATAAAATTTTCATTTCAATTAAATCCTCATGTATTCTATTTTATTTAATAATTATGAAGAGAAATAGTAGTGAAATATATTTATATTCCCTTTTATATTTCAATATAAGTGTTTCTGATATCTTTTTACTCTTTTAGGCCAATTCTCCTCTTCCTCTTATACTTCTTCATTGGGATAGTTTTTAGGTTTCTTTTCAGATTCACTAATTTCATTTTCCATTGTGTTTTTCAGGCTCTACATGGATTCATATTTAGAAGTATGGTATATATATTTGACACTCCTATTTATTAGTAGTATCAAATAAACCTTGGGATTTAGAATTGTATGATCTAGTAATTTTCTAGGATTAATGGTCAGTATTTTCTTAAGGCTTCCTAATTGGATCCTTAATTACTTCACTTAATTTCTAAAATTATCAAAATTTACACCTTACTGGTTTTACATTAATGGTTTTTAATTTTTGAGGGTTTATAAAATGTTTTATTTTGTTTAAAGGGTAGTTATTGGAAGTATTATTGGCTATAAGGTTTCTTGTATTGTTTTTGAAATGGTGTAGGATTTTGATATTATTGCTGAAAGGGTGGTGTGGATTGATTTTATTGATGAAAAAATATATATTCAACTTAGGAAATGTCTCTCCATTATAAGTTGGTCATATGAAATAGCCTCTTTTGATTGGAATATGTAAAACTTTCATTTCCCTACAATTCAACACATTGATCAGTATAATTGTTTGGAGAATAATGTAGACCACAAACCCTTTCTAGTTTTTATTTCTCACTTATCTTTTTAAGATTAATTTGTTTAACTAGGGAGGTTAATTGCTCATTTTTAGTATCTTGATGGGGTGATTCTGAAGATCTTTCCTCTTATAATCCTCTTGGACTTGTACCTATTGTTAAAAATTTATATAAATTCTTGGATATATTCTAAATAATTCCTTTGAATTATAATAGATAATTTTTGATAAAATATACTCTCGATGATGAATATATTAGGTTTATATAACTCTCATGTAGGAATTTATAGAATAAGACTAAAAAATGATTCTCCTTATTGGATTAATGGGGATAGCTGACACATAACTTCTTAAATATTTACCATCACTCATACAAAGTCTCTATAAATCTCTGTATTATGGAACAAATCTCTTTTTTGAGAGTCTTACTCCAGGAAGTGGGGAAGAAACTATTATGAAACCTATTTTAAATGTTATCCCAATCATTTAATTATTATGGATGAATACTGTACAACCATTAAGTATTTGTTCATTCCAAAATTCATTGAATGGATCTCCATATAAAATTCCATTCAACTACTCCTTTGGGCTTGATTGTATAAAATACCAAGGTGAATTTCTTGATATTATTTTTAGGGTATTTTTCTGTAAGACCATAGGATATACTAAATAATCATATTATACTACTTTTTACTTTAAATTTAGTTTATAATGTGGAATTGGAAATATGTTTATTTTGGTTGAAAAAATGGTGTACACATAATTATGTTAGAGTATGGTTTGGGTCTAGTACCATGATTATAGTGTTATAATGAACACTAAGATGTTCACCATAGTTTTATTATTTATTATTTTCAAAATAGATTCTAAATTTACTTTGCTAAGTTTTTTTAGAAAATTCATCTCAATAACATGATCAAGAGAGAAAAAGTTTCTAATATTAGAATTTTGTATATACTTTTATTGTTATGAATCATGGAACCACCTTCGAAAGTAGTGAAAAGTGATTTATTTTAGGGTCATATTAATAGTTGTAATGCTATCCTTGTATTAAAAATAGTTCACTCTTCTTCTTATTGATTGATGAATTAAAGAATAAAATATCACTTATAACTTCAACCTAGATTGAGAGAAATAATGAGGATTAACCAAATGATAAAAATTTATTATCAACCACCTTTCCTGTGTATATAAATATATGTTGAATAAATCTAAAACAAACACCTCACCTAACCACATAGAGAAATCAAAAATCAGGTTTTGGTGACCCTATGTAATTAAAAAGTGATTCACTACCTTCTATACACATTTCAAAAATCACTATATACACAACAATCATCATAGAAAATTCTAAAAAATATATAATAAACTGAATTAAGGAAGGTAAATAATTAAAAAACAAGGTATAAACAAATTAACAGGGAGAATAATCTTGAACACAACCATATTCAAAATACTATACAACTATTGAATACAGAAATTGATTAATTTTACAAGAGTTTTTTATCAATAAAGATCATACTCAAGAATTTACAAAAGGTCCCAATTTATATTTAATAATAACCAATAGGTTTTTACACCAATTTTATAGGTGATAGGAAATGGAATAAAATCGAGAATTACAACAACATAAAAAATAAAAAATAAAAAATAAAAACTTTGAACTCTCCATTCTTCCACATCTTCAACTCTGATTATAAATGTTCACTTTCTCATTCCTATTCAACCTTCATGAGATTCAGTCCTTTAATTTTAATATCTTCTTCAATATTTTATCTTTCTATAAATCTATAGATTTTAATTAATTTTTTTACTTTATTTTTCAATAGTTGGACCCAAGAGATTCATTATTTTTTAATTCATAGATATTATCCAATTTTCTGTTGCATTTACAAGCTACATGTGCTCCCCAAATGTTATTTATAGTTGTAATTTATCCTAAGTATTTAAAAAATAATTTATATTTGTGTTAACTTATTTTATAGATTTCTTAATGGACATGACCCTTGTGTATCAAAATGGATAAATTTTATCCAAGTGAAAAATATTAATTAAGATACTAAGAATCTAAAATATCATTCTAGTTCTTAAAAAATATATTATGTATTACTGAAATAGAAAATCATATTCTCACATAAAGTAATCATCTCTTATATATAAAATAAAAAGAAATTATATATCATAGTGAGTGCTTCCCTTTTCCACATTCGAACATTTTGAATGATATTATGTATAAACCATGTAGTTCTAAAAACCTTATGCATCTAAATGAACTCGAGTATTCTACTCAATGTAAATGGAAATATATTACACACTAGGGATACACTATGTAAAATCTAAAAATATTATGTATCATTGTAATTAATTACATATTAGATTAAGTTATTATTGATCATATATTATTCTATTAAAAAAGGTAAAAAACTTATGCTTAAACCCAAAACATATTATTTGTGAAGAATAATATATTTCATTTAATAAATAATTTAATTTATCAAATGGAATTATATTAAGAATTTACCAAAATAATATTCATCCCAATACTTTTACAAATTTTACCCAATTCCACAAATATTCCAAAATTGTATTTCTCCTAGACTTTGATAATTGTTTGATGCAACATATTATTTTCCATTATTCTTCATGTCAACTTCCATAATAACTCAGGTTAACTTTCATAACAACATTATTCATCCAAATTCTCTAAAATTAAAATGAAAAGATTTAAAAATAGATATCCATTTATTTGATTCTAGAAATTAAATAAATCAATTAAATCTATAATTTGACCATTTAAATCAATATCCAAAAAGTCTAATGAAATGATACTCTAATGATAAACCATCCTAAAATATAATTGGTTATTATACATATATGAATAAAATGAATGGAATTTTGAAAAATAATAATTCATTTATTACCTCTTTTGGATATTTTAACACTTAAATCCAAATTGTACGATAATTATGAGAATTAAACTAACCTATTACAATGAATACATATAAATCCTTAAAAACATAGTAAGGATAAATTTATTTACTCATTTTATTTTAAATAAGACAAAACAACATTTTTTGACCAATTATATAAACACTGATCAATTATTTAATACCTCATCTAACATTTATGTGTAACTTTTTATTGGTTAAAAACCAATTTTTTTACTTTTTATGTTTTACTTGATTTGGATTTTTTATTTGGAAATATAAGGTAACTCAACCATGATAATTATTAAATATACATCATATATATTCACACATGGTACCCTATTTCAAAATTCATATGTATCACACTATATATAAACAAGTTGGGAGAGATGATTTTTCCTATTATAACATTCTTTGAATTGATTTCCATTCACATTAAGCACAAAACTATAATTTAATTCCATTGGTATATTCACCTTTACTAGAAACCACTAGTATATAAAACTTTGCATAAATTATAAAACTGTTCTCATCTAAACAATGAAAATACTTATTAAGACAGAAAAAAATTTCTAATGATTCCTCTAACTACATGTGCCACATCTGATAGACCATACAAATAATCCCTGGAAAAATACCCTTGAGAAAATATGATTCCAATAACTTTTGAAAAAATTTATTTTATATCCCTAGAAACTCATAAAACTCAACCCCAAATTAAAATAGAGGGAATAAAAGAGAAAAATTAAGAGAAACATGATCCAAAAACTCAATTCCAACTAACCATTGTTTTAGAATCAACCAATATGATGGGTAGATGGAGTAATGAAATAGGAGAGTAAGGGGATAAAAAATATATTCTAGGGGACTAAGTTGTGAAACTGGTTGAAATAAAAATACATGAATTTCCCTAATATTGTTTTCTTGAGAATACACTAGATTTTAAATGTGTTTTATATAGAAATCCAGTGCTATAATGAAGTCCCAATGGGATATTTCAAGAATTAATGTGGTAACTACAATAAAATAAGTAACTATCATACCAAATAAAATATAAATGGTAAGTAATTGGATTCCTTTGCGGATAGAAGTGGTTTATTACACTATTCCTTCTCAAAAATATTTTATACTCACTTAAAAAGTGTAGCATTCCTGATTCTGGTAATCTAGATCCAGTGTCTACTTTATTACATTGGTAAAACATAAATAGGATAACAACATAAAATATTGATCAATTTATTATTTTTTGGATACAATATATATAAATTATTTTTAAATTATATTGTAAAAAATAAAACATAACGTAAAAACAATATTGTATCTTGGAAATTAATTCAAAGATCTATTCTTCAAATCCCATTGAAAGGAAAAATAATAAAGGTTTAGCTCAGATCCTTATTAAGGGTGATGTGCAATGAAATCTATCATGAATAAATAAATCATAATTAATATAGTAGAGTGAATAATAATAAAATACATTCATTCAACAACTTGAGTTCAAAGTAAATCCACAAATAATATAAATATAGAAATCACAAGTTTAATGGAAACTAAATTCTTAATAAAGGATATGTATAAATCTATAAATTCGTGATCTTACTATCAATTCCATAACCATGATAACACAAATCTTACTATCAACGCCTCATATAATAAATATTTTACATTATCAAGGCATATCAACCAAGATATCTTACATAAATAGGTAAGGCATACATGAAATACCAAACTATTATTACATGAACATATAACCTAACCCTATGCATCATGTCAACTTGTTTTTTCATTTAATACCTATATAGGAATTTAGGGGTTATCTATATCTAATCTCTACCCATAACTTGAAAATACTTGGAATTCCTCATATACTAAATGATAATAAAAATCATTCTCATATTTCTTCATAAATCAATAATTTTTTACATTGAATCGAGAACATGGAATATTTCCCCATCCAATGAAATAAGTTTCTTAATAATCTTCCTTCAATTGATAGCTTATATATAATAAATATATCATTGATACAACATCAAAGTCATGAAATTTATTCCATATAAATCTATGATACTTAAAATATGTACATGGAGAAGAAAATAATGTCTAATTAAATGATGATTAGTGATAGGAAATGTGATCTTGTGAAAGATAATGACCACAAAACCATAATACAGATAAAGATGAAGGAAGACCATAAATTCCATAGCAATTAAGGTTTTTTTAGTAAAAACAAAACTTTTAGAAATATAAAAGGGAATGGAATCAATGAATTAAAAATAAAATCATTCTAAATTTTTTTATGAATGAAGTTATAAATCACTTTCAAAATTATTTTCTTTCATTTAGAAAAATAATACCCCTTTCTTTTGATAACAGTTTAAATAAAAATTCCCAAAATTTGTAAAAAATTATTTAAAAATAAATATGGAAAATTTTAAAGGAATCTTAAAATTATATAATGATTATAATAGTGCGAAACATTTTATATTTGGTGAACTTTAAAACAAAGATTCCCTTCACACATTTGGTAAAAAGTACAAGAGTATCTCATTTGAAAAACTACAAGAAGACTCATTTTAATACTTTATAGAGAAAAAAAATATGGATAAAAATGAATTAAAATAATAATATTAATATAAATAAAAAAATAATCAAAATATTTTAAAAAACCATGACATGGAAGGGAAACATTTAAATATTATTTTAAGAGAATGTCCACTACATGTAACTTAATTGGTGTTAATTTATACAAAAAAAGAAGAAATGGAGAATTAACATGTAAAAAATAGAAAATAATATGTTAAGAAAATATATGTGGTTTAAGAGATTAATATCATAAATGTTTCGCAAATGAGATATGAACACAAACAATCCTGAAATAAAATAAGATTTTAAAAAAAATCCCTTACCTCATATCCAATTAGATTTATATGCAATATTCTCATCTTTTATAATAAATTTAAATTTATTTTTAATCTATTACAGAACCATAATTTCACTTATAAGACCATATACTATTCACTTATAATATATCATTACTAATTAATTAACAATTATTCATTCAAATTATCTTGGAGGTAAAAACTGATCCATTTTCCATGAATGTTTCAGTTTGATGGTCCCAATACATGCACCTTGGTAATGGTTTTATAATATAAATAATAATAATAAGTTCATAATTATAATATTTATTCATTATAAAAAGTTTTATGACCTCCATATATAGTGGTGATGAAAAATGAATTACAACCGTTCATGGAGACTGTAGTTCATATGTACTGACAAGTGATGTTTCTACATATTGATTGATGAAATGAAACAAAGATAAATGGTAATAGAACATTATAAAATAATTATTATACCATACATATAATATATATTAATTAAATATATCCTTATTATGATCCACATAAATCTTAAATGAAAAACAATTCACATCATTTAATGGAGGTGGTGGGACACATGTACGCATGAGTGACATTATCATTATCTAAAAAATGGAAAAGAATATGAATAAGGATTTTGACATTAAAATAATAAATTTAAGTATATTAAATACAATTATTTTATTATATCATCATGTTTATGATATAATTGAATGATTTTGAAGAATAAATAATATGAAAGAACTTGGTTAAGAGTTATACCTTTTCTTTGGAAATCCTCCTTCATCTTACACCTTAATACTTCTTAGGATAATATAAAGGGCATAAAATATGATCTAGGATTTGTGTAAGTATTCAATGAATGTACATATGTAGTGATTAGTTTAGATAAGTGGCTGATCATGTTTTAATAATAGTGGAGAGGAGGTTGTCTTATTTAAGTGAGGTAGGTGGTAAACTTGTAAATAATTGAAATATTAATAAATAATATGTGTCTAATTGATTTAAAATTACCCAAAACAGACTTATATTAGTACGTAAAGTTTATAATGTCAAAATATAATTAAAAAAATAAAACTTATATAAGTTTAGGTGTAATTTTAAACCTTATCTTTTGGTTTAACCTCTTCATTTACCCATTTTAAGATTAACCATTGAAACAAAACATTCACTCTTTAAGAGTCATGAAAATAATTTAAAAATGAAAATAGATACATAAATTAACCATGAATAGTTGGATTGAAAATTTTCCATCCCCTTGATTAAATATTTGGGGTTTATAATTTTATAAGGATATTAAAATATTTTTTAAACATTAAATACCATTCAATGCCATTTTTGAGACTATTAACATATCTTGAATTTAAAGGCATAAATATAAAACTATAATTAGAATATAAACTATATAAAAATGACTAATAAGTTATAATTATACATTAATTTTTTGGGTAACCATAATTCATAAAAAATATATCACATTTAAAAATTTTGAAATCATTTATTTGATTTTCCTACTATTTGCACAAGTGATACGTCGTTGTTGGGTAAGTGTTCGAGGAAATTATAATATAACTAAAATTTAAAAATAAATTAATAAAATGAAAAAAATTATTCATATTTATAATAATCATTTACAATAATTCATATTTTTTTATCCTCATGACTATATATTAGATAAATTAAAGGAAAAGGAGTGATATTTTGTAAATTTTCTTAACTTAAAATAATATAATGGACATAATCAATGGAAAGTAGAAAGAAAATTATATATTCTTTTAATTTGGATTATTATGGACTAATTAAAATCATAAAATTAAATAATGTAAATTATTGAGTTGATTTATAGATCTTATAGTTTTAAACTTAATTAACCAGTTTTACCCATTTCTTTTGTGATAAACCATAACTATGATTAATATTCTTTTTAACTAAAATTTAAATTGAAATATTTACCAAATTTGATCCTAATTATTATAAATTTAAAATCCATTTATTATAATTAAAATTAAATAATGGGAAGAAATTTATTTTAAAGTAAGAATGAAAAACACATCAAAAATAATTTTAAAAAAAATACACTTTTAAACATAAAAATTATTTTAAACCAAAAGAATGAATAATTTTGATTATTAGGGGTGAAATTAGATTATTTTTAATAAAAATTGACTTATGTGACTTCAAATAAAATCTGAAACATAATTTAAAATTTTAATTAAATTAAAACAAATTAAAATTTTTGTAACCTTGACCTTAGTATACCAGAGCTAGTGGTTACTTTATTAAATCAGTACTATATATGAGTGCTCATATCAAGATGGATAAAATTGTTTATTAGTATTGTAAAAATAGATAAATGATTTCAGTTCAAATTAAAATTTAAACTTAAAATACAACATGGTATTTTCATTGAGAACATTATTATACCCTCTTGTATATCCTTACATATCAATCATTGTACACTTCCTAGAATCCTGATGAAAATGAAAAAATAAGAGGGTGTGATCAAAAGCTAATTATGGGAATATGTATATTAAAAGCTATCATAGAATAAATAAGACATGAATATTATTTTAGGAATAAATAATGATCAAATAATTACATATAAATAATTACATTATCTTGATACATATCCATGGATAACATTTATATTCGAATAATCAATGAGATATCAATAACTAATTTCATAATTGTTGAATATATAATGTCATACATCTAAAACTTATTATCGAGGAATCATTATAGTGAATCATAAATAAATTGGTAAGGAATACGAAAAATACCCAACCTATTTTTTGTCATGACACCTATTGATTCATCATGGGGCTATGTTATTTTGAGGCCCACCTATCACTTAATTAGTGAAATGTATGCATCATATGAATAAACAATACAACTTAATTATCATATCTTAATAATAAATAACTATCCATATTGGAAGAACTCGCATACAAAATGTCAATACATTACCCAGAAAAAATGATCATAATAAATCCATATAAATATATTGGATGGTATTTTTAGAGTATATTATCAGTAAATCAGAGTATTCATGAAAGGATGATATCATAAATGAAAAAATTTTAAGATATTACTCGAAGATTTCTTGAAGAAAATACCCTTTTAATTCTTAAAAAACTTATTTAAAATATATAAAGTTTCAAAATATTATGACAAATATTTTCTTTAGAAATAACCATGGAAACATTTTTGTAAATATTAAATGTAAATAGTATTCATGAAAGTAGGAAAAAACCTTCATACATGGTATATTAAAACAAATATTCCATTCAAACCTTAAAAAAAGTGCCTCGTTCAGAAAAAAAGATGATTCCTTTTAACTATTTTATAAAAATTAAAACATGGATAAAAATGAATTTAATAAATAATTAGAGAATAGTAAAAAAGCTCTTGAAAACGTTTTTAAAAAAATATGGACATGGAAGAAGAATATTCCTGACCGAATAGAAAAATAAGGTCAATTTTCATTAAAATAATTACTTCATAATTTTTTGTACATAGAGAGAGGAAAATAAAAGGGAAAATTGTAAATTATAGAAATAATCATTATATAAGAAAATATATTAGGATTAATATATAATTACCCAAATGGAAACTTAAACATATACAATCTTTAATAATGATAATATTATAAAATAAACTGTTACTATAGATCTGTATTTCATTGTAGGTGATTTTAAACTATTGGGAAATAAATTTAAATTTAAATTAATTTTATACTATAACCATATAAATATTTATAATATCATATATAATCCACTTAAAATATTTCATCACTAATTTATTAATAATTATTTACTAAAATCATTATTTTTGAGTGTTAACTATTTCATTTTTCAAACAAGTTTCAGTTCGGTAGTCTTTTTCATTATATATTTATCTAGGTTACATAATATAAATTTTTTTAATAATGATATAAATATCATATATGTTAATTATATACATATTTTTAACCATCTGTGAAAGGAGATCATGAAAAATGAATCACATCACTTTGTAGAGCTGCTAGGTCACATGTATGCACGAGCGACATTATTATTTTTAAAGTGTAGAAGAGAAATATGGTAGGGGATATATAATATTTAAAAAATAATAATTATATAATAAATTATTTATAAATTCATTAGTTAAATATTTATAACCATCCATATAAAGAGGTGATGGAATAATGAATTACACCACTACGTGGAGATGGTAGAACATACATACACCCGAGCGTTGTTTTGTTTTTCTGTAAGATTGAAAATATTTGGAAAATGGTTATTCCATAATCATAATAACATATAATTATATTTATGAAACTGAATTAATTATTATAGTATGGGTGAAATATATTTATATGAATTATAATAAGAAATAATATTAAAACAATCGGAAAAGATGATTATATTTTCTTTGAGAGAACTCTTTTGGCTTATACTGTAAGTCTTAGAAGATTGATCTTAGGGGAAGACTAAGAGATCTAGGATGAGGTGAATAAATAATGGAAGGTATTATGTAAGGTATTTTTTGATCCATATGGCTCATATTTTTTGTATAACGGAGGAGAGGAGGTGCCCTTTTATAAGTGAGGGAGACAACATAAATGGAATTACTTAAAATATTTAAATATAAATAATGCGTTTCGAAATTATAACGATTCAAAATTAATTGGGATTTCAAGGAAGACAATATAAGGTCAAGGTATCTTAAGAAAATATTAATTAGTTACTTTTATGTGATATTTTTAATGGTTATTCCCTGGTAAAATAGTTGTAACCTTTACTATGGTAACAATTTTTTAGTGCATTTACTATTCATTATGAAAAAAATTAAGATAAACTTATTAAAAAATATTAATTATTTTGATTCAAAATATGAAATCATTTTTTTATGATTAAATTTTTATAAAGGGTACAAATTAATTTTAAAATAAGTGTGCAAAACATAATTGAATCCATTTTTAGAAAAATGATTATTTTAAGTATAAATGATTTTACTGATAAATAAAATATAATGTTGGTTATAGTGGAATTAATTATATTTTTTTAAATAAACGGAGAAATACTTTTATTTCAAACCAATCAAAAAAATGAAACCATTTCTATAAATTTTTATGATAAAATAAATAAAAATCATTTTTATTTAAACAAAAATATTAATCAGATTTCCGAATTTTAAGCGTATATTTGAAGTTAAACATTATATTTTTATTTACATAATAAAAATTATATATTGTATATTTTATCTAAATTTTTTTCCCTTTTTACCTAAAAAACAAGTATTTTGAAAAATATTTAAAACTCATCCTAAGATAATTTTAATATTTTTAATTCAAAAATAGAATTATTATTTTTTCAAATAAAATTTATAAAATTAGAGAATTTATGTTTTATTCAAATTTTTAAATAAAGTTATAAACATTATACTAGTATTTGTTTAGGAAATAATTATTACTTACTATAATTAAATATCTAGTGTTACATTCTTACGTCTTTTAAAAATGTCATCCTAGAAATTTATAGAATATGACCTCATGAATAGATGTGGGTCCTTCTTCATCATGCATTACAACAAAACCGGCCTTTAACAATGTTGGTATTTATCCATGCGACAAAAAAACACTTATAAATGGCATATTTATCAGTGCTAAGGAAAGCGCTGATAAATTTAACCTTTTATCAGTGATTTTTTTTGCACTGATAAAGGGAACCTTTATTAGTGATTTATTTTTAGCACTGATAAATTATATCATTTATCAGCACTTTATTTTTAGCATTGATAAAGGTTAATATTTATCGATGATTTATTATTAGCACTTATAAATATTTATTTAATCAACGTTGATAAAGGTGTAAATAAAATAAATGAAATAATGAAATAAATAAAAAATAAAAAACGAGTTTATTAAAAAAATAATAAATAATTTATTAATTAATTAATTATTAATGAAATTGAATAAATTAATTATACATTATAAACTACTAAAATTTTATTAATTAGATAATTATTATAATTAATTTTATTGAATTGTACATAATAAATATAGATATATATATTAATATATATAAATATGATTATATATTGAAGAATATTTATGCGCTTTACATTAAATAGTCATATATTTATTGAATATGGATTTATAATTAAAAATTAATATGAATTAAAAATATTGACTAATTACATAGTACTCGACATATATTTGAATGTCGTTTGATTTTTCAATTTAACATAGATAAAATATGTGTTACATTTTTTCCCATATATGTAATTAATGGATTTTTATATACAATGCACACACATAAAACTTATCCATTTTTTCAATATTGTTAAACTATAATTATTCTTAATTTATTCATTTTCACTCATTTTTAACGTATATGCATGCAATTAAAATTAGATATTCATTAATAATGTTAAAAAAACATTTGTAAAAAAACATTTATAAATAAATATATTAATAAATATACATTTCCTATATTTATACAATTATATATTTATAATTATAAAAAATAAATATTTTTTAAAAAGTATTAATATAATTATAAATAAATAATTTTATATATTTCAAGAATTATTAAATTTATAATAAATTTACTTAAATAATGAATATATTTACTATATTTATTTTTATATATATTTATTTAATATATATGTGTATAATTATATAAATATATATAATTATATAAATAATAGTTTTAAAAAATACTTCTACGATTATAAATAAATAATTATAAAATTAAAATAAATATACTTTAAAAGCTATATATTAAATATATTTATATTTATATATATTTATTATGTACATATAAATATCTACAATTTTTTTATTTATAATTATAATTATAAATCATTTAATAATTCTTAAGTAATAAGTGCTAATAAAATAATCTTTTTCAGCACTTTTCTAACACTGATAAAAACAAGGTTTTATTAGCACTAACAAAGTGCTGATAAAATAAAAATTTATTTACACTATAAGTTTTGTGCTAATAAAGACCTACCTTTTTCAGCACTTTTTTATAAGCAATGATAAACGTGTCCCGATATAATTAAAAAATCCTAATTGTTTGCAAACCCGTCACGATATCTGAAATTTTCCACAGAAGCCACCTACTACCGACACTCCTCCTCTGTGAATCAAAGATCGAATCAACCACGTGACTTCCTCCAGTTGCTTGAACATCTCGTGCGATATCTGTTGTTCGATTGTAAATAAGGTTTTCAAAGAGGGTCTCATATATTCTTAAACCTATAGAGGTAGTCATTACGATTTTTGTTATATATTTTTGGTTTTGTTCTTTTATTTTTTCTTCAAAAATTTTGTTATTTATAGTCTGGTGATTGTATACTAGCATGGTAGGCCTTACGATTTTCTCAATTTCCCATTTTGATTAAACTCTTGATCGCTCATTGAGAGTTTATTATTTCAGTACTTAATGGTGACAAATGGAGTCAGATGGAGTTTCTTTGGTTGTTTTATTTTGTTTACATTTACCAAATTGATCACACAAAATTATCAAACATATTTTTCAATCTTTACTTTATCAATGTATTCCATACAGGAGAAATTTTAGAAATTGAAACTGGGGATTTTTTGTTTGAGGGAGTTGAAGGTAGGTTAAGGGATTTATTTTATATTATACCACTTCATATCTCATTTTTTCTACTCATATTGGTTGGTGTGATAATCCATTATATCAATGCATCAAGGAAGTTTTTATTTATAATTTATTTCTAATTGTTTTGTTTATTTTTTGGGCCAAATTATTCTCACTGTGTGGTTTTTCATGACCTGGTGCTTATTGTCAGCCTGAGGGGGATCGAGAATGTCCATTAGAAACTATCATGATATTGATTGACATTCCACCAACAAAATTTGAAAATTTTATTTAATTTTAAATGGGTTTCAACATGGGCCTTCAATCTTTTTTTTAAATATATAAAACACTTCCCTCCCAGACTTGTATTGGGAATTAAATATCCCATGAATTCCACGAATCACCCATAAACAGAGGAAAATTTCAACTCAATAATACTAAACATTTAAAAATTGGTCATTATAAATGTAGAAAATTATTATCATCATTCATCTCTTGAACCTATAAATATTATGTCATCCACATAGATAAACACTTTCAATCTATCCATAATATTATTTCTTATGTAATGTTTATGATCAATTCCTCATTTTTTTAAATTAAAGTTTAATTAATAATTCATCTAACATTTAATGACAAGATCTTAGTTCTTGTTTCAATTCATTCATCGCCTTTTCCAATTTTCCAAAATTATTCTCATGTTAAATAATTAGAAAAATATCTATTTGTTTGATGTAATTCAAATTCATGTAATCCATTAGTAAATACTAATTTTACATCCAGTTGAAGTACCTTGAATTCCTTTGCTATGGGTCGGTGTGGTGATATGACATCCCAAGAGTCTTGAGATATTTTCAAAAATTTATATACCATTAATTTTGAATGTAATAATTCATTAGGTTTCTACATCACTGGTTCCAATACATTTTTATATCTTCTTGTTTATTGAATGAGAGTTTATTATTATAGTTTATAATATTTTAGTTCCATATTAGTCCTTAATTTCCAATATTATATTTTTATTTTTTAGGGGATTTGAGAAATAATTTATGTGGAGTAATTATTTTCATAAAATAAATGATCCATTTTCTTCAATATAATGAAATTATTTGAAAGAAACAAATGTTGAGTTTATCTTATTATAATTTTTTATAACTTTGACTTTTTAATTAATATATAATGTTTATTTATTTATATATTGTATAAAATTAATATTTTATGAACTTAATAGGATGTATATGAACTAAAAATGGAGGTACACTAATCATTTGACAAACTAATATGAATATAGAGTTAAAAAGTTCATCAAGTTCTCAAGAGAGCATGCAAACGACCCTTTAGAAATCCTATATCCGTGTTTACAATATTTTTATTCAAGATAAATTAGTCTAGAAGAGTTAGAAAAATATTGATGTACATTTGGATCCATTGATAAATGGATCCAAAAGAAGGATTTTTTGTGCGTCACTCAGAAAGCTAATAAATAAACTAAATTTTCTCTGGGCACTTCACTACTGTTAGTTAAATCCCACTAAGTAAAGAATTTAACATAAACTTCCTACCCAACATCCAAATGATTATCTCATCCCACACATATAGAGAGTAAAATTAATTTTATTCTTGAATATAGAGAGAAAATATTATAAAATAAGGTAATTCATGGGGTAAAGGATTTGTGGAAAAAACAAATGATTGAAGAAGCATCATGAGAATCAGAAAATGATATGAAGGAAAAAATATCCCCACTTGTTTAAATAATGAATAAAATTGTGAGGAAGGGAACAAAATGTGAACACAGAGTGGTGATATGATAGAGATGTTGGTGAGCATGAGTGGGATGAGAGCATCATGGGGATGATAGATAGAATGTTTAGGTCAGTTACAATGTTAAGCGGTAGTTAATGAAAATCAATGAAGTGCACATAGAATACTTAGTTTTATTATTATCTTTGTGAGTGATGCACAAAAAATCTTTATTTTGGATCCATTGATCAGTGGATCCAAATAGATATCAATATCCTTAATATTATCGTGGTTTCATGACATCCATATAGTCTTCTAAACTGTAATGAAGTGAAATGAGAATACTTAGTTTTGCTATTAACATATATTTGGACCAAATAAACCCTTTAGAAAGATGTAAACGTAATGTTATGATATAATTTTTCTATTTTACTAAAAAATTATATAATGAAACGTTGATTTAATCTTCACTATTCCTTGTAGAGTTCATTTATTTTAAAATATTTCGGTTTATGTGTTATGCCTTTGTAGGAAGAGAAACAACGCTGTATCTACTCAATCACAGGGGTAATCATGATGTTTTCATAGTAAAATCATTATCCATAGAATTAATGTATTGTTTCATATTTATGTTTAATTTATTAACTTTTAGTATTAGTCACATAATGATTTTTTTCTTATATAGGTGGATTCTTTTTTTCAAGTTGTGGTGTCATGTCCTACATTCATTCTTTTTCCCCTTAAAACATTTTCACCCCTATAGTGATGCATCTATCACTTTTTTTAAAATTACCTCTACCACCTTTGGATGAAGAGAAACAACACCACCTCATCTCAATCATAGAGGAAATATTGTTGTTTTCATTTTAAAATAATTTTCCATAAAATTAATGTACTTTTCATATTTATGTTTAATTTATTTATTTTTAGTACTACTCACATAATAATTGTTTTCTTATATAGGTGGATTTTTTTTATTTGGGGTGCTCTTTCTGACTTTTATACTTCTTCTCCCTTAAAACATTTTTACCCCTACAGTGTTCTATTTATAATTGTTTTTTCAAATTAACTCCCATACATTTTCAGGAAGAGAAACAACACTGCCTCTTCTCAATTATAGAGGAAATCTTGATGTTTGCACTGTAAAATCATTGTCAATAAAATTAATGTATTGTTTCATATTTTTGTTTAATTTAATTCTTTTTAATATTACAAAAATAATTATTGTTTTCTAATACATGTGGACTCTTTTATTCGAGTTGGGGTTCCATGTACAACTTTCATGCTTATTCTCCCTAAAAAATGTTCACCCCTGCAGTGTTGATATTTATCAATTTTCTTCAAGTTCTCCCCACTACTCAATCACAGAGGTAGTATTGATATTTGACCATTAAAATAACTTTACATAGAAATAATGTATTATTTAATATTAGAGTTTAATTTATTTCTTTTTAGTATTACTTATAATAATTTTTTCTTTTATAGGTGGTTTGTTTTTTGAGTTTATGTGGTTTTTTCAAAGCTGATCATGTAGTGCTGGCAGTTCAACAAAGAATGTCAATGAAAATTGTGGTATCATTGATAGTTAGGATTGTTTTGAGAATTTAGGACATGTAAGAATAATCCACACCTCAATACGACATAGGATGTTACTAATATAAATTCATGTACATATTTATATTTTAAATTGACATTAATTTTTGTAAAAAAGTCAACTAAATCAATGTGTTCATTATCTGTGTAAAATGAAAATTTGAATTACAAAATTTTCAATCACTGAAAACTGAGAAAATGTGCTCTAATTTTCATGATAACATAGGTCATCTATTCCTAAATGTGTAAGAGTTAGTCTCCCATAAAACTGATACATGATGTGATCTATATGATTGAAAGTTCATATTTGACGTTTTAAATGACATTTTTGTAGAAAATACAAGTTACATAAAAAACACTAAGAAAACTCATTCATGATTTTTTGATACTTTATAAAAACTATCCATGAGTGATTTGGAATCTGTAGGAATCAAACACACCTCAACTTGATGCATAGTGTGACAGGTATGAATCTAAGTGTGTATTTATTTAAAATTGACAACAATTTTAGTAAAAAAACAAACTGAACTACTCAAAATGTAACAAACACATTGATATTGTTTTCATACTTTAAAAAAATTAACCATGAGTTATTTGAGATGTCCATGAATTATCCACACCTATATCTGACAGACGGTGTGACCAATATGATTCCAAGTGCATATTTTTATTTAAAACTAAAATCAATTATAGTAAAAAGGAAAAATTACCTACTCAAAACCAAGAAACCCCATTAAAATTATTTAAATACATTAAGAAAATGAACCATAAGTCTTTTTTGATGTGTAGGAATCAATTATACCTCAATCTGAAACAAATGTGATCAGTATGAGTCAATGTGCATGTTCTAATTTTAAAATGAAATTTTAGTAAAAAAGACAAGTGACATACTCAAAACCAATAAAACACATTCAAATTGTTTATATACTTTATGAAAATAATCCATAAGTCATTTGTCTATAGGAATTAGCCATACCTCAATCCGATGCATGGTCTGACTGGTCTAACTCAAAGTGCGTCTTTTTATTTAAAATTTTAATCAATTTTATCAAAATGGAAAAATATGCTACACAACACCATAAAAACACATTCTTAATATTTTAATACTTTATGAGAACGATCCATAAGTTATTTTTGATGTGTAGGAATTATATTCACCTCAATCTGATACACGATGTTCCCAGTATGGCTCAAAGTGTTCGTTATTAGTTTAAAAGAGACATTTTAGATAAAAAAATTAGCACTCACTAAAAACCAATAAAATGTGATCATATTTTCATGATAATTATGGATAATGATACATTAGTAATCTATTATGTTCATGAATCTGTTTCACATCAAAACAATACAAGATGTGATCCAAATGAGTCCAAATTGAATGTTTCCAGTTTAAAATGTCATTTTAGTAAAAAAGACAACAGATGTACTATAAATCTATAAAACACATTCATATTGTTTAGATAATTTTGGAGAATGATAAAAAAATAATTTGAGATGTGTTGGAATAAGTTTCACCTTAATTTGAAGCATAATGTGATAGTATTACTCCAAGTGCATAATTTTATTTAAAATTGACATGAATTTTAGTAAAATGAACACTTTCTGTTAATTTATTTCTTCATATTTATAATAACATAAGAATTTTTTTCTTATACAGGTGCATTATTTTTTTCTAGTAGGGGTGGTTTTTTTGGAAATACCATGAGCCTGGTCAGAATTAAATGATAGAGGAACATTGATGTTTTGTAATGTGGGTAATATTTTTTATATATGTAATTGTATGAGACAATGGTTGAAATGTGTACAATATAGTGTTTTGTTCTTGTGTTTATGTTTTAAATTTCATCTAATTTAAATCTTATATTGGGAATTATTTTTGATGATATTTGGTTTTTTCTAGTGATGCTGTGTGCTGTAACAGCACACTATAGTGTGTCCCTTTATCATCACTTTTAAAAGCACTGATAGGGGCCACATTTGTCAAGATTGATAAAGGTATACTTTATCATCACTCATATAAGCACTGATAAAGGTCGATTTTAGTAGTTCTAAATAAACACAGATAAATGGTTACATTAGCAGCACTAAACTAAAGCATTGATAAAGATCCCATTTATTAATTCTTTATTTAGTTCCAATAAAGTACCCCATTATCGTCACTTTTTCAATGCTAAAAAAGACCGGGGCTTTTAACCTATCTCATGTAGCCAACACTTTCCTAGCACTGATAAAGGCCATTTTTGGTGCTGTTTAAGGCTGGTTTTATAGTAGTAATAATTTCCTCAGGTACCCATGTCACATCTTCTATATTTTTTTTTTGAAATACCTTTACCAATCAAGTCATCTGATTCCAATACACATATTATATAGTGTCAATAATATAGATAATCTGTTCATAATAAGATAATTTTTCCTTGATTCTATTTCCTCATGAGTGATCACATGCATTGGGTCTAACATGTGCTTTCTTAATAAAGAGTTATGAATAAAATCATGAACTTTAGAGAGGATAGTTGGTATTTTCAAATGGTAAGCTACAACAACTATTCCTTTCATAATTTCAAAAGGAATTATATACAAGGAACTTAGTTTAAACTTATTTAAAAAACATATATCTATTTTCATGGATATAACTTCAAGAAAACATGATCTCCCACTTGAAATTATCGATACTTTAATTATTTACATATCTCATTTTCCTGCTTTGATCTTTCTTAATATGATTTTGAGTTTTTGTCAGTTTTGATGATATCTCCTCTATTTGATCTAGACCTACAATATTACGTTCAATAAATTCATCCCAAAAACATTGTGTGAGACACTCTTTCTATAAAATTCTTCATATGTTGCTATTTTAATGATTCTATGGAAGCTT
Source organism: Viscum album (assembly GCA_963277665.1). Classification (NCBI taxonomy): domain Eukaryota; kingdom Viridiplantae; phylum Streptophyta; class Magnoliopsida; order Santalales; family Viscaceae; genus Viscum; species Viscum album. The sequence continues at coordinate 1,241,630,252 of OY728153.1, forward strand.
TTGTTATATAAAAATTCCACTAAAGGTAATTGCTAATCTCACATACCTTAAAATTTAATTAACCATGACCTATACATATAATATAATGTCTGAATAGTCCTTTCAAACTACCCATCTGTTTAAGGATGATAGGCGGTTCTTAAATGTATTTTGGTCTTAAGAACGTTCTGAATACTTTTCCATAATTTTGATATAAAATGAAAATCATGGTCAGATACAATTGAACGAGGTTTTAAATAAAGTATTACAACATTATTCATTTATATTCATAATGGTGCCTAGGGTGAAGAGATTTCCTTATAGGGTGGAAATGTGAAGACTTGGTAAGGAAAAAATAATGACTCATATGGATTCATTTTTTCTAGGATTATTTGGAAATATAGTGACAAAGTCCAAAGCAATATCATCTGATTTACACATAAGAATAGGTATAGGTTTCATGACTCCTTTGGGATGTTATCTCCCAGCCTTTATATTTTTAAAACCAAGTATCTTTATATGTAGTCTATAATTTTCAATTTCATATTATCCCTCAAAAAATGTTCCCTAAAATCCTAACACATATTTATGCTCATAGGGTGTATAAGGAAAATTGATCCATGAGCTGCATTTAATAATTAAATATTCTTCTCAGATATGTATGAAGAACATAATATCTTTCTATATCTTATCACACCATTTACATAAATAGAATCTTTCAATCTCCCATCATTAATTGATTTAATTTTCATGTGTAAAAACTTGTCATTGATTTAGGAACTTTTTATATTTTCTAATAATGATGGTTAAATAATCATTTGGAAAAGGATTTGTGTTTAACCATCTTTAATTATTCCAATATCCATCTATACTAAGTCCCAGAATAAATAATCCTCTTCAATCCTCATCTTAGTTAGAACTCCATGATGTTTCTTATTCAACACACCAACTACATTATTATCCTTTACATGGTGGAAATGTATTAAGAAATCATAATCCAAGAGTAATTTTTGCGATATTCTTTGTATCATTTTGAGATATTTTAAAAAAAATATTTATTTTAAACTTATTTGATCCATATATTTCTTACATTTTTCAACATAGAGATAATGCCTCTATATATTCAATGAAAAAATTAGGTCTCCAAACTCAAGATCCTGGGATGGATAATTATGTTCATGGATATTTAAATGCCTTGATGCATACACAATAGGTTTATTATTTAACATAACGATATATCCATTTTCTTTTTTTACAGTATCACTATATATTACAAATCCAAGCCCTCCCAATGGTAATGTTAACAATGGAACATTTATCAAAATTTTATTTTGATCTTCAATATTTCATTTACATTCATGTTTCTATATGAACTTGACCCCTTTAAATGTTTAATTGGTTAATAGATTTTAAAAATTGAATTTTTTCTTGAAAAAATCACTAATAGTAACCTATTAATCAATGTAAACTACATACCTAAGTTATGTTTTTTGGCCTAGTCCGTTCTTTTTCTGCCATTGTATTTGATTTATAAATTGATATTCCATAATTATTGAAAATATGGCCATGAAAAATAACTTCCTAAACATATAATTCACACATTATAAATTTCTCATATAACTCTTTTCCTTTAAGAGTCTCATGAAATATTAATTTATGACTCTTATTCAATTCATAACTTTTGGAGTATACAATGATTTCATCAATAAATAACCTAAAAACATTTATCAAGATATCCATTGAACTCTCTATTTACTAAATCAATAAAAATATAGGATAAATTATTTAATCTAAAGGGAATTAATATAAAATCATAATTTCCATACCTTATAAGAAATACTATCTTTATAATATCTTCCTTCATTGAAATTTATGATACTCAGAAGGAATGTGAATCTTTAAAAAATTCTAGTCTCATTGAAGTTGAACAAACATGCCATCAATATGAAGTAGAGGACACTTTCTTATCATAGTAATGAGATTGATTTACTTATAATCAATGCACTACCAAATAGTCTGATCCTTTATTTTCACAAATATAACCTAAGATTTCCAAGTAGAAACACTTGTGTAATAACCCCAACCCTAGTAGCCCGAAGTCAGTGATTTACTTTATTTCATTATCATATGATATAATGAATTTTATCCCAAAGGATTGAATAGTTTTGTGGTTTTGGAATACTAGATAAATACTTGAATCTTAAATTACATTTCAAAACATAAAATTAAATATATAAATTCCTTTGAATACACCATTAATTTTCTATCTTATCCCAGCATATCAATAATAATAAAATTCTTAGAAACCTGGTGAAAAATAAAACAAAAAAAAGAAGTGATCTTAAATTATCAGTAATGGTTATGTGTAGTTGAAACTATGATAAATAAGAATAATCAAATATAGGAAGTTAAATAACTATAACACATTCAATTTAATAAATAAATTGAGTGTAATATGGTCGAAATAAGAGATAATCAAATAATTGCATAGAAATAATCACATAACCTAGAAAACATAACCATAAATATAATACTAATCATGTATATAAATAAATAACATATTAATGATGGAATGTATATTTTGGGAAATACAAAATATACTATAGAGGATTCTTACAAAGAATTTAATACCATCAAGTCTTCATGAAAAAAATCTTATAAATTGTTAAGGCCTTAATCAAAACCCTCTCTAGTTTGCCTCATGAGACTTATCGATGCATCAAGAGGCAATAGAGGTCCTCTCCCATCACTTATAGATTCCAATAAATTACTCATATTAAATGGGTTTAACTTAATAAAAGAATAAATCTTTTAAACTATCATACAAAATTTAAATAACTTTCCCTATAAAGTAAACATAAATGCAGAATATAAAAAGAAATATGGTGAATAATATCAAAATATTAAAAAAAAATCAATAAAAATTTAATAAAATGTGGAATATGGTATCATAAGTGACCAAACTCAATGAAAAACAATATTCAACAAAGGATTTCATCATAGATTAAAATAATTTATAAATATCATTGAAAACGTATTGAGGAAAATACCCTTTTCACTTTGAAAATCATTAATTTTTAAAACACTATGAAATTATAAAAGAAAAAATCTTCTTTGAAATTAACCATTAAAATTTGTAAAGGATGATTAAAAATATTAAGGTGACATGAAATTGTAAAATCTCATTCATTCTATATATATAAAAAACATTTTTTTAAATGAATTTTAAAAAAGATTTATAAAATAAATTCCCTTACAAATAGCATATAATTGAAGTAAGAATCAATAAAATGAATTGATTATGTATATTTAAAGTAAATACAAATAAAACAAGTGTAAATATGTAAAAAACATTTTTTTAAATGAATTTTAAAAAAGATTTATAAAATAAATTCCCTTACAAATAGCATATAATTGAAGTAAGAATCAATAAAATGAATTGATTATGTATATTTAAAGTAAATACAAATAAAACAAGTGTAAATATGACATAATATAACCAAAATTCATTTCTAACATAATTTTAGCTTGATATAATAAATAACTAGAAGTTTAACCTAATGAACGAAAATTGAGTTAAGAAATCACATACCAATTTGTAATCAGTCAAATCATATTCACAATAAAAGTAATAATTATCAAATGAAATATTTATTATCATGAGTATATTTATATTAATGATAAGATATATAAAATTTCACTACATACAGTGCATAAAATAAATAAGTAGTTAATAAGGCATAAATCTCATAGAAGTAAAAGTAAGACAAGAACACCTTTACCTTACGGTTCCCTTTAGTGTATAATTACATAAACTCATGTATAATGGTTTAAATAAGGTTATAAATTATTTAAATAACTATATTAATATTTATAACACCTTATATAATCCGTCTATAACATCTTACCACCATTTTATTAATAATAATACATCATTTTCATTGTTTTGGATGTGTTTTTTTAGTTTCATAGTCGATTCATTACATAAAATTATGGATTTTCTTGTAAAATTGAATTAAAAATACTAAATTGAAATGAAATGGAATTAATTAACTTCTATGATTTTAGATGGTACCATTTATAAAATTTTTCTCATACATTAGGATGATTCATTTTATAAAATGTTAATGATAAATGTTTAGTTTATTTTTGGTGGTTTTTTCCAAACATCAAAAACTAGTTTCTCTTTATTTAATAATACACCTATATATTATTTACAGAAAAAGAAATAAGTTATAATATTATTATTAAAATATTATTTATCCAAAATAATTTTTTATGACTATCCGTGAAGGTGGTAATGTAAAACAAACAAAATCATTATTCATAAAGGTGATTAATAGACATAATGTGTAAAATTGTTTCATTTCTTTGAATAAGAGGTGGTAATAAAATGAATAGATATGAGATATTCCATTAGAAATATAAAATTATAGTATTTAAATTATTCTGTATTTATCATTCGACAATGGATGAAGGATGTGACAAGAAATTAGAAAAAGAAAATAAATTGAGAGAGGTGCTTTGAGAAAATTACCTCTTGGATATCACCTCCTTAAAGGGCCCCATGAGCATCTTGAATTTTTTGTTTTGGTGATACCATAAGAAATTAGATGTGAGGAGAGTGAATTAGAGAGGTTTTGGAAGGTATTTTAGTAGCTTTATGGCTTGTGAGGATAAATGGGGTGGTATTTAAACCTGAGGAGGAGTGGTTTTAAGTGATTAAATAATTATTATTTTACAATTAAAGCCAACTATATTGTGGTGGAATTAATTTACAAGAATTTGGATGGTAATTAATGTTTTAAATAATTTTTATGGTTGAATTAAACCTAAAAAAACCATTAAATTTTGTTGTTTTTCGGTATTTTAATTATTTACCTTTTAACATCATCAATCCCATTAATTTACCTACACTGTGGTAAATCTTTCTTTTTAACATGGTAAATTTTTTATGCCTAAAAATGAAAATGAATTTAAAAAATAATATTTAACATAAAATTAAAAACATGGATTCCATTTTATCAAATTCAATTAACATAATTGAAAAAATCATATTTAAAATTAATCTCGTGGACGGAATGAGATTTCAGGATTTTAAGGTGAAAATGTTCAAATGTTTAAAGAGTTTTTATATCTAAAAATAATAATAAAAAGATTAAAATGACCTGAATATGAATAATAGATTTATAATTGATCTAATTTTAATTTTAAATAAATTAAAATTAAAATTTATCCTTTTAAATTATTTATAAAAAATTCAGTTTTTCAATTAAAATTCATTATTTTTTAGTATTCATATAAAAATGAAACTTCTCATGAAAATACAAAATATTAACAATAAGAAAATTCTTATATTATGATTAAAAAAATGAATATTATTTTTTAAAATTAAATTTATTAACGTGTCAAAATTTAGTTTTAAAACATGTGCGCCAATAAAAGGAAACAAAATTGTGTTTTGGAAAAATATGGGGTTTTGTACTTAAAACTGAATTTATTTCTTATAATAAGAGAATAAAACTCATTATATGAATTAGAAAACATTTTATTTACTATTAAAAATATAAATTTCATTATGTTATATAATTAATAGTAATTAATTTAATTTATTAAGATATAATGCCATTTTGGGCATAAAAATAATTTTTTTAATAAAAACACATCCTTTATATTCAATTGGTTATTATTTTAATTTTTATTTAATTGGTAACAAATTAATTCACTTCATAAAAATTTTTCAACTATATTTTTATAATTTACTTTTTTATCATTCATTTCCACCATTCTAATGACTAGTTGATAAATATCTTAATTAAATAATAATTTTTAATCATTTTTTGAAGTTCAGTGTTCTGTGTAACATAAGATATCGAAGATATTAAATTAAAAAAGAGACATACCATTAAATCATGGGGTATTACATTCTACCATATTTCAATAAATTTCTTCTTTATAATTTGAAATTGCACTATGAAAATCAAAGGTTGATACCTGAAAATTCCTTTGTGGGAAACCCACATAGTAAATGGGGTTTATTAAACATCATCTTAATAGGAGGTAAAGGGAAATGAGAAGGTCACCACAAAGTTATAATTTCAAATAGGATAACATTAGTAGAAAGTGAAAAGTGGGAAATGTATGAGAAATATAACAAGAATTTTATGATGGAGAGTGATAGAAAAAATGGTCATTATATAGTTAACCTTCACAAAAATACAAATTTGTGATGGGTAAAAAGGCCATTTATTTATCAACATGAAATTTAAATAGATAAAATTTTCGTTCCAAAATCCTTTTCCTAGTTTTGAGTGATTATTTTACTATACATATAAAATATTGAGAATGTAAACTTGATTTATTTCCATTTCATAAGCATTATATCATCCGTAAGTTGTGATTTAACCTATCCCCTCTTCATTTCTTATACCAAGATATGGATATTAAATATTTTCTTCATGCATGAAGTAATTTTTATGAATTCTATTATCCATTATTAATTCCTTAGACCTATAAATATTTACTGAAACCAAAATAGATAGCACATGATATTAACACACATTAATATCCAATGTTCAACTTAATCCATTCCATATGTAGTTAATATTAATACTCATCCAAAATATATCTATACAAATTAAAATTCAAAAAAATAGAAGTATGGTCACTAAATTTAAAAAATCAAATTAACATTATATTCCCCAAAGAATATAATTTATCTCTTATTTTCACTTTTGAAATATATGTATATCTTGATCAGCATAAAACAATATTTAATACATGCCTACTTCAGAATCCATAATGAAGAATTACTACAGTAAAATACTTATATATTTCAGGATTTTTATAACTATAATATCATTGAAAAAATAATTTTACGACATAATTATTGAATCCAGAAAACCCAAATACGTTAATTATTATACTTTGACTATAGTAAAGGTGTAAGCTTGAACTATACCCATTTTTTTTATTTTTAAGTATATTAATTTGACTCTTGAGGAATTCATTTGTGTAGCGCCTTATATTATTACAATAGAAACATTACACATTGGAAAATTCATTATTTTCATTGAAATCACGAGCATGGTGGCCTTTTTTCTCACACGCGAAACAGAATAATTTTTCTCTTAAGCATGTACCTTTGTGTTTCCTTCCATAAGTGTCCCAAGTTGGAAAATAATTATTTCACTTATTCTATTTATATAACTCTTACTCCACCCTTCTCCTCTTCTCTTGATTCTCTTCGATGTCATAATACTTTGAGAATTCTTTCTCTGTCTTGATAGCACATGATATTATATCCTCATATGATTAGAATGTTTGGAAGACTAGTGAATTTTTAAGAACAGGTTTAATCAAATCAAATAAATGTCCAATCTTAATTTTTGGATTTCTTACTTAGTCCATAACATTCGTTTATAATCTTGTGAAATTGGATTCATACTTATCTATATTCTCATCCTTTTTTTTTCTTTGACTCAAGAATTGTCTCTCCATATCTACTTGTTATTCGCAAGGAATATATTTTTCAAACAATATTTCCTTAGAATTATTTTATTCCATGTTAGTTATTTCCACTTCATCCTTATTTTTTTGAATCAATGAACACCATTCATTAACATCCCCTGAGAGACAATAAACTTCCCTGAAAACCTTCTCCCTTTCATCACTTCCTAATGTGTGATTTTTCTTTCTGATGAACATATTCGTTACTAAACTATAAATGGATTAATAGTTTCAGTGAATAATATAGTTAATTAAGTTATATAACATTGTAACACCACATTTTGGATCATTTCAGTCCATATGGGTGAGGTTATTATTCATAACTTGAGTCTGTTTTCCTAATATAGTAATAATTTGTTTAGCTCTAGCTGCTGCTATGGCTTCATTATCATGCCCAAGAGGTAAATCCCTACATGGATTATATGCATTGATAAAGTAAATTATTGAGTTGATTTATAGATCTTATAGTTTTAACCTTAATTAACCAGTTTTACCCATTTCTTTTGTGATAAACCATAACTATGGTTAATATTATTTTTAACTAAAATTTAAATTGAAATATTTACCAAATTTTATCCTAATTATTATAAATTTAAAATCCATTTATTATAATTAAAATTCAATAATGGGAAGAAATTTATTTTAAAGTAAGAATGCAAAACACATCAAAAATAATTTTTAAAAAAATACACTTTTAAACATAAAAATTATTTTACACCAAAAGAAAGAATAATTTTGATTATTAGGGGTGAAATTAGATTATTTTTAATAAAAATAGACTTATGTGACTTCAAATAAAATCTGAAATATAATTTAAATTTTTAATTAAATGAAAATAAATTAAAATTTTTGTAACCTTGACCTTAGTATACCAGAGCTGGTGGTTACTTTATTAAATCAGTACTATATATGAGTGCTCATATCAAGATGGATAAAATTGTTTATTAGTATTGTAAAAATAGATAAATGATTTCAGTTCAAATTAAAATTTAAACTTAAAATACAACATGGTATTTTCATTGAGAAAATTATTATACCCTCTTGTATATCCTTACATATCAATCATTGTACACTTCCTAGAATTTGGATGAAAAGGAAAAAATAAGAGGGTGTGATCAAAATCTAATTATGGGAATATGTATATTAAAAGCTATCATAGAATAAATAAGACATGAATATTATTTTAGGAATAAATAATGATCAAATAATTACATATAAATAATTACGTTATCTTGATACATATCCATGGATAACATTTATATTTGAATAATCATTGAGATATCAATAACTAATTTCATAATTGTTGAATATATAATGTCATACATCTTAAACTTATCATCGAGGAATCATTCTAGTGAATCATAAATAAATTGGTAAGGAATATGAAAAATACCCAACCTATTTTTTGTCATGACACCTATTGATTCATCATGGGGCTATGTTATTTTGAGGCCCACCTATAACTTAATTAGTGAAATGTATGCATCATATGAATAAACAATACAACTTAATTATGATTCCTTAATAATAAATAACTATCCATATTGGAAGAACTCGCATACAAAATGTCAATATATTACCCAGAAAAAATGATCATAATAAATCGATATAAATATATTGGATGGTATTTTTAGAGTATATTATCAGTAAATCATAATATTCATGAAAGGATGATATCATAAATGAAAACATTTTATGATATTACTAGAAGATTTCTTGAAGAAAATACCCTTTTAATTCTTAAACAACATATTTAATATATATAAAGTTTCAAAATATTATGACAAATATTTTCTTTAGAAATAACCATGGAAACATTTTTGTAAATATTAAATGTAAATAGTATTCATGAAAGTAGGAAAAAACGTTCATACATGGTATATTAAAACAAATATTCCATTCAAACCTTAAAAAAAGTGCCTCGTTTAGAAAAAAGATGATTCCTTTTAACTTTTTTATAAAAATTAAAACATGGATAAAAATGAATTTAATAAATAATTAGAGAATAGTAAAAAAGCTCTTGAAAAAATTTTAAAAAAAATATGGACATGGAAGAAGAATATTCCTGACCGAATAGAAAAATAAGGTCAATTTTCATTAAAATAATTATTTCATAATTTTTTGTACATAGAGAGAGGAAAATAAAAGGGAAAATTGAAAATTATAGAAATAAGCATTATATAAGAAAATATATTAGGATTAATATATAATTACCCAAATGGAAACTTAAACATATACAATCTTTCATAATGATAATATTATAAAATAAACTGTTACTATAGATCTGGATTTCATTGTAGGTGATTTTAAACTATTGGGAAATAAATTAAAATTTAAATTAATTTTATACTATAACCATATAAATATTTATAATATCATATATAATCCACTTAAAATATTTCATCACTTATTTATTAATAATTATTTACTAAAATCATTATTTTTGAGTGTTAACTATTTCATTTTTCATACAAGTTTCAGTTCTGTAGTTTTTTTCATTACATATTTATCCTGGTTACATAATATAAATTTTTTTAATAATGATATAAATATCATATATGTTAATTATATACATATTTATAACCATCTATGAAAGGAGATCCTGAAAAATGAATCACATCACTTTGTAGAGGTGCTAGGTCACATGTATGCACGAGCGACATTATTATTTTTAAAGAGTAGAAGAGAAATATGGTTGGGGATATATAATATTTAAAAAATAATAATTATGTAATAAATTATTTATAAATTCATTAGTTAAATATTAATAACCATCCATATAAAGAGGTGATGGAATAATGAATTACACCACTACGTGGAGATGGTAGACCATACATACACCCGAGCGTTGTTTTGTTTTTCTGTAAGATGGAAAATATTTGGAAAATGGTTGTTCCATAATCATAATAACATCTAATTATATTTGTGAAACTGAATTAATTATTATAGTATGGGTGAAATATATTTATATGAATTATAAGAATAAATAATATTAAAACAATCGGTAAAGATGATTATATTTTCTTTGAGAGAACTCTTTTGGCTTATTCTGTAAGTCTTAGAAGATTGATCTCAGGGGAAGACTAAGAGATCTAGGATGAGGTGAATAAATAATGGATGGTATTATGTAAGGTATTTTTTGATCCATATGGCTCATATTTTTTGTATAATGGAGGAGACGAGGTGCCCTTTTATAAGTGAGGGAGAAAACATAAATGGAATTACTTAAAATATTTAAATATAAATAATGTGTTTCGAAAGTATAACGATTCAAAATTAATAGCGATTTCAAGGAAGATAATATAAGGTCAAGGTATCTTATGAAAATATTAATTAGTTACTTTTATGTGGTATTTTTAATGGTTATTCCCTGGTAAAATAGTTTTAACCTTTACTATGGTAACAATTTTTTAGTCTATTTACTATTCATTATGAAAAAAATTAAGTTCAACTTATTAAATAATATTAATTATTTTGATTCAAAATATGAAATCATTTTTTTATGATTAAATTTTTATAAAGGGTACAAATTAATTTTAAAATAAGTGTGCAAAACATAATTGAATCCATTTTTAGAAAAATTATTATTTTAAGTATAAATGAATTTACTGAAAAATAAAATATAATGTTTTTTATAGTGGAATTAATTATATTTTGTTAAATAAACAGAGAAATACTTTTATTTCAAACCAATCAAAAAAACAAAACCTTTTTTATAAATTTTCAAGAGAAAATAAATAAAAATCATTTTTATTTAAACAAAAATATTAATCAGATTTCCAAATTTTAAGCGTATATTTGAAGTTAAACATTATATTTTTATTTACATAATTAAAATTATATATTGTATATTTTTTCTAAATTTTTTTCCCTTTTTACCTTAAAAACAAGTATTTTGAAAAATATTTAAAACTCATCCTAAGATAATTTTAATATTTTTAATTCAAAAATGGAATTATTATTTTTTCAAATAAAATTTATAAAATTAGATAATTTATGTTTTATTCAAATTTTTAAATAAAGTTATAAGCATTATACTAGTATTTGTTTAGGAAATAATTATTACTTACTATAATTAAATATCTAGTGTTACATTCTTACCTCTTTTAAAAATGTCATCCTAGAAATTTATAGAATATGACCTCATGAATAGATGTGGGTCTTTCTTCATCATGCATTACTACAAAACCGACCTTTAACAATGTTGGTATTTATCCATGCGACAAAAAAACACTTATAAATGGCATATTTATCAGCGCTGATAAATTTAACCTTTTATCAGGGATTTTTTTTGCACTGATAAATGGAACCTTTATTAGTGATTTATTTTTAGCACTGATAAATAATATCATTTATCAGCACTTTATTTTTATCATTGATAAAGGTTAATATTTATCGATGATTTATTATTAGCACTTATAAATATTTATTTAATCAACATTGATAAAGGTCTAAATAAAATAAATGAAATACTGAAATAAATAAAAAATAAAAAATGAGTTTATTAAAAAATAATAAATATTTTATTAATTAAATAATTATTAATGAAATTAAATAAAATAATTATACATTATAAACTACTAAAATTTTATTAATTAGATAATTATTATAATTAATTTTATTAAATTGTACATAATAAATATAGACATATATATTAATATATATAAATACGATTATATATTGAAGAATATTTATGCGCTTTACATTAAATAGTCATATATTTATTGAATAATGATTTATAATTAAAAATTAATATGAATTAAAAATATTGACTAATTACATAGTACTCGACATATATTTGAATGTCGTTTGATTTTTCAATTTAACATAGAAAAAATATGTGTTACATTTTTTGCCATATATGTAATTAATGGATTTTTATATACAATGCACACACATAAAACTTATCCATTTTTTCAATATTGTTAAACTATAATTATTCTTAATTTATTCATTTTCACTCATTTTTAACGTATATGCATGCAATTAAAATTAGATATTCATTAATAATGTTAAAAAAACATTTGTAAAAAAACATTTATAAATAAATATATTAATAAATATACATTTTCTATATTTATACAATTATATATTTATAATTATAAAAAATAAATATTTTTTAAAAAGTATAAATATAATTATAAATAAATAATTTTATATATTTCAATAATTATTAAATTTATAATAAATTTACCTAAATAATGAATATATTTACTATATTTATTTTTATATATATTTATTTAATATATATTTGTATAATTATATAAATATATATAATTATATAAATAATAGTTTTAAAAAATACTTCTACGATTATAAATAAATAATTATAAAATTAAAATAAATATACTTTAAAAGCTATATATTAAATATATTTATATTTATATATATTTATTATGTACATATAAATATCTATAATTTTTTTATTTATAATTATAATTATAAATAATTTAATAATTCTTAAGTAATAAGTGCTAATAAAAGAATCTTTTTCAGCACTTTTCAATCACTGATAAAAACAAGGTTTTATTAGCGCTAACAAAGTGCTGATAAAAAAAAATTATTTACACTATAAGTTTAGTGCTAATAAAGACCTACCTTTTTCAGAACTTTTTTATAAGCAATGATAAACGTGTCTCGATCTGATTAAAAAATCCTATTTGTTTGCAAACCCGTCATGATATCTGAAACATTCCGTAGAAGCCACCTACTACCGACACTCCTCCTCTATGAATCAAAGATCGAATCAACCACTTGACTTCCTAAAGTTGCTCGAACATCTCGTGCGACATCTGGTGTTCGATTGTAAATAAGGTTTTCGAAGAGGGTCTCATATATTCTTAAACCTAGCGAGGTAGTCATTACGATTTTTGTTATATATTTTTGGTTTTGTTATTTGATTTTTTCTTCGAAAATTTTGTTATTTATAGTCTCGTGATTGTATACTAGCAAGGTAGGCCTTACGATTTTCTCAATATTCCATTTTGATTCAACGGTTGATCGCTCATGGAGAGTTTATTATTTCAGTACTTGATGGTGACAAATGGAGTCAGATGGAGTTTCTTTGGTTGTTTTATTTTGTTTAGATTTACCAAATTGATCACAAAAAATTATCAAACATATTTTTCAATATTTACTTAATCAATATATTCCATACATGAGAAATTTTAGAAATTGAAATTGGGGATTTTGTGTTTGAGGGAGTTGAAGGTAGGTTAAGGGATTTATTTTATATTATACCACTTCATATCTTCTTTTTTCTACTCATATTGGTTGGTGTGATAATCCATTATATCAATTCATCAAGGAAGTTTTTATTTATATTTTATTTCTAATTGTTTTGTTTATTTTTTGGGCCAAATTATTCTCACTGTGTGGTTTTTCATGACCTGGTGCTTATTGCCAGCCTGAGGGGGATCGAGAATGTCCCTTAGAAACTATCATGATATAGATTGTCATTCCACCAACAAAATTTGAAAATTTTATTTAATTTTAAATGGGTGTCAACATGGGCCTTCAATTTTCCTTTTTAAATATATAAAACACTTCCCTCCCAGACTTTTATTGGGAATTAAATATCCCATAAATTCCACGAATCACCCATAAACGGAGGAAAATTTCAACTCAATAATACTAAACATTTAAAAATTGGTCATTATAAATGTAGAAAATTATTATCATCATTCATCTCTTGAACCTATAAATATTATGTCATCCACATAGATAAACACTTTCAATCTATCAATAATATTATTTCTTATGTAATGATTATGATCAATTCCTCATTTTTATATTAAAGTTTAATTAATAATTCATCTAACATTTAATGAAAAGATCTTAGTTCTTGTTTCAATTCATTCATCGCCTTTGTCAATTTTCCAAAATTATTCTCATGTTAAATAATTAGAAAAATATATATTTGTTTGATGTAATTCAAATTCGTGTAATCCATTAGTAAATGCTAATTTTACATCCAGTTGAAGTACCTTGAATTCCTTTGCTATGGGTCGGTGTGGTGATATGACATCACAAGAGTCTTGAGATATTTTCAAAAATTTATATACCATTAATTTTGAATGTAATAATTCATTAGGTTTCTACATCACTTGTTCCAATACATTTTTATATCTTCTTGTTGATTGAATGAGAGTTTATTATTATAGTTTATAATATTTGAGTTCCATATTTGTCCTTAATTTCCAATATTATATTTTCATTTGTTTAGGGTATTTGAGAAATAATTTATGTGGAGTAATTATTTTCATAAAATAAATGATCCATTTTCTTCAATATAATGAAATTATTTGAAACAAACAAATGTTGAGTTTATCTTATTATAATTTTTTATAACTTTGAATTTTTAATTAATATATTATGTTTATTTATTTATATATTGTATAAAATTAATATTTTATGAACTTAATAGGATGTATATGAACTAAAAATGGAGGTACACTAATCATTTGACAAACTAATATGAATATAGAGTTAAAAAGTTCATCAAGTTCTCAAGAGAGCATGCAGACGACCCTTTAGAAATCCTATATCCGTGTTTACAATGTTTTTATTCAAGACAAATTAGTCTGGAAGAGTTGGAAAAATATTGATGTACATTTGGATCCATTGATAAATGGATCCAAAAGAAGTTTTTTTTGTGCGTCACTCACAAAGCTAATAAATAAACTAAATATTCTCCGTGCACTTCACTACTGTTAGTAAAATCCCACTTAGTAAAGAATTTAACATAAAATTCCTACCCAACATCCCAATGATTATCTCATCCCACACATATAGAGAGTAAAATTAATTCTATTCTTGAATATAGAGAGAAAATGTTATAAAATAAGCTAATTCATAGGGTAAAGGATTTGTGGAAAAAACAAATGATTGAAGAAGCATCATGAGAATCAGAAAATGATATGAAGGAAAAAATATCCCCACTTGTTTAAATAATGAATAAAATTATGAGGAAGGGAATAAAATGTGAACACAGAGTGGTGATATGATAGAGATGTTGGTGAGCATGTGTGGGATGAGAGCATCATGGGGATGATAGATAGAATGTTTAGGTCAGTTACAATGTTAAGCGGTAGTTAATGAAAATAAATGAAGTGCACATAGAATCCTTAGTTTTATTATTATCTTTGTGAGTGATGCACAAAAAATCTTTATTTTGGATCCATTGACCAGTGGATCCAAATAGATATTAATATCCTTAATATTCTCGTGGTTTCATGACATCCATATAGTCTTCTAAACTGTAATGAAGTGAAATGAGAATACTGAGTTTTGTTATGAACATATATTTGGACCAAAGAAACCCTTTAGAAAGATGTAAACGTAATGTTATGATATACTTTTTCTATTTTACTAAAAAATTATATAATGAAATGTTGATTTAATCTTCACTATTCCTTGTAGAGTTCATTTATTTTAAAATATTTCTGTCTATGTGTTATGCCTTTGTAGGATTAGAAACAACGCTGTATCTGCTCAATCACAGGGGTAATCATGATGTTTTCATAGTAAAATCATTATCCACCGAATTAGTTTATTGTTTCATATTTATGTTTAATTTATTAATTTTTAGTATTAGTCACACAATAATTGTTTTCTTATATTGGTGGATTCTTTTTTTCTAGTTGGGTTGTCAGGTCTTACATTCATTCTTTTTCCCCTTAAAACATTTTCACCCCTATAGTGATGCATTTATCACTTTCTTTCAAATTACCTCTACCACCTTTGCATGAAGAGAAACAACACCACCTCATCTCAATCATAGAGGAAATCTTGTTGTTTGCATATTAAAATAATTTTCCATAAAATTAATGTACTTTTCATATTTATGTTTAATTTATTTATTTTTAGTACTACTCACATAATAATTGTTTTCTTATACAGGTGGATTTTTTTTTATTTGGGGTGCTCTTTCTGACTTTCATACTTCTTCTACCTTAAAACATTTTTACCCCTACCGTGGTCCATTTATAATTTTTTTTCAAATTAACTCCCATACATTTGTAGGAATAGAAACACCACTGCCTCTTCTCAATTATAGAGGCAATATTGATGTTTGCACTATAAAATCATTGTCAATAAAATTAATGTATTGTTTCATATTTTTGTTTAATTTAATTCTTTTTAATATTACAAAAATAATTATTGTTTTCTAATATAGGTGGATTCTTTTATTGGAGTTAGGGTTACTTGTACAACTTTCATGCTTATTCTCCCTAAAAAATGTTCACCCCTACAGTGTTGATATTTATCAATTTTCTTCAAGTTCTCCCCACTGCTCAATCACAGAGGTAATATTGATATTTGAACATTAAAATCACTTTACATAGAAATAATGTATTATTTAATATTTGAGTTTAATTTATTTCTTTTTAATATTACTTATAATAATTTTTTCTTTTATAGGTGGTTTTTTTTTGAGTTTATGTGGTTTTTTCAAAGCTGCTCATGTAGTGCTGGAAGTTCGACAAAGAATGTCAATGAAAATTGTGGTATCATTGATAATTAGGATTGTTTTGAGAATTTGGGACATGTTAGAATAATCCACACCTCAATACGACACACGATGTTACTAATATAAATTCATGTACTTATTTATATTTTAAATTGACATTAATTTTTGTAAAAAAGCCAACTAAATCAATGTGTTCATTATCTGTGTAAAATCAAAATTTGAATTAAAAAATTTTCAATCACTGAAAACTGAGAAAATGTGCTCTAATTTTCATGATAACATAGGTCATCTATTCCTAAATGTGTAAGAGTTAGTCTCCCATAAAACTGATACATGATGTGATCTATATGATTGAAAGTTCATATTTGACGTTTTAAATGACATTTTTGTAGAAAATACAAGTTACATAAAAAACACTAAGAAAACTCATTCATGATTTTTTGATACTTTATAAAAACTATCCATGAGTGATTTGGAATCTGTAGGAATCGAACACACCTCAACTAGATGCATAGTGTGACAGGTATGACTCTAAGTGTGTATTTATTTAAAATTGACAACAATTTTAGTAAAAAAAAACTGAACTACTAAAAATGTAACAAACAAATTGATATTGTTTTAATACTTTAAAAAAATGAACCATGAGTTATTTGAGATGTCCATGAATTAGCCACACCCATATCTGACAGACGGTGTGACCGATATGATTCCAAGTGCTTATTTTTATTTAAAACTAAAATCAATTTTAGTAAAAAGGAAAAATTACCTACTCAAAACCAAGAAACCCCATTAAAATTATTTAAATACATTAAGAAAATGAACCATAAGTCTTTTTTGATGTGTAGGAATCAATTATACCTCAATCTGAAACAAATGTGATCAGTATGAGTCAAAGTGCATGTTCTAATTTTAAAATGACATTTTAGTAAAAAAGACAAGTGACATACTCAAAACCAATAAAACACATTCAAATTGTTTATATACTTTATGAAAATGATCCATAAGTCATTTGGCTATAGGAATTAGCCATACCTCAATACGATGCATTGTCTGACTGGTCTGACTCAAAGGGTGTCTTTTAATTTAAAATTTCAATCAATTTTATCAAAATGGAATAATATTCTACACAACACCATACAAACACATTCTTAATATTTTAATACTTTAGGATAATGATCCATAAGTTATTTTTGATGTGTAGGATTTAGATTCACCTCAATCCGATACACGATGTTCCCAGTATGGCTCAAAGTGTTCATTATTAGTAAAAAACTGACATTTTAGAACAAAAATTAGCACTCACTAAAAACCAATAAAATGTGATCATATTTTCATGATAATTATGGATAATGATACATTAGTAATCTATTATGTTCATGAATATGTTTCACATCAAAACGATACACGATGTGATCAAAATGAGTCCAAATGGAATGTTTCCAGTTTAAAATGTCATTTTAGTAAAAAAGACAACTGATGTACTATAAATCTATAAAACACATTCATATTGTTCAGATAATTTAGGAGAATGATAAAAAAATAATTTGAGATGTGTTGGAATAATTTTCACCTTAATTTGAAGAATAATGTGATAGTATGACTCTAAGTGCATAATTTTATTTAAAATTGACATGAATTTTAGTAAAATGAACACTTTCTCTTAATTTATTTCTTCATATTTATAATAACTTAAGAATTTTTTTCTTGTACAGGTGCATTATTTTTTTCTAGTAGGGGTGGTTTTTTTGGAAATACCATGAGTCTGTTCAGAATTAAATGATAGAGGAACATTGATGTTTGTAATGTGGGTAATATTTTTTATATATGTAATTGTATGAGACAATGGTTGAAATGTGTATAATATAGTGTTTTGTTCTTGTGTTTATGTTTTAAATTTCATCTAATTTAAATCTTATACTGGGAATTATTTTTGAGGATATTTGGTTTGTTTCTAGTGATGCTGTGTGCTGTAACATCACACTATAGTGTGTCCCTTTATCATCACTTTTAAAAGCACTGATAGGGGCCATATTTATCAAGATTGATAAAGGTATACTTTATCATCACTCATATAAGCACTGATAAAGGTCCATTTTAGTAGTTCTAAATAAAAACAGATAAATGGTTACATTAGCAGCACTGAAATAAAGCATTGATAAAGATCCCATTTATTAAATCTTTATTTAGTGCCAATAAAGTACCCCTTTATCGTCACTTTTTCAATGATAAAAAAGACCGGGGCTTTTAACCTCTCTCATGTAGCAAACACTTTCCAAGCACTGATAAAGGCCATTTCTGGTGCTGTTTAAGGCCGGTTTTGTAGTAGTAATAATTTCCTCAGGTACCCATGTCACATCTTCTATATTTTTTTTGAAATTCCTTTACCAATCAAGTCATCTGATTCCAATACACATATTATATATTGTCAATAATATAGATATTCTCTTCATAATAAGATAATTTTTCCTTGATTCCATTTCCTCATGAGTGATCACATGCATTGGTTCTAACATGTGCTTTCTTAATAAAGAGTTATGTATAAAATCATGAACTTTAGAGAGGATAGTTGGTATTTTCAAATGGTAAGCTACAACAACTATTCCTTTCATAATTTAAAAAGGAATGATATACAAGGAACTTAGTTTACACTTATTTAAAAAACATATATCTATTTTCATGGATATAACTTCAAGAAAACATGATCTCCCACTTGAAATTATCGATACTTTAATTATTTACATATCTCATTTTCCTGCTTTGATCTTTCTTAATATGATTTTGAGTTTTTGTCAGTTTTGATGATATCTCCTCTATGTGATCTAGACCTACAATATTACGTTCAATAAATTAAACCCAAAAACATTGTGTGAGACACTCTTTCTATAAAATTCTTCATATGTTGCTATTTTAATGATTCTATGGAAGCTTTTGTTATATAAAAATTCCACTAAAGGTAAATTCTAATCTCACATACCTTAAAATTTAATTAACCATGACCTATACATATAATATAATTTCAGAATAGTCCTTTCAAAGTACCCATCTGTTTAAGGATGATAGGCGGTTCTTAAATGTATTTTTGTCTCAAGAAAATTCTGAATACCTTTCCATCATTGTGATATAAAATTAAAATCATGGTCAGATACAATTGAAAGAGGTTTTAAATAAAGTATTACAACATTATTCATTTATAATCATAATTGTGTCTAGGGTGAAGAGCTTCCCTTATAGGGTGGAAATGTGAAGACTTGGTAAGGAAAAAATAACGAATCATATGGATTCATTTTTTCTAGGATTATTTGGAAATATAGTGAAAAAGTCCAAAGCAATATCATCTGATTTACACAAAGAAATAGGTATAGTTTTCATGACTCCTTTGGGATGTTATCTCCCAGCCTTTATATTTTTAAAACCAAGTATCTTTATATGTAGTCTATAATTTTCAATTTCATATTATCCCTCAAAAAAATGTTCCCTAAAATCCTGACACATATTTATGCTCATAGGGTGTATAAGGAAAATTGTTCCATGAGATTCATTTAATAATTAAATCTTCTGCTCAGATATGTATGAAACACAAAATATCTTTCTATATCTTATCACACCATTTACATAAATAGAATCTTTCAATCTCCAATCATTAATTGATTTAATTTTCATGTGTAAAAACTTGTCATTGATTTAGGAACTTTTTATATTTTCTAATAATGATGGTTAAATAATCATTTGGAAAAGGATTTGTGTTTAACCTTCTTTAATTATTCCAATATCCATCTATACTAAGTCCGAGAATAAAGAATCCTATTCAATCCTCATCTTAGTTAGAACTCCATGATGTTTCTTATTCAACACACCAACTACATTATTATCCTTCACATGGTGGAAATGTATTAAGAAATCATAATCCAAGAGTAATTTTTGCGATATTCTTTGGATCATTTTGAGATATTTTTTAAAAAATATTTATTTTAAACTTATTTGATCTGTATATTTCTTACATTTTTCAACATAGAGATAATGCCTCTATATATTCAAAGAAAAAATTAGGTCTCCAAACTCAAGATCCTGGGATGGATAATTATGTTCATGGATATTTAAATTCCTTGATGCATACACAATAGGTTTATTATTTAACATAACAATATATCCATTTTCTTTTTTTACAGTATCACTATATACTACAAATCCAAGCCCTCCCAATGGTAATGTTAACAATGGAACATTTATCAAAATTTTATTTTGATCTTCAATATTTCATTTACATTCATGTGTCCATATGAACTTGACCCCTTTAAATGTTTAATTGGTTAACAGATTTTAAAATTTGATTTTTTTATTGAAAAAATCACCAATAGTAACCTTTTAATCAATATAAACTACATACCTAAGTTATGTTTTTGGCCTAGTCCGTTCTTTTTCTGCCATTGTATTTGATTTATAAATTGATATCCCATAATTATTGAAAATATGGCCATGAAAAATAACTTCCTAAAGATATAATTCACACATTATAAATTTCTCATATAACTCTTTTCCTTTAAGAGTCTCATGAAATATTAATTTATGACTCTTATTCAATCCGAAAATTTTGGAGTATACAATGATATCATCAATAAATAACCTAAAAACATTTATCAAGATATCCATTGAATACTCTATTCACTAAATCAATAAAAATACAGGATAAATTATTTAATCTAAAGGGAATTAATATAAAATCATAATTTCCATACCTTATAAGAAATACCATCTTTATAATATATTCCATCATTGAACTTTATGATACTCAGAAGGAATGTGAATCTTTGAAAAATTCTAGGCTCATTGAAGTTGAACAAACATGCCATCAATATGAAGTATAGGACACTTTCTTATCATAGTATTGAGATTGATTTACTTATAATCAATGCACTACCAAATAGTCTGATCCTTTATTTTCACAAATATAACCTAAGATTTCCAAGCAGAAACACTTGTGTAATAACCCTAACCCTAGTAGCCCGAAGTCAGTGATTTACTTTATTTCATTATCATATGATACAATGAATTTTATCCCAAAGGATTGAATAGTTTTGTGGTTTTGGAATACTAGATAAATACTTGAATCTTAAATTACATTTCAAAACATAAAATTCAATATATAAATTCCTTTGAATACACCATTAATTTTCTATCTTATCCCAGCATATCAATAATAATAAAATTCTTAGAAACCTGGTGAAAAATAAAACATAAAAAAGAAGTGATCTCAAATTATCAGTAATGGTTATGTGTAGTTGAAACTATCATAAATAAGAATAATCAAATATAAAAAGTTAAATAACTATAACACATTTAATTTAATAAATAAATTTAGCGTAATATGGTCGAAATAAGAGATAATCAAATAATTCCATATAAAAAATCACATAACCTAGAAAACATAACCATAAATATAATACTAATCATGTATATAAATAAATAACATATTAATGATAGAATGTATATTTTGGGAAATACAAAACATACTATAGAGGAATCTTACTAAGAATTTAATACCATCAAGTCTTCATGAAAAAAATCTTATAATTTGTTAAGGCCTTAATCAAAACCCTGTCTAGTTTGCCTCATGAGACTTATTGATGCATCAAGAGGCCATAGAGGTCCTCGTCCATCACTTACAGATTCGAATAAATTCCTTAAATTAAATGGGCTGAACTTAATAAAAGCATAAATCTTTTAAACTAGCATACAAAATTTAAATAACTTTCCCTATAAAGTAAACATAAATGTAGAATATAAAAAGAAATATGGTGAATAATATCAAAATATTAAAAAAAATCAATAAACATTTAATAAAATGTAGAATATGGTATCATAAGTTACCAACCTCAAAGAACAACAATATTAAACAAATGATTTCAACATAGATTAAAATAATTTATAAATATCATTGAAAACTTATTGAGGAAAATACCCTTTTTACTTTGAAAATCATTAATTTTTAAAACACTATGAAATTATAAAAGAAAAAATATTCTTTGAAATTAACCATTAGAATTTTTAAAGGATGCTTAAAAATATTAAGGTGAAATGAAATTGTAAAATCTCATTCATTCTATATATGTAAAAAACATTTTTTTAAATGAATTTTAAAAAAGGATTTATAAAATAAAGTCCCTTACAAATAGCATATAATTGAAGTAATAATCAATAAAATGAATTGATTATGTGTATTTAAAGTAAATACAAATAAAACAAGTGTAAATGTGACATAATATAACCAAAATTCATTTCTAACATAATTTTAGCTTGATATAATAAATAAGTAGAATTTTAACCTAATGAACGGAAATTGAGTTAAGAAATCACATACCAATTTGTAATCAATCAGATCGTATTCGCAATAAAAGTAATAATATTCAAATGAAATATTTATTATCATGAGTATATTTATATTAATGATAAGATATATAAAATTTCACTACATACAGCGCATAAAATAAATAAGTATTTAATAAGGCATAAATCTCATAGAAGTAAAAGTGAGACAAGAACACCTTTACCTTACGGTTCCCTTTAGTGTATAATTACTTAAACTCATGTATAATGGTTTAAATAAGGTTATAAATTATTTAAATAAATATATTAATATTTATAACACCTTATATAATCCGTCTATAACATCTTACCACCATTTTATTAGTAATAATCCATTATTTTCATTGTTTTGGATGTGTTTTTTTAGTTTCATAGTCGATTCATTACATATAATTATGGATTTTCTTGTAAAATTGAATTAAAAATACTAAATTGAAATGAAATGGAATTAATTAACTTATATAATTTTAGATGGTACCATTTATAAAATTTTTCTCATACATTAGGATGATTCATTTTATAAAATGTTAATGATAAATGTTTAGTTTATTTTTGGCGCTTTTTCTAAACATCAAAAACTAGTTTCGCTTTATTTAATAATACACCTGTATATTATTTATAGAAAAAGAAATAAGTTAAAATATTATTATTAAAATATTATTTATCCAAAATAATTGTTTTATGACTATCCATGAAAGTGGTAATGTAAAACAAACAAAATCATTATTCATAGAGGCGATTAATAGACATAATGTGTAAAATTGCTTCATTTCATTGAATAAGAGGTGGTAATAAAATGAATAGATATGAGATATTCCATTAGAAATATAAAATTATAGTATTTACATTATTCTATATTTATCATTCGACAATGGATGAAGTATGTGACAAGAAATTAGAAAATGAAAATAAATTGAGAGAGGTGCTTTGAGAAAATTACCTCTTGGATATCACCTCCTTAAAGGGCCCCATGAGCATCTTGAATTTTTCATTTTGGTGATACCATAATAAATTAGATGTTAGGAGAGTGGATTAGAGAGGTTTTGGAAGATATTTTAGTAGCTTTATGGATTGTGAGGATAAATGGGGTGGTATTTAAACTTGAGGAGGAGTGGTTTTACGTGATTAAATAATGATTATTTTACAATTAAAGCCAACCATATTGTGGTGGAATTAATTTACAAGAATTTGGATGGTAATTAATGTTTTAAATAATTTTTATGGTTGAATTAAACCTAAAAAACCAACTAAATTTTGTTTTTATTCGGTATTTTAATTATTTACCTTTTAACATCAACAATCCCATTAATTTACCTATACTGTGGTAAATCTTTCTTTTTAACATGGTAAAATTTGTATGCCTAAAAATGAAAGTGAATTTAAAAAATAATATATAATATAAAATTAAAAATATGGATTCCATTTTATCAAATTCAATTAACATAATTGAAAAAATAATATTTAAAATTAATCTCGTGGACGGAATGAGATTTCAGGATTTTAAGGAGAAAATGTTCAAATGTATAAAGAGTTTTTATATCTAAAAAAATAATAATAAGATTAAAATGACCTGAATATGAATAATAGATTTATAATTGATCTAATTTTAATTTAAAATAAATTAAAATTAAAATTTATCCTTTTAAATTATTTATACAAAATTCATTTTTTCAATTAAAATTCATTATTTTTTAGTATTCATATAAAAATGAAACTTCTCATGAAAATACAAAATATTAACCATAAGAAAATTATTATATTATGATTTAAAAAATGAATATTATTTTTTAAAATTAAATTTATTAACGTGTCAAAATTTAGTTTTAAAACATGTGCGCCAATAAAAGGAAACAAAATTGTGTTTTGGAAAAATATAGGTTTTTGTACTTAAAACTGAATTTATTTCTTATAATAAGAGCATAAAACTCATTATATGAATTAGAAAACATTTTATTTACTATTAAAAATATAAATTTCATTATGTTATATAATTAATAGAAATTAATTTAATTTATTAATATATAATGTCATTTTGGGCATAAAAATATTTTTTTTATTAAAAACACATCCTTTATATTTAATTGGTTATTATTTTAATTTTTATTTAATTGGTAACAAATTAATTCACTTCATAAAAATGTTTCAACTATATTTTTATAATTTACTTTTTTATCATTCATTCCCACCATTCTAATGACTAGTTGATAAATATCTTAATTAAATAATAATTTTTAATTATTTTTTGAAGTTCAGTGTTATGTGTAACATAAGATATCGAAGATATTAAATTAAAAAAGAGACATACCATAAAATCATGGGGTATTACATTCTCCCATATTTCAATAAATTTCTTCTTTATAATTTGAAATTGCACTTTGAAAATCAAAGGTTGATACCTGAAAATTCCTTTGTGGGAAACCCACATAGTAAACGGGGCTTATAAAACATCATCTTAATAAGAGGTAAAGGGAAATGAGAAGGTCACCACAAAGTTATAATTTCAAATAGGATAACATTAGTAGAAAGTGAAAAGCAGGAAATGTATGAGAAATATAACAAGAATTTTATGATGGAGAGTGATAGAAAAAATGGTCATTATATAGTTAACCTTCACAAAAATACAAATTTGCGATGGGTAAAAAGGCCATTTATTAATCAACAGGAAATTTAAATAGATAAAATTTTAGTTCTAAAATCCTTTTCCTAGTGTTGAGTGATTATTTTACTATACATATAAAATCTTGAGAATGTAAACTTGACTTATTTCCATTTCATAAGCATTATATCATCCGTAAGTTGTGATTTAACCTATCCCCTCTTCATTTATTATACCAAGAGATGGATATTAAATATTTTCTTCATGCATGAATTAATTTTTCTGAATGCTATTATCCATAATTAATTCTTTAGACCTCTAAATATTTACTGAAACAAAAATAGATAGCACATGATATTAACACACATTAATATCAAATGTTCAACTTAATCCATTCCATATGTAGTTAATATTAATACTCATCCAAAATATATCTATACAAATTAAAATTCGAAAAAATAGAAGTATGGTCACTAAATTTCAAAAATAAATTTAACATTATATTCCCCAAAGAATATAATTTATCTCTTATTTTCACTTATGAAATATATGAATATCTTGATCATCATAAAACAATATTTAATACATGCCTACTTCAGAATCCATAATGAAGAATTACTATAGTAAAATACTTATATATTTCATGATTTTTATAACTATAATATCATTGAAAAAATAATTTTACGACATAATTATTGAATCCAGAAAACCCAAATATGTTAATTATTATACTTTTACTATAGTAAAGGTGTAAGCTTGAACTATACCCATTTTTTTATTTTTAAGTATATTAATTTGATTCTTGAGGAATTCATTTGTGTAGTGCCTTATATTATTACAATAGAAACATTACACATTGGAAAATTCATTCTTTTCATTGAAATCACGAGCATGGTGGCCTTTTTTCTCACATGCGAAACAGAATAATTTTTCTCTTAAGCATGTACCTTTGTGTTTCCTTCTATAAGTGTCCCAAGTTGGAAAATAATTATTTCACTTATTGTATTTATATATCTCTTTCTCCACCCTTCTCTTCTTCTCTTGATTCTCTTCGATGTCATAATACTTTGAGAATGCTTTCTCTGTCTTGATAACGCATGATATTATATCCTCATATGGTTAAAATGTTTGGAAGACTAGTGAATTTATAAGAACAGGTTTAATCAAATCAAATAAATGTCCAATCTTAATTTTTGGATTTCTTACTTAGCCCATAACATTCCTTTACAATCTTGTGAAATTGGATTCATACTTATCTATATTCTCATCCTCTTTTTTTTCTTTAACTCAAGAATTGTCTCTCCATATCTGCTTGTTATTCGCAAGGAATATATTTTTCAAAGAATATTTCCTTATAATTATTCTATTCCATGTTAGTTATTTCCACTTCATCCTTATTTTTTTGAATCAATAAACACCATTCATTAACATCCACTTAGAGATAATAAACTTCCCTGAAAACCTTCACCCTTTCATCACTTCCTAATGTGTGATTTTTCTTTCTAATGAACATATTCGTTACTAAAATATAAATGGATTAATAGTTTCAGTGAATAATATAGTTAATTAAGTTATATAACATTGTAACACCACATTTTGGATCATTTCAATCCATATGGGTGAGGTTATTATTCATAACTTGAGTCTGTTGTCCTAATATAGTAATAATTTGTTTAACTCTAGCTGCTGCTATGGCTTCATTATCATGCCCAAGAGGTAAATCCCTACATGGATTATATTCATTGATAAAGTTATCATTTATCCCACTAATATCTATATCTAAATAATTGAATACACTATATTATATCATAATAACATGACACATAATTTGTAATCTCAGGACTAGTAAAATACTTATCAAAAAATAAAAATTTCATGCGTAAATAGTCTCATAATCATGAAAATGATTTCTTTGGGATGATATTAAATAATTATTCTAAAATGAAATAATAGTATTGTTTTTTGTAATAAATTTTTTCTTAAATCTAGTTCCCATGGTTTATACTAAACATTCTCTGATACCAACTATGACAACCCTGACCCCATTAGCATGGAGCAGGTGCCTTACTTAACTTCATTATCATAAGATACAAGGAATCACATTCTGAAGGACCAAATAGTTTATTATAGTTGTAAAGATATATAAATAAATTATTGTGAAATTAAATTTGAAAACATAAAATACAACATAGAAAATCAATTGAATACACCATTAATCCCCTAGATGATCCCTCCATTTCAATCATAATAACCTTCATAGAAACATGGGGAAAAAAACGTAATAATGGGGTGAGATCAAATACTCAGTATGGGTTAAGTACAATAGAATATATCCTAAATAATATTAAACAAATATAGAAAATTAAATAACAAAAAAAGTGTATTTAATCAATAACTTGATCATAATATGGATGAAATCGAAAATGATCATATATTTCCATACAAATAATCACACGAGCTAGAAAACATAACCATGAATATTATAATAATATTGGAACTAAATAAACAATACAATAATTATGGAATGAAAAATTACAATCATCTAAAAAATACGATAAAGGCTTCTTGCCAAGAATCTAACATCCTAAAGGCTTCATGACAAGAATCTTATAAATGGGTAAGTTCATGGTGAAAAACTTGTCTAGTTTTTATCATGAGAACTACCAATGCATGAAGGGGATAAATAAGGATTCATGTATCACATAATAAGTCCAATACATTCCTCATATAAAAAGGGTGTTATATAATTAATATATAAATTTTTATTGAAACTAGTATACAAAAATAAAAATAACTTTCCCCATTAAGTAAACATATTCACAAACAATCCAGAATAATATGGTAAACAATATAAAAATAGTACAAACTATTAAATAACACTTTAATAAAATGTAGAATATGGTATCATAATAGATCAAAATTAATGAATAAAAATATTCAACAAACAGATGTTAATATAGATGAAAATTTGTTATTAAGATAATTAAAAAATTATTGCGGAAAATTCCCCTTTTCACATGGAAAATCATTTATTTTTAAAACTCCATGAAATTATAAAAGAAAATTTTTTATCTAAATATAATTATTTAAAGATATAATTGAATATTCAAAACTTTAAGGTGACATGAAATCATGAAATCTCATTCATTCCATTTATTTGAAAAAACATTCTTTTTGAAAAAGGAAATTTAAAAGATGATTTTAAAATGAAATTCCACTACAAATATAATATCATTGAAGTTAGAATTAATAAAATGAATTGATTATGTGTATTAATTAGAAATACACATAAATTAAGTAAAAATAAATCACAAAATAAAAAAACTCATTTCTCACGAATCATAGCATGGCATAATCAAGAATTAGATGTTTAACATAATGAATGAAAATTGAGTGAAGAAATCTCTTACCACTTCGTAATCAAATGAATTCTTTGAAAAAAAAGTAATAAATATAAAATTATATATTTAATATAATTAATATATTTAGTTCCATTATATGATATATCAAATGGTAGTACATACACTACACACAGGGAATAAGTAGTGAATAAGGCATATATCTGAGAGAAGTAAAAGCAAGATAAGAAAACCCTAACCTCAATCATCCCTTCAGTGTAACATTATTTAATATCTATTATAATGGTTTAAATAATGTTATTAATTATTTATAAAACTATATTAATATTTATAATAACTTATATTATCCTTTTATCAAATCATACCACCATTTTGTTAAATAATATTTCATTATTTTCATTGTATTGGGTGTGTTTGTTTCATGGTTTTAAAGTCAGTTCATTTGCATGTAATTATGGATTTTCATGTAAAATATAGAATAAAACCCCATAATTAAACGAAAATATTATTAATGAACTTAAATTAACATAAATTGTAACGTTTATTTTTTTTGGTTCATACATGATGATGATTCATTTGATAAAATATTAATGATAAATGTTTAATTGTTTTCGTGGTTTTTCCAAACATCATGAACTACTCTCATTTTATTTAATATTATGTTTATATATTAGTTATTGAAAATTAAATAAGTTTTAATATAATTATGATAATATTATTTATCTATACTAATTGTTTTATGACTGGCCATGAATGTGGTAATGGAAGACAAACAAAATCATTATCCACAAAGGCAATTAACAGACATAGTTTGAATAGTTATTTCATTTATTTGAATAATAAAATGAAATAAAAGGGATAAATATAAAATATTCTATTATAAAAATAACATCATAGTATATAAATGAATAAATTCTTATCATTATATAATTTATGAATGATTTATGAATAATGTGAAAGAAGAAAAAAATTAAGAGAGGAGCTTTGAGAAAATTACCTATTGGATATCAACTCCTTGAATGATCCCTTAAGCACCTTGGATTTGGTATTTTGGTGATAAAAGAATAAATTTGACATGTGGATAGTGTATAAGAGATGATTTGGAATATATTGTATGAGATTTAATCATTTTTAGAATAAATATGGTGGTAAGGGGAGGTATTTATACTTTAGGAGGGGTGGGTTTATCTGATTAAGTGATAATTATATTATAATTAAATCCAAACACATTGATTTAGAATTAATTTCCATGAATTTTGATGATAATTATTACTTTAATGGCTAGTTAGGGTCGAAAAACATATCAAAGAACCATTAAATTTAGTATTTTTTTATATATTTTAATCTGTTACCATTTAACATCATCCCATTTCATTACTTTACCCATACCACAGTAAATCTTTCTTTTCAACATAATATTTTTTTTACCAAATGTTGAAAATTAAGTTACCACCTAATTTGGAACTTATTATTATAATATGGAATCCATTTACCAAATTCAATTCACATAGTTGGAAAAGAGATATTTAAAATTAACCCTACATGCAGGATGAGAAATAAGGTTTTTAAAGTGATAATGTTCAAAAGTTTAATGAGTATTTATACCAGAATTCAGTATAAAAATGATTATAGTGACCTAAATTATATTAATAGATATATAATTGACCTAATTTGACTTTAAAACTAATTAAAATAAAAATTTATCCTAATAAATTATTTGTTAGAAAATTCAGTTTTCAATTAGTATTCATTATTCTCACTATTAAAAAAACTAACCTTCTTCTAAAAATACAAAAAATATAACCAAAGTTAATTTTTCTAATATGAATTAAAAAAATGAAGTTTATTTTTTCAATTAAGTTTATAAAAGTGTTAAATTTTTGTTTTAAAATAGGTGCACCATTAAAGGGTTGTGAAATTTCCTTTAAGAATAATATAGTTTTTTATGCTTAAACTAGATTTATTTCTTATCTTAACACCAGTAAACTCATTAAAGTAATTTATATTTTTGGAGATAAAACATATAAATTTCATTATGATCTTCACTAAAAGTGATTAATCTAATTTACTAAGATAAAATACCCTTTGGGCATAAAAACAGTTTTTTATAAAAACACGTCCTTTATATTCAATTGGTTTTTATATTCATTTAAAATTAATTGGTAACCAATTAATTAATTTTATAAACACATTTAGACATATTTTTATAATTTTTTCAGTCTCATTCATTCCTTCTATTCCAATGGACAGATGATAACTATCAAAATTAAATAATAATATTTAAATGTTTGTTTAAGCTTGGTGTTACGTGTAACGTAAGCTACCGAAGTGATTTTATTAAAAAATAGACATAGTATATAATCTTAGGGAGTTACAACTTGGGTATATGAATACCTTATCACTCAACTGTTATAATTGTTTATTTAACTCTAATAACTACATTGTGGCCATTCTATGTAGATTCTTAGATATATGTTTCACATTAGAGATGATATAAATATAAAACTCAACTTCACACTCAGGTGGATGCTCAAGTCATTATCCTGGAAAAAATAAAAATATTCTTCCACAATAATAAAATATTCTATCCCAAGGTTAACATTCCCATAAATTTGTTCTTTATTTTATTTTATTACTATAATTTCAATATGGATATCAACTAGGGTTTGATCCTAGAATTATTCAGATAATGAAGACTCTATTCTAAAGAAGGAATTTTAAATCTTCATTCCAAATTGTGATATTCATCTATTAGAAATATAATATTTATATTATACATTAAAATAAAATCTATATCTTATAAAATCATGTTACTTATTATTAGGTACTTATTGAACCTTGTTTTGATCTCCTTTTGTCTATGTATTGATGCGGGTTATTTTGGGATAAATTTGGATTTTTTTGTGTAATTTATGGGTAGTTCATAGTTGGTGCATAGTTTAGAGAAACCATGTGCTCACCCAGTGAAATCCATACACCAAAAAAGTAGGGGTGCATATTTTTAGCATAGTTTGGGATAGTCGTGAATCCACCTAGGGAAAATCATGGACCCCAAATAGTTGGGGTGAACAATTAGTTTAATAGTGTTGTTTATCAAGTAAACCATGTATGTCCCCTTCATTCATTAAAAAGTGGTATTGTCCCTTTTTTTATTTGTCATCATTATATATAATATCCTATTAATCACCATTATGCTCGATCTATAACTTCACAAGTGATCTAGAGTCTTCTCCCTTTTAATTCTTGGAGTAATTCGTTCATTCGTGATGAATCACATCGAGGTGTGTTGCATTATTGATATGGGTTTCCATTTCCTAATAGATCCTCACTAGATCTCATTTTCTCTTATCTCATTGGAACCCAATTGGGTTGTGGCTACTTTATCCAATGGTATTGATGGAGTATTGATGGTGTTTCATGTGTATATAGTGTCATGAGGGGCTCATATACTCTTTTTCAATCTCTGTTTTCAATGAATACTAATTCTAATTGTGTTCTTTATGTTGGTTTCCCTATAAAAGAGTTTTAATTTTGAAATTGCTTAATGTTATTGTTAATTTATTTTTATTGTTTAATAAAAGTTAATAATTTTATAATGGAAATTAATTTGTTTAATAGATAAATGTTTTTATTGGGGTTTTCTTCAATAACATATTTTTTCATGCCACCTGTTTGATTAAGTGATTTTAATGGTGGTTTTGATTTCAAAATTTTTTTTCAAGAATGGAGGAAAAACATCATTGATGTGAAACTTATTCATTTAATTTGAGTATGTTTTTTAAATTTATTTTAAGAAGTTAACATATTAGGTAACCTTAGGTGTGTTGGGATATAGAGTTGTCACTCTTTGTGTGTGTAATGCCACAAGCGGTTTTATGAAAATGAAAGGAATGATTGAAAAAATGGTTTTATTTAATGAAAAATATTTATAAATGGATCATTTTTATTCTAAATATAATGAATTATGATTACTATTAATTTTATAGATTATTTTGTGAAATCCAACTAAGATATTTTCTCAAAACCATTTTTTTTGCTTTTGGTGGTTATAGATGTCGTTTTTCCACACTCAGGTAAAGATAAAAGAAATATATAGCATGTTGGATTCTCTTGTTGTCATCATCTTCATAGTACTATGGTTTAGTGGTGAAAGATGGTTACACATGGAATTATTTAGTCTTTTTTTGTTTTATATTTTTATTTTGACCTATTTGGATTGAATTTATATGTCTCATAGATATGTTATTTTTTTAAACTATATACTCTATTGGGATTTATTATTTAGGTTTATCATGAGACATGATTATATCTCTTTTTTGTTTTTTACCATCCGTTGGACCATATTGGGTGACATTTCTAGTTGACCAAGTTTGGTTCATTACAAAATATTATAAAAGGGAATACCTAGTAAAAATAGTTATGACACTACCAAAGTTTGGTTCATGGTCTTTGGTAGATAGGATTTAGGACCATTAGAGATTAGATGGTAAGTGATTGAGGGTTCTGGGATAGCTCACCATTATGTATTAAAGAAAGTTACCATTTATGGTCAAGAATTTTAGCTAATCTTATGACATGGTGGTTGAGGTTATTTAAATGAAATGGATATGGGGTTTATTTAAATAGGCTTGTTCATTTCCTTAGGTTTAGAATTTAATTTTTATAATTCATAAATGATATAATTTTTCATTATTTATTTGTGTTATTATTGACTGTTGAAGTTGTCTTTTGATATGAGAATTTTCTATTAATCTGATTGGTTATTGCGATGTGTTTATTAAAAATGGGTTCCTAGAAGATCACTTTTGAATTTAAGGGGGGAAGCTACAAGATAGGATCCATAGGATGATATTATAGTGGAACCTTCTTTAGTGGAAGATTTAATATACAATACTAAGACTTTGAGTTAGGTGGGTGTCAGAAATGTAGGACGAACAATGGATACTGGATATGGGTTTACAAAGAAGAATCCACCCATATTTCATGGAGATAAAGGACCCCATGAATCTATGGAATGAAATTATAGGATATAAAGTATTTTTAATTCTCTAGAAACTCATGATGACACTATTTCAGATTTCACCATGTATATACTTGGGAGACTGTTTCCTCTAGAAATGGGGATGACCTCATTGATTTAAGGTTCAAGCATTCCAAGCGGGTTCTAATGCGTTTGTTCGTAGAACTAGAAACATCCACTGATTCCATTTCCATTTGGATGTACTTTCCAAAGGTAGGTTCTCATTAGATGCGAACTGATGAGGCTTAAGAATTTTCATTGGTCGAGAGGATGGGAGGTCAGACTCATCACACCTTTTTTAGGGGAATTATTGTCTACTTCAGGACTCTCTTTCTAGATTTAAGTTTTGTTCGTGAATCCTTATTAAATTACCAAGTATGAAAATGAGATTTCCTTTAGATCTGACAATCAATAATTAGTATGAATGAGATTTAGAGAATATTTTATATGTATTCAAGGTTATTCATCGATAGAGAATCATCTGTATTTGTTAGATATTCTTAGTCAATGGTATCCTTTGACACATTATATAGAAATCACTTTGTCAATATGATAACCATACTGGTATTAAAGCCACTCATCGGGGAACTTCAAGTTTATTGTCATTCAGAAGGACATAGATTATTTCATAGTAGGGATCGTACCCGTAGATGGACTACCTACGTATCCTTTATTTTGGAAAAGGAATCAGAACCCATGTAGTTCAAGTAAAGAAGTACGAGGTTTATGCATGTTTGATGGCTCAAAGAAATATGTCATAATTTCTTTTACACTCTAAGCTCACGTGAGTCATACTCGGTGTGAGAAACAAGAGGTATTGGTAAAACCAGAAAATTGTGCCATGAAAGATGCAATTTTAAGAAATGTTGTGGGGATTATATATGTATGACTGCCCAGATAGATGAAGATTAGGATTTACTTCAGGGAAGAAACCCAGAAACAAGATCCATAAAGGTACATGTGTTTTATGGATATTTGGATACTCTAACTTAGGGCTTATTCCTAAGGAGAATGCCCAAATTAAGAGGGGACTTATGATTGGGTTTAACTCCGGAGAAAGAAGCCCAAGTCAAAAGTAAATTAAGATTGGTTAAGAGAAATTATGGCTGGGGATTATTCTTAAAGAAGTGGCCCATGTTAAGGGAATTATGACTAGGGCTTACTCCGGAAAAGGAAGCCCATGTTAAGGGAATTTGAAGACTGGGGCTTACTCTTGAATAGGGCCCCAGGTTAGGGGACTTGAGACTTAGGACTTATTCCTGAGAAGGAGGCCTAAGTTAAATGGAATTTATGACTGTGGCTTATTCTTGTGGAGGATATCCAATATTAGAGGAATTAAGAATGGGGATTATTCCTAAAAATGATTCCCATGATTAAGGGGACTTGGGGATTACTCTTGAAAATGATGCCCATGAATAGTCTTCTCATTTTAAAGGATGAAGTTAAATGAATTGAATCTCTAACCATAGTGACATAAAGATATTTAAATCACTAGGTTTTGAGATATGTTCCATAGAATTCCTTTCATACAAGGAAGCTAGCCAAGAAATCATGCAAAAAATCTCTTTGAATTTGATTCTGAAGGCTAAAACATGAATAGGAGAGGTGAATAGGCATAAGAGAGGTGAAATAGGCAGGAGAGGCACCCAAAAAGAAGTGGGCGCGCATGTACTATGTGGGTGTGCAAGTCCTGGTCGCGCAGGTGTACCTGCGCCACACATGGATACTTGCGCGACGGTCAACCCTTAAGATAATACTTGGGTGAGACTTGGCTCAAGACTTTAGTATTATACCTAGGGGATTCCAGAAGGGTGGCGCGCAAGTTTTGTTGAAGGGGTAAGGCGGTGCGCAAGTGTGGCCATTTCTTTTAAGGGATGACCACTTAGGCACGCAAGTGTTGATGAGTTGAAACACTTAGGACTTACTCCACCTCTTTAGATCTTCCATTCTAGGTAGTAAATTTCCTTAGAAGTGTTCAGAAGCTTTGAGAAAAGACTTGGGCGACCAGAGCTCAAATATGAGTTTTGGAATTTTTTTGTCTAGAAATGGGGGGCCCACAGGGGGTATTTATAGGCCAGGGAAGACCCTGGGTGAAAAATCAAAGAGGGCGCGCAAGTCACCTACAGGACCATTGGGCGGTGCGCAAGTATACTTGTGTGACCTTGGTGGAACTTGCGCGACCCAAGTGCAAATAAATCTTTGTTCATGACTTTGTCAATTTTATATGTTTCTTAAAAGGATGAATCACATTTTACTTAGGTATTTCCCTTTTTCATTCGTTAGACTTTAGGACGGAAAGGAGTGTCAACAAAAGTCCCCCCTCAGAGTTGGATCCGGAGAGAAAAGAGGATTTGACTCTGAGGAAATAAAAAAGAGACACAGGGGGTCTCTGTGGTTATTGGAAGTTTAAGGTCATGCATGTCAGATATAAAAAGGCTAATGTTTATGGTCGAAATAGCTTTGACCGAATGGATTAACATTGACTCAGTTTATTGATAATTTATCTGAAAACATACTACCATATTCATGTATGAGGGAAAAAATGTAAACGATGACTTAAGAATTTTTGAATCTGAGGAATGATATGAAAAATGGCTAAAAGGAATTAGAATAAGTAGTTCCCAAGAATGAATTTACCACTATTTAAAAAACCCTTTAGGGGGTTGAATTATTTAGGGCCACCTAAGGGAATTGGTTGCATAGTCAAATAATAGCATCTTTTGGATGACAATTCTGTTATGTAGACTATTTATGAAAGGCCGCCTAAGGGCACGTGCTGCATAGTCAGGCAAAAGAACTCTCATAAATTTACTTTTCTATTGCTAAAAAGCTAGTGGATGTTTATGGTGATTCAAAATTTTCAAAGAATAGAGTTTTTTGTATGGAGAGAGGTATTTGAATATAGAAAAGATATTTCCAAACAAGATTTTCTAAGAACTAGATGAATGTCACTCCTACGAAGGTCTAACCCAAACGTAGGGAAGGAAAATATAAACCATAGACTTGAATACTTTCAGATCACGAAAAAGAGTATGGGACATATATGTTAAGGATGGCCATTTTTTTGCGGATCCCTAGATATTTTCATTAAGACAACTAAGGACAAAAGAGATTTTCTTAACATTAATGAAGTTACCACTACTTGACAAACCCGTTAGGGGGTTGAATTTATGCAGGCCCACCTAAGGGAATTGGCTGCATAGTTAAATAATAGCATCTTTTGGCTGACACGTCTGTTATGTAGACTGTTTATGCAAGGCCGCCAAAGGGCACGTGCTGCGTGGTCAGGGAAAAGAACTCTGAGAAACTGGACATTTTGTGACCAGAAGTCAAGAAAAGTGTTATAGAGATCTGAAAGTATTTAAGGTTAGGAGTATGACACATGAAAATGGGTATTTTTCAATGCATGAAAGAGATACATAGATCAATGCTAACCATAATCATGTTGTGGCTGGGTCCTAAATTGAGATGCTGGAATTCACTATGTATCCCATAACGATGATAATCAATCCATACGTAGTTCTTGAAATATAGTTTAATGTAATGTGGGACGAAAGTATTGGAAATCTTTGTTTAGGGTCATAGAACTCGGACCATAATAATGAATACACAGTGTGTGTTTTCATGGGGACTTTTCAGCCCGTAGAGTGAAAGTAGAATTTGGGATTTGGCCCAAATACTTGGTGCTAGATTCAAGGGATTCTCAATAGTTCCAATGTATCCCATAAGTAATGGAATCAAGCCGCACATAGTTCTAGAAAAACCCTATGTACGGATTTGGTTCGTACAAGTGAAGGGTGAAGGGGACTTTAGTGCAGTGATGGTTTGACCCAAGATAAAAGGTTCGCGTATTACCATGTATGCACGTAGTCTTTGGAATATAACATGATTGGAGATCAATGTAAATAATGATTCCCTCTTAGGTGAGGGTATCAAAGAATGTTGTAGTTTATTGTCGTACAGGACAAAATTGTTGAACAGTTTAACGTCATGTAGCAAGGAAAAAGGTGAACCAATGTGAAGTGATTGGTTTTGGGCTTGAACCTCAGGAGGATTCTTAATTACCCAGCTTAGAAGGCAAGGATCAAAGTCCACA
This sequence comes from Viscum album, assembly GCA_963277665.1. Classification (NCBI taxonomy): domain Eukaryota; kingdom Viridiplantae; phylum Streptophyta; class Magnoliopsida; order Santalales; family Viscaceae; genus Viscum; species Viscum album. The sequence continues at coordinate 1,241,668,643 of OY728153.1, forward strand.
TAGTTAAATTAAAGAATGAATTAGTGATCAATTTGTTCTTGGGGACAACGACCTAAAAAAATGGTGTTGGGACTAATGCATGGTTAACGGCCCAGAGAGGGTGTTATGGTTGAAGTTTACTCTAATCTCACGTGAGTCATACTCGGTGTGAGAAAAAAGAGGTAGCATCAACCTTAACGATCCACAGTTCAATGTTATGTATGACATATGAAGGGATTATGCAGTTTAAAGTCTTGCAGTGAGGACTATTGGTGCTGCACAGTTTAGTGTCATGTAGCAGGTAAAAAATACAGTTTAACTTCATGTATGATGTATTAGCAATACAATTTAACATCATGTTGGAAAATAAGGGTGGTTTATAGTTTAACATCCTATAGCTAAGATGATGAGGTCAATACAGTTTAACGTCATGTTGGATGAAAGGGGGACTTTGCAGTTTAATGTCATGTAGTAAGGAAACAATAGGACACAATATAATGTCATGTTGGACGATTTAGGGATTTTTTCACAATTTAACGTCATGTAGTTCGGACGTAACAGTTGAACATCATGTTGGATGTCATAGTTTAATGTCATGTTGGACGTAAGTGCCAATATTTTAAGGTCATATGCATGGACCATATATTATTCAGTTGAATGTCTTGCTGGTCGTAAGAGACTTCTGTACAGTTTAGCATCATGTAGTTAGGATGTCACAGTTTAAAATTGTGTTGGACGTAAGTGCAAATAGTTTAAGGTCATATGCATAGATTGGGGATGGTGCAGTTTAACGTCTTTCTGGACGATTAAGTATTTTTCTTACAAAAAATTTCTCTTCATAAATCTAGCATTGGTTAGAGTAGTGATGAGTTCTCCATCCATTGAGATTAAAGAATAAGCTCCATTGGAGTAGACCTTATGTATTGAATAAGGTCCTTCCCACTTTGGCTATAGCTTGGGAGGTTTCTTTCCTGGTATCATTGGAGTTCTAAGAACCAATACCAATTCTCCCTGAACGAATGAATGAAGATGAAATTTTTTGTTGAAATCTCATTCTATTCGATTCTGATTGACTTCCAAGTGGTGCAGGGTGCACAATCATTTCTCATCTAACTGTTCCAATTCATCCAATAGCTTTTGAGATTGTTCATCTATAGATGACTAACCAAAAATGGCTACTCTGAGTGAGGTTAATTTAACCTCAATGGGAAAGACTGCTTCCATTCCATATACCAATGAATATGGAGTTGATCGCGTTGTAGTGCGGGTGGTGGTCCGATAATCCCATAAAGCATGAAAGAGTTTATCAGGACATGATTTTTTATATTTATCCACCATCTTTTTCAGTATGTTTGAAAGAGTCTTGTTGAAAGCTTCTATCTGGCCATTAGCCGCTGCATGATACCGATATGAATGATTGGATTTGATGTTGTATTCTTGATACAACTTCCTCACATCGGATGAACAGGAGTTGGTGCCATTTTCCGTCAGTATGGTATGAGGGACACCAAATCTGGTATTGATGTTAGACTTGTTGAAGCTAACATTGAATTTAGAACTGACTTCTTTGAGGGGTATTGCCTCTTCCCATTTGGAAAAGAAGTCAGTAGTAGTAAGAATATACTTTAACTTCTTGGCTGTAGCCGAAGGATAAGGTCCCACTAGATCCATTCCCCATGTGGAAAATTTCCACGAGTATTTAGCTGTATGAAGCAACTCTGGGGGTTGATAAATGAAGTTGGCATGTACTTGGCAAGAATGAAACTTCTTTGTGAAATCAACACAATCTGGTATCATTGAAGGCCAAAAGTATCCAAGACTTCGAATTTGATTAGATAGTCTATGTCCAGACTAATGGGCACCACAGACTCCTGCATGCAATTCTTTCATGATAACTATTGTCTCTTCACCATCAATGCATCTGAAGAGAACTGCATCAAAACCTATTTTGTAGAGAATTTTCTCTAGGTGATCCGGGCTATCAGAAAGAGTAAAATTGACCACATGTCGACAGATTTGTTCTTTCCTGACTCTATCAGGTGGAAGTGTTCCATTTTGAAGGTATTCCCTGATAGGTGTCATCTATCCTGTAGTATGACCATATGGTTCAGAGATGAGACTAATTTCATTGATTCCCTCTGTTCTGATTTGACCATAATGGGAAATTGTATAATTATGGGAAATGTTAATGGTTGTCTTGGCCTGATTTGGATCTACTAGAGCAGTAGCTATATTAGCCATTGCATCAGCTTGGGTATTTTGTGATCGCGGGACATAAGAAAATGTCGGTTCTATAGGAAATTCTGCCATTAACTCTCTGACGTAATCATACAAAGGGATTAGTTCTTCTTTTCTGATTTCATAATCCCCATGGACTTGTTTGGTTACTAGGTCTGAATCACCTTTCACCTTTAAGTGACTCAGTTGTGCTTGAAGTGCCAACTCCAATTGAGCGATAAGAGCTTGGTATTCTACTTCATTATTCAAACCGCTTCCCAAAAATGAGAAGGAATAAGGTAGCACTGCCTTTTCTGGGGAAATGAGTACAATTACTAACCCAACTTTGTTGAATTTAAGATTTTCCATTTTCCTTTCTGTTGGACTTCTAGAAGCACCATCAAAGTACATTTCCCATATTTGAAGACAATCTTGAATTGAAAAGTATTTCTCATCAAGAAGATCAATATCTGAAGATGTATATTCTACTGAAGGATGTTCAGCAAGGAAATCAGCCAGAGCTTGACCATTTATTGGCTTTTGAGACACATATTGAATATCAAATTGCTGAAAAATAACTGTCCACCTTGCCAGACGTCCTGTAAGCATTGGACGACTAAGGATGAATTTGAGTGGGTTATTGCAAGATACCAATTGGACCTCGTGATGATGCATGTAGTGTCTCAACTTCTGAACTGAAAATATTAATGCTAGGTAGCACTTCTCAATATTTGAGTATTGGGTTTCTACTTCAATCATATTCCGAATGAGATAGTAGAGGCTATTTTTATTCCCGACATCATTCTTCTGAGCAAGAAAGGCACCCAATGATCGCTCTAGAGTTATTACAGAAAGGATAAGTGGTCTTCCTTAAATAGGTGACATTAACACGGGTGGAATCAAGAGATATTTATTGAGAATGTTGAATGCCTCTTGACATTCTTCAGTCCCCTGGTAAGTGACTCCCTTCTTCATCAATTTGGTGAAGGGTAAACTTTTGCCTACCAAATTGGCAATGAAATGCCAAATATAGGCTAAGTGTCCTTGAAGTCCTCTCAATTGTTTCAAATTTCGAGGAGGTGACATTCCAAGGATTGACTTTGTCTTCTCAGGATCGACTTCGATACCATGATGGCGTACAACAAGCCGAGAAAGTTTCTTGAGGTTACCCCAAAAGAACATTTTAAGGGGTTCATCTTCAAATTATGTTTCTGAAGTTTGGGGAATATGATTTCCAAATTAGCCAACTGATTATAAAGTTGTTTGGATTTAACCACCAAATCTTCTACATAACATTCAACAAACATCCCTAAAAAGGGTTTGAAGATATGATGCATGGAACACTGATATGTTGTGCCTACATTCTTTAGGCCAATGGGCATTACCTGATAGAAAAACACACCCTGAGGCGCTCTGAAGGCTGTAGATTCTTCATCCTCTAGAGCCATTCCAATTTGATTATATCCTAAATATCCATCCATGATGGAAAGTGCTTCATAGCCAGTTGTTGCATCAATTAAGAGTTCTGTAATTGGTACTGGAAAATCATCCTTAGGACAATGCCGATTAAGATCTCTGAAATCAATAAAAACTCTAATTTGACCATTCTTCTTATTTACTGGTACAATATTAGCTGACCATTTGGGATATTGAACTTCTATGATGAAGTTAGTTTTGATAAGCTTATCCACTTCAGCCTAAATTTTGGAAGCATAGCTTGGGTGTGTTCTTCTAGAAACTTGTTTGAATCCTCGATGTTCTTTTATTTAACCCAAACGATGAGTGGAAACATCAGGATCAAGAACTGGCATCTTTGTATATTTCCAAGAAAATATATCTCTATTTTTCTTTAAAAAAGAAATATACATCTCTTGCTCTTCAAGAGTCATGGCCGTACTAATTAAAGTGGGGCATGGATCTACTTTTGTACCCAGATTTATTTCTCTGAGTTCATCCAAGGTGGTAGAGATACCCTCATCAAATGCTGCAGGAGAATCCCTAAGATCTTTCTCTTCTTCTTCAACATGTGTTATTTATTCCGTTTCTATTTGCATAGTGGATGAAGAAGTAGAATTTCCCTGATCATAAGAGATGTTAAAATTTGAACATCTTGAAGAAGAGGCTTCCATTTCTGACCCTATTGATGATGAAAGGTCTTCCTTGGGTAATAAAGAGGAGATGAAGGATTGATAATTGACATCATCGTTCACCTCTAACATTGTTATTACTTATTATGGCCTGATTGGCGATGTATAGACTTGCTGGATTTCAGTGGATGAAATGAAGACATCTCCATTTGATATTTCATCGTTGCTTGGTGGATCACCACTTTCTCCCATGTTGTCTGGCTTGATTTCCATAATTGACATTATGGAAGTTTCCATAAGAGTATTATGATTTGGGTCTATCCTATCAATTTGACTGATAGGCAATACATAATCTGTATTCACATGGGTAAATGGGTTTACTGGAATCTTTTCCAAACCATATGGAGCATTAACTTTGGTAATCTCCCTTGTTGTGGATTTCTCCTTTCCCTTCATGTGATATAATTCCACCTCAATGTATTGAGATTAACATGTCTTGAACAGGGACTTATCACTATACAATGTCCCAATTTGACCATCGAAACAATATTTGAGACATTGATGGTATGATGAAGGGATATCCTCATGTTGATGTAGCCAAGGTCTACCAAGAAAGATGTTGAAGGCTGAGTCTTGATCAACAACCATTAAATCTGAATTGGATACAAGATCTCCAAACTGAGTTCTGAGTGCAATCTCACCTAGTGGTTCTTGTTCATTTTTATCATATCCTTGTAACATCAATGTAGAAGGATATAAATCATATTTTGTGAGGCCCAATCAACGAAGTGTACGAATGGGGATGAGGTTGACTTCTAAACCAATATCAATGAAGACTCATCAGATGTCTACACCGTTGACCTTGATAGATAAGTAAAAAGGTCTAATATGTCCATGCACGACATCATCTGTATCTTCATCAGTAAAAGATATCACTACATGGAATTCTGCAGGATTATTCTCTACATGGTAGAATTCAGCTACAACGATTTCAATTTCAAACTCCTGAGGACTTGACAAATCCTCGATGACTGCCTCCCGAAGATCTGTTGATAAATTCAAAGCATCAAGAATAGATAACATGGCCGATACTTGGGAAAAGTGTTTCAATACATCATACTTTTTATCCAGGTCTACATTTTCCAACAGGAACATGTGGTTTCAAAGGTACCTTAGAAGTTGATGCTTTGGAAGTAGATGCATCTTGTACCGGAATAAGAGTTGGTATTACTCCTAGCTTTAGAAGATTAGACTAATTAGGTCTATTTACTTTCTGAGAAGAAGATGGTGGAACCTCCAACCGATCTTCCAGAATAACTATTCCAGGAATGAATCTTCCTTGTGTGGAAGAACATGCTTGTTCTTGTTGAGCTCATTGAAGGGCTCTACCACGAGTTTCTGCCACATACACAGTTCTAGTAGGGGTAGAATTGGAATAGTGGCCTTTGAAAGATCCACGTCTTCCCCTATACCCAGAGCCTTTGGAACATCCTCTGATTCCTTTATTTGATACGGGGAACCTAGGTTCATCGAGTTCGAAACTGTGATTGGCATAAGGATATGTTAAGTGAATCATATTAACAGAACCAAAGATTAACTCTTCATCTGATGAAGACTCTACCTGACTAGCCAATTTAGGCTGTGACCTTTGATGGGGTGGTGCCTGTGGATTCAAAGTAAAAGGCATAAAATCATCCAGAGTCAAAGACAACTTAGGCTTTGATACGATTTCATCTTCTTCAGATTGTTCCTCTTTCATTGAATTATGCCGTTTATTTGAGGATTTTCCCCCTGATAAAGAGGGTTTTGCTGTGGCATTCATGGCATAAGACAAAATTGGTTTCTTTAATTGTGTTAGAAATATATAATGAGTTTGGTTGATCATTTTTTGACCATCTAATCATCGTATTTTTGCGCATTTTTGTTCTTGATTTCTTTCCACTTGCCTTCCTCCTATGGATCTATAGTAGTGACACATGCTACTTGAGATGAAGAACCTTTCAGTTTGACTTGTCCCAAGTCGACCATTTTTTGCAGGAGGTCCTTGAAAACAAAACACTCTTGAATGGGATTCCCCAACATTTGATGAAATGGGAAATAGTTGGGGCGGTCTTCATGTCTTTCCTTTTTTGGCCTCTTAGGCCTTGGCAATTGAACCAAATTATTTTCCCGATCCAAAATGAAGTAACCAGGAACCTGTTCATTTTGGAAAGAGTAAAATTTTCTTTCCAAATACTCAAATTGTTTTCGTCTTTGATCTCATTGATCATCTTGACGAAACAACCTCTGTTTTTGGCGCTCAGGAGGTGGAGCCCTTTGAGAAGATGAAGGTTTTGAAGTAGAAGCAGGTACATGTGCTTGTTTAAGCATATCTGTAGCAGTATCTGCTTTACTCATTCTCCTTCCTGGAGCTGATGGAATTACACAAGCTTTATCCTTAGTCTTCATAAAAGAATATTCAATCTGTTGAGCGATTAAAGTAAGGTCTTGAAACCCTCCTGTGTATTTCACAGGGATCAATGGTGTGTGTAGTTCATCAGGAAAAGTTTCCACACAGATTGGCAACAATTCTTCTTGAGGGAGTGCTAAGGTGAGGGAATATATTAACCCATTCCAGCGAGAAATAAAATCTGAAACCCTTTCATTTTCCCTTTTCTTACAGTTTTTAAGATAAAAAACTGTTGTCTTCGGTAACGTTGAGCTGAATTGAAGAAGGAATATTTGGTGGAGATCCTCCCATCTGGTAATTGACCAGGATTGCAAGCTTGTGTACCAGAAAAAAGAATGTCCTTGTAATGACTGTACAAAACACCTGAGCTTAACTGCTTCTTATTGATGAGGGGTTCTAATCATAGGATCACAATGAGAAATAAAATGTGTTAAGTGATTCTCTGGGTCTCCCGAACCATTATAGATTGGGGATGTGTTACTTTTAAAATTTGATGGGGGAGGAATTGAGTCTACCCATTCAGGGTAAGCTATCTTCTCCGGTTGAACCGATGCACGATTTCCCTCCATATCTTCCAACCGAGTTGTTAATGACTCAATAGTAGTTATTAACTTTTGAGAAACATCTGGTTGAGCTTGGACATGAGCAGGTGTAATGACTGGAGCATGGACATATGGGATGGCTGGTACTGCAACTGATGGTAGCACCGCTGATTGTTGTTGCACTTGAACCATAGGATTATACCTATGAGGGTGTACTGGTAGGGGAGGATATTCTTGATCCATCTTAGTAGCCGCAAAAAATTTCCTAAACTGACTAACTCCAGTACACTTAGGAGGAAGACTTCCCTGAAGTAGTTCTGCATTCAACCTCCTAAATTCCATCATTTCTTCCTCCTATTATGCAAATATTTGATCTAATGAGAGCGATTGGCCTTCTCCAGAAGAAGGGTATGTAACCTGATTCTTTCCTTTCCCCTTTTTGGATCCCTTTCGGAGAGGGGGAAGTGGGTTTCTTGAAGGATTACCTAGATTCTGGGTAATAATTTGATTTCCTTTACGCACACCTTTCTCATTTGTATCTATGCATACAACCTCTTGAACATGAACCTCTTAATCTGATCCTTCTGAGTGAGCCTCATCTGGGGTATCAGCAACAATGTCATTAATGACATTAATTGATGCATAATACGTTTCATCTCTTTTATCGGCATTTTTGCAATATTGTCTTCTTCCATGTCCTTGTTGAGACACTTCCTTTTGCTAATTTCATCCCTTAGAAACTTCTTGATGAACCATAATTTGGAGGGAATATCTTGATAATTTGGCTCTTCGTTCCTCTTGTGGCTTCTTCCCTAATCGAGAGAATACTGACTTTCTCTGATGGAGAGATTCAGGATTTGAAAAAGCCCCCAGTCCTGTGGACTAGGGCTGTTCCTACTATTTCTGCTCAACTCCTCGAATCCTATTTGTTGATTCTGAGGGTTGGGTTAAAAGAGTCCCCAGTCTGGAAAGCTGGGGTGGTTCTTGAGTTGCTATATCTGAGACCTTCTTAAAAGATCTCCTTATCTACGGACTTTAGTCCGGAAATTGGCTGGATGCATTAACCTGCATCCTCTCTTATCACCAGACTCAAAAGACCGTTGGATGATTTCTGACACTTTTTTCACCTGATTATGTGCTTGCTCCAAATGAGAGGCATGTTCAATATTCTCGTTTGCTTGATACAGGAGTAATTCAACAACTTGTTCTCTTTATTCCTTATTTTTAGAAGAACTAGTTAAGGCATGTTCTTTAGCGAGCCTTTGATTATAAAAAAAGCCAATTGATTGTGGCCGGCCATGGGTAATAACATCGCATGAGACCATTTTCGGCGGGCTTTGCTGACTAGAGAGTATAGTGAAATTTAATTCTCCATGAACACACCATCCCCTGATATGAATACCAGATGGGGCATTGGCAATTAACTGGCGCAATCTTCTTTGTGCACCAAGACATGAACGCTGAAGGGCATTCTGCTGCTTTTCAGCTTTCAGATATCGAGAAACTGAGAGAGATGCCAAATCAATTTGGTATTATAACCCTTCTATTATCTTGAAATGATTTTCATATTTATCACAAGATAATATATTTTTTTTAATTGAAAAAAAGTTTTCCACATGCTGAGACGAATATCTTGAATACAATCTTCCATCCACATCTCTGGAATGTCATACTAAGAGTCAGCCAAAGGAAAAAACATAACTGGCACCACACCTTTTGCAAGTTGTTTTCTCATATTCATTATTTCCTCCTTATCATTTGATAATGATTCTTCTACCTGTTTAGATCAAATATAGTGCTTGTTTGTTGCTTTATTAGATTCAACAAGGCCGGTAGAGAATTTACCTATCAAACTAGAAGATACATGACTCAGGGGTGGGTCATATAATGACCTACACCCAGGGCTATCTTCTGATTGAGAAATTATTTCACCTATTATTGGTAACGCATCAGACATGAATGTCTTCACATTTTCATGTTCCTCAAGATAAGAGGGATTTATCATCACTACATTGTCCATTGGAGCATTTTCTAGGCAATGTGCATTACTACTACAGAGAGGACTTTCGCAGATAAATTCATCATCATGAGGAGGACCCCCATGGTGGGTTACAAAAAAAGATGAAACATTTTGCTCCTTGGTCTTCTGGCCACACAGGGGGTTCTTGTGGCTCTCATCTAAAGATGAAACTTCGTGATCGACCAAATTGTCATAAATCAAGCCTTAATGAGGAAGTGTCTGATGGAGAACTTCGGAATTAATGTCCCAAATATTGGGAACTAGGAGATTAGAATCTTGAGTTGCAATAGATAACTGTCTGAGTGCATCAAGAACTCCAGCATCGAGCAAGGTCTTCTTACAGATTGGCCCTTGATTTCTTGACTGTGTTGGGCGGGCCATCTTATTAGATGCCTTCTTACTCACTTTAGGAACCACGTTTTGACGAAAGTGTTCATTATGGGAAGGTGTGTGTGCCTGCTCAGGAGAAATGATCAGGTTAGGTTGATTATCTCCACTCAAATCAGGTGTATGTGCCTAACTTGGTTGTCCATATGATACAGGGGGTATGCCCCACAACCCTCTTCGACTGAAACAGAGGTGTGTGTCTGTTCCAGAGTGAACTGTTGATGTGTCACTCCACTAGTAAAGATAGATTTATATGTCTTTCCCTGAGATGCTGCTGAATTTGTTATAATATCCTGGCAGGCATCCAAAATATGAGCAGGGATTTTCTTCTTCTCTTTCACCGTCGTCAGAATGTGTTTGGTGACTTCAGCTACCGGAATGGGAATATACGTCCATTTCGTGCTTGGAGTAGGTGTGTGTTCCTGCTCCTGTCCTCCTTTTCCTATCAGTGAATTATGACAGTACTTATGTGTGGGGACAGAGAGTTGAGTTTGCTCCAATTTTATCGTTGGGGCTTTCCAACTGACTTCTCTAGATGATACCAAACGAGACTGTTGGTAGAATTGATCAATACTAGAAGGTGTATGTGCCTGTTGATTGCACTCCGCCGAACGTGGTTCAACTTCCTTCAATAATGGCAGACGAGACTGCTGGCAGGATTGATGAGTGTAAGCAGGTGTATGTTCCTGTTTACCAGTTGTCAACACATTGGGTTAGCGGGCTTCATCGTATGTAGTCAGACGAGCCTTCTGACTAGATAATGACTTATAAACAGGTGTATGTTCCTTTCTATAAAACTCCACCATAATTTCTTGGCGGGAATGGCGTGTTGCTGCCAGACGAATCTGCTGGACAACGGAATTAAGACGGATGGGTGTGTGTGCCCGCTCGTTGCTTTCCACCAAGTTAGGTTAGTGGAATTCTCTGGAAACGGTAGAGATAAGAACCTGCTCTATGTTAACTGGTCATTGCCTCTGGTGGTTCGTCTTGCCTGCTCGGGTTCAAGGAACCTGAGCCGAACTCCTGGAGACGACACCCTCATCATGTTGAGGGCGCACTGTCGCACGAGTCTGGCGACGATTGTTGGTGGAAACCCTCGGGAAAGACTCTTGTTTCCTTGAATTAAGGCCTTGAGTGGCCTTCTCATTCACCTCCTCAGAATATGGGAGGGAATGGTGATTGTGTTCCGGGGATAATGACCCAAAACGGTTGGAGACGGTGGTTAGCACCGTCTGCTTCTTGATCGCTGGTCGCCGCTGTCCAGATGACCGGGGAGAGTTTTTCACTTGGAGGGCTTGTCGAGAAGCCTCCAGAGTTGGAATGGTACCGTGTTGACAATACTCCTTAACTAGTGCATTCGATACCCAGCATTGAAGATGCTGAGTAGGTGATGTCTTCCTTAGAGTGGACGATGATCTAGCAGGAGTAGTAGCAGAGGCATTCACAACAGAAGTATTCACAGGCGTGAACTTAAGAGAAGCCATTTTTTGTAATGCAGAAGATCTTGGAAAAGAGTGCCTGTTTGATATAACATACATAATCAAGATGAATTCGGCCACTAAATATTTTGGATGAGCACATATGTTATTGATTGTTCTGTTGGCCCTCTCATTGAGTTTAAATAGGGGACTAACAAAATAAGTAAAACATCATTTTAACTTGGTTAAGGATTCTCGTCAGGTTCACCACTTTTTGTTTCATCTGAAAATGGGGATAACCTCATTGATTTAAGGTTCAAGCATTCCAAGCAGTTTCTAACAGGTCTATTCGTAGAACCGGAAACATCCAATGATTCCATATCAATTTGGACCTACTTTCCAAATGTAGGTTCTCATTAGTTGTGAACCAATGAGGCTTATGAATTTTCATTGGACGAGAGGATGGGAGGTCGGAATAATCACACCATTTTGAGGGGAATTATTGTCTACTCGGGGACTCTCTTGATAGATTTATGTTATGTTCGTGAATCCTTATTAAATTACCAATTATGAAAATGATCTTTCCTTTAGATCTGACAATCAATAATTATTATGAATGTGATTCAGAGAATCTTTTATATGTATTCAAGGTTCTCCATCGATAGAGAATCTTCTGTATTTGTTTGAGATTCTTAGTTAATTTTATCCTTAGACACATTATATAGAAATCTTTTAGTCATTATGATAACTATACTGGTTTTAAATCCACTCAGTGGGGCACTTGACGTTTCTTTTCATTCAGAAGAATATAGATTATTTCATAGTTGGGATCGTACTTGCAGATGGGCTACCTATGTATCCTTTGTTTTGTAAAAGGAATCAAAACCCAAGTAGTTTGAGTAAAGAAGTATGAGGCTTATGTATGTTCGATGGCTCAAAGAAAGATGTCATAATTACTTTTACACTCTAAGATCATGTGAGTCATACTCGTTGTGAGAAACAAGAGGTATTGGTAAAACCAGACAATTGTGCCATGAAAGATGCAATTATAAGAAATGATTTGGGGATTATGTATGTATGACTTCCCAGATAGATGAAGATTAGGAATTACTTAAGGGAAGAAACCCGAGAACAAGGTCCATAAAGGTATATGTTCTTTATGGAGATTTAGATACTCTAACATGGGGCTTATTCCTGAGGAGTATGCCCAAATTAGGAGGGGATTTATGATTGGGTTTTACTCCTGAGAAAGAAGCCCAAGTCAAAAGTAAATTATGACTGGTTAAGAGAAATTATTACTGGGGATTATTCTTAAAGAAGAGGCCCAGGTTAAAGGGAATTATGACTGGGGCTTACTCCTGAAAATGAAGCCTAGGTTAAGGGAAGTTGAATACTGGGGCTTAATCTTGAAAAGGAGGCCCAGGTTAGGGGACCTGAGACTTAGGACTTATTCTTGACACGGAGGCCTATGCTAAATGGAATTTATGAGTGGGGATTATTCCTAAGGAGGATGCCCAATATTAGAGGAATTATGACTGGGGATTAGTCCTGAAAATGATGCCCATGATTAAGGGGACTTAGGGCTTACTCCTAAAAAGGATTCCCATGAATAGTCTTCTCTTTTTAAAGGATGAGGTTAAATGAATGTAATATCTAACCGTAGTGACATAAAGATATGTCAATCACTAGGTTTTGAGAGATGATCCATAGATTTCATTTCAGGCAAGGAAGCCAACCAAGGAATCATGCCAAAAACAGCTTTGAATTGGATTCTGAAGGCTGAACCTTGAAGAGGAGAGGTGAATAGGCATAAGAGAGATGAAATGGGCTGGAGAGGCCCCCAAAAAGAAGTGGGTGCACATGTCCTGCATGGGTGCCAAAGTCCTGGTCGCGCAAGTTTACCTGCGTGACACATCAATACTTTCGCGCCAGTCAACCCTTAAGGCAATACTTGGGTGAGACTTGGCTCATGGATTTAGTATTATACCTAGGGGATTCCAGAAGGTTGGCATGAAAGTTATTTTGAAGGGGTAAGGTGGTGTGCAAGTGTGGCCATTTCCCTTAACGGCTTTCCACTTAGGCGTACAAGTGTTGATGAGTTTCAACAATTAGGCCTTACTCCCCCTCTTTAGATCTTCTATTCTAGGTAAGAAATTACCATAGAAGTGTTCGGAAGCTTTGAGAAGAGACTTGGGCGACCAGAGCTCGAATATGAGTTTTGGAATTTTTTTCATCCAGAAATGGGGGGCCCACAGGGGGTATTTATAGGCCAGGAAAAAACCTGGGAAAAAAATCATAGAGGGCACACAAGTCACCTGCGCGACCATTGGGCGACGCACAAGTATACTTGCACGACCTTGGTGGAACTTGCATGACCCTAGTGAAAATGAATCTTTGTTCATGCCTTTGTCAATTTTTTATGTTTCTTCAAAGGATGAATCACTTTGTACATAGGTATTTTTCTTTTTCAGTCTTTAGACTTTTTGATGGAAAGGAGCGTCAACAGAGACCATGAATGAGATGGTGGGAATCTATTGCGAAAACAAAGTTGCATGACTATCTCACCTAAACATCCTTCAAGAAAACATTCAATGAATAGTTTTATCCTAAAAAATTTCATTTGAGAAAAACTCAGGTGTTTGTGACCCTGAAGTAGGGGGAGTACAAATTTCAAGAGTATTCAACCCAGAATACTGAGTTGATGCACTTGACATTGAAGATTTTTAGCAATGGTATCCAAAAAGATCAAAGGTTTGACATGGGGGTGAAGGATAATATTTGGTCGATGATGATTCTATTGAGAATTCCAACCTTCATTGAAGTAGTTTAAAAGGTATCTATGGAAGAGGCAGACATAGCTAGGTTAACAGGGTTTGGTGGAGATTTGGTTAGTGTAGTGGATATCCAGAGTGTGTCTTATAGATAGAAGAGGAAGAGTAATGGTATAATGTTTTCTTTGCGACCAATTTTAGGAGATTTTTCTGTACAACTAAATGTTGTTTTCTATCACTATTGAATGCCAATTCATTCTAAGCCTAACATAATAGAGATTCCAAATACTTTCTACTATTTTGCAAAATCTGTCCATATGAGGCATTTTTATAGAAGAATGTACTAAAGTAATATGGTTGTATCCACTATCACCAAGGGGTTGAAGGTTTATTATGATTCTTTCAAGGGTGGTTGGTTATATACTTGGGATAAGGGTAGAATTTTTATGACTAAGAAATCATAGGGAGAAGATGATAATGGATATATTTACATAACTAAGTATAAATAAGTGGAATCTGAGGTAGGACCAACTAATGTTGGAGTTAAGGTGTTTATTTAGTATTATATGATGTTAGATTTATTTAATATAGGTTGTAATCATTATTTTAAATCATCAAATTTGGATGATGTGTTGGTATTTTCTTCATATCTTATGATTTTCTTGTTGTAACTTTCTACAACTTTGATAAAGAGGTCTGAACGAGGTTTAAAATGTTTTGTGTGTCAGGTGTTGATAGCCAACCATGAGTTAGAGTGATACTTCATGGTTCCTGATCATGATATATTAGACTTGAATATTGGCATGGATTGGATAATCAGTATTAAGGCCTAAATTGAATGCTACCATTGTCGATTTTAGTTTTTATCTACCAATAGAGTCACTCGTGTCATTCATGGTGAATTGATTCTTTGTTTGGGAGGGTGGGGCCTATTATGACCTATGATGGTGTGATCTAATATATGTTTCTAGAGATGTTCCTAGATTTCGTTGTTCTTTGTTTCAGTAGTCCACTTCCTATGGTGGGGTTCATGTACCCTAAGGAATTTTTGAATAAATTTTTGAGTTTAACTCCACAAAGAGTGGCCAGGTTTACCATTGGACTACTACTATGTATGATGCCCATTTCTATGACTTCATATAACATGGAATATACTAAGTCATAAGAACTTAAGGTTTAGTGTTCGATCCTTGATGCTAAGAGATTTATTTGTCCAAGCGTGTCACCATTGGCTCACCGGTACTCTTTTCTAAGAAGGATGACGAGATCCCCATACTTTGTATTGATTATCTAATGTTAAATCAGGTTGTAGTTATGAAAAATTATTCCTTTACTAAGATTTATTATATCTTTGATAACCTCTAAAGGGTACTTTGGTTTTTTAAAATTGACCATTTTTTAGGGTACCATCCATTGCGAGTCCGATAAGAAGATAAAACTAAGAATACTTTTAGGAGAGGAATAGAAATTTAAAGTTTATGATAGTTTCATTTGGTCACACTAATTATTCTATGGTATTTATGGATTTGATGAACAATATTATTCATCAGTTCTTAGAACTTATTCACATTTTTGTTATTGGATGATATTTTGGTGTACTCCATGTTAGTGATGGATCACCTTGATCATTTGGCTATCAATCTTGAAACTTTGAGACATCAATGCTTGTATGGCAAGATTTCCAATTGAAAATTATAGATCATGGAGGAAATATTTAAGGGGAATATTATATCAAAGATGTGTGTTTTAGTGGATCTAGATAATTTACATGATTTAATTTACTGAGAGAAACCTAGAATGTGATCAAGATATATGTTTTTAATGACTGACTTGTTATTATTGGTGGTTTGTTCTCAACTATTCCAAGCCCACATCTCTAATGATAGATTTAACTTGTAAGGGTGTAAAGTATGAGTGGAATGAAAAATTTTAGAGATATTTTTAGGATTTTAAGAGGAGTTTTACTTCATCTTTAGTTTTTATTCTTCCAAAACTAGCATTGAGATATGGTATTTTTTTATTCTTCTTGTATGGGATTGGGGTGTGTATTGATGAAAGGGGAATAAGTGGTGACCTATGGATCTCATCATTTATGACATCATGACCAGAAATACCCTACCCATGATATTGAGTTATATAAGGTTATACATGCACTGAAAATGTGACTTCACTATCTCTTTGGTGAGTAGTTTATGATATATTCTAATCATAAATATTTGAAATATATTTTACTCTGAGGGATGTGAAATTGTGACATAGAAACGTGGTTGAGTTTCTTTGAATTTTTATTTTGATATTTCTAAAAATAATGGGAATGCAAATGTGTTAACCAATACATTGAGTTGAAAATTACTAACCCGATCCTTAAACGAATATGTAGAGGAGTAGTCTCTGATGAGGTTGTTCCTTGAGATAATATTTGGAGAAAAAGAGGCCGACGAGAAGTTTTTATTATATTTAATGAAGGATGAATCATCATTTGATGAACATGTTCGTCTTGAGAAGTGTTATGAACTGATTACCAATGCTTTATTAAAATAATTTTTAGTGGGGAGTCTTCAGGTGGGTGGTCATAGTCTCCCATTATCACTTTTTATTTCTCAATAAATCTATTCATTCCTTTATCCACAATGCTAGAGTTTGTGGTTTATGGACACCAATATTGTTGGTCCACGAACATAAGTAATACTAAGATGTATCATGATTTGAAACATTGATGTTGGTGGCTGGTGATGACACAATCGATTACATATTTCATATCACAATGCCTTACTTGTCAGAAAATTAAGGCAGAACACCAGAGACCTACTACTTTATTGCAACACTTACCCATTTCTATATGAAAGTGGGATGATATTTCCATAGACTTAATCATTGGTTTCCCAAGGAATCATAGTTGGAATGATTAGATTGGGGTGATCATTGATAATCTTATTAAGTAATAAAATTTCCTCCCAATAAAGGAAACAATGAAGGTGGATCAGTTCAGGGACTTTTATGTCTAAGAGGTTGTGAGGCTTCATGGGGTTCCCTATATGATTGTATCTGAAAGGGACCTAAGGTTCACATATTTATTCTTGAAAGGGATTTATGATCCAATGAGTTCCCTCTTAAAATTGATCACAATAAACCATCTATAGATTGATGGATAGAAAGAGAGATATACTCATGTTTTTTAAGGCCATGCTCTATGAAGGTGTGATTAATTTTAGTGGTTTCAGGGGAATTTTTTTTCTATGGTAGAATTTTCCTTTAAAAATAGTTTTAAATATTTGAAAAACATAGAATCATTTGATTCATTTAATATCATCCTTGTAAATCTCCCTTGTACTGGGAAGAATTATGAGAGAAGTCATTGGTTTTACCTATCCTTGTTTGAGAGTTTCTAGAAAAGGTGTAGCTAATCAATGAATGGTTGTTCATGTAATAGACTCATCATAAATACTATATGGACCATTATCACAAGTCATTAGAGTTTAAGGTTTGTCATCAGGTCTTTCTTTGTGTTTTAACTTTTTTGTGACATTGTTGGTTGGGTAATTAGGGTAGGTTTACACCAATGTTCACATCACCCCTTGATAATTTTATGTGTCTTGGAAAGGTAGAATATCAATTGGAATTAAAATTCTGTTGGTTTAGATACACAATATTGGGAGGAACCAACCAAAACCATCCAATGTGATTTAATGGAAAGATGTTTATCTTGAGCCTGACACAAATTTCTTAAAGTAAATAGTTCATATTTTGTAACTCAATGAAAAGGTACTACATGGAAAAATAATTCCCTTAGTCTAGGTATTTTGGAAGTTCGAATGGGATAGCCATAGGATGTAGGAGTGACAATCGTTTATGTGGAAGTAGTGGCCTTCTAGTTTTGAGTGTCCATAATCTTGATTACTTTATGGTGACATAAAACCTTATAGAGAGAATATTGTAACATCCAATAAATTATTTTGTAGTACTCAATTATTTTTTTAATCAATTTTTTTAAGCCTTGATGTGGGTTATTTAGGGACAATTCTGGATGTTTTTGGGTACTTTCTATGAAGTTCATGGTTATCAAACAAATTTTCCAAACTGTGTGCCCACCCAGCGAAAACCATGAAATCCAAATAGTATGGGTGCATGGTTGGTTCATAGTTTAGGCTAACCACGAATCTATAATTGGGAAACTATGCACCCCAAACACTAGGGGTACATGGATATTTTAACCTTTTTCCCATCTATCAGACTATGTCTAGCCATCCGAGTCATTATAATGTGAGATTTTTTACTTCTAATCATCAAAATTTTTATGTATAATCTCCACTTAATACCCATTAGGCTCAACCTAAACCTTCCCTAACAATCTTAATATAGTGAACCTCAATTTTCATACATTAAAATTACATAAAAGTTTCAGAATAATTAAAACATTATACAAATAGATGCCCAAAACAAAACTAGTCTAGCGCCTTTGGAAACACTGAAACAAAAGCACTGATAAAAAATTGAGCTATGTTATCTCCCACTATGTTCTTATTGACTAGAACCCTTCTTATACAAATCAAAAAAAATACATATCTTCATAATATGTATAAGGAAACATAAAAAGGGGTGATCTGAAATTCTTAGTTTGGGTAAATAAGGGAGATATGTTGGAATATTCATGAGTATAACGACATGAGAGCATGATCATGGAAATAAAAAATCATACCCAGTATATCAAATATCATATACATGAATCATGAAATAAAGCTTGGAAGTTCAAAATACATGAATCATATGAAAATAAATGAAATAATCCACGAAATAATAATAGAGGAATAAAACATGGAATTGTGGAAGACACATAAGCATACAATATAATTTCCATAGTATACAAGGCATCACTTCCAAGACCATCTTGGAAGTATGGGTTCACTCCCCATACGATCTAGGTACTCATGGTTCACACCCATGGCAATATTCATAGCATTATTTCACTCTGCAAACCATCTTGGTTATCATGTTTCACACCCATGATAATCTAAATAGTCAATTTTCATTACCAAGACCATGTTACTCAATCTCATAATATCTACAGATTTACCCAATGCATTGGAGGGAGATATAGGTCCCACCCGTATCATAATGAATTCATACATTCATTTTCCAAAAGATCATTAAAAATCATATCATAACCCATGAAATGAAATGGGTATCATAAACATGTAATAATATAATAACCTATGAAAAAATATAGGTTTCATAATAATTTCACCACAAACATAACCAATGAAAAGGAGTTGGTTTCAAAAAATATAACCAGTGAAAGAGAAACAAGTTTCATAAAAATAATGCATTAAAAACATAATCCATATAGAGAAATAATATGAATGGAAACGTTTAAAAATTTCCCCAAAAATGAATGAGTAACACCAATGGATGTTATCTTAAATGGGAAATAATTTTGGAAGATATTTTAAAAATATTTCTTGAGGAAAATATCCTATATTATTTGAAACATTCTTTTCAAAAAATAAAAACTCCTAAAACATTTTTCTTTGAAAATTGATTTGAAAACTTATAAAGGAGGAATTTAAAACTATTAAACGTCTTTAAAATCCATTTTCTTTGAAATTGTGATTTAGATATCTTTGGAATTTTTTTTTGAAAACATGTTTTCTGAAAACAATAGATTTTTGACCGAAGAGAGAGACAATTGAATTTTACTTAAAACATTATCTTAAGTACTAATGATGGGGAAATGGTACTAAAATATGAGTATATCTTTAATAAACATAGGAGAATATAATTCATGATTGTTTTTGAGAGAAATGTCATATGATTTCATCAATGTTAGCATAAACTTAAAAAATCTCAAAATGTAATGAGATTATTTCAATAAACACTTATAACATGGAATCTTGGGACAATACACTCCATGTAAGAAAATGAAATTAAATTAAGCTTAAAATATTATTAATAGAAGTAAATTCATGATATAATATTTAATATGGAAGTATATACATGTCAATAAATAATTCGGGATCATAACAAAACTTGAGTCTCAAAGAAGGAAAATTGAGGAAAAACTATTTTACTAATTTGTTAACATTTAAAAATTAGATAATATAAAAGAAATATCATAAAATGGATATGTGAATACCAAAAAAATTAAGTATAAGATACATATAATAAAATCATGGTCATAATATACACACATAAAAGGAAAGAGTAGTGAATATTACTTTTATCTCACGAAAATAAAAAGTGAGATGAAATCCCCTTACATTGTGTCTTAACTCCCGTCATACTCTTTAAAACCACCTATATAACAAATATAAATTTATTATTAATATTTTATAGGTCTATATTTTTATATCTATTACTAGATATGGTTTTATTATGAGCTTATAGTCCCTACTTGTTAACCATCATATGTTAAGGTTTTATTTCAGATAATATTCACTTTGTTCTACGGATGTGTCTTAATTTGTTATATATTTAGTCCCTATACTTATATCATGATTCCATAATGTAAACCATGATATAAATTTAATTTATATTCATTATATTTGAATTATAATAATCTATAAAATATATAATTCTGAAATATAATACACTATTCATTGAGACGGTAGTCTGTATGTACGCATGAATGTTGTTTCCATTTTTATTGTCATATAAAAAGAAAGAAATAAAATGATCTTTATGCGTATATGTTTATAATATTATTAAAGTATCATTATAATGTTATATATATAATATAATTTCACTAAACCCATATTTAATACATTCCATGTATTGTGTAAAAAAATCACATCGCTTTGAGGGGGCGATGGTCCACGCTTCCTCAAATGAAATTATCATATTTCCACCAAATGGAAAGTAAAAAAGATATGTACTATAAAAGAAATATAAAAGATTAAAAAAATAATAAAAATAATATATTACGAATATAAATATAGTTTCCACCATAATTTACTCCATGAGGGGAAGTAAAGGAAAAATGAACAATCATTGTTTAGTGAGGTGGTACTTCACCGTACACGTAAATAGTATGTTTGTACCCATTACATGGAGCTGTGTGTAAGTTTAGTTTGAAAAAATATCATAAAAAATCACAGTATATGTATGATAATATTTTTTTTCTAAAATCATTGAATAAATATAGTGGAGGGGGTGTATAAGAAAAATAAAATAAAAGAGCTTGAGATAAGGCACCACCTCTTAATCGGGTAACTCCTTTTGGTTTTTGACAAACGACTTCCTTGGAGACATTTATGCCTAAAGAGAGGATTAAAATATAAAGAGGGTGATTTTGGAAAGTTTATTAGGATGATATTCGATGAACCTAAGTGGTTTGGGAGGTTTAATGAAGAGCGAGAGGTGGGGGGATTTTTTTGGGAAGGGAAAGGGCTCACTTGGTATTTTTGAAAACAAGTTTGGTGTACCAATGTTTTTACCTAAAAAAGTCATAAAAAACAAAAACACTAAATAATGGTAGGTAAATGGATGAATAATTTCCATATAATGTGTGTTTTAAAATTTTCTAAGTCATTTGGGGTCTTAAATTTATGGTTTAGTTCTTAGTTAAGTTTAATTTAACCTTAATCATTGTAATTAATTTTAATCAGTTTCACTAATATTTTTGGTAAAAAACTATGTTAACATTGTTAAAAATTATAAATTATTTTTATTACAAATATGGAATCCAATTTTCTAACTTCCAAATATATATGTGGAAGGAATTAATTTAAAATTAATCCTATAGTCGGGTCAACAAAGTAAGATTTTATAGAAAAATAAGGAAAAGTTAGCTATGTTTTTATATGATATTTCAATATGAAATTTTTTCTGATTACCAAAATTATATTTATTGATAGATTTATAATATAAAAAATCTTTTAAACCAAATTAAAATATAATTTAACATTATAAATAAATTATACGAAAAAATAGTTTTGAATTAAAATCTGGTATTTTTCACTATTCATCCAAAAAATGATGTTTGTCAAAAAATACCAAATATTTAGCCTTATATAATTCTAAAATTCTAGATTAAAAAATAATATTTATTTTATAAAATAAAATTTCTAAATGTGGGTAAAATTATTTTTATTATTTTTTATAGAAGTACATTAAAAGTATTTCATTCAAGAAAAAAATATTTCTAAACCTATAAGGACTTTAGAAAAAAGATTATATATTTTCATTATGAATATATTTTAATTATATAATAAAATTTTAAAAAAATATTTTAAAAGTAGTTATTACTATTTGTATTACTATGTTTAATTTCTAGGTAATAATTATGTTGTTTAAATAATTATAACATTAAAATGATGTATCTTAGAGACATCGGTACTACATGTAACATAAAACAAGTCAATGTTATATGTGTTGTACACCGAGTTGGTTCCAGATAACATACCCCAATTTGGTTCCATGTGAATAGAATGTTTGACATAATTCATTGTAGTACATAAATGAAAACATAATTTATTCAAAAAAAGGTCCACAAAAACTAAGGGTGTTACATTCTACCTCCCTTAAAATGAATTTATCCCTTGAAATTATTGACTCAGGTAAAAAAATGAGGATACTTATACTTCACCATATCCTAAAGTTTTCATGTTGCATCCTCTAACATGGGATTTCCCCACAATACTTTGAATAGGTGAGTTGTCTTATTTCATAGAACTTTCTCTGATTGGTCATGAATTTCAACTGGTTTTTCTTTGTAAGACGGATCCTTCTCCAATGGTATTGTAGACGCCGGAAAAGTCCGTTGCTCCCAAATGAAGCTCCGGATGCGGAAAGCGAAGTGATATTTGGAGTCAGAGGCACGTTTCGGAGGGCCCGGAGGACTTGCGCGAAATTTCAGAGGCCCGCGCGCAAAGTTGAGTCGCGGCGCGCAATCCTCCCGGGATGCGCGCAATGCGCTGGGCCGGCGCGCTATTTTGCGCGCCCGTGGCCTGCGCGGCTCCCTTGCGCGACGGGTCTTGATTCCGCGCCCGCGAAGGGAATTCCGCGCCCGAGGCCGGATTCCGCGCCCGGGGTTGCCTATAAATATAAGGCGACCCCCGACGTTTTGAAGGTTGCCAGAATCCGAAGCGTCGCTCGTTCGCGCAATCCAACCTCTTCCGCGCGCAATGCCGATCTTCAGGTAACCTCCTTTCTTTTGCGCAATAGAGCCTTGGGGTTCGCCTTCGCGCGAAATCCCCTTGGCTCCTTTCCTTTGAATAATCCTTAACCCGAAGGCCTTTGCGCGCAAAAGAAGCCTCTTGCGCGCAATTGCCCCCGGGTGCGCGCAATCCAGCCCGATTGCGCGCACCCCCCTCTTCAAAGTGGCCGTTCGTTAGAGAATGAGCCGTTGCCCCCGCGAGTTGTCCGAAGCCCGGTGCGCGCAATCTCAATCATCTACGCGCAAAGCGCTGGCCCAATTGCGCGCCAGCCCGCACAATTGCGCGCCGACCCGCGGTATTGCGCGCAAAGCTCCTCTTTTGCGCGCAAACCGCCGGGGTCGCCCCCTTTGACCCCCTGAGGGTACCCGCCTGCGTGGCGCCCGATGATCTTCGTCCTGGGTGCCCGCACCGTGCGTTGTCTTTCCGTGCGGCCCTCCAGGCTTGCGCGAAGTGACACGGACCCATCGGCGGCAACCAACGTCCAGCATGACGTTAAACTGCACATTTGTCCAGCATGACGTTAAACTGCACATTCGTCCCGCATGACGCTAAACTGCATCCGTCCAACATGACGTTAAACTGTACTACGTCCAAGCTGCACGACGCTAAACAGCCTAGCCCCTATCGTCCGTGCTGCAAGACGTTAAACTGCCAAGCACCTTCGTCCTCAGCACACGACGTTAAACTGTGCTTCGTCCGGCAAGACGTTAAACCGTCCGCTTCGTCCTCAGCACACGACGTTAAACTGTACTTCGTCTGGCAAGACGTTAAACCGTCCGCTTCGTCCTCAGCACACGACGTTAAACTGTACTTCGTCCGGCAAGACGTTAAACCGTCCGCTTCGTCCTCAACACACGACATTAAACTGTACTTCGTCCGGCAAGACGTTAAACCGTCCGCATCACCCGATCCCGTGCCTCGCATGCAGGGTCCCCCCCCGGTTTGGATGTGGCCCCCACCCGCTCGTCTCTGCAGGGATGTCGGGATTGCCCCTCTTTAGGGACGATTTAATGGGAGCGGCTTTTCCCTACGGGGGTAGGGTATTACAAACCCCTAGTTTCTTGTGGGGGGCTGCACATGTGTATCTCCATTGCGCTCCCCCACTTCTGAAGCCAGTAGAGGGTGTGACTGGGATCGAGGTGTCTCCTACTTTCGGTCCAAGTCCCTTCCAACTGAGTTTTGCCGCATCCGGGCTGCCTCAAGTGTGTAAGTCCTGACAGAATGAACTACGTGGACTTTGATCCCTGTCTTCTAAACAGGGTACGTAGGAAACCTCCCTGAGGTTCAAGCCCACCACCTGGTCGTCCCGGTCGTATTCACGTCAGTTCGTCTATCAGTGGACCCCTCCAGGGTTCACGCTTGCGTCGATTCACCTATGAATCCGCCCCTGTGGGAGACTGCCCGTGTGTATCTCCACTGTGCCTCCCCACAGCCCCTTTTTCCATTTCTCCTTTTATCGTCCAGCATGACGTGAAACTGTGATCCACCCGGCCGTTCCATCCCCCTCTGTGCGAGGTGGTTCGGTTCAATCCTCCGCCCGGCGGCCTCGACCCCTTCGTGAGTCGGCTTGCCGACGTCCAGCATGACGTTAAACTGTATACCCGAACTACGTTGACTTTGATCCATGATAGCGCGCGGTACGTAGGAAGCCTCTACGGGGTCCAAGCTCTTCACTCCATCATCCATCCTGATCCTTACCCGGGCCGCCACATCCCGGTGGGGTCATGCCACTTCTCTCCACTCCACATCACTTGGGAAGCCGCCCATGCGCTGGCCCCAGCGTCGGAGGTTCCCCGCAAGGGGTTCTGTCATCTGATCCACTTTTCGTGTTGATCGGTCCGATGCCGTCCCCGCTGGACGTTAAACTCGCGGCATACCCCGTGTTAAACATGGGAAGCCGAGGAAAACCTCAGGTGACACAGTTCCCCGCACCTAGTGCGGGATGCCTCAGGTCATCGTGCCTTCGAGAAGCCCTATTAGG
This sequence comes from Viscum album, assembly GCA_963277665.1. NCBI lineage: Eukaryota > Viridiplantae > Streptophyta > Magnoliopsida > Santalales > Viscaceae > Viscum > Viscum album. Next base: position 1,241,693,646 of record OY728153.1, read on the forward strand.
GACGGAAAGCAGACGTGCAGAGCCGCAGTGTTACGACACGCCCCCAGCACCCAGAGCCACCCGGTCTCCTCACTGTAGGTTGCTGCCCCGACCAGACTCATTGGAGCGTCCGGGCGGAAGCAGCGTAATTAACCGGTGTCCATGAAGATATGGCACCGGGAACGAGATTCACGAACATTCTTAAATCTATGAGGGAGACCCGGATTAGGCGACAAGTTCTGAGGAGACGTCCAAGGAAGGAGGAGCCGACATCCCATCATCCCGGTTTCGATCAAGGAGCAGACGCACCTGAATAAGGGACGGATGCCGCCCGCCTTTGGAAAGCGGGACTGCGGGACCACAAGCTGCGCGCCCATCCCCTCGGGTTGACGGGTGCACGCGCGAACGCGTCCTGGCGGAACAGCGTAACCCGACGCACATCCGCACCGAAACAGAAAAATGGTGAACCCGACGTGAATCTCTTCTCCTCGATACGAAGACCGATGGCTTTCAGAGGTGTTGGAAGACCGGCATGTTGCCCGGCCAAGCATTCAGTCTTACCCGCCAGGGGCTGGGGAAGGGAAATCGGGCACTCCGTCTCGCAACGTCGAGGGCCTGGGTTCCCCCCACGGAAGGCGTCGTGGCACTAATGGTTGGTTGTCGATTCCTTTTCCTGTCAGTTTTAATGGGTCATTCTCCCTGCTTTCAGAAATCAGGTCGCCCAATCCAGTGCCCGATCACCGCCCGCCCACTGGCGCAGAGGTAGGGGAAACACCGACGCGGCAACTCCGCGCGGTCCCGCCCGTTCCACAGCCGTCCCAGCAGCCGCAATTGCGGGACGACCACGCCCTCTCTCCCCCTCGGAGGTCATCTAGAGAAGGGTGATCAACAACCTGGTGCGGAGATATGAGGAAGAGGGAGTCATCCCCACCCGGGACATGGCTCGCCTAGACCTTGAGGAGGCTGCGCCTCGCCACCACCGCCGCCCCCGAGGGCCGCGCAGGGAGGCACCGCTGCCCACCTCAACGTCCAACCGCTTCGGGAGCTTATCCCCGGAGCGCTCTGACAGTTCCCTTCCCTATGCGGATGAGGTGGAAGATGTCCGGGATCACCCTATCCGGGATTCGCTCCAGGGATCTACGGTAAGGGCTCCCGCCAGGCCACGGCGACACCGCCGCCAGGCCTCTCAAGTCGAAGAGCGGGCTCTCCACCTGCCCGCGCCGCTCATCCCGACTCGTTTGTCCCGACACCAACGTCGGGCACGAGCGGAGGAGGATGCCCACCGTGGGGCCCTAGCAACAGCGGCCGCATTGGCCCAAGCCACTTTTGGCTTCAGTCGCCAGGCCCCTGCGCATCCTGAGCAGGGGAACTTCTATGCCCGACCTGGATCGAGGCCCCGACCGCCCCAAAGGCAGGTTGGGTCGACTCTCCCGGTTGCTGGTACAGGCAGTAGCCACCGCGGACCACCTCGCGGTAGCGCTATTCACCAGTGGGATCTACTCCGTGTGGCTGATCCAGGAGGCATGGGTCATCCCACCTTCCGATCCCGGCCCGGAGGCCTGCCCGGAATCATCTCCCCCGCGTCCCCTTTGATATCTGTCCCGGTGCCCCTCGCACCTTGGTTTCCAGTTCTCTTGGCCCCAGCACCAGTGCGGCCGGAGGACGCCAGGACAGAGATCAGCCCTGCTCCGAAGAACCACCCAGGGGCAGGAAGGCAAGGCGTCGACGCCGAGGGAAGAATGTTACGGAATTCCGGACAGAGATACGACCAGTTCGCTTCTCTGATTCAGAGGCGGAGTACGATTCGACGACAGATCCCGTTCCCCAATCCCGCCAGTGTTGGGCAGGGGTAGGAATGCGGCACGTCAGCCTCGTGCTCCCCGAGAGTGAGATCGATGTGATCCCCGCTTCTCTCCGAAGGTATATCCGAAGTAACGAGGGCCTGGTAGACCCCCAAGGATCAAGCTTGCGGTTGGTACCGGCCCCTCCGGAAGTGCCTTCCGTCTCGATCGGAGAAGCCGGAGACTTTTTCTGGGGACCAACGGTCGAACCACGATCTAGTGCACCCTCGGCGACCACCAATGCTACGGCAGGATGTTCTCTTGCCGGCCTGTCCTATCGTGATGTGGTAGCCAGGGCACCGCCACCCTCAGAGGGCGGCCCGGGATATGGAGGCCAATCGGCCTGTTCGCCGTATTCACCGCCGGCCAGCCCGTCAGCCCGGCGGCCCGCCTCGGCACCACTGCCGGTTCCCCGTCCGTTCCCAGTCATTGAAGAGGACCAAGGAGACCTGGGTCCCGAGTTTGAGTCTTGGAGCTTCTGGACCGTCCTTGCAGAGGGCCACTTCCCTGAGAAGTTTTGGCCAGTCACGGGACCGGGCTTTGATGCACCCGAATTGCTCACCCCGGATGAGTTCGAATGCTTCCGCCGAACTCTCCGGGAGACTCGCTCCTGTCTTCACCGCCTACAAATGCCATACCCCGGGAGTCAAGCGCACCTGGAGGATATTGGTGAGCAGTGCCGTCAAATTGACCTAGCCATGCTCCCCGCGGTTCGGCACCCCGGGTCATTTGAGCACCACGAGGCCCTCCAACAACGATGCGTTGAGTGTTTTCAAGTACTCCGCAAAGTTATCGAGGAAGCCACTCCCCACGTGTATATCCGTGGATGGGGGCAGTACGCTGCCCTACGCTTCAGTGTGATTCGCCGACAGCCCGATTCACTGGGTGGCCCTGAGGGTACATCCCCAGGGACGGAAACAGTCAATATGGCTGACCTGTCGGGAGAGGGGAACGACTTGGAACTTCTCGACGGGGGCTTTCCCCCCGAAGACAAGCCGTCGTTAGATCCATCGGTGAGAGTTACTCGTCATCAGAGGAACCTCCTGGGGCTCCCCGCACCCACTGAAGCACTGACATTGAGCCGAAACGTCAGCAAAGGTAAAGAGCACAGCGAGGCTATAAAGCCCGCCGACCCATCTGCCTCCGTGCAGAGGGCAGAGGAGGATCCCGAGAAGGCTACGCTACGTCAGCAGCTCACCGAACAGAAGAAGCTGGTTGACCAGCTCCTCGCCGAGCGCGCTGCAGAACGGCGGCCTGACTACGGTGATCCTAGGCTAGGACAGCAGGGACCGGAACAACCGCTCCTCGACGAGACTCTCCCGGGCAACCGTGATTACGCCGTGTTCGCCGACAGGAGAGAGGCCATTGCCTATGGCAAGAGGGCGCGGTATGTTTCGCCACACCCTCCCGAGCGGCGTGACTACTTGAGATACCCCGCTCGGATTCCTCCCGCTGCCCCAAGGGCCGCTCCGCCCGCCATCCCACGAGCTGCCGAGTTCGACGACCCGGTCGACGACCCGATTGAAGGGTCGTGCAATGCGCTCGTGGTTAGAGATCCTCGCCAGGACTGGAACCCATGTCCGGACGATCCGATGGCGGCGCTCATTGCCCGCTTGGAGGCCTTGGAGACTCGGCAGGTGGCGATCCCACCGGACGGCAAGCCATACCCAGCATGGGTGGATGACATGCCGGCGCCTCCGGGGTTCGGGAATCCCACTTTTGCCCCCTTCAACGGGACTGGAGATCCGCCACAGCATTTGGCCCATTTCAACTCAAGGTGCAGGCCTATGTTGGGGACTCCGGCGCAGCAAGAGGCCGCTAAGCTTCGCTGCTTTGTGCAGACACTGGAAGGGCCAGCATTTGTCTGGTACAACCAGCTCCCCGTCGGGTCGGTAACCAGCTGGGAGGACCTCCGTAGACAGTTCCTTTACCAGTTCAGTTCCACGACCCGGAAGACAAGTATCGCAGACCTCTTCAAGTGCAAGCAGAGGCCTGATGAGCGAGTCGCGGACTTCGTCGCCCGATGGAAGGGTCTCACGTATTCCCTTGACATGCCATTGACTCAGGAGCAGTTGCTGACAATGTGCGTCGGGAACGTCAAGACCGAGCTGGTCCCTTCCCTGATCACTCAAAATTACCCCGGAGGGTTCAGGGACTTCTCAGACAAAGCTCAACGTCTTGAAGAAGCCCTGCAACAGGCCAGCCAGGCACACCCGCTGCCTCCTATGATTCCTGCAAGGAGAGTCAGCAGGGCTGAGCCCGCTGTTGTCGCCCAGATAGAGGCCCCCAGGCCATTGGAGCTGCTACCGGCGAGGCCAGCTCCACAGCCTCACAGGAATCCGCCTCCACGGGCTCAGTTCCCGGCCCAGCAGCGGCAGCCTCAGAACCGGCCGGCCCCTCCGCGTAATGTACCGCCACAACCCAGGCGAGATAATCAGGGTCCACCTCCTCGGCCGGCCCCTCCAGCCCCTCGTCAAGACCACGCTCCCAGGGGCCCGCGACACCTGACTTACTCATTCCACAAGGATCAGGTCCCCGGTTATTTCCGGAGCGCCCTGGAGCAGAGGATTGTGCGACTGCCTGAGTGTTGGAGGCTAGAGGAGGCACATCTCACGGATAACCCCCGCTACTGCCCTTACCATCGGGCCCTGGGGCACACCATCCAACGGTGCTATGTGTTCAAGGATTGGCTCCAAGACCAGATTAACAACAATGTAATCAGGTTGGGCCCAGCTCCAGCACAAGTGGCAGGCGTGTTCGTGGGATCAGATGACGATAGTGGCAACGAGGACGAATGGCAGCTGGTCTCCGACCGCGGATCCCAGAAGTATAAAAACTGGATGGCCCGCAAGACGATCATTCGCGCCCATGGAATCATCCGTGCGCGCTTGACTCAGCCTGAGCCCCCAGAATCTGCGGGTGCTGCTTCGACATCGTCGTCCCAGCCTGCCTCTTCCAAGAGGAGCAAACGGCGGCAGCGCAAGAGGGAAGAGCGCGCCCCGCCGGTTCCGCCACTATCCCGCACTCTCGGCGATTTCATGCCCCCGGAGATGGGGGTCCCTCCTCGGATCCGCCCGGTGATGGATGATTCGTCCGATGACGGTGTTGGGTACGCTTCGGTTAACACCGTCGAGCTGGTAAATCCCTTTTCGGTTCCCGACGTTGAAGAACACCAGGTGGACCTCCCTAGTGTCCCCAGTCGTCGCCACTGTCGGAAGAACCGAAGCAGCAGGAGTCGCCGGGGCACAGTCGTTGGTACCTCCAGCCAGGCCGTGCACGCCACTGAGACTAGGCAGCAGGCTCAAAACCGAGCACAACGTGCGCCGCCCCCCCATTCGGGGATGACGGATTCGCCTCCGCCGCTGTTTGTGGTGTGGGACCAGGCAGAACCGCCTCAGCCGTGTCGCGACCAGCTCCGCCCTGCCACGAGTCCATCCCGGCCTCCTGACCCCAGTACGGTGACCATTTCCCGGACTGCAGCCAGTGAACAGCGAGATGCGCCAAGTACCAGTCGGCCGCCGATCCAACCGGCAAGGCCCGTCATGCCGCCAACCGCAGAGCAACCTCCTGCAACCAGGGGCTCACGCTTGGCCAAAAAGTATGATGTCCTGAAGCACTTGGCTGACATCCCAGCAAGGCTCTCCATCCTTGAGGCTCTGCGCATGTCATCTGAGATGCACGAGGCACTCGCTAAAGCCCTGAAAAGCCCCCTCCAGTTTGAGACAGAGGTTGCGGCTGCAGAGGCCTTTCACGCCGAAACGATCGAGGACGCCGAATGTCAGGCAGTTATCTCGTTCTCTGGTAAGGATGAAGAACCTCCTATACAGGGACATATTCGTCCGCTGTATGTCACTGGCCAGTTCAATGGCCTTGAAGTCCGGCGCTGTCTTGTCGACACGGGGTCCGGGATTAACCTGATTCCATCTCGGACGCTCCGGAGATTGGGGTTGTCTGAGGATGACTTGATTCCCTCCGACCTCAGGATCCAGGGGTACGACCGCACCGAGCAAACCCCGGTCGGCAAGATACATTTGAAGACCCAGTTCGGTGACTTGGTTGCCAACACCGAATTCATGGTAGTCTTTCAGGACACTGCGTATAACGCATTGATGGGCAGGCCATGGCTCCACCTTCACGCGGCGGTTCCCTCGTCATACCACCAATGCCTCAAATACTCTCTTAATGGTCGAGTAGGCGTGCTTCAAGGAGATGGCTCTCCTTTTTCCTCGTGTGAAGCCCGCTATCTGGACGCAGACTATTACAAGAGCAAGGATAAGCAGATCCTGGCAGGTGAGGTTGAGCCTGTCGCTGTTGCAAGTGATCCCTGGGCAAGTCTGGATGACGCTTACGTCCTCCCGATTCACCGATTGGACGTCGCCATGGTCTCGACAGCCCGCGAGTCTCCTGATGAGATGACCGCGACCGCCCGCGCCAGCACCAGTGGCCCAGCAGGATCTGGTAGCCCCAATGCAATTTCCAACGCAGTCTCTCCCGTGGACGATCCCTCCCCGAGTGGAGAGGACGTGGAAGATGCACCCCCAGCCTTTGAGGAGGGCGTCCCTGCCACGGTCGATGAGTTAATACAGGTGAACCTTGGAACCGAGGCCGATCCAAGACCCACATTGGTCAGTGCCGCCATGCCCTCTGAGGAGCGGCAGCAGTACGTGGACTTTCTCAGGCAGCACTGTGATGTGTTCGCTTGGGGCTATGACGAGATGCCGGGGCTAGATCCTCAGGTAGCCGTCCACCGCCTTGGTCTCTCGGCGAACCATCGCGGGTTCAAGCAGCCTCCCAGGAAGATGCACCCATCCCACGGTGCCATGGTTGAGGCCAATGTTGACAAGCTTATCAAAGCCAAATTCGTGAGGGAAGTTCAGTACCCCAAATGGCGGGCCAACATTGTGCCGGTCCGGAAGAAGAACGGGCAGATCAGAGTCTGCATCGACTTCCGCGATCTCAACCGCCACTGTCCGAAGGATGATTTTCCCCTTCCAGTGACAGAGCTGTTGATTGACGCCACGGCAGGGTTCCAAGCCCTCTCCTTTATGGATGGATACTCCGGATATAACCAAATTCGGATGGCCCCTGAGGATGAGGAGTTCACTGCCTTCAGGGCCCCCCAAGGTACCTTTTGCTACCGGGTCATGCCTTTCGGCCTGAAGAATGCAGGTGCCACCTATCAACGGGCGATGCACCGCATATTCAAGCCAATCCTCGGCACACTGGTGGAATGCTACGTCGACGAATTGGTGGTCAAATCGCGCCAGCGTCAGGACCATCTCAAAGATCTTGAGAAAGTGTTCAGCTTCCTCCGGTCTCGCTGCCTGAAGATGAACCCGTTGAAGTGTGCCTTTGGGGTCACCTCCGGAAAGTTCCTTGGATTTGTGGTAAGATACCGGGGTATTGAGATCGACCCAGAGAAAATCAGGGTGATTAGCCAGATGCCTCCCCCAGGTAACATCCGGGAACTGCAAGGGTTCCAAGGCCACTTAGCCTATATACGTCGATTCATCGCGAATCTGGCCGGCAAGTGTAAGCCCTTTTCCCGGCTCATGAAGAAAGGTGCCACCTATGTATGGGATAAAGAGTGTCAGACCTCTTTCGAGGAAATCAAGCAGTACCTGCTTCAACCTCTGGTTCTGATGCCGCCTGTATCCGGGAAACCGCTGGTCCTCTATGTGACCGCCCTGGAACGATCCCTGGGTGCCCTTCTCGCCCAGAAGAACAACGAGGGAACGGAGAATAGCCTCTATTACCTCAGTCGCATGCTCCTCGATGCGGAAGTTAGGTATTCCCCCATCGAGAAGAGCTGCCTGGCGCTCGTATTTGCCGTACAGAAACTACGGCACTACTTGCAGCACCATGAGGTACAGTTGGTTTCTCGGGTAGACCCGTTGAAATATATCCTGAGCCGACCTATGTTGACTGGCCGTCTAGCGCGGTGGGCTGTGATTCTCCAACGGTTCGACATCAGGTATGTGTCTCAGAAGGCCATCAAAGGGCAAGCATTGGCAGACTTTCTGGAAGCTCACCCGACCTCCGCGGATCAGCCGCTGGATCTAGGCTTTCCTGATGAGACCATTCTCTTGGTCGATCATGCCGATCCATGCTGGCAGATGCACTTTGACGGTGCCTCCCGGAGCCCCACCGGTAAAAGACTCGATAATCCTAAGCTCAACAGAGTGGGCATGGGCATCGTCTTCATTACCCCGGAGCGAGCCGTGCTGCCATACTATTTCCTGTTGTCAGAGGGCTGTACCAACAATGAGGCGGAATACCATGCCCTCATCACCGGCCTCGAGTTAGCTCTCGAGATCGACGTTCCCCATCTGTGCGTGAAAGGGGACTCCGAGCTAGTTGTTAAGCAGATCAATGGCGACTATGTTGTCAGGAAGCCGGAACTTGTGCCATTGCTGGAGTGCACCCTCCTTCTGATGGCCCGGTTCCCTTCTCGGCCAGAAATTGTCCATATTCCCCGGTCGCAGAACGGTCGAGCAAATGCCTTGGCCAGCCTTGCTGCGTCACTTGCAGAGCCTGAACAGGATAACCTGATCGTCCGCGTGACGCACCGCAGGCTCATCGCTCCCGTTATCCCGGAGGAAGATCGCGGCCCGTCGGTAAGTAATCTCACCGCGGTTGCCCCTGTGCCCGGAGCCCCGAGTACCCCAGATATGGCAGTCGAATCAGCCCTTGATTGGAGGGCGCCTTTGGTTGAGTACCTCCAACATGGCATTCTCCCGCCGGATCGGGCCGAGCGCGAGCGAGTTCGACGCCGCGCATCGCAGTTTGTCCTCCAGAGCAGTCCCGGCCTGGGGCAGATCCTCTATAGACGCGGATTCGATGGTGTTCTCCTCCGTTGCCTTCAGGGAGTTGAGATCCCACGAGTCATGCAAGAGGTTCATGCTGGTTCATGCGGTGCCCATCAGACTGGGCCGAAGCTGTCCCACCAGATTCGGAGATTGGGATACTTCTGGCCCTCCATGATCCATGACTGCATCGAGTATGCCAGGAGGTGCCATGCGTGCCAGGTTCATGCGAACTTTGTGCATCGGCCGCCGGAGCCCCTCCATACCACCAGGTATTCTTGGCCCTTTGCAGTCTGGGGGATGGACGTTGTGGGACCGTACCCGCCGGCGACGGCTCGCCAGTGCCGGTTCATTCTGACCGCCACAGACTTCTTCTCCAAATGGGCAGAGGTGATTCCGCTCAGAGAGGTCAAATCCTGTTCGATCGCTGACTTCGTGACCTCCAACATCATTCACCGATTTGGAGTGCCTCACGCTATCCTCACGGATAACGGAGCCAATTTCCGAGCAGCCGAGTTGAAGAAGTTGTACGCCAAGTATAACATTCGCTCGAACCATACATCTCGCTATCATGCGCAGGCGAATAGACAGATCGAGGCGTTTAACAAAACCCTCTCTAACATTCTGCAAAAGATGGTTGGTCAGAACAAGAAGAGTTGGCCGGACAAGCTCCCCAACACCCTCTGGGCTTATCGGACGACGACTCGCAATTCCACCCAGATGACCCCTTATTCCCTGGTGTATGGAGCTGAGGCCGTCCTGCCCATTGAGATCCAGTTGCCATCCTTGCGCACTGCGGTCTACGACCAGCAAGCGCCAGACAGAGTTGCTGAAGCCCGTCTAGTCGAGTTGGAAGCACTGGATGAGAATAGACTTCGCGCTTTGCACAACTTGGAGAGGCATCAAAGCAGAATGGCTCGAGCTTTCAATAAGAAGGTTCGCCTCCGCTCCTTCCTGCAGGGTGATCTAGTGCTAGCCCTAAGAGCACCGATGATCCCCGGCAGGAAGCCGCCCAAGTTGGAGCCCAAGTGGGAGGGACCTTTTGTTGTCCACAAGGTCTATCCCAATGGCGCGTACTCCCTAGCGACTATGGATGGTGAGCGTGTCACTCCTACCACCAACGCTAGGTTCCTCAAGCAGTACTTTGTCTGAGTGTGCCAACGTCCTGCACGACGTTAAACTGCATACGTCCAAGCTGCACGACGTTAAACTGCCTAGCATATCGTCCGCGCTGCAAGACGTTAAACTGCCAAGTGTTTCGTCCAACATGACGTTAAACTGTACTACGTCTGAGCTACAAGACGTTAAACTGTTCAGCATTCGTCCTGCATGACGCTAAACTGCACTTCAAGAACTACGTGCGGCTTGATTCCCATCCTTATGGGATACATAGGACCGCCTGGACATTCATGTTTCAGGCCCAGCCCCATTTCCCAGGAATCTCTATCCCGCGTTGGGCCTCTGGCCCAAGTTCCCCTCCTTTTTGTGAGAGGCGTATCACGTGAGCGGGGGATTATGTCCTCATTCGCGTTGGTCTACTGGCCGCGCCGTACACCTCCCCCGTGTGTAGGACTACCTCACACCCCTCATCGTCCTGCATGACGTTAAACTGCCTCTCAAGAACTACGTGCGGCTTGATTCCCATCCTTATGGGATACGTAGGACCGCCTGGACGCTTTTGTTTCAGGTCCATCCCCGTCTCTTGGTTGATCACGGGGATCTGCCCTCTTTTGGTTGCTCTCAGGGTGAGTCCTCCGACCCTTCCCGGTGATCTGTTAACATGTTTTGGGTACTTCGGTCTATGACTCGTAGTGTCAGATTCAATCCCGACAAGTCCTGTGTTGCTTGTCAGGCCTCGCGCTTCCTCTTGTTCGAGCCTTCACTCAAAGGGATCCTCGTTAGCGGTTTGGGTACGATGCCTCAGAGCTCTCCTACCGCTCCGGGTCGATTTACCGGCGGGTCTTGGGCCGCAAATCGATATGAATCCTGCGATTGAGCGGTCGATGCTCGTTTGCTTGCCCCGTCTTAGGCTGACGCGATCGGATGTTGTGTTGCGAATATGGTCAGCAACGTCCTTGATCGCCATGTCGGCTATTTCAGGCTCTGAGCATTGGTTGCGTAGTCCTCATCACACTCCGCCTTTGTGCGTTGTAGTGGAATCTCGACACTCTCTTCATACTGACCTCCAGTACACCTCTACACGTTAGGCAGACCAACCAGGGTAATGGTGTCGTTCAAGGCTCCCATGATCTGAGCACCAAGGATATATGCGGATTTCCTCCCTAAGGGCCATGCGTAGCTGGACCCTCGTCCCCATAAGGAGGAAGGAGTCGCCCGAACAATCGCATTCTGGGCCCAGTATATCTGGAGTCTAGCATCTCTGCCCCTCGGGTGATGGACATACGCAGGCCCCGATCCCAAGACTCTTCTCTTGGAATCGTGCATGACCGCAGGGCTGGGTATGTTCCCACCTCCGCTGTGTCCGCCGTACCGCAATAAACGGGTTCCTCCATGGTCCGAACCACACGACCTTAAACTGTGTTGTCTGGTCCTACCACACGACCGTAAACCGTGATCGTCTTGGCCGCCCGACGAGAAACGGCACTGCATCGTGATGTCCTCCTCAGGGGACACTCATGTTGGGCGCTGGTTAATAACCACACCATTCATCAATGCCTTCCGTGGATTGATTATTGTGGCGACGCCAGAGATTTCTCAATCATAGGCATGTCGCCGCACAAAGAAAAACCATTCATCTTTAAGGAAAAACAAGAAATATCAAATGCCGCTCCTTCTGTGTGCGAGGGTCAGACCCGCACTCTTCCCCGCGCTGGTGCCCGATTGTGTTGCGCCGCGCTTCAAGAACTACGTGTGGCTTGATTCCCATCCTTATGGGATACTTAGGAACGCCCGGATGTTTGAAACTTCGGGTCCACCCCCCCACCTCTTAGAGATTCCCCCTTCTCTGGGGAATCCGCCGCCTTCGGGTCACCCTCAAGGCATGTTCCCCGACCCCTTGCAGTGGTCCACCGGTGTCAAGAGTACTCTGGTTTATTGCCAGGAGGGTCAGGATCCGCTTGGTCAGGTTTCCTCCACATTTCAGGATTCGTGCTCCCTTTCATTCGGACCCATCGTCTACGCCCTGGGTGGAGCCCCCGTGAACGGTTCAGACACAATGCCTCAGTGCTCTCCCACCGACTCGGGCCGGTACCCCCAATGGCCTCGGGCAGCAAATCGATATGAATCCTTCGATTGAGCGGTCGATGCTCGTTTGCTGCCTCATTCCACCAACGGTTAGTGCAATATTGATGCTGCTTTTCCGCCACGGTCGGCAGTACTCCCATATCGTTACTCCGGTGCCCCCAGTCCTTGAGTGAATGACCGCATGATTCACATTTTCCACCTCCCATTCTGACCAGGCGAAACCTCGACACTCTTGACACTATCCCTCAGTGCATCTTCGCATATCCAGGGGATAGGACCACGATGTGGCATACTTTGAGGTCCTTATGGTCCGAGCTCTAAGACCTTAAACTAAGATCTCCCCTTATGGTCCGAGCTCTAAGACCTTAAACTAAGATCTCTCCTTATGGTCCGAGCTCTAAAGACCTTAAACTAAGATCTCCCCTTATGGTCCGAGCTCTAAGACCTTAAACTAAGATCTCTCCTTATGGTCTGAGCTCTAAAGACCTTAAACTAAGATCTCCCCTTATGGTCCGAGCTCTAAGACCTTAAACTAAGATCTCCCCTTATGGTCCGAGCTCTAAGACCTTAAACTAAGATCTCCCCAAACGGGATTCTACGTCCTGCATGACATTAAAACTGCACTCTCAGAACTACGTGTGGCTTGATCTCCAGCTTGATGGAGTACGTAGGAACGCCCGGGCATCTCGACTTGGGTCCAGCCTCAGGGATTGTTAAGTCCCGCCCCTCCTCGTCGCCGGCCGTCTGGCCTGGCTTCTGGTAGAGTGGTGCAGTTGTGATATTCTCCCCGATTCAGCTCGGGATGCCACATTGCAATGATGGGAAGTGACGGTTTCCTCGTCAAAGAGGTGCTGTCTGAGAATTGGGGTGATTCACGGCCAGATTAGTGCATCCGCCTAATACGCTTTCCCCACGGTGGCGCAATTCTGAGAGCGTTGGATTCTGTCCGAACAATCGTCACTTCGCCCCACGCTTCGCATGCCCTGTTGATCTGGATTTCCACCCTTGTGTCTGAAGGAACCCCAAAGAGGTATTCATGATGACATGTGGTCCGCCTCCTGCAATATGAATGATGACCTTCGGTCCGTCTATTGCAGTTGTTATGGTCGATCCACTGTCCGCCTACCGTCTTGGGCATTTCCTGGAAGGCCGACCGTTGTGGATGTCTGGATTTGGGACACGCGATTCACACTTTCTCATTTCCCTATGTTCGGATAAAATCTCAACGCCCCTAGCGTTGTCCCGCTCGTGTGTTGGAACAAGTTGGGGGGATGATACATTGATTAGGTCTGAGGTCTCCTTTCCTAGGAATGACCTCCCTCTTTTCTCCAGCAATCCAGGCCCAACTATGGATGCCTGATGCTTGGTTAACGCTCCCGCAAGACAGTGAATTGTGGTTGAGCATGTTAAGCCAAAAGATGCAGATAAATATATTGATTCATACAAATGGATCAAAGTAGCGGAAGAAAATGTTTTGGGAATGGCAAAACAAAGCCCTTAGGGATTAGCGTGCTGAATGAGTCTTTCTAATGCCGCTACCCTTTGGCTGGTGGCCTCCAGAGCTGCTTCTCGCTCTCTGCGTGCCCTCTCTTCGTCGGCGGTCGCAGCACGCAGTTCGTCGATTCTGGCCTGTGCACGCTCCCGCTCGACCTGAATTGTGACCATCTGTTGGCCCGCCTCCGTCAGCTGTACCTGGGCGTCAACCAGCTGGGCTGCTAGTTGCTCCACAAGCTCGGTACACGTTGCGACGAAGGCCTCCTTCTCTGCCACCTGCCCTTCGAGGCGCCGGACTTCCTGCTCCGCCGCGAGGAGCGCCCGCGTGCTCTCCGACATGTCCCAACTTTGTGTGACGTCGGCACGCCGGCAGCTCTCGCACATCTTTTCGGCCATGAAATCACGGACCGTCAGATGGAGGCGTTGAGCATCAGCTCCCCCGGCACACAGGAAGCGCAGCCAGGTTTGAAGTGATCCCATGCGCCCCAGCCACTCCGATGGGTCTCGCTTGAGGAAGCGCTGGATGCACTTCCACCCCCTGCGGCGCGTTATCTGGCTCTCCTCGACCGCCTCCGCGTCCGAGTCATCCATCTCCTCGGGGTCGGCAGGCCGGTAGGCAGGGAAGGCAGCCAGCAGGTCTGCTGCAGGGTCCGCCCCTGGGAGGTCCTCATGAGGGATAGGTTCCCCAACATCTGGGCGACCTTCTTCTCTCTCCCCAGCGGCGCTGACACCCTCGTCAGCCCCCGAACTCTCTCCGATGTCAGCACCGCCGGCGTCCGCAGCCCCCTGATCAGCAGTTGGTGGGGCCGACTCGGTTTGGGAAGTCTGTTCCGGAGCAGGCGGCATGTCCACCACTGGTCCACTCGTAGATGGCCCGGGTTCGGCAACCTGACGAGCCTCCAGTGTTGAGATCACTGCGCGGGGCATGCCATGGTTAGTCACGGATCGTCAACGGCAGGCACCCGCAGTAAATCAAGGAGACTTACGGGAGGTCATAGCGTCATCTTCCGCTATCCCGACCGCCGCAGGAACAGTTGCAGCAGGGGGCCCTTCCGCGCCTGTCAATTCGATAATGGGTGCCTGGCCCCCGCCTTGTCCTGCTGGCGCCCCTCCTACTCCCGCTGAGGACGCCTGACCAACATCCGTGCGCTCCTGAGAAAGATGGAGAAATGGGTTAGAAGCTGCATAAGGGAATGGATGAAGCAGGTTGAGAAGGGATATAAGCGGACCTCGAGGAGCTCAGTGACATCAACATTGTCAGAGCTGGCCACCTCGCCTCTCTCCCGCGGACTCCCCTGATGGGATCTTACCTCGGAGCCTTCATCCTTCCCCATCTCCTCCTCTTCCTCGGAGTCGTTGCTACTGTCGTCTTCTTCCGGCGGCATCTGTTCTGGAGCGGGCTCTAGACCGAGCATCACCTTCACCAGAAGGGATGGCTCCGCACGCTGACCACGTTGGCGCGCGTAATCGTCCATGGCCGTCAGATACGCATACTGCCGGTTGAAGTCCACCCTGTCGGCAATATGGAGGCGCCCGGCCTCTGGCAGATGGATTCCTTCTCTGAGAATCTTTCGCCAGATGGCGTCGGTCCCCAGTGACTGCCGCAGGGTCATCCAGGCCGACCACAGCGCCAGGAAGACTGCATCGTGGGAGGGTTCGAGCAGACGTCTCACCTGCTTTCCGGGCCGCTCTTCGACCACCGCGCGTGCCCCCTCTCTGGGCGCCGAGGTCGTAGCGGCAGCCTGCGATGTGCCCGCCGCCGAAGTCCCTGCTCGCGCCGGCTCCGCTGCTTGGCGTTCCTCCGTTCTCCCCCGTGTGGCGGCGCCTTGCCTCCTTCCTTGACGCCCGGTCTCCGCACGGGTAACCTCGAGCCGCCGAACTGGCTTCCGTAGAAGCCCCTCGGGGTACGCGATGGCCCAGTGTTCGGCGTGCTCGGTTGCCAAGCCTGCGTCAACCCCGGTAGGAGGGAGAGTGATGACGTCGCCAGAGCCGAAAGCGGCAAACATCAGCCACATCTGGCGAAGGACGCAAGGGTTCGTCTCCTCCCGGACAGCAGTGAATACCCTCTTCGGCATCCGCTGAAGGCACCCGAACTGCCTGGCGAACCGGGTTGGCACGTAAGGCTCGCAGATCACCTTCCCGTCGATCCGAGCCACGAGCACTCCGCCCCGCATGTTCAGGAAGTATTCATGCTGCTCCAGCGGACCCTGCCCATTGTCGATCATCTGGCCGACGGGAGTGGGGAACGGACTGAAGTTGAAATTGGCATGATTGCCAATCCGAATCCTCACGCCCTCCTCACTTAGGGTCATCGGAGCGACCCCCGCGATGTTCAGCAGGGAGGTTCGCAGGCCGTTGCCCGGAGGAATGATGGCGTTCGGAAACGTGTACCCACCGAGGTGAGCAGCCACCCAGCCGTGGAAGAACTGAAAGGGCCCACAGATCCTTCGTGGCGACCCCCCTCGTGAGATGCGTCCCAGGATGGCATACAGCCTCGCCAGCACTGGGACCCCGAGGTTGTATCTTTTGTTGGCGGCCATAGCGCCCGCCATCGCCAGTGTCGCCGGGCGAACGCCCATTCTCGCGTCCCGCACTGGCAGGAGCCACCCACTCAGAAAGGCGGCCAGGAACGCCGCGTACCGGACATTTGGGTCCCGGGCCTCGATGACGCGGTACCCCCATGAGCGGTAGTCGCCCGTCTCCAGGACACGCCAGTACGACCCATTCCGGCTCCTCTGAGCTGCGGTCGGGCACCGCTTCCCCCTGCCTGGCATTTTGACCGCTGGGTCATGCTCCAAGAACTGGCCGAACCACTCCTTGTAGGCTATGTACTTCTGGAAGTCCTTGACCCCGAGCCGCTCTGTAGCCAGGTCCAGCAGATGCCACGTCAGGATGGGAGTCCGTGACCTGTCACCCCAGGTGTTCCTCGGAGGCAGGAACTCATCATACTGGTAGCCCTCCAGCGGGATACCTCCGATGCAGTGGATGTCCCAGAGACCAATGCCGACCTCCCCATGGTGAAGATGGAAGGTGTTGGTATCCGAGGACCAGCGGGGTGAACAGCTCCGGCCCGAGCTCGGACTGATGGTAGAAGTGGAACTGCGACGTCCACACCGCCTCAAACAGGCCGATGTACCGCAGCTCCTCTGCAAAGTGATCGCAAGTGTGGCGTACTTAGAACGCCCAGGCCCACTCGCTGGTGAAATTGCCCCCAGATCGCAAGTCCCAGTCCTTCAGCCAACCCTTGGTGTCGTCCGTGACACTCTGGCGGTATGTGCTCGAGTAGAGGGCCGAAGAATTCTCCGCAGTAGGCTCACCCCCGTCAATGGTCCGCGTCCTCAGGTTCAGGACGTAGACATCTAAGTGCCTGGTCTCCCTGGCAGGATGCCCATTGTTGGTGATGTTATAGCGGGGAAGCTCGTCCTCCCGAGTCACCCAGGTCCGTGGCGCATCAACCTCGAACCCTGGCACCGGAACCTCATCTAGGATGCCGAAGTTCCAGAGCGGCAGGTTGTCTGACAGCGGATATGTCTTCTGGGCCGGCGTCAGCAAGTCGAACAAGGATTGATTGTTGGAAACAATCTCCTTGGCTCCGTAGACCTCCTCGTTCGTCGCCATCTCAGCTCTGCGAGTGGCGGCATCCCCCTCATTTCCTCGGTGCGCGGCCATCTCAGAAGTTTCGGGAGTCGTGCGGGCTAAGGGATGAAGCGTGCGGGATCGGACGAGGCTGGTAGAGAAGTTTGAAGGTTGGCGCGCAATCCAAGTGGACGACGCGCAATCGGGAAGAATGTCGCGCAAAGTTCCGGGTTTTGGCGTAAAGACAGGGCGAAATCCGGATGGTTTTGAGCGCCGATCGGGCGAATTTCGCGACCGGAAAAGGCAATTTCGCGCACGAGAGCGTTGAAGCTTATCACGCGGAAGGCCTGTGTACGGAACGCGGAACCCTGGACCCCTATTTATAGACGAGGCCGGGATTCCGCGCCGCGCGGAATGCTCGATTGCGCGACCGCGGCTGCGAATTGCGCGCCCGACACCCCTTTTTGCGCGCCTAAGTCCCGCGCAGCCCAGGACTTCGGCATTCCGGCGTCTCCCTCGGAACTCGATCGTTGCGACCTCTCACCGATCAGATTCCGAGGGGGGGGCTTTTGTAGACGCCGGAAAAGTCCGTTGCTCGCAAACGAAGCTCCGGATGCGGAAAGCGAAGTGATATTTGGAGTCAGAGGCACGTTCCGGAGGGCCCGGAGAACTTGCGCGAAATTTCAGAGGCCCGCGCGCAAAGTTGAGTCGCGGCGCGCAATCCTCCCGGGATGCGCGCAATGCGCTGGGCCGGCGCGCTATTTTGCGCGCCCGTGGCCTGCGCGGCTCCCTTGCGCGACGGGTCCTGATTCCGCGCTCGCGAAGGGAATTCCGCGCCCGAGGCCGGATTCCGCGCCCGGGGTTGCCTATAAATATAAGGCGACCCCCGACGTTTTGAAGGTTGCCAGAATCCGAAGCGTCGCTCGTTCGCACAATCCAACCTCTTCCGCGCGCAATGCCGATCTTCAGGTAACCCTCTTTTCTTTCGCGCAATAGAGCCTTGGGGTTCGCCTTCGCGCGCAATCCCCTTGGCTCCTTTCCTTTGAATAATCCTTAACCCGAAGGCCTTTGCGCGCAAAAGAAGCCTCTTGCGCGCAATTGCCCCCGGGTGCGCGCAATCCAGCCCGATTGCGCGCACCCCCCTCTTCAAAGTGGCCGTTCGTTAGAGAATGAGCCGTTGCCCCCGCGAGATGTCCGAAGCCCGGTGCGCGCAATCTCAATCATCTACGCGCAAAGCGCTGGCCCAATTGCGCGCCAGCCCGCACAATTGCGCGCCGACCCGCGGTATTGCGTGCAAAGCTCATCTTTTGCGCGCAAACCGCCGGGGTCGCCCCCTTTGACCCCCTGAGGGTACCCGCCTGCGTGGCGCCCGATGATCTTCGTCCTGGGTGCCCGCACCGTGCGTTGTCTTTCCGTGCGGCCCTCCAGGCTTGCGCGAAGTGACACGGACCCATCGGCGGCAACCAACGTCCAGCATGACGTTAAACTGCACATTTGTCCAGCATGACGTTAAACTGCACATTCGTCCCGCATGACGCTAAACTGCATCCGTCCAACATGACGTTAAACTGTACTACGTCCAAGCTGCACGACGCTAAACTGCCTAGCCCCTATCGTCCGTGCTGCAAGACGTTAAACTGCCAAGCACCTTCATCCTCAGCACACGACGTTAATCTGTACTTCGTCCGGCAAGACGTTAAACCGTCCGCTTCGTCCTCAGCACACGACGTTAAACTGTACTTCGTCCGGCAAGACGTTAAACCATCCGCTTCGTCCTCAGCACACGACGTTAAACTGTACTTCGTCCAGCAAGACGTTAAACCGTCCGCTTCGTCCTCAACACACGACATTAAACTGTACTTCGTCCGGCAAGACGTTAAACTGTCCGCATCACCCGATCCCGTGCCTCGCACGCAGGGTCCCCCCCGGTTTGGATGTGGCCCCCACCCGCTCGTATCTGCAGGGATGTCGGGATTGCCCCTCTTTAGGGACGATTTAATGGGAGCGGCTTTTCCCTACGGGGGTAGGGTATTACAAACCCCTAGTTTCTTGTGGGGGGCTGCACATGTGTATCTCCATTGCGCTCCCCCACTGCCGAAGCCAGTAGAGGGTGTGACTGGGATCGAGGTGTCTCCTACTTTCGGTCCAAGTCCCTTCCAACTGAGTTTTGCCGCATCCGGGCTGCCTCAAGTGCGTAAGTCCTGACAGAATGAACTACGTGGACTTTGATCCCTATCTTCTAAACAGGGTACGTAGGAAACCTCCCTGAGGTTCAAGCCCACCACCTGGTCGTCCCGGTCGTATTCACGTCGGTTCGTCCATCAGTGGACCCCTCCAGGGTTCACGCTTGCGTCGATTCACCTATGAATCCGCCCCTGTGGGAGACTGCCCGTGTGTATCTCCACTATGCCTCCCCACAGCCCCTTTTTCCATTTCTCCTTTTATCGTCCAGCATGACCTGAAACTGTGATCCACCCGGCCGTTCCATCCCCCTCTGTGCGAGGTGGTTCGGTTCAATCCTCCGACCGGCGGCCTCGACCCCTTCGTGAGTCGGCTTGCCGACGTCCAGCATGACGTTAAACTGTATACCCGAACTACATTGACTTTGATCCGTGCAAGCGCGCGGTACGTAGGAAGCCTCTACGGGGTCCAAGCTCTTCACTCCATCATCCATCCTGATCCTTACTCGGGCCGCCACATCCCGGTGGGGTCATGCCACTTCTCTCCACTCCACATCACTTGGGAAGCCGTCCATGCGCTGGCCCCAGCGTCGGAGGTTCCCCGCAAGGGGTTCTGTCATCTGATCCACTTTTCGTGTTGATCGGTCCGATGCCGTCCCCGCTGGACGTTAAACTCGCGGAATACCCCATGTTAAACATGGGAAGCCGAGGAAAACCTCAGGTGACACAGTTCCCCGCACCCATTGCGGGATGCCTCAGGTCATCGTGCCTTCGAGAAGCCCTATTAGGGACGGAAAGCAGACGTGCAGAGCCGCAGTGTTACGACACGCCCCCAGCACCCAGAGCCACCCAGTCTCCTCACTGCAGGTTGCTGCCCCGACCAGACTCCTTGGAGCGTCCGGGCGGAAGCAGCGTAATTAACCGGTGTCCATGAAGATATGGCGCCGGGAACGAGATTCACGAACATTCTTAAATCTATGAGGGAGACCCGGATTAGGCGACGAGTTCCGAGGAGACGTCCAAGGAAGGAGGAGCCGACATCCCATCATCCCGGTTTCGATCAAGGAGCAGACGCCCCTGAATAAGGGACGGATGCCGCCCACCTTTGGAAAGCGGGACTGCGGGACCACAAGCCGCGCGCCCATCCCCTCGGGTTGACAGGTGCACGCGCGAACGCATCCTGGCGGAACAGCGTAACCCGACGCACATCCGCACCGAAACAGGTATGACCTTTTGAGTTTAGTACATGTGAAGGGTAAGGTCTGTACATCCTCATGAGAGATACATGTAACATATCATGGAATTGATAGGGATTTGTAAGAAGTTCCAAGCGAAAGGATACCATCCTAATATGATCATGAATCTCAAAGGGACTTATATACCTAGGGCTTAGTTTCCCTTTCTTCTCGAATCTCATTACATTCTTCCAGGGTGAGATTAATAGAAAAAATATTTCACTAACTTTGAATTCCAGATCTCGTTAATGGTTATCAGCATAAATTTTTTGATGACTTTGAGCTTCCTTGATATGCTGTTGAATGGTTCTAACTTTCTGGAACATTTCTTTTTCAATATTAAGTTCTAATAACTTTATTTTTTTCCAACATAATCCTGACATGTTATAGATCTAAATTTCTTCCTATATAAAGCTTCGTACGGTTCCATTTGAATGCTTAAGTGAAAGCTATTATTGTATGAAAACTAAAATAGAGGAAGGTTTTGATCCCAACCCCCTTTTAAATCTATAGAACCATATTTCAACATATCCTATAGGGTTTGAATTGTTCCTTCAGATTAATCTTTTGTATGAGGATGATAAGAATTTCCGAAACTCAATTCTTTATCAAGTTTTTATTGAAGAATTCGACAAAACATTGAGGTAAACCTCAGATCCTGATCTGATACAATAGAATGTGGTAATCCATGAAACCTTACCACTTCCTTTATGCATATCTTGAAAAGATGATCCAGAGGGAAGTCTTCCCCGATTTTGGGGAATTATGATGATTTATTAAGGTGACCGACTACCACCCATAAAACATTAAACACTTTAGAGGTTATGGGTAGCCCATTGAAAAAAATTTATAGAGATGTTCTCCAATTTCCATTCTAGTATGGGTATTGGCAAAAATATCCCTTTATAATTTTATCTTTAATCCTTAACTTGTTGTTATACCAAGCAGTGAGATACAAACTTTGTGATATCTCTCTTCATTCTATCCCAATATAAGTATCATTTTATGTCCCTATATATCTTCTTACTTCTAGGATGAATAGAGAATGAATAACTATAAGCTTCCTCTAATATCTCCTTTTTAAAATCTATTATAGAAGGAACACATACATGATTCCTAAACCTTATTATTCCATCCTGATCAAGGTTAGACTCAGGAACATTTTTTACATTCTTTTTCAACTCTTCATCTTCATTTTGAACCTCCATAATCAGCACTAGGATATAGGGTTAAACATTAATTTGAGAAAGATATTATATTCCCCATCCATTAGGATTTATAGATCTATCCTTTTCAAATATAAAAATATTGGATCTTTTGTGATCCTCATCATGGATAAGCTTATATGATAATTCAGAATCAAATTATCAACCAAAATTTTCACTTTCCTAGGGTGGTAATATATTGAGCAGTCATA
The DNA here is from genome assembly GCA_963277665.1 of Viscum album. Classification (NCBI taxonomy): domain Eukaryota; kingdom Viridiplantae; phylum Streptophyta; class Magnoliopsida; order Santalales; family Viscaceae; genus Viscum; species Viscum album. The sequence continues at coordinate 1,241,715,378 of OY728153.1, forward strand.
TTCCTTTATCAAAAAGAACAACTTTTTCTAGAAAATGTTCAACTCCTTACGTGTGAATATATATTTCAGACATTTATGATCAGTATATATAACACAATTTTATCCATAAAGATAAATCCTCCATATCTTTAATGGAAAAATTACCGCTGCTTACTCCAAATCATGAGTTGGGTAATTTTTCCCATGAATCTTCAACTGCCATGAGGCATAAGAGAAAACCATGGTATTCTATATAATAACACATCCAAATTATTTCATGTATTCATTTATATAGATTAAAAACCCCTATATAATTGAGGTTAATGTAAGCACACGTGAACAGACTAACCTTCTATTCAGTTCCATGAAATATTCCTCACATTCATCTATCCAGAGTAACTTGACACCCTTCTGAGTTAACATGGTCAAAGGATTAGATTTTCATGATAAATTCTCCACACAAAAATCAGTAATATACAGCTAATCCAATAAGGCTATGGATCTCATTCTGTGTGGTCGGTCCTAGACAACATTCAATAGCACCCGTATTTAGTGGATTTACCACTATACTATCCCTTTAGATTATGTGACCCAAAAAAATAAAACCTCTTGTAGCCAAAATTTACACTTCAAATTGTTTTCACATAGCTTCCCCTACTATAGGGTCTTCAAAAAAAATCTAAAGTGATCTTCTTGCTCATCCTTACTCTTTAAATAGATAATAATATTATCTATAAAGACTACCACAAACTGATTGAGGTAATATCTAATGAATATATTCATTAAATCCATTAAGATAGTATGATAATTAGTAAGAAACAAAGGCATCACTATATATTCATAGTGTCTATACCTTGTACAGAATGAGTTCTTGGGTATATATTCATTCTTTACACCAAATTGATGATATCTAGAACAAAGGTCAATCTTTGAAAATTATTTACCTCCTTACAGTTCATCAAACAAGTCATCAATATGGGGAAGATGATAATGTTTCTTGATTGTGATCTTGCTCAACTCCCAATAATCAATGCAGAGTCTCATTAATAAATCTTTTCATCACAAAAGGAATAGTTACACCCCAAGGTGACACAATAGGCCAATTAAATCCCTTATTAACATTTTTATGGAGTTACTTCTTTAATTCCTGCAACACAATCTGATCCATTATATAAGGATTCTTTAAAATTAGTGTGGAACTAGGTATAATTTCTGTTAAGAACTCAGCTTCACATTTTGGCGGAGACTAGGAAAATCTTCCAGAAATACACCCACAAAATCCTAAAAAATAGGCAAATCATATATATTGATTTTCTCCCCAACCATTTCCGAAAAAACCATTTTGAATGGGAATTAAAAACCATACAATAGATGTAATCTCCACAGTATTTTCAAAATTATCTTCAAATTGACAGATGATCATAGGGGGTTTGAAATATCAATAATAACATCCCTTCCTTGAAAATTGATGTGGAATTTATGCAAATAAATCCAATACATGCCTAAGATGACATCAAATTCAACCAAAGGAAGGATGGAATGATTTTTAGGAAGCACATTCCCACAAACATCAACCCGAGTAGAATCATATAATTGAGTTGAAATCATCGTACCATTAGGGGTTTTCATTACTAATTACACATCTAACTATTTTGGTGGAATATTAATAACCTTTTGAAATTATTTATAAATGAAAGAGTGGGTAGATCCATAATCAAATATGACATTAGAATTTCAAGATTGGATGGTAGGTGTACCTTCTATCACGTCATTATCACACCCCTTATCAAAAATAACAATTTTATGAGATTTACATTTTTCTCTCAGATTAAGAGCTTGCTGATGTCTTTCATCATCACCAATCCATGGGTTTGGGAAGTGGTTGGCATAATAGACATTCTCCTTTCAATAGTATCACTGAATCAAAGGAGATTCATTCTATGTAGTGTTTTCCCCATTCACAACATTAGCTCACTTATTACCATCACTTCATTAATAAAATGCTTGAAGGCCTTCCCTTACACAGATAAAACATTTATTAGACCCCTTAAGGAAATTTCCTCCATGATTCTTCCCACAATTAGAGAATAAAAGGAATATAATCTTCTTCTCTTAATGGTTTTTAGATTTTCCTTTAAAATCCATATTACTATTGTTGTCAAAACCATGAGATTGATACCTGACTCCAACCTCTATTTCAACAATAATTAAACAATTTAAAATCTCTTCATAGAAAAACAATTCTCTTATAGAAAATGCCCTTGTGAGACTTGGATTTAATCTATTAAAAACCTATCAACATTATTGTATGGTTGGATGATAATTCCTAAAGTGTACCTCACATGCTCATGAAATTAGCCTGATAGGTACCAACAAAGAATATGAGGAAAGCACTTCTTGGAAAATATGTATTTGAACTCATCCCAATCCATGGATTCAATATCATCTTGTTTCCTCATATTCTTGATTAGAGTCTACCACTGGTCTGCTTCTCATTCTAACTGATAGATACCCAAAATGTCTTTCTTGTGCTCAGAAAACTGGAGAATGGAGAATATATTTTCAATAATACTTATCCATTATTCAACAATAAGGGGATCAGAAGACCCAATAAAATAAGAGTTATGTTGCCTCATGAAAGACTCAAAATAATTTTGTTCCTACCTTTTCTCATTTGGAATTCCACCATGATTTATAGATTGAGAAAGATTTGTGAGTATAATAATGAGTTTTTTCATTCCACCTCCTATATAATTTGGTTTCTCAGGAGGAAACACATTGCATTGTCCATCACAATCACCATTAACATGGTTACTTTATGTACCAACCATTGAATAAAACCAAAAATCATAGAGTAAGAAACAATTATCATAGTGAAAAATGCCATAATCATGAAAAGATTCTTATAGATGTATAAATCATGAAACATTATTTAATCTATGAAACTGTAGGTTTATCCTTGGTTATTTATATTCAAACTCTTTTTAAATCTTTCATGATGGTTCATGAAGATTTTGTGAATTTATAAAGCATACCCCCTGGGACTGTCAAAATAGGTGTGCAAAAAGTTCCATTGCTATGTACCATATTACCCAAAGTCACACACGAAACATATTATAGGATTTTTTATCCCTAGTTACATTTGTAATAGAGAAACATAAACTTGTAGTATCTAGAGAGGGGTGCATTTCTAGGAAACCACTCACTCTATCCTTTACAAAAATTCCATGAAAAATTTCTATAATTTTCCTTATCCTTGGACTTATACATAGACATTTTATTAGGGTTCTCACTAAGGTTTTCTCTACCTAGCTTCCAAAGGTTAAATAAACATTTTATCTGATACTAACTATAGTGACCATTACTTTTCATATATTAAAATTACATAACATTTACATAATATGTAAAAAATTATACAAACATACACCCAAAGACCATACTAGTCTAGTTCCCTTGGAAACACTAAAACATAAACAATGATATTTAAGTGATCTACATTATCATCCACTAGATTCTTATTTACTATCACCCTTCTTAGAAACATCAATCCGAATACACATATTCATAACCGTAAGAAAGAAACATAAAAAGGGGTGAGGTAAAATGCTTAGTAATGTTTAACAAGGTAGATATGTAATTATGATCATGAGAATAATGGTATGAGAACATGATCATGAAAATTGTAGATCATACCATGCATATCAAAGATCATATTTATAAATCATGACATAATTCTTAAGAGCTCATAACACATGAATCATAAGGAAATGAAGAACATAATCCATGAATGCATAATATAGGAATAAAACATTGAATTTTGTTAGACACATAGGCATATAACATGATCTCTATACTAGCCAAGGCATCGTTTCTAGCTCCAAATTGGTAGTACTGGTTCAATCCCCATACCATATTAGTAGTCATATTTAACTCCAATTTCCTTCTTAGTATCATGTCTTCACACATCAATCCATCTTGGTAGTCACAATTCACTCCTAAGGACATCTTAGTAGTCAAGGTTAATTCCCAATACTGTCTTAGTATATCTCATGAGATAAAAATATTTACCCAATTCATTGGAAGGAGATATAAGTCCCACCCATATCATAATGAAATCATACACACATGTGCCACAAGATTATTAAAAATAATATCATGACCAATGAAATTAAATGGGTATCATAAAAATTTAATCACATAATAACCAAGGGAAAAAAGATAGGTTTTATAATCATTTCTTCATAAACATAACCTATTAAAAAAAGAGGGTTTCATAAGAATATAACTCGTGAAAGAGAATAATGTTTCATAAATATCACACCATCAAAACATAATCCTTTCGGAGAAAGAATATGAACATAATAATTGAATAATTTCACCATAAAGTCCTGAGTAACCCCAATGGATTTTATCTTATATGGGAAATAATTTTAAAGTATATATTAAAAATATTTTTTAAGGAAAATATCCTTCTTTGGAAAATGTTTTTTAAAACATAAAATTTTTTAAAAATATTTTTCCTTGAAAATTGATTGGAAAACATATAAAGGAATAATTGAAAACTATTAAACGTTTTTAAAATACTTTTTAATTTAAAATTGGGTTCAAAGATCCGTTGAAAACCTTTTTAATTTGTTTTGAAAACATGATTTTTGAATACAATATATTTTCGACCAAAGAGAGAGACAATCAGATTTTACATAAAACATTATCTTAAGTACCAAAGAGGGGGAAAATGGTACTAATACATTAGGATATCTTGAATAAAAATAGAATAATAAATTTCATGAGTTTACTTGAGAGATAGATCATATGATTTCATTAATGGTATCATAAAAATAAACAATCTGGTAAAGTGATGAGATTGTTTCACTAAACTATTATAAATTGGTAACTTTAGATGATACTTTCCATGTTAGAAATTGTAATTAAGATAAGCTTAAAATATCATGAATAAAGAAAATTAATGTTATAACATGTAAAATTGATATATATACACCTCGAGAAATAATTTAGGCACATAACAAAACATCAGTCTCAAAGAAGGAAAATTGAGACAAAACTTTTTTACAGATTTGGTAACTTTTCAAACTTAAACCCCTTGAAAGAGAGATCATAAAATTGTTATGTAAATACCCATAAATTTAAGTATAATATACATATAATACAATCATGTCCATAACATACACCACAAAAAGGAAAGAGTGGTGAACATATTGCGTATCTCACAGAAATAAAAAGTGGGATGGAATCCATTTACCATATGTCTTGACACTCATTGTACTCATTCAAAAAAAACTAATTAATATATATAAATATATTAAAAATAGTTTAAAACCCATATTATTATATATAATACCATATATGGTGTTATTATAACCTTATATTACCCAGTTTTTAACCATCTTATGTTAGGTTTCACATCGAATAATATTCTCTTTATTCTTCACATGTGTGTTAATTTGTTACATCTTTGATCTTTATAATTATATCATGATCACATAATGTAAACCTTGATATAAATATAATTAATATTAATTATATTTTTATTATAATAATACATATAATATAGAATTGTGAAATGAAGTACACCGTTCATGGAGATGGTAAGCTGTATATACACATGAACATTGTTTCTATTTTTATTATCGTATTGAATGAAATAAAATGACCTATATGTATATATGTATATAATACCATTAAAATAAGATTTTAATGTTATATATATATATATCATATAAGTTCACTAAACCAATTCTTAATACATTAAATGTAGTGTGTGAATGAATCACATCGCTTTGAGGGGGCGGTAGTCCACACTACCTCAAACAAAATTATCGTATTTACACATAATGGAAAGAGAAAAATATATGTGTTTTAAAAAAGAATACATAATATTAAATACATAATAAATATAATATATAACATATATAAATAGAGTTTATATCATAATTTTTACCATGAGATTTGGTAATGGAAAATTTAACAATCATCGTCCAGTGAGGTGGTAGTTCACCATACACATAAATAGTATGTTCATTAACCATTATATGGAGGTGTGTGTATGTTTAGGTTGGACCCTTAGCTTAAAAAAATCCTAGTATATTTAATATAAATTCATTTTTATAAAAATAATGGTATAAATAGAGTTTAAGGGGTCGATATGGGGAATACAAGAATGGATCTTGAGAGAGGGTGTTGCCTCTTAACTGGGTAACATCTTTTGGTTTGCGCCCATAGAATTCTTTGGAAGACTTTCTACCCAAAGGGAGGATTCAAGGAGGAAGGGAGGGATGTTGGGAAGTATATTTGGTAGAGACTTTCTGAAACTAATTTTTTTAATAGGTGTGATGTATTGGGATAGGTAGTGGCCTTTTATAGGGATGTGAAGGGACTCACGTGGTATTTTTCAAAACAAGTTGGGTGTACCCACGATTTAACCTAAAAAGAGTCATAAAAAACATAGAAAAAACCCAAAAATTGAAATTTAATGTACAAATAATGTAAAGAAAATCTAATTTTTAGAACATTCTATGTCATTTTGGGTCTTAAATTTAAGTCTTGGTCCTTATGTAAGTTTAATTTAACCTTAATCATTGTAATTAATTTTAATCACTTCCACTATTATTTTTGTTTAGAGACTAATTTTACCTTATAAGACATTATAAATTATGTTGATTCTAAATATGGAATATATTTTTTGAAATTACTAACACATAAGGGACATGAATAAATTTAAAATTAATCTCGTTGTTGGGTCAACAATTTAATTTTTTAAAGTAAAATCGATCAATAGTTTGTTAAGTTTTTTTACATCCAATTTAAATGTGAAATTGGTTCCAACTACCCACATTTGACTAATTGATAAAAATATAATCTAAGTAAAAATTTAAACCAAAATAAAATAAAATTATACATTATAAATAAATTATATGAAAAATCAGTTTTGAATTAAAATCCGGTATTTTTCACTATTCATCTAAAAATGAAGTTTCTATGAAAAATCTGAAAAAATTACCCGTAGCTGATTTTTAAATTCTAAATTAAAAAATGAAATTTATTTTATCAAATAAAATTTATAAATGTATCTAAAATTAATTTTATTATCTTTCATAGTAGGACATTAAAATTAGTTCATTCAAGAAAATGATATTTTAAAAAATATAAGGGTTCTACAAAAAATCATACATTTCAATATCAATATATATTATTTATATAAAACAATTATATGAAATATTTTAATACTCGTTATTACTATTCATATTTATACGTATAAAATCTTGGTTATAAATATCTCATTTAAATAATTATAACAATAAAATGATGTGTCGTAGAAATAGTGGTGTTGTGTGTAACAGACGCCAAGTCGATGTTCTATGAATCGTTCACCGAGTTGGTTATATGTAATGTATGAAATGTATGTGCCATGTGAAACTAATGTTTTAATTATTGCATTGAAATACATAAATTAAAGTTTAATTTATTTAAAAAAGGTCCATAAAAACTTCGGGTGTTACACTAGAGTCTTCTCCCTTGGCATTTTTAGTAGAATTACTTCGTTCATGATGGATCAATTCAAGGTATGTTATGTTATTGATCTAATTTTCCCTTTTTTATAGACCCCCCTATATCTCTTATCCCATTTTTTGAACCAAATTATGTTTTATATGATGGATATAAATGATTTGATATAGGATTAGAGTTTTTACTTGTAGATCTAGTATTGTGTGGGCCCGATCTACCCATTTCTGATCTAAATATTTGAAGGTGATTAGTTATAACCCCTTTCTTGTGGTAGGTGTATATGGTTTCTAATTCCTAGATTTATATATGTTATTTTCAATTACATTATATTTTTTAATTAAAATTCATTATTTGATATTTTAATGGAATTTTTGGAATAGATACATGCTTTAAAGGGGTTTTCTTTAAAAATGGATTTATCCACACCAAGTGTTTTATTGAATTATATGAATGTTTGTTTTTGTTTTAAAATAGATTTTCAATCCCATATGTGGAATGTATTTGATATGAAAATGATTTATTAAATGTATTCATGGGTTTTAAATTGATTTGAAAAAAATTAGCACATTGGGTAACCTGGGATGCATTAGGAAATAGACTTATCACTCTTTGTATTTGTAATACCACAAATGGTTTTATGTCACTTTAGTAACTATAATTCCACTAGAGGTTATATTTTTTGGATCCAACTATGGTCCAGATTTAGTATTTTCTTTTACGTTTAGTATGTATTCCTATAGGTTAGAACCAAAATGGTATGCTTTTTCATTTATTATTTATTTATCACATGGCGTTATTTTCATGGTTATTTTCTCACATGCTTATCTTAGGGTGTATCAATGGTTGGTTTTTCATATGCTCTTCTGTTTTTTTAATACTTGACATATTCCTAGATTTGGTGAATATGGTATATTTTTTTGAAAACAAAAGGATTGTTTTTACAAAAATGGTATTGTTTTGAAAAAAATACTTTTAAATGGATTTGTTTTAAAGGTAGTTCTAATAAAATCATTATATTTTAACTAGAATATATTACATAGTGTAATCATATTGTAATTTTGGTGCACACCCTATTTTTTTCTTTGGGTATTTTCAATTTTTTCTAGTACTCTTGTATAGGTATGGTCATTATACATCACACCAGCTTCTCTTGTTGTCATCATCCTCATAGTGGGATGCATTGGTGGAGATGAATGGTCACATATGGACTTGTTTAGTCCTGTCATTTTTTATATTTATGGGTTTTCCTATTTGAATTAAATTTTTATATCTCATGGGTAATTGATTCTACTTCCTCTATATAGCCTTTTGGTTTTATTTTTCCAGTTTTATCATGATACATGTTTCTATTTCTTTATTGTTCTTCAACATGTGGTGAACCATCTTGGGTGACTTTTCTAGTTGACTCGAGTTTGTTCATTATATACCAAGGATTATATCAAAGTCTTCCATAAATATAATAATTATATTTTTTAATAGAGTATATCTATTCATCATAATTAGGATTTAATAAAATTTATTTTTTGCAATAATATTTCTTCTAGGAGACTTGATTGAAAACTCCCTTCTTAGTATGTTAGTGAAATATTTAATTTTCATAGAAAACATGGAAAATATAAAATAATATGATGATACTAAACGAAATAAAAAATTAGATACATTTTAAGTTATAATCAAAATATATACCAACACATATATAAGAACATCAAGTTAAGATATAGTAATTGTATATTCTTAGCTTTCTCCCCTTTTCATATTCTATGGTAAGTTCCTATGATGTTTGGGGTATTGGTTGACATGGTTCCCCATCTCATTATAGTTAAAGAACTATACATTGATGGATTCTCCCTTAACCTATAATTCATGAGAATAATTGAATCTATCTCTAAACCTAAAATAAAATATTTTTACCTTCAAGCACATAATAGAGTGTTTCCCTCCATAAGTATCATGTGTTTGAAATCCCCCTTCTCTTAATCCCCTTATCGATTGTTTTCTCTATAAGGTTCTCAATCACCCAATTCTTCTCTTACTTTACTTCAAGGTCAAAATACCTTCATAATTCAATATCTATATTAATATAACATGTTAATATATCCTCATATGATAATAATGTTTAGGATACTAGTTACCTTCAAAATATTGGATTTATCCTAACAAATAAAATACCAATATTACTCTTCAGACTATTTACATAGTCTGTAACATGCCTTGTTATCATTGAATATTTATATTAATACATAGAAAAACCTTTCCTCTTCCTTTTATCTAATATTTTTGAATTATATATCCATATCTTTTCATTGTTCACGAATAAAACATTTTTCAAAGAATATCACTTTAAAATCAATCCACTCCATGCTCGTTCTTTCATCAAAATCATCAGTGTTTCGATTCAATTACTAAAAATGAACCACATATTATGAGAGATGATATACTATAATGTCAAAATTTTCACTTTCCTTAGTTACCAAATATAAAAAAATATTTTCCATGTAAGTTATTGATTTTTCTAATACTAATAGATTTTTTGTTCCACTGAATGATGGAGGATTTTGGTCACATAAAATGATCTAACACTGTTAAACTGTGTTGAAGATCAAAATGATACATCATATGATCATGTTTATTGGTCATAACCCAAGTTAACATCCCCAATATAGTTATAATTTAATTAGCTCTAGCTTTATCTATAACATCATTATCTTTTCTAGGAGGGAAATCTCTACATATATTACCATCATCGATATAGTTCCCATTCCTTCTACTATGTTTAATTTATAAAAAAGGGAATACACTAGATTATATCATAACATTATAAATAGTATTTTATAATTATGAAACTAGATAATCATTAATATAAATTTAATGTTTATTCATAGATAATATATGAATAATATGCTTATTATCATTGAGAATTTCTTCAAATCCGAAAAAATTCAAATATATCATAATATTTTTTAAAGAGTATGTGAATTCAAAAAAGCATACCAACTAGGAGTTTCTAGGTGAGTGTGTAGTCTTATTCCCACTCATCATGAATTGGTGATGATTGAGTTAATAACCAATACACACCATTTAGAGTTATTATCCCTAGGTGAATATTTGACACATACACATCCAGTTTCCAGTATCTAGACAAGGATTCATTTTCTTAGAAAACCAAGCATTAACTATTTTACCAAAACATTATGATATTATCATATAATTTTATTTCTCTTTAGAATGTGTTGTAGGTTTATGTTCTCAAATCAATGTTTTCCTAAATATGGTTACCAAGGTTTATACCAAACTTCATGTGATACCAACTATAATGACCCCAACCCTTGTATCCTAGATATGGTGGTTAATTAATTACATTGGACTATATATTAGAGATATCATCCTGAGGGATAAAATACTTTGGTAGTAAGAATAAATACATGATTTTATCTCATGTTACATTTTAAGACATAAAATAAAATATTTTATTTTATTGGAGAATATTATTATCCCTTACCATATCCTTACATATAAATCATAGTACACTTACTAGAATCCTAGGGAAAATAAATAATTAATAGGGTGATCGCAATTGATCAATAAGGGAATGCGTACAATAGAAACTATCATATAATAAACAAGGCATGAATAATATGGTCGGAAAAAATGATGATAAAATAATTCCATTTAAATAATCACATTAAATGAAACTTATCCATGTATAATATAGATATTAGAAAATAACATAGAAATCAATAACTGATTTCATTATGACGGAATGTTTAATTTCAGACATATTAAATGTGTAGTTGAAGCTTTATGTGAATAAATATTAAATAAATGTGTAATATATATTCTAAATATATAATCTATTTGGTCTCATGAGACCTATAAATTCATTGAGGTCTACGTAATTCCGAACCCCACCCATGAATTAATAAGTCCAATTCACTCATCATACAAATAAAAAATACATCTTAATCAATATGACATAATAATTTTGAATCACTTGTATTGGAAGAACCAGTAGACATAATTCCAATTGTTTCCACAGTGGAAATGATAACAATCCATATATATAGATATGTTAGATTTTATCATTTGATTATATCTTTATTATATCATAATATTCATCAAATTATGTTGTTATAGGTGAAAATAATTTTACAATACCACTATAAGAATTATTTAGGTACAAACTATTTTTATTTTGAAATCACTTACTTAAAATCAAATTGTTCACAATATTATGAAAAAATATTTTGTTTAGAAAGAAATTTGAAAACATTTAAAGGAATATTTCAAGAAAAGAGTAGTCGTGAGGGTTGGAAAACCCTTTTATGTGGTGTACATTAAAATAAAAATTATGTTCAACCCTTTGATAAATATTTCCTTATTCAATAAAAGACACATAGATTTAATTTAAACCTTTTTATAAAATGTCAGAAATTTTCTAAAAATGATTATACTAAATAATTGGACAATAGTAAAAACATTATTTAAAATAATTTAATGAAAATATAGATATATAAGAAAAAGGATCCCAACCGAATATAAAAACAATGTTGGTTTTCTTAAAAGAATTATATATAAAATTTTTGTTATTAGAGAGATTAAATTGAAAGGAAAACATGTAATTTCTAAAAATATCTAGAGGATAATAAAATATATATGGTTTAAGATATAATTATCATAATGGAAACATGAGCATTACTAATCTCAAAAAATGATGATATTGTGAAATAAACCATTATCTCAAGTCTAACATGATTCATAAGTGAATTTAACCTCAGTTATAAGAAATTTAAATATATTATAATTTTATACCAAAACTATATACATACTTATAATATCCTATATGATTTACTTATAATATTTCAACAAACATTTATTAATAATTCATTTTTGAGATCAACATTTTTGAGTGTTTACTGTTTCATTTTCCATCTACATTTTGGTTTTGCAATTTGAGTCTATGCATATTAATCATTCTTCCATCATATATAGAAATTTAATCAAGATATAAATATGATATATCATTATATTTGGTGATTGGGGGAATAATTACATTCAAACATAAAAACACATGCACATCAAACACACACATGTTTGAAAGGCATGGCATAACACCCCAAAGAGATAACCCACCCATCCGACCGCTTTATTACGTTATATATTTTTGGTCTAAAGGCCCAGTGAGAATAAAGCCCATTACATGGTCCATAGGCCCACTATTGGATTCCCTAGAGGAACTTCTTGCCTTATTCCTATGTCAAAACTTACACGTCATGCATGTGTCACCATTCCCTTGATGGCCTTAAGGTGTAGTGGTCCAAAAGCCCATTTGGGAAGAATATTGTTGCAGCTACAGTACCCCGCTATAGTACTATAATAACTGTAGAAAATCAAACCAACTCGGATTTGAACATGGGTCTGATTCAGGATTATGGGTCTCTTTACCACTATGGTAACCCCCAACTACAAAATGTGTTCAAGGATAACGCTTTCCTCCCACTTTGGTGCTGCTCTAGGATTATATCATGTTGTATGTTCATCATCTAGAATGTTTTTTGAATCGCCCTAGGGATAATATCTATAGTGTCTGAGTCTGGAGCTTATTAATCCTATGACAGTTACCATAGAGAGAAATCGGTACAACTAGTGGATACCAACCATTTAACACCCCATGGGATAAATGTTATATATATTAATTATACACATATTTTGAATCATCAATGAATGTAGGACATGAAAAATGAATTACATCACTTCGTAGCAGTGATAGTGACCAAATATGCACGAGCGACACTATCATTTAATAAAGTGTGGAAGGGAAAGAAGGTAAATGATATAATATTATTCAAGATTCGTAATCATGTTATAAGTATATTATATATTAATTAGTTAAATATTTACAACTATCCAAGTAAAGTGGTGATGAAAAGACATATTACATCGCTATGTGGATATGGTAGGCCATACATATGCATGAGATATATTTTCCTGCTTTATGTAGGACAAAAAAGACTTTTAAAATGACTGTAACATAATAATAATAATATATAAGTATATTTACCATATTGGATTCATTATTCTAGTATTAGTATAGTATTGTTTAAGGAATTATAATAATAAATAAACTTGAAAGAGTTGATAAAGATGATTACCTCTTCATTGAGAGACCTCTATTGTCTTACACCTTAATCCTTAAATGATTGGTCTCAAGCGAATAAAAGGGTCTCTAGGATGATAGAAATGAATCTAAGAAGGTATTAGTGTAGGGATGGTCCAATATAGAAGGCTAAAACATTGTGAATAAGGGAGGAGATGAAGTTTCCTTTTACAAGTGAAGGATATGACCCATGGAATCACATAAAATATAGAAATATAATTAAGGTATTTATCAAGTAATATTATTCAAAATACAGGAGGATTAAAATTAAAATAATAATGGGCTGAAATCTCTTAAAAAAACAAAAAATTAGATAATTTTATATGGTATTCTTACCCTTATATCTTATTTTAATCCATTGTAAACCTGTTTGAACCTTAACCATGGTAACAAAATTTTATTATTTTTACTATTAATTATGAAAAAAACAACTTAATATTATTACCTAATATCAATTATTATGAACCAAAACATGGAATCCATTTTACAAGATTTAATTTTTAGAAGTGGCTGAAACTTATTAAATATAATTTTTCAAAAGGAAATGATTTGTTTAGAAATTTTTTTTTCAGAATAAATTTTCTTATTAGAAAATAATGTATAATTCTAGTTCCAATTGAATTAAATAAATTATATTAAATTAATGGGGAAATTTTTAATCTTTATAAAAAATCAAAAACCAACAAAAACCATATATATACATGATTAATAGAAAATAACATAAAATAATTTTTATTTTTATAAAATCATTATTTTAACTTCCAAAATGTTAAGAATATATATCTAAGCTCAATATTATATATTTACATAATAATTAATTAATATATATTTATTCAATGAAAAAATGTTTCATAAATTTAAATATTATTCTTGTATCAATATAATTTCATAAATGTGACATTTTTTTAAAAAAATTGTTATGTTTTTACATATTTACATAGAAATAAACAATTTTAGAAAAATAACAAAAAATTCATCCTATGATAACTTTGACATAAAAAATTCAAAAATGAAATTAATATCTTCAAATTTAATTTATAAAATTTTTTAATTTAGGATTTAATATAATAATTAAATATATTTTTGTGTGTTATAATTTTTTTCATTATGATGAAAAGCTTACATATGATAATTGAATCTCTGGTGTTAATATAGATTTCACCATAATTCATATTTTTCACTATTCAACAGAAAATAAATCTTTTAAGATAAATTTTAAAAGTTCACCATAAGATAATTTTGAAGGTCTAATTTCAAAATTTATGTTTATCATGTAAAATAAAATTTCTAAAGTAGCATAAATTAATTCTAATTACCTGTATATAAAATGCCAAAAAAACATTTTTAAAAGAATATTATTTTTAAAGTATAAATTGAATTTATTATTATTTATTTCATTGTAACAAAAATTATACGAATGTTAAATTTATTGATTGAATCCATTATTTAGAATATATAAATACTTTAAATATATATTTCATTATTTGGTTATTCATATTCATACCCACCATCCCAAAGACTGTTATAGTAATCATATTTAAATAACATTATTTAAATTTTTGTTTAATATTGGGGTTGCACGTGGTGTATGTTGTCATACATAATATTATTTGGAAAGACATATAAACTAAAATATGGGGGTGTTACTATCTTCCATACATATATAAATTGAAGCCTTAAAATTTAAACTCTTCTTTTTCTAAATTGAATATATCATAACACTATAATAAATTGAATATAGATTTCATCATGATATTTTTTTTCTATGTTATATACATGATACAAACTATATATGTTACTCTACATGAATCATACATTAAAACGAGTTTACGAAAATGTACATTGGTATTTGAGTTTTACTCATGACATTAGTTTTGATATATTTATCATTATTTTTCAAAATATTAAGAAATTCCATTTCCATTAGGATTAAAAATATTAAAAAAAAATTCTTACATTAATTTTTCCCATTTTATAATTATGATTTTAACCTTCGATTTGTATCTTCATGATGAATGTTTTGTACCTGAATCACTAAAATAATTTTTTAATAAATTATATGATCCATGAAATGTGGAAATGTTGTTCCACCTCTCTAAGGCCGAAATGGTTAATACATGGTAAAATAATAACCAATATGAATTAACCATTAAAAAAAGTAATCTCCAAAATATTAATAGTAACAAAAGATCACATTAAAACTCCTCAAATATGATTGGTTAAATTTGAAACCAATAAATCAAAAATGTTTGATCAATTATTAAACCATAATCATCTCATTTTTATCCCCAAACAACTTTTATCACTTAGATATGTATATAAATTAATTACATATTCCAAAATATATTTTTTACAAAACAATGTAGTCACACTCACTAACAATCACAGTTTAATATCAAAAAATAACATTAATGGTAATCTATACATTCATTCATAAATATATGATTTTCATAAATATCAATTTTCAGGGTGACTAATACCATTCAACCTATATTTCAAAAATTAATTTTTTTTATAATTTTCCAAAAAACTATAGATAATAGAAAAATCCTTATACTTTTTCTATAATTCATCATACAAAACAATCATTAACAAATACTTCATAATATTTATGTTGGGAAAAAATCCCTCATGGTAACATTGAAGTATTTTTGGGTTGATTGTGTTTGTTGACAAAGCAGGTTTTCATGGATATTTGTCGTGTTCCCAAGAAGTTGTTGACAATCCTTATTGACAAAGAATGATGGAAAAGGAAAGGACGATATGGAGGCGATACAAAAGAGTAGTACAAGGTGGTGCCATTTCCCAGTGTTTTCCAAATTTTTGGGGTCCAAAATTTGGAATTTGGTGAGCATCGTAAAAAGTGTATTTCCATGAAGAGCATAATTTTATATGGAAAAGGCATGAATTTCGTGAAGATAGGATGTATGGATTGGATTTCGCAAAGACCATAAGATTGGAGGCGGTGAGTCTTCTCAATTACGTCAATCTTCGCGAACAGCAGAGGCTGAAGCGCATCGCGGCGGCGAAGGGCTTCGCGAGGGAGCTTCGCGGAGAAGGCGCGAAGGTATGTTGATGGTGATTCTTCGTGACTACGTCAAGCTTCACGAACGGCAAAGTTCCGTGGTGCTTCGCGATTTGGATAGAATTCCGGAGGAATCTTTGGAGCTTCACGATTTGAGATGATGTCGCGTTGACTTCGCGTGGAAGGCACGAGGGTCAGTGGAATCGCCTATAAATAGAGGCCGACCCCCTCGAGAGAAGCAGAGAGAATTTTCAGAGAAAATCCATTACTCTCTGTTCGCAGAGGTGGTTCGCGAAGGGAGTGTGCTTCGGCAAAGGGGAGCTTCGCGGCAGGTATTCTAGCTCCACGAAAGGCGTGTGCCCCGCGTTGGCTCAGTGAGCTTCGCGGAGAGGCAGGAGCTCCGTGACGGCCTAAGCATTGCGCAGGTCTGTGCATCGCGAGAGTGCTTCGCGATAGAGCTTCGTGAAAAGGCAGGAGCTTCACGAAGGTTTGTTTGAGCTTCGCGAAATTGGGATCCTAGTGAAGTTGAGTGATTTGCGAAGGTCATTCAAAAAGTAGTTTGCCCAGTGGATAGTGTCAAAGGGGTATTCATCTACGGGTGAAAGTTGAACTTCAACAGAGCATCTATATAAAGAGAAAGATGCATTCCTTAATGGAAATGAAGAGACCTACAGGTCTATAAACTGTGAGTGGATTCCCTTCACAAAGCAGTGAGCTTAGGAAGAGGAAAAAGGTGATCCCCTCCACCGGCAGTGAGCCAGAGAGAGAGAACAGGGAGTAGCCCTTGGGAAAGCAGTGAGATGACCCTAAACATTGTAAAGGAAGTGAGCCTGGGAATAGAAGTGATCTAGCCCAAACTTTGTATCCACATCTAGTGAAGATTAGTGGAATTTGGTACGACCGGTAACCTGTCGGCGTATGCTCCTTGGACGTAGCCCAGTGAGGGTGAACCAAGTAAAAATCTCTGCATCTGCCTACTAATTTTCCTGCATTGCATTTAAAGCATCATCATAAGATAAAGGAGAAAGTAAGTGATCATAACATACACACAAGTGTAAACAAAGTGACCCTTGTAACAAAGAGGTCAAGATCCAGCGGGGAAGAAAGAACTTTGAAAAAGAATATCCATACCCTGATTCACCCCCCCTCTCAGGGTACATAGGCCCCTCTTGGTCCTAAAAATTGGTATCAGAGCGATAGGTTGCTTTTATCAGATTTTTTTTCTCCGACTTGGTGTATTCGATCTGTGTGTTTAAAGAATTAGTCTGCTCTTATCTCGGTGAGCCATGGAAAAGGGAAAAACATCCAAGAAGAAGCAGAAGTCAGGTGGTATTCCTCAGTGTGGAAGTATGTATGGAGAAAGTGTGATTCAATTAAAAGAATCAAACAGTTTACTGAAGGAAGGTCTGGATGAATCTAACAGGGAAAGGATTGATTCACTCAATCATGATGTTGGAGTGAGTGAAGTACATGAGCATTAGAGTGATGCTGAAACAGAAGAAGAAATTGAAGGAAGAATAGATATGCGAGCGGAGTTGGAGGCTTCTCTTGAGGAGATAGATGTTTGGAGAGAAAAAACAAACAAATCCAACAAAGTTGTTCATGATGCCAAACTCTATATGCAGTAGCAGGAAGAAGAGAAGTCTGAGTTGATGGAAGAAATTGAGAAACTCAAGTTATCAACACAAGAGAACTCAGAATCGGTTAGTGAGTATATGAATAAGATTGAAGAACAGAAAAGGGAGATCGATGGCTTGAATAGAAAAGTGAAAGATCAAGTCAAGTGCATCGAAGAACCTGATATTCCAATTGACGTTGGAAACACCGAAGAGATCAAATATAAAGATATCCGGATTAAAGCATTGGAGATTGAGGTCAACAAGCTAAGAGGCTTAAATCAAAGGCTTATTGACATAGTTACTGACCTAACAGAGAAGAATGATTCCCATGCCAATGAACTACAAAAGATGGATAAAATGAAAGGAAAACAAAAGGCTGATGATTATGAAGAGAATAAAAAGTCAGATGAAGTATAGAATCTGAAAGCTAGAAATGATGATCTAGCAGCACAGTTGTCTGAAGAAGTTCAGAAGAATCGAAGCCTACAACAAGAAAATGAATCTGTCTCTAAATTTGTTTCTGAGGAAAAATTAAAATTAGTTAAGCAAAGTGAAATGGTGGAAAAGCTCACATAGGAACTAGAAGATGAGGTGAGTAACCGGAAGCTTCTCAAGAAAGAACTGAATGTCCAACTCAAATTAAGGGAGACGAAGATTAAAAAGTTGGAAGAGGATCTAGAATCAGTAAAGAAGGATGTGGAGAAATCCAATGCTAAAGGAATGCCAAAAATGAAGGATGCCTTACACTTTCTATTTGATCATCCTTCGACAAGTGATGATAAAATGAAGAATAGGTATGCTATTTCTAAAGAGAAACAACAAAATATTTTCTCAGCTCAAAGAACAGCATGTTTCGGAAAAGATGGTATTGGATTCGTTGAATCCCCTCCTATACATGACAGAAAGAGAGCCGTGAATAGTTCTAGAAATGGAAAAGATCCTGCAGGTGCTGGAGATAGGCCTAAACGGACAATTACAAAAAGAAGTGATGACATGTGATATTTCTGCGGGATTCACGGCCACATATCAAGCTTCTGTTTAGAGGCTCATGAATACATATTAGGCTATGAAAATTGAAACTTTGCTGAATCTGAGAATAAGAAGGGAGAAGAGTTTCTCAGAGGAGAACATTCATCAGATGCTATTACTATGGAAGGATAGGACACACCATGAGTATGTGTCAGGAATCTCAGGAGATCGATGCCAGAAGAAGAAAACAAGTTGCATCAACATCTCAGCAGAGAAGTGATGAAATGAGGTATGCCTTTAATAGAAAATGATTCATATGTTCTGATCATGGGCATTTGGCTAGACAGTGCAGCAAGGAGAAAGCGTGGAAGGAAAAAGAACTGAGTAAGAGATTACAAACTCCAATGGTACATAATGAGAAAGTAAACACTCGGAGACAAAGTGGTAAGGTGAAAAATACGCTTAGAGCCTCAGGGGAATCACATGGAGCTGAACGAAAGGTTTATCAATCAACTCCTTTGTCGTACTCACAACCACTCTCATGGAGAGAATGTGAACAAACCTAGATGATTAAGGGGCGATCTACTCCAGCTGTGATAAAGAAGAATGAATGTTCAATGGAGGACTCACCACTAGCGAAAAAGAGTGTGGTGACTCAGATATATGATAAAAGAAAGGTGAACAAAAAATGCATCGAAAAATCCACATGTCGTGTTTCTCAGTGAGAAGTGAAGGAAAGAGGAAGACCCCTAAGATGGGAGAAGAATAAATGGAAGATTCCAAATAGATAGGTTCCTACTCAGAGAAATAATCAAGGAAAATGGAATTTTGGTAGAACCTCAAAGAAGGAAATGTGTACTAGTGGGTTTATACCCCAAGCGGTGAGAAAGGCCGAGCCTACCAAATCTACATATCAGAAAAGGCTCAGAATGTAGGCAATGAATGCCTAGTCATATGTCTAGAACAATTGAAGTTGGCTAGGCAGTTGGAGGAAGCAAGAAAGGAGTGTGATGCCCTCCAAGAAAGAATCAAAGGGTTGACCCATCAGGATCAACCAAAATCCTCATCTTGAGGAATCCAGAAGGATTCCCCTCTCCCTATGTATATAAATTCTATTAATCGATGATTCATGTGTTTCAGGTTTTAGGGAGATACAATCTAAGGGGAAGTGGCATCTAAAGATGCAAAGTTGAGAAGTGATGTGCTCCAGCGTTTTAATTGGCTCAAATCAGGTACAACAGCTGAAGAAGAAAGGGAGCAACAGAGCACAATAAGAAGTGATTGTGTTATTAGCTTTATCTCTTGTTTCCTACACCGAGTTCCAACTCAGTAGGCTTAGAGATTTGGTTAATTTCTCAATGCTGAGTGCTAGATTAGTATAAATGGTGCATATGAAGAAGAATGGTTATGGGTCTCTACTGTTGGGCCTAACAGATAGAAGTGTTGTGTAACATAGGGGGATCATTTTATATCCAAATCAGATTCAAGAGCCATCAATGCAATAATTGGATGACTCGACTCAGGTGTTTCCTATTGACGGAAGAAAGAAACACAGGGAGAAGCAGCAATAACAATGCATTTCATGCTTATTTATTTGCTCTAAAAATATGGTATCAGCTGACTGTTTTTAAGATACCAAGAAGCTGGAAGAGAAAATCAAAGGCGCGTCAACAATAATCTGAGAGAAGAAGTTCAAAGAAATCACATCAGTGAACACTGACAAAAAGAATAGTAGCTGAAAGAAATGAATCCAATGAAGAATGAGTCAGTGACAAATTTCTGGACGAATGTGTTGAGGAAGAAAGCAACACAAGGAAAGAAGAAGTGGATTATGCTGATTTAGACGAAGACACCGATGATGAACAATAAAGTGTCTAGTATGTGCCTACAAGGAAGCCAAAGAGTTGAGCCGAAATTGATAGAAAGAATATCATTAGTGATCAGGCAGCTCATGTTCAGACAAGGAAAATGAAATCACTATAGCAGGCATCTTGTCTATCTCAGGTTGAGCTGAAATGCTTTGCTGATGCATCTGAAGATGAAAACTGGGTTCAGGCTATGAATGAAGAGCTTGACCAAATTGAGAAGAACCAAACATGTGAGATTTTTTTCAAGGCCAGCATTTAATAACATCATCAGGACTAAATGGGTTTTTCGTAACAAGATGAATGAAGATGGCACAGTGATTCGGAACAAAGCATGACTAGTGTGCAAGGGATAATCCCAGATAGAGGGAATAGATGTTGATGAGACATTTTCACCGGTTGCAAGGTTGGAAACAATCAGACTATTTTTGGCCATTGCAGTGCAAAGAATGTCCAAGGTATTCCAGATGGACGTCAAATCAGCATTCTTGAATGGGATTCTGGAGGAAGAAGTGCATATCGAGCAACCATATGGTTCTCTTATTCATGAGGATGAGAACAAGGTTTTTCGGAATAAGAAGTAATTATGTGGGCAGAAACAAGCACCAAGGGCATGGTACTCAAGGCTTGATCAATACTTGAAGAACCTTGGTTTTCAGCGTGGAGGAGTTGATTACAATCTCTATTTTAGTAATGATAGTAATCAAAGGATGATGGTGTTGGTTTATGTCGATGACATAATATTTGGCGGATCAGATGAAGCTCAGTGCAGACAGTTTTTCGAATTCATGAAAAATGAGTTTGAAATGTCAATGATTGGAGAGCTAACATTTTTCCTTGGTCTACAGGTGACACAAGGAAGTAATGGAACATTCATTTCTCAATCTAAATATGCCAAGGAGGTCCTGAGAAGGTTTGGAATGGAAAATTCCAAGGAGATGAAGACTCTTGTTGCCACCTGGATGAAAATATCGAAAGATGAAGATGTCAATGCAGTTAATATCACAAAATACAGGAAAATTATTGGAAGTTTGCTGTACTTGACTGCAACAAGGCCTGATATTGTTTTTGCCACATGCCAAGCAGCGAGATATCAGAGCAATCCAAAGGAAATCCACATGCTTTCAGTGAAAAGAATACTTTGGTATATCCAGGGCACATTGGATTTTGGTTTGACATATACTGACAAATCTGAGACAGAGTTATTGGGATATACTGATGCAGACTGGGCCGGTTCAGTAGATGATAGAAAATCAACGTCAGGTGGTGCATTCTATCTTGGTGAATTGTGTATTTCTTGTCTAATCAAGAAGCAAGATTACATTTCATTGAGCACTGTAGAAGCTGAGTATATTGTGGCCACTCAAGTATGCACACAGTTATTGTGGATTAAGCAGCAACTTGAAGATACGGGAGTTGAAGTGAAGTCTCCGATCGGAATCAAGTGCGACAAGTCAAGCACTATAAATCTTAGCAAAAATCCCGTCCATCATTCAAGGACAAAATACATTGAGATTAAGTATCATTTTATCAAGGAGAAGGTTGAGTAGGGAATCATAAAGTTGGCGTATGTGCCTACAGAGCTACAGGTTACAGACATTCTGACCAAGGCCTTACGCAAGGAAGCTTTTGAGAGGCATCGACTGGCTCTGGGAGTTCAGTCGATTCCCCACACATGAAATAATGTGGGTACTACAATGGAGTGTCCTTTGGGTTCGTTGACAAAGGGGGAGAAAATAGTGATTGTTAAAAGGGGAGACTGTGTGGAGATTTGACAAATCATGAATGATATGGGGAGACGCTAACAGGTGGAGCAGCCAGAAAGGGGGAGTAATGAGAAAGGGGGAGAGTTTTAAATCTGACGATGCTAGAAGTGATCGATCAAAGCATAGAAATCACGACAGCTGAGGATCGTGATAAAAGCAGAACAGTGGTGTTGGGATGGTGTGAGACGGTGTCCAGCTATCAACAATTTGTATCAACTTAAGAATTCACCAATTGGTATCAGTGTGGATCAACAATTGGTATCAATTTAAGAATTGGAATCAGGTTGGAATCGACAATTGGGGTCTCACATGAAGTGATTCATTGATGAACTTTTCATACTACTCTTGTTTCTCACGTCGAGCATTGCTCATGTGGGCTTTGGGTACATGTTAAGTGATTCCTTGAATGCTATCATAATCACAAGAGGCGAATGGTGGTAGTGGCTGGAATAAGACTTAGTGAGGTATCAAAGTGAAAAAAATCATTCTGAGCAGAGTTGTGAAGAGTTGTCAACAAACCCAAATGGGGAGATTGTTGGGAAAAAATCCCTCAAGGTAACATTGAAGTATTTTTGGGTTGATTGAGTTTGTTGACAAATCAGGTTTTCATGGATATTTGTCGAGTTCCCAAGAAGTTGTTGATAATCCTTATTGACAAAGAACGATGGAAAAGGAAAGGACGATCTGGAGGCAGTACAAAAGAGCAGCACAAGGTGGCGCCATTTCCCAGTGTTTTCCAAATTTCTGGGGTCCAAAATTTGGAATTTGGTGAGCATCGCGAAAAGTGGATTTCCATGAAGAGCATAATTTTATATGGTAAAGGCATGAATTTCGTGAAGATAAGATGTATGGATTGGATTTCGCGAAGACCAGAAGATTGGAGGCGGTGAGTCTTCGTGATTACGTCAAGCTTCACGAATGGCAGAGGCTGAAGCGCATCGCAACGTAGAAGGGCTTCACGAGGGATCTTCGTGGCGAAGGTGCAAAGGTATGTTGACAGTGACTCTTCGCGACTACGTCAAGCTTCGCAAACAGCAAAGTGCCGTGGTGATTCGCGATTTGGACAGAATTCCGGTGGAATCTTTAGAGCTTCAAGATTTGAGATGACGTGGCGTTGACTTCGCGCTGAAGGCACGAGGGTCGGTGGAATCACCTATAAATATATGCGTTCCCCTCGAGAGAAGCAGAGAGAATTTTCAGAGAAAATACATTACTCTAGGTTCGCAGAGGTGGTTCGCGAAGGCAGTGTGCTTTGCGAAAGGGGAGCTTCGCGGCGACTATTCTAGCTCCGCGAAAGGCGTGTGCCCCGCGTTGGCTCAGTGACCTTCGCGGAGAGGAAGGAGCTCCATGACGGCCTAAGCATTGAGAAGGTCTGTGCATCGCGAGAGTGCTTCGTGATAGAGATTCGCAAAAAGGCAGGAGCTTCGCGAAGGCTTGTTTGAGCTTCGAGAAATTGGGAGCCTAGCTAAGTTGAGTGGTTTGCGAAGGTCTTTCCAATGGTAGTTTGCCCAGTGGATAGTGGCAATGGGGTATTCATCTACGGGTGAAAGTTGAACTTCAACAGAGCATCTATATAAAGAGAAAGATGCATTCCTTAATGAAAATGAAGAGACCTACAGGTCTATAAACTGTGAGTGGATTCCCTTCACAGAGCAGTGAGTTTAGGAAGAGGAACAAGGTGATCCTCTCTACCGGCAGTGAGCCAGAGAGAGATAAACAGGGAGTGACCCTTGGGAAAGCAGTGAGCTGACCCCAAACTTTGTAAAGGCAGTGAGCCTGGGCATAGAAGTGATCTAGCCCGAACTCCGTATCCACATCTAGTGAAGATTAGTGGAATTTGGTACGACCGGCAACCTGTCGGCGTATGCTCCTTGGACGTAGCCCAGTGAGGGTGAACCAAGTAATAATCTATGCGTCTGCCTGCTAATTTGCCTGCATTGCATTTAAAGCATCATCATCTGATAAAGGAGAAAGTAAGTGATCATAACATACACACAAGTGAAAAAAGTGACCCTTGTAACAAAGAGGTCAAGATCTAGCGGGGCAGGAAGAACTTTGAAAAAGAATATCCATACCCTGATTAACCCCCCCCTCTCAGGGTATATAGGCCCCTATTGGTCCTAACAATTTATCATATATTCTCTAAAATTAACAATATTTAACAAAAATTCAATTCCATAATAGTTAAATTCATCCAAGAGGGATACTATTTAATTTCATTTTATCTTAGAAAGATAAAAAGATATTCCATCAACAAAGATAATATTTCCATGAAACAAATATTCCAAAAATCAATACTCATACCTACCAGATTTATAATATAATATAATTTCCTATAAAATAATGATTCTCAAGTGCTTCTCATCCTCTTCATTATCCTTAGTTTATAGTAATATATCATAAATAAATACCACATAAAATTATCCAGGTAAATCATATATTGAAAATGTGTGCGGATTCATTTACTTCCTCTAGGATATATATATAAACAATGGAACACACTTAGTTAACCCAAATTCATCATGAAAATTGATCTATGGAATAAAAACTTATATAAAAGTAAATTTTCATAAATATTTTGATGGGTTATAATTCTTGTGTTAGATATGTTTTTTCAAAAAATTTGTTCCCATGTTTCCTACTAAACCTCCTTTGGTACCAACTATAGTATCTCTGAATATACTAATCCAAATTCAGTTTTAAATTTATTACATTGGTACTAGATACCATAGAATCCGACACAAAAAGGATCGACCCGTTTAACAGTCTTGATAGAGTAGATATATAAATGATTTCCATTTTATATAGGAAAAAATAAAACATAACATGAAAAAAATTATATCCTTGAATTTAATTTAAAACATCCCTTCTTCATATCATAGAGAATGGTTAACTTAAAAAATGGTGGGATAAAATGCTTAGAAAGGGTTTTGTACAATATAATTGATCATGAATAAATAAATAATAATCAATCTGAAATATTGAATAATGAAAAAAATAGAATTTTAATGAAAAAACTGAGTACAAAGTATATCCATGGATAATATTAACATAAAAACAAAATGGATAATGAAAAATATATTAACAATCAAGGAAATGGATAAATATAGAAATTCATAATCTTACCATCAATGCCTTGACCAAGATATCATGAATCTTACGACTAATTCCTCAACAAAAACTTCTTAAAAATAATTAGGGCCTCTTTACCAAGATATCCTCTATTAATAGGTTTGTCATACACCAAATACCTAACTATTATGAAATTATATTACAACCAAAACCTAAATATAATGATAATTTTTTTTTTCATAACACCTATTGACGCATCAAGGAGTTATCTATAATTAGACATACCCATCCCTTTCACATCCTATGCATTCCTCATATATTTAATGATCAATATATTTCTTTCCTAAAAATACTTCAATAAATATCAATATTGAATCAAGAATATGAAATACTTCAGCAGTTAATGATATAACATTATTAATAATCTTCCTTCAACTGATATTATATATAGAAATATTATACCACTCAGACACCATAAAAGTGGTGTAAATGATGGCATATAAATAAATTATACTTAAAATGGACAAGTAGGAGAAAATAATGTTTAATGAAATAATATATAGCAATAGGGAATGTGATCAGGGAAATGTTAATGACCACAAAACCATAAATCATTAAAGGATAAAGGAAGAACATAAATTTATACGAAATGAATGGTTTTGTAGTAATACTATTACATTAATAAATAGAAAATAAAATTTAAGAAAACATTAAAAATAACTTCATTGTAACTTTGTTCAAGAAAAAAGTTATAAATCACTTTCAAAATTGTTATCATTCCTTTACAAAAATAATGATCTTTTATTTTGATAAATTTTAAATAAAAATTCCTAGATTTTCTTTAAAATATACTATTTTAAAATAACAATGGAAACATGTAAAGGAAGATTCAGTGTATAAAATGTTTATAATTATGGGAAATTCCATTTTTTGGTAAACATTATAACAAATATTCCTTTCACATGTTTAGTTAAAATTATAAAGGTATATTATTCTGAAAATGAAAAAAATAATACACTATAAATTTTGTAAATAAATTAAAATATTATTTTAAATAAATTCTGATAATAATTTTTGTATAAATAATAGTATTATTGAAATATTTTAATGAAATATGACATGTAATTAAATGACTTGTAAGGGAAACTTTAAAATAATATTTCTAAAATAAATTCCCAAACATGAAACTTGGCAATTCTTCATCTAATAAGTGAAGAAATGAAAAATAAAAATGTAAAACCCAAAAATAAATGGAGGAGAATAAAATATATAGTGTTTATCATATTAAGACCATATAATTTTTCTAATGTAAATATGAACATAAACTATACTGAAATACAATTATATTGTAACATAAATCCCTTACCATGAGTCTAACATACCTTATATACAATCTTATAATCATGTATAAAAAATTAATATTTATTATAAATATATAAAAACTATATTAATGCTTATCATACCATCTAAAATTAACTTATAACATCTAATCACCCATTAATTAACAAATATTTATTAACATTATCTTTTGTGTGAAAACTGGTATACTTCCCATTCATGTTTTAGTTTGATGGTCTCTGTACATACACATTGGAGATGGTTTAGTTATTTCTAAAATAATAATAATGGAATAACTATCATATTTATTGATTATATAATCCTATATAACCATCCATATATGGTTTTGTTGAAAAATGAATTACATCACTTCATGGAGATAATTGTCTATATATATTCATGAGTGACGTTTACACTTTTCAATGGATAAAATAATTCACCTTCAAATCAATATTATTATGTCATATGTTTGAAATATATTCATTTAAACTATCATTATTACCTTCCATTTAATGAAAAAATGGAAAATGAGTCACATCGCTTCATGGAGTTGGTAGTCCACATGAACATACGTGTGACGTTATCATATTCCAACAGATGGAAAAGAGGATGAATAAGGGTTTTTAGATCAAAATAATATTATTTAGGCATATTTAATAAACTAATATAATTGTATCATCATGTTTAAGAAATAATTGAATGATGTATAAGAAGAAATAAAATGGAAGAACTTGGTTAAGAGTTATACCTCTTCTTTAGAAATCCTCATTTGACTTACACCTTAATCCCTCTTTGGTTGACATTAGGGGAATGAAAAAGAATCTAGTATGTGGATAATAAATAAATAAAGGTATTTTTTTTGGGATTATTTGAGACAAGTTTTCATACTTTCTGAATAAGAGTGGAGATGAGGCTCCCTTTTATAAGTGAGTTTGGTGGAAAACACGGAAACACATAAATTATTAATATATAAAATCTGTAAAAAATAATTTAAAATTTATCTAGTCAAACTTATACTACACTATAATAAGTATATGGTATAACTATAATGAATAAATCAATATTAGATATGTTTATGTGTTATTTAAAATCTTATATTTTGGTTTAGCCCTCTCATTAACCTTGTTTAACCATAACTGTTATAATTTTTTTCACACTTCAGGAGTCGTGAAAGAAAACATAAAATTTTAAGAGGAAAATACATGAACCATTAATTATAGGATAAAAACATTCCCATATAATATAATCAATATAGGGTTTTTATAATTTTCTATTTATTTTAAAATAATTTTTAAACATTAAATATTATCTAATGTCATTTTCAGTAGTATTCACATATCATGACTTTAAAAGCATCAATATAAACTCCTTAAACAATAATTATACATTATAATTATCCATTAATTTTTTCATTAATAATAATTCATCCAAAATGTATCACTTTTTATATTTTTAAAACAATTTATTTCCTTTTTCTATTGATTTCACAAGCATTGCATCAGTGTAGCACAATAATTCTAAGAAATTATTCTATATATAAAAATTAAAAATAAATTAATAATTTTTTTATTAATATTAAAAATAAACATTTATAACCATTCATATCTTTTTTAATCCTAGGAAAAATTACCAGGGATATTTAAAGAATTGGAGTGACATTTTTTATTTTTTCTTAACTTAAAATAATATGGAGGTCATAATCAATGGAAAGTGGAACCAAAATAACATATTTTTTAATTTAGTATGGTTATGACATAATTAATCTCATAAATTAAAATAAATTCATGTTTTGGTATTATCTTGAGTCATTTTACAATATTTTTATCCTTAATTAATCCGTTTAACCTATTACTAGCATGATAAACTCTTTTACCACGGTCTCTATTCATTATGACTAAAAATAAAATTAACTTGTTTACCCATTTTGACACTCCTAATTTTAAATATGAAATTAAATTTTCAAGATTGAATTTCTAGAATCAGTAGAAATTGATTTTAATATATGTATAATAAACACATTGAAAACTATTTTAGGTAAATACCATTTAAAAGAATGTTTTTAATCTAAAAGCATATATAATATAGATTCACATCGAATTAATTGGATTATTTTTAATAAAATGATATTACATGACCTAAAAAATAATTTTAAATAGAATTTATTTTTTTAATTAAAATAAAATAAATGAAAATTTTCACCAAAATCTATCTTCGTCACTATTCAAAAAATAAAAAAATCTTTTTTGAAAAATTTCAAAAAAAAAGAAAAATTTGAACTCATGGTTTTAAAATTGATGTTCATTTATTAAAAAAATATATTCTAAAAGTATGAAAAATTAATTATGATTACCCATATATAAAATAATTAAAAATAATTTTTAGAAGAATAATATTTATAAAGGGTAAATATATTTTATTCTTAATATTTTATTAGAAACAAAAATTACATGAATATAAAATTTATTAATGGAATTAATTATTTTCATTAATGAAATCATTTATAATTATAATTTCTATTTTTTATGCCAATATATTCCCTCTAACCCATCAACCAGGTTCTAACAGTCATATTTAAATAATATTATTTCAGAGTTCATTTAAGCTCGAGGTTACATGTGGTGTATGATACCTAACATAGTGTTATTTTAAATGAAAAATAGACTAAAATATTAGGGTATTACACAAAGTAAATCTGTGATACATTAATTTAATTTTATGAGTCCTATGAATTAGTTTTTTAGAATTTACATCAGTCATTTGTAAGTCTTGGATTATATATTGAATTTGGGTTAAAATAATAAGAGTTTTGAGAGGATCTACCTGGAGGTAGAATTCTATATATTTAATCTAAATGTTCTAATTTCTTAGGTATAGTTCTTACTGAACAAGATATTTTTTTTATTTTTATGCTTTAAAGGGGTAGATTCTTTATAAAAACTCTCATTTCGTTTCTTTAACCTCCAAGAATCTTGTCTAAAACACTCACACATCAACCACCCTTGAAATCACTAACCCTATTTTATTTCTTACTTAAAACATTATCAAGATGTATGATTCTCTTGTGTACGCGAATTATTTTCCATTCCCCTACATTGTTCTTCCCACTTCTTCCTCTTTCCTCTCACTTAATGGGCATGGTGGCCATGGGTTTCAAATGTATTATGTTTTATGTGACGGTTTCCATTCCTAGGGATTACAAGATTTATTTAATGATCTATTATCCTCTTATTTGGTTTGAAAATAAAATATTTATTATATTCAATGTTTTTTCGATTGGTTTACCTATACCAATTCCTTAAAAAAATTTAACCACGAGTACATGAGATATCTTAAATAAATTTTAAGTAATAATTTTTTTATTGGAAATTTGTTTTATTCAATAATAATTAAAAAAAATTTTTCCTTGGTTTCTCAACTGGATTAATGTTACATTCTGACATGTTTTTGAAAAACTTAGTTAAATTTGATACACACTAAATGTTTGATGAAAATGTAAAACCTATATTTCCAAGTCATTAATTGTTTTTATTTTTTGATAAATTTGAAATTAATTCATGGATTTGATTTAAGAATTCACTATTATTATATTGAGTAAATTAAGGGATTTTTGGATTTGTCAGGGACTGATAAGAAATAGTATATTGAACTTGGAAAACATCAAGGGTGAGTCCACCCATTTCGAGATTGGGATAATATGAATGGTGTTATTAGGTAACAATGTGATTACTTTCAAGATATGATAATCCCTCAGATATCTTCTATTGGGACATAATACTCCCAAAAATTGTTTGCAGGTAAGGAACAATTCTCCTTTAGAAAGCAATTTTTTTTAATATGATAGTAATATAGAGTCCATTGGAACCCTATCCTATACCCCTTGGTATCTTCCCATGATGATTTACTTTTTAGTATAAGTTTTATGTAATGAGATTATTTTCATAAATCTCACATAGTGATTCCTAATTTAATATTGGTTTTTAAGATTAATTATGTTATCCTTTTATGTTCTTCGAATAAAGGTAGAAAATTGACACTCTTATACATTTCTTTAAAACTAGAATGAAAAAGATTATTAGGTAAAAGTTTTCCATAGAGTTATTATTGATTGAAAATGTTAAGAATAATTTGAGATGAATATTATAAGATTACAAAGAACAAATATTTATTTTAGTATAAATTATTATGGATTCACCTGAATTTATTATACACATCACATAAGAACTATATGTATGGAGGTTTAATGATTGATCATAAAGTTTCAACCCTTTATGTTCATGAGATTTTTGGAAGCCTAGTTCATTATTTTTTGGAGTGAAGTAGTAAATTCACACAGCCTCGGGTTTGATTTAAAACATTGAGGAATTGATCCTGTTTGGCCATGAATAATTTATATTTTTTAGAAATATATATATATTAAATAATCAGTTACACAAATTTATCTCTAAATATACCCAACAACATGCATTTGAGGAAATTTTATTTTTACAGAGGTTTTAATTTTTAGAAATTAAATTATTTTCTCTCTAATATTTTTTAAGATATTCTTTGAAGAAAAATTATCATAGGTAGATCCCAAATCAAAGCCATAGGAGAAGTAAAGGTGTATTATAATGTTTTTATCCTAAATAAAGGAATAAAACCAAATTTAGGTTGTCACAACAACTCAGGAAAACCTCCTAATCTCAAGAGTATAGTGTAAACCCTAAGTGAGAATTATAATAATTTTAGAAATAAGATTCTCTATTTTAAGATGTAATGTAGACTAAAAATGGATCATTCCTAAAGGATACACGACCTATCCATGCTTTGGGTATATAAGGTGTGTAACTAGTTGTAAAAAGAAGTGGGAATAATAACAAGACAATGTTATATAACATAACATGAAATGCATATACAACTACATACATAAAAAAGCAAAAAATTTAAAATATAGGAAAATTATGTCAGATAAGATAGAAACTATATATACATAAATAGGTTTAAGAAAAATATATAAAAAGTCTAAAAAGTGGTACTTTTATGTGCATAGACTCTCAGGAAAGTGATATAGAAAACATATGTTCCGTCTATCATGATACCCATGAAGAACCAAAAAGTAGTATATCTAGTTTCTATCATCCTTGTGTAACTAGCTCCTATAGCCATACACTTTCCCTTTACATGGATCATAGATAAAATTTTATACATTAGTCCTGAAAGGGAACTATGTAGGGAGTGAGTAGGATAACTCAGTAAGTGGTCTCCACCCCACCCCTAACATCCTATCATATTCTATAGTGTACTCTAATGACAAAACTAGGCCAACATAATTATAAAGTAATGAGAATTATAGTATAAAAAGTAAATTACGCACTTTGATTATCATTAAAAACATTACTCCTTAAGAGGGTAGAATATTTACCTGTATAACTACTTCGATTATTATCTTGAGATATGAGATTATGCATTGACTCCATACCCCCTAGGAAAACTAATGGAAATAAATATAAATCCCCCACACATGTCTATATATGCACCCATCCACCCACGTACACACCCTACCATCCACACACACACACACACACACACACTTGTTTTTGTGTGTCTGTAATAAATTCGGGACCCTTACACCCTATCAAATTTAGGGGAAAAGTAATTAGGTATACCATGTTCGGGTGAAAACATAACCAGTGATGTAAAATGAGAAGGGTCACCTAGGTAATTGACTAGTTATATATCAGATTAATTATTTATAAAACATATAAAGTAAAAGTACTATGGTAAGAATAGTCAAACCATAGGGAAGAAAGAGGCTATATGTTTGATTCACTTAGGAGAATTGGAATAGACAAAATTGATGGAAATAGACACCACTCTTTCAAAAAATAAATCACAAGGATTTTGAAGATGTGTATAAAGGATTTTAATACTTAACTATAACTATATGAATAAAATTAACCATATTTCTCTCTTAATAACTAAAATAACTAATATAACTCAACATCACGATGCTTCCTCTTAGAGAATATGAAAACACCACCTTTGATAGTTAGTAATTAAATTATAGTTGTTAATAAAAAAGGAAATATAGCATTATCTTACTGATAATTGGATTAGAGTAATGATATTCTCAAGAACAAGTGAATTGAAGATCTCTTGATGAAAATAAAAAAATAATTATTTGATTAAAACTTATTAAAAATAAGAAAAAGGAAAATCAATTCATCCGATCCAATCCCCCCAAACTACTTAGTTACACATGATAGTATAAAAAACAATGATATTAAATAAAATCATTTTGAGACAGTAATACAGAAAGTGAATAGAAACAGAAGAGGAATATTCTCAAATGATATCACCTCTTTCCTCTAGTTATATCTACTTTGAACTCCAGTACCGAGTGTTCTTTAACCTCGGGTCTTGTTTTAACTCAATTTCATGCCTCCTAGATGTGTGAATTATTAGGGGTGAATGGTCTCAGGTGGGTCTCTCCAAAATATGACCTAAAAAATGAATAATTAACCCTCATATATTTCTTTCAAGTAATAGAAACTGCCAACATCACTAGAATCATCATCATAAATCACCTTACACCATATACATGTAATGCTATCACTAATGAAGATCAATTTCATTGTGACCCAAGTAGAAATTCCTTAATAAATTTTTCTCTGCACGTGTGAGCTTTCTTACCACAAAAGTATTATCATAGACTCAAAATTAGTAGCTCAAAACATACTGTTAGTCACTCTATAAATATCCCAAATCTTCTTTGAATTATACTTTCTAATTTAGAATTTAGGTCGCCATTCTTTTTAATTCCTTCTAACCTTTATATAGCTCAAGTGTGACCTAGATAAGCCATATGTGAGATCCCAACTTTATGTGATCTACCATTGACCAAGTCATTGAATCCCAAATTCTAGGATTTATCCTTAAATAACAATTTTTATATGCCTTTTTATAGTTCTATTTAGGTTTAAATAACTTTATTTAAGTCCAAATAACTTCACATTACCTCTACGTAGAAATAATTGTCTTTCAATATCTTCTGAAATGCCCTTCCATACCATTGAAACATGACGAATTATCCTTACATAGGTATGATTTATATTCCCCAAGCTCAATATCAATTAAAAATAAACACATGAATAGATTTCATTACCTTAACATGTTTTTCTGGCGTGAGATGTTATTCATCATTTCAGACTTCACCGCTTCAGTGTTCTCTTCCTTAGACACACATATGGTCAACAAGTAGATTTGATGTAAAAAATAGTGTCACATTAGATTTTACAACTCAAAAGGATTGAAACATATATTTTTGACTTGATATATATTTATTTAGAACTTGGATAAGTCTAACACAACTAGGATCTCTAATCTTATTAGTAACTTTGCAACCAATTCTGTCAACTAACTAAACTCAATGAAGTTGTACGTAAAACATTTGGTGTGAATAGATTTTGAATCATGAAATTATAGAATTTGGGGTCTTAGAGGGCCACCACAGTGTCTTATTCATCTATAGATCCTAAAAATAGAAAAACTCCCTCACACAATCACTTATTAATAAAGATGATATAGTTCTACTTTAGAATATTTTAATCATTCTTCTCCATCGATTGGAACTCATTGAAACTTTATCATCCGTATATTTGAGCTTCCATATTTTAAATTACCAATTGTTAAACACATTAATGGAATTTATCCATTATTTAGTATTATAATAATAAATATCCAATATGAACCCACAACCCTAGATTCATTGGACTTCAACCATTATCCCTAGATAGAAATGGTTCATCTTCATCAAGTAGAGGTCATTTTGCATGTTGATAAAGAATCTTATCACAATGCATAAACACAAATATTATATTACTTTGGGTTATTAAATTTGGTTTCATCCCTACTTCAATAAATTATTCCTTCTTTTACTAAATAAAATATTCAATTTAAGTTGGATGACACTGATATTTTCAACTAGATTCAATGATAATCAATGTTTCTCATTGGTTTGGACCCTTATTCATCTAGCTTCTAGTATCCAATTATTACTATTTTTCTTCAGTGAACTCCAATTAATATTCTTATACCAATTTTATGCTCAAATAATCCTTATTAATTTAGATATTTTCATTCAAATATGGATTATTATTTATTAAATTTTATTATTGGTTGATCGGGCTCATGAAAACCTATCTGGAACCAGCTTCATCGATTGGTCTTGGTCAATGTTACGTCATTTTAACTATTCATTAGGTGTTTTATTGAATCCCTTATTCTTACAGTCTTTGAAACACATTGAGGTGGAGACATTGATCATTAAATAGAGTCTTATAGTCATTCATCCCTTCATGGTATCTTTTCTGTGGTCAGTTTAGGACTCCTCTTGTAGTTTTGTTTCTTGAAAATGAAGGTGAGGATAACCATTTGGCATTTACATAGAACACCTAAAACAAATAGAATTCAATATATTGTTAAACTAATAAATTCTAGAACTAAATCCACACTTCTAATCTCATAGTTAAACCATTAAATTATATAATTAAAAAAATGAATTGTACAGATGATTTTAAACATAAAAACATAGAATTATAAAATAATAAATTCTAAAAATCCGATATCATCACAAAGAAAAATCAACAGAAAATCACAATATTGAAATTTCTAAAGCAGATGAAAAATAAATCCACAGACCATTTGATTATTTAAACCCATAATAACTCATTTTTATCAAAACATTCAGTGAAAAATAGATTCAATATTAAATAGTTTGGTATTCACTAATTCTTTATTTAATGAAAAGTTTGTACTTTAAATACTCAATAAATACCCAAAAAAGTTGTTAAAAAATGTACATGAAAAGGGACACATTTGATAACAAAAATATTGAACATATTTCCAAATATAATACTTATCCATAAACATTTAATTTTTAGTTAGGACAAGAAATAAATCCCACAATGAAATACATGTAATTTATTCGACATAGCATGTAAAACAAGCTAGACATGATCAATAGAAGAAATAAACAATCAACTTTTATATTAAAATAATTTGTAATAACTTTAATATTTTTAAATTTCATATTTTTTGGGGGGTTTACTCAAACCCATACTACAACTGGGTTAAATATTAATGGGTATTTGAGGAATGAGGGGTACACCTACCAACTTATTCATGATAAGTTTCTTGAATCCCAAAAAATGATGTATTCCAGAACATTCACTAAAAGAACAACTTTTTTATTTGATTTCACTCCCATGAATACTATCATGAAATTAGTTTAAAGAGTTTAATAGATTTATTGAAAATATATTGTTATGACATGTGATTAAATCTATTTCTCTCAAGAAATGGGGTGATTAGAGGAAAACATTTTCCTTACCTTAAAAGAAATGGAAAATCATAACCAAAACAAGTCACCGAGATCAATATTGAAGGATAAAATCACATGGGGAAATTGAAATGAAAGGTAGATCTTGATATGAGCCCTAAAAGAGTGATTGGGTATAAAAATACCATGTGGGAAATTTCCATCCATTCTTATTTGGTGTTCTTCAACAAGGTAGAATGTTTACCCTTATGAATTGTTCTCTAAAATGATCTTCAACTCCTCTCTAACTTCTTAATGAATTCAAAACCATCCAAAATAAATAAGTAAATCAATAAAGAGACCTAATTACATGGAAGAATAACCCATCCATGTAAAATCATTTACAAATTCCCTTCCACTAAGCTTATCATCCTTGTAAATATTTAATTGAATAATTGACGAAACAAGCCTGGACATTGTATTTTCATTTCATCATCCTGATCCCAAGTCTTATCTTGAATATTTATATGCTACCGTTTTACTTGAACTAAAGAAATTAGCTTTCCCCCTAATAACTTATTTATTCATTCAATAATGTATATATGATACTCCATATATATCACATTTCCCTCTACCTCAATGATTTTATATTGAATCACATTTGAATGGTTGGGAGCCTACATCCTCAATTTGGATACAAGGAAATTATTATGTACGGACGTGAACTTTGGAATTAAGGATAGATGATACAAAAAATTATTCAAATATTAAATATATTTTAGAGGCCTCACATACCTAATAGGTTATATTCTGCTAATTTTCCATTCATCTGTGAACAAATATTATTGAGGTTTGAAGAAAAACATTATTATTTATATTGATGAGGATAGAAATATTTGGTACTATATTCCAATAATTGATGATATTTTATGCAGATACAGTAAGGGACGATCAATGGTACAACCTTGTAAAACTAAAATCCCTCAGTTGGATATGTTAATGTAAGAATTAAATACATGGATAACTGATCCTTTATCATTTGAAATGATAAATCACATTGGACCGACCACATGAATTTATATCCTTTTTAGGCCAAAGAAGTTATAGTAGTAGCATTATTAGAAAAATCATGAATGGAGTGGTGTTAATACTTCATGAGTCAAAAAAATTCGAAACCTTGAAGAAATTAAATAGAGATTTCTAGAAAATCAATGAATATACCTTTTTAGAATCCACTAAAATATTAGATATAGATATAACATGAATTAGAGAATTGATCTCTTGAATACAGAAGGTACATTTTGATAAATTGGTTCAGAGTTGATATTATATGAAAGTATCTATAATGATATAGATATTTAAACTATGATAAATAAATAAACATGACTGGAGAAGGATATGAGCCGTAAATATTACAATAATGGAATGAAATGACACATGAAAAATCGTGTTCATTAAATCCATCAATATAGTAGGACCATTCAATAAGATAAAATTTATTACCATATATTCCAAATTCCCAGAATGGATTTAGAGTTTCATATTAGTAATTTCCTATAGTTTAACTATAATTTTGTGGTAACCAGAACATAGTTAAATCATTAAAATCCACTTTACCCCTTTAATTGATCAAACTGATCACCAATTTTGGAAAGAGAGAAGCGGTTCTTAATTATGTATTGGTTAAACTTTTTATAGTCCACATATAATTGTAGAACCCAATAATATGTATTTGTAAATAGATCCATATAACTGTAAATGGATGTTATTGGTATGATGAATCCTTTAAACTCATGTTGTTCTAACATGATCTTTAAATTCTTTAATTCAGTTGAAGCCATAAAATAATGGGTAATTTGAATGACTTCTATTAAAGGTACAATGGTGATGGTAACTTACATTGATAACTTAGGCATAAGTCTAGAATAATATTTAATGAAAACATTAAGACCGAAGTCAACAAGAAGAGGCAATCCTTTATAATACATGGAATCTGATTCTATGAGGATAAAAAATGAAATATCTATTGTAATCGCTCCTACCTCTCCATGAATAAGATTTTTTCTACTAGATATGAACCTACACTATCCACAGAGGATGTAATGAATATAAATAAGATATGTAAAATATATTATCTATGAAAATAAGTTAATACATACCCTAAATTAAGTTACCAAATCCATTCTCTGGATGACATCAATAGTTTCCATATAGATAATTATAAAATCCTAGAAATTCAAAAATTATGGATCCACAAATACAGAAGATGAACATTTTCTAGTATGCTTTATTGTTTTTACCAATGGAATATCAAGACTCATATATTAAGAAAATTTTACCACTTTAAGATCAAGAGATATGGTTTATTTATTAATAAAAACATATTCCACAAAACATGTATGAAATAGAGCACATTATAAACTAGACAATACAAGTATAGTACCACTAACATTAGAAGTCTCAACTCAAGTGTCAAATGTAGTTCTATTTATGGCATAAATACTTCCTGAAATATCATACTATCATTGAGATACAAATACATACATAGAAGACTAAATTTCATCTAATTAGGTCTTACTACCATGCCGAAGTCCTCGATCATATCATCTAGATAGTGTTTAACTATCGCTAGTAGTCTATACAACTAACCATTCCTAGGATTCCTAAGATGAAAAAGTATACTACCCAACAATATTCAAGTTAACAAATTAGAATAAAGTCTAAATGTTGTTATAATATATAGAAAAGGGAATTTCTTTAATTGGATTTGATGTGGTATGCACACCCACACTAATGGAACAAAATAGGAGGCCTTCCTAGGTTGCATGATGAAATAACATTACTAACATGGATTCCATGGTGTGATGCACCCATAATTTCCTCCTCTTACCATCACTCCAGACAAAAAGTTGTTTTATCTCTTAGGGTACATCTGGGTAGAAAATTTCCCACTCATAAACCACCTTTAGATTCTATTTCAATGAGGACAACCTTCATGACCATGTCTGATAATATTGGTAGATTAAAGAACATAACCAAGATTTTTAAAGGCTCTTTGAGATCTATTTCAAGACACCTTGATTTGGACTCATCATATCTCCCCTATTTAGTCACACAAAGGGTGATACACAATGGGGGGGTGGGGGTGGGGTGAGGGTGGGGGTGAATAAGTGTGAAAGATTGTTTAAATTTTCTTCAAACTCTCATGAATATTAAAAACCTCTCTCTTTGTCAAGATAATAACCAATTATGATGGAAATTGTTTTGATTTTTTTTAATGAGGTTATGTTAATTTAAGGATGACTATATCTCTAATGTTTCATGGTTATTATTAAACCCACATAAATGCATTCTAATTATCAAAATAAACTCATGAATGCTTGTAATCATGAACTTATACAACTACTGGAACCAACCAGTTATAATCTCACATAAAAATAATAAACAACTCCTCCTAATTAAACATTTTTGATGAATTTATGGGCCTTCACATAGACTGCATAAATATTGATCTTCCTCCTCTTCTATTCAAAATAATATCTTATTGATTATCTATATTATTCTTATTTTATATAGAAGCATATTAGTTCTCCTATCTAAAAATTATCAACAACTTCCCTTATTTTATTTATTCCTTTTATATTTTTTGAGTATTACATTAATATTATTTTCATAAAAGTTATAGAAATATCCTCAAAACATGTACATCGGGTTACCTTCTTCTGGAGTATTACTAAAAACTCAAACTCACTCAATTATTCATTTCTATTTTGCTTAAGTCTCAAAATTCATTCCCTCACAAGATATTTAAAATATCATAGTATCCCTCTTTATTTAAACAATCTATAAAATCCATTATTTTCAATTCATTTTATATTTGAAAGTATATATGAATCAAATAGTACCAATACATGTTATATGGTATAGATCTCATCATTTTGTACCTTATAAAATCTTTTAGAATTCAGGTAAAATAAGAATTTTCACTAGAAATGACATACATCACGATCCACTTCATCATTTATCATAGGTAATATTCTTGACTAAAAAATCCACCACTACGAAATTCTGTTCAGTCTGCCGATGTTTAAATATGGAGTGGGTCTTATCTTAGTACCTCACCTAAAATACTCATCACCACAACCACCTCTACATCCAAATATATCTCACCATTTCTCATTGGTAAAAATTCTTCTTGAAACACTCATCACAATGACAAGATATTTACAAACTAACCATTATTCAATCATGATTATCACCATAGTTTCCACTATGATGTGTATATCTTCTTCTTCCCATTCCATGAATTTGTAGATTATTCTATGCTATATAGCATCCCTACATTAGAGTTATCTCTTACCTTATTTATTGCTTGTTTAATTTCATATTGATTCTGAATCCATGTGTGATCAGGATTTTTAAACATCGAATATCATCTTGAAGGAATCGTATATATGTATTTATTTAAAAAATTCTAAAATATAGAAACCTATTTTCATTATGTAGATGCTCATATTTTTTTTATGTAAGGAATGAAACATATAAATACTTAAAATGAAACATACATAGCTCCAGGATGAAACATACAAAACTCTTAGACAACACATACATAAACAAGTAATGACAAGAATATAGATTATCCTTTTCAAATTTTCACTGAAGTCATAAATCATGAATATTCTGGTGTTTAATGAAACATATGAATAGATAAATTGACTCATATGTAGATCAACTATCACTCATACACTGCAAGAGAATTTTTCAAATTTCAGTTTCTAATGACAGCTTCTATCTTTTATAAATTATCATAGAAAATACTTTAACATCATTAGTACATTGCTTTATCATGGAGAACAACTCAACAATATTAATAGTTAAATAAGTATTAATAAAAATTGAAAAATCACCC
Source organism: Viscum album (assembly GCA_963277665.1). Taxonomy (NCBI): domain Eukaryota; kingdom Viridiplantae; phylum Streptophyta; class Magnoliopsida; order Santalales; family Viscaceae; genus Viscum; species Viscum album. Next base: position 1,241,756,896 of record OY728153.1, read on the forward strand.
TTTAGGGTTCTATAATCTTTTTCTTTGGATCTTTTATCAAAACATCATAAATTTCTCCCCCTTATTTTTAATAAAACCTAAGAGTACTAAAGATAGGGGAAACTTGAACCAACTCTTGGAAAATAGTCATGAAATAATGATATCTATGTCTAAATGAACTAGGTTGATGTAGAAAACAAAATCAATTAAATCAATCATCAATGCTGTATATAAAAAAAATATCTCAACTATATCAGATCTTCATGCATAGACAATAAAGCGGGTGGTAAAATATTTCCAAAATTAAACCTTACACAAATCAATACAAATTTTTTAATAAGACTATAATTAGGTAAATCATATTTCTTCTCCTAAAAAACATGGGTGCATTGGGTAAATCAAAGTTTTATATTGGATGTGGATTTGACTCTGTATTTTTTTGTGGATCTTAGGATCATCTTGTTCTGTTTGGTGGTGTCATGTACCATGCCTTTATATTGTATGCAATTTTATTTTCTTAATAAATTTCAGGACCGAGTACGCTTAGATCCCGAACTTTCCTGGTAATGAGAGGGAGTGGTATACAGTCCCATTTATAGATGTATCTTCCCAATCAGTTCATTTTTAGAGGTTTTGTAAGGATATTAGATACCTGTTCATTAGTGGGAATAAATTATAGCCTTATAATACCCATTTAATTATTCCCCTTCAAAAAATCATACCTTACCTCGATGTAATTTTAAATGGAATATTGTAATGTATTTTTAGAGATATTTATAGTATTATGGTCATTATAGCCTATAAAAATAGGATAAGGATCATAAACATTCAAATATGTGAACTATTTCTTCATCTATAAGATCCATGTAGCTATATGTTAAAAATCACATATTTAACCATAGGAATGTTGAGTGTAACTGATATTTTCTTCATTAATTGTTTGAAACACAACTTATTACAAAAAAAATACTTTACCAGATGTGGATTTACTTTCATCAATATCCTTTTCGTATTCCACATAAGTAGATAATCTTAGATTCATCTCACTTTTATTCTTATAAATCAATAAACAATTGAAAGTATTTTTGACGTATCTTAATATTCAATACATTTAAATCAAATTTCATTCCATAGGATTTTATTGAAATATTTCATAAAGAGAGAGAAAATAAATATTTTTAGGAATTGATGCTATTAAGTACACAAGACTTACAATAATTCTTTCGAAATTGTTCTCATTAATATTTCCCCTTTATCATTCACGCGCAACTTTATTCCCATGTTAATTATTGGGGAAGCTATTATAGCTTCCCATAGGTCAAAATACATCAAGATCTACTCTGCATATTTTTCTTTTGATTCAATCATATAATTTTCTTCTTGAACAATATTATGTCCACTGAAAATCCCATTTCTCTCAGTATTAACATTTTAATCCTTTCTTTCTTGTGACTTGATAACTATTACATAGAATTTATTCAATGATATAAAATAGTTTATCTTCCATGTACACAATTAAAAAAAGTAATGTGGTGTTAATATTTTTCACATAAAGGTTTTGGTACACCAATCATTTTTGAAATTTCATGAATTTATGATACTTATCATGGTTTAAATACCAAGCTATTATATAGCACTTTATCCAAAAGATTATTTTCTACCACTTACATACCTTTATTTTATCTAAATATAGAAATAATCCTATAGGTTTTTACAAAATATATTATTAATAAACATCACCATTCATAAAATATGTTTTAAAATTCATTTGAAATATTTTAAAACTTATCCTAACTGATATCATAATTAATATTCAAATATACTCATGTTTAGAAAGAGGAGAAAATATTTCATCGAATTAATCCCCTTCAATTTGTGAATGCCCTTTATAGAACAACCTAACCTTATTTTTGGAAACATCGCCAATTTCATATAGTTTATTTATAAAAAAAATTTATAACACCCTGAGATTTTAAATTTAGAACATTTTTTTGATAGCATAGGCAAAAAAACACAAGGCATAAATATCCCATGAAATATATTTCTTTAAATTTAATCTCTTTAATAGCTTATAGAAAATGAAATCTAGAGCCTAAATGAACTATATAATAGTATACCATAATAACATAGCCTTTAAATTGGAAATTATGAATAATAATAACTAAATTAATAAAATTATGGTTTTCTATTTAATAGAAATAATATAATAATCATTTAAAATAAATAAAAATGTTCTCTAGAAATGTATTTTTTTACAAAATGGTTTTACCATGCTTCGCATAGACAATTTAAAATTAATTTTCAAGAGTTTAGAGAATTTATATTAAAAAATGAAAAAAATTATTTAAAACATCATATCAAAATTATATTATGTTTAATTTTTGTGATTTTTCTAAAAAGATTCATTTTTCATTGAATAGTGAAAGATATATTTTTTGAAAACTATATTTTCGTTTAAATAATTGCAGAGGATAAGTTATATTTTAAATTGGTTCAAAAGTAATATTAGTTAAATTATATTATAATTTAATTAATTTATCTCCATTGAATCAATTTATAATTGGATTTTTATATTAAAACCTACTAAACTTAGGCCAATTTTCACTTTAGAAACTCGCTTTTTCATTCCGTATATGAGTATAATTTAAAATTTGATTCTAAACATTCTATGAATTGAATTTTGAATTTTTTTTCCAGTAAATTTAATATAAATAATCTATTTTATCTAATAATTTTAACTTACTTTTAGACCATTATGAATCAAAAAATATAATAAAAATATGTTTTTGTGGTTTAGGTAAAAACTGATTTACCAGGTGGTTAAACTAAAAATATAATGTTTTAAATGACTTAAATACTTATAAAATCACATTTTATGGGAATATAAAGACCATATAATAACTAATTATTGATAATATCACATTTTGTAGGCTTTTTTCTTGACAAAAATGAGGGTGTAATTATTTAATTTAAAAAATTCTATGTGAGTCCTCTCCATCACTTATAAAAGGCGACCCACTCTCCCCCCTATTTAAAATTCCAATGCCATTTGTTTCAGAAAATAAATACCCAAATAACACCACTGATTCAATAAAACATCTAAAGGACCTTGTTTTGAGCATAATTTTATCCTAGTAAGACATTTGGTGAAAACCTAGAGAAATTGTCTGAAGAATAGTTGACATTCTTAAACGATCATTTTTATTTTTCTTCCCATTGAATATAATTAATATATTATTAATACATTATTTTATATTAACCTAAATACATTTAATATACAAATATTTTATTATTTTAAGGTCCTGGCCTTTACTTATCTCCTCTTACATCAAATGGAAAACAAAATTGTCAATCTTGTGTACGGTGAACAAACGCCTCGCAACCTGATATAATTTGTTTCCCATTACCACATTTCAAGGAAGGATAAAATTATGATCATTAATATGACATTATTATATATATTTAATTATAATATCACTTTAACTTTTTACTTTTCAAGCTGTTTAAATTACGATTACGTCACTTTTGTGTATGACGGACTGTCACCTCACGATGCGATGTGATTGATTTTTCACTTATTCTTTATATGGAATGTAATAATGATATATTTAATGAATATATGAGATATATATATATATAATGATATTTATTATATAATATTAATATATATGCTACTTCCTCACACTTTCTCCCATTAAGGAAATATAACGTCGCTCGCGTGTATATACGACCTATCATCACCATGAAGCGATGCAATCCATTCTCAAGGTCAAAATTTCAATATTGATTTTAAAAATGTATCTAATGATAATAAATGATATTTGTAAAGTTGTTATCATTCTTGATATTATGGATATATATACTTTACCAAATAACCATAGCTTTCACAACAAAACATGCATGTGATAACTAGGCAATTAAAACCTGAATCAATGAAAATAATGAATGATAATTAAAAAACAGGTGATAAGATATTATAAGAGGATAATATATGAGATTATATAAATATTGTTTCAAGAAAAAATTAAAAACATGATTAAAACCATTATATTGGTTGTTAAATCATGTTCAACCTATAGGAATAATTAGGCAAGGGACTTCTTCACAATTTCCTTTCATTAAGGCATATTGTAATGTTTTGCACCTAATTTCTATTATTTGGTGTATATAATTCCTATTTGACATTTAATTTAAGGATTTGTTAATACTTCATGTTTTTTAAGTTTCAACTTGAATTATTTCAACTAATGGTATTTGACATAAATTACCAAGTGGTAAATAATTTCCTAACTCAATTTCCTTTCATTTTGTTATATTATGTCTTTATTTTCTTTAATATATTAAAATTATGTGTGTAATTTCTTTTGATTGTAGTATATATTATTTAAATTTTTTATGAGGATTTAAATTTCATAAAAATAATTTATTCATTTATTAATTCTCATTTTAACAATACAATCTTCATGAGATTTTAGTTCACAAAAACAATTTAATCGAGAATTTTCATGCTCGAATTTACATTGAAGGAATTAATTTGATCAATAGATAATAATTTTTATTTTATTTTATTCTCTATTTTTTTATGTTTGATATTTTTTATTAATATAACCACTTTTTCCAATCATTGGTAGTTATAATTATTGAGAAATGTTTTTTTTAAGAAAATATAACTTCATTTCCCTCTTGGTTTGAAAATCCATTTTATTCCAAATCCATGATTTCTAAATTTATTTTAATTTTTTTAACCATTTAAAAATGATTTATTAAATTCATTTTTAGCCATTTTTACTTTTTATATATTTGTAAATGAACATTCATATCATTTTCACAACAAGGCCCATTAAGATTTTGTGAATATGTGAAAGGAATCATTGTTTTAACATGTACAACATTAATATATTTTCTAGATATTATAAAAAATAAATGTTTTAAAGATTATTTTATAATATTCAAAGGATAGTTTCATGGAAAATTATTTTCAACTTTTTGTTAAACATAGTTTTGAAATGAAATTTTCAAGATGAAAGGTATATTTTCTTCAAGAATAATTTTAATGTTATTTTTATAGTAATTCAATTCATAAATGACACCAAAATTTACTTTATATATAATAATTTTGGAATATGTTTTGTTGATACCATACTTATTATTTCTAAGTAGTTTTTTATGATCATTTTGACCAGGGAAATTATTAATATTCACTTTATTTGAATCTTTTTTAGTCATTAAATTTTCCTAAAAATATTCACTTTCTTTTGATCATTGGAAAATAAATTTCCCAAAATGTTTTATATTAGTTATCATGGATATGTGTATTTTTTAAAATATATATCATTTATACACAAAGTGTTTAACATTTAATGTTATTTTTTATTGAGGAAAGTATTGATTAATAGATATTCTTTACATTATATATAAATTTTAGGATAAGGCACATCATTCATGAATTAAGTTGATTATATGATACATGAGGAATGATTTTCAAATACAGTGATGGGTGGGGTCTGGAATAATATATCCCCTTTATGATTTTGTAGTATTATGAGGAAATTCAGTAAGCAGGAATTAAAAGGGGTTTTTTTCGTAGCATAAACATTTCTTCTGAATGGTATTGACAATAGAGGTATCATGATGCTCGATATCAAGATGTCCAATAATTAAGAATTTACTTCATTAAGAAGTCAGTTATCATTATCCATGTTATTTTCTTAATTATATAATCCTTTGATGTATTTTATTTTAATTTATTAAATAAATGATAGGTGTTTTATGTTATTTACCTTGCCATATTGATTACACATTATCTATTAAGAATATAAAAGTTATTTAAATAGAATGTGTGTTTAATAATTTACCTTTATATATTGATTATTCCTAATAAATTCATTATATTCAATTTATTTTAATGGAATGTGTCTTAAGATATTAACTCTTCCATATTGATTATCTATTATGTATTCATGATAGCATGTTATTTAAATTATATGTGTGTTCATTTAATTACCCTAACATATTGATCTTTCTTTATCTAATCATGATAGTCAATCTATTTATTAAATGGAATGTGTGTTCAGATATTTAACAATCTATATTGATCATTCCATATTGATTATTATTTGTTTACTCATGATAGATTCCTCTTCACGTAACTTTTTTTTGATTATTTGAGCTCACCCTTAATTTGATTCATTTCCTTGGAATCCAAGAAGTGTTCTAAGAATGATATGCAAGGGTATACTAAAGTAAATAATGATATTCTCAAAAAATTGTTATATTTAGTGTATTTAAATGTAATACGGGAATCATGTATGTATATAGTTTACCATGACTAATAATGTTTTTAGTCATTCGGGATATGATTCCTTATATCTTATCCCAATGTAGTAATGCAGACACTAGCTCCAGGCTACTAGGATTTGGTTCTTATAGTTAGTATTAAAGGAAGTTTATTAGAAACCATGGGAACTAGATTTAGAAATATATAGATTAGGTAACATAACCTTGTTATAGAATTTGGGGATAAGTATATAAGAACATCCTAAAGTTTTGGTAAGGAAGATATTATGTGGTTTTTCCTAGAAATACATCCTTTTAAGGATACTATAAGTGGAACTGGTTTTGGAACAAATGTACCTAGGGGTAATAACTTAATAAAAGGTGCATTGGGATTGACTTGGTCATCACCTGGTGCATGAAACAACCCTTACTGTGAACCTATTTTGACACTCCTGGGGGATATGTTTAGGATAATTCAATTATTTTTACAAACAATTATGATGGGTTTAAGTAGATCATGACAAAAAATGATCTAGGTTAAACCAAATGTTTTTTACATTGAAAAAAAGATATCATGATTTAGACATCTTATAAATGTTTATAGAGTTTTCCAACTATTATTTTTGTTTCACACACTATGATTTTCTTTTTTACACAATGGATGGAACCTGAAGAAATCATGTTAAAATTAAATATTTAGGAAAATTTGGTTATATTGAAAAACAAAATAGGGTGATGACTGTAGTGAAAGATACCTAAATTATACCTAATCATATATCCCATTATATTATTATCAACCTATACATCAATCAACTCGTAGACTAACTGATGAAGATAAGGATAGAGTTTACTAAGAGATAAAGTGGTGGAGACAATAGAGGAGAGAATTATCTATCTCAATCATGATAGAAACATGGAAAGAGACACCCATAAATTTTCCTCAAAGGATTGGGAAAAAAATTTATGTGTGCAAGAGATGAGAATAAAACAATGCATTTACAAGGAAAGAAGAAGTGTTAGATGTATAGAAATAACTCTTGTTATAAGGATCCATTTATAGTTCATTGTATTAAATATGTGAAACAAAGGAATTACCTGAGACAATGAAATCTTCTAAGGGTTATACCCTATACCAAGGATAAACATATATTGAATAAAAATGGTTGAAGTATTTATGTATTGAGATTCAAAAATTGTAATACCCTAAGATTTTATGAGATAGATTCTTTTTAATTTATTTGATGTATGCTACACCAATATTAGCTTGAGCTATATGCAACACTGTATTAACTTTCAGTATACACAACACTATACTTAGCATCTATTACACATAATTTCATGTTCTTCTGATAAAATTCATTTCACACAACACTGAGTTTAGATTTTGTTTAATGTATAAAATAATTATGTTTGGATTATGTTATACACAACACCAAAGGATGTTTTCACTAAACCTAACACTGATTTTTCTTTCATTTCAAGAAAGAACAACCTTCCTTGATAGCTTACATTTTACACAATATAGTGTTTAACTAAAAATGATATTTTATTAAACTTTTATTATTTAATTGGATATAAAATAGCTGTTATGAATATTATTAACAAAATTTATAATTTTATATAAAATTAATTTCTATGTTATTTATTTTTTAGAACATGATATAAAAAAATTCAATTTTTCAGATAAGAGAAGTATTTTCCAAAAAATGAAGTTTTTTCTTCTTTTAATGGCGTACCAATTTTAGATATATTTTTTAAAATTATTATATTCTATTTGAAAAAATGAACATATTATTTGGAATAGGGAGTTAAAAATTTATTTTGGTTGATTTTTTTTTATTTTTCAGATAAAATTCATATTTTAATTAATAGTGAAAAATAATACATTTTAATTCAAAACAGCCTTATCATAAAATTTATTTATATATTTATTTTATATTTTTAATTAGATTTAAATTTTAATTAGATTTATTTATCTTGTGATAAAATATAGGTCATTGGATGTAATTTCACATTTAAATTGGAAATAAACAGTTGTCAATATTTTGATAACTTTTACTAAATAAAAACCCACTTTATGGGTATAACAATGGGAATTAATTTTATATTAATTAATTATACTACTATGTAATGAATTTTTAAAAATTGATTCCATATTTTGAATCAGTATCTCTAAATTATGTTAATATGCTACTTTTTTTTGATATTATGAATAGTAACTATGGTAATTTGTTTTACCACAGGTAAAGGTAAATTATGTAAATTCAGATATGAAACAATATAATAAAGATAATAAAATTATCTTAACACCTAATAAAATCCTATTATATGAATTAAAGTTGATAAATATCACCTAAGGGTTAGAATTGTTTTATTTAATTCAATTTTTTCTATGAATGTCATGTAATTATAATTAAAACAAAAGAACGTGACAACATGTCACTCTCATATATCATATAAGTATAATAATTTTTATATATAGATAAACTTGATAAAAAATCAAAAATAAATCGTATCCTATAAGTTAATAAAATTATCTATAGTATGTGAATTTATTTATAATTTTTAGAGATTAAATAATTACCCTTAAGGATGACACAATAGTGATGTACAAATTATTTAATTGATAGAAATATAATATAAATGGTTTTAAAAATATTAACATAATATCATATTAAATAATTAAAGTGTTACAAGAATTTTTTAGGTGAACATGACTAGTTTAGAGTGAGTTAAATATTTTTTTTCTAATTTATCTTTTTTAGATTTTATTTAAATTAAAATAAATATATAGTGTCAAAATTGATACTATTAATATTTTATAAAAATAACATATTATTATATTATTTAAAAATCACAGAAATATTTAAAAATTAAAAATTGAAAATTATATTGTTGAAAATTTTATAAAGAATAAAATTATATAAAATTTACAACACTTAATTAAATATTTATAACCATTTAATTTTGGGAATATTATTACCACAAATAAAATTAAATAGATTAAGTAAGGATAAATCCAAAGGAAAAGGCATAAAATAACATCAAAACATGTATAAATTTTATTTTTTGATATGATTTAGATGAATGATAATATTATATTCTAAGTAATTCACTTTGATATCATTTAAATTTAAAAATTAATTTATATTAGTTTAATAGTTTTGGTATTTCCAAAGGCGCCCCTCCCCTCTCTTATAAAAGGGAACGTATCCTTCTCTTTTAATCACACCTATAAATCTCATTGGATCATCCAACCCCTACCCCTTTCTTCTCCCAAAATCCCTTATTTACTCTAAGAGGCGACACTTTGGGAAGAAATCCATCATAGGGGTACTATTTGTGCAAATCAAAAGGAGATACTCGAAAAAGAGGTAATTGTTTTATCATCTCTTTTAAAATTATTTTTACCTTTTACTTCCTATTATTGTGTTGTTATAATGATAAAGTAATAAATCCAGTATATTTTACATTCTTAGATGTTATTATAAATATGATAAAACCTTATACCTCCTTTTAAACCTCCTATAATAACAATATCACCATGCGTACGTATGTACGAATAACTGTATTCAAGTCGTGGTGTAATTGTTTATTCAATATTACATAATTTGGATGGGTATAAAAATGAGTATAATGGTTTTAAATAATGAATATAACATGATAAATATTATATATAATTAATATACCATTTAATTCTATACCATTTAACCATCAAGTGAATGATATCGTCACTCTTGCGTACGTACATCCTACCATCTCCACGACACGATGAAATTCATTATCCACGTTAACCATTAAAAAATGATTATAATGTACATATAATAAATAATAATAAAATATATGTCATAATAATGATACCATATATATATATATGTCATTTCATTTCTTTCTTTCAATTAAATAAAGAAACAGAAACATCGTTCATACATATGTACGACCTATCATCTCTATGAACAGTGTATTCCATTTCATTTATCTATCTATTATATATATATTTTTATAATGAATATATAAAATAAATAAATCATGTTTTAACTTCTAGAAGTATATAAATCATGATTTTTTAAATAATATCATGAATAAAAAGTTAAAACACGTATGATAAAAAAATAATTATTACCAAAAACATTTATTTTACACGGAATTGATAAATAAATGGGTAATATAAAGTCATAAGTGAATCATATATCATATCATAAATATTATTATGGTTATGTTATAAGTTAATAATATGTTTAAAACCACTATACAATAGTTTCAGACACATATGGAAGAAATCAGATCTTTGGTAAGGGATGATTTTGCAATCTCATTATTTTTCGAAATTGTTTATTCGTAAGTATTTTCTAGGTATATTTATCATTAATTTCCATGTTTCCGAAATATATATTATTATACTATTTTTTAAATTCAATTTCTCCCATTTTTTAATGTTTTTTAATTGGTATGGATGGAATATTTTTTCATTCTCCATACAAGGTACCTTTTGACTTTTTTATAAGAGTAGGATAAAAATGTTTTTTCAATTTACATGACCTGAATTTATTTTTACGGTTTCATGAAACCTTATTTCCATGAAGCTTAATCTAAAATGTTTCATGTTTATTTTTAAATAAATTCCATTATTTTAAAATTTCATGTAATTTTCAGAAAAGAAAATGTTTTTGATGAAGAATGGATATTTTCCATAAGAATTAAGTTCTTGGGTTTTATCAAAATTATTTTCCAACTAAGATGACTCTATTAAATACAATTATGTTTCTATCCATATTATTACTATTATTTTATTGTTTTAATTATTGAATGATCTTTTATATGAATTATGATATGATGTAATGATTTTTAAGAAACCCATTTTATTTTTGGGTTATGCTATGATGAAAGATTTATGTTTTTGCAGAACATGTAAGAACGATTTCACTTTGATATGGGTGGGACCTATATATCCCTACAATGAATTAGGTAATGATTTATATCTCATGATATATACATGATTAGAATGGAAAGTACATCTGATTCAATAATACAAAGAAATAATGACAAGTAAATCCAGTTCCGTAATACATGGCTAGAATGGAATGTAAACCCAGTTCTGTAATGGACTTTGTCCACTATGATAGTCTTGGTAGCAATGCCTTAGATACTATTGAAATAACACCCTATACTTATCTTTTTCCACAATTCCATGTTTTATTTCAATTCTATTTTCTCATGGTTTATGATTCCATTATGATTTATTCCTTATGAACTCCCATGATTTATTTCATGACTCACGATTTTGGTATATGTCAAATGTGGTATGTTTTTTTCAAAAGTTATGTTAATTTGTTTTATTTTTTAATGTTTACGTTTTGTAGGATGGTTTCCATGATTACCCTTATTGAGATTTTGAGCTCACCAAATTTTCATGTTTCGTTTTCTCTAGGATTTGAAGAAGGGTATTAAGTAAGATGTGTCAAAAGGGTGTTTTAGTTATGAAGGATAAAACATGAGATAAAGTAGATGTTTTATAGACCCGTTTTTATGTTTTCCTATTTACAAAGGCACTAAACTAATACGGCCTTTTGGTATCTGTTTGTTTCATGTATTATGTATTCCTCAAAAGTAATGTAATATAAATGTACATCAATCTTGGGTCTTTAAAGTTGGTATTAGAGTAAAAGTTTAGTCAAAATTTGGAATCTGGGATGAAAAAAACATTAGTGATATCCATAGAGATATTTATAAGGATAGTTATAGGGATGACCTAAGGATAAGTCAAGTATTGGTCACAATCCTAGTGTTTTTATAATAATCATGAATAAACTAGTATTAAACCTAAGATATAATTGATGGAAATATTATAATTAATTTACCTTAATTATGTATTTTTAATCTCATATATATATTTCTCACACTATTCTTTTTGGTCTTAGTAAATAGCCAGAACTACATAGAACATGGTAAACCATTGAATGTTTCAGATGTGGAAATTATAGGAATTTTTCAGATTGATTTAATAATTGGAAATATCATATATAGAATCATTATGATGGTACGATTATTGGACATACTACATAGGATAAAGATATTGAAACAGACATGGGAACGATATGTGATGTTCTTCTAGTATTGTTTACATTGAACCTAAGCATATTGAGGATGAGAAACTTGATGACATGATTCATATTTTATGAATGATGATGTTGATGGATCCTGAATAATGTATTAGGAATAAATTTGGATGATTTAGGTGTATATGATTTACAATTAAAATATAATGTTACATGAATCATGAAATATATAAGTGTTTTTAGTATAAGTCTTTCATTAAGGATTGGAAAGGATATGTTGAATATTTATAAGGAGATGAAAAATTAGTTTAAGGGTATGGTAGAATACTTAGAGAACACATTATTAATGGAAAGATAACCATTAATATGTCTATGATGTTAAGATAATGATTCTTGGATAAAGATTTGTTGGATTTGAAAAAGTAAATTGGATAATGCTAGATTGTTTAGAACTAATTATGGATCTGTCGAATAGTGGGTCATGCTATCATGGATGAAGTATAAAATTATTTGGGACATAAAGAATAATCCTCTGTGTTTTGGAACAAGGAAACATGCATGTTTTTAACAATAATATCAGATAATTTATGTTGTTACCATGAATCAAGAGAATACATGATGAAGGAGTTCACACTTTTGGAATGTGACCAACCAAAGTTAACTTATGATATATGGTGGATAATTATTAAGCTATGTAAGTGAATGATTTTATGTCATTTTGGATTTTTAGATTTTATAAGGATTTTAAGGTTATAAATTTATGGAATGTATAAGTTAAACATCAGACAAAATTAGTTAGAATAATGTCTTATCTCGCTATAGGTGGACTTGTGCATATTTGATAACTTGTGATAATTTTTTTTAAGACAGATGGAATGACCAATCATTCTATAGCATGATCTCCTAACACCTCAATAATGAAAAATTCATCTTTATTTCTTCAAATAAGAGATGAAGTAGAAATTATTCAAGGCATTGAAAATGGTGATATTATACCAAAATCTAGTAAGTAATTATTCACATGAAAATTTCATCAACTTTATGAAAAGGATCATGAAAAAAATGTTATCCTAGTACATTCTTATCTGATGAATCAGATAGTCCCATAAATCATTCCATATTTATTGTTTTCTGGTTTTTAACATTCTCCAAACTTTGTTCTCTATCACTATACATCAAAATATGATGGTTATATTTTTCATCCATATCCATGTTTTCACTTACCACCTATGTTCTCCTATGTGGAAACCCAGTGATGAGTTAATTTGGGTAACCATTATGTTTCTTAATTTCCTTTTTAAAAGGATTTTTTAATATTCCTTTTCACAATGTGGGTTTCTATGAAATAATATTTCAAGTAGTAAACCTATTATAACCCTGAAGAATTTTTAGTAGGAAATTCATTTTAAGGGTGGTATAATGTAACACCTCGAGATTTTTTAAGATAGATTCTTTTTAATTTCATTTATGTCTTGTGTTTTATGCTACACCAATATTATCTTGTGAAATACACAACACCATATTAGCTTTAGGTATATGAAACACTATACTTAGCTTGTATTACACACAATTTCATGTTAGTTTGATATAATTAATATCACACAACACAGAGTATAAGGACCCAGCCTTAAAACCATACATAATCTTGAATTAAATGAATAATTCACATTGAGGATATTTTCAGGTTTAGAGTTTTGCAGAGTTAAGCCATAACTATTACATTTCAAAATATTACAATGTAGACACTTCTACACAGTTTCTATTTTTTTTACAAAACATAAACTCTTGAAAAAAAGGATTATGTCTCGTTCCATGTTTAAGATAGCATGACCTCTCCTTGATCCCATCCATTACCTATTCCACATTATGTGCTGTGAAAAAAATTTCAAATACATGGGATGAGCATAAAAATCTCAGTAAGGGATACACAAATAAGTAATACTGTTAGTTTTTTAAAACAAAAGTAAACCATGAATACTTTAACATAAGTAATAATTTTCACCTTTATGAAGTAGTAAATACTATTCACTGAATAAAGGATCATTACTTACCCTTTTGTAACCAAGAGATTACAATAAAACCCAAATAAACAACACATAACATATAAAGGTATCTTGGGACATAAACATACTTAAATAGAATAACCATACGGTCGACTTCCACACATATCACTAAATGGAATATCTATACGGATGAATTCCATACCCAATGCATTGTAGATAATAACGTAACCACCCATCCTGGTATTCACAACACCAACCTTCATTTGTTTTATCACGTAACCACCCGTCAATGTCCAAGTACCATTATAAAATCATAACACATACAACAGATATAAATGAAAGAAAAAATTTACACATTTTTTTCACAATATATCACTTAAATATATTGACATAACAAATCCATTTTCAATACCAAAAATATATAAAAGATTATATGATATTTATTTTCTTTTAAAAACAGTACGACTTGTTGAGGAAACCAAAGATCAAATAATACTCACAGCAGCGGAAAAGGTCATTTTCACCATGTATATTAAAAGAAACATTCTTGTTTGTCGATTATTAAAACGCTTCGTTATAAAAATATTCCATTTGATTGAAATAAAAAGTCAAAGGTTTTTATGCAACCTATAAAATAAAGTCTTGTATTAGAACAAAATATTCCTCAATGAAAGGATATTGAGATGAAGTCCCTTACAAAGATCATTTTGAAAATAAAATAGATTGATTATGTGAATTAAATATAATAACACATAAATCAAGTATAAATACATAAAAATTCATTTATCACATAATCAAAGAACGACATAAACAAGAAAGAGAACGTCAACCCAATGAACGGAAATTGGGTTAAGAAGTTTCCTTACCTTGTGTCCGACTTGACTCGATCGTTCTTTAATCTCCTGAATAATAAACTAAAGTTAATTTATACTTTCTTAAGAACATTTGTCCAGTTTATTATTCCTTTTATATCACTTATTACCATGTTATAAACATTTTTAATCATTTAAGTTAATAACGTTCATTTTGTTGATATTTGGTACTTTAGTCAAAAATGAACTTCTTATAATTACATGTTGTTGATGTGGTCAAAGTTTCATTATATCCATAATGATATTCATGATCTGGGTATCATATATATCATATATATATATCATATACATGTATTTATAATAGTACATAACATTTAGAGATAAGAAATGAAATGCACCGTTCATGGAGACGGTAAGCCGTACAAACACATGATTGCTACTTCCAATTATATTTCTTATTTTAATGGAATTTAAGCATAATTATACATAGGTATATTATAATTATAGTGTAATATCATATATAATATCATTAAATCTATCCTTTACACATCCCACATAAGGCATTAACGAATCACATCACTTTGAGGGGGCGGTAGTCCGCACTTCCTCAAATGAGAATATCGTATTTACCCACTCTGGAAACCATAAAGGCAAGCTATAAATGGAAAATACAGAAGAATAAAGAAAACATAAACATAATATATATCATATATAAATACAATTCCATCATAATGGCCACCATGAGAGGCGGTAGGAGATAATCTAACAACCATCTTTTCGTGAGGCGTCAGTTTTCCTTCCACAGAATCATTATGTTCTTCACCCATTAGATGGAGGTGTGTGTATGTGTAGCTTGAATCCTTCTCATAAAAACATCCTAGTATATTGAGGATACTTGGTTTGTTATAAAATAAAGGAATAAGAAGAGTTTAGGGGTTGGAGAAGTAAAATAAAAGAAATCAATTTAAGAGGAATCATTACCTTTAATTTAAGAAACTTTCTTTGGTTTGAACCAAAAGGATTTCTTGATGTTCCTTTTACCTAAGTTAATGATTTTAAGGGGAGGAGAGGGATTTGGGGAGCTTAATTTGACAGAGGTTGGATGATCCAAATGTCTTGAGAGGTGTGATGAATTAGTTAGAAGTGGTCTCCTTTTATAAGGGGGAGGATGGGCTCTTTAGGAAAGTGTGAAACTATTATTTTATAATATAGTTATATTCGGTTTCTAATGGTACAAAAATTATTAAAGATGGATATAAGATGAAACATTGTCGAAATAAAATCATCCAATCATAATTGGACATGTTTTAGATAATATTTTAGTTATTATAATCTTATTTATTTAAATCATTTATTAATGAGGTAAATACTGCATCATTATTGTGTCATAAATAATTTAATTTATTTGATGTCTAAAAATTATAAAAAATAACATGATATAGGAAATCATTTTATATTTCTAATAAATATTTATAGTCAAAAATATAATTTTTATAACCCCTTCTAAAAATTCATTTACTAAACGATATTTACTTTTGTCATATTTTGCTTTACTTTAAGTTAATTAATCTAAATTGTCATTATCACTCCCAAGTAGATCAAAGGGGTCCAAAAATCGCCCCAAAGATGCCAATGGTCGTTAATGACTCATACAATAAGGTTAGCACAAATGTTAAGGTAATTTTGAGTTATTATAATATTCTTTTTACCTTAAATTACCCTATTTACCTTTAACCGCAGTAAATAAAAGTCAAAAGTTACTATTTACCAAAAATTATTTTCATCTTAATGAACCAAATTTTACTTCTTGATAACAACCATGTATGTAGGATTTTTTAAATTCAATTCACAGAAGTGGTAAAATTTCATTTAAATAAAAACGTCAGTTTTTTTAACTACCACTAAGTGGTGTCACTATTCATGAAAAATTATTGTTTTTTAGAAAAATACCAAAAATTCAACCTAAGAATTATTTGATATTTCGAATACAAAATTGATTTATATTTTTCAAAATTCAAAACATTGAAGTGGCATTAATTAATTTAAAAATTAATTCCTGTTGTTAAAACAAATATCGTGTTTTTAAGAAACAATAACTATCAAAAGATTGATACTTGTTTATGTCCAATTTCAAAGTGAAATTAATTCCAATGACCAAAATCAGAATAAATAGTAAAAATATATTGTAATTAAACTTTAAAACCAATTAAAAATATAATCTACCCATATAAATAAATTAGATTAAAACATAGTTTTGAATTAAAATACAATATTTTCAATATTCATTAAAAAATGTACTTTTTCGGAAAAATTCCAAAAATTTACACAAAGTAAATTTTGATGTCCCCATTCTAAAAAATGATTTTATTTGGTCATATAGAATGTATTAAAGTGACCAAAACTAGATTTAAAAAGGGTTCTCCATTAACAGGTGATAAATCGGCCTTTTAATTTAAATTATGCTTAAAATAAGATTCATTCACATTTTAAGCCTATAACTTTTTATTGGATAATGTAAATACATTTAACAAAAATGTATAACCATATTGTAGTTATTTTCCTTTATTCCCACCAATAAAATGGCTAGGAGTTAACTACCATTTTAAATAATAATATTATATTATTAGTGTGCGACGTAAGATTTCAAAGAATCCCGCTATTGCGTATCAAGTACGCTATCAAACATAGCAACCCCTTTAAAGTAAAATTAATATTTAATTTTCAAATATTAATAAAAATGAAATATGTCTTATTCTTTATTTACCTAGGATGTTAAATCCTTCACCCCTTTTGGAAATTGCATCCTTGCAATTTTTATTCACTTATCAAAATAAGTGGGGGTATTTATCCCTCATAGCATTTTCAGATTCCCACGTTGCCTCTTCCACCATATGGTTTTTCCACAAATCCTTTACCTGGTGAATTACCTTATTCCACAACACTTTCTCTCTATGGTCAAGAATCTGGACTGGTTGTTCTTTATAATAGATATTCTCTTCCAACTGAACTACCTTTGGTCTCAAAACATGAGATGGATCTGCATATATATTCTCAACATCGAAACATGAAAAAAATTGTATACCTGGGATAAACTTGTAGGTAAAGCCACTATATACAAAATGAATCCCACTTTATACAGAATTTTATAAGGTCCAATGAACCTCGGACTTAACTTTCCCTTCTTACCAAAACACATCACACATTTCCTGGGAGAAACTTTGAGAATGACATAATCACCTACCTCAAAAGAAAGACCCTTCCTCCAGTTATCTGCATAACTTTTCTGTCTTCTCTGAGCTGTTCTCATGTGCTTTTGAATCAACAGATCTTTCTCTACCATCTCTTCTACCAATTCTGGTCCCATCAGCTTCCTTTCACCTACTTCATCCCAAAAATCTATAGTTCAATAATGCTTTGCATATAATGCCTCAAATGGATCCATCTGTATACTAGAATGAAAACTCTTATTATAAGTAAATTCAACCAATGAAAGATGTTGGTCCCAACTTCCCTAATAATCCATTGAGCAAAATCATAACATATCTTCCAATGTCTAAATTGTTCGTTCTGACTGCCCATATGATTGAGGATGAAAGGATGTACTAAAATTTAATTCAGTACCCAATGAATTCTGATGGCCTTTCAAAAAGTTAGAAGTGAACCTGGGATCACGATCAGATACAATGGAGAGGGGAAATCCATACAACCCGACTATCTCTTTAACATACAACCAAGCTAGTTGATCTAGAGAAAAAGTATCTCGAATAGGAAGGAAATGAGTAGATTTAGTCAATCTATCAACAATAACCTAGATTTCATTATTACCTCGAGATGCCTTTGGTAATCCCACAACAAAGTCCATGGATATATTTTCCCATTTCCACTCTGGCATCGGTAAAGGTTGAAGCATCCCTTTTAGTAACTACCAATCTGCTTTAACCTACTGGCAAGTCAAACACTTCACAGTAAAATCAGCAATATATCTTTTCATTCAATCCCACCAGTAATACTCACGAAGATCTCTGTACATCTTAGTACTGCCAGGATGAACCGAAAACGGGGAACTATGAGTTTCACATAACAACTCATTCTTCAACTGTGAATCACAAGGTACATATAATCTCTTTCCAAATCACAAAACATGATCACTATCAATGTTAAATTAAGGTAAATTACCCCTCTGAACCAACTCTACCTTTTTCTGCAACTCACTGTCTTCTTTCTGTGCTTGCTTTATTCTGTCTGATAGGGATGATCTCACTGACACCTGATACAAAATAGAAGAATTTCCTGCAACAAAAACTTCTATGCCAAAGTTCATCAAATCAAAAACCAAAGGATCTCTTTCCAAATGTAACATTGTTAATGAATTATTACTTTTTCTACTCAAATCATTAACCACTTTATTTTATTTTCCCGGATGGTAAAGGATCATGAAATCATAATCCTTAATTAATTCCAACCACCTCCTCTATCTCATGTTCAATTATTTTTGAGTGAATATATACTTTAATCTTTTGTGATCAGTATATATTTCAAACTTCACTCCATACAAATGATGACCCCAAACTTTTAAAGCAAAAACAACAGCAGCTAATTCCAAATCATGTGTAGGGTAATTTAACTCATGAGGTTTCAATTGACGTAAATCATAAGAAATTAACCGATCATTCTGCATTAGGAAACATCCCAGTCCTTTCAACGAAGAATCACTATAGATAACAAACTCACCATTTCTGAAAGGCAATGCCAAAACTGGAGCATTAACCAATATTCTTTTCAATTCTTGAAAACAATCATCACATTCTTTTGTCCAAATGAACTTAACACGTTTTTGAGTTAACTTAGTCATTGGACTAGATAACTGTGCAAAATTTTCAACAAACTCCAGTAATAACCTGCCAAACCAAGAAATCTACGGATATCAGTTATATTTGTGGGTATTGGCCATTCTTCATCAACTTTTGTTTTAGCTGGATCAACAGTTATGCAATTTTTTGAAATAATGTGACCAAGGAAAAGAAATTTGTTGTAACAAAAACTCACATTTTCTAAATTTCCCATATAATTTATTTTCATTCAAGGTTTGAAATACAACCCTTAAATGAATTCCATGCTCCTATTTAATTTTAGAATAAAATAAAATATCATCAATGAACACAACCACAAACTTATCCAAGAACTCACAGAATATTCTATTCATAAGATCCATGAATACAGCAGGTGCATTGGTTAAACCAAAAGGCATAACTACAAATTCATAATGGCCATATCTAGTATGAAACGTGGTCTTCAGAATGTCTTCTTCCTTTACTTTCAACTAATGGTACCCCGACCTCAAGTTAATCTTCTAAAAATACTGAGCTCCCTGGAGCTAATCAAACAAATCATCAATATGAGGCAAATGATACTTATTCTTAACAGTGATGTTATTAAATGATCTATCATGAATGTAATGTCTCATTCAACCATCTTCCTTTTTAACAAACTTGACAAGAGCACCCCATGGTGATGTGCTAGGTCGAATGAAATTTTTATCTAATAACTCCTGCAATTTCTTCTTTAACTCTAAAAGTTCAATTTGAGCCATTCGATAAGGGGGTTTGGAAATTGGCTTAGCATCAGTAACTAAGTCAACGATAAATTCAACTTCTCGATCAAGTATAATACTAGGAAACTCATCAGGAAAAACATCAAGGCACTCATTTACCACTAGCACATCAGTAATCTCAACACTTTCTTTATTTTTAACATTATGAGAAAGGTAACAATCATTTCCTTCTTTTACTAGTTTCCCAACTTCCTGATATGTTATCAAAATCAAGGGTTCATTCTTGTACACAAACTGTAAATATTTCTGAAATGAAACCTCTTTAGCTCTACAGTCAATCTTAGCATGATAAATAGAAAGCCAATACATTCCCAAAATCACATCAAACTATACTAGAGGTAAAATAATAAGTTTTGTAGGTCGATTCTTTCTGCACACAAGGACAGTAATGTTCTTATATTTTCTTTTTGTCTCAACATTTCCTCCAGGTGTTTTTACCATAAGTTCTGAATTCATATCTTGAGATATAATTCCCAATTTACTAGAAAACCTCTCATAAATGAAAGAGTGTGTAGACCCTGAATCCAACAACACATTGGCATAATCTGAACAAACAAATAGTGTACCTGATACTACTTCGTTTGATGGCCCAACATCTACTGAAGTAGTTGCAAAGGATTTAACCACCCCTTTCTGCTTGTTGTCTGGATACTTTCCCTCAGTTGATTTCTTCTATGGACACTCATTTTCATAATGATCCATTTCATTACACTTAAAACATGTTACTGATGGATTTTCATTCCCTGCTTGATCATATTCCTTACAGTTATGAGCCATATGACCAGACTTAGAACATCAGAAGCACTTTCCTGAATTTGATTAAAATTCTCCAGGATGATTTTTACCACACTTCTCACAAGATGGATATTTAGTTTTCTTACTTCCAGGCTTCATTGATGAATTCTTCCCCTTTGCATGCCAATTGAACCTCTTATTCTATTGTTTTTCAAAGAACACATGATCATCAACAAACTCCATTTCCACCTTCTCCGCACATCGAACAAGTTTCTCATAACTTTTGAACTCACGAGAGGATAAAGCTATTTGATATTGTGGCTTCAGTCCAGAGTAAAATCGATTTATCTTACTATCAAGATCTCGGATGAAATTTGGTGCATACCTTTCCAGTCGAGTGAAATTTTCTTCATAAGCAGCCACTGATTCATCGTACTGCCTCAATTCTAGGAATTGTTTTTCCATCCTAAAATGAAGCACCTTTGGAAAATATTTCTCAAGAAACATACCTTTGAATTCATCCCAATCTAGAGCAATAATCTTCTCACTATCCCTGATATTTTTCACCATCGACCACCACTGATCAGCTTCACCTTCAAAACGGTAAACAAAAAGACTAACCTTTTGATGTTCTGAACAACCCATGACATCAAAAATCTTCTCCAGTGCTTTAATCCACCCTTCTGCTTGAACAGGGTCAGATGATCCTCTGAATGATGGGGGATGTTGCCTCATGAAATTCTCCAGTACTGACAAGTTCCTCTGTGGTTGATCTGGATGATCTCGTGCATGAATAACACCACCATTTATAAGCTGAGTCAATTGTTCCATCACTACAACAAACTGTTCAGTTCCGATTCCGACCATCCCAGGTTGCTGATTTGGAAGGTTTTCTTCCTCCTGATGTCTTCCCAATATATCCACCCTATTTCCTCTACAGAAAACCATCCTGAACATAGAAATATCTTAGGTAAAGCAACATGATAATCTGGAAATGCTCTATGATTTCAAGATTAACATAAATTACTTTATGGATATGACTTTAACAATACCCTTAAACCTAAAGTTATCTAGACCTACCTATGATACCAACTATAAGGACCTGGCCTTAAAAACATACTTAATCTTGAATTTAATGAATAATTCACATTGAGTATCTTTTCAAGTTTAGAGTTTTAGAGAGTTAGGCCATGACTACTACATTTCAAAATATTACAAAGTAGACACTTCTACACAGTTTCCATTTTTTTACAAAACATGAACTCTTGAAACAAAAGAGTCATGTCTAGTTCCATGTTTAATATAGCATTAATTCTCTTGGATCATATCCTTTACCCAATTCCACATTATGTCCTGTGAAAAACATTTCAAAAACTTGGGATGAACATAAAAAGCTCAGTAAGGGATACACAAAGAAGTAAAAATGTTTGTTTTTCAAAACAACAAGTAAACCATGAAAAATTTAACCTAAGTAATAATTTTCACCTTTATGAAGTAGTAAATACTCTTCACTGAATAAAGGATCATTAAATACCCTTTTGTAACCAAAAGATTACAATAAAACTCATATAAAGAACACATAACATATAAAGGTAACTCGGGACATAAACATAATTAAATGGAATAAACATACGGCCAACTTCCACACATATCACTAAATGGAATAGCCATATAACCAACTTCTATACCCAATGCATTGGAGGTTATAATGTAAACACCCATCCTGGTATTCACGACACCACCCGTCATTTGGTTTATCACGTAACCACCCGTCAAATGTCTAAGTACCATTATAAAATCATAACACATCCAACAAATATAAAGGAATGAAAACATTTCAACATTTCAATCACAATATATCATTTAAATATATTGACATAATGAATTCATTTTCAAAACCATTTTCAATACCAAAAATAGATAAAAGATCATATGGTATTTATTTTCTTTTAAAAACAGTACGACTTGTTCAGGAAGCCAAAGAGCAAATAATACTCACAGCGGCAGAAAAGGTCATTGTCACCGCGTACATTAAAAGAAACAATATTTTTTGTCATTTAGTAAAACACTTTCTTAATATAAGATTCCATTTGATTCAAATGAAAATTCAAAGGTTTATATACAATGTATAAAAGAAAGTCTTGTATTAGAACAAAATATGCCTCAATGAAAGGAGATCGAGACAAAGTCCCTTACAAAGATCATTTTGAAAATAAAATAGATCGATTATGTGCATTCAATATAATAAAACCTAAAGCAATTATAAATAAATAAAAATTAATTTATCAGATAATCAAAGAACGACATAAACAAGAAAGAGAAGATCAACCCAAAGAATAGAAATTGGGTTAAGAAGTTCCCTTACATCATGTCCGACTTGACTCGATCATTCTTTAATATTATGAATAATAAGCTAAAGTTAATTTATACTTTATTAAGAACCTTTTTAAAGTTTATTACTCCCTTTTTATCACTTATTACCATGTTATAAACATTTTTTAATCATTTATGTTAATAACATTCATTTTGTTGATATTTGGAACTTGAGTCAAAAATGAACTTCTTATAAATACATGTTGTTCATGTAGTAAAAGGTTCATTATATCCAAAATTATATTCATTATTTGGGAGTCATATATATCATATATATCCATCATATACATGTATTTATAATAGTACATAACATTTAGAGGTAAGAAATGAAATGCACCGTTCATGGAGACGGTAAGCCCTACGTACACATGAACGCTACTTCCACTAATATTTATTATTTTAATGGAATTTAAACATATTTATACAAAGTTATATTATAATTACAGTGTAATACCATATATAATATCATTAACTCTATCCTTTATACATCCCACATAAGGCATTAACGAATCAAATCACTTTGAGGGGGCGGTAGTCTGCACTTCCTCAAATGAGATTATCGTATTTACCCACTCTAGAAACCATAAAGGCATTCTATAAATGGAAAAAATAGAATAATAAAGAAAACATAAAAATAATATATATCATATATAAATAAAGTGCCATCATAATGGCCACCATGAGAGGCGGTAGGAGATAATCGAACAATCATCGTTTCGTGAGGCGTTAGTTTTCCATCCACAGAAACATTATTTTTTTCACCCATTAGATGGAGGTGTGTGTATGTGTAGTTTGAATACTTCTCATAAAAACATCCTAGTATATTGAGGATACTGGTTTTTTTACAAAATAATGTTATAAAAATAGTTTTGGGGTTACAGAAGTAAAATAAAAGAAAACAATTTAAGACAAATTGTTACCTTTAATTTAGGCAACTTCCTTTGGTTTGAACCAAAAGGATTTATTGAAGTGCCTTGTGACTAAGGTAAGGCTTCTAAGGGGATTATAGGGATATTGGGAGATTAATTTAGTAGAGTTTGGACAAACCAAATGTCTTGAGAGGTGTGAGGAATTGGTTAGAAGTGGTCTCCTTTTATAAGGGGGAGGAGGGGCTCTTTAAGAAGGTGTCAAACTATTATTTTATTATATAATGATATTCGGTTTCTAATGGTCCAAAAATTAATAAAAATGAAGATAACATGACTCATGGTCGATATAAAATAATCGAATCAGAATTGGACATGTTCTGGATATTATTTTAGTCATTATAATCTTATTTATTTTAATCATTTATTAATGAGGTAAATACTGCATCATGAATAATTTAATTTATATGATGTCTAAAAATTATAAAAAAATACCATGATATAAGAAATATTTTTAGCTTTTAATGAATATTTGTAGTTGAAAAGATAATTTTTATAACCCCTTCTAAAAATTAATTTACTAAATGATATTTACTTTTGTCATATTTTCCTTTACTTTAAGTTAATTAATCTAAATTGTCATTATCAATCCCAAGTGGATCAAAGGGGTCCAAAAATCGACCCAAAGATGACCATGGTCGTTAATGACTCATAAAATAAGGTTAGGATAAATGTTAAGGTAATTTTGAATTACTATAATATTCTTTTTACCTTTATTTATCCTATTTACCTTTAACCGCAGTAAATAAAAGTCAAAAGTTACTATTTACCAAAAATTATTTTAATCTTAATGAACAACATTTTACTTCTTGATAAAAACCATGTATGTCAGATTTTTGAAACTAAGTTCATAGAAGTGGTAAAATTTTATTTAAATGAAAACGTCAGTTTTTTAACTACAACTAAGTGGTGTCACTATTCATTAGAAATTGATGTTTTTTCAGAAAAATACCAAAAATTCAGCCTGAGCATTATTTGATATTATGAATTCAAAATTGAATTATATTTTGAAAAAATCAAAACATAGAAGTGGCATTAATTAATTTAAAAATTAATTCCCGGTGTTAAAACAAATAGCGTGTTTTTAAGAAACAATAACTATCAAAAGATTGATACTTGTTTATGTCCAATTTCAAAGTGAAATTAATTGCAATGACCAACATTAGATTAAATGGTAAAAATATATTCTAATTGAACTTTATAACCAATTAAAAAGACAATCTGACCATATAAATAAATTATATTAAAACATAGTTTTGAATTAAAATACAATATTTTCACTATTTATTAAAAAATGAACTTTATCAGAAAAATTACAAGAATTTACAAAAAGAAAATTTTGATGTCCCCATTCTAAAGAAGGATTTTATTTGGTCATATAGAATGTATTAAAGAGACCAAAACTAGATTTAAAAAGGGTTCTCCATTAAAAGGCGATAAATCAGCATTTTAATGTAAACTATGCTTAAAATTAGATTCATTCACATTTTAAGCCTCTAACTTTTTATTGGATAATGTAAATACATTTAAAAAACATGTATAATAATATTTTAGATAGTTTCGTTCATTCCCGCCAATATAATGACAAGAAGTTAACTACCATTTAAAATAATAATATTATATTATTAGAGTGCAACGTAATATTTCAAAGAAACCTTCTCTTGTGTATCGGGTACGCTATCGAACATAGCAACCCCTTTTAAGTAAAATTAATAATTAATTTTCCAATATTAATAAATATGAAATATGTCTTATTCTTTATTTACCTAGGATGTTACACAGAGTATAGATTTTTTTCAATGTATAAAAGAAATATATTTTTATTATTTTACATGAAACCCTAAATGAATATTATACTAAAAACATCACTAACTTGTCTTATATAACACACAAGAGTGACATTCCTCGATAGGTTACATTGTATACGATATATAATTTCCCTAAAAAATAATATATTATTATTTAATCGGATATAAACTATCCGTTATAAATATTATTAACCAAATTTTAAATTTTAGATAACTTTAAAATTAATCTTATGTATTTTTTAGAACAAGATATAAGAACAAATTTAATGTTTTCTATAAAATAAGATTTTTTTTAAAATGTAGTTTTGCTACCTTTTGGTGGAACAATAATTTTAAAACTAGTTTTTAACAATTTTATATATTATATTTGAAAAAATGAATATATTATTTGGAAGAGGGACATCAAATTTCTTTTGGTTGATATTTTGGTATGTTTCGGATAAAACTCATATTCTAATGAAGATTGAAAAATACTGTATTTTAATTTAAAATTGCGTTTTTCATCAAATTTATTTATATAGTTAGATTAAAATTTTAATTTGTTTTAATGTGTAATTGGATTATGTTTTTATCATTTAATCACATTTTTGTCAATAAATGTAATTTAACATTTAAATTGGACATAAATGCATGCCAATATTTTTATAGTTTTTACATATTAAAAATCCTCTTTCTGATTTTTATAATAGGAAATAATTTTAAATTAATTAATTCATATTTTGTGTTTTTAATTTTTAAAAATTTATTCCATAGTTGGAATAAGTGGCTCAAAATTATGTTAATAGGTAACTTTTTTTGGATATTATGAATTGTAACTACGATATTTTTTTACCATGGTTTTAGGTAAATCATGTAAATTAGGGTAACAAACAATATAATAAAGATAATAAAATTACCCTAACACCTGAAAAATTATATTGGATGAATTATTGCCTAGCAGTATCTCCTAAGGGTCTGAATTGATTCATTTAATGGAATTTTTTTTCATAAAGGTGATGTAATTATAATTAATAAGAATAAAGTGACAACATGCCACTCATATATATCTTATAATTATAATAAGTTTAATAATGAGATAAACTGGATAAAAATTCAAAAAAATTGTCTCCAAAAGTTTATTGATTTTATATACATCATGTGAATTTATATATAATTTTTAGAGATTAAATAATTACCATTAATTATGAGACAATAATTATGTATAAATTATTTTATTAATATAAATATAAAATAAATTGTTTTAAAAATATAAAAATATTAATCATGTGAACTAATTACTGTGCTCCATGAATTTTATAGGTGAAAATGGCATGTTATGAGTGAATTAAATATTTTGGTTTGAATTTATCTTATCTGTGGATTTTATTTAAAGTCAAATAAATGAATAGTGTCAAAATTGATACTATTGATACTTTATAAAAATAACATATTATTAAATTTTTGAAAAATCAAAATAATATTTAAAAATAACAAAGTAAAAATTAAATTTTCAAAAATTTCATAAAGAATCCAATTATTGAAAATTTACAGTACATAAGTAAATATTTATAACCATTTAATATTTAAAATATTATCACCACAAATAAAATTAAATAGATTAAATAAGGATAAATAAAAATAATAAGGTTTAAAATAAAATAAAAACATATCTAAATTTTATTGGTAGAGAGTATTTCAACCCATACTCATATTATCTTAGAACTAAACCACTCTTGTAGCATTTGAAGTTAAAAATTAATTTATATTAATTAAATAGTTTTGGTATTTCCAAGGGTGCCCCTCTGTTCTCTTATAAAAGGGAACATATCCTTCTCTATTAATCATATATCTAAATAAAATTTGCTCAACTAATACCTGCCCATTTCCTATCCCAACATCCCTAAATTACTCATAAAGGCCAAAATTTGGGTAAAAATCCATCCTAGGGATACCTTTTCTTCAAATCAAAAGGAGAAACTCGAAAAAGATGTAATTGTTTTATCATATTTTTCAAAATTCTTTTATTCTTATAATTCCTCTTATTTTGATTTTATCAAACTAAAGTAATAAATCAATTAACTTAAACATTCTTATATGTTATTATAATTATGGGAAAACCTTATACCTCCTTTTAGCCATCCTATGAATAACAATATCACCATGCGTGAATACGTACGGCTTACCGTCTCCATGTCGTGGTGTAGTTTATTATTCAACAATACTTAATTAAGATCGATATAATGATGTTTATAATGAATTTAAAAAATAAATATAACATGATAATTTTTATTTATAATTATTATACCATCTAATTCCATACCATTTAACCATTAAGTGAATGATATCATCGCTCGTGCGTACGTACGACCTACCGTCTCCATGACGCGATGAGATTCATTCTCCACGTTAACCATTCACAAATTATTATAAAGTATATATAATAAATAAGAATAAAATATATGAAATAATAATTATACTTTATTTATGTACATATATATGTCATTTACATACTTTCATTCAATTAAATATGGAAACAGAAATAATATTCTTGTGTACGTACGACCTACCATCTCCATGAACAGTGTATTCCATTCCATTTATAAATCTCTTATATATATATTTTTACACTGAATATATATGATATAAAATAATTTTTTACATTATTTAAGTAATTAAATTATTATATAAGTCATTAGATCAAGAATTACAAGTCAAAACACATATGATAAATAAAACAATTATCAACCAAAAGGTTGATTTAACATGGAATTAATAAATAGATGGGTAATATAAAGTCATAAGTGAATCATATATGATATCATAAATATTATAATGGTTCTTTTACAAGTTGATAATTTGTTTAATTTTACTATAATGGTGTTTTGGACACATACAGAAGAAATCAGATCTATGGTACGGGATAATTTTGCAATCTCATTATTATCTGAGATTGTTTATTTGTAAGTATTTAAGGAGGTATATTTTTCATTGACATCCATGTTTCCAAAATATATGTTATTATTTATATTCTTATTCTATTTTTTAATGTTAATTTCACCCATTGGTGAATGTTTATTAAATTTTATGGAAGGAATCATTCCTTTTATTTTTCATACAAGGTACTTTTTGAATTTCTGACAAGAGTACGAGAAGATTGTTTTTTTTAAATTATATGACATGAATGGATTTTTATAGTTCCATGATACATTATTTACAATAACCATTTTCTAAACTATATCATGTTAATTTTAAAATAAAATATTTTCTTTTCAAATTGCGTGGCATTTTGGGAAAAGAAAACATTTTTAAAAAGAAATGTTATTTTCCCCAATAATTAAGTTCAAGTGTTTTATCAAAATTATTTTCCTTCTAATTTGATTCTCTTAAATAGGATTATGTTTATATCCCTATTATTACTAGGATTTTATTGTTTTAATTATGTAATGATCTTTTATATGTATTATTTTATGATGGAATGATGTTTTAGGAACCCATTTTATTTCATAGGTTTTTTTTATGATGAATGTTTTATGTTTTTGTGGAACACATAAGAATAATTTCATTATGATATGGGAGGGACCTATATCTCCCTATAATTCATTGGGTAAAGATTTATATCTCATGAAATAGACATGACTGAAATAAAAAGTAAATCTAGTTCAGTAATATAGGGCTGGAACGACATGTAAATCATGTTTAGTAATACATGGTTGCGACTACAAGTAAACCCGATTCAGTAATTGAATTTTTTCACTATGATGGTCTTGTATGCAATGACTTTTCTACTATAGAAATCATAATATGTGCTTATTTATTTTCCAAAATTCCATGTTTTATGCCAAAGATATTTTTTCATGGTTCATGATTCCATTATGATTTATTTTCTATGAACTACCATGATTTATTTAATGACTCACAAAATCAGAATATGTTAAATATGTTTTTTTTTCAAAATATATGTTCATGTTTTTACATTCAAATGTTTAAGTTTTGTATGATGGTTTCCATGATTACCCTTAATGATCATTTAAGCTCACACTTTTTCAGGTTTCATTTTTTCCAAAGTTTAAAGAAGGGTATTATGTATGATGTGTCATAAAGGGGTTCTAGTTATTAAGGATAAAGCAAGAGATGATGTAGATGTTTTAGGAACCAGTTGTCTATAATTTTTAGTTTCCAAAGTCACTATACTAATATAGTATTTGGGAGACTGTTTTTTAATGTATTAAATATTACAAAAAAGTAATGCAATGCCTATGTATGTCAATCTTGGGTCTTTATAATAACTATGATGTAGAATTATTTTTACCAATGTTATTTTTTTCATAAGAATCTTGATATATATAATTATTATGTAAAATTTTAGAAGAATATTAGTTTTAAATTAACATAGGAGTTATGGATACCATCATGGGATTATGATATTAAGGTTACTCATAAGTTTAACATCTCAAAAACCCTTTTGAATATATTTTTGGGAGGAATATAACAAGATTAATGATATTTTGGGAAAACATTTATGGAAATACAACCCTTCGGTTTAGTATATGTTTTGGTGAAAATTTTATTTAAGGAATAATTCCATTAAATTTTGTGGGAATAAGTTTAAAGGTATTTGTAACCTTTAGGAATTTCATTATCTTTTATGTTATACTAATTATGGGTTATTAATCTTTGGAAATGTTATATGAATTTTATTAATACGGTTTTAGAAAAAATAACGACCAACATGTTAGATGAAAACCGATCACATCTGGAAAGGCAATGGGGATTGAACCCATAACCAAAGGGAGAGAAGGGTTTAACACATATAACTAGTCTATATGATGTTCTATTTAAAATTTCATTTTTTTTACTTAAAATATTTGATGAATAAATATTAATGAATAACGAGTGGTGTCACTATGGAGGTTTAAAAATTAATGTATTAAATTGGAGAACTTGTGAAAACCATATTGGTTTTGAAAAATAGTTAGAGACAGATGGAATGTTTTATTAGAATATTATGGATGTTACAATATATTAAAACTGAATTCTAGTGCTTCAGGAATAAAAGATTAATTTTTGGATATAAATTTCTTGGAGTAAGAGATGAGGTGAAAATTGATTGAACTAAAACCAAAAGATGAAATTGTTCTTATGAAATAGAAACATATAAATTAATAATATTTCATTATATACTTATATGTTATAAGAATTACTATAATTTAGGAAGTGGATATCGAATCAAAAAAATATTATTTCCTTCATATAGTATGAATAAATTAACAATTTATGTATCAAAACTTTATGGGTTGTTGGTTGTATAATTTCCCTTGTTCATTCATATTTTTGTGATCAATTACCTCTATCACCCTCCATCATTATTTAGGAAATATAGTTTTCTTCCATCTCTATATCTTCACTTTCCACCAATATTATCTTACATGAAAAACCTAGTTATGTGTTATTCTATACGACCTTTTTATTTACATTTTACTCTTATTAAGAGGACATTTTATTAACCCTTTATGATGTGGGTTCTTCAACAATTATATTTATAAATGTCAATACCTTGATTTTTGAGTTAAATTTTAAATTGTAGGGATATAATTTATTGATGGTTGGGAGAATGTAACACCACTATAATTTAAAAGAGTAAAATTTTATTTGATACTAAATGAGACATGCAACACTAAGCTTAAACAACCCATGAAATATATTTCTTAAAATTTAATCCCTTCGATAGATTATTAAACATGAAAACCCTAGCCTAAATGGATCATATTATAGTATACCATTATAAAATGGGCATTAAACATGTTTGTATGAATACTACTAACTAAATTATAAAAATTATGGTTATATTTCGATTATAAATAAAATATGAATAATATAAAAGAAAAATAAATGTTTTATGAGAAACTATATTTTTTCTAAAAAATAGTTTAGTCATGCTTCGTTCACATAATTTAAAATTTCTTTTTTACAATTTCAGATAATATATATTAAAATATAGTTTATCAGAAAATTAGATTAGGGGTAATATTAGTGATTTCTCTTAAATGTTTTATTTTTCAATGAATATTGAAAAATAATATTTTTATTGAAAACGCCCTTTTTGTTTAAATAATTTACCATGATAAATATTATTTTAAATATGTTTTAAAGTAAAATTAGTTCAATTATATTTTAATTTAACTATTTTAGGATATTGAAATCAATTTTATATTGTATTTTGATATTAAAACCTCATTTACTTTTGATATTTTTTATTTGGAAACCTCCTTTTTCATCCCATATACGGTTATAATTTTAAATTGTATTCTGCCACTTTTAGGAATTGGATTTCAAAAAATGGATTAATTTTTTTAATGATCATAATTTATATTATCTAATATGTTCAACTAATATTTTTTTCATTATTAATAGTAAAATAAGTAAAAAATTAATTACTCTTGTTAAGGTAAAAACATATTTACCGTGGTGGTAAAACTATAAAGATGATGGTTAAAATGACCTAGCGACATGTAAAAACCCATTTTATAACCATATTTAGACATTATAACCTCTAAGGTTATATAGGTACCCATTTTAAGTCTTTTTATAGGATATAATTATGGGTATAATGGGTTCATTTCAACAATATTATTTTTTGTCATCTCCCCCAGGTATAAAAGTCCACCTCTATCCTCCCCTATTAACACTTAAAAAGCCATTTTATCTGAAAATAAATGACTAAATAGCTTCTTTATTCCATTACCAACATCAAATATCCCTTTTTTTTAATCATAAATTCTACATAGGAAGTCTTTTCCGAAAAACCAAAGGTGTTTTCTGAAGAAGAAGTAACGTTTTTAAACAAGAGTTTTTATTTTGTTTGTTATTCCAACTCTTCATAATAATATTAAAAAAATATTATATAATAAAATATATTTATTAAATATACATCTATGCCATTATTTTAAGGTAATGACTTATATCCAATTCATTTTCCATAAAACAGGAAACAAAATCGTCGATTGTGTATACGTCAAACTACCACCTCACAAGTCGATGTAATTCCTTTTCTATCACCACATGTAAATTATGGATATAATGATAGAATTAACTAATATATACGATATTTATGACCTTATTATACTTTTTTAAATTATAATATCAAATATACCTTCTTAATTTCTATGACTTTTAAATTACGATAATGTCGCTCGTGTGTACAGAGGACTACCATATTGCAATGAGATGTGATTCATTTTTCACTTATGATTTAAAAGGGATGTAATAAGGATAAATTCAATGAAAATATGTGATATATATGACATGATATTGATTCATATAAATTAATATATCACC
The DNA here is from genome assembly GCA_963277665.1 of Viscum album. NCBI lineage: Eukaryota > Viridiplantae > Streptophyta > Magnoliopsida > Santalales > Viscaceae > Viscum > Viscum album. Next base: position 1,241,790,789 of record OY728153.1, read on the forward strand.
TTATTCTTTACCCTTTCACCTATTAAGTAAATGATAACGTCGCTCATGCGTACATACGACCTACCGTCTCCACGGAGCGATGTGACCCATTATCATTGTTTATATTGAAATAAATATTCTAAATATTTACCTAAAAAATCAGATTTATAAAATTAATATAATTTAGTATATGATGTATATATATATAATACACAGAAGAACCCAAAAATTCATTGGATACATTCTTTAGAAAACAAGGAAATTAATAACCAAAACAATAAAAATAATGAAGGATCATTAACAAAAATATGATAAGATGTTATAAAAATTAATATATGATATTATATTAATATAATTTTTTTATAAATTAATATCATTTAAAAACCATTAAAAAGGAGGTTAAATCATGTTAAACCAAAAGGAATTGTGAGGTAATGAATTTAATCACAATATCCATTAATTGTGTCATATTGTATTGTTATGAAACTAATTTCATTTATATTGTTTATATAATTCAATTATTAAATTTAATATAATGATTATTTAATAATTATTAGTATTTTAGGTTTCAATTTGAATTTAAACCAATGGTATTTCACTTAAAAGTTACCAAGTGGTAATGAATTTCATACTACATTTCATTTCATTGGGTTATATTACTTCTTCACTGTCTTTGATATTCTATGCTTATGTGTTTCATGATTTTTTATTATCTTGTATTTTATTTTTAATATTTTTTTATTTAAGTTTGATACACATAATCTACTCATTAATTAATTTTCACTTTAACGTTATGATCTTTTTGAGATGTTATTTTAGAATCTCATATTAATTTGGATTATTTGTGCTTGAATTTAAATTAAGGAAATTATGTAATCATTGGATAATATTTTTTTATTTGCATATACTTTAGTTATTAATTATTTTTTATAGTAATATTATGATTTTCAACTAATTGGTACTTAATAGTGTTGTGAAAATGTTCTAAGAAATCCGGACTTCATTTACCTCTTTGTTTGAAAATACTTTGTCTTCCAAATACATGTAATCTAAAAATATTTTAAAAAATGATTTTAACATTTTAAAAAATAAATTATTAATTTTTTTACCCATTTTTACTTTTTTAATTATTTTAAGGAATATTTATGTAATTTTCAAAACAAGGCCCCTTTGGATTTTTTTAAAAAAAGAAAAAAGGTATCATTTTTCAATGTGTAAAACATGATCAAAATTTATAGCCATCATAAGAAACTTATGTTTTAAATATTATTTAATAATATTCAATGTTTTTTATAAAATAAATTTATTTCCATTTTTTTGATCCTTTAGTATTAAATGTGATTTTCAAGATGAAAATGATATTTCCCTCAAAAAGGGCTTTAATGATCTTTTCATGGTATTTATATTTTTCAATGACAATAATAATTTATTTTAAAATTAGTACAATAGGATTATATTTCCTTGATATTAGCCTTATTAATTATAATGATGGTTTATGATAATATATTCTAAGTAATGTCTTAAAATTTACTTTCTTGATTCATTTTTGTAGTCATTAACTTTCCCTTGAAATATTCACTTTTCAGTGATCATTGGAAATTAAATTTATGCTAAATATCTATATTATTTATCATGTGCAATCTTATTTATATAATCATATATAATTTCTACATACATTTTTCTAAATTGAAGTTTTTTTGTTTATCTTCGTAAAAGTTGATAAATTCATATTCTTTACTCTATGAATATTTGTTTATAATGAATACCTTCCATGAATTAATGTTATTATTAGATATAGGAGCAATGATTTGGACATCCAGTGAAGGGTGGGGCCCAAAATTAGATATCATCTTGATTCATGAGTATTCAAATGAGGAGAATTAGTATGCTAGTATTAATTGTATTTTTAACCAATGTTTTGAACTGCCTTAGGAATGGTCTTAACAGTAGAGGTATCATGATGCCTGAGATCATGGGGTACAATAATTAATAATTTCCATCATTTTGAATTCAATTATTATAATACATGATATTTTTTCAATGAAATTATCTATAAATGTATTTAATTTGTAGTTATTGATTAAATGGAATTTGTTTTAGTCGTTTATCTTAATATATTAATTATGCCTTATCTATTAATGATAGTCAAGTTATTTAAATAGAATGAGAGATCAATTAATTATATAACCATATTGATTAATCCATATATAATCATGATATTAATGTTAATTAAACAACATACATGTTCATATATTTACCTTTAAAAATTGATTATTCCTTTTTTAGTTATGATTTTCATGTTATTTAAATGGATTATTTATTCAGTTATTTACCTTTATATTTATTATTACTTATAAAATCATTATGGTAATGTTATTGTTTAAATTGAATGTGTGTTGAGATATATACCATACCATATATATTATTCCATATTGATTATTCTTCATTTACACATGTTAACTTCTATTTTATGTAACTCTTACTGAACATTTTATATTGCACTTATTTGGTTTCCTTTCCCAAAAAATCCTTGATGTGTACTAAGAATGATATGGAATTATTTACTAAATGGAATACTGATATTCACAAAAACATTATGTTTTAATGTGTGTATTCAAATGCAATATGGTAATCATGTATATATCTACATTTATAACACAATAAAACTTTTCAGTTATTTGGGATGGTATTCCTTGTATATTACAGAAATGTAGTAAAGTATACACCTGCTTTGGGATACTATGGGTGGGATCATTACATCATTTTTCTCTAATTAAATTTTTTTCAGTGAGTCTTTTAACAACCTCTCATGTCTCAATCCTTTTAACCTAATCAAGTTATTTATGAATATACTATACCCATTGTTTATATTCAAATTCTTCATCAGCTATAGAATAATAAACCTTTTAAAATAGGCTTGCATGATTTGTTTCCATGGTATTTGTTGTAGTATGTAATCATTTATTATAGTCCCTAATACAATGTTCAACTTGAATATGTTTTTATTCTAATTCTATCTCAGTAAAGTTTTTTTATTCATCCTCATAACTGGAGAATCCTATATTTTCATCTTTAGTTTGACTTTGTGTGTTGTTGACATTTCCTTCAATAGGTTCAGAGTTAATAACATCATCCCAATCATCTATAATGGGTGTATTTTTTATTTTTCATTCATTTTAAATTATCATTAAATCATCACTATCAAAAATTCTTTTATATTTCTTATTGTATCATTTTTAAGATTTTCCATTTGGTGTCTATCCTAGATATATAATATCATTTTATTTTTCATCAAATTATCCTCCACTTATGTCTTTTTTTCTTGATAAGTCATAGACTACAAAAAACACTTAGGTGGTTAACATTTAGATTTATTTTTAACAATATCTAAAATAGAGTTATATATTAGTTTGGCCTTATGAGATATATTTTGAATTATTATAGCAGTTGTGGTGGCATGTATCTAGAAATACCATGAGGTTTCATGCTTTTCCAATATATATCTAGCCATCCCAACTAGATTCTTATTTTTCCTTCCACCCCATCCATTTTGTTGAGGAGTCTACAGAGAATTAATATCGTTTCTAATTCCATGTTTTTTAATATATCTAGTTAATTATATATTTTCATATTAACAATGTTTTCCAATATCAATCTATTTATGTGAAATAATGTTCGATTCTTAATAAGTCTTTTGAAACTCATGAATTTTTCCAGGGCCAGTGATTTGTGTTACATGAACATGATGCATGATATACTAGGGAAATAATATATGAAAATGATGAAATATATTTCTCAATTTGTTTAAATTATTAGTCATAGGACCATATACATGAAATTGGATTAATTCAAGAGTCTTGGAAATTTTTATTTCAAATACCTTATTAGTTTTTTCACCAATTAATTCTTAATGAATGTATTTCAGACAGTTGTGTTATTCTATTTTAAAAAGGGTAAATTTATTATAGATCAGTCTATAATTATTTTCTCTATATCTTTTGGTAATGGTGGAAAATCCTTTTGTACCATAAATCACTTTCTTCTTTTTGACTCAAGTAACAACCTTCACTTGCTTCCCAATATTGAAACAAATTTCTTAGGTTCTCATACAAATTATTAAGAAAGACACATATTTAATTCTTTTGACTATACATCCATTTTTCATAAGATATACTCATTTACAACATCACATAGTTGTGATACAGTTTATAAGTTATTCTTTAACCATCAATAAATAATACACTATCTAGAATGATTTTATTTTTACAATTTTTTTTATTCTAATACCTTTGATATTCAAAGAGATATATTTTCCAAATGTTGCAGATCCTCCTTCATATTTATCAAAAGATTTCAGGGTTTTTAGATCATTTATCATGTGAGATGAACACCCACTATCCATAATCCATGCATTCTATAATTTCAATTCATTAAATTAAACTTTGAACACATTTTCCTAAATCCCAATTTAACATTGATTTTTATTATTTCCAAACCTCTATCATATATTCAATTAATATGAGATAAAATAAAAACCTATATTTGAGGTGTTTCGTTCTTAATTAAATATTCCACAAACCTATTTTTGGAATCCAATTTTTCTTTTAATTTAAATTTATTTTTTATTTACCGAGTCTATTAATGAGTTACCACATGCTATTATTGTATCCCCCTTGATTCGTATTCTATTCTTAGTCCAAGTAGAGAAATATTATACTATTAGTTGTATGCCTTGTAGAAATATAAACCACAACATCAATAGTATCCCTTAAATATTATATTATGATGAACATTTTACTGATGGATAAGTTTCGGAATTGATCATATTTTAGAACCTAAATATACATACCATGTAAACCCATTTTAAATAATGATTCCATTAAAATTTTTGACTAATGAAGACCCATTTTCTGAATTTTTTTCTTTCTAGATTTCAATAGATTTGAAATTTTATTCATGGAATTTATCTATTCCCTATTACCATCTACCATAAGTTGTTTCAATAAAAGTTGTTTTCCTTTTCCATATATTTTCAATATACCTTCTCTTTTAATATCTTAAATATTTATTAGAATATGTAATTATTGTAATTTATTCATAAAATTCATCGTTTTCATTTATAGTCTTGTTAATGTTATATTTAATTTTCTCATCCAGGTTCTCAATTTAAACCATTTAATTTATGAGATTATCAATATCCACATCCCCTATAATAATGGTAGAAGACACAACATCAATGATTTCACCCTTTATTAATATAAATCAATAACATATCAATTTTTTTACCCGACTATATTTTTTAATATGTATTTTCCCTTGTTTTTATGAACCTCCTTTTAGTTGAGTATTGTTATATATCATTATTCCTTTTTTATTTCAAGAAAATTTTCATTTCCAATATAATTGTATGATCCTAATATGTATCTAATTCCTCAATATCATACTAACTATTTTATTATAGCTCATCCTCTAGTAGGTTCACTTATACTTTTCATGTTCCATGATTAGTCTTTGAGTGACACCTCTAAGAACTTCTTTATAATCATTTATTTTATCACTGTTAGATATATGTTCCTAAAATGACAAAAAGTTAATTTAAATGTATCTTGGGGAAAAATTATTCTTTACTTCTAATTGAGAACTTGAGATATCTATCCTATTAGTGGTATCCCTGGTAGCCTTTTTATCATTATTTTCTCATCCAATTCTCGTAATGAATATGGTTAAGAAATGTACAACCTTCCCATAATTAAAACCTTTGAATGTATTTTTACCTGTATATAATCCTACAACCAATCTTATGAAATTAAATAATATAAGAGAAAGAGTTTTGTCTTAATATTTCATTTTTTTTCTTCTTTTGAGAAGTCATTATTCTCTTCCATCCCTAAATATTTAAATCTTTGAAATAAATTTAGTTTTACTACATAGCTTTAATTTTAATTTCTGGCCATCTTCTCATTTAATAATTTATATGAGGGCCTCTAAGTTCATAATTTGTAAATTAATCAAGATCTCTATATTATAGAGTGGAAATTTTGGCATCAAATATTTCTTACAGGATTCTCATCAACGTTTTTAACATATTAGAGTCTTAAATAATTTTTTGAAACCATAAAATACTATTGAAAATTATATTTTCCTTGGAAAATACTTCATTAATTGTTCCATCCTCTTTCAATTTAACATCTTCAAAATATTGTCATCTAATATTTTTCTTTACCTCTTTCAAAATTTTTATATATAAATTCATTGAATATTTTTCCAAATAACATTAACAAATATTTTGTTCATGAATATTTTCATCATTTTTTCTATTAATGAGTATAGAAAGGAATTCCTGACCTTCCAATCATTTTTAATATTTATTTACTTCTATTAGGGAACATAATGAAATTTCATTTGGAACATTGAATCCATATTGAAAAATAAATAATATCGAGACCTTGGGAAATAATTTAAGGTACCATCTTCTATTTGCATGAATGAAACACTTTTCTATAAAAAAAATTAGGATTCCATTACAATTAATAGAATTATATTGGTCCATTATTGAGGTAAACAATAGATTGAACAATGCATGAAGAATAATTATTGTATCACATGAAGAGTGATATACATTGAGTGCATATTGGGGAGGGGTGGATTGGTGTGTATGATTATTTAAATTCCCATTCAACACCCATGATTATTCAACACCTCTCTCTCAATATAGCGACTAATTCCAAATTAAAATAAAGAAAAAAGTTTTCTAATGATGTTCACCTTATTTAAGGATTCATGCATACCTGGTGTGGTGTGGTTATTATCTAATGCTCACAACCCCATTATTATTATCAAAAGGAACTCGAGATACAATGTCACATTGAACTAATATAACTACTAAAACTAACTTGTTACAATCTCATATCAATAAAAAACTATTCTAAATAAATAACATTGAAAAATGCATGATCCTCCATAATGATTCCATAAATGTTGATCTTCTCCCTATTTATAGAAAAAAATCACTTACACTTGTTCTCAATTAATTTTCTTTGATAAAGTATCATATCAACTATCCTCTCTCAAAATTATGAACTACTTATCTTTATTCATGTATTATAATTTATATTAACATAGCATTTAGTGAATATTATTTTCTAAATAGTTATGAAAGTATCATTGAATCTCAAACATAAAGTTACCTTTTTTTTAGTCTTATTAATGTCCCAAAATCCCATAATTAATACATTTTATTCAGCTAAAAAATCAATCTTCCTTCACTCAGGAGATATTTGAAATATCACAGTCTTACAATTCATTTAAATACTATATTAAATCCACTATTTTAAATTCATTCAATATTTACATGCATTCATAAAACACATAGTACCCCTACATTTCTTGTATCCTGGAGCTCCTCATGTTATGCCTCATATAATCTTTCAGGGTTAATAAAAAATTAAAATGATATCTATAAATTCACTTAGGTGTTGTCCATCTTCTCATTTACTATAGTTGGTCTTATTGATTAAAACACCCACCACTATGATGTAGTGTACATTTTGTCTCTATTTTAATACAACATAGATCTCATATTAGTAATATACCTGAAATTATCATCTTCATAGTCACCACTATCTCTATATCTAACTTACCGATTCTCATAGGTAAACATTCTTCTTGAAACATTAATCACTACATTGTGGTGTCTATAAATCGACTATTTTCTTACCATGATTCTTACTATAGTTTCCACTATGGAATTTCAATCTTCATCTTCCCATATTACTTTATTCTACTTTGTGTTGTTCCATTTCATGGTATTCCATTAAATTCATCTTCTTCTTTAGTTATAACTTCTTTATTTTAATCTTAAATTATGATCCATGGGAGGTAATGATATTTGATCACTAAATATTAGATTTAAATAATAATTTGAATTTAATTCTTTATCAGATTTGAAAATCTAGAATTTTTTTTGGGATTATAGAGGAAAAAAATTTCCATATATAGATAAAATAGAAAAAAAGTAATATAACACTTACAGAGGTCCTCAATAACACATATGATGCTCCTGGATGATATATATGTTAATGAAGAATGACATATATATAGATAATACTTTTCTATATTTTTTTCATATTATTGAATGGCCAAGACATATGTGTAAAATAGCGCCTGAAAAGAGCCCAAATGACTTGTGAACACATACCCTATGAGTGATATATGTTTAGAGTCTCTAAAATTCTTTTGGATCCAATGAAAAACCCAAAATTCAAAGACACATACACATACTATAAGATTCCATATTTTATATTTTTTTTAATTAAAAACACTTGAACATCACTTATATATACCTTAATCATAAAGAATAGTTCGACAATAAAAACACATAAAAACTAATAAAATTATATAAAACATCATCCTTTTAGATAAACATGATAAAAAGGGACTATAGAGGGGAAATTCCATAAATGCGGTGGCTTATTCTATTAATAAAATAATGCATTTTTTTGGGTTCATAAAATTCTTCATCTTTAACCGATAGAGGGTTTGAAGTTAAAATTTCTCATTAATGAGTTATTAAAACTTCAACAAGGTGAGGATTCAATCCTTTTTATACTCGAGCATCACATACCAGCACTATCATGACTCCCCTTATAACTTGGAGGTGTCTAGATGATCCCATAATTTTTCAATAGTTGTGATATTCTCAATGATTTTATAAAGGTGATTAATCCATTCCTTATCCTCTTACTAACACCTAATTTTTTTTATAAAATCGACAACCATGGGAGTGAAGAATTAATGTGGATAAAAATAGAGTCTAAGGGAATATTCCTAAAAAAAATTATTATAGATATCTTGAAATGATATGAATAGACTATATATAGTCTTTTTTATAGAAATCACTCAAAAAACACCAAGGTATCTAAAATGTGGTTACTTTCTTGAAAAGTGTGAGTAATCCTTGTGTAAAAGGAGTTGATGTCGAGCTGACACCATATTTTATAAGTTATGGGTTAGGGAGAGAGTTTTTTTATAATAATATTGTATATATTGATAATATATACTTCCACACTGCCTACATTGAGACCCATCAGGGAATAATGGGAAATGTCATTAAGCACCACTTTAGCTTTATTAATGTGTGATGTACCTGGGCCTAGTGGACCTTAAAAGCTTAAGGAAAACACAACCATATAATTATGGATGACCCCTGAAACATGTATCTATTGAATCATTAAAAATACATGTTTAATTTATAATTAGATGGAGGTGGATTCTGTTTGATCTATCAGCTACATTAAATCCACCTACTGGTCCCAATAATATGTATAGATCACTAGTGATATAAATCAAGAAATATTTCTAGTCATATACCATATTATAGGAGCCTAACTCCTTATATTTTCAAACAAATTATACATAGAGAGGAATACAATGTGATGTATGTTTTTTAATATTAATATTGTCGGTATTGTTCCAGATCATCATATCAACGGTTATCAAAAAATAATTTATAACAGACCCTTTTTGGAATCCATATTTGGTAGATAACTCTAGGGAATGACAAGATACTCAATGAAGTAAAAATATAGGTGTATATCAATGATTCTTCCATATAAAATACAAAGATATTTGACCACCACACAGACCAAAAAGTACCTTTTTTTCTCAATGTTGGCATCTACAATATCTAGACCTAGATTCCAAGTTCACCTTGGGTTTTTGAATTCTAGAGTCAGTATAGAGTGAATCCTTCATGATCCTCCAGATCCATAAACCCATTTTATTTGAGAGATATCACTTCCAAAATATTTCAATGAGGGGGAACTTTGGTTAGGGAATGCATAAGAAGTTATGACATATGGCTATCAAGAAGCACCCAGATTGGTTGTTGTTAAAGGAAAGAAAAACTTCATTTTTTGTGTATATGACCACACTGGCTAGTTATTTTTAAGTAAAATCCTAGAAAATGTTGGGAATCTATGGATGTTGCCATATATTAGCCAAATTAATGTTGGGGACTAAGAATCTTGAGTAAAATAGGGAAACACCAGCATAATTTTCCTTCATAAACAACATAATTCCTACCTCAACAATATATCTTTTATTATCTATGATTTTTGATAATGACATGAGTTTTATTTTCTAGTTTTACTTCAAGAGTGGGTAATGATCTATTTAAACCATATTAATAGGTTTTGTACACCTATTGTGCATTAAGTGAAACCACAAGTTTTTTAATTTATCTAACTACAATGAAATAATTCTATTCATTACCTCTATATTTTCTACTATATTTAAAATATTGATTCCCCATTATTTTATGGGAGTTTAGATTATTTTCGAGCATACTAAATAATATTTTTCATTTTAATGAGCATCCTAGTAGAATATCATGAAAATATTCTCGACATATATGAGGATTATATAAATATCCCATGTTATTGGTAGAATATACCTAATAATGGAAGCTAATATTCTTTAAATTAACATGATCTACAATTCATAAAATAGTAATAATTTCTTCTAGTTTCAAATTTATGATGATATCTTATCAATGAGATAGTTCAAAGGGATACTAGAATACATCTTAAAATAGAGGAGCCCCATATTTAATCATAAGAAAATATATTTTTTTCAAAAACATTACTAGATCTCATGTAAGTTTATCCCATACATTTTTTTGTTAAGGGAGTCATATAGGAATCTTTCCACACTATTGGATGATTTCCAACTCCATGTTCAATAATCAGATAATATGAATTTGAACACCTTAACTGATGATATTATTTTAATAAAAACTGAAATATAATAAAAAGGGGGAGTTGAAAAATTCCAAAACATACCATGATTTCTTCTTATCACTAAAAGTTTCCATCTTTTATGAAGAGATTTAAAATCATTCTAAAATAATTCCAGGTGATGATGAATATTATTTAAGATCAAAGGCTACCTTGACATAGGACATGAAGTAATTTAAATAAGCCAAAATGTTTTTAAACTAGAGATATAAAAAATAAAAGATAATTTATACATCTAAAAAGGAGATCATATAATATTTCCAAAAATCTAAATGATTTGAGAGTATAGAGGATGGTGAAATAGAAAATCTTACATAATGTTATAGGTTGTGAGTTCCTTTCATGGTTCTCCCTAACCATCTACCTAATTCAAATTAGAAAGCTCATCCATGACTTGAGGGTCAAATGGAGGTTAAAGAAACATTTATTTCTCTTCTTCCCCTTACTTATTAGAAGAAGGTGTCCTTATAGGAGTCATTCTATATATTGAAATAGAGATTAATACCAACACCTTCAATTCAAAATAGACAACCCCAAGACATAATCAATACCATATTGACATGGAGTATCACCAGCCCTATACCCCTCAGTTTCATTTACCAAAACAAATATTAATATAAATACCTTTAATAGCAAATTTAAAATAATTTTACATTCTTAAAGAATAATTTTTAGATATGTATTAGTATGATTTTAGTATAACATAATGACATAAATTCATTTTAAATATATCAAAATCAAATCAATTAGAGGAATCTGTTTATAACACATATTAAACAAATTATTAATAATAAATGTATGAGAAAACATCATTTATTCGTTGTTAGTGGTTTATTTAACATAGGTCATCAATTTATTCCTTTAATAGTATGACAAAAAATATAGGTAAGAAGATAACATGACATTATACCCTATTAATTCCTACCAATTGGTACCTAATATGTTGTATGATACTTGAAAATTAAGGAATTAATAAAGGTAATAATAAAAAAGAAATATCCCAGGCTTCCCATAGAAACTCAATTAAACACCATAATTATACATGCAAAATAAATTTATGGGTTTCTTACTTAGTCTTGATAGTCTTATCCTCCTGTATACTTTTAAGAACCTAGTTTTTCTATAAGGCATGAATCCTTTTATTTTTCATTTAAATCCTTAGTCTTGACTTAATATGAATTACTAGTGAGGCTATGGAGGAAACTGGGGTGTTAGGGGGGCGTTAGAGCCTAAACCCCCATCCGATGGAAGAAACCATTGTGACACATGGTTAGTAGAAAGCATTATTCCGAGTATGCATGGTTTATTATAATTGTGTAGGGTGTTTCAGTTCTCATTAGTGAGCCACACAATTTCCCCTAACCTTGTAACCCAGGATGTAATACTATGGAAAAAATACTTATTTTTTTTAATATCTGTAAAGCATTGATTGTGCATAAGTTTCTAAATAGCATGCATGAATCATGATCCCTCCCTCAGTGGAAATTAGACCATGCATGGTTGTCACACGATTTGGCCAACACATAAAAAACTACGGAACTCAATAAAAAATGAGGAAATATACATTTTTACTTAACTGATTTAATATTTAAACTCCATTTTTATTCCATCTTCCAACGAACAGTAGCTATATTTTCTCTCTTGGGAGATCTTCAATGTGCTTCTACCAAGGTTCATTGATTTTTCTCCATTTGAACTCAAAATTAAGATCTGATCATCCCATTGGATACTTATATGTATGTTATTCACTTTATAAATGTTTCTTTATTATTCTTCTTATCGATGATGTTATTTTGAGGTGATCTCAAATGCCTTATTTTCAGGGAATTTGTCTGTTATTTGGTTTTTTCCCAATCTATGCCAAACTAATGGATGGTACTGGATGAGGAATCTAATACAAGAATTATGTAAGTGGTCTATGAGTTATCCCTTAAATTATCACCATCTATATTTGTTCCATTGTGCACATGCCATTTTCACGTGTCATTTACCCTTATATTAATATGTTTTTATTTGAATTGTATACATAGAATTAAGGAGACTTAATGGAACTTATTGATATTGTTTGAGGTTGAGACCTCATTGTTGACCACACCAAGTAGGGTATGTTCATTTTTATTCCCTTTTTGAACCATGTTGAGTTTATATTTGACACTGTTTGGGTGAATTTAACTTGACCATTATCATATAAACCATCTTATAATTTTGATCCTGAGGATGTTTAATTAGATGTTGATTCTTCTTTTAAAGATTATGCCAGACATATAATTGATGGGAGTACAAAGGCTATTCGTGGCCGCTATTCCCCTTTATTACATGTTCTTTGGTAAAAAAACTATGTACTAGAATAATATTTGGACTATGAGGCCAATATATGTGCTTAGAGGATAGAGTTTTTTTAGACAGTGTTTCGCCACCGTTAGAAGGGAAACTTGGAGATGAGTTCCTTTTAGGGGGGAAGCCTATATGTTCTCAATTTTTCTATGAGGAATCGATGCTTTAGTTTTTTCTTAACTACTTGGTTTTAAACTAATATGAATGCCTACTAAGGTTATAAATGAAATAAGGGTGTCTGGACCTTGATTGGATACCAGAAACCCTACCGGTGTAAGGAACAACTGGGCCGTATGATTAGTAGAAACCATAGAACCCGGTAAAAAAATATTTTCCTAACAACGAGGGGTGTTTCATTACTCATCCTCTGGACACACATTTATCTCTAATTGTGTGACCTAAGATGAATGGTCATGTGAAAACATTTAAATTTTTAGTAGATCTCTATCATATAGTTCGTATATGGTTTTCCAAACCGTGCACATGAATTTTTCAAGCTCCCCCCTTGGATGTTAGGCCCCACATGGTTGGAACACAGTATGTCCAATCATGTGGAAAAGTAATTAGACCCATTCCAAAAGGGGAGAATGTCCATTTTTCCTTAAGATATTATATATTTAAACAACATTATTATTTCCTCATCTAGGAGAAACAACCAATATTTTCTCTATTGAGAGCTCCTCAATGTGCTTCCACATAGGTTTGTTGATTTCTTCACCATATAAATTCAGAATTGAGATCCAATAATCTTGTTGGATTACTCCTTAGGCTGGTCTCATCATTATTAATCCTATCAATGTTTTTATTTTGATGCAAACTCATATGCCTGATTTTTAGAGAATTCATCCATTATTACATTTTATTCTGATCGAGGAAAAAGTATGGACTAAACTGAATGAGGAATCTACTAATGTAACATGGTATTTGTTATTTAACTTATACCATATAGTGTCACTATTTATAAATTATTTCTATAAAAGCATGTTAGTTTCACCAGGCTTGTCCCCTTAAAGTCATATTCTTTCATTTTAATTATCAAAATGGAATTATATATCCATAATAGAACTTATTGATATCATTATATATTCAGAACTATTTATTGACTACCCCGTGTAGGCTTATTTTTATTATTCCCTTGAAAACCTATGTTGGGTTTATCTGTGACACCATTCATGTGTGTTTAACTTGACCTTTGATAAGGTAAGTGTTCTTTAAAAAATAATAAAACCATAAATGAATGTTATTGAAAGTATATGTTTATATATATCACTTGGCGTAGTTAAAACATAATTTTAATAGACATTTGTTTCATTTCCCTTACTCACCTTTTCATACTTAATGAAAGGTAATGGAATGAACCAATTAAATGATTATAAATTGAATTGATATTGGTTGTATGACTTTAGTTCACCTTGTCATGTTTAATTAAAGGTAATGAAATTAACCTACTAAATGATTAAACAGAATGAGTATTATATGGAAATTATTATATGATATAAATGGAATGATTACTATGTGCCTATTTCAATTTACTATTTTAATATTTATTGGAATGGCCAGACTTGAGATGACGTTGGATTCCCAATGGAATGCCTTGAGCAATCAAAGGATTCCATTTTGATTCATTGAGATTATTTCCATGGGAGATATCCTCCATGGAATCTGGTCTTTTTCTTATTACATAAATTCTTTAGAATTGTACCGATGATGATGTTGACATATTTTTTTTAATATTAAATTTTTTTGGATACACTCTTTGGATTTATTTTGATATATTCAGACACATAACACCATGGATTCGACCTATTGTACCCAATCATGATTAGCCTAATATTACTATGGGTGTGCTACAAGGACATGATTAGAATCTTTTATAGTGTAATTCTACAGGTGTACCCATTGGATGACACCTCCTTATTCCCAGACTACATGAGTTTGTAAAATTAGTTGGCCTAAACCCCTGAGCCCAACGATTCCCTAGTTTCACATTAGATAATTTCTTATTATTATTATAGTGATTATTTTCATTGTTTTTTATAGCTACATGTGTTCCATACATATAAACAAAATCATAAATTAGTTAATTAAATGGTAACATGTTTAGACATTAGTTGAGGATGAAGTAGTTATGAGATGGTTATTTTTACTACTTTAATTTATTATATACCTTTACACCATACATTTTATATTGAAGTACTAGATTTTATAGATTACATTTGTGACTACCTAAAAAGATTTATTTCACACCATATCTGTTTCGCCATCTGTACCTGAGAAGATTATAAGATCATAGGTGTGGATGGAGGGAAGTTTCCTGGTTTGGACACCTAACTTGATTTCCATAAAATGGGAGCTAGAAATTAGAAGAATGGGCCAGATTTTAGGATGCCTGTATAGTTTTTTATTCTTTTTTATTATATTGTATATAATTTATTTTACCTTTGGAATACATCCATGTATTTCTTCTCTTATTTTGTAGATACATGAAATACTCATTTATGTATATGATACTGTTTATAGCTCTTAGGTTAATTATTTATAACATTGATGATTATGCGTGTTTCTATAGCCTTATTGATTTTTATACTTCTTACATTGATTTTTATATCATCACTATTGATATCCACTATAACTGGAGAGAATTCATTCCCCACTATCACAAACTAGTCCCTCAATAATAGTTGATAGCCTCTGATGTATAGGGAGGCATGCTTGAGGTAATGTGGCCAACTAGGTTTAGTTAATAATGAGTGAACTCGGTATGATAAGTCACACTATTCTCAATTCCCATACCTAATAACATTTGAATCATGTTCTGATACCACTTTAAAATTTACACGACATGAATACTTGAATGACACCTGTGATAAAAATTTTATATCTAAAGGATGGATGACCTATCTATTCTTTGGGTATACAAGGTATGTAACTAGATATCTGTAGAAGTAGGTAGAATAATAAAACAATTCTATAGGATATAACATGAGATGAATATAAAACACCATACATAACAAGTCCAAAAACATATAAAATATATAATATGTATGTTTCAAAAGACAAACACTACATATAATTAAAGTTGTACAAGAAAAACATGGACTATGTACCAACAATGGTACTCCTTTGTGTCCGGACTCTCCAAATATTGATATAGACAGAACACATCCCATCCATCAGACTAACAATTAAGAACGTAAATGGAATCTATATGGTCTATATGCTTCTCATGTAGAAAGGGTAGCTCTCTGATTGGTTGGCCATTCCCTAGACACAATTGTCTCTCGCATCAGCCCCTCCCTCCTCGGTAGGGGAAGTTCCTCCAAAGACTTTTTAATGCGGTCAAACTCAATCATTTACTACATTTTCAAACCCTGATTGTCTACCATCCTTCCCTCCGCTAGTTATCATCGCCAAGGTTCTAGACATCTTCAATGGAGCTCTGTAAGTGTCGATCTCAAATTTGGAGTTCACCGTAGCAACCTCCTTGCTATATCTTACTTTGATTGCTCATTTTTAGCTTCGAAGTACACCAATGGATGTTTTTGACTGATTATTATTTGATTCATGAGTCCTTCAAGAGAAAACGATGGTCATACTTCTTTATTCTAAAAGCATCAGGATCAAGATTTCTTGGGAGGATGGTATTATTTTGGCTTGGTTGAGTGCTCCTCACTCCTGTATCTATTCTCATTTTCTCCTCTTTAAATAGTCCTATAACTAACATATGAAGGGGGATTTATCATCCATAGTAGTTTGGGTGAGGCTTCTAGAACTTCCCATTCCCTTTCATAACCTTGAAATTCTTTGTATGCTAGGGAATATTGTAGTTCGTTATTTATGACCAAATAGTTGAACTTGATTTGCATGATACCTAATTTGGCCTAGAATCTGTGTTGAGGTTGAATTTTCCAATCCACCTACTGTGTTTTTATGGGTCGTTGTTGGTGAAGAGTTTAGGTACAAAATAATTAGTAATTTTTAAAACATGGAATGATTTCTGTTCATTGTATTAGAAATTGGGACATGGAGAGAAGGCTTGAAGATGTGAAATGTGGAAGTAACCTGGAGTCACTACTTCTCAGACTGAACATGTACGAAATGAGGTGCCTATTACTTGGTAAAATTCATTGCGTGTGAAGTTATTTAGTTTTCATGTGGGTTGTGTGCTCTATCAGACTTATGGTCTTGAATTGGTGCTAAATGTTGAGTGAAATGCTCCAATTATTAGGTTGGGTGAAACATGTTCCATTTAGATCACTATGATGGATGAAATTTAGAATTCTATTAAAGGTTCCTAGGTAAGGTGGAAGCCATCTATGTCTATACCTTCTGATCCAAATGCCAAGAGTGTTTTTAGTAGATTAATGGGTGATCTAAATGAACCGGACCCTCTAGTGGTAGTGGATCCTCCTAGAAATGCACAAGACATGGGTGTTTGTAGTGTTACTAATGATGCCATTCAATTGGGGATGCAAAGGGATGCAATACATTCTATGTTGGAATGGGATATGGGTACAATACATTCAACATACTCTGAGATGGAAATATCAGATCTGATTAGTGATGGGGATGACAAAATGATTGAGGCATCTCCCAAGAGTCCCTTGAGGGATTCTTTTATGGAGGTGGTGTGATTAGAAAGAACTATTACACGAACTAGTATGGAGGTGGTGGTTGTAGAGTTGGGTAATCTTTTTTAATTTTTACTTCTTGATGATCCGAGCTCGGGGAGAAACACATGCTCGAAGGGCATCTGTAAAGAGAGGAATAATTAATCCTTATTTCCTCCTAAAATGGAGATAAAAATTATAATAAAGTTGAAATATAAGAATAATAGAAATAAGTTTAATTGATAGTAATATAAATCATGTGATGTATTTGATTAATATTCAGAATTTCTTTTTATCTCAGAAGAGGAAGTGGTTGAATAGACTCTGTTATTTAATTATACTTAGGAAGAAGCTTCCAGAATGATGGGGAAATCTTTAAGGGTGGATCTAAATGAGGAGAAATATTATTAGATCAATAAGAAAGAACTAATCCTTTTTGGGGGATTCAATAGTGGAAATATGAGAATTGAGGATTATATCTAGTCTTGGGACATGTTGGCCTTATGTTTTTATGATTTTCTAATGGAGGAAACAGACACCCCGATAACCAACATCTCTTGTAAAGTTTTTAGGGAGATAAAATTTGGTAGGCTTACGTTGTTTTTCAACGTTTATACTATTAGATTCTATGGTTTAACTTATGATTTCACATGTTTTCATTAAGAGTTTTTGAATAATAAAAATTTAATTTTCAGTCAGTCCATGTTCCTCATGCAACTAGCTCCAATATTTATGTGCTTTCCCATCACCAAGATCATAAATGAAAGAGTCTAACTGTTTCCTGATAGGTTCCCATGTAGGGTATGATTACAATAACTCAGTAGGTGATCACCATCCTGCCCTTAATATATTTTCATTAGTTAGAGAGTATTCCAAAAAAGTAATAATCTAGAAGAATAGAAAAGTAACATGAATTATGTGATAAAAAGTAAATGAAGAATTCTCATTGGTATTATAATTTTAACTCACTGAGAGTGGAGGATCTATACTGTTATACCGGATTTAATATTTATCCTAATATCTAGGATGATGTTTTTTTATCCCCTTTAGAGAGGTAGCAAATATACCTATAAATCCACCACACATGTAAATATATTCACCCACACATATATTTTCACCCACATATATATTTATATGTGTGTAATAAATTGATGACCATAGTGGTGTATCTCATTTATGGAAAATGGAATCGAGTATACCAATTACTATAGATATTACAATACTTCCATTCAGTAATAGGAGAATAGTTTTAATAAGTTAGGGTGTTGTGGGTCCTTCCCATACCATGGTTAGGGAAATATTAAATCCCCTTCCCTAATTAACTAGTACATTAAATATAACATCTAATATTATAGTTCCTATAACAAAATATACATATACTTCATCACACCAATAATTTAAACTAGACTAAATTATATTTTATTCAATGATAATGATAAGAATTTTATGAATTGCAAGATATATTTAAACATAATTAGTGATTGAATATTGTATATATGGAAACAATATACTTACATTAGGATTATAGAAACAAAATTTAGTATTAGAAAATAAAAGAAATCAGTCCTAAAATTTATGACATTTAATTTATTCATCATAGTATATAAAACAAGATAAAAAAGATTTATAAATTTATAAAACAATTACTTTATCCATAAAATCGTGAAGAAAAACATTAATTAGGGTTTAATCTCATAACATTAGTTGGGTTCACTTGTACCAATGTCATTACTAGGTTTAACATTTACTGGTATGAGATTATTAATGACTAATACTACCAATTTTAATTCAATAGTTTTTCATGAAGCCCAAAAATGAAATCATTCCACCACTATCACTAAAGAACCACCATTTATTTTAATTAGATAAGACCCCATAAATACAATCTCTAAAAGATTCTATAGAGTTTACGAGATTTATGTTGGATCATACAAATGGTAGAACACACTAAGAGGGGGTGTAGGTGAATCAGCATGTACTCCATGATCAAATTCTTTCAACTCTAATGCTTCTTCAATTCCTATCTCTCAAAATATCACCATTGTACTAAAGAAATACAATCCCAATTTTTTATTGAGGTTCACCTCCTTACAGATGAATACATCCTCAGTGTGTGATGACTATTATCCCATACACATTGTACAATTCCAATTATATAAAAGAAGTCAAACAATTGTTTGAAATTGAAAATGTGAAACTATTGGCACCAGCTAGTTACAATATTACATCAATATAATTAATCTCTTCAAAGTAATATCAATTCCTACGTATATAATCCTTTATATAGACTTCACATGATGGTCCTATCCTCCTTTTTCTTTATGTAGAAATAGTCTCCAACTATTCAAAAATAACCTTCTTCAATGTAGCTTTTTGTGAGTTTTAATTGTTAGTATTATCAACAATATATCTCTATCATATAACCTTCCCTTTATATTCCCCGAATACTACATGAATACCATTTCTATCCTTGTTATATAAAACTCCTTGATTATTGGTGTCATGGATTGAGTCATTAAAATCCTATAAAAAAGGATTCAAACCATAATTCAAAACATCCTGAATGTTTTATTGAAGACATAATTCTTTTCTATGTATGATATTTGAATTATCATTATATTTATCTAAATTCAAATTCTTTAAGAAAAATCCCTTTTATTTTTCTTGATATCTACATGTCAACATAGTGGTGTGGAATCTCATTATATAGCATGGAACTCATCTCAGTACCCTATCATTCCCATCTATATGGATCTCCATCAATTTTATAATGAATAATGATGATGTCCTTGATATAATAAGAACACCAAAAATTCCTCATTAGATTAAAATATCATTTTATCCCAATTTTTATGTCAAAATATATCTCATTTAATTCAATTATACAAAAGTCTCAATTACAAATTCATAAAATCTCACCAAGTAAATCATCATACACACTTCACATAGATGAATGATCTTACGAACTATTTGTGTCACTCAATTATTCGATAGGCCCCTCAAGTATATTACATGCATAAAATAATTTGTTTTACATGTTTCATAAACCTCTAGTATGTAAGATAAATCCATATATATATTTTTCTTCAAGATTTGTTCATGTAGATAAAATATCATACATGGATCTAAATCATCATACAAACCTCAAAAATATAATATGGAGCTCCAAAAAGATATATCCATATGATGTTTTCCCCTTTCATTTTTTCAAACATCAGTTTTTTTAGATTAGTTGTCGTATATGAGCCTCATAGTAGGATATTTTCCATTTCATGTTTTTAAAACTCTAGAACAATACATCAATATTGATTTCAAATAAATTTCAACCATATTTAAATCAATTCAAAGGCATCTAAATCAATTCAAAACACCATTCAAAAATTTGGGAAACACCATGTTCAACAAATGGTATGTGATGAAAAAAATGATGGAACCTCCATTCCTTCTATAATATGACCACCTTATTTTCGTGCTAGAAAACTTTCAACATATATATTATATTATAGATAATACGCAAAATTCACTATAAAATGTTTTTGAAATAATGATTAGTTAATGAAGCTCATAATTCATAGTCCCCTGGGCCAATTGCTACAAACCAATTGATAATGGGGGTATTGGTATTAAAAACAACTCTAATTTTAGTGAAGCTCTCCATGCCAAGCTCACGTGGAACTTCATTTATAATAAATCTCCTACCAAGGATTTTCTTAGGGCCCGAATCCTTAACAATATTAGAAATAATCATTATCACTTTCTCATGTACTCTATATGGACCTCCATTAAAAGTACATTCACTTCCATTATGGAAAATTACATATGTATGGATAGCAAAGATTAAAATTTAAATTTTTGGTTGGTTAACTGGACTAGCGCTCCCCATATCTCATTAAATCCCAATAACTGTCCTCCTCTCCACACTAATGGCACCATAAATCATGTCATGCATTCGCAAAACCCTTGTTTACAGGAGGATATCAAACACATTTTTGACAACTATCCCTTCACTAATACGGATGATTTTCTTATTTGGGAAGCTACTCACAATGGAATTCATTACTCTAAAAATTACTACAATCACTTGTTCAATAATGATGATAACAATTTATCCTGGTTAAAAAACATCAATAAAACCTCATTAAAACCCTCTAGATTCACCTTAGTTTGGCGTATCACCCATAGTAGAATCCCCATGGATACTTTCTTACAAACATTTAGTATTAATATTTGTTTAAAATTCCATATTTGTAACCAACATCGAGAAGATATTAATCCCCTATATATTTCTTGTGATTAGGAAACTGCTCTCTGGAATTATATTTTAGAAATTTTTGAGTGAAAATGGTTGTTTTGTAGTTATATAACCTCACTGATACAGCGGTGTATGGACTTTCTTGACTCACAAAAAATTAAGAACCTTTTTTTCATAGTTTTAGTGGAGATTCTTAATGTGATATGGTATAGTAGAAATGATATTTCTTTTTTTAATAAATCATTCAAGCTTAATACAGGTAAAATGAGAGTCCTCATTGTGATTCAGGAGGTGTCTTCGATTCAAAATAATCATTGCAACTACTCAGTTCATGACCTTGGGATTCATAGATTTACTAGGGTTGATGGGAATTACCCTCACCCTAAATTTACCTTTGACATTTTTGGTAGCCTCCTCACCCGGGATAGATTAAAGCCAATGTGGATGGTGCCTCTAAAGGAAACCCTGGCCCAGCAGGTTGTGGAGCCATCTTCAAAAATCACCATGACTAGACACTCGGCTACTTCTATGGATCTTGAAGTTTTTCTTCCTCTTTGGAAGCCAATATGATGAGTTTTATCTAGGCTATTTTGTTTTATAAGATACACAACTGGAACAACATCTAGATTGAGAGTGACTCTACTACTATTGTCCACACCGTTTGGAATGGTAACATTCATCATGCTTGGAGGCTCACTACTCTCTAGACGGACTACCTGAACTCTCTTTAAGATATGAATTTCATAGTCACTCATACGTATCATGAAGCAAACAGGATCACTGATGAGCTTGCTAATATGGGTGTTTCACAAGATATTCATTGGAGGGATGATCTTCCTCATGAGTCACTCCCACTTTATGTTAGGGATGTAAACAAAATCCCTTATTTCAGACTTTTGTAACCATTTGTTTTTTTCCAATAAAATTTGTTTTTTGGTCCTTGATCAAAACACTACCTTCTAAAAAAATCAAGAACCATGAATAAATATGTATTGTGGAAAAATAGAAGAATACAATTAAAGGTTCAACTATCTCCCAATTTTGATTTTTTAGCAATAACACTCAATTTAGCCACCTTATTATTAATAAAACCAATGATATTAATTTTTAGGAATCAACACTTGCTCTTAAAAGAAAATGAATCATGAATTAATCATATCTAAATCTACCTGAGTTATCCCATTGTAGAAAACAATATTTATTTAATAAATCATCAAAGCTATCTAAAATACAACATAACAAAACACTATTACATCTCTATGAAATCTAAAAAACAAAACATAGTAAAATATTATCTAGGTTATTTATCACACCACATAGTATACACACCAAAAATTCATAATGAAGGTAAAATTAATTTCTCGTACTATAAATAGCATATCAAAAATAATTTTTAACAAAAAAGGATAAATGAGGAAAATCAAAATAAATGACATACCACATTGAGGTAATGGGATTCACCCTAATTTATAGCCTCATGTTTATAAACTATTCATATAATATAGGTTTTTTCAGATATCTACAATCTATTGTTTATCGGGTAAAAATTCCAGTATTAGAATTCACTATTTATCCTTCTCCTTTAAGAAATAATACATTTTATAAATTTTCATTGACATGGAGTGATGTACTTGATTTTTTGGATAGGTTTATATCACTATGATTGTCATATCCCATTAATAGAGGATTAATTAATTCAACACTAAAGTCAATAAACTATGTATTCATCTATATAATCTGTTTATATTGACATTTTAGACCTTTCATTCATGTTTAATGAGAATTTCCCACAAAAAATTTCTTCATTTCTAACAAAAATCAAATCATTAACATAAATGATCACAAAGAGTGATCTGGTGTTGGTATTGTTCACATATATGTTATTGTCCAATATCCTTTTTTGAAGCATCATACCATTTTGATACTCATAATGATTAAAATACCATGATATTTGAGTCTACTTCAAACTATAAATATATTTCATCAACTTATATATCTTTTTTTCTTCTGAATCTATCATAATGTGTTTAGGAAATTACATGTACACATCTTAATCAATATCAACATTTATAAAACTTAATTTAACATCAACATGAAATATCTTTAAACTTATATGATATTATATAGAAAATTATATTATAATAGATTCAATTATAACCACCAAAATGAAGGTTTCTTAAAATTCCACCCCATTAATTTATGAGTATCCTTTCCCTACCATCTATTATTTGTTTCTAGTCACTTCACTATTCTCATTAATATTATTTCAATAAACCCATTTTGAACCAATTTAATTTTTTTCAATGTATAGGGGAACAATCTGTGAAGTTTCTTTTTTTTTAAATTGGGTCTAGTTATCCTCTCATGGCCCATACCCACTATTCCTGTATGAAGGTTTCCTTAACTATATGAGGTTTAACCCTTGATAATATATCGGTATATATAGTTTTCATTACCATTATTATTGTATGTGAAACTTAATTCAGATCCCCAATAATGTTCTTATAATTGATATGTTCTCTCAATATTTTATTTTTCCCCTTAGAATTCTCATTTCCATTTTCATTGCCTGAAAATAAAGAATCCATATTTTCATCAGCAGTGTTTTCTATATTCTCTTCCACAACTCCTGAAGTTATAACATCATCCTCATCATCTACAAATATAGTATGTATATTCCTCTCCTCATTTTCAAACACCGTTACATCATCATCATTATTTATTATTTTATATTTATTATTACAAAATTTATAAAATCTACTATTTGAGGTGTACCAAAGAAAAATTCCACAATCATCCTTATCATCAATAATTCTTTCATGTTTTTCCTTTCACTTGATCAAACGTTCTCTTCAAAAATCCTAATAAAATTCAACATATGAATTACTTTTAAATAAAATCTCATATGGATTCATGTCTATTTTTCTTCTTTTGAGAAACCTATTATAAATTATTACCATAAATGTGATTGATTAAAACCAATAATACCTAAATGTGTCATCCTATTCCAATATAGTAATGGCCATGTAAAATAGGATTTTGTTCTTTCTTTCAATAACTCATTTTTTATGAGGAGTATATAGAGTAATGAATTCATGCCTGATGCTTATATTTTTATAGATATTCAATTAACTAGTTTTTGGAATATATAGATCCATTATTTATACATAATAACGTCATATACAAGACTATTTTTAAGTGACTTATGTTGATCTTAAATATTTTCAAGGTCCATGATTTATGATACAGGAACATAATTCAAGTCATCCTTGTGAATTAATATGTGGATAAGATAATCTAACATTATCTACTTGTTCAATTATTAATAATAGATTTATAAACATTAGAATCGATTAGTTTTGGAGGATTTGAGGCTTTAATTTAAACTCCCTTATGAGTTTTATTCACTATTTTTTATTTTATTCATGTTTTTAAAAAATTATAGTTGTCTTATTTTTGAAAGGGTAAATATCTCAAAGCTTATCCTTGAATCAATATCTTAAAATTATTTTTTCCATTGTTACCAAGACTTCTATGATATAACAAATCATATTCCTATTTTCTCAAGTAAGAGCTTTATTTCACTCATCCAATTTGAAAACAAATTCATAGGTTTCTTAAACCAATTGTAATAATAGACCCATATTTCATTGTTTTGACTATGCATCCATTTTTTATGAATATGATTTCATTTTAATTATGATACACTCAAAATTTGTGCTTTAGCCCATCCACAAATAACACACTATCAGAACTAATTTTAATTTTTCCAATGTTTAAAATCCTTATATATTTCTACTTAAGAGATATTTTATTAAAAAATTTCATATATCCTAATTTCTATTTATTAATATATTTCAAGTTTTTCATATCACTATATTTTTTATAAATAACCGATATCTATAATAAATGAATTTTTAAATTTGTAAGATTAAAATTAAACATCAACAATATTTTCCTAATACTTGATCAGAATTCAATTATAGTCAATCCAAAAAATTTAAAAAATAATCAAATGAGTATGAATGAAATAAGAGCACACCTATATATTATTTCATTCATGATCACATCTTCCACACAACTCATTTAGGCATTAAAAACATTTTCTTACTTCAACCTTATTTTATAATTGTTGGTACCTTGGATAAGTTTTTACATTTTATTAATATCCCCCTTGATTAATAATCTCTTAAAAATCTAATAAGAGACATATTGTACCACTAGTTATATCCCCAATGGATGGACATTAAAAAACACAACTACTACCTCTAAAATATCCAAAATTGATAAAAACTCTACTATAGACCGGGTTTCTATATTGCAACATTTTTTCCCTTATATGAGATGATAATTCAATATTATCTTTTTTAGTTTTTATTAGAAGATTTATTACTAATTAAAGCCCATTTTTTAAAATTATTTCTTTTTTTATATTTGATAATTTTTGAGTCTTTAACTAAGTAATTTACCCATTTTAGGTTGAAATTTATAATTTTCTTCTTTTATAAAAGTAGTATCTATTTATATCAATTCTCCCACATAATATCCTTTTACATAAATAGAATATTTATACGAGTAGATACATGGTATATATTTCTTTAATAATTTACCTTACCATTGAATATAATTGTTATTATGGTATTTATTTTTCTTATTCCGCTTCATGATTTCATCATTATGTATTCTGAGATTATCAATTTCTATATCTTATAGGTGAATTGTGGGGGTCATGTCATTAATTATTTTTGAAGTATTTTTATAATTAATCCTTAACATCTTGATTTCTTTAAAAATATTTTATGCTTCTTGCAAATGTTATATTTTCTTATCTAAACCCTTTTTATTATAGTTTCTTCATCTCTCTCCCTTTTATTTTTTAAAAACATTTTCTCATCCATTCCCAAGTTGTATTCTTTAGAAGTATATCCATTATTTAATTTATACCAAATATTATATCTTGATTAATCATCATATGGTTCATCAATTTCTATTCAGATACTATGATTACTCATTGAGATAGGTCTTTAGGAAATTCATGGTCACAACTTTATTCAATATAAAACAAACCTTATTTGATTTTCATAAATACCCATTTGAAGGAAGAATGTGAAAACATATTCTTTCCTTTTAATTTAGAATTATAGATTTCATAGTAATGGTTTTTCGAAAAGATTAATCATTTTCATATTCCATTTTTAATTATCATCGGAATGTTAGTAGATAAATTATCATCCCTTCTATGGATAAAAATTTTATAATGATGTTTATCTATATACTTACCTCTTCCTCCTCATGTACTATTTATTGAAGTGAGAGAAATATTCTTACAAAAACCTTTCATTATTTCTTCTTTATTTGGGAATACCTTTTTTTAATCCTCACACCCTTGATGGATTTAAATTCAATATACTTTTACTTCTTAGCTTTTCTATAAAGTTCAGGTCATGATCTTATTTCATAATTAATTAGAGTTCTATAGAGTTTATCAATGTTGAATTTATCAAGATCCCTATCTTTAAGAGAAGAGATTATAGAAATAAATTAATCATGTAGGATTATCATAAATTTTTATACAATAGTAGAATTTTTAAGATTCACTCAAAACCCTCTAATAGAGATAAAAATAAAATTTACGATGGTAATGAATTCATGAGCTATTTTATCCCCATAAATTATGAAATATTATAATTATTGTTGACTAATCTAAAACTTTACTTCTTAAAAATATTTATTTTTATCATAAATTATATAATGATTCTTCCCAATATCATTATTAGTTGTGTAGCCCAATAAAATTGTTAACTCCTTTTCTGATAAAGAAAATAAAATGGAATTTTTGTCTTTCCCAACATTTTCAATGTTATACCATATGTTATAGGTCGTCCAATGTTTTCATTAGGAAAATTTAATCTATATTGAATGGAAACCATAACATCATGTCCATGTGAAAGAATGCTTGGAACCACTCTCTATTCACCAAAGTGAAACCATTGTCCATAAAAAATTTGTATGCCTTTAATATTATTATAATCATGCAAATCATTGTCATGAACTTGAGATAAATAGAGTGATCATCCCTTTGATACCAATTGTTAGATCACATGAAGGATGACACACACTGAGTGTGTGTTTGTGGGGGGTGGGGGTGGGGGTGATTCACTATATATTCTAAAATAAATTCCATTTAACTATCTTGCATCATTAAAACCTATCTCTCTAAAAAATATCACTGATGTTATTCATAAATTAACAAAAAAGTTTTTTTAACGAGGTTATTATTTTTATGGATGACTAGATCCCCAATTTTTCATAGTTA
Organism: Viscum album; assembly: GCA_963277665.1. NCBI lineage: Eukaryota > Viridiplantae > Streptophyta > Magnoliopsida > Santalales > Viscaceae > Viscum > Viscum album. The sequence goes on from OY728153.1 coordinate 1,241,819,076, forward strand.
TTATCCCACACAGATAGTCCTATTCTTATTATCAAAAGTAACACAAGAAAGCGTATGAACTTGAACATGTATAATTTCTATAAATAACTGACTAAAATATTGCGTCAACAAAATAATGATCCTTGAATAAATATTTCATGATAAGTAGATGATCCTTTATATAGAATCCAGATAATGAAACACTTCATATTTTTATTGATCCTTACACAATAATCACTTATATATGTTCTATGTTCTTCTACTCTAATTGAAAAACTCATTATTTATTCTTCAGAGAATTTTCAATAATATATATCCTTCACATTACATATCCATAATATTCATCAAATATTGTGAAATACCATTTCCAAAATTTTTGTAGAAATATCCTTGAATATCAGTGGCATGGATTGACTCATCTAAGGATCACACTCCATAATTCAAACCATCATTAAAAAACCCTAAAATTTTAGTGGAATATTAGTTATTTCTTGGTAATGATATTTGAATTATTGTGATCTTTCAATAAATTCAAATTTCCTAAAAAAACAATATGTTTAATTTTCATGATATTTCTATATAGGCATGGTTACATGGAATATCATTCTACTGTATGCAACATATCTTAATACTGTATAATTATTTTCTATCTGTCACTCCTTTGATTTCATATATAATCATTATCATGTGTTTCATCTCAATTTTTGATCCTAGAATAAGATTTCACATACATCATCATATTAAAATTTCATTTTATCATAATATTATATTTTTTATATATCCAATTTAGTTCTATTACACACAGATCTCGATTTTGAGTTCTTAATCTTTAACTAAGTAAATTATCATACACACTCCTCATTGCTATAAAATATTATGAATTGTTTTCATAACTCAATTATTTTGTTCCCTTAAAATATTTTATGTGCGTAAGATAAATAATATTATGCGATCCGTAACCCTTTAGCATGTAAGATAAATACGTTTATATATTTTCCTTCAAGATTTAACAACATAGATGAAATATCATACGTGCCTCTAAATCATTAGAAAATATTCTATAATACCATAAAAGATAAACATTTCAAATGATATGATATTTTCCATTTTCATTTAATCAAACATATGCTTTATTAATCAATTTTCTTATAGGGTCCTTATCATAAGATATTTTCTTTTTTCTATTTTTATACTCCAGAACAATATATAAATATTGTATTCAAATAAATTCCAACAAGCTTAAAATCAGTATTAAAACATCTCTATATAATAAATCAAGGTGAATAAAACAATTTATCAGAAGCTATGATGTGATACATGAAAGGATGTAACATCCATCCCCTCCATTACCTAACCAGCTTCTTTTAATGTTTTCTATCTTATAATATCTACAATATATTTAAGAGTGTAATTTTTATTCGACGGTATATACCTTTAACAAGAAGAGAAATTCATCATTTATAAAACATAAATCAGAACTTCTATACAATACAACAACATCATCAACTTAACAAAATATTTATGAACCATAGATCAGAGTGACATGGGATTAAATATACTACTTTCAAAAAACAAGGAGATGAATGGGATTATAGGAAATCCGTGTCATTTCATTGTTGTTGGGGAACTCTTTAGTACCAAAAAAGTCACCTAGATCAAAGTTGTAGGTGTAACTCACATAGAAATTTTAGGGTAAAGGGGTTTTTTCGAGAGAGATCATACATGAGTGATTTGAGAAAAATTAGATGTAGGTGTGTAAATATTTTTATTATGAATATTTTAATTTTAAACAATTTCATACTTTCTATTTAATAAAAATCCTATAAGGTTTCCACCATAAATTCGGTAGGATCCATTAGAGTTTTGATATATAATGCATTTTCCTCTACTAACATACACTAGAATTCATGTGTACTTTTACAGGATTTTTAGTGGGAGGTCATCCACTAGGAAGAGATCCCCCTTCTAGATTATTCTCCTGAATAATTTGTAAACCTTCTACAACTCATTCAAATATTAAAAACCCAAAAATATATGCCAATAAATGAATTAATAGATCCAATTAATGAGATTACTATCCCATACAATTCATTTTTTTACATTCTAGTGTAAAAACAATTCATATCCATATTCCATCAATATGAAATTTTTGTAGACAATACCACATTAAACCCTTTGAAGACTATACCAAATACAGATTTCATGGATTATTTGCTATTTCTTTTGTTACCATGTCTTCTCCACATAAATATTTGATAGAGGTATTCAGACATCAAAAATCATATGAAGTGGTCATCCTTAAATACCCATTTTCATTTATAGACCCCACCCTTCCACCTAAACCCACTCTTATGTGGTCTATATAATCCTTAGGTTTTGTTTTGACTAAATTATAGTGGATTATCTCTAGGTAAGATTAATTTTAAAATGACTTTCTTCAAGATAGGTTCCTCTTATGAGTATTTTATCTTCTACAATAAACCCAAAGACCTTGTCAACACATTATCACCCAGTTCAAAACCTAGAAAGAAATACTATAACATGAACTTTTCCAAAATAACTAGAGTTAAATGATTTACTCAGTATCCATATTCACATGGTTTATTTTATCATGTATTAAATTGATAAATGTTATCAAGAATTTTGTAAAATATGTCCTTCAATTTTCCTCCATAACTGATAATATATTCATAATACAAACAATCATCTATTCCCTTGAAAACGAGGGTCCGTATTGGTAGGTAGTTGATGGAACCTTTTATGTAACATGAAACTTATACCCACCACTCTGAGATTGCCCCATGGTTCTCAAGTACTCATTCAACTACTATTTTTTAATTAATGATCCATAAAAAAATCTGGGATTCCAATATGGTGTAAGTCTTGCCTTTTTTCATTGGATCATGTTTTCTTTATGTCCAAGAATCCTTACCTATCTAGTTACCAAGGTATATGATTAAATTAAAGGTACTCAAATATGATATTAGTATTAAAAATAACTTCATTCAACTCATCTATTCAATAAGAAAACAAAAATTCCTATCATATATAAGTACCACATAGACCATTACTAGGTATATTTTATATAAGAGTTTACTCATCATGACTTCAAACAACTCAGAAAAGGTATTATCCACATAAACATAAAATGAAATACATAATGGTACTAAATTAATAAATATAAAAATAACTAAAATGGTCCTGGATGTACTACTTTAAAAAGAAAATCATTTTTCCATGATTCATGACTTTAAAAAGAACATTATTTTTGCATGATGTAGGACCTTAAAAGGCACTTAATTAGTTATGGTGACATAACCTTAAACGACCCCACCATGGTCCTTTTCACACGAACCTCAAATGTATCACGTGTCTCTTAAAAAGGAACTTAACTACATGGGTTTTAATTCCCTTTATATATATAAAAAGGTAGCCCTTCTCATGGGAAAAATCCCAACTCCACAACCCTTACTTCCACAATAGATAGTGATAAATTATAGAGTACTATGAAATAAATTATTAGACTAGAACATAATAGATTAATAAGGGGGATATGGAGAACCTCTCATACATGTTAGTAGATGACCAATGATGTATGATCTAAGATTTAAAAAAGGTAATGTAATTATTATTTATTTAAGTGTCCAATAAAATACACCAAATAATTGGATAGTAATATAATTGTTAATTATTGAAAATTTATATAAATTAGGGAATAATAATTTGACACATATATCATAGAATAAAAATTATATTTATTAGATGAAGATATTTCAAATTTTAGGAACAAAATGTGTAATTTTGAAATAAAAACTGTTTTATATTATAAAAAAAATTCACTTAGATTTAGAATTATTTAAATAAAAATTGATTTTAAATCACAATTATTATATGAGGATTAGTATGTGGTTAATTTTTAGAATTTTTCTAAATAACAAGTTTTCTTTTAGTGAATAGTAAAATTTATAATTTTTTATGAAAACTCTAACTTTTATGACATAATTTTTATATAGAAATGACTTAAAAATTTAGGAAACAACTTACCTAGATAAAAATTTATTTAAGAGAAAAATATTAACATTAAAAATAATATTTTGAATGTAGAAACTATATTTGATATTTTGGATCCTAGATTACATCTTTTCCTAATAAAAAATATTTTTTATTATCTTCATTTAATGGAGTTGTTTGAAGGTTTAATTAGGCGTTTGCTGGATTTAAATGTCAAAAATCCCTCATTTTTTAATAATAAATAAAATAATTTTATTGGAATTAGTGGTATTAAAAAATAGTTAGCCTAAATAAAAGAATAATCAATATTTTATCCCAAAAATACCACCACATCAAATACAAATACTCATCCATTCTCTCATTCATCTTCACTCTAATTCTATTAATAAAAAATTACCTCTCAGTTTCCCTCTCAATAATCTCACTAAAGAGTTTCTATGGTTCTAATGTTTCCCTCTAAAGATCTAAGAAGCTACATTGTAAGGTATTAGTTACTAACCTCTTCTCTACTTGTATTTTTACAATTCATCCAATTCATTTTCATTTTCAATGAAAATATTTTCTATGATTTGTTGTTTTAAATTACTTATTATATTTTCAGAGGGAGATAACTATTACATATTATTATAATTCTTTTAAAACCATTATAAAAATCAAATATTCCCATTAAAATAATATATTCTAAAATTATTTTAATGTAAAGAGTATACAGTTTCCTATAATTGAAATCCCGATATGTATACAAATTAGTGGATGTAAGCATTTGATCATAAGAAACTAGGGGAAATAACCATGAAAACATTTTGTTGGGTATTAAATCTATCTTTACTCAGCTCATAACAAATGAACCTAACTTTGAACCTTGTTTGACACTCATGGAAGATATTCATTAGATAATTCAGGATAACTTTAGGAATCATAATGTGGGATTATTTATTATTTATATCCCTACAATATGAATTTACTCTTCACTAATACCATGTTATCATTCCTTTGATATAATTAATTTCCATTCCATTGTGAAAGTCCTTTAATTTCTATGCTGATTCTTGGATATTTACCTATATAGCCAAACTATTCCATTGAATGTGGATATGTTGATATTACAAATATTCTTTTTTCCAATATGGGAAACTATTGATTAATTATCCATTATTATACATAATGTTATTTATATATCATAATGATATGTAATTTTTATAAATTATATATATATATAATGGATGCATTGGACTTATTATGTGATGGGTGCAACCCGGAACTGTATATCCCCTCGATGCATCGATAGTTCAAATAAGACATGCTAGTTGGGTATTTTTTATAAACCTTACCTATTTATATATGATGTCTTGGTAATATTCTATGACCATATACTAATAATTCCCTAGAAGTTTCATTTCATCATTTTGAGATCAATTAGTTTTATCGATGGATTATTTTCTTTTATATAATCCATGTATATTTTATTTATTATAGAATTTATTTATTCATCATGTATAATTGATTCCATAAATAAGTATCTTATAATTCATTATACTCTACCCCTTACTAAGTTTCTATGCTCAACCTAGTATACTATTTTCCATTTCCCCAAGAGACAAAGAGGATTACTATGCATGATATTATTATTTTCAACAATAAATAATAATGTTTTCATTGTCTCATAGGATGTATCTTCAGTTTTATGTTTAATAAAATGTTCATTTATATGTCTAGTGTCTTAATAATACTAAACCATTGGTTCACTAAATCTATCAATTTTTTTACCAATGTAATAAAATAACTATTTTATCTAGTTTATAAAAGTCATGGGTGTTATAGATGTTATTATTAAAAGTTTAAAATAAAAAATAAAAACTATATTTGGAATAGAATTCCAGTATAACATAAAACTATGGTAAAACCTTATGAAATTATAGAAATATTTCATGATTACATGAAATGGTTTTATAAGAAATGCATAAGAATTATATACTATTATTTATGATTCATAATTTTATTCATGAATTAATTAACTATACACCATTGTTTAGAAATGGATGTTAATGAAAGGAATAAAAAGCATATCCACACCCTTAATCATTGTATATATTTACATCAGGATGAAATTAATGAATATATTGGTGGTGTTGAGTATACTATTAATATATAGGGATGTTAACTATGGTTTTGACTAATAACCATTCCAATGTGAAATGGCATGTTTCTCCATAACATAGTGTGACAATGATGTAAATTAAATGGGGCTAAAACCTCTATAATTTAATGTAACTATGAAACCTTTAGTATTTTAATAGTGGATAAAGTCCCTAACTAAGGTATTCCATTAGGATGTAGTGAAAGGTATAAGGTTTTCACATATTTATATCATATAAAGTGTAATTATGATCAATTGTGGTCTATGATTCAAAAACACTAATAAGGAAAATGATATAGAGAATATGGAATTAAGGTTTCTAAGGTGATATTCTTTGAAAATTAATTTTCTTATGATCAATTAGTTAACGTGGAATAAAAATTATTGAATTTTATAAAAAATAAAGAAGAATCTTTTGTTGAGTGTGAGGATAACTTTACATGGTTATCAAGACATGATACATACTATGTACATAATATTGAGAGAAATATTGATTTCATTTTTGATGGTGTAGAGACAAATATTCAAAGGTAATTAGTCCCTCCAAAATTTCCACCTTATGAGGATATAGTGACAAGTTCCATTAATAATGATAAAGAGTTCTCCATGTCTTTTATTTTCAAAGGGAAACAAGAGAAGAAGTGGGTGGTTGAGGACAATTTTGAAATGAATTTTTTAAAGGAGAAGAATGGAAGGGTATAATTTCTTATGTAAAATAAATATATGATATACACCCTAATTATTTATAAAATATAATAAAATTTTGTTAAAAGTGGTGATAAGGTTGATCGTGTAGTGATACACTATTCATTTTCACTCTTATACAACTATATTAATTTGATTTTTTATTTTTATTCAAAATTTAATAAAACATTTTACTTAGATTTTTTTTAATTAGTTAATTTTTATCACTATTAAAATGAGAAATTTTAATTATTTGGATGATTTTATAGTAGGATGAGGTGATTTGGAGGGTCAAAGATGATGTAGAAAAAATAGGTCAAACTGCATGGAAGCACCAGAACATTTGCCTACTACTTCCCACATTGTGATAAAGCCATACATCCAATTGGGATGATCCAAAAATGAATGTGATAAAAATCATCTCAAGGAATCCAATCCCAATTCATCCATCTTGTGGCCCAAAGGAACAAATATATTGAAGAATCTGAATCTTCTTGATGTGAGAATTCTACTTCTATATTATGAAAATATATCCCAATATAGAAATTTAAAGACCACCAAATTTGGAATGGATATATTAAAGATTTAAAGAAACAAATATTTTATTTTTTCCATGTGAATATAAGCCCATTTACCCATCCAAAAGTGAGATAGAAGTAATTTATCGAAATTTGGGTGCCCGAAACCACCTCTTATTTTGGATATAATAGAGAACCTTAGGAACCTCATTTGAAAGACCAACCAAGGAGTGAAGTAAAATCATTTTTTTTGTTAAAAATGAGTCCAATAATCACCTTGGAGGTTATAGATATACCTATCCTCATAGTTATAGATGAAATGAGGATGTAGATCTACCCAACCCCCTCCTCTTGATGGAAAGATGAAAGATGTGAAATTGTTGTGAGAGAGATACACACCATTCGAAGGGAGTTAATGAACCAGTTTGAAACTAGTTTGATGTATTTCGTCCTTGAAAACATTTCAATAAGAAGAATCATACTTTAATTCTAATTTTAAGGCGTTGTTTGATTTAATAGAATGAGATACTCTTTTATTTTTACCGATATGTGTGAGGCTTTGAGTGTGTGACTTAGGTTGTAGCGATTAGACAAAAAAATAATCCTTTTTCTTCACATATATTTGATACTTCAATTTTATTGGTATGTTTATATACAAATATGAGCTGGACGTTGTCTATATGATCGTTATTTAGAGGATTCAGTTCTACTTGTATTGATATAAAAGCTTAATGATTAATTGATATTCTGATTAATCACAAAAAAAGAATTCCTCCAAACCTAAATAAACCTATAAGAAAAATTAAATTATAATTTAGTGTAATAAAATTTCAATCATATTATTCAATTTCATTTCATAACCCCCCTTTTTTCAATTATTAAACTCTTTAATTAAGATATTCCATTTTGAAACATCATTTAAACCCCCCATGTTTTCTACTTTGTTTTAGAAACAAATATTGTAAATATAGACTATAAAACACCACTGATACCTGATATATGACCTAGGTTCATCCATATTACTTAAATCAATAATAAAAATAGAATCAACATGATGTTTCATGAAAAATCAGTCAATCTTTTTCACTACTGTCAGGGATCACTTTGGTTTTTGGTGTGAATTTTTTATATGAAAGTTACGTATTTTGTATATATGTATGTTCTCCTTTTATTTATTCAAATTTTAATATTTTTATAAAATATTAATTTTTATGACTTTTTCATGATGTGATATTTATTAAATAAAATAATTCCATTAAAACATGAACTAGAGAGGATCTTCTGTCCTTGACACCAAGAAGTATCAAATGATCCATTGAAGGATGAAAAAAAAATATTGAAACTTTTCTCAATCCATATTTTTCTTCTCAAACAAACTTCAATCCTAAAATAAAATTTTATAATAAAGCGAGAAATTATCTTACGTTAAAATAACTAACATCATTAGTTGTAGATATACAACTTGTACACATTCAATTACCAGGAAAACACCTAATTTTGATTTAAAACAAGGACTCATAAATTTATTACCAAAATTTCATCAACTTGATGGATGTGACCCATATAACCACTTAATGTAATTTCATACTATGTTTTCAAGATTAAAAAAATTCAAATGTGAATAATGAAATGGTTATTCTTAGGGAATTTTTATTCTCCTAATAAGAAATGGAAAAAATATATGTTATACCATGTCAACTCCCCAATTAGAGTGTTGGAGGACATGAAACAAATTTACCTTTAAAAATAATCCCAACCATTTGAATTTAAATAATAATTAAATAAACTTATTTAATAAGATAGTATAAATGGGAACACATCATTAACATTGATATAATATTAAGGGGATTTGTTAATGTTTTCTGCACCACAAAATAAGATAAAATCATTTAATATAAAACATTTAAGAATGATTAATTATAATCAATCCTAAAATGATTAACATTGCTTAAGGTGGTTCCTTAGTGGATAATACCTCAATCAAAATAAGTAATGTCATTGAAAACGTGAAAAACACTAAATAGTTGTGTAGAAGGTCTAATGTAAGCAGAATAGTGGTCCATGATGTGAAAATTTATGAATTTGAGATGATGTTGAACACAATTTTTAAAGAGATAAGTACCTTAATTAGAGAACTTACACTTTTTAAGGGAAATAATAACCTACTCTTACAATTCATTGTAGTATATGTGCCACTAACACCAATTATTTGAACAAATATTCTTAATTTATAGAACCTTATGAATGTTATAAGGAAAGATTATCAGGCTTCCGCAATAATCAACACATTAGGAAAGAACCATACTATCTATCTAAATCTTGATGGAATAAAACCAATCCTAAAAGAAATGGGGTATCCAAACCAAACTCAATAGTCATAGAACCACCTATGATAGAGTAGTCATCCTCTCCTAATAGCCAGAAATCCTCAATAACTAAAAATGACTTTATAACAACCCCCCAAAACTCTAGGCCATACATGAGGGTATAATCAAATAAATGGGAAAAAATAATATAAAATTAGATAAAACCATACAGGTAGCTTATAATTACAAAGAAAATTTAATATGCAAACATTCCTACTTAGTGGGTGAAATCCAAAGTCAAGGGTATGGTTGAATAACATCCCAACCTATTGTGAATCAAAAGAAAAAAAGATACTGTATATGCTATTACACTTCTTAGTGTTAAATAAAATTCTCTATACAGTGATTCTATACACCAGTAATTTGCACCCGTTTAAGTCTCTCTTCCTCCACCTTTAAATGCTTCAAGTGAATTTAAAAAAGGGCAGAAAATTTATCATTGAGGATTCCTCTGAATAATACATTCATATTACCTTTACCCAAATACTCTCTTAATATATGATTTTTTTGTAATTAAATTGGAAAATAGATCATGGATACATTTAAAAAGGTACAAGTTATCATTCTACTATTGGATGCAATTTAAAAAATTACCCCCTACAAAACATTTCTCAAAGAACATTTCACTCATAGATAGTGACTGAAGGTGAATGAGAGAGCCATACATAGAAGGAATGTATCAACCTTGATACAAATAGTGATTCTAATCAAATGAAAGGATCACATCACTTTCACGATACATTGAACCGTAGGGGTGACTTTATATTATAATGAAATGTATGATTTAGATTCTTCTATTAATGTGATGTCTCAAATTATGTATACTTAATAGTATTTTATATAGATTCAACTAATGAGAATATTCATGAAACATTCTAATCAGGTCACAACACAACCAACAGGAGTGATCAAGGATGTCCTTGGGCTAGTAAGAATCTTCTTTTCGATTTAGACTATTAGGTTATTCAGATGGAAGATACCCAGTCCCATGTACATGATCCCCTCATACTTGGATGAACATTTATCAAAACCATAAATATAATCATCAATGCTCAAAATGGTGCAGTTTCCATTGATTTTAGGGGTGAAATTGTTATTTTCAATATCCTTGATCCAATGAGACACCCTTTTGAAGATCAATCTACTCTTACTTTCTATTTGATGTAAGTGATCTCTGATGACACACACAAAGAACATTCTCTCCTCAAACCATACTATGATTTCATTTCATTTTATTAATATATTATAATTTGAGTCATAATTCTTTTTTTTTAATGTTGATTTGGTTTGGAAATGTTTATGTTTTATGTTTTTATTGACGAGTGTGTACATTCAGAGGTACCCAAGACCATCGATGATTTTATAATTCTTATTTACATTGATTATCTATTCATATAAAATAAAATGAGTGGGTAGATAGTTTCATGAACATCACCGCCCCAAAATTCCATCTTTAAATAAAAAAATAACAATAATTTTAATTAAATACACATAAATATAATTTAAAGTATGAGTATCTTTAGGGTATTGACCAATTACATATCATTATTTCCAAAAACCTCTTTAAAGAGCCTAAATCAAAACCAGTTTACCTTTTAAGAATGTGAAAAAGGTGATATGATGGATGTATTTTGATATTTATATAATTATCACATCTATTTTAATTCACCATATAATTTTTAGGGTGAACATAAACCTATAAGGAAAGCCTAACACTTGTTAAATCGCACCCTCCATAAAGTGGGAAAATTAGATTTTTTAAAATTACTGACTATTAGGATCATATATCATATATAATTGTAAATTGGCATGTCTAATAAAAATTGTGCCAAATAAAACTACAATAATGGTAGTTTCAAATGAAATGAATGAGTCATTTACCACACATATTAAAAACAATGGATTTTTTTGTTGTCAACCATCGACTAAATCAATCCTTGTGAAATAACCACTTTACTTTATCTTTCATTGACCAAATGTCAGAAAGAGTAGCTTGCAAGTCCCATTACTATTTCATTGATGGGTATTTAGGTTATTTTCAAAACCATATGGCCCCTAAAGATCAAGAAAATACAACATTTAATTTTTAATTTGGTACATTTATGTATAAGAGGATTCTATTTGGTCTATGTAATGCTCTAGTTACTTTTCAACAATATATGTTGATTATATTTTATCATTCCCCTGATAATTATATGGAAGTTTTTATGGATGATTTCATATTTTATGGAATATACATTGATTATTGTTGTTCACACATAGGTTTTTTTCCACTTCCATTTAAATGAAAAAGTCTCCTATTAAATAATGAGAAATTCCATTTCATGGTAGAGATGATTATAGTTCTTGGGAATGTTATTTTGAGTAAGTTAATTCATTTTGATAAGTGAAAAATTTATATAATTTCATCCCTTCAATTTCAAAAATGTGTTAATGAGTTGTGATCATTCTTGGTTATTGCTTGTTTTTTTCACTAATTCATTAATGGCTTTAGTAGGATCAAACTTCATTTATCTCAACTATTACATAATATTTCTACATTTTTTTAATAAAAATAGTTATAATGAATTTAATTCTCTAAAAAAGAGTCTCACATCACCTCTCATCGTCCAACCACCAAGCTGGGATCTCCCCTTCAATCTTATGTGTGATGCCTCTAACTTTGTAGTTGGAGATGTTTTATCACAAAGAGTTAAGAGGAATCCTCATTTCATTGTATACGCCTCACGTACCCTAGAAACAACCCAACAAACTACATAGAAACTAAAAAATTACTTCTTTATATTTTTTTACATAGAACAATTTCATTGATATCTTCTTGGGTCAAAATTTATTTTGTTTTCTGATTATGCTTCCATTTAGTTTCTCCTTAATAAACATAACGTTAATCTCCACCTCACATGGTGGATGATCCTCCTCTAGGAGTTGATGTAGATATTTGAGACAAGAGAGGATCTACAAATTTAAAGATGACCACATTAGAATTATTTTCTCTATACCAACATGTAGAATCATTCCTACCTATTGGAGAATTCTTCCCTGATAAAAACCCTTTTAATGTAGCAGAACATACCCATTGGTATGAAGACATTGTGAATTATTAATATCATCTAGGGTCCCCATAGATTTCAACACATTAGAAAAACATTGGATTAAGAATGATTCAAAATGGTATATTTGGTATAATCCTTACTTTTAGATAATTTGTAGTGGCTAGGTTATTCATCAGTGTCTCACCAACTATAAGTTCACCTCAGTTTTGAGTATCTTCTACACTGTAGCTTTTATGGGATTCATTATATTGAAATGTTTATATTTAACGTGACTTTAAAAGTTTTTTTAATGGATAAAATTTTGTAGATATTAACATTGTTTTTTCAAGTTGTTCACAAAATGTAAATTCATATAGAATGTCTCCAAGAGGAATGAAACACCCCAAGAACCCAAGTTATTTGTGATATCTTTAATGCATGGAGCATTGAATTCAGGAGGAAATTCTCAAATTTATTCATCTATATATAAATATTTTTTGATTTTGAATAAGTCTATTAATGGGTAGAAGTAAAGGATACTAGAATCAATGACTCCCGAGTAGTTTTTAATGTTGTTAGATCTCAAATTTTCAGTAAGTGATATGATTTTTCAAGATTCGTCATTCATGATTAGGGATCACATTATTATATTTCCAAAAGAAAAAACATACTCCATAAGAATGGGTCTATTCATAATGTCTCCACTACATATCAACTATAAAATAACGGACTGTTATAAATTTATCTTATTTATGTTCCATGGATCTTTAAAAAAATGGTACAAACCAATAGGAAATATTAATGTTTTCTCTTGGATGATTTAATTTGGGCATACCATACAACTTTTAAAACCCCATTAAAAATTTCACCCTATAGGACCGTGTTTGGATAGGGCTACAAACTACCTTTGGAGTTATATAAACATGAATAACGGTTTTTTAAATAATTTAATAATAATCTACCAGACATATGTGAGAATATGAAGTTTCATATTCCAGAGCTGGAGGAAATAAAAAGAGACTTGTATGAGAACTCAAGGATCTATAAATAGATATATAAGGTTGAACATGACCTCCTCATCCTTAATTTTCAATTCTATATTTTTTAAAAGTTTCTCCATTTAATTTAAAGTTTGAAGCTTCAACTTGGTAATATTAATTCCTAATAGTTTGGACCATAAAATATTACTAACATCTACTCATTTGGTTTTGTACAAGGACAAAATAAAAGAACCAAACAAATATTAACTATTAATGTGTAGTTGTTTATGTAGTTTGATGAACCCATTACCATGTCCCATTTGGAGTTCATCCACTTTCAAGAAGAAACCTACTAATGTTACCCACATGGTTTTGTCCTTCCTTTACACATTATCTTTTGTTATAGTGAGGGAACTGCACAATATAGGTGTTTGCGAGAGGGGGGTGGGGGTGATGGGTACATTCTGGAGTAAGTATTTTCATCATCATTATTATTTTTCTCTTTTTTAATTGAATGTGTTTTCATTTCCCCCTATTTTCTAATTTTGTGTTGAATACTTGTTTTTATTCCAGAATAATCATAAAAATTATTAAAACACATGATAAATTTCCCTCTTTCAATTTTTTAGCATTTTTAAATTTTTTTCAGAAATGCAATTCTGTTGTAGCTTGAATTTAAAATTGAGATGCGTTTTATCAAGTAAATTGGTTATTTATTGATGATATTAATAGTTTTATCAAAAAGAAACCATTAAGATGATTGATACCATCCATGTGAGTATTTTATGGGAAATAAGAGTCACTTAACATCTGTAAACATCTTTTTCCTGACAATTAAGTGTTAATATTTATCACTTAATAGAAGGTATATGTATGTTATGATAATATTTATCATATTTCTAAAATGTTTTATTTTATATGTCCATTACTTTTCCGATTTTTGTTCTTTATTATACCAAATTGGCCTATGAGTGTGTACCTGTTATTTGACTATTATACACCATAAAAAAAACTAAAACAAAAAAAATAAATTATGGGGAGTGTGATCAAATGTAAAAAATATGGGTATATATAGGTCAGTATATAATGTGTTGAATTTCAATAATTTTTAAGTGAACAGGTCTTCAAATTTAATTGAAAATGATGTTTGAGAGGATCAGTGTAAAGAATCATGTAAGATTATTTTTTAAATAACCAAAATTTCTGGATATAATGATGAATTAATAGCATGAAATAGTTGTCACACACACATGTAGCGTTAGATACATGGTTGAGTTTTGAGTAAATTTTCAATACTAGTATAATACATCGCTTTGAATTATATTTTAATATAATTTTTGTGGAAAATTATTTTATCATCGATATTAATGACTCCGTGGTGTGATTTTTTCTTTAATAAAATTACAACCAGAAATTCAATTTTTATTGAATTTTAAATTATAATGAAGTTGGGAATATCACCATGAATTATTTTTAAAAATGAGACATTTACAAAGAGTGTAAATTTTTAGGTGTGGGTGTGTGATTGTGTAGCAATTCACTATTCATTTACACGATTATACCAATATATTAAACTAACTTTGTATTAAATATTCCAAATTTAATAAAAAATTGAAATTTACATTTGTTTCAATTAATTAGTTTTTATCACTTTTAAAATAGTTTTTTTTTACTTTTTTGTATGATTTTAATATAGGAGGAGGTTATCTGGATGGATAGAGATAAGGTAGAAGAAAAATGGGCCAAACTTCATGAAAACACAATAAGTGTTGCCCACTGTTTCACAAATTCAAAAAATACATCCATTAAATTTGGATAAAATCATATGAGTGGATCCAAAATAGAGCGGGATAAAATGTATCTCAAGGAACCCAAACCCAATTCATCTATAAGATGGACCAATGGAATTGATCTACATAGGAATATAAATTTTCTTAGACCTAAGATATTTGTTTGGTATTTTGACAATATCTCTCATTAAATATTTTGAAAAGCCAAAAAATTTTACATGTATATATTCAAGAGGTCAAGAAAAAATCATTACCTTTTATCAAATTTATGATATGGAATTTCTATAATCCAAAACAGAGACACAATTAGTATCTCAAAACAAAGGATCCCAAAACCACCTGCCACTTTGGCTATAAAAGAAAACATTGGGAACCTCATTTTATAGCTCAAACAAAGAGTTATGTGTTGAAATTTAGGAGTTATAAAGGATTTATTTCTTCACCTTTTAGGTTCTAGAGCTCCCTATCTTCACTAGAGGATCTAAAATTAATAAATAGATCTAGTCGATCCTACCCCTCCTCTAGATGACCCGATAAATTGTTGGTGACTGTTATGAGGTAGCTACACACAAATATTTTTCCATTATTTTGATGTAATTTTTTCAAAAAAAATTCATTTACAAGTAACATACCTTGATTATGATTTTAATTTTTATATTCAAGTTAATAATATACTCTTAATTTGAACTGATTAGTGTGAGATTTTGATTGCATGACTTCTGTTTTACATATTGGACAAGAAAAGAATCATATTCTTTCCCAAAAAAATGTGATTAAAATTTTATTTGGAATTTATTAAACCAATAATAAGAGATGAACCTCAGAAATAATAATTTTATATCAAGGATTTGGTTTTACTCACATTGATGTAAAATAATAGATATTAATTAGTTGTTTAATGTCAACCAATATAATTACTCCCAATCTAAATGAACCTATAAGAACAATGATCATGATACGTGGTGTAGTATACATGAAATTATATTATATTATTTCATTTAAAACCCTTATTTTTCAACAGTTAAACTCTTTAATTAAGTCATTAAATTATGAAACATCATTTAAAATCCCCCTGGTTCTCTGCTTTGTTTTTTTAGAAACATAATGTAAATATACACTATAAACCACCGAAACTCTTTGAGAGATGGCCTATGGTAATCCATTTACTATATGTCAATATTAAAAACATAATAAATTTGATTTTTCATGATAACATGTTCCAAGTGACTTCAATATCATGTCTGTAAGGGAAATAGAGAAGTCAAAAATTTCCAATAAATTATTATTAAGTAGATGGAACACTATTCAAATCAATACCCCATCTGTTAAGGGTACTTAACACATAAGAATCCAATGAAGAAATACCAAACCCATTATATCTAAAATGTATAACTCAGGGTTCCAAATGGTTTAATAATAAAAACCTTTTTCATACACTTAAATGTAGCCGAAAAAATATTTTATTTAGGATCAATGCACATTTTATATCCCACAAGTTTGTTAAGAACATTGAGTAATATCCAAATTCCCTATATATGGATATTTATATAACAAATAATAATATGATAACCTAGATTTTATGGTTAATTTATTATGATATAATTGATAAAAGTGTTCTGATAATAATGTACAGATGTTTTTAGTAGTCTGGGAGATCAATATACATACATGATACCAGTTTTACTTTGGAAATAAACTTTTAAACATAGTGATGAAAAAAAAATTAATCCTTAAACTCATTAAAAGAATTATTTTTAATATATTATGGAATGGAAAAATTAGTAACCACACCCCATGACTTTAATATAAAAACATTGTATTTTATGGCGTATACAATGCACACAAACCAGTTTAAATAACCCATGAGATATATTTCTTTTAAATATAATCTTTTTGATATCCTTTGAAATAGAGAAATACATGCCTAAATGGACCATAATATAGTAAAAAATTATAACATAGATTTTATATTATAGTTTATGAATAATGTTGAATAAATAATTAAAAACACGATTATCCTTTGATTAGAAATAAAATAAGTACATTTAAAAAAAATGAAACTTTTTTCTGAAAAACATTATTTTTCTAAAAAATAGTATAGTAACCATTTTTAGAGTAGTTATTTAAAGAAATTAAAATAAATTTTTAAATAAATATATCAAAATTATCTTAGGGTTATGTTTTTGGATATTTTTAAATAGTTTTATTTTTTATGAATAGTGAAAAATACCGTTTTTATTAAAAACTGCCTTTTTCATCTTAATAATTTACAAGGATAAGTTAAGTCATAAATTGCGTTCAAAGTAAAATTATTCCAATTATTTTGAAATTTAAATAATTTAGGTCATTGGAATCAATTAAATATTTAATTTTGATATTAAAAAATTATACACCTATGATAATTTTCTCTTTAGAAACCCATTTTTATCACATATGTGGGTATAATTTTAAATCGGATTCCCCCAATTATGGGATTTGAATTTGGAAAAGCCTTTTTTAAAATTATAATAATTATAATATTTAGTATCTAATAATTTCAACTTAATTTTTTTCCATTACCAATAGTAAAATTAGAAAAAATTAATTAATATAATTAAGGTAAAAACTGATTTAATATTGTGCTAAACTAAAAAGATAAGGGTAAATGTAACTTAAAAACAAGTCCAAATACATTTTTATATATATATTTTTACCTTATAAATTATAAGGTTCTATAATTAATTTTTTTTTGGCTTTTTGTCATGATAAAAATATGTGTGTAATTGTTTCTTTTAAAAACGTTCATGTGTTCCCTCTCCCCCGCTTATAAAAGGTGACCCCCTATCCTACCCGATTCTCCCTTAATTTTTTTTTCATCCAATAAATTCTGGAATAAATACATTAATCCCATAAAAACATCCCGGAGGAGTTTATTTGATCATAAATTTATCCTAGTAAGTATGTTTTGGAAAACCTGAAGAAGTTATTTAGACAAGAGGTAACATTCTTAGATGATGGTTTTTATTTTTTTTCTCATTCAATATTCTTTAAATCATATAAAATGGGAAAAAATCATCGACTGTGGGTATGATATATTTTTTCCATACCCAAAATTTAGGATTGATATAATTATTTTTTTAACTCATGTATATGATATTAATGATATTATTATACTTCTAGAATTATAATATCACATATACCATATTACATTCCATGTTCTACAAACTAGGATAATGTTGCTCATGTGTACGGAGGACTACCACCTCATAAAGTGATACGATTCATTCTTCACATAAACATTACACTTATTTTGAAAAGTATATATTCATATGTGATATATGTGACATGATATTGATTCTGGAAAATTAATATATAACCTACTTTTTTACCATTTAACCAATTAAGGGAATGATAATGTCACTCAGAAGTACATACATCCTACTATGTCGATGAAGAAATATGATCCATTATCAATGTAACAATTTCAATAATGATTCTAAAAATGTATCAAATAAAAAAAATATTTATAACATTATTATCATTTTGGATATAATGTACATATATCCTATACAGAAGAACTGAAAACTTTCATGTCAAAACATGCATGACAAAACTAGGAAATTAGAACATGAAATAATGGAAATAATGGATGCTCATTAATAAAAAGGTGATAACATGTCATAAGAGGATCACATATGATATTATATGAATATTATTTGGGTATAAATTAAAATATTTCTTAAAACCAATTTACAAGAGTTTAAAGCATGTTTAATCAAAAGAAAGCATGAGGTTAGGGAATTTGTGTCAATTTCCCTTCATTGAAGAATATAGTAATGTTATGAAAATAATTTATATTAATTTTTTTATAGGTAGAACACATGATATGTAGAATAATGATTCATTAATAATTTATTGTATTTTAAGATTCAATTGGAACTATATTATCCAAGGTGATCTGACTTGAAAACTACCAAGTGGAAAACAATTTCATTACTCATTTTTTTCAATGGGTTATATTACTTCTTTATTGTTTTTTATATTATATGATTATGTGTGTACATAATATTTACAATATTATGTCTTATATACTCTTATTTATGTATATTTACATTTGATACACATAATTTATTCATTGGTCTATTCTCACTTCATCATTATGATATTTTTATAGATTTATTCCACAATCTCATTTTAATCGGGATTGCTTATGCTTGAATTTCAATTGAAGAAAATTATTTTATTATTCTTTAACAAACCCTTTTAATTTTTGTCTCCTCAGGTTATTCACAATTTTTTTAAATATTAGTAATGTTTTCTCCAAATTTTTGTACTTAAACTGGTTAAGAAATTATTTTTAATGAAATTCCACTTTATTTATCAATTCAGTCATAAATCCTTTTCAATAAAAACCATGTTTTCAAAAACTTATATCTATATATTTTCAAAAAATCCTTTTTAAATTATGAAAATGATTTAGTAAATAATTTTTTTCCATTTTTCATTTTTTTTGAAATATTGTGAATGAAATATCCATGTAGTTCTCTTAACAAGGCCACTTTTGATTTTACCAAAAATGTAAAAGGAATATTAATTTCAACATGCACTACATGTATGGAATTTACCACCATAATAACCACTATATAATTTAAATATTCCATTACACGTTTAAAAGATTTTTTTAAATCATTTTCAAATTATATTGTGAATTTTTTTGTTATAAAAATATTTTAAAAATAGAAAGGATATTTTCTTCAAGAATGTTTTTAATTTTGTTTTAGGATATTTATATTTTTTAACAAAAAAATATTTTAATTATAATATAATGGGGATATGATGGATTGATACCATCCTTATTCTTTTTATTGATGTTTTATAATCGTTTTATCTAAGGAAAGTATTGATATTCATTTTCTTAATTGTAGCCATGAATGTTTTCAATGTAATATTCTTATTACTATGATCATTGGACATTAAATCTCCCCTAAATATCTATAAAAATTATTATGGATATATAAATTTATTTAAAAACATATTATTTCTACATATAGATCTCTACATTGAATGTTATTTAATTATGTAGGGAAATATTGATAAATTTTTATTCAGTACTCAATATAGATTTTTGATGAAAAGGAACATCATTAATGAATTAAATTAATTATTCTATACATGAATAATGATTTTTAAATGATGTGATGGGTTGGGCCCATAATTATATATCCCCTCGATTCCTTAGTAGTATCGTGAGGTGAATCATTTTACTATCATAAACGGGGTTTTACAGATAGTTTGTAACTAACTTCTAAACTATCCAGATAGTAGAGGTATCTGGATGCCTAATATCCTGCCATTGAATAATTAAGACTTTAATTAAATTAGAATTTAGTTATTATTATCCAAGATATTTTAACAATGATTTTATCTGTAGATTCTTTTAATTCTATATTGTTTATTAAAATAAATGCGTTTTTAGTTATATATATTTCTATATTGATTATGCCTTATCTGTTCATGATAGTTATGTTATTTAATTGGTATGAATGTTCAGTTTTTTACAGTTCCATTTTAATTATTCCTCATATTTTTATTATAGTCATGTTATTTAAGTAGAATATGTGTTCAAATATTTTCCCTACCATATTTATTATTCCTTATCCATTCATGATAGTAAATTTATTTAAATGGAATGCAATTTCTCTTATTTACCTATTCATAATGATTATTATTTATCAAATAAAGTTATTAATGTTATTGTTTAATGTCATGTGTATTTAGATATTTAACTTTCTATATTGATTATTGTTAATTTAATCATGACAGCTTATGCTCTATGTAACTCGCTCCGAGAATTTGATATCACCCATATTTTTTTCGTTCACGGGAATATAAGAAGTGTGTTAAGAATTTTATGAAAAGATATGATAGAGGGAATAATTAATTTTTTTAAAAAACATTATGTTTTATATTTTATATTCAAATTTAATATTGGAATTTGGTATTTATCTAGTTTACCAAGACTACTATACTTTTTTCCATTAGTATGTGATTCCTTATATCTCATTCCAATTTAGTGAATTGGACACTAGCTCCCAACTACTGGTTATGAGGTCATCATAATTGGTATCAAAGAATATTTAGAAGAAACATATGAAATGAGATTCATGAAAACATTTGTTAGAGAACTTATTTCTATCATATAATTGGGGGAATTTTATATAAGAACATCATGTTGTTTTGGTAAGGAAGTTATTATGTGGGTTTTTTTAGAAATGCATCCCATTCAAGATACTATAAGTGGATGTGGCTCTAGAATCGTTATATTTAGGTGCAATAACTCTTAAGAAGGAACAATAGTATTGACCTAATCATCACATGGTGCATGGAAAAGGGACTTACTACAGACCTAGTATGACACTCCTATGGGATATAGTTTGGCTAACTATCATTTTATTTAAAAAAAAATTATGAAGGATATTAATGGGATATTAAAATGAACGAACAATATTAAATGTAATGTGTTTTATATTTAAAAGAATGTGTCATGATTTATACATCCTATAAATTCTTATATGGTTTTTTCACTATGATTATTGTTATTCACACTATGATATTTGTTTTTATTGAATGTATCAAACCTATAAGAATTATGTTAACATTGAACATGAAAGAAAAATGTGGTTTCAATGAGAAACCAAATGTGATGATGACTTGAGTGATATATATTAGGAATATACATAATCATTTATCTACAAAAATTATCAATAACTTATTCATTAACCAACTCTCAGACTCACCAAAGAAGGGAATGATGGTTTTCGATAAAATCTCAAGTGGTGGATACCATGGAAAAATAAAGTCTCAATTTTTATCAAGTCAGAAATATGGAAAGAGACACCCAAAAAAGTGTCTCAATGGAATAGAAAAAAAAATTATGTGTAGAAAAAAGTGAATAAAGAAATTAATTTAAGATTAAAAATGAAGAGTATAATAGAAGGAAATAAATCCCATACTTAGGATTCATTTACAGTTTATTTCCTTAAATGTTGGGTACTTGGGAAGTATTCAATTGAATGAAATATTCTAAAGGTTATCCCATAGACCAGAGAAGGAATTATGTTCATGTAAAAGGGATGAAGTATTTATTTATTGAGATGGAATAAATATGTTATAGGAGTATTTTTAATAATGGTATTTTGGTTATAAGTATCATGAAATATATAAAGATTATATTAAATTTTTGAAGCATATATGTCGTCATTAACTTAAGTGTTATAGATATTATGATTTTTCTATGAATTTATGGTTGATCATAAGTTCAAAGTCTTAAAATCCAATTTTTAAATTAGTGTGTTAGGAATATAACATTATTAAGGATAATTTTGGAAAACATTTATTGAAATATAACACATTAGTTTATTATAGGTTTTAGTGAAAAAGTATTTGAAATTAGAATGATCTTACTTTTTGTGGGAATATGTTTAAAGGTAATGGTAACCATTAGGATTTTTCTTATATTTTATGTTGTGGTAATTACGGGTTATTACACTCTATTAATGTTAAAGAAATTATTTTAATTTGGTTTTAGTGAAAAGTACAACTTTTATACTGGGTGAATCCCATCACATCTGGAAAGGCCGCAGGGTTTGAACCCATAACCTAAGGTAGATTAGGGTTTAATTCCAACTAGTGACCTACATGATTTCCTAGTTAATATGTCATCATTTTTTACTTCAAGGATTTAATGAATAGATATTAATGATGAACTTGTGGTGTTACTATTTAAGTTTAGAGATTAATTTATTTTATTGGATAAATTGTGCTAACCAATTTTTTGGAATATAGTTAGAGACATAAAAAAATATTTTCCAAACATTTATGGACCATAAAGTCTATTAAAATTTAATTTTAGTGCTTTACGCAGAAAGAATTCATTTTTTGATATTAATTTAATGGAGTAACAACTAAGGTGAAATTGATTGAAGAAAAACTAAAGGATGAAGTACTGCTTATGAAATAAACAAATATCAAGTAAATATATTTCCTTATATTATTAGATAGTAAAATAATTATTAAACCCCATGAAAAGGATATTTAAATAAAAATTTAATCTTATTACCTTCATATCCAATGAATCAACAGTCATTTTACTTATCAGAGATTTAAAATTTTGTGGTTGTAGACTTTCTCTTGGTCAGTCACATTTTTATAATCAATGACCCCTATCACCATCCAAGATTATTTGGAAATTACAATTTTTTTAATGAAAATTTCCTTACTTTACAATAATTTTACCCTATTTCGAAACATATTCATGTCTTATTATAGATGAAATTCTTATTTACCTATCTCTTATATTGAGAAGAAGTTTTATTAACCCTTTTCGATGTCGTATTTTCAACAATTGTATTTCCGAATGAAAAACCCTGGATTATAGAGATCTTGTTTAAATTTATAAGAATAAATTTATTAAAGGTGGGGAGAATGTGACACCCCAATTTTTAAAATAATAAAATTTTATTTGATATCATCTGTGACATGTTGCACCATGCTTAAAAACCCAGGATTTTTCTTTTAAAATTTAGTCTCTTCGATAGCTTGTAGAACATGACACCCCAACATTAAATGAACGGAATTATTAAATTATATAGTAAACTAGATTTTACATTTTTTTTGTATGAATTGTACAAAAATATTCTTAAAACTATGGTTTTACAATTATTAAAAATAAAAAAATAATCATTTAAAATAAAAAAATTAAGTAACACAATTTTTTTAAAAAATTGGTTAGTTGCGCTTTCCACACATAATATAAAATTTTATTCTAAAATTTTAGATAAATTATTTTAAAAAATTAAGCTAATTTTTTAAATCAGAATATAAAAATTATATTAGATTTAATTATTGGTATTTTTAAAAGTATCATTTTATGAGGAATAGTGAAAAAAATAATTTTTTTTGAAATTTTCCTTTTCATTTTTATAATTTACCTTGAGATGTCATATTTTAATTTGTTTTTAAACCAAAATTAATTCATTTATATTATAATTTAACTATTTTAGTTCATTATAATGAATTTTATATTGAAATTTGATGATAAATTCTTATATACTTATGATAATTTTGTCTTTGGAAACCAGCTTATTCATAACTTCTACTGGTATAATTTTAAATTTTATTATACAAATTTTGTTAATTGACATTCTAAAAATAGATTCCATATTTCTAATCGATATAATTTATATTTTCTAATCTATTTGACATAATTTTTTACCATTATGAATAGTAAAAGCAGGAAAAACTAATTACGTTGGTAAAGGTAAGAAGTGATTTATCGTAGTGTTAAACTAAAACGTTAAGGGTTAAAATGACCTATGAAATTTTAAAAAACCCATATTATGGAAATATTTCTCCCACATCACATATAAATAAATATAATTACCCATTTTTGAAGCTTTTTTACAAAAATTCCATGGGTGTTCTCTCCCCCAATTATACATGGTGACCCCCTATCCTCTCTTAATCACACATACAAAGCCATTTGGTTCAAATAATACTATATAGATAACTTAATTAATCCCTTAAAAACATAATATATCCATTGGTTTGACCATAAATCCATCCTACGATGGGTTTTTGTATAAACCTAAAGAAGTGGACCAAAGAAGAGGTAACGTTTCTAAATGAGTGTTTTTATTTTATTTCATCTTCAATCTCTTTCAAACATAACTAAACCAAAATTTTATAATAACCACAGTATTTCACATATAATGATATGTTATTATGTTAAGTTCATTACATATATCCATCTTCTCTTCTTTCAAATGTGAAACTAAACTGTTGATCATGTATGTGGAGGAATACCACTTCACGAAATGATATAATTTTATTTCTATAACCACCTTTAATGGATGTATATATTGATGGATATAAATAATTTATATAAAATTTATGATATTATTAGAATTATGGAATTATAATATCACACATAACTTCTTAATTTTCATTCCATTTAAATTATGATATCGTCGCTCATGTGTACCATGAAATACGTCCTCATGAGACGACTTGATTCATTTTTTACATACGATTCACATGAAATGTAGTAATGATAAACTTAATTAATATATGTCATATATATATATATATGAAATTATATATATATTTTTAAAATTAATATATCACATACTTCTTTATCCTTTCATCCATTAATGAAATGATAACATTGGAAGTGCGTACGTCTGATGTAACATATCCACAAATAAATGTGATCCATTTTCAATGTTGAAATTTCAATAATGTTACTAAAAGTGTTTAAAATAAAAGAAATTATTTATGAAAATATTATCATTTTGGATATTTTGTTTCTATATCCCATACACATGAACCAGAACTTTCATAAAAAACACATGATAAATCAAGGAAATTAACACATAAAACAAGGAAAATAATGATAGATCATTAAAAAATAAGTGATAAGTTTTTATAAGAAGATATTATATGATAATATATTAATATGGTTCTCTTATAAATTAATAACTTGATTAAACCCATTATACAGTAGGTTAAACCATGTTCAACCAAAAAGAAACAAATGGTTAGGGACATCGTCTTAGTTTCCATCCATTAAAGAATATTTTAAAGTTATGAAAATAATTAATTTTAAATGGTGTATATACTTACCATTTGACATGTAATATTAGGATTAATTAATAATTCATGGTATTTTAATTTTCAAATGGAATTATTTTATACAAGTGGATTTTACATGAAAATTATTAAGAGTTTAAGAATATCATAACTCAATTTATTTTCATTGGGTTATATTACTTCTTAGTAGTGTTTTTTCTATTTGATTATGTGTGTATTTACTTTTAAAAATATTAGGATTTATAAACACTTTATTAATGTAGATTTAAATTTGATACACCCAATCGATTCATTGGTTAATTATCACATAAAATTTGATATCTTTGTAAGGGTTTATTTTATAATTTATATTTATTCAAGATTGTTTATGAATAAATTTCAATTGAATGAAATAATTTTAAAATTAAAAATAAAACCCATTAATTTTATTATCATATGGTTATTCGTAATTTTTAATTAATATTATTATATTTATAACTCTTTGGTTCATAAAATTATTGATAAAATGTTTTTAATAAAATACGACATCAATTTCTTATTTGGACATAAATACTTTTTTATTAAAAAAATATGTTTTAAAAAACACGTTCACAATATGATATTAAAATTATTTAAATGATTGATAAAGTAAATTTTACCCATGTTTGAATTTTTTAAAAATGTTTTTCAGGGAATCAACATGTTGTTTTCTAAACAAGGCCCATTTGGATTTTACCAGAAATGTGAAAGGTATATATGATTTAACATGTATGGCATGTACATAGTTTCTCTCCATCATGACCTATAATTTTTTTAATGTTTCATTTACAAGTTTAAAGGGTTATTTTTAATGAAAATTATTTTCAATTATTATTTTGAATTTTTATATTTAAAACTATTTTCAATTTAAAAAAGTATATTTTCCTCAATAATATTTTTGATGTAATTTTTGTGGTATTTCTATTAATCAATGAAAACAATAGTTTATTTTACTTATAATCTACTGGGAATATATTGTATTGATACAATCCTTATTTTTTATATGGATAATTTAAGATAATATTTACCAAGGAAAGTATTGATATTAAATCCCTTGATTCTTTTTTTTTCATTCTTTATCTTTTTCTTGAAATATTTACTTTCTTGTGATCATTAGACATTAAAAATATTCTAAATATAAATTTTATTTATCATTGATATATTTATTTCTTAAAAGAAATTTAATTTCTATAAATGATGTTCTACTTTGAAATATAATTGATTATTCAAGGGAATATTGATAAATTCATATTATTTACTCAATATAGATATTTGATGATAATGAAAATACTCATGAATTAAAGTGATTATTTGTTCAGGAAAGATTTAGACATGTAGTGCTGGGGGAGATTATATATCTGCTCAATGGATCGGTAGTCTCATGAGGTGAATTTTTAATCTTACATTAAATGTGTTTTAACCCATAGTATTAAACATTATTTTGAATGTTATTCATAGAATAAGTATCATGATAATTGATATAATGACACAAAATAATAAAACCATTCCTTTATTAGTAATTCATTTAATATTTTTCATGATTTCTTCATAGTGATAGTATATATAGCTATATTTCATTCTCAATTATTGATTAATTATAATGTGTTTTTTGTTATTTACCTTACCATATTGATTACGCCTTATATATTCATAATAAATAAATTATTTAAATTGGATTTGGGATTACTTATTTTCCTTCCCATATTTATTATTCCTTATCCATTCATGATAGTAATGATTTTTAAATGGAATGCATGTTTTGATATTCACATTTCCATATCAATTATTCTTTACTTATTCAAGATAGTCAAGTTATTTAATTAGAATGGGTGTTCAGTTATTTACCTTTTAATATTGATTATTAATTATCTTATCATGATAGTAATGTTATTTAAATGGTATGTGTGATTAGGTATTTACCATTCCATATTGAGTATTCGTTATCTATTCATGATTGTCTAGTTATTTAAATGAAATGTGTGTTTAATTATTTAAATTGCCATATTTATTATTCCTTATCTAATCTTGATATTAAATTTACTAATTAAATGGAATGTTTTTTTAGATATTGGACTTCCCATATTGATTATTCCATAATTGATTTTTCTTCATTTACTCATGATAGACTCCCCTTTTTGTCACTCTTACTAATCATTTGAGGTCACCCATATTTTTTACTTTCCCAATAATCCTATAAGATTATTAATAATTATATGTATTGATATGTTATAGTTAATAATGAAACTATTGAAAAAATATGATTTATTTTTTGTATTCAAATGTAATATGGAAAACTACATCTCAAGTAGGTATAATTTTCTTGGTTAATTATGTTATCACCTCTATGTTTGTCTATGCATTCCGAGTTTATAGATGGCTTAGAGACCTCGTTAATGAATTGAAAGGTATGACTCACAAAATTATATGTAAAAGTTCATTCCATGAGAGGTAGATTGTTACAATCGCATGGAAGGAGAATGTGAAGCGGGTTAACATGGATGGTATGGGGGTAAAAGAACTTATAATTTTTAATGATAAATTTCTAGAGAGCATCACTTGGAGGATTATTTTAAACACTAACTCCTCCATGGAGTTTCTTTCTACTAGTTTTATTAATAAACATCACTATGAGAATATAATTTTTGTTTCATTCACTGTTTTGTCAGCTATTAAAAAAAGTCATTATCTTCTTATGATATAATCAAAGTGGGTTGTTTGTATAAAATCACAGTAGAATTGTTGGCACACAACTTGGAATTCAAAACCTATCTTTACTAAATTTAATATTCCTATTTTTTGAGGAATGAAACTATTTCTACGCTACTGGTTGATAGTGGTTTTCATGCATTGATTCCCTCCCGTCTTTCTATTGAACAATCCAGGTATGTTTATACAGATTTTGAAGTTTTATTTTGGACACCTTCCATAGATGGATGTTTTAGCACCAAAGTATGCTATCATTATTAGTTTAAGAGATCCATTAAGGTTCTATCATGGGTCTCTAGATTTAGGAATACTTTAATTCCTTCACCTGACTCCTTCTTATTTAGAAAAATTGCAAATATTAGGTTCCCACTCAAAATATTCTACAACATAAGGGTTTTTTATCTTGCTTCTATGTGCATGCTTTGTATGCATGAACAGTAGTCGATTCTCCATCTGTTTGGGCACTTATATTTCATATGTATGTTATGAAGGTATATTCAATATGGGTTCCATTACTGTTTTTATTTTTAGAATCTTGAAAATATTTTCACCTCTTTATGTCACTCATCATATAGTGAGAAACTACATGCGCTTAAGCTATCTGATTTTTCTTCATTGGTTTCCTTCATCTAGAAGTCATGAAATAAGGTAGTTTATAAAAATCATGCTCCATATAATTATGATGGAATCTCCTGTATTAATCGAGGAATTTTTCTTTCTTCTAAAATTCAGACTAGAGCGATAGAGAATGAATTCAATTAGTTGGTGATTTTAAGATTCCTTGGTGTTGGTGATAGGGTGAGGAAGCCGCTTATTCCTAAATTTATTTTTTGGATACCACTAATCTAAGGGTGGTTAAAAGTTTATATTTATGGGGGGAAATCAGGTGAACCAAGGTCTTTGGGTTATTGTGGTATCTTTCGTACCCATCGAGGCCTCATTAAAGGCAATTTGTTTCACCTTTTTGGAAATGGACTTGAAATTGAAGCCGAGCTCTGGGAGATGATCAAAGAGATAAGATATGTGGTACACTTTGGATGGAATATGTTATGGTTGGAATCATATTTAGTTGTTGCAATGCATATTTTGAAAAGCCATTCCTGGAATGTCCCGTGGAGAATTTTATTACCCTAGATTAAATATTTCATCTTTTGATTATTTGTTTATTGATGTTGTGATCTTCAATTGCGAGGAAAATTAGGTTGAAGATGCTTTTTCAAAGAAATAAAACATGGTTGTGATCTCATTAATGTCTATTAATTTACCAACATTTTTTTGGGTTTAGTTGTGGCTGATTTTTGTAATGATTGGGATACCCATCTTTATAATCATTCTTTGTAATGCTTTCTTTTCAAATATAATTTTTTATATAATTTCTTCAGAGTATGTTTACCAGCCTCCTAGACCATTTGAATACATGTATCAATTTTACCAAGACTACTAATATTTTTTATCCTTTGGGATGTGATTCTTTTCATCTTATACCATTGTAGAAAAGTTGACACCTGATCCGAGCTACTAGGAAAAGAGTCATTAAAATAGGGGGAGTTCATATATATAGTAATGTTTACATTAATAAGAATCTATCAAGAGTAAATAATGAGTAATTAATATGCAATGTTAAATAACAAAAAACACATCCCATTTAATTAACAACTTGATCATGTAAAGCATCTATATATAATATCAATGAAATAATATCATGGATAATAATAACTAAAATCTCAATGGTGGAAATAATTTATATTGGACATCATGATCCAGAAATCATAATATCTATACCATTAAGACCTTGCAGAAAGATATATTAAAATAATGTGTAGGTATACACCAAAAACCCATTTAATTTTGCCAATTGGTTTGTCTCATGAGACCTGTCGATGCATTGATTGGCTATCTATACCAACCCCAACCCATTTATGAACATCCAATGCTTTCCCCATATATATAATGATCAATTAAATTTATAAAAAATGTTCTTTATCATTAACTATCCATATTGAGTAAAGAATACATATTTATCAAGATTTCCCCAGAAAATAAAATAATTTCATAAAAAACACCTTTTTCAAAATTTTCTATGTTTTAATAAATAAACATATTCCTAATACAATGAATATGTATGTTTATGAGAAATATAACATATGGTGATTTCTATAAAATTAATTTTTAAGAGAAAGATATTGATCAAAAAATTAATAAGGGATATGATATTACACTCAGTTCATCCAAAAAATAGGATTAGTAATAAGATTACGTGATTTAAAAGAATAATATAAATGAAAGTGAAATATTAAAATAATATTAAATTAAAGTGTTTTATTTTTTTTGAATGTTTGATTATTTATTGCTGAATCTAAATTTCATAAAATAAATTTTACGATGGTGAACCCCGTTAACGCCATATACATTAAAAATATTTGTTTTGACTTTTTATAATGAATGTTGAAAGAGTACCTTTCAAAAATGTTAGAATGATTAATATAATTACTTTTTAAAATTAAATGATAACTTAGAAGGACTTTATTAGAACATTTTAGAAATAAAAAGTAATTTTTCAAAATAATTTTGAAAAATATGGTCATAGAAGCAAAAATATATCCGATTAAAAGAGAAATAAAATTGATTTTTATTTTAAAAATATACTTGATTGATTAATGTTCCAAATAGTGTAAAAATTAGAATAAAATATGGAAGTTTCTTAAATATCCAATATATAAGATAATATATGGAGTCTAATAATGACAGTTTAATGAAAATAAGAGCAATCCCAAAAATTAATATTGTAAAATAAATTCTTACCACATTGGTTACTTTTAAATTGAAACCCATTGAAATATTAAAATTTATTTTAAAAATTATTCCTCATTAATAATTAGGTATTAAAGCTAAAAATATGAAATGGGTAGTATATACACCACATAAAAGTGAATAGGTGGAAAATAACAAATATTTCCCAATAAAGTGTAAATTGAAATGATATTTCAATACCTCACATGTCATTTTATTTAAACATGATTTAACCTCTAGTGAAATTAATTTAAAAATGTTATCAATTTAAAACAGAACCATATTCATTTTTATAATGTCTTATATAGTCATCTTATAATATCATATCATCAGTTCGTTGATAATATTTCATTATTACCATTTCTTGAGGTGTTAACTGTTTCATTTTATCATGTATGTTTTTTCATGAAAGTAACTATTATTGAGTATATTATATAGTAACATCATCTAAAAAATGACATTAAAGTTTTAAATATAATATTCATTCGTTAGATACATGGTTATAATCATTCTAAACATTTTAACATTTAAAATGAATCACTTCGAATCGTGGGGACGGTAGGCCGTACGTACACATGAGGAACATTATCATTTACATAATGCATGAAAGGGTAAATAAGTTTTTGTTATAATAATTTTAAAAAATAAATATCATGTTATAAGTATAATATATATCCATTATTTCTACCATTTTGTCTCTCCATGTGAGTATGTTATGGAAAGAAAATTCATCAGTTTGTGAGGTGGTAGTCCGCCATACTCACAAGTGATAGTTTTGTTACCCATTTGATGGAGAAGAAGATGGATAAATATTATTACATAAACATAATAATATGTCAGTATATGGGAGAAAGAGGTGTTATTATATTGTATTCTTTATGTCCCAAATGATGTTGGTAATAGAATATGTAAAAAGAAAGAGCATGATGAAGAAAAATACCTTTATGTAGAAGAGATTCCATTGGATATCTTATTAAGGACTCTATGGTTAGAATTTTGGGATGAAAAACCCTATATAATAAGAATAAATAAGTTTTATTATATTTTTATGATGTTTGGGTGAAATTTTTGTAGGTTCTGGTCAATCTACATGGCTTGAAAGATTTTATAATGTGAGGGGATGGGGTATCCTTTTATAATGGGTGGAGAGTTGCACAATTGTATTTTTGGAAATTATTTCAATAATTTCATGTAACTTTTTGGAAATAAGGACCTAATATGGTTTATAATCTATGATTATGTGTTTATAGTAAAAATAAAATCAACTAATTGGGTTTCAAAAACGTTTTGGTCATTTTGACCCCTATCTTTTTTGGTTAACCCCCGGTAAACCTATTTTAATTATCTCTAGTAATTAAATTTTATAGTTTTTAATATTAATTGTGACCTAAAATTAAATTTGACATATTAACTAATACTAATTATGGGTATTTTAAATATTGAATAAATATTATCAAAATTAAATTCATATATGTTACAAAATTTATTTAAAAAATAAACCCTATAAAATCTGTTGCCAAGAAATCCATTTTTAAGAACAAGATGTTTTTATATTTACTATGTGATTGGTAATCATCATTATATGGATTTAAATACATATATTTAGACATAAAATATATAAATTTCATTTAAATCATTCATCTTAAGAATTTTTTTAATTAATTAGATTGGGAATAGATTATTCCTTACAAAATAGTTTTATGAAAAATGTCACTTTGTACCTCCAAATGATCTTTTATTTATCTATTTAAAATTTTTAATCAATAAATTTTTAATCAAAAATATTATAATAAATTATTAAAAATAAAATAAATAATAGTTAAACAATACATTTTCAATTATTAATAAAATATTATTTATGTTGAAAATTTTAAAAAATTCATTATAGGATTATCTTTAACTAATACCTTCAAAATCGTTATTCATTATATCATATTAGAATTATTCTCCCATGAATTTTTAAAATTTTAATTATATTAAAGTTTTACTAAAACATAATCTCCACTTACTATAATTTAGGCATGTGAATTACATTCTCCCCTTCTATAAAAATTTCTCCACAAAATTTTCATGGATATTACATTCTAAACAAATTATGGTGGTTATTCTTCATAACATCGTCTAGTTTTATAAAAACTCAAACATTTACTAGTTAAAATTCCTCTTGATCTAATTAAATGTCTTATTATGTAAAATGGTTATATAAAATTTTCACTTCCATGAGTTTATGGATATAAAAATACCAATAATAATTCTTATTATTGCTAATAAAGTCGTTGAACAGTGGTCACATGATTAGTATAAATATAGGTATTTAAAAAATACAATGTACTCAAAAAGGACGAGATGGCCCCATATAGTATTATTGAACTGAACAAAGCCCATTTTTCAGAGCTTGTAAAGGAG
The DNA here is from genome assembly GCA_963277665.1 of Viscum album. Classification (NCBI taxonomy): domain Eukaryota; kingdom Viridiplantae; phylum Streptophyta; class Magnoliopsida; order Santalales; family Viscaceae; genus Viscum; species Viscum album. The sequence goes on from OY728153.1 coordinate 1,241,853,122, forward strand.
GTGGTGTCACTGGGCTTCACTCTTGACCAAGACCAAGCCGAGCTTCAACACGTTAAGGTTGAACGGAATAACCTAAAGGATAAGTAGAAGTTCATATAGATTACCACTCGAGCAATGTTATTCGAGCCACCCTAAGAGTCTATCATCATCACACATCTTACCCTTTGGTGTTATGTAGTTATTATAAGAGTTTATGTAACAATACCTTAGTACTGTGATTGTTTTCATTATTTTTTTATATAATAATGAATATACATTCATTTTTTTATTGTTACTTTATAAATGATTTTTATAGCACAAATAGTATGTTTAGTTAATATTAAATTAAGAAATATATTTTAATGAATTAATGGATTTTTGAATTAAATATTATTTTAATAAAATACGATTATTAATTTTCTTTTTTTAAATATAAATTATCGTATAATTTTGATGAATACAGTTGTAATTTTTGTTAAGGTTTGAAAGATATTTTTTATAAAACCCTTTAATATTCTATAAATTTCGGTTTTTATTTTAAAAGTAAAAATTTACATATTTAGAAAATTATTTATATAAAAATGGATATTTTTTTTGGAATCAAGATGTTGAAATTATCCAATGATTAATTTTTTGTAATTTTCCGAGGGAGTCGAATTTTTGGGTAAAAATTAAATACTGTATAAATATATAATGTGATTTATGACATCATAATGACTGAATAGTTATGTAATAAAATAATACAAAAGATATTTTAGGAAAATATATGTTTTAACTTTTGAATAAATTGATTTTAGATTTTTTTGATTAAATTTATGGGGCGTTAGTGGACCCTCCAGGACTTATAAAACATTTTATCTTTTTAAATTGATCTCCTGAAGAGTGTGTCTCACCTCCACATAAGAAAGACTAGTATTTTAATATTTTCGTCCGTTGGCCATATAAAATAATGTTTTCCACTACAATTTTTCTAAAACCATTTGAAAACCCATGGGATTGTACGTGGTTTTGATCAGTTTAATGGGTAGTGTCAAAATCCTAAATAATAATGAATTCCCTATCTTTTCCTATATAAACCCACCCATGATACCACTTCCTCTTCACTCAACACCTCTGTATATTGACCAACATATGCTCCCCTCTCTTTATAATCCTCCCAATGTTCCCCAATCTCACAATAATCTTCTCTCGAGCCTCTCTCAAGCCTTTGGGCCACACTTCCAAGTAAAGGATTTCTTCCTTTCTCATTATTTCATTATGTTGTCATTCCCTTTTATTTTTAATGAGAAATGTTGGAGTATGATTTCCTACCTCCCCAATAATTCCCTCCTTATGTTTGAATTAAGAGATACCCATTTACCTCTCATAAATTCCTCTCATGTACACCCATTACCATGCCAAAATTCTATAAGGGATTTCTATAGCATCCCGTCTTTTTATAACATAACTTTTCATTCCATTACACAGAACTGAGGATCTTTAAGGTTTAGTGTCTTGGAAACAAGGAACATAAAACATGAAACAAAAAAAACATTATTCTTAAACACTTTAAAGGCTTATCCTCATGTTCACCCTAGGGTCATTACTGCATCTCATAACCTGGGGACATACATCAAAAGGAAGGGTGAGCAGAAGGCCCAGCAAGGGAAACAAGTGAAACATTTTACATATGAACTTGAGATACATCAATAAAGTCATGAAAAGAACTTTAATGCATGAAAATGAAATCATGAGGCATATCATAATAAAAATAAAACTTTTTCATAACTTGAAGATGTGGCTACATCATTTAACATAGACAATCATGAACATATCACCAAGGTCCCTCCCCAAGGTGTCATTTTAAAATTACCAAGGTTATTCACCAAGGTATCGTGAAAATTGTAATCTCTAGTGGTTACATCATTACCCAATGCATTGGAGCGCTATCAGGGCGCACCATTAAATTTGCCTTTATTATCATGTGAGCCACATATATCATCATCAAACATTTCATAAATAACCCATATAGCATAAAGGAAATGGGTTTCATTTCATAATCATAACTTTTTAAAAAACTGCTTTAAAGACATGATCTTTATATCACTTTAAAACCCACAAAAAATGAAGGTGGGTCTCATGTATGTAAATCCCAGAATTTAAAATAGAACATTTTGGTATATATGTGAATACCACTTTAGAAGAAAGATATTTGAGTATTCACTTAATAAAATAAAAGGACTTTAGAAAAAGAGATAGACATTTTGAGACAGAAATTCTGCAGCATAACGGCAATGTTCCGAGGTTTTAGAAGACATTAAAAGAGTGGTAAAATGGGTCAAACATTCATAAATGACCCATAAAATAGTACATGGACAGAATAAGAAGGATACATTATCATGTTAATGAGATTTCAAGGACATACCATTTGAAATGAAAAACATGGAAGGAAGAAAAAAAAGATTTATCTTATGAATGTTCGGCAGCCTAACGGCGTTACTTAAACCTCAACAAAAATGATTTGAAAAGATCAAATAGGATCTCTCATCATGTGAACATAAGAGTTCAGTATGATAGATATACAGATAATTCCCCAACATAACAAAAAGAAACTTGAAAGAATTGACATGAAAGTAGAACTTCAAAATGAGAAGGGTGAACAACCACTTAAAAATTCGGCAGCCTAACGGCGCCACTTGAAACATCAAAATACTGAATTGAAGAGATCAAATGGGGTCTCTCATCATATGAAAATAAGAGTCCAATATGATATATATAGTGATCATACCCCAATATAACAAAAAGGAACTTGAAATAATTGACATGAAAGTAGAACTTCAAAACGAGAAGGGTGAAGAACCACTTAAAAATTTGGCAGCCTAACGGCGCCACTTAAAACATCAAAATACTGAATTGAAGAGATAAAATGGGGTCTCTCATCATATGAAAATAAGAGTCCAGTATGATATATATAGAGATCATACCCCAATATAACAAAAAGGAACTTGAAATAATTGAATGGAAATAGAACTTGAAAACGGGGAAGGTGAAAGAATCCCATAAAAATTCGGCAGCCTAACGACGCCACTTAAACATTCTTAAAACGAATTGATGAGAGCAAGGGGGGGTATCTCATCATATGAAAATTAAATAGGCAGTAGGATGAATATAAAATAACATCCTCCAACATAAGAACATGGAGTATAAAAGAAAAGACATAAAAGAGATTACTTGAAAACAAAGAGAGGGGTCGGATCCCTTACCTTAAAATGTAACTCTTAAACCTCAAAGGTTGGGACCTTGAGGGCTTGGGGGCACCTTGGGAGGACTCCTTGGGAGGTAATGAGACCAGAAATTCGTTGGGAATGAGTGGGGAGTCGAATGGAAGAGAGGAGGGCTTGGTATTTATAGGGAAAGTGAGGGGACAAGGCATTAATGGCCAAGGGACACCTCACATGTGCTTTTCTCAAACCCATGTCCTCTCCCTTGTCATTTATCATGGAGTTAGGCCACATAGAGCCCCCAAAACAATAATTCATCACCCTTGGCCGTACAACCCTCAAAATATCTCATGACATCATCATGACACCGTTATGATGTCATTAAACATACCGAAACCCTAAAACTGTATTTTTACTATTCACTAAAAATTCAACTTTCTCAGAAAAATCCCAAAATTTCACATTAACCAAATATCAATGCTCTGATTTCAAAAATGAAATCCATTTTATAAAAATAATTTTCTAAATATTTTTAATTTAATTTTTAAATAAAAACACTATTCATCGAAAATTCATTTTTTTCAGAAAAAAACCCCAAAAATTACCATAACATAATATCGATGCTCTGAGTTCAAAAATAAAGTCATTTTTATGAAAAGAATTTTCTAATTATTTTTAATTAAATTTTTAATTAAAAAACACTATTCACCTGAAAAAACTAATACTTGAATAATAATTAATGAAACCGTTATTTAACTATTTTATTGAATCACATTACTTAATCAAGGTGCCTAGATTATTTTAAAACTTTCTTTAAGTGAGATTACTAATCCATTTGGTCATATTAGTAATCCTAATCATAAAATCACTATTCATATTTTACTATTCATCAAAAATCAATTTGATCTTATTAGACTCTAAATTTAGTACTGAACATAATTGCAGAAGACTATTTTTGGAAAATCATTACACATTTTTAATTATTTAGGGTTTACATAAACATATTTAAAATATCCTTTTTCTAAAATTCATCAAAAATATGCATACTATATTTATCCGGTCATTTCAAAATTCATAAACTTCATCATAAGAAGAAATCCCAATTTTTATTTAAAACAAGGATTACACAAGGTAGTTACGGTCTCGTTACATAACCCCTTATAATACCAGCGTAGGACCTAAGAGTAAGGTGTGCTAGGGTGATAGAAGCTTGGGGCAGCTCAGTCAACATTACCCGAGTAGTAATTTCTATCAGTTTGAACTTCTCACGAAGGCGATTTCGTTCCAGCTTCACATGATGAAGTTCGGCTTGGATTTGATCCAGAGCAAAGCCCAGTGGTGATACCTCCTTCCCAAGCTCTGTTAGATGGGCTTCGATCGGTCCAAGACTACTAGGTGAGGCCATCGAATCTTCTTTCTATAATAATTAACCAAGATTACTTATATTTAGAGACAATAATCAAAACATTTTGTTCACAGCGGTCATGTTGACCGATGGTTATATAATAGTCAAAACCCACTGATCTCATTTTAATTATAATCATGTTTATCAAATAAAACATTTTTGTTGAGTATAACAATAACACATAAAATTAGGAAACAAAATTTATTTAAAAATTTCGGGTCGTTACAATCTTCCCCCCTTAAGAAATTGCGTCCTCGCAATTTTAAAATTGGGTTTTGAAATTTCATTGAAAGTCCCACATCAGAAAAGGAGTCAGTAAAACTATTACTTTAAAATAAATAAAGGGAAGTACAATGGTCACCCGAGTTAACCCACACTAGGGTTCCATGTAGGAAAACATGGACATGGAGGAAAAAAACAAAGGGTCAAATTCTGAGGGAGAGTGATAGAGAACATGATTAGGAGAAAGTTAACCATGAGAAAATCCCAAACTTATGATGTGTGTAAACGGTCTTTGATTACCTAGTAGGAAACGTAAACCAACAACATTTTTGTTTTACGTTTCTTTTCATAATTTTGAGGATTTCATTTACTACATAGAACAAAAACATAAAAAAAATATACCTACCTTCAAGTAGAGTTTCATCCTTTAACAAGTCCCTACCAACACTAATCTTTCTTCCAAATGATGAGAATTCAAAAACACTTGGTCTCATAAAAGCACAAGAATCATCTTCTATAGAATCACATAATCTACAAAAGATTAACTATCTATTTCTTCTATCTTTAAACATTATCCCAAAAACAGAAAGGTTAAGGTAAAACAACTCTTCAAAAAGAAAGAATCCCATAGGAATGGAAACTACTTTTAAATCATCAAAGTTCCATGGTACTACCCAAAGTTCATCATAGATCATTCCATAAATAACGGTCCTTAAAATTCCTCAAAACAAACCAAACTAAGATTGAAACCCAAATACAATAAGGATTTGATAACATAGTCTTCCAAAACAACTTCATTGTTCATCTCTAGACAACATCAACCACTCCTAACATCTTATAAAAAAGTAGCTAACCTAAACATATTTTACCCAAGATAGGTTAGTCATTCCCATAAGTAACCTAAATTACTATAAGTTCACCTTAAATTCATCGATTCTTCAAAATATAAGTCAACCTTACTCCTCAATAAAAATACCGTAGTAATCTATTTACCTCGATCAAATATGGTTCCCAAAATAATGAACGTCTTCCAAAATAATAATCATATTTTAATCCCCTAATCATCCCTGTCATATTAATACGAAAATCATCGCATTTCCTATCACATTGGTTGTCGGAACATGTTCTTCCATTTCCCACCATTAACTAAGAAGAGAAATCATAATTAGGGGCTTAAGTACTTAGCTAATAATCATGAAAAGGAACTGAAAGCATATAAGGATAACTTGTATATGAAAGGTATACCCTAACTTGTGATCTCCTAGGTTCCCATCTAGGTTATGAATGATCATATATTCTTATGTGAACCTTTATTTTATTTTATCTTTGTTCCTTTAACAACGGTTCATACCAAGCTTATGAATTTACCAAAGCATATCCCCCGGGAGTGTCGTAACCAAGAGTGCAGCAAGGCCCATTGTCATGTACCAGTTCTCGTTCGAGTCTAGCTCAAAGTGGTGTTTGCGGGTTTTACCTCTATGTACATCTGTGCCAGATCCACCTCTACCTGCTCGTATCCAGACAGGGATGTATTTGCTTGGCAACCCCTTACTCAATACTCACCAAAATACCAGGAAGATTTCCAATATTAAACTTTTCTATAGGGTTCCTCCTAGATTTTTCATATCCTAATTTCCACAAATAACTAAACCATCCTTTGATACCAACTATAGCATCCCGTCTTTTTATAACATAACTTTTCATTCCATTACACGGAACTGAGGATCTTTAAGGTTTAGTGTCTTGGAAACAAGGAACATAAAACATGAAACAAAAAAAAAACATTCTTCATAAACACTTGAAAGGCTTCTCCTCATGTTCACCCTAGGCTCATTACTGCATCTCATAACCTGGGGACATACATCAAAAGGAAGGGTGAGCAGAAGGCCCAGCAAGGGAAACACGTGAAACATTTTACATATGAACTTGAGATACATCAATAAAGTCATGAAAAGAACTTTAATGCATGAAAATGAAATCATGAGGCATATCATAATAAAAATAAAACTTTTTCATAACTTGAAGATGTGGCTACATCATTTAACATAGACAATCATGAACATATCACCAAGGTCCATCCCCAAGGTGTCATTTTAAAATTACCAAGGTTATTCACCAAGGTATCGTGAAAATTGTAATCTCTAGTGGTTACATCATTAACCAATGCATTGGAGCGCTATCAGGGCGCACCCTTAAATTTGCCTTTATTATCATGTGAGCCACATATATCATCATCAAAAATTTCATTAATAACCCATATAGCATAAAGGAAATGGGTTTCATTTCATAATCATAACTTTTTAAAAACTGCTTTAAAGTCATGATCTTTATATCACTTTAAAACCCACAAAAAAGGAAGGTGGGTCTCATGTATGTAAATCCCAGAATTTAAAATAGAACATTTTGGTATATATGTGAATACCCCTTTAGAAGAAAGAGCTTTGAGTATTCACTTAATAAAATAAAAGGACTTTAGAAAAAGAGATAGACATTTTGAGACAGAAATTCTGCAGCATAACGGCAATGTTCCGAGGTTTTAGAAGACATTAAAAGAGAGGTAAAATGGGTCAAACATTCATAAATGACCCATAAAATAGTACATGGACAGAATAAGAAGGATACATGATCATGGTAATGAGATTTCAAGGACATACCATATGAAATGAAAAACATGGAAGGAAGAAAAAAAAAGATTTCTCTTATGAAAGTTCGGCAGCCTAACGGCGTTACTTAAACCTCAACAAAAATGATTTGAAAAGATCAAATAGGATCTCTCATCATGTGAACATAAGAGTTCCGTATGATAGATATAGAGATAATTCCCCAACATAACAAAAAGGAACTTGAAAGAATTGACATGAAAGTAGAACTTCAAAATGAGAAGGGTGAAGAACCACTGAAAAATTCGGCAGCCTAACGGCGCCACTTAAAACATCAAAATACTGAATTGAAGAGATCAAATGGGGTCTCTCATCATATGAAAATAAGAGTCCAGTATGATATATATAGATATCATACCCCAATATAACAAAAAGGAACTTGAAATAATTGACATGAAAGTAGAACTTCAAAACGAGAAGGGTGAAGAACCACTTAAAAATTCGGCAGCCTAACGGCGTCACTTAAAACATCAAAATACTGAATTGAAGAGATCAAATGGGGTCTATAATCATATGAAAATAAGAGTCCAGTATGATATATATAGAGATAATACCACAATATAACAAAAAGGAACTTGAAATAATTGAATGAAAATAGAACTTGAAAACGAGGAAGGTGAAAGAATCCCTTAAAAATTCGGCAGCCTAACGGCGCCACTTAAACATTCTTAAAACGAATTGATGAGAGCAAGGGGGGGTCTCTAATCATATGAACATGAAATATGAAGTAGGATGAATATAAAAGAACATCCTCCAACATAAGAACATGGAGTATAAAAGAAAAGACATAAAAGAGATTACTTGAAAAGAAAGAGAGGGGTCGGATCCCTTACCTTAAAATGTAACTCTTAAACCTCAAAGGTTGGGACCTTGAGGGCTTGGGGGCACCTTGGGAGGACTCCTTGGGAAGTAATGAGACCAGAAATTCGTTGGGAATGAGTGCGGAGTCGAATGGATGAGAGGAGGGCTTGGTATTTATAGGGAAAGTGAGGGGACAAGGCATTAATGGCCAAGGGACACCTCACATGTGCTTTTCTCAAACCCATGTGCTCTCCCTTGTCATTTATCATGAGTTAGGCCACATGGGGCCCCCAAAACAATAATTCATCACCCTTGGCCGGAAAACCCTCAAAATATCTCATGACATCATCATGACACCGTTATGATGTCATTAAACATACCGAAACCCTAAAACTGTATTTTTACTATTCACTGAAAATTCAACTTTCTCAGAAAAATCCCAAAATTTCACATTAACCAAATATCAATGCTCTGATTTCAAAAATGAAATCCATTTTATAAAAATAATTTTCTAAATATTTTTAATTTAATTTTTAAATTAAATCACTATTCATCGAAAATTCATTTTTTTCAGAAAAAACCCCAAAAATTACCATAACATATTATCGATGCTCTGAGTTCAAAAATAAATTCATTTTTATAAAAATAATTTTCTAATAATTTTTTATTAAATTTTTAATTAAAAAACACTATTCACCCGAAAAAACTAATACTTGAATAATAATTAATGAAACCGTTATTTAACTATTTTATTGAATCACATTACTTAATCAAGGTGCCTAGATTATTTTAAAACTTTCTTTAAGTGAGATTAATAATCCATTTTGTCATACTAGTAATCCTAATCATAAAATCACTATTCATAATTTACTATTCATCAAAAATCAAGTTGATCTTATTAGACTCTAAATTTAGTACTGAACATAATTGCAGAAGACTATTTTTCGAAAATCATTACACATTTTTAATTATTTAGGGTTTACATAAACATATTTAAAATATCCTTTTTCTAAAATTCATCAAAAATATGCATACTATATTTATCTGGTCATTTCAAAATTCATAAACTTAATCATAAGAAGAAATCCCAATTTTTATTTAAAACAAGGATTACACAAGGTAGTTACGGTCTCGTTACATAACCCCTTATAATACCAGCATAGGACCTAAGAGTAAGGTGTGCTAGGGTGATAGAAGCTTGGGGCGGCTCAGTCAACATTGCCCGAGTAGTAATTTCTATCAGTTTGAACTTCTCACAAAGGCGATTTCGTTCCAGCTTCACATGATGAAGTTCGGCTTGGATTTGATCCAGAGCAAAGCCCAGTGGTGCTACCTCCTTCCCAAGCTCTGTTAGATGGGCTTCGATCGGTCCAAGACTACTAGGTGAGGCCATCAAATCTTCTTTCTATAATAATTAACCAAGATTACTTATATTTAGAGACAATAATAAAAACATTTTGTTCACAGCGGTCATGTTGACCGATGGTTATATAATAGTCAAAACCCACTGATATCATTTTAATTATAATCATGTTTATCAAATAAAACATTTTTGTTGAGTATAACAATAACACATAAAATTAGGAAACAAAATTTATTTAAAAATTTCGGGTCGTTACAATTTCTCTCTCCTGATTTACATTCAAGAAATTCCTTGGTATTATGAATCTAAATTCCATTACTTATGTTGGTACATGTATCTATATGTCCCCATAACTCTCCATGTCATGTACATATGAAGAGATACCCCTTTCTATCTCATCAACAATTTTTATGAATTCTTATGACACATTGTAATGCTGTCGAAATGGCACTCTAATTTTTCAAGAAAATGTCATTGTGTAGAGAAAACCATGACCATTTCTCTATCAAGGGTATTAAACTTTATAAACATTTAAAAAATGATTATAGAGTTGTATTTATTAATTCATCATTAATTTATAATGGAATAAATGAATATGTTAAATTAATCCATGTTATATGATCCATGTGGCTCACTTAGGCATGAAATGAAATGATCAAGAATGGTGTGCCTTGATAGTGCTCCAATGAATTGGGTAAAGTTTAGTATCATGATACATCAAGTGCAATGAGGGTTACTCATGACAATTCATGTTTAATGAGGGTTTACTCATTCTCCATGTGCAGTGAGCCTTCGCTCATGCTAATATCATGTTAAAAGTAGTTTCCAAATTTCCATGTTATGATAATCATTCTATATCATGCCTTTATGTTCATTTATCTCTTATGATCCATTTATATGACTATTGAATAACATGTACTATATTATTTATCTTATGCCTTGTTTACTCCCTTACTAGGCATTGTATCTCACCCTTTTCTTGTTCATTTCCTTAGGTTATCCCATGAAATGTTAACTATGAAGAAATTTCTGTGGTCATGTAAAATTTGATTTCAATAAAGATGTGTATTTCATGTTTTAAGTTGTTATGTAATTTTTCTAATCCCCAAAGACACTAGACCACTCAATATTCTATGATTTATCAACTGAATATTTTATGTAATAAATTATTTTTATAGTGAAATAATGATTAGGGTTGTTATAGTTGTTATTAAAGGACATGTTTAGTTATTTTTGGGATTAGGATTAGAAAAACCTAGTGAAAGCCTGAGAAATAAGACTAGGAATAATAAAAGCAACCCTAAATTCTAGTGATTATTGAGTAAGTGGTTTATCAGGAAAATAAATACCTATATGGATATGATCAGGTAGAGGTGGCTCTAGCACATATGTATCTAGGGGTAAAACCTGAAAACACCAATTTAAGATAGACTCGAAAAACAACTGGTGCACGAAAACGGGCATTGTTACAATATTGGTTACAAAAATCCTGGGGGGATATGCTTTGGAATATTCATAAGCTTAGTATGAACAATTTTTAAGGGAATAAAAAAAGACCCCTAAGAATATATGTTTGGAAGTATATCATGGATAACATAAATAGGAGCCTATAAACTTATCTATTAAAGAAATAAAGGTAATTTATATGACATCAGTTTATTCCTTTGGATTAACCTTTATTTGTTACGCCTAACTTTCTATCCAATGGTTGGTAATAAGAGGACTCGGGCTAACAACTGAAGTGAAGATTAATGTGATGATGATTCTTATGAGATTCCAAATCTGATATGTGTGGGAATTGTGAACTTTGTAATCATACTCTCAGTTAACTCATGTTTTGAATAGAAACATGGGTCATGAGGATCGTTCAATCCCCCCTAATAAATAGGAAGTTACAATGAAGAGATTCATTGGAAAAATTCCTCCTACTTTTAATGGATCATTTGATCCCTCAATTGCGTACAATAGATCAAATCCCTTGAAAATATCTCCTCCTTCATTCAATGTTCCAAACAAGAAAAGGTTATTCTGGATGCTCATTATATGGAGGGTAAATCTGGTCAGTGGTGGAAATTGATAAAAAATACAAATCTCGAGGAGGAGATTGAGGGGTTGGAATAGAATGATTTCAGGAAAATGATTTTTGATAAATATTTTCCTCGCACCCTTCAAATTAAGATGGAAAGGGACTTCCATGAACTCATAAAAAAAGACTATGAATCCATCAGAGTGTATGAGAAAAAAAATCACAAGGAATTCACAATACACCTATGGCTTTGTCGTTACCCTTGAATGCAAGGTTGACTGCTTCTTTGGTGGGATAAAACCTAGCCTACAGAAATAACTACTGATCCGTGACTTCGAAAGCTATGAGGAAATTTTCTGATGTGCCTTCAAAGTCGAAATAGTGGACATCAAATTTACGGGGTATCATGGGGATAAGATGCTTAAGGTGGAATTTAATTCTGGTGGCCTAATGGATTAACCCAATGGTGTTACAAATATCTAGCACCCCACTTTCCAATGGTGTAGAAATAAGCACCCTTGAAATTGCCTGTTGGGGATGTGGAAATTCTTTAGGTGTGGAAGAGAAGAAAACCTATCCATTAACTACAGACAAGAAAAACCCATGGCTAATACAGAGGAGAGGAACACTCATTTCGACCCAAAATACATTTTTCATTGCTTTAACTACAATGAACTAGGTCACTTTGCAATCCAGTTCCCTAAGCCAAGGGTTATCAGAGGCAACTAACAACCTCCAAGGTACCAATGGAGAGATTTTTCCATCACTACCGCCAAAGTGAACCCTGAAAATGAAGTGGTGACAAGTATGCTAGTTATTCATTCAAGAATAGAGAACTTACTTTTTGATTCTGGTTATATGGATTATTTTATATCCTGAAAGTTTAGTAGAACAATCCTGACACCCCCACAAATCAAGGTAGTAAAGATGTTGATGAGAACAAAAAATGAGGAAATCATTTCACCCCATGAATATAACTCCTCCCCAGTCATAATTTGTGGATTTAACTTCCCAGTGAACCTCTTCGCACCCCCTCTAGTGTAATTTTATGCAATTATTGGCCTATATTGGATTTATATATATAGAGCCATCATATTTTTTGTGAGAGGGAAAACATTATCTATATAGAGAATCGACCACCAATTATGTACAAGTGCAGGGAGGAGGATGAATTTTGTTTAGCACCAACATCTCAAGAGTGGATATTATTACCCAATAAGTGTGCATTTCTAGATCATATGAATGAGTCTACAGAAGAAACTATCTTTGAAGACATTATTATTGTGAGGGAATTTGCTGATGTGTTTCTTGAGGACTTTCCTGCTCTTACTCCTAGAAGAGATGTTGAATTCTCAGTTGATCTTATACCTTGGGAATTTCTAATATCCAAGACTCCATATAGAGTGGCTGTTGTGAAGCTTGAGAATTTGAAGAAACAAGTATAGGAGAATCTAGAAAAAGGGCCCTTACGCCTAAGTGCTTCCCCATGGGGTGCACCAGTCTTCTTCATCAAGAAGAAGGATGGGTCAAGGCACCTTTGCATTTATTATTTTGAGCTCAACAAAATCACAACCATGAATAATTATCCACTCCCCCAAATTTAAAACTTATTCGATCAGCTGTGAGAAGAACCATACTTCTTCAACGTTGATTTGTGGTGGAGATATTACCAAGTAATGGTGAAGATGGAGGATATCCCTAAGAATACTTTTTGTACAAAATACAGGCACTATGAATTCAAAGTAATGCCTTTAGGACTCACTAATGCTCTAGAAATATTCATGGTCTTAATGAATATAGATTTAGAGATTACCTAGACAAATTTTTGGTAGTATTTATTGATGATATTATTATATAATCTAAAAAAAGAGGAGGATGAGGTGCATCTAGGAACTGTACTAGAGACCTTGTTAAAGGAGAAGCACGATGAAAAGTACAATAAGTGTGAGTTCTGGTTGAAGGAGGTCTCATTCTTGGGTCATATAATCACAGGCAATGCAATATCTCTAGATCCCTGTAACTAATATGCAATTGGGGTATGGACAAGGCCAATATCTGCAAAAAATATCTATAGCTTCCTGGGGTTAGCTTTATATTATCACTGATTTGTGAGAAATTTCTCAATATTTTTGAAACCCTCTTATCATGATAACATAGAAGGGAGTCAAGTTCTATTGGATTGATGAATGAAAAGGTAAATTCAAGGAGTTGAAAATGAGGTTATCACTATGTCTGTTCTCACACTACCCACATTTGGAAAACATTTTGTGGTATTTATTGAATCTTTGAATAAGGTAATGGGTTGTGTGTTGGTGAAAAATGAAAAATTTATTGCCTATGTTTCCAAGAAATTCAATTTTCATGAGAAAAACTATCCAACACATGATCTGGAGTTGGCTGTAGTAATGTTCACTTTAAAAATTTGGAGAAATTACATCTTAGGGGAGACATGATAAATATAAATGGATCAAAACAATGCTATGTATACATTCACATAGAAAGTGTTGGACATGTTCCAACAAATATGGTTAGAGCTGATCAAGGAAAATAACTGTTCAATACATTACCACCCTAGGAAAGTGAACAAGGTGGAATATGCTCTAAGTAGAAAGGACCCATCAATTCTATCATTGATGATAATTTGAAAGGTTAAAATCTTCTTAGATTTGATGAAGATGGACATTGGAATCATAAAGAAGGAAACATCATCAATCCATTCACAAACTATTTCCCAACCATCTCTTTTGGAAAGGTTAAAGGATGATCAAAAGGATGATGTGGGAATTTGGAATAAAGTGGAAACTATCAGAAAAGGGAAATCCTCAGAGTTCAATGTTAATGAGGAAGGAATTGTGTGATTTGTATTAAGACTATGCGTTCCATCAAATCTAGAGTTAAAGAATGAAATTTTGGATAACACACGTAGCTCAAATTTCTCCACTCACCTAGGAAAAAAATAAGTATTGAGATCACCAAGAGAATTAATGATGGGATATCATTAATAATGAGATCACTGAGTATACATAAAAGTTTTTGGTATGTCAGCAAGTGAAGGCTGAGAGGCATAAGTCAAAGGGGATGATGTAACTATTGCCCATAACATCATGGAAATGGGAGAAAATCACTATGGACTTTGTCACCAAACATCCGAAGACATACAAAAGAAATAGTGCAATCTGGTTTGTTGTGGATCATCTTACAAAAACTTCACACTTTATTTAAATTCAATAGGATTTCTCATTGGATCAACTGGCATGAATATACATGAGAGATGTGGTAAGGCTTCATGGAGTGCCACTATCTATTGTATCTGATCAAGATCCAAGATTCACCTCTATGTTCTGGTAGAGTCATTAACATGCTCTGAATACTGAGATGAACATCAGTGCAAATTATCATCCTCAAAATAATGGCCAATATTAGGGGACTATCCAAACACTTGAGGACATGTTCAGAGAACGCTCATTGGACTTAAAAGGAGGAAGGGATCAACATCTTCCTCTGGTTGAGTTCTGTTGCAAAAATAGTTTCCACTAAAGCATCCAAATGGATCATTAAGAATCCATTTATGGGAAGAGGTGAAAAACACCAACATGTTGGGATGAAGTTGGGGAAAAACTCCAAGATCCAAAAATAGTCAATGAAATGATGGAAAAGGTTAAGACCATCCAGCAGCACATTACAACTGCTCAAAGTTGACAAAAGATCTACGCAAATAATCATCAACGATACCAATATATTGATGTCAGAGACATGGTATTCCTCTTCATATCACTATGGAAGAGATTTATGAGATTTGGGAAGAAGGGAAACGTAGTCCAAGGTACATCATCCCATTGGAGTTCCTTGATCGCATTGGAACAGTGGCATATCGACTAGAACTCCCACGGAACCTATCTCAAGTACAAGATGTATTCCATGAATCACACATGAGGAAGTACATACCTACCACATCACTTGTACTCAATCAATCGGTGGTACCATTAAAGAATGTCCTCTTCTATAAAGAGAAGCTGGTGATGATCTTAGATCATGGGGAAAATGTTTTTTGAAATAAGACAATGCCCCTTGTGAATGTGTTGTAGAGAAACCACATGATTGAAGAAGAAAAATGGAAATTGTAGTAAGTGATGAAGCAGAGTTACCTACATCCTTTTTAGTGTGGAAAAAGGAAATTTTGTAGGTGAAATTTATCAAGGAGTAAATATTTTAATGACCCAAACCTTTATTAATGAAAATTTCTCTTGATCTAATTAAGTTTATTATTATGAAAAATGGTTATATAAAATATGAACTTCCTTGGTTTTATGGATTTCATAATACCATTATCAATTCTTATGGGTTCTAATATAGTCCTTGAACAATGATCAGATGATTAGTATAAATATAGGGATTTTAAAAATCCTATTTACTCATACAAAGGATGCAATGGCCTAATCTTTTTGAATAGCTTCGTACAAATCCAATTTTTCAGAGCACGGAAAGGAGGTGGATCACTGGGCTTCACTCTTGACCATGCTCAAGATGAACTTCAATATGTTATGCTTGAATGGAACTATCAATTGGAGAAGTGGAAGTTGATAGAGATTACCACCTGAGAAATGTTATCCTACACACCCCAAGAGTATGTCACCATCAAAAACCATACCCTTCGGTCTTATGAGGGTGTTATAAGGGATTATGTATCAAGACCTTAGCACCATGATGAAGTGCATTATTTTTGTATATAATAAATAATATACATTCATTTTATTATTGTTACTTTGTAAATGGGTTTTAATGTATATATATTATTCTTAGTTAATATTTAATTAAGAATAATATTTTGATGAATTAATGGATTTTTGAGTTAAATAATATTTTTTAAAAAATTATTAATAAATTAATTTTTATTAAATATAAATTATCGTATAATTATTATTAATAGAACTGAAATTTTTATTAATGTTTGAAAGCTATTGTTTCCAAAACCCCTGAATTTTTGATAAATGTCAGTTTTTATTTTAAAATTAGAAAATTAAAATATTTAGAAAGTAATTTAGAATAAATGAATATTAATTTTGGAATCAGGATGTCTAAATTATCCAATGGTGAATGTTTCATAATTTTTTGAGACAGTCGAATTTTTGGGTAAAAATTAAATACCATTTAAATTTAAAATTTGTTTTATGACATCATAATGACCCAATAGTGATGTAATAAAATACTATAAATGAGGTGTTAGAACAATATATTTTTTATCTTTAAAATAATTTTATTTTATATTTGTTTGATAAAATTTATAGGGCATTAGTAGACCCTCCAGGACTTATAAAACATTTCAAAATTTTAAATTGATTTCCTTAAGAGTGTAACTCACCTTTACCTAATGAAGCCTAATATTTTAATAAGTTATACCATTGGCCATATAAAATAATTTTTTGCACTCCCCTTCGGAAAAAATGGGAAAAACATGGGATGGTTTGTGGTTTTGATTAGTTTAATGTGTAGTTTCCAAAACCTAAATAATAAATAATTCCCTCTCTTTTCCTATATAAACCCACCCAAGCTCCCACTTCCTCTTCAATAACAACCTTTGGAGCTTGAACAACCTATGAAACCATATCTTTAGAATCCTCCCAATGTACCCCATGCACCCAAAAATAATCTCTCAAGCCTCTCCCAAGCCTTTGGGATCACACTTTCAAGTGAGGGATTTCTTCCATTATCATTTTTTCATTATGTTGTTATGCAATTTTATTATCAATTTCAAATGTGGGGGTATGATTTTTCACCACTAATACCAACCTTATTCTTTTATGATGATGAAATACCCCTTTATCTCTCATTAATGCCTCCCATTTACACTCATTACTATGCCAAAATTCAGTAAGGGATTTCTCGCTCCTCATTTACATTCAACCAATTCATTTGTATTATGATTCTAAATTCCATTAAATATGTTGGGTATGTATCTATATAACCCCCTTAATTTCAATTTCATGCACATATTATGAGACACCCCTTTCTCTCTCATCAACCACTTTTATGAATTCTTATGACATGCCATTATGCTGCCGAAATTGCAATGTGATTTCCAATACAAATTCATTGTGTAGTGAATACCATGACAATATATCTATCAAGAGTATTCACCATTATGAGTTTTTACTTATTTATTATAGTGTTTTATGTATTAATTCCACATTCCTTTATCGTGGAATAAATTATTATGATTAATAAATCCATGTTACATGATCCATGTGGCTCACTTATGCATGAAATGAAATGATTAAGAAGGGTTCACCATGATAGAGCTCCAATGCATTGGGTAAAGATTAGTATCATGAAATGTCAAGGGAAATGAGGGTTTACTTCTAATACATGTAAAATGAGCCTTATCTCATGCTAATATCATGTTAAATTTTGTTTCCACATTTCTATGTATTGATAATCATGTTATATCATGATTTTATGTTCATGTTTCTCAAATCCTCTATTGATATGCCTATTTCCTAACATGTACTATATTCTTCATGTTATGCCTTGTTTACTCCCTTACTGGGATTTATAGCTCACCATTTTCCTATGCATGTCCTCATGTTATCCCATGAAATGATAAGTACAAAAGAATGTGTGTGGCCATGTAAAAGATGTTTTCAATAAAGATGTGTATTTTATGTTTTAAGCTATTATGTAATCTTAATAAGCCCCAAAGACACTAGAACTATCGATATTATATGTTCTATAAAGTAAATATTTTATGTAATAAATTATTTTTATGTGTGAATGAAATAGAAGTGATGTTATATTTTACCATTTTTATTGGTCCATTTTATGATTTCTATAAAGATCCTTTATCTGTCGAGTAATGGGATTCCTCAATAATTTCTCCCCAGTGTCAATAATTTGAATGGGCTCTTCAGTGTATGATAAATCCGGTTCCATTTTTATTTTTTCAGAGGTGTGCACATGTTTCATGTCTAGAATACACCTCATTAATAGTGATATATATAAAACTTCATGTACTCAAAAGCATCTTTGTTAAATTTCAAAATTGTAATCCTTAGCGCCAATTATTTCCTAAATCTCAAAAATTTTGATGTACCTGGGGTTCAGTTTATATTTCTTACCAAACTCTATAACACCTTTTAATGGAGATACCTTTAAGAAAACATGATCTAACTTTTGAAATTCCAATTATTTCCTTTGCTTATCAGCATAATTTTTTCTCTAATTTGAGATACTTTAGTATGGGTTTTAATACTATTCAAAATTTTCATTTTCTCCTCAGCACATTCCGGGCCTTAAAGTTTCATTTCCCCAAATTCACCTCAATATGTTTGATGAATACATCTCATGCCATATAGTGCATTATTTTTATCTATTGGAAAACACAAATGGAATCTGTTGTTATAGTAAAACTATATCAATGGTAAATACTTATCCCAAATACCATTAAAGTCAAGTAATCATGGACTCAAAATTTAATCCATCTAATGAATCGTCCTTTCATTATATCTATTAGTTTGAGGATGGTTGGTGGTGCTGAAATGAGGCTTTGTACTAGGAGCCTTCTAAAGACCATTCCAAAATTCAACGTAAATGAATGATCATGATCAAAAAATTGAAATATGTGCACCATTAATTCTTAAAACATCATTAAAATAGAGAAGTGTAAGGTTATTTAGAGGTAAATATTCCCCAATAGAAATGAAATATATATATTTGGTTAGGAAATCAATAATAAACTATATTTAATCATTCTTTAAAGGACTCTTTGTAATATTTTAACAAAGTCCATAACAATTTCATAGTATTTCTGTATAGTAATAGATAAAGGTTTCCTGAATCTCGAGGGATTCTATCTCTCAACCTTCACACATTGAATAACCAAGCACTAGGATACATAATCATCAATTTCCCACGTCATGTTGTCCTAAATTTTTTCCGACAAATCCCTATACATATTAGTGATTCCAGGGTGTATAGGGAAAATAAAGCTATTATAATTATCCTATAATTCTGTTTTTATCAGAGGTATATCTAAAAATACATAGTCTTTTCCCATGATTCATAACTCCATACTCCTAAACAAGTTCTTCGAAATTCTCATCATTCACAACTTTAATTTTCTTTGAAAAATTATCATTACCAATTTATGAATTTTTAATCTTTTAAAATTAATATGGGTTAAAAATAATTTTAAAAGGAGTGATGTATCCCATTATTTAATAATTAATATATTTGTATTTACCATACCCATGAATATAGGATCCTTGTCAATCCTTATTTTTGTTATATCATTATAATCTATACTGTTCAATGAATCTGCTCCCATATATACCATTACTGGGTGGTTTTCTATTGAGAAATCTTAATCATTGATTAATTCATGCCATAATCCTTGAAAATATGTATTTTGGGATCTTATGGTCTATGTATATCTGTAACAACCCTGGTATTTATTGAAAAATTTGGTTTTATATTTATTAGTATTATTGATTTAAATAGTAATTCATAAAACAAATAATCTATTATAGGGTTATTTGTTTTTAAACATTCATTTATCAATTATATAATTTTATTTTGGCAAACCTAATTTTATTATTGAATTCATAATGTTGAAATTATATTTTTATGAATTTTTGATAATTTTTTAAGCAAGTTTATTTTTTGGTGAAAAT
The DNA here is from genome assembly GCA_963277665.1 of Viscum album. Classification (NCBI taxonomy): domain Eukaryota; kingdom Viridiplantae; phylum Streptophyta; class Magnoliopsida; order Santalales; family Viscaceae; genus Viscum; species Viscum album. Next base: position 1,241,873,444 of record OY728153.1, read on the forward strand.
TAAAAAATATTATTTTGTATAGAATACGATATTTTTTTATGACATCATGAATACATAATTGTGATATAAAATTTAATTAATTTATTTAATAACTAAATTAATATTTTATAAGAGTAATATTGTAAAAAAATAATTCATAACTTGTATGTTATTATTTATTTCATGGTATGTATAAAAATTATTATCAGTGCCAATGCTGTTCTTGAGCAACATGCAGTGTGGTGTTTTTTCTGGTATTAATTCATGGCTAGCAGGTATTTGGCGGCCATATATCTCCCCTAGTGATGTCCTACTAATCTAGCAGATTTGGAAAAATAGTATGCCTATCCAATGTGTGTTGCAGCGCACTGGAATCAACCTTTCCTCAGTATGTCATTTCTGTATCAACCGTGATGAATCCCTCCGACATCTGTTTCTTCATTATACTTTTTATGTGTGCTTATGGGATTATGTAAAGTCAATTTTCAATTTCTGTATTGATTTATGTTCTTTCGAATTGGTTTTATGTTTGACCTTGAAGAATGATTTTATTGATCAAATGAAATACCTGTTTACTACTATTGTTATTTTGGTTTTTTCATACATCTGCATAGCTCGGAATTCTTTTATTTTTAACAATGTACAACCCACCTTCTAGGATGGTGTTCTACATATTCACCGAAGCATTACATTATCTTCCAGGAATCAGACTTGATCCATGAACAATGACATATCTGACTTTGTTATCCTGAGATACCTTGGTTTCAGTGGTTGGTAAAGAAGACCTAGAATGATTAAATATATTAGGTGGATTCCACCTATTTTAGACTAGTTGAAAGTGAATGTTGATGGGGAAGCCTCCGGTGCACCAGGCCCTACGGGGTGTGGTGGGGTTTTCAGAACTCGGCATGGATTTTTGAAAGGATGCTTCCTCCATTATATTGGTAATGCTCATGCGATTGAAGCTAAACTGTGGGAAATGATCAAAGCTATCTGGTATGTGGTATGTTATGGTTGGCATAGAGTACGGTTAGAGTCGGATTCATCTCTTGCTTTGCAGATTTTGAAATATAGATCTTGAAATGTTCCATAGAGGATGATGCCTGCCTAGATCTCTTATCTTCAACTTGATGAAAGCTTGTGTCTTGATGTCTCCCACACATATCGAGAAGCTAACCAGGTTGCTGATGTTCTATCTAAAAGGGCCATTATGGAGTTCAGTTCTAGTTGAACTTTTTTCCTTCCCTTCTATTGTGAATATTTGGTTTCCAATGATAGAAATGGTGCTTTTTTACACAAGGATTTTCAAGGCCTCTTGATCTTGAGTTCTATTGTACTATTTACTATTTTTCTTAATAAATTTGTTGAGAGCAGGTTTCTTCATGTCTCCTGAATCTTTTGGCTTATCTAATGTCTCATGAAAACTTCAGTATCACATATATGATGGAGTTTTGTTTTGTTTATGGAATATGAATCCTAAAATCTCTCATATTAGCCTTTATTTCTTAAATAACGATATCGCTGTCCTTGGTGCATTAATTCACCACCTTTGTAGACAATGATTTTCTACTTCCCTTTTACTACAATCATAGAAAAATTAATTTCAAATGTAATTGTATGAAATGAACAAAAAATATTTATTTTATCATTAATGTATTACTATTTCAATCTAAAAAGGATGGGTGTAAATAAAGTGACCTTGGAAACCATGAAAAGAACGCACCTGAAACAACGAAATAACAAAGTATTATTAATTAACTGGTGGAAAATGTTATAAGAAGAAAATGTAAAGTATTATAAACAATTTTTTTCATTATTTAATATATTAAAAATATAATTTAAACTATTATACATGATGTTTTAACACATTTTATGGAATTAGTACCAGAGGTAAGGGAATTTATTTTTTAAATCCAATTAAATGTATCTTTTTGAAAATTCAAAAAGACTGTTCTTTTTTTGGCATGAGCATTTTCTACTGATTACATGATGATATATTACTATGATATTTCATTTATATGTTTTCATATATATTTTTAAGGAATATTATTTTATTTTTATGTGCATGATTTTTATATTTTAAATGTAAATGTTTTAAGAAAAATGTATATTTTGATGATCTGAATGTGTTTATCTCAAGGGATGAAATGAGTTATCTAGTAATTTATTCATTATATGTTACTTGGAAGTAGTTTATTTCAGGTTTATCCCATTATACCTTAATATATTATGGGTTGATCACCATTATAGCTCAAGATGTGTTTATTTGATCCCATTATAGCTCAAGATATCACGGGTGAGCCCCATTATAGCTCTATGATGCATTGAGTATTCCAAATATGGATGTTGACAGAATTGTTATTACATGTGTAAGGGTAAATTTATAAGTGATATGTTAAATATGAACCAAGGAAACTATATGATATTTCTATTCATTCTTATGAGTTTTTAAGAAAACGGTTTACTATGGGTTTTCATGTTTTCAAGGGACTAACTATTTTTCCTAATTTATGTCCCTTACTAAGATTTTTGTACTCATCCCATGTCTTGAAATTTTTTCATAGGTTATAAGGATGTATGAGAGAAATTATTATTTCAAGTTAAATGTTATGAATTTTTTCAAAGAATACATGTTTTATTTTTTATATGTTTTATATTATGAAAAAATGGATATTATATTAGTAGTATCCTCTTTGTATGAATGTAGTTTTATATGTATGAATTATGTCCTAATATTCTAAAATTGTAAACCCAAAAATATAATCAATGTAAAAGAAAGTATGTTTTTGACCAAAATGCATGATTTTGTAATGTTTTATGGTTGGGTCCTTATAGTTGGTATGAAAGGATGGTTTAGATAACTTTAGTGGTTATGATTGTGTTAATAGAATTACATAAATTATTTTTACTCTATGATTATTTTGAAATGAAATTGAATTTAAAGTTTAACATGTTTCTTTGTCTTATATATGTCTGGTCAGAATGGTTTTCCACTGAAGAAATAGGGACAATACAGTAGAAAGTCACTGACAGAATGATTTCCTTATGAATATGCAACCTAAAATAGTGGGAATCAAAACCTGACAATTTTCTGATAGTAATGGATCAGTTGAATTAGGTGATAAATAATGGTGGTATCCATGATAGAGATTAACTTGATCTACCATGAAGAAACATGTCTTATGTAAAGAATTTAATGAGGAAACATTCTCCAACATTAGGTGGAACCACATATCCAGTGATATCTGAAGGATAGACCAATGCTCTAGAAAATATATTTCATTTCATGGGATGTTCAGAACACTAAAATTAATACTTTCAATTTATCATTGTTAAGGTGAAGTTGATCAATGCTGGACTCTGGTTAAGAATACAAGAGAAATGGATGATCATAATAATATGGAATGGGATGATTTTGAGAGTCTTTCTAGAAAAATATTTTCCTAAAAATGTTCGACTAAGAATGGGAAGAAATTCTTAGAACATAAGCATAAATTTGGTTATTCTCTCTCAGCATATAAATCCAATTTTATAGATTTTTTTAGGTATGTACTCAATTTTACCCCGGACATTGATAGTAAAATTAATCAATTTTACTATGTTTTGAAAGCATTATTTCAAAGAGATTTGGCTTCATGAGAGTTTAAAAGCTACGAGAAACTTGGATGTTATACTAAAAAAGATGATATAAAGTTAGCTAAAATATATGTGCCCTGTGATTACCAGAACAACAAGCGGTTAGGTTGGTAGAAATAGGGGAATAATTAATCAAAGAAATATGGTGGTAAGAAAATCAATTTCCCATCTTTTTAATAGCATGGTAAAAATATTCCTGGATAATGTATTTTAAATTCAAGGAAATGATACCGATGTGGAATGTTTGGGCACATCTCTCCTGAGAGCAAGAGAAATGATATGAAAATTAATGAAAATCTAATACAGATATGATTTAACTATAAGTAATTGGATTAGTTTGCGAAAGTGTGTCTGAAGCTAGTCACTCAGACATGAAATCAACAATATTGGAATCATAAGGGTGTAAAAAAATATTTTTCAACCACTTTAGTAGATGTTGTGATGTCAAACAAAGTGGTATTTTAATATAATTAAAAAAATGTGTTTTTGATTCAGGGTCTACACGTTCCTTCATTTTTGAGAAATTTTTTACTAATTTAGAAATTACACCCCATGAAATGATGCCAGAAATCATAGAAAAAACACATGGTAAAATATTGAGTTAAAAAGAAATTATAAGAATGTACATTTTTTTGTGTGGAAATAGTTTACCTAAAAACCGTGATATATTACCTATAGTAGAGCATGATGTTATTCTATGTATGGAATGGATTTATTTTTATCATGATATGATATATTGAAGGGAAAAATAATTTTTTTTAGAAAGAGATTCCGTTTGTGTGAAAGGATGAACCCATACCAATGATAACATATTATGAAGCTAAAATACTATTAAAAGATGTAAATGAATGTTAAGTTTCACACATTGTGGAAAACAAGGTAACAATTCAGATTTATGATGTTCCAATGGTAATTGAGTATCTTTATTTATTTTCTTATGATTTTAGTAGGGTTAATACTAATCAATAGGTTGAGGTTACTATTTAACTAGTTCATGATGCTAAGCCAATTTCTAAACACCCTTATCAAGTGGCTCAAATAAATATTTTAGAGTTAAAAAATAGCTATAAAAATTATTTGACAAAGGCTTTATCCATCCTTGCACTTCACCATGGGGTTCTCATATCTTATTTCTAAAAAATAAAGATAGTTTAATGCGACTATGCATTGATTATAGATCCTTCAATACCATCATTGCTAAGAACAAATATCAATTTCCTCGTATCAATGATTGTTTTGATCAGCTCTTGGGATAATTGTACTTTTTGAAGGTTGATCTAAGATTAGGGTACCATCAGTTGAAAGTAAAAGAAGCAGACATTCCAAAGACTGTATTCTATACTAGATATGAGCATTATGAATTTGTTGTTAAACCGTTTGGGTCATCTATTTCACCTACTGTATTAATTGATTTTTTGAATAGAATATTTCATGATGTTTTATATAAGTTTGTGGCTATGATTATGGATGAAATTATTGTATATTATAATAGAAAATATGACCCTAAAAGGAATTTAATTATTGTTTTCTGAACCTTAAATGATAATAAACTATATGAAAAATTCAATATGTTTTAATTTCTGTTATAGAAAATTTATTTACTCATTCACAATATTTAAAAAAATGGAATAACTATTGATCCTACTAAAATGAGAGTTCGTATAGAATGGCCAAGACCCAAAAATAAAACTAAGATTCTTAGTTTCCTTGGATTGGTTGGATATTACCAAAGATTTCTTGAAAACATTGCACGGTTGTCTATCACACTATCTAAGTTAACTAAAAAAGGAGTAAATTTCATCAAGATAAAAGAATGTGATGATTTTTTTTCAAGAATTGAAATTAAGATGGGTGAAAGATCCAATTCTAACCTTAAGTTCTAGAAGTGGTAAATTTTTCAGTTATAGTGATGCTTCATTAATGGGACTTGATTGTTTTATGATTCAGAATAATCAGGTAATTACTTACTCTTCACATTAGTAGAAGGCTCATAAGTTAAATTACTCTACACCTGATTTGGAAATAGTTGCTGTTGTTTTTTTCATTAAAAAATTATAGGCACCATTTGTATGGTGTAAAATTTTAAATATATAATTTCCATAAAAGTATTACATATACATTTATTTAGAAGGAATTGAACATGAGAAAGAGAAGATAGTTGGAACTAATCAAAGATTATGATGGCATGATCCATTACCATCCTGGAAAAGAAAATATAGTTTCTAATGATTTTAGTTGGAAAAATAATTATACATTAACTGTGATTCATTTGGAACAAGAATGTTTGGTTAATGGGTTGATAAATTTTTTCTTGGAAGTTGTTGGTGTAGGAAATAACTATGTTTTTTAGGTGTCAGTGAAATCATCTTTATCTGACAGATTTAAGAAATCATAGAAGGAAGACCATGAGGTGCAGAAAATGGTAACTGGTTATTAAAGGTTTGTTGATTAAATTAAACATTGACAATGATTGTGTTTTGAGGGTTGTGAAGATATTATGCATTCCTTGTGATTCAATATTGATGAAAGAGTTGTTATGTGAATATCATATTTCTCTATTTTTAGTTCATACTGGCAGCACTAATATGTATAAGGATCTTTGAGAGTATTATTGGAAGGATGGAATAAAAATGGATATTTCATATTTTACAATGAAATGTTTTTCATGTCAACAAGTTAAAGAAATGCGGTAGTTACCAAAGGGGATGCTTCAGCCATTACAAATGCCAGAATGAAAATGGTAAAATATATCCATTTAATTTGTGGTAAGACAACCAAAGAAATCTAGATGTTACAATGAAATTTGGGTTATTTTTGACCATTTGACTAAATCTTATCATTTATTTTCATAATATAGATATTCTTCCATAAGATGAACTTTCTCTACTGCACCTCAAATAGATTTTCAGGTTACATGGATCACCTCCCTCTATTGTATCAGATTGTGATCCCAGGTTTACATATCAATTTTGGAAAGGCATTGAAAAATCATTGGGGACTGAAATAAATTTCAGTAGAAATTTTCAACCTTAATTAGGTCGGCAATCAAAATGAAAAATTCATACATTAGAGGACATGCGATGAAGATGTTCGATGGATTATCAGGGAAGTTGGGATTGCCAACTTTCTTTAGTCGAGTTTTCTTATAATAAATGTTTTCATTTCAATATACAGATGGAACCTTTTGAGGTATTATATGGAAAGTTGTGCCAAACTCTAGAATTTTGGGATTAAGTTAGGGAACATAATTTCATGGAATTAGAATTGTTAGAGTAATTTTTAAAAAATGTTCAGTTGATTCATTGGCATATGAGGACAATTTAGAGTAAGGAAAAATGTTATGCATATAATTGGAGGAAAGAAATTTCTTTTGAGGTAGGTGATTATGGTTTACTTAAAATATCTCATCAGAAAAGTTTCACACATTTTGGTAATAATGTAATTTTAAGTCAATTATTTATTTGAACTTTTAAAATCTTAGTGAAATTTTGACCACTTTCCAATCAAGTAGATTTGCCTCCGAGTTTATCTCAGGTACAAAATGTTTTTCATGTTTCAATGTTAAATAGTATGTGCCAGATCCATCTCATGTTTTGAAACAAGAAGTAGATAAATTGGAATAGTACCTTTCTTATTAATAGAAACCAATTTAGATTCATGATCGCAGAGAGAATGTTTTGTGAAACAAGCTAATTCACCAAGTTTAGATTTTTTGGAGAGACCACAATGTAGAAGAAGCAATATGGGAATAAGAATATGATATGAGGGAAAGTATCCTCATTTTTTTAATAAGTTAATATAAATTTCAAAGACGCAATTTCAAAGGGGGGGGGGGGTAATGTAACAACCCATGTATTTATTGAAAAATTTCTCTTATATTTACTGGTATTTATGATTTAAATAGTAATTATAATAACAAATAATTTTTTATATGGTTATTTATTTTAAAATATTATGTTTTAAATTATAGATTTTTTTTGAAAAAAATATTTTCATTTTTGAATTCCGCATATTGAAATTATCTTTGTATTAATTTTTTATAATTTTATGAAAATGTTTAGTTTTTGGTGAAAACTAAAAAATATGGTTTCGTATAAAATATGATATTTCTATGATAACATAACGACATAATTATGATATAAAATTTATTAAATTTATTTAATAACTAAATTATGATTTTATAAGAGTAATATTGTATAGAAATAATTCTGAACATTTATGTTATAATTTATTTCATGATATGTATAAAAATTATTGTCAGTGTCGGCATACTACCTACACAGCATTGATAATGTAAAATTTGGTTACTTATAAATAATAATTTTCAGGATAAAAATAATTTTCCTGACTTTTTTATTACATTTTATGTATTATTGATGTTTTTGGATATTAATTTTTATTCTTATTATTATATAACAATAATTTTGTACAAGTTCATGTGCAATTCTTGGGCAGTGCAAGAAAAGACAAAAATAACAAATTTAAGATGTTATTTTGACATGTATATGAGTAAATATAAATAATGAATACATTTAGAATTTTATTTGGAACATAGTTTACTTTTATTTATGATAGTAATTTAGATTTAATTTTTAAATATGAATCTATTTACATTAATGCTTGTGCAATGCTGATGCAGTTCCTATGCAAGGATTAAAATAAATAAATAAAATGTTTTATTAAAAATATAAGAATTATCAATTGAAATAATTTTTTGCTAAAGAATTTAAAATAATAAAACAACGACAATTATGATTTTTTATTCTAATTGGGGAAATTATGGATGTAACTCCCTGACCGTAGTTACCCAGAGTCAGTGCATTATTATATAACATTAGCATGATACAAGGAATCATGTCCTGAAATACCAATCCATTTATTATCCTTGGAATTACTAGATACATACATAAGTTTTAGATTACATCTTGAAATAAAAAACAACATTGTGCCTCCTTTTAACACAATAATCTCTCTTAGGCTATCCTGACAGTTCATTCATAATATAGTTCTTTGCATCCTGGGAAAAATAAAACATAGAAAGGGGTGAGCTCAAGTGCTCAGTAAAGAAAAAAATATAGTGGGAACATTTATAAATAAGCATAAAAATTTAAGGCAATGTATAAGAATAAAAATAGGATTTTAAACATAAATTTCAGCATAATTTGGAAAATATAAATCAAAAAATTCAATTTACTTATTCACATGGTTATTCTACTAGTCGAATAATCAAATTCCACATCAATAGGAAATTTCATAATGATGGAATGCATAATTCCGGACATCATAACCACATAGTCAAGGCCTCATTCCAAGACTAAAAATAAGATTTTGTCAAGGCCTTGTGCCAAGAAACTAGTTTGTCTCATGAGACCCATTAATGCATCGAGGAGCTATAGCGGGCTCCATCCATCACTTACTAAGCCCAATGCATTCCTCATATGAAAAGGATGAATCATAACAGAAACATTCGTTTTAAAAATATCATAGGAAATGCTAATACTTTACCCAAAAACCATGAATGGCATATAAATTTAACAAGCATTGTCAAACAAATCAAAAAACCTTCAATAAAATATGGATGATTGTATCATAATAAATCAACATCAAACAGATGTAAAATCCAACAAAGGATGTTGACAATGATAAAATCAAAACTATTTGAGAGAAATATCTCTTTCAATCTTGAAATAATTTAAAAGTAGAATATTTTTAAATGAAAAAATTTATTTTGAAAATATTATTACATGCTTTTATGGGAATCTTCGAAGGTTTTACAATGTTGGAAAATTGCCGCACCTGCCGTATATGTTAATAAAACATTCTTTCTTTAATTTTATCGAAAAGGCCATAAAGGGACTTGTTTGTAAAATGACGGAAAGATTATATTATGAAAATCTCATAAAAATTAAAACAAGGGTATAAATGACTGTAACACATAGTCTATAATATAGTAAAACTATTTTGAAATACATTTTTATGAAACATGGATGTGGATGATAAAGTGGTCCTAGTAGATACTGATATATAAACAACCTCGGGTAATAAAGAGATTGTAGAATTAACCCTTACCCTGTACTTTTCCTTGGTTGAGGGTATGTTACCCTCCTTAATAATAGTTAAATAATTGTTATTAAATTAAAAAATAAGCACATACATAAATAACATATATGATCTTCTAATATGGCTTTGTTAATAATATTTCAGTAGTATCATCATTTTGGGAGTTAACTGATTTGTTTTCCTTTATATTCCTGGTTATGTAAGCCGTGTTTTTTATGGATTGGATGTATTTGATTCCTATAAAAATGATATTATGTTCCTAAACATTTTTTTTAATCATAAAATGAAATTTATTCTTGAATGGTTATGATCGGAAATGAATTTCTTCATGTTCGTGGAGACGGTAATCCGTTCGTACGCACAAGCGACAATATAATTCTATTGATTGTAAAATATTATGTAATTGGATGGTATATAATATATAATGAGTCCTTAACATGTTATATTTATTATTTACATCAGTTATACTCATTATTATACCCATCCAATTAATGAAGTGTTTGAATAACAAACTACACCATGATGTGGAGATGGTAAGACATACGCACACACCTATGGTGACTTGTCATTCATACGATAGATATAATAAAGAATATGGTTGTATAATATTTATAATAATGTCATTGTATGTATAAGGTACTAGATTTATTGTTTTGGTGTGGAAACAACAAGGAAAGAGGAAGTGGAAGAAGAAAATAACATTGAAAGAGGTGGTGAAATTATTACCTCTTCTTCGAGTGTTTCCTTTTGAGTTGATCAAAAGGGATCTATAGGTTGGATTTGTGATCAAAGTAAGGACTCTAGGTTGATGTGAGGGTAATTGGGAGGATATTAGAGCCAGGGATGGTCGAGACAAATGAATTCGAAGGTGTGATTTTGAGAGAAGGGGAAGTAACCTTTTATAAGAGAGGTGAGGGTCAGTTTATGAAAAGATGGAAATATTATTTTATTATACAATCATATTCAGTTTATAATGGATCAGAAATGATTTATTTAGAGGATAAGTTGTTGATGGGTCACAAAACTCTCGACCAATAGGTTTTAGATAGGATTGGGTCACCATATTAACCTTATATTTTAGATTTAACTCTTAGTTAAATAGTTTAACTTTTACCATGTATTATTGTATTAATATAATAAATGGTTAATAAAAACACTATAAAAACCCAAGAGAACACCAATTTGTTCATTATTGATATATATAACATTTTTAATTCCATTAGAATAACCTATGATTTTTAGGAATATTATATCAATTAATAATATAGTATTTGTTTTAAAAATTCATTTATGTCAATTTGTGACACTATTTGATATTTTGTTTGTGTGAAATTCATAAAAAAATTATCACTTCGAAAAAAATTTATTTAACCAACCCTAAAATGTAATAGTAACCTAGAAAATTATTCCAATTCATTAGAAGTCTCAATTTACATTTATTTTGATATTTATAATATCAATTATTTTAATCCTTCATTAATAAGGTAATTGCATCATCATCATTTTATCATAATTTAATTTAATTATTTAATGTCTAAAAATTATAAATAAAAAATAATTATGTAGGAAAAATTTTTATATTTATAATTAATATTTATAGTCAAATTTATCTTATGTATAACCCTATATTAAAAATGGGTTAGTTATTAAATATTGAATTTAATATTTTTAACTCTTCTTTAAATAAAATAACAATAAATGGACTAATATAATCAATTTGGAGAAAAAGGATCATATTTTATTCCTAAGGTTGATTTTTGTCGAAATAAACTTATCCAATAGAATTAGGACATGTGTTTTGGTAATTATAATACCATTTTTTACCTTTAATTTCCCTATTTACTTTTAACCATGGTTAATAAAACCCAAAAGTTATTATTCACCAAAAATTATTTTCATCTTATTGAACCAAATTTTACTTACTCATGTCAAATGTGTCTCTCATATTTTTGAAATTCAATTCACATAAGTGGTAAAATTAGGTTTTTTGCAAATTTTAAAATGCGCCTAGAAGGTAGGTAAAATATGGAAAAACATTCGCTTAAATTTTATATATCTAATATTATTATAAATTAAATCCAATGAATTACAATTAACATATATTGGTATAATATATCTACTTCTACCTAATATAAATTAAAATAAAATAACTAATTATTTAAATAAAAACTTAGTTTTAAATAATAACACAGTTTTTTTTCTCTATTTATCAAAAATTGAATGTTTTCAAAGAAATACAAAAAATTCACCCTAAGATAATTTTGATATTCTGAATCAAAAAATGAGGTCAATTTTGAAAAATAAAACTTATATATTTTTAAAAAGTTGGTATTAATATTTATAATGGCTAGTTTGATTGGTCGTGGTGTGTTAAAACTCCAAGTTGCGTACAACGGAAGCTGTTGCATTATTCAAAGGGAAACGTATCGTGGAAGCTTGGGGTATTACACTATTCCATACTTCAAATTGTTTTGTCCTCAAAATTTAGATAATATTACCACATAAAATTATTCTAGTGTTTCTTCATTATCTGTTCCTTAGGTTCCCACATTGCCTCTTCTATCTTATGATTTGAACATAGATATTTCACAAGGAGAGTCGTTCGGTTTCTCAGCACTTGTTCTCTGGTGTCAGGAATCTTGATAGGCTCTTCACAATAAGGCAGATTGGGTTCCATTTCTATTTCTTTATAGGTTAGTACATGCATTGGGTCAGGCATGTATTTTCTTAATAGTGATACATGGAACACATCAATATCTTTGGAGAGACTTGGCGGCATTGCCAAACGATAAGTTACAACTCTAATTTGTTCTAGAATTTCGAAAGGTCCAATGTACCTAGGAATTCATTTTCCATTCTTACTGAATCATATAAAAACCTTTTATTGAGATACCTTCAAGAAAACATAATCTCTTACGTGAAATTATTAATCTTTCCTTCGGTTATCAGCGTATCTCTTTTTCCTACTTTGATCTCCTTTGATGTGGGTTTGGATAAACATTAACTTTTCCATTGTTTCTTCAAAACATTCTGGGCCTATGATTTTTCTTTCACCAACATCATCCCAACAAGTTGGTGTGTGACATCTCTTTTCATATAACGCTTCATATGGTTCCATCTGAATACTTGAATGGAATCAATTGTTATAGAAAAATTCTACTAGAGGTAAATATTTACCCCACATACATTGAATGTATAGTGAGAAAGATCTCAACATGTCTTCTAAGGTTTGAATAGTCCATTTTGATTGTCCATCAGTTTGAGGGTGGTAGGAAGTACTCAAACGAAGTTCAGTATCCAAGGCCTTCTGAAAAGTTTTCCAGAATCTTGTTGTAAAACGGGGATCACAATCTGAAACAATCGTTAGGGGTACTCCATGAAGTCTTATAACTTCATTATTATATAGTATTGCAAAATGTTCAATAGGTAAATCTTCTCTTATAGTAGGAAAATGTGCTGACTTGGAATGATGATCAACAATGACCCATATTGCATCAATCCTTATAGGAGTATTTGGTAGCCCCATGACAAATTCCATCGTAATATCATCCCATTTTCAATTAGGTATGTGGAGAAGCTTCATGACTCCTCTAGGATGTTGTCTTTCATCCTTCACCTGTTGACAAACCATACATCTTGACACATAAACAAAAATCTTCCTCTTTATGTTGTCCCATCAAAAATGTTCCTTAAAATCATTATACATCTTAGTGATGCTAGGTCATATAGAGAAATTGAAGTTATGAGCATCATCCAACAAATCACTTTTTAGATCTGGTATGTCAAGAACACAAAGTCAGTTCCAAAATTTCAAAATTACATCTTCATAAATGAAGTCAATCAATCTCCCATCATTCACAACTTTCATTTTCTTCTGAAACTCATTATCATCAGTTTGAGAACTTTTTATCCTTTCTAGTAAATTTGGATTGGTAACCATTTGAAAAAGTATTGATGTTTCACCTTCCATGATAATTCCCATATCCATATTTACTAGATCTATGAACATAGGATCCCTTTCAACTCTCTTCTTGTTCAAAACTCCATGATCCATTATGATCAAAGCATCTACCACCTTATTTTTCTTCCCCAACTGGTAGTGTATAGTTCAATCATTATCTTTGATTAGATCAAGCCATCGTCTTTGCCACATATTGAGTTCTTTTAGTGAGAAAATATATTTCAAACTCTTTGGATAGGTATATATCTCAAATTTTTTACCATATAGATAGTGTCTACAAATATTTGAAGAAAATATTATAGTTGTTAACTCAATATCACTGAAGGGATATTGTTTTCATGAATTTTTAGTTGTTATGAGGCATATGAAATAACCCTATCATTCTGCATAAGGACACAACCAAGTCCTTTCTTTGATGCATCACTACAAATAACAAACCCATCATACCCCGATGGTAGATTCATGATAGGATCATTCACCAATATTCTCTCCAGTTCTTCAAAACTTTCATTACACTATTTTGTCCAAACAAATTTTACCCCTTTACGTGTGATCTTAGTTAATGGGTTTGCCAATCGGGCAAAATTTTGGAAAAAAACGCCGATAATAACATACTAAACCAATAAATCTATGTATCTCAGTTATAATCGTTAGTACTGGACATTCTTGGATTTCCTTGTCCTTTGAAGTATCAACATGGATTCCATCATTATAGAAAATATGGCCATGAAAAGAAATTTCATGATGCAAAAATTCACACTTGCTAAACATCTCATATAATTCATTTCATCAGAGGGTTTTCAGAATGGTGCATAAGTGATTTTCATGATTTTCATGTCATTTTGAGTATAAAAATATATCATCAATAAATACCACTAAAAATTCATGAAGATATTCCTTGAAAACACTATTAATTAGATCCATTAAAATAGAGGGTGCATTATTCAGTTCAAAATGCATTACTGTAAACTCATAATTCCCGTACCTAGTTCGAAATGTTGTTTTCCGAATGTATTATTTCATCAAATAGAACTGATGATATCTAGATCGAAGTTCAATCTTTGAAAAATATTGAGCTCCACAAAGTTGATCGAATAAATCATCAATGAGATGTAGGGGATACGTGTTCTTTATCATTATAGCATTGATCTTTCTATATTCAATTAACAACCTTATAGATCCATATTTCTTATTAAAAATGAATAGGGGATCCCCTTGGAGAAACACTAGGGAGAGTAAATCCTTTATTACATAGTTCATATAGTTTTTTCTTTTGTTATACTGATTTTATAGTTCCCATTCTATAAGGGGTCTTCAATATGGGCCTTGAACTAGGAATTAAATCAATGAAAAACTCAATTTCTCCTTCCGGAGGATGTCCAGGTAAATCCTCTAGAAACACATCAACATATTCTAATACAATATGTATATACTCTATTAGAACATCATTTTACTCACCCATAGTTATTTAAGTCTCTTCCTCACCAATAATTGAATTTAGTAGAGCTATTGGGGGTGGATATAGATAAAAATCAGATGGTGACGTTTCTTCTATAAAGATAAGGTACTCTTTATCATCATTGAAAATTATAACTTCCTTTTTATTATAATTTTTTTTAATCATGGTCCAAAAGCCAATTCATAGAAATTAGTATATCAAATTCAATCACGGTTATGATGAAGAGATCAACAGATAAAGAACATTTATATGCCCTGATGGGAAGTGATTCAAAAAACATTATTACAATGATACTTCCCTTAGAAGTTTTTAATGACAACTATACTGTTAAATGAAATTCAGAATATTTAATTTTTATAGAAAAATGGGAATATATGATACAATGTGATGATCCAGAATCAAATAAAGCATTGTCTAAACAAGAGGAAACCATTAAATTACCCACAACCATGTCATTCAAAGCTTCTCCCTCAGCAGTAGTGATCTCATAAGCTTTTCCTTGTTCCCTTGGCCTTTTCTAAGGTAAGTTTCCTTGGTGAATAAGGCATTCATTTGCATAATTCCACATTAATCTATAATTTTATCATTTAACATTGACAAACTATTTCTTTCCCTTGCAATCATGATATTGGGGGCCTTTTTCACCACACTTGTAACAAACTCCCATTTTATTTCAGGCAAGTACCATGGTGTTTGTTCCCACATTTACCGATGGATAGAAGTTGAAATTTTAACTTATTCCCCTTATTTACATTTTCATAGTGTTCCAGTTATCTATTATTCTCTTACTTTTCTAAAAGTCTTAAGACTTAGATAATTCCTTTTCTATCTTGATAGCACATGAGACAATATCTTCATATGATGAGAAGGATTGTGATACTAATTTTCAATGGAGAAGTGGTTTTAACCCATAGAATAATCGATCAAAATTCCTCCTTGGGTTACATATATAATCAGCTGCATTCCTTGCCAACCTTGTTATGATACACTCATACTTTGTGACATTTTAATCCTCCTTTTTCCTCTGACTCAGAAATTGTTTTTCCAAATATTTTAGATGGTCATGAGGAAAGTATTTATCTAATAAAATCTCTTTAAAATCCCTACATTCCATATTTGATACTTCTTTATCTTCCATTAGGTTTTGAATTAATGACCATCATTGATATGAAACTCCCGTGAGGCAATAAAATACCATGACAACTTTTTCCCTTTCGCTACTCCCCAATGCCAGAAATATTTTCTCAAAGGATCTTATTCATTGCTCAGCTATCATTAGATTTGTTATCCCATTGAATGTTTGTGGTTTATTCCTTATGAAGAGGTCTAACATCGATCTTCCATATTGTGGATTAGGGTGCTCCATACGAGTAAGGTTATTATACATAACCTGAGTGAGTTGTCCCAGTATGGTGATAATTTGATTAGCACTAGTTTTATTACCATCTCCACTATAATTATCTTGAGTAAAAGATAAATACCTACACAGATTGCGTGCATTTATACAGTTTCCATTCCTTCCACTAGGCACCATTTCTAAAAAATGGAATACACTAGATTAGTTTATGAATCGTAATACATAATTTCAAACTTGTAAAACACTGAACATAAGTTGAACAGTTTATAGATATAATCCATAACAATAAATATTATTTCTTTAGGGAGGTATATACTCATAAATCATTCATAATGGTTTGTAAAGAAAATGTGAATTATCCTAATAATATCCCCCGAGAGTGTTGAAACCAAGAGTGTTGCAAGGACCATTGTCGTGTACGAGGATACCCCACGTCAAGTCCAAAACTCCTTTTCAATGTTTTCACTCCTCAGTACATTTATGCTAAAGCCTCCTTTACCTACTCTTATACAGATAGTTATGTATTGCTAGGAAAAACCAAAAAATTTATACACTACCAAAATTATAGGACGTTCTTCTATACTAATCTTCATAGTCTATCTTCGGGTAATGTTCTCTAATAAGAGTTTTTCTAAATATAGATTCCAAGGTTTGTACTAAAATTCCTCTGATACCAACTGTGATGCCCTGACCCCAGTTACATAGAGTCGGTGCATTGTTAAATAACATTGGCATGATCACAAAGTATTAAATCCCGAAAGACCGATCAATTTAGTAGCCTTGCAAGTACTAGATATATACATAAGTTTTACATTACATCATGAAAAAAATTGTGTCACATTTTAACACAATAATCTCTCTTAAACTATCTCTGCAGGTCAGTCATAATATACTTCTTCACATCCTGGGAAAAATAAAACATGGAAAGTGGTGAGCTTAGGTGCTCAGTAAGGATAACAATATAGAAGAAACATTCATAAATAAGTATAAAAATTTAAGGCAATGTATAAGACTAAAACACAAGCCTTTTAAACATAATCTTCAACATAATATGTAAAAGGTAAATCAAATAATTCCAATTACTTATTCACATGGATATTCTACTAGTCAAATAATCACATGCAATATCAAAATCCAATTTCATAATGATGGAATGCATAATGATGGACGTCATAACCACATAGTCAAGGCCTCGTTCAAATAATAATGATAAGATTTTTTCAAGGCCTTGTGCTAAGACACTAGTTTGTCTCAGGAGACCTACTGATTCATCGAGGAGCTATAGCGGGCTCCACTTGTCACTTACTAAGTCCAATGCATTCCTCATATGAAACGTTTGAAACATAGCATAAACAGTTATATTAAAACTAGCATACGAAATGTCTATACATTAACCATAAACCATGTATGGTATAAAATTATCACATCCAAAGTCAAAAATATCACAAAACCTTCAATAAAATATGGATGACTATATAATAATAAATATACATTAAACTAGTGTAAAATCCAACAAAGGATGTTGACATAGATGAAATCAAAACTATTTGAGAGAAATATCTCTTTCTATTTTGAAATCAATTAAAAGTCCTGTAATTTTAAAAGAAAACATTTATTTTTGAAATATTCTTATAATATTGTAAGTGAAACTTTGAAGGTGTTACAATAGCTGAAAATAGTCGAACATTCCGTATAAGTTAAAAAAATTCATTCCTTAATTTTTTCGAAAAGGTCCTAAAAGACCTTGATTGGAAAATGACAGAAAGATTCATTTATAAAAATCTCATAAAAATTCAAACATGGGTATAAATAACTTTAACCTATAGTCTATGAAATAGTAAAAAAATTTTGAAATAAATTTTGAAGAAACACATATGTGGATTATAAAGAGGTCCTAATAGATACATATAAACAACCTCTATTAATGAAGAGATTGAAGAATTAATCGTTACAATATACTTTTACTTGGTTGAGAGTATGTTAACCTCATTTATAAAGTTAAATCATTATTATTAAATTATACCAGAACCACAAACATGAATATCATATTTGACCTTCTAATATTGCTCTGTTAATAATATTTGAGTAGTATCATCGTTTCTCGTGTTAACTGAATAGTTTTCCATTTTTTTGGTTACATAATCCATGTTTTTTAGGGATATGATGTATTTGATTCATATTCAGAATGATATTGAGGTCTCAAAAATTATTTTTAATCATAAAATGAAAATTATTCTTGAATTTTTATGATGGGGAATGAATTTCATCGCATTCGTGGAGACGATAATCCATACGTACACACGAGTGACAATACCATTATATTGATGGTTAAATTGTATGTAATTGGTTGGTATATCATATATAAATAATCCTTAACAAGTTATATTTATTATTTACATCAGTTATACTCGTTATTATACACATAAAAATAATGAATTGTTTGAATGAAAAACTACACCACGACGTGGAGATGGTACGTCATACATATGCACATATGGTGACTTGTCATTCATAGGATGGATAGAATAATGAAAATGTTTTTATCATATTTATAATAACATCACAGTATGTATAATCTACTGGAGTTACTATTTTTGTATGGAAACAATAAAGAAAGATGAAGTGGAAGAAGAAAAGGACATTGAATGAGGTGGTGAAATTATTACCTCATCTTTAGGTGTTTAATTTTGAGTTTCTCAAAATAGACCCATAAGGTGGATTTTGGATCAATGTATGGCCTCTAGGTTGAAGTGATGGTATCTGGGAGGATATTTCAGTAGGGGTTGGCTGGGAAAAATGGCTTTGGAGGTTTTATTTTTAGAGAAGGGTAAGTACTCTTTTATAAGAGAGGTGAGGGTTACTTTAGGAAAAGCTAGAAATATTATTTTATTATACATCATTTTCAGCTTATAAAGGCTCCAAAATGATTTATCTTGAGGATATGGTGGGGATGGGTCAAAAAAATCTCAACCAATATGTTTTATAAAGGTTTAGGTCACAATACTAACCTTATCTTTTATATTTAACTCTTACTTAAATATTTTATCTTTTACCATGTATTCTTGTATTATTATTATGAATTGTTAATAAAAATATTATAAAAATCCAAGGGAACCCCAAGTGGTTAATTATTGATATCTCGAACCATATATAAGTACTTTGACTGAACCTTATATGTTTAGTATTATTATATCAATTAATAATATAGTATTGGTTTTAAAAACTCATTTATGTCAATTTTGACACTGTTTGGTATTTTGTTTTTGTGAAATTCACAACAAAATTTATCACTCAGAAAAAAATTAAATAAAAACACCTAACATGTCATATTAACTTAGATAGTTAGTGTAATTAATCATAAGTCTCAATTTACATTTATTTGGATATTTGTAATATCAATTACTTTAATCATTCATTAATAAGCTAATTACTACATCATCATTGTATCATAAATAAATTTAATTATTTAAAGTGTAAAAAATATAAATAAATGAAAATTATGTAGGAATTTATTTTCGCTATCTAATTACTATTTATAGTTGAACTTATTTTATTTATAACCTTATATTAAAAATGGTTTAGTTATTTAACTTCGAATTTAACACTTTTAACTCTTCTTTAAATAAAATAATAATAAATGTTATAATCTAATCCAAGTGGACCAAAAAGATCATATTTTATTCCTAAGGTAGATTTTTGTCAAACTAAACTTATCCAATTGAATTAGGACATGTGTTAGGGTATTTATAATATCATTTTTTGCCTTTAATTACCCTATTTACTTTTAAAAATGGTAAATAAAAGTCAAAAGTTACTATTCACAAAAAGTATTTGCATCTTATTGAACCACATTTTACAAACTAATATCAATCATGTTTTTAGTTTTTTTTAATTCAATTCACAGAAGCGGTAAAATTATGTTTTATGCAAATTTGCAAATGCGCCAAGAAGGTTGGTAAAAGACCATAAAAAGTTCAATTTAATTATATATATATATAATATTATAAAATGACTCCAATGAATTACATTGAACATATATTTGTATTTTGTATGTATTTTTTCCTAATACAAATTTACATAAAATAAAGAATTATTAAAATAAAAAGTTAGTTTTAAACAATAACGTAGTTTTTTTCACTATTCATCAAAAATTGAAAGTTTTAAGAAAAATACCAAAAATTTACCCTAAGCTAATTTTGATATTCTGAATCCAAAAATAAAGTCCCTTTTGAAATATAAAATTTAAAAAACTTAAAAAATGGATATTACCATTCATAACAGCTAGTTTGATTGGTTGTGGTGTGTTAAAACTTTATGTTGTGTATAACGCAAGCTATTGCATTATTCAAAGGGAAGTGTACTGTGAAAAATTGGGTTGTTACAATGGAACCAAATGGATCACATTAGTCAATTTATTTTATTTTATTAAAAATTAATACAACCTGTTCACACTATAACTTTATATTAGTATAATATTTAAATTTCTAGTTTTTCAAAAGTGTTTTTCAAAAAAATAATTTTTGGGAATCTAATGGAATTATATTTCTCATAAATGTTTATTGAAATTTTTTTGGTGATAAATAATTATTTTAATATCTTGATGAATTATGATGCAATAAATATTAAATTAATGAATACGTATAATTAATGATTTTAAAAAACTTAAAATAAATATAATTTAATTTTTAAGCCAATTCAATTATTTTATAGGTAATTATAAAATTTATAAAAATAAAAAAAATTAATTTTAATTGGAAAATTTTTTTATGTGTTTAAATCCATGATTGGGAATAGTTTTGAATTTGAAAAAATTATTTTTTAATGAATAAATATTTTTATTAAATTATTTAAAAATTACCAAATTATTGAATAAGGCAAGAGATGAAATCATTTTTTCTAAAATGTGACATCCTAGGATTTTTATCCCTTTTTAATGTCTTACTCCCTATAATAAACTTATTATATTATAAATTATTCGAGTATTACCTATGTTTCCCCTCACTTCAATTATAAAAAGAGGTTCCCTCCTTTACAAATTTTCATCACCTCATGCCATATTGTTTGGATAAACAATACCAAATTCTATTCTATTCATCCCTTTCAACATTCTTGAGCTATTGTTCTCAAAAATTGACTAATTCCATGATCTTTTAAGGGGTTCTCAGTGGGAATTTTTCAAGAACTAGGGTTTCTTTTTCTTCTCTTTTAAATTGTTTTTCACTCATACTTTATCACCAACTCTAATAAAATGTTTCATGAAAATTTATATATCATATATATAGTAGAGATTTTTTGTTTCAATGGTATATTCAAAATAAAATCCCTCATCTTCTAATTTATTTCTTAAAAAATGAAATCGCTGTTTGTGGTGCGTTAATTCACCGCCTTTATGGATGATGATTTTTCATTTCCCTTTTACCAAAATCATGACATGTTTAATTTCAAATGTAATTGTCAAAAATGAACCAAATTTATATATTTTATCACTTTAGTATTTTTATTTCATTCTGAAAAGGAAGGTCATAAACAAACTGACCTTGGAATCCATGAAAAGGACTCACCTGAAACAACAAAAATAACAAAATATTGTTAATAAATTGGTGGAATATTTTATAAGAATTTTTTAGGTATTTTAAACCTGATTTTATTTCGTTAATATATTAATACTACTATTTAATCCATTATATAAGAGGTTTTAACACATTTGAAGGAAGTAAATCCCGAGGTAATGGACATTCCTTTTAAAATCCTTTTAAACAACTCTTTTACAAAATTCAAATAGATTTTCTTTTTGTATGAAAGTGTTCTATTCATTTCTTTATGCTATATTAAAATTATGTTTCCATTTTATTTTTCAATAGTAATTTTTGAAGAATATTATTTCATTATTATGTGCACTATTTTTATATTTTAAAAGTGAATGGTTTTATGAAAAAAGGTATTTTGAAAATATTAATGGGTTTTTCTAAAGAGTTTAAATGAGTTATCAAGTGTTGTATTTATGATATATTCCTTAGCCATATATTATGTTGTTTTGAGTCCATTATAGATAAATATATGGTGGGTTCTGCCCTATTATATCTTCTAATGTATTGGGTTGAGCCCATTGTAGCTCAAGATATGTTGGGTGAGCCCCATTATATCTCTCCAATGCATTGGATACTCTAGAGATGGAAGTTTACCAAATGGTTATTCCATGTGTAATAGTGAATGTAAGACTAATATGTGAAATATGTTCCATGTAAACTAAATGGTTTTTCGATGCATGCTTATGAGTTTTCAAGAAAAAGGTTTATATTGTCTTTTCATGTTTTCACTAATCTAACTATTTTTTTCCATTACTATGATTTTTTTGTTCATCCCTTGTTTTTAAATTTTTCAAAGGTTATAAGGATGTTTAAGATAAAGGAGAAATTCAAGTTAATTGTTATGAATATTTTTCAAAGAAAACATGTTTTATTTTTAAAAAGTTATATATTTTGAAATAATGGATAGTATTTTAATAGTATCCTCTATATATGAATGTGGTTTATTATGAATGTATTATGTCGTAATATTAAAAAATTATAATCTTAAAATATCCCAAATGTGAAATTTTGTATGTTTTTTAATAAATGTCCAGATTATGAAATGTTTTATGGTTGAGTCCTTATAATATCTCACATTAATGTATATACATATTTAACGAAATTATTTCCACTCCTAACTCAATATCAAGATTTAGATAGTTATATTCATGAGTATTTAACTACCATTAATCATAGGAAATAACTTTATAATTCTTTATATGACAAAACCAGTCCCTTTTTTGATTTATCAATATATATCACAAACCCATAATTTTCTGATGGTAGACTCCAAACCATAGAATTGACCAATGTCCTCTAAATTTAATAAATACATTATTGGTATTCTTTATCTATGTGATCTTAAAACCTTTCCATGAAAGCTTAGTTAATGAGTTATCTAACTATGATTTTTTTAATCAATGTCTAATAGGGACATACAAAACCATTGAAACAATATACCTCAGTTATGATCACTAATTTAGGCTATTTATTGACTGAATTTTTCTTCACATTATCAATTGAGATTCCATCCTTGTAGACAATATGGATAATAAAAGAATCTTCTTGTAGACAAAATTCACAATTTTTGAATTCCCCATTTAACTCTTTTCCTCTTAGAGTCTTAAGAATTATCCACATGTGATTTTTATGGGGATCATATCGTTTAGAATATCCCATGATATATTTATTGAATACCAAAATAAAATTACATAGATATTACTTGAATACAACATTCCTTAGATCCATAAAAATATATGGTTCATTAGTCAATCCAACTGTTACTACTATAAAATAATAATGTCCATACATCTTTTAAAATGCTATATTCAAAATATATTTCTTCTTTACAAAAAATTAATGTTACCCTAAGAAAATTTCAAAGACTAAAAAATATAGATCTTTGTGAAGTTGGTAAAACAAGTAATCAATGTGAGGTAGAAGATAATTTTTTCATTATAAAAATAGAATTGATTAACATTAATCAATGCACAACATCATGGATCTATATTTCTTCTTAATGAAACAAATAAGAGATCTCCATAGTAAAACATTGGGGTGAATAAGTTCATTATTAATAACCTCATATAGTTGTTTATTTTCCACCAATAATTCCACTCTTGAAATTCTATAGGGAGCCTTTGATAAAGGTATTTAATCATAGATTAAATCAATGTAAAACTATATTTCATGCTCTGGGGTATGTCTATGTATTTCCTCTTGAGATAAATAAATATATTCCTATAAAATATTTACATACTAAATTTGATGATTACCTTTTCCATCAATTGATTATTATTTCTATTTTCCCTAAGAATCTCATTCGAAAGTGATACTAGAGGTGGATGTAAAAAGGACTCAGATGATGAAGTATTCATTTTAATGATAAGGAATTCTATATCTTAATCAAGAATCATAATTTACTTATATTTGATTTTTTTCATTATATTTTGAAGGCTAATCCACACCGAGGACTATATCCAAGTAAACCATAGGTATACTCAATAGTTCCACATGTATGGACAATTTTTCCGACATAAGGTAAACTATCTAACACATATTTGTTTTAGAGATATTTCTACTAGGAGTGTTGAATAAAAAGTCCATTATTAATGTCATATGGAAATATATTTGTTTTATATGGAATTATGGATGATATTAAATGTGTGAAAGGATTTAGAATAAAATAAATCCTAAATTAAATTTGAGGCTATGATTAAATTACCTAACACCCCATATTATTAAACACCAACCTCTCATGTAGTGATCACATAAGGATTTCCATCTTTCCTTAGCCTCTTCTGTGGTAGATTCCCTTTATTATTGGGGTATTGTATTGAATAATTACCCATTTATTTACAGTTAAAGCACTTAATAATTGTGTTCTCTTTTTTCCCTTACATTCATGTTCTATATAACACTTTTTTCGACACTTTTAACACACTACAATAACCTTAAGGTTTTTTAGGATGTTTCTTTCCACAATAATCACATAATGGAAATTTCTTTATTTTATTCTTCTTATTTGACACATTTACTTTATCTTGGTTTTTTTAATTAATATTATTGTCTTAAAACATTAAATATGTAGGATTGATAAAATAAATTCTTTGATTTGATAATACATAAAACTACTTCATCATATTATTTTTGAGAAACCAGTTCCTTTCAAAGACTTGGGTAAAGACCTAAAAATAAATGGTGAATCAAGAATTCCATATTGTATATGTAATTAATAGCATATTTGGATAGTCTTTTAAATGAATCCTCATACTTCATAATAAGTTATTCAATCCTTTTCATTAAAATGAGTAACTTTCTATTCATTTCAATTACTTTATCAAAAGGGAAATATTTATCAAAAAATGTAACTTCAAAAGATCTCAATTCTATGTGATCTATTTTATAATCCTCCCTAGTATTTTGGATCATTAACCAACATTAATAATTATCAACCTAGACTAAATTCACATAACATATAGACTTTTCCATTTCATCGCATCCAAAGTCTAGAAATACCTTTTCAAGGGACTTAATAAATATCTCAATTTCCATTGAATTAGTAGTTCCACTCAATTATTGGGAATTATATCACATGAAATTTTCCAATATAGGTTTATAATTCCTTGTATCATTAGGTTTCTCCATTTGAGAAAGGTTATTCCTCATAACTTAGGAGATCTATCCTAATATAACCATAATCTACTTGGTTCCAATACGAGTTACATTAGCTTGCTCAGCAGTAAAATATAAACATTGACTATAGGTTTTGATTCAATTATTTCTCCTAGGATCCATTTATAAACAATGGAATATACTGTATTATCTCATAAAATTATATATTTAAAATTATGATATGTAATTCTAAATCTCATGTAATATGTAGAATAAATTAAAAATATATGTATTTTTTATCCCAGAATCTTGAACATGGTTTCTTTGGGAATATCATTAAATCATAAGAATGTTTTCAAATAATTCATAATGGTTTTTAAATAAAACATGATTGAAAATAATCAGATCCATCATTACTGTAAAACCTAGTGCATTGTTCGGGTTCACTCATTAAACAATAGAAACCAAATCTTTTTTAGGTTATTACCCATAAATAAATCTGTTCTAAAATCACATCCACATATAGTGTCTAGAAAGGGTTGAATTTATAGGAAAAACCCAATAATATCCACCTTACCAAAAAAAAATTATTTTTTCCCATATTTTAACATATGCTCAAAGTAAATCATAATTTGATGTTTGATGATAAATTTTTTCTAAATATAACTCCCAAGGTTTCAATTAAAATTTATTTAATACCAAATGCAATAACCCTGACTATTATAATCCCAAGGTGATAGTTAATTTTTTAAATTATGATAGATACAAGGGTTATAATACTGAAGGACTGGCCAATTTAGTATTCTTGTAGATCTAGATACACAAAAGATACCAATTTTACACTGGGAATAAATTATAAAAAATAGCAATGTAAAATATTTAGCATACATGATCTCATTAAAATAATTCTTCTTAATATCCTTGGGTAAGTAAATAATAATGGGGTGATATAAAATTATCATTATGTTTTAGGTAAAGTTAAATATATCATGATTAAATAATGAATAGTCAATATGAGAAGGTAATATTTGAAAACACATTAAATTTAATAGATAACTTGATCAAGAAATGAATCCATAGATAATATCAATGTAATAATATCATGGATAATAATAAACATATTCTCAATGAAGGAAATTAATTATATTATTCATAAAGTACCTATACATCATGATATCAGTACCATCAAGACCTTGTATGAAGATAGTTAAAACTATGGGTATATATACACCAAAAAACCTTTTAATTTAGAAAACAGATTTGTCTTATGAGACCTACATTAAGGGGATACCTATAAATGGTCCCCACTGATTACTTCATATTCAATTAATTCCTTATATATTGAATGATCAATTCAATTAATTAATAATATTCTGTATTAATAAATATCAATATCGATTATGGAATGAGGATTTATTAATATTTTACCTAGTCAATCAATTAACATTCATCATAAAAATATATATGTAAAAATGATATATGGTTTAGGAAATAATCATATCCATGATAAAAAATATATTGATATTTAAGATTAATTTTATTTACAATGATTATTGTCAATTGAATGTTTACGACTGAAAAATTAATAAGTTATATGATATGGCCTCTAGTTCCTAAAAAATAAAGGTTTAATAATAAGATCATGTCATTTATAAAAAATAAAGAAAATTGAAGTGAAATATTTAAATAAAATTTTATTAAAAATTTTCCATTGTAAAAAATTTAAATCATATAGATGAATCTAAAATTTAGAAATTGGTTATGGTGGTTGAGATTTCTGTTAGTGACATATATGTTATAAAACATTATATTTGAATTTTTGTAAAGAATTTTAAACAATACCCTTTAAGAAAAAAATTGAAAGATTACTTAATAAAATAAAAAGTAATGGAAAACATAACATTTAAATAATAAATCATATGATAAAAAAATGGCTTTATAAAAACAATTTTGAAAAATATAGACATTGAAGAAAAATATATAAAATTAAAAGACAAATAAAACCATGTTTTCTTTTCAAAAGTTTATTGATGATTCATGTTCCAAATAGAATAAAATATTGGAAAAAATATGTAAACCTCGTAAATACACAAAGTATAAGATAATATATGGAGTTTTAGAAAGACATGTTATAATATTCCTTCAAATAAAATAATAGGAATCCCAAAAATTGAGATTATAAAATAAATGTTACCACTTTTGTAAAATTTAAATTGAAACCCCTTAAAGAAATAAACATTAATTGAAATAATTATAATCATGAATAATTATTTATTCATGTTAAATATATCAAAAGGGTGGTATATACCCCACATTAAAGTGAATAATTTCATAATAAAAAAATATATATCAATAGAGTGTAAATTGAGATGAAATTTCATTACCTCACACTTCCCTTTAGTTGAATGTTCTTTAAACTCATGTATAATAGTTTAAAATTTGTTATTAATTTATATTATAACCATATTAATATTTATAATATCTTATATGACCCTCTTGTAACATATTATGACCCATTCATTGATAATATATCATTATTAACATTATTTAGGTTGTTAACTACATTGTTCTCTCTTGAATGATTTGTCCCAGAAGTCTCTATTCTTGTGAATATGATATATCTGAAACAAAAAAATAATTATATAAATTTTATAAATATGATATTTTTTAATTATATATATGTTTATCTTTATTCATAAAATTTTAACATGGATAATGAATCACATATCTTATATGATATGTTTTTCCATATATATGCAAGAGAGACATTCTCATTTACTTAATGGGTGAAACGGTAAGGAAGTTGATGATAAGTTTATTTTATAGAATAAATATTATTTCACAATTATCATATAGGTTAATTTTTTATACCATTATTTTTATCAAAGTGAGTTAATGATGGAAAAAAATTACATTGGTTCACGAGGCAGCTGTCTGCAATACATACGAGCGATGGTTTTGTTTCCTATTTGATGGATAATGAGATTGAAAAAATTTATGCCATTAAAAAAATAACATCTCAATATATGTTCAATTTTTGTGTTATTGTACTGTAAATCTTAATACTTAATTTAATGTCATAAAATAAGAATAAGAAAATAAAGAGCTAATTAAAGACAACTACCTTTTCTTAAAATAACCTCATCTGTATTTATTATTAATGACCCTAAAGTTGGTATTTTTTGGAATAAAAATGTGTATAATTATGTTTTTGGAATATTTCTATAGGTTTTTGTAGATCCAAATTAATTTAGAGGTGTGAAAAAGTGAGTGGAGGAGGTTCCCTTTTATAATTAGGGCGAGTCACACCATTGTAATTTCATTAAGATTTTTATTAATGTCATGTCAATTTCATAGAAACATAGCTCTAAAATGGATCATATTAAATATATAAAACAATATAGTCAAAATATTACAAACAAATTTATATTTAAAAAGTTTTCTTGTCATTTTTATCCTTACATTTTTATGGTAACCCCCTAATAAATCTATTTCAACCTTAACAACGACAATTTATTTTTACTTTTTTACTATTCATTATGGCCTAATATTTAGTTGAAATTATTAACAAATATTAATTATATTGACATCAAATATGGAATCCATTTTATAAAATTAAATTCTTATAAGTCCCAGAATATAACTTAATAATAAACACAAAATGGGTCGAAAAATTGGTTTCTAAGAAATTCATTATCATATATAAAATGATATCATATCAACTATATGACTATTAATCATCATTATATAGATTTAAATTCATATAAATATTTTTATAATCAATAAAATTCATTTAAATCATTCTTCAATTATTATTATTTTAATTAATTAAAATGTGATGAAATTATTCCTTTCAATAAAAAAAATATTTCTGAAAAATTTCCCTTTTTACCTCTAAATAAAATAATATTTATCTCAATAAAAATGATAGTGAATAAAATTTTAATTCAAAAATTATAACAAAATTTTATAAATAAATTTTTGAGTATTTAAATACTTCATTTTCAATTATTCTTAAAAGATTATTTTAAGGAAAAATTTTGAGAAATCCATTTTTGGTCAATTTTGACATAGTAAGTTCAAAATCAATAATCATCCCATAAAATTTCAATTTTTTGTCAAATGGAATATGAAAATTCACATTTTATTAATGTTTTATTAAATTTTAATATTTTATTTCTGTAATTGTGTCTTGGGTTTAAACTTTTTAGTTAAAAATCCTAGTGTAGATATTATAAAAAAGACGTATATTGTTCTTTCTCTATTAAAATTCATGGAAGTTAATTAACAATAAACCTAGTTTTAATACCAATAGTTGAGAATGACATAATCCCCAATATCTTATTGTTAATTAATTATAATTCTAGAATTTATTTTCATGGTTAGGAGATTTCAATATCCAAGGTTGTAATAGAATCCTTGATTTTAGAGGATATTCCAAATTGTGTGAGTATTATTTTGAACCATCTCCAGTGGCTCGTATTAATAAAATTTCTATAGTGGATGTATAAATGAATGTAAATTGTATCCTTATAATAGATAATGTTTATATTATAATCATTTCTTTATTTCATACCTATGTAATTACCTGGATATCTACCTGACTATGAAGTTGATCTATCTATTGATCTTATTCATAATCTAAAGCCTATATATAAGAATTAATATAGAATTGATCTAACAGATGTAGTGTAATTAGATATGTAATTTTTAGATATTTATGATAAGATATTCCAATTCTTTAGTGTTTTAACTTAGGGGAACCTATCTTATTTTTGAAGAAGTTGGATGGGTTTATGAGGTTATGCATTGAATATAAGAAAATGAATGCAATTACTGTAAAGATGTAGTATAATTTACTATAAAATTCTGATATGTTTGATCAAATTAAAGTATTAAATACTTCTTAAAGTCTAATCTCTATTTAGGAACTCATTAATTAAAATCCAAGAAGGAAGATATTCCAATGTTGAATTTCTAAACAAGGAATTGTATTTATGACTTCACTATATTTTCATTTATCTTAACAAATACACTGTTTGTGTTTATGGATTAAATGAATAGAGTATTCTAGGATTGGATTGATAAATTTTTTTATAGATTTTATTAATGGTATCTTGTTATACTCTATGTTATATGAAGATCATTAAGACCATTTATGAATCATTCTTAATTCTCTAATAGAGAATTCACTATATGTAAAATTCAATAAGTATGATTATCGGCTTAAAGAAGATTTTTTCTTGGCCATATTGTATCCAAAGATAAAATATTGGTTAAATCAAAAAAGAAAAAGGTTGTTAATTAATTTCCTTACACTAAATAATATAAATGATATTCATAGTTTCATTGATTTATGTAGTTACTATTAGTGATATTTTGAAAAATTTACCTGATTATCTAATCTGTTAACCAAGGTGACATGTAAAAGTGTCTAATTCCTATGGTCAAAGTAATGTGAATATATTTTTGATGTACTAAAGATGATTTTGATAAATGATCTAATATTTAACATAATATTGGGGAATGAATGATTTATTTTATATATTTATAAATCAAATAAAGTAATAAAGAGTATCCATGCAAAAAATGATAGAGTTGTTTCTTATAAATTAATAAAATTTAAGAAACATGAACAAAACTATCCACATCATTTTTAGAAGAAGGAAATTTTAATATTTTAATTGAAATTATATAGGGTCTTTATTTATGAGTAAATATGTGACGTATATAAAAAAAATATTTAAGTATATATTCACTCCAAATGTGGTAAATATGAGACATATGAGATTATTGGAACTACTCAGGGAATATTACTGTATAATACACTACCATCATGGGAAAGAAAAAATTATTCATATGCATTTAATATGAAGGATCTTAGAGTCTCATCTATCATGAGTATGGAAAATGACCCAATATTCATGAATTTAGTAAATTTGGATATGGGAATTATCAATGAAGGGGAATTATCATTCCTTTTATTGGGAATTTCCCAACTATATCTACTAGAGATGATAAATAAGTATCAATAATATGAAATTAGTTTATATAAGAAGATTAAAACCATGAAATATGGTATATTATTATACTTCATCTATAAAGATGGTGTTTTGATGTTTTGAAAGAGACTGTATATACAATCAAAACCTGGGATAATGAGTGAATTTCTAGATAAATCTCATGGATTTAATTTCTATATATACCCTAATAACACTAGGATGTATAGAGATCTAAAGGAGAAGTTGTGGCTAAAAATATGAAGTGGGAAATGGACGACTATGTTTCAAGACACATGATATGTCAATAAGTAATGGTTGAGAAACAATTCCCAAATGGTGAGATTAAACCTCTCCTAATTCTAATGTAGAAGTGTGATGATATCACTGTGGTTTTTGTTACTAGTCTACATAATACATCTAAGAAGAATTATTCATTGTGGGTCATTGTGGATTTACTTAGAATGACTTAAAATTTACTAGAAAAAATGGAGGATCTACCCATTAAATGTCTTATATATCAGTATATCTATGAAGTTATGAGACTTCATGGATCATTTTTCATCTAAATATTGTTGGAGTCTTAAAAAGTACTTGAACAATAAGATACATTTGAGACCTTCCTATCATCATAAAAATAATGGGCAGTCAGAAAAACCCATCCAAACCATAGAAGACAAGCTAAGGTCATTCTCACTTGACTATCAGGGAACATGGGATCCATACCAACATATAGTGTAATTTTTAAACAATAATATCTTCCATTTTTATATAAAAATGGAACCTTACAAGGCCTTGTATGGAAAAAAAATTCATACTATAACCTACTAAGATAATATTGGGGAAATGAGGCTAGTTGTTCTAGAACCTACCAATGAAGTAACTAAGAATGTTTAAACTATCCAGAATTATATCAAGACAGATCAGAGAAAAAATTATATATTCTAATAATTGAAGGAAGGAAGTGAAATTAAAATTATGAGATCATGTATTCTTGAAAGTATTACTATGGAAGGGAGATATATGTTTTGGTAAGAAAGAGATTCCAATTTTGAGGTACATTGGACCTTATGATATTTTTGAGAGAATTGGATTTGTTTCTTATTGTTTTGATTTACCATCTAACTTATCTTATATTAATGATGTATTATATGTTTCAAAGTTGTGTAGTTACAATCTAAACCATATTCATGAACTAAGAACTAAGGAAATAGAGTGGTATCTTGACTTTTAATATAATGAAGAGTCTTTGTAGATTCTTGAAACTTGAGGGAAGGGGATTTATAATCTGAAAACCAAAATATTTAATTTTATTAAGAGGAATCATATGTTGGAATAAACAATATGGGATCCTATGGGAGAAGTAAGGATAAATTTTCTATAATGACCCAGAATTTCCATGTATGTTTTTATAATTAAATTGGAATTTTATGAGTCTGAGAAAATTGAAGGTGTGTGATTCTGAGGCTCGGAGTGCCCATAATGAATTTCAAAACATTATTTCGGGTAAGTTCAGTAAACGTGCGAGAGGGTTTTTCTAACTTTTGAACCGGTTCATAGAATTAAAATCTTAGGGCACCGTTGAACACACAACGCCGGTATTTGCTTAAGGAAACTTTCACCTTGATAGTAGTGAGTCAAGAGTGAAAGATAGTTTTTTTTTGTTTTTCATGAATGAATAAAATAAAATAAAAATATGTACCATTTTTATTTTCTTTTGTTGAAACCTTCCATGTGGATGTTTTAATGGTGGGGACCACCGATACTAAAACCTCTCAACATTGGATATGGTGGTGGGGACTACTGAAGCCTAACATCCCATGTGGGTTATGATGGTGGGGACCACCCGAGACTTGCACCCATTTGAACCCCTTTGAACTCAATCTTAATGGGGAGAAACCTCTTGAGCTCCAACCCATAATTATGCCAACCCTCTCCTTTAATTAATTAATCCAACCCATCAATTAATTAATTTAGCTATTTTTAAATTATGCCAACAAAAATAATATATAACGTGTTCTATATTGTGGGATAAATTTCAATTTGGTGTAATTGGGTAGAGAAGAAATATTGGGAGAAATCTCTCCAATGAAGAATGCCAACAAGAAACATCTCGAACGAAAAACGAACCGACGATCGAGGAAACACTAACGTCACCAACATCCATCTATCCCCAATGACATCGTCTCCTTCTTCGCAGCCTCCGTCAATGAACCATCGAGGTATGGGGTTTTTATGAGTTATTATCACTTTCCTTGTTCTTTCCCTGTAAACTAAGAACATAGATCAACTCTCATAAGCTATTTGATCTGTGGATGTTTCCTTTTGTGGGATTGGGAATAGTGATTGATGAAGGTTATTGGGATTGATGTTTTTAAATATCTTCTATACACGTTCTTAATTCAAATTTGTGAACCACTTGCTACCGCTCTAACGTAGAGGGTGCGGGCAAAACAAACATGGACTGACCCCTCCTACGTTCTTATTTAGTGCATTATTCGAGATGGTGATGGAGACCAGTGCCGGCATTTGGCACCGGTGGAACACGAGAATGGCGGCTGGCACCACCGCCAGCCGCAACGAAGGAGATGGTGCACTGCGCCGGTACGTGGCCCCCGCCATCGGGCGGCCCCACGTCCCTCGCCGCCCCCAGCCTCGCGGCCACCACTACGCCGCCCCATGTCTCCGCCACCCGCGGCACCTGCGGCATCACGCCGCCCCGCAGAACCCGTAGCACCCGTAGGCTCTCACCGCCCCCGTGGCCCCGACGACCTCGCATCGCCCCGTGACACCCGCGATCTGGCTGAGCGGACCTGGGGCCCTAAGGTCCTCCACGGCCGGCGCCCCCCTGTGGCCTCTCGCGGCTTCCACAGTGCCTCGGGGCCCTCACGGCCTACCGGACCACCCATCACGGGCTGGGTCAGACCAGACCCGGACTAGCTATGAGATTTTCTCTCTAACAACCATAACTTTGGCACCAGATATTCATTTGATGAACTGTCAGCAGCGCTGAAAACCTTGAAGAGAGATGGTCCATTTGGTATATCCCACTGAATTATTGGATAATGTTGGGAAACGGTTGGGTTGGATCGAGCAGGAATCCAACCGGGCCCTCGGGACTAAAAGGATAACAACTCAAAGACCGAGCATCTGTTTGATGCACCGTCTATTGTGTTCATACCCCTATGATGTGGCCATCCTTTTATATACTTATTTGTGAGACTTTGGGGTAGTTGGATTATCTAACAGTGGCTTGTGGAGTGTACCCTCCTGGAAACAAGTGAGCGTAGTGTGGGAACCCTTTAAATAGCTGTGACGTGAAGATTGAGGAGTGGTCTTGTGTGGGTTAGCAAAAAGAGATCCTATGTGGTTCAGCATCTAGTGATCATATGTGGGTCAGCACCTAGCGATCCTATGTGGGTCTGCACCTAGTGATCCTGTGTGGGTTAGCACCGAGAGATCCGCTGTGGATCATCATCGAGAAATCATGTGTGGGTCTTCCTCTTAATAGAGTAATATGATTCAGTAGTTATATCTAATCATCTCTACTACTATACTTAAGTTATACCTAGTGTGAGCTGAGTCTGCATCTATGTGGTAATATCCTTCGTGATAATACCTTGGTGGTATTCTTTTATGTGGCGCACCTGTGTGGTACTTGCCTTTGTGATATTTATTCCTTTGTAAAACAGTTGATATTGGGGCCTTGGAGTTAGACTCTATGTTTTCATCATGATTGAGATAGGTTTACTTGATAACTTAGGTATATATATGGGAAAATATCTAAGTAGGGTTATCAATTATTTCGTTTGTTTTTTGGTTTATCCTTGGTGGATATTTTGCGACCATGGGGGTCTCGGGGTCCCTACTGAGTGTCATTATACTCACCCCTGCATGGGATATGCCCGCACCCTAATGTGTTTGGTGCAGACAACGGACAACGGTGACTGAGGACTAGATTACCAGGACTAGAGGTAGCTTGGATTTGGACGTTAGACGAGGCGAACCGCATAGACATCCATTTGGGAGCTATACCTACCCTTCAGGTAGGATTCGTGGTGGACGATCAAGGATCTTCTTTTCACCTATCAGTTGTCTTGTACTTTCCAGTTTTCCTTGTACTTTTCTATTGGGCTTTTATTCTATCCCATTTTACTTACTATACACACTCTGTTTACTATTCAGTTTACTTGAGTTCATATCTTGTTGTGTGCATGGTCATGTTTGTTAAAGGTTATAAAGACAATCCCTTCCCAGTTTTAGGGAATACGTCTTCGGTGCTAGTCGCCAGCCCCCAGCCTATGGACGACTGTCTTGGGGTAGTCACCGCACGAGCCCTGGGGGAAGGGTCATTAAAAATTGCTATCAGAGGATTCTGTTCTACAATAGATCATAGGAATTTGATATTTTTAACTAAAATAGTGCTAATTGTTGTGAGTGTGGTTATCATTTTAGGGAATCCAGTGTTGGTGTAGCGGCCGACGTATCCACACACCATGACCTTGACTTCTGATTTCTGACTCAGTGCACGAAAAACACTGATTGCATGTGTGTTTTCAAGAGTATTCTTTTTGGTCTCTTGAGTTATGTCAATAGGTATAACTTAATGACCGTGGTGCACCTTTTTCTTCTCATGATTCCTCCATGAAGACAACTAGCTAGGGTTCTGGATATATTACGCACTAATAGCCCACCGAGCGAAGAGGCCTCGATGTAGGGCCCTCTTCTAGTAGAGGCACTAGCAAAGGCACCGGTGGTACCATTAACCATTGGGACACTGATTCCACTATCTCTAGAAGCAGATGGTGCATGACACTTGAGCGCGTTGCATGAGTTCCATTTCCAGAGGCCACCCTGGTTCATTGGAGAGATGGACCCACAGGCGGCTGAGGATTGGCTGGAGGCTGTGGTGAGAGTCTGTCAACTGGTAGGGACACCATCCGATCTCATGGTGATATTTGCCACCAGTATTCTAAAAGCAGCAGTAGGAAGATGGTGGAGCTTGATGCACCAGGCTCACGACGAGGTGACGCTTCTCTGGGCATACTTCGAGAGACTATTTCAGGCAGAGTTTGTCCCACTGACTATTCATGTAGTGCTTATTCAAGAGCTACTTCATCTGTAGAAGGGAATCATTACTATGGCTCAATACTTAGCGAGGTTCACTGACCTCTCACGCTACTCCACATATATGGTTCAGTAACCATTCTTCAGGGCCCAAACCATTGATTAGGGACTCAGGCGGGAGATCAGGGCTTCGATGATCTCACTCAGCATCCTGACATAGGCAGGGGTGTTAGAGAGAGCCCTTAGAGTGTATAGTTTCCTTGAGGAGCAGTCACCAACAGTGAGACCCACTACTGGTCATCACGTAACGGAGTCATCTGTAGTTGGCAGCAGTCAAATGTCACAGAGGTCAAAGAGAACCAAACCTATATATTGACAACTGTAGGATTCAGGGTCGGTTGTGTGGGGAAAATGAGGCAGAGCCAGTCATGCCAGGATTAGGTAGTGTTATGCATGCAGCGGACATGTTCACATGGCTCATGACTATCCGACCCGCCATACTAATGATCAGAAAACGGTCAAAGGACTACCCAAGAAGAGACAGATATTCAACCAAGGGTGTCTGTAGGGAGAAGGTGGAATTGACAGAGGAGTTTTTCGTGTAGGTGGCGATGGGGGATGATTTGAGATGTTACCACCACCTCGACCATGAGGTCCACCCTGTCCTCAGGGAGTAGGTGGACAGGGGTTAGCCCAGCTCTACGTAGCTGAGGCCTATGATCACAGTGCTCCGGAGATGATACAAGGTACGTTCTATGTCTATTCCACATTAACAATAGTACTTATATACACAGGTGGTAGTCATTATTTTAAGGCTACTTCCCTCGTTTGGGGCATAGATATTCTGAAAAATCCATTGGATCGATCATTATGTCTAGAGAATCCTACGGGAGAGGATTCGATGATTACGCACTAGCGCTGGCAGTGTGAGCTTACTCTAGGAGGCGAGAGCTTTGGCTGGGATCTCCTAGTAGTGGCGTTAAGGCATTATGATTTCATCTTGGATATGGACCTGTTATCTAGAGTCCAAGCAAAGATTGACTGTATTAGGCACATGTGTGGTGTGTCCGCATGGATGGGACCAGGTTTACCATCACTGGTGAGGAGGGAACCTTTGCAGCGCAGGATGGACTTACCCAGAGGAGAGGGCAATCGATAACTCATTAGACGGCTAGCCTTACCCTCTAAGAGGTTGATGTTGAGAGTCCGAGCTATCTTGTAGTGGTGGACCAGTATGTGAATGTTTTCCCTGATGATGTTCTGGATCTACCTCCTCATAGAGAGGTGGAATTTTTCATTGACTTGTACCCCGAGACGACACCAATATCTACACCAGCGTATAGGATTTCTCCCGTAGAGCTTCGTGGG
This sequence comes from Viscum album, assembly GCA_963277665.1. NCBI lineage: Eukaryota > Viridiplantae > Streptophyta > Magnoliopsida > Santalales > Viscaceae > Viscum > Viscum album. The sequence goes on from OY728153.1 coordinate 1,241,911,512, forward strand.
CTACGGGTATAGCTAGAGGGCTTTCCGAGGAAGGGATTCATATAGGCCAGTGTTTATCTTTGGGCAACCCCGATTTTGTTCGCCAAGAAGGTGGATCAGAGCTTGGGACTTTTTGTTGACTATCGATGCCTAAACCAGGTGACCGTGAAAAAAAGTACCCACTCCCGAGGATTGATGACCTCTTTGATCATATTATGAGAGCAAGGTGGTTCTCAAAGATAGACCTTAGATCAGGATATCACTAGCTCAGAGTACGAGATGAGGATGTGCAGAAGACGACTTTCAGATGTCGGTACGATCACTACGAGTTCTTGGTTATGAAATTCAGTGTAACCAACACTCCAGTAGTGTTCATGGGACTCATGAACATGATATTTCAGACATACATTGATATATTTTTAGTAGTCTTCATCGACAAAATTCTGATATACTCGGCTACTGAGGAGGAGCATGCCTATCATTTTCAGGTAGTACTGGATACACTATTAGAGCAACAACTTTATGGAAAGCTCTCAAAGTGCTAGTTTTGGATCCGAGAGGTTCACTTTCTAGGACACGTCAAATCAGAGGCTTGAGTTTCTGAGGATCCAGCGAAGATTGAGGCGGTAATTTCTTGTGATCCACCTAGGAGTGTGACAGAGATACATGGTTTCCTAGGTTTGGCTGGATACTACCGGGGGATTGTGCCAGATTTCTCTAGAGCTGCAGCACCAATATCAATGTTATAGAAGAAGGGGCAACCATTCGTGTGGTCAGAGTGATTCCATTTGTGTTTTGAGGAGCTGAGGAAAAGGCTGACTAGTGCCCCCATCTTAAGGCTACCAGAGGAGGGCGTAGGGTACATAGTATACTACGACGCATCAGGGACTGGAATCGGATGTGTCCTTATGTAGGAGTGAGAAGTGATCACATATGTTTCTTGACATCTAAGACAACATGAGCAGAATTACGCTTCCCATGACCTGGTGATAGCAGTAGTGGTCTCCTCCTTGAATATGTGGCGATATTACCTGATGGGAGAGCATTTTACAGTGTATTCTCGTCACAAGAGTCTTAGGTATATCCTCTCTTAGAAGTACCAGAACCTCAGACAATGATTTTGGATAGAGTTCCTCTAGGACTATGACTTTGAGATATTCTATACTCCTAGGAAGGGGAATGTTGTAGCAGATGCACTCAGCATGAGGTATGCTATACAATTGTTAGGCAAGGCGTCAGAGTCGTTGGCCGCTTTGTAGATATCCTTTGTGGATTGAGATGGAGCAGCTTTCCTTTAGTCTCTTACATTCACTCCCTAACTTCCTCAGCGAGTCAGGGAGGCACAACATGGGGAGATTGATTCCGAGGCTCAACATTCTCGCATATCCATAGGACATGCACCTGATGGATTTTCTGAAGGTGGGGAGTGTGTCATCCTCTTCCAAGGACACACCATGGTACTAGTGTCACTTCAAGAGTAAGTGTTGAGAGAGTTCCCCATATCCCCTCTTGTGGTACATCCAGGAGTGGTGAATATGTACCATGATATTCAATAGAGAGCATGTGATGCCTCTATGTGTAGAAGATTGTGTGGTAACATAGAGTAACCTCGACTATTATCTCATATCATGATGAAAATTTTACTTCCTAGCTATGGAAGGGGTTATTGGAGGCTTTCAGGATACAGATTCATTTGAGCACCGCCTTCCATCCTCAGACAGATGGCCAGACTGGGCGGACCATTCAAACTCTTGAGGACATGCTACGTGCTTTCGTAATAGACTTAAGTTGTAGCTGGGAGAATTACTTTCCTTTGGTGGAGTTGTCAAACAACAATAGCTATCAATCCATTATTCGGATGACACCATTTGAGGCGCTGTGTGGGAAAACTTGCAGATCACCTTTGCGATTGACTGACCCAGGGGAGTCAGCACTCGTAGGACCAGAGATGGTTCGGGCTACCACAGAAAAGGTGAAAATCATCTTGGAGTGGATGAAGACTACACAGAGTAGGTATAAGTCATATGCCGATAGGATATGGAGACTTATGAAGTTCGAGGATGGTGACCACGTATTTCTACGGGTCTCACCTTGAAGAGGTTTTTAGAGATTTGGTCGAGGTGGGAAGTTATCTCCGAGGTTCATTGGACCCTTCCAGGTCCTCAGTAGAGTTTGCAAGGTAGATTACCTCTTAGATATTCCACCTCAGTTTCATCGGTTTCACGATGTCTTCCACATATCCCATATGAGGAGACACGTGCACAACCCTTCTCATGTCATCAACCTTGGAGGGCTAGACATCAAGGTTGGGGTGACTTTTATGGAAGTTCCAATAGAGATTGAGGATCGACAGGAGTAGGTCATTCATGGGTAGTCGATACCTCTGGTGCGCATTCGCTGGCATCACGGGAACCTCAAGGATATCACATGAGAGTGGGAGGCGCAGATGCATGCTCAGTACCCCCAATTGTTCCCTTAGTTTGAGTTGTGTCTAACAGGGATGCAAATCCTTGAGGTGGGGAGAATGTAAAGACCATGAATTTCCATGTAATTTTTAAAATTAAATGAGAATTTTACAAGTCTTAGAAAATTGATGGCACGTGATTTTGATGCTCGGAGTGCCCAGAATGAATTTATGAACTTTATTTCGGGTACGTTCAGTAAACGTGTGAGCATGTTTTACTACCTTTTGAACTGGTCCTCAAAAGTGAAATCTATGGGCACCGTTGAACTCGCAGTGCCGATATTATCTTAAGGAGACATTCACCTCAACTACTGTGGGTCGAGAGTGAATGAGAGTTTTTGTGTTTTTCATGAAAGAAATAAATAAAATAAAAATGTGTAACATTTTTATTTTATTTTGTTGAAATCATCCATGTGAATGTTTTAATTTTGGGGACCACCTATACTATAACCTCTCAACATAGGATATGGTGGTGGGGACCACCCAGGCCTAACCTCCCATGTGGATTATGGTGCAGGGGACCACCCGAGACTTAAACCCCCTTGAACCCCTTTGAAATCCCTCTTAATGGGGAGAAAATTCAAGAGCCCCCACACTTAATTATGCCAACTCTCCCGTTTAATTAATTAAGCCAACCCATCAATTAATGAATTAATCTATTTCAAAATTATTCCAATAAACATAATATATAACTTGTTCTATTATGTGGGCTACCTTTCTATTTGGTGGAATTGGTGAGAAAAGAACTATAGTAAGAAAGCTCTCCAACAAAGAATGCCAATGAGAAACATCTCCAATGATGAACCAACCGATGATCGAGGAAACATCGACATCACCGACGCCCGTCTATCCCCAACAACATCGTCTCTTTCCTCGCGACCTCCATCAATGAACCATCGAGGTAGGGGTTTATTTATGAGTGATTATCACTTCCCATGTTCTTCCCTTCTAAACCAAGAATGCGGATAAAATCTCCTAAACAAGATGATCTGTAGATGTTTTCATTTGCGGGATTGGGAATAGTGATTGACGAAGGTTGTGGGAATTGATGTTTTTAAATATCTTCCATACACTTTATTGATTCAAATTTCTGAACCACATCCTACCACTCTAACACGGAGGGTGCGGGCCAAAAAAACATGGCCCAACCCCTCCGCCATTCTTCTTTTGTGCATTCTTCACAATGATGATGGTGATCAGTGACAAAGTTTAACACCAGTGGAACACGAGAACGGTGGTTGGCACCGCCACCGACCGCGATGAAGGCGACGACGCATGGCTCCACCCTGCAGCCACCACCGCCCCGCAGCCCCGCCGTGCTGCCCCCGCGGCACCTGCAGCCTCACACCGATCCATGGCCCCCGTAACCTCCTCCCTCCCTACCCCTAACCCCCCCCCATGGTGTCCACGGCCTCGCACCGCCCCTTCGGCACCCGTGGCCTCACGCCGCCCCGCGGCCTCCGTCGTGCCGCCCTGCGGCCTCCGTCGCACCACCCCGCAGCCTCACGGCCCTCAGACCACCCCTATGGCACCTGCGGCCTCGCAGCCCTTAGACCGGACCCGCACCACCCCGCGGAACCCACAGCCTCACCGTGTTGCCCTGCAGCCTCGGACCAAACCCAGACCAGTTAAGAGATTTTCACTCTAACAGCCATAACTTTGGCACTGAATGACTGTTTGAAAAACCGTCAGTGGTGCTGTAAACCATGGAGAGAGACTGTCCCTTTGGTATATCCCACTGTAGTTTGGGATAAATTAGGGAAATGGTCTGGTTTGATCGATCATGAATCCAACCAGGCCTTCGGGACTAAAATGCTAATAACACACAGACCGAGCGTTCGTTTGATGCACCGTCTATTGCGTTGAGATCCCTATGACATGGAGGCCTTTTAGATACTTATTCGTGAGACTTTGTGGCAGTTGGAGTATGGACTAGTGGATTTTGGATCCCAACCTCCCAGAGACAAGCGAGCGTAGTGCATGAACCATGTAGCTGGTTGTGACATAAAGAATGAAGAGCGATCCTGTGTGGTTCTGTACTGAGCGATACTGTGTGGGTCATCCCCAAGCGATCCTGTGTGGGTCAGAACCTAGCGAACCTATGTGGGTCTGCACCGAGCGATCCTGTGTGAGTCAGCACCGGGAAATCACGTGTGGGTCTGACTCTTAACAGAGTAATATGATTTAGTAGTTTCATATAATCATCTCTATAACTGTACTTAAGTTATACTTGGTATTAGATGAGTCTATAGTTGTGTGGTACTTTCCTTCGTGATAATACCTTGGTGGTATTTTTATACGTGGCATACTTGTGTGGTGCTTTCCTTCGTGGTATTTCTTCCTTTGTATAACAGTTGACCTTGGGGCTTTGGAGTTGGAATATGTGTTTTCCTCATGATTGAGATGAGTTTACTTGATAACTTAGGTATATTTATGGTCATATACCTAAATAGAGTTATCAGTTGTTTCCTTTGTTGTGTGGTTTATCCTTGGTGGATATTGTGAGGCCTTGAGGGTCTCGGGGTCCATACAGAGTTTTGTTATACTCACCCCTGCATGGGCTATGCCCGCACCCTGTTGTGTTTGGTGCAGACGATCGACAACGATGACTGAGGACGAGAGTACTCGGACTGGAGGTAGCTCGGAGGTGGATGTTAGATGAGGAGAACTATAGAGAAATTTATTCGTGAGTTGTACCTACCCTTCAGGTAGGATTCGTGGTGGACGATCCATGAGTTGATTTTCACCTATCAGTTGTCTTGTAATTTCCAGTTTTCCATGTACTTTCTAGTTAGGCCTGTATTCTAGCCCCTTTTACTTACTATACTCACTTTGTGTACTATTCAGTTTACTTGAGTTCATATCTTACAATTTTCCTGGTCGTGTGTGTTATAGGTTATAAAGGCAATTCATTCCAAGTTTTAGGGAATACACCTTCAGTGCTAGTCGCTAGTCCCCGGCCTATAGAAGGAGGGCTTTGGGTAGTCACGACACAGGCCCCGGGGGATGGGTCGTGACATTTCCATCATTTTTTATTTATTGTTGTGCACCACAAAATTTGAGGAAGAAATTATTGGGGGCGGGTATAAGACATGAGATTCGATAAAGGTAATATAATCCTTATTTATTCAAGTATCCAATAAATTTTATTACATATTTTGATCATAATATAATAACGAATTATTAAAAATACATATTAATCAATTAATAGTAATTACACACATATATATCATAAAAAAATTAGTTAATAAAAGAAGAGTTTCTAAATTTTTAGGCACCAAATGAATAATTTTTTCAAATATAGAATATTTTATTTAATAATTAAATACCACATAAATAAAGAATTTTCTTTGGTAAAAAAGGATTTTTAATTTTGAATCAACTCGTCAAAATCTATTTCATGTGAAATTTTGGAATTTTTTTAAGGAAGTTGATTTTTTAGTGAATCGTAAAAAATATAGTTTTTATGAATATCTTATATTTTATGACATAAAAAAATTTTATGAATTGATTAATGTTTAGGACACCTTTTTTTAAAAAATACTTATAGATTAAAATTAATATTTTTGAAATGTTAACTTAAATTTAGAAACTTATATTTTACATTTCGGAAACTAAATTACATGTAATCCTAAAAAAAACCATTTTTTATTATTTTTCTTTAATGAAATAGTTGAAAGGATCCTTTATTTTTTTGTTGATTTAATGTTAAAATAAACTCTTTTATTTAATAATAAATCCAATAATTTTTTTGTAATAATTTTTTTCCTAAATAAAAAAAATCAATATTTTAACCCAATAACCCCTCTCCTCATGTATAAATCCACACCCATTAGCCTAGTCCTCTTCACTAAAAATAAATTGAGCATTGATTGATTCTCGATTTACCTCTGGATAGCACCTTTAATATGTTTATAAAGTTCTATGGTGTCCCAATATTTCTTTAAGAAGAAACCTTGAAAGGTAAGAGTTCCTAAAATCATATATACTAATATTTTTACAATCTATACAATTCCATTTCTTTTTCAATGATAAATTTTACAATAGTTTATTGTCATAAATTTCATCTTGTATTTTCAACGAGGGATCACCATTACCTCTCATTATAAAACCTACATAAACCATTACAATGATAAAACAATCTCATTGAAAAAAATCATAAAATTATGGTAATGTAAAGAGTGTGTGGTTTCTTAGTAATGACATCCATGCCTGGATACAAACAAGTTGATATAGTCATTGGATCAGATTAACATAGGTGATCATATTAACCTAGGGGTAAAAAACCATGAATTTGTTTGGTTGGGAAATAACTCATCCTTCACTCGGGGCATAACTAATGGTCCTAACTATACACCTGATTTGAAACTCCCAAAGGAGATTCTTTGGATGGTTCAGAAGAACTTTAAGAATCATAACGATAGATTATTTCCATGTTATATACCTACACCATGAAAGTAACATCAACTATAAATTTTTTATCATTTCTTGGAAAAGGTTAATTTCCACTACATTATGAAAGTCCTATTTCTTATAAGATTATTATTGGATATTTACTAATCTAGCCAGATTGTTCCATTGAATGGGGAAATATTGATATTCAATATATGTATTATTTATATATGGAGAATTATTGATTACTTTTCCTTAATTATGTATAAGGTTATTTATGTTAAATTATTATATGTATTGGTTATAAATTTTCATCATATGATTGATGTATTTGACTTATTATGTGATTGGTGGGGACCAAAATTAAATATCCCCTTGATGCTTTGATAGGTCTCTTGATATAAGTTAATTTGGTATTTGGTATTTTCTATACTAATTTATTTATTTTTTCTTGTCATAAGGCCTTTAATGTATGTTTACAATGTTCATCATTATGAATTTCATCACTTTGAGATAAGTTATTCTTATTTATGAATTTATTTACTCTTATGTAATCTATGAATATATTATCTATTATAGAATTAATTTATTCCTAATGTATTATTGATTCCATGACTATGTATGAAATCTTCTGTAATATTATACCCCTTATTGAGTGTCTAAACTCACCCTTGTATATTCTTTTATATTTCTATAGGAAACCAAGAGGAATACTATGTGTGAAATATGGATTTTCAAGGATAAATAAAAAATTTTTCTTGTTTTTATATGATATATCTTTAGTTTTCAGTTTAATGTAATGTTCATTAATGTGTATAGTTTCTTGATCCCACTAATCTATCATATCCTATCATATTTGTATTTTAAAAAAATATAATAGAATAATGAACTTCAGTTGGTTATTGAGGTCATGGTGTTACATTTGGTATTAGAACCGGATGAGTTAAAACCTTAAGAAGAATATTTAAAAGATAAAAGTTAGATAACACATCCATAGGAAAAATCCTTATGTTATTCTTGAAATATTTGTAGATTAAATGAAACATATTTGTAATAAAGGAATAGTAATTAAATAATGTGATTTACAATTAGTAGTTTTATTCATGATCTAATTATGTATATACCATTTTACAAAAATGGATCATAGTGGATGGAATATAAACCTTAAGTATTATTCTCTGCACCCTCTAGTATTGCTGTCACATAGAGAAAGGAAACCCCTTATCCTCTATATAGAAACAAAAAAGTAGTGTATTGGTTCCCTTATTACCATAAATTATTATGCGGGGAAGGAGAAAAATTTCATCCATTATATTAGAATAATGTTAGGGGATGAAAACGAATACATTGATATCAAGAACTACACAGTACATATCTTTATATTTAAGAATCCTTGGAATTATCTATAACATAATGAGGTCCACAAAATCTATCATGTGGGTTTACTCAAATAAATCCTTGGTTTCACTATGTTGAAAGAATGATAAGAATGATGGGATGTCAATATATTGTATTTCAGTATAAACCATTCATCCTATAAGCTAATCATGGGATAAGAACTAGGATATTTCCTTGTAGGAAACCTTGCCTTGGAAAAATCCCCACCACACAGAAATCCACATGATATAGTGGTGTTCATTTCCAACGAATGTTCCCAATAATGGAAATTTTTTCTTCATGGTTCCTATCAAAGTATTATATGGTGAAGGACAGAGACTTTAATCTCAATAATAATAATTTGGGGATTGAGTTCATTTTCCCAAAAAAGAAGTTCTACCATATTCATACCACCCACCAGAAGGGTGTACCAACAACAAGGCAACATACTAGTCTCACGTTATAGGTTTTTAACATAATATAAAAATACCAATCACTCAATTATACAACAAGGGAGACTTAGGGTTACTGATCTGGAAAGGAAAGTTTGACTATAGGATTAAGAATGAAGAAATGATAACCAATCAGAACTATTTATAGGAGTTGATGTAATAGTTTCTTTCAGATCCATTACTATCTTATATTACATATTTATTGAATTCTCAAGATAATATATCGTAAAATGAAACTATAACCATATAGTACCCAAATCATTCTAGAATGGGGATTCATGTTGTGAAATATAGGGTGGACTCTCCATTTATTACAAAGATATAGAGGAGAACAATAAAGATAAGGCAACCTTAGTTTAATGAAATCCATTACTATTTTTTACTGACACATGAGTCAGATGGATTTCCCATATATGGATGTTTATTTTAAATGATAATCTCCTAAAATACCGATCTAGGAAAAGAAAAATTCTCCACGGTATGTTGATTTTTTCATGTACGAAAGTCTAAATTTATAGAAATATATTTAAAAAAGAGAATTTTATCAGATCTCATTGATGTTAATGGAAGAAAGAGTTACCCTCTATGTTATATAGGATGTACACACATATTCCTATAGTTCACATTAGATATGAACCGTGATCTTCAATTAAATTAGGATAATATGATCTTTTTGGCTACTAAAGATTCATGATTTTGCAGAATTCAACATGAATTTATATACATGTAAAATACATTCTATAATCATTTATTAACCCTTATAGTTGATTTAAATTTCTAAATAATTACGGATTTTATAGGGGTATATATCATGGGTCCATACCAATAATCCACACTTAGGAAGTTCAAGTTTATCTTTATTACTAAAAATTTATTCTCTAAATGGATCAAATTTTTACCCCTAACAGAGGAAAAAAAATACTAAAAATAAAATTCATCAAATATAATATCATTACCCAATTTGAGGTACCTCTTATAATTTTAATAAACCATGCAATCAATTTTCATGCCTCTGTAATGAAAAAGATACCCATTGAGTATAATATTTAGTCCAATCATTTATCCCACTATCATGTAGTGGTGAATGAATAAAGAGAGGTTTTTAATAATAATATATTTAGTATTCTTTATAAAATTGTTGATAAAAACAAGAAATATTTTCTTGATTATATCCTATATGCTTTGTCGGATTATCATACCATGACATTTAATATCACACATGAAACCCCATATTCTCTAGTATAAAAGATATAAGGAGTATTTACAATTAATTGTTTGTTTCAATCACTTAAATTCTCTATTTCTGATCAATTATCTAGAATCTAATAGTCTTAGATCTATATTGATGAGTTAGAGTGAATCAATGAGAAAAGTTTTCACACACTACGTACCTAAAATTCCATCAGAACCTAATCAGATGAGAATTTATAAATAAGGCTCAACTATATTCTTCTACCAAAGGATAATTTTTGTTTTATTTGAAAACAATAATGGAACATAGAATGAATCCACTAATGATAGAATAAATATAATAACGCCCCCACATTATCAACAAGGTCTACTCCAATAGATCTTACACCCTAATTTTGATGGAAAAAGAGAATATCACATCCAGGAATAATGAAATATTTTTTAATATATATTTTAGGTAGCCTCACATAATTCACAAATTTTATAGTTTCATGAACTCTAAAAAATGCATAATGGTACTTATTCTATAACCCAAAATCATATGGCATAAAAGTCCATCCAACATTACCTTTAAACTATTTGGAGCAATTTGTTTCATATGACCTAATTTCCATACATGAGAGTCTAATCTAGGTTAGAGTCCCAACTCATGGTCTCCCACAGCCATAAACCAATGATAAGATAAAGAATTCCACCATATTCAAGAACTGTGTGGGGAATGATTCTTATTATTATAGGATACATAGAAATGATTGCATTTTCTACCCTAGGCCCACCCCCAAATTACATTATCCATAATCTATTTTTTATCCTATTTTTTGGTTCTATTCATTTCATATATGGTTTTATTTAGTATCCCTACATTAGGATGGGATCATTTTCCTCTTACACATAAGGTATATCCGTAGATATACCTCTTTCATATAACTATGTGTGGCTTGATTCATATTTTTCTATTATACATAGTGACACCAAGATTTATTTTCATGGGTCCAAATCTAGATTATATCCCTATTCCATTACAATGTATACAATTCATTCATGAAATGTTTCATTCCAAAATCTCCCATTATGAAACATATTCATTTCATTTCCATCCTCTAATATTCAAACTTCATCAACATAAGGAAAAAATATAATAACATGGCGTAGCTTGATTCCTATTATTTCATGATATTTATTGGTGTTAAAACTACCAATCTTGGACCCAACCACATATTTCATCATTTAAAATTTCCCATCCTATGATGGTGTGTGGAACATTATCAATCTATGGTAGAATTATTTCATTTTACCAGGGTATGTGTTAGATCAATGTGTAGACCTCTTTCAATTAACTATGTGCAACTTGATTTCTATTATTCCAGGATATGTACTTATACCAAAATCTCTTAATATGGTGCCAACCCAAATTTTTATCAATATCCAAGCCCATCCTAGTGTATCGCCTCCATATTCACATTGGGACATTATATAATGAAATTTATATTGTGGTGATATATTTTATTCCTAAAACTATTTGTGGATTGATTCCTATTATTATTGGATACATTATGATGGATGCACCATATATCATAAACCCACCCAAAAATCCTTATCCATTTCGGAAACCATGTAACATTTTGTACAAACTCAATCCTAGTTGGTTCTGAACTAGAATATTCCAACCACCTTATAAATATTCTCTCCTCATAGTACACACTCTATACCTTGAGTATTTGAATGATCAAAAACCTTTTATTGATATTGGTAACATGTACATATGATTAAAAAATAAACCATTTTCATCGTGATGAAATATATGATGCATATTCAGTATGCCCACACCCATTAAAGGAATAATTACCTCTAATGTTTTATTTTTGTTTTTAGTTAATTTCATCATTTTGTATTTTTTTTGATCTATGAATTGTTTAGACATTTTTTTTGGTTTTAGTGTATATTTCGATTTTTTGGGGGTCTTTTATAGGGTAGACAATTTGATCTTGATTGAAAAAACCCATGCTGATTCTCTAATAAACTATGTGGATTATGGTTGAGGAACATAGAATGGTTCAAAATTTTTATAACCATGAAACATTTTCTAGGTAATCATGAAACCCAATAATGGTCTAGGGACGAATTTTAACTTTTTTGAATATTTTCTTAGGTAACCATGCATCTTAAAATAATGTTAAAAGAACGGTTAGTGCATGATTTGACAATCCATGTGAATAAACCATGAATGTGTGAAAAATATGATCCAAATTACATATCTTGGGCTAAAAACCTCTCTATTATATCTTATTATTACTTATATTCTTATGTATCTCAATCCTGGGGACTATAATGGATCAAATTTTTAAATTTTAACCCCTCTTTATCTAATTCTAGTGAATCTAGTAGTATTGGATCATAGAAATCAAGGTGTGAGATCTATCATTTCATGATATCCATTTTCTATAAGATATACCATTATTTCCATGAAATGAATCATATATCTTGCATTTTATGGATATATATTTATATTTATATTTATATTATTTAATGTAGAAATAAGGGATCGTTGACAGTTCAATGGAAAATATAGTGCGTTGGAAACCTTCCTTTAATAAATCTTAGGTCTAGTAACATTGGTAGAACACATGAGGTATGTTGGTGTGGGACTACTCCCTTTGTCTTAGAATATTATTAGATCAAAACTTGGAACAAATTTATTGATGAATAGTGAGTAGTTATCGGAGTTTTTTGAATATTCATTAGATTCAATTGGTATGGAATGAGGTGTGGGTTTTGATTCCTTGAAGAATATGAGAATTAGAAACCAAGAGATTAAGGTAGGATTTCCATACCATATTGGGACTTCTATATGATTATTGGAATGATATGGTGGATATTATTATTTTCTTGGACATCGTACTTTAGTTTGATCATATGTGTGTGTCTAGCCCATGAGACCATGTTTGATGTTGATCACATGTCTATACGTGTATATCCCATTGGACCCATGTTAGATATTGTTCTCATGTATGTGTATGTATGGATACTTGAAATCATTCTTGATATTCTATGTTTTAACCATATGTATAATTCTATCATTCTTATGAATATGTAACCTTTGGATGTTTTTCTTCTAGTAGAAAAGGTTACGTAGACCATCATGTCATGGTTAGCCCTTATAGGGGGATAATACGAGACATGTGATGAAAAATATTATAGATCATGTCATAGGTTAGGGGTAATATATCCATGTGGCCAGACCTAAGGTGTCTTAGTTGTATTAAGACCTTGTATCTTGACCCAAGGGAGTTTTGGGATACGATGTCCATGTATCCAAACTCGAGGCAGCAGAAGTGGTATAATGACCTTGTGGATTTTACCATGATAGATCTGGGGAATTTATACCTTAATTTCAAACCCAATACATGATGTAATTGTAATTTCTAAAAGATATATTAGGTAGATCTATTGTCGACACATGTTCAGGACTTTTGTTATGAGATTTCTTCAGACATGGAATTGAAGCAGGTATGATCAAGATTTATCTCGTCTTGGCTTGCACATAACCCTATGGAATATGATTTATTGTTTCATGGATTTTATTTTTCTTGTAATCACTGAATAAACCACTTGTGAATACACATATATGTCATGTTATTGTTGGTGTGGACTACTTGGTTTATACTCACACCTTTCATGAGCATCATCGTGAGTGTGCAGAATCAATGATCAGGGATCACCAGAAGGGACAAGGTCTAGTGATTGGGATTTGAGGAGATGATCATGGGTATTAAATTTGGTATCCATAAGAACTCTATGTTTCTAATAGAACATATTTATTTACCTTATTATTATTACTATACTCTCATTGACCTACCACATTGGGTTTCATTTGATTTTATTTCATGACTTCACATGAAATATGTTACATAATTTATTCATATTATATTTTTTTAATTTTTCATTTAGATTTTATTAATAGAATTTTTATGTGGTGATTTATTTGGTTATTAAGGATATTTTCCCCGCAAATAATTTTTGATCATCATCACTATTCAACAACTCTTTTAATATGGGGAGGAATGCCCATGTTATGTGGAACACCATTTGAACTGGGTAATTCGGGTTAGAGAATTAAAATGGAATTTTTTCCTCAAATAAATGATCCAATAAAACCATATTTCCTTGAAACAATTATAGATGAACCTATAATCGAAACATCGTTAGTGGTCATTCTCAATATGCATGTTTAACTATATAGTATTGATTTCATAATTAGAATGTGGTCAGCAGTTTCTCTAACTGATATGTTTGCATTCCACCATTTCCTAATTTCGAAAACTCATGTTATGATTTACACCACAGTCATCCCCTACTGAATGGTATTTAGATGATTCAATTTCATAAATCCCAATTTGTATTTTCACACTTCCCATGATGGTTTGATAATTATTACCTTAGAAAATGTGCACCTTTACCTCTGCCCATTTATAATGTCGGGATCATCATTCACAGTATGTTTTCCATAACCTTTTCCCTATATAGACCATCTTATATTTTTGGGAATATCCATATGAAATTAATCTTACGTCCCTTTGGTATGACTTGTAAAAACGTAAAATCACAAAGTAAAGAGACATATCACTAATCAGGTTGAAAACCCATGAATGGAATTCTAAGAAAAAGTAATGTATCTGTTTTCTAATACTATAACTTGAATATCCTAAGAAAAATTTAAATCGTTTTAAATGAAAAAAATCAACAAATTGAGTCAGGCCGAAAACGCCCAAAAATAGAGTCTTTAAAATAATAAGAGTTCCTGCCCAGTAATCCATCACCCCTCATGGATTGCGAATAATTAAAGGCTAAAATAATAGATTCACATAAGATTATGATTACCCCACTTTAGATTAGGAAAGAATAAGCCCATGATTTATATGACTATAGATATTGGAAAAAATTATATCATACTTAAGTTCCTTGCCCTTATTCTTTCATATGATCATAACAATGTACAAGAAGGTGTAATTACATGGTACTTGAACCCTATTTAGAATTGATTCATCCATAGAGAAACCCTTCCAAATTTCCATTACATTGATTCATTTAAATTATCATATCCTAATGGGATAAACATGGATTATGATGATGGTAAATGAACTATATATCCAACACACATGTATCGATCCAATATTATAATTATAAGTGGAAATACAATCCTTTATATCTTTTTACCCACATTCTATCTTCAACTTATGGTTGTGGAATGGAAAATGAATATCTGTATCAACTATATCCATATGGGAGAACATACCATAGAGATAAGAGATGTATTCAAGTATAAAATCTCTAACATGCATTATGTCCACCATGATCGAACCAAGTTTCTACATTCCTCAATCTGACCTCCTAGTATTCCATGGTTTCTAACTTGTGTAAGGGGTATAATAATAGCGCAAGGAGAATATACCCCTTGGATTAGGTAACCATAATAACCATAGAAGTATCAATAACAACAAACATCCAAATAAAACCAAAATAAATATAAATCATAGATAAATGATAGTAGATTAGTACATAAACACTTTCTGTAGAAACATTAACAACTAAACTTTCTATAAAAGGCACCTAGACATAGCCATGATCCCCATAGTTAGATCATATACATCAAGGTAAACAAAACCAAATAGAAACTGATAGAAAAATAGTTTTCAAGTCATTGATTTGCCCCAACACCCATACTCTATCCCATATTACTAGAATAACCATCCATAATGGGCCCTTTATCTTTTAGTCACCTAAAACAATGATGTTTTCGTCATTCATGACTTAATGTAGTGGGGGATGAGCCACGACTACCTCAATACTATATCCACTAGGCCAAGGGCTGGAGACCAATGTTGAGTAGGAATATCCAACACAAGGGTGGCCTTACCCAAGAGTACCTGTACACACCGACTGACATACATCACCATGCAAAAGTGTAGATATAGTAGTTGTAAACTAAAATATATTAATATAGATATCCCAATTACAGATTACAACAAAAGTACAAAAATGGAAAAATATACGCCAACAAAAAATTGTAAAAGTGTCTAACCTACTCAGAAGGAAGGGGTCACTATCCAATATAACTTCCAGAAATCTCCTTTTCCCAGTTCCAAAAAACAACTTTTTCTATCTATATCTGTAAGCTCCTCCTGTTCTAGGTCCCCCTATGACTCTATTGAAAGGAAGATTTTCAGGGTGTGATAAAAGACTTTGTAGGGGTGAGTGTAACAAAACTCAGTTAGTTTCCTAAAACCCAAAATAAAAAATATAAACTATAGTTAAAAGTTCTCTTGATCCATACAGAGTGAAACCAAATGAGAGAGAAACTTCATCTCTAATCCATCCTCATCCATACACAACTAGTCAACTCATTACACATGTAATGTCAACCAAGACGTGTGAAAATATTTCATGGACTCGCAGAATCATATAGACATACTCATCATAGACTCCATGTATCGTGAGTTTCCAACCTCATAGAAAGATACATGATTCTACACAAGGATAAAATGAAATGATCTTACAATGTCACACACTATAAAAGACATTCTATCCCATATGGAACTCGTCTGAGAGATAAACTCCATCAGAAAAAACATACTCGAAAACACTCTAGTGTCTAGAACTAGGGGTCCTATCACCACTGTATTATGCTCTGCGTCGGGTCATAAGGACCCAAATAGAGAGAACCTCAGCTCAAAACTATATAAATTTGAGGGATAAATTCTCAAGAATATGCACTATGTGTGTACTCTCTTGATAAAGAGAGAGAGGGAGAGGAGGGACCTGTACCTCACTGCTTCTCTATATCCGATGGATTAATAAATCCTAACCATCTTGTGAAACCTATGTAATACCTCTATGGATTGGGCCTACCTCACCAAATTGGGGGAGCAATAACTCCTAAATATATATCACACACAACAGGTGGAGGGGACCTATCTTCAAAATTGCGCTCCACAACTGAGGGATCTCTAAATATAGTGGATGACCCACTCCCCACCACTACTTGAAGATAGGGGAGCACCACTCTGTAGATAGAGCACCCACACCCACTATGTGGGAGTTTTATCTCTACCTAATTTAAATGTAAGGTAAACCCACACACTAATGAAATATGGGAGTACATGTCCCATCATCTCTCTCTATAATCCACACTGATCTAAAGCTTCTATCAAGTATTGTTGGAAGGTGTGTCACACTATTCAAACCTCACATCACAAAATATTACAGATAGGGGACTCATACCATGATACATTAGGGGAAAAATACTCTACCAACCTAAACAGTATAGGGGACCCACATTGTAAGATGATATGGATTGGGTAATGACTTCAACATCACCCCAGTGATCCACCATAATCACTACCCAAGGTCTAACACTGTTACTGTAGCGTGATGCTTTAATCACACCACATCATATCTCACCAACCATCATGAGGGTCATCATCATGTCCAATGTGGATAACTACTCAGGATATGATACTCAAAAGCATGAATCTGAGCCTTGAAGAAGGATATGTGCAACGTGGAAGTCTCTAAGAAAAGGTATATGATGTGTATTGGGGTACACATGGAATCTTACCCCACGCAAACACCAGTATGTGTCCTATTATGCACGCATTTTTTTATAAATGTGCATTTACATGAAAAGTACATGATTTAATCTATGT
Organism: Viscum album; assembly: GCA_963277665.1. Lineage (NCBI taxonomy): Eukaryota > Viridiplantae > Streptophyta > Magnoliopsida > Santalales > Viscaceae > Viscum > Viscum album. Next base: position 1,241,929,070 of record OY728153.1, read on the forward strand.
GACACACGTCACCGAGGCCACAGTCATTTATTTCCCCACAAATATGGATAGTTGTGTCACACAAATGGTGTATAACCCATAGTATAATGTGTTTATTATCTAAATTTCTCCTTGTCCATGTCATCTTTTCGTTTCCATGTAAGTCACCTGGTGTTGATGTATCTAGTTGTGTACTTTCACAAGGCCATTTTCTTTGACACGACATCCATGTCCAGTCCCTTGGCATAAAACATGGGCTCACTACATGGTGTGTAACCCTGATACACTATTTGAAGCCCCCCAAATATATCTTCTCCAAATGGTAAGAACACATTGTGTGTGACCCTACACCAAATGCCTTGTGATCAATAGCTCCAAAAGGATAATTCCCTACGATCTGACCAAATATCCCATGTTTTCCCCAAAACATTCTGATCGACCCCCATGGTATCTATAAAAACCCTAATAAGTATTTAATACCTTAAAAAATGCATGAAAAGTGGGATTATGAAATAAAAATCCGATCTTCCTACCTCATGGAGAAACTTAAAATCATCTAAGGTAGATTCATTCCCCTAATATACTATATCGCGACCTGGGTGAAATCAGCATCAAGATCAGAGGTCGACGACGCCACCCCTCCTTGGTTTAACCTAAGATCGTCTGACGCTCCAAATAGAGAGGGTTTCTATAAATAATCGTCCATAAACATTACATCATGTTTAGTTATGTCAATAATTTATCTTTATTTCCCATTTAGGATATTTTTAGGTTTGGATATTTAGAGAATTAGTCCATAACTCATATATAACAAATCTCTAGATATATAAGTTTAAAACTTCCTTACAATATCCATTTTTTCATTAAAAAAAACTTTTAAAAAGAAACAAGGTTACTTTTCATGTTCAATCATCACAATTTTTCCTTGATCCCATCCTGGTCTATATTATCCTTTGAATCCTTTGAAAATAATTTTAAAATGTGGGACGAGCATCAAAATTTTAGTAAGGGATACAGAAAAAATGAAAACTATTAGTCTTCTAAAAACATGTGAACCATGAATACTTTATCATAAAACAACATTTCCCCATTAATAAGTAGTAAATAATTTCCCCATCACTTACCCATTTTGTAATTATAGTATTACCATAAAACCATTAACAACCATATTTAACACATAAAGGTAACTTGGGACATAATTTTACAAGAATGGAATAACCTTGTGGTCATCTTACATACATGTCCCTCTTACAAATGAAATCCCATATGGTCGACTTCTATAACTAATAAATTAGAGGTTATAACATTACCAGACATAATATATTAATTACAGAACCACTCATATATATTTTTCTTGTGTAACCAGCGGTCAAATGTCAAAGTACCATTATAAAATCACAACACATAAATTATTTCAATTTTCAACATTTTACTAATAAAATTTATGTAAAATCACAATAAATAATTCCAAGGTATTGAAATAATAAATAAATTTCCAAAACCATTTTCAATACCAAAATACCCAAAAAATGGGAATAATGTATTTATATTTCTTTTAAAAACATTTTCGCTTGTATAGAAATCCATATATCAAGTAATGTTTATGGCAGTGGAAAAGTCATTGTCGCAAATGTTAAAAAAATAAAATATCTTTTTTTTTATTTTTAAATAATTTCAAATGATACATATTGAAATATTCCTTTTGAAAAAATTGAATGAAATTAAAAATTTAAAGGGGATGTTTATACACAACATAAAAGAAGGTGGTGTATAACATCAAAATACACCTCAATGACAAGAGATTGAGACGAAGTCCCTTACCACAAGGTTGATTTGTAAAGTATGTTCTTGAGCTTCCTGAAAAATAAAATAATGTTAATTATTTACATTCTTGAGAACCCTTTCAAGGTAATTATTCATTTCATATCACTTATCTATATATTATAACAATTACATAATTATTGAAGTTCGAATCAGATATTTTGATGATATTCAATACATGAGTCCAAAATGTCTTGGTATGATGTATATATACAAAAGTGGTCATTAGTACATAATCTCATGAATAATATTAAAGAAATAATGATCACTTTTATACATTAATTATTATTCTAAGTCAAACCATTTATGCTTGGTAATGAAAAATGATCATTGTTATAATAATGAAGATGGTAGGTTGTACGTATGCATGAGTAGTGTTACCATTTCCTTTATAATTATGGAAATAAAGTAATTATTATTTTATCTTTCAAGAATGATAATAATATTATAAATATAATTATAATATTTAAAATATACTAATATATATCATATTTTTGATTTGGTGAAGAAAAAAAATTACATCGCTTTGTGGAGATGATAGTTCACACGTACAAACGAATGATATTATCATTTTTATGTGCATAGAAGGTTAGAATGTAATTCATATATTATTATATTATAATTATAAATATTTCATGATATCATATATAAACATTAATTACATCAGTATAACCCATCCCTAGAGATGGTTACAGAAAACGAATTATATCGGTTCGTGGAGGTGATAGCTCCCAAGTACACATAAATGATTAATTATTTTAACATTTGATAGAAGTGGAGATGGATTCAGGTGATGATATTAAAATAATAAAATATAATTACATTTTGGATACTGGAGAAATTGTATCATCTTGTTTTAAAAATATTTTAAGTATGTTTAAGAATAAATTTAGAGACTTAAATGAAAATTATACCTCTTCTACTGATGATCACCATTGATTAACACCTTAACACCTCAAAAGAGGGTGTTATAAATAATAAAGCCTATAGAATATGAGGAGGTATTCAAAGAATGGATTTATTCAGTTCTTCTATGACCCAAAATGGTTTTATGTGTGAATAAAATAGAATAATGAGTGCCCTTTTATAGAAGATGAGAGGGGCACTCTAGGAAATATTCAAAATAGTCAATTAATATAAATTAATTTTTTATTAAAAATGGTAAAAAATTGCTTTATTTAAAATATATGGTTAGTGTGAGTCGAAATATAATCATAAAATTAAAATTAGAAATGTTTTTAATATATTTTTAATCCTTACCTTTTATAACCCTTTTAACTCTCACCATTTTAGTATGGAATTTATAATTTATGGGTAAATATAATTACGATAAAATTCCTAATGACCAATAAAAGATTATTTTAAGACATTTTAAGAATTATTAAAACTATTTTTATAAACCATGTATATTTATAAATTTTATAACATTTATTTAAATATTTTATATTTTAAAATACCATTAGTGTTAATTATGATACTATTCATTTTAGGACTTTCTATAAATATCATAACATTAATATATAATCTAAAAAACTATATTAACACATAAAAACACGTAAAAGGCTTCCATTAAAATATTTTATTGTATAAATTATGTTCAAATATATTTATTTTAATATTAATAATATCATTTATTTGATTTTTTTTTAATAAAGCAATTACTCTGTCATCATTATGTCACCATTTAACTGAAGTATTTATTTCCTAAAAATTATAAATAAATTACCATTATATATATAATTTTTTTAATTTTAAATACTTTTTATAGTCTAATATATCATGTATATATAAACCCATATTAAAACTTTTATAGTTATGAGAGACATGATTACGACATCTTTGTGTTTAAATTAAATAAAATATTATAAATGTTATAAACAGACCCAATTGGCTTAAAAAATCCATAAATCTATGCCAATGATTTTTTTGGTTAAAATAACATATCAAATAAATGTAGTAAATGTTTTATGGTAGTTTTATATTATTTTCAATATTATTTTTACCTTTAATTGCTAGATTTATCTTTAACTGAGGTAATAAAAATTATTACTAAAGTCAATATTCATAATGTTCAAAAATAAACGGGAACAATTTAAATTATTTGGACCATATAATACAAATTTGTTTCCCTTTTTTCCAAATTTTGAACAGTTAATTACCATATTTAATTAAAAATTAATCTCATTGACGGAATAAGAAAAAAATGTTTCTAAGTAAAACGGTCAAAAGTTCACATAATTTGTATATCTAATTTCAATGTGAAATTGATTTCAATGACATAAATTGTATTAAATGAAAATAAAAATATAACTATTATTTAAAAAAAATTAAAATTTTATTATAAAAATATAAATAAATTATAAGAAAAATAAGTTTTGAATTAAAATGCAGTATTTTTCACTATTCATTAAAATATGAGATTTATCTAAAAAATACCAAAAATTAAACCAAAGTAAATTTTTATGTCATTAATCAAAATAAGAAGTCTATTTCTTCAAATATAACTTATAAAAGTAGGAAAATAATATATGTGAAATAGGTTCTACATTAAAAGGTGATAAAACTGTTTTTTTAAACAATGTTTTTAACCATAAAACTAGATTTTTCATATACATTATTGAATATAGTGTCTATTTTAATTTCTATATAATTAATAAATAAAAATTTAATATTTTATTATTACCCTTATTTTTATAGTTTCTCTTCCTCTAAGTCATTCACACACTAAGGGGGATGTTTTATTCATTAAAATTTATTAAATGAATAAGTCTCCATTTAATACCCCACCAACGAATCATCTTCGATTCGACACTTGACACTGTAAAATTTTATGTCATGGGTAGGGTAAATACCAAGTTTTTAACTCAACCCCTACATTATCTTTCAGATTAAATACATCATACGAGATTTATCTCATGTTTCCAAAAAAATTGTGTGCGAGTGATAAAATATATTTAATTTTTTTAGTATCACACACTGAGGCTATCCAGGCCCCTAGTACCCAACACTAACATAGTAACTAGAATTTGAAATATTCATAGAAATGATAAAAATTATTATAAGTTAAAAATATGGTCACTAAATCCTCCCCAAATTAATTCTTTTTATCCACAAAAAGTGAAATCATATGCTAGAGGAGAAACATTGAGCTCCCCACATGGACTGAAATGCTAGCTAGCTCACCAAGAGGTTCTAGTGATTCCGAAAAGAATGAATTTATGTGAACCATAAGGGACAAACCATACCCACATCCAACTACAACTAGGTAAAAATCATGAAAACAAAATGATCCTGTCTTTTTTTTGAGATAGGTGAAAAAAACTAAGCACCATGGTCGATATACGATTATAGGGTCAAGAAGTACACCACCTCTATAACCTGACACAGATGGTGACATAACCCAGAAGTTCTCATCTTACTTGGATGAATTGCACCATGCCAACTTCAAGCGTCTCATGAACAACTATAACTCTGAGCAAAGGAGGGTTCCAAAAAACTACACATGGCTACCCAAGTGTAAACACTATGTCTTACTTGGCCCTCTATCTGCAAACATCATGCTACTATACCCACTAGTGGTACACCAACTATGAATGGATTTTACGAAACCAAACCATAGTAAGGAATAATTTTAGGGCTTAAATACCACTACATAATGGTTTTATGCAAGGATATCCTTCCTCCTAGGCCGCCAAGCATATATATTGAGAAAAAATGACCTAATGGTAACTCTAGGTCTTTTTATAACACTCTAACACTCAAACACATCATGAACACACAATTCAAAAACATCTCCATCAAACCTCAATAATATTCACTTGGGGTGGCACTGACTTGGCCACATGGTTTTAATCCAAACACAAGAATGCATCTTAGGACACCCTTATTAAGCCTTGAGGAAGAAGTAGAAAGAAAAGAGTACCTCACAACAGTGTCTAACCATACTAGAATAGAATATAAAAAAGGGAAAACACCATACCTATTATCATCCTCATATTATCTAGGTCATAGTTATCTATAGCATGTTTCTATCCACACCCATATCCTTCATCTCATTGAGCCATGTGTGGACCACCTGAGGGTGATGGTAGAAACATCTTGAACCATATTCTACCTCCTAATTCTCTCCCTGACCCTCTTCCACATCCTCCATCTTGAAAAAAACCTTGATCCAAATGGTTCCTCTTCCACTGTGTTATCTTTATTTTCCCCCAATATGTATCATGGAGGTTCTAATAGTGTTATGTAAGATGTCACCAACTGTTTTAAGAATAAAATTTCCTCTACTGTGGAAGAATAGGTTTTCGATGCGACTCTTTTTCTACAAACCCATGTGTCTGAGTCTGGGAATGTGTAAGAAACATGTTCCATGACATTATCCACTTCCATCTTCAAGTTATTAGATAATAAATATCCCAATGATCACTAATATAGACCCTCCACCATGAAGCTCTCTATCACTAAAGCTCTCCCAATACCCCAAATACGAGGTAATGAACATGGAGACCACACAGACCCAGATGGCTATGTGGAGGCCCTAACCAAAGTTCAATTCTATAAAAAATAGGTTTTAAACCATATCCATAGAATAATAAAAAATTTATATAAACCTTTCTGAGTACTCTTCCACATACATACTACCCTACCGAAGCAACAGAAGCTCCTGGATATACACTGATCTATACGTGGCTGGATAAAACTATTCCCTAGAGATCCACTAAAATTACACCCAATGTATTGTTACCTCATTATGGGTCTTTATTATAATACTGCACCATTTCTTGATCAATCTCTATAGAATAGATTTTTCTCAGAAAAACATCTGATATAGAGGTTTCCTCACAAGGCGGAAAATGAACATAACTCACCCAAGCCAGTCATCAACTGCTTGAGGGTCTAGATCACCTCATTACGTCAAAATTCCATAACATTGAAACTCATAAAACACACTCAACATAAACTCATCCACATTATAAACTACTAACACATCATGGTACTCAACAGGTGGTGGATCAACTGGAAGACCTCCCTATGGTGCTGCCTCACAACCAATGCCTAACAATAATGCCTTGACACTCTGCATATCACTACTAGGATCAAACCATGGAATCTTGTATAGATTTCATCATAGAGGCATCCTAAAATAGTATAAAGATTCTCCATAGTCAATGACTATTTCTTGGGAGATGACTAAAATAGGTCATAGAACTCACAACCCAGTCATATATGATGAATGTACCAAAATATCCACGTGATGAGTTCCCTAATTTATCAAGTCAAAAAGCATGTTATTAGAGTTTTGTGGTATGGATATGTTATATGCCACATCAAAATTGGAGTCCCTTTCCCGAAATCCAAACATGAAACACTTTAACATTGTCTCTATGGAACCCATACCAAGATCATAGAATCCATTACTAAGGAAGGACTTCCTTTGATACCACTCTATCATAGACCGAACCACCGATTACCCTAGTAGTGACTACCCCAAGCCTACCTCCAATAAGGCAGGGGATGTTGACCAGCACTGAGTAGGAATATCACATAAATATGAGTCCTTATCCTTTGATACCTTTATTCACACAACCACATACATCTCCATACAATGGTGCATAGATAAAAATGGAAACTAAAATGCATGTCTAAAACTGTCCCACAAATAGAGTACCACAGAATTACGAAAATGAAAAAATATATGCCAACCAAAAAAATATAAAAGCATCCAATCTTCTCAGATAGAGGGGATGACTATCAAATTAAACTTATGGAAATCACCTTGTCCCAGCTATGAAAAATACTTTTTCCTTTATATCTCTCTGCACTCTACCTTCTCCAGACCCCTAGGATTGCATCAAAAGGACTGTTGTTTTCCAAAGGCACAACTTATATAAGAAAATCCAATTCAAGGATGAGTACATCAATACTCAGTAGGCACCCCAAAACCCAAAAAAATTGGGTAAAATAAAGGAGACAATCAGCTGGAACCTGCCAGAGGGAACCGAAACAAAATAGAAACTCCATATCGAACCCATCCACACCTATACATGACTATTAAACTCAGTCTACATGGGATATCAACTAGGACATGTGATGATATGGAATGGAATCCCAAAATCACCCAAATATACATGTCTCAGACTCCACATCTCATAATGTTTTGACCTCATAGAAAGCTATAGGATTCTACTCGAGGCTCTAGAGAAACACTCTTCTAGGAACATAAACACCCCAAGATATACCATTCTAGATGGCACTAATATGAGAGATACACTCCATTTATAATTTTTTTTGAAAAAACTATAGTTCTCAACACCAAGTATCCTATCACCACTATATTGAACCCTCTACAAGGTCATAAGAACCTATGTAGAGAGGACCACCCCTCACCACTACATGCAGTTGAGGGATGATTAATCTAGACCACGCACCATGTGCATCCTTTTCACGACCCGTCCTCGGGGCACGTGCCGTGACTACCCCAAGCCCGCCTTCCATAGGCCAGGGGCTGGCGACTAGCACCAAGGTGTAAATCCCGGTAAAAAGGGAAGGCATTGCATTTGTAAAGTAAACAAGCACTACAGAGTAAGCAAGCGGAAAAAGTAAACACTAAGTAAAAGCTGGTACAACTGAAAGGGGAAAAACAACAACTGAAAAAGTAAAGCTGCAACGTCGAGCCATCCTATGGAAGTCCCACATGAAGGTTGGGTACAGAAAGCCTCTACTGCTCCTCGGTTCCAGCCTACCGCTTCGAGTACACCTCGCCCAGTGGTCCAACTCCAGGTACCGTCCTGCTCTGCAGGCCTCCACCACGATCAGCGATGTCCGTCGTCTGCAACCAACACAACGTAGTGCGGGCATAGCCCGTGTAGGGGTGAGTATAAGATACTCAGTAGGGACCCCGAGACCCCCGAAGGTCTCCCAAAATCCACGAAGGATAAACCACAAAGGAAAGATACAATCACAAAGTAACAACCTACAATTCTTAGGTATATGCCCATACATATACCTAAGTCACCAATTCCCGTTCGGCTCCAATATCCGAGCCCAATCACAACTTAGTCCACACCGAAAAGCAAAACGTAAAATCCACACAGGATAGCTCAACACAATCCACGAAGGAAAGTAAAACGTAAATCCACACAGGATAGCTCAACACAATCCACAAAGGAATGTAAAACGTAAATCGACACAGGATTGCTAAACACAATCCGCAAAGGAAAGTAAAACAAAGTTTCATCTCACACAGGTATACTTCTTCGGATAACGACAAAGATGATCACTGATCCATCTAAGTCATCGGAACCACAAAGGATCGATAGGTACTGACCCCCGCAAAGACCCACACAGGATCGGGGCCACACAGGACCTGTAGGCACTGGCTCCCACAGAACCGCTGAGCGATGACCCACACAAGATCGGACACACACAGGATTGAGACCACACAGGACCTGTAGCACTGACCCACAAAGGTTGGCTGAGTGCTGTAGTCGTCGTCGTCGAATCCACTGAGGATCTTTGCACAGTCGTCGTCGCAGTCACAGTAGCAGTCGCAACCAGCTCTAGGGTTCCTGCACACAACAAGCTCGTTCAGGAGGGTCCGCTCCACGAGCAGAGAGGCTGATACATCAACTGACACATAGTCCAGATTTGATGTATCCAAAAGTTCCGTATCGACAACAGGAACTCAACGTCGCAGACGACGCGTCAATCGGACGCCCGGTCTGAGAGTTATTGGCCTTTTCTTTCCAGGGGTCCGGTTGGTTTTTAAGGAAAAACCAACCCGGCCTTACTCCACCTAAGTCCAAACCTCGGGAGGAGTATGCCAAAAGATCCGTCTCACTTATAGGAACTCAACGAAGTCGACGGCACGTCAATCAGACGTCTGTAGCTCAAGATATGAGCGTTTCCGCTCCGAAGGCCCGGTTGGTTTCGTGTACGAACCAACCCGGCCGAACCCAAAGTTTTCTGAAACCTTGAGTGCGATATACCGAAACGACCGTCTCGATCCAAGGATCGCATCGCCACTGAAGGTGTGTCGATCGGAGGCCCATATCTCATGTTACGGGCAAAAGACCGAAAGCGGTCCGAAGATGGGGGGTCTGGGCCCGGACCGACCCAGACCAACCCCCCCTGGGTCGGCCTGAACCGGGTCGACCGGACCCGGGTCCGGGTCGGACCCGATTCAGCGCAGCCCGGTCCGGCCATGGCACGACCTGGCCGGTCGGACCGGCCCGACTCGGCTTGGCCGAGCGTGGCAGCCGCGGGGCACTACCCCCTCGGGTTGGAAATTCCGCGGCCCCACGTGGGGCCGCAATGGACTCAACGGACGCGGGATAGCCACGTCCCGTGCGTGAGAGCCGGACCCGCGCGGCCGCGGGTCTGCTGGCCGCCGCCACCGCGGCTTCAGCCGCGGTGGCCCTGTCCGGCGGCGCGCCTGGGCGCCACCGCCTCCGGCCGCCGGCGCCGCCGCGCCGCCGGAGGATTCTGCGGGCCACCGGAGTTGCTTCGGTGGTCCATTTTCCTTCCCGTCTGCGCCGGAGCTCCTCCCGGGTCCCTTTCTTCAATGCGGAAACAACAGATCATCCTTGCAGCATGTTTTGTCGTTGCCCGCCAATCCGTGCATCAACGATGAACTGCGGAGGATTGTCAGGCCGTGTTTGTTTGGCCCGCACCCTCCGCATTAGATGATAACAGTTAGGAGGATTAATCAACACAAAGAAACATAACCAATAATAATTTTAATAAATTAAAATTGTTCTTATGAAACCAGGTTCTTTGTTTTAAAGGAAACAATCACGGGAAAAAAAGATTTTTCTCAAATAAAAACCCCTACCTCGTCAAGTCGTCGCACGCGCGTTCTTCGCGGAATTGATCGTCGCGGAAGGAGGGGACCGTCGCGTCGTCGCGGTATCCGGCGTTGCGTCGATGAACTCCGAGGACCAAGAAACAACAGATATAATTATATCGATTAAATCTATGTGTTGTTATAATCCGCAAAGAAATTTAAAGAACCACAATCTCTCACCTCAACGGATGATCGAAGATTTTGTTGCGGATGAAGGAACGTCGCAGAAGAATGTCATGGGAGGGGAAACGTTGGCTTCGCGGCATACGACGTCGCGTCGTTGATTTCTGCGGGTTCGGCGTTCTTCGTCGGAGGCCGGCGTTCTTCGCGTTCTTCGTGTTCTTCGCGTTCTTCGCGAAGGAGGATGAAGAACTCTTGGTTTCTGTCAAATCCTCTCAACGAACATTTTTCCAGAAGTCGTGCGTTGGTCTTATTTTATTATTACGCCAACAGATTGAAAACATATTAAGAAACGATTAAATTAATTCATAGAATTAATTCAACGAATAAAACTGCCCAATTAATTCAACGAATAAACCACCCAATTAATTGGTGCGTTAAGAAATTAAGAAAACGCGTCACTTGACTTTCATATTGACGGGTTTTTGCAGGTGCGTTACTTAGTGGAAAGAAACGGTGGGGCTCGTGCGGGACCCACCTCACAAATATCCTACCAAGAGGGTAGGATATTTTTAGAGAACACCCTATCCGCAACAACTCAGCTTAAGTAGCTTTAAGTGGCTTCAAGTGGCTTCCAAGTGGCTTAAGTGAAATAAAATAAAGTTTGTCGTACAATTTATTTTATTTCTTAACATTAAACCCAAAAATTAAAAACCACACCCGAGTAAACGCAACTCCGGAGGAGGCGTTTCTAAGAAAATACTGGCGCTGTGATTCCATCGGTGCCCTCATAATTCGATTCTGATCACCTGTTCAAAAGTTAGAAAACCCCGCTCGTCCGTTCACTGAATGTACCCGAGCCAAACTTCGGAAAATGATTCCGGGCACACCGGGCCTCGGAATCAGGTGCCGTTAGAAACTGCGTTCTTGTAAAAATCAAAAGAAAATTAAGAAAATAAATTCCTTGAATTTTTCGGGTCTTTACAATCCTTCCTAAGAAGAGATTGATATAAGGGACTTTCACCTCACCACTCCCCTACATCCGAGGGAGTAATAAATCCTAATGATCTCGTGAAATCTCTATAATACACGTAAGGATAATGGTACACCTCACCATTACAAGGAAACACTATCTCCAACGCAGCTATCACTCACAATAAGTAGAGGGGCCTGCTCCTCACAACTATGCCCCACACCCAAGTGATTTCCAAATCTAGTGGAGGACATGCTCCGCACCACTAGTCCAAGATGTTGGAATACCAATCCATATATAGAAAACCTGAACCCGCTATATGGGAGTTACATATTGAACAATCATAGAGGTAAGGTAAACTTATTCCCTAATGTGATAAGAGGTTATTTGTCCAAAATTTTATCTCTTAGACCCACACCAATCAAAGGAATTATTCAAGTGCCGCTGGAAGGTGTTCCATGATCATCGTACCTAAAGTTACAACATTTCCACATATAGGGGACCCATGACCTTATCCTTCATTATAGAATTTCTCAATAGACCTAAAGAGACTAGGGGATCCACACTCTAAGAAGATATGGAATCAGTACCATCCCCGATATCAACCTAGTGATCCTCCCAAATCACTAACCACGGTTTAGAAGATCTACTAAAATGTCATGATCCAATAACACCACATCATATCTTACTGTCCACCATGAGGGTAATCATAAAGTCTTATGAGGAAAAACATTCAGGATATGCTACTCACAATCCATAATCTGAGCCTTGAAGAAGGAGATACACTAGTCATAAGTCTCCATGAAAAGGTACACAATGTATACTAGGGTAATAATGGCATGTGACCTCACATGAAAACCTAGTCGTTTCCTCTAATACATGGATTGGATATAAATTTTATCTTACATGGTGTGTAAATGACAAGATGGATTGTCCCTCTTCACAATACCCTTGGTTGTGTCTTCGCCCACATGGCATGGCCAGTTGTGTCTTACACATTGTGTGTACCCTCATGTACCCAACATGTCTTTTATAAATGACTCTATGGTCATGTAATCTATACATTTCTATTTCTCCCTCCTTGTGTCAATGTATCTGTCCATGTACATTCTCAGGACCATTTCCTTTGACACGACCACCCTAGCTACGTTCCTTAGCCACATGACCTGGTCTCACTATAGGGTGTGTTACCCAATTATGTGGTATCTATTCCCAAAAATTTAAGTTGGAAGAACACACCATGTGTTACAATAGACTTGAAGCCATGTGATTGGGAACTCTAAATGGGAATTACCTACAAGATGCCTGATTCACCATGGTTTCCCAAGAAACATATAGATTCCCCCATTGGATCTCTAAAAGTCATTGTACCATTAAAAAACCTTAATAAATTCATCAATATGGGATTGGGACTTAAAACCCATATAATCATACCTTTTGGAAAAATATTGAAGCTTTGGGTGCATATCCACACTCAGAAGCCACTACACCATGATATGAGAATGATCAACATCCAGACTGGAGAATGGAGGAGTCTCTAATCCCCAGTTTCACTTCTAATAATTTATCACTCCAAAGTGGAAGGGTTTCTCGTCCTCTCTTCCGTGTGCAAACAAAATGTGGGTAGGGTTTATTAAATAAATTTTTTCAAATGAAGGAACCTCAATTAAACACACAAAAAATGACTCACCTATGAACCGGCACCAGACACTGACTAATATTATGTCACAACTAGGGGAAACACAATGTTCTGAACACAACCTCTACCTTAAATCTCCGATCAATGACTCCACAAAGGAGTTATCATATGTTTCCAAGTAAACTATTCATGTGTGATAAAATATATTTAATATTTCTAATATCACCACACCGAGGTTCTCTATGACCTGAAATTCAACAATGACTGAGCATTTGGCTTCAAAAATATTTGTACAAAATTTTCAAAGTCTCTTTGGTCAAATATCAAATCAGTATAGCTTGGGTACCCATAACACGCATGAACTTAACAAAAAATATCTATTAAAATAAAAATATTAATTGAAATAATCACAAAAAATACACGTAATTTTATATTATTTAAACTAAATACTACTCCTTTGAGGGAATGTGGTAATAATTTTAAGCATGGAACAAAAGGTGATTATAATTAAAAAAAGTCAATGGAACATATATCCCAAACATACTACTTAAATTAGAGTTCGACCAGTGAAATCAATTCCACTACCCTTTAATCATCATGTTGACTATACCCACTTAAATCCAATCTTCATAGGCATCCATTCACCCAGTCCAAAACTCTGACATTATGAGCTCCATCTAGTGAATAGTGAACACCTCTAGAAACTCCACATGTTTACTATTATATAATATTATTATAAATATTATCTATAAACAAGAAATACTTTATGTAAAAACTTTATCATAATATTACTTCTTATATATATATATATTAAATAATTTTGTAATTCATTTTCATCAATGCAAATCTTAATTAGACCCATTAGGGTAACTTCTAATTACCTACGTCCAACATTATGCTCTTGGTCTTCATGATTTTTTACATCCAAATATTGTATGATCCGCTCCACCACCTTTATCTAGAAATTTTAAATTATAATTCTAAAATAAATCCTTCCATTAGTTCAAATGACTTATCTAGTAATTTTTTTTACAAGAATATGAATAACAATATTCTACTTGAGAATCATTTTTATTCTTCACCATTAAGTCCTCCTCTAGAATCCATAAACCTACCCTTATCTCAAGATTCCATTATTGTTTCATTTTTCTCCCACTATGCTTCTAGTTACTACATAGTAACTATGGTACAATACCACCTCAATAGAACATATATTACAACCATATTTAGAATATCTTCCATATTTCAAATTCATATTATCTCCCATAAATCAAAAATATTTCCCTATTTTTATATATTAAGGAACACATAAAATGAATATTATTTGTACTGGAATGAACATTATATAACAATTCAAGTCAGTAACACATTGTGAGTCATATAACTATGTTCCTACTTCCCACCTTCTTCAGTGATCTTATATTATCCACTTTGTCCTGATCATCTCCTTACCAATTTTTATAATTTATGGTATGATGCATAATTTTTCAAAAGTAAGAATAATGATCGATGTTTTATAATCAAATGAAAAATTGTTCCTTGAAATGTGAACATATGTCATTCTATTCACTTTAATGTATCCTTATATTCCCTAATGTCCAAATCAAAAAACATTTATAATTTATAATTTATTTTTTAGAAAAGAGGAAATATTTTGGATCCTTTGTTATATTATAGGATCCATGATACCTCTTCATAGTACTTGATTTCGGTATTATACTCGAATATTATAACTTCTCCCACTACATGAAAAATGACCGACAATGTTTAAACTAGAACATTATATTTCCAATGAAAACATAACAATTTCCATGTACTTGGCCTCAACATTAATTCATAGTTCCTTCTACTTTCTCAAATTTAAATATTCTACTATGGGAGTGATAAGATATTTTGAATCACTCATTCTAAATAATTACGCCACATTCTAGACCTAATTTTTCCATTTTAGGAATTATATTCTAGAAATTAATCATCATATGATTTTTATTCTAAAAATATATATTTATCCATATAGATATCTATCATCTCAAAACTTTTGTACAATTCATTTATAATATCATCTGATTTTTCCTCCAAAAGACTATAAAGAATCATGTTATCAATAATGAGAAGTAATATGAAGAATACCATTCATTTAAGACCTTTCAGAAACAAAAATGGTAAAAAATATCCTTCAGATGAACTTCCATTTTTCTATGAATTCATTGAAATTTTCATTACTTGGACATTGTGATTGATTTTGTCCATAAAGGCTCTTATTCATATTGAAAATAAGATTCATGTTTCATTTGTCAATGAACACTATCAAATAATCCATATATATTTCTTCATTTATGTCTTTGTGATGAAATGTGGTGTTCATATTTAACTTTTCAAGATGAAATCCATCTATTGAAACTAAGCGTAGAACAATTTTAATATATTTTTGTTTTATAATCAAATAATGATTCTTAGAAAAAACCTTCCTTTTATATATTTAAAAATTAACATGACATGAATTTTCATGTAAAAATTTGAACCATCATCTTCTTCCTTCAGCTAATAAATCCATTTATTCTAAAGTATTGTTCTCCTAAGAAAACTTTCTTTAAGCTCCCATTTTTCGGAAACATATAATTTATATAATTCATCCCTCACTGTGGAATACAACTTGTTCAATTCATTTAGACTTATAGACTCTTCAAAAATCTCAAACTATCTATTATTTTTTATTACCAAATTGTGCAAGAAAATAATATATCACTAAAATTTATAGTGAACCATGATTGATATTTTCAATTATTGATGTTTCTTAGAACCTTCTAGAACCCATAATACCAAATCTTTACCTTCCATGGATCATCCCTAGGATTTACAATCCTTGATATTTTCAATAATTATATCTTAAATAACACCATATAAACCTGATTATAATCTTTATACTCGTCCAAATATTTTGGTGTTTCTTGAATGGGCATACATCAAGAATTGTTTTGAACCTTCATATCTTATGAACATATATTCATTCAAAAAAATCTAGAAATACCTAGATCTCATTAGAAGCTTTAACTCAGTTTTTATCTTTCCAAAAGATCTCTTAATTTTATATAACATTTGTACCTTTGATAAACATTAAAGAGTTGTTATTTCATATTCAGAATCTAAATTCCTTATCTCGATATCTGGAATGTTACATGCTTGGGAATTTTCTTATAGGTTTTTCATTTACTTGGTCTCAATGTAGATGTAAGTTAGTGAACCAAATATATGGAGGCGGGATATTTCAATATCCCTTCTGGACTAATATGAATTTATAAGTTATTTCACCAACATTGATTTTAGACTCCTATTTACCATGTATGTTATATATTTCACCTCTCTCTCCCAAAAAACCCATCAGAAAAACAATGTGATGCCTTATTCTTCTTTCCTTATAAACTAAAATAAAATTTATCCTCTTCATGAAATTATTGTTTTGGGGAACCTGGCACAAATTTCTCAAAATGTATTATCTTCCACTATAATAACATCTAGAACTTATTTAGTATGTATTC
The DNA here is from genome assembly GCA_963277665.1 of Viscum album. Taxonomy (NCBI): domain Eukaryota; kingdom Viridiplantae; phylum Streptophyta; class Magnoliopsida; order Santalales; family Viscaceae; genus Viscum; species Viscum album. Next base: position 1,241,945,983 of record OY728153.1, read on the forward strand.
CAAACCATTGTCAGACCTCAAACAATTCAATTTTTGATTTAAATTCCTTTTACACCAAGTATATCCATTGAATGATGGTTTCAAATATTTAATAATTATTCTTCATGAGTAATACCCACACATTTCATGTTACATTATCGTTAAATTTTTCATAGTATAGTAATCGTATGAGAGAATGAACTAGAGCCAGCCCCCATACTTCAGTATACACTAAATATTATTTTGAAAACCGTGACATATTTCCTTCATGTTTTAATGATACTTTCCATAAATTATTAATGATGCATACTTTACACATTTTTAAATCCATGATTCATGTCTTAAACCATACTAGGTCACCCCTCAATTGGATCCTTAGTTGACATATAGAAAATGCTAATGGGAATTCTCGAACAACCAAAATTGGAAAATAGTGTTAGGGAATCAAAACATACATAATGGGAATGATGTCCCCCAATAGATAATATTAAACATATAGATAAGTTATATCATAATTTTAAAATGGAACATTTATACAACGAAATTAAATTCCAAACCATTAAGTAGTTTAAAAATAAAGCTAAATCCAAACCAGGAATAACTATAAATAAATATCAATGCACTAAAGTCATAAAAATCTGCAAAAATACATTAATGAAACAATTTATAAAATGGAAAATACATAAATGACATACAATAAAAATAAATTCCGAAAGTACCACACAAAAATATCTATGTGACCCAACCCCTAATAAGATCCACTCCATGAGATACATGAACAAAAAAATTATAAAAAAATGTGATTCTCATTAAATTTTAACATGAAACATTACAATCTCCTCAACCTATAAATATTGAAAGGTGAAATTAGGGTTTGTTCATAAAAAACAGAGAATAATTTAACCATACATTCCATGCATTTCCTTTAAAGAAATAGTCCATAGATTTTATTTTTAAATAAAGTATTATGAATATACAATTTAACCATTTACAGAAAACAAACACATAATCCACCACCAACATATTAAAAAATACATAGACAAGATTTAAATAATAAATTTTAAATATTCTCTAAATAATGCTTTTTTATATAATTAATTTTTGAAATCCCCATTTTGTCTGTACTTTTACAATATCACTTAAGGGAACTAAAAAATAACAAAAATATCATTAATATAATAAATAAAATGAATAACCAAATATATCATTTCTGTATAAGAAATATTTAGTTTTGAAAACCATAATAAATTAGGGGAAATGGAAATAAATTAATTATGAAAAAAATAATGGAATAATCATGACAGAAGAGTGGAAATAGGTATAACATATCATGATATAATAATAAAAGGTGAAAAAACTAAAACTAAAGTGTAGTAAATAGAAACTGGTGATGTATATATAATTATGGGTAATTACTATCCATTTAGAGAGATAATCGTAAACATATTTTGGTGGAACCATATAAAAGGATTTAAATGCATTCATAGACCATAGCCTCCAAACATAATCTTACTGGCCTCATGGGTGGAACTCGTCATCGCTAGGGTGTACCATGTACAAGAGGATATTGGATAGAGACTCATCATTACTAGATTAACCACTGTATCTAAATCTCTCACTAATATTACTAGGATCTCCATGAAGTTATAGATTCAAGGTCAGGGAAAAATATTACAAATAAAACTCAAAATCAATCACCAATCATGAAAAACTATTACAATAACATCTCCTTATCCTAAATCCATACACCCACTAATATAGGACCCTTACTAGACATAAAAGCATCATAAATCACATAGGGTCTCAATATCTCATATAAACAATCATAATGTGGGGCTCCCATTAAGGGTGAAACACATTTTTATGAAATAAAATTATATAAAGTTCCATCCAACCTTGAGTTTTAACCAATAATATATTTTCAAAAATGAAATTTGAATATCATTTCAAAATTAATGTTTTCAAAAAATTACATTTTCAAGGTATCGAACAATACCTAAATCACCATTTAATGATCTCACTTAAAAAATATTTAAGAATATATTTTTGAAAACCAAAAATCGTTTTGAAACATCTTTAAAATTAGAATAAACAAAACATTAGATTGATAACATTGTTATCATAATATTCACAAACAAAAACATCCATGAATAATATATAAGAAACCATAGGAAAAATCCTCAAAAAAATAACATAAAAACTTAATTAAACAAAATATTAACAACCCTTTAATAATAAATTTTATAATAAAATAATCCATTAAATCCTTATATATATTAATGTGAAATAATTTAAAAGACTAAATATTATTTACAAACCTAATTCACTATAAGAAATTTTATCGCACATTGTATACATAATTTATAATTTTCAGCTTTTTATAATAAGAAATCATAGAATCCCAATTTTTATACCAATGATTATAGTTATAGTATTTAATAATAAGTTTATTAGTTTAACGAATATGATATATTTTTTTAAAAAAAATACTTTAGTAAATATCAAGCATCAAATGGTATGATATGAGAATAAAAGGACTAAAAACACTATCCTTAATTCATTTCTTCTAAAACCCAAGGTCCTTATCCAATCAAAAAAATTAAAGGAACCCAAAATTCTAGGAATAACCCTAAAAAATAGAACCAGCAAGTTAAAATTGATTGGTAGTTGACCTTGGGTTATTAGGGCCCTCATAGAATTATAAAATAATGGATAAAAAAGAAAATTTTGGAAGAGTAAGGGAAATGAGGACTAACCATGAATAATCATCTTGGAATCAAAGAAAATAGAAATAATTCTAAGAGAGAAAATGAGGGAGCCTTTCATAGATCTCCTTTGGAGTGAGACCCATGAATGTGAGGAAGAGAGACCCAAAATGAGTATAAAATCAATGAGGTAAATGTTATAATTCAAAAAAAACTAAAATTCCTCACGGGGAACAACATGGATATAACACCCATCATTGTGTCTATGACACCTTTAGACCTAGCAGTGTCATAGTGTGACCACCCTTCAAAACCAAGAAGAAAAGAGGCATCAATTTCTAGGGTATGTCATGGTTGTGACTCCACACATTGTAGTTATGATGTCTTTAGACTCTGTATATTCTCTATATGAGCAACTGAGCAACAACCAAAATCATGTCTAGTTTTAAATTTCAGATGACTAAACACTCAAAAAACCCAAAATCCTTTTTAAAAAGAAGAAATAAGTAAAATAAAGATATAAATAAATATATTATTAATTTATAACCTAATTAATATCATTGTAATGAAAATTCTAACAATTAGTTTTCCTTTTTAAGTAATGATATTCACCCCTTTTATGTTAATTGACCTAGCAATTCATTATATAGTTTTTAGAAGTTATTTTTTCGATATTTATTACACCTTTTTAAACTCCTATTAGGAAAAATGATTTAACCTTCACTACTTTGGCCACCACTATGGAACCAAACATGAATTTTCATGATCGATCCAAATTTTTTTACCAAAACCTACATCATTTAACTATACTATAATGTTTAAGTTTTTTAATTTACCCTAGTATGTTTCACATTGAAATTCCAATGATCACTTATTATTTTTCTATAAGGAAACACAACTATTTCCCATAATCTCATGTTATACACCGTATGCAACATATTCCCTCTTATATCATCATGAAGTAAAATTACTATCACAGTCTCTCTCTCTATGAGTAGTAGTGTGAAAATAAGCTCAATAAATTATGATCAATGATTCAAGTTAATTTTACAAAATCAGTCTAAAACAAATTGTATATTCCTATATGGTATTTTTAACACACTTCTAGAATCATACATTATATAATTGACTCTTCATTAATTGAAATCCTTATGTAGATCAACATTCATCCCACTATTATAATACATGTAACCACCTTTAATCAGACACCCTTATCACTAAAATCCTCCTTCCTTTTCCTTTCTTGTAATTTTACCATACTGAAAATTGTCCCCCACTTTCGGTATTGTATTCATTTCTTTTAGATTATTGTATCTCTTTATCTTGAATCCCCTCATCCAGATTCTGATCCCGAATATATGAGAACACTAAGTCTATCTTATCACATAAATTACTCAGCGTGGTATGCATCCCATCATATGATTCTATGATTTATAGAAGTAATAAAAATACCCACTCTAGATCTCTAAAGATCACATTAAATGATTATAGAGAACTCCAAATGATGTTAAATTAATTGAAGTGATCATCCTATAGTTTTTATTCCAATATTCTTATATAGAGAAACCTTGTTAAGAGGAACACATTTTTTATTACTATCAGATTCTCATAAATATCAACAAAATTATTAATAAGTTTAAAATCATTATACACATTATGGATATTAAAATCCATATTCCGTGATAGGGAAATCTATATTATTGTAAGGGATTTTTTATTTATCCATTCCCATTATTCTATTTACAACAATTCATTATTTTTACACATAAATGGAAGATCAAGATTGTTTTATAGTATAATGTACTTAATATATATCTTCTAGATTATTAAATCCTTCTTGAAAAACTTATACACCTAGATCCCACCCTTATCCAATTCCATTTCACAAAAAATCTATAAAATCCAACTTAACTCCAAAATCTATAAGATTGATAAGATAATGATTACCGGAATATTCCTCCAAGGATAAGGGTAAAATGTTTCTTCTAAAATGCGCTATAAAACACCTTATTTAAGGTCTATTTGTCTAAATCTCTAACTTATTCTTCGATACCACTTATTGGGTATATAAAATATCTTGATCTCAATGTTTCAAAGTACATTACTCATTAAAAAAATAGAACCAAAACATGAACATGCATACATGATGTATAGAAAGCTGGATGAAAACATCACCTATGTTTTAAACAAAAATGAACACAAATTTACAAGAGAATAATATTTGAATGAAAATGATTGAATAGAATAATATTAATGAACAACATAATCAGTTATACATGATTTTTTACATTGTCCAACTCCATGGGGGGAATAATACAAAAATTTATTAAAGGAAATGAATATGATTATAATTAATAAAATTCTCTTGAACATATTCCCCCATCACATTACTGAAAGTAGATTCCAACCAGTGCATCCAGTTCTCCCAACTTCCAATGGTCATGATATTATGCCCCAATGGGTTCTGTCTTCATAGGAACCCATTCAATTAGTGAAAGATATCTACCACCTTAAGCTTTTCTTCAATTGAACATTACACACCTATAGAAGGGCCATAGGTCTAATCTTATATAATACTATAACGAGTCTTATAAATCAATTGAAAAAACCTTACATAATCCCTTTTTGTGGAATTAATTATTCCATATCCATAATGTAAATCCTTATAAATTTCATTTGCATCACAATAATAATATATTAAACTCATCAGGGTATCATTAAATTTCTTTCTTCTATACTCTTTCTTAGTTTTCAAGCTTCCAAAATTATATACATTGAAGATGGAATCAACTATCTCCATCTGGACATTAGAAATTAGAATTATGGGATCAATCATTCAATTAGTTCTAATGAATTATCTAGAAAATGGTTTTCATGTGGATCAACCGAAAAAGTAAAACCTAGTTGGAAAACCCCAATGATCTCCCCAAATATATCAATTTTAAATAGTGTACATATTGATATGCCATAATAAATTAGAAAAGGTGAAATAAAGTAAATCACCATCGATCCTTGGGTTCAATGATTACATCTGAGATCTACCCACCCACTCTGGAAAGTGATGGAGTGTATCTCAATATGTTACCTATAAAACCATGGTTGGGATTTCTTCATAACCATTATATCATGAAACATCACCAAAACCTTATGGTTGTATAATTTCATAGCTTGGGTAAAATCACATTCAAACATCAAACCATGGGGTAAGAATTGCTACCACCCCGGAGACAATAACATGTCATTATAAATACCTAGGGTTGGATAAGAACCCATCATAGATACCATCAAATTTCAATACCAGTCACCAAGTTAAGATAATTGTATGACCCAGATATTATCACATATCATCGTCAATCCTCATGGTTAGATAGGCACCCACCCCAAATACCATGACTTGTCATCATCAATCACTATGATTGAATAAGCTTCTTCCTTAGATTCCAGTTATAATTTTCCACCCTAAGGTCCAATAAGAAGCCTCCTTAGATATAATGTCATTGAATTGACCCCATGTGTTGTATAAGTTCACACTCAAGGTCCGTCAACCAACTTCAATCTAGGGGTCAGAATGATTCCCAAACATAGAAAACATCCCATCACATCATAATTCATCAATGTCAAGGTAAAGGAAGACACCCACCCATGGTATAATTGTATAATATGACATTATACCATGGGTCGGAATGGACCATTCTTTGAGAACTAGAACATATTGTCCACGTAGAATGGGTTGGAATAAAACCCACTTCTAGTACCATCATACTTCATAGATGACATGTCTGTTGGGATAAAATCCCCACCCATTAAAACATTATAAAGCTTCATCTAATCTTTAAAAATTAATATGGTATGTTAATAACATCAAACAATTTAAACATAACCAAGTTATATTCTTTTCAAATTTATTATCAATAAAAAGTTGTTTCCACATGTAATTATTTTAGGAAAAAAGCCTTAAATAAGGAATCTAAGAAACAATTTCCCAATATATGAGTGATTTAAGGCTTAGGGGGGGTGTTATCCGTGACAGATCCCTCCATTAATGACTTGAAAACAAGGCATTTTCCTAGTCAATAGCTTCAATTTATTTTTATTCTAAAAATTTTAATTTCTATTTTTTGTTATATATACAAATATATAATTAAAATTGTATTTAATTATATTTTATTCATTATTACTTTTCTTAATATAGCCTAAAAATATTACTCCCCTTAAAAACCCACCCATACCACCCTTTTATAGGGGATTCCTTTCCATCTCTTTCAGTTTTTCCACATGTGATTCACTCCCCCTTTAGATCACATTCAAATAACAATATAGTATTATTAATAATGCATTAATAATAATTCATAAACTGTAATTAAAAAATATTAATAACTCTTAATAAATAAATAAATAAATATTTATAATTAATTATAATTAATTATAATTATGTAATTAGTAATCAAAGGATAATATAAAAAATAATAATAATTTAATAAATTAGTAATAAAATTATAATATAAATAATAATTTAAAAAATAATAGATAATTAATAATTTAAATAAAAAATAAATATAAAAATTATAATGTAAATTTAATTAGAAATTATTAATATTAATAATTATTTAATTATTAGTTAAGAATATAATTAACTATCACAACAATATTAAGTAATAATTATTAATAATATAAATAAATATTATAAATAAAATTAAAAAATAATAATAAAAGGAATTATTACAATAAATGTAATTAATAACAAATAGTTATTAAAAAAATATAATTATATAACTGTTAAAAAATAAAATAATATAAATAATCTATATTAATAATTTAATTAACATTTATTAATAATATAAATTATAATACATCATAATAATTACAAAATTATTTTTTTGGAAAGGTTAGGGATAAGGCACATAGCCCAAAACCATTTCATTAAATAAAGAATATAAGAACGTAGAGAATGAGTACATACCTTGAAAGCCATCCCACATCAAAAACAATGAACAAAATATGACTAAAAGTCAAGAAAACAAACAGCATGAGAATGGTTTTGCGCCCTGGTAGACCCCCTTATGTGGATGTATTCTTTGTGTTTGTCATTATTGGCACCAAAATATGGCCTGAAAGAAAGGAACGAAAAAGACAGCTGGCGCACTGCCAGGTGAAGCACCGACGCGAATCACCGACGCGAAGCCCCGCCGTGAAGCGCCCCGACCATCGCGGCCTCGCGATGCTCCAGAGGCGGTAATGCTCCGCAAACGCATTTGACGTTCGCGAGCCTCCGCGAAGCTCCAGAGGCGGTAATGCTCCGCGAACGCATTTGATGTTCACGAGCCGCCGCGAAGCTCCAGAGGCAGTAATGCTCAGCGAACGCATTTGACGTTCGCGAGCCGCCGCGAAGCTCCAGAGGGGGTAATCCGCCGCGGACGACGTTGACGTTCACGAGCGCGCCGTGAAGCACCGGAGGCGGCGCACGAGTTCTGCTTCGCGGAACCCCTTTCTTATAAATACTGGACTCCCCCAGAGTCCTTGGGACGGACAATCTAACCTTTCGGATTATCCTCTCCCAAATTGCGAAGCACTCTTTGCCCCAGGAATCATGAGCTCCGCGAGGTATTTCTAATTCGCGAGACCCCTCTCCATTGTCTCGTTTTGAGCCCCTCTTCCGAGAGGGATGCCCTTCGCGAAGCTCAAGGGCATTCGCGAAGGAAGGGGATTCCCAAGGGAACCCGGGCAGCCACAGAGCGTTTATGCACCGCGAAACACCCAACCCATGCTAGTGATCCCTATGCTAAGGCAGGATCGCTATACATCGCGAAGCACACTGCTTCGCAGGACCCTGCTTCGCGAGGCACCCCTTCTTCACGAGGCAGTGCTCCGTGAACATTGTTCCACTTCGCGAAGCACCTTCCACTCACACCTATGCCCCATGCTAAGGCCAAGGCACTCCACTTTGCGAAGCACACTCCTTTTCTTAGCAGTTCCTCTTCCTGTGCGACCCTCCAGGTTTTCACGATGTGATTTCAAAGTCCCATGGACAATACCACCGGTAGAGTTGCTTCGCCTAATGCTTCTTCGCATAGGCACACTAACGGCTATTGCTTCATCGCATAGCCACGCTAACGTGGACCCCATGATGGTTCGTTCCACAACCCCCCTTGACCATGTCCTTACTGGTACCGTCCCTTCCCCAAGGACTAGAGGGTACCAGTTATGTATGTCCTAGGGGTGTGGAGTGAACCCACGTCGCCCGAGCTGCAGGATGTTAAACTGCCAAGCACCACGTCCTCAACACATAACGTTAAACTGTGACCCGACCTCGTGCCCCTCACGAAGGGTCCCCCAGCTCGAACATTATTTACACCACTCGTTTCCATGGGAATGGAATAACCCATCCACAAGGGATTATATCCTCCTAATTGGAGTGGCATATGTTCATGGGAGAAGGGCGACCCTAGTTCCCCAACGGATGACTGCACCTCTGCATCTCTGTACTTCCCCACTACCAAGGTCAGTGGAGGGCGTGATAGGGAACTAGGGACCTCCCATCATTGGACAAAGGTCCATCTTTCCCGCACTTTGTCACACCATAGGCCTCCATCCTGGAGTAAGTCCCAGCACCATGGGCCGCCTAACGTGTAAGCCCCTATTCGCTTCTCACAGACGCATCCTTTGCGATGTGATCGTCAGGTCCTTGCAACCTCTTGTTTCTCACACCGAGCATGACTCACGTGGGCTTAGAGTGAGCACAGACCCTTGACCCCAACCCACAGCGAACTACGAGGACTTTGATCCATGTCAAGGCATGGTACGTAGGAAGCCTCCATGAGGATCAAGCCCACCCGTCATCTATTCACGTCAGGTCCCATTCTCATCCATCACGACGTTAAACTGCATTCCGGTCCAATGGAAAGTCACTGCGACCCATCCTAGCGAACTAAGAGGACTTTGATCCATGTCAAGTCATGGTACGTAGGAAGCCTCCATGAGGTTCAAGCCACATTGCTCGGTCGTTCATTCATGTCGAGTTTCACCCGCATCCAGCATGACGTTAAACTGTATGCCCCTCCCTTTGTCCTGCATGACATTAAACTGCACACCCACCCCCACTTGAACTACGAGGTCTTCGATCCATGTCAAGGCATGGTACGTAGGAAGCCTTCCAAAGGTTCAAGCCCACCACCCATTGGACCAAGGTCCACTTTCACTTCGGTTTGCCGACAAAACCCCACCTAAACTACGAGGTCTTTGATCCATTTTAAGGCATGGTACGTAGGAAGCCTTCCAGAGGTTCAAGCCCACCACTCATTGGACCAATGTCCACTTTCACGTCGGTTCGCTGAAAAAGCCCCATTTGAACTATGAGGTCTTTGATCCACGTCAAGGCATGGTACGTAAGAAGCCTCCACGAGGTTCAAGCCCACCCATCATCCAATTCACGTCCTGTTCCACCTACGCCCAGCATGATGTTAAACTAAATTTCCCAATCCGAACTATGAGGACTTTGATCCATGTCAAGCCATGGTACGTAAGAAGCCTTCCTGAGGTTCGAGAACAACAAAAATTGGCCCAAACCTCTTCTTGTCGGTGTGCCAAGCCCCCAATTTTCAACGAACTACGAGGACTTTGATCCGTGTCAAGGCTTGGTACGTAGGAATCCTCCCAGAGGTTCAAGCCCATCTCCCATCGGACCAAGGTCCCTCATTTACATCGGTTCACCGACACCCACCGCCCGTCATTTATTCACGTCAGGGTTCACTATCGTCCCGCATGACATTAAACCGTACTCCATCAATCCTTTAAACTACGAGGACTTTGATCCATGTCAAGTCATGGTACGTAGAAAACCTCCCCAAGGTTCAAGCCCACCACCAATGGACCCACGTGTCTACTTTCACGTCAGTACGCCGGCGATACCTATCGGATCAAGTTCCTCCTTCACGTCGGTACACAGACGATGTCCATCGGACCAAGGTCCACCTTTACATTGGTTCGCTGACGACATTCATCGGGCCAAGGTCCACCTTCGCGTCGGTTTACCGGCACCAACCCGAACTATGCGGACATTGATTCCCTCCCACGGGGATACGTAGGAAGCCTCTTCATGGTTCAAGCCCAACTTCACTATCGCCCCCTGCAATGGTCCCATTTAATTCCCCCTCTACTTCATTCATCCACCTACAACCCATCCTGATTCTCGCCCGGGCCGTCATATCCCAGTGAGACCATGTCGGTACGCTCTCCTTCACAGCCGCCCATGGGCTGGCCCCGATATCAACATCCGTTCAAGGAGAATCCCTCAATCCGATCTATCCTAGCTAATTCTCTGGTTGGGTTGATCCGTCTCCGCTAGATGTTAAACTCGCGGCATACCCTGTGTTAAACACGGGAAGCTGAGGAAAACCTCATATATGTGTCTATGACATATAATTCCCCGCGCTCGATGTGGGATGCCTCGGGCTTCCACGCCCTCGAGAAGCCTTGTGACCAGGGATAACAGACAGACATGCCAGGTTCCCCAACATCCAGACACGCTACTGATGCCTCAACGTGACTACTCCCCCGACTGAAGGTTGCTGCCCTGACCGGACCCTTTGGAATGTCCCGACAAAAGCAGTGTAATTAACCAGCGTCCATGGAAACATGGCACTGGGAAGAGTTTCACGAACTACGTATTAAATCTATGAGGGAGACCCGGACTAGGTGACGAGTTCTGAGGAGGAATCCACAGGAGAAAGAACCGACATCCCATCATCCCGTTTCGATCAAGGAGCAGACGTCCCTGAATAAGGAGCGAATGTCGCCCGCCTTTGGAAAGCGGGAATGTGGGGCAACAAAGCGCCGCACGTCCTCCTCCGCGGATGTAACGGACGTGCGCGTGTGCCCCGCCGAAAGCGTCAGAAACAGAAATGGTGAACCCGACGTGAAATTCTTCTCCTCAATATGGAGATTAGTAGCGTTTGAGACACCAGTAGATTGACGTGTCACCGGATCCAGATATCCAGCGCCCGGTCCCGCTAAGCAAATAGCGGGCCTGTCGTGAAACTCACCGGAAGTTGGGGCAGTAGAACATGGAGCACTCCGTTCTGCAGCGTGTTGGTGTGGATCCTTCTTACAGACGTGGAGAATAGAAGGACGTTGGGGCACTGGCTATCAATCTTTTTCTTCTCAGTACTGATGAGTTGATCCCTTCGTATCTCAGGAACAAGGTTACTGTTACAGAGACGCGATCACCATCCGCTCCTCGCCCACGCAGGGGCAGGGGAAACACCGCCACAACCACCCCACGTAGCACCGCTACCGCCACGGCGGCCGCCACATCGTGGAATACGGGGCGCCCACGTCCCCTTTCCCCATCAGAGGTCATCCAGTGAAGGGTGATCAACATCGTCGTGTGAAGGTACGAGGAAGAAAGGGTCATCCCAACTCGGGATATGGCCCGCCTGGACCTGGAGGCCTCTAGGCCCCGCCGTCAACGCCACCCTAATAGGCCACGCATGGACCCCTGCTCCCCACCCCAACGTTCAACCGTTTCGGGAGCCTGTCACTGGAACACCTTGACGACTCCTCGCCTTACGCTGAAGAGGCGGGCGCCGTCCGGCTCAGCCCACATAGGGTCCCGACCCAAGGGCTCCAGGCGGGATCTCCCGCACGGCCGTGTCAGCGACACCGTCAGGCCCCGCAGGATGAGCAGGCAGGCTACGTCCCTGCACCACCTGCACCAGCTCGCCTGACCCGACATCAGCGCCGGGCCCGGGCTGAGGACGCTCGCCCAGGCCAGTCAACATCGACATCTACAGTGGCCCGAGCCACCGTCGACGTGCATCGTGAATCCCCTGTATACCCTGAGCAGGGGCACTCCTTCACCCAACCAGGATCAAGACCCCAACCGCCCCACGGGCAGGCTGGGTTGACTCTCCAGGTTGCAGGCCTGAGTGGTGATCGCCGCGAACTAACCCGCGGTGATGTCACCCTGTACAGAGGTCCTCCCCGTTCCACTACTTCACAGGGCGCGGGCCCTCCCCGCTCCGAAGTTCATCATGGAGGTATGCCCCACGCTACCCCCATCACGAAGGAAGACCTGCCCGGCGACAGTGATGTTCAGCGCGGAAACATTTCCAGCGCCCACTATACAGGGTATGGAGTCCATCCTCCTGCCCCCAACCGCCGATCTGAAGGGACCATCCATCTGGTCCTTCTTCAACGGGGGGGCCCTCCCTACGTCCTCTCTGCAACCGGATAAGGTCCTCCTCTCCCCAGCAACTCGAGGAGTGAAGGTCAGCCTCGCTCCACCCACATCGACCATGGAGGTCCTCCCCATGCTCCTGCCGGTTCCAACAGGGGCTCCGCCTATATGGGTGTTGTGCATGGAGGTCCTCCCCATGTACCCTTCGACATTTTCCCCGGTGCCCCTTGCACCCCGGCTCTCTTGAGTGGGGGTCCTCTCCGCCACGGTGCCAGCGCCACCCCGAGGCTGCCTGATAGGGGTCAACCCTGTCCCGAAGAGCCACCCCGGGGCAGGAGAGCGGGTCGTCGCCACCACAAGAAGAACCCTGGGAAGGCCCAGGTGGAGATCAAACCTGCCCGCTTCTCCGACTCTGAAGCGGAATGCGACTTCGCGATGGAACCTTCTCCCCGCTCCTCCATATCAAGGACTGGGGAAGGAACCAGACGCGTTAGCCTCATTCTCCCGGAATTTGAGGTCCACCAGATTCCCATCTCCCTCCGCAGGTACATCCAAGAGGAAGAAATCTTGGGAATTCTGTAGGTCTCGACCGCGCAATCACTGCCTTTTTCACCAGAAGCACCCTCTACCTCTACCAGAGATCACGGAGAGTTATTTTTGGGGCCAACGACGGTAGAGCGACGACACGACCTGTCGCCGGTAGCTGCGGCTCCCGTTCCGGAAGCTGTGGTTATCAGCCCATCGTATCGTGACATCGTGGCCAGGTCACCTCACTCTTCGGAGGATGGCCCGGAATTCGGCGGCCAGTCAGCTCGTTCGCAGTATTCTCCACCGCTGAGCTTACTATCCCAGAGGTCCGCCTCGGTACCGCTACCGGTCCCTCAGCCGCACCCGGTTGACGAGTGGGGAAACACAGGGCAAGACCCTGAGTCTGAGCCCAGGAGCTTCTGGAGTATTCTCGCAGCGGATTACTTCTCGGAAAAGTTCTGGCCGACGGCGGTGCTGAATTTTCGCGTACCGGAGTCTCTTACCCCTGAAGAAGTGGGGTGCTTTTGTCGAACCCTATGGGCGACACACTTCCTCCTTCGTTACGAACGGGTGGTGTACCCAAGAAGTCGAGATCACTTCGAAGAAATCGGCGAGCAGTGCCGCTGGGTCGATGCGGCCGCACTCCTTGTGGCCCAGCACCCTGAGTCGCCACGCCGCCAGAGCACCCTTCAATGAAAATGCGTCCAGTGTTTTAAATCACTCCGCATAATTGTCAGGGAAGCCACCCCCCATGTGCAATTCCGTGGTTGGGGACACTATGCCGCTCTCCTCTTCGACCCTATCGGACGGCAGCCCGATTCATTATGTGACATCGAGAACATGCCCTCAAGAGGGGTCGCGGTCCACATGGATGATGTCGTGGACAAGGAAGATGATCTTGAATTCCTTGATGGAGACTTACCCCTCGAGGGTGTACTGCCACTGCTGGAACCATCAGGGAGAGTTACCCGTCAGTAGAGGAACCTGTTAGGCCTCCCCGTACCAACCGAGTTGCTGGTAATCGGTCGAAACACCGACAAGGGTAAGGAGCACGTCGGAACAGTCAAGCACTCCGACTCCTCCGACTCTGTGCAGAAAATGGACGAAGTTCCCAAGAAGGCCACATTACGCCAGTTGCTTGCTAAGCAGAAGAGGTTGGTTGACGAACTCTTGGCCGAGCGCGCCGCAGGGTGGCGACCCGACTATGGTAATCCCAGGTCGGGGCAGCAGGGGCAGGAACAATTTCCCCCCGGTGAGATGCCTCCGGGCAATCCTGATCATGCTACTGCCACAAACAGGGCAGAAGCCGGAACGTATGGCAAGAGGGCGCGATACGTCTCGCCAAATCCCCCCGAGTGACGGGGAAATCTGAAGAATCCAGTTTGGGTTCCCCCAGTCGCCCCGCGGGTCGTCCATCCAGTTGACCCACGAGCGGCCGAAGCCGTCTACCGTGTTGAAGAACCTGGAAATGCACTTGTGGTTAGGGATCCCCGTCAAGATAGGGACCCCAACCCAGATGATCTTATCACGACGCTCACAGCCCTCCTCGAAGCGTTGGAAACACGGCAGGTGGTGGTCCCACCGGATGGCAAGCCTTATCCCGCGTGGGTGGATGATATGCCCGCACCTCCGGGTTTTGGGAACCCCACTTTCTCGCCTTTTAATGGGACAGGGGACCCACCGAAGCACTAGGCTCATTTTTCTTCCAAGTGTGGCCCTATGATGGGGACCCCGGCTCAGCAAGAAGACGCCAAGCTCCGATGTTTCGTACAGACATTGGAAGGTTCGACATTCTTCTGGTATAGCCAGCTCCCTATCGGATCGGTGACCAGTTGGGAGGATCTTCGCCGGTAGTTCTTATACCAGTTCAGCTCCACCACGCGGAAGACCAGCATTGAAGACCTCTTCAAGTGCAAGCAATGGCCTGATGAGCGGGTTTCAAATTTCATCGCCCGGTGGAAGGGACTTACGTATTCCCTCGATATGCCACTGACTCAGGAGCAACTACTGACGATGTATGTGGGGAACGTCAAGACCGGGCTGGTACCCTCCCTGATTACCCATAACTACCATGGAGGGTTCAGAGATTTCTCAGATAAGGCTCAACGCCTTGAGGAAGCCCTGCAACAGGCCAGTCAGGCACGTTTGTTTCCCCCTATGATCCCGGCTAGGAGAACTGCCATGGCTGAACCCGCCGCATTGGCCCAAATAGAAGCCCCGAGGCAGCTGGAGTTACTGCCGGCGGCACCACCCCCGCAACCCCGCATAGGTCCTCCACCTGAAGCACAGGCTCCGGTCCAGCAGCGACCACCTCAAAACCGAAAGGTTCCCCTGCGCAATGCGCCACCGCCACCTAGGCAAGAAAATCAGGCACCGCCTCCTCGGAAAGCCCCTCCGGCCCCTCATCAGGGCCAGGCCCCCAAGGCCCCCTACCCGGAAAGAAGGTACCAGACTTATTCGTTCAACAAAAATCAGGTCCCTGGCTATTTCCGAAGTGCTCTAGAGCAAGGGATTGTGCGTCTGCCTGAGTGCAGAAGGCCGGCAGAGGCGAATCTCACCGATCACCCCAACCACTGCCCTTATCATCGAATCCTGGGGCACACCCTCAAGAAATGATATGTGTTTAAAGACTGGCTTCAAGACCAGGTCAACAACAACATACTCAAGTTGGGCCCATCACCAGCGCAAGTGGCAGGTGTCTTTGCAGGATTAGAGATCGGCAGAGACAGCGAAGGCGAGTGGCAGCAGGTCCCCAGCCGCGGATCCCAGAAATACGACGACTGGATGGCTCGAAAAACCATCGCCCGTGCCCATGGAATCATCTGGGCATGCCTGAAGCAGTCGGAACCTTCATAAGAAGTAGCCGATGCCTCCGCATCGTCTTCATAGTCGGCCTCTTCCCAAAAGGGCAAGCAGCGGCGACGCAAGAAGAAGCAACGCGCACCGCCAGTGCTGTCGTCACCCCGCACTCTCGGTGACTTTATGCCCCCTGAAATGGGGATTCCTCCCAGAATCCGCCTAGCGGTGGATGACTCCTCGAGTGACAGCCAAGGGTACGCTTCGGTTAACACTGTGGAGCTGGTAAAGCCCTATATGACCCCCAGCGAGGGGGAACGCCAGGCAGACCTCCCCAACGTTTCCAGCCGACGTCAACGTCAGCGAAATTGTAACCGCGCCGGTCATCGAGGTACGTCAGCAGGCACTTTTGGCCAAGCCGTGCACGCTACTGAGACCAGGCAGCAGGCTCAGCGCATATCTCAGCACGTGCAACCCCATCTAATTCACTCGGCTCTACCTCCACCTCCGTTCGTGCAACTAGATCGGGGGGAGCTGCCTCGTTCGTATCAGAGTCAGTCTTGACCGGCTACAGGCCAGCCTCCGCTGTCCGATCCTGGTCCGGCGACTACTCTCCAGGCTGCTACTAGTAGGCAGCAAGATGTACCCAGTACTAGTCGATCGCCGGTTCAACCAGCAGGATCCGCTATGCCTCCAAACGCCGAACAACCTCCTGTAAGCAGAGGTTCGCGTTTGGCACGAAAGTATGATGTCCTGAAGCACCTGGCCGGCATTCCAGTGAGGATTTCTATCCTTGAGGACCTTCTCCTATCATCCAAAATGCGTGAGGGACTTGTCGAGGCCCTAAGAAGCCCCCTCCAGTTTGAGACGGAAGTAGCAGCTGCAGAAGCCTCCCATACCAAGACGATTGAAAACGCCGAATGTCAGGCGGTTATCTCATTCTCCAGTGAAGATGAGGACCCTCCTATACAGGGGCACATTCGCCTGCTGTACATCACTGGCCACTTCAATGGTTTGGAAGTCCGCCACTGCCTCGTTGACACGGGTTCTGGAATCAATCTAATTCCGTCCCGGACGTTGCGAAAATTGGGTTTGTCTGAAGGTGATTTAACTCCCTCTAACCTCAGGATCCAGGGGTACGATAGGACAGAGCAAACCCCAGTCGGCAAGATCCACCTGAAGACTCAGTTTAGTGGATTAATTTCCAACACCTAGTTCATGGTTGTCTCTCAGGACACCGCCTACAACGCATTGATGGGTAGGCCATGGATCCATCTGCATGCAGCGGTCCCTTCGTCGTATCACCAGTGCCTCAAGTACTCGCTCAACAGTCGAGTAGGCGTGCTCCAAGGAGACGTGTTCCCTTTCTCTTCTTGTGAGGCCCGCTATTTGGATGCAGGTTATTACAAAAGTAAGGATAAGCAAATCCTAGTAAGCGAGGATGAACCCGCCCCAGTCACAAGTGATCCCTGGGCAAGCATGGATAACGCCTACATCCTCCTGATCCACCGGTTGGAGGCCACGACCCCCGACATGGGGCAATGTTTTGTTGTTTCGGGTATGCAAGGAAGGAATGTTCTCGTGTCCAAATGACGACGGAAAATCACCTCGTACTCCTACATCAACCAGGCTCAAGTCATCCCGGAACCTCCTACCCCTGTACGGTACCGGGACGTCAAGCTTATGATAACGGCGGTGCACCATACGTGTCTCTTCCGCCGAGCTGGGATTCACCGACTCAGGCCGACACGTCACCACTTCTTAGATATCATCAAACGTGGCCCTTTAGGCCGAAGGCCAGGTGGGACAGGGTCGACTGCCTTCATTGCTATGTTCTCAATGGCAAGTGAGTCTCCCGATGTGATGACCGCTGCTGCCCAGGCCGGCACCAGCTGCCCCTCGGGTTTTGATAGCCCAGAAGTATCTTCCGTCGTGGGATGTCCCCCCATGGGTGGGGAGGAAGACCTGGAGGATGCTCCCCCCGCCTTTGAAGAAGGCGTCTCTACCACGGTTGATGAACTGGTATAGGTGAACCTTGGTAGCGAGGCAGATCCGAAACCCACATTGATCAGTGCAGCCATGTCCCCCGAGGAGCGGCAGCAGTACGTAGAATTCTTCAAATAGCACCTTGATGTGTTTGCTTGGAGTTACAACGAGATGCTAGGGCTAGATCCCCAGGTAGCCGTTCACCGTTTGGGCCTCCAGGCAAAACATCGTTGGTTTAAGCAGCCTCCCAGGAAGATGCACCCTTCTCATGGTGCTATGGTTGAGGCCGAGGTTGACAAGATAATCAAAGCCAACTTCGTCAAGGAGGTCCAATACCCCAAGGGGCTTGCCAACATTGTGCCAGTCAGGAAGATGAATGGGCAGATCAGAGTCTGCATCGACTTCCGCGATCTTAATCGCCACTACCCAAAGGATGACTTCCCACTCCCGGTGACAGAGTTGTTGATTGACGCCACGGCCGGGTTCCAAGCCCTCTCTTTCATGGATGGGTATTCTGGGTACAACCAGATCCGGATGGCCCCAGAAGACGAGGAGTCCACTGCCTTCAGAGCTCCCAAAGGTACCTTTTGCTACTAGGTTATTCCATTCGGGTTGAAAAATGCAGGTTCCACTTATCAGAGGGCCATGCAATGCATATTCAAGCCGATTCTCGGGACATTGGTGGAATGCTACGTGGATGACCTCGTAGTCAAATCATGTCATCACCAAGACCATCTCAAAGACCTTGAGAAAGTGTTCGGTTTCCTCCGTTCCCATCACCTGAATATGAACCCACTGAATTGTGCCTTCGGGGTCACCTTTGGGAAGTTTATTGGCTTTGTTGTCAGATACCGAGGTATCGAGATCGACCCGGAGAAGATCAAGGCCATCAGCCAAATGCCTCCCCCGAGCAACATTCGGGAGCTTCAAGGCCTTCAAGGACACTTAGCCTATATACGCCGATTCATCGCGAATCTGGCCGGCAAGTGTAATCCCTTTTCCCGGCTCATGAAGAAGGGCGCCGCCTACGAATGGGATGAGGAGTGTTGGACCACCTTCGAGGAAATCAAGCAGTATCTGCTCCAACCTTCGGTCTTGATTCCACCCGTCTCCGGAAAGCCGCTGGTCCTTTATGTGACCGCCCTAGAGAGATCCCTCGGCGCGCTGCTCGCCCAGAAGAATAACGAGGGTACCGAGAATAGTCTCTACTATCTCAGCCGCATGCTTCTCGATACAGAGGTCAGATACTCCCATATCGAAAAGAGCTGCCTTGCGCTTGTCTTCGACGTGCAGAAGTTGCGACAATACCTGCATCACCATGAGGTGCAATTGGTCTCCCGGGTAGACCCACTGAAGTACATCCTTAACCGCCCTATGCTGACTGACCGACTAGCATGGTGGGCAGTGATTCTCCAGTAGTTTGATATCAGGTAAGTACCTCAGAAGGCCATTAAGGGACAGGCGTTGGCATACTTTTTAGCTGCACATCCAACCACTGCGGATCAATCCCTGGACCTGGATTTCCCTGATGAGACGATCCTCTCAGTCGATCATGCTGTCCCGTGTTGGCAAATGCATTTTGACGACGCCTCCCGGAGCCCCACCGGTAGGAGGCTCAATAATCCCAAGCTCAACGGAGTGGGCCTGGGTATTGTCTTCATTACCCCGGCGCAAGCCATCATGCCATACTCGTCCCTGTTGTCAGAATGCAGTACGAACAACGAGGCAGAGTACCAAGCTCTCATCACCGGCCTCGAGTTGGACCTTGAGATCCATGTGCCCCATCTACATGTGAAGGGAGATTCTGATATGGTAATCAAACAGGTTAATGGCGACTACGTTGTCAGGAAGCCGGAGCTCGCACCGTTGCTGGAGTACACCCTCCGCCTAATGGCCCAGTTCTCTTCTCGACCAGAGGTTACCCATGTCCCACGATCGCAGAACGGCCAAGCAGATGCCCTGGATGGCTTAGCCGCGTCGCTCGCAGAACCCGATCAAGATGATTTGATCATACATGTGGCCCACCGGAGAGTCATTGTCCCCCTCACCCAAGAGGACCATGATAGCCTGCGGGTAAGTCATCTCACCGCCGGACCCTCTACGTCAGGGGTCTCGGGTTTGTCAGACGCAGTGGTTGAAACCACCCCCGACTGGAGAGCACCTTTTGTCGAGTATCTCCAAAATGGTCGGCTCCCAGACGACCGGGCCGAGCGTGAGCGAATTTGATGCCGCGCGCTGCATTTTACCCTCCAGAGCGGCCCCAGTCTTGAACAGATCATTTATAAGCGGAGTTTCGATGGTGTCCTACTCCGTTGCATCCAAGGAGGGGAGATACCTCAAGTTATACAAGAGGTTCACGCCGGTTCCTGTGGCACCCATCAAGCTGGGCTGAAGCTGTCCCATCAAATATAGAGATTAGGGTACTTTTGGCCCTCTATGATCCATGATTGTATTGGATATGCCAAGAGATGCCACGCGTGCCAAGTACACGCCAACTTCTTGCATCGGCCACCGGAGCCCCTCCACCCCACCAAGTACTTTTGGCCATTTGCGGTATGGGGACTTGATGTAGTGGGACCATATCCACCAGCAATATCCTACCAGTGTAGGTTCATCCTGACTGCTACAGATTTGTTCTCTATGTGGGCAGAGGCAGTTCCGCTCAAAGAGGTCAAGGCCAGTTCCATCGTTGACTTTGTGAGCTCCAACATTATCCACCGGTTTGGGGTACCTCACGCCATCCTCACCGATAACGGCACCAACTTCCGAGCAGCTGAATTGAGGACATTGTACGCCAAGTACGACATCCGGTCGAACCATACCTCCCGCTACCACGTGCAGGCGAATGGACAGATCGAGGCATTCAACAAGACCCTCTCTAACATTCTGTAGAAGATGGTTGGTCAGAACAAGAAAAGTTGGCCGGACAAGCTCCCCAATGCCCTCTGGGGTTACCGGACGACGACTCGCAACTCTACCAAGGTGACCCCATATTCCCTGGTGTATGGAGCTGAGGCCGTCCTACCCACTGAGATCCAGTTGCCGTCGTTACGCACTGCAGTTTATGACCACCAGACATCAGATGAGGTAGCCGAGATCCGTCTAGCCGAATTAGAAGCACTGAATGAGAACTGGCTTCGTTCCCTGCACAATCTGGAAAGGCGTCAGGATAAGATAGCGAGGGCCTTTGACAAGAAGGTTCGTCTCCACTCTTTTCTACAGGGCGACCTGGTACTGGCCCTTCGAGCGCCAATGATTACCGGTAGGAAACAACCCAAATTAGAACCCAAATGGGAAGGGCCTTATATCATCCATAAGGTTTACCCCAATGGAGCATACTCCTTGGTGACCATAGATGGAGAGCGTATAACCCCTCCCACCAATGCCAAATTCCTCAAACGTTACTTTGCCTAGGTAAAAAAGGGTCCTCCACGACCCTAAACTGCAAAATGGTCCCACACGACCTTAAACTACATCTTCGTCCTGCAAGACGATAAACTGTGAAATGGTCCCTCATGACTTTAAACTTCACATTATAGTCCAACATGACTCTAAACTGTAAAGTCCTGAATGACTCTAAACTACATGATGGTCCCGCACGACCTTAAACTGCATCTCCTTCCTTACTGTAAGACGTTAAACTACAAGCCAGTCAGGCCTTCCTGACCGAGGCTCAGCCTCAGGCCCCTTGTCCTTCTCGGGCCGCTGGCCCCCCGTCATCCTGTAAGACGTTAAACTACAAGCCAGTCAGGCCTTCCTGACCGAGGCTCAGCCTCAGGCCCCTTGGCCTCCTCGGGCCGCTAGCCCCCCGTCTTCACCGCGAGACGTTAAACAACAAGTTGGGTTTCCCCGTTCTACCCTCTTGCGGGGTTGTACGGTATAGTGTAGGACTACGTCCTAATTCACGTCGGATTACTCGTCGTACCATACATATCCCCAAATGAGATGCTTCTCATCGTCCCGCATGACGATAATCTGCATGTCAAGAACTACGTGTGGCTTGATTCTCATCTTCATGGGATACGTAGGAATGCTCGGACGCCTTGTCTTGATCCCAGCCCCAAGCTTATCTCTTCCACTATTACCCCTGGGAATAGTTTCCTTGGAGGATCTTTGTGTAGCAGGGAGTAGGTTTTCTTGGCCCCGTTCATGCAACCCCACTCGCACAAGAATTGTAAGTGTCACACCATGTGTCCGCTCCTGTTCTTCTATCCTCCCATGTCCTCACCGCATGATGCTAAACTGAATGGCCTTCAAGAACTATGTATGGCTTGATTCTCATCCTCATGAGATACATAGGAATGCCCGGACATTTTGTCCGTTTGCCCAGCCCAAAAGCCAAAATATTCCCCTCGGGTCAAGACATGGCATGGTGCGCACTTTTTCCCCGACTCACATCGAGCAAGCCTCGACCCGGCTGCACATCCCCCCTAGAGATGTTTGCCTCTTTCGTGGATGGATACAGCTATGCTTCACCCACTCTTTGACTGGGATTCCATCATTTTTCACACCTAGAGGGAACCCCAAGAACGGACTGGATACTACACCCAAGGGCTCTCCTACCGATACGGGCCAATGCCCCCGAGGGTTTTCAAGCAACAAGCGGATACAAGTCCTGCGTTGCGAATTTGGTCAGTGGTCGACACTCATTTGTTGCTCCCATAACGGTTCACCATAGGAACGCTGTGTTTCGAACATGGTCAAAAGTGTCCTGGATCTTTGGGTCCACCCCGAGATGTCCCAGACATCGAGTGTAGTGATTCATTCTGCCCCATCCCAAGGTGACAAACTCCCCCCCGGGTGGTGCTAGAGATCGGGCCCATGGCCCCGATCTCTCATAGGGGTGTACGGTGTGTTGTGAGACTACGTCCCCATTCACGTCAGGATCATGTACCATGCCGTACTCCTCCCCTTACAAGGCCCAGCCTCAGGCCCCTTGGCCTCCTCGGGTCCCCGACCCCCATCCTCATGTAAGACGTTAAACTGCAGACCCGTCAGGCCTTCTTGACCGATGCCTGACCTTAGGCCCCCTGGCCTTCTCAGGCCCCTTCACCCAAATTCTTACCCAGTGTGTATGACGTAGTGTAGGATTAAGTCCCCATTCACGTCGAGATCATGTACCATGCCGTACGCCTCCCCTTACGAGGCCCAGCCTCAGGCCCCTTGGCCTCCTCGGGTCCCCGACCCTCGTCCTCATTGCAAGACATTAAACTACAAGCAGGTCAGGCCTTCCTGAACAATGCCTAACCATCAGGCCCCTTGGCCTTTCCGGGCCACGACCCAGGTCCTCTCTTATAGGAATGTACAGTGTGGTGTGGGACTACGTCCTCATTCACGCCGACTTCTTCGCCATACCGTATACCTCCCTTGTTTAGGAGTATATTACTCACCTTCTCGTCCCGTATGATGTTAAACTACATTTGGAGAACTACGGGTGGCTTGATTCCCATCCACATGGGATACATAGGACCACCTGAATGTCTAGGACTCAGGCCCAGCCCCATCTCTCGGGAATATTCATCCCATCGTGGCCCCATGGCCTATCCTTCCTCCATGAGAGGATTATATGGTGTGGTGTGGGGTTATGTCCTCATTCACGTTGGTCTCGTAATGACCACACCATGTACCTCCACCTACTGAGCTGTTTCGTCGATCCCTTTTCGGCGGTTCACCAATGTGCTTAAGAGTACTCTAGTTTATTACCTGGAACGCCAAGCTTTACTCGGACACGTCCGCACCCGCTTTCCAGGCTTTGTGTATCCCTGCATCAGGGCTTTCAGCATCTTTCATGCCTGGAGGGACCCCCAAGAACAGCCTGGATACTACGCCCAAGGGCTCTCCTACCATTACGGGCCAACACCCCCGAGGATTTCGGACAGCAAATCGATAAAATCTCGCATTGTGAATATGGTCAGCGGTCGATGCTCGTTTGTTGTTCCCACCTCAGGCTAATGTGATATGGACGCTGTGTTTCCACCATGGTTAACAGTTTTCCTCTATCACCACGCCAACCCATTAAGCCCAAAATGTCGGGTACACGATTCACACCCTTCATCACTTCATCATGTCCAAGTAGAGTCTCCGGACTCTTGGTACTTTTCCTCCGTGCACGTCCGCGCGTTGGGGGGAACAAGCTGCGTCAAAGGTGTCCTTCGGGGCTCTCTTCCGACTCACCTTTGATGGATGCCCCACGTATTGGGATAAGGATCTTCCCCCCTTGTTTCCCACACCGAGTTTATCTCACGTGGGCTTAGGGATTGGGTTGACTTCTGTGCTTACTCGGGGAGTTGTCACCATCCACGGTCCGAACTCTAATACCATAAACTAAGATTATCATCTGGAACTACGTTCAGCTTGATTCCTATCTTGATAGGATACGTAGGAATGCCCAGACCCCTTGTCTTTGGGTCCAGCTTGAGTTCAGCAAGTTCACCTCTCTGGTCCTGCCTTCAGGACCCCGACCATGGGACCGCGTGGCGTAGTATAGGACTACTTCCTCATTCACGTCGGGTTTGCAATAGTTGCACCACGCGCACCCCATTCTGAGAGTTAGCCCTCCTATTCCTTGTCTCGCATGACATTAAAAGGCACCCTTCAGAACTATGTGTGGCTTGATTCCCATCCTCATGGGATACGTAGGACCACCTGAATGTCTAGGATTCGGTTCCAGCCCCACCTCTTAGTGATCTCCTGATCTCCCGGTCACCTAGGCCACTTGGTCTATCCCTCTCCAGGAGGGGGATATGTAGGTATGATACAAGGTTTTGGGCACCTTGCCCCCTTTTCCCGGGAACCCGCCATCTCTTGGTTACCCTTAAGTTGAGTCTCTTGACCCATTGTAGTGGTTCAACCATGTGTTAAGAGTACTCTGGTCTGGGACCAAGAGTGTCAGATTCAACTTGATCAAGTCCCTTCAACTTGTCAAGCTTCGTGTTCCCCTCCCTTCGGGCTTCCATCACCTTTCACACCCAAAGGGATCCCCAAGAACGGCCTGGATACAACGCACAGGGGCTCTCCTACCATTACGGGCCAATGCCCCCGAGGGTTTTGGAAAACAAATAGATAAAATCCCACATTGCGAATATGGTCAGCAGTCGATGCTCATTTGTTTTTCCCAATTTCAGGATAACGCGACAGGATGCTGTGTTACGAACATGGTCAGCAGTAATACTCTATCGTCACGCCAGCCCCTTCAGTCCTCGAATGTTGGTTGCATGATTCACATCATTTTCCACCCCATCATGTCCAGGTGGAATCTCGACACTTTTGGCACTTTCCCTCAGTGCACCTTTGCATGTCAGGGGGACAAAGCTGCAATATGGAGTCCTTCGGGGCTCCCATGATCCGAGCTCTAAGACCATAAACTAAGATCCATTCAGAACTACGTGTGGCTTGATTCCCATCCTCATGGGATACGTAGGACCACTCGGACGCCTTGTCTTCGGGTACAACCCAATTAGGGAGCCAGTCTCCCCCCACCCCGGTTTCACCTATTACCTCTATATAGGCCCCTAGGCCTAAGGTTTCCCTCTCCGAATGGCGTACAATTTGTTGTGGGATCATGTCTCCGTCAATTGTGTTTTATAACACTACGAAAATTTCTCGCCTAGCATTGTCTCTGCTACGTCTGCACTGCATGACGATAAAATACATGCTTGGTCCTATCATATGACCCTAAACTGTGACATTATCGTCCTGGCCGCACGACGAAAAACGGCACTGCATTGTGGTGACCTCGTTGTAGAGGACATCACATTGAGTATTGGTCACGTGCCATGCCATTTGTCAACACCCATCACAGCTTGATCCTTGTGGTGAAATCACGACCTACTATTATAAGCATGTCGCTTCACAAAAAAAACCTTTCACCTTAAAGAACAGACAAGATTCATCAAATTCCGCTTATTTTAGTGCAAGGTCCATGCCCGCACTCCCCTTTTCCCCTGACACTGGTATCCTACCATGTCACCTTTCAGAACTACGTATGGCTTGATTCTCATCCTTATGAGATACATAGGAGCACCCGAGCACTTCCCCACGGGCCCAGCCTAACCTTTGTGTTCGGTCCCTCGACTCGAGCATTTCCCTAGAGAATGCATGGTAAGTAGGGCTTAGGTCCTCCTTCACGTCGGGTTTTGATGCCATGCGTCCCCTGCTCCCTTTACCCATTTATGGTATAAGGTCCATCAAGAACTACATAAGGCTTGATTCTCATCCCTATGAGATACGTAGGAGCGCCCGGACATTTCCCCGTGGGCCCAACCTAACTTTCTCTTTCAGTCCCTTGACCAAAAACCTCTCTTAAGGGGGTCGGGAAGCATAATATGGGAATACGTCCTCATTCACATCAGGTTGTTCAGCGCACCACACACACCCCCTATTCCCATTCGCGCCAGGTGTTTGAGTTACTCCACCATGTGCCTCTTATGTCTCATCCCATCCATGGTCTGAATTCTACGACCCTAAACTAAGATCTCCCAATGGGAAATGAATATTCTCCCTCTCTCTAATACGTTTCCTTGTCGTATTCAGATGTGTTTAGACAAAGAACCCGATGTGTGGGACTTTCATACGGACATTACCTTCATCCCACGACCAAGCTTCGTGAGCTCTCTATTTGGATCTTCATCTTCTTCCACATCCGAAAGGACCCCCGGATGACATGGATACTAGGCTTAAGGGCTCTCCATGAATGCTGGACCTAAGGGCCCTTCAATCGTTTCAGGACAACGTCCCTACGAATATTTGACAACATTTGTGACATGGTCCTGTGTTTCGAACATGGTCAACGGTCGACCTTCATTTGTCTGTCCCCATTCTAGGATAACGCGATATGAATGCTGGGTTTCCGCCACGGTCAACAGTTATCCTCCGTCGTCACGCCGCTGTCATCGTGATCTGAATCTCAAGTGCCATGATTCACACATTTCCACTTCCTCATGTTCAAGTGGAATTCCATCATACTTGGCTCTTTCTCTTCGCGCATCTAGGTGCGCTAAATGATCATATTAGTGTCACTGGGCCTGTATTCACCGAGCGTCCCTTTTCTCTAACCTGCCCCTTTCTGTGTCGAGAAATTCCAATCACTACTGCTTGTTTCCCACACTGAGCACGACCCACGTGGGCTTAGTAGTTTTGGCGGGATGTGTACCAACACGGTCAGGCTGCTCCTCGTCCTGCATGACATTAAAATGCACTTCCAGAACTAGGTATGGATTTATTCCCATCCTCATGGGGTACGTAGGAACGCCCAGCCACTCTGCTTCGGGCCCAGCCCAATCCTCACTCTTGGTCCCTCGACTTGGAGAGTTTCCTACGGGGGTATGTGGTATTATTTGGACTCCAAGTCCTCATTCACATCGGATTCATATCTACACCGCCACACGCTTCCTTACCTCTTATTCCACGTCCTATCGTATGAAATTATACTACAGGAGTCTATGTGTCCTCAACGCATGACATTAAACTGCGGTTCTACCCTGAACAAGTTCAGGATGCCCCAAGATCCCACTGGGAAGTGACAGATCCCCTCGCCATAGAGGCCCTGTCTAAAAGAAGGAATGATCCATGATCAAACCGATGCACCCATCTGGCGTACTCCCACCACAGTGGTGTAACTACCTAAGTGTTGGATTCTGTTCGGACAGACCACCACTCCATATTCCACGCTTTGCGTGCCCCTTATTCGGACCCTCGTCCCCTTTCATGTCTGAAGGAAACCCCCTAACGGCCTGGTCTCATGCTGTATCAGCTCACCTACCATCCTGGGCCAACGTTCTGGAAGAAGGGTCATGTCTGGAAGGACCCCCTAACAGTATGGATTTTTGACCTATAGTCCTCCAACTGTCCTGGGCCAATGTCTCGAAGGATTGATCAACAACATTTGTGATATGGTCCCGTGTTTCGAACATGGTCAACGGTCGACCCTCATTTGTTATCCCCATTACAGGCTAACGCAGTAAGGGTACCGATTCTCCTCCAAGGTTAACTGTTGTCCCTTATTGTCACGTCATCCCCACAGTGTTCCGAATCTTGGGTATAGTGATTCACACTTCCCATTTTCATCTGTTTGGACTGATTTTAGCGCCCCTGGTGTTGCCCCGTTCGTGCATAAGAGCACGCTGAGGGAACTGTAATTCAGCCATCCTGAAAGTTCCTTCTCCGATCAAGCATTTCCCATCTCTCAGAAATCCGGACTGGTAATCCGAATCCTGGACATCGGGCTCGACCCACGTGGGCTTTAGGGATTGTCGCCGAACGTCCAGAAAACATTGTAGGGATGTAACAAGGCAATTCAATAGTGGAAATCGTGCACGCTACGACATTCAAAAAAAAGAAAAAAATTTGAAGCACAGAAGTACCAATAAAAGGTTTATGGGTTTGTTACAATACTCGGGGGTCGACTTCCCCCATGGACGGGTTGACCCCGTCAAAAGAGCGTTGCAGCTCCGCCACCCGTTGGCTTGTGGCATCCAAGGCTTGCTGCGCTGAATCAGCTCCCACTCCTCCTCAGCAGCAGCGGGGCGCAGTTCGTCAGTCCTGGCTTTGGCCCTCTCCACGCCAGCTTGAACAGTAGCCATCTCTCCAGAGGTCTGCCTCATATGCTCTTCTTCCTCTTCCAGCTAGGCCTTCAACCGTGAGACCAGCTCAGATTGTGCATCAAGAGTGGCTGAAAGCTCGTCTGCTCGGGTCTGCATCTGTTGAACCTCGCCTTCAGCCTCATGGAGCTTCTTGATACTGGTCGCCTTTCTCTGCTGCCATCCCACGTTGAGCCCACGATCATGCTCCTGGATCTTCTCAGCCATAAGATATCGGATGAGTGCGTGAGGACGTTGGGCATCCACTCCCCCAGCACACAGTTCGCACAGCCGCGAGCGGAGTCTATCCATTTCGGCCAGCCATTGCGCTTGGGGAGTTTCCTTGATAAAGCACGCGATCAGCTTGCACGAACGACGACGGACTATGCTGCTGTCTTCCTCGTCGGAGGTCGTTTCGTCCCAGTCTGCGGATTGGCAGGCTCGTACGCGGGGTACGCCTGCAAGAAATCCTTGGCAGGATCAACATCCAATGTTGAATCCAGTACAACACCTGGCACTGAAGCAGGCGCGACAGGACTGGGACCAACCGGTTGATCCTCTTCCTCAGAATCCACCTCAATGACTTCTGGTACGGCCCTACCGGTGGTCCCGCCTGTGATGATGTGCGTCGCAGCTTGAGGAGATGGGGGGACTATCACCAACATCACCGGCATGCCCCTAGGAGGGACGCCACCAGACATCCCGACCAGTCTTGCCACAGTGGCCCACACTAGTCGAAGAACTGTACGACAAAGAGGGACAAACGTTAGTTGGCATGGTCTACATGTGACAACGAGAAGACCGGTAGAGGAGACTTACGGAGATCGACCTCCTGGCACTGCTCTTGAGCCGGTACTGATGGGACCCCGAGGCGAGGCCCTCCGTATACTGTTGGAAGGTCTGGAGATTCCGGAGGATCCACCTCAGGTGCTCTGGTCCCACCAGACGCAGAACTGGACGCAGCCATAGGCACAGGTTCTGACGGTCCCGCATCATCACCCACCAAGGAGCGAGAACGAGGCCTATGAACAAGTTCCTCCGGCATGGCTCAAATATTGGTGATAAGTCCATAGTGACCCAAGAACAGATCGTAAGGAATGAAGTTTGGAATGCTACCTCGAGAGCCTCCACGGAATCGTCGGATTCTGAGCCTCGGTCTCCGACCTCGCCCTCCTCCAACAGGCTCCCTCCCCCAGCCTCATTCTCCCGAGAGGAGTCCTCTGATTCTTCTGGCAAGGGGAAGCGCTCCCTCAAATCTGCAGCTGATAACTGTGGGGGGACTGTCTGATTCAACAGTACCCTCACCCGGTCTGTCATTGGGAGAGGAACAGCACTGGAGTGGACGTAATCCTCCAGCTCATCCAGGTATTGTCCTGCCTCCGCTGGAGATGCCATGAATCCAGCCCAAACTAGGCCTATGCCTAGTAATTCCATCCAGAGGTGATTTAGGTGGGCCCATATCTCGGGTGGGCTGAGGAATTGCCGGTCGACATCCCAAATGTCCTAATATTCCGGGAAGATGGCATCCTCTGCCATGTCGATATGACGCAGGCGCTTCCCCAGAGCCTGAGTGGATATCCTACGAAATCCTCTCGGTGGCCGCCCCTCCAGATGACCCTGCTCTTCCGGAATCACCGGATCCACCATTGCTGCCGTACCCTCGGCCGGTGCGGGTCTTGCCGCCATGGCAGCCCCGCTACCGCCAGCGGCCCTAGCTGCCCTCCGACCCCGACCTCGAGATAGAGGAGGCCCACCATCACCGACTCGGATAGTTGGTTGCTTCAGCATCTCCCCTGGGTAAGCAGCCTCCCAACTGATGGCGTACTGCTTCACCAATTCGAAAGCAGCGGTGGATGGAGGCAATGCAATCCGCATCTTTCCATCTTCCCGTGTGAACATGAGCCACACCTGCCTCATCACACACGGGTGATCCTCGTGACGCACCTCCCAGTAGACCTGCGGGGTCAGCCGCTGGAGGCACCAGAACTGCCTCGCGAACCGGTGCGGGGTGTATGGTTCACAGAGCGGCTCACGATCTATTCGTGCCACCAAAACTCCACCTTGGAAGGCCAGGAGGTAAGCTCGATGTTCTTCTGTTCCCCGTCCGTCATCAATAAGCATCCCCGTCGGCAACGGGAATGGGTGGAAATTGAACTCATCCGCCCTCCACACCTGATTCAGCACCATTGGAATGGCCAGCTTGAACGGGAAGCTCCCGACCGCGTTTAGGATGGAGGGGCGGAAGTTCGATCCCAACGGAGAAATGGGGTTTGGATACTCGTAAATACCCCTGATATGCGCTGCGATCCACCCATACAGGAGGTGGAAGGGCCTGCATATCCTTGGCTGCTTCTTGCCTTCGCTAATATGCCGCAACATTCTGTACAGTTTGGTGAGCATCGGAATCCCCAGATTGATCTGCTGCCTCATGGCCAACATCGACGCCATGATAAACGAGTTGGGACGTACCCCCATGCTTGTATCTCTCACCGGTAGGATCCAACCACAGATGAGAGCCATGATGAACGTCGTTAGCCTGACTATCGGTTGTTGTTCAGTTCTGACACTGAAACCCCAAGTCTTCCATTGGTTGTCCTCCAAGACTCGCCAACACGAGTGCCCGTTGCCCCGTTGGGCCGCCCTTGGACAAGTTCGAGGCCTCGGAGGGAACTCTTGATTCTCTGGGAAATTCAGGAAGCATTTGAACCACCTCCTAAAGTGGACATCCCTCACTGCCTCCTTGTCCTCTCCAGGGACAAGTGCCATCAGCGCCGACGCCAGTCGCGGCATTTGCTCCAAATCCCCCCACGCACTGACGACAGGGAGGAATTCATCATACATGGCCCCTAGGATCGGGACCCCAGAAATCTGGTGGACATCCCACAGGCTGATGCCCACCTCCCTGTGATGCAGGTGAAAAGTGTTGGTCCTAGACGACCATTTGCTCAGCAGCTCCGACATCAGTTGCTTTGGTTGGTAAATGTGGAATTCGGAGGCCCATGCCGCCTCATACAACCCCACTCTCCTCATCTTGGCCCCAAACTCATCGCATGAGGTGCATACCCAGTAGGCCCAGGCCCAGTCATCAGTAATTTTGCCGCCCTGGCGTAGGTGCCACTCATCGGACCATCCCTTCTTCGAATCCTGCAAAGCCGCCTTTAGCATGGTACGGTAGAGGGGAGGGGAAGTCTCCGGCTGCAGTTGCTTCCCGTCAATGTCGTTTACATGGTTGTAGAGACAGTTAGCGGTAATGGGTGTGAAGTTCTCTTGTGCGTGACCATCGGTAGCCCTGAACCATTGGTGCTGGCATGGTATGCTCCTGAACCAGCAAGCTAGTTCGTCCCTACTCGCCTCAGGGATAAAGACGTCATCCCTCAGCCCGAAGCCGTACAATGGCAGTTTCTTGCACTGCAGATAATCCTTCTGACCCTCTGAAAGAAGATCTGTCAAAGAAGTGTGGTCCGAGTGGCTTCGGATCATCTCCCCCAGGCCTGGACAGTTGGCCATCTCATCCCGATGAGCAGTATCTGCAAGAACCCCCAATACAGCCTCTTGATGGGCCATTTTAACTCTGGCCCTCAAGAAAGAATTTTTTTCAGCTAGATCGCGAAGCTCGACCGCAAAGCTGAATCGCGAAGACGTATCGCGAAGATCGGTCGAGAGACTAAACCGTGAATTCTGGCCAAGGCCGACAGGCAGAGGTTCGCTTGGCGCGGACGCGGAGTCGGAGACCCGCGGTTCGCCGCGAAGCTCGATTCGCGGAGGGCTATCGCGGAGTACGCGGAGCTTCACGAAGTCGAGAGCACAAAAAGACAAGGAATTCACGTGAAGACAAAATAAGTCAAACCCCCTATTTATAGGCAGCGACCCCGGAGCATCGCGGCGCGCCTCACCCGCGCGGAGCATCGTAGCGTGTCCGGATCGGTGGCCTCGGTCAGCACCGCAGGCACCCTTCGCGTAGCCGCATCTTGAACCACCGACAAATTTTGGCGATTTTCCCTCAGACTTCGACCCTTTTCCCTCCACAGCTCTATGTATGAGGGCGTGCATTTGTTGGCGCCAAAATATGGCCCGAAAGAAAGGAACGAAAAAGACGTCTGGCACGCTGCCTCGCGAAGCACCGACGCGAAGCACCCACGCGAAGCCCCGCTGCGAAGCGCCCCGACCATCATGGCCTTGTGAAGCTCCAGAGGTGGTAATTCTCCGCGAATGCATTTGACGTTTGCGAGCCACCGCGAAGCTCCATAGGTGGTAATGCTCCACGAACGCATTTGACGTTCGCGAGCCGCCGCGAAGCTCCAGAGGCGGTAATCCTCCGCGGACGACGTTGACGTTCGCGAGTGCGCCACGAAGCACCGGAGGCGGTGCACGAGTTCTGCTTCGCGGCGCCCCTTGCCTATAAATACTGGACTCCCCCTGAGTCCTAGGGACGGACAATCCGACCTTTCGGCTTTTCCTCTCCTGAATCGCGAAGCAATCTTTTCCCCAAGAATCATGAGCTCCGCAAGGTATTTCTACTTCGCGAGGCGCCTCTGCATTGTCTCATTTTGAGCCCCTCTTTTCGAGAGGGACGCCCTTCGCGAAGCTCAAGGGCATTCGCGAAGGAAGGGGATTCCCAAGGGAACCCGGGCAGCCGCGGAGCATTTATGCTTCACGAAACACCCAACCCATGCTAGTGATCCCTATGCTAAGGCATGATCGCTATACATCGCGGAGCACACTGCTTCGTAGGACCCTGCTTCGCGAGGCACCCCTTCTTCGCGAGGCAGTGCTCTGCGAACACTGTTCCACTTCGCGAAGCACCTTCCACTCACACCTATGCCCCATGCTAAGACCAAGGCACTCCACTCTGCGAAGCACACTCCTTTGCTTAGCAGTTCCTCTTCCCGTGCGACCCTCCAGGTTTGCACGATGTGATTTCAAAGTCCCACGGACAATATCACCCGTAGCGTTGCTTCGCCTAATGCTTCTTCGCATAGGCACGCTAACGGCTATTGCTTCTTTGCATAGCCACGCTAACGTGGAACCCTTGATGGTTCGTTCCACAACCCCCATTGACCATGGCCTTACTGGTACCTTCCCTTCCCCAAGGACCAGAGGGTACCGGTTATGTATGTCCTAGGGGTGTGGAGTGAACCCACGTCGTCCGAGCTGCAGGACGTTAATCTACCAAGAACCACATCCTCAACACATGATGTTAAACTGTGACCCGACCTCGAGCCCCTCATGAAGGGTCCCCCCAGCTCGAACATTCTTTACACCACTCGTCTCCACGGGAATGGAATCACCCATCCACAAGGGATGATATCCTCTTTATTGGAGTGGCGTATGTTCATGGGAGAAGGGCGACCCTAGTTCCCCAACGGATGGCTGCACCTCTGCATCTTCGTACTTCCCCACTACCAAGGTCAGTGGAGGGCGTGATAGGGAATGAGGAACCTCCCATCATTGGACCAAGGTCCATCTTTCCCGCGCTTTGTCGCACCATGGGCCTCCATCCTGGAGTAAGTCCCAGCACCATGGGCCACCTAACGCGTAAGCCCCTCTTCGCTTCTCACGGACGCATCCTTCGCGACGTGATCGTCAGGTCCTTTCAACCTGTTGTTTCTCACACCGAGCATGACTCACGTGGGCTTAGAGTGAGCACCAACCCTGGCCCCCAACCCACAGCGAACTACGAGGAGTTTGATCCATGTCAAGGCATGGTACGTAGGAAGCCTCCATGAGGTTCAAGCCCACCCATCATCTATTCACGTCGGGTCCCATTCTCATCCAGCACGACGTTAAACTACTTTCCGGTCCAATGGCAAGCCATTGCGACCCATCCTAGAGAACTACGAGGACTTTGATCCATGTCAAGGCATGGTACGTAGGAAGCCTCCATGAGGTTCAATCCACATTGCTCGGTCGTTCATTCACGTCGAGTTTCGCCCGCGTCTAGCATGATGTTAAACTGTATGCCCCTCCCTTTGCCCTGCATGACATTAAACTGCACACCCATCCCCACTTGAACTACTTGGTCTTTGATCCATGTCAAGGCATGGTACGTAGGAAGCCTTCCAAAGGTTCAAGCCCACCACCCATTGGACCAAGGTCCACTTTCACATCAGTTCACTGACAAAACCCCACCTGAACTACGAGGTCTTTGATCCATGTCAAGGCATGGTACGTAGGAAGCCTTTCAGAGGTTCAAGCCCACCACTCATTAGACCAAGGTCCACTTTCACATCAGTTCGCCGACAAAGCCCCATTTGAACTACGAGGTATTTGATCCATTTCAAGGAATGGTACATAGGACGCCTCCACGAGGTTTAAGCCCACCCAGCATCCAATTCACGTTGTGTTCCACCTATGCCCAGCATGACGTTAAACTGCATTTCCCGATCCGAACTATGAGGACTTTGATCCTTGTCAAGGCATGGTACGTAGGAAGCCTCCCTGAGGTTCGAGCCCAACAAACATTGGCCCAAACCATCTTCTTGTCAGTGTGCCAAGCCCCCAATTTTCAGCGAACTACGAGGACTTTGATCCGTGTCAAGGCATGGTATGTAGGAATCCTCCCAGAGGTTCAAGCCCATCTCCCATCGAACCAAGGTCCCTCATTTACGTCGGTTCACTGACACCCACCGCCCATCGTTTATTCACTTCCGGGTTCACTATCGTCCCACATGACGTTAAACCGTATTCCATCAATCCTTTGAATTACAAGGACTTTGATCCATGTCAAGTCATGATACGTAGGAAACCTCCCCAAGGTTCAAGCCCACCACCAGTGGACCCACGGGTCTACTTTCACGTCGGTACGCCGACGATACCAATCGGAACAAGGTCCTCTTTCACGTCGGTACACTGACGATGTCCATCGGACCAAGTTCCACCTTTACGTTGGTTCGCTGACGACATTCATCGGGCCAAGGTCCACCTTCGCATCGGTTTACTGGCACCAACCCGAACTACGCGGACTTTGATTCCCTACCACGGGGATACGTAGGAAGCCTCTTCAAGGTTCAATCCCAACTTCATTGTCACCCCCTGCGATGGTCCCATTTAATTCCCCCTACACTTCATTCATCCACCTACAACCCATCCTGATTCTCGCCCGGGCCATCATATCCCGGTGAGACCATGTCGGTACGCTCTCCTTCACAGCTGCCCATGGGCTTTTCCCGGTATCGACATCCCTTCAAGGAGAATCCCTCAATCCGATCTATCCTAGCTAATGCTCTGGTTGGGTTGATCCGTCTCCTTTAGACGTTAAACTCGCGGCATACACAGTGTTAAACACAGGAAGCTGAGGAAAACCACAGATATGTGTCTATGACATATAATTCCCCGTGCTCGATGTGGGATGCCTCGGGCTTCCACGCCCTCGAAAAGCCTTGTGACCAGGGATAACAGACAGACATGCCAGGTTCCCCAACATCCAGACACGCTACTGATGCCTCAACGTGACTACTCCCCCGACTGAAGGTTGCTGCCCTGACCGGACCCTTTGGAATGTCCCGACAGAAGTAGTGTAATTAACCGGCATCCATGGAAACATGGAACTGGGAAGAGTTTCATGAACTACGTATTAAATCTATGAGGGAGACCCGAGCTAGGTGATGAGTTCTGAGGAGGAATCCACAAGAGGAAGAACCGACATCCCATCATCCCGTTTCGATCAAGGAGAAGACGTCCCTGAATAAGGAGTGAATGCCACCCGCCTTTGGAAAGAGGGAATGCGGGGAAACAAAGTGTCTGGCGTCCTCCTCCGCGGATGGAACAGACGTGCGTGCGCGCCCTGAAGAAAGCTTCAGAAATAGTCATCTATTATCCTAGGTCTTCGATCTCTACCAGGTTTCATTTTTTCATCTAAATATGAAACCCTTGTTTTGGATGCACCCCTATCTTGCGGACTGGATCTATGAATCATATCCCCAACTGAGTTATTACATCCCCCACTGGCAGTATCTTCCATTGATTGAGAGATAGTAAGGAATACCTTTGAAGGCACATATTTTGCTAAATCAAGCACCCAAAGGTATTGGAGGTGGGGACCATACCATTTTTCAAGCTAGCTTCCAGCACATATGTCATTAGTGTACCCATTTTAGATCCACCCAGTAGGGGAAGCTCACCCACATCCCCAACATGGGTCCAACATGACATATCACTACTTTTATAGCCATCCCAATTATCCAGAGTAGTATACACATGGAAAATATCCCAATTGAAAAATTATCTTCATAGGTCTCTTCTGGTGGATGAGTTAGAACATCACAACAACCTAACTATTAAAATTATGATGTTCTGAGACTAGAAGACACATTACCATTAAAATTAACATTTATGTTTCTGACTTCATCATGCTCCAAAATGAAATTTCTATATCATGTTTATTAGTATGTACAATGAAATAATGTAGAGGCCCTCAATTCCATCCCTAGACAGGCATGAATCAGATTGAAGTGCCTCTTCCTTTGTATTATTTTGTCTTTGTAGGGGATACAACATCATTTTTTGTTTACCTTTGAAATCCATTTATGTATACATCAATATAGTCTCTAAATTTTGATCAGTTAGTTCTTTCATTAAAAATTAATTAATGTTTTCAACCTCTATCAATTCCTTGTCAGAGCCGCTAATCACTACATGATGCCTTCTACGCAAATTAGATTCTATGTCTATCCCCAGTGGGATGATCAATCTCCGAGAATATTTAGGGGATTAACTCTTCATCAAATTGGATACCACCACCAAAACCTAAAATACAACAACTTGAGATTCAAAATGTCCTACAAGACTAGATAAAGATGAATCATATTTTTCAAATCCTTTTTAGGATCTTTAAACATAGATTCCGATTCAGTCAACTTATTCTCATTCAAGTAACAAATATTAGTAGATATATATACTTCAAAAACTATGTTATCCCACATATTCTTATATTTATTAGTTCTATTCCCTATATTTGCATCAACAAACTACATAAAAAAGTTATCAAACACCCCAAGTTCTCAAATATCCATTTAAATGTTGTGAATAAATCATTCTTCCTACTTTTTATCAACCAATGTAGTTGTATCTGAAATAGTATGCATATAGAAATGAGCCCCATATTTTTTTCAAAACACCTTGTTCAACACCACCAATAGATTCCATATACCTGTGCTTCCCGAAGCACTTGTTATA